>OU696531.1:99006754-104006754 GCA_916048285.2 Bellardia pandia
GTGATCTTTGCTTCAGAAAACTTCATCAGACTTTGGTAATCTTTTCTCTAGAAAACTTCCTCAGACTCTGAAGATTTTTCTTTAGAAAACTTCATCATTCTCGGGTGATCTATTCTCCAGAAAACTACATCAGACTCTGGTGATCTTTTCTCTAGAAAACTTCCTTAGACTCTGATGATCTTTTTCCCTCGAAAAGTTAATCAGACTCTGAAGATCTTTTCTTTAGAAAACTTTATCAGAGTCTTATGTTATTTTCTCCTGAAAACTGCACCAGACAATGATGCCACAATTTTTCAATTTGTCTCCCTATTCAAATTGTGTCGAGTGTTCCAGCATTAGAATCATGAATTTTTAGTTTAATTTTATATAAATAAAATACCTAAACATTCATATACATTCTCTCTTGCTTCCTTATATTTGTATATGTATTGGCATCTACATAAACAAACGCACGTAATCATACGCATACACTATTGCAATCATAATGAAATAGCGTCATCTGTAAATGATTTATGTTTAGTTATGTATGAGTATGTAAGATTGTTTAGTTAATGTTGGCATTAAAGTTTTAGTCCCTTTTGTTTTTGAGGGCAGACATTTTTGGCATGATTATTTAGGTTTTTTATGGAGACTCTAATATTTATATGGTTTTGAAGACATATTTAAATCATAGAAATGCTTGGCAGAATGTAAGAAAGTTGAAAAAGTTTAGTTGTAAAACTTTGGGCAATCAATTTTTTAATAGCTAACTCAACTTTTGCTAAGTTCGTAAATTTCTGGTAGATGTTTCTATATTCTCTCTATTTGATGTTTTCATATAATTAAGATCTATTTTTTCATGCCTCAGCAGATTTTTGTTGAAAAGTGAAAACCATGTTGGTCATGCATACAAACAACTGCTCCTTGCTACTCTTGTATGTATGTTAATATTTTTTCAAGTGTACTTTATATAAATTCAACGTATGTTTGCTGTTCATACGAGCACTTCAAAGTGTCGAGTGGAAAGTTGTTTTTTTTTTGTGTTTACTGTTACTACATAAAACATATTTTTTTGCAACAAATTTTTCATTGAAAAATTAACACTACACAATGTTGTAATATTACACGTACGCACTTTATATAGTTTTAATGCTGTTATTGCTGTTGCGTATCGTGCAACATTGCTGCAACTAGGTTAAGTGTAAAGTAATATTGCGAGTAGAAAGCAAGAAAAAAAAACGAGTTAAAGAGTAAAGGATGATTTTATTTAACAAGTTTAAAATAATATACATAAAAATTAATCTTAAACATATGTTACAAGAGAAGTTGTAAAGAAAGTGGCAGAGTAAAGGGTCGCAAAAAGGAACATACTAAACTTCATTCAAAACCTAAAAAATTTTAAGAAATCTTACGTTTTTTATGTTTTTTATTTTTTTTTAAAAAACAAACACAAACTGCGAAGCTTTTTGGCTTGTCTGCAGAAAACACCCAGAGTCTTTTGGCGGGAATCGAACCCGCAACCCTCTGACTGATAGTCAGGCACACTATCGCCTAGTCTATCGGGGCACCCATGTAAAGATCGTCTGATGAAATTTTTCAGAGAAAAGATCATAAGAGTCTGAGGATGTTTTCTGGAGAAAAGATCATCAGAGTCTGAGGAAGTTTTCTGGAGAATAGATCACCATAGCCTGCTGAAGTTTTCGAGAGAAAAGATCCTCAAAGTCTTATAAAATTTTCTACAGAAAAGATCTTCAGAGTCTAATGAAGTTTTTTAAAGAATAAATCATTAAAAGAAATTTAATTTGATAACATTTTTTTTAAAGCAAATTTACTGTTTTCTTAGCTAATTTTGGAGTGTTTTAATAATGCATTAATTTTTTAATATTAAGAATAAAAAATTTTTAATATAAAAAAAGGATCTATGTCCAGCTTCGTAGATATTGAACAAAATTTAACTAATTTTTGCATGGTTATAGGACATACTGTTACCCATTCCTTTACCAAATTTCAACGGAATTGTGCTGTTGTTAAGTAATTGAAAAGTTAATTTAATAAAATTTTCTTAAAAGTGTATTTATCACGATTATTTGTCTATTTTATTTAGAATTTGCTCTAAAAATTTATGGTTTTTGTAAATGCTTTGATTTTTTATATTAACAACAAAATTTTTTTTTTAAATTCAAAAAAGGATATTTGGGCAGCTTTTTTGATAATGCACTAAGAGCATAAGGGTTACATTTGCCCATCTTTTTTAAGAATTTCAAACAAATTGTTTTGTTTTTTAAAATATTATAAATTTTTTTTGGAAAACAAATTTTATACATTTTTTTTCAAAACTAAATTTAGTGTTTTCTTTGATTTTAAATAATTATTATATTTTTAAATAATTATTTGAAGTTTTCTTTTAATTTATTTTAGAAGGCAATGGTAATTTATAAACATTTCAAAACAGGATATATAAGAAGCTTTTTACATGTAACACCATATTGACTAAATATTGCCTCACATTAAATTTATTGAGGTACCCATTCTGTTGTTTTATTTAACAAACATATATTTGAGGTTTTCAAATGTTATAGAGACCTTTCAAGATTAACGTCTGGTAAAATTCTGTTTAAAAGTAATTGTTGCTTCAGTTTTTCAGCAGTTGTGTAGAAAAAGCTAATTTTTAGGAAATTTAAAAAAAGGATATATGGCTAGCTTTGTAAGTAATAAACCAAATACAATTTAATTTAGCACATATGTTAATGGTTATATTTAACGTTCATAAACTTAATTTCAGGTACAAAGTTTAGTTTTTTAAAAAATTCTAAAAATTTTTCGAAAAAAAAAAATTCCAAAAATTCTCCAAAATGTATGTAAAGTGTTTTTGCTAACTCATTTTAGTTCTACATATACTTAAATTTTAATAGAAATGAAAAACTATTAATATTTCTTTTATTTTCATTAAATTATTTTTACTGAAGGTAGGAATTGTTACATGAAAATTATTATTAAAATTTATTGATAATTTTTCTTGGCTTAGGATTCGAACCTGGGTTGTTGGTTGAATTTACATATGTTTCGAGAAACACCACTTTCCCTCATCAGAATTCTTTACGTTCTCAAAAACTTTATGTCGCTACTTAGTAGAGACTGTTTTTTCTATAGAACACTTTGTCGCTACTTAGTAGAGACTGTGTTCTCTATAGAACACTTTGTCGCTACTTAGTAGAGACTGTGTTTTCTATAGAACATTTTGTCGCTACTTGGTAGATTAGTAGATAATTTTCACTACAATATTGTGTCTCAGTTTGCCAGATACTGAGTTTTCTCTAGAATATTATATCTGTTTTGGCAGAGACTGTGGAATTATCTTTCAATTCGCCACAGACTGAATTTTTTCAGTTTTTAATCATTATAGACCGTTGAACTTATCTAGAGAAATTAAGTTTTCTGTAGAAAACTCATCTGTAGACTGATGAAGTTTTCTCTAGAACGTTTCATTATCTGTCTTATGAAGTTTTCACTTATAAATAAAAGAAATGAAATTTCCGCCAAATTTTTTCACATAAGTTTGTTTTTAAGCAGGCAAAAAAGCCTACAAAATACACACAACAACAATAAATCTAATTTTAAAATGTATTCAGCCATTTTATCCATTTATTATTGCTGCTGTAATTCTATGCCCTGCTATTTTTTTTAAACGGCAAAAACTAGCCTTATGCAAATAAATAGAACATAATAGTTTTAATGACAAAAAAATATTTATTTTTTTTATTCTAACGCTACGATATGAAATTTGTTTTATAATGAAGGACATGAATGAAATGAATAGCTGAGAAAGGAAAAATTAGGTATGTATAAAAACTGCCATCATAGAATATGCAAATTTTCTTGGCCACGTTTTTTTTTATTTTTTTGTGAACAGTTTTTTGTTTTCTTTGGGGCTAAAAAATTCTTACATAGAATTTGTACGACATGACATCAAAAGCGGAAGTAACAACTGAAATTAATTAAATTTCTCTACCGTTGGAAACAAGAAAAGTTTTTGGCGAGCAAAACGCCAATAGAGGAGGAAAAAAACGAACTACTGGAAATCAGAAAACTTAAAAACGACAGCTACTGCCAATGATTATAAATGGTCAGAAAATGTAAGAAAGAAGCAAAGACAAAATAAAAAAGCTAATAGAAAATGTAAAGGCTGATTAGGGAAGGCTAGAATAAAGAAGATTAAAACGACTTGGATATGAGGTTTACAAAAAATACCAAAGCACAGAATAGGCTTAAGGAATTGCATACAACCTGCTCAAGATATTAAGCAAAGTTTTGGAGTATTGAAAATATTTTAAGGTTTTAGAGTGACTGCTCAAGCTTTTAAGTTGAATTTAATTCCTATTTAAGTACTATTTTCGTTGCTATAGGTAGAGTCTAATTATAGTGTAGGGTACCATTTACAAAGTACATATTGCCAAATACTAACCCAAAAGTTTTATTTAAAATTTTCCATTTTTTTTGCGTCCTCTTTCCAAGGAAACTCTAAAAGTGACGGATGTTGAAAATAAATGAATACTGAAAAATGAACACACAAAAAAATATTCAAATATCCTTTTGAATTAGTGGCATCTATTTCCTTTTTAATTTTTTTTTTTCTGTTTTTTGTTGGTGTTGCCTGTTTTCTGCTCCCATTTCCAAATGAACCAAATTTTTAGAATTGTTTTTTTTGGTCTTTATTGTTTTGTAACTAACGTTAAATAAAATTCAATCTAAAGACAACTGTATGCAGAATAACAAGGCTTCGTTGAAAGAGGTAAAATTAACATTTTATTTAAATCAAAAAGACAACAATTACAAGCAAAAGTTTTTAAAACAGCTGTCTCTGACAAACAGAACTTATTAAACATCTTAAAGCCTTAAGTTGGGGATTTTATGTGCCAACAGCTGTTGCTTGTTGGCTGTCCTTTGATACACTCAATTATAAACCCTTCAAATTTTATTTACTTCATTTCAAACTTCATCAGAACTGTGTATATATCAATCACTTTAATGTAATAATTTTTGTTTTTAAATTCCTTTTTTATATTATGTGCAAAGTAGTGATGATATATGGCTCATTGTTAGAAAACTAATTGAAAAAAGGGGGAATAAACTTTTAAACTTGTTATATGTTTCAATTGTATTCAAGTATATATGTATGTACTTGTGTTTTTTATATTTATGCTTAAAATTGTACGCAATATACACAGTCAACATGTTTAGCTGTGAGACTTCGTCAACAGCTGACGCAGTTTTACAGTACTTAGGGCAGGGATGGGATGACCAATGTTATGTCCAGCGATTCATTTAGGGCTGGTTTTGTAAGCTCCTATTTTTATGGTCTCAATATAGCTTTTAGCATTTGATCTTTCAACAGTCATATTTTGTTACAGTTGAGCTACAATCTTGTGCCTGGCATAGTTTCACTTAGCTTTAATGGTGGATAAATTTATAGTCAAAGTTTAGCTTCAATCGTAGCTTTTCCTAAAGTCTAAGCTTAGCTTAAATCCTAGCAGTTTATATAATCGCAGTTTAGCTTCAGTCATGGATATTTTCAAAGCCTCATTTTAGCTTTAATTATGGCTCTTTCTATTGTTCTAGTTTAGCTTAATAGTGGGTGAATTTATAGTCAAAGTTTAGCTTCAATCGTAGCTCTTTATATATGCATAATCGCAGTTTAGCTTCAATCCTGAAGCTTTTTAAAGACTCAGTTCAGCTTGAATTGTGGATTTATAGTCTCAGATAAGCTTCCATCATAGCAGTTTATATTGTCGTAATTTCGCTTCAATCATGGATCTCTTTACAGCCTCAGTTTAGCTAGAATTGTATATCTTTTTATAGTCTAAGCTTAGCTTCAATCGTAGCAGTTTATAAAGCCTCAGTTTAGCTTCAATCATGGATGTTTTTATAGTCTCAGTTTAGATTTAATTACACCTGTTTATATAGTCTAAGATTAGCTTCAAATATCTTAATTTTGCTTCAATCATGGTCATTTCAATGGTCTTAGTTTCGCTTTAATATTAGCCATTCGGTGCCTCGATAAACTAGACGATAGTGTGCCGGACTATCAGTCAGAGTTTTGCGGGTTCGACTCCCACCAAAGACTCTGGGTGTTTTTCTGCAGATAAGCTAAAAATCTTTGCAGTTTTTGTTTGTTAATTATTATTAAGAAAGAAACAGAATTAGTTTGGCTTTAATCGTGACCTGTTCTATTGTCTTTTGTTAATGTTTGTATAATATTGATGTTTGACTAACTTCTTCCCTATAAATTTACCTTTATTGGTGGCTCTATCTGCAGTCATAGTTTGGTCATAATCGTGATCTTTCTAGGTGCATAGTTAAGCTTCAATCATGGTTTTTGTACAGTCATAGTTTATATTCAATTGTAATCATAGTTTGGTGGCATTTCTGCAGCCATAGATTAGCTTTAATCGTCTTTCCACAGACATAGTTTAGCTTGATTAAGCTTGAATCGTTATTGTTACTGCAGTCATAGTTTAGCTTTGATTGTGCTTCTGTCCAGAGCAATATTTAAGCTTCAATTGTGGCTCAGTATTGAACCTTATTTGAGCTTTAGTCGGGGCTCTGTCTAGAGGAATATTTGAGCTTGAATTGTTGGTCTATCTGGAGCATTATTTGAGCTTCAATCGTAGCTCTATTTGGAGCTTAAATCGTGGCTTTGTCGGGAGCAATATTTGCGCTTAAATCGTTGCTGTGTCTGGAGCAATATTTAAGCTTCAATTATGACTCAATGTAGAACATTATTTGAGCTTCAATTGTGGCTCAATGTAGAACATTATTTGAGTTTCCATCGCGGCTTTGTCTAGAGAAATATTTGATTTTCAATCGTAGATCTGTCTAGAGAAGTTTTTGAGTTTCCATCGTGGCTTTGTCTAGAGAAATATTTCAGCTCCAATCCTGCCTCTGTCCAGAGCAATATTTCAGCTTAAATTATGGCTCAGTGTAGAACATTATTTGAGCTTTAGTCGTGGCTCTGTCTAGAGGAATATTTGAGCTTCAATCGTCGCTCTGTTTGAAGCAATATTTAAGCTTCAATCGCAAGATTGTCTGGAGCAATATTTGAGCTTCTTTCGTGGCTATGTCTGAAGCAATATTAAGGCTGTTGATGGTAAGCGCAAGACTTGGAGCATTAATAGTGCCTCTGTCAAGAGCAATATTTGAGAAAAATATTAAAAAAATCCATAAATTAAATACCCAAACTCTTAGAGTCATAAATAAACTCTTTGACTCCTGGCTGCCTTACTTTTTATGTACACAATTGCAGGCGCTTAAAAAAAACGTATAATAAAACATTTATCAAATCATACTTGCTGCACTAACTCTGACTGCTAAACTAAAATTTTATGCTAAAGCTTTCAAGCAACCCCTTTTTATACAGACCATACTGGCACGAGCGCAAATACACGATTTTCATACGCAAAATAATGCGTTTGTCAGTAGATGAAGAGCAAAATTTATAATACACAATATTTTGCAAACAAATAATAAAAAACCAATTTAACATTTAATCACGCACTAAACTACTGTCAAAAAAAGGAAATAAAATAAAATATATTAGAGATATACATACATAAAAAGGGGAAGGAACAGTGCTGATAAAAGCCTTAAAATATGCTTTAGCAATGAAAAGACTTAAAACTGCTAAAATTAAAGTAAAAAAAAACAAGGGCAAAACATGTTTGAAAAATATCAACGCAGAAATTTTAAAAAAGGCAAACGGATTAAGGGAAGAAGGCTGGCTGTTTGCACGAGAAAAGGTGTGTGTAAGAGCAATGTTGATGGTTTGATGTAGGGTTTAAGGCAAAGCTCATCAGCGTCATTGCATGAACATGTTTAACATATTCATGCATAAAAATGTCCCTGACGCTAAAATATTTGCGAATGTATGTATGTAGGTTTAACGTATGTATGTGTAAAGAAGTTAACACTCAGAGGTCTTGCACATGTTTAGGGCGAAGAATTGAGCGTAGATAATGGTGTATTAGGGTGCAAGTGTTAAATTAGAAAGTTTGCAACTTTTTTAACAGCCAGAAAAAAATACTTTTCAACAACGAAGGTAAATGAACGTTTGAATATATTTAAGGCACAAAACTCAACTTAAAACCTTGATTTCCTAATGCGTAATACACTACTGCCTACCTTTTCCTCCCTAAAACCCTATACAACAACATATTCTATACTTCACACTCTTTTTCTGCCGCTGCGTAAGGTACGGTCACACATGGCAAATATTTACTGAAAAAAAACGTAACCACTGGTTTTAGCATAAATTTGTTTGACGATGTTTAACCTTACAAATGTTTTGTAAGAGCAAACATCATCAAATAAAATAAAAACAAATTTCTCTTGTGATTTGTCTTTAGTAAATAAAGTTTTATAACAACTTTTATTTAGTAGTTTAGTGTTTCTTCAAATATTTGCCAAGTGTGCCCGAACCTTTACGTTTATTCACAAAAAAACTGCACACAACAAATGTTATTAAAAAGACAGCTCGCTGCTTGTTATATTTTTAACATGTTTGTGTGTTTTTTTTTGTTCTTATTTTGCGAATAATAAAATAATAAAATTTTTGTTTTATTGCTAAACATCACTACAACAAGCGTAATTTATGAGTCTAATAAAGAAACACACAAAAAACAGACTCCTCAACCCTAAAATCGTAAAACTTTTTTTTTATTCCAAACACACACATAAACAAAAGATGAGCACTTATTTGAAATTAAATGCAAAAACAAAAAAAAAAAATAATCTAATAAATATTTTTTAAATATATTTTTGACATTCGTGACACTGACAGCCGCAAATAACCTTTGTGTAGCATAAGGAACATACACAGAAGTTGAATAAATTTTGTTGCATATTTTTGGGTTGAAAATAGGGGTTTGTTGAAATGTTTGCTTTATGTTTTATTAAATAGTTTTTATGTTAATGATTTGCTTACTAGTCTACATACATAAATTCACACCTCATTTGTTACATGTGTTTAGGTCACAATAATTTTTATAGAATATTTTAGTGTACATAACATATACATACACATGTATGTCAAAAATTATTAGAAGAAACAATTTATTGCTTTATGTAAACTAATTTCTGTAGTCTCTTAGGAATTTTTTAATAATTTTAATTTTAAGGTCTTTGTTTTGAAATATTTCTGGACATAAAACACTCTATAATAGCGGTGGTAAACATTTTTTATACCCTTCACCATCGTGAGAAGGGTATATATAAGTTTGTCATTCCGTGTGTAATTTCCACAAAAAAATTTTCCGACCCTATAAAGTATATATATTCTGGATCCTTATAGATAGCGAAGTCGATTAAGCCATGTCCGTCTGTCTGTCTGTCTGTCTGTCTGTCTGTCTGTCTGTCTGTCTGTTGAAATCAGTTTTTTGAAGTCCCCAGATATTCTCGGGATCCAAACCTTCAATAATTCTTTCAGAAGTGCTTTCGAGAAGTTTGCTATTTAAAATCAGCAAAATCGGTTTAGGTCAACCAGAGTTATGAACCAATATGTGAGACCACCTCTATAAAAATTTGATATTTTTCGTCCATTTTATTGCAATATTTTGAAATATATTAGAGATAATACTATGAAATTTTGTATACGTTGTTTGTATGACAAAAGAAGAAAGTGTGCGGAAAATAGTAAGAATCGGTCCATGATTTCTCATAGCCCCCATACAAATATATATATTCCCGAAATATGGCTTAATGATAAATAAATGCCTATAAAATAGGGATATCAAGACAAAATTCAGCTAAAATAAGTTTTACACAAAAAGAAATCGCAAAACGAAATTTTTTTTAGTTCGGTCCATGTTTGACCATAGACCCCATATAAAGTCCACTTCCAAAATTCATTTAAATACGTATAAAACAGATATGAATAATGTTAAACGGCTAAAATTTGACATAAATACTCTTTATAGGCAAATAAATTGTTGCACTAAATTTTATGGTAGTCGGCCCAGAACTGGTCATAGCTCCCATACAAGGACCACATCTGAAAAAGACATTTTTCCCTATATATATTGTATAAATATCGGTACCGACTCAAAACTTTGCACAGATCATTTTAATATATACAAAAATCATTTCACAAAATTTTGTTAATTTCGGTCTATTTTTAACCGTATGCCCCATATAAAGCCCTCTTCGGAAAATCACTTTAATACTCATAAATCGCTTATAAATAAGGGTACCAATCCAAAATTTTACACGGATCATTTACATACATGCCTAAATCTAACTGCTGGATTTTGAGAACATCAGTCCATATTTGACTATATCCCCCACATAATGTCCCCTCTCGAAATCCACGTTAATACTAATATAATATATAGCGTTATTATGTTGAAATTCGACGTGAAATATCCTCATATGCATGAAAATAACTGTTCCAAAATTTAAGAAGATCGGCCCATAATTTGTCATAGCTGCCATATAAGAACCATTTCCAAAAAACAAATAAATTCGGGTCAAAAAATATTTTTTTCGGATTTAACCCATATTCGGTCTATATTTTATAATCATGATATATATCGTTGGAAAGGTATTTTTAATACCTTTCATTTAGTGTATTACAAATTATCAAGCACCCAGTAGTTCCCGAGATATAGGCCTATATATTTTCAACTTTACGGGCCCGCCGCTTCGAAAATAGGCGTGACCGCCAATAAATTTTTTTTTTGCTGGTATCTCCTCTAAAAGCCCTATTTCATTTTTTTTTTTTTTTTGAGCAAAATCACTAAAATCGAATTGTACCCCTTTTTTATACTCTGTTTGTTAAATTACACTGAAGATTATTATGAACATCAGACAGACTCTGAAAGTTATGGTAAGAATTGGTAATTAAATCAATTAAAAATGGTAAAAATTAGACAACATTTCAAAATATTTAACATAAATTATGTTGGTCGTAAAATTGTGTTTCAAACAATATATCAAATACTAATAAAATTTGCACTAACACTGAATAGAAAACACAGAATTAGGATATTCTAGTCTAGTGTAGTTTCTGTATTTCTTATTACGCTTAGGTGAAGGGTATTTAAGATTCGGCACAGCCGAATATAGCACTCTTACTTGTTTAAAAATAATTATGTTTCAGTGAAACATACTCAATTTTATAATAGCGATAAACATGAAAATGTTTATAGTAACTAAAATGTTGTTAAAATCAAATTAAAATAACAATTATTTGTGTACCAGAACAATATATTGTTACCAAAAAATACAGTGTAGTTGTCGTAACCATGTTCAACCATGTTTTTTCTCTGCGTGCACAATACGCTCAATGTAACTCTTAGGCGTTCGTCTGAATTGAGTTAACTTTCAATTGTTGAAAAATGATGTGTTCAATCGATATTATTATCAAATAGACTTTCAAGAAGGCAGGAGAATAGACTTATATAAAGGGTCCGCCAAATAACATTTTTTTTTGAAAATGCTATAAAAAAAAAGTACTGAATATTTTCTCAAATGTCTTTTTTTATTTGAAAGTACAATCCATCCGGTTAATAATGGAAAATAATTTCATTCAAATGGCTGCCTCGGCTGGTAATGCAGTAGCCTACACCATCGGTCCAATTTTTAAGCACATTATCGATTGTGTGCAGCTGTATTTCACCAATGGCTTCACGAATACTGTCCTTAAAAGCGTCAATTGTCTCTGGCTTGTCGGCGTAATACTTATCTTTGACGGCAACCCATAAATAATAGTCCAACGATGTCAAATCGCAGCTCCAAAGTGGCCAAACGACATCAGCTCTGCGGCTGATAATGCGATCTTCAAAAACAGGACGCAAAACATCGAGTGTAGCTTCGGCTGTGTGGCACGTAGCGCCGTCCTGTTGAAACCAAATGTTGCCAATATCCTCCTCTTCAATTTTTGTGAACGAAAATTCGCCATTGACTGTAACGGCCACTGCTTGCTCATTTTCGAAGAAATATGGCCCAATTATGCCTCTGGACCAAAATCCGCACCAAACAGTGACATCGGCTTTTTAATGTATGCATGCGGGTTTTCTGTGCCCGCCAAGATCAAAATGAGCTTCATCTGAGAAGATGATTTTTTTTTTGGCAAAATCGGCATCTTCTGTAAATCGATCGCAGGCCCACTTAGCGAAGCGAAAACGCATTGGATGGTCAGTTGGCTTCAACTCCCGAACCAATTGGACTTTGTATGGCGTCATACCAAGGTCGTTATGCAAAATTCGTCTCCATGATGTCTCCGAAATGTTCAATTGTTGAGAACGACGGTTAATTGATGTTGATGGCGCTTCACGCACACTTTCTGCCACAGCAGCAATATTCTCGGGTGTACGCACTGTTTTTGGCTTTTCACTTTTTGGTTTATCGATGAGGACAGCGTTGCCAAATGTGCAGATTTATCTGTTTTTTGCAGTTTTTTGAAGTGCAAAACAGGCTTGCAGATTTTTACTCTAAAAAACAGTTATTTTAAATCAATGCAGATTTTTCAATTTTATTCGAATAAAGCAAATTATTATTATTCCCACTCTATGTGGAATTATGCGGACCAAAGATTTAAAAAAAAAAAAATTTCAATTGCACAAATTTTGTACAAACAAAAGAAATGGAAACTAAATTTAAAAAGAATATGTAAATCTAATACATACAAAAGTATGTCTAATAATTTCTATGATCTCTATACATATGTATGTGATAATTTAAATGAAGTATTATTCGTTATGTTTTTACTGTTACCCCCTGGCCCACGCTGTCGAACGATAACGTTCGCTTAGATAAAACTTAAGACACAATCTTTTTATCGTATCTATTTTTTATTCAATCAAGTTTGTTTATTCCACAATCAAGTTTGTGTCTTAAAACTTATCTAACCGAACGTTATTGTTAGACATCGTGGTCCAGGGGGTTAATTTTATATACATACATATGTATATTTTATATCAAATATAAAAATTATATTTTGTTTTCTTTTTGTCTTCAATAATTTAAACATATACAAATATCATTTTTTTACATACCGCACACATTCTTCAAAAGGGACTCAATTCAAAATTTTAATTTTTCGGGTTTGTATCCTTAAACAACACACTTGTTTATCTATAAGAAAAAGTTCAAAGCATTTTGTTACAGTTAACAAGTTCTAAAAAACAGTGAAGTCTTTCTTTATATTTCATTTTGTATAAAGTTGCAATTTAATAGTGATTTATTCTTAGTTGTGTCATATAATAAAAATTTTGAATTGAGTCACTTTTGAAGAATGTGTACGATATTATTTAATTTTGTTTTGAAGGTGCAGATTTTTTTCGAAAAAAACAGATTTTTTTTTGGGAATTGTCAGATTTTGTAAAAAAAATATGGCAACACTGGATGAGGATGCCAGTTTCTTTCACTTTTTTCACAAGATAACGAACATACGGAGCTGACGGTGCTTCTCTTCTTCCAAAATCCGTACGCAATTGTCGCACACATTCTGCAATATTACCCTGATTTTCAAAGTAATGTCGCAATATTTCCCAGCGTTGTTTAAGCGTATACACAACCATATTTGTTTAGCGGAAGGATAAAACTAATTATCTGTCAAATCAGACATGAGCTAAGTGTTACCATTCACGAAATAAGCACTAGTTGAATAAAAAAACGTTAGATGGCGCACCCGTTAGTATATAGTCCATCAGTTTCTTATGCGATATTTTATCATCTTTAGGTATGAAAACGAACTTGCAACTTGTACATGAACTTGGAATTTAAGACTTCTCAAGACAGTATATAGATTTATCATTCCCCTCTATAAAGGCATGTAAGTTTTCAGAAGGCATGCCAGCAGTTCTGATGAGAATTTCATTGTGCTGTTTATAAGACAGTAAGATACCTGCAGGACCCAAAGAGTTGTGAGGGTCAAATCTACCCAGATAGGGCATAGATTAAACGCATGTCATACCCTTCTATGAGGGGAGAAAAGTCTGGAAAGTGGTTTTCCATTAGACTGTTTGTCATTATTATAAAAACAAACAAATTCTATGTGGATTGTTTACATCAAAGTTCTCTTAAATTTATTAATATTACCTGTTATTTAAACTCCCAAAAGTAACATAATTTAACACACCTATCTGCTTATTAAAATGCCATCATTATTGCCCATTGATACACTTGGTAAGTAGTGCAATATGCGTAGAGTACTGTTGTCAGCCATACTAAATGTTTATGTATAGGTATGACATTCACACTGATTATCTGACTTTTGTTTTATGTATGAGAAAATATCTCAAATATTACATATTACATATGTGTATGTATATTTTACACTATTGTTTACATAAATTATGTAAATTACAAAATGTACATTTTATACACAATTTTTTTTTTGTTTGGAATTTTTTTTTTAACTTAATGTTTGTCATTGTTATTATTTACTATTATGCACTACTAACTGCAATCGTTCATTTACATTTATCGTAAATTTGCACAAGTTTTTGGAAAATTTCGTTGCATAAATAACAACAGTTTTGTATGATGAACAAAATGAAACTTGGACAAGAGGGTGAAGTAAGTGAGTGAGTCAGTGAATAAGTTAGTGAGAGTTTAAAGTACAAAATTGTTACAATAATGGCTAAAATAACAAATAGAGTTTTAGTAGTAGTAGCAGAATTTGAGAGCAATAACTAAATATCAATAGAAGAAAATTAAATATGCAAAAAGTTGATACATAAGTGTATAGCATACATATAGGAGGGTAATCTAGTAAGGTCCCTTAAAAGCTTCAACCAGTATTTACACAGGTTTAATTTGAGAAACACTGCCAATTGTGAGACAAGCGGAGCAAGTGTGGAAACAGCAAAGCATATAATTGTTGAATGTCCAAAGTGAAAAAATGCAAGTAGAGCATTAAACACCAAAGTAGGTGTGACAATAACGAACGAACCACGCTGAGATCTACATTAATACAGTTAGCAAAGAAAACTGATCGATACTTCCGAACCTCCTGCGATAGGGGAGGACTTAGGAACGAAACCAAAATGAGGCCAAGAACAAAATACCAACCAGCCATCCTGTTAAAATGTTGACGCAGTTCCAGGGTGGATTGGAGAAGTCGTGGGGCCACTAGATGATAGCGCGCTATCACTACGTCCGCTAAAATAAATCTAGTAAGGTCATTCAAAGTTGTGGGGTATGTTTTAAGAGGCATTCAAAATCAAAGTAATTCCAGCATAGTTAGGGGAGAGGGGGGCACATTTGAACACTTTTTGGTTTCAAGCCACATAAAAATTTATATTTTTGAATTATTGACTTTTTACATAATTTAACTAATATGTATGGTAATAAACTTCAGTTTAAGTCTACAAGTAACTTATTTTTAGTTCGATTTAAATTTTTTTTTATTTTTTTAATGGATGAAGTCATTGTGTTCAAATGTGCCCCCCATACGGGGCTGCTTGTCCAAAAATAACATAAACAGTTATATTTTTTATATATACAATAAATTCGATTTATTTATTAAGAAAAACATAAACATTAACAATTAAAAAATAAAAAAAAATCAGATCAAAAATAAGTTTTATATTATTAAGACGGAAAAGGCCTTGCGATTTCGGGTGGCATTACATTTTCCTTTAAAGCATCATGATCAGCATTGGATTCGTCATTTTCAGAAAATAATAGAGAATCAACAATGTTTGGTACTTTGGTTGATAAATTAACATGTTCAAAGGTGCCCCTTTTTCTTTGTTCAAACCTGAACTGTCTTGCCATTTCACCTGAATTTATAATAAATATTTTTTTTACATAAATATGAAATAACTTAACTTAATTTTCTTAATATCCGAAACTAAGTCGAGCTCTGTAGCAGAAAGAGGCACAGGTTTAACAGACGTGACCACGGCTTTACTGGCTCTTGGTAGAAACTCGTTTAGACTGCTTAAACCTGGTGATCCAATTAGTTCTTATTACTATGTGAAGAATATTGTGCAAACAAATTTATTTTAAGAATTACTGCCTCAGCCAGCTTAAATTAGACTGCCCTCGCTTGCTATTTGCATTTACATATGAAATTTACATACTTACACAATCATACGAGTACATATGTATGTATACATATACATTTATGTATGTATACGAACATGTATAAATTTCGCATAATACTTGTAAAATACACATAATTGAACATTTTGGTCAAAATAATGTTTACATGTTAGAATGTAAACTATGTGCGTGAGTATTAGGTAGGTCCCTATTTAGCTTATTTTAGATTTGTCTAGCCACAATCAAAAATATGATGGGCAAATGAAATTTGTAATAATATGTAATATTGAGAGTAGACACAATAAAGGGGCAAGAGGTTAGTACATTCCATATATGCAGTTTTCAAAAGTATTTTTCGTTTATATGATTATAAACAGTATTTCGCGTACTTCTTTTGCCATACATTTCTTATTCATCCAAAACACTTCAACAGAACTTGGATATTGTATAGTAGTTTTAAAAGCATCTATTTTTTTATTTTGTTGCGTTGTGTAATAGGAAGATATCAGTCAATTTTAATGAAATTTTATATTTTATTGTTTACAAGTAGAAAAAAAATATAAAATCGTAAAAAATTTCAAACCAAGTAAAATGTTTTTGTAAATTGTCTTCGGCAAGTCCTCAAGTACATGTAATGGCCAGGGCAAATTGTAATAACGGGAAAACTGTTTAACTGGTTTTAAAGATATGTAGCTTATTGCAAATCTCATTGTGTTTGCACTAAGAATCAGAATCCACTTTTTTGCAAAAGGGGGAATAAATAGCTTTAATTTTGCAAAAACTCAAAATTTTTCAATTTTTTTCCATTCAAACGCTATTTTTCAGATTTGGGCCTAGGCGCCACGTGTTAACCTTGTCCAAATTCGACTAAAATTTTGCGGGTGCAAGTTTGTCACCAAATCTCATAATAATCCGACATGAAATTGGAAAATTTATTTTTTTTCATACATTTGAAAAACCGCTCTATACGTAAGTATATCAAGCAAAAAACTAAAATTTTGTGAAAATAAGCGAATTTACTTAATTGTGAATAAATTCGAAAATAATCAGTCGATTTTTATGGTCGATATCTCGTTTTGTTGCTATTATTTTTGGCTTTGTAATAGAATAATGAATCTGAACATTTTTGCCGTTTTCTATTTTTCATGATTTTTTTAAAACAAAAATTTTTGCCATTTTTACGTAAAAAATATATTTTTTTCTTACATTTTTTATTATAACTCCGAAACTGTTGATCCGATTAAGGCAAAAGATATAGAAAGGCTATGTAAATCTTAATTTTTCTGATTATATTTGAATAATATCCGATTAGCCGTTTTTGAGTTATCACTAATAATGTGAAAAAGCGTCTAAAAAAAAAATGCAATTTTACAAAAAAATTTTTTAAAAAAAATCTATCCATAGAATTTAAAAATTTTACCATTTTTGTGCAAAGGTAGTCATGATACATCAAAATTGTATAGTGGTTTTAAAAGCATATGAATTTTTTTTTATTTTGTTACGTTGTGTTATAATTAGTAACTGCAATTTTTGTCCATTGGTGTAGCCTATGATTAGTTGCTAAAGACAGGAACATTACTGTGAATGGCGAGCGGGCGAGCGCTACCGTAAGATGATTACAAATTTTCTTAGCCAAAAATTAGAGAGCTGGACTTGGCTGACATGTGGCCCAATTGATAGGCTAGTTCGGTGATGTGTTGAAATAAACAGCCTAATCTTCGGATCTAAATCCAATTGAGAACATATAGAATGATGTGGAGCAACATATAACCTCAGTAAGATGCAAGATTTTGGCCGATTTGTGCCAAACAAAATCAAAATTCTTGGTACGCAAATCCAAAAGAGCCCTGTCTATCTTTTGTGGAGATTATGTCCCGGTAATGTGCACCTGTTATTAAAACTAAGGATATGATACTAAATATTATAATTTATATTAAGTTTTTTTTTTATTTGTTTCTCTGATGAGAATAACATTTTTATTTAGTGCTAAATTACTGTCCAGCATTTTGTTTGTAGGTAGATTCGTTCACGTTTTTGATACATTTTAATACGTATAAAATAGTAAAAAATTAAATGTTTCATTTCATTTAAGAAAAATTATTTTCCATTAAAATATTGTTAACAAAAGTTATTTTTTACATGTTGATTATACGGAAAAAATAACCTGTGACGTCATGAGCAAAGAGAGGAAATTTTGATTACATACTTTACGCAATTTTTATGATTTAATTCATGAGCCAACATAACTGTTGGCAAGTTTATTTAATTTTATTTAATATTTTATCGCAAATGTAGCTGATAGTTTAGCAAAAATATTCAAACGTCCATAGACCGTCATAGAAACGTCATATAAAAAAAAAAAAAAAAATCAAAAAGAAAGAGCGAAATTAATACGAATTTTCAATAATTGAGCATTTTGTTTCATAACAACGCGCCCCACGCTTTTCTTTAAGGGATGTGTGAGATTTTTTCCATTTTGATTTATTTAATACATTACAATTTCCATGCTAATTCCAGGTCTATTGTTTGTCTTAGTAAAGTAGGAAGGAAATATGATTAAGCGTATTAATCGGAATGGAAGGATGTTTACTAAACCGGGTCTAACGCAAATATTTTTTGCGATCGGAACCCGTTCAAAACAGCCAAAATCTTTGTTTTTAAATGCTTTTATTTAGCTTCACTTCGGAAAATAAAATCTTGTAACAGATTTTATCTTGGTGATTGCCTGCAAAGTTTTATCCATTTGCATTGAGTAGAAGGCAGTCAAAAAAGAATTTTACCAAAAAAAAAAAAAAAAAAAACATTTTGCCCTTCCCTAGATTTTATCCTGGCTACGCCCATGTATTCGTGTATTGCCATCGGGAGTATGAATGCCTGCAAAGTTTTATCCATTTGCATTGAATAAAAGGCGGTTAAATTAACGTTAAACGATTTGATTTTCCGAAGTGAAGCTAAAGAAAAGGTTTTAAAAAAACTTAAATACCTCTTGAACTAAAGGAGATAACATATTTTTTGTAGATATTCAGTAGTAGTATTAATGTTTGCAATTTCAAATCATTTGGCTTACAAGTGGATTTTTGAAGATTTTGAACATTGAGGGCCGATAAACTGTAGATCAATTCAAAAACACCTCAACCCCAACTATGTGAAATTTCGTTACGATATCTCCAATACATATAATTATTTTTCGAAATCTGTGTAATTATTTTGAAAGTACAAAATAAGGACCACCCTAGTATGTATACATGTGTCTGTGTGTCACTTCTGTCTATTTCATTTTGCTGTTTATACATACATAAGTACATAAGCATATGCATGTGCATGTCCAAATATTGGCTCATTTACTATGCAATACAATGCATTTTGTTATTGCTATTCATGTCGATAGTAAATTACAATACACGTTTTAATACAAACATACAATATTGGTACATACCTACATGCATACATATTTCATGGACAATACTTAAGGTGACCCGTAAAAAGATACAACAAGTTATTGGAAAATATATGAACATATGTATGTATTTAAGTAATTTTTAGAAATCAAGAACAAGGAAATTATTTTTGCTTGACATATTACTTGTTCTCAAATAAACTCAATGGAATTTGAAATATAATGTTGTTTAGTATTGGATATGTTGGTATTTTTCTTTAGTTTTAGGGCAAACGTCTTCGTACGTATAAATGTCTTTCCTAAATCTATATGACACCTCTTACTTTCTCATACATCCTTTTTAAAGTAGGAGGTCAAGTAATTAGTTGATATTGTTACTAAAAAGTTTAGAATATTTCTAAATGACATACATATGATAACTATAATCAATTATGAAATGGCGGACTTTTTGAAAATTTTCCCAATAAGATATTTATGGATGGACGGGGAATATCTCAAAAAGGACATCATGGTAGTTATACGCCAGTTGTGGAATTTGTTTAAGTCGAATTGAATATGAGTTGTATGAACTTTCTTCGTCAAAGACCTTCACATTAGGATATTACAATGGAATTGGGAAGATCATGATCATGGTCATGGATTGTCTACGATTTCTCAATTCAGACTGTCAAATATCATTTAGAAGTGGAATATATATTTATGATAGAGACTAATTACAGAATTTCCCAAGAACTTTTACATTTCTTACAGTTTTCTTACTATAAAACGTAAGGACCTTGTACTAATAATGATGATGCTCCCTATGCTTGAATTTAATATGTTGAAATGCATTTTAAAACACTCTCACATATAGAGCTACATGCATATGTAACATATATAACAGTGTTTATCTGTATAAGTGTATATTTTAAACCGTATTATGCAGATACAAAGTGTTGTGAGAGTTGAATGTTCCGAGTTATAAACTGTAATACATACTAAAGTTTAGTTGTTTATGAGGAAAATTGTAAATATGGTCCAATAAAAACTGCATACATTCACATGCACACGGATCTAAACATATACATACATACACAGCTACACTGAAATATCCATAGACACACTCGTATGTATGTATGTAGTTCTATAAATTTATAGATTCACCATATTGATATTCACTTATGTTTATGCTAATATTGTTGTTGGCTAGTTATTTGCACATACAATACATACATATGTATTGTTGTATAGATGTGTGGTTGCATGTGGGAGTATTACAAATGTAGTTTCATTCAGAAATGTGTTGGCATAAACGCTTTCGTTTATGCTCATGCAAAATCAATGAAGTTGCTTACACTGTCAATTCATGAATGAATGAGAAATGCATTTTGTTAATACAGCATGTAGTATTTGTGGTCTGGTCGTTTCATTTTATATTAGGAGGGCCGGCATAAAAAATCTTTGGAAAATTACGCCACAACATGACAGGCAACAAAGGATATTCATGCACCTAACAGTAGGCAGCACACAATCAATTACTATTAAATAATTCTTAATTGCCCTTTCTTAGCCTTTTTTAAAGTACTGTTAAGTTTAGCCTACTATATTTATTCTCACAAATCATCTTTGTACGTATTGTACGTTTCACTGACTGTGTTTGGTTGTAGTTTTGTTATCTGCATACATTTTTCTTTTACATCTCTGAAAATAATGACACATAATATGCATTGATTTTTGGCAAGTACAAATGTATGTATATAGTTTTTATGCAAACTATTGCTTGTTTTTAAGATCTTGTCATATAATGATTGATTTTTTCATATGAATAAATTGTTGAAATCAAGAAAACATTTTAAATATATTTGAGCAAAATATTTTAACATTCAAAGATGAGCTAAAGAAGTAGAATTTGCAATATATGTATGTATAAGTAATGAAAACTAATTTAAGTAGAATATAGCCTTGTCTTTAAAAGTTGGGCTTAAATCATTAAATAGTTTTAATTACAATAGTTAAATTATGAAAGGAATTTATAATAAAAGTAGACCAATTGTTATACTTGGTTTTCACTATGGCGTCATCGTCATGTGCAATCATGATTGCAAACATAGATGACGCCATATGACAACCCGTTTTCATACAATTGCCAACAATTTGAACAATTTGACAACAAAAATGACATAGTGAAAACGCTGCATTTGCATCAGTGGTCTGCATAATGAGTGCAAAGAGCAAGTATTAAATAACATGTCATGTACTTAAATTTCCGTTCAGCTATTAACTATGATTTTTGTTTTATATTTGTTAATATCTATGAACTTCATTGACATTCGTATTGTAAATAAACAAAAGTGTTCCATACCCTGGTGACTATGAGTGCCAACCGATGATTTGTCATAAATACAACTATACCCATCATCGTTATAAGTTTATTTTAATTCATAGAAACAAATTCAATGCGACTAAGCATTTTGTTATCCATTTAGACCTTTCCAGGTATCACCATCATCGATACAAGTTTATTTTAATTCGTAGAAAGAAATTCAATGTGACCATTTTGACTTTTTTTCAATTGAGTCCTACTCTCGGTCTATTGTTATTAAGTATTGTTGGCCAATTTATCACTATTGCCAACACCTTTCAAAATTTAAGTCTCAGTGTGCATTATTGCATGATACGCTATCAAATAAATCACATCCAGCTCGCTGGAAACAGAATATTACAGCTGTAGCGGGGAGTGTTGGTAAAGTTTGTGATCAATCATTACGATGCTGTGCGCAACATGTTGGCCTGTCGTATAGAATAAATTACTGAATTTCACACCAGGAACTGAGTTTAAAAGTTAACAAAATCCAACTCGTTTTGAGAGTTGAAGCCGACGAATTTGCGTTTTGATTTTAGTCTCTGTAACATCCTCAATTAAGATCCGCTGTTTTTGCGTCCAATTTTGTTCAGTCAAGCTGCATATTTTTATTTAAATGGATACGTAAATAAACAAAATCCCTATATTTGGGCTGCTGACAGCCCCAAAAGGATTGTACAACTACCGTTACATACATGGTGGAATTAAGGGTCAGTATTTCTTCAAAAAATTATGCTGGAGAGAACGTACACAAGTTTACGTGTGCTTTTAAACAATCTTTATATAAAACTTAAATCTGATGTTGTACAGACATAATATTAGGCCTAAAACATGATTATATACAAACTTAAGTTTAAGTCTTAAACGTGCCTTTACACAATCGTGTTTTATTAGGTCAAAAACTTGGTTTTTCACAACCTTCAGTTAAAGTCTCAAATCAGGGGACAAATTACCGCATTCGATATCGAGTAAAATTGATCGTAATTTTCTTATTTGAGATTATGGCATTCGATATCGTGCAAGAAATTTAGTACATTTTATCATAATTTCGATATCGAAATCATTTTTCGAAACGATAGCTCATTTGATCACGAATGCGGTAATTTGGTCCCAGGTTTTCTACAACATTACGTTCATAAAACTGGTTTTATACAACCTTCAGTTTAAGTTTTAAATCTGGTTTTATACAACCTTAAGTTTAAGTTTTAAACCTGGTTTTATACAACCTTAAGATTAAGTGTTAAACCTGATTTAATACAACCTTCAGTTAACGTCTTAAACTTGCTTTTATACAACCTTAAGTTTAGGTCCTTAACTTGGTTTTATATGACCTTCGGTTTAAGTCTGAAACCTGGTTTTATACAACCTTCAGTTAAAGTCTCAAATCAGGTTTTCTACAACATTACGTTCAAGTCTTAAAACTGGTTTTATACAACTTTAAGTTTAAGTCATAAATGTGGTTTTATACAACCTTCAGTTAAATTCTTAAATCTGGTTTTATACAACCTTCAGTTTAAGTCTTAAATCTTGTTTTATGCATCCTTCAGTTTAAGTCTTAAACCCAGTTTTATACAGTTCTCAGTTTAAGTCTAAAACCTGGTTTTATACATCTTTCAGTTAAAGTTTTTAACCTGGTTTTATACAAGCCCAATATAAGTTCGAAAACTTGATTTTATGCAATCATTAGTTGTATCAATCATGGTTCTACACAAACTTAAATTTAAATCTGAAATGTCATTATGTTCAATCTTTGAGAATGAAACGTAGTTTCTTTATTTTGAGTATTAAATTAATAAACTTAAGTTGTAAACAATGTTTTATAAAGCCCTATGTTTAGCCCCACCACTTATATACAACATTAAATTAGAACGCACATGGTTTTGCAAAGCTTTATTTTAAAACCTAACCTCCTTATTCAGAAACGATTATTAAATTTAACAAACGTTTATTAAGGCAAATTTTATATGGAAATCTGTCATAATAAACGTTTGTTAAATTTATTAATCGTTTCTGAATAAGGGGGTAACAATTTAACTTGAGTCTAGTCATATAGTGGTGTTCGATATTACGACAGGGTAACAGAAATCCTTCTGTCTAAATGAGATGATATTGTTATAGACGGCTTGTGTATTCAAAAGGACATTATCATAGGCCGTACAAACATTGAAACATTTCAATTACGGCATGGGACATTTTTTGATCGTGTAATCCCTCATTTTAAATATTAGAATTGGGCACCTAGAATATATAATTGAACACCATATTACTTTTTATGGAGCTAATTGAACTCATAGTTCTATAACAAAATGCAACAAAGGATCATGGAATGTCAGGCTAGTTTTTGCAAAATGGTAAAGAAATATTTCAATGAAAGAGTGCAAATGCAAATACAAAACCATGTAGCAAATATATAATTCAATCCTTACATAAGAATCCTAATTATAGCTGTGCTACACTAATCAGTTGTTATTTTATGGCCTCCTTATTATCCTAACAATTTGATGTATTTAAAATTATATATACGGGCATCATTAAATTTTATAAAACTGCAATAAATTTTAAAGAATTAACCCCAGAGACTAACACATCATTGTAGCACACACTCACATACTGAAAGAACAATTTTCATTAGTTCGGCTTAAAAAAAATGACAATATAAAACCAACATTAGCACAACAACATTAAAATAAAAATAAATAAATATACTGCAGGATAATCATGTGTATAAACAAATATAACACACAGGGTTTTATTTATAAATTAGGGACTTCCTCGAGCATATGTGTGTGTATATGTTTAACATTTAATAACAAAATAGTCAGCAACCTTATAAGTTTAAAAAGAAAATTAAGTCAATTGCCATGCAAGCAATTATAACAGCGAAATACAACTGACAAAAACGGTGTCAGGGAAAAACTAATTGTCTATATATTTTATTTCTGTTTTCTGTATTTACTTTCCCTATATGTTTTACGTTCTTTTGCTTTTAATAAAAATGTGTAATAAATAAAAGTTTTAAATATATGCAAATATATTTAAAATCCACTACACCATACTTAATACGTTTTACACTCAACACCCTTACTCCAGCTTAAATTTGTATCCTTGTTTCCCTACTTATATACTCTCCTCTTTTGTCTATCTTTTATTTTTACCTCAGTGTTTGTTATTCTTCCTTCTTCTGCTATGAATTGAATTTGAAAATATTGTAGTTGTTTTGACACAAACCGTAACAAATCGCATTTAAATTTACCTGCCACATCTAAAAGACGTTCCTAAGGGGGAGCTTGCCAGTTGCCAGCGCCGGGGCACACGCAAATTTACTAGAGTAGAAATGTTTTAGCTGTTAAAAACACGCGTTATTCTTTCTTTAACGCGCTAGCAAAATGAAAAAATGTGAACATTTGATAATTTATAGCATTTAATTTTCTTATAAACTTCGAAATTTGTTTGCTACTAAAAGCAGAAAAAAAGAAAGACAAGGAACAAGAAATAGCAGTACACACATCCATATCCGCTTCAGCAATTGTTATTGTTGCTTTATATTATTGCTCTATAACTGTTGTTTCATTAAGTATCAAGGTGGCGTTGTGGTAGACAAAGAAGAGAGAGTGTTACTTTTTCAAACAGTGGCAACTTGGGAAAAACAAGTGTTGGAAATAAAAATATATCTTCAAGTACTAGAAAGGAGTATAAGACGGTAGTCTTTAGTACAAGACGGTAGTCTTTGGTATAAGACGGTAGTCTTTGAAGTTTACGACTTGGATTTATTTAGCCTCTGGCCCACGATGTCGAACGATAACGTTCGCTTAGATAAGACTTAAGACACAAACTTTTTATCGTATCTATTTTTTACTCAATCAAGTTTGTTTATTCCACAATCAAGTTTGTGTCTTAAGTCTTATCTAAGCGAATGTTATCGTTCGACATCGTGGGCCAGGGGGTTAAGTTTTAAACGTGGTTTATTTAAGTTTACGAGTTCGATTTATTTAAGTTTAAAATAGGGACTCATATGAGTCTTTAACACCGTTTTGTTTAAGTCAACAACGTAGCTTTTATTAAGACTATAAGGTGGCTTCATTCAATTCTACAAATTAGCTTCTTTTAAGGCTAATCTATATTTATAATCTAGTTGAAAACTTAGCTTTATTTGATTCTGCTAGACTTAAGTTGAAGTTTAAAATGCGACACTTAAACCTAGATTTATACAGACAAGGGTTTAGGGATTCATTGTGGTTTTATACAGATTACAGTTTGAGACTTAAACGTGATTTTATACAGAACTAGCTGACCGCCCCGGCTTCGCTCGGTATTTACTATTGATTTGTATTTCATAGAATAAGATGTATTCACAACCTGCCTGCTCTTATTTATTTGCAAATTTGTACAGCATACTTTAGGGGACTTTTTTTTTTCAAATGTTGAATTTTTCAGGAAAAAAATCATAACTGGAGAATGGCTAGACCGATTTTGGATTTCAAAATCAACTAACCATCATCACTCCTCCCTGTACCTTCCCTAAAAATTTTATGGCAATCGGTCGAGCCGTTATCGAGTTATGGAGTGACAATCAAAATGTACACTTATTTTTATATATATAGAATTAAGTTTAAGCCATAAACGCGGTTTTATACAGATTTAGGTTTAAGCTTCAAACGCGGTTTTATACAGATTTAAGTTTAAGCTTTACACGCGGTTTTATACAGATTTAAGTTTAAGCCTTAAACGTGGTTTTATACAGATCTAAGTTTAAGCTTTAAACATGGTTTTATACGTTTTTAAGTTTAAGCTTTAAATTTGGTTTTATACATTTCTAAGTTTAAGCTTTAAACTTGGTTTTAAACATATTTAAGATTAAGCTTCAAACGAGGTTTTATACAGATTTAGGTTTAAGACTTAAACGCGGTTTTATGCAGACTTCAGTTTGAGCTTTAAACGTGGATTTATACATTTTGAAGTTTAAGCTTTAAATTTGGTTTTATACATTTTTAAGTTTAAGGTTTAAACTTGGTTTTAAACATATTTAAGATTAAGCTTCAAATGAGGTTTTATACAGATTTAAGTTTAAGACTTAAACGCGGTTTTATACAGATTTAAGTTTAAGCCTTAAACGTGGTTTTATACAGATCTAAGTTTAAGCTTTAAACTTGGTTTTAAACATATTTAAGATTAAGCTTCAAACGAGGTTTTATACAGATTTAGGTTTAAGACTTAAACGCGGGTTTATACGGACTTCAGTTTAAGCTTTAAACGTGGTTTTATATGGATTTTAAATTTAAGATTTAAACGAAACGCGGTTTTATGCAGACTTCAGTTTGAGCTTTAAACTTGGATTTATACAGACTATTGATTAAGCTTTATACACGATTTTATACAGACTTAAATTTAAGTTTTAAAAGTGGTTTAAGCTTTAAACATCTTTCTTCGCGTCTTTCATAATATAATTTCAATAACTTTCCCACAATTTTCGTCTTAAACACCACTGTGCTTCCACTTTTAAATAAATTTACAGTTGCTGATAGTTGTGAATTTAGATTTGCTGGATATTCAAGTTATATATGTATGTACATGTGTGTGTCTATATCTAACTGTAGCTAGGAATTATTGCTCTTTATTTCACATTTTTTTTTTGGTTGTGTTTTGAATTTGGTAAACGTAAATTTTAATTTAAATTTTATACGCGGCAATAATAATATAAATTCATTCCTGCACGCATCATAAACGAGTTCAACTGCCTTCGACGACAACCAACAGCAACCAAAACAGAGTAATGTTTCTAAAAATTTACGTATTTGACTTTTGTTAAAGTCAAACACACCAGGACATACCCACACACTAATACGCACAAACACACACACATACACATAGAGGAGTAGAAAATTTCAAATTCGTACGTTTGCCACACAAAAAGTACAGAAAGTATTTAAGAGGGCTTGCAATTGTTTTGAGTTTATCATTTCAACAAGAAATATACAATGGAAATTAAGGTTTTAGTTATTTTTATTGTTTTAAAGGCAGAGTTTTTGCTGTATTTAGTGTGTTAGTGTGCGATAGAGGGTTGTACAGACTGGGTTGTCTTTGCGCTGTTTTGGTATGAGATATGATGGAATGAGGATGGGTTGTTTTTCCATACAAATTGCGTGCATTTAAAATTGTGTTCTTTTCTTTCTGAAACATAATATTTATAGTGAAATATTTTTTATTTTTTTTTTTTATTACTGTTGTTGTTACTACTGTTTTATTTATGGCACTTAATTTGTTTTTAAGCGTAAAAGGAAATTATAACAATAACAACAATAAAATAATGAATTGAGCTGCAGAAAGAAGCAACAAAAAAACAAAAAAAAAAACAAAACACAGTAATAATTGTAAATGCAGTTTGTTAAAAAATAACCCTCAAAATATGAATTAAACTGAAAAAATACGACTGCAATTAGTTAAGGCAATTATTTGCAATAAAACACTCTTTTTGATTTTATGCGAGCGCCTAAAAAGCGGCAACAGCAATATATAGCAAACAACCCTAAAACAATATACAATACTACAAATCATTGTTAACTTCTGATTAGTTAAACTAGTCCTACTCCCAAATTGTTAACAAACTCTTTCAACTATTTAATTGCTCCGTTCTCTTAAATATAAATTCAAAAGTTATAAAAATAATCATATAAGCTTTCATATATTTATATAATAAAAGCAAATGTTTTAACTAAAAATTATTTAGCCTGGTACTGGCATGGCTTTATAACCAACATAAGTACCACAAATATTTTCGTTTGTTCACAAAAGCCTCATTAAAATTTGTTGGCCATAAAAATATAAACAAAATAGAGCCAACCAAAACAAAAAAATTTATGAACATTATAACAACACCGTCAAAGGACAATGACAAAAAAAAAAAAAAAAAAAAACGTACAACAACTTTTATTTAGAGCTAGTAACTGTAAATAATCTAACTCACACCTACCCAGAGACATACTTCTAAAGTTTGCATGACCTTGTTATTAAAGAGAGACATTTAAGTTGGTTTGGTTTATTTGTATTATATACTGCACTGTTTACATAGTGCATATTTTGTGTACAACGCTAAGTTAAAGACTAAGAGGTGGCTGTTTATAAGCTTAAATTTAGGCTAGAATCAGGCTTTTAGAAAATATTCAGTTGTAGCCTGAATCATGATTTATATAGGCATAAACTCAAGTTTAAACCTTAAACATGATTTTATACATGCTTAAGTATAAGTCTTAAACTTGATTCTATACAATCTTAAGTTTAAGCTTAAAACGTGGTCTTGTACAAACGTAAGTTTAAGTCAAAAATCTGGATTTGTACAGACTTAAGTTTAAGTCATAAACTTGCCTTAACTGAAGTTTTATACAAATTATTAGTTCTCAAGCCTTAAACGTTGTTTTATACAGGCTTTAGTTTAAAATTTAAAAGAGGTTTTATACACACTGAAGTTTAAGATTTAAACGTGGTTTTATAAATACTTAAGTTAAAGATTAAAACAATGTTTTTTTACAGACTGAAGTTTAAGCTAATCACGTTGTTTTATACTGTCTAAAGTTTAAGCTTTACACATTGATTTATACAGACTTAAGTTTAAACCTTGAAAGTGTTTTTATACAGACTATGGTTTAAGATTTAAATGTAGTTCTACACAGACTGAAGTTTATGATCTAAACGTAGTTTTATATATGGTGAATTTCACGTCAAGTGACCCAATGTTAAAAATACATGCGCCAAATATTGAAAAATCCTATTCTTGAATTAAAAAATATTTTTTTGATAGATATCCCACTCGCAACTCATTAAGCGATTATAAAGGCCTTAAAGTAAATTGTATAGGCTTTGTTTTGAGAAAAAAGGGCCCAAATTGAAAAAAAAAATAAAAAAAAAAAATATTTTAAATGAGACTTATTCCTCTTGCGAGTATTAATAAACAAATTTTTAAAAAAAATTTTAAAAAAAATTTTTTAAAAAAAAAATTTTTTAATCGAAGTTAAAAAAAAATATTTAAAAAAAAAAATTAAAAAAAATTTTTAAAAATTAAAAAAAATATTTTTGAAATGAAATAGCTATCTGAAGTCCTTTGGACAATTTTTGCTAGGACCAATAGATGAAAAGTTACAGTCATTTTAAATAAACCCTGTATGTCCAAAATTGACCAAAATGTCCAACTTTGACCCCCTCTAACTTCTGGACTGATAGAGCTGAAAATTTGTCTCTGACCTACTATCCAATAGTACTAACCTTGGTGCAAATTTCATCCAAATCGGAAGACATCGATTTTCAAAATTGGGTCACTTGACATGAAATTCACCATATACCTACTTATATATAAGTCCTAATCATGCTTTTATACAGACTTAAATTTAGGCCTTGAAGGCGGTTTTACACAGACTGAATTTTAAGATTTAAACGCAGTTTTATACAGACTGAAGTTTTAGATTTAAATGGAGATTTATATAGACTGAACTTTAGAATTTAAATGTGGTTTTATACAGACTGATCTTGAAGATGTAAACGTAGCTTTATACAGACTTAAGTTTAAGCCTTACTTTAGAAATAGACTTATGTTTACGACTTAGAGCCAATAGTTGAGGCTAACCTAAATATACCAAAAGGCCTATGATTGCAGTTATTCTACGACTATAAAATGACTGATAGTTAACGAAAACCTAAGTATTTTAAAAGGTTTACGATTAAAGTTAATCTAGGATTATGTAATGACTTTCTACTGAAATTAAATAATATGAAGTTCTTTGATTGAAGCTAAATTGTGTCAACATATTGGTCAAAGGTTGAAGCTAAACTAAATATATGTGACCCGGCCTATGAAAAGGTAGCTTATGACTCAAAAAAGAAATTGCCAGACACAGCTGTTAAAGATAAACAATACATTTCGTCAGTTTCTTCAAAGGTTTCAGCAAGGATAGTGGCGAAGAAAACTACTTAATACTGTTAAATAAATATTTTATGTGCAAAACAGCTTTTTTTTTTTTTTGGTAAAATCGATTTTACAGCGTTCAATCCTTTTTTTAAATTTTTCAATTCCATTTATTATCTTGATTCTGGATTTTCAATAAAATGCTGTTCTTCTTTTATTTGTGCTCTTCTTTCTCTACTATTTTAGTACACTTCTATGCAAATTAGGACTTTCTAGTTTTCATCACGTGAAAGAAAACTATCGAAACCAAAAAAAAAAGTGGAAACATTTTTTTTGAGTTACAAGCCACCTTTTTATAGGCCGGGTCACATATGAAAAAGCCTACAATTGAAAGAAAATGAAAACTATATGACGGCCTATTATTGAAGATATATAATAGTCAATGTTGAAACTTTAAAGGTTTACAATTGAACCAAAATTAAGACTAAATAAAGTCCTATTATTGAAGATAAACTTTAGAGTTTATGAAGAACTGCGATTAAAAAAAAAACTTAGAATTTATTAAGACATATAATTAAAGCTAAACTACTTTAAGGCGTTAGACTTTATAAAGATCTGCGATTAAAGTTAAACATAGTGTTTATTAAGACCTGTGATAAAAGTTAAATTTAGATATTATTAAGACCTACTATTAAAGGACTTGCGAATAAAGTTAAAACTATACTGCTATTAAAGTAAAACTCACCCTTAAATTAAAGTAAAACTCACCCTTCAATTAAAGTAAAACTTAGACTTTATTTAGACCTACGATTAGAATTAAACTGAGACCTTATTAACTCCTTCGATTAAAGGTAAACTTAAAGTTAAACAAACATTTTTAATAACCATTTATAATAACTTGCCTCGTCTCGTAGCGCATCCTTGGCAAGTAAAAACAAGAAAGAAACGAAAAATGATGGAGATTTTCGTGCAATTTTACAATTACCATTTTCATGCTATTAACGGACTAATTGCACTTAAAAAGTTGAAATATTGCAGAAAAATAACAATAGTAAACGCGACAACTGGCTACACATAGCAACTATTTTCATATACTACAACTCGCAAAACACACTCGCAAGGGCAGCAGTAACAGGGCAGCACGTCAAAGGAATGAATTAAACAAAATCTTTATTAAATATACCAATTTATCAATAATATTATCTAAAACTCTTTTAAAAAAGATCGATACAACGATGAGAGAAATAATAAAATATTAAAATGCTGGAATCTATGAAACTTTCTGCTTAATAATATTAACTAAAGTTTAACTAAAGTTTAACTAAAGTTTAACTAAAGTTTAACTAACTACTGCTTTAGGTACAATCGGAATCTATTCAGAATCAAGATCTAGTTTAAATTGCTGACATTTTAAGTTTAGCTTTAATCGTAGTTTTTAATAGAATCTAAATAATACTTCAACCGCAGGTCTTAATAGAGTCAAAGTTAAGCTCTTTATAGAGCCGAAGATAAGCTTCAACTGCAGGTCTTTAAATGGTCGAAGTTAAGCTTCAATCATAGGTATTTATAGAGCCGAAGTTAAGCTTCAACCGCAGGCCTTAATAGAGTTAAAGTTAAGCTTCAATTGTAGGCCTTTATAGAGACAAAGTTAAGCCACATTCATAGCTCTTTATACAGTCGATGTTAAGCTTTAATTGTAAGTCTTTATAGAGTAGAAGTTGTCTTAAAAAATTGTTTAATACCTTCCCATCTCTGCGCTTTTTCCACCATTTACAACTATACAATTGTTATTTTGTGAAAAACCTTATAATTTTTTTGCACCCAGTTCATTTTGCAACTCTAGCCGGGAAAGTTGTGAACACTTTTCCGAACGCACAGCAAACGGAAAAGGGAGATGAGAAAAATAACAACAGCAAGAAAATAAAGTAAAACAAAAACGTAATATTGAGTTTCGGGAAGGCGTACAGCAAGACAGGACAAAAAGTATATACTGGGAATAACTTTTTCATTTCGTTATTTTATTTCCTTTATTTCTACTTTTGCCTAAAATTACATTAAAATGCATTGAGCTGGTTTATTTAAAAGTTTTTCACGTTCGTTTCTTTTTTGCCTTTGGTTTTGTTTTTGGGTTTTTTGCTTAAGCCAGTATATGAAAAAAAACTAAAGTGGCAAAAACATGAACCAATTCAGAAATTGGTGGAAAGAAATGTACATATGAACAAAAAGGAAAAAAAGAGGAGTTAAAGAAGAATTGCTTAGAATTTAGTTTAAGAGGTTTTTTTATTAAACACATTGATAAAATTGAAAAGGAGTTTAGAAAGTTATTGAAGAAGTTCGCAGGGATAACAAATGTGGCTAGTTAATCGTTTTTAATTGCTAAATAACTACATATACTTCATAAGTAATTTAATTTTTGTTGTATTTTTATTTAAAACGTACACAAATCTTTAATAGTCTCTTCGAATCTCGTGTATGCATTGTATTTGTTTGTCTTCCCTATAATAATTGACATATTTATCCCTTGTGATGTTTATCAGTAGCATTTAATTCCGAAAGCTTGTTGCTGGAAAAAAAACTAAACGAAATAGCTTTTTGTGTTGGCAAAACTGATAAGTGCAAACCAAAGCACCTTGGAGATTAGTTTTTGCTAGAAAAGTAATCTGGCAAAAACTATAAACTTTTTTGGAAAACTTATGGTCATATGAAATTGTTATTGTTGCAAACTATTTCAGAGGAAAAATATGCTTATAAGTGACAGTTGTATATCCAACTTAATCGTTGGTTTATTTTGATATCAAAGATTTTCTTAAATCGTATGTCTTTATAGAGTCAGTTAGGCTTCAATCATTGATCCTTAAAGAGTCAAAGTTAAGTTTCAATCCTAGGTCTTTAAAGAGTCAAAGTTAAGCTTCAAAAGTTGATCTTTAAAGATTCAAAGTTAAGCTTCCATCGCAGTTCCGTAAAGAGTCGAAGTTAAGCTTCAATCGTAGTTCTGTAAAGAGTCAAAGTTAAGCTTCAATCGTAGATATTTAAAGGGTCAAATTTAGACTTCAATCGTAGATTTTTATAGAGTCAAAGTTAGGTTTCAATCCTAGGTCTTTAAAGAGTCGAAGTTAAGCTTCAATCGCAGTTCCGTAAAGAGTCAGAGTTAGGCTTCAATGGTTGACCTTTAAAGAGTCAAAGTTAAGCTTCAATCTTAGTTCTGTAAAGAGTCAAAGTTAAGCTCCAATAGATCCTTATAGAGTCAAAGTTAAGTTTCAAAAGTAGGTCTTCAAAGAGTCAAAGTTAAGCTTCAATCGTAGGTCTTCCTAGAGTCAAAGTTAAGCTTCCAAAGTAGGTCTTTAAAGAGTCAAAGTTAAGCTTCAAAAGTAGATCTTTAATGGTTCAAATTTAAGCTTCAATCGTAGATCTGTAAAGAGCCAAAGTTAAGCTCCAATAGATCCTTATAGAGTCAAAGTTAAGTTTCAAAAGTAGATCTTTAAAGAGTCAAAGTTAAGCTTCAATCGTAGGTCTTCCTGGAGTCAAAGTTAAGCTTCAAAAGTAGGTCTTTAAAGAGTCAAAGTTAAGCTTCAAAAGTAGATCTTTAATGGTTCAAATTTAAGTTTCAATCGTAGATCTTTATAGAGTCAAAGTTTAGCTTCAAGCGCAGGTCTTTAAAGAGGCTTTAAAGTTAAACTTAAAAAGTAGATCTTTAAAAAGTCATAGCTCAGCTTCAATCGCAGGTCTTTAAAAAGTCAAAGTTTACCTTCAATGGTTTTTATAGGATTGTTTTTTCATTCAAATGTTAATAAAAGCATTTATCAAATGCGAATGCAACAAGCTGCAACTGGAACCAAGAAAAGATAAACCAACATTTCAAAAAACTATTTATTTGTTAAGTAATGATAGAAACACAAAGTTGTTAAGCAGTTTCCCGGAAAACGACAAATGCACTTAATCTAGAAACGCACTTTCGAATGTTTTTTTTATCACTCTTGCATAATTTATACCGAAGTTCACAATTTAAAGCTGAAATCATAACAAAAACGTACCAAGGAACTGATTCTATAAAACTTATACGTAAGATCTCAATTTCAAACCAAAAAAAAAAAACATTAGTTGCAACGCCAAACTAAAAGGAGTATTAACTATGGGTACATACATGTGTTTGAGATCTGCTTATAGAACTAATCTATTTAAAATTGTTTCTTGTTAGTCCTTAAAGTCATTTTGGCTATAGCTACTTTGGGCCGCTATCATGATTTTATGGTTGTCCCTTACATATGCTAATACCTTTTTTGGTATGCTTTCAACATGCCAATATTCGTGTTTATATTTTTGCAACATACTCTCAACTAGGAGAAGCTCACACATTGGTTGTGAAAGTAATATTCATTGGTAACTATGTGCAGTGTAAAGTCGAAAATATTTATTCTATAAATGTAACAACATACAGTGAAATAAATTAGGGGGCAACATGATTAATAAAGAAAAAACAGTATGGGAAAAAGTTACTTTAGTTTTCCTTTTCAGATTTGAAAACTAAAGGAACTTGTGGCAATTTTAAGTAATGGATATGTAACTTAAAAGTGAAAGATATTCTTTAGTTGCCATTTTACTCTAGTCAGAATGAAAACAATTCTACTTTAGACAGATAAAAGACACTTGTCCTTTAGTCAGAATGAAGACAATTCTACTCTAGACAGACTAGATGCAATTCTGCTCCAGTCAAACAAGAGACACTTGACCTTTAGTCAGAATGAAGACAATTCTACTCTAGTCAGACTAGAGACAATTCTACTCTAGTCAGATAAGAGACACTTGACCTTTAGTCAGAATGAAGACAATTCTACTCTAGTCAGACTAGAGACAATTCTACTCTAGTCAGATAAGAGACACTTGACCTTTAGTCAGAATGAAGACAATTCTACTCTAGACAGACTAGATGCAATTCTGCTCCAGTCAAACAAGAAACATTGTCCTTTAATCAGAATGAATACAATTCTACTCTAGACAGACTAGATGCGATTCTGCTCCAGTCAAACATGGACTGGAAACAATTGTTTTTCTTTTTGACAATAAAGAATAGGCTTTAGATATTCTTTAGTATGCCCTTTAGTATGCGACCGTAAACGGCTGTAAATATTTTTTGGATTCCTTTAGTTTTTAGCTTTTCTTAATCATTAAGAAGTGAGTAACAAGTACGAAGTATGCAATCGCTTTTTTGTAAAAACATTTATGCGACCGTATTTTATGTGAACAATTCCTTAGACATTATATTATAACTGCCGTATTCATAAAAAATAAAGTAGGTTTGAAGTGTGCTTTAAGACAAAATTGTATCATTGAATGTGACGTCAAAATTTGTTTAGTTAGAGAAGTAAGTAGGTGGCACCCTAATAAATATTTTGGCTAGTACATTTACTATATTAAATAATATGTATATACACACAAAAACAACAACAATATATAAATGAAGACTTGGATACATAGTGATTTTATTTTACATATACTATATGGATGTTATGTGGTACAAAACCAATTGACAATTTTAAATTAAAATGTCCAACAAAATTATGCTTTTCTAAATAAAATGTGTTTTTCTAAACAAAAAGGAAAAATTTCGTATTTTTTGTTCAGTTAAAATGTAAATAAATATGTATGTATGTATGTAGTTATATTTGCTTGAATTTAATACAAATTGTATGTACAATTTGAGGTTTTTAGGGGAAAAAAAAAGAAAATTTAAATAGAAAATCATTTATATTTTTGATATTTATTTGTGTATTTCAATATATGTATGTATGTGTATGTACGAGTATATATTAAACAAACCTAGATGAAATTTTTGAGGTTTTAATCATGCCATTACAAAAACTTTAAACTTTGTGTTGGGAGAGATTGTTTGTTTTTTTTTTTGTTTTGTTTGACAATTTCTAAGCAATTTCAATAATGAGAGGTTTGAGGAAAATGTTTTTTTTTATGTAAATCTATATTGCTATTACTTTTACTTTTGCTAAAAGTAATGGCTATGAATTTGAATTTTAGGTGAACTAATTTTAAGGGAATTTAAAATGAAAGGATTTCAAAGGAATTAAATAAATTAACAATCAGCTAAAGAGTTTAACAACAATTGTGAAACCCTAATCTTTTAAAAGTTTTACAAAACATAGTTCCTGTGGAAGAACGCTTTATAAACCAAACGACTGTTGGTTTAATAAATGTGTAGAAAAAAGAACTTGAAAACATGTAAATAAACATTGTCACAGAATGTTGAAATTTAAAAATTCCCTAAAAAGAGGGTAAACTTCTAAGATATAAATAAGTTTGTAAAATTTGTTCTACTGCCCCAAAAGCCAAGATTTTAGCAAAGACTTGAGGTGACCAAAGCTTAGCTAAATATACAAAACTTACTTAAAAAACTATATAAAATAAACTGTATGAACTAGTAGAAAATTGCAAGTACTTATTGTTTTGACTACTGTCTGATTACAGCAAGTGTCATTAAAACAAATTTAGCAGGTTGTCAGTAGTTTAGATTAGTCACATGGTCCCTTTGTGTTGCCTGTAAACATAAGAATGAGGAAACGTGGGGGATAGACATGAAATATAGATAAGACACTGTTAATAACTCCATATTCTTCAATATAATCAGCAGTCCATAATTAAGAATAAATCTTAAATTATCTAAGTTAGACGTCAGTCGTTCGTGGAGTTCACGAGATGAAAGCTTAAAAGCAAGTAGAGTTCAGCAAGGAGCTCCTATCGGTCCTCGCATTTAATGGAAATGTTGATGATACGTAATAATGAATGGTTAACACGAAATAAACTACTGTTTCCAAGTGCATAACCTGCAACTATCACCAATAAAGTCTTCGGTATCGATAAATAAGCTCAATATTGGCATCTCTTTATGTTCTCAACTCATGACAGTGCAATCAAGTACAAAGTAAGTAATTTGAAACAAGGTTTCCAAAATTGCTAAATTATATGTACATGCAGCATCTTTTTGCAGTAATTGTAAATCACTTTGTTTAACACTAAACCTAAAAAAAACATTTTGTAATTTTCTTTAATAAAAATGTATATTTGTGCTCCTTACTGTATAAGTGCATGTATGCATTTATTTTCTAAAGTGAAATGTAATTTTGGGAATTTTTTTCTTTGCTTTTAAAACTAAATGACACATGAGACATTTTCAAACAATTTAATTCAAATAAATGCAATTTTTTTTTCTGCAACTCTTTTAAAACAAAATACAACTGTAAAGTTTTTGGGCAACTGTTGCACAATAAAACGATAATAAACCAAAATTGCATGAAATAATAAATATTTATTTCTAAAGAGAAAGCAAATAAATCACAAATGTATTATAAAAATCAAATAAAATAAATAAACTACTCGCATAGAGAAATGTTTCTAAATTTTATTTATTTATAATAAAAATTGAAAAAATTAAATTTTTAAAAGGTAATAAAATGGAAACAAGATCAAATTAATTAGAAACACTCAAGAAATTGGTTTTTATTTTCTTTAATTGTATAGAAAAGAATATATAAAAGTTTGTAGGGGAGAAATGTAAAGCAGAGAAATGGTGTGTGTCTAGGGTGGGTTTGAGGAAAAGCTAAGCAACATTTTAAATAGGAAAAATTGGCTGAGTGTAATTCAAACGTGTTAAAATTTGTGTTAATTATTTTGGAAATATTAATAAGGCACTGTTCACATAAAATCTGGCCACATTGCTGAAGCTTGTAATATTGCTGAAGTTAGAAATTACCAGTCTTCTGTAAACTTTTGGCGCAATTTAGCTGCCTGTAATTACTGAAAAAGATATTTTTTTTTTATTTTATTGAATAAAAAAAGAAAATTCAAAAGTTTTTAGGGGAGAAATGTAAAGCAGAGAAAAGGTGTGTGTCTAGGATGGGTTTGAGGAAAAGCTAAGCAGGATTTTAAACAGGCAAAATTGACTGCGTGTCATTATAACTGTAAAAATAGTTTAAAAGTTAAGATGCTTTTGTAATAAAAATTGGTGTTAATTATTATTTTAGAAATGCTAATAAGGCACTATTCACAAAAAATCCGGCCATATTGCTGAAGTTAGAAATAACCAGTCTTTTGTAAACTTTTGGCGCAATTTAGCTGCCTGTAATTACTAAAAAACTGCAATGTATTGAATATATAATATAATTGAAAATATTGTATTTTTATGGTTTTAAAATTTTCAATTCTTATGCAGCCTTTTTAAAACGTATAAACTAAACTTTGGCATTTCAGTTCTTTTGCATTTCTTAAACAATTGTTCTTTTTTTCTCCTCTTTTCTGCTCATTTTTGATACGTGCAGCAATTCAGGTGCAGCGCCAGCAGCAGCAGCAGCTACAGCCAACAAAAATGTTCCTTAATTTGCTAGTGATGCTTTGTGCCAAACTTATATATTTCTTGTTTTTTTTTCTTCTGGTAACTAACTCCTTTTATAACAGCAGCCTTTTGTGCCAAAAAAAAAAAAAACAAAAATTCAGAAAAAGCGTAAGAAAAAAGGATCTTACCTTCAGCTTCTTTTATATACATACACATACATAAATATATAGAAAGAATTTTTGCAAATGGCGTCAAAAGTTTACAGCGCGTGAAACGCAATGTGTTTACCACCACCAACACCATCACCAGGCCAAGAGTAATAAATTTTCTTAAGGAAAAAAACACACACACTCTCTCACACACTTTTTTATTTTTGTTTTTTTCTGTTTTACAAAAAAATGTGTAAAAATAACAAAATTCTTTATTATTTTTATATATTTTAAACAAAAAATAAACGAAGTGTAACATGCCTGAAGCGCATCTGTTTGTTCTTCTTCAGAGCAACAAAAACAAAAAAAGAATCATTGTGTTCAGTTTTCCACTTTTTTTTTTGTTTGTTTGCTAGTTTGGATGGTGCTTTATTTTACAGCTGAAGTGATTAAGAGAACCTTTGAGGAAATGAAATATTTTAAGAGGCAAAAATAAATAAATTAAAGAAAAATTCAAGAAATTGTTAAATAAATTGTTCATAGAGAAGAAGGTGTTGCCAGCACACATGTGCAAAAAACAACTCATGTTTGAGAAAATCAACTAGAACAGAACTAGAACACAACTAGAACAGAACTAGAACAGAACTAGAACAGAACTAGAGCAAAACTAGAACAGAACTAGAACAGAACTAGAAAAGAACTAGAACAGAACTAGAACAGAACTAGAACAGAACTAGAAAAGAACTAGAACAGAACTAGAACAGAACTAGAACAGAACTAGAACAGAACTAGAACAGAACTAGAACAGAACTAGAACAGAACTAGAACAGAACTAGAACAGAACTAGAACAGAACTAGAACAGAACTAGAACAGAACTAGAACAGAACTAGAACAGAACTAGAACAGAACTAGAACAGAACTAGAACAGAACTAGAACAGAACTAGAACAGAACTAGAACAGAACTAGAACAGAACTAGAACAGAACTAGAACAGAACTAGAACAGAACTAGAACAGAACTAGAACAGAACTAGAACAGAACTAGAATAGAACTAGAACAGAACTAGAACAGAACTAGAACAGAACTAGAACAGAACTAGAACAGAACTAGAACAGAACTAGAACAGAACTAGAACAGAACTAGAACAGAACTAGAACAGAACTAGAACAGAACTAGAACAGAACTAGAACAGAACTAGAACAGAACTAGAACAGAACTAGAACAGAACTAGAACAGAACTAGAACAGAACTAGAACAGAACTAGAACAGAACTAGAACAGAACTAGTTCAGCTTCCAGTTCAGTTCCGGTCCTAGTTTCGGTTCTAATGTTGTTTCTAGTTTAGTTTCTTCTAGCTCAGTTCCTGGTTCAGTTTCTAGTTGAACTAGAACCTAGAATCTAAACTAGAGTCTAAAACTAGAACTTGAACTAGTTGCTAAAATAAAAGTGGAACTACAACCTCAACTAGAATAAAACATGTGTAGGGTGTAAAGCAATTTACATGGCTGGTTTTGAAACAGCTAAGAATCGTTTTGTTTCTGTTTATGTACAAGCAACACTTGAGACGAAGCAGTGATTTTTTCTTTTATGCGTTTTGTTGGGCCTTTTTGCTGATTTGTCTTTTGCGGCAATTACTGCCATTACCGCTGTTTTTAATGGTATGTATGTAACCTCCATTAAAACGTCCTTGTACTGTAAATATTTTTCGTGTTTTTTTTCTCTGTAGCGTTAACAAAACACTTAATTTCATTTTCGTAAAAAGTGTATTGAAAAAAATATAAAAAATGAAGAAAAATTAATTTACATGAAGACAAGAAAAAAAAAATAAAAAAAAAACAAGAAACACAAATTTTCGCTGATGATAACAAATTTTTCTTATTTTTGCTCTTAAAAATTTGTGATTTTCTAAGCTTTAAAAACAGTAAATGAGTGAAAGCATTTAGAAGAAGAAATAATAAAAAAAGCGTCTATATATTTAAGCTTTGGGAAAAGCCCATTAAGTGTTATTAGTAAAAAAAGAGGATTTCGTAAAAATGTTTATTTTGACGCTCGTTAGCGGTAGAAAAAAATCTAAACAATAATAACAGGCGACAAATCACAAAAACTAGAAGTTTAGACAAGAAACAAACTGCGGTAATTTAATTATATTTTTACGACAGTCTAGCTGACTGTCTTAAAGCTATATAAATACTCGCTTTAGTCCAACACTAATGTGCCAAATCCAACGGGGGGTTTAGACATAAAAATATTATTTAGATCGCAAACTTAACAAAAAAAATTAAATCTTTTCATTTGTTTTCATCTTCAATTTAACTTGGACATTTTGCTGTTAGATTTTTATATTTATTACTGCAATTTAAACATTCTTACCCCAGTCGTTGTCATTTACATTCCTGCCCTGAATTTGCGTTTCAAGTTTCAAGTTACAATTGCAAATTGCAATTCAGTTTTTCTTTTCGTCTACTTTTAGGTACAACAAAAAAATTACTTATTAGGGGGAGGTTTATGTTTATAATTTTCTGGTAGAAAAATTAAATTATACTTACCGCACAATGACTTTGTAATGAAATGAAATTTAGCGTTAAGGGCCAAAAGGAGGAGGGTACAGGAAAAAAATTATGCCAGCAAATTACTAGTAGTCGTGCAAACAACTACACTTACCTAAAATGAGAAAACAGAAAAGAGACCAAATGAAAAATTAACAAACATTTTGCTTTAAATTACATTTAACTTGTTAAATTGAATATTGTTATTATTATTATTGGGCTGTGGAGATTATGCAAAGATTTAATAGTGTCACTTGAAAATAGAAATCTAAAGAAGAGAATATTGAAATGGCATTAAAACAGAGTGGAAAATTATTTAGTTTAGTTTCTAGTTGAAGTTCTATTCAGGTTTGGTTCAGGTTCTGATTTTAGTTCAGTTTCTATTTGAGCTTCAGATCAAATTGTGGTTCAGTTTCTAGTTCAGATCACTAGTTCTATTCAAGTTGTTTTGCAGGTAGCGGCTCAGTTCCTATTTCAGATTCTAATCATTTTTGGTTTAGGTTCAGATTTTAGTTTAGTTTCTATTTGACGTTTCAATCAGGTTGTAGTTAAATTTCTATTCCAGGTTATATGTATTCAGGTTATTGTTCAGTTCCCAGTTCAGATTGTGGTTTTAGTTCAGATTATAGTTTAGGTTCTATTCAGGCAGTGGTTCAGTTTCTTGTTCAGATCAATAGTTCTATTCAAGTTTCTATTTCAGGTTCAAATCAGATTGTTTTTCTGTTTCTAGTTTCGTTCACTTGTTCTAATCAAGTTGTTTTGCAGGCTGTGGCTCAGTTCCTATTTCAGATTGTAATCATTTTTGGTTTATGTTCAGATTTTAGTTTAGTTTCTATTTGAGGTTTCAATCAGGTCGTAGTTCGGATTCTTATTTCAGGTTCAAATCAGATTGTGGTTCAGTTTTTAGTTCAAGTTATATTCAGGTTTTGTTTAGGTTCAAATTTTAGTTTAGTTTCTATTTGAGGTTCCAATTAGAGTCAGGTTCAAATAAAATTTTGGTTCAGTTTCTAGTTCAGTTTACTAGTTCTATTCAAGTTGTTTTGCAGGTAGCGGCTCAGTTCCTAGTTCAAGTTCTATTCAGGTTTGGTTTAGGTTCAAAGTTTAGTTTAGTTTCTGTTTGAGGTTCCAATCAGGTTGTAGTTAAATTTCTATTTCAGGTTATATGTATTCAGGTTATTGTTCAGTTCCCAGTTCAGATTGTGGTTTTAGTTCAGATTATAGTTTAGGTTCTATTCAGGTAGTGGTTCAGTTTCTTGTTCAGATCAATAGTTCTATTCAAGTTTCTATTTCAGGTTCAAATCAGATTGTGGTTCAGTTTCTAATTCAGTTTCTAGTTTCGTTCACTAGTTCTAATCAAGTTGTTTTACAGGCTGTGGCTCAGTTTCTAGTTCAGGGACTAGTTCAGCTTCTGGTTGAGTTTCTAGTTTAGGTTTTGGTTTAGTTGAGTTTATATTTTGGGTTCTAGTCCAAGTTCTAGTTTGATTCTACTTCAGTTTCTAATTAATTTTGTATTCAGTTCTGATTTAGTTCTAATTTAATTTTTATTAAATTTATTTTTTATTTTTTTCTTGTAAAATATTTAAACCATTAGTTTTAATTTTAAAGCACAGGAAATTAAATGTCTCAGCTAGATTTAGGCCACTCTATGTTTAGTGGCACATTTAATTGTCTGTATGGAATTTATTATGGTCTAATGTTTATTTCCTGCTTACAATCGTATTGCCATATTAAATTAAATGATCTGTAAATAACGACATTTCAATAAGAGTTTTTCAGATAATAATAAAGCTACAAATTTATTTTATTATTGTATTTTTTTCTTCAGAAGTTTGGTGCAGTTCAGTTCCACTACAGCGTTTAATTGAGGTTTTAGTTTAGTGCTCATGTTCTGTAACTTTAGTGAAAACTTCTCTCTCATCGAAAAGATGTGAAACAAAATATTCCATCGTTTCCTGAAAAGTGAAACTCATGTCGAAAATTATCAAAAGGAAGACGTCGTTACATTTAAAATATCATAATATACAAACCGCTAATCACAGATATCGTTGACGGCGAACAAAATTTACTAAAATTTAAAAATTTCCAAACACGACAGCAAAAACTCAACCGTCGGCTATACAAAATAATGTATGGTACAGCTCTAAAGTTTAATTTGCATTAAAATAAAAATAGTTTCGTGCTGTAAAAAAGAACACTTTGTTTTGCTGAAAGAAAATTCTTTAAATGGTACATAAAATATAATGTACGAATAAAAAAAAACATACATATATAGTAATGAGTGATTATTCATTGCAATTTGAATATTTCTAATTTTTTAAATTATATCTCTCAGCGTTTTTATTTGTGAGTATATTTGACAGGTGAAAGCGGGAACATTTCTTATAAAAACTTTATACTATGTTTCCACGATGACCTGAATCACCTACTTCGCTTTCTGAATCATGTTTATGAATCGTGCTGTTTACATGACTAATATTCGATTTGACAGTTGTTTTTAATAAACAAACAGAATAAAAAAAAAACAGAATTTACAAAAAAAGTATGTGGAAATTAGTTAGCTTATTTGAAAAAAAAAATACATTCGTACGTATTTACTTTCTTTACTTCTAGCAATAATATTAAATTTTTACAGCTAGTGCAGAAAAACTTGCGATAAAAATTAGAGAAGAGTGCAATTTTTCGTGCTTCGCAAGTAGATTCATATTGAATCGCTCTTAAAATTTTGTATGGTGAAGCAAGTTGTTTCGTTCATGATTGGGATGTGAAGCATGAATAGAGAGCGAAGCATGTACCGTGGAAACATAGTATTACTGACACACTTTTCCTGTAAATTGACAATTAATTTGCTTACGTGACAGTGATTACTCGCCAAAAAAAGCCACAGCTGTTTGTTTCAAAATATGGCATTTCTGTTTTATTCCACACATTTTAATAGAAAAGTTTGTGGACTCGGGAGTACAGTTGACGGTCTAGTTTAGGTTCAACCGGAATTCTAGTTTTGGTTCTAACTTAGGTTCTAGTTCAGATTCGAGTTCAGGTTCAGAATCTAGTTCTGTTCTAGTTCTATCCTTAAATTAAAGTACTTTAATTTGACTTTCATTAAATGCTCTTAAATCATTTTCTCACTTTTTTAAATTAAACTTCAACTTTTATATTTTAGTTTATTAAATTTTAAACTCTTTTTAGATTTTATATTATTCCTGCAGCAAAACAGAAAAAAAACTAAATGGACAACTACCCAACAGCAACAACAACAACAAAAAAAAAAAAAAAAGAACCATACGAATGAACGTTAAGACTTAATTTTCTATTTAAATCTATTGTTTGTGTTTAGTTATTTATGCAAAATATTTAGTACAATTTTATTCTATTGTTGTTTCAAATACATACAAAACATACACATTCAGACATGAGCACATGTAGTTTGTGTGTATGTGTCGCTATGGCATTGTTGTTGTTGTTCATATCCTTTAGGGAATTTTCAATTTATTTTTGTCACTTAAATCATGTTGAATAAAAACGAGTGTAATTGTAGTTGTGTGTGTGTGTGTATATTTGTTTAGATATAAAATCAAGTTAACTTTATGGTTTATAGACGTTTTTTTCCCCTAACTCTCTTCCTGTAACTCTTTGTTTTCCACCCATTGACGACAATTTTACAATTGTCCTGCTCCTTGTTTAATAATTGTTAAGTCTGCATATGTAAGTTAAATGCTTGCGAGTGCCTTTGTGTGTGTGTGTGTGTGACTGTTATTGTATATTGTGTCCTCTATTCATTATTTTACGATTGAAGTTTCCTATTTCCGGTCGTTTGCATACATACAAACACACATTCGCATTCATTATTGTTTATGAATAAACTCAACTCATGCTATATATTTTACACCCCTTGAACTGCTTGTTTATTGTTGTTTAGTTTTCTATGAGTGTGTGTATGTGTGTGTGTGTGTGTGAATGAGTGTATTTTTGTTTGTTTATGTAGTGGCATGAGTGTTAGTGGCTAACGAAAAAAGGTTATTTCCTGTTTTATTGTCATTGCTTTTTTATTTTCTATTCTGTTTCACTTTGTCATATGTTGCATGTTGTTGGTTGCTTGGCACAAACCAAGACAAATGAAGCGGTTTTTTTTCTTTAACAAGTTAATTTTACTTTTCTTTGCCAAGAGACTTTGTCTTCGTTTTGCATGTTGTTAGAAAATTATTGACTTTCTGCTTGTATAGAAGATTTATTTGCTTTAATTAAGTGTGTTGCAGAAAAAGGGTGACAAATACAGCTCAGGGTACTGGGCTCTGTAGGAGCAGAATAATACTCAAGTGAAAGTTCGCTGAATAGTGAATGTAAGATTTTTAATTATTTCAAAATAGTTGTTTAAATAATAAATTTTAAAAACTCAAAATTAGTTTAATTTTTACTGAAATAAAAAAAAAACTTTAATTAGAATGTTAATCTTTTACTCTTTAAAGGGGTTTTCAATAAGAATTTTGTTTTCCAACTGAAAAGTTCTTCATGAAAAACCCTTTAAAATAATAATTCTGAACAACAAAACGTTTAATTTCCTCAACAACTAATTACCAACTAATGAGATGTCATTTCTAAAGACCACTAAGGTAAACAACAATATACACAAGGATTTATGTGCCAAAACACCAACTAATATACTGACATTGTATAAACTTATACAGTGTGATATTGTGCCATACAAAGTGATCAACAACAATTAAACTTAATGCTCAAATACACATATATTCACTGGATTTATCATTATTAATTTTAAAAGTGAACAGGAACCATGAGAAAAAAAACTAAAATTTTAAGGAAATATGCAAAAGAAACGGTCCTGTATTTAAAACCCAACAAACTGGACATGATTAAATCAAGTTGATTTATTTATTAAAGGGAAAATTAAATGAATAGGTTTATTTATTAGTTGTGCTTTTTCATAATTAGACTATCTGTTGGTCCAATTAGATAAATAGTTGCAAAAAAGCACAAATAGTAAATAAACCTTTTCATTTAATTTACCTTTAAACAAATGAGACAACATGAACTAGAACATGAACTGCAACTTGAACTAGAACCTGAACTAGAATCTGAATTAGAACCTGGCCACAATTTGAACCACAACCTGAACTTGAACCTGAAGTAGAGCCTGGGGCCACAGGTATGTCTAGTTGACATACACAATGTACCACAAAACAATGAATTTTGTTGCAAAGCTGATTGGAATCGAATCGATTACAGACTTAAAACTGCCGCCATTTTGTCAAAATATCGTTGAAAATTTTGATATAATTAACATTATGTGTATGCATGGTCGTGATGGGTAACAGTTCGATATGATGTTTCGTTTATAATTAACAAATGTTACAAAATTTTTAAGATTTTCATGTAAATTCTTTGTTTTGTTTTGAAAAATCAAATTTCTCATTGGAAAACCCTTTATGTAGGTAAGTTTGTATAAGTAACTATGACTATGTCTGTTTTTGTATTTATTTACAAATGCATTTTGTCTAGTTTATAATGCAAACACACAAAAAAAAAAAAAAAAAAAAAACACTCATATTTATGTATGTTTTTAAGTTTTATTTAAAACATAAAAAGTTTTATTCTATTTTTAAACTCATCTCCTCCTTCTAGCTGCTCTCTGCATTTCTCTTTCCTTCATTGCTCTATTTTTAAGCAAATGATATAGCAAACAAAAAAACTTTGATTTCATTCAGTTCAGTGTGAGTTTTTTTTCTCTCAGTTTTGTATTTAACAATTCAGTACATGTTACGTGCAAATTTGTTTAAATCCTTTTAAGTGTTTAAGTTGTTGTGTTTCTGTTTTTTTTCTGCGTGTGTGTGTGTGTGTGTGTCTATATGATATGATATGAATAAATGTATGAATGACTGTGTATATGTAGGGGAATGTATTAATGTATATTTTATGGTAGTTTTATGTATAGTTAAAAGCTTGTTCATTTTTTTAAAGCTTTTCATACAAATTTATATACAGTTGAATATATGCGAGCAGTATTTTTTACAGTTTCAGTTGCAGTGAAAGAAAAATAGTTACAAATAGATTAGATATTCAACAATAAGAACTAATACACATAGGAAACTAAGACCACACATATAATAATGTCTCTATGTTAGTTACAGTCAGCTTTCCTATGTACATAATTCGTATATAAATTTATCACTTACATATATATTAGCGAAACTTAGTATTGAAAACCAATAAATTTGTTGAAGAAATGTTGGATCAGGATTGTTTTGATTTTTTAAAATAATTTTCGTTTTAGCTCAAATTGAGAAATCTTCTTAAAACCTTTTCCAAAACGAGAAAACCTTTGTTGCCACAAAGATAAACCAAATTTTGCATAAGCCAAAAGTCTCAGCTATTTTCTGCTTAAAAAACTATTTGAATAGCTTTTTAGGTTCAAAAGTTTTTATAGATTTTCTTAATTAACCTCTAAATTAATATTACTCATACGTCACCGGGTTACGAAAAATAATTTAAGGCAATTTCAGATTTCTTTTGAACATATTAGCGGAAAGTTATGGAAAACACAATTAAGTAATATAAAGTTATAACAAGCAGAGATATGAGCAAAAAAACAACGACTATCTGGTTTATCGAAAATATGTTTGGCTTTTTTCGAAAACTGAAAATGACTTTTTAATAATATTAGCTGGTTGCTCCTAAGAAAATCATGTAAGTTTACATAACCCAGAAATCTTTGCTATTAGCTACTGTAATAATATTCTTACTAGCTTTATATGTTTAAAAGTTATGCCACATTTTCTCAATCAACCTCTAAATCAGGAGTGCCCAAGCCCTATACTCTTGGTGCTCTTTTGTATTTGTAAAAACTCTTTGCTATAGGCTGTGTGTTTTGTATACTCATTACAGCACTCAGCACTAGCAATACGAAATACACAAACAACTTTGCCTTATTTGTTTTTTTTGTCTTACTGCACTCTATACACGCAAGCGCAAAGCAACAACACTTTCATATGCTCTACTGGTAAACATTGGTGACTACGATCGTCAATGTAGATTTTGTTTTTGTTTAACTTATGATACCGTTTAAAAAAGTGTGTTGTTTCTTTGTATGTATTGGCTTTTACAACAAAAAATACTGAATAAAAATTAGTTTTTATTTAAATGTATTGGTGTTTTCTCTTACATAAGCAACTTTTGGACACTCCTGCTCTAAATTAATATTAATCATATGCCAACGAGTTGAAAAATAAAATTTAAAAAAGTCTCGGTTTTCTTTAAACATATTATTGGAATCAAATGCAAACATCAATTAAAATATTAAAACTGGATGAATTATCAGCAAAAAGCCATGACAAACTCTTTTTTGTTAAATATTTTTGGTTAAATCCCAAATAGTAAAATCTGTACATAGGCTTTGTTAAAGCAATTGCCAGTGGTTTCCTTAAAAAACGAAATGAAATTTTCGTAACCCAAAATCCTTAGTTCTTACCTACTGAAATTATAATTTTATTAGCATTACATGTTAAAAAGTTATGCCACATTTTGTCAATTAACCTCTACATTAATATTAATCGTACGTCAACGAGTTGAAAAATTAAATTTAAAAAATCTCGGATTTCTTTAAACATATTATTAGAATTAAATGCAACTATCAATTGAAATAAAAGAACTGGCTGAATTATGACCTTGATAAACAGCCCTGATAATTCAAAGATACCATGTAAAGAAGACAATGAAGCAACATCAATTTGCATAGAATTTATTGAGACGCTCAATAGCTTGGTAACTGGCGAGAGGTGTAAGCAAAGCTGATGGTCAAACATCTAGTGACGTAAGGTAGTCACGAGAAATTATAACCAATTTTGATGTTTGAATATCACTTAACCACGATATGTTGTATTACCAGTAGCGTTGTCAATTTTTAAATTTCAAAACGCACCAAAATGGAGAAAAAACACACCATTTAAAAAAAAACGCTCCAAGTTTAGAATTTCTTTTTAGTTAGAATGTTTATTGAATTTTTTAATTTCATAAATTCTATATAAAGCTTTTTAAAAACAGATCAACGATTAATAGTAAAAGTAATAATAGTAATTAAACAAGTTAATAAAGATAATATAAGCATTTTACCACTCACAATTTAACTCTGAATATGCTATTCGGAAGTGAAGTACAAATTGGTACTTTTTTATATATTTTTGTTTTCTATTTTAAGTACTTTTATTGGAATTTTTTCAATAAAATTTGTTAGGGCTCCACTGTGACTCTAACTCTGGTTGTTCGTCTACAGTTCAGTAGACCGAACCATCAGGATATACAAAAATTTGTATTTCAATGTTTAAAATGTTAATATTATTTTCAAACACAGCTATTCAGCCTATTCACCTTTAGCAATAACCTTCATGTGATGAATTTGATAGTTTGTATTCATTTATCATACATTCGTATTTAAAATAGATTTAATGGGGTCCATTTGCTCGTATAGATTTCATGATTATGAATTATTAAAAAACTGCAACTAAAAATTAGTAAAAAGAAATTTTTCATTACATTTTCGATAAATTAAAAAATGCACCGAAATTAAAAAAAAGCTCAGCGCGCACCAACTCAGGAATTTTTCGCACAAAAAATTTAAAAAACCAACAAAAACGCACCAAGTTGACAACGCTGATTACTATAGCATACAACAAGCTTATTTCCCTCTGTGTACAGTTTTATTTAAAAAAAAAACATTCATCAAGTTACGAATAAAATATTTTTTTCCCCTGAATTTCTCTATATACGCTTTTGTAGTGTGTTTGATAGTGTGTGTTAATGTTTATTTACATGTGTGTGTGCTTATAGGTAACCAGCGGGAAAAATTGCAAGTGCTTCCATTTGTAGGCCTTATAAAAGACCTGTTTACACATTCCAAAAGATTCGATAAACATTCCACTATGCCTTCTCTCAGAAGGTGTTTTTTAGACGGAGCTTTAAAATTGCATTTTAAAAGAATGTCAACAAATCATGATTTCAATAGCAAACACGAATATTTTTGCAATTATTCCTGCATATCGTCACTACAACAAAAAACATTTGTTCAATTCACAAGCGATGTTGTAGTGCCGTAAGAGTTGTACGTCGTCTGAATTTACAATTTTTATTGATAGTTTTTATATAAATATTTTGTACAACATCTACGACATTTTTACACATGTGTTGAAGTCCAATCGGCCTTCATCTAAGACAACTTCATAGATCTTGAAGACGATCTTGTGTTCTTCCAGAAGTGATACGAACACTTCCAAGCCGGCTAAAAATGGCAGTTCCGTTCTTCCTATTTTTTCTAAGAAAATTAAAAACTTTGTAAAAAGAAATTATCAAGCCCTTTTTTCTTTGGATAACCAACGAATAGGCAAAGTAAGTGCCAAATAAAATTGTACATTTTATTTGTACAATTTATTAAATTTTACTTTTTCGTTTTTACTTACGATTGATTTAAGTCACAGTTGATAAAATGTCTGCATTATATTTTTCATGCAATGCATACATTTTTTCGTTTTTCTAACTTGTAGAATTAATTTTATTTCTTGAGTTTTGTAAATTTGCTTTGATATTTTACTTCTGATATTTTAAAGGCTTGATATTATAAACATACGACTTTGCTCCAAATGATGTTCACAATCAGATATTTGTATCATACAATGTACAACATACAACATCACTTGTTAAATGAACAATTATTTTGCTCACTTTGTTAGACGAGTAATAAAAATTTATAAAGAGAGCGTCTATAAATTTATGCCCGTATTCAAAAACGATTATTAAATTTAACAAACATTTATTATGACAGATTTGCATAAAGATCCAAAAGATGCCTCGATTCATTTACAGCACCACGTAACGCAAGTGGAGAAATGGGCAAGACAATGGGGAATAAAAATAAATGAACAGAAATGCACCCACGTAACATTTACTCTACGTAGGGAATCATGTCCCCTTATTCGCATTAATGACCATATAGTGCCTCAAAACTCACACGTGAAATATCTTGGTATTCATCTGGACCGTCGCCTCACATGGAAACCACATATAGATGCTAAGCTGACTCAAATGAAACTGAAAGCAGCCCAAATTCATTGGCTCATCGGCAGAAACTCCGTCCTTCGGCTCGATTGTAAGCTTCTACTCTACAACTTAATCTTAAAGCCAATTTGGTGCTATGGTATCCAGTTATGGGGCACTGCCTCCAACTCCAATATTGAGAAAATTCAACGCCGTCAAAACAAAATTCTACGAATGATAACTACCGCTCCTTGGTATATTAAAAACAACAACATACACAACGATCTTGATGTTCCACTTGTCAAATGGGAAATAACTAAACACGTGGCCCTTTATTTGGGTAAGCTGGAAACTCATCCAAATCCCCTCGCTCGAGACATCTTACAACATCCCGGTCATAGCCGTTTGAGAAGGAGGGACACCACCGCTCTCAGATGAATAAATACAAGTTGCTCATTATATCCTATCGAATTTGAAAACCAGATTTTGTCTAGCATTGGCTGGACTTATCTTAATTAGGATTTGAATACCTATTGTTAGTTCATTTAAATGAAGTATATGCAAAAAAAAAAAAAAAATAAAAAAATTTAATAATCGTTCTTGAATAAGGAGGTTAGTCTTTAATGAAAGACTGTGGTTATAAAGTACGCGTGCAGCAGTAATTTATTTGCATGGAATTTTTTAAATTAATTTAAAACTCTTTCTTTTACTCTCTTAAATTAAAATTAAATTAAATGATTTAGCGAGCCTTTAATTATACCTTCTATGAGGCATTACTTAGTAGACCTTCTAATTGCCCTTCTCAAGTAGGCAGTTTAGCAGGCATGTAACCAGTAGCGAGTACGCAAGGCCTTGATTAGCCAATGACAGTCGGTGTAAAATTGAAACGATTGGCATGCAAAAAAGGCCTTCTGAAAGGCCTCTTTACAGCATCTTTTTTCCGCTGGTTATTTTCATCTACAATTATTATTATTATTATTATTATTATTATGTATGCCGACTTGTGTGCATGTTTAAGGCAAATGTGTGTGGTTGTAAATACTTCTTATTTGTATGCAAATTGTTGAAAAGGAAACAAACAAAAAACAACATTCTCAATTCAAACATTTGTATGTATGATTTTTTATTTTAATCACTAAAAATATTTTATTTTTTTATAGAATTATTGTACTAAAAATGTAGAAAAGTTTTCCGGCTCACACTAACACACTAGGCCTCTGCAAGGCAATCCCTGTATTTCAGTGACCTGCATGCAGTGTTGCCAATTTAGCACTTTTAGTGCTAGATCTAGCACTTTTTAAACTCATTTAGCACCAAAAAAAGTAATCTAGCACCTAGCACTTTTTTTTTTAGCATTTTTAAATATTTTTCTAGCATTTTTAGCATTTTTTTAAATTTTTGGTATTTTAATAATTTTTTAATTATTTTCCCGCAAAAATATCTTTAACAATCAAGTTAATTTGTGTTTTAAATTAAACTATGTAAAGTCAAACAAAAATTCAATAATAAAATAAAGTTTTTAAAGTGATAACATGAATAAAATATATGCTCAAAAATTCCGTAAGGAATGGCTAAGTAACGAAAAATTTAAAGATTTGATAAAAGAGTCCGAAGATTCTGGAAAAGTCTTCTGCAAATATTGCAAATAAGATATTTTGGCGAACTTTAGTTGTTTGGAGAAACACGCAGAAACAAAAAAAAAAAACATGAAAGTGCCACTGGGTATATCACAAAAAATAAACCCGTTCCATTCAAACCCGTAAGCTTTAAACTTCAATAGCAGGAAGCTACATTATGTATGTACATTGCTGTTCATAGCCTAATTAAGCCCGTAGACCACTTAGATGAACTTTGTAAAGCAAAGTTTGACTGCGCATCAATAAAGTTACACCGTACAAAATAATAAAAAATGTCCTCGGCCCACTAACCCCTTCTTTATTTAAAATTACCAGACAATATAAAAGTTTTAAAAAATATAAATTTTTGTTCGGTCCTAAACGTTTTAAGTTCCCAAAAAGGCGAAATTTTACCAATTTTAAAATTATTTTGTATTAGCGAGGAACAAATTGGAAAAATAATTGACCAATATTCCAACATTCAATATATAAAATGGATTAATAAAAACAACAAAGTATCTTTCTGGGCAGAGGTAAAAGCATATAGAGATGCCGGAGGTAACAAGAGATTCGAGGAAATTGGCAATTTTGTTTTAAAACTTCTCAGTCTTCCGTAGTCTAATGCGGACGTTGAACGTGTGTTAAGTCAAATGAACATCGTAAAGACAAATATAAGAAACCGATTACATTACATTCTGTTTTAGCAGTTAAGTAAGACTTTAGTGTTAAATTTTGATTTCTTAATTTTATAATATAATTTAATAACATTTTAGATACGGATTAAAAGGAAGCGGAAAGTGTTGTTACCAATATGATGTCCCAACAAATTATCTGAAAGTAATTGAATCTAGTGAAAGTTATGATAATAATAATAATGATGATAATGACTGAAATTTTTAAATTCATCAAATTATTTTCGTGATCTTAAAACTTATGTGATAAAATATGAATTTTAAAAGTTCATTTTTAAATAGTAATGTAAAGACTTTTTGTTTTTTAAGAATTTACTTTCGATTTTTGTTTTTAAAAATGAATAGCACATTTTATTTTTGATTTTTTTTAAGAAAAGATGTATTTTCAATTTCTTTTTTCCTATTTAAGTATGAAAATGAATTTTAAAGAAATACAGATCTCATAGTTTACTATAAGCCAATTTTTTTTATTTATTTTTGTTAGCACTTTTTTTTAGCACTTTTTTTAAATTTTTAGCACTTTTTAGCATTTTTTTGAGAAAAATCTAGCATTTTTTCCCAATAATGTTTTGGCAACACTGCCTGCATGCGTCATATTTGTATGACTATCAAATAAAAGTTTTTTAAAGGTAAAATAGAGAACAAAAATTACTTGTCTATTAATGGTCAGGTTTCTTCAAGGAATATATATAATGCTTTATTACTAGATTGTGATTTGTTAAGTATTTCAAAATTCAATGCTAAGTTAGGCTCATTAAATAAAGGCTTCCCCCCTGGCTCACGATGTCAAACGATAACGTTCGCTTAGATAAGACTTAAGACACAAACTTGATTGTGGAATAAACAAACTTGATAGATACGATAAAAAGTTTGTGTCTTAAGTCTTATCTAAGCGAACGTTATCGGTCGACATCGTGGGCCAGGAGGTTCTTTTAGTTAAGGAGTATCGTATTTAGAAGGTTTTATTTTAGGTCGAAATTAAATGCAGGAACTTTTAGCAGCAGATATAGCCGAAAAACTAATTCGCAGAATAAATACCTCAGTTTTGTATTGAAGATTGAAAACTTTATGTAAGTCTTTATTTAATAATACGTCCTTTAAATTCGCTTTTTAATCCTTTAATTCTAAATACAAATTTTATTTAAATTGATTTTCATTTAAATAAATTCCCCCATCATTAAGTGTTCTTTAACCACATCTGTCGTTGCATAGAATTTGTCACATGTTTTACAAAATGTTACTGTAAAAATGTTGGTCACTTGTCATTATGTACATTTTTAATTGATGCCATTTAAAATGGGAGCTTTTATTTGAACATTTTCATTTCATTTTATTTAGTTGTTTTTTTTTTCAGCAAAGAACTCATTTTGTTTAAAAATGTTTTTCAAATGGAAAGTATTTATGCAACATACTACATACATATATAGTTTATAAAAATGTATTTACCAACAGCTGTCAATGTAATTACATTTGGTTTAATTTTTTTCCACAAAAAATAGTTATGTGTAGTATACTTTTAGGCATCAAAAAATTATTAAATAGAAATGCAAATATAAGTTATTATTTCTTTAAATTTGCTTTTTAATTAACATTAACATTGTTTTTGTCTATGTCATAGACTATAACATAGACTGTCTATTTAGTGAATGTCTATCCTATATTTTAACTAGTAGATAAACATAATGTACAACTTAAATTTTTAGGATTTTTAATTGTCTTTGTTACCACTAAATAAAACAAAACGAAGTTACTAATTAGATATGTAGCAAAATATAACTCTGAAATTACCCAGCAAAGCCAAACAAAATTCATTGTGACATGAAGATTTGTTAAAAAAAAAACTTTTTCATTTCAAGCACTTTTATCTGATTGTGACCAAAAATTTGCTCTATTTTTTTTAAACAAAAACCAACCAAATGCTAAAACCAAAAAACTTTATGAAAATTAAAAAAAAAAAATAAAAGTTCTCAACATGTATTCACAGTGGGGAGCACAAATGAGTACATTATTGATGTCTTTTAAACTTTTTATTGCAAGAGGAATAATTCTTATTTAACTAATAAAGAATATTAAAAAATATTTGAATGCTAAACAAAATAATTGGCCATACAAAATTTCATGAAATAAACAATTAATTAACAAAAAGAACTTGCAGGTATTCTATTTTGCTCAAGTGTATCTTTTGAAATATTGGAATAAACATAACAAAGTTTATCATTAGATTAGTATTTGGTGTATGACTTTCAAATAAAAACCTTAGTTTGATATTAATTTAATTAAGATAAATTTAATTGTGTGTTAAGCACTTTTTGCAAATTATCCAACACAAATCAAATTATAAAAAATAATGAAGAAACTGCCAAAAGCCATTAGGGATCAGATTCTAACAATGACAAAAGAAATTACTATGCGTTTTTAACTAGTCCCTTAATAATTTGACACATGGAAAACCAATGCAGAATTATATAGCAATGGATATGAATTTGTGTCCAATTTCGTACAAAAGTGTCTTGCAATATTTGCATAAATATAGCAAAATTTAGCGTTAGATTAGTATGTTTTTGCTTGGTTTATGACTTTCAAATAACAAGCTTAGTTTGATATTAATTTAATTGTATGTGTTAAACACTTTTTGCAAATTATCCAAAACAAATCAAAGGCAAAAATGTGTTATTTTATGTTTTTTGCCAAAACAAAAAATTCTTAAACGTAAAAAAAAGTTTCATTTGCAAATATTCAAAAAATAAATGTTCATATGCGAATATGTGTGTGAAGATAAATTCGAATTTAACTAGCACACAATATAGACAGGGTAGTCCAAAGGGTCCTAAATAAGACTACATTAGTCGGATTTCTAAAATAAATTTGGAATTTTAATAAAACGATTATTCTAAGATTTTATATCGAACAGTAGTCAATGAGTACTCGAAGTTTTCTACTGGTTCGTTCATACAGTGCCGGCAATAATAATAGCACTTCGATCAGTTATTTGATATCTGATCATACAACATTTTTAAATATATTTTATGGAAGGACGACAATAAAATCATTTTATTTGGTGCAAAATGTTCTCGGTCATATGTTACACTTCCCCCAAATGCTAAATACAATCCACAATTCACATCTAAGACGGTAAAGCATGAAGGTTCTAGCATTGGGGATGCTGTTTTTATTACGAAGTAAGGACAACACATTGCATAAAATCAACAATGGATCAACTTGTTTACATTGATATACTAAATAATGTTATGCTTCCCTATGCCATGAAAGAAATGCCATTGATTTTGGTATTCCAATAAGACAACGACCCAAAACCTACAACAATATTGTCGTGGACAGCGCAATCACCTGACTTGCGCTGACGAAAAGAAAAGTGTATATCAAATAAAACCGACAAACTATGAGCATCTTTCCGCTGGTATAAATAAGTCGTAGAGGAAAAATATTAGACCAAAATATTACTTTAATAAGTTATTTGTTTCATTAGCTTCATTTTATTTGTTTTTTATTGAATGTATTTATTTGAAATATAGTTTAGCTTTTTATAATCTAGTGTACAGTCTAATGCTGCCTTCAGAGCTATTTGTTTATGTTAGAAATTTACCCTATTTTTAGGGAATTCGCAAATTTCAATATTCAATATTTATTTACATGTTTTCAAGTCCTTTTCACACATATATTAAACCAACAGTCATTTGGAGTTTAAAACGTCTTTCGACAAGAACTGTATTTTACAAAGCAAAGAGTTTATATGAAAATCATTAGTCTTAATTCCTTTAAAAACATAAAGGTTTTACAATTGTTTTTAAACTCTTTAGCTGATTATCAATTTGTTCAGTTTACAACAATGTTCACTTTAAGTTCCCTTAAAATTAATTCAACTTAAATAAAAATTCATAGCAATTACTTTAGCCAAAAGTTATAGTAGAACTTAATAGCAATATAAATCTAAATAAAAACACTTTCCTCAAACCTCTCATTATAAAATTGTTTAGAATTTCTAAGTTTTATTTTTAGTTAATAAAATATATACTCAGTTATGCTCCACACTGTATGTGTACAATAAACAAGAGACTATCAAAGTATTACTTAATAAAAAAATAAAAATAGTAGGAGTAGTGGTTTTAGTGGTATAAGAAATTATACTCGATTTAATTTTCCAGTGCAGTTATTTTTAACAGGGTTGAATGCTTCAGTTTGTTTGTTTTTAGTTTTTTTTTTTTTTTTTTTGGTTAAATCCAATGCCATCATAAAATCTACATAGTAAGCTGGGTTACTCACCTACATACTCATACAGACTCTCATTTACCTACATATACACTCACTTATACAACCATTTATAAGTGTGTAAATATCCGGTGTGTGTTTATATGTGTCGCACTTTAAATTCCGTAAGGCTGTGTGTGTATTTTCTACATATTTTTTGATGTTTGAGGTTGTGCGTAAAAATTAATTAAATCACAGTTTTAGTTGTAAAAAAAAATGTTGTCACATACATTCAAACATCCGGAATGATTTTTTTTATTACTCTGTCGCTTAAAGTTTTCGACAGCGTTATGATGGAGTCGCAAATAAACCCCACTGCCTTTGCCAATATGTAAAATAGTTTTATAAAAAGTAGTTAGTTAGGGGGTTTACCAGTTACAGGAAATATAAAATAAATATCTAAATAGAAACCAGGGGGTTTTTTAAATTAATTAAATTAAAAGGATAATTTAGTTTGTTCTCAAACTCCAGGTTTAGGTTTAAAGAAGATAAAGAATATTGTTTATTTTTCACTCAAAACTTTTAAGGAAATTTTAATCCTATTTTATCAAACACAATGTGACGTACTGCAGCGGTTCTTTTTTGGAATTATACAAAGCTTGAAGCAGATTTCCGGTGAAAAAGAAAAGGGTCTCATTCTCTATTCTCCCAAGATATTTTGCTATATTATCCAACCGCATTATAGATCTATAAAGCTAACATTCTTCAAAAACTTTTCCCGGTTTAGGTATCAATACAAGTTTCTGCATCTTCCATTTATCTGGGAATCAGCCTTCCTACAAAATTGTTTCGAACAGAACAGCGAAGTGTGACGGTATTAACGATAATGCAAGACTACCAGCACTTTGGGGATTTTGCCAACACTTGTTATTTTATTTCATCCTCAATGATTTCGTACTGGACCGTGGCTTACTGAAGCATATGTATAGAGATCTCCTTCTGGAAGAAAATATTTTACTGTCTATGATGTCTAAGTTTTCCCTTTAAGTCTTGCCATTACTCAGTATTTAAGCGTAACACTTAGATTTGCTAGAGATAATTACTTTTTTCTGGTCTTTTCTCGCCTGACAGTAATCATCTCTTAGTGATAGGAAGTCAATCTTTAGTTTTTGTCTTTGTTATTAAATGTATAACTTAAAAATGCTGGATTTTTTCAAATTTTAATTGTTATTTAAAAACATTTGTAAAATATAAATTTATGCAAAGCATGGCTCATTGTTAGCAATGATATTTTTCATCTTTATGGTTTCTTCGCCAAAAAAACTGCTCATCAGGAAGCAAACGAATCTAGCCATACTCTGTTCTGAAATGAAGCGAATCCCAGAGAGCATGTTCGGCATTTATAGAAACAAATAGTAGTCGGAAGGAATAAGGTCTAGACGGTTGGAAAAAAAACTTTCCAACCACTTTTTTCTAAATAGTGTCCGCTCTTTGTCATAATGAAATATTACGCTTTCATGTCTGGCCTCATATTCTGAGCATTTTTCGGCCAATGCTCGCTTCAAGCGTATCTGTTCAATTCTCCACAGATTTCCTATGATGGTCTGACCAGATTTCATCAGCACATAATAGTTAGGAACCTCTTCATATTGGCTTTGGCGTTGATTCGGCTGGTTGGCCGGGTCATCGTAATGCATCAATTTTTCATCGCAAGTAATGATTCGGCGCAAAAATGATTTTCTTTTTTAGCTATCGGACATGCAAAATCGTCTTTCATAGTCTGTCGGCTTCAATTCATATGGTAGTGAATTTCTCTGCTTTTAGATAAATCCTGCTGCTACTACTCTACCTTCTTGGATTTGTTGATTACAGAAAGTGCCGGCAATAGTAAAACTGAATAAAATTTTTCCTATCTGCTTTGTGTTGTGAATAGCCTAAGGATCGTTATGAGTACAATGTTACTATCTATCGCCCATGTTCTGAAAAACGCAAAATAATAGTCACGTCTATAGTCTCATCTATAGTTTCGTCTATAGTCTTATCGATAGTCGCGTCTATAGTCTCGTCTATAGTGTCATCTATAGTTTCGTCTATAGTCTCATCGATAGTCGCGTCTATAGTCTCATCCATAGTCTCGTCTATAGTCTCGTCTATAGTGTCATCTATAGTTTCGTCTATAGTTTCGTCTATAGTCTCATCGATAGTCGCGTCTATAGTCTCGTCTATAGTCTACTCTATAGTCTTAGCTATAGTTTCGTCTATAGTCTTGTCTATAGTCTCATCCATAGTCGCGTCTATAGTCTCATTCATAGTCTCGTGTATAATCTCGACTATAGTGGTCTATGGTTTACATAAATAGTTCCTTCTGGAAAACGAAACATCTATTGCTTACTTCGACATATTAATTTGCACAACGCACAATTCCTCCTACTCCTTCATATTGTTTAGTATTTCATTAGAAAAACGCCTTGTTGAAAAACTTTGCTATTAGAAAAGTGACTTGATGAGACTTCTTTTTGTATTAGAAAAGAGTGATTTTGAGACCCATTTCAATAGAAATCTGTCTTGTCGGTATGTTCCTAAAATAATATACTTGTCTTTCTGACAAACTTATATAATTTAGCTGTGTTAAATAAAAATTAATTTAGTTTTTTAGCTGACCAAATTCTTACTAAAGAAAATATATATAAGAAATATTTGCTCTATTTCCACAAAAACCTCAAAATGACTAAATTCATTTTATAATCATTCTTTTACCACCAGCAATTTATTATTATTTTTTCAAGCGTTTTCTGCTTACGTTTTGTAAGCATTTCATTAAAACAAAGTGTATTTAGAGTACTTTTATTTATATATATTTTTTTTATAGTTTTAACTTGTCACTACTTTTGCTGGTGCTACGGCTCTCTACTGTTAAAATCCTAGATAAGGAGGTAGAGAAAGAAAATAAAAAAAATAAAAAAAAAACAGAAACTAAGATAAACAAACAAACCAACAAGCGAGGAAAAACAGCAAAAAAAATGTACTGAAACGCCAACATACTTAAAGTTTAATTTTCACATAAGTTGCACAAAGACAATCGAAAGTGTCGCTTTAGAACTCTATTAAAAATCTTTTAGTGTTTATTTTAGATGAATAAAAAATGTGTATGTGTGTGTGTGTGTGTGTGTGTATGTATTAAAAAGAGAAGAGCCAAAATGAAGACAATGACGCTAACGCTGTCAACGTTTGGGCCAAAGTAAAAGATGGCAAACATTTACGAGTACAACAAAATCAAGGAACCTTGAAAAGTTATTACTGGTACACAACAATTGCCACTGCTGATGATGATGCTGCGGCTACGGCTGCCACTGCTTCACCATGTACATCACACTGAATGCATGTAGTTGCACTAGTAGTAAAACAATGAGGACTAAAATATTTATTTTAAGGATAAAATAGAATTCAGTAGGGCTTAAATAGCGAACGAGAGAGTGCGGATGAGTACTATTACACTTTTAACACAAGCAAACACTTTAACGTAAATATAAAGCATTAAAAACAGTGGCGTCAAACAGTTAGCATACACCTTAAATCTAGATTGAGTTGTTAAAATGTATAATAATGTAAAAATTACAGGTATTGAGAGACTCTGGACTGACCCTGCAGCTCTGGGGTCCTATAATTAATGTGATTATAGATTACTGACTGCCAACAAAAATTCAACACTGGTTACTTAACAATGGCCTTAAATAATCTATAAATATCTGGTATTAAAAGATTCTGAGCTGACATAAGTTTTGAGGCTTTGATAGATTCTATACTGCCCTGGGGATCTAGACTAAAGATAGTTTTAGTCACAAAAAAAAACCACCACTGGTTACCCAGAAATCTACTTCTAGGGCAGACCCTGAACTTTCTGTCATGGAGTTCTATATTCAAAGTGAATATATGTTAAAAACTGTTTTAGCATCAAAAAAATACTGGTTACCCTCCAGTCTACTTCTGGTGTGTTTAATGATCTATAAACACCAGGTATTGAATTGATGTATGTTTTGAGGTATTGAGAGACTCTGATTTGGCCCTGCGACTCTAGAGTTCTATATTTTAAGCGAATATAGGTTAAAGACTGTTTTGGCCACAAAAATTCATGACTGGTTACCCACCAACCTACTTCTAAGGCTTTAAATGATCTTCAAACAAAATAAATTGAAAGACTCTTAACTGAGGAATGTTTCGAGGTATTGAGAGACTTTGGATTGACCCTGCAGCCCTAGAGTTCTATATTCAAAGTGAAAATAGGTTAAAGACTGCTTTAGCCCCAAAAATAAATCAATGTTTACCCACCAATCAACTTCTAAGTCTTTAATAAATAATTAGAAACTCTGAACTGACCCTGCAAACTTGGAAACAATATTTGTGATGCCGAAAACTACTTTAGACCAGAGCTCAGATTTACTCGATTTTACTCGCGAGTGAAAAACACTCGCGAAGAAGAGTACTCGAAGAGTACGAGTGTTACAAAAAGTTTACTCTCCACTCGTTTGTTTTAGGTGGGAGTACTCGCGAGTACTCCTTTTTAAAAATTAAGAGTGGGAGTAAAAATCTTCGAAATAGAGTGAGAGTTTACTCTTAAGAGTGAAATCGAGTGGAAAAATAGAAACTGTTTGTCTTTGCTGACTTATGTGTGCGTGTGGTTTTTGTTACTTTTTCAGTCTTTCTCATACAGTGCGCGTGTGCGGAGCAATTAGTTGGTTTTATAATAAAAGTTGTATTATATTTTTAAAAGTTTACTTATATTTTCTATATTATAATGAACAATAAAGACATAAATAATGAAACACGAAAATATTTTCGTTATGACAGTGAATCGTAATCTTCGAAAAATCTTCTTCGCGAGCATTTTTGTACACAAAAACCACCGGTCCCTAACAATACATTCTGCTGCTTTTCTCTTCTCGACCTCCCAGTCCTCCCTCGTCAGTCACCTTTCCCCACTATAGTCTATACTTGCTACACACGCACACACAAATTGGCAAAAACGAACAGTTTCTATTTTCCACTGTATGCGAAAGACTGAAAGAGTACTCGGCAAGAGTATAATCTGCTCGATTTCGAGTGTATTTTACTCGCACTCGAAATCGAGCGAAGCATATGCGCTCTTATTCGAGTGGCATAGAAAAATAGAGTATACTCGATTTTTTTTTTCACTCGCAGGAGTACTCGCGCTCGAATTCGAGCGAGTTTCACTCTCTACTCGAATTCGAGCGAAGATTTCGGAGCTCTGCTTTAGACATGAACTGCCAATACTGGTTACCTTCTAAAGCTTTTAACTGCCACTTTGTATCCATTTAACAACAAATTTGTCCTCTAAAGTGATTTTTCCTTGGACGAATACTTCTCCCCCACAACTGTATCACCAAACAAGAAATAAATCAAACAAAACGTAACTTACTACGAAAAAAAGACACCAACTTGAAGGAATATAAAGAGCTGTGAAAAAGAGAACAAAAACGAAATCAAACTACAATACGGACGCACTGACAAAATGAAAGACAAAAGCAAAGTACTTGAGAAAAGACTAAACGAACAATATACTAAATAGAACCAAAAACAAAAAACAAAAGAAAAAAAAAGAAAAACAAAGCAAACAGAAAAAAAATCAGCAGCTCATAAGGAGTTGAAAATGACATTAAAGTAAACAAACGTTAAAGACGGTAAAACAACAACAATCGTACGCAAAAAAAAGGACTATAAACCAATACCATTAGCAGGAAAATGTAGAAAGCAAAAATAAATGTATAAAACGTAGACAAACGTAGATGGATGGAAGGAAAAACAAATTTCTAAGTAATCAAATGGTTGTGTTTCTTTGCTTTTAGCAAATAAAAGATTTTAAAATGAATCTGAGAAATATGCTGCTTAAATATTAAAGCCTACTTTTAGGGGATATTCGAGAACTGAGGAGATTTTTTATTGGAATTGTAGTTATATGGAAGAGAATTTTTTAAAGTTTTTAAGGTAGCTAAATGATTATTTTACATTTATTTATTATTATAAAGAAAGTGTTTGTTAGTAATCTATAAAGCCTACTTTTAGGAGATTTTCGAAAACATAAACTTTAGTATTTTAAAATATTTTTGTAGAACTAATATATATAGTATATGAAGGTGTATTTTCAAAGAAAAACTTTAATTATTTAACTGATTGTTCGACCTTTTTATTTATTAAACAATAATATTTTATTTTCAAGATTAAGTTTTAATATTGTTTTTATATTTAGTGCGATATTTCGCTACAACAATGTGTAGCATCTACAGGGAAACAATAAAATAATATTGAGGAGGCTATTTGTATTATAATTTTATATAGGTTTTGAAATACATATTTACAACTAGAGAATTGTTTAAGAAAAACATGTTTGTTAGTAATCTATAAGCTCTAGTACTATTTCACTATGAAGAAGTTTGTATCGACTCTAACAATATCTAAAATATTGAAGTCTACTTTTAGGAGATATTCGAAAACTGAAGACATCTTTTACCTGAATTTTAGTTATATGAAAGAGTTTTTTTTATGTTATTAAGGCAGCTGAATGGTTATTTCATATAGTTTTTGAAATATTGACAACTAGAGAATTGCTGCTGAAGAAAATCATTGTTAGTAAACTCTAGAACTGCTTCACTAGCGCGAACTACGAACTAACTCTTGCATTCTCATAAATATTAAAGCCTACTTTTTGGCGATTTTCGAAAACTTAATTCTTTTGACGAAATTTTAGTTAAATGGGAAAAAATTTTCAAAGTTTTTAGCCAGCTTATTGATTATTTTACAAAATCACTCGACTGCCATTCATATGGTACCCAAATTCCCTTTATTTTGAAATTGCTGCTGGGTTAGCTTCCAATAGTTTCTCTCTGGTTGAGTTTTACAAGAAACTTCATGGAGTAATACCTCGAATTCTTCATACTTCTTTGTCTGGCCTTTGTCTTCCGCATCAATCACACACGTTGAAATCAATGGAACATATTCAGCCTAAGCTTAGGTAGGTTTCATTGTCTTTCCAATTAAGAAGCAAATCTTTCCGAATTAGACGCTTTGTTGGCATAAAATGCGACTTTTACAAAACAAAACTTTTTTTCTCTAAGAAACTTATATCACATTGATTGAGAAAATTAACTGGGATGGGCAGCCAACTATCGCTATTTATTACTAAACTACTTCTAAGTAATGGGTATATATATTTTATTAATCTTTTTTGTTTTTTTTTTATAATATTTTTACAGGCTTCTCTTTAAGATACTATAAACATGTTTTTCACTTTTAAACTTTTCACACAACTCTCTGCTAAAAATTTATAAATGCAAATCTAATCGAATGCAATACAATTATTTTCAGTTTTAAACCAATTTCCGTTGTTAAAAAACAACCTCTTTGTGGTATACTTTTATTTTCAATTTCCATAATTCCTACTCCTTTTGCCGGCAGTTTCTTTTAGCGGCAACAACTATTAATGATAAAAAGGTTAATTGAAATTTTATCTTTGAACTCCATCAAAGACAAACGGCAAACAACAACAACTTATGACACAAGTACTCATAAAAACGCACACCTACACCCACTGACTCTATACAACACATATCCCTGCAGTGCTGGGAGACATAGACCGAACTATGGTTTTGAAATTAAATTTTCAGGGTGCTAAAGCGTTGCAAAACTGAAGTATTGTGACGTCTTTTATGAAACGTCGTAGTTAAAGATTGTGCTCTTTGAAGCACAATTAAAACTAACTTGCCAAACAATTTTTCTAGAATAGATGTTAAGCAAATTTGAAATGACTACACTCTAGTTTACTTAGGGACACTTAAGTGACAATTGGCTTCAAGCCAGTTCAAGCCTGTAATGTATAAAGTAAACATTTAACATTTCTTTCAAAATATAAAATAGCAGCCGGCCAAGTGAAAATTACTGTCTATATACGTTTTAACTTGACTACTTCTACATACAACAACTACCGGGCTTCTCCTGCTTATAAAATCAAATTTTAAGCATACGGATATGTATTTTAAATACAAGCATTTTTTTTTGCATATCAAAATGTGTGTTTTGCTTGGTAAGTTTTGCCACACCACTCCAAAAAATCATTTTCGAAAATGAATACGTTAATTTTTTGTTTTCACTGGATGGTTTTACATAAAAAATGCTTTTTAAACATGCTTTGGCTGTACTTTAATCTAAATAATTGCTGCAAAAAGTGGAAAGTATATAAACTAAATGTATGAAAATCTACATTCAAAGTCCATTTGTGTAAAAATTAAAAAAAAAAAAAAAAAAACAAAATTAAATTGAAATGAAATGGTTGGTGTTGGTCAAAAAAAAAACAAAAAAAAAAAGCAAGGGGGAGGAAGTTTTGCTACAACCCTTTTTAGTAATAAAGTGCATATATTCATAACGTTTAATCTCTAAAGCATTGTTCATATTAAATACGGCCCTACAACAAAAGCTTTTTTTAATTTTTTTTTGTCAAGAAATTAATTAGTTGAGTGCTGATCAGAGATCGGCAATGAATCGTTTTTTTACGATTCACAACTACTCATAACATTTTAAGTATAAGAGGTTTTACATCATTGAAATTTAACTACTCTGAGTTACTCAAACTCACAACAACGTTGACTTATAAATGCGGGTGGATATAAGTATGAGTACAACGCCGGCATCGAACTCATACGATTCCCAATATGTTTAATTCATAAACAACGGTATTTAGATTTACATCTTAAGAAAAATACTCACATACTCATAAAGTATTCAACTCAGTTAAGTCATTAAAAAAATTTCAGCTTATTCCGTTAGGTATTTATACAAAATAAGTAAAAAAGAAATATAAAAACATACAAGTAAGTTTATAGGAAAACATATTGGGGAAAATATAACATTTATTATTTTATATAATTTTTATAAGCGGACTGTAAAAATGAACGACTCTCGCATGTGAGTGTATGCGAGTCATACTTATTTTTTTATCGTCTACGTACATTGAGTTAAGGAGAGTCAAAATAAACAACATCATACATGAGATTAAGTCTGAATATAATGAGTACTTCAAACTTTAAAGATGAATATTGGTTTGATGATATTAAGACAAGTATGAGTACGTATAAGTATAACAAATTATAAGTCATGATTCAAGTATACTCACTTTTTCAGTACTCATAACTGATCTCTGGTGCTGATCAAACATAAGGTTTTTGAAATCAGTTACTGTTAATGTTCCTGTTTCTGTTACTGTTACCGTTACTATTATTATTATTATAAAGATTGCAAAAAAGCTACAGTTTTTAAAAAGTTCTGTAAATGATGTTACAAATTGCTACAAATATAAGGCTAGAGAAAGCACTTTTATTAAAGCTAAGGTAAGGCAGCTGAAAGACATTGGATTGAGGCTAATGTTAGACTATAGAAAGACCTTCTATTAAAACTATTGTAAGCTAACAGAAAGATCTGCGATTGCAGCTAATTTAGGAAAACGGAAAGGCCTTAGATTGAAGCTAAAAGCCGACGGTAAGCGTTTTTTAAATGTCAAAATTTCTCATGCTCATACATTTTGTATGGAGCATACCGAAAATCCGATTTTGACAAGGCGTTTCACAGTGAAGTTAGTTGCCAAAGAAAACAAAATAAAAAAAAAGAGAAATAAAAGCACAATGTCCAGCTGTTACAATAACAGGGTCGTTTTATTTATTTGTTTGATAACCCTGTTTTTATCGTTTTGACATAACGTTGACGCTTTTGTTTAGGGATGGGGTATCAGCGCTAATGCTCAGCGTAAAAATACGTTCCGCTTTCCGTCGGTATTTAGGGATGGCTGTAGAGTAAAGTAAGACATCGGAAAGACTTACGATTAAAGATAATCTAAGACTACAGAAAGTCTTTCGAGTGAAGACAATGTAAGACAACAGAATGACCAACTTTTGAAGTTAACCGTAAGACAACAGAGAAACTAGGATTGGAACAAATGTTCTTTCCAACATTAAAAATAAAATAAAAGAAATAATTAAAATTTTTAAGAAACCGTATTTTAGGTGAACAATTCTTCATATATATATATATAAATTTTATATTTATATTAAAATGAGTAGTTGAGAGTATATTTTAAAGGCATTTGCATAAAATGTCTAAAAATATTTTTGTTTTTTTTTTTTTTTTTTTTTTTTGCTTTACAATGCAAATTTATGCAAAACGTGTCAATGTGCTAACAACAAGCCTAATTTTCAATGGGAGTCTAAAAAGGCGTAAAAAAAGTTGTGTGTATGTTGGTGTGTATATGTATGTTTGTAAGGATTTCTGTCTATTTGCTGAGAGAGATTGGTAACTAAAAATATATATGTATATAACACTAACACGAATTTTAAATGTTACATTTCAAAATTGCTGTTGGAGGTACAAATATATAAATATACATAAATGTATGAATGTGTAAGAGTTGTGGCTGGTGAAAGAAGGAAACTTGCGAAAAATGAAATGTGGAACAGGAGTTGGCAACGACTTTAAAGCGCCTTAAAAATAAGGTTTTTCAGATAACAGGAAATATGGTTTCTAGTTTTCATTTTGCAAACCCCAAACGCTGCCTTAAATACGGCACAAGTTATATTTAATGAGAAATATGCTACAATTTACCCTCAACAGCCGATAAACACAATATTCTAACACATCTCACCAACATTTTGCCTACATTGCACTATTGTTGCACTGTCTAATACATACTAAAAAAAAAACTAGAAAATAATAAAAGCTGAAAAATGAAAGGAAAGCGAGACAAACAAATAATCCACCATACTCCCAAACAAGAAGAAATCACTAGCTCATTCATACATTCATGAATGCATGCCTGACGTTGTCAGTTAGACTTTTAGTCAAAATGTCAGTCAATCTTTTAAATGGAACACGCCAAATTCAATACAGTAATGTCAGGTTTTTTAGACAAGTAAAAACTGACTTATATACAAGGTTGATGTAGCTAGATGTTGCTGCTGTTTGCTGCCAATCTTATTTGCCACACTGCAATAACAGCAGTGGTTTTTTAGGGCTGACTTGAGAGGCAGTTTTACAAACAACAATACACTCTTACCACATCTAGTTGCTACTTTTTTCTTTTGGTAGTTTGTTTTCAATTTTGTTTTAATTTTTGTTAAGCAACATAATATTGTTAACTTGGCTGTTTGCTAGAATGGCAGCAATACTAATCTGTTAATAGAAACATTAACGAGTTGCAATATAATGATTTTGTAGCATGCTATTGCTGTAGTTGCAAGTGAAAGAAACAAAGCAAACAAGGCAAAAACATGCAAAAAGTCAAAGGATTTAATTTGCTTGCAACATGTTATATTTGGTTTTTAAAAGGGGTTGCTTTCTAACAACACATGCTCAAAGAAATATTCTTGTCAATTAAAACATATACGGCTCAATATATAAAGACTCAAAAATATAACTAAACAGGGTGGTGTTCTTTGTGCCTAAAAGTAGGCTACATAATTGGAAAAGTTCTTTTGAGAGAATATAAAATTTAGATAAAATATAAACCAAAATATAGTGAAATAACAACATTACTGTATAAAGATTCACTAATAACCAAATCTAAATTCAAACCTTAAAGCCATTTTTACTGCCTCAAACACAATTCATGTTTCCAACAATTGCCTAATCTACAATATTTAACGTTAACAAATAACTAGCACATGTACATTGTATACATTTTAATGGCTTTAACTTATTTGCTGCTATAAAGTCTTTGCATTTTATTACCAAAAACCACACCAAATTCTGCAGCACATGTTGCTAAAAAACCATTGAAATAAAGAAAACCCCGTTAAAAAAAATCCTTGGAAAAAAGCAACAATTGCTTTATGAGCAGTGAACAGAACAGACAGAAAAAAAACTAGATGGAGAGTATGAACAAATAATTCATAACATATTTTACATTAACCACTTCAACCAGCATCACCATTCATTCACCAACACCATCATACCATGACTAGCAGTTTTAAGAGGACACTAGCAAAGCTGTGTTGCAACTATGACAATTAAAAGGGACTTAAATCTAGGGAAATAGATAAAGACAGAGTTAGAGCGTGAGGAGAAAACAAATTTAGTATGTAGGACAAGGCAAATTAAGACTTTAAATTTTAAAATAATGTCATATTGAAAGCAGTAATCTCTACTCTGATGTGTTTATTTTTAGTTGTATTATATCACTTTAAACAATACAGTGGCTCACAGCTCATTTTATGCACTCCAGTTTTTTTGTTTTCAAAGCTCCACAAAAAGAAAAAAAGCGTCAATCATATTTCTTCATGTTGCTTAATTTCCACTTCAATCGTAGATCTTTATGCTCAGATGTACAATCGGTTTGTTTAACAATTCTTGAAGTTAGATCATAATAATTGTTAATCTTTTGCAATAGGTTTCTATAACAACTGTCACTTATTTGACTTCCGATTATGGTTATGTGAAAACTTTTTAAGCTTGTGTTTAAAAGCAAATTTTAATTACCGTGTGCAACTACTCTTTAGGTGCTTCACTAGGGTCTATTTATAACCAAGAGGTGTGAGAAGAGGTGAAGGTCCCTCGATCTACTCATGTTAGTTCCAGGTTATCTAATAAATCAGTGGATATATTTAAGATTAATTCTCGGTAGTTCTTTCGGCATGAGAAAAATGATTTGAGAAATTTGGGTGCCCCTATAGACTTGGCGATAGTGTGCCGGATTATCAGTGAGATGGTTGTTCCCGCCAAAGACTCTGGGTGTTTTCTGCAGACAAGCCAAAAAGCTTCGCAGTTTGTGTTAAAAAAAGAAGGCCAGGCTGAATATTGATAGAATCGATTAGACACCGTCTATTCCTCTACCTTATTTCAATAACTTTTTCTGTGTTTTAACAAATTGACAAAAAACTAAAGATGCTGGATCATTTAAATGCTCTCAAATAAAATAGATCCTCAATCTACATGTGTTCAATTGCAGATTTAATAAAGGATACATGGCATTGTTGAGACTTCTAAGTGAAGAACTGTGAAACTTGGTGGCTGCGTTAATTGTGCCAAACGGAAGTCATTAAATCGACTAATGTTGTTTTTAGATTATCTGAAAAAATGGATAGATGTCGAGACTATATGTGTTTAATTGCAGAGTTAGTGAACGTCTGGATATCCTGAGAATTTTAAGTGAAGAACTGCGAACTTTTATGGCTGCGTTGAGGGTTAATTGACAGAATAGGTGACATACTGTCTCTTTCTCTACTTAATTATTATAACTTCGTCTGTGTTGTAGACAATTGACAACACTAAAGATTGAAGATATAATAAGATTTAAAGATACTGCATGATTTAGATGCTCTTAAATAAAATGTGTCATCGAGACAATATGTGTTCAATTTCAGAGTTAAGGAAGGGTATTGTTGGCTGTAAGTTTGGCGGCTGTGTAGAGGCTTAATTTGGAATTTGCAATATGTAAAAGTTATCACAACCACTTGAAGATGAAATAGTCACAGAGCTACAACTTCTAGCAGTTTAATTCTGCAAGACATGACAGTGCTTATTAATGAGAGGAACTGATTTTGTTTGGACTTGTAAATGATGATGATGAAGAGGGTTATACAATATTCATTACCAGGGGGGTTACTCCGTATTTCGATTCGAAAAGAAAATCATTCGAATTTTTATACTTTTAACATTGTATTTCGAAAGCTTTTGCTTTCGAATCGAAATACGGAGTAACCCCCCAGGTCGTTGGTAGGAAATAAAATTCCCGAATTTTCTACAGACATAAAAAGTCTTTTAGAGCCACCAGGCAAGTGACTTAAATTGGAGATAAGCAATTTAAGGGTGCTGTAGCTTAATTGGTTAGCGCATTTGATCATTAAGCATGAGTTGGTATTTGTAGCACCGGATTCGATTCCCAGCCGCTGCTGGTCAAACAACATCAGTTTCTGATAATTATTAGTTTTTCATTCTATCCATCATAACTAATATTTATCACAGCACCCAACTATGGTGGTATAGCATTGAAACGCCACCGAAGTAAAATAATTAAATAAAGGTAATAAAATCAAGCTTTAGAAATAGTGCGCCTACTCACCACCAGAGGCGCTGCAATGCTGCATAATGCGCAATTGCAGAGTTGTGATATAAAGCTGTCTTCTACTTTCACTACCTTTACTTCTGCAATCTATCCCCTATCCAAAGAAAGTAACGCAATTATATATAGGCATATTAATTGCCTGAGTGTTACTTCTCTTTAAAAAAAAAAATCAAGTTTCTAAAAGTTTTATTTCGATTTTCAAAACAAAGCTTTCTAATATAGTTGTCTTTCAAATATAATCTGAAATCGACAACATATAAATGTTTTGTATCTTTGATATTTCTTTTATTACGGCTCGAGTTCATTAAATTTAATTTTTCATTAAATTATTTTTACTGAAGGTAGGAATTGTTACATGAAAATTATTATTAAAATTTATTGATAATTTTTCTTGGCTTGGGATTAGAATCTGGGTTGTTGGTTGAATTTACATATGTTTCGAGGAACACCACATTCTCTCATCAGAATTCTTTGCGTTCTAACCCTCTGCACCACTGCGATGCCCGCCGAAAAAGATGTAACCACTAAATAAAATACATTTGTACTCGTTTTTTATTAAAAAAAACTGCATTTATTTATTACAAGATACAAAAATTATTCAGTTTTATTTTGTTTGATGCTGTTTGAACAACGTCGAACTAATTTGTGCTGAAACAAGTGGTGATCATACCTTTAGGCTATCAGTAGCTATAAGCGTGTTTTGAGGTGTAACTTATCTTTAAATTTGCACCAAATTCGTTTGATAACTCTTCAGCTGTTTGTTCATAATTAAGTCAGAGATTACGCCATAGAGATTAATACATAGTTAAGCCACCGATTAAGACATTAAGGTTGATAATTTTATAACTCTCTCCTTAAGTCTCCTTAACAGAAAAATTTAGGAACTCATTTTTCAAGTTTCTATATAAATAGTTTTACTGCTTTTTCATAAACTGCATATCATCAATCTTTCTGGCAGCCAGCCATCACTAAACTATCCCTAACGTAAACTACTACTTTACTTATCTTACAAATGCAATACAACTCCTTCATTCATAAAACTAAACCAAAAATTTCTCATCTTAGTTCACTGACCTATACATGGCAAACATGAATTACCAGCAACCTTTAAATGCAACTGGTATGCCGGTAAACAACTCAACTGTCAGTGGGAATAAATACTCTAGTTAAGAAATAAAATGATTGCCAACATTGAATAAACGAAATGTAGTAAAAGCTACAAAAACTACTTGCACGGTCATGCCAGTCAATAACTATTAAAGGCAACTAACATAAAACATCTACAGCAGCAACACTAACAAAATTGGCCACCCCATACACAAGAGATTGTAAGGTAAAAATCACTGTACAACATAAATAGCCGGAATGAAAATAGTTAACTTTCCACCTTTTTATTACTATTCTACTCATCTATAGTACTAAATATTCCTTTATATGTTGTACGACAATTGGTAGAGAGTGCAAGAGCAGAGTAGGAAGCGAAAGGGTTTGTTCGTACTACTTAAAAAAAAAAACCTTTTCACACCATCGTCTATGTCTATGTCGACGTCATCAATGCCAGACTCATCAACATCCTCAATAACGCTGCCAATATCAGTGTTAAATCGATGTTGCCTGTCTGTCTGCTGCAACTCGTTATATGTGAATTCAAGAGGACGTATGGCATTCAACCTGCCTGTCTGTCTGTCTGTTGGGTTGACTGGTCTGTTAAATGGTTGCCTGCAGCTCGTTATAATTGCATTGTAATAGGAAAATAGTTGTGTTATACTCCACATTTTTAACACCCTAATAGTGCAACACACAAGCCTTACACCAACTAATTTCCTTCTTCATACATCCATATAAGCAAGGGGTTGTAAGCGTTTTATTAGAAAACGTAAAGTAGAAAAAAAAAAAAAAAAATAAAAGATGGAAAAGATTGGTCTACTAATTTCCAATCTCACTTGAAGTTAAAGTCATTTATTTCTCATACATTATTTCTCATACCTCTTCGTTTCCTTGTACGGCTATTATTTAACTGAAAATCCTTGTTGCATGCGGCCATGGCATCAAGTACAAGAAAACAAATTTTAAAAAAAAATAACCTGTTACGAATAAATGTACATTTCTGTGTGTCGGGGCAAAGTTTTTATCGGTTACACTTTGGTACTGCTATTTATGTGTCTGCTGCAATTATAATGTTTTTCGTACATGAACTGTAACAGTAGAGTTTAGCCTGATACTTTTTTTTTCGCTGCTAACTGCTCTACACAAAGGAACGAATAGCTTTTGCAAGGTACAGTGGCAGACAATTTTAGTAGAAACATTTCAAATTTCAATAAGTACTCATAAAGACAAAGAAATTCAAGTATAGCCTCTTTCTATCTCATGATTTTCTATATCACTTTACACGATTGAAAGTATTTTGAAGTCTTATCAAAATTTTGAAAATTTATTTTGATGTTCTATTTACACGTTTCCAAAAATTTGATCAAAATATTCTTTCAATATATTTCAAACTCTTTCGATAAAAACTTGATCAAAATTTGTTGAAGCTATTGGTAAACTTTTTATATTGAAAATATTGACTTTGATCAGCTGTTTTGCTTCTTTTGTGAAATAATTTATTATTATAAACAAACAATTAACAATCATCATAGCATTAACATTTTTACTATTGGAGGAAGAAGTAGCTGAGAATAATGCAAAAAAAAAAAGAAGAAAATAAAAGGAACATAGGGTTCGATCTTTTCTTTTGGAAGCTATGTCTCTTTTAGGGAGCGATTGATAAGGAATAATACTGACTTGTACAAAAACTTTGTGCAAATGAAAACATGAATACATTTGTGAAGAAAAAAGGAAAGCAACATGTAAATAAATTGGAAAACTTATAATTACAGCAAATTTCGAACCACCGGTAACACTGGTTAAAAGTTTGATGTTTGTCTGTTGGATAGCAGGCACCCCAATGGTGCAGAGATTACAACGCAAAGAATTCTGATGAGAGAATGTGGTGATTCTCGAAACATGTGAATTTAACACAGGTTCAATCCCCAGCTTAGCCAAGAAAAATTATCAGTAAAAATTTTTAATAAGATTTCATGTTGTAAAAACAATTCCTACCTTCAGTAAAAATAATAATTTAATGAAAATTAAATTTAATGAACTCGAGCCTGACTAAAGAAATATATCAAATATTTTAATTTATTTCATTTATTTATATAAAAATTCAGCTACAAATATTTGTAACAGCTGAGCATGATATTAAGAACAATAATTAATTAAGTACAATGCTAATACTATCAAAAACAATCACAGTTATAATCATTTGAATTCAAGTACCCAGCATACCATTTTAGGAGCGCTCCGAAAAAGGAGTCAGAAAAGAGTCCAACAAAAGAGCATTTTCGGAGCGCTCCGAAAAAGGAGTCAGAAAAGAGTCCAACAAAAGAGCATTTTCGGAGCGCTCCGAAAAAAGGAGTCAGAAAAGAGTCCAACTAAAGAGCATTTTCGGAGCGAAAGAAAAATTTGCTTGTTACTGTCCTGAGTCGGCACGCAGTATGACTAAGAAATTCCACTTAATCATGTGTGTACCAAAGCGTTGTTCTCCTGCTATTTGTGCTTTGTACAAAAAAAACATAGCTGTACCACACAAGAATGATAAAAACAAGATTACACAGAGCCCAAGAAAAACCTCATAAAAGACTCTTTTCTGACATTATCTAAGAGCTCTTTCTGACGGACCATTTTCGAATGTAATGACCCTCTTTTCTGAAGGTTTTCGGAGCAATTATGATTGTTTTTTGGGCTCATAAAGGGCGTTAATGCTCCGAAAAAGGTGTCAGAAAAGACTCTTTTCGGACTCATATGGCTTGCTGGGTAGTAAGCCAGTCTGCTCTTTAATTTCCTCAGTTGTATCGGAAAAATCAATTAAATCATAGCATTTGTTGAATTCTGCACATATTGTTCGAATAGGAGCAAATTTAATAAAGTTCGATCTGGGGAATTTCAGATTTTTTTTTTTTAAACAAACACAAACTGCGAAGCTTTTGGCTTGTATGCAGAAAACACCCAGAGCCTTTGGCGGGAATCGAACCCACAACCCTCTGACTGATAGTTCGGCACACTATCGCATAGTCTATCGGGGAGTGTATGATCTTAGTTGTCTGTTTGGGACACTGAATCAAACTTTAGAAACAAGATATTCGAAATCAAAAGTACCATTAATTGGGTTCAATTAAAAGGTAACGTTTGCAATTATTCTTCTACTTCTCAATGTTGGGAGCTTTATGAATGCCAGTCGACTTCAATATGGCGGAAGGTTTATGTCAGAATTCCAACGCAGATTCCGAAGGCAAAATATAAGAAATTGTTTTTGAATAGATTTCAGCTTTTTATATACATACAAATTATATTGCGGGTCCCAGATAACAGATGCATCTTCAAGTATCGGTCTTACCAACATTGTGAATAGATTTTTTTTTGTCACACATGGGCCATTGAAAAATTACTTTAAATTACTTTTAATTTTAAAAATTATTAAATTACAGTCAAGATTTTTATAAAAATCAGACAAACTCTGTAAATAAAAATTGGTAATTGCATCAATTATAAATGGTGAGAATTAGACGAAAATTCCAAAATATTGGAAATAAATTATGCTGTTTGTAAAATTGTCTTTCAAACAATATATAAAATGCTAAGCTATATCCACTAGAAAACTACAATGTACAACATACGACATCGTTAGTGAATTGTACAAATGTTGTGCACAGACTGGGGGAAAGTACTAAATTTGTGTTAAAATCAAATAGAATAGTAGGCATAAAGAATTCAACAAGGTCAAAAGTCATGAACACCAGGCAAGTGTTACCTGACTTCAGTTTTTTTTTTCTTCAGTAAAATTTCCAAAAAAAAAAAAAATATTATCACATTCTTTAGCCACTGTCTGGCTGGCAGTCAACTCAATTCTAATTAGTTCTACATCTCACGTATTAATGATTCTAAATGCTAATAACATATGAATTTAAAATATGATTTTTGCTGAAAATTAGTTGATGTGTTTTTAAGCAAACCAAACATGAGCTTTTTGCCCTTGCAGCGGTTTTAATAAATCGTAAATAAAACATTAATGTATTAATTTCTGTGGGCAAACGTTCCAACGTGGTATGCATTGGCTGTAACTAAAAGCCAGAGGACAAGAACATATTTTGCAGAGCTAGAGTTGGAAAACTAAGGGCGATAATGAATTAAAAAGTAATTTAAATGTAATTTATTAAGGCTTTAGGAAACAAGTTTAAGTACAACTTGATTCAAAAGAGAAATTCAGTTGTGTGTAAAAATTGTCAATTGACTTTGAAAACTAAGGCCGTTGACGAGTTAAATAGGCAAGTATTTTAAATATGATTTACAATCAGGTTATGGTAAAAATGTTCAAGGAAAACTTTAATGCTATACAAAGTTATGCAAAAACTACTGCCAACCAATTTAAATATTCAATGTTTTACTTTAAATAATCTGCTAAATTACCATTACCAAACATTAATTAAATTAAGCTGAAACTTTTCTATAAAATTCTCTTTTACAACTATTATTTAAATTCAACAGTTTAATTACACAACGAGTGGTATATAGATACATCTATATATTTGTACATGTCTGTCTGTCTGTCTAATGTTTCCAAAGAAAACTATAAAATCTCGATTATAAACACTGCAAAGCGCCACAAAAAAAAAACCAAATGGAAAAAAAATATCTAGAGAACGGAAAGAAAACTGCCACTAGCAATTATACACTTGCAACGTTGGCACCCATTTTACCCACTGGCTGACTGACTATACAATGTGTGGCATTATATACATATAGCTAGTTTTTTTACACATCCTTTTGTTTGCTAAACCCTAATCCTTTTCATGCTACACACGAGTGAAAAGCGGTAACAAAAAACTAAGCAAGAAAAAAAAAAATACCAGCAACACCATAATGCCTAGTGCTGGTGTTTTAATAAAAACATGTAAAAATCGTCTATAAAATAATGCCAGTTAGAAATAGTTAGAGGAGACAAAAAAAAAAAGGACAACAACAACAGCATGAGCCTGTTTTCATACTGCAATTCTTCTGTAGGAGTTTTTTTTTTTTTTTACAAAAGAAACGGGTTATGTGATCTGTATATAGTAAATACATAATTCCTTAAATTGTGTATGCAAAATCTAAAGTTGCAATAATAGAGAAATATGAATATATGAAGATATTTGCTACGTATAGGGTGTATTTTTTAGATGTATACAATTTTAAGTTGGCAAAACTTTTTTAACTGGCGGCCATCTAAATCTGATGCACTCTGTAACCAAAAATACATGTTAATATGACTGATGATATATTTACAATGTTTTAGCCAAGTTGTTTATAGGAAATTTTAATTTGTGAGAACTAACATAACCTTGGGAATATCATATTATGTTGATTTATATTTCGTCTAATATCTTTAGATATTTCCGGAATATCCCTAAGGGCACTGGATCGCGATCCATCAATATTGCATGCTACACGTTCAATAAATATCGTGATATTTCTAGTATATTTCTAGAACGTGTAGCATGCAATATTGATAGATCGCGATCCATATCGCAGAATGAGCTAAAATATGAAATCCAGATCACGGATCGTGGATCTCGTGATAAATTTTGAAAGTGTAGCATTTTCAGTCAATAAAAAGTGACAAATAAAAGAAATAAAATAAAATTAAATTAAACAAACAAAATTAAAACAATTGAAAAAATTTGTGTAATAAAGAGTAATTGCAGAAGACAGTGAAAGCGAATGGGTTCTGCCGGTGGAATCGGAATTAACCAATGAAAAAATGATTTTAAAAGATTTAATTTTTAATTTGGAGGCAAACTTTCTTTTGGTTTTCTCGGGACATTGATAAACGACCCGCACAGCACAAAAATAACATAAATACTGACGCGATAAATATTGAATATGTAGCATACGCTCGTATCACTCGTATCAATAAATATCGTGATATTTGGATCACGATCCAAAAAAACATCTGTTTAGCAAAGATTGGACCAATTTGTGGTGAAAGAAACCGACGACTTAGTAATTTCGTAACCCTAGAACCTATCTTCGATCTTTGCATGGTTTGCTTTTGAAAATCTTAAATCAATTTGCGTCGTTTCAATTTTTGTCGTGTTTTTTTTTGAAACGTAACCCCGTCGCAAAGTGAGGTATTGGTGTATATAGAAACCGAAGCAGATGATTATGCAAAATCTTAATCATTTAGGTAAGCCGTTACTGTAAGTTCGTAAACGTTGTTTACTCTTACAAGTATTTTTTTTATAAAATTAAACAGCCCATTTAGTATCTCGGGAGCTATTACAGTCTTTTATTTCAGGAGATATGTAGGTTTATGTTTTTTTAGATGTGGCGGGCCTACGGATATTTTGTAAAATATTAGCTATATTTTTGATAAAATTCTAAAAAAAATTTAAACTACTTGCAATTAATTGTAAAATTAAATGTAAAAAAAAATATATTTTTTACGTTTTTTTTTTTGCGAAAAAGTCACTATATTTTTCTTTTATAGAAACAAATTTTTTTCCTGAAAGAGAAATTACTGCGTGAGCGTGTAAAATAAAATTTTACTCATTTAAGCGGACACAGCCGTATCCAAACTTGGACACTTTTGAAGAAAAAAATATCGGTTAAAGTAAAAAATTCTAAAAACACAAATCACCGATCCGACACCCATACACAGATGGCTAGATCGTATTAGAATCTTACAAGGATCCAGAATAGGAAAAATGGGAAAAGGAAAAAAACTCCCGCGGAATTTTTAATCATGATTGGGCTGATAGACTTTTTGGTACTACGACTAATATTGTGATTTAATAATCAGACAAACACAGATTATTTTTATACCCACAACCAAAAATATGGGAAGTACTGTGTTTGTCTAATTATTGAATTGTACTGATCATCGTGAGAGCACCACACAGTCATTGTGATTCACTGGAACTAACTATATGCTTTCCATACCTTCGATTTTAGGATTCTAACTTGTTTACAGTCTCATGTTAAGGAATTTACCAAAATATTGTAGCATATTCTCAAGAACCTTATACATAGTTACTCTCTATTATTTTGCCCGTCTTTTGTTTTTAGTTAGAAAATCCACAAGTAACAACTTGTTCATTGTGTTGATTTTTCTTTATTTAAATCTCTAGTTATTTTCGCTATGATGCAGGATATGAATATTTAAATTAAAGTGTGAGAGTATTATATATAACCTGCAGTTTAAAAGGTGGCAGTTGTTAGTTTTTCACTAGAGACATTGCTTACTTGGTCTGCATTATCTTTGGGAAACATAATATGTATATATGTATATAAGGCAGCTTTTTTCTTTTTAAAATACTGTAAGTCTGGTTCACACTCTTCAGTTTTAGCTAACCAGTTTATAAAATTCTCTTTTAAACTTGTCATTTCGTTCACACACGTCAATTCAATTTTCATACTTTTTAACGCAAATCAACATGCATGAAGAAAAGAACAAAAGGAACTAAGAAAATTGTCTACTACCGTCAAGTTTGTACCCCCTTGTTCTCTTTTTCCTTCTCATCCAAAAATACTAGCCTTGACGAGTCAGAATTGAAGAGTCTGAAAGCGGACTAAGAGCTAATGAAAATATTACACAAGTTGTGTTTAACATTATATTTTTTGTGATTTCTTATTTAAAAAGTTAAACTTTTTGTATTTTGATATGTATTGTACAAGTATATAAATTTGAATTTTTATGTTTTCGTTTAAATAAAATTTAAAAATACAAGAAATGGTGACTTTTTATTTTTTCGATTTTTAAAATTCGAAATTATGATTTTTGTCCTTTTTATCGGAATTTTGCCGAAATTCATCTGGCAGCCCTGAGTACAATATGTTTTGTTGTTGTTTTATATTAAAAAAAAACAACAGTAATCCGCTGGTTTGAAATCTAGCATGCAACTGAGAGAATTATGGTGAGTTTCGTTAACAGTTAATGCGGGGCTGCCAGAAATTTTCAGCAAAAAATCTTAATTTCGCCAAAAAAAAGTCTTATTTTTGAGGAAAAAATCTTATTTTTGGAAATAAGTAGTTTTTTTTTAAATAAATAATAAAAACAATTCATATTTTATTAACCACTAACCAAAAAAATAACAACAAAAATTAATTTTCTTATACTAAATTGTACATTTTTTGAGATGGATTAGTTTAAAATTTTTCAAATGGGAACAAAGAAGATTTTTTTAATTGAACCTAACCTTCGTCTAAGCAAAACAAAACATCTTTTTTTGGGGAAAAAATCTTAAAATCTTTTTTCGGTTAAAAAATCTTAAAAAATAAGTTAAAATCTTACGTCTGGCAGTGCTGGTCGTATGGTGTATCTCAATAAGAGGAATGATTACCGTAACCATAATAAGTTTAAGTTACAATTTAGATAATTAATATAATCATATATACGATTGTATTAAATAAGTTTATATTTGTGGCAATCATTTATCATAATTTGTTGCTATTTGTTATGTTAGAGAACAACATACTATGGTATAAATTTTCATCATGAAATTGATCACCATAAATTGCTATAATCATGTGTATGATCATTTGAATGGTAGCTTAACCATATTATGGTTGCAGAAATCATGTTTATGTGATTATTACAGTGACCATAATATTTAAAAATTTTTTTTCAAATATTGAAATAGTTGTGGTAAACATGCACCACTAAAGGATATCAATTAGATCTACCTGTTGATGAATTGGTATATCATTTGCTTATAAAATAAGAGATAATATGGTTTGTCTTGAATGCGAGTTTAAGTCTAGCTATGATATTAACGGTGTGTAAACAACTTCCGAGTGGTTTGGTGGGTAATTAGTTAGACGGTTTCAAGCATTGCTGGGTTTTCTTTGCCATACATACATAGATATTCGAATATGTTTGCACAGAGCTACTTAAACTTAGTTATGGCTGTAATTTAAACCACTTAACTATAAATCCATATGCAGTTGCCTTTCTTTACTGCTTGGTTTTTATTTCCCTTTTTTTTTTGGTGTAAAATGCAAAAAAGCAGAGTGTTTTGTAACTACTATTTTTTAACTTTTATTTATGAGTCTCTAGTAGTTTGTTTTGGTTTTTATTGCAAAATACCATAACCTAGACATCGAAATAATCACATATTTTTATTTATTTAAGGACTCGTATAAATACAAAGTTAAACTAAACTCCTTTTTTTTGTATGGCTTTGAAAATGTAAAGGGAATTAAAGGTCTTAAGGGGAAAAAGTGTATTACTTAAGACTTTTTGCAATAATTTTGCTATAAATAAGTAAAAGCAACTGTAATTGTAAGTGTTAGCAAATCTAAAGCTGAAAATATTTTGATTTCTGTTTCCTTAAACAATTCTTAGACGATCTACATCTGTCTTTTTCAAGACTTGCTGGATTTGCATGATAGTTTTTGAAGAATTGTATAGGCATTTTTCAAATATAGTAACTTTAAATTGTTTAGTTTAATTTCTGTATATTCTTCATGTAACTTTTAATTTGTTTCTTTGATTATTTGCTATTTGTTTACTGTTTTCGTTTGCTGCTTTTATTGCTTGCATTTATTTTATAGTTTTCAATTTGAGCGGTCCTTAAACTTGCAAGTGACGGTTTTGTTCTTTCTGCTGCAGTTGCTGCTGTTGTTATTATTGTTTCAGTTGGTTGCAATAAAACGCTTTTATATGCAACTGTAAATTACATTAAGTAAAGTAGCACAAGGTAACAGGAATCACAGTAATAAATCAAAATGTTTATGTGTAAATATGTGCATGTGCTTGCGTTTGTTTTAAAGAGAGAAAGAATGTTATTCTCTCATTAACACTAGAATGGCCAGCATAAAATCAAATAATATTAAACTAATAACATAACTAAATACCCAACAAAAATGTTTTAAAATTATGACATTGCTAAGTAAGTGACTACTATATACCTTTTATATTACTTAGATATAGTTAAGTAATGGGACACATATACAAAAGGAACATAAAGGCTCTCTTATATTCTCAGAAGTCGTTAGACAAGAAAATGCAGTGTATAGTGCTTCTTCCGAAAATGAAAATCTACGGCTTATAGTGCTCCTTCCAGACAACTGCAGAATATATTATAGCAGGAATTGTTCCTACAAAAATTTTGGCAGAAAAATCTAATTACTAAACGTAAACACGCAAAAGGCAACTGTCACTTAGTGTATGATAGAAAAGATGAGAAAAAAGTAGCATAGGAAGAAGGACTTTCAGATTCATAACTGAAATAGAGACAGGCTGGAGTAGACGATATGTCAAAGATAACGCAAGAGAGAGAGAGAGAGAGCTGTCACTGAAAGTATGAAAGAAAAGGTGAGAAGAAAGTCGCATAGGATAATGGACTGTAATATTAATCACCCAAAGAGCAACAGGCTGGAGTGGACGACATGCCGAAGCGAACGCAAGAGAGAAAGAGCTGTCAGTGAAAGCATGAAAGAAAAGGTGAGAAGAAAGTCGCATAGGAAAATGGACTTTGGGCTTTATAACCAAAATAGAGACAGATTTGAGAAAAATCGAAGTAAATTTTACATAAGCTACCTAATGAAAAAATTAACATTCCATCTCTACTGCCAAGATGTATAAAACCCATAGAGACTGCAGTAACCAGTCAGACTTTGTAACTTGTACAAAATGATGTGCAATGAACTTAAATAGAATAGAGAGATGTTGTTTCAAAAGTCATAGCTAACAACACCAATACTTTAAATAAATTTACACATTTTAAAATCTTCCGAATTTTTAAATCATACAGCTAATATTTTTTTCGCACCTATTGTAGAAGAGACCGGTATTTTGCTTTATTAATCATGTAATCAATTTCATATTTTCAAGTTGAAGTTAAATATCTCGGTAAACACGTCGATCGTCGCCACACAAGGAAATCTCATATAGATGCAAAATTGACTCAAATGAAATTGAAATTGATCCAAATTAATTGGCTCATTGGCAGAAATTCTAAGCATAGTTTTTGATTGTAAACTTCTGCTTTATAACTCAATCATGGTGTTATGGAACAGCCTCAGCTTCAAATGTACACACAGAGAAAATATAGTATAGTTGTACATTTTTACCACAACAATGTCAATATTTTTACAAATTTTTTAACAATGTTATGGTCACTGTAATTATTTATACGTTTGTGGTAATCATAATATAGTTAAGTTACTATGTACATATTTGTGGCAATCATGTTTATGATGAATTCATTTATCATAATCAGCCCAATCATGAATAAAAATCCGCGGAAGTTTTTTTCCTTTTTATTTTTTTTAACATTGAATTTGAATAGGAAAAATGGGGAAAGGAAAAAAACTCCCGCGGAATTTTTATTCATGATTGGGCTGAATTTGTTAATCTTATGATTATGATTAAGAAGAAGATAATGTGATATAATCTTTCATCATAAAACTGATCACCACAAACAATACATAATTACTATAATCATGTGCATTATAAACTTAACCATATTATGGTTACCGCAATCATATAAATGATTATAGTAACCACAATATTTCAAAAAAAAAAATTGTAAAAATGTTGGAGTAGTTGTGGTAAACAAGCACAACTATATTTGTGCTTTGCGTGTCTGACATAGAATTGTTGCGGTCCTTTTTTTCAACCTTCGTCAATTATAGTGTTAATTGAAAACAAAAAAATAATAATAAAAATTAATATTAAACTATACAACATTCAACATGGTTGTTAACGATTATGTATACGGGTTGTTGGTTTTTGAATTTCCTCTAGAGTGTGTATATACGCTTTTTTCATACTTCACACATATATAAGCACAACACACACACAAATCCATTTACAACTACACATACATATGTATATAAATATGTATGTACTACTTTTATTTGTTACCTTTCTACCCATATAATATCTAAATGTATGAGTTTGTTTGTTTATAAGTGAAAATTGTATGTTAACACCAATATTCTGCTCTACAAGCATGTATGTACTAAAAAATAAAATTGTTAAAAAAAAACACAACTGAAAAATCATTCAATACTCTTTGTATGAAAGTGCATGTGTTTTTTGCAATTTGCTTTAATAAAAATCTTAAAAAAAAAAAACACCATTATATGCATCAACTTGTGATTTACGATTGTGTAGAGGATATTGCCATTTGCTGTTGCAATTGCTATTGCTGGTGCTGCTGTGCTGATGTTGCAATTGACTGTTTGAATGATACCCTAGTGTTAAGTGAAATTATTGAACGTTGAGTTTTTTTTTTCGTTGTTTTGTATTTATTTTCTTGCATTTGTAGTTTTTTTTTTATTACAATTATTCTGTGAGTGTTTATTTAATTTTGTTTGAGTTAAGCAGATTGAATCAGGTAAATATACAGGGAGTACAATTTTCATTTAATTTTTAAATGCAATCATAAAAAAAGCTGTAGAGTTTTTAGTAGTAAAAAATTGTGGCAAAAGAAACGTGTTGGCTGGCAGAAGTCATATTAAAGGAAATAAGTGGATTTTTGGTAACAACAAACGAAGTGAATGAAGGTTGTTGTAGAAACTAAATCTTAAGCACAATATTTATTAAGCAAATACTGTTTTTAAAATTTAGTACGTTTTATCTTAAAATTCTTGCAAATAGCAGCCACATTCATATTTGTAGGCTAAACAAAAATAGTTACACTTTGACAAACCAAGGACTGGTTACACGTTTAAAATTTCTCATAAACGATTATGACCATATTAATTTTAAAAATTAAATTTGCAATTCAAAAGATATCTTGTTCTAAATAAACGAGTTCAAAAATATTTTATTTAGTGGTTACATATTTTTCGGCAATTATTTGTCAGGTGTAACCGACCGTACCTTAAGAATCCATTCAATTGTGTTTCAATATTTAAGCTGGAAATTATATTTAATCGAATTTCGTGATTATCAAAAAACTTGGTTGAAATTGGAAATTTATATAAAAGTAATACAAAACGATTATCTGGGACTTATAGGTTATGAGGTTCCATCAGAACACAGCTTGCTGTTCATTGTACAGTGATTAATTTAAGAATGCCGAATATCTCGTTTTACTGTGAAAGAACTAAAACACCGTTTCCAACAAGAATCCCTTTATCGCATTCTTGTTTTACAGAACGATGTTTTGATGTTTTTCAGAACGATTGAAAATACCTTTTAGAAACAGCTCAAATCGTCATAAAAGAAAATTTTCAAAAATAAATAAACTGCTCATCTTTTGTGGCCAAGTATGAATCAAGTCAATTTCGAAAAGCTGTAACTTTGGTTTAAAATCGTGGTTCTTTTTAAAGTCAACTTTAGGTTACAATCGAGGATCGTTTTATGATCAACTTTGGGTTCCAATCGTGGCCCGTTTTATCGTCAACTTTGGGTACCAATTGAGGATCGTTTTATGGTCGGCTTTGGGTTAAAATCGATGCTCGTTTTATGTTCAACTTTGGGTTAAAATTGTGGCTAGTTTTATGGTCAACTTTGGGTACCAATCGAGGATCGTTTTATGGTCAACTTTGGGTTAAAATCGTGGCCCGTTTTATGGTCAACTTTGGGTACCAATTGAGGATCGTTTTATGGTCGGCTTTGGGTTAAAATCGATGCTCGTTTTATGTTCAACTTTGGGTTAAAATTGTGGCTAGTTTTATGGTCAACTTTGGGTACCAATCGAGGATCGTTTTATGGTCAACTTTGGGTTAAAATCGTGGCCCGTTTTATGGTCAACTTTGGGTACCAATCGAGGATCGTTGTATGGTCGGCTTTGGGTTAAAATCGAGGCTCGTTTTATGTTCAACTTTGGGTTGAAATTGAGGCTAGTTTTATGATCAATTTTAGGTACCAATCGAGGACCGTTTTATGGTCGGCTTTGGGTTAAAATCGAGGCTCGTTTTATGGTCAACTTTGGGTTGAAGTCGAGGCCCGTTTTATGGTCAACTTTAGGTTACAATCGTGGTTATTTTTATAATAAACTTTGGATCAAAATCGTGGCCCGGTTTATGGTCAACTTTGGGTTCCAATCGTGGCTCTAAAACCAATCAATTTCATCCCATCCCATCCCATCGCCAGAGATGGGATGACCCACATATGTGAACAGTAACTAAATTAACCTTTAATGGACAATCTTGAATTTGATTGCTTTTTAGTGCTTGTGTTAAGTTTTGAGTTTTGGTGTGTTCTGACATATATAGTAAAATTTTATGGCCAACATTTTTGTAGAACATTTCATCCCCGCCCTTTCCCTTTTCGGGGTGTTTTTTACAATTTCTTAGAATAAAGCCAAAAATACCGTTATGAGGGGGGAGTTAGAGGGTTAATATGTTCTAAAAAAATATTTGCCATACCATTATCTACAAAAATGCTAAACATACGCTACACCTCAGACGTAAAGAAAACATAGTTATGTATACCGATATGCTGCAGGAACAGGACAGAGCTGGGAATTTTTAACCGCTTCTTAAATGAAATTCTGATGTGATCTATCAAAACGCCGACACATGTATATATTTTTTTTGGTCTCCTTAACAACAATCAATCGTCGGAACCCCGTACTTTTGGAAAAAGTTTGAAATTGTTCTACAGTGTTATATATAATATCGATTCCTGAAGAAGATTATAAAGCAAACTTTGTCATACAACCGTTCATCTTTATCGTGGGTCTATATACAGTCAACTTTAGATTAAAATTGTAAGCCTTTATATACAACTTAGTTCTTTTGTTGTTTTTTTTATATCAACTTTATTTTATAGATTTATATATATATATATTTTTTTTTTTTTTTTTTTTTTTTTTTTTTTTTTAATACCATTTATTTATTTATTGAATCTTCAGAAATGAAATGACAATAAGTTTTCGAATCTTAATACTAAAAGAAAATAATAAGTCCAGCCAGTGCTAGACAAAATATTATGATACTACAAAAAAATTTACATCAACTGATCCAGTCATCTGTTTTGCGCTTGCGTTAAAGCAAGGGTATCCCTCCTTCTCAACCGATTGTGGCCACTAAAGTTAAGGATGTCTCGTGCAAGTGGGTTTGGATGGTGTTCAAGTTTGCTGACGTACTTTGACGCATATTTTGTAAATACGACTTTTACTAATGGCACGCCTAGATCTTTGTGGATTCGAGAATTTTTAACATACCATGGTGCTGCAGTAATTATACGTAGAATTTTATTTTGACCCCTTTGAATTTTTTCAATGTTGGATGCTGAGGCAGTACCCCATAATTGAATTCCATAACACCAGATTGGCTTTAGTATTGCATTGTACAACAAAAGTTTGCAATCCAATTTCAATGTAGAGTTTCTGCCGATTAGCCAATTAAGTTGCACTGCTTTTAATCTCATTTGTGTAAGTTTCGCTTCAATATGAGACTTCCAAGTTAAACGGCGGTCGAGGTGAATGCCGAGGTATTTGACTTCATTGTGTTGCGGGATAATTTGATTATTTATTCTGATGAACGAGCAGGTATCTTTTCGCAATGTGAAAGTTATATGAATACATTTCTGTTCGTTAACCCTGATTTTCCAAAGCTCTAGCCAATTCTCTAGTTTATAAACATAATTCTGCAAATTCTGTGATGCAACTTGGTGGTCCTTATGAACGCTGATAAAGGCTGTATCGTCTGCAAAAGTTGAAGTATGTATTATGGGGTCTAACGGCATATCGGATGCATAAATCAAATATAAAGTAGGACCCAGTATGCTACCCTGGGGTACTCCTGCTTCAATTGGCTGAGCGGGGCTTAAAAAATCGCCTTCTTTGATTGTAAATTTGCGATCATATAAATAACTTTTCATAAGTTTGTGGGTGTTAGCAGGCAGAGATAATTTTATTTTATGCATTAAACCTTCATGCCAGACTTTGTCGAACGCTTGGGAAACATCAATGAAAAGCGCGGAACAGTATTCTTTCTCTTCAAACGACCGTCTTATCACATTTACTAATCTGTGTGTTTGTTCGATGGTACTGTGTTTAGCTCTGAACCCGAATTGGTGATTTGGAATACATTGATTTTCGTTCAGAATTGGAATCAACTTAGCCATTAACAATTTTTCAAACAGTTTTGAAATTGTCGGCAGTAGACTAATTGGCCTATATGACTCTACTTTGGTAGGGTCCTTCCCTGGCTTAGGAATCATGGTAATCATAGATACCTTCCAATCTGCAGGATAGTATTCTAGGCGTAAAATAGCATTGAAGATAAAGAGGATAATTCTTCTAGCTACACGAGGTAACTCCACAAGCATTTTGTTGCTGATTTTATTCATACCTGGAGCCTTTCTAAGGTTCAGAGTACCAATAGCGCTGTCGACATCACGAAAGTTTAGTCTTAGAGGTACAGGAGGTCTTATAACAAGTGGTGGCAAATCAGATGCATTATTTGAGTTGTTTATAGTAAACACATTTCGCAAATGGTTAACAAATAATGTCCCTTTCTCGGAATCATTTCTAGCCCAGTCACCAGTCGGATTTCGCAAAGGAGGTTTTCCTCTCACTGGTCTTTTTAAACCTCTTGCCGCCCTCCATAACGAGTAGTCAGATTGTGGGGTACTATCAAGACCTTCCAAGTAAGATCTAAGTGAGGCCGTTCTTTGGGTTTCTAAGAAATGTCTTAGTATATCTCTGCATTCCCGTAGCCTAGCTTTCAGTTCAGGAGACCTGTGAATTTGCCACTCTCTTCTCATTCTTCTTTTTTCTGATAGGAGATGTTCGAGTTCAGAGAAATAAGTTCTGTTTGTCCTATTTATACATTCAACGTGATAAGTGGAAGCGTGATGCACAGCTCGTCGAAGGTCCTCGGTAAAGTTGCCAATCGACTCATCAATATCGTCGGTAGTTCTCAACACAACATTTTCCGTGCAATGAGAACTTAAATACTTTTTGTATTTTATCCAACTTACTCGGGTCTTAGTCATGTTCATAAATGGAGAGCCACACACTAGAGGGAAATGCATTGAAATGATAGTAGGAGAGTGATCTGAGGACAAGTCCAGTGAAGGATCCACTTGCATCCATTCTACAGGGATATTTTTCACTACTCCAAAGTCAATAACATCGGGAATCTTCCGTCGGTCCGTCGGCCAATAGGTGGGATGTCCACTTGAGAGTACATCTAAGCCCATTTTAGCAATGGTGTTGAAGAGTACGCGACCCTTTGGGGTTACCAGACGTGAACCCCAAAATGTGTGTTTGGCGTTAAAGTCGCCAGCAACTAAAAATCTAGCTCCAAGGGAATTGAAGAAGCTGTAGTATTGGTGTTCTTTTATTGAAAATCGAGGCGGAGAATAAATCGATGATAAAACAAATTTGTATTGACAGAATTCAATGCAAATGTTTGTTGCTTGGAGGTAATCCTCACTTATGTTATTCATTAGATAATGCTTTATTCTGTTCTTTATAAGGATTGCCGATCCTCCACAAGCTCTTCCGCGGGGGTCTTTAGTATCGTAGAACTCGTAGCCATTAATTTTGAAGTACGCTGTCGCCGTCAAGTGAGTTTCAGCAATCTTCATGACATCAATCTGCTTATCCATCAGGAAGTGTTCCAGTTCGTTTTTATGTTGGCGGAGGCCGTTCGCATTCCAAAAACAAATTTTTAAACAAATCATTTCTTTAAAATGGCTTGTAAGATTGTGGATTGCATTTTCAGCATTTCCTGCATCATGGATGTCATGGTGGTCGTAAAAGTGTTCATAGTTTGGACAAGTGTCTGCAATGTTGTCTCTAGATTGTTGATAGGTGGCTCAGAATATTGGGGTTTAGGTTCCTGCTCCAGACCTGGCATATTAGATTTAACCACGTTTGCGTAAGAAACTTGTCTAGAATTAGGAGCGTTTTCGTGAGTAGTTGGTCCTACAATTTGAGGAAAATTCATACTCGACGTGAAATTAGGTAGTTGATGATGATCAGGTAATACTGCCGACTTATTGGTCCTTATGCCCTTCAAGTAAGTATAAACTGGACAACCTCTATAATTTGCGGTATGATTTCCTCCGCAGTTACTACATTTTTTTATTTTTACGTCAGTTTTGGACTTATTACATTGAGCAGTTGGATGTAGTTCCCCACACGCAACACAAACAGACGGCAATTTACAGTACGCTTTGGTGTGGCCAAATTCTTGACAATTAACACACTGGACGGGTCCAATACGCTTATGCGGTTCCTCCACGGTAATTCTACGATGCAGAAGATAAATGAGATTGTAGATTGGATGGGACTCGTTTTTCTTCAAGACAACATCTCCAGGTTCCAATTCTACCCTGAACATGGGCTGAGGGATCTTTTCACGGTTTCTGATATTCACTACGCTCTTGATTTTAAACCCTTTGTCCATTAAACCGGTCTTTATCTCTGCAGGATCAACACATGGGTCTATACCCTTTAGAACGACTTGGAGTCCTTTTGCGCTTTTGAGCTGGTAGGTATAGAAATCCCTAGCTTCCCTCTCCAACTGGTTGGACAATTTTCGAAAATCATCTTCCTTTTTCACTTGAATTTTAGTTTCACAGATGTTTCCATGTTTAATTGAGGTTACGCTAAACATGTTTTCACCTATTACCGAAACAATTCCTTGTACCAATTTACTGGAAGTCGGCTCTCTCAGATAAATTGGTGGGGGCTTAAACGTCTTCTTCGGAAGTTCTGGCTCATCCGTCTGGAGGAGAGCAAACCTATTTTGATCATTACTCACAGTCTTAGAAGCTTTTGCATTTGATGACACTTGAGCAGACTTCGGGCTCCTCTGTCGCTTGAGAACGGTGATGTACTACTACTTGTTTTTTGGGTTTCACTGCACTATTTGATGAAGATGATGTTTTTACATCTGTTGAAATCACAATATTGGGCGTACAGGAACGACGCCGTTCCACGGCTCTTGCAGTGAGAAAATTCTCCAAAGATTTTTTTATGGATTCTTCCTCAGAGATGCATCTAGTTTTTCTAGTCGAGCTAAGCTCTTTCTCAGAATTACATCTGAGAGGAACACTCATACAGTTTTTATACGATTTTTAATGTTTTTTTTTTTTTATATATATTTAAACCTATTACGAGTTATTTTTTTCACTTTTTTGTTTAATTTCAACCTATTACAATTTTTCACCTATTACGATTTTTTCACCGAAAATTCAGCCGCACTAAAATTAACACGTCCGAACAGTTCGATGAGTCGAGACTGAATATATATGAAAATCGATTGTAGGAATTACTTTATACTCCCCGTTCCCCCTACAGTTAAATCGTCATTCCTTACCAAAAAACCTTGTCCCTTTTGAAAATCAACTTTGTGTTACAAACAAACACAATCACACTAAAGCCTTTTCAATTGTCTGCAGAAAACACCCATAGTCTTTGGCAATAATTGAATCCGCAACGCTCTAACTGATATTCCAATACAATCTTGCCTAGTCTAACGGGAAATTCATTCTTTATATAGCCTCATTGTTTCCCTATTTAGGTCATAAAGTCAACTTTTTGTTGCAATCAACAACTTTCTGTTACTATCATGTGTCTTCAAATAGTCGAAGAATTTCTTTCAAAAATAATAAGATTATTGATTTTTTAAAAACTGTACAAAGGTTGGGCAGTAAATTTATTTTATACGTGAGACAAATTGATTTCAATTAATTTCCTTCAAACAAAAATCTTATAATATAACATAACTTTGCCTGCCATGCAATGTGGTTAGCAGATTTCCTGACTTTTAAAACATTTTGGGGGAGGTTACAAATTGAATTTAAATAGAAAAACACGCACGCACACCTTGCGCTGCGGACTTTACACAACAAAAATAATTAAAAGTATTTTACGACATTTTATAAGTAAACACATTGATTTAAAACAAAATTAACAGACTTCAGTAGTGAAGAAAAACCAATATACACACTCCTCAAAACTGACCTTATGGTGAAACACACCCATAGAGGTGTAAAAAAAAAGAACACGTTAAATAAAAACAATAAATTTATTACTCCATAAAAACACATACAAATTTAAAAACAAACGAAAAATTGAAAAGAAAAGAAATAAAATAAAATAATTTCGAAAATCTTTGCAGCAGTAAAACGTAAATAAAACACTTGCTGTTTTGAAAAGAGAAAAGTAAGCAACCACCCCTCTCCAGATAGAATAAAGGCCAACAAACTGCTGCCGCTTTTAAAGCCACAAATTCTTTAGCCGGCAAAACGTTACAGCATAAAAACCACTCTGACTGACAACTAACTATAGAACAGACGTATGAAGAGAGATAGTATAACAAATTACTTTATTTTCATGCGTTATAAAGAGATTTTTGTTGTTGTCAGTTTTATATTTGCTAGCCTGCTAATGTTAAGGAATGAAGATTTAAGTGCGTGGGGGAGGGGGGAGAAAAAAGCAATTCCTACAATCGATTTTCATGTTTTTTGCATATTACGATATATAAAACCATAAAGTAAAGTTGATATAAAACAAACAAACAAAAACAATAAAAATAAAAACGGCTGCAAATAAGTTAAAATATTTCATGGAATTTCTACAAATGTGTGTGAAAAGTGAAATGGTTGTAGTTTAAATTTATTAAACAATTTGTTCATAAACATTATGAAACCTGCAAGCTCTTAAGAAATCTTTGTGTAATGCCTATCTGCTTAAACCGTGATATTTACAAAAATGTTGCCTAACTTAAGGCAGCCAAACAAAAAAAAAAGTAAAATATCAACATATATTAAACCTGGTCCTTCTATTTAAAATAAACGCCTTATTATTCTTTCAAGCTAAACATTTCCCTGGAACTGTCTTAAACCTTATTTATGTAAAAATGAAAGCCTTCCCTTAGGCTGCTGAAAACATTTATTCTAAAGTATGCTAATAGCACCCTTCCTAATCGACCTATTCCTTACAAATACAAATTTTTCAAAACTCAATTCCTTTAAACTTTCAAACATAGCTGCGTTAGTTAGTTAACAAAATAACATAAAACACAAATAACGCTCAAAATTCAAATGTTCACAAATTTTACACACACAAAACACCAGAGTTTTGAAACATATATACAGACAATCAATGAAAAGAAAATTTATTTATTTAAAATAAAACAAACAAACACACACACTCATACAACAGAATCAAACAAATTGGGTATTTCGTTTCGGTTGGGATTTCATCTCAAAATCCCTAACACTTTATTTTATTACATTTTCATTCATTCGCATTTACATTCACTCGCTCACTCAATTCCTTTGGAGTCTCTTGTACTAAACAAATAAAAATTGAGGACTATTGCATTTGGTTTACGTTTTGAAGCAAACAACTTTATACTAGAATATATGTATATATACAAATATATATATACAGGGTGTTTTTTTTTTAGATTTATAGAACTTTCATATTGAATAAAATTCGGGCTTATCGGCGTAGACTAGCGACTTTACATATCTCCATAGAAAATTGTCGAGCGGTGTTAAATCGCACGTTCTTGGGGGCTAATTTACGGGTTCGTAATGGAAAACTAAGCGTTTACCAAATGTTTACTTTAATAAATCAATTGTGAAACGAAGTGTGTACCTTGTTGAAACCATAATAAGCCTGAAATGATTGTCCACTTGGGGAACAACATTCCGATAACGGTCACAACTCTTGGATAAAGTCATAGAAAATTGAACCTTCAGATTAGAGCCAGTCATATGCCAGAAGTCATATTTTATCAATAGTTTATCTTTCGCATAAAGTAAATTTCATGTCAATTTCAAAAAAAAATCAAAGTTCTAGACATCTAAAAAAAGTAACCTCGCTAAGTATTTCGAAAAGAACCATGAATTTCAAAATAAATTTGCACAATTTTGAAGCGTTGTTCAGGCATCATATCACTTGACAACTTATAAAATGGCCGTTTTTTTTTTTTTTTATTTTTTTAAAAACAAACACAAACTGCGAAGCTTTTTAGCTTGTCTGCAGAAAACACCCAGAGTCTTTGGCAGGAATCGAACCCGCAACCCTCTGACTGATAGTTCGGCACACTATCGCCAATATAAAGTTCGATACATCTAAAAAAAACACCCTATATATTTGTATATATATTCGAAAGTAGTGTAATATAAAAAGCAAATGCTGAAAATAAAAGCACTACATAAAATTCATTTGTTGAAATTGTAAAATTCATTTAAGCATAAAGAAAGTGTAACATCCTTTTATTATGTTTTAGAGTAAGAACATGTATATGGAATAAAATACAGCTAAAGAAATAGTTTGAAGGCGCAATCATGACTCTTTCAACTGTCTTCATTTAGCTTCAAACGAGGCTCTTAATATATTCTGAAAATAAATCGTGTCTCTTTCTACTGTCTTGGTTAAGCTTCAGTCGTGGCTCGTTCCACTGAGTTGGCTTACCATCAATCGTGTCTCTTTCTACTGTCGTGCTTAAGTTAAATTGTGCCTATTTCCACTGTCTTATTTTAGCTTGAATTGTGTCTCTTTCAATTATCGTGGTTTAACTTAAATCGTAGCTATTTATACTGTTTTGGTTTTGCTTCAATCGTGGATTTTTCTACTATCTTGGTTTAGCTTCAGTCGTGACTCTTTCTTTCATTTTTGCCAGCCTTAATTTAGCTTCAATCATTAATCTTTCTGCTGTCTTGGTAAAACTTCAATTAAGGCTCTTTTTACTGTCTTAGTTAAGCTTTAGTCGTTCTTTGAACTATTTTGGCTTAGCTTCAATCGTGACTAATTCTGCTGTCTTGGTTCAGCTTCAATCGTGGCTCATTCCACTGCCTTGCTTTACCTTTAAAAGTGGCCCTTCCTACTCTCTTGCTTTTGCCTCAATTTCTTTCTACTATCTTGGTTTAGCTTTAGTCCTGACTCTTTCTACCATTTTTGTCAGTCTTTTTTTAGCTCCAATCAAGAGTCTTTCTGCTGTCTTGGTAAAGATCAATCGTGGCTCCTTCTACTATCTAGGTTCGTGGCTTTTTTTATTGTCTAGGTTTAGTTTCAATCATGGCTATTTCCGTTGTCTTAAGTTAGCTTCAATGATGGCCCCTTCAAAGTCTGAAATTAACCTCAATTGCGGCACTTTCGACGGTCTTCATTTGTGGGTCTTTCTACTGCCTGAAATCATGACTCATTATAACTCTGTAAAAGTCTGAAATTAGATTCAATTGTAGCTCTTTCCAATGCCTATAATTGGCTTAAATTTACCTCAATTGTGGGTGTTTCCACACTCTTCAAGTTTGGCTCTTTCTACTGCCTAAATTTGGCTTCAATCATTTTAAATTTCAAAGTCTGAAATTAACCTCAATTGTGCCTGTTTCCACAGTCTTCAATTGTGGCTCTTGCCACTGCCTAAAATTGGTTTCAATCATGGCTCTTTCAAAGTCTGAAATAACCCTCAATTGTGGCTCTTTCTACTGCCTAAAATTGGCTTCAAGCATTTTAAATTTCAAAGTCTAAAATTAACCTCAATTGTGGCACTTTCCACTGACTAAAATTTGCTTGAATCATGGCTCTTTCCGCCGTCTAAAATTAGTTCAAACCAATCTTGTCTCTTACTTTACCTTCAATTTTGCTACTTTTTTCTAGTACTTTTCTTACAGTGTATGACTTTTTATCAATATAATAATTTTTGCCATTTGTTTTGTTATATTTTTCTGCCAAAACAAAAAAACTAGACTGTTTCAATACTAGTGTCTGTATCTGTATCTGTGTCCGTCTCTCTTTTGTATTTAACAGTCTGTGTGCATTCTTTTCATTCATATACACTGCCAGTGTAGATTATGTGTTTGTCTATTGAGGGTTACCAAATCATATCGATTATTCATTAGAGATTGTGTCATAAAAATTTATAATTTGTTAGTTTTCCGATAGTAATATTCCAAAACCACAAAGCATACACAGAATAAATGAATATTTTATTTCAAATATTGGCAAATGAAATACAAATTAAATGCTGAGGGAGCTGAGGAGACGTTAAGAAGTGGGAGAAAGTGTTGAATAAAATTAGAGATTATATAGTCAGAGATATTTTGTATATTTTGAAAGTATTATTTAAGGCATCTCATTCTAAACTCACTGAGAATTATTTGTACAACAAGTCAGACAATTTTTAATTAAAAACTTACATTTACTTTTTTTTATATCACAAGTAGTACATACCTGCAATGAAAAGATATAAAAACATACATTAGTTTAAATTTAAATAAACAAAGTTTTGCTTAAATTTTTTCTTAATTATCAAAAAATTCCTTACCTTATCTTAACTATAGACATATTTAATGCACAAGATTTTACCTTATCTGTGTTTTAATGCAATTGATATGTCATCTAATTCATTTCTTTGTATCCCTAAGTCCTTTCAAATATTTCATTTCGTCTGCTTAATAAAACATTAAACACAAAAATGTTGAAATATCTACCCTTGAATGCAAAACATTTTTGAGTACTTAATCAATAATGAATTCATTTTCCCAGCATTACTGATTAAATAAACATGTAAAATGTCTCAATAAAATATTGACGCATAAGTGTCTCTTAAAATACTTGTCAATCAATTGTTTGTATAAATCGGCTTAAATTCAAAACAAACAAAAAAAAAAAAAAAAATACAAAAACTGATGATTGTTATAAGGCTGGCAGCTACAAATCCAAGATATGTTGGAAAGCAATGGGAGAAACTAGGAACAACTGAAATAGAATATCTAACGAGGCAGGAGAAAATGTTCCAAATTAACACTTAGCTCAAAAAATACGAAACAAAATCACATACATATAAATATTAAATTAGTCTTTCAAACACTTGAATATAAGCAGTAAATAACCCAGTGAACAAACGGTATTCAAAATTAGTTACTCAACTCAGAATATTTAAAAAAAACTGTTGTGGCAGCTTTCTTATATGAATTTAATCGTTACTCTTTCTGCTGTCTCTTATTAGCTATAATCACGGCTTATTCTAAAGTCTCTGATTTGCAACAACGTTGCTCTTTGTAAAGTCTCTAATAAGATTCAGTCATGGCTCTTTGTACACTCTGAAATTATCATCAATCGTAACTCTTTCTACAGTCAATCAATCGTGGCTCCTTCTACAATCTTTGAGTAGCTTCAATCGTGATTCTTTCTACAGTCAATCAATAGAAACTGCTTCTACAATCTCTGATTAGATTCAATCGTGGCTCTTTCTACTGTCAATCAATCGTTGCTCCTTCTGCAGGTAATGAATCGTGGCTCCTTCTACAATCTCTGTTTAGCTTCAATCGTGGCCCTTTCTACAGTTAATCAATGGAAGCTGCTTCTACAATCTCTAATTAGCTTCAATCGTGGCTCTTTCTGTATTCTAAAATTAGCATCAATTATGCCTCCTTCTACAATTTTTGATTAGCTTCAAAAGTGACTTTTTCTACAATTTCTGATTACCTTCAATCATCGTTCTTTCTATGGTCCAAAATTCGCTGGAATTATCGTTCTGTCTGCGGTCTGGAATTAGCCTCAATCGTGGCTTCTTCTACAATCTTTGATGAGCTTCAATCCTGAATCCAATCTCTGATTAGCTACAATCCTGACTCCCTTCACAGTATCTGATTAGCTTCAATCGTGACTCTTCGCTAATCCGCTTTAATCATGACTCATTCTACAATCTCTAATCCGCTTCAGTGCTGACTCCTTTTATAGTCTGTGATTAGCTTCAATCGTGGCTCTTTCTACAATCAATCAATCGTTGCTCTCGAATCATGGCTCCTTCTACAATCTCTGATTAGCTTCAATCGTGGCTTTTACAATCTCTATTCGATTAGCTACAATCGTGACTCCTTTAACAATCTCTGATTTACTGTAATCCTGACTCCTTTCACAACCTGTGATTAGTTTCAATTGTGTCTCCTGCTACAATAGATCTTTAGCTTGTTTCAATCCTTACTCTTTCAACTATCTTTGATTAGCATCTGTCGACAATCTTTCTACAATCTCTAATCCGCTTCAATCATGACCCCTTCTACAATCTCTAATCCGCTTCAATCCTGACTCCTTTTATAATCTGTGATTAGCTTCAATCGTTACTTTCTATAATTCGATTAGCTACAATCGTGACTCCTTTAACAATCTCTAATTAACTGCAATCCTGACTTCATTCACAACCTCTGATTAGTTTCAATTGTGACTCCTTCTACAATCTCTGTTTAGCTTCAGTCGTGCCTCTTTGTTCAGTCTTTGATTAGTTTCAATCCTTTCACTTTCTACAGTCTTTGATTAACTTCAATCGTTGCTCTTTGCACATCCTCTGATTAGTTTCAACCCGTGCATTCGCTGGGTTCAACATTAAACCTACTACTGCCAACCTATTCGTACTCTAAGCATATGACACTATATGTATATGTTATATACATAAAATAGCATAACATAACATAGACATCTTTGCAAAAGTTAAGCAAACAATAAAAGACAAACCCACCAGAGAGATAACACAAAAAGATTTCAAATGTTTCTTCGCTAGCTAACAACTTACCAAATAAAAAAAAAAAAAACAACAACCGAGAAAGAAACTGAAATAAAAACTCGTAAAAATACAAATTTTGTAAAGACTATTGGAGAGAAAAAAAAATTGCACAGCAAGCAGTGGTGCTAGAGTACAGGAAGTCTGTGTAATGCAGTTTGTTAAAGCTTTTAGGCACAATAACAATGTATTAGTACAAATAGACACACACAAACATTAAAATATATACATTTGTGTTAGTAAGTATGTAGATGTACGCATAAATAAGTACATACAACATTAAGATGATGTCGACAATGACAACGTGACATGTGACCGTAAACAGATGTTTTAAGTAGACACACATCCAATGCACCCTCTCTACTCTATACTCAACTAATGCTTACACACATGCAAAATTACACACACAGAGGCTCAGACAGCTACATACACTCTCAATTTCAATCATTTCCATTCTAGATTTGTATGTGTGTATGTGTGTATGTTTATATCTGTGGGTGTCTCAAATATTTTTGTGATTTGTTAGATTTTTTCTATTTCTTGTTTTTTCGATTTCTTTCATCAAGAAAAGATTTGTGTTTGTTAAAAGGAAGAAAAACACATTTTAAACTCCTGGTACAAAAAAACATAATTGGGTAGGAAATTTAAATAATTTTATTCTGTTAATAGGAAGAGTAAACGTAGAGAGTTTTCAACAACATCTTTGTTTTTCAAAATAAAGCATAGAAATTTATATGAAAATCTTTCAAATTTTTATTGTATTGGACAGAGTAAGGTTTGGCAATAATAAAGGATAAGTTGCACGACATCTTAGTTGTCGATTCTTTCATCAACATTTTCCAACACATTTTGGCAAAATGGCACCTCTAAATCCTCACGGAGTGATTCGATTTGTTCTGCATAGAATATATCTTTAACATATGTATGTATATCTACAAAAAATAATCCAGTAGTGTCAAATCGTGTGTCAGAGAACTTATAATAAACTTATACCCATACAATTATGAGGGGAACTAGTTTGTCTACTGCTTCTCCACTCTCCACAGACTATTCATAGAATATAGTAAGTGGATTTAAATATCGTCTAATAAGCACAGAGTATGATCAACTTTTTTCAAGTGATTGCTTAGTCTCCTGGATCACAATCCACTCGTCCTATAACCCAGTACTGAATACAACTTTTTTTATAATACATTCCCAGTTCCGTTTTAAATGACACTTTAGCTCCCTTTGTTCCTTTTAGGAAAAAACCTTAAACTGTTACTTGTGTTTAGTTTATGTTTTGATTTCTTTCTCTCTCCAATTCTTGACTTGTTGAGAGTGTCCGTTTTTGTCTACAAACTTCGATTATACCTTTAAATAACTCAATTGATTTGAAAATAAATTTCTTTCTTCATTCAGTTGCTGTTCTTAAAATGGGTGTTTGGAACAGTATTTCATTGCTGTATTGAATGTCTATTTTTAAGCTTGAATAAATTTCCAATTGACTGCATTAACAAAACAAACAGGATGAATTCATGCTCCTCTTTTTTTCTTCTGCTACTTAAACATAAACACACAAGAAAAAATACACTTGCTTAGAATTTTTTGTGCAAAATTTTTAACTTAAATCTAAAATTTAGTAGAAAAAACTAGAGTTTATAAAAAAAAAAATGAAAAGAAAAGAAAACGTATGTAAATGTATTTTATTCTACAGCTTAGACTTAAGGTTTGTGTTAGCTGTGTATTTAAGTAACTGGAGGGAGAGGATTTTGATTTTTTTTTTCTAAATTGTTTGACAATGATTTGACTAAAAATAGTTTGTGATTAGAATTGTGATTACAAGTGGATTTGTTAAAAGGGGGTTTTAGTTTTATTTCTCTTTAAATATATTTTTATTTTGGTTCGTTTTTTATGTCTTTGTATGCATGATTTCCGGTCTAAAAGGAATGGACATTTATCAAGTGATGTGTTAAAGAAAAATAAAAAATTAAATGAAATCATTGTAAGAAGTCGTTAGCAAGTATTAAATTGAAAGCCTTTGGAAAGTAAATTGTCGATAGTTTTCTTTTAAGTATTTAAAGATTTCTTAAACTTAAGAAAGTTTTAAAAAAGTACAGAAAACTATCATAATGAGTCACATTTCTATAGTAAAAAATCTTAAAGAAACAATATTTTATAAAAAGGTGTCTGCATGAGAGACTATTCCATAGAAAAGTGTCTGGAGGAGACAATATTCTATAGAAAAATGTCTAGAGGACACATTCTTCTATAAAAAAAAATGTCTGGAGGAGACAATATTCTATAGAAAAATGTCTAGAGGACACATTCTTCTATAAAAAAAGTGTCTGGAGGAGGAACTCTTCTATAGAAAAATGTCTGGATGAGACACTCTTCTATAGAAAAATGTCTGGAGGAGACACTCTTCTATAGAAATGTATCTGGAGGAGACACTCTTCTTTAGAAAAGTGTCTGGAGGAGACAATATTCTATAGAAATGTATCTGGAGGAGACACTTTTCTAAAGGAGACACTCTTCTGTAGAAAAGTGTCTGTAGGAGACACTATTCTATAGAAAAGTGTCTGGAGGAGACAATATTCTATAGAATAGTGTTTCATCTGTATTCTATAGAAAAATGTCTAAAGGAAACATTATTCTATAGAAAAGGGTCAGGAGGAGACAATATTCTATAGAAATGTATCTGGAGGAGACACTTTTCTAAAGGAGACATTATTCTATAGAAAAATGTCTAAAGTGTCTGGAGGAGACACTCTTCCGTAAAAAGCGTCTGTAGGAGACACTCTTCTATAGATATGTATCTAGAGGAGACAATATTCTATAGAAAAATGTCTGGATGAGACACTCTTCTTTAGAAAAGTGTCTGTAGGAGACACTCTTCTGTAAAACGCGTCTGTAGGCGACACTCTTCTATAGAAAAATGTCTGGAGAAGACAATATTCTATAGAAATGTATCTGGAGGAGACACTCTTCTATAGACAAGTTTTTTATCTGTATTCTATAGAAGAATATCTAAAGGAGACATTCTTCTATAGAAATGTGTCTGGAGGAGACACTATTCAATAGTAAAGACACTCTTCTATGAAAAAGTGTCTGGAGGAGGAACTCTTCTATAGAAAAGTGTCTGAAGGAGACACTCTTCTGTATGAAATGTCTGGAGGAAACACTCATCTATAGAAAAATGTCTGGAGGAGACACTATTCAATAGTAAAGACACTCTTCTATAGAAAAGTGTCTGAAGGAGACACTCTTCTGTATGAATGAAACACTATTCTATTTCTTGTTGAGATTTATCTCTTTACTATCGTGTCTTCTTAAAACTTATTTCTAAAGAAAAGTGTCTTGTTGAGACTTGTTTAATTTATTTTTTAAGTCTAATATTTAAAATTTATGGACTGTTTCCCACATTATACTATCTGTCTACTTTTTGAGTAATAATTTAATATTCTCATAATGTTTTATTATTTTACGCTTTAATGACAATATTATAATTTCTTATGTTATCATTATCATTGCCATTGTTTTTGTAGTAGTTGTTGTCGTTATCTCAAATAACCAATCAATGGCTGGTGTCCCATAAATGCACGTTCCCATTACAACCCTTTAGAATTCTAAACGATAAAATGAAACGTTGTGAAAATAAGCACAAGCAAAAAAAATAAAAAAAGAAGAAAGCAAAGAATCTATTTAATAACCAAACTTAACTCTTTTTGCATACGATATGCTAGAATTTCCCTGAAATGGGAAGTGTGCGTGTCAGCCAGGGTGGGGTGTGTTTTGTGGAGTGTGTGCAATTGTGTGTATGAAAACTCTAAGAATAACACTGACATTGTAAAAAGCTTTAACACTGTTATTGGAGAGTCAACAGAAACGAGGGTTAGTTAAGAAAGTTAGATTAAGAAATTATGTAAAGAATTAGACATATTTCAGAAAAAAATACCTGCTAAAATTTTTGTCATGTTTTTATTGAGATGAAATCTAAATAAAATAAACTTCAAATAAATAAAAATTATAATACAATATTGATGATGATCGCCCCTAATAGTTGATAAGTAAAACAAGTGCAACAAAAATTACTTTTAAGTGTTTATAGATCACACTACTGATTATTGAGATCAATATTCCATATAAAATCTCAATTAATTATTGCGCAATAAGTACGAAATTGTTATAATATTGAGTAAGATTTTGAATGCAACACTGTTCACAACTGTGTTTAGTGAACAAAATTGTATAAAATGGCAAATGTCAACAAAAGAAAACAAAATAAATCATTAAAAAAATCAATGTGAAGGTAAGTTTGTTTACATAGAAACACAACAACCATTTAGAGTATTTTTTGTATTTTTTTCCAGCTGTCAAATGATTATTGAGCAAGCTGAAAATTGCGTATGCCTGAACACTTAAAATAATATTGTCAATTAACCGAATATTGATTCAATTAAGTTTCATATCTGAACACAGTATTACTTGTTTAAGATAAAGTCAGAAAAAGTAATTCTTGCAATATTTGGTATTCAATTAAATCCTGCAATATTTGAGGAACAAAATCATTAAATTTAATATATTGAAAATTTCTTTTATTATTTGTGTGAAGAGAAATGCTAGCACAGACAAAAACCACATTTTTTACATTGACAATGTTACGGTCAACAGACCGCTGTTGAGCACTTAACAGTCATAATACTTGGATTTTTTGAAAAAAATTCACTTTTAGGAGGAAATTTTCAAGAATAATTTGGACAAATCTGTTATTGCACAAGTAGCTAGTCCAAGGGGTCCTGAATGAAACCACATTTTACATTTCGGTAAATTGCGTTTTTAGAATTTGTATACCCACCACCAAAAAGTTTGTAACACATCGAAATAATAGTCGTAGAACCAAGAAGGCTATATAGGCTGGGTCCTTATAAAACTCTAACGATCTCCGTCCGTCTGTCCGTGTATCCGTCTGTTGAAGTCACGATAGAGCTTCGAAAGCATGACATGGAACAATGAAATTTTTACCAAACATTCTTTCTATTCAGTTTTAAACTATTTCGATATTTTTCAGATATTGTTTTGCTATTTACTTCAAATAAAATTCAGATAATATCGTGAAATTTTGGATAAGTCCTGTTGAAAATGGTAGGAATCAGTCCACGATTTCTTATAACTCCCATAGAAATGTCTTCGCGGAATATGGCTTTATGGTACATAAATGTCTATAGAAAGGCCGTATCCATACAAAATTCTGCAATAATAAGTTTTATGCAAAGCAAAATCTCAAAACGATATTTTGGGGTATTTTGGCATATTTTTTCAAATATATCGGCCCTCATCTCACAAATAAATTCTTCAATATTAGCTTGCAGTACTTTAACCGTTGCAGGATTGTCCCTGCAGGTATGATTCTTCTTAAGACGTTAAATCGCACGATCTAGGCCGCAAATTAACTGGCCCAAAAACGTGAAATAAACTGTTCACCGATGTCGCCTCTCAATTGGGATATTGTTTCGATTACTATGTGGCAACGTGTCGTTGAAACCCCATGTTGGTCAAGCCAATGCAGTTCTATTCTATTCTTGGGAAAAAAAATTAAGTAGCGCTCGCCATTCACAGTAAAGTTCTTGCCTTTGTCGTCTTTGAAAAAATACGGTCCAATGATGCCACCAGCCCATAATCTACACCAAATATTGCAGTTTTCTTGCAATGCTTCTGGCGGCTCTTCACACCAAATATGACAATTTTGCTTATTTAAGTATCCATGAGCTTGGTCACTGAACAACAATTTTTTCCGATAAAAATGCTTGAATGAATGATCATGAGTTTTAATAATAAAATTCAATAGTCTGCAAGAGTTTGTCGTTTGTACTCGTAACTAAATTCATGGTTAAATTATAGACCAAAAGTTTAACAACGAAACATGCTACACGAAAATAGCTGAGCTGCCAAATACCGTTTTGTGAAAAAGAAAGTTGTTAAAAAATCACCCTTTATTTTGTCTTGTTAACACCGAAAAATATGTGCTAAGTCAGGCTTTTTATAGAAGCTCCTTAGGAAATTAGGCGTTTTGTCGTACTTTGTGTTATTTCAATATTTAACCAGCCTGAGATTTTACTCTTTTCTTACACTTTTTAAAGCAATTGTTTTTCCTTTTTGAAAATACCACCCACCCTCGCATTTAGTTTGCCAGTAACTTAAGCAACATTTTAAAAATTACTTGTGTATTCTAAACTAATACTTAAGAACAGCTATGACTGTGTGAGTGTGAGTGTGTGTGTGTGTTGTTATCAAGATACATAATAATATTCATCATGATTACATGCATTATCCCCTGTATTTCGATTATATTGCATGATGTGATATCCTGTGTGTATGAGTGTGTATTGTATGTTTTCTATTATAGTTGTTTTTTTCCTCTGACTTTTCTCTACTCCTTTTGCTGGCAACTGGATTTCTTATCCTTTTTTTTTTTTTTTTTTTTTTTTTTTGATTTTGGTTGTCTGTGTATTAGTTTTGGTTTTTAAGAAAATATTATTATTTCATGCGTCAATGGCTGTGTCAGGGACAAGCACACAACTTGCAGCAGTCAAGCACACCAACCAAACAGCCAACCAACCGATATAATCAAGCTGACTCTGCCGCCTCCACTTAAGTTTCATATTTAAAGAATATAATAATCTAAACACCAATGGAGCAGAGCTCAACTGGCCGTTAGGAGTTGGTTAGTAGTAGGTATTGTATGCTTTAGTTGTGTTTAAGAATTGTCAGTATTTTTCCAAAGTATTATTTACAACAAAAAAAAAAAAAAAACCAGTCAAGTTTTCAACACAATCACACAATAACAATGGGTCTACTACTACAATTTACTCCTTCCATTTCTATATAGATTTTCTTTCATTCTTTGTGCTTTACTCCGTTACTTTCTTGTTGAACTTCTTTTTTTGTGGTGCATGCAACAACATGCATGGAAAAGGTTTAGCAAAGAGCTGTTTTTCTGGGAAAATACTAAAACGTAGTTTTTTGAAAAGGTACTGGTCCGTGTTTTTTGATGCACTTCAGAGAAAAAGCGCATAATCAAGCGCTTCAATAAAAGCGCTCTTTTGAACCAGTAAATGCTTACGACTAAAATATACAAAAAATATGTTTTTTTAGTGCTGGCAACGAAGAAGGTTTTAAAGCGAAAAAACAAAATTGAAATTATAGCCAACAGATTTACGTATGACAACGAAAGTCAATTACAAAACGAATATCGCGCTTCTCAGTTAATATGAATTTTTCTTAAGCAAAAACATTCAGATAGAATTAAAAACAAGTAAGAAAGTATAGTCGGTCAAGGCCGACCATACAATACCCTACACCCAGTATAAAAATTAAACAGTTTTTCAGAAGTGGGCGCTATATGGGAGATACATATTACATATTATGGAACGATTATTGAAAAATTTAATGCCATGACTTCCGTGAATATAAATATTTTGTATGTTATACTTTATCTCGATATAAATAGTTTTAAAGTGAATTACGTAGAGGGTCTTATATGGGAGTCTTGACTAAATATGGACCAACCATTATACAATTGGGTGTCATCATTTCTGTATATATTAAACTTCTGTTTGTTGAATTTTATTTAAATACAAACATTTCTAACAGATTTATGATCGTTAAAGTGATTTTAGGAAGAGGGTCTTATATGGGAGCTACGACTAATTATGAACCGATCAGCATAAAATTCTACCATATTAGTTGCACATATACGGAACATATTTGTGTTTAATATTATTTGGATATCAACATTTTTAAAAGAGTTATGGTCTTTAAAGTGATTTTCGGAAGTGGGCCTTATATGGGAGCTACGACGAATTATGGGCTGATATGCACAAAATTTGTACATGTGATTTATCTTCATTTATAACTCATTTGTGGTGAAATTTGTTTGGATACTTTCATAATTCAAACATTAATGATCGGTAAACTTCTATTTCGGGAGGACATTTGTATGGGGGCCAGGTGAAATAATGGACCGATTTCCACCAGTTTCAATCCCATCCGGCCTTGGTCCGAAAAAAATATCACGTACCAAATTTTATCGAAATATCTTCAAAATTGCGACCTGTACTCTGCGCACAAGCTTTTCATGGACGCTTTTCACGGACGGACGGGCGAACGGACATCGTTAAATCGACTCAGAAAGTGATTCTGAGTCGATCGGTATACTTTAAGGTGGGTGTTGGACCAATATTTCTGGGCGTTAGAAACATCAGCATAAATCCAATATTGTGGTGTTGGGTATAAACACTTTGGGAAAGTGCTTTATTTGCATGTTTGATTAGGTTCAAATAAGCGCTTATTGTCGTCAGCAGAAAGTAGTCCTCCAAACCGGTAACACCTCATACAAAAATCATGCATTCCATCAGCAGGTTTGAAGTGATTTGAGGTATGAATTCATACATAAAACCTGCTCTCTTTGGAGCACATTTTTTTACTGGGTAAGAAGTGGTTAGAAATCCTAAATTTTCTTAGCAAACTTCAACCATAACACCTGTTTTTAGAAAACCCTTTAAAAGCCACTATTACCAATACCAATACAACCCTTTTACTACAATGCCACCATTATCAACATCATCAATCCCAGCGCTGTATTGTTGCATGTCCTTTGTAACTCATCTCTTATATAATATTTATCTAAAAGACTTTGTAATTTGTTGCCAAAAGTACTCGTATAACTACTACCGGGTGTGTGTGTGTGTGTGATTCTTTATACATAAGAAGTATCTGTGTAGCTCACAATATGAAAGTGTAGTTTTGCATTGACAGCAACGGGTGTTTCTTGTTGTTGTTGTTTTTTGTCATTGTTGTGTCTTTATCCTTTCTATAATTTATTCATAAGTGGCATTATGGCGACAGCCATTCACTGTTTTTTTTTGTTACGTTTAATAAACGATATTCGGTTTTAATTGTTTTTCCTTAACAATTATAGATATAAAAGATTACGGATAAAGATAATTAAATTTTCCCTTAGAATAGATGTTAGACAAACAATCGAGTTAGAGTAAGTAGAGCAGACATTCAAAGGTTGTCAAAATGTATAATATAATTTAGAGCTGTTTTTGAAAGCAATTTAAGGAATTGTTGAATTATGAAATGGGTTTTGGAGAATAGTTTTTTATGGCTAACAGAGAAGTTTAGTGGGGCATTGTGTTGTCATTAAACTAAAGGTACAGTCACATTTGGCAAATATTTGGCGAAAAAGACGTAACTACTAAATAACATATAATTGAACCCGTTTATTTATTAAAAAAAACTGTCTTATTTAGGTCACAGTACAACAAATATTTAGTTTTCATTTATTTGATGCTGTTTGATCTTGCAAAACTCTTGTAAGAGTAAACAACGTTACTCAAATTTGTGCTAAAACAAGTGGTTACGTTTTTTGAGTAAATATTTGCCAAATGTGACCGTACCTTAAAAATATAAATGCGTAATTTCTGTAATTAAGTTCGAAAAAAAAGCGACCGAAAAATCCGGAGACAATTTTCTCATCATAGCTTATACGAGTATTCACCATAACAGTTACATCGAATTTGACATGAGAGAGCAGGTTGGTATGGAAGTAGTAATTTTGAAATGGAACAACCAAGCCAAAAATGTTTGCACACCAATAATTGGAGGTAGCAATTTTGAAAACGTTTGCTAGCAGCTGTATTTAAGGATTCAAGCCGAGATTATTTGTAAGAGGATTGTTCATGTCCAAAATACAGCTTAAACGTTACAAAAGGAAATTATTTTTTTTTTATTTTAGAAAAACAAGTCCTGTTGAAAATGGTAGGAATCGGTTCACGATTTATCATTGCCCCCATACAAATGTCTGTCCGAAATATGACTTTATGGTACATAAATGTCTATAGAAAAGCCGTATCCATACAAAATTCTAGAGCAGTGCTGTAAAAAATGATTCCTTAACGATAATCCGAAACGTAAGAGATTGCTCTCGTTCAGGTTAAGATTAAAATTCACTTTCCAGATCAGCTTCCAATTCAGGTTCTAGTTCAGTTTCTAATTCAAGTTCTACGTCTACACAGAAAGAAAAATGGCATTCTAAAATTAGGTTTATTTTTCTCAGCTTTAGCCTGAAATTTTCAAGTACGTTTTTACTATTTCATACTTAAAATAAGTAAAAATCGGGATTGATTTGATAAATCAAGCGCACATTTTCTTAAAACAAGAATATTGTTCTTGATTTAAGTAAAAAAAAACTCTTAAATTAAGTTTAATTTGTTCTTAAATCAAGAAGATAAATCTTAAAACGAAAACTAAGACTTATTTTACTTAAATGAAGAAAAAAAGTCCTAAATCAATCCCAGAGAAGAAATGAGCGAAGTTAAACTTACTCTCTCAAAAGTTCTTAAAATTATTTTTTTTTTATAATTTATTGAGTTTTCTCTTAAATCAAGCTTATTTAGGGATTAATTCAAACTCGGACATACTTAAATCAGTCTCATTTTTGGATTACATTAAGTACGAATTCGTGCTTAAATCTAATTTATAACTCTTGAATCAAGCTTATTTAGGAATTAATTCAATCTCAGCCATTCTTAAAGAGAGCTAAAATTAAGATTTTTTGACTTGATGAATCCATACTTGAATCAAGTATTTTGTACTCGGTATAAGAAAATCCGTACTTACCCTACTATTGACACCGCTGCGGAGTAATTTAAGTACGGATTACTCAATTTTTTTTAGTGAAGTTGCAGTTCGGGTTCTACTTCAGGTTTTTCTTCATGTTCTAGATCAGATTCTAAAGGGTGTTTTTTTTTGAAATGTATAGAACTTTAAAATGAAATAAAATAGAGATGATGATTTAAATTGACATGCAATTTACTTTATTCGAAAGATAAAAATCTGGCATTATAATTTAAATATGACTACTGGGATTTGACCGTCACGGCTGGCATGGACGCAGTCTAATCAGGAGGTCGAATTTTTGATGACTGTTTTCAACATTTGTGGCCGTATATAAGTAATAACGCGGCATATGTTGTTACGGGCTTTTTTTTTTTTTTGCTTGAACCAGCACTCAGGGGACGACCCTTATCCCTGCTATGCATTGTGTTGAAACTAAGGAAAATAGTTCATGGTAGGGAGTATAGAGGAAGTGGTGTTTGTGAACATTTGATTTACATTTTCCTATATTCAAAGTGACAGGGAAGACTTCTGCTAGTAGTTTATTCCACATACGGACAGTAAGGCTAAACAACAGTTGTAATCGATAACTAGTTGCCGGAATAAATCGCTAACTAGGAATGTATATTTTACAATTTCATTTACTATTTTAATCAAACCTCAATTGCATATACATACCAACCTTTCAACCATGTTATTAAATTCAATTGAAGTTTCTAATGAATATTGATTACACTTCATGTTCAAAAGGTTTCCAAGCAATTTCGTTTCAAAAACATTGCACAAAGTATGTTTTTGTGGAAAAATAGCACATGATGATTCCTTCTAAATTTAATTTTAAATAATTAAATATTTTATATTGGCAAACATACGCACACAGTAATGGCAGTAGTAGCAGTAGCAATAGTATTTTTCAATTTCAGTTGCCTTTAATTGCAATATACTCTTGTAGTTGTTTGTTTTTGATTTTTTTGTTTTTCATAAAATTCATAAAAATATTGTAGTTTCACTTATAAAACAATTTGAATTTCTCTTAAAAATTTATATTTTTTTTTATTTTTATATTCATATGTATAGGAAGACAGGGTTTCTAAACAAGAACTTTGTTTTGTTTTCCAAATCATTCATATGTTTATAGTAGTTCTTGTAACAATTGTCAAAGCTTGTGCTACTGCTATGTCTACAAGTCATGTACTAAAACTGGCTCGTTAGACCAATATGCCTTTGTTGAAAAACAAAGTTCTTGGTGAAAAATGACTGTTACATTTAATAGTACCAATGCTAAAACTGTAAATATATATAAAAGAAAAAAAAAAACAACGAAAAAATAATTGCCAACTGTTGTTTTACTTGATGGCGTTATAAAATTGCAATCATTTCAATATTTATACGCGCAACGGGTGCAACTTCCGGTAAACAGAGCAATATACAACAAAACAGCAGCACAAACAGCAACAACAGTAGCAAATTTAACAAAATACTCGAACAGCAAAATAGTCAACGGGTTTTTTTTTATCATATATGTATAAAAAAATTAAAACACAGGAGCTGTAGCACATAGAGAAAATACAAACAATCGAAATAGGTAGCAGTTTAATACTCACACATATATGGAGTCATACACTTTTAGCCATGCATATGGAGGTACAGTGTGGGAAAAAACTATAAGAGCTGTTGTCATAGGAAGACAGTTTTCTATAAGAAAAGAAGCTTCACCTCGAAAAAAAAACTGTTTCACAAGAAAACGGGTTCCTATATAAAATTGTTCTCACAGGAAGACGGTTTTCAATATGAAAATTGTTTCCACAGTAAAACTGTCTTCACAAAAAGACGGTTTTCTATATGAATACTATCTTAAATTAAGACGGGGTTTCTTTATGAAAACTGTCTTCACAGGAAGACGGTTTTCTATATGAAAACTGTCTTCACACAAAGACGTTTTTTCGTATAAAAACTGTCTTCACATAAAGACGTTTTTTCGCATAAAAACTGTCTTCACAAGAAGACGGGGTTCTTCATGAAAACTGTCTTCACGGTTTCCTAACAGTCTTCACAAGAAGACGTGGGTCTTTATGAAACTGTTTTTAGATGAAGACGGGTTTATATATGAAAACTGTCTTCACATGAAGACGATATTTCGTATGAAAACTGTCTTTACAAGAAGACAGGTTTCTATGTGAAAACTGTCTTCACAAGAAGACGGGGTTTTTTATATGAAAACTGTCTTCAAAAGAAGACGGGGTTTTTATATGAAAACTGTCTTCTAAAGAAGACGGGGTTTTTATATGAAAACTGTCTTCAAAAGAAGACGGGGTTTTTATATGAAAACTGTCTTCACAAGAAGACGGGTTTCTATATAAAAACTGTCTTTAGAAGAAGACGGTTTTCTATATAAAAGTTGTCTTTACAAGAAGACAGGTTTCTATGTGAAAACTGTCTTCACAAGAAGACGGGGTTTTTTATATGAAAACTGTCGTTACAAGAAGACGGTTTTCTTCATGAAAACTGTCTTCACATGAAGGCGATTTTTCGTATGAAAACTGTCTTTACAAGAAGACGGTTTTCTTCATGAAAACTGTCTTCATGGTTTTCTATATGAAAACAGTCTTAACAAGAAGACGTGTGTCTTTATGAAACTGTCTTCACAGAAAGACGTTTTTTCGTATAAAAACTGTCTTCACATGAAGACGATTTTTCGTATGAAAAGCTGTCTTTACAAGAAGACGGTTTTCTGCATGAAAACTGTCTTCATGGTTTTCTATATGAAAACAGTCTTCACAAGAAGACGTGTGTCTTCATGAAAACTGTCTTCACAGAAAGACGTTTTTTCGTATAAAAACTGTCTTCACATGAAGACGATTTTTCGTATGAAAAGCTGTCTTTACAAGAAGACCGTTTTCTATATGAAAACTGTCTTTACAAGAAGACGGATTTTTTATATGAAAACTGGGGCCAAATTACCGCATTCGTGATCGAATGAGCTATCGTATCGAAAAATGATTTCGATATCGAAATTGTGATAAAATGCACTAAATTTCTTGCTCGATATCGAATGCCATAATCTCAAATAAGAAAATTACGATCAATTTTACTCGATATCGAATGCGGTAATTTGGCTCCTGTCTTCACAAGAAGACGGGTTTCTATGTGAAAACTGTCTTTACAAGAATAGTGTTCTTTTTTCTTGTAAAGAACGCTTTCTATATAAAAACGTTTTTCTTCTTATTTCTTCACAATTAAAGTCACACTTCAGGAATCTGGATTAAAAGTCCATAGTCCGAGGACTTTACCTTTATTGAGCAAACATAATGGTAAAAATAGTTTATGCTTTACTAAGAAACAGCTGTACCGGAAAATTGGGGAAGTGTATTTTAGTCAGCTGTAGCAAAGATAATTTTTTTTTTGTTGTGAAAAACCAAATTTTCATTAAAAAGTCACAAAATAAAGAATTAGAATCGAATTATAATAAAAAATAAATCGTGAAGCATGGATGAGGCTAGTTTATGATATAGGGTTGTTTTCTTTCATCTTTTATCAGTGCAGTTTATGGGATGTATGGATAAATAGGCCCTGTGGAGTACTTAGAAATATTGCAAAAAGAAATACTACGCCATGGCAGAGAAAATGTACCTCTGCAATGGGAATTAATGCAAAACAAGGATGCCAAACATTGTGTTCTTATTATTTGTTTGCAGCATCTTTCGAATAGAAACACCATTTTTGCTGTAGAAGTGCTTATATTATGAGTGTCCTTATACTGCTTTAATTTCTTTTTTTTATACATATACTATATATACATTTTTTATTATTGAAATATTAACAAGAATTAATTAAAAATTATCGTTCTTATTTTTTGCCCGCACTGTATTTGTATACCTTTACACACACTATATACAGGCAACGTAATACATATATATTTGTGTCTCTGAACACATGTATATTTTGAAATTGTTCTTTATGTTTGTTTATATGTGTATCCGTTTACACATGATATTAAATATACACTTATGAATATGTGTATGCAGCTTCTATGTATTTGTTTGTTATATTGCATAAGTGTTTGTTATAAAATGCACAATTACAACATGTTGTTACCAAACAATATAACACTACACTTATATTGTTGTTATAGTTGCAGTAGGTATCATATACATACACACATATGAACGTAGTATTTATATATAAAGTCTGAATTTCGATTTTTCATATTCATAGTTTTACTCTTTGATATCTTTTAGTTAGTGGCATTCTCTACAATTGGTAGTTAAGTTAAGATTCGTTATGAGTTCAATATAAGCAAGGAGGTTTTAGTTTTCTACATACATGAGTTTTAATATACTTTTACACGGTCAAGAACGTGACATACTCTATAATTGCTTTTCTTGTTACAATTTTTCAGCAAAATTTTAAAACCACCATGTTTAGTGCAAAAGCTAGATATTGTCGTTTAGTTGTTTCTACTACATTAGTAATATAGAAGATATCAAGAACGTGACAAAATATACAAAATATTGAGCTGATTTTCAGAAATCATCAAATTACCTTTAGTACACAATTGCATTGTTACACTTTTTATGTAGCACTTAATTATTATAACTAAAGGGTTTATCAACATGAACTTCTCTCCAACCAGGGTGTAATCGAATAACATGAACGTTATGATTTATAGCATACCAGTAATAAAAGTGTTAACAATTATGAAAATGACTTCAATTTCACTATCAAATTCACTATTACAATGTTGCATTCCAATATTATCGTCCATCTGAGACTTATAAAAAAAGTTTGTTGATAAAATTGTACCAATTGGGCTTCAGAGAATCAAAGATCAATTATCGAGAATCCTTTTCTCGGTGAAAGTATCACTGTATAGAGCGCTATTAGACGATATTGTGGATTTTTAGCCTGGAAATGCTGTTACGTTGAATGAGTCACACTATCGAGAGCTGTAAGCAATAACATTTTGGTCTATTTTTGATGAATTGAATATCAATGACATGTGGTTTCAACAGAACGCTACAACATGCTCCAGATTAAGGAGAGCTATTAAAATACAATATAGGAATCAACTATTGCTCAACATTTGGATTCACCTGCACTGCAAACTTATATCAAACAGTTAACATTTTTATATTGTCAAGAACTACAATACGATTTCACTTTAACATTCCTTTGATTATTTTCCAATTCTCAAGACCCGATTCAATTAGCATAATTGTAGAGTAGGGACATTTAATAAGATACAGGAAACCACAAATCAATATTGATCAAGAATTGACCATATTTTTATGAACTCTTCTAGGAAAGTAACTCAGACTAGGATGAACTTTTCTATAAGTTTTCTATAAGTTTTCTGAGATTAAACTTACTATAGAAAAGTTGCTCATTTTGAGATAAACTTTTGTATAGAAAAGTTGTTTATTTTGAGATGAACTTGTTTATTGAAAAGTTGTTAATTTTGAGATTAACTTTTCTATAGAAAAGTTGTTCATTTGAAGATGATCTCTTCTATAGAAAAGTTGTTTAGATTGAGATGAACTTGTCTATAGAACAGTTGTTCATATTGAGATGAACTTTTGTATATAAAAGTTGCTCATTTTGAGATGAACTTTTCTATAGAAAGCTGTTGATTTTTAGATGAACTTTTCTAATGAAAAGTTGTTCATTTTTAAATGAACTTTTCTATAAAAGAGTTGTTAATTTTGAGATAAACTTTTCTGTGGAAAAGTTATTGATTTTTGATGAACTTTTTTATTGAAAACTTGTTAATTTTGAGATGATCCCTTCTACAGAAAAGTTCTTCACTTTGAGATGAACTTTTCTATAAAAGAGTTGTTAATTTTGAGATGATTTTTGCTATAGAACAGTAGTTCAGTTTGAGATGAATCTGTCTATAGAAAAGTTGTTCAGCCATTGTCGTCACATAAAAAAACTGTCTGTTCTAGTCTACAACAATTTTGTTTTTGAATTCACTCTTGTCTAAAGCATTTTTTCTTCCAGAGCTCTATTCCACAAATTAATTTATTAACTTTACACTTTGAATATATGCAATTTTTCTTCAATTTGCAAAAATCTATGTTCCTCAGTACTAAAAAAAATAAAATTTGATATGTGACAAGTTAAAATTTATAAGTTTAATTTGCAAAGTTTTTGCAATTTTTAAATTTTCTTTAAAGTTTATGTTCCACGTACGTTTTAAAAAAGTGCAAGGTTAATATTGAAAATGTGGAATTTGCAAAGAATGCACAAAATCTGTAAATTCTATTTATGCAAAGCAAATTTTGATAAGTTTGTCAAAATTTTGGTAAACGTTCGGTTTACAAATTCATATTATTAAAACTAGTGAAGCGTTCAAAATATTTAAACGTGAGTTTTTGTTCAACGATAGTGAAGACTATAACCTTGTCTTCACAAGAAATTTTAGAGATCGAATTTATTTTTCGGGACTACAAAACTTTAATTTTAAAGAGTGTTTTCCGTTAAATAAAATCCCCGCTTATTTAATTTTAAATATAGTTAGAGGATTATAGTTAGAAAAATATATAGAGAAAAAAAGCAGCACAATACAAGGCGTAGTTATGCTTTGTCAGCTGAAAATCAACTGGAAACTTTGCATGCATAGGCTTGGAAGTGGTTGCGAGTATCATGGAGTTATAAAATCAACAGTTTCAATGGTTGGAGTCCATTACCGGATGCTATAGTTTTGGTTGATAGAGTCGATCAATCGTTGGGACAATAAACACGGCGCATAATTGAATATAGTTTTGGCATTCTTAAAAAAAGATTTCCTGGTCAAAATTAAATGAAATGTAAACTTCAAAACGTTGGAAATATTTACCAATCTTTAGTAAAAAGTACTTAGTTTATTGTTATGAAAACTAACAAATAAAATATACACCCCTATCGTGAATAAAAATGCCACATGAAATTTGTTCCCTTTTCACATTTTTCCTATTTAAATTCAATGTTAAAAAAAATTAAAGGGAACAAATTTCATGTGGAATTTTTATTCACGATAGGGGTGAAAATATTTTATTTTTTTGCCATTTTTATTTAGCTTTTTGTTTAAAAAAAGTTTTATTTAGAAATGCCAAGTGATAAGATAGAAATATAAAGATGATTAAATGCTTTGTAGAACACTTTACACACTGACTTACAAGAACACAAAGTCTGTGCAAATATTTGCTTAGTGCAACAAGAGAAACACTTATCACTTTGTCAAAAAATGCAAAGTGAAAAGTTGATAAGCCCCAGATCTTTCAAAATTTAAATTTTTACTTGTTATACAGCACTCGTATGTTCGTTTTTCACCTGAACTTTTAAAAACTGTTGGCCATATTATTTTCACTACACGCTTTACTGCAACTTTTTCTAGTTTTCAACTACAATCAAGCACTGTAGTTCAGAGATTTTCATTAAAAAAAGTAACTGTCACATATACATAAGTATGCATGTACTTGGCTGTACCAATACACGTACCTTTACAAAATAACATTTATTTGTGTACAATAATATAAAAAATCTAGCATAGATTTTTCAAAAAAAATCATAAAAAAAATAAATTTTTACAGATGTTGACAACACAACAACAGTTAGTAGAAAGAAACGTAAAATGTATGTTACTAAAATTTTAAAGAATTTAAATGTTTTTTGAGGCTACTTTCAGACATAATTTTTGTGCATTTTTTATATAATAATTATTCATTCAATTCTAAGGCCAAAAATCATTAATATTCCCAAAAAAAAAAAAAATAAAACTATAAATTGTTTAAGATATATATTCATTTGTGGCAATAAAATACTTATAATCAACTACAGGTATCATAAATTTTAGCTGTTGCCTTTATTGTATATGCTTCACCGACTACTTACGCCGTAATATATGCAACATTTTTTTGTTTTGTGTAATTTTAAGTTCGCTGTTGCTTTTTGTTGTTGGTCTGGTTTGTTTGCTTTTGTTGTCTCTCCAACGTTAAGTATGTGTAATAACATTATCTTTTGTTCTTTTGTGTCTGCATAAGAGACCCAGTAGATTTATGGAGCGTCATTTTCTTTAATGTCTAAACACTCTAATTATGTTGTGTTTGCAGTGCCAAGTGCAGTTAATTAGTTACTTTATGCAAGCCTGGTAATCTAGAATGAAATCAATACTCATTTTAGAGTTTCTAAATAATCCAGTTGGTGCACCAGTTTTCTAGTCAAGTAACCAGTTGGGTGGCTAGTAAGGTTCCTAATTGAATAGCATCAAATAGGATCCACTTCCTATTGAATAGCAGGAATTATGATCTAGTTCCTATTGAATAGCATGAAGTAAAATCCATTTCCTTTTGTATACCATGAAATATGATCCAGTTTCTTTTGTATACCATGAAATAGGATTCAATTCCTATCCAACAGCATGAAAATCGATACAGTTCCTGTTAAATAGAATCTAGTTCCTATTGAATACCATGAAATATAATCCATTTCCTATTGAATAGCATGAACAAGGATACAGTTCCTATTGAATAGCATCATGTAGGATCCAGTTTCTATCCAACAGCATGAAAATCGATACAGTTCCTGTTAATTAGAATCTAGTTCCTATTGAATACCATGAAATATGATCCATTTCCTATTGAATAGCAACACATAGGGACCAGTTACTATTGAATAGTATGAAATGGGCTCCAGTTAATTTTGAATAGCATCATTTAGGATCCACTTCCTATTGAATAGCAGGAATTATAATCCAGTTCCTTTTGTATACCATGAAATAGGATCCAGTTCCTATCCAACAGCATGAAAATCGATACAGTTCCTGTTAAATAGAATCTAGGTCCTATTGAATACCATGAAATATAATCCATTTCCTATTGAATAGCATGAACAAGGATACAGTTCCTATTGAATAGCATCATGTAGGATCCAGTTCCTATCCAACAGCATGAAAATCGATACAGTTCCTGTTAATTAGAATCTAGTTCCTATTGAATACCATGAAATATGATCCATTTCCTATTGAATAGCAACACATAGGGACCAGTTACTATTGAATAGTATGAAATCGGCTCCAGTTCATTTTGAATAGCATGATATAGGATCCACTTCCTATTTAATAGCATGGATTATGAACTAGTTCCTATTAAATACCATGAAATAGGATCCAGTTCAGTTTCAATAGCATGATATAGGATCCATTTCCTATTGAACAGGATAAAATAGAGGCCAATTCCTATTGAATAGCATAAACTAAGTATCACTCGTAAGTTCTTGACAGTCACCCAAGACTGCTGGGCTCTTTGATAGACTGTGTGTTTGTGTATGATGATGAAGTTATTCATTAAAATAAAAGCAAGAAATAAATTGTTGCATACTTTGCGGCTGTTAAGCATTTGTTTTATATGTTTAAGTTATAAATATATTTTGTTTCTTCATGTATGACTCTAAATCTTATTTGAATTATTATCGCAGTCTACATGACAGTTTGCTGTTTTATTGTTGTTGTTTTGTTTTTTGTTTTTGTTGTTGCACTGCATATCTAAGACTAAGTCCTGTTTAATGTTTGCTGTTTTATTGTTGTATATGTTGTATGTAGCTGTTGCTGTTTTGTCATTTTTATTGTTGTTCAGGACTAGATATAAGGGTATAAAGTTGTACTTTACACTTGTTTAACCATTTTTTTTCTTTGTTATTTATTTTGTTGCTTAGTTTAAATGTTGTTAAGGAGTATGTGTAATTGTTGTTCCTTAAGACAGGTAAATATAAAGAGTTTTTTTCTATGAATAAACAAGAGTTTCTAAGTTGTATGTTAAATTATATATGTACTATATATAAAGTATGTGCATTTAGTTTGTTGCCGTTTTAGTTATTTTTTTTTTTGGATTTCTTGCAACATTATTTCTGCATTTAATTTGCTACCATTATGCCTTTTTAATGGTTGTTTTTTAGTTGTTTGTTATTTTGGCAAAGCAAAAGTGGCTTGCTAACAAATATAGGCAATTGTTGTGGGTAAAGGCAAAATGCTATTTGTAACAGAGCCAGCAGTATGTTAAAGAATACATAAACATTTTAAGGAATTTTTGAAATTTATGTGATAAAAAAGGCGATTGAATACTATTGAACAAAAATAAATATTTATTAATATTTAAGCAAGGCTGTAAAAAAACCAATACTGCAGAAATACCTTAAATTTTAGTAAATCTAAGTTTTTAGAAATACTGTGAGCGTCAATATAAAGTAAACACCTGTTAATGTTAAACAAGATGCTTTATTACGAGCACATATACTACAAATACAAATCTATATATATATAAATTAAATGTGCCATGTATGTAATGGCATCACGTGAAAACAGCTGGAGCGATTTGGCTGATTTTTTTATGTTCTATTCGAAATTCTCAGAAGATGGTTTGTAAAGAAAAAAAAATTCAAAAATTCTGGGTAGAACTCGGAAATGCTAAGTTTTTAATATATTGCCTCCTTTTTACTTCTCATTTTTCTTAATAAGACAAATTTTTTGAAGAAACTTGAAGAACTGGCATCAAAGACTCTTTTTCACTTCTAGTTTTTTTTTAAGTATGAGACAATTTTATGAAAACTCAAAGAACTAAATTTTTTTTCACTTCTCATTTTCTTAATAAGATACATTTTTTGAAGAAACTTGAAGAACTGACACTAAAGCCTCATTTTTTTAAGTATGAAATGATATGAAATACCAATCATTAGTAAATATCGAGCGAAGCTGGGGTGGTCAGCTGGCTTAAAATAAAATGTAGTGCATAATTCAAGTCTTTAGCAGAATATAACTTATTAACAAATACTAGAAAACTAAGAGATATCACAAAAAAAATACAATAATTTCAACGTAAAGTAAAAAGTAAAAGTTTTTTCGCGTCAAAATAATGTAAACAGGTATATTAAAATTGTTTAAAACATTGTATTTAATACAAGGTGGCGCAAAAGTAATGCTCCTATCAGAAAATGCTATAAATTTTGCAAGGCCCCTAATGTCAGTTCTGTCAGCAATATTCTACGTTCTGGAGCAGTGTAGCGTAACATTGTTTATTAACGTGTATTTCGCATGTGTTTACTACACAAATGTCAAAACAGAACTGACATTAGGGGCCAATCGCAAAATTTATAACATTTTCTGATAGGAGCATTACTTTTGCGCCACCTTGAATTTAGTTTGCAGTTCTTTTGCTTTTATCACAATCTTCTAGACATAGAAGCAATGGCCCATAATCATAGTCATAGAAAAAGCATACTTTAAGCAAAAGCATGCTTTTGTTTTAAATTCAGGACAAAATTTATATGTTTTTGTTGTTTAAAAGTCTACTTTTACTTAAAGAATGCTTTATCTATGACTATGATTATGGGCCAATGAGTTTTTTTTTAATGAAATCAAGCGAAATTTTGTTACATATGTACATCCTGTACGTAACAGCACGCAGAGAAAGACTACAGTTGTGCATGTTTACCACAATTATTTTAATATTTTTAAAGCTCTTTGAAAATATTATGGTCACTGTAATCATTTTTTTAATTTTTTTTAATTTTTTTTTTTGTTTAGTATGGTTTCTTTTTAAGTGTATGACAATTATTGAACAAAAAAAAAAATATAAAAATTTATTTCGTTACTTTTTTAAAAAAACTCTCGAAATCCTTCAAAACCCAAATTCTGACTCTAAATTAAACTTATGTTCATATTTATGCAAAATATATATTTATCGTAATCAATGGTGCGATTGCATCGGGTACCTATCACATATTACAAAAATATTTTTTGGCGATTTCTTAAAGAAAACATGACAGCCGAGGTGACCAATGTTGCGAGGCCACCCACTGATCGCCATTCCGCCTACATAGCATAACAACACGAAAACAGACAACTATCGCCCATGTTCTGAAAAACGCAAAACGCTTAAAATTGGCGTTTTCGATTTGAAAACGCCAAAGAGGTGTTCTGACAAACGAAAACGATAGAAATTTGGCGTTTTCAAACCACTAGTGCATACTGAAGCGATCTGGCTTATTTTATTGAAACTGCACTTTAAACACAAAATGAAATGATGCACAATTTAAATTTAATGTGTTTTCTTTTTATTTAAGCTAAAGCTTTTCGACGATTTTAATTAAAAATATGCAATTTAAAAATTTTCTTTAAGTTTGTCAATTGTCTGTTTCAATTGTTTACTTTTGAACTAGCGATTTGTGCAAACAGCTGATTAAATTGATCTTCGGAAAGTAATGTAATGCATTTTAATTTGAAATTTATTTATTTGTTTATGTTGTTTTATGACAAAACATCTGTTTTTATTGTTCAAACATAGCTTCGAAAAATGGCAAAACGCTAGCAAATCGTAGCGATTTTAGAACAGGTCAAAATGCGTTTTGCGTTTTTAAAACTGTATGCGTTTTTCATAACATGGGCGTATGTAAAATTTCGTTATGATATTTTTAATAGCCAACGAGATATCGATATTCTAAACTGCCAAATCAAATCATCTGCAATAAGCTGCTGTAGCATAGCCGGTTTTCAAGTGGACAATGCTCACATACTATTTAGAATTTATAAATTTTCTATAATGAAAACAGTTTCAGGTACAAATATTTCATTTTCTTAAAAAAAGAACACACATAAAATATCATTAAAATTTCTAATTTAAGCTAAAACAAAATGTAAACCTTTCTTTACATTCCCTCTCAACCCTTTCAACACACAATCTCTATAAGCCCATTTTTTTTAGCCATCCAACAAAATTATTCATTAATTCATTAAAACGTTGTTGTTGCCCTTAATGTATGGTGTGGTGTGGTGTGGTGTGGTGTGGTGTGATGTAGTGTGTTGTGTTCTTTATTTAGTTCAACGCGTAACTCTAAACGCACGAAATTTAATTGAATTATGCAGCAAATGAAATGTACTAACGTTTGATGTAAATTTTGTTTCTAAATCTATGAGAGCGCAACAGAAAAAACCAACAGCAGCAACTATATACAAATAAATTTCCATATGCATAAATAAAATTTGGAAATTTGTTGTTAGTATTTTTTTCATACAAATATTTTGGCATTTTCTACTAAAATGAACATGGTGTATTTATTGAATTCAGTGAATGAACGGGCGTTTTGTAAATTGAAAAATTTTATTTCAATGAACAAATTACGCTCACAGTGCAGAAATTATCTAATTAATGTAGCATGTATAAAAGGATTGCGTGGGAATCAGGCGGAGTGTGTTTAGTTGAATTAGAGAAATAAGAAATTATTACTACATTAAATCCGGTTGATTAAATTATTAATGTAATTAGGAAAAATTAACTATTATTTGAAGTAAAAGGAACAGTAGATATTAACAAAAAATACCAAAAAACGTTGTATCTGGAAATATAAAACAAAATCGCAAGAAATGCTAAAGCACGAGTTATTCAAAAAACAAAACTAGTTAATATTGCTCAATTCAATAACGAATTCCGATGATGTCTCACAATCATATTTGTTCAATTCACAAACACAATTGTATGTTGTATATTGTGTAATACAACTACCTGACAGTGGGCACAATTTTAATCAAAGTCGTATTTTTATAATGTCAAGCTTTTAAAATGTCAGAAGTAAAATATCAAAACACATATACAAAACTCAATAAATTAAATTAATAATACAAGTAAGAAAAACAAAATAAATTTGCATCGCGTGAACAATATACACACAGAGAAAAAATATAGTTGGACATGTTTACCACAATGTCAATATTTTTACAAGTTTTTCAACAATACAACCAGTGACCATAATCACTGTAATTAATTTTATGATTACGCTAACCACATTATGGTTAAGCAACGGTTCAAATGATTACTATAATTATATATACGATTGCAGTAACTAAGTTTATATTTGTGGTAATCATATATATTATATTTGTGGTAATTCATGAGATAGCCAACTCATGAAGAAAACACTTACGTTTGGTATGTTTCTGAGTGGTCAATTATGTTGGAAAAATAGCTCTAGTCCAGCGATTGTTTCTACGTTTGCGGCTGTAACTACCCAACATTTTTTCAACGGTGTCAACTTCTTCTTCGGTATAGTTGTAAAACAATAATATTTCTGGTAATTTTTTTGATCCATTCAAGACTTTTGTTTCGTGATGCATTGTGCTCATGACAATTGTGCGTTTGGCTTTGTGACTTACTCGTGTATAACTAACGACAGTTGCATCAGGGGCAAAAGCGAATGATGACTCATATCGTGGAACTTTTTTACACACTAATATCATTGCAGAAATTTACCATTTGTTTTTCCGCATTGATCCAACCATTGTTAAGTTTCGTTGCAAAAGTTTTTGAGCAAGACTGTGCTCAAGTCTAGTCAAATCAAAGTCCGGTAGGATCCTTTCTCCCTGATTTCGCTCTGGAATTCCAGATACATCTTTGCTCAAAAATGGCTGTATTTTCTATACATAATAAGAATGCTAATCTACAAGCAGCCAGAACTTTGGACTATATCACTCTGGTTTCGCCGGCATTTACTCTCGGAAATTATAGCGGCTATGGAAATTGAAGACAGACTCGTTCTCATTACACATTCATTTGGGTTATAAAATTGTGAAAGTCGTTCAGACCATTCATCCCAAAGGTCTCTTATTGATGCGAACTTGTTTTAAATATGGGGAATAATGATATTTACAAATTGTACAAGCTTACAGTGTTCTCGTACACAGAAATTTTTCATGCTTCCATTTAAATTCAAATCTTAATTTTAATTATGGTTCTGTTTAAGCTCAAATTTTAATGTTAATCGTGGTTCCATTTTAATTCGAATTTGATATTCAATCATGTTTCTTTTTAATGTCATTCATGATTCTATTTAAATTAAAATTTTAGCTTCAATCGTGATTCTATTTAAATGAAATTATGATTTTAATCATGCTTCCATTTAAATTCAAATTTCAGTGTTAATCATGGCTGTACTTAAACTCAAATTTTAGCTTCAATCGTGGTTCAATTTATACTCGAATTTAAGTTTCAATTATGCTTCTATTTAAACTCAAATTTAAGTGGCAATCGTGGTTCAATTTATACTCGAAGTTTGGTTTCAATCATGCTTCTATTTAAACCTTAATTCTAATATCAATCATGCTTCTACTTAAATTAAATAATATTAATGTCAATCATAATTCTCTTTAAGTTCAAATTTTAGTTTCAATCGTGGTTCTATTTCAATTAAAATTTTAGTGTCAATCATGGCTGTATTTACACTCGAATTTTAGCTTCAATCGTGGTCCTATTTATAATCGAATTTTAGCTTTAATAGTCGTTCTATTAAAACAACTACAACCTCTGCTCCTCTTTTATCAGATGGCTCCAAATCTAGGGATAGTTTTTACAAAGGTGGATTTTTCAGGCTGTTACAAGTAATGCAGACTTTATTTCAAATATATTATTTTGCTAATTATTTAGAAGTGTGCTTTTATATTTATCTAAACTTGAGGAAATTCACTCTAATTCAGCACTTTAACATTATTCATTTTAAAAATCCTTTCCATAAAACTTTTTCCATATAAATTCTATACTTTGGCTGTTCGTCATCATGTTGTAAGAAAAATTCCTTCTCTAGCACTTCAATAGAAAAAAAAGAAAGAAAATCAAAATAAAAGAAAAAGTGAAACACATTTTCAGCGTATTTTAATATTCAGCCATGATTACCTCTGCCTAAAGAAGAAAGTTTCCACTTTATTTAGTTAGTTTTTTTTTTGTGAGTGCGTTTGTTTGAAAATGGGTTGCCTTACATACATTTGGAAGCTGTTGTTTAACATTTTTCACACTATTTCACTGACTAAACGAGATTTTATTCATTAACTGTGGCTTATTTCATTTGTCTTGGCCTTAACAAAGATTTATAGAAAAGTTTATTTATATTTCTTTTGGGTTTTTTTTTTGTGTGTGTGTGTGTGTGCGTGTGTTAACAAAAAGGCTTACGAAGACACATACAAACTGATTTATGCAGTTAGTTGCTGGGGGACAGTGGTGAGCAAAACTTAAAGTAAATTTCAGATTTTGTGCTAGAATAAAGGAAAATGTTTTGTTACGGCTAAAATACAAACAAATGCCAAGTGCTCAGAAAATTTAGTTGCTAAAATAAAGTAAGTATTAAGAAAACTTGGATTTCACAAACTTCAGTTTTTCTACCGCTAATGTTTGATCAAATGTACAAGAAAGCTTTAAGATTTATCAACTGAAATTGCAATATTGTTTTGTTTATTAGAGTTTATTTTTCCTTAAAACTTTCACTAGACACTGTTGAGTTGTAACTAAAAAAAAAAAACGAACAAACCTGCTGAAAACTTTAACAACAAGACAATAATGAAGAAAACTTCATCTAAAGTGAAAATTGTTACTAACAAATAAACAACATACAGCAGCAAAAAAAAAGTTTAATACTTCATATAACACAATAACAATAAAAACACCAAGCAACCAACCAACCAACATCATCAGCATCAACAATTTGAAATGGTAATAGAAAATTGAGGTAAAAATGTATCTTTACTTCAGCAGGGTTTACTTTGTATTTGTGTTGTTTTTGTTTAAAACTTGTGGTTAAATTAAGGCTTCATTCAGTAGTACTTTAAGTAGTAAATGTGATGGATAATAAAAAGACAGTGTAATAGCTGGAATACTAACAAAAGTTTTAGCAAAAATTCATATTTGAATTTGTTAAACTTGTGAAATATTTAGCATAAATATACTTTTGTTTGTCTTAATGTTAATTTAATTGTTAGTCATGACTAAAGTCCCCTTTTTCCACAATTTACTGTTTTTGTATGTATTCCGACAACAATTGTCTACTTAAACAAATAATGTTTAGCAAAAAAAAATTTTAGAAATTTTATTCCATTGAAAACTTAGTTCATTTCGTGATTAATACATAGTCACTCATTTTCTAAAATAAACACACTCACATTAAATTGAAAACTACTCTAGATTGGCAGATACTTTCACGAGTTACATTTTCAACTAGATTAAAAGACTTTAACTGAAAACAAATATATACCAAAAAAAAAAAAGTGAAACTTTTACAACTATTTGAACAAACAGGCATGTATTCAAACACCATCCCATTGACTTAACAGCAGCACACGAGCTTTTCTAAACGTACAGGGGACACAATTACAAGTTGTGCATATTTAGGACATATAACTGAAATATTCAGGTATGTGATGGAAATCAAAAACGAAAACGAGTGAGTTTTTGAAGTCCATATTAAAGTATTTTTAATCAAATTTTTAAAATTTTTGTTTTAAGATTCTCTTTAATAGCAAATTATCTTTATATTTTGTGAGATAAAATTATTTCAATATAGAAATATTACGAAAAAATTAACTTCTAAAACTCACTCGTTTTCGTTTTCGATTTCCATCACATACCTGATAATCTGGAAAACACTAGACCAGATTCTAACAGACACTAGTATTTGTACTAGACACTAGAACACATCCTCGGACAGACACTAGAACAAATACTAGAACAAACTTAAGAAAGAAATACTAGAACTGACACTAAAACAGAAACTAAAACCGACACTAGAACAAATCATCAGAACATAAGGTGTGATGAGGGTGCTGCAACTTAATTGGTTAGCGCATTTGATCATTAAGCATGAGTTGGTATTTATAGCACCGGGTTCGATTCCCAGCCGCTGCCACTCAAACAACATCAGTTTCTGATAATTATTAGTTTTCTTTCCATTCATCATAACTAATATTTATCACAGTGCCCTCCTTCGCTGGTATAGCATTCAAACACCACCGAAGTAAAATAATTAAATAAAGGCTATAAAATCAAGCTTTATCATTAATGTGTCTACTCACCACCAGAGGCGCTGCAAGGCTGCACTAAAAACAAACATTATGCGCAATTGCAGAGTTGTGATATATAAAAAGCTTTCTTCTTGCAAGAAAGTAACGCAAATATTAATTGCCTGAGTGTTACTTCTCTTTAAAAAACAAAAAAAAAAAAAACTGAACTATAAAAACACTAGAATAAACTCTAGAACAAACACTAGAATAAAGACAAGAACAAACACTAGAACGGACACTAAAACAGAAACTAAAACAGACATTAGAACAAATCATCAGACAGATAATAGAACAAACACTAAAACAAATACTAGAACAAACACTAGAATAAAGACAACAACGAACACTAGAACTGACACCAGAACAGAAACTTACCCCCTGACCCACGATGTCGAACGATAACGTTCGCTTATACAAGACTTAAGACATACACTTGATTGTGGAATAAACTTGATTGAGTAAAAAATAGATACGATAAAAAGTTTGTGTCTTAAGTCTTATCTAAGCGAACGTTATCGTTCGACATCGTGGGCCAGGAGGTTAAACAGACGCTAGAACAAATCATCAGACATACAATATGACATTGAACTATAAAAACACTAGAATAAACTCTAGAACAAAACCATGCATAAATGCTAGAACAGGCACCAGAACAAAGCCTAGCACCTGAACAAGACAATGAACTAGAAGCTGTTTTGGAATTTTAACTGAAACCTGAACTAAAACATAAACTAGATAAACTGAACTAGAACCTCAACTTTAAGCTCAACTACAACTTGAACTGGAAGCTGAATTACAGCCTGAACTACAACCTTTAATAGAACTTGAATTAGAACCCCAACTAAAACATGCACGAGAACACGAACTAGAACCTAGAACTAGAAATTGAACAATAACCTGAACTAGAAACTGTTCTATACTGTTAAAGTACAGGAACCTGAATCAGAATCTAAACTAAAACTCGAACTATGATTAATGATATTATAGCGTATATCCTTAACTGGGTAAATAGTTTTGCTGCCTATTTTTAAATGATTCAGTTATAGTGAATTTACTAAAGATGTACTACTCGATCTAAGGCAGGAGTGCCCAAGCCTAATACTCTTGGTGCTCTTTTGTATTTGTAAAAGCTCTTAGCTATAGGCTGAGTGTTTTGTATACTCATTACAGCACTCAGCACTAGCAATACGAAATACACAAACAACTTTGCCTTATTTGTTTTTTTTGTCGTACTTCACGCAAGCGCAAAGCAACAACACTTTCGTATGCGCTACTGGTACACATTGGTGACTGCGATCGTCAATGTAGTTTTTGTTTTTGTTTAACGTATGATACCGTTTAAAAAAGTGTGTTGTTTCTTTGTATATATTGGCTTTTACAACAAAAAATACTGAATAAAATCTAGTTTTTATTTAAATGTATTGGTGTTTGCTCTTACATAAGCAACTTTTGGGCACTCCTGATCTAAGGGCTTTTATTGATATGCAATATCATAAATAGAGAAATTAGGGGAAGCTCATCTTGCCAACATGCAAGTTAAAGGCACAAAAGTATTTTAAACGTTTTTATGTTTTATTTCTTAAAAACCAATGAATATAAAGAAAACGTTCTTATAATTATTAACTGCACTGTATAAGCATTCATTTTATCTCGTGTATATGAGCACACATAGTTTTTATTTATACATTTATATAGAGAAAAAAAACAGTACTTCAATAAAATTAAATTCATTGGAAAACCTTGCAAGAATTTTTAATTACTTTGATTAATTTGAAACAAGTTTTATTTTCTATATACGTATTTATAAAAACGAAACGAGTGAGTTTTATACACACATACACACACAAAAACATAAAAGAAAAACATACAAAGAGAGTGATGAGAAAAGAAACTTTATTTATACACGTATACCTCGCCTTTTATATTTGCTTGAAAGTTTCATATATTATTACACTGTACAGTCAGGGAATAAAACAGAAAAATTTTGGGCAGACATCAACATAAAGAATTTTCTCAAAGGCAGAGTAAATGATATTTTAAAAAGATTTTGCAGACTTAGATACATTTCGTAAGTATTACTGGATTTTCTTAAGCCTTTTGTTCAAGTTACTTAAATTCTTTTGATAAATTCTGTTGAATTTTGCTTAAAATTATATTCAAATCAGTTGACTTGGAAGACAGTTGACCAGGGGAATTGCTCTCTATTGCGATGCGAAAGCAAATTCGATGCGTAAGAGTATCAATTTGTACGCTTATCGCATTGAAATTGCTTTCGCATCGCAATAGAGAGTAACCCCCCAGGTTATATAAAAACTTACAAAAATACTTTTTATATTGTGGCCTTTTTCTTTTGCTTGTTGGTGTCATAAAAAATTCCTCTTTTTTAAGCTTATGTGTATGTGCTTTTTTGTTTCATATAAGTTTAATTTGAAAAAAAAACAACTTCAGTCTTTTGGTTAGTTTTTCAATTTAAAAACCAAAATTATATACCCAACAGCAGAGAAACGTTGCTCAGTTCAGTTGGGCATCGCAATTTATTTGAAAACAAACTTTGGTGACCTTAAAGATTAGAAGTTAAAAAAAATACAAAATAGCAGTGCAACTCACAAACACAGCTAAAACTCAACCAAAATTAAGTAATTGTAATTAAAACTAAAATATAGCAAATATTTGCAGGTTTTGTAAATTCTTTAAAATGTCAGTTTTAATTTAAGAAAAACTTTGTAATAAATTCTTAAATACCTTAAGGTTTTCTAATACATACTTTATATTATTTCTCTTGGCTGTTAATTTGCCAACTGTTCGTTTAACAAAATTTATTGCTATGACCTGGTTTATTTGTCACTGTTTTAAAGACAGCAAGTTTTCTCTATTAGGGCTAAAGACTTAAAGCATAAAACCTTAACAGACACATCAAATTAATTGTTGATTTCCAACGACAACTAAGTAAGGTTGCACTAAATACTTTCTTCAGTAAAAAAAAATTATGTATAAAAAAAATGTACAAAAATCTGTTCTTTGTAAAACTTTACCCGGAGTTTACACAAGCGAGTAACAGTTCGAAAAACTCAATACACTCACATTTTTAGCACTTGCAGAGCTACTCGCAGCTAAATTTGCATGCGAGTGAATTTTTGACACTCTCTGCCAGTAAACGTCAAATAAAAAAATAATGTTGCCATGTATATTTTCCAATGAATAGAAAGTGGATAATATAATATTTCTAATTGAAATTTTAGTTTGTTTTACGAGTGATTGTAAACAAATTTCTTTCAAATAATATTGCTAAACAAAATGTTTTAATTGTGGAGAATAAATATCATTAAAATCATAATAATTATTGTTAATGAAAATAAATTTTTGTGATCAACTCGGCAACTCTATTTTTCAATGAAAACAAAACTGGAATTGAAATTAAATTCAAAAAATATAATCAGCCCAATCATGAATAAAAAATCCGCAGGAGATTTTTCCTTTTTTATTTTTTTAACATTAAATTTGAATTGGAAAAATGGGAAAAGGGAAAAAACTCCCGCGGAATTTTTATTCATGATTGGGCTAAAAAAAATTAATTAATTTATATCGTTCCCATCCACTTCTGAGGCATATGAGTGATAAATCATATAGGAGGAACGATTTGAAAAGCAAGGCCTTCGTAGCAATTGCAAATCAAATGGAGCTGCCGGTAGAGGGTTACGCTTTGACAACATTTTAAAAATGAACTCTCACTGTCCTGTGTAAACAGTAATGCTACTTGCAAATGATTCAAGTTTTTCGAATAAGTTTTCGTATATAATACGTACACAGCTTTTGCTTAAGAAAAATTCATAGTAACTGAGAAGCGCGATATTCGTTTTGTAATTGACTTTCGTTATCATACGTAAATCTGTTGGCCATAATTTCATTTTTGTTTTTTCGCTTTAAAACCTTCTTCGTTGTCAGCACTAAAAAAGCATATTTTTTGTATATATTTTTCGTAAATACATTTACTGCTTCAAAAGAGCGCTTTTATTGAAGCGCTCGATTATGCGTTTTTTCTTTCGAGTGCTTCAAAAAACACGAATTTTTTTTTACTGGGTTATGTGTTACGAGTACGAAAATCAAAACATGTGTAATACGGAGAGTTAATTAAATATTACGTATACGTACAAAAATATTAAGTTAAACTAATGGCCAGGGGCCAAATTACCGCATTCGATATCGAGTAAAATTTATCGTTATTTTCTTATTTGAGATTATGGCATTCGATATCGAGCAAGAAATTTAGTACATTTTATCATAATTTCGATATCGAAATCATTTTTCGATACGATAGCTCATTCGATCACGAATGCGGTAATTTGGCCCCAGTTCTTAACTTAAAAATTTAAGTGTGTTTAAACTTAAGTTCTATTCAAATACTAAATTCATTTTTATACATTTATATGTAGATCATATTTAAATATAACTGAAATCACTGACTACGTCCATTTAAAAACAACTTAAGTTTTTCGTACTACCATATGATTTTGACAGTTCTGCAAATTATGAAAATTGCGCATTGAAGTTTTTTTTTTAATTAGTTGATAAAAATATTCAATAAATAAACTCGCCGCGAATAAAAACATTGTGCTTATTATTATCAATATCAACTAATAGCAACTTATACAATGAATTTAGATGATGAGGATATCAATGATGCAGCTTTTGTCCATTTAGTTTACAACAATTTGTAAACTAAATAGTAAATCAGCTGTTAAATGAAGAAGTTGTTTATATTTTTTTTGACATTCAATAGTGCTTTTATCATAATTAAATACCAAACATAATTTGAGATTGAAAAAATTAAACCGCATTTAAATACAATTTAAGTTTAAGGAAAAATTAACTAATTTCGTATTTAAATATCAAGCTAAAAACTGGCCATAAGTCGTTTTACTGTTTTAAAGAATGAGTCTCAAGTTGAAAGCAAGAAATAGAATTTTAAATAAATGTCTTGTCATTCAATAAAGTCTTTATTAATTATCATAATGCTGCAAGTACGAATGCCAATCATGAATCCCAGGATTTGTTTTATGAAATCCCGCGATTTGTCGGGATTAATAAATTAGTATTTGTGTAAAATATCCAGTGAATTCTAATTGTTTTTTTCTGCTTTTTTTGACATACACACACACACACACACACACACACACACACACAGAAAAAATATAGTTGTACATGTTGATTTCGGTTGTGCCCTTTGGACGTGAGAGTGTTTTACAGAGACAGATAGACAGACAGACGGAGAGACAAACGGACATGGCTCAATCGACTTAAAATTTTATAACGACCAATAATATATATACTTTGTTGGGTCTCAATTCCAATTGCCTCATTCACCACTTATGGTGGTGGAGGGTATAAAAATATGAATTTTTACCTTCACCTTCACTGTATTCTTCGTTATTTTATTTCATGTCATGGCCAATATTATTATTCAAGATTACTGTTTCTCCAATTTTTGCCAAAGTGGTTTGATAAAAGGGTTTAAACCTGGGACCGTAAATAACAGTTATCCTGAAAATTTAAACTCAAAAACTCTCCATGTTAGAGTCAACGCAGACCTATACTGTTATATACCAATAGATTCGTATTGAAGTGCTCTTTCGGAATCTATAGTGATATTAAAAAAACGATCTCAACGAAAAAATAAAAGAGAGTTTTATTTTGCAGTGTAAAATAGAACTCTTCTTCGTTTTAAATAAAACTCAAATGGTAATTTTTATTTCTTCAGAAGTCATTGTTACCGAAAATTGAACTTTTTTTAATGGTACATCATCACATTCATTATCCTCATTATTCAGTTCCATGTCGTATTGTTGTTTATGCCTTTTGATTAAATGCCGTTTGAAATTGCTAACATAATTGTGATGATTTCGTGTGACTTCAATTTTCAATGATTTTAATTTGCAGAACATGCCTGACAAAATGAGTTTTATTTCCTGTCGGAAAAAATAAATAAAAATCCTCTTTTGAGGAATTTTATATACTAAATTTGACATATCTGTCTTTTCTAATCTATCTTTAGTTTTTGTGAATAATCTTCCTACATTATTATTTACCTTATGTGCCATTTTGTATGTTGTTTTGTTGTATATGTTTAAATGTTCTATTCTTTCTGAAAATCCAGGTATATATGATATTGACTTATAAATTTTTGGTTCTGAAATTCCATTATTAATATAGGATTTCTTTGTATTAAATTGTTTTATTAATCCGCAAATGAGTTCATTAGGAAAACTATTATCTATTAATATATTTCTAATTATTTCTTTATTTTTCTTATGAAATGTTATAATTCCAAAATGTTATTATTTAAAATGTTACTATATTTCTGTTATAATTTTTTACTGTTCAATGTTATTATCGAAAATTTAAAATTATTTTTCTGTAAAACATGTTTTCAATTTTGTCAACCCCTTTCAAAATTATATCAAAAAATTTTTACACATAGAAAATTTTTATAATATTAAATTAACTCCTGAAGAAGATTTCCAAAGGAAATCGAAATATGGACTGAATTGTATATAAGACTTAAAAAATCTTTTATAAAAAACAAAAAAGTGACCTCAAGCTTAAAAATTATTTAATAAAAATCATTAAAAAGGTCGAAGAATATAGGATAAAATTATTTAAAACTGAAAATTTAATAAATTGCTGTAAATTGTAATATAGATATATATTTCGGCAAACTACCTAGCAGGAAAATTCTTAACAATTTAGAAATTAGCGCACTTTAAATAGAACGGTTAAAATATTGAATCAGCGATTTTGATACAGAAGATGTAATGAGAGAGTTTTGAAAATGATTTATGAGTGGAACGAACAAGTTTTGCTGCTAACTAAAATTTTAAGTCATCTAAAAATTTAGAACAGAACATGCATTCATACAATCTCTTTATTGCTTAACATAAATCTTCCAAAGGACTCGATCTTTTTTTTATTTTTGTGACTAAAGAGTTTTGCATCTTACCTGCTCATTTCATGGTTAAATTATAGACCAAACTAGACACGTTTAAAGTTAAATATTACACCAAAACAGCTGAACTAACAAAACCAGTTTTTGCCAAAAAAGAAAGTCGCTGCAAAATCACCCCTTTAGTTAAAATTTAAATTCGAACCATTTTCAATTAAATTTGTGAATTCTAAAGAAATATAAATTCAAAGTTTTCTCTTTCTGCCCTTTCAAATACTTCTAAATACTCATTGTCTTAAAACCCACTGCTTAAACCCTGCTGCTTTTGCTAACTACTATGGCTGCTACTTGCAGCCGGAACAGGAAATGCATTGCAAATGTTACTTTTAAGACATTTAATTTTTCTTCCTTTATGTATTTAGGTCATTTTTTTTCTATAGTGTGTTTAAAGTTTACTATTATTATTTTTTCACTTTGTTGGTATTTTTTTTAATTTTTTTTTAAACTTTGTTTTCTTGGTTAATTTCCTTAACTTCTTATGCTTTGTTGGCCGGGCTGTTTTAGTTTTCTATTTAGCTTAAGGTGTGTTTTAAATGCTAAACTTTATTTATAATTTTTTTTTTGTTGTATGTATTTCAACTTCATTCTCAGGTTCTTAGTCTGTAAGACAAAATACGTGTTAAAGTATTTTAAGTATGCCATAAATTGTGACACATCCGATAAATTGTTTATGGCCGTTCAACACGCAACTTGGCAACTTCCACTAATGACCTGATTTTTCATTTTCTTGTGCTCTTTCAACGTTTATAAAAATTAGATGATGTTATTTGCTTGTTGTTGTTGCTATTTTATATTTTTTCTTTATTTCGTGACAAGAGACCAGAAAGTTGGGGTTTTAAATTGTGATGTCTGTTTATTTAACGTTTTGTTAGGGAAACATTGTTACAATTTTTATGTTTATAAAGGAAATACTTATTGCCACGGTAATGAGAATAAAATTTGAGGAAAATTGAACTCTTCAATAAAGCAGTGTGATGATATGTATCCACGAGACTGCCCTTTCTATGTCTCTAGCTCGTGAACTAGTCATGAGTGTTAGATTAACAACTTATATTTTCTTTTTAGGCTCGATATCAGTTTTTAGCTTCTGGCTTTTTCTAAATTTTAAAACAGCTTTTTAAAGGCTATTTTTTATTTTGTGTTAAAAAAATGTTTTACTAACAATCAAGTAAACCATTTCACGAAGGACCAACACAACCATTTGCTTTTATCACTGATACTAAACTGTCAACATGAATTTAAATTCATCATTTAACTATCATCACCACTTGAAAATTGTTTAATGTCATCAGCACTGTTTCCATATAAATTTTAACAGAATATGAGAGTTAAAATCAAAAGATGTGAAATTTTTGAAAAATAAAACTACTAAAACATTTAGGGCAAAGGTTACAAGCAAATAAGGCTACACTTCGAAAAATTTACTTTTTATACATTTATAATTCTCTAGGTTAGTTAAGCAGGCGGCTTTACAGTGTACAGCTTACTTAGATCAATATAACCCTTTCAGACTGTGATATATCGATTGTGCGGGTGCGTTTCGGTTTTAATATTTTTGCTTGTGTTACCCAATTTAAAATAGACTGGCCTGCATCCATTGTGCCTGGTTTTTTTCTATTTGACTAGAGATCCACAAAGTCGTCACTCTTCTAACCACAGATATATACAGATTCGTCAAAACTGACGTTTGCAATTAACTCCATCGAAAGATTAGTGTAGCAATACATGTTACTGGAAAGTTTTCTTACGATGGTGTTAAATGTGTGATGCTACTTTGACACATTTTAATGACATCACTGGCTGTGTCGTATCTGGTTATCTGTGTATCTAACTACTCCTCTCTAGAGCGTACTCTTGTAAATGGTTAACGCCCTATCGCAGGACTGAGTGTAGTACTATTTCCAAACCTGCCATTTCTCCCGTCCACCTCTCCTGAAGGCATTTTTCATTGTTTCGCATGTGTATGTATATAAAATACTAACTAAACATTTTTGGACAAATTTTGTTAGCATATGTTTGTTATTACACAATAATTTTGTCAGTCACAAAATCAACATCATATGGTTGTAACTGCTAAATAAACTACAAGTGACATATTTCTTATGCTGACATGTGACATTACAAAATCATATACCACACACATGATGGCAAAATGTGTGTGTGTTCACATTTCTTAACTACATATTAATAATTTTTTAAGTTTAACAGCAGAGAATTTTGAAATAATGTGTGAAAACCCCTAAAAGTATGTTATTGTATTTCATATTATCTGAATTTCTCAATAAATGCAAACTACGGCTGTCTTGTCATATGTCATACATATTTACTTTATTTCACTCAAATTCATATTCATATGAAATGTGTGACACATGTGTTAGTGTGAGTGTCTTTGTATGCATGTAGTTTAATTGTGTAAGAAAATGTGACTGTTTGTTGGTGACATTATAAACATAATTGAATTTTTTATACAAATAAATATTCAAGAAACTTGATTTGATTTTTTTTTTAAACCAACACATGTGTCTTTGTTATTTTGGTATTTATGTATGTTGTAAGGATATTGTTAGGACTGGAGTAATTGAGGCTTAAATTTGTATACATACATATGCATGTATGTATATACATATTATTTTTATTAATCTTTAATAAATATGTTTGAAAAAATATAGTAAATAAAAGCTGCAATATTGATTTGTGTCCGGTTTAGCTAATAAAATAATAGCCCCAGCTAAAGCAAATTCAAGTTATGAATTTAGGTCTTACTGAAGCTGTTATTGGTTAATTTAGCACGAGCATATTCCAATAATAATTTTTGTAATAACAAAAAAAATTACCAATTATACAACAGATAATCAACCTTATTCCATTTAGTGGCATCAATACGAAATGATATCGTTTTGTGTCGATTGTTATAAATCGTTATGCCCATTATCAATATCAAGTTTTATCGTTAAGCGTTGATGTACGAGATGTGATCAAAAAACTAACCGTTATTTTCAAATTTAGTGAGTTACATATGTATGTTCGATTTTCGCATTTTTTCTGTTATGTTGGTACACATGTCTTTTATACATATATGTTGGTAATATAAGACATTTTGGATTTTCAGTTTGTTTTTGACAGATAAAAATGTTAGTCATGTTTTGGTGTACTCTTCGGTTTTATACTATTCGAAAAAATGGATAAAAGAATCTGTATTAAGTTTTGTGCAGTTTAAGTCTACAAGTAACTTATTTTAAGTTCGATTTATTTATTTTTTTTTTTATTTTTTTTATGGATGAAGTCATTGTGTTCAAATGTGCGCTTATGTCCAAAAATAACATAAACAGTTATAATTTTTATATATATAATAAATTCGATTTATTTATTAAGAAAAACATAAACATTAACAATTAAAAAATAAATAAAATTCAGATCAAAAATAAGTTTTATATTATTAAGATGGAGAAGGCTTTGCGATTTCAGGTGACATTACATTTTCCATTAAAGCATCATGATCATCAATGGATTCGTCATTTTCAGAAAATAAGAGAGAATCAACAATATTTGGTACTTCGGTTGATAAATTAACATGTTCAAAGAAGACTTCTTATACTCTTAAGCATGGTATTATGTTCATCATTTCGTGCGAAATACTATCAAAAGCCAATATAAAAAAATTGATGCGAAATAAATGCGAAATAATGCTGCTGAAGTTGTACTCTGGTCCTGTTGTGAAAAGTTACGAAATGTTTCTGGCAGCATGTTTTTTCAACCAAAAAATGTATATGGCAACATTTGTTTTTAACTGCGAAATAATGTAAGCGGCACTTATTTCGCACGAAATTAATAACAACAGCTGTTTAGATTTTATTTGTTATTGTGTTTTTAATTTAATAATTTCGCACAAAAATTATTCAAATTGAAAATAATACTAATAAAACAAAAAATAATAAAGACAAAAATAAATTTAGTGAAACTGAGAAGCGTCTGATCATATCGGCAGTACGAAAAAGAAAAAATATAAGGAATAAAACCAATAAATTACATTGCAACCGCAACGCCATAAAAGCATCATGGATAATAATATAATTTTTGTATACATTTCTTTAACACATAAAAACATATGGTTTTTGTTTATATAAAAGAAACAATGTTGCATACCTAAAGGCAATAAAAACGACAATTTTCTTCTAAATCGCGGCATTGTCACCACTTGCTAATTGTCAAAATTTTCAAACGAAATAATTGATGTTGCTCAACAAATTACGCAAATTTGAACAGAGTACCATGCTTTACAAAAAAAATAAAAAAATTTACAATATGGCACTGCGAAAACTTGTTCAGCCAAATACATTCGGTACATACGACTGAAAAATCTAGCCAAAGTTGTTAACGTTGCTTGAAAACAAGGTTGAAAAGGTGTGAACAACTCGGTTAAGGGTCGGAAAAAATGTTAAACTGAGATTTTATCAACATAGTTCAAAGGTGCCCCGGGTGTAAACGTGCCCCCTCTCCGCTACTCTCTTTTGAGAAATATTATTTTAACAAAACGTTGAAAGAATATTCTGCCAAATAAATTTTAATAAACAAAAATACGGAATTCTTTAAAACTAAGTACCGGTATTCATTCATCCATCATGAATTGGATTCTATACTCAAAATGTTATTTAAAACTTAATAAACGAAATTGTATTGACATTGTAATTTAACCTGAATTAATAAAATATGCTAAATTCAGATATTTATTTATAAAATACAACTATTATTTTTAGTCGAACTGTTAATTTAAAAATTTTGATATATTTCTTTAGTCAGGCTCGAGTTTATTAAATTTAATTTTCATTAAATTATTATATATAAAATAAAGATAATCAAATACTAATAATTATTTTCAGTCCTTCGAAAGGACTTAATTCTTGAAAGGCTGATTTAAGTGATCGAATTTGTTTATATTTAAAAATTGTTTTTAATTTTACCACTCGTCTGTATATACGAGTATACAAACCAATATCTCATATCATTCACACATTTCATGTTTGATTTTAAATCAAAATAAAATAAATAAAAAATTTATACATTTAAGTAAATAAAACAGTTTGTTTTTTGTTTGCTGTTTTTATTATTAACAATCATATGATAACAATAAAAAATTTGTTACATTACTCAAAATTATATATGCGCTGTCATAAAATATTGCGAAACGAAAGAAAATGCTTGAAAAAAAACTGCCAGCTAGACAATATGACAGTTTTATGACGCCATATAAACAAGGAAAAACAAAAAAAAAAAAAAAAAAAAAAAAAAAACGAGCGTCAACGACAATGATGGCAATATGAAGGTAAAAAGCAAAAACAAATAAAAATGAAAACAGATAATATGGCAATATACAGTAGGGAGAGCAAATGGCAACATGTTGATATTTAATTTGAATTAATTTGTTTTTTAAATATTCAAGAAAATATGTTATTTTTAATTGACAACAATGAAAGTAGTGATGAAGAAATTAAAAAAAAGAAATGCTTAAGCTTCAGAGGAAAATTGTGAGGCAAAGATCATGCGTTTTCAATTTACCGGACAGCACGTAATTAATAAAACAATTTGCTGCGTATTTGTGGGAATTAATTTTTAATATTGGTTTTATTTTTAGCCAATAACAATTCATCAAAACACTAACATGTACTCATTTGTGCTCCACACTGTATGTAAGTGAATCGTAAAAAAAAGCAAATACATATATACAAATGTGCAATTTACTTTCAATTTCATCAAGCAAATTGTAAAACAAAAAATTGAAATGTACAAAAAACACAAACAATGAATCCTTTTTAGACACACTCAACAATGTGTTATTAAAATTTAAGTGGTCGTATAAAATAAATTTATCCATTTGAATTTATATACATTTTGTTTTTAAACAATAATTCATTTCAAAAAAAAAAAAAGTATTTTATGAAGACTGATTAAAGTTGTAACAAACTGAAATACAATATTTAATATAAAAAATCTAACTGGTATAGTAACTATAAAGTAAAACTTAATTACATATAAATTACAGTTGCATTACAAACTATATAACAAAAAGAAATAACTTTACTGTCACTACCAATCAATCAATTATTATTAAATATTAAATGCAATACACCCCAACCAACCACCATTAATGCTGTAAAGGACACGTTATTAACTCTACATAATTTAACTAGGATGTCACAAAACCCTCTTTCGCTCGATTTTTCCTGTCTTTCCATCTGTCTATTTGGGCATATCTTTGTCATTCATTTCATTCAAACAGCCAACACAGATAGATCAATGTAATCAGTATTAAGAACAATGACGATAATAATAACAACACAACACAATACAATACGGCCGGCAATCATACTCGTCATCATTATCCAACATTTGTACAAGCAGGAAGAGACCATAACAAAAAAAAAAAAAAACACGAACAAACAAAAAAACAATCATAATACTTAAACCAAAGCGGATTAAAATGAGCAAACACAAGAATATTGAGTATAAATGTCAATATGGTTTAAGCAACAACAACAAACAACAACAGCTGCTGCAGCAGCAGCACCAAAAACAATAATAATTACAGCAGGACCACAAGGCTGCAGGAACACAACAACATCATAGCAATCGGTTATAAAAATACAAAATACGAGGACAAGCTTAATAAATCGAAAAACTTACAAAAATGTTAAACTCTGCACTTTGCATTGGTTTCAAAGTTTCCCCAGCCTGGACAAAATTTTCCAAAGACAAAGATGCTCCCGTTTGGACAATATTGCTAAAGAAAAAGTTGCTCTAGTGTGAACAAGTTTTCTAAAGAAACAGTTGCTCTAGTCTGGAAAAGTTTTCTAAAGAAACTGTTGATCCAGTCTGGATAACTTTTCTAAAGAGACAGTGGCTCCACTCTGGAAAACTTTTCTGAAAAAGAACTTGCTCCAGTCTGGACAACTTTTCTATTGAAAAAGTTGCTCCAGTGTGGACAACTTTTCTACGGAAAAACCTGCTCTAGTATGGACAAGTTTTCTAACGAAACAATTGCTCTAGTCTGGACAACTTTTTTTAAAGAAAAAGTTGCTCCAGTTTGAATAGTTTGCTAAAGAAAACGTTGCTCTAGTCTGGACAAGTTATCTACAGAAAAAGTTGCTCTAGTCTGGACAAGTTTTATGAAGAAAAACTTGCTCTAGGCGGGGCAACTTTTCTAAAGAAAAATTTGTTCTAGTCTGGACAAGATTTCTTAAGAAAAAGTTGCTCTAGTCTGGACAACTTTTCTATAGAAACAGTTGCTCTAGTCTGGACAAGTTTTATAAAGAAAAACTTGCTATAGTCGGAACAACTTTTCTAAAGAAAAAGTTGTTCTAGTCTGGACAAGATTTCTTAAGAAAAAGTTGCTCTAGTCTGGACAAGTTTTATAAAGAAAAACTTGCTATAGTCGGAACAACTTTTCTAAAGAAAAAGTTGTTCTAGTCTGGACAAGATTTCTTAAGAAAAAGTTGCTCTAGTCTGGACAAGTTTTATAAAGAAAAACTTGCTCTAGGCGGGGCAACTTTTCTAAAGAAAAATTTGTTCTAGTCTGGACAAGATTTCTTAAGAAAAAGTTGCTCTAGTCTGGACAACTTTTCTATAGAAACAGTTGCTCTAGTCTGGACAAGTTTTATAAAGAAAAACTTGCTATAGTCGGAACAACTTTTCTAAAGAAAAAGTTGTTCTAGTCTGGACAAGATTTCTTAAGAAAAAGTTGCTCTAGTCTGGACAAGTTTTATAAAGAAAAACTTGCTATAGTCGGAACAACTTTTCTAAAGAAAAAGTTGTTCTAGTCTGGACAAGATTTCTTAAGAAAAAGTTGCTCTAGTCTGGACAACTTTTCTATAGAAACAGTTGCTCTAGTCTGGACAAGTTTTCTAAAGAAAAACTTGCTATAGTCGGAACAACTTTTCTAAAGAAAAAGTTGTTCTAGTCTGGACAAGATTTCTTAAGAAAAAGTTGCTCTAGTCTGGACAAGTTTTATAAAGAAAAACTTGCTATAGTCGGAACAACTTTTCTAAAGAAAAAGTTGTTCTAGTCTGGACAAGTTTTCTAAAGAAAAAGTTGCTCCAGTTTGGATAACTTTTCTAAAGAACGAGTCTAAAAAAGAATTTGCTCCAGTCTGGAAAAGTTTTCTAAAAAAAAGTTGCTTCAGTATGGATGACTTTTCTAATGAAACAGTTGATCCAGTCTGGACAACTTTTCTAGAGAAAAAGTTTCTTTAATCTGGACAACTTTTCTAAAAAAACTTTTCCAAAGCAAAAGTTAATCCCCTCTGGACAACTTTTCTAAAGAAAAAGTAGCTCCAGTTTGGAATAGTTTGCTAAAGAAAAAGTTGCTTTAGTCTGGACAATTTTTCTAAAAAAAAGTTGCTCCAGTTTGGAAAAGAAAAAGTTGCTCTAGTCTGGACAACTTTTCAATAGAAACAGTTGCTCTAGTCTGAACAAGTTTTATAAAGAAAAACTTGCTCTAGTCTGGACAACTTTTCTAAAGAAAAAGTTAATCCACTCTGGACAACTTTTCTAAAAAAAAGTAGCTCCAGTTTGCCATAGTTTGCTAAAGAAAAACTTGCTATAGTCTGGACAACTTTTCTATAAATATGTCAACAATACAACCTATTGAAGTGCATGTACACTTTCTACAAAACAGAAAATAAAAACAAAAATTATAAAATATTAGAAATATAAAAATTGTAAAAATATTTTCAAGTAATTCGAATACTAGCATTTGTTTAAATGACTGTCTAGCCTGCCCTGCTATATAAAAATTACATTTTGAACAGACTTGGTCTTGTCAACATTTAAACTCATATCATTTTCAAAATGACTGAAGCACGATGAAAAAAACAATAACAAACATAAAATGATGATGATTATTATTATTATTATTATTTGTTGTTGTTGTTTTTATTGTTCATAATTATGATGATATTGTTTAAAAAACAACAACCAAACAACCAACCCACCAACAACGAAATATATATAAAAATAAAAAAAATTATATATAAAACTTGGCATTTTATATCCTGTGTCCTGTGTCCATGTACAATATTGTTAGTGGACAATTGTAAAAGGATATAAGCACTCTTACACACACACACATATTGGCAAAGTTTTCTCCATATTTATTTTTTTTTATATTTTTTCATAATTTTGCTTTTTATTTCGTCTTTATTTTTATGCAGCTTTATAATTTACGAGTATATGACAATTTCATTTAGCCTGTAACTCAATTATTATTTACAGAAATAATATTTAAAAATGTTAATGAACATGAAGAGGATTTATAAACGACAACACACAGAAACAGAAATAATACATGGAATTTAATAACCGCACAGGGAAAAATCTTAAGGATTTTAAAATGTGTGAGTGTATGTGTATGTTTGGAGAATATTTGGTTTCTAAAGTTCATTAAGCTTTATATGTTTTTTTTTCAAAGGAAAACATATCTAGGGAACTTTTAATTAAGGAGCATTGAATATTATATTAAAGTAAAATTCATTGAATTGGTCTAAAACCCTCAGACGTATACTTGTTGGAATATTAAACTTAATTTAATAATAATCATACGCCCACAATAGCAAAACTTTGACTTGAATTTAAATTAAGTTATACATATGTATGTACGGCCCTTTGTTCCAACTTGGAACCATAGGAATCAATATATATAGATATATGTATGTATGTATAGCTGCTAACTTGTAATAAATTGCACAAAACGTCTAAATTAAATGAAAATTGTCATGTTTTAATTGAATAATGTTACGTTTAATTTAAGTTGTTAAAACATGCATTTCTTATTTATGATTGTGAGTACATGACTAACTGCTGCTGTTATGTGCTAATCTTTTATTATTTTTCCTTTTAGTTTACTTGATTTAGTTGGTGTTTTTTTTTTGTGACATTCCCTGTGGCCATCCTGTCAATTACATTGAAATCAATTAAGATGTTGGCAAATATAAAAACCAACTAAATAAAATGTAAGAAAATAAAGCAAAGCAGAACAAAAAAATAAAACACACAAAATTAAAAAAAAAGTAAAAGCAAAATTTTGAACAAAAGACACGTAGCACATGTAATACAACATGGTTTTTGGCATAAATACACATAACAAAGACAACATACAACGTGTGCACATACACTTTACAACTCTGCAACGCACTTGCTTAAAATGTACATAATAAGGGAGCTCACAAAACAGCAGTTAGCTTATTAATTTACAGTATTAGTTATGTTTGTCGTTGTTTACTCTTACTAGAGTTTTGCAAGACCAAACAGCATCATATAAAATAAAACTAAATATTTGCTGTGCTTTGGTCTAATTAAGAAAAGGTTTTTTTTAATAAATCAACGAGTTCAAATATATGTCATTTAGAGGTTTCGTCGTTTTCGGCAAATATTTGCCAAGTGTGACCGTAGCTTAAGCAAATTCATAATAATTTAAAATAATAAATACGCTTGCTTATATGGTTCCTAAATTTAAACTGATTATTTTAAATCGCTTTTAAATACTTTGATGGATTGTATATACATCACTATAAAGTTTTCTATGTTTGCATTATAGAAATACAAATTCGTGCAATCGTAATTGAGCTCTGCGTGGAGGTCAAGGAAGGTGGCAATCTGGCCGTCCTTTTTATACCCTTCACTTTCATAAGAAGGGTATATATATATAAGTTTGTCATTCCGTTTGTAATTTCCACAATATAAATTGCCGACCCTATAAAGTATATATGTATATTCTGGATCCTTATAGAAAGCAGAGTCTATTAAGCCATGTCCGTCTGTCTGTCTATCTGTCTGAGTGTTGAAGTAAATTTTCTGAAGTCCCCAGATATCTTCAATAAGTCTCTCAGACATGCTTTCAAGAAGTTTGCTATTTAAAATCAGCAAAATCCGTCCATAAATAATGGAGATATGAGCAAAAATCCGAGACACCCTCTGAAAATTTCATCAAAAAAACTTAGTGTATCAATATTGTTCATCAACAGATGGCGTTGATCACACAAAGTGTTCGAAAACTTTAAGTGTGTTCTTAAACCGTAATATTAATTATGCATCCACAACAAAGGTGAAGGGTATATTAGATTCGGCATAGCCGTATATAGCACTCTTACTTGTTTTTTTTTTTTTTTTTTGCATAAGGCTGTTTTTAGTACAAGGTTCTAGTTCGTCTTCTAATTCATGTTCCTGATCAGGATCTTGTTCAGTTTCTAGTGCAATTCCAGTTCTGGCTTTAGTTCTAATTCATGTTCTAGTTTAGGTTCTAGTGTCACTTCTAGTTCTTGATCATGTTTTAGTTGAGATTCTAGTTTAGTTTCTAATTCAGCTTTTAGTGTAGGTACTAGTTCAACTTCTAGTTCAGGTTCTAGTTCAGGATCTTGTTCAGTTTTTAGTTCAATTCCAGTTCAGATTCTACTATAGGTTCCAGTTGAACTTCTAGTTCAAGTTCCTGTTCAACTTCTAGTTCAGGTTGTAGTTCAGGTTCTAGTTCAGGATCTTGTTCAGTTTCTAGTCCAATTCCAGTTCAGATTCTACTATAGGTTCCAGTTGAACTTCTAGTTCAAGTTCCTGTTCAACTTCTAGTTCAGGTTCTATTTCAGTTTCTACTTCAGTTTTTGGTTCAGATTCTAGTTCAGGTTCTAGTTCAGGATCTTGTTCAGTTTCCAGTTCAGGATCTTGTTCAGTTTCTAGTCCAATTCCAGTTCAGGTTCTTTTACAGATTCCAGTTGAACTTCTAGTTCAAGTTCCTGTTCAACTTCTAGTTCAGGTTCTATTTCAGTTTCTACTTCAGTTTTTAGTTCAGATTCTAGTTTAGTTTCTAGTTCAATTTAATATTCAGTTTCTAATTCTAATTCAGTTCTTGATCATGTTGCAGTTCAGGTAATAGTTTAGGTTCTTGTTAAGGCCCTAATTCAAATTCTAGTTCAGGTTCCTATTCAACTTCTAGTTCAGGTTCTATTTCAGTTTCTACTTCAGTTTTTAGTTCAAGTTCTAGTTCAGTTTCTCATTCAGTTTCTAATTCTAATTCATTTCTTGATCATGTTGCAGTTTAGGTCCTAGTTTACATTCTTGTTAAGGTTCTAATTCAAATTCTAGTTCATGATCTGTTTAAAATGCCAGTTCAAGTTGTTGTTCAGGATCTAGATCAATTTCTCATTAAATTATAGTTTAGTTGTAGTTCAGTTCCAGATTCTAGTTGATGTTACATTTCAGTATCTAGTTTAATTTCTGTTACGTTCTAGTTCAAGTTTCATTTCAGGTTCTAGTAACTTGGATTCTATTTCACTTTCAATTTCAATTTCATGATCAGATTTAGATTATAGTTCAAGTTGTTGTTCAGTATCTAGTTCAGTTTCTAGTTTAGTTGCAGTTCGATTTTAATGTTAGGTTCTTCTCTAGATTCTACTACAGTTCTATGTAGGCTCTCCTAATATTTAATTGTAATAAACTGTGTGTGTGTAACATTGATTAAACATAACACGTACTACAGTGGGTAAGAAAAGCTGCTTTGTAATATACCACTGACCACAAGATAAAGAGATTTCAAGAAAAGATTTATGAATTGAAGTGTTTTAAGGACTTTAAAGCTTAATTTAGTAATTTTGTTATTAGAGAAATTTTATTTGGCTTGAGTTCGTTTTTGTTGTGGTTTTGCCTAAATGAGTAAAAAGGTTTCTTAAATAAATAAACGAATTCAAATATACAGGGTGTTCCAACTAGAACGCAATGGTGTCAATGGTGTTCGGTATCGTGAAATGATAACCAGTTTTTTCTTGGCTAGAATTGAAGAAAAGAAAACATGTCATACAGCCAGAGAAACAATTCAATTGCTGCATCAGTCATTTCCCGGTCGTGTTATTTTGCATTTTGGTCACCAGAATTGGCCGCCTAGATCGTGCGATTTAACACCTTTAGATTTTTTTCTTTGAGGTTTTTTGAAGTCGATGGTTTACGCGACAACGACTCAAGCCTTAACACAGGAAATTGGACGCTGCATTAATGAAATATTGCAGCATTTATGCAAAAAGGTCATTGAAAATTTCATTAAAGGTCGCGTGTGTGCAGCAAAGCCGCGGCGGCCATCTGCATGATATCTTTGTTCCATACATAACCTCATTCTGTCTACTTTACGATATAATAGAGTTTCACGATTTTTTTTAAATATCTGTGTTTTATTTAAAATTAAAAAATTGCGTCCTAGTTGGGACACCCTTTATGTATGCTATTGTATGGCAAATATTTGGCAAATGTCACCATACCTTAAGTAACATTGGCTGTGTGCATGGAACATTAACAGGTTCATCTCAAAATCTCAGCAAGAGATCAATAGTTTCAAGCAAGAATTCAGTTTTAGGATATTTAAATATTGTTTATTTTAGTTTAGGATTTGTTAATAAAAAGCAATTATAAAAAAAACCAGTATGTGGTTTGTTTTCCTCGTCTTCCTACGCTTCCATGTCCGCTTGACAAATTTGTTGAACAAAATACAAGCCATCAGGGGTGTCACAGAAACCAATTTTCGGAATTGGTTATAAAACCGACAAGAAAAAATGCTTTGGTGTCATAGGGCACTGCTACACGTTCAATAAATATCGAGATATTTCTAGTATCACGAATTAAAACACATGATCTAGATTAAAGCAATTTTAAGAGGATAAAATATTCTTATACTAATTATTATTTATTAATATTAAAAAAAAAAATTTGCTGCATTTTTGTCTAAATATCCCACTGTATTTTACATTAAGCAAGAAACCATTTAATAATAAACACGGTCAAAGTAAATCTTAAATAAAAAAAAAATAATTCCATTAGTTAAATAAATAAACAAAAGTAATTGACTAACGACGACATCAACTCATGAAGCACACTGACACACACAAACTAATTTCATCACACACACACACACACGAACACTTAAGTACACACAGAGATTTATATATAAATAAATATTGAGGTTTCTATACTACTACATGGGGCGGTTAGTGGGCTATAAACTTGAAGTAAAATCCAAGGAAACCCACAATGAGTAGGATGACACAGGGCGTTGCGTACAAAAACACTCATGTACACCTAGCAATATAAAACGTCAAGGTGAAAAAAGTGTCAGGCTCAGATTTTGTCATACAACAAATACTTATACACACACACACACACACAGATACAAATACAAATACACACGTATTTGTGCAAGTTTAAGTAGATGTTTTGGTGGCATATTTAAGCTAAAACGACGGACGTTAGCATTTGATTAGTAAATGCAGGATTTAGCTAGAGGAGGTCGTGGGGAAGGGGGGTCTTCAACGACAGAACATATTTGAGAAGTAAAATTTAGGGTAGATTTAACATATATGACATATACACGTGACACACCTTAGAAAGTTCTGTTTTTTCTTTGTGTGTTACATTTGCTCTTTATTTATTTAAAACCGAAAACCTTTAGCTGAATTTCGTGACCCGTTAAGATTGTACGGTTTTTGTTTTACGGGGGTGGTGGCGGTTTGGTTTAGTAACACACTTGTCTGCGCGTGTGTGTGTGTGGGTGAGTGCTTGTTTTTAGCGACAACTACATGTGTTGTTTGTTTTGTTTTACTTTTTAAGATCTTTTTTTTTTTTGTACAGGTTTAAGCGAATGTCATCTTAAGATTTTAACATGATTAAATATTATATGAGCTTCTAAAACTGATTCTAGCAGTTGGGGGTTTATAGTGTTTAGAGTAGCAATCAATTGTATAAACATTGACTCATTTTGGAATTAGTTATATTGTTTTGATTTCATATTATTTATTAATGTGGAATAGAGGAATTGAAAACTGGAGTTAAGTTTGCTGAAATAGAACCTAAACTAATTTAATTTTTCTTATTTATATGAATTTTAGATAAAATCTTTAAAAGCCATAGATTCCTTGTTAACCACCCTTCTTTGTACACAAAATTGGTTTTGTTGTGACAAGTACTAATCAAACTTTTATGAAATGAAATTTAATTATATCTACTTGTTTTGTAGAAAACATGTCGCATAAACATCATTTTACTGACAGCTTTAGCTGTACGAGTATTTGCTTATTAATGACATCTTCGATTTACGTACCTACGTGAATATTACGTACCTACGTGAAATGTCATGTTTTATAGCCATGAATTTCTTATTTTTATAATAATTTAATTGAATTTGAAGTGCTGTGTTAGATTGACACATGAATTAAGGCAATTGTGAAAATGATTACACCTAATTTTAGTCGCTATTTCTCAGTAGTTTAATTAGCGGCAAACACATACCCCCTTATTCATAAAACTTACAACAGGTTTATAAGAGGTTTATAAAACAAATTTTGTATGTAAATTTGCTTAATAAATCTGTTATAAACCTGTTGTAAGTTTAATGAATAAGGGCAATAGAATCTAAAATAGATGTTTAATAGATTTTAGCAATAGCTCTAATGCAAAGTTCTTCGAAAAGCACAATGTTGGTAATTTTTTTTTAGCCATTTCTTATAGTTTGTTTCTAACATTTTTTTTCAGCAGGAAACTATTTTTCGTTGTTATACAGTTCAACCGTGGTATAACGAATCTTAAGGGGATTAGAAAAAAAAACGTTGTAACGAATAATTCGTTACAATGAGGTTCGTTATATCGAGGTGAAGTTGCACTTCTATTCGTTATAATGAGTTAATAAAAAATGTTGTATATTAATCATCATCTGCTTACCATGTTATAGCGAACGATTTGCGCTAACAAATCAAAACACATTTGAAGGAAAACACTGTTGCAAACACAATCAGGTATGTGATGGAAATCGAAATCGAAAACGAAAACGAGTGAATTTTAGAAGTTAATTTTGTCGTTATATTTCTATATTGAAACAGTTTTATCCCACAAAATATAAAGATAATTTGCTATGAAAGAGAATCTTAAAACAAAAATTTTAAAAATTTGATTAGAAATACTTTAAAATAAACTTCAAAACCTCACTCGTTTTCGTTTTCGATTTCCATCACATACCTAAATAATTTTGTGTGTATCTGTTTCATATAATTTGGATTAATTGATGGTAATCGTTATGAAAAGGTTGTAAGTTGACAAAATTTGTTAAATAGAGGTAAATAATTCTTTCTATTTCGTTAGTCTGCAGTGAATGAAAATTCGTTATAGCGAGGCTATTGACAAATGCATTCGTAGTAATAGAGAGGTTTATTTTGTATTAAATCTTATGGAGCGTTGTAGGGGATTTCAAAAAATTCGTTAAATTGAGGAATTCGTTATAGTAAAGGTTGTTATATCGAGGTTTGACTGTAATATATTTTAAAATTTTCTTGATTTGATGTCCTATATAATTTCTTAACAATATTTTTTGGCAATTTTTACTCTATAGCATGCGGTTAGAATTGCTAGCAATAGCCAACAAAATGCTTAAGATTTGCTAAATTGCTCTTCAACTTCACTTTAGACAAAGGAAAGTTCCTCATCTTTACATAGAGACTCAACTTTACTAGAGACTATTAAAGTTTCTTAACTTTACTAGAGGCTCAATTTTTCTAGAGACTACTAAAGTTCCTCATCTTTACTAGATACTTGTAAAGTTCCTCAAATTTAATAGGGACTAACAAAGTTCCTCAATCTAGAGACTCAACTTTACTAGAAACTATTAAAGTTTCTCAACTAGTAAATGTTCTCAACTTTACTAGGCGCACAACTTTACTAGAGAGTAGTAACGTTCTTTAACTTCACATTGACTAATGAATTTCCTCAACTTTACTAGAGACTCAAAACTTAGTAAAGTTCCTTAACTTTACTTGAGACTAGAAAAGTTCCTTAACTTTACTAGAGAATTGTAAGGTTCCTCAACTTTACTAGAGATTTAACTTTACTAGAGACTAAAAAATTTTCACAACTTTATTAGAGACAAGTAAAATTCTTCAAGTTTATTAGAGACTAGTAAAGTTCCTCAACTAGTAAATTTTCTCAACTTTACTAGGCGCACATATTTACTAGAGAGCAGTAGCGTTTTTCAACTTCACAATAGACTAGTAAAGTTCCTCATCTTTACATGGAGACTCTACTTTACTAGAGACTATTAAAGTTTCTTAACTTTACTTGAGACTAATAAAGTTCCTCAAATTTACTAGCGCCTAGTAAAGTTCCTTAACTTTACTTGAGACTAGAAAAGTTCCTTAACTTTACTAGAGAATTAACTTTACTAGAGGCTAATAAATTTTCACAACTTTATTAGAGACAAGTAAAATTCTTCAACTTTACAAGAGACTAGTAAAGTTCCTACACTAGTAAATGTTCTCAACTTTACTAGGCGCACAAATTTACTAGAGAGCAGTAGCGTTTTTCAACTTCACAATAGACTAGTAAAGTTCCTCATCTTTACATGGAGACTCTACTTTACTAGAGACTATTAAAGTTTCTTAACTTTACTAGAGAATTGTAAGGTTCCTCAACTTTATTAGAGATTCAACTTTACTAGAGACTAGTAAATTTTCTTAACTTTACTAGAGACTAGTAAAGTTCCTCAACTACAATCTTATATTAATAGCTGCTATCATTTCTATTTGTACTGTTTAAACATTGTAAATTACATTCTTCCGGTTTTACAGTGTAATTCAGAGATAAACACAAGTGCATTTTGCTCACAAGCAAGTGGCACACATAATATTTGTTTGATGACCTCAAGCTGTTGACAAATTAATGTGTTGTGATGGTGTTTGTGTTACGTATTAATGTGCCAGCAAGTATTTTTCACTTTTTCTGTTGGCTATAAAACAAGTATAACAAGTATTTTTTTCTTAGCAGGAATTTGATTCAGCAATCCGTTTTTGAATAATTTTCCATTTAAGTTGTCTGCCAATACAAAATGCTTGCCAATACAACAAGGATAAAACTGTTCAATATTACGTTATTAACAGATGTCATATTTTAATCCTTGTTTATAAAAATAAATAAAACAGCAAATAACAAACGATAGATAAGGTTTTATTAGGATTTAAAAGCAGTAAATAAGAGCTAACAAAAAGTGACAAGTAAAGTTTTGTTGTGGCAGTAGAAAAAATTTAAATTTTCACAACTAGGAGCAGTTAACTTAAAAGCTAGTTTATGAAACAAATAAGTATTGCTGCTAAACTGAAATTTTCTAGTTTTGTTGTTTTTATACGGATTTAGAATCGACCATAATTTCAAATTCTTATTAATTCGTTTCCACTCTATGCATTTGTTTATATTCATCTCCACTATTTTCATTTAACTAATAATCGTAACATATGACAGCTTAAAAACTATACATACACAACAAACTAAAAGCCATACATGCTAGTTTCATTAAATCCTTGGGGATTTATTTTTTCATATTTTTGTGCAACATATCAAATATTTTTATTATTGCTGTTTGTTGTATTTTGCAATACAACGAATTAATCCAAATCCTACAATAAGTGACTAATATACGCATACACAGCTATATGCATACATGCGAGGACGAGGATATATGTCGATGTCCTGGCTGGCACCCCTGCTCAGCTATACACAGCCATATAAACAACAATATATGGCTGCTAAGATGGGGTATAGCAAATATGATTGTCAGTCTTATATCTAATATTTATCTGTGGTATAAGGGCAGTGAGAGTTCGCAAGGAGGTAGAGAGGAAAAGCACTGTATATTTTTTTCATGCACTGGGAGAAATAAAAGAGTAATATGAAGGCAAACAGGGCATGTAGTTTTCAGACATATGAAAAAAAGTTGCGCAACTTTACTAAAGCATTGTAAAGTTAAAATAATTTACTAAAGTCTTTAAAAGCTGAGATACTTTACTAAAGCATAGTAAAATTGAAAAACTTTACCAAGTTATAGTAAAGCTAAACAACTTTTTATTCTTTATAAATGCACTACCTTGCATTGCAAATTTCCAACAATAATTTTTTCTATGTATATGAAAACTATTTGTGTATGTTTACCCCACTTGCATTCATTATTATTTGATACATTTTCATTACTTTTTTCATTATAAATTAGAATCATAATATAATGTCTTGCTACATAATCACACAACTATAGGAGAATGTATACGAATATACCATACATGTATGTTTAAAAGCTGAGAGTCAAGGTTTCTTTTATTTCCTTTTAATCGCGTAAAACTGCATTTTCCTAGAGTCTACATTAGTACTCGTATATGTGTAAGATGTGTTAGTATTGTGTATAGATATATGTGTTCGTATGTTCTATATGAGTCTCTTGGGTATGTTTATCATCGTTTTATTGTTCTGGTGTCAATAGCATAATTGTTCTTATGACATTCATCCATTGATTCGTTGGTTCATACGTTCATTCGTACATTAATTGTTATGGTTACACTCTCCTGATGAAATAATAATAAAATAATAATAATTTTCTTCATTCTTCCTATCTATCAGTTGCACTCACATCACTCTTTGCCACAGCACATACACCTACCACTTCGTGTAGTGTCTTTAGTGTTTTTGTTCGATTTTTGTTTTCATTTCATTTGCTTTTCATTTGCAATTTCTTTATCCTTTGTCTACGGGAAAGATACGTGTTTCTAATACTTTGGGGTAGTATCGATAAATTTGTATTTGCAGAGACAACAGTGGTTAGCAAAAGTTGGCAGCAGCAAGTAGATTACAATTTCTAAATATTGCGGGAATAATAATTAAGCTAATGTAAGAGACCCACTGAAATCAGGACTTAAACCAACTAGAGCAATATTGTTGCTATAAAAAAATTGCTTGGACTAAGTCTAGAGCAACATTATTTCAATATTAAAAATATCTAGAAACTAGAGCAACATTGTTTTCATAGAAAAGTTGTCTAATGACTAGAGCAACATAGAAATGCCTGTCTAGAATCTATAGCAACATTAGTTCTTACAAAATTCTGTATAGAACCTACAACAAAATTTTCTATAGAAATGTTATCTAGAGTTTACAGCAACATTTTCTATAGAAATGTTGTCTAGAGTCCACAGCAACATTTTCTATGGAAACTTTTGCAACATTCTCTGTAGAGATGTTGTCTAGACTCTATAGCAAAATTTTCCCTAGATATACAGCCCAATCATGAATAAAAATTCCGCGGGAGTTTTTTCCCTTTTTTATTTTTTTAACATTGAATTTAAATAGGAAAAATGAGAAAAGGAAAAAAAATCCCGCGGAATTTTTATTCATGATTGGGCTGATATTGTCTTGAGTCTACAGAAAATTTTTTTTGTAGAAATGTTGTCTAGAATCCAGAGCAACATTTTCTATAGAAACGTTTTTTTCATTATTTAACTGATTGTTCGACCTTTTTATTTATTAAACAATTATATTTTTATTTTTCGAAATTAAGGTCTTTTATTTTAATTTTGAAAAATAAAACGTTTTTGCTAAACACTCTGTGAAGAGTCTACAGCAATAGTTTCTATATAATAGTCTGTGTAGAGACTAGTGCAACATTGTTCCTCTAGAATAGTTGTCTACGATCTATAGCAACATTTTCTATAGAAATATTGTCTAGAGTTTACAGCAACATTTTCTATAGAAAAGTTGTCTAGACTCCACAGCAACATTTCTATAGAAATGTTGTCTAGACTCCACAGCAACATTTTCTATAGAAATGTTGTCTAGAGTCCACAGCAACATTTCTATAGAAATGTTGTCTAGAGTCAACAGCAACATTTTTTATACAAGTGTAATCTAGAGTCTACAGCAACATTTTTTATGGAAACTTTTACAACATTTTCTGTAGAGATGTTGTCTAGACTCTACAGCAAAATTTTCCTTAGATATGTTGTCTTGAGGCTACAGCAACATTTTTTTTTTGTAGAAATGTTGTCTAGAATCCAGATTAACATTTTCTATAGAAACGTTTTTTCTTAAAAACTCTGTCAAGAGTCTACAGCAATTTTTTCTATATAAAAGTCTGTATAGAGACTAGTGCAACATTGTTCCTCTAGAAAAGTTGTCCAGAATTTATAGCAACATTTTCTATAGAAATGTTTTTAAGAATCTACAGCAACATTTTCTACAGAATAGTCTGTCTGTAGACTAGAGCAACATTGATCATCTAGAAAAGTTGCCTAGAGTCTACAGCAACATTTTCTATAGAAATGTTGTCTAGAGCAATATTGTTTCCATAGAAAAATTGACCAGAATCTAGAACAACTATCAAATATGTATGAATACTTTTGTTTAGCACTGTATATTTTTGATTATATTGTTCTAAATATGAGTGATTATCTTGATGCTTTTGTCTATTATTTATGTATATAAAGAGAGACTTAACAGCTCTCTAACGATTATTTAACAAAAGTGAAGTTTTAAGGTTAATTTAATTAAAACAGCAGCAGTTTATAATACCCCAGACACATACAGACGTACAAATAATTCACAATTCACATACATAACTTACCCAACAATTTCACAAAATATTTAATTTTATTTGAAATATTTTTTTAAAATCTCTTCACCTAAATCTTTTAATCATAATTTCTTTTCTTGCTCACCTGTTAAAACTTATAATCATTATTTGTATGAGTCTATACAAATTTACATACAACCTATAAGATATTTTACATTTTCACAGCCTCTGTAAATACCGCTCTTAATTCTAAGCCGCTTTTTTCTTCTACGTTGTCGGTTAAAGCCATATTAATGTGTTTAAACGAGATTCGTGTTCATGTTGGTTGGTTGGTTTATTTTTATGTATTTTATTTTTTTTTTCACTAACAAGTATAATACTTTATTTTAATCGCCTTAAAATCTTTGAATTTAATTAAAGTATTTTAACAGAAAAAAAAGAAAAACACATTTTTTGTTGTTGTTGTTGTCTGCTTTTTTTATGTAGAACTTTTATTCTATGTACATGATTACAGTAACAATTTATATTATAACAAAATAAGAGAAACAAAAAATTACTGAGAGCTAAACGAAAAAAAGAAATCAGTAAAGAACTTTTGTCTGGGAATGATATTTTTAGTAAGTACGGCAGCATTAACAACAATAGAAGGAGGACAACCTGTGTGTGTGTGTGTGAGTTTGAATATAAAAGGAAGGTGTCAGACATGGCCGTAAGGCGATAACACTTACAGGTATAACCGTAATAAATATTTAAGAAAGCAGAACAAAAAAAAAATTATGTTGTATAATCAAGGACCAGTAAAATTATTTTAGATATTTAAATCTGTAAATCTGGAATGTTTAGAAATATTAAGGAAAAAAAGCTAGAATTTAAAGCAAAGAGCTGCGAGTGCTTGATAAAATAATACCAAATATGAAATGATTTGGACTGTCAGGCCTATTCAGACAACTTTTTTAATCTGGCCAATTTTTTTTAAAAAAAAAGTTGCTTTAGTGTGGACAACTTTTCTAAATAAAAATTTGCTCCACTCTGGACAACTTTTCCAAAGCAAAAGTTAATCCACTCTGGACAACTTTTCTAAAGAAAAAGTTGCTCCAGTTTGGAATAGTTTGCTAAAGAAAAAGTTGCTTTAGTCTGGACAATTTTTATAAAAAAAAGTTTCTCCAGTTTGGACAACATTTTTAAAGCAAAAGTTGCTCCAATCTAAACAACTTTTCTAACGAAAAAGTTGCTCCACTCTGGACAACATTTCTAAAGCAAAAGTTTCTCCACTCTGGACAACTTCTCTAAAGAAAATGTTGCTCCACTCTGGACAATTTTTCTAAAAAAAAAGTTGCTACAGTCAGGAAAACTTTTCTAAAGAAAAGGTTGTTTTAGTCTGAAAAACTTTTCTAAAGAAAAAGTTGCTTTAGTCTGGACAACTTTTCCAAAGCAAAAGTTGCTCCAATCTAGACAACTTTTCTAAAGAAAAAGTTTCTTCAGTCTGGATAACATTTCTAAAGCAAAATTTGCTCCACTCTGAACAACTTTTCTAAAGAAAAAGTTGCTTTAGTCTTGACAACTTTTCCAAAGCAAAAGTTGCTCCAATCTAGACAACTTTTCTAAAGAAAAAGTTTCTTCAGTCTGGAAAACTTTTCTAAAGAAAAAATTGCTCCACTGTGGACAAATTTAGCAAAGAAAACGTTACTCCAATCTGGACAACTTTTCTAAACAAAAAGTTGCTCCAGTTTAGAAAAGTTTGCTAAAGAAGAAGTGGCTCCAGTCTGGACAACTTTTCCAAAGACAAACTTGCTCTAGTCGGGACAACTTTTCTAAACAAAATGTTTCTCCAGCTTGTACAACTTCTCTAAAGAGAAAGTTGTTCCACTCTGGACAACGTTTCTAAAGAAAAAGTTGCTCCAGTTTGGACAACTTTTCTAAAGATAAACCTGCTTTTCCATGAACAACTTTTCTCAGGTCAATGAACTTCTTATTGACTTGTTCAATTTCCTCCACTAAACCTGACCATAATACAAAATATGTCAATATACTTTCTATTCTATACATTACATTTCTATTTATTAGATTATTAATTTGATTGAAAGGTCTTAAATGGATTTTTTATGATTCATAATAATAATTTCAATATACAAAGTAAATAATCATATTGTAGCTAGACAGTGACAGTAAAGTTGAGGTCGAGGAAAGAAAACAAGAGTAACAACACAGAAGTAGTCGCTAAAATAGCACTGCAAACACTTTAATATTGATATATTGATGAAAAGTTTATTTTTTTTAAGAAGTATTTTGGTTTTTTGCTGGAAATTAATATTTTCTAAACTAAATTCAGCAAAACGCAGCAAACAAAGAAATACATACTTTAAGATAAAGAAGCTGTAAAACTTACAAAAGATTTTCATTTTTGACAAATTATTATGAAGGATGTGCATGAGAAACTAAAAGCAAAAGAACATTTTGTAGCAAACAAGGGAGTAAAAAAAAAACTCAAAACAGGAATATTCCAGTAGCAGCGTATCTGCGGCAGCGGTTGTATCTTGCTGCAATATAAACATTTACAATTTACACAACAGGATGTTGTTGTCCATGTTAAACTTGTTCTGTGTGTGAGAGCTGAGAGTTTGAGAATTTGCTAAATGAAGTCAAAAAGTTATATTTTTTTTTCTTGATAACGAATGTATGAAATGTTTAAAGGATAATATAGAAATAAACCGCATCATCAAAAAAAAAAAAAAAAAAAAAACTAGTCAATGTGGCTGTTAGACTTATCTCTTTCCGTTTCTTTTTTTTATAATTTTAGTTTAAATATTGTATAAATGACAAGGAAAAAGTTTACTTTGTAATTGTGTTTATTTTTTTTAATGTTGGAGTTGTCTTTTTGATGCAGGATATAGCGGGAGAGTTTTACTTTTCGTATCTGTCTGCGTTTTTGGTGGGTTTTGTTTATTTGGTGTTCATTGGTTTTTAGTTAGTAAAAGAAATGTATACTGAGTATATAAAATTGATACGATTGAAGGTATGTGCAGCCATAACTGGAAATCAGAGAATATAAATGAGTTTTTTATAAAAAAGATTGCTCCAGTACAGACAAGTTTTCTATAGAAACTGTTTCTCTAATACCAGACAAATAGAAAATGTTTCTCTAATACCAGACAAATAAAAAATTTTGCTTTAACAAAAGACAAATTTTCTATAGAAAAACTACAGACAAGTTTTCTATAGAACATTTTCTTAACATCCTGAATCTTTCACATTACCTTTAGGGTTCTTTCCCTCTAAGATGTTTATCTTTTTTTTCGTACTTTTACACGTTTCTAGACTAGACGTCGTCAATTGCTGCATCATTATTTTTTGTCAGTTGTTTAATTTTGTGTTGCTCTGTTGTGTTGCTTTTTTTTTTGTCTCGCTGTGCCACAAAATATAACAACTTGTTTATGCAACAGAACACTGTAAAATGTCAGCCAATTTGTTTAGTATTTTAATCTCAATTGCAGTTCAATAAGTTGAATTGTGTTTTTTATGTTTGCTCGTTTTGTGTGTAACCCAGCAAATTCATCATTTGCAATTCGTAGCAGCACTAGTGAAGCGTCCGTCCGGTTTCACAAATCACAGATAATTTATAATCAAAAATAAAGTAAAAATAAATTGTTAAGAAAATTATGAAGGAGATCATACTCAGTGATATTTTTAAGCAAGACCAGATTAAGACTCATAGAGTAAGCAATAAGCAAACCACACACACAGAGGTACGGAAAGATTTTGTGAATTTAATACCAAGTCGGTGATGGCTTTTAAAAGTCTTTTGAATTTTCTAGGCTGTATTGTGTTTGGTAAATAGTTGACAACAGCCACCATAATGTCTACATTTCTTTTTGCTCCGTCTACCAATTTATTATAATGATGACTAGTAACTTGGTCCTTAATGTTATTCGTAGCCAGTCAAAAGCAAAGAAAATAAGTAAATGTTTCGTATTTGTGTTTATAAATGACTTGATAATAATATACAATTTATAAAAGTTTTATTCATTTCATTCATATACAGGAATTGAATTACTTTTTTTTTGCTTTGTATTACAACTTAGGAGACGTTTTTCAATTATAATTTCTTTTTGCATTTTTATTGTATCATTCAACTTGAATTAAACAGGTGTATGGCTAAATCAGATAAAACAAAAAAATATTTAAATTTATTGTAATAATGATAACAGCAACTGAAAAGTAATTGTAAGTTTCTATAAATAAATATAAAACTTTGTAATGCAAAGTGAATTAATGAATAAATTTTTATTAAACAGAAGAAAATTTAAAAGAAGGTAGAACTTTTTAAAAACAGTCGTTAGTTACTGCTCTTGAGTAGACAAGTTTGGGAAAAGTTGCTGTGGTTGCTCTGGTAATCGAGACAAGTTTTATATAGAAAGAGTTTCTCTGGTACCCCAGACAAGTTTTCTATAGGAAGTGATGCTCTGGTACCCCAGACAAGTTTTCTATAGGAAGAGATGCTCTGGTACCCCAGAAAAGTTTTCTATAGGAAAAGTTACTCTTGTACCCCAGAAAAGTTTCTCTGTTTTCCCTTGTTTTTTATAGGAAATGTCGCACTGGTACCCCAGACAAGTTATCCATAGGAAGTGGTTTTCAGTTACCCCAGACAAGTTTTCTATAGTTTCAATTAACCAATTATTTATATTTATTTACAAAACTATCATTTCTTAAAATATCTTAAACTGTAACCACTTCTTAAAAGAAAGTAAATAGAAACAACTACAGTTAAGGACGTAAGTCTTCATACATCAGCAAAATTTCACTAATCAAACTGTACCAGAAAAAATTTTTAAACCTAAAAATTCAATTCCATTTTGATTACACTTCCTAAACAGAAAATTATTTTTTCTAAATTTTTGATATTTCTTTAGTCAGGCTCGAGTTCATTAAATTTAATTTTCATTAAATTATTTTTACTAAAGGTAGGAATTGTAAATTCAACCCAAGTTCGATCCCCAGCTCAGTCAAGAAAAATTATCAATAAATTTTAATAGAGATTTCATGTTGTAAAAACAATTCCTACCTTGGGCAAACCTGTGACCGATATGATTTTATCACGAAGAAAACGTACAAAAAATATAACAGAAAATGATAAAGATACATTCCATCTCCAAAATCCACTCGTATTGCACTGGGATTGTAAACTTCTTCCCGATATTTCTAACGAAAAACAAAAAATCGATAGGGTAGCGGTAATCGTCAGTTCTGGTAGAGTAGAAAAACTTCTAGGAGTCCCGAAGATAACCAAAGAGACCGGTGCACAGCATGGTAATGCTTATTTGCAGGTCTGCAACATTCGCGGACTATAATTAATTTAATTGAAAAAGGTCTACATAAAGAAATTATATGGATTGCTTGTCGTCATCATATGTCTGAGGTAATGATTTCTAATATATTTAAAGAGCTTTTTGGACAGACTGTAGGACCGGAAGTACAACTGTTTAAGCGTTTTTAAAAACAATAAACAAAAATCGACAAAGCAAATTTTACGTTAGGAGAAAATGCTGGACATGAAAAGTTTCACTCATTCCTTACAACGGATCCTGCAGTGTGGAAGGATGATGCAATTTATATTCAGATGAAAGAAAGAGCGAGCCTTTTAAGAGTTGTAAAGGATTATTCAGACCGTGGTATTGCTTTGGTTAACAAATTTAACAACTCTATCACAAAAAAACGAAGAACAGAAACAATATTTGCTCCTGTGGCTTCAAAAGACAACATTCAAAAGATGAAACTCGGAGAATAAAAATAACGTTAGAAATGTAATTATTACCACTAAACAAATAATATATGCAGCACTTAAAAGTGTTTTGTCAATATGTAAATTTTATGTACATAAATAATAAATTTTTTTATAAAAATTAAATTTTTGTTTGCATTTGAAAAATCGTAAATTTGTCTGAAATTTTAAATATATATTTATTTTGTGTATTGGAATAGGGACAGCCTTGTGGAGCACCCGATTTTAATGTTTTTGCATTTTGAGCCAGTCTAATGGCGTATGTGTATTATACAATTCAATTTCAATAACACTCATACGCATGGGTGTCCATAAGTATTGTAATTTTCATTGCAGTATGAGTTTAACTGACGAAAATATGAAATTTTGGGTATGTATGAAGACTTAAGTCCCTAACTGTATAAAGTCTATAGCATTAACCCATTGTGTCTCTTTCTTAAACGTAGAGTAATATTTCAATCAAAACAAGACATAAATTACACAGGTTTCAAAAACAAACAACAAACAAACTATGTAAATAACAATAACAACAGCAACAACTATACCTGCAATAATTTAAACAAAAACTATATTAACTACTTAAAATAAAATCAAAAGTGAGGAGTCATAGATTTAGGAAGAAATATAAACAAGAGAAACAGCTATAGGAATGAAAGAGGACATGATATAAAAGAGAGATATACAAATGAACTCATATGTGAGATTTGCATAAAAATGTTAGAGAGCGAGTGCAAGTGAAGAATAAACAATTTTTACTGCTAGTTGCATTGCAGTAAAAAAAAAACTAACAACAAGTAAACAAGTTTTGTTTAAGAATATTTGTAAGGCCAGTAAATAGAGACTGGGCTGTGTAATATCCCCTCCCCCTTACATCTGGTTATTGTGTCTTCATTCACAAGTTTCCTAGAAAATTCTAAATGCTGCCGTTAAAAATAAAAACTAATTTTTTTTTTAATAAGCCAGAGAGCAGAAACCCAAACTTGTTTTAAATAAAGTTACCGGAAAATTATAAAAACAAGTACAATTTCTACTCAAACTCCATTAATAAAACTTCACAGACCTTCAAACATATTCACACAAGTACACAGCACTAAATACATACAAACCACTCTTTTACTCTTTTACAATTTTCACTAGTTGAGCAGGGTTAAAGACAAGAAGAAAGTCAAATTATTATTATTTCTTTTTTTTGTTTTTGTTGAAGTATTTTGTTTTAAGATTGTACAAATTTTCTAGTACTTAAAAACCAAAGCAGTACTTTGCCAGTATTTTGTTGTTGAAGTTCAGACATCAAGCTGTGTTGTATGTCAGTGTTGACGACAGCAATTGCTAGACACGCAGCCTAAAAGTATGCAGTAATATATTCTATACAAAAACATAATACAAAGTACAGGAAGAGAAAGAAACAAAAATAGATACACACTCATACACTACAAGGAAATATAGTTTGAAAGTTTTGTTTTATTTTTTAAATAGTTAGAGGGAGGGACTTAAACCACGAAGGTTAAAAAAGGGGCCTTCTTTATCTAGACTAGACACACTTCTTCTAGGCAAAACTTGTCTACACTAAAGAAACTTTTCCTAAAGAAAACTTATCTTCCAGACAACTTTTCCTAAAATAAATCTGCAACTATTTCTAAAGAAAACTTGTCTGGTAGCAAATGTTTCTAAATGGAAACCGCAACTTTTTCTATAGAACATTTGTCTGTACCACATCAAGTTTTTCAATAGAAAACTTGTCTGTACCACATCAAATTTTTCAATAGAAAACTTGTCTGTATCACAGCAACATTTTCTATAGAAAACTTGTCGGTATCACAGCAACATTTTCTATAGCAAACTTGTCGGTATCACAGCAACATTTTCTATAGAAAACTTGTCGGTATCACAGCAACATTTTCTATAGAAAACTTGTCGGTATCACAGCAACATTTTCTATAGCAAACTTGTCGGTATCACAGCAACATTTTCTATAGAAAACTTGTCGGTATCACAGCAACATTTTCTATAGCAAACTTGTCGGTATCACAGCAACATTTTCTATAGCAAACTTGTCGGTATCACAGCAACATTTTCTATAGCAAACTTGTCGGTATCACAGCAACATTTTCTATAGCAAACTTGTCGGTATCACAGCAACATTTTCTATAGAAAATTTGTCGGTATCACAGCAACATTTTCTATAGAAAACTTGTCGGTATCACAGCAACATTTTCTATAGAAAACTTGTCGGTATCACAGCAACATTTTCTATAGAAAACTTGTCGGTATCACAGCAACATTTTCTATAGCAAACTTGTCGGTATCACAGCAACATTTTCTATAGCAAACTTGTCGGTATCACAGCAACATTTTCTATAGAAAATTTGTCGGTATCACAGCAACATTTTCTATAGAAAACTTGTCGGTATCACAGCAACATTTTCTATAGAAAACTTGTCGGTATCACAGCAACATTTTCTATAGAAAACTTGGTCGCCCCTGTTTATCTTAAATTTTAAATGCTTAGTTTCTTTTTTAACTTTCTAATGGGCTGTTTTTATGTTTATTACTATTATAAATTAGTATTACAATGAATTTTCTTTTGTTTTTAATTATTGTTTCCTAACAATAACTACATGCAGACAATTGAGGTTTTAAACCAGACTGTATATTTTTTCTTGCGAACCGCTCTAAAAACTGAAACTTCTATATATATTTCGCCTGAGCAAAAGGGTTGTCTGAAACCTTTTTATATTGTTTATTTATGCAGATGGTGGTATTTGGCGGGGTAGGATGATAATTTTAAATAGTGAAAGATGGGAAAAAGTGATTAGTGAAGAATGTTTAAAACAACATATTTTCACATACTCAAAAGCCATTGAAACCAAATACCAAAAAAAAAAAAGAAAAGAAAACCATGTTCAAAACGTTTTTCTTTAATTTAAAAGCGAACAAGTTCAAGAAACTTTTCCAGAAGAGAAAAACAAAAAACAACAAGTGAACGAACACATGTAAGTTTAGTCTACATTAGGGGGCAACGGATTTTTAGGACAGCTTAAATGAAGTTTCTAAACAGTTTGTAAAATTTAGCAAAACAATCACTTGAGGGCTAAAAATTTCAAATGTTTAGCTATGTAATAATCCTAGTAATTTCTGTATGGGGGTTTATGCTGCTTATAATTTGTTGCCACCCTAATATATCGCTTTGAAGACAACATCAGAAATTAACCCTTTTCAAAAGCAAAGTACATACGAGTTTTTGTGTTATTTAAACTAAGAAACCTACATATGACCATGATTCCTCTCTCTCTCTCTCTTTTTAAAGTTGTTATAATAAATTTCCAACCAAAAAACCTCAAAGTATACTATATAAATATGTTTAAATAAATTTTTAAATTATTTTAATTTGTTTGTGTGCGCGCGTGCATGTGCATGTGTTTGAATTTGCTTTTAAAACCAGAGGGTAAAAAACCATAACCCAACTACAAAGACAGTGGAGAAAGTTTCTTTTTAATAGAAATTAAATTTTCTTTAAGATTTATTTAACTCACATGTAACGTTATTTATTTAACACAATTTTCCCAACAAACAAAATAAAGACAGCTGTCATGAGTTGGGTGTGAGAAAAGGAATATCAAGAAAAGGGATAAATATTAAAATAGCTGGAGGTTAAAGGTTAATAAAACAATATATAGTATAAATTTAAATGTATAAAATTTACAAAAGGAAGGTTTTATATTGCCAACTAAAAGGCCAATTAATATTTGCTATATAGATGAAATAGTCTTCCATAAAATTATTTTATTTTTAATAATACATATGTAGGTATGTATGTGTTATGGATTTTTATCTAATAAAAGTTTTGTTATTCATCTTTTAAGGTTTGTATTTATTATGGTGATTAAGTTAGTTTATTTTTTTAAATTATTTGCTTTAAGAAATAATATCCTTAGGGCAGCAATTAATTTCCTTTGATGTGGGAATTTACATATTTGCATTATCTCCACAAGGATCCTCAGAAATAATTAATGTTTAAATGCGTGTTAGCAATTTTTAAACAGATTTTCTTTCAAAGATTTTGATTATTTTTAAAAATATTTTAAGAGAACAAAAGTCCTTTAAAGAAGTTTTGAAACTAAGACCAAGACTAAGACTAAGATTCTGATATGACCGAAATCTCATTATGCCTCCATTCCATCACTGAAAATTTCTTCACAAAAAACATGGTCTTAAATCTCTATAGCAAACTCGTTCTTTTTACGAACAACGAATTCCGAAATAAGCTTTTATCATAAGTATTTGTGCAGTGTTAAATTGTTTTTGATTGTTGTCAAACTTGACATGAGCTTGCAAGTCAAGCAGCAATTTCAATACGTTTGCGAGCAGCAGGACTCATCCCAAAGCAGGAAAAATGGGTATGAATTGAAGTCCAGAGACCTTGAAAGACCGAATTACTGCATACTGCAAATTGGAATCATTACGATATCTCGAAGCATAAGAAATCGTATATTAGCACCGTTGTAATTCTCGTCCTCTTTCCTATTCACCAGCTGTGTGCTGAGTTTTTCATTGTGTCCCCCTATTTCCAGCCTTTTGAAAGTAGTGTGGCTGAAGGTTTAACTTTTAATGTTCCCAAACGGTATTGCGACTGTTAAAGCAGATGCTCAGATACTCCTCTGAACAGTTCGTCTTCCCGTTCATTATCGTATATGTCCGCAGGTACTAAAGTACATTGCTTACACTGCCTGACTAGAATAGATGTTGTAGTATGGAATTTGAGTGAGAGTGTTGCTTGGCTGTAGACATAAATATTTCTTAAATAAATAAAATTCTACTTGCTTCCCCAAACGCTAGTATATCAGCCTGAAAACCACCAGATTTATCTGAGAGGCGTATTGTAGAACAGACCTTGTGCGTACACTACTACTACTAATCGTACTACTACTATTTCTTTCGATCCATGTAGAACGCTTTCTCTAGGCTATGTATGATTCACTTAAGAATGGGCTATGCGATATTGGATTGACTAATTTTTGGCTGCAAACGATGAGCAGTTCTTTTAGCGCAGAATCCATATGTTGCCAGAAAGATAAGATACGTTCATAGCTAACAATGGCCAATACTTTGTAGCGAATTATATTGTACAATTGTGTCAAAATAAAAGCTGAAAAGTGGAAAAAAATCCCGCAGTTTTAAGTTATACAAAAACGATTTACAGGAAAACAAATTTTGTAAAACTCATATGTTCAATTCACAACTGATGTTGTAGTGGTGTAGGAGTTGTATGTCGTATAAAATTACAATGTAAAAAATGTATAGTAATTCATAAAATGAGAGCGGCTGGACCGATTTCTCTAAAATTTTTTGTCAGTTGCTCGTATTTTCGAGGAGAAGGTTTTTACGGAAGAGAATTTTGGAAAATCAATCCCTCCGGAAAAGTCCGAAAATTGGAAAAATTGAAAATAGAGTTTTTGTATGAAATTTTGTATGAAATTCTTCTTTAATGGCTTTCCAGATCAAAAAATATAAATTTCTTAGTGTAAATCATGAAAAATGCGAAACGCGGAAAATTGGAAAATCTCTTCGCAAAAGTCGGAAAATAGGAAATCTCGAAAATCGAGGTTTTGTATGAAATTTTGTATGAAATTATTCCTTAATGGCTTTCAAAATCAAAAAATATAAATTTCTTATTGTAAAACATGGAAAATTGCGGAAAATGCGAAATGCGGAAAATTGAAAAAAATCGAAATTTATTTTTTTATAAAAATTTTGTGTGAAATTATTTCTTAATGGAAAAATAGAAAGTTCTTGGTGTAAGTCATGAAAATTGCGGAAAATGCGGAATGAGGAAAATTGGAAAATCTCTCCGCAAGTAGGAAAATTGGATAAATAGGAAAATTGATTTTTTTTGTACAAAATTTTGTGTGAAATTATTCCTGTTGTATTATATTATTACTCTAAAGTATGTCTGAAGGCTTAAAATTGGGGCGAGGCAAAGTTCGCCGGGTCCTCAAGTTTTTATATAAATATTTAATACAAGACCTACGTCAGCTTTTTACATAAGTATTTCGAATGTTGTATAAAAATTTAAAGCAAGAAAATACGATTAATAAACAACAAATTTAAATATTGGAACTTGTTGTAATTAATTTATGAAAAATTATCATTAATTTACTTGACTCAATTGTTAAAATGTCTGTGCAATGTTTTTCTCACTTGTATTATTAATTTTATATATTGAGTTTTGTTTACTTGTTTTGATAAATTACTTTTGAAGGCTTGACAATATAAATATATGACTTTGGCCAAAATTTTATTCACCATCATACAATGTACAACAGACAACATCATTTGTGTAATAAACAATAGACTTTAAGCCAGTGATGTTCAAAAATAAAATGTAGATGTATTTGTGAGAGATTTTGCACAGCAAACATATTGTCAAACGCTTAAAATCAGAAAAAAGTAAAGAATTTTTTCCAAATATAAACACCTTATGAAACAATATCAGGGACCGTAAATAACAATTATCAATATCGAAAACCAATTTTAGAACAGTTATTTTGATAAAAAACAAAAATAAGTCTATCTAAAACAGTTTTTTATTTTTCGTCTTCAATTGTAATTGAATCGCGTGTGTTTGCTATGCTTCGATCAACAAGAAGCAACAACAATGCTTAACAAATTTCTGAAAAAAATGACGATAATCCGTCGCATGTGTTCTCATCGCTTGCTCAACGACGACTGAATGAATGTTTTTAAAAGAGCATAAGAAATGTGTGTAAATTTTCAAACAATTGTTGTATGGGCTGAACATCACTGCTTTAAGCATCAAAACCAGGTAAATTGCTTTAAATTCTCTTTAAATAAATCCCAGTTATTTGAACAACAAATCCAGTTGCCTTAAGTAAATTCTAAGTAAATTCTTATGAATTTATACTAAATAGTACGATATGTACCTACAATAAAGATTTAGTTAACTGTGCATAAACATGATTGTAAATCTAATAAGCATTTACCTTTTATCAGTTGAAAGTACAACAACCAAAAATGATATGTAAGACTGAATCGACGTATATATGAAATAATCTCATTTTCATTTTGGCTCATATAATATTCGATAAATCCTATACGAATGACATCCTGTGGCGGCATTTAACCCGGTCGACTGGAGTTACATAATGCTTAAAACACAGAAAGCTAGACAGACTGAATGCCATAGATAGTCCTACATATGTACACACATTTGCGTGGCAGCCAGGAATACTTTTGCGTAAAGTGTGTTGAAAGAGTAAGAGCAGAAATATCGATAGACTTTTACTAACAAGATACATGCAAGATAATATCCGGTGTATTTTACTTACTGGCACACACACTCACACACTCCACTCCATTCCACTCCACTCTATACATCTAACTCAATAAATTGAAATGTTTGTGTCAGCTAGGTCGGGTACTTAGCATGCGTTTGTATATATTCCTAAGTATTTAAAGTGCGTGTGAGTAAGTACGTATGTTTTGTATGTGCGTTTCTAAGTACATTTGGCATAAATGGCTGCCACATATTCCATTCATATTGGTAGTTAAGCGTAAAACCAATCTCAAGTAAAGTCAAATTTATCCTTTTTCTTGTTGTTGTTTTATTATATGGTTGTTGTTGTTGTTACGTTTAACCAACACATAAGCACATACATACATGTAGACAGACAATCATTGCATACTTTCATTATTACATCTAAAAACCCAGCCAAATGAAAACTGTTCAGCACAGAAGGTTTTCCAGCGAAAAGAAAAGAGAAAAAAAGGTTTCTTTTGCTGTGTCCTTTTATGCTTTCGCAAAATAAAGAAAAAATATTGCGTGGTTCTTGGAAAATCTTTCCAACTCGTTGGTGTGTTGTAGTAGCATGTGTAATTCTCAAAGTTTCCAATAAATACATATTAATGTTTAGAGACTTTTAAGTGTATTGTGCATGAGTATTATTTAGCAAGTGTACATGGATACCTATCGCTAAGGCTCCATAAGTCATAAGGTCTGGTAGGAAACTTAAAGAGAAAATATATATGTAAAATTGTATTACCCACAAGTAGTAATTAAACATCTGCATGTTCACATTTGTTACATGAGTAAAGACGCGGATTTTCTCACGTGATATTTCAAGGACTCAACAAAATTCTTATTTAGTTAGGAATATTTTACATACAAATAAAGAGTTGTTCAATCACAATTTAGTTTTTCAAAACTGTCTTTATTACAACCTACATCACCATAGAGGATTTGGATTTGTTGTGATGTTTGCGTACCACTCAACTTAGAATTACTTTCTGAATTGATTTAACGATGTCCGTCCGTCTGGCTGGTTGGCTATCCATGTAAAGCTTGTGCGCAGAGTACAGGTCGCAATTTTAAAGATGATGAGATTGAAACTGGTGGTAATAGGTCCATTATTTCACCTGGTAGTTTAACATTAAACACAACTATGTTTGGTATATATACAAATAATACAGCACAATTTTATTATAATCGGTCCATAATTAGTCGTAGCTCCCATATAAGGCCCACTTCCGAATAAATCCCTTAAAAATGTTGCTATTCAAATAAAATTCAACAAAAATAAGTTTCATATATACAGAAATGATGACACCTAATTTTATAATTGTCGGTCCATAATAATTCCAAACTTTATAAAAACCCACTCCGTAATTCACGTTAACCTTCATAAATCTTTTAAAATCATTTTTATCGAAATAAAGTATAAGATACATTATTTAAATTCACGGAAGTTATGGCACTAAATTTTTAAATGTCTGTGTGAACATGAACCGTACAATTGGCTATAGGAAACTGCCATTTCCGCTGTAAACACAGACCAGACTGTTTTTTTTATAGAAAACTGATTGAAGCTAATTTAGAAAAAAAACCTACGAACAAAGCCAAGGTAAGACTTTGAGAAGATCTACGTTTAAAGCTATTGAAAACTTGCAAAAAATTTAAGCTAATATAAATCTTAAAATAACCTATACGAAACAATCTTTATTGAATGGCACTAAATTTTTAGATGATCTGTCCATAATAGGCCCATTTCTAAAAAAACAGTTTTATATATATACTGGGTGTAGGGTGTTATATGGTGGGGCTTAACAGTAAGTCAGTTTTAAAAAACATATACATATATATCATAATATGATTATTTGAGATCATAACAGGATTACCTTAGATCATAATATGATTATTATATATATAATTAGAGCCGATTAGAGCCGCCCCTAGGATGATTCTATGGACAATTCTAAGCAACTTTGGTGAAGGAACCATGGGTCTATCTCGATTTTCGAGTCTCCCACTTTTCAAAAAATGAATGACTTGAAAGCAAGAAAGACTTTCAAAAATAACTTATTCCGCTTTTCTTCCACTAAATTAATTTTTTTTACACATGTTCTTATTTTTTAGGTTGAATTTCTGTTGAAAAAAATAAAATAAATATCAATTTTACCGAACATTTTTTCTCGGAAATTAGACGAAAAATATTACAAATATGCATGAAACGCCCTCTGGTAATGTTCATGGGTAAAAATAAAGATCAAAAATGAATTTTTTGACCCCAAAAACCCCCCATATACACATAAAAAAGATAATATAACGATGAATAAAAAATCGAATTTCGAATCAAAATGATGTTATAGGGAAAAAAATCATTTTTTGAAAAGTGGGAGACTCGAAAACCGAGATAGACCCATGGTTCGTTCACCAAAGTTGCTTAGAATTGTCCATAGAATCATCCTAGGGGGCGGCTCTAATCGATTTTTTCGGCTCCATACAAATTGACCCGGCCTAATATATATAAATATAATATGATTATTTTAGATTATTATATGATCAATTTAGATCTTTAGATCATTATATGATTAATTTAGAACATAATATGATTATTATATATCAAAATATGATTAAGTTAGATCATATGATTATTTTAGATCATTATATGATTAATTTAGATCATAACATGATTGTTATATATCAAAATATGATTAAGTTGGATCATAATATGATTACTTTAGATCATAACATGATTAATTTAGATCATAATATTATAACTTTAGCTCATATTGTGATTACTGTAAACTATAGTATAGTTACCTTGGGTCATAATATGATCATGTAAGACATTTTATGATTATATTAGATTATAATATAATGTTATAATATCCAAGAAAATTTTATGATGAAATATTACGATAATAATTGATCATAATATGATAATTAATGGCACTTATATTCATTATAATATGTTTTGACTACAATCATAAATCTTATTATAAGATGTTGCTCTTAGATTATGTTTACCACAACCATTAGGTCAACTAAGATCCAGTTTAGCATTGTGAAAAGTGACTTAGTAAGATCTAGTGCGTATGGCTTCTATTATCAGAATCGTAGTTCTCCTTAGCATTCTCTAAAAAAACAATTTATAATTAACACAAGTATAAATCTAATATCCTCAAACACTACTCCTTCTATCATAACCTATTTTTATGAACAAACAGCTTGAGTAGAATCCTTTTATTTCAAAGTGCATAAAAACTATGATTTTTTCTCCCAACTTTCTACAAATCATGAAATTTCCTAAAGGGCTGACAAAATTCAAGTATTTTTACGTGCGTAAACTTTTGCGTAGATTGCCTCATAAAAAAGGGTCATTATACACGTATACAACATAATGAAGCCTGTATATTGTTGATGATGACTATAATGATAAATTCTTAAGAAACATTTGGCTGTGTTGGTTATGATTGTCTTTTCGTAACAGCAGCAGAACTCTTTTCTACTTTTATTTTTAACTTCAGCCTTAAGAAGGGTCGTTATTGTCTATACGCATACATATATGTATGTATGTATATGAGACCAAATTGAGTTAAAGTTTTTTGCAAAATAAAATAAGATTTTGCAAAAAGATTCTTGAGCAGACAAAACGACCGGCCTGATTTGGATTTCAGCCAAATTACATTCATTTTGAGCTATTTAATTTTGCTGTATTTTGATCTGCTTATATGTATACAAGCTACGTTTTTGTATTTAGCGTTTATATTATTAGATAGGGTTTCGTTTTCCCTTAAGGGAATTAACCACTCTCCTGCCAAAAAAAAAATAAAATTGTCTTTTCTTTTCTTTTAAACAGAAAACAAAAAAAAAAAATATTAATATGTGCGTTCATCAAACAACCAAAAAAGAAAAAAACTACTCTCAACAACAGAGACTTAAAAACACAGCAACTATTTGTGTATGATTGTATGCGTCTCATTCTCCATGATTTTATTTTGTCTCCTTTTGGGTCATAATGAATATGTTATAAACCTTTATATCATTATCCTTGACACAAAATAAAAAGGGGGAACGAAGGTACAATTTTTTTTTTATTTCTCTTTTGTATTTATCATTGTTCGACAATAAAAGATGTTGATGATGAAATATTTCAATTTCAATTTCGTTTTCATTTACGTTCAGGTTTTGCTTGCCATTTTATACGTGCGTATTTGGTTTTTTCTTGTTTTGCAAAAAATGCATAACAAATGAGGAACTTAAGTGGAAAATGTAATCAGCTTTTGATTTCTTTTTATTATTATTATTTCGTTTTTGTTATTGTGGTTTTCGCAAAGGCTTTCATTTAGACATTTTTAAGCTATAATTCAATTTTATGCGGAATATTCAATTTATTTTATTCGATTTTAGCTGTAATGAAAGAGACAATAGTTTAAGATAATTTCCAATATAAGAAAATTATTATGCAAAAAACTTGTTTAGTGAAAGGGATTTTACAAGAATAATTCACAGTAAAGTGCTTTCCACAAACACAGACCATATTCTGTAAAAAACTGTTATCAGACATTTTTATTTGAAAAACTGGCACCAGAGTGTTTTCTACAAAAGACTAGTACCAGACTGTTTTATTTTGAAAACTGACTGTTTATAATGAATTTTGTAATCAGACTGGGTTCTTTGGAAACCAGACTGTTTCCTATAGAAAACGGGCATTAGACTGTTTTCATTAGAAAACTGGCATCAGACTCATTTGTTTAGAAAACTGGCACTGGACTGTTCTATTTGGGAAACTTTCATCAGACTGTTTTTAATGAAGGTGACATTAGACCGTTTTCTTTAGAAAATGGGTACCAGACTGTTTCTTATAGAAAACTGGCATCAGACTGTTTTCTTTAGAAAACTGGCACCAGACTGTTTTCTACAAAAGGCTAGCACCAAACTGTTTTATTTGGAAAACTATCTTTTTTTAATGAAATTGGGAAAACTGGCATCATAATATTTTCTTTAGAAAACTGTCACTGGACTCTTTTCTTTAGAAAAAGCTGGTATCCATTTGTTTTCTTTACAGAAACTGGTATCAGTCTAGTTTCTTTAGGAAATGGGTACCAGACTGTTTCTTATAGAAAACTGGCATCAAACTGTTTTATTTTGAAAACTGGCATTAGACTGTTTTATAACGAAGACTGACACTAGACTCTTTTCTATAGAACACTGGCACCGATTGTTTTGTTTAGAAAATGGGCTCTAGCTTGTTTTATTTGGAAAATTGGCACCAGACTGGTTTCTATAAAAAAAAACTGGGACCAAACTGTCACCAGACAGTCTTCTATAGAAAACTCGTACTGTCTATGTGAACACAGACTGCACTATTTTCTATACAAAATTGGGAACAAGTCGGTTTTAGTGACTTTGCTCAAAAAAAAAAAAAATTCATCAAATAGGGCTTTTAGAGGAGATGCCAGCAAAAAAAAATTTGTTGGCGGTCACGCCTATTTTCGAGGGGGCGGGCCCGTAAAATTTAAAATATATACATTAAATAAAAGGTATTAAAAATACCTTTCTAAAGATATATATCATGATCATAAAATATGGACCGACTATGGGTTAAATCCGAAAAGAATATTTTTTGACCCGAAATTTTTTTTAATATCTAAAAAAAATCAAAAAAAAAAATGTCTTTATAAGTGTTATTTTAGTTTATTAATATAAATAGCCAAGACATTAAGCTTTAATTTAAGGTATCATATGTGTCCGTAGGTAACTACAATCATAGAATTATAAGATCTGAAAAATAAAAAAAAACACATTTTTTCAAAATTTTGTATGCAGGATAGGATTTTTTCCTCTGCAGAATACAGAACACCGGCTTCGCATAGTACAGATTCCCTGTATTGCCCTCCTACGACCCGGCGAAAGGATTTTTTCCTCCTTGGTATATGGAACATCGGCTTGGCATTAGTACAGATTGTATTTTTTATGGTGGAATGTCATAATCTTTCTTTAATATCTTCGGATTTATATTACCTACATGGTCATGTTATACCTTAAGTTAAAGCTTAATTTCTTGGCTTAAAAATAGTGGAATTTATCTACTTACTTATATAGACCTTTTTCCGGATTTTTTAGATTTTTTAAAAAAATTTCGGTTCAAAAAATAATTTTGCGAAATTTATCAATAGGTGGTTCATATAAATAGGTCATGTTATATATCGTTGGAAAGGCCTTTAAAATACCTATCATTTGATATATATATTGTCTACTAAAAAATGCAGTTTTCAAGATATAGCTAAATATAAAAAACTGTGTCTGTTTGAAGATATGCAGACATTAAAGTACACGATTGCAGCTAATTTAGTGGAAAAAAAAACTACGAACAAAGTCAAGCTAAGACTGTGAGAAGATCTTCGATTAAAGTTATTGAAAACTTGCAAAAGATTGAAGCTAATGTAAATCTTAAAATAACCTATATGAAACAATCTTTATTGAAAAGCTTGATACAATTTTTTCCTTGAAATTTCTTTGGTAATCACACAGCACAATTCTTATTGCTTAAATCGCTCGTATTTTTATATGAATGTATACACACATTTGTATACATAAACATATGTAATACGAATGGCTAGTACAGTCAAGTGTGTACTCAGCTAAAATTCCCCTCACCCCGATGTCTAAAAGCATAAAAAATTGCTTCGTGTACGATAAAAATCATGAATAAATATTCCCCGCGAGTTTTTTCTCCTTTTCCCATTTTTCCTATTCAAATTTAATGTTAAAAAATAAAAAGGGAAAACACTGCCGCAGATTTTTTATTCATGATGGCGGCGAAAGTAGAAAAAAATGTAACTGGTATTTTTACACTCATTGACAAGTACGGTCACACTTGGCAAATATTTGCCGAAAATGATGTAACCACTAAATAATATAGTATATATTTGAACTCGTTTATTTGTTTAAAAAAAACATTTCTTATGTAGGCCACAGCACAACAAATATTTAGTTTTACCCCCTGGCCCACGATGTCGAACGATAACGTTCGCTTAGATAAGACTTAAGAGACAAACTTTTTATCGTATCTATTTTTTACTCAATCAAGTTTGTTTATTCCACAATCAAGTTTGTGTCTTAATTCTTATCTAAGCGAACGTTATCGTTCGACATCGTGGGCCAGGGAGTTAATTTATATGATGCTGTTTGATCTTGCAAGAGTAAACACTGTCATACAAATTTGTGCTAAAATAAGTGATTACGCTGTTTTAGGTAAATATTTGCCAAATGTGACCGTACCTTAAGTCATTGATAATTTCATTGGCATGCATAGGCATTGAAATGAATTGCAAAGAAGTCATGAATTCAGTGATGCTAACAAGGCGATAAAACTAAAGCAAGATGTACCTTCTTTAACTAAAATAACTAAATTTCAAGATAGTCTTAATAATCAATCAACCACTTTAAACCGCTTTTATTAAAAACATTTTTAAATTTATATATTTTTGTAAAAAAAAACATTTAATAATTCTTTGCAGGTTTTCACTTTTCGAAAATCAAATAAAACTGTAACAAAAATAATAAAAACTGAATATATGTATATGAGATTGTTAATAACTCATTTTACTTGAGATGCCATTGTATGCCTTTTCAACAATATAAAATTTATATGAAAAAAAGGGTAGAGAATGAATTTAAAATACAAAGAAAAAAATAATAATAATAATAATAATGCATTTAACCATAATTTATATGTAAAAGAAATTACATATACAAAAATAAATTATTGCCTTACAAAACAAAAAAAAAAAGAGAAACAAGAAACACACGAACTGTTTTGTACTTACAGGCAGTAGAGAATTTAAAACCATTGGAGTTGAAAGTTATAATATTAACATATGTATGTTTTATTATACTTACGTTGGGTTACTATTAAACCCCAACCCCTTAACTTTATACTGGTACACAAATTTTGCTCCATTTTCATAAACGCAACGCCACACAACCTACTGCTCCTTACACAATCACACACATAAAGGTGGTATTATTCAGTTTAAACTTTGTGTAATAAAACATAGAGTTTTACGAGGGTGTGGGCCAGGCTTGAGCTATGGAGTATGGAAATTATAAACAAACATTTTTACAATGTTCATATTAAATGGGATTTATGTATTTTTTCATATAAGCTTTTATAAATAAGTGAATATTATAATAAAAAATTTACCTACACATACAAATTTATGTACGCCGGATATATAGGGTGTTTTTTTTTTAGATGTATAGAATTTTAAGTTGATAACAAATTTGCACAATTTGTAAGCGTTGTTCAGGCATCAGTCTATTCATGTTGAAGTGCCAAAAACCAAACTAAACAGAAAGCATTTGACAGTTGACAAAATGGTCGCCAGTTAAAATAGTGCTGGCAACTTAAAATTCTATACATATACAAAAAAACACCCTTTATTAAATTTATTGGCGGCTCAGGTCGGTTCAGTAAAATACTTTAGTTGAAAAAATAAGCTGTCGTTAAAGTCTAGAATTAGCTTTAATCTTAAGTTTTAAAATAGTCTTCAATCATATACAGGGGTATCATAGACACCAATATTGTCACAATTGGTTTTAAAACCGACAAGAAAAACTGCTTTGGTGTCATAGGGCACTGTTACACGTTCAATAAATATCGAGATATTTATAGTATCACCCCTGATAGTCTTACATTAGCTGCAAATGTAAGTCTCTACTCTTCTTTGTATAGATTTATTTTAGCTTCAAAAAGCCCCAGTTTAGATTTAATACTGTCTTGGTTAAAGTTTAATTGTAGATTTTACTGTAGTCCTAGTAGAGCTTTAATTCTGTCTTACTTGAATTTCAATTGTAGGTCTTTATATAGTTTTAATCGTCAGTCTTTACATAGTTTTAGTTCAACTTAAATTTTAGCGTAAAATTGGTATTAGTTAAGTATAGTCTTAGTTTAGGCGTTTACGTTGTTTTTTTATTCCTGGAAACTTAGTTCAGCTTCAATATAGTCTTAGTTTAGTTTTAATTATGGGTTTTATATAGTCTTCCGCTTCAATCTTAGCATGTTAGTCTTAGCTAAGTGTATCGTAACTAGTAGCTTCAATCTAGTCTTTGTTCAGCTTCAATCTGGTCTTAGTTTAGCTTTAATCGTACGTCCCTATGTAGTTTAAGATTAGCTATAATCAAAAGTCTTTAGTTTTGTCTTTAAGTGGTTTCAGTTAAGCTTGAATCACAGGACTTTCTCTAGTTTTAGTTTAGCTTCAATGGTAGGTCTTAACAAAGTGTTGGTTCAGCTTCAATCTAGACTTAGTTTAGCTTCAATCGTGGATCGTTTTTTAGTGTTAGTTTAGCTTCAATCAAAGATGTTTAGTTTTGTCTTAACGTGGTCCTAGTTTAGCTTCTATCGTGGGTCTTTCTCTAATCTTGGTTCAGTTCAATCAAAGGTCTTTCTTTAGTCTTATTTTAGCTTCAATCGTGGGTCTTTCTCTGATCTTGGTTCAGTTCAATCCAAGTGTTTACTTTAATCTTAGTTTAGCTTCAATCATGGGTACTTCTCTAATCTTGGTTGAGTTCATTCAAAGGTCTTTCTTTAGTCTTATTTTAGCTTCAATCGTTGGTCTTAATGTATTCTTAGATCACCTTAAATCTAGTTTTAGTTTAGCTTCAATTGGTGGTTTTTATAAAGTCTTAATTAGTCTTCATTCTAGTCTTAGTTTAACTTTAATCGTATTTCTTTATATAGTGTTAGTTCAGCATCAATAAAGTGTTAGTTTGGCTTCAACAATGTATTTTTAAATAGTTTAAATTAGCTTCAATCGTTTCCTCAATTCGTTAGTATTTCTATAATCTTAGTTTATCTTCAATCAGAACTTTAATCTGGTCTTAGTTTAGTTAGGGTTCCTAATAGTCTGGTATTAGCTTCAATGTTAGGAATACATTGGATTCAGTCTTAGGTTTTCAGTTAGCCAGTTAGACTTACATTGACTTCAATCTTAGCTCTTCAACTACATACTTAGTTTTACATGATGTGTAAACATAGCTTGCCTAAAGTAGCGTGCACAATCTCATATGTTTATATAAAAATGTTCATTGCTTTTTACTAATGGTCTTTAAGCCAATTTATTATATATGTTTTATATTATTGTTGCAGACATATTCTCACATACGCACACACACACACACGTATGTATGTAAATTTTCAAACACCCACCCACACAAACACAAAATTGTAGGTGTTAAACAAACGAAAGGGTTTTTTTTTTCATTTATTGTTCGTAGCAGTTTTATTTCATCTGCGTTTTGTTTTTTGCTTTTAGAAATTCTGAGAATAAATTTCGAAATGTTTTGATATTTATGCATGTTTTCTTGTTAACAGCTTTATTATGGTAATTTTTGTAAATTATTGTTGAAAATCTAAATTATTTGTAAAACAAATAATTGTTGATGATGAGTAGTGTCTTTTTTGCGGCCAGCTCCGAAGACTATAAAAAAGGGTCAAATGATTACACACAAAGCTAAATGTTTGCTTTTCCGCTAACCCCAATTATAACAACAACAGCAACAACAAAAAGGTTAAATTGCTAAACAGGTGTTTGAAATTAGTTAGAAAAACACATTTTCTAAAATAAATGAAAAAAAAAAAAAAAAACTTTTTTGACATAAAAACTTTATTTTCAATTTATTAAAACTTCCCGGAACGTTGTTTCAAACGTTGACAATTTATTAAAGTTTTTTCCCTTTATTAAAATAAAAGCTTTCAATAATACAATACAAAACAATATAGAAAATAAAACTTTAAGTTTAGTTTTGGGCAAATTTGTTTGGTAAAGCAAGTTATTGCTTACTTTTCCCCAACTAAATAAAATTATTTTCCACTACTTATTTATAAATTTTATGAAATATGTGATTTTTTGAAAATAGTTTCTTTTAAATCTTACATTTCTGGGGGTTAGAAAATCTTTTCACTTGTCTGTTGTTGTCTTTTTATGGCTTTTTAACTTTATTAAAGTGTGTTGGCATTGTTGTAGTTGTTGATGATGATGATGATGATCATTATCATCATCAGCATATAAAACTGCACAAAATTCCACTCAATTACTTTATGATTTGAAATGTCTTTATTGTTTTGAATTGACGTTTACTGCAGTTGGCTAAAGTTTTGTTTTTACTCTTGCTATTGTTGTTGTACTTTTTTTCTTTGTTCTTTAGATCTGTTTTTTGTTTCTGTGTGTGTGTGTGTAAAATTTCAAAATAAAATCGATTGGTTGTGGAGGAGTTTTTTAGGGTAAAAACTGAATAATAAAACATACTACTTGCAATTGTTGTGCAAACTGAAATTTGATGTTCTATTGCAGGTTTCAATTCAGGGCCCAAATTACCGCATTCGTAATCGAATGAGTTATCGTATCGAAAAATGATTTCGATACCGAAATTATGATAAAATGTATTAAATTTCTTGCTCGATATCGTATGCCATAATCACAAATAAGAAAATTACGATCAATTTTACTCGATATCGAATGCGGTAATTTGGCCCCAGGTTCCAGTTTATGTTCCAGCACCAGTTTAGGTTTTAGTTCAGGTTTCAATTTAAGTTCTAGTTCAGCTCCTACAACATTTCCAATTGTAATTCAGAAATTTCCATTCGTATTGCAAAACTTCATAATTGTATATCAGCAATTTCTAATCGAAATGCAGATTAAATTTTCTGAAATACAAATGACAATTTCTAAAGTTGAATTGAAAGTTTCTGAAATACAATTAAAAACTTCTAAAAATCCAATTAGAAATGGTGCAGCTCAGCTTCTACTTCAGGTTCTAATTCAAGTCCTACTTCAAATTCTAGTTCAGCTTCTACTTTTGATTCTAGTTCAGATTCTAGTAGTGGTTCTAGTTCAGCTTTCAGTTCACGTTCTAGTTCAGGTTCGATTCTAGTTCAAGTTCTAATTCAGCTTTTTGTTCAGGTTCTAGTTCAGGTCAAATTTCTAGTTCTAAAGGGTGTCCCAACTAGAACGCAATTTTTAAATTTGGCGCCATTCAAAGTATCATTGTTTGACATTTGAACAATTGTTATTTTTTGCTAGTAGAAGGTACAAGGTTAGTAAAAATCGAGCGCTATACGAATGAACAACGCATTCTCATTGCGAAATGGTTTTACCAAAATGGTGAAAGTTTTGCGGCTACATTTCGAAAATTGCGATCAATTTGGGGTCACAATAATGCTCCAAAAGAGTCAACTGTAAAGAGATTAAGGGATAAATTTGCCGAAACTGGGTCTGTTAGTGATGTAAAGACAACAACGCGCTTTCGACCAGGTCGATCGACCGAAAATGTCGCAGCTGTACGTGATGATGTTGTTCAAACTCCATCCACCTCAATTCGACACCGAGCTCATCAAATTGGTGTCTCCAAATCCACTATGCAGCGAATTTTGACGAAAGATTTGCATCTTCATGCATATAAAGTTCAATTGACTCAGGAACTGAAGCCAGCTAGCTGACCCTGGACAGCGAAGGGAGTTCGTTAATTGGGTATTGGAGTGACAACATGAAAATGCTGATTTTGCCGATAAAATCATCTTCAGTGACGAGGCCCATTTCCATCTTGATGGCTTCGTCAATAGGCAGAATTGTCGCATTTGGGGTGAGGAAAATCCTCTAGTGATTCACACGAAGCAAATGCATCCTCAACGTGTCACTGTGTGGTGTGGGTTTTGGGCTGGAGGAATCATTGGACCTTTTTTTATCAAATACAAAAAGGTCATTGAAAATTTCATTAAAAGTTCGCGTGTGTGCCAACAAAGCCGCGGCGGCCATCTGCACGATATCTTGGTCCATACATAACCTCATTCTGTTTACTTTACGGTATAATAAAGTCTCACGATTTTTTTTTTTAAATCTGTGTTTTATTTAAAATTTAAAAATTGCGTTCTAGTTGGGACACCCTTTAGTTCAGTTTCTCGTTAATTTTCGACTTCAAATTCTAGTTCAGCTCCTAGTTCAAGTTCTAGTTCAGCTTTTAGTTCAGTTCATACTTCAAGTTATAGTTCATCTCCTAGCTCAGGTTTTACTTCAAAATCTAGTTCAGCTTTTAGTCCTGGTTCTAGTTCATGTTTTAGCTTAGGTTCTAGAGTTCAGTTTCTAGTTCAGTTAAAGCTTACTCGTTCCGTTAATAATTTTAGCTTAATTTTACACCAATATTGAATTTGTCCTGAAGTATATGAAATCAGAAGTGCTTTCTTCAACATATAGTAGATTTTGAAACACTTTTGTTTCGTTTTCTATTTTTTTTTTTACACAACACTTATCTGACAAATTATTATTTTATAGATGAGTATGATTTGTATGAGTCTGTATAAGTTTCTAAAGACGCATAAAAGTACTAGAAAAAAGTAGAGAAAAAAAGTTCTATGAAACTTATACAGACATTGCCACAAAAAGAAATATCAATACAAATTGCAATATTTTTGCTACATCAACTTTTTATGAACAATTTTTTTTTTATAAATATCCAGCAAGAGTTATTGTTTGTGTATGCTTGTATATTTTATTTATAGGTATATATTTTGTGTTATTATGTTATTTTCGTTTCATTATTTTTTGGCAGATAAAAACTTATTAAATAGTATTTCATTTAAGTCACATAAAGAGATATCACAAAAAAATTATTACTTTTCTGATGACTTTGGCTAAAGCTAAGTAAGTTTTAAAAGAAACTGATTTTCTTTAACAACAGAAAGATATTAAATGGACTCTTTTAAAATTGAAAGAAAATGTAGAACTATTATAGAAATATTTTAAACAACATAAAATCTATTTTAATGTTCAAATCATTATTTCTTTAAGAATATCTTTATAAGTTTTAATTGTAAATTTTCTCATAAATTTCAAGATTTATTAACAGTTGTTTAAAAATGTAATTTTAAGTTTTAAATTTTACCCCAGCTCCTATAAGTAGGCAACTTGTATGACTTTAATCTTAATTATGTCACTTGGTATTTTGGGAATTAGCAATAACAATAACAATAACAATAACATTAGCAATAAATGCTGCACAAAAAGCTTGTACACAAAAAAATTGATAATTTATTAATTATAAAAATTGTATTACTAAATAAATACCTACAATTATAATAAATGTGTGCTATAGAGAGTATTAAAAAAAATGAATTAATTATTTATAGATTTTTATACATAAATACAAAACAATGCATTTATTAAATAATCAAAGTCTTTGTGTTGCTATTTATTATGTATTATTCAATAGGCACTACATTAAAAACTAGTTATTTTCAACAAATTTCTTTTAAATAAATTTCATACTGCTTCATATCTTATTAAATGCTGAGTTGCATGCACCATATTGGGTTAAACTGCTTGCCTACTTCTAGGCGGTTTCAGTTAGTGTATTTCAAAGTCAGCTTTATGGCTAACTATTTTACTGTTTTGAAAAATAAACATAAATTAGTTGTTAACAATACCTGCACAATGAATTTGAAAACGATAAAATTAATCATTTAATTTTTTTATATTTACAGTTGACAGTAATTTGTGTATTTAATACGAAAAACAAATGTTGCAGATTGTTAACGAACTTAGAAAGAGCAACATGTTTTGCAAATGACCTGTGATAAAATTTAGTAACAGCTTATCTAGTTTTGTGTCTGCTCTAATGTTTGTTCTAGTTCAGTTCTAGATCAACTTTAAGTGCAGGGGCCAAATTACCGCATTTGTGATCGAAGAAGCTATCGTATCGAAAAATGATTTCGATATCGAAATTATGATAAAATGTAATAAATTTCTTGCTCGATATCGAATGCCATAATCTCAAATAAGAAAATTACCATAAATTTTACTCGATATCGAATGCGGTAATTTGGCCCCAGTTTATAGTTCAGATTCTAACGGGTGATTCAAGTAGGGATACTTTTTTCAATAGCCTTTTTTTGACAAATCACTCAACTTTATTACGAAAATTCACGTTCTCTGAGGAATGTGTTTCGTGCACTTTGCTCAACTTATGGTCAATATAATCGGCCTACTGAGCGTACTATTAGCAACACCATCACCCATTTTGAGACCCATCATTCGTTATTGAATAATATTCGACCGAATAGACAACGTCTAGCACGCTGTGAAGAAAATATAGCGGCCGTAAATAAGAGTGTACACGAAGAGTACGGAGTCGATTCGGCGCCATTCTCAGTAACTCGGATTGACGTATGGAACGAATTGGCGCATTTTACGTCAAGAACTTAAATTGAAAGCATGCAAAATACAGCTTGCACAACAAACTGAAGCCGCTAGACCTTCCTAAGCGACATCGCTTCGCTCTATGGGCTCCTGAAAAGTTCCAAGAAGATCAGACGTTTTTGAGGCAAATTTTGTTCAACGATGTTCTGGTTCAGTGGGTATGTAAACAAACAAAATTGCCGCATTTGGGACGAAGAGCAACCGGAAGGGAACTGCCACTTCGTATGGAAAAAACAACGGTTTGGTGTGGTTTGTGGGCCAGTGGAATCATCGCTTCACATTTCTTTAAAAAATATGCCGGTGCGAACGTAATCGTCAATGGCGACTGTTATTGTGCCATGATAACCGACTATTTGCTGCCTGAAATTGATGGCCGTGATCTCAGAGACATTTGATTTCAGCACGGCACATCGCATCAATCAATGGATTTATTGAGAGAACACTTCGGTGAGCACATAATTTAACGTTTTGGGCCGGTCGATTGGCCACCACGAGCGTGTGAAATCACAGCGTTAGACTTTTTCCTGTGGGAATATGTAAAGTCTAGATTTTATGCAGACAAACAAGCTTCGATTCAGGCAATTTACCAGTCGAAATGCTCGAACAAGTCATTGAAAATTGGACTCAACGGATAGACCATCTGCGACGTACATAGCAACGCCCAACATTTGATAGACATAATCTTCAAAAAATAAATGCCAAAGAATGTTCTTTCAAATGATAATAAATATTCCCGATTAAATTTGTATTTTCTGTGTTTTTTTTTTTCTTTAAAAAGTAGGGACATTGAAATGGAGCACGCTTTAGTTAGTTCTAGTTTAGGTTTTAGTTCAGTTTCTAGTTAAGTTACCTTATACTTCAGAGTCTTTAGATTCTAGTTTAGTGTCCAGTTATATTTCTAGTTCAGTAAAAGTTCAGAATCTAGTTCATGTTCTAGATCTGTTTTCAGTTCAGCTTCAAGTTCAAATTCTAATTCAGATATTATGTCTGTTCTAGTTCTGTTCTAGTTTCTAGTTCTGTTCTAGTTCTAGTTCTGTTCTAGTTCTGTTCTAGTTCTGTTCTTGTTCTGTTCTAGTTCTGTTCTAGTTCTGTTCTAGTTCTGTTCTAGTTCTGGGGGGTTACTGCGTATTTCGATTCGAAAGCAATTGCTTTCGAAATACAATGTAAAAAGTATACAAATTCGAATGATTTTCTTTTCGAATCGAAATACGCAGTAACCCCCCTGTTCTAGTTCCGTTCTAGTTCTAGTTCTGTTCTAGTTCTGTTCTAGTTCTGTTCTAGTTCTGTTCTAGTTCTGTTCTAGTTCTGTTCTAGTTCTGGGGGGTTACTGCGTATTTCGATTCGAAAGCAATTGCTTTCGAAATACAATGTAAAAAGTATACAAATTCGAATGATTTTCTTTTCGAATCGAAATACGCAGTAACCCCCCTGTTCTAGTTCCGTTCTAGTTCTAGTTCTGTTCTAGTTCTGTTCTAGTTCTGTTCTAGTTCTGTTCTAGCTCTGTTCTAGTTCTGTTCTAGTTCTGTTCTAGTTCTGTTCTAGTTCTGTTCTAGTTCTGTTCTAGTTCTGTTCAAATGTGTGTTCTAGTTTCTTTTGTGGCAGTTACCCAATGTAGGGCTCTTAAAATGAAAACTATGAAATTTATGTTTAAAAAATTCCAATAAAATGCATATAATAAGTATGTTTAATATTTATAACATCCTGTTTATAGTTTATGACATTTAGCAAATATAAACGCGGGACATTTGTGTGAATTAATTAATTAATTTTTATTTTCATTGCATTTTGTTGTTTTCAATTCCCTAACATTTTTTTTGTGTTTGTTAAGTTATCTAAACACAAACAATAAAATTAATATTTAGGTAAAATGTTTTTTTTTTTTGAAAAACAATAATTTAAATTAATATTTATTTTATTTATATAAAAATAATAAATATCTGTGATATGATGATTTATGCAGCTGCATATAAGGCCTCAGTTTTGGACGGTTTCAATAGGTTTCTAACATATACACCAAAACCCGCCCAAAGCTAAGGACCTCTATGGGCATTTCAAATATAATTCTTTAATTTTTAGTTTTACCTTGTTATGATTTTGTATATTAAGCAAGCTTACCTGCAAAGATAAGGAAATAAGTAAATATATTAAAGAAGGTTTCATATACATATAAGAAATTTCATTTATTTATTTTAATCCCTAGACAAACAATGGCCTTTAATCGTCTTTAACAAATCAATTAATTCGTTTTAGCTTTTAGATTGTCCGTTTCAATTGTAGGTATTTGTATGTATGTATATGCCTTCAAAAACTTTCAATAATATTTAAGCATAAACAACAATTTGGTAAGCAATTCAGTAAACAATATATGTGCAGCTATACAGCATTTATTTAAAGGGCACGAGGCAGGCCTATTTGGCCATTAAACAGCCACCCGCACAGACAGGTTTTCTTGCACAACAGCCTACTAAATAAAACTGAAAGTAATGCTGATAATAATGATGCCTTCGTGGTAATTTTCTCATTGTAAAGCAATCAAACCCCTGAAAAGCCCTAGACTGACCAGCTAATGCAACTACAATAGAAAAGAAATCACAGTCAAAGCATTTAAGCGCATTCAAGTGTAAGTGCTGGGATTACAGAGCAGTCCAATAAGTTTTTCCCAATATTGTGCAGGGAGTGGCAAGGAATTTTATGTTATTTGTTTTATAGTAGTTTATTAGAATACTAAACAAGTTTAATTTTGTTCAGATTTTTTAATATTTTTATATATTGAAAAAATAACTTACGTATAATTGCCCATCCCTGCTTTTATAATACCAGCTCACACCTACCTCTTTATTGGCACGTCAAGTGCTGCTACTGCACTTAATAACCACAACGAATCAATCAATTGCAAGTGGCAAAAAAGACCCCAATGGCTTAATAACGAAAACAAAAACATCCCTCAATATGTTGCAACATCTATACGAAATACCAAAACGGTATGAAATACAATGCCGAAAATACAGCGCGAGTAACTGCTAACGTTTGCAACAAAATCATTAAAATTGAACAACAAAATCAATGATTGGCAAAAATTGTATAGAACAAAAATTCACAAAAAAATAAAACGAAAACAAATCGCAAAACAGGGTAAAATGAAAATAGTTGATTCAGTGATTCACAATAATGCCTTAATTTCCGTTTGCCCTCGAAAATGCAATGACCAAAAATGCTGCTGCATTTGTGTGCAATTTGTTGTTATTGAATAGTTTAGTGCAAAATTTAGATGAATAGATGAAAATACTAGAAGAATTTTAAATAAGAAATGATTTTGTGAAATTATGTACAGCAGCCAATAACAACAACAAAAAGCTACAAAAACACGATAGTTAATAATATTTAAGCAACTGGGGTGATATTTATGTGTATTTTCATTTATATTTTTGTAAGGCACTATGGTCTACTACTGATATCTTTACAATTTTGTTACAACTGTTTATTTGTTAAGCAATAATAATTTCAATAATTTTAAATAAAATGAAATATAAAGCTACGAATATTTTAATCGATTAAATTTATTCTTTAAATTTATGTTTTTTCTATAATTAATGCCAGCTTTTCATTTTCTAAATAACAATTTTAAACAAAATCGAATACAAGGACTTGAATAATTAAATCGGTTTAATTTATACGTTTAATTAATTTATTTCCAAACTTACCCCCTGGCCTGATTGAGTAAAAAATAGATACGATAAAAAGTTTGTGTCTTAAGTCTTATCTAAGCGAACGTTATCGTTCGACATCGTGGGCCAGGGGATTAATATAAGAAACAATTATTTTTAAAATTTAACAATTATTCGATTACTGGGAACCGAATATATTAATCGAATAAATTTATTCGAATATTTATATTTATTTGTAATATTTTATTTTATTATTAATTATAAATACAAACTTAAATTCTAAAATAAAAATTGTTGCAAAAATTATTCGATTACAGTCTACAGAATATTTAAATCGATTAAATTCATCCGAATAATTTATATTTATTTGCAAAATTTGTATTTATTACAAAAAAACATAAATTGAAAACAAATTTTTTTAAAAAATATTCGTTTACAAGCAACCGAATATTTTAATCGAATAAATTTATTCGAATAATTTAGACTTGTTTGCAAAATTTAAATTTATTACAAAATTTATTTAATTGAATTTTTTTTAATATTCGTTTACAAACAACTGATTATTTCAATCGATTAAATTTATTCGAATATTTGTAAAAATTTGGGTTCATGATTAATTTTACAAATAAACTTAAATTTTAAACAAAAGTTGTTAAAAAAATTATTCGATTGCAGGTTGTCATATTTTTTAATAAATTTATTCGAATAATTTATGTTTATCAAAATTGTATTTTATTTTTATTTGTACAAATAATATGAAATTTAAAAACAAAACTTATTGCAAAAAAGGCTGCAGAATATTTTAATCGGTTAAATTTATTCGAATATTTTATATTTATATACAAAATTTAAATTTATTACAAACAACAATAAACTTAAAACAAAATTTGTTCGAAAATTTATTCGATTATAAGAAACCGAATATTTTAATCGATTTAATTTATTCGAATATTTGATAAAATTGTGATTTTTGATTAGCTTTACAAATAATTTTAGTTAATAATTTGTTATAAAAAATAAAAATTAATAATTTGTTAGAAAAATATTCGATTACAGCGAACCGAATATTTTAATCGATTAAATTTATTCGAATATTTTATATTTATATACAAAATTTAAATTTATTACAAACAACAATAAACTTGAAACAAAATTTGTTCGAAAATTTATTCGATTATAAGAAACCGAATATTTTAATCGATTTAATTTATTCGAATATTTGATAAAATTGTGATTTTTGATTAGCTTTACAAATAATTTTAGTTAATAATTTGTTTTAAAAAATAAAAATTAATAATTTGTTAGAAAAATATTCGATTACAACGAACCGAATATTTTAATCGATTAAATTTATTCAAAAATTTGTAACAAAAAATTATGATTAATTATACAAATACTTTAATACTAAATTAAAAAAAAAAAAACAATTCGATTACAGGTAACCGACTATTTTAATCGATTAAATCTATTTCAATAATATATATTTATTTGTTAAATATATATTTATAATTATTTATAGCAATACTTTTTAATTTATAACAAAATTTTATTTAAAGAACCGAATATTTTTAATCGTTTAAATTTATTCGTACAAATTTTCAAGATTTATTTAGAGAACATTTAAAATATGTATCTTAAACTACTTATTTGTCATAACAATTTCTTCAATTTTCAATTGACAAATACATACCAACCCATAGTGGACTTTAAATCCCCATAATGGTCACGTATTTCTTTACAGTTGTATAAAAAAAAAACGTTTTCAATTTAAGCTTAAGGTCAGTCATGTGAGTATCACAGAATGGCAAAATAAAGACAGCCAGAAAAAAAACACAAGACAATACAGGCGTATTTATAGATAAAGGTAATTTTGTTACAAATTCTCGTTCCTATTCTAGCAATTCTTACAACTATTAACGGGAACATAGGAATTATTTTCATTCAATAATGAAATTGCATTCAATTAAGCGTTTATGTGAATGCAACAAACCGCACCATAACACATCACATAAACATACTAGCAGACAGTCAGCCAGCCAGCCCCCTCACCCCCGCACTGTTGCCATTTGATATTTGCTAATGTCCTTTTGCTTTAAATTTACTAGTAGAGTTACAGCAATATTTTCTGTTGGTATACATTTGGGCACGTTTTACAGATAAACTCAAACACGTGCTAGATTTTCAGTATTTTGTCATTCAAACATTTTGGGGATGTCAGTTAGTCAGTGGTTGGGCTGGCTGGCTGGCTGGCTACTGTGTCCCTTTGCAAAATATGTCGCAATAGTCATGTCAAATTATCAAAACTAAATAATTGAGCTAAAGTAGAAAAAAGAAATTTGAAACACTAGTTTAATGAATACCAGCAGCTATTGCTTAAAGCATCTTATTGTATAGTGTTACGCATGCCTGCACATGTGTCACAAAAAATGACACATTGTTATTAATATTAAAACAGATATTAAGGTTTTATTGAAACACACACACACACACACTCTCGCTCACACACAATGTGCAGGAAACCAAATACCTGAAGACATAAAAATTAAAAGTCAATGTTAATTGAAAAGGAGATATACACAATTTGTATGAAGATGCTGATAAAAGCTTTAATAAGAAAAAGTTCAAGAGTTTTGAAAAGTTTTGTTAACAATTGCATACATATAGGGACTTTGGCCTGTGTGATATTAACAATTGTGACAATATTTTTTGATTGCTTGATAGAAAGTTGAATGTTAGTGTAAATCAATTTTGCAAACATCTTATCTACTGCATGTGTAAAATATATATATAGCAATTTGTTAGTGATAGTTTAAAGAAATTTGGCAATGAAAATCAATAAAATCGTTATATAAACGGCTGGCAAAGGAAGGTCTAGATTTCATCTTTGCTTGAATATAAAAATTAGATTTACTTTTAACCCATTATTGGCCGCTACCCTAAAGCGTAGGAATTTTTTGAAACGCTGGCATAAAATCTTATAATTCACAAATTGGTTTTCTTCAATTTTTAAAATATACAAGCTCAACCCGGTGTGTTTCGCAACCCCCCCCCCCCTCCTCCTCGTCATAAAATCAAATATAACGTATGTATATATTTACAAACATTTATTTATTTAATTTTAATGTATTTATTGCAAGAATTTATTATTTCGTAAGAATATGCTAGTGTGAAAATTTAATGACGATCGGTCCAGTAGTTAAGAATATATTACAAGTTTTAATTGCCTAAAAAGGGGCACGTATTCTACATTATGCCAATACCACATATCATTGACGTAGTTCAAAAATGCCCAAAATATGGCGATTTAAATATTTGGGTTATATGGGCGGTGCCACCCCCGTTTGTACAATCAAAACTTCATATAGCCTATTATTCCTTCCAGAGTCACAGTAACATACTGTGAAAATTTCATCAAAATCGGCTCAGCTGTTTTGGAGTCCATACGTTACATACATACATTAAATTTTATATATCATCACCTAAAATGCTTAAAGACGTAACCCTCAATTATCATAATTTTACAGGAGACGCAAAAAACGTTATAAAATGAAATCTGTTCAATTGAAAATCGCGATTTCTTCACATCTTGTCTTAAGATAGACGACAAACTTCAGGTGCCGATCGCGATTTTTAATTAAACAGTTTTCATTTTATAACGTTTTTTGCTTCTCCTGTAAAATTATGATAATTGAGGGTTACGTCTTTGGGCATTTTAGGTGACGATATATAGATTATTTAGGCTTTAAAAGAAATGAAAAATTAAAAACAAAATTTTCGAATTGGGTATGAATATTTCTATATATGTAGGGACTATTTGTGTCGAATTTAAACTTGTTGCTGATGCTTATAAGAGATTTATGGGCATATAAGTGAATTCCGGAAGTGGTCTTTTTATGGGGGCTACGGCCATAGATGGACCGGTGATAATCGTACTGAGAGTGACGCTGTATATATATTAAGGGGCCATGTGTATTCCAACTTATTAGTGGTTTTATAGGGGATTTATACACATTTAAGTGATTTTCGGAACTGGACTTTATAACACTGAGGGCTATGGTCGAATATGGAACGATCATTAAGAAATTTGCTACAACAATTTAAATGTATATTTTGATTATGTTTGTGGAATTTCAACTTGATAGTGACTTTTGTAACAGATTTATGCGAATTTAAGTGATTTTCAAAAGTGGATTTTATATTGGGGCTACGGTCAAATATAGACCGATTATTATGGAATTTAGTACAACGTTTTAAAAGTGTATTTGAAATATTTTTGTCGAATTTTAACTTGATAATGATTTTTGTAAAAGATTTATGAGCCTTTAAGTGATTTTCGGAAGTGCACTGTCTATGGGGCTATGGTCAAAATATGGACCGAGGCAAACAAAATTTAAGATTTCATTTTGCATGAAACGTATTATTGCAGAATTATGTATGAATACGAGTTTTCTATAGACATTTATTTAACATAAAGCCATATTCCGGGAAGAAATTTGTATGGGGGCTATTAGAAGTCGTAGACCGATTGTTACCCTTTTTAACAGAACTTGTCCTTCTATATATAAAATATATAAAATATATATAAAAAAAATAAATTGTGAAAAATGACATGATATTGTCTTCATTATATTTGAAGAAAATTGCAAAAAAAATATCTGAAAAATATCGAGGTAGTGTAGTCCGAAATTTTAATCTATAACTCGGATCCTACTAGACCGATTATGCCCATTTTCAATACCAAACATTTCGGTAGATGAAAGAATGTTTCGTAAAAATTTCATTGTTGTATATCTTGGTTTTAGAAGCTCTAATGTGTCTTCAGCAGACGGACAGAAGGACGGACGCGGCTAGATCGTCTTATACTGTGTTCAGATATGAAACTTAATTGAGTCAATAATCGGTTAATTGACAATATTATTTTATGTGTTCAGGCATACGCAATTTTCAGCTTGCTCAATAATCATTTGACAGTTGGAAAACAATACAAAAAATACTCTATATGGTTGTTGTGTTTCCATGTAAACAAACTTACCTTCACATTGGTTTTTTAATGATTTCTTTTAATGACGTTTGTTATTTTATACAATTTTGTTCACTAAACACAGTTGTGACCAGTGTTGCATTCGAAATCTTACTCAATATTATAACAATTTCGTACTTATTGCGCAATAATTAATTGAGATTTTATATGGAATATTCAGCTCAATAATGGCGTTAATTGTGATTATCGCAATTAAGGTTCATATCTGAACACGCTATTAGAATCTTGTAATATCTTTTGGTTCCACGACCATCATTTCAATTTGTTACGAACGGAATGACAAACTTAATATACCCCCCGCCCCATCTTTTTGAGTGTTGGTATAAATATCTGAAAAATATCGAGGTGGTCTATAACTCGGATCCTAATGGATCGATTTTGTTCATTTTCAATATCGTGCCTTCAACTGTTGACGGACATATAGACTTTTTGGTTTTATGACCAATTTTTCAATGTGCTACAAACGAAATGACGAACATAATATGATATTTAATTTGGTAGTGGGTATAAAAACATAAATTTAAGCAGTTGCTGTCTGTTGTCATTTGCTTTAAGTCTAGTAGCCCTTATTAATAATTTTTAATTTCCTTGATGACTACAAAACTTATTAAAAACTTCAAGTGGAAGAACAATTTAATGCCAACTAAACTAAAAACATTTTTATAGTCTCTTGTATTTTCAATTGGTTTTATTTTTTTTTTTTCATAAAAAAACGCAGTAAATAATGGTCAGGTTTATGTTTTTGCCAAGAAAATATAGAGGACACACTGTAATGTAAATTTGTTTAAAGGCGTTTCTGTCATGTTGTTTAAATAAAATGAGTGCTCTTAAACAAATGTTGTACAGTGTAGAGTTATTATAATTACTAAACAACAATTACCTATAGTTTGTGCTTATTTTCTGTATGACTATTTACTTTGAAAAAAAAAACGAAGGAAATAACATAAAAATAAAACAAAACAAGAGGAAGTTTTTTCCTCGAAAGTAAATGCTGGCAAAAGTTTCTACGTGTTTTGTTGTTTTTTTTTGTCGCAAATAATGTAGAATTTCAAAGTTAAAAAAAAAAATAATTTAGTTTTTAGTTTTTGTATTTTACAGCTACATACTAGTTGTTTACAGATGAAAATTGCTGGAGTAGTAGAGCTGTTTTACAATAATAATTTTTTACTTTTAGACTAAAGACCCAATTTACACCAAGCAATTTTTATTGAAATTACTACAATTTTTTGACGAGTAAGTTCTTGATGATAACCATTTAGATTGAAGTGGTGTGACAATTTTAGCCAATTGATTTATTTTATCACTGTCTCTGTTGCAAATTATTCTTACTGTTGTAGGTGCTAGTCTAGGAGCTCTACCTATACAGCCTTTGCTATCGATTTAAAACGTTTTATTACGTCCAATTTTAATTCCAAACTTATTACTTTGGCAAATCACACATAATTCTTTACCATAACTGGACAGTTGTTCTTAGTAAATTTGAGAACTTCTTAAAGTAGGGGAGAGGGGGCCCCTTAGAACACTTTTTGCTTTCAAGCCACATACAAATTTATATTTTTGAATTATTGACTTTTTACATAATTTAACTAATATGTATGGAAATAAACTTTATTTTAAGTCTACAAGTAACTTATTTTTAGTTCGATTTATATTTTTTTTTTATTTTTTTAATGTATGAAGTCATTGCGTTCAAATGTGCCCCCATACGGGGCAGATTTGAACTAGGCTGGGGCACTTTTGAACGGCAATTTTTTCTTGTAGCACTTATGTCCAAAAATAACATAAATAGTTATATTTTTTATATATATAATAAATTCGATTTATTTATTAAGAAAAACATAAACATTAACAAAAAAAAAAAAAAAAATTCAGATCAAAAATAAGTTTTATATTTTTAAGACGGAAAAGTCTTTGCGATTTCAGGTGACATTACATTTTCCTTTAAAGCATCATGATCAGCATTGGATTCGTCATTTTCAGAAAATAAGAGAGAATCAACAATGTTTGTTACTTCGGTTGATAAATTAACCTGTTCAAAAGTGCCCCCTTTTTCTTTGTTCAAGCCTGAACTGGCTTGCCATTTCACGGAAATTTATAATAAATATTTTTTTTGTACATAAATATCAAATAACTTAATTTAATTTTGTTTGAACTGAATTTTGGAATGCAATAAATTTCATTCGCGAAAGAAAACGATCACTGAATACTTCTTACACTCTTACAAAAAAATATAAAAAAGTTTACAATGAAACTTGTTCGATCGACGACTGAAAAAACTAGCAAAAGTTGTTAACGTTGCTAGAAAACAAGGTTGCCATGTGAAAAACTCGGTTAAGGGTCGGAAAAAATGTTAAACTGAGATTTTATCAACATAGTTCAAAGTTGCCTCGGGTATACACGTGCCCCCCTCTCCACTACAGGTCGGCCGACCGGCATTGTGCTCAATACTACACTGCAAATGCTAAAAATAGTAATTCACAATGCTGCAGTAAAAAATTTTATCCTTTTTAGCGACGCACAGTGGCTGAAAATCGTTTTTCATTGGCCAAAATTCTGTAACTTTTGAACCGATCAAAATATTGAAGTAATTTTTTTTTAATGGATAGATATTTAGTTCAGCTTGGCTCAGTTGTAATTACATTAAAATTGATTGATGACTTTTTAAGGACTTCTAGGTCAAAGTTGAACTTTTGATTTTTTTTAACTTTTGGAGTGAAATATGGGTTTATTTTTTTTTATTTACATATTAAAAAATTTATTATTTGGAACTTAATAATAATTATAATTATTTTTTGTGATAATGGAATTTTTTTAATGTTACACTCAAAAAAATTTTTACACTCAAAAAAATGTTTACACTAAAAAAAAATAGTAAAATTCACTGGAGATTTTGCTGTTACTATAGAAAAATTTATTCTTTTTTGCTGTCAGATTTGATAATTTTAAAAAACATTTTAAAAATAAAAACTGCAATAGATTTTATTAGCATTTGTAACAATAGTAGGTTCTATTTATTATTATTTTTAACCATTTCTGAACCAATTTTAAAAATTCTTTTTTTGTTTGAAAGGGTTTGCTTGCAGGTGGGTCCCATTTAATTTTTATGAAGATCGGACGGACATACGGTTTTTTATTTACCATTATCTTTATTTTTTCTGTGCTTCTTTTATAAATTGTTGAATAACTTCGTGATTTATGAATCAATTTTAAAAATAATTTTTTTATTTGGAAGATATGGCTTGCAGAAAAATATATTTAAGGTAAAAAAAATGAAAATTTCAGAAATTGATTGAGATATATCGGGGATATATAGCATAAACCAATTTTTAAGAATATATCGAATATGGGTGTCAAAATTTAGCTCTGCTAATGGGAAAACATTATAGATTTAGCATAAACCGATTTTTTAGAAGATTAACAAGATTTTCAAAATTCTTTCTTTCAATCAAAAAAGTGCAACAACATTAGTTATATTAAACATTTTTGAAAGTTAATCCAACATTTTATTTGGCCGAAATTTTGAAGTCGGTTTTTTTTAAAGAATTATTTACTAATACTATGTTTTTCGTACTTAAATAACAATTAAGGCAATTATAATTATTATTCATTTGAAACAAATATTGATTGCAAATATTCTATATTTTGTTCTGCGCTATTTCTGTTCTTTAGTAGTTTTTTGGCTTCTTCATCTAAATCCCGATGTTCCACTTTCCATTGATTTCGAATATTGGATATGAACGGATCTGATGTTGCCAATAATATATTAAATAGATCTTCATTTGTGGAATTTCGTGAAATTTTTCTAGTATTGTGCTCTCTATAAAATCTGTACTCCTTGTTCCTTTTTTCCTGAGCCTCCTCTGATAGATCTCCAAGTGACACCAAATGATATTTAATGATATCTTCTCCATGATAAAGGATTTTGTGAACTGTTGCAGACATTTTTCTCCATGGGTAGTTGGTTGTATATATTTTTGCAGTTTCCTTAGCATAATCTCCAAATTGTCTAGCGTCAACTTCTTCATTGCACGCAAGTACTTCTAGGATTATTTTAAATCTGAAAATAAGGTTTAAATCCACTCCTGTTATTTCAGATGCTGTTTCTGGATCTAAAAAGAATCTTCGTGCGGTAAAATTTGCGATATTCATCTTGAACATGTTTCTTTTTTGAACTTCTTAACTCTTTGTTGGTTTCATTGTTTCTTATGGATCCTGAAGACACGAAATCCAAATCATAACTGATTTTTAGTATATGTTCCATAAGTCGTCATTTGATCCACAGTAAAAAGTCATGAAAAAATATGTGATGCTCTTGGTAGTCACAGCTAAATTCAAGTGCGGCCGAAAGGGTTAATATCAGGTAAAACTAATTAGTATCTCGCCAATATTGGGTTTTTTTTCTTTAGTGGTTTAATGTCGCGATTATTATTATAAAATTGTTTATGACTTTGGTTGACCCTAGCAGTTGATAACAGATATATTAGAAAGAGATCATATGTTTACTGTAGAACCTATTGTGATATTTGTATGACTTATTTTTTTGCTAATCAAAACAAAGCCATAAAACCCTTTCGCAGGTATTATATTTAATTATTTTAGATTTACGTAGTCTAAAGTAAAAAAACATAAACCTTTAGGCGAAAAAGTGAAAATTTAATACACCATTGTATACGAGTAACTATAGGGCTGTTTAAATTATCGTAATTTGAATTTTTTCAGAGTAATTTCATTAAAATTAAAAAAGTGTTCTACCGGCGGGTCGTGGCGGGTGCAAAAGTATATATAGGGTTGAAGAAGACACTTTCACCTTTCTTCGGGTGGTATACGTTTCTTGTTCCCTTTTGTTCCCTAGAAGTTCTATTCCACTAAAGTTTAAATTTCAGAAAAATATAGTAGTTTCATAAATATTTCAAAACGCCCCTAATATTAAACGCTAGAGCGGTAACCACTTACAACAACTAAAGACTGTAATCCTACCAACATTATAAAAAAGACCGCAGGCCATTATCGATGATAGCTTGCGAGTAGTAACCATTTATTTTTGACAAAAAACAAATAAAAAACACCTTTTTCTGAAATTAAAAAAACAGTTGAGTTTGACAGCATGCCACGCCCACAATTATTAATAGTTTAACCTAATTTTTTGGCTACCTTAATATGGATATATTAGCTCCAAAAAGGTGTAAAAATTTTAAAAATCGGTGACAAAAAAAAAATCGACTTTTGGCCAATGAAAAACGATTTTCAGCCACTGAATTTCAAAAGACGCAAATCGAATTTTTAGTTTTTAAAAAGCGACGCAAATCGAAATGATGCAAATTGGGACAACTCAAGTCGGGTCTCTAGTGTAATTTATGCTTATGTGAAGGAATTGAGCTATCCTACAATTATTCTATAATCTTTGATGTTTTGCATCTAAAATCTTAGGATCACTAAGATCTCACCATTTTGCTTAGCGAAACAGTTTAAGTATTGTTGTTTCTAGAGGTTGTCTTATATTTTGTTTCAAAACTTTTTTTTATTGAATCAATTTTCCTGATCTTCAATACCAACTAACTTAGTATAATACTTAACATTTAAAATAAAATTTCAATAATTTATTTGCAGTATTTTGAACGTGACAGTGTTTTACACACACATAACTGAAAATAGTTGTAAATTAATGTTTCTATCTTTTATTTTTTTTTTGCAGGTAATGACATGTGTTTGCTAAAGCAATCATTTATAGAAGGGGATACTCTCTGAATAGTAAATTTTGCAGGTAAATACCAACATTTAAAAATTCATAATTACGGGACCGTTGTCATCAGGTGTTTGCAAAAAAAAAAAACCCTTTTAATAAAAACAATGTTGCTAAAGCTAAGCAAATTGTTTGTTTGTTTATTTATTAATTTGTTGTTGTGTGTGGAGAAGGTAACAATTGATAATTATAGCTGTTGGTAAATTTAATTGTACACTATTTCCTTCATTGTACTGCTATCTATCAAGGTTTGTTTAAGCAAGCTTTCATTGGTATATGATGAGAGAAAGTATGTGTAAAACTGAGATGATGAAAACCTTGTTACGTTTATAATTAATGACAGCTGTCATTGGCGTTTCTGTTTTATTTTAACAAACATTATGTTAGCCTTAAATCATGGCAAAGCAAAAGAATTATTATAACAAGCTGGCCATTTTAAAGCTAACTAATTAAAAGTTTGTATAAATTTATGGTAAAAGAAAAAAAAAATCAATGATTGACAGCATAATAGAATAGGTAGCAAGCATTTCAAATGATGTTTAAAGACATAGCATTTGAACAAAAGAACTCCCCTTAAATCACTAGCTAGTATCTAAGGCCAGGTTGTTAGGAGCATATTAATTAACATTTCTTTTTTTTTCCTTTCTTTATAAAAAAATATCTAGGCAACAAAAACCAAATACTCGTTATAATTTTAATCGAAATCATTAAAATGTTTTTGTTTTTCAACATTTTTATTAATTTATTTTCATTTTATTTAGTTCTAATTTAAGCATGTTTTTGTGTCTAATGTGGCATAATATAAATTTATTTTATTATATTTCAGTTTGTAAATGCTTTATACATGTTTAGTATAAAAAAAACTGCCAAAAAAGCAACAAAAAATGCTCATCTCTGTGTTTCTAATCATTTTTTTTTTGTTTATTATTTGTAATTATCCATCCAATCGTTAAATTTCCCATATTTAAATATTTATGCACATTAAACTTCAAACAAATTTGCCAAGAGAGTTGTACCTACATACATATGTATGTGGAAAAACAATGAAAGGACGTTGGCAAAAAAATATTAAACAGTTTTGCATTTGAAGCTCTAAACTTTGTTAAAAATTGTTCATTAAAGACTGTTTTGTATAAAACAAAAATACTCTACGAGAAAATTTATACAAAAGTGTTTTTATGTTTAACTGATTTTGCTGAATTTCAATAGCAAACTGCTTAGGCTATTAATAAACATTCTGGAATAAATCTCTTAAATTTTGGCGTCATATTTTAAATGTGGCAGTGATTTACACACACTTGCATACACAAACAATGAAATAAAGTTGAAAACTAAGTTTTATATACGAGCAACTAAACTTTGTTAAAGAATTGCACAAAAAATTGCTGTATTCTGTACAAGAAATAAACTACTTTAATAAATTTGAAAAAAAAAATTTAAATTCACTCATAAATTTTATAATGTCCAACCGATTTTGCTGTTATTCAATAGCAAACTACTTAGGACATTAGTAAATATGCTGGCAGAATTTCATTAATTTTGGCTTTATATTTTAAATGTGGCAGTGATTTACACACACTTACATACACAAACATTGAAAGAACATTGGTAAATAAATTTTACATTCGAGCAACTTAACTTTGTAATTTAATAAATTTGAAAAAAAAAAATTAAATTCACTCATAAATTTTAGAATGTCCAACCGATTTTGCTGTTATTCAATAGCAAACTACTTAGAACATTAGTAAATATGCTGGCAGAATTTCATTAATTTTGGCTTCATATTTTAAAAGTGGCAGTGATTTACACATACACATACATACAAAAACTAACTAATTTTGAATTTCTTAAGTCTCACTTTTTCTGCTTACTTATTTAACCATATTTAAATGTTACACATACAACGACAAACATATATTACCATCAAACCTGTCTTTAGCCTGTGGTTTTGTACAGGCCACCTCAAAACTAAAATGCAGCTGCCCACGTTGAGGCAAAAAACATTTTGTTTGGCAAAAATTGTGTATTGTTTTACAAAAAAATTAGTTTTTAACCTTGTACCTGATTCATTCACATGGCACAGACATGTTGTGTTAGCTTACCAGCAGTATCTCTAAGCCCGCACAATATTTTCTGTTTTTATTTTTAAACATTTAGCAAATAACAACGATTGTTTTGCAACTTTGATTGTCTAACTATTTCGCCTGGCACAATTCTTGATATTTTCAAACGTGTGTGTTGGGTTTTATAGATTTTTGTTTAGTTTCGCCATTTTTATTCATAGTTTAACAAACATTTTACCGGAAATAACGGAACTGCAACAAGCCCTTTAGCCATATGACGGCTAAAATGACCTTCAGCTATATGGCCACACTAAAAAGCACAGTTTAGAAAAACTGCAGGTTTCTACAAACAAACAACAAACAAAGTTGCCTGTATAAAACATTTAAGTCCCTCTCTATAGCCTTAAAAATGTTTTTAACGTTTGTTTAGAGTCATTATAGTCTACACCACCATAGTGGGGAGGGTATATTGAATTTGTGCTGATGTTTGTAACGTCCAGAAATATTGGTCCAACACAGCTTAAAGTATACCAATCGACTCAGAATCACTTTATGAGTCGATTTAACGATGCCCGTCCGTCCGTCCGTTCGTCTGGTTGCTGGCTGACTGTCCATGTAAAGCTTGTGCGCAGAGTACAGGTCGCAATTTTGAAGATATTTTGATAAAATTTGGTAAGTGATATTTTCTCGGTTCAAGGACGGATGGTATTGAAACTGGTGGAAATCGGTCCATTATTTCATCTGGTCCCCATACAAAAATCCTCCCGAAATTGGGGTTTACCGATCATAAATGTTTGAATTATGCAAGTATCCAAACAAATTTCATCACAAATGAGTGGTAAATGAAGCCAAATCAGATCTAAAAATTTTGTACAGATCGGTGCATAATTGATCATAGCTCCCATATAAGGCCCACTTCCGAAAATCACTGTAACGACTCTAAATTTCTTAAAAATTTTGGTATCTAAATAAAATTCAACGCAAACATATTTCATATATATACAAACAATACGGTACAATTTTCTTGTGATCGGTCCATAATTAGTCGTTGCTCCCATATAGGGCCCACTTTCGAAGTTCACCTTAACGATCATAAATTTCTTAAAAATGTTGGTATTCAAATTTCACACAAATAAGTTTCTTTTATACAGAAATGATGACACCTAATTTTATAATGGTCGGTCCATAATTAGTCGAAACTCCCATATAAGATCCTCTCCGTAATTCACTTTAACCTCCATAAATCTTATAAAAGATTTATATCGCGATAAATTTTAACAAATATAATATTTATATTCACAAACATCATGACACTAAAGTTTTGGATGATCGGTCCACAATACATAGGTTATTTCTCCCATATATCGCCCATTTCTGAAAATCTGGGTGTAGGGTATTATATGGTCGGTCTTGACCGACTATACTTTTTTTACTTGTTTTTAGTTTATAGGAAGCAGTTAGCTAAATATATGTACAAGGTGCCGCAAAAGTAATTCTCCTTTCAGAAAATGCTATAAATTTTGCGATTGGCCCTTAATGTCACTTCTGTTTTTACATTTGTGTAGTAAACACATGCGAAATACACGTTAATAATCAATGTTACGCTACACTGCTCCAGAACGCGGAATATTGCTGACAGAACTGACATTAGGGGCCTCGCAAAATTTATAGCATTTTCTCATAGGAGGATTACTTTTGCGCCACCTTGTATGTATTAACAAAAAATCTTAATATTTAACATTCACCTAAAACAAGTAGGTTGTACAGCTACATACACTCAGTTGTTTGGCTTTTGTTTTGTGCTAAAGGTTTCAGTTTAACCAACTGGATTTATTAACCAAAAAAAAACTTTAAAAAACAAAAATTTAAAAACACTAAACTAAACAGTTACCCGAAATCAGTTAGTTAGTATTTAGACGCCATATTGTTATATAATAAAGTTTAACCTTTTTCTAGGTTTGTTGTATTCAACTTTTTAAGTTGTGCTTAGTTTTGCTATTTTTAAAATATTATAAGTTTTAGGTTTTTACAACCTTAACTTAAATATTCAGGGCGAAAAACGAATTTTCAAGTATACTGTTGCGAAATTGTATTTCAATTGAAATTTAACGGTCGATATCAACATACAGCATGTTTATGAACATACAACATCTTAGTTTAGTTTACAGTTTAGTTTATTTTATTTTTAAATTTCTAGTTTAGATTCTAGTTTACCTCAATTTCAGTTGCTAGTTCAGTTTATAGTTGAGGGTTTTAACTCAGTTTTATTTCAGTTCAAGTTCCAGTTCAGTTTTAAATAAAATTTCTATTTCAGGTTCTAGTTCAGTTCTAGTCTAATTTTGACTCCTTTATATTGCTGTAATTTCTTTAGCAACTTAAGGCTTAAATTTCCTAAATATACCAACTAGCCAACCGTAGCTAGGCTACGAAATCTTTTGGTTAAATATCCAAATTATTTATAGCGAAAAGTGGCAAACCTTTCACTCAGACCTTTGTCAAACTTTTACTTACTAATTGAAAGCCCTCCCCCTCACTTCATATGGTCATCATAATCAAATTGAACCAGAAATTCCTTTTAACCATATAAATCACAAGTTTTCAATTTTACTTGCAATCAATTTGCATTCGATATGATTTTCATATTGATAATAATAAACCTTACATACATATACACATGTATACACATGTATATTTGAGGTTTATACGCACTCGTTTTCAATTTTAAATATGACTACAGGGATATCCGACCATTAAGTAATATAACGGTACCATAAACACAGTTACACACGCACACACAGAGACTCTTACAAACATAAATTCCACTTAATGTTAAGTGTTTGAAAGTCTCTTAATTAAATTTCATTTTGCAAAGTTTAACCACAAAATTTACTTAAAACGAACTTAAACACAAGTACTTCTTTCTCTACCCAAGTACTTCAGAAATAAGTTGACCGTATTTTAATGACTTGTTGTTTTATTTTATTTTCTTTTATTTTTGCACTCATTTTACTCATTTCTATGTAGAAAAATAAACAAGGACAAAAAGGTATAACTGCTGGAGTTGTTTTTGTAATAATAATACACCCCGGCAAATGGCTTTAAACTGGGTAGTTAGTCAGTTATTGGAATTTGGTAAATTTAAGAAAAGATTGCAGTCAGATTTATGCTTAAATATATTTATTTTACAAAACACCAAACAGACATTAGTAGGCAATATTCAATTATATTGAAAGATTGATGTAAATTAAATTTTAGAAATTTATATATGGAATAAAGAAAAATCTTACCACAAAAGTTGATTAATGAATAAAACTGGACTAGAAACAGAATTAGAAACTAAACTAGAAGCTTAACTGGCAGCAGACCTAAAACTAGAACTTGAAGCTTAATTAGAATCTGAACTCGAACTTGCACTAAAACCTGAACTATGTTTTAAACGGGAACCTGAAGTTGAACCGGAACTAGAAGAGTAATTAGAACTGGAACTAGAAGCTTAATTAAAACTGGAACTAGAAGCTTAGTTAGAACCTGAATTCAAAATTAAACTAAAACCTGAACTAGATTTTGAACTAGAACCTGCAGTACAACCGGAAATAGAAGCTTATTTGGAACCGGAACTAGAAGCTTAATTAGAACCTGAACTTAAAATTGAACTAAAACCTGAACTGGACCTTAAACTGAACCTGAAGCAGAACTGTAACAAGAAGCTTAATTGGAACCGGAACTAGAAGATTAATTAGAACCTGAACTCAAAATTGAACTAAAACCTGAACTAGACCTTGAACTGAACCTAAAGTAGAACCGGAACTAGAAGCTTAATTGGAACCGGAACTAGAAGATTAATTGGAACGTTAACTCAAAATTGAACTAGAACCTGAACTAGATCTTGAACTGAACCTAAAGTAGAACCGGAACTAGAAGCTTAATTGGAACCGGAACTAGAAGATTAATTAGAACCTGAACTCAAAATTAAACTAAAACCTGAACTAGATTTTGAACTAGAACCTGCAGTACAACCGGAAATAGAAGCTTATTTGGAACCGGAACTAGAAGCTTAATTAGAACCTGAACTTAAAATTGAACTAAAACCTGAACTGGACCTTAAACTGAACCTGAAGCAGAACTGGAACAAGAAGCTTAATTGGAACCGGAACTAGAAGATTAATTAGAACCTGAACTCAAAATTGAACTAAAACCTGAATTAGATTTTGAACTGAACCTAAAGTAGAACCGGAACTAGAAGCTTAATTAAAACTGGAACTAGAAGCTTAATTAGAAGTGGAACTACATAAAAGCTTAATTAGAGACTGCACTCAAACTTGACCTAAAACCTGAACTAGATCTTGAACTGAACCTGAAGTAGAACCGGAACTAGAAGCTTAATTAGAACGTTAACTCAAAATTGAACTAAAACCTGAACTAGATCTTGAACCTGAAGTAGAACCGGAAGTAGAAGCTTAATTAAAACTGGAACTAGAAGGTTTATTAAAACTTGAACTCAGACCTGAACTAAAACCTGAAATAGAACTGGAACTAAAACTAGATCTTAAACTGGAACCTGAAGTAAAGTAAAAGCGGAACTAGAAGCTTAATTAGAACTTGAACTAGAAGAATAATTATAACTGAAACTAGAAGCTTAATTAGAACCTGAACTCAAAATTGAACTAAAACCTGAACTAGATTTTGAACTAGAACCTGCAGTACAACCGGAAATAGAAGCTTATTTGGAACCGGAACTAGAAGCTTAATTAGAACCTGAACTTAAAATTGAACTAAAACCTGAACTGGACCTTAAACTGAACCTGAAGCAGAACTGGAACAAGAAGCTTAATTGGAACCGGAACTAGAAGCTTAATTAGAAACTGAACTCCAACTTGAACTAAAAGCTGAACTAGATCTTGAACTGAACCTGAAGTAGAACCGGAACTAGAAGCTAAATTAGAACTTGAACTCGAATCTGAACTCGTAGCTGAACTAAAACCTAAAGTAGAATGGGAACTAGAAGATTAATTAGAACCTGGACTCGAACCTGAATTAGAACTAAAACCGAAACTAGAAGCTTAATTAACCTTAACTTGAACCTAAACAATACCTTGAATCAGAACCTGAACTAGAACTTTTATAATTATGAATATATTAATAATGTATTTCATGTTACTTTACTAATCAAACCAATATCACTAGAATCCTTACTAAATACTTCCATTTTTTCTAAAAAAAAAATGCCATTTACCGACCTTCATTTTGTTTGAATATATTAGTAACTATTGCAAAAAGCCGCAGTATTTCAATAAATTCAAACAATGTTGTATAAGTAAATGTGTGTGGCAACAATGTTGCCATTACGTTGTTGGATGTATTTAATTAATTGGGAAAATAGAAATTAATAAATGTTCCACATACATATTAAATAACTGTACGCCAGGATGGATGTGTTAACAGGCTGTTTGGTGTGGTTTGGACTATTTGTAAATACATATGTTTGTTTGTTGGTTTGTTTGTAAGTTTACTTATAGAATATTCACATGACGTATGTATGTAAATAGAATGCCTCTAGCATAGTGGCTAATTAACAACGTTAGTCAAATTGAAATTCAATGCGGTACCATGTACAACAACAGTTTGAAGCAAAGTTACAAAACCAGAAATGAATTAATTATGTATTTATTATTGTTGCTTTCAGCCAGTTATTTTTTATTTTTTTTTGTTGGTATAAGATATTTTGTGTTAATAAATTGCAGTAGTAATCTCAAATCAAACTAATATAATACTAAAGTAAGTTTAAGGTTTAAATTTTAAAGGTCTTGCTAACATAAACTAGATTATGTATTGCAAAACATTTATTTGCCTTTATTTACTTATTTTCTGTGATTTCCTGTCGTATTTGTGCTTTTAAGCAGCAAATTGATACTTGTTAATCTCTGTTTGATTTCATTTAATATTTAGCGCCACAAACTAAAGCTATCGTCTAACAGCCTGCCATCGAAAATTAAACCCTAAACAAGCGCCAAAGACTAACCACAAAACAATTAAAATGTAAACTTAATACTGGGTGATTATGTTTTGAGGGTTAAGCGTCACAGCTCAGCCACAGCTGGTTGATGGAAACCAGGAAATGCAGATGAATTAGGTGAATGTAGGTGATGAATTTTTTCATTGGAAATAAATAAAAGGAGACCAATTTAATTGTAAAAATTGTCAGTTTGTGAAAATATCAAGCAGCTGGTTGGAAAATTATGTTAGCTGCGGGAATTTATACAATCCTTTGTTTAACAAATAAAAATAGCTGAATTATGAATATCAAGTTCTTTTTTTATAATTAATAAACACAAACGGCAAAGCTTTTTGGCTTATCTGCAGAAAATACGCAGAGTCTTTGGCGGGAAATGAACCCGCAACCCTCTGACTGATAGTCCGGCAAACTATCGCCTAGTCTATCGAGGTACCCCAAGCAATGCAGAATACTTGTAACAAAAAGTAATGATCATGAACAAATCATGCTGGAACTTTAAGTAAATGTAAATAATTTCGACTGGGTTTGCTACCTTATAGATTATGGGTTTGCTGTTTAGTATTGTTTTCTGGAGATCTATAAGAATTTAGATTTGGCATGGATTTGCTTCATTATGAGTTGTTTGCTGTAGATCCATAAGAATGTAGATCGAAATAAATTTTGTATACCATTGTCGTTCATTAATTTTCATTCAGAGTGAATGAACGCCAATCCACTAAAACTGATCTGACAGCGAACAAATCTTACTAAAGAATGAGTCTATTAAATTTTCACCTTAAACTAAAGATTCTGATGTATATAACTATTTGACATAGTGTTGCTGGAAATTACCAGACATTGCATATAATTCGATCGGAATTGTTACAATTCCGTATTTACAAATCGATCGTTTTTACTTTGCGTTCTCTAGATTTCGATCGATTTTGTTTATTCCCAAAAAAATTTTAAATCTCGGTTTTTAACTTAAATATAGTAACGTTGTTTAACAAAAAAGAAAAACATATGCACCCCTATCGTGAATAAAAATTCCACATGAAATTTGTTCCCATTTCACATTTTTCCTATTTAAATTCAAAGTTAAAAAAAAATAAAAGGGAACAAATTTCATGTGGAATTTTTATTCACGATAGAGGTGATGATTTTTATAATAAAAAGTACAACAAAAGCAAACAAAAAGAGCGCTAAAGCTAGATTTACACGATTGAAATTTTCTTCAAAATTGCTCTTCAAAATGCTTCAAAATCGTGTAAACAGCAAAAATTCTTCAAAATTTATTTATTTAATAACTATTAATAACTATTAAATGAATAAATTTTGAAGAAATTTTGCTTTTTACACGACTTTGAAGCATTTTGAAGAGCAATTTTGAAGAAAATTTCAATCGTGTAAATTTAGCTTCACAAAGAAATTTTAAATAAAATTTTTTTAAAATGCCCGAAATTTCAATTGTTGCTGTTTAAAATGCACAAAGACGTCAAAACGCTGTTCAAAAGCTACGAAGACGAAATTTAAGGGATGCATCTGATATTTTTAATTTTACAATTTTTATAATTTTAGTTGGGCTCGAGTTATTTTAAATTTAATTTTCATTAAATTATTATTTTTACTGAAGGTAGGAATTGTTTTTACAACATGAAATCTTTATAAAATTTTTTTTATTGATAATTTTTCTTGGCTGAGCTGGGGATTGAACCTGGCAGGCACCGCAGTAGTGCAGAGGTTAGAACTCAAAGAATTCTGATGAAAGATGATAGTGATGCTTGCAACATGCAAATTCAACCCAGGTTCAATCCCCAGCTCAGGCAAGAAAAATTATCAATAAAAAAAATTTTAATAAGATTTCATGTTGTAAAAACAATTCCTACTTTCAGTAAAAATAATAATTTAATGAAAATTAAATTTAATGAACTCGAGCCTAACAAAAATTATCAAAAATTGAAAAATTAACAGTTCAACTAAAAATAATAATTGTTATTTTTAATTTCTGTAATTTGTTGACAAAAGTTTTATTGTTGCTGACACCAGCTTTGAAATGTTTAACATTATTTTTAAATATCTTTCTATTTTATTAGTTCGGCTTGAGGTCCCTTTTATTAAAAATATAAAAACTCTTGTTCGTTTTTAATTTCTATTATATTTTATTTATTTCCAATATTTCGACCAACTTTGTTGATCACCTTCAGGGAAGAATTAATAATTTTATTTTGACACAGTGAAAGAAACTTAAGATATTAACATCGGACAACACTGTATTAAACATTAAATTATATTTCTTCCCTGAAGATGATCAACAAAGTTGGTCGAAATATTGGAAATAAATAAAATATAATAGAAATTAAAAACGAACAAGAGTTTTTATATTTTTAATAAAAGGGACCTCAAGCCGAACTAATAAAATAGAAAGATTTTTAACAATATAAAAGGTCTACATAGCACATAAAAAACAATCATTATATTTAAATATCAATGAGATAATTAAAAAAAAACAACAACAATGAACTAATAAAATTAATTATTTAATTGTCACTAGTAGTATGAGTTTCTTTTTTTCAGTATAAAATCATAAAAAATAACAATTTCACTGTAGAAATCTAAAGTGGTTTCATTACCAAAAAAATAAGTTTTTCGTTTTCTAAAGACACAATTTACAGAATCAAAGTTCTGTGACATGGCTGTATAAACTCGAGTGCTGACATAAGAAATTCTAGTAGGTAAATTTTAAAAATGAAACTGTTTTTAGACAGAGTGAAATGACATAACGTCCAATGGCTTAATGTTTACCATATATTGAGAGCTTTTATGAACGAGAAAAGAGATAAATTATTTACCTTCTTTGTGAGCTCTTATTACAAATATAATTGAATTCTTCTACAAAAGATACGCTAACTTTAAAACTCCACGATTTTCATACAACAATCTTTACACCACCATATCTCTCATCTTTAGTAAATGTTTGTGTTCGCGTTGGTTCCGGCATCGTCTGCAATGAACTCACTTTAAAACTTTCAATACGACTACCAGATAAATCATGTGTATTTCAGGCCGAGCCACTAGCGTTGAGGGAAGTATGTAAAATTTTATGTGAGAGAAATATTCGCGGCATTACGTCCATTTATTCGACAGCCAGATGGCTCTTATGTCACTAAAGGTGGATCCACCCCGTCATTCTGATCAAAATATTTGTTCGGAAAAATTTGTTTCATATGAAGTTTGAGTTCTCTCCCTTTAAGAGAGAGAAAATATTCATATGAAAAAAACTTTGTACGAACAAATATTTTGTTCCCAACGAATGGGTGAATCGATCATTAATTCCCCTACTACAGCATCTATTCTAGTCAGGCAATATAAAGAAGAATGTCTAAGCTGTCTCGTCTTACGTACTTGGGAGCACTGACATTACTTGGAGCATAACTTGGGAGCACTGAAACTAACTGGAATTACTTGTGCAGGGAGCAAGTAATAAGTGGGCGGACGAAATGGCCAAAAAAGGATTCGCTTTCAATGTGTCAACTGCCGTATCCATTGCAATACCACTTGTGACCATTTTAAAATGAAATCTTCAGACACTACTCTCAAAAGGCTGGAAATAGGTGACACAATTGGGACAAATGCAGGATCACAAACAATATAAGTCGGTATAAAATGAGAATCGCAGTACGCAATTACTAAATATGAAATGCAAGAAAATGTCGAGAATTATTAAGCGGTATTAAGTGGTGACTAGACGATTGGTAAGCATGCAAGCAGACTCAAATTTTCCTTCAATAATCACTAAAGCATTTGTCGGGACCATGAGTAAAATGAAGCAGTATTTCATCTTTAAAATTCTTTTAGATCTTGAAACTGCTGTTCAAGATGGAAGACACTCAGATGGAAATAATTTCCCCCAAAAATATCGATTTTAAAATATTGCAAACTTTAATTTTGCCACAACCCTTTCTCTGTAAGACTTTAACATGTCTAATCAAAAACATGGTTTACTGCTGGAACAAACAATAGATTTAAATTGAAATAACATTCTAAAGCAGGCGGTAGTAAGGGACGTCGCAAAAACAGGGGATTGCTTGATGCCGATTAAACAGGGCATTTGTGTTTAACAATATGTTGTAGTTTGTGCATGTGCAACTACTAGCAGGCGTTTGTTTGTGTGTGTAGTTATAGTTCATGTTGTTTTAAAGTTGTTTTGATGTTGTTTTTGATGTCATCTTGTTAAATGTCTATCCATGTATTGTAAATGATGATTAATAGCTTTTAATATGACCAATTGTTATTATAAACAACAACATCTACAACATGTTCATACTCATACCCGTGTGGACTCAGTGCTCAGGCTTATGCTTGTGTTCATCATTATCTGCAGTATCTGCATCAACTTTACATCTTTTTCTTTCAGCTTCTTTCGACAGAGATTGTGTCATTTATGTTATCGTTGACATCAGCAGCATACGATGTAGAATTTGTTGGGTATCTAGTGGCTTAACATTCTAGGGTTTTTGTACTTGCCCCCTTCCTTGGGCCTCACGCTTATGTTACATTTACAATGTCATGTCTAATAAATAATTGCATAAAAAGTTGTTGGCAACAATTTACCAGCAACTAAATATTCTTGTTTATTTTCTCTTTTTAGTGTAAAACGTAGGAAAACTTGTGTATATTTGTGTTTTCATTTAAATGACATTTGTCTTTTATTAAATGCATCAGAAAACATAATTAAGAGGCCATTTTTTTCGGGATAGACATTAGTAGACGTTTTATAGTTTTCATATTTCTTTTATTATTTTTTTGTTTTTGTTGCGAAAAATGTCATGTTCTGTTTAATGTCTTACGGTGTGTGTTTGGTTTCTTTCGTTTTGGTGATAAATGACTTTGACAGATTTTCATTTATATTTAAGGAAAACTTCGCTACAGTTGCAATATCTACAGCTGAAATTAACCCATAATTAACTAAACAAGAAAGTATAATTTAAAGCCACTAAAATTCATCAAATTGCTTTTAAAACAACCCTTTAGAAATTCCACAAGACAACCTTTGCTCTGCTTAGTAAATCATTTAACTGTCATCTATCTTCTCAAATCCCTGCTAATGAGTCTTGTGTTCAATTAAATCAGCCCTTCTTTCCACATTCTCATATCCTCTCCTACCTCTTACTAATGGGTTAATGTACAATGCGCCGTTTTCATAATTTTATTTCTATAGACAACAATATATATATTGTAACGTCAGTAATAATACTTCATTTCACTAGAATTTACACAGCAAAACATGCACAAGTAGCAAGCAAGCAGCACTAAAAAAAAACCATCAATGCAGCATTAATAAATTTCACTTATGACTTAAATGGTTTGTTGCACTGGTTTTGTGCGTTTTTAATAGGAAGCACGTGTGAAACCTACAAATTTTGATTCTGCTGGCCTCACTCTCAACCTCACAGTCTTTTCATATTAAACACCCCTTACAATTATACCGTTTTACACTTGTACATTGAGAGTAGTAAAACGACAGACGACACAACGCTTGGTTGGAGCAAACAGACGACAGCTAGCAAAATAAAACAAGTGTATTATAAGTTCATTGGAACAGTCACACGGGCTCATAAATATACTTGGTATGTATGTTTTAATGCACCGAAGAACATAAACAAGAAAACAATATGCCCTGGCACTTCTAGTTAGTTGTGTTTTGTATATGTTTCTATCGAAATGATGTATGTACTCATTAATAAGGCGTTTTGTTGAACATTATGATGGGGAGGGGGGGAGGGGGCTTTGTGTTAAAGTTTATAAGAGGTGGGCGCTAAACTGTTAATTTTCAATTCAGGTTCTATTTCAAGTTCAAGTTTAGTTTATCTCTCAGTTTCTAGTTAAGGTTGTAGTTCAGATTTTGTTCAAAATTTTAGCTCAGCTTTTAGTTTAGTTCCTAGTTCAGTTCCCAGTTTTAGTTATAGTTCAGATTCCAGTTTCATTTTTAGTTCTGTTTCTAGATCACTTTCCAGTTAAGTTGCTAGTTCAGTTCCTTGTTCAGTTCAATTTCTACTTTCGTTTCTAAATCAGTTTTCAGTTAAGATTCAATTACGATTCTTTTTTGCTTTAGTTTCTACTACAGGTTCCACTACAGGTTCTAGTTCAGTTTCTGGTTCAGTTTCTGGTTCAGTTTCTAGATTGACTTCCAGTACAGCTTACAACTCAGTTTTAAGTTGGCTTGCCCCGATAGACTAGGCGATAGTGTGCCGTACTATCACGTCAGAGGGCTGCGGGTTCGATTCCCGCCAATCACTCTGGGCGTTTTCTGCAGATAAGCCAAAAAGTTTGTGTTTGTTAATTATATTAAAAAAAACAGAAATGCTTCTGCAAATGTCAGCCTGCATTTAGAGTGTAAAATTTTCAAAAAGACCATGTTCTATTTTCATCTGACAAAGCACCTGCAACCAGCTATTTTGCAAGTCAATTCTTTATGGCACCAAGAAAATAGTGTTTATATTAAAAAAAATTGTAGTAAACAAAAAAATTAATTTGTATTGAAACCTTTTTCGTTTCCATGTGGTAAATTTTCTCTTTAATTCTTGCTTAATTTTTTGCTGCAAGTTAAAATTATAAATTTTTTTAATCCATTTCTTCAAACTATATTTGCAAGAACACAAAACTCACGCGAAAATACTTATAACAAAAACAGCTGTTGTCTTCTATTGTAGACTATGTCACACGAAACTAAAAATCGACGTGTGAAAACAAAAATTATAAACTGCCTGTAAACGGATGTTTTAGGCATGAAACGTGCGGCAGCGAAGATTGTTCCAAAATTGCTAAATTTTGAGCAAAAACAACGTTGCATGGAAATCGCTCAGGAGCTGTTGATCGTCGTCATAACTGGTGACGAATCATGGGTGTATGGCTATGACATTGAAACCAAAGCCCAATCATTCCAATGGAAACGTCCAGAAGAGCCAAGACCGAAAAAATCACGTCAAGTTCGTTCAAATGTAACTGTTTTGCTGACTGTTTTCTTCGACTGCAATGGCGTGGTGCATCATTAATTCATGCCACAAGGTTGTACGGTCAATAAGGAATACTATCTTGAAGCAATTCGCACAGAATTGTGGAAAATCCAATCTTGGATTTTGCACCATGATAACGCACCAGCTAACACATTGAGGCTTGTGCATGAGTTTTTGGCCAAAAACAAAACAGTTATCATGCCCTAACCACCGTATTCACCGGACTTGGCCCCCGCTGACTTTTTTTCTCTTCCCAAAACTGAAAACACCGATGAAACATGAGCTGTTGGCGATGCCAAAAAGCGCATTTCATAAGTGTTTGAGGATTGGAAAAAACGCTGGCATAAGTGTATTATATGTGAGGGGGATTACTTTGAAGGGGACAAGATAGTTATTGATGAATAAATATAGTAAATACTTTTTGAAAAAAATTTATATTAACAGTTATTGTATGATCACACCTCGTACATACGAGTATGTACATTTGCGTTTGTTTTGTTTAAAAATTGAGTTTTCAAATGAAAATTTTTACAATAAAAATTTCTCATTGCATACAAAGAAAAAATTGTTACCCCCTGGCCCACGATGTCGAACGATAAGATACGACTTAAGACACAAACTTTTTATCGTATCTATTTTTTTACTCAATCAAGTTTGTTTATTCCACAATCAAGTTTGTGTCTTAAGTCTTATCTAAGCGAACGTTATCGTTCGACATTGTGGGCCAGGGGGTTAGTTTTTGTTTTAATTTGTAAAACATTTTGAAGCCAATGAATAATTTTTTATTACTTAGGCCTCACAAGTTGAGGTTCTAGTGCAGTTTCTAGTTAAATTCTAATTGAATTCATTAAGAAATATTTACACGATTTGCTACCAACCTACTGCAATTACAAACAATAATAATGACAAGAAAATATTATCAACTGAATGTGTTCAATTTCAAATTTCTCTTCCATACTCGTATATCAGTGTTTCAGTTTCTTTGACATAATTTATGAAAAACAATATTCTTTCTTTTCCTTAACCTGCCTTAATAAAACATCTCAAAATGCTTATTTTCATACATACATCTGCTCATTATGAAATTTTATGGAACCATAAAATTTATATGTTCTTTGTAAATGTAAGCAGAGTTCTTGTAATTTTTATTTCACTTGAAGACTTTTACAAAAATTGTTCAACATGTCATTTCCTATCAGTTTAACAATTCCCAATGTCTGTTCAGTGTAGCTATCTGTGTACATATCGTATAATGTAAGTGTCTTTGAGTGGTGCCAATGTGTTTTACAAATATTTGTACTAATGAGGTATAATTTGTGTACAAGTTTTTTGCATGTGTTCGTTTGGCAGTTTTATAGGTTTTTAGCTGGGATAAGAAATTCTTGTGAACGATTTATTAGCATTTAAATGTCAAATTTTGCGACCGATTGCATATATTGTCTGCTTGTTGAATGTGAGCGGATGTTTGCGCGAAAAAAGGGGGCAAAAAGTAATTAAAAGGCTTAATAATTACGCATGATTTATGAGGAATGTAAGGTGAATAATGGGGAATTGTTGTGGATAAATTAATACAGATCGCTGCAGTTGTAATGGAAATAGTTAGTGAGCAATCTTATTATTTTTATAAATAAAGTTTATGTCTTCCAAAAATATATAAGAAAAAAGAGTTTAAAGTAAACAATTCACTGATAAGTCCTTTTCAAACATAAACATAGCCTTCATTTGCCAAGGATATGCCATTATTTAAAGATCTAATAAAACTCCCACTTCCTCTCGACGTCATAAAATCTACAACAAGTCCCACAAAATTTTACAAAAATACATGCATACATATGTCCAACACAATTGCAATCTGTTTCTAGAATTTTTCGATGGTGTTTTAGATTCCAGCAAACAACTTTTGTTTTGTGTAACAGGCAGCAGCCTTTTTTTGTAAATGCATCTAAACAAAACCTAAGGGCGTATGAGTTGTATAGTTGTATGCTTGTTGTATGCTATGTATGATACACATCGAAACCAAACAAATGTACCTACACGAAAAAACTAACAAATCTAAAGTTATAAAACAAACAATAACAACAATAACAACAACAATCACTGGCAGTCAGAAAGAAAGAGTTACAGCAAAAGGGTAACAACAACGTATGTGACATCGTTAAACTTAAAATCATTGCACGGTCACGTGTCAATCTTTCATGTACAGCTGCGCGCCACTAATTAAGGACAGTAGTATTCAATATTTATTTATTAAATAAAAACGCAAACAAATATTTATTAAACACTTTTATTTGCTTTGTGGTGTTTTTTTATAATTTGTGAAATAAATTAATGCTCAAAATTAACCCTCTATAACTCAAGAATTAAAGTCACAAATTTTCTATGAATTCATATTTTCTGCTAAATAAAAAACAAACATTTACCCCCTGGCTCACGATGTCGAACGATAACGTTCGCTTAGATAAGACTTAAGACACAAACTTTTTATCGTATCCATTTTTTTTTACTCAATCAAGTTTTTTATACCACAATCAAGTTTGTGTCTTAAGTCTTATCTAAGCGAACGTTATCGTTCGACATCGTGGGCCAGGAGGTTAATTTTTAAAATTTTAAAATTTTTTATTAAAAATGAACTATTTCGTTATAAGGGATTCTAGCTTTTAGGCAACAATAGGATACAATGAAAAAAAAACGGGTTTTTAACCGTAAAACCGGATTTTGGAGGTGTCCGCAATATTTCACTATTAGAATCTTGTTTTACTCGACAAGCCCTACAGGAAAAATAATATCGGGTCCCAGGTATTTTAATTTTGTAAAACTGTGTTAATTGATTAATATAATTTGTATGAAATGTTTAAAAGTTTATTTTCATATAAAGTTAAATAACTGAGTCAATTACTTATCTATTTTTAAACCCAAATATGCGTTGTAATCGTAAATAAACGTACTTTTTGAATAAATTCAATAGCATTATAGTTTCTTAATAAAATCAGGTATTAAAACTTTACCAAAGTTTAAATTTTTTTTGAAAAATCTACAAAATTTGTGTTTGCTCGACAATAACATTAAAATTTCTCAAGTTTTCTTAGATAGATTATATATCGTTCGAAAGACCTCAGTTTCTTCTTTCCAAATCTAGTAAGAAATTGCAAATCGAATCATTATCAACAAAATTACAGGCTTATAAGTACGCAAAGGTACAAAAACCGGTTTTTTAACCGTAAAACCGGATTTTAGAGGTGTTCGCAATATTTCACTATTAGAATCTTGTTTTACTCGACAAGCCCTATTTTCAAACTGTCGCACTGTGTAATAATTAATTTGACACAATATGCAGTTATTTTCTAGCAGTAAAAGTTAAATTACTAAACTACGACAAATTTCATAGAATTATTATAAAACCTTTCGTATTATTTAATTCACGCTTACTTGCTAGTATCGTGTCCTTAATTAGTTGCACGTAGGTGTATGTTAGTTTGTTTGTATCACGTTACTACGACATTTGTTTCGGTACACGGCTTTCAACTCTCTTCTTTTGTATTCTCGTAGTATTTTTTAGTACATAATGTGTCCATATGTATTTGAGTTAAACCAAAGCATTTGTTTGTAGTTTTGTAACTACACATTTCTTGTTCATTTTCTAAAGCATAGTTTTGAGTTGGTAGAGTGGGATCAATGTAGGTTTTGTAATTTGAAAATACGTTCCAGCTCAGATCTTTTTGTCCAGATAAAGATCAGCGGGTGAATGTTGATATTTTTATTCTTATCCTTCATTCACGTAGAATAGGATATCGTGGTTATTCTCTAAATGGAACATTAAATATCCCAGTGAAGGCCATTTGTTGTGGGTTTTGATGATTACAACTGAGTTGAAAACTCTTGGTAAAATAAACACGTAACATGCGTAGAACCGGAGGTCGTGTAAACACAAAGCCGTTCAGTGGAAGGACTTCATAGTAATCATCTCTACTCCATAATATCTTCCCCTATAGTAGTCTGTATAAGGTATACTTAATGTCTTAGCATGCACACATATCTGACAGTGAGCTATGATCTCTTACACCACATTTCTGGTCGATCGTGAGGAATGTATGTCAGTGTCTGGATTTTTACGATAGCCTTTGTCGTTGCACAGGTGGTCTCCCGCTACCATCTATTTTGTAAAGAGCACACTAACCAACAATCATAAGGTTAATAACCATCGCTCAAAGTTAATCTCGCTAACCCATTTTAATTCCCAGTAATATTTTGATGCATCAGTCCAAATGAACAATATTAAATAATTTCGTTTAAAGATATCTGTTATTTTAACATTGGATTATATATAATATTCTACCTTCTTCGTTTAGCCTCAGGCTTTAAACAGCTTTACCTCGGATCTGAATTTTTGGCCTGAAGAATACTACTTTAGTAGGGTAGTCTAAAAACACAGGCGTAGCAGTTTGTGCAATATAAAAGCCTTCGCTTACTTTGATTTTAAGCCTTCAGTGAAGATCTCAAATCAGTTCTTTCGGATACATTGTTTACTTTCAGTACTTTCCCCCTATTGAAGTAGGTTTTGGGGTAATAAAGTTGTTAAAGAATGGAGCAAATTAGAGCACACTAACCAATGCAATTGTTAGTTACTTGTTGATGTATCGATATCTCAAAAATTCAACATAAAAAATATTTCGAAATTTTAAGATAGCTTAACCATCATACAAATCCGAATATCTACTTTGTTCTTAGTTAGCCAGCCCTATTATTATTATTATTATTATTAAGTGAGGCCTCAAGCACTACAATCTATAAGATCTTTTGTGCAGCCTTGAAGTTTCATCATGTTAGATTTAGGCTGTGTATAAAGCCAATTATTCTATTAGATGAGAATAAAATACATCCTCTAGGGCCATAAAGGCCCTTCCGAGCCATCTTGTTCTGCGTATTGCCAGCATTGGGCAGTCGCAAAGAATATGTTCAGAGGTTTCGGCTTCAAGTTCACAAAACCTACACTGTTCATTCGCAACATTACCTAAAATAAATTGGTGATACCTAAAGCCACCGTGTCGTGCGAATAATCCAGTAATTAATCTCAATTCACCCTTTCCGAGCGATAGCAACAATTGAGATGTTCGTTGGACAGAGTAATAAACCTTTTGGACTGTCTAAGTCCTGGTAGGTTGTTCCAAAATCGGGAAAATTCCGATTCTACCCAAGAACTAATTCGTTCCATAGTGTATCCATAGCGTCGAGCACCTCTATTGGCCAAGCAATCAGCACGTTCATTACCAGCATGGCCTTCATGACCAGGTACCCAGCACAAGGTAATTTCATTATACGTGCCCTAGGATTAAGAGTTGTTAACCTAAAGAATACCAATTTGTTGCGTTAGTCTAAAGGACGATATAAAAGCCTCTGCCACCTTCAAGCCTTCAGTGAAGATCTCACATTCGTGGTTTTGGACTAATTTTAATCCAATAGTCCTTTACTCTCCGTCGAAGACAGTTTTTGGTAGTGCAGATGTCAAAACTTAATGCAAATAGGTTGAAAACTAGAGTGGTTCGCCTTCCATATAAAAAAAGTTGTGTCAGTAATCAGTAAACCTAGGATTAAAGATAATCAGGCATGTGATGGAAATCGAAATCCAATCAGTTTTGGAAATACATTTTAATGCATTTCTAATCTAATTTTTAAAATTTTTGTTTTAAGATTCTCTTTAGTAGCCCGATATGTTTATATTTTATGTGATAAAAGTTGTTCAATACAGAAATATTCACCCCTATCGTGAATAAAAATTCCACATGAAATTTGTTCCCTTTTATTTTTTTAACATTGAATTTTAATAGGAAAAAAAATTGCCTTCTAAAACTCATTCGTTTTCGTTTTCGATTTCCATCACATGCCTGTATGTAAAAACTTTTTTATTTTTTTGCCACGCCTACAAATACCGCCCTTTTAGTATTTTGTTCACTGTGTTGCTATTTTTAGTCCGATCATAACATTTTGTATACCTTTGTTCATGACTACATTTCTGTCCTTAATATGTCCTTAATTTCGTGGCAAAAAAATAAAAAAATAATTTCTGAAATCGTTTATACATTATCTTTAATCGTAGTGGTTGACTGACACAACTTTTTTCCGAACCACTCTATTGAACACAGATAAATTAGAGATTAAAATTTTTTGGAAACAAAAAACTAAGCTTTGCTAAACAGTTTTAATTGACCCTGTTTCCTGAACTCTTTATACGTTTCCTTAAATTAATTGAAATTCTAGTTATCTTGGAAACATTTTATAAATTTTAGCTCATATATATGTTCGCCTAACACCGTCCCTGTAAATCTTTTCTTAGAAAAAACCCATTTTGTTTAGAATAATATCAAATGTTTGCTGTATTTGATTACATACGTAATACAAATACAAAAATGTATTGTGCATACATATGTTTGAATGTGTGCTAGAATTAGATGCACATTCATACATATATGTGACATTGCTGCAAACCATTTAGAAAACTGTCAAAGCTTACGTATGTAAGTGTAACACTACATTTTTCACTACAACTACTATGGCTACTTTCTATATACAATACATATGTTGGAAATAGTATAACCAGATAGTGCTAAATGTGACAATGCACTTTCATTTCTCATTGGTTTTCTTAAGAAAAGTGTCCCATTATAGAACTTAGTTTATATGGATACTAGTGTGGTGTTAAGTGATACTTCACTGTCTCTTTGGTGGATAGGGGGGGGGGGTGAAAGGATACGATCATTTGATTCCATATTTCAAGTTTAGCTTGACTAATCTCGACTGATCTGTGCCTTTACTATTACAGACAATAGTTTGCTATCTTGGGTTTTTTTTTATTATCTACTTGACTTTTGCACTATTATATATGGCGTGCTTACTTGTCACTTTACTGGTCATTAGTAGTGCAACGTAGAGTTGATTGATGTAATGTTAACTTTTAAAACAGCTTCTAAGGTAGTGATATATAGTTGAATAGTAGCTAGAACTACCTGGCTGTAAAAGCGTTTCCAGGCGTCTATAAACAGTGTCCATTTTTTTCGTCACTGTTCCTGTATTATGTTACTCCTAAAACTATGCTAGCAAAATAACAATGCTAACAGTAAAACAACAAATAGTTAAGTAAACTAACAATATAGTAACAATATTTTGTTTTGCTCTTTCCGTTTTTTTCATCTTTATTTAAACTTATTTTTGTTTATTTTTAATGCATTTATATAGAAAGCAAACTTGTAGTGTGTGTGTGTGTGTGTGTGTGGAGCATGTCCAGTACTAGTTGTGTAGTTAAAATTTTTCTTTATTTATTTTATTATTTTTATTGCAAACTGACCATCATCCGAGCAGAACCATGGCCATTGTCATGCTTACATCCAATTTTATGTGTGTTTTTTTTTCGTTTGTTTCTGTTGTATGTTTTCTATTTCTGTATTTTTGTTTAGTTTTCGTTTTTATTTAATTTGATTTTTCTATGTGATTTTCTCGGCCTCTGTTTACCTAGAAATATCGACTATTATGTATTCATTTAAAATCAGGGACCGTAACTGTTATGACTTTTATCGAAAAAGTCAAGAAAAAAACTTCTTTTTAACTTCTAATTTTTTACGGCAAAAATAAAAGTCTCGTATTAAATATTGCATAGTAATACGCTAGTTTTATGCAATATTATGACTTTTATTTTTGCCTTAATATATTAAAAGTTAAAAAATAACTTTTATTTTTTGAGTAAAATAATAAAAGTCAAAAATAACTTTTAATTTTTGGCTGAAAATATAAAAGTCAAAATTAAAAGTTATTTTTTGACTTTTATCAAAAAAGGCACAAATTTAAAAGTTATACAAAAATTTGCATGTACATCAGCTATGTTTCATAATGATAAGAACCAAAATTTTTTACGATCATTTGTTATATGTGATTTTTTGATGTAAATTTTTAAAAATAACAGTTATTTTCTGTCCCTGTTTAATATAGAAGAATTTTTGGAAATAAAAGTGATAACAAATGTTTGTCTTTTTGGCGCTAGGACCTCTTTGTACGGAGAAAATGGATCTTTATAATTTAACTTTAAAACTAGTTAGAAAGTATAGCCGGTCAAGCCCAAGCATTACAATTATATGTATAAAACCGTTCTTAGAAATGGGCGCTATATGGGAGATATGAGAGTGCTGTAGCTTAATTGTTTAGCGCATTTTATGATTAAGCATGAGTTCGTTTTAGTAGCCCGGTTCGATTCCCAGCCCCACTGCCACTCAAACAACATCAGTTTCTTATAATTATTAGTTTTCTTTTTATCCATCATAACTAATATTTATCACAGCGCCCCCCCCCCTCCGGTGGTATAGCATTCAAACACCTCCGAAGTAAAATAATTAAATAATGGCTATAAAATCAAGCTTTAAAAATAATATTTCTACTCACCACCAGAGGCGCGCTGCAATGCTGCACTAAAACAAACATAAGGCGCAATTGCGATATAAAGCTTTCTTCTACTTTCACCACCTTTACTTCGTCAATCTATCCCCTTTCCAAAGCCAGTAATGCAATTATATATAGGCATATTAATTGCCTGAGTGTTACTTCTCTTTAAAATAAAAAAAAATGGAGGTTAAAGCTAATTACGGAGAGGCTCTTATATTGGAATTTCGACTAATTATGAACCGATCTTTATAAAATTATAAAACTTATTTGTGCTGAACTTTATTTGGATACCAACATTTTTAAGAGAGTTATGCTCCTTATACTGTGTTCGGATATGAAACTTAATTGAGTCAATATTCGGTTAATTGACAATATTATTTTAAGTGTTCAGGCATACGCAATTTTCAGCTTACTCAATAATCATTTGACAGTTGGAAAACAATACAAAAAATACTCTATATGATTGTTGTGTTTCTATGTAAACAAACTTACCTTCACATTGATTTTTTAATGATTTCTTTTGTTTTCTTTTGTTGACAATTTCCATTTTATACAATTTTGCTCACTAAACACAGTTGTGAACAGTGTTGCATTCGAAATCTTACTCAATATTATAATAATTTCGTACTAATTGCGCAATAATTAATTGAGATTTTATATGGAATATTGAGTTCAATAATGACGTTAATTGCGATTATCTCAAATTAGGCTCATATCTGAACAGGCTATTACAGTGATTTTCCAAAATGGGCCTTTTATGAGACTATTTATGAACCGAATCATAATATTGTACTAAATTATTTGTATATAGGTATATGAAACATATTTGTGTTCAATATTTGTGTTCAATATTATTTGTGTACTGACTTTTTTAAGACTGTTATGCTCTTTAAAGCGATTTTCGGAAGTGGCTGTTTTCTGCACAAAATTGGTGGATGTGATTTGGCTTCATTTACCACTCACTCGTTTGGATACTTGCATAATTCAAACATTTATAATCGGTAAACCCCAATTGCGACCAGACATTTGTATTGTATTTCCACCAGTTTCAATCACATCCGTCCTTGAACCGAAAAATATCATGTACGCAATTTTATAGAATTATCTTAAAAATTGCGACCGACAGAAGAACGAACATCGTGAATAGACTCAGGAAGTGATTCTGAGTTGATCGGTATACATACATATATAGGATGTTTAACCAATAGTTATGGCGTTACAAATGTCAACACAAATCCAATATAGGGTATAATTAGCTTTCTGGATTTAGAAAGATCATCCGTTCCAGAATCAAGATTTTCCAAAATCACAGACGTTGAGTTAATCGTTAGTTAGGTTTATCTTGGACTTACATTACATTACAAGATCCACCATTCTAGAATCAATATTTACCAAAAGAAATCAGGTAGCATCAATCTATGGTTGGAATTATGGACTTGCAAAAGTAAATAATCATCCATTTTAGAATTAAGATTTGATATTAAAATTTGCCAAAATCATTGAGGCTGAATCAATCGTTAGTTAGGTTTACCATGGACTTACTATAATTGATTCTAGATTTAGGACGACTTTGATCTCACAATAAGAGAAAAGAGTCATGTGTCTAACAGTGATGGTTATTTCACTTAGACAGTCTATATGAACAGAGTTTGTTATTGTTTATCTTTAAATTCCTCTAAAAATATTCGAAACTATAAATTTTAGTTTACAAAATCTCTTCATTTAAGAAATTCTCTTTAACACAATTCAAGGAATTTCCCAAAAAAAAAAAATAACTTAAATTCCTGTTGAAAAATTTCTTTAGCATTCTGTTTAAAGGCATGTTGCTGCATGCACCAAAATCCAACAAAACAACAGCATAATAAAAAAAGCTGATCATCATATTGAAGTCAATTCGCCTGTATAAAATCTATTATTTTTATATTTTCCTAGAGACTAGCAATAGCAGCAGCAGTTGGGGAAAATGTTAAAATCTTTTGATTTTCTTTATAACAAGAAAAAAAAAACAAGAAACACAATTTTTTCTTTTTAATTTTCCTGTACAAATTTTTATATTTGTTCAACACGAAAACAGGGAATCATTGAACGACAACAAATACATGTAAAGGTTAAACTTTACAGTTCTATTTTGTTTTTTTTTTTTTGCCATTTTTGCTTTGCTGTACAATAAGCAGCACAGTGTAGAGTAGTATTCTGTGCTAGTTGTATGAAGAAGAAACATTGACATTAAACTTTCTCATCAGCTGTGAAGCGAACACAAAAATCAACTCAAGTGTAAAATTAAAACTGAGCAATGAAAAATCATCATCAAAATCTATGGGATGTTAGTGCAAAACAAAGCAAAAAAAAAAAAGAAACTCAAAATAATAAAGGAAACTGTTACAACTTTTTTTTCTGTTTGATTTTGGAATGGGTAGTTATAGCTATAGCATTGCTACAGTTAAAATATAGGCAAACGCGCGAATCTTACATACATATACAAATATTTAGCCTTGCTGCTTTTGGCAAAAAAACAATGAATAGGAAAGATAGACTCTAGTATGAAAACTAAAGCATAAATCTGGGGATGTTTACTTGAAATGTCGATACAATGACAATAGCGAAAAATAGAAACTTACTCAGGCATGGCATTTTAACTACTACATACCAACAATACAAGCAGACAAAAATTCAAAGATGAGAAGGGGATAAGGCAGGGAGGGGGTTTACAAAAAGGGAGGTTCAATTGTACTGCATACAAATATTGTTTGTTTAGCTCAGCGGGAGTGGTAAGCAAACGCACTACATCAAATAGACACCCATGTCTGTGATGAAACAATTTACTAAAAGTTCAAGCTAGAAATTAGTGTAGACGCCCAACCATCATCATCCATGCCCTCATATGGAAGAGAACTTGAACAAATCTTCTCTGTTAGGCCAATCTTGCAGATGGGCCGGTAGAAAGTACCAGAGTTGAGGAAAAATTTAAATTAAAAGCAAAACCCGCTCAAAAAGTTTTTATATTCGATTGAAATATGAATGATTTTCATGGTCTTATCTAACCGATCGTTGGACAAAATGCACTGTGACATTCATTAACAAGGGAGAAAAGGGATAAATAGTAGGACAAAGTTGTTTAAATTATCCTTATTGCTAAAACCTTTACAAATACTAGAGAAATGCCCACCTAAAGAAGTTTTAAGAGCCACAGTCCTTAACTTCTCAAATTTCCAATCCGGTACTTTATTCCCCACAATACTCACTATTTAGTTAATGTGCAAAATAAAAAACAAAAAAAAACTGACAGCTAAAATTATCTTAGTTGTGAGAAATGATGTCAATGATGCGACGACATCAACAAACGTTTAGGAGACTGAAAGAAACGATGACGCTAAGTATAACAACAACACTGATCCACTATTGATGATGTTTGATGACGACGCCATTATGTATGATTGTGTTGTTGTCGTTGGCTGTGACATTGAGACCGGAAAATGCTGCGGGTAGTCTCTTCATTATATTGTATAAATATCTTTTATGCTTTTGTTATTTTGCATTAACATTTTGTGTATAATTTTTCAAACAACAGCAACAGCAACAGCAAAAACAAACACACACCCTCCATAACTAATTGCTGATAAATATAATTTTTCTAGCCAGAAAAGCAAAGGTTTTTTGAGTGGGGTCTTTTTTCTTTGAGATTCTTTTAAAACAATTTGTTACACATGTGGGTGGTGGTTGGTTTATCAATATCGATAGATTTTTATTTGCGTTGGCTGTATGTCTTTTATTGATTTAGGAGTGAGGTGGCAAAGCATTTTTGTTTCTTAAGTAACAAAACTTGCTATAAAGTTCAAAGCCTCCAACAATTTTATTTAATATTAATTAATGATGTCCTTTTAAATGTCTACGCTACATTCTCCTTCCTGTTGTTTGTTATAACGCGATTTCCTTTTAATTTGTTGTTACCAAATTGAAGTGAATTATTTTTTCTGTTCTTCTTTGGTTGTAAGATATTTGAACACAAAGATTGTTGTTGTATTATTTGTTTGAACGTTTTATGTTTAGTCATTAATTTATAAGGAAAGTGGAGCAGGGTAGTAAATTAAAAAAGATCAATTATAGATAAAGAACTGTGAAAGGCTAGAAAGATGGACGTGCAAGATGGAAATGTTTTTAAAAAAAACTTTTATTGGAGCAGAATTTCATTATCAATAAAATAAGTATTTATCAGCAGCTGAGCAGAAGAGCGATAGTCTGTTGTCCTGAATTCTGTAGAAGTTATTGCAAAGAGGAGTAAATGTTAAACTATTTCATTTGTGTCTGCCAGATTCTGGAGGTTCCAAGACAGATTTTCTTAAATCTTACACATAATTCCCAGTTTTGATTTGATCCTTTACATGAATCTTCTATATTGCTGTTAGATATTGTAGATATTGTACATGGAAGATTAATTCTAGTTTACGATGACCTCTGTATAAGTTCGTAAAACTTTATCCAAATTAGACATGCACTTCTGTACTTTATTCCAAGTTGCTTAAAGATATCGACAGGATACTGGGAGTCTAACTCCTTCTATGTAGCTATTCCAAGTTGTGTAGATATTGTTCATAGAACACTGATGCTCATTTGCGATGACCTTTTTAGAACAAAGACAAAATAAAGATAACTTCACTAGCGAGAACATAATCTGCAATTAGAGAGACATGTTCTGCTCTTTACCCTATTCCAAGTTGCTTAAATATTGTGTTTAAAATTGACAAAATGATAAGTCTAAGTCCTTCTCTATCGCTACTCCAAGTTGATTAGAGATTGTTTATAGAAGACTGATGCTTATTTGCGATGACCTCTTTGGAACGAGGAAGACGTTATAGGCAACTTTATTAGAGATTATCGATTGATCCTGTGCTTCTTCGTAAACATGTTCTGCTCTTTACTTTATTCCCAGTTGCTTAAAAATTGTGCTGTTTAGAAGTTCCTTTCTAAATTCATTCAGCTGGCCATCAGTTTATTGATATTTTGGCAACAGGATACTTCTATATTGCTACTGTAAATTTAATAAAGATTCTACGTAAAAGTCTGATGCTTGTTTGCTCAGCAAAAGTTAAGAGACCACTTTGCTTAGTCATGATCCGTTTTACTTTATTCCAAGTTTTTTAAAGATTTAAAAGTCAAGAAGTCTCATTCTGCTCACTATGCGTTTAAAAAAGATATTTTGACAACGTCATACTTTAAGTCTTCATCCTTTTATATCACTAGAGATTGTTAGTAGAAGACTGATGCTCATTTGCGATGACCTCAGTGCAAGAAGTTGTAGTCAATTTTATTACCGATTTAGCGATTGTTCCTGCTGTTCTTCCTAAACATACTGTATTTTAAATTGCTTAAAGATTGTGCTGTTTAGGAGTTTCTTTTTAAATTCATTCTGCTGACAATCTATTTTTGTGTTTAAAATTTAAATTTTGACAGCAGGATATTGGAAGTCGAAATCCATCCATATCGAACGAAGATACATAAAAGTCTAAGGCTTTATTGCGTTGAACTCTGCAAAAATTAAGAGACCAATTTGATTAATTTGACACGAACCGATTCATTTCATTCCAGGTGCTGACTCTTGTGTTTAACACTCTAATGCTTAACCATGCCTCAAGGCACTCATTACAAAAGTGACAATGGTGAGAAATCTAAGTGCTTTTTTTATTCCAAAAGCTTATTTAACAGTTGCTAATAAACGTAATAAAATATTTTCAAAGACTTTGAAAGCGTTTGAAAGCTCAATTCTGTATATTTTCAAAGAATTTGAGTTACCAGAATTTCTTCTGGACTAGTTACATATCAAGAAAAGCAGTCAGTAGATCGCCCAAGTACTAGATCGAGTAGTACATCCTTAGTAAATTCACCACAACCGAATCATTTAAAAATAGGCAGCAAAACCATTCACCCAGTTGCGAATATCCGCTATGATTGCATTAATCGTTATCCTCTCTGACCAAATAGGGCCAATGGTAACAAATGGTTCAAGCATTGCAAAAAGTCTGAGATGCAATGTTTTTGTTCGATTTGCAAAATTCACTTATGCTGCTCAAAAAAGAAAATTTGTTTTTTTGTGATTATGATAATCACAAATGATTAACTTTTCCATTTATTTACAACTTATGTAAAGTATTTGCCATAAAAATCAACAAAAAAATATAATTTCTTTCAAATGATACATTTTATTAAATAAAAGCCAAAGAGTGTCTTGGGCACTCACTGACCATTTCCCACTTAGCTAGTAAACCATAAATTGTACTAACTTGGAAAATGTTTTTTTTTTTGAAATCAGATGCCTAAATTTATTAAAAAAAAAATTATTTAAAAACTTTTTGGCCTTTATTTTAGAAAGTAATGACAGGGTTAAAATAGACAGTTTGGGAACAGGAAACTTTAAGTCGAATTCCTTCTATATCTCTGCTCCTAGTTTAATGGTTATTGTACATAGAATACTGATAATCCTTTTTGATCACCTCCGTATAAGTTAAGAGCCAGCTAGCGAGGAGAAATTCCTCAGCACCTTCCTTATTGAGAACCTAATCTGTGCTTAGAGTTTTGTCCTGTGCAGCAATACTTTTCTTTACTTTAGTCCAAGTTGTCTAAAGATTACTCTGTTTAGAAGTTTCTTTTTAAATCCATTCTTTTGACAATCAATTCTCGTGTTTCAAATAGACTTTTTAGCAACAGGAATATTGAAAGGATACTGTCAATCGAACTACTTCTATATCCTTACTGCAAATATATAGTAGAGATTTTAACTAGAACACCGCTGCTCTTTTTAAGTCAATACAACTAGGAAGAAGTTGTTGACAACTTCAATCACTTATAGTTTGGTTCTATGCTTCAGCACTGATATGGATATACTTTATCCAAAGTTATTAAAAGATGCCTTGTTTATATAAATTTGGTTTCCTCTTTTGTCTTAGCTTTATCCCTTCCATTCTTTCTCAGCCATCTATCTAGATTTCCATTGCTTTATAGTCGCTTATACCAACCAACAATTAAACTCCTTTTGTCCCTCAAATAGCACATTTTTTGTTTCAAACAATTCCTATCAACGCTTTTGAAATCTTAACTGCTGTCATACAAGGAAACAAAGGCAATAGCAATACTTTCCCTATCCCAATGACCGTTTAATAACCCATGCAATAATTCCTGTTTAAAGACATTAAAGAGAAATGTGAAAAAATAAAATGAAAAGCTAAAATACATTGGCTCACAGCTTATTTTATGTAGATAATTTTTTTTCTTTGTTTTCAAAGCTCCATAAAAACAAAACTAACAAACTTAAAAAAGAAATTTGTGGCATTTTAAAAGAAAAAATTTTATATTCTATTGAAAACAAAAACATGCACTATATATAATAAGCTGTGAGCCACTGTACAAACTATAATAAAAATTGACTTTATTTCTACCAGTTATCGATAACATGAAAACAAACATGCGCCACATTAAATATAATCCAAATCATATCAAAACATAAATGAATGACTGAATGAATGGCCCATTACAGAGACGAGTAGAATATGTGTGCGTCCCTGTTGTTGTTGCTGTTGCTACTACTGCTGCTGTTGTTTTAATGTTTTTAAATGACAACAAATATGTCAATGACAGCAACACAACACAAAAATATCATTTATGTTATAAATTGCATCATATTTTTGAAGATAGACAGACATGAAGACAGACAGCCATCCAGTCATACATATGGCCAACATGCAGGGGATAGTCATGTACAAAAGCATGTAGACAGTTCATTTATTAAGGGGTGGTTTCATTGTGGGGAGTCACAAAAAGAAATATTGAAGAGGCCATGAAGGGGGGTATTGCAGAGAGTTGAATCATCTTAGTAGATTGCAAGTAAATACATACATATGTATGTATAACAAAAAGTTGAACAAAATTTTTTAACATCTTAAGTGAGTGCTTTGTAAAGAGTTTAGGAATTAAAAAATGTTTGTGTGTTAGAATTTGGCTTTAGATAATTTAATTTAACTATGAAGTTTAGTTAGACTTGTGGTTAATAATAATTTGGCTTCAATTAATGGATATATGGAATGATTTTGAACATAAACAAAGCAAATCTAGTCAGTCTCTACAGTCTATTTAAAAGAATACAATGAAACTACTGACAAAACACCGTAATCTGCTTGATCTAGCAGTAATTGCAACTTGTAGCATAGCTAACGTAACCATACATCCGGCTTTGGGTGGAATTATGCCATTTTTTGAAAGCTCATTCCGTCTAGATTTTAGAACCCGCTTTTCAAACCAAAATCCCGATTTTTACTGTTTCAGTTTTTTTTTTTTTTGCTAATTTTAAAGCAAATATAAAGATTAACTACCGTAATCAGAAAAAATAAAGTAGGTTTGAAGTGTGCTTTTAGACAAATTTTTCATATAAAATTTTCTTAAAGTACATTTGAAGTCTACTTTAATTTTTTATGAATTGGACCGTTTTGTGTTTTGTATAAAAAGCAGAATTAATGTGTTTGTACGTTTCAAAAATTAGTTTTTTATTGTTGTGTTGGCAGTTAACTTGTGTATAGTGCTACAATGAGTACTAAAGTAGACAAAAGCTTTGAAACAGTTTCAAAATCTGACCCCAACTATTATGACAGATTGGAAGAGGCAATTGCCAATGATATAAGAAACGGAATTCAGAATTGGGTTGATGGAAATGAAGACGATGCTTCTGACATTGGGAACGAGTTAGAAGTTGATGATGAAATTAATCACCCCTATCGTGAATAAAAATTCCACATGCAATTTGTTCCCTTTTCACATTTTTCGTATTAAAATTCAATGTTAAAAAAATACAAGGGAACAAATTTCATGTGGAATTTTTATTTACGATAGGGGTGAATGATTTGTAATCTAAATCCATACAAAATATAAAAAGTGCCAGCTAGACCGTGGGGTTCGCTTATGTGAACGTATTTTGGTGTTGGCCTAATCTACATACATACGCCAAGTATCGAGAATGAAGTAGAAAACGCAATTTTGACAAAAAACAACATCAAAAATAAAAAAAAATTCAAGGATTCATTCCCAAAGCTAGTCTTATTTTTTTGAAGCTTGCAGTATTTCAATTGATTTTTAAAAAACAGATCCAGAAAGTTGGGTAACCAACAAGTAATTTCAAGATGCAAAGAGCAAAGTACAACATTTACAAGAGGTAAATTATGTGGCCGAACGAGTTTATGGCTTTGGCTAACACTTGCATCAATGCCAAAACTTCTGAGACTGATTTTCAGAATTTATTGCAGGGCATAGAACTACATCGTAAGAGCCCCAATAAATGATTTTTAAATAAAGCAAACAAAAGGTTTGAAAGGCAAACAGCTTATAATAATATGATAAACTGGATACGGTTAAAAAACGATATAACTCAGGAACGATAAGAGCAAATTAAAAAATTATTTTATCTAAATTATAAGGAATTAATAGATCTTTCAAAAAGCATCATTACTTTTTTTCATTTTAATATACATTTTAAAAGTTATATAGCTTTATTTACGAAATTTATGGACAAATTATGAAAACTTGTAATATAGGGTACATAAGTGAGCAAATTCATTGTCAAAACTTATAGTTTTTGCACACACAAAAAAAAACCTGCACATTTTTACTGTTTCTTTAAAAGTGAAGAAAATCGTGGTTTTTGACAAAGTTATAAAGAAAACTCAAAAACCGGCTGGCGAACCCGTTTTTTGACAAAAATTCGACTTGTGCGACCATAAAACCATTTACGAAAAATCTCAAAACTACTTATAGCTTATAGGGTAAAGCTTTCAAATTATGCCAAGAAAATAAAAAAAATTTTTTTTTGGACAACCTAATATACATTCGTATGAGACAGCAAAGTCTTGGAGCTCATTTGATGTCCCTACTTCTTTAGCAATAACCTGCCTAAAGACCTTTAATATCTTATGCCACCAGTAGTTGGCCTTGCATTAGGGGAGAGGGGAGCACGTTTATACCCGGGGCACCTTTGAACTATGTTGATAAAATCTCAGTTTAACATTTTTCCCGACCCCTAACCGAGTTTTTCACATGGAAACCAACCTTGTTTTCTAGCAACGTTAACAACTTTTGCGAGTTTTTTCAGTCGTCGACCGAATGTAGTTGGGTGAACAAGTTGTTTTTTTGTAAGAGTGTAAGAAGTATTCAGTGAACATTTTCTTTCGTGAAAGAAATTTTTTGCAGTCCAAAATTCATTTCAAACAAAATTAAGTTAAGTTATTTGATATTTATGTAAAAAAAATATTTATTATAAATTTCCGTGAAATGGCAAGCCAGTTCAGGTTTGGACAAAGAAAAAGGAGGCATCTTTGAACATGTTAATTTATCAACCGATTTATCAATCTTATTTTCTGAAAATGATGAATCCAATGCTGATCATGATGCTTTAAAGGAAAATGTAATGTCACCTGAAATCGCAAGGCTTTTTCCGTCTTAATAATATAAAACTTATTTTTGATCTGAATTTTATTTATTTTTTAATTGTTAATGATTATGTTTTTCTTAATAAATATATCGAATTTATTATATATATAAAAAATATAACTGTTTATGTTATTTTTGGACATAAGCGGTACAAGAAAAAATTACCGTTCAAAGCTACCCCAGCCTAGTTCAAAGCTGCCCCGTATGGGGGCACATTTGAACACAATGACTTCATCCATTAAAAAAATAAAAAAAATATAAATCGAACTAAAAATAAGTTACTTGTAGACTTAAAATAAAGTTTATTTCCATATACATATATTAGTTAAATTATGTAAAAAGTCAATAATTCAAAATATAAATTTTTATGTGGCTTGAAAGAAAAAAGTGTTCTAAGGTGCCCCCCTCTCCCCTACCAATGCTTGTTAGTTGTGTTCCCTAAATTAGTAAAGATCTTTTAAATTTTTTTGGTTCTTCAAAAATGTTTAAATCGTTTCAATAAACAATATAATTCAACAATAGCATTATTATTAAACAATAAAGTCAGCTATTTATAAGCAAATTTATAATTGAATTGTGAAATAAAAGACAAATTTTTGAACAAATTTTTGTGTGGAAATCGACAAAAAAAATTTCCAGTAAAACAGAAAAGTACTTTACAAATAAAAGGCAAATTGAAACTATTAAAACACAAGTATGACAAACAACAACAACAACAACAACAACAACATTAACAATGTTTACAATTCACACAAATACACAATCAATTTCTTAGTTGTATTTTCTAATGGTTTATTTAGTTACATTATTGATGAATAATTTATTTACAAGAAAATATTGAATAATTTATGAGAAAACCGAGGACACAGGTGGTGGCCAATGTTTAGGAGATGTTAGTATAGCAGCGAAAGGTGCACAAATATTGTAATACAAAAAACAACTGGCTTACTAGAAATGTAAATTTCTTTAGTTTTTTTTTTAGATTTTAAATTCTGAAATATTTCTTAAAAATCCCTGACAATTTTGGCCATCTACAAAACCCTGTGTAAGTTTAAACTTGTTAAAAACCAATACAAAATTTCAGGAAACTTACAACAGCACGCCACCTTACTTTCCTGTGTAAGTACATAAATAGTTGGTAGTAAAACAAGTAGGTATTTTAGTTTGTTTTGTAAGGCAGGAAAAATGCCCTACAATTTAAACTATAACTGCACTCGTTTCAATAATAAGGTCTTTTTAGTTATTCTCTTTTAAACAGTGTAAAAAAATAATTTTTGCAAACAAAATTTTAATTATGAAAATTTTTAAAAATTTGAAATTTGTTTCAGTTAATCGCACATTTTGGTTTATAACTTTAATTCCCTAGAAGCGTTTTAGCTGATTTTCAATAGCAAAGGACCTAGTAACATGGTTAATATTTAAGAGTAATAACATTAAATTATATAAAGTAGTTTTTAGCTGAGAGTGATTTACACACACACATACAAAAGTTCAACTTAAATTCTCTTACAAATCAAGTCTATTTCAGTGTATATTTTTTACAGCCTTAGTTGAGTAAACCTACACAAACTTATAGTTATATGAACTACATCATTCAGCAGGAATAGCATTGCTAGGCTATAATGAAATGGAAATGGTGTAAAAACAAGAAAAACTTATTGAAAGTAAATGAATTGTATATTGAATCAAGTATTGAAAACTCTTAGCAATATATACGAGTATATATACCCAAACAACATGAATAAATTGCCATAAGAAAGTTACCAGCAACAGTCTTATGCTGAGACACACAAAATATAAAAACAAAACTATACAACTGTTTAGCTGTGTTTAGCATTTGTTTATTTGGTTGTTTGTTAACAATTGTTTATGGAAATTATTAATGAATTTGTTTTCAATGTTGTTGCATTTATAGTTTTTATTAGTTGCTGTTGTTATGAATATTTTTTCAGTTGTTGGCAGAGATACAGACACACACACAGTCGTATATATGTATGTGTGTGTGTATGTATTTATGAAAAGAGCTGTCGAAGTATTTTGCATTTTAAGTTTTTAATTAAGTGTTGCAGATAAATAATTATTTGTTTCTGTTTGCTTATTTGTCTTTTTTTCTTCTCCATTATTCATAAAAGCACAACAAGGAATAGATAAATTTTTATTTCTCTCTAGAAATTTATTATTAAAAGTTATGTTTAAGTAATGCTAACATTTAATTTGTTTTAGCATAAAGCACAACAACAAGAAATATTTCAAGTTATTCAAGTTTTATCTTATTAAAAACCAATTAATTTAGAAAATGTTTAAATATTTTAGATTGTAATGGGAAATTGTTTAAGAATTGTTATATTGCTTTCCTTGATTAATTTTGACAAGTGCTATATTAAACCAGCAAACAGTTGGTATTACTGATTGGCATGAGTGGTAAGGATTGCTACATGGGCATTACTTCATGAAGCTTGTTGTGACACTCAACAAGAACTTGCAAAATCCTTGGCAGCTACTCAAGCAGCAATTGCAAAATGTTTGCGAGCAGCAGTTTTCAAACCATATGAACTGAAGCCAAGAGACGTTGAAACATGAATTTGCATGTCTGAAATGGTGGAAATAATGTTTGCAGCAAAAAATAGATCCACTACGATAACCCAAAGTGTAAAGCTAGATTTACACGATTGAAATTTTCTTCAAAATTGCTCTTCAAAATGCTTCAAACAACAGCAAAAATTCTTTAAGATTGATTTATTTAATAGTTATTAATAGCCTGTTCAGCGATCTCGAACGATAACATTCGCTTAGATAAGACTTAAGACACAAACTTGATTGTGGAATAAACAAACTTGATTGAGTAAAAAATAGATACGATAAAAAGTGTGTGTCTTAAGTCTGATCTAAGCGAACGTTATCGTTCGACATCGTTGGTCAGGGGGTAAATACATAAAATAATTAATTATAACACAGACCTAGAGCTTGATTATTTACCTAATTTATTTAAAATTTAAAAGGTCAAAACAAAAACATATTTATTAATTAGAGAAGGAAAATGAACTAATATTTTTTAAGAGAAAAGTTTTAATCAGACTAATAGTTCAAATAATCAAGAATACTATTGTAATGTACTGGAACAATAGGCAAATTGGAATGCCTTTTCTATCCGGCCAAGGGTATATTAGTATTTTCAACAATTACTTGGTAATGAAAACATTCGTCTCGCGTCATTTTTAAAAACATAAAACTTATTAAACTATTTGTCATGTTTTTTTTTTTTATTTTGAGTCTGTACAAACTTCACTTTACTCTATAAACAGCAATTGTTTTCTTTTCATTATTTATGGTTGAAAGAAAATTAATAAAATTGTATTATTTTTGTATTTAGTTGTATGTACTTGTATGCAGAAATTTATGCCTGACAAAGTTGTAGTTTCAAGTGCCAAAATAAATATTTATCAAAATTTATTAGACAAATACATACATACATACATACATACATACATACATATGTACATATATATATATTATTTTTATTTGAAAATGAATTAAAAACATGCGCCATCTGTAAATTGCAGCATGCAATTTTTATTATCATTCATGCAACATCTACAAATACCAGCCCAGAGATTCATCTTTCTTGCTGGTTGGTTGTTTGTTTGGCACATTTTAAAAACACTAAATTTGTTATAATTTCTTTACTCTTTTTTATGTCACTGTACGCCACTACTACGTACATACTCGTACATAGTTAAAAGAAAAGCAAGTTTTATCAATGAGTAACTAACAAATGTCCCTTGAAATATAAAATATAAAGTTTTCCTGCTACTCAATAATGTTGTTGGTGTTGCTATTGCGGCGGCTTGTGCTGTTCGTATAGTTGTTGTATGCATGAGGATGAGGCTAAAAACAACACATTTTAAGCTGTAGTCGTCGCATAATAATGGCAGAGTACGTGCTAAAATTATTAACAAAAAAAAAAAAAAAAAAAACAAAGAATAAATCCAACAAAAAGCAAAACACGAATCTTGGTTAAAAACAATTTCAATTGTAACAACAACAAGGCAACGGCTGCAATAGCCAGAAAGTTACAAAAAACAAAAGAAAATAAGAAACATTAAGGTTGGCAACAACAACTCTCAAGCTTACAACATGCTGCAACATGGTTGCATAAACCAGCATTAAAACACTCATTGTTTTAATAAACTACCGAAATGGCAGCAACACCAACAACCAACCAGTGTAACTGTAACTGTATTTAAGTATGGACATTGAAGTTGTTGTTCTGCTTTCTTCTCTCACTCTCTGCTTTTTTTTTCTCACAACAAACACAACATTGAAAATGGACTAAGCACAGGAGTTTTATTTATGTATGTATGTATGTGTGTGTATGTGTGTGTGCTTGCAACAACTAACACACAACTCAAATAATGAACCATTTAGTTTTTCTTTTTACAAACACAATTCTTTTCTTTTAACAGTTTTTCTTATTTGTTTTTCACTTAAAGTTTTATTCTTAACGAAAACAATAAATTTATTGCTGCGACAATGGTTTTTCATTTAGTTCGATGAAAAACACTGTGAAACTGCAATAAAACATTTTGAGTGCATAGAACAACAATACAACAAACTGCGAAATAGAAAACGTGTTTGCAATTCAATCGACAGCAGCAAATAGTGACCTGAATTTAATTTCGTTAGTTTTGTTTTGTTTTTTTTGTGCCATGATTTTTGGAGTAAGAAATTTACTGCCTCTAAACAGAAAAATAAATAAATGTTTTTAATTTGAAATTTTTGTGCTTTTTTTTATTGTTTTAAGTTAAATTGCCATTAATTTGAGTAGAAAGAAAACGGCTGTAAAGAGCAATAAAATGGTCCTTAATAGTTTTATGTGGATAATGTACAACAGACACTGAAATATCTTGCAATAAACGCATTAATAATGGCCAAAAACCTAATAGTCAGCCCTATTGTGAATAAAAATTCCACATGCAATTTGTTCCCTTTTATTTTTTTATTTTTTAACATTGAATTTTAATAGGAAAAATGTTAAAAGGGAACAAATTTCATGTGGCAATTTTTATTCACGATAGGGGTGACTGCTTAATTTTAAACACCAAACAGAGACCTAAGAAACCATTTAGCTTTAAAGTAGATGTTTTCAGAAGCGAAAGAGTATACAGTGATGGTTCAAAGATGGTGAGTGGCATTGGTTCAGGCGTCTTCTGCGTTGAACTCAGTTTAAAACTCTCGATATGCTTCCCAGACAAATCTAGTGTATTTCAGGCTGAGATACTGGCGATTAGGCAAGCAGGCAGTATTTTATGCGTAAAAATATTCGCGCCAATACAGCCAGTTTTGTTGACAGTCAGGCGGCATTCATGTCACTCAAATCCCATACAACAACATCTATTCTAGTCAGACAATGCAAAGCAGAGATAACAAGGCTAGGTCGTTTAACTGACTCACCTCTAGTAATGAGAGGGCGCACGAACTGGCCAAAGAAGCATCCGCTTTAGATATATCAACTGGAGTTTCTGTCTCAACACCACTTGGGCCTATTTTTTTTTCTATTGTACCAATTTAAATTTTTTTTCGTAATATTCACAGCAGGTTTTTTTGCACAATAATGTGTTACATGAAAAAAAAATTCACAAGTTCAAAGCACAACTTCCTCAAACGTCATATATTGCTGCACGCGAATATCTTGTTTGTAAATAAATTTAAAGGTTTAATTCAACTGACACTCCCTTGAAACATCAAGTCTTAACGAAGTCTTCTGGCTTCACGTTCAGTTTCCAACAATGTCAAAATATCGCCTTCATGAACGGGTCCCTTAACATTGCGGATAATTTGACGGTTTTGTTCACCAATAAATGCAACCTTAACTTGTGTACATTGACCATGGGAGCCGGTACGGCCCAAATTTTAATGACACGTGCCGAAACAACTGGTTTATTTTCCATATTTATTTAATAAAATTTGTGATTTTCTTAAAAAAAAAAATTCACGTGCGACACATACTCAAAGTGACAGCCGGAAACAGAAATTAAAAGTGAAATCTGTAGATCTTCAAACGGCTGGAATTAGGTGGAGTAATCTAGACACCGGCAGGACCTCTAGAAGAATGTGACCAGCATACAAGTACAATGAGAAGCGCAGTTTCCATTTCCTGAATGTGAAACGAAACGACATCTCGAGAAACATAGCAGTGCTAACCGCTCACTGGACAATTGGTAAGCATGCGAGCAGACTCGGACTTCCCTTCAATGATCACTGCCGCAGTTAACAGAACAGGGAGAAAGAGAAAGCGATAGCAGTTTTACATCTTCTCTGTAAATGTGCGGCTCTTCAAAGCTGTAGACACAAATTTTTTCTTCCGTTTCCAATCCGTTCAACGAGTGATGTGGTAGCTTTCAAAACGGAATCAAAAGATTCCACTTGAATGCTTGCAGGCAGCACTATAACAATGTCAATATTTAAAATTTATTTTTTTTTAACAATGTTATGTTCACAGCAATTATATGATTGCGGTAACCATAATATGGTTAAGTTACGATTCAAATTATTACTACAATTATATATACGATTGTAGTAACTATGTTTATATTTGTGTCAATCATATTAAAAGCAGTGCAACTTAATTGGCTAATTGGCAGAAATTCTTCACTAAAGTTAGATTGCAAACTATTGTTGTACAATGCAATACTAAAGCCAATCTGGTGCTATGGAATTCAATTATGGGGTACGGCCTCAGCATCAAACATTGAAAAAATTCAAAGGGGTCAAAATAAAATTCTACGTATAATTACTGCAGCTCCATGGTATGTTAAAAATTCTCGAATCCACAAAGATCTAGGCGTGCCATTAGTAAACGTCGAATTTACAAAATATGCGTCAAAGTATGTCAGCAAACTTGAACACCATCCAAACCCACTTGCACGAGACATCCTTAACTTTAGTGGCCACAATCGGTTGAGAAGGAGGGATACCCTTGATTTAACTCGAGCGCAAAACAGATGACTGGATCAGTTGATGTGAAATTTTTTTTAGTATCATAAAATTTTTTGTCTAACACTGGCTGGGCTTATTATTTTCTTTTTAGTATTAAGATTTCAATATATGAAGATTCAATAAATAAAGGCTAATAAAAAAAATAAAAAAAAAAATATTTAAAATGATTTAATGTTGCTCTTTGATTATGATACAGAACAGAATAATATGATATAATCTTTCATCATAAATCCAAACACCACAAACATTATATAATTACTATAATCTTACATATAATTATTATAATCATGTAAAACGTAACTTAACTATATTATGTTTAACGCCATTATATAAATGACTACAGTGACCATAGTATTTTTAAAAAAGTTTTAAACAGGTTGAAATGGTTGTGATAAATACGCACAAGTATATTTTTTCGCTGTGTCTTGTTCAGATTCTATTTTAGTTTGTGTTTACTTCAGGTTCTAATTCAAATTTAGCTCAGTACTACAATAGTCAAGATCTTACAGGCATAATTGCATGTTAAATTTGTGATTTTGAATGAACATTTAAAAATATTTCTTTCTCCTTTAACGTTTAAGTTGTAAACACATTTTTCGCTGCATAACATTTATTACAGCCAGCATTGTTAACTCTCGAAATAACTGAAATTAAAAATAAAATCTTCAAAATGAAAACATAATCATAAACTTTATCTCTATTTCAATAAAGTTGAATTATGTTGAGATTTTAACTTATTTACTAGCACTCTCGTCAACAAGCAGTAACAGCAGTAGGTACCAGCAAAATGATGAAATGCGAAAAAAAAATATATTTTTTTGAATTGCAATGATGAAACTTTTCATCTATTCATATTAAAAGCACTTGTGCTCAAAATACAAACACAAAAATTTATATCATTTTCTAACAACTAAAATAGAAAACAGTAATAATGCAATGAAATGAAATGAGTAAGAAAAAGTTGTTTACGTTGACTTAATACCCTTTTCATGCAACTTAGTGCAGCAGCAATAGCTACCGTTGAAATATCGTAAAATATCCTTTAAAAATATTGTGCGCTGTTGTTTGTTAAATTGTGGTGGTATTTAACAGTGTTTAGCTTAGACCAGCTTAAATACATCAACAACAACGATACGCGCTCGCTTACTTGCCACAAATAAATTGTTGCTAGTAATGAAATATCATGAAATCTAAGGGTTTAGGGCGGCGCATAAAAAGTGAGGAGCTCATCAAAATGCAACATTATTATTAGTTTTTCTTATATTTTTGCTTCATTTATACATTTTTTTTTTATTACATGAAAGTGCAACGTTGCAGAATTTTATACTTCCGTGTAAATATTGAGGGTTGTAAGTGTGTTGTGCTAGCTAGAAGATTGGCAGGCAGTCTGTATAAAGATTTAATTCAACTCTCTCTGTGAGTGCTCTCCGCAAGTAGCCCTATTTAATTTAAATATATGCATTTATTCATAAGCTAATAAATGTGTTCGTTGTCTATGTCTTCCTACAGACCAAACTACAGGGACAACTTTATTTAAAATTTTGTGACATTGGTTTTGTGTATTTACAGCTTCCTTTTTGGTAAAGCCAACAAAATGTCGTTTTTATATTAAAATTTGTTTTTAGTTAAACAATTTGTATTATATTTTTCTCTAAAAGAGATTAGTTTGTTATACATAAATATATTTATCACAAATAATGAATGTCATTTGAGGCGTAGTTAAAAGACAATTTTGTGCATATTTGCGAAAAGTTTTCCAGTAAGAGAAAACACACACTGAACCTAAACTAGAATCTGAACTGAACAGGAACTAGAACATGAACTAGAATTAGATTTCTGAACTAGAATGTGATCTTACAACTGAACTTGAGAGTGTAATAGTACTTGAATCTGAACTAAACAGAAACTAGAACTAGAATTTAAACTAGAACGTCATCTTGCAACTGAACTTGAACGTGAACTAGTACAAGAAGCTGAACTTGAGCCAGAACTAAAATCTGAAATTAAACATAAACTATTTATAACCTGATCTTTTACTAGAAACTGAAGTCGAGCCTGAACTAGATCATGAACTAAAAAACTAACTATGTACAAGCAGAGATAAAATATACATAGCTGTGCATGTTTACCACAACTATTTCAACATTTTTAAAATTGTTTATTTACCACTGATTGTTCGACCTTTTTATTTATTAAACAATTATATTTTATTTTTCGAAATCAAGGTCTAATATTGTTTTTATTTTTATTTTTTATTTAAACCGATATTTCGCTACAACAATGTGTAGCATCTTCAGCGAAACAATAACAACACATTGTTGTAGCGAAATATCGGTTTAAATAAAAAATAAAAATAAAAACAATATTAGACCTTGATTTCGAAAAATAAAATATAATCATTTTTAAAATTGTTTTTAAAACATTATGGTCACTGTAAATATTTATATGATTAAGGCAACCATAATATGATTAAGTTACAATTCACATGATTATAGCAATCATATATATGATTATAGTAATTATGTAATTACATTACGTGATTACGTCAGATTATAACGTAATCATAATCAAAGAGGCGTTTTCAATTTGAATTTGTATTTGAAAACGGCAATTTTAAGCGTTTTGCGTTTTTCAGAACATGGGCGTATGATAAATAGATCCACCATAAACATGATTACCACACATATAGACATATGTTGTTACTATGTGTATAAAGCGTGATCTATTTCGAGGTTCCCTACTTTTCTAAAGACAATTTAATAAGGAATGTTTATTATCATTTGAAAGAACATTCTTTGGCATGTATTTTTTGAAGAATATGTCTATCAAATGTTGGCCGTTGCTACGTCACAGATGGTCTATCCGTTGAGTTCAATTTTCGATGACTCGTTCGATTATTTCGACTGGTAACTGGCGAATGGTATGCGTGATGTTTTCCTCCAAGGCCTGAATCGCAGCGGGTTTGTCTGCATAAACTCTAGACTTTACATATTCGCACAATAAAAAGTGTAATGGTGTGATATCACACGATGTTGGTGGCCAATCGACCGGCCCAAAACATCAAATTATGTGTTCACCAAAGTGTTCGCTTAATAAATCCATTGATTGATGGCATGCGTGAGAATTGGCACCGTCTTGCTGAAACCAAACGTTGCCCACATCACGAGTTTCAATTTCAGGCATCAAATAGTTGGTATCAAGGCACGATAACGATCGGCATTGACGGTTACTTTCGCACCGACATCATTTTTAAAAAAATATGGACCAATTATTCCACCGGCTGACAAACCACATCAAACCTTTGTTTTTTTTGTATGATGTGGCAGTTCTTGAGTCTTCAGGTTGCTCTTCGTACCAAATACGGCAATTTTGTTTGTTTACATACCCACTGAACCAGAAATGGGCCGATTATGTTGACTATAAGTTGAGCGAAGTGCACGAAACACATTCCTCACAGAACGTGGATTTTCATAATAAAGTTGAACGATTTGTAAACGTTGTTCAGGCGTAAGTCTTTCCATTAGGAAATGCCCAACAATACTAAACAAAAATAACATGACAGCATGACACGACTCACACGTGAACTGCCAAAAAAGGATATTGAAAAAAGTATCTCTACTTGAAGCACCCGCTAGAATCCAGGGACCGTAAATAACAGTTATCCTGAAAATTTAAACTCAAAAACTCTCCATGTTAGAGTCAACGCAGACCTATACTGTTATATACCAATAGATTCGTATTGAAGTGCTCTTTCGGAATCTATAGTGATATAAAAAAGTGATCTCAACTCCACAGTTAAGAGTTATTTTTCAACGAAAAAATAAAAGATCGAATGAAACTCTTAAAAAGCGTGTTTTATTTTGCAGTCATAAAATAAACCTTTTTTGAGGAGTTGAGTTGTTTTTCCCGTCTTAAATAAAACTTCTTCGTTTTAAATAAAACTCAAATGGTAATTTTTGTGTTGTGACTATCTCAACACACGCTTTCTTCATTTCTTCAGGAGTCATTGTTACCGAAAATCTAACTTTTTTTAATGGTACATCACATTCATTATCCTCATTATTCAGTTCCATGTCGTATTGTTGTTTATGCCTTTTGATTAAATGCCGTTTTAAATTGCTAACATAATTGCTTTTAAAAGCGCTTTTACATACATGTGATGATTTCGTGTGACTTCAATTTCCAAAGATTTCGATTCGCCTGATAAAATGAGTTTTTTTTTCTGTCAGAAAAAATAAAACTCCTCTTTTGAGGAGTTTTACTTTAGACGAAAAAAATAAAACTCTATTGAGGAGTTTTATTTTTCCTGTCTAAAATAAAACTCCATGTGAATTGTAACTTATTGCCGTAATCTTATAAATAATTACAGTGACCGTAGAATTGTTAAAAAAAAAATCTTGTAAAAATGTTGATATTGTTGTGGTAAACATGCCCAACTATATGTTTTCTCTGTGTGTAGAATCTAAACTATAAACAGAAGTAGAACCTGAACTAAATTAGAAACTGAACTAGAACCTGAACTAAACCCTGAATTAAAAACTGAACAAGAAAATGAACTAGATCCCCAACTAGGACCTGAACTCGAAAATTAACTAGAACTAAAACCTGAACTAGAACTAGAACCGGAATGGAACTTTTTAAACAAAATTTCAATTAGCTATTTACATTTAACGTTTTTATTTAGTTTAACAAATTAGTTTTATTTTATATAAAAATTGTCTATTTGTTGTTTACTTTTAATTTGTTTTGTATTTAAACATGTCATGTCTTTAGGTTTTCATTAGAAATTTAATTATAAAAATTAAAATTTCATTATTTAAAATTAAATTATTTACAACTTTACAATTTCTCCACAATGTTGACACACACACACACACACAGTAGACGTGCCACATCTTAGTAGCACATGCTGCAGCAATACAGCAACAATGGTAAGTGGCAACAAGAAAAGATTTAAAACGAAAGTAAAACAGACGTTAGAGCTCGAGAAAATAGAGAAAAAAAAGAATGAAAATTAATATTTAATGCATTCATTTGCCGCCTTGATAATTACGCTTAACTATTTCATTGTCAGCTTAGATATGAATTAAATACACTCAAACCTTTAGCCAGTCGCACCAACAAGCAGACAACTGCCAAGATGTTGATGGTGGTAACAAGGACATTTAGCAGTAAAAGAAAAAAATATCTAAATAAATGGAAAATATATAAAAGGTCCTTAGTATGTCTAACGCCTAGAAAATTGCAGCTAATGACTACTTTTTATTTTTCTCTTTATTATATTTATTTTCCTTCTTTTTTTTTTTTTTTTTGCTCAAGCAAAACTCATTTACTCGCTTACTTAGAAATATAAATTCAAGTTGGAGATAACGTAAAAGGCAACTAAATTGTCTTGGCTTAAGTGTTGCGAATAAAAGAAATAGCAAAAAAAAAAAAAAAACTGCGTATGAATTGCACAAGACCTGTAAATGACAAAGAAAATTGTCTTTTAGTAATTCAAAGTTTGCTGAGAATACTGCTAAATGTATGCTATAGATTTCTTAGCTTTAGGTATGTCCCAGCATACCATTTTAGGAGCGCTCCGAAAAAGGAGTCAGAAAAGAGTCCAACAAAAGAGCATTTTCGGAGCGCTCCGAAAAAATGAGTCAGAAAAGAGTCCAACTAAAGAGCATTTTCGGAGCGAAAGAAAAATTTGCTTGTTACTGTCCTGAGTCGACACGCAGTATGACTCAGAAATTCCACTTAATTATGTGTGTACCAAAGCGTTGTTCTCCTGCTATTTGTGCTTTGAACAAAAAAAAATCATAGCTGTACCACACAAGAATGATAAAAACAAGATTACACAGAGCCCAAAAGACTCTTTTCTGGCATTATCTAAGAGGTCTTTCTGACGGACCATTTTCGAACGTAATGACGCTCTTTTCTGAATTATGATTGTTTTTTGGGCTCATAAAGAGCGTTAACGCTCCGAAAAAGGTGTCAGAAAAGACTCTTTTCGGACTCATATGGCTTGCTGGGGTGCTTGAGCAGGAGTTTATGTGTGTTTCTTGCCAGTGTTGTGGTGTAAGTGCGTTATTCTCACCCACCTGTTTAACAATTAATGTCCTTTGCTGATAATCACACACAGCCACCTTAACACGTTATACTCAAGTTTAATTCATATTTAATTTTTGCTATTTCTTGTTTTTTTCTTTTCAACATTTTCATTTCATTGTGTATGTAATGGTGTAGCGTTTGTGTGTGTATGTTAGAGACGTTTTATGCTTTTTGTAATTTGTCTCCCAAGTAATTAGTAAGATTTAAATTGGTTTATATTGTGCTTCATTTTTTATCCTTAACTTCCGTTTTAGACATTTTGCCTGTGCGTCAGACAGACAGACACAATATCTCATTTCCACAACAAAGACAGTGGAAGGTTTCTACTCTATATATATTTTTTTTGTTTGCTTCATTTAGCTTAAATGCGTTTATTTCATAATCATCATCATCATCACTAACATGAGTTTAGTGTGTTTATACACTCAAATTACATACTTTATATTCATAGACTTAAGTTGCAAGTACAAGTAGTAATGTTTCTAATATGTATGTGAGTTAGCAGCCTTATCCTGGTGTCGTTGCAAGTACCTTTTCATTTCATTTTAACCATTAAATGTCTTGCCCATTAAATTCTTGTCTAAGTTGCTTATTGTCTAAACGTTTCAATTTCTTTATGACTATTTTAAACACTTTAAAGTAACATAAGCAAGTAACTAGTCAAATCGCTCAACACATTACCCTACTCTAACAAAATGCTAATAAATCTATAAAACATATAATTGCTTTTCAAATTATTTAAAAAAACTTTTTAAAACAGAATTCAAATTGTCCAAAAATCGTCGGTGTTTTATTACTTTAAAGTTCGTTTTGGCTGCAGTTTAATCTACATTAATATTTTCTTAACAGCTGCCTTAATTTCATTGTATTACTACTTAACTACTTTCGTATTTGTTGTCATATTTCTCATTTTATATTGATTATAGCAATTACATAATTATTTAATAAAAAACGATACAAAAAGGTCGATTAAAATAGAACAAAATTATTAATAGCAATTAAATTAAGAACTTACTTTGCATTGTCGTATAAAAGTTAAAATTTGTAACTTACCTAAAAAGATAAAGAAAGGAATAAGATATTAATCAAAATGATATTAATAAAATTTTAAATTACAATAATATTATTGTGTGTATAACTTAAAAATGCAGATTTTTTTTTTAAATTTTTATCATCTATTTTAAAACATTTCTGCAATATAAAAGTCTAGGCAATTGCACAGTGGCTTAGAAACGTTTTGCCTTTTTTATTGAGGTTGTCTTACATTTAGATCCATAACACTTTTTATACTATCCCTATTTTGCTGATTTTCAATACCCAACTGCTTAGGAGAATTCTAAACGGGTTTCTGTAAACCTTGTTGATTTCGGTTGTACCCTTTGGTCGTGAGGGTGTTTTACACACACCGATAGACAAACAGACAGACAGATGGACCTGGCTCAATCGACTTAGAATTTCTCAGTGTTACACACGGAATGACAAACTTATTCGAGTATATACCCTCATTCACCACTTATGGTGGTGGCGGATATAAAAACTTAAGGCAGAATTAGTCTTTACTTTCTGTTCCGTTTCGAATCAGCTGACTTGATTCTGTTAAATAGAAAATGTGTAGAAGTCGTTAGTTGTTTTGTTACTTTCCGTGCCGTTGCGGACGAACCTGTTGAAAACAAAAATTTGCTAAGTAATTGTAAGTGACAGCACAAAACAGCTGACATCTGCACAACAAAAAAATGTTTGGTTTATTACAAAAATTTTAAATTTCTTTGAATTTAATTAAGTTTTTGTATAAAAGCTATAAAACATAAACGATGGATGACGATGGAACAGAACAGCAACGGAAATTAAAGACTAATGAAGCCTTTATACTGCCCATATTTCGAAAGTTGATTTTTACTTTAAAATTCTCAAATAAATCAATCAGGGGTGTCATAGAAACCAATATTGTCAGAATTGGTTTTAAAACCGACAAGAAAAAATGCTTTGGTGTCATAGGGCAGTGCTACACGTTCAATAAATATAGAGATATTTCTAGTATTATGTTATTTATTGAACGTGTAGCAGTGCTCTATGACACCAAAGCATTTTTTCTGGTCGGTTTTAAAACCAATTCTGACAATATTGGTTTCTATGACACCCCTAAATAATATTGAAAACCAAATTTGACTCTAAAATACCCTCTTGTAATACATTGTAGAAAAAACTTTTACTACTTTCAAGATTTCATAATATTTCTGTTCACAAATTATGATTTTTTAACACCTTATATACAAAAAAATATCTCCCCAAAGAGCGGCTCTTATTGCCTCTACATTTACACTAATGTCAATTTAATATAATTTTGATTACATTCATAGAATTGTGACACGTTGAATATCAAATCAAAATTCTTTACTTCCTTATTAAACACAAAGTGAAAAACAAAATGTTACAAGTAAAACAATCAAAAAAAAAAACAACCAATGTGATAATAAAACTAAACTATTAGATTATCTAAAATTAGCGTGTCAGAGTAAGTAGTTTTCGTAAAACACATTACAAATACAAGTAATGTAATGTACATACTTACATACATACAGTGGCCGACAAAAGTCTACATACGACCCATATTTTTGCAATTTGGGCATTTTGAAACCATAATGAAGAAAAGTAATAATACAGTTTTGTTTAAGATGTATTTATAATAATAATAACACAAAAAAAATCTTATTTTATTATAAACTTAAACTTTTATTCACAAAAAACTAATAAAATTGAATGACAAAAGTCTACATACGAGCTGTAAATTAACATAAAAAACTTTGGGTATTAAAACTTATTATGTACTTTTTATTAAAATTAATATTTCGTTGGGCCACCATGGGCATCTATAACTGCCCATGGCATCTATAATGCCCAGACGCTTACATCGAAACAACTAAATTGTCGAGTTATGTTTAGCCATTCTTCTTGAAGCTTCTCTTTAAGCATTGGGTCACTAGTAATAGGAGTTTTGCGAATTTTTCGTTGTAGAATCTCCCACACGTGCTCAATAACATTTAAGTCCGGCCTTTGAGGTGGGGTGTACAACTGTCGTGGGGCATTGTAGAGCAGCCATTCTTTGACAATCTGAGCCGTGTGCCTCGGATCGTTATCTTGCTGGAAAATCTAACTCTGACTAAGATTTAAAATATCAGCCGAGGGTTTAAAATTTTGTTCCAAAATGAATTTGTACAGATACCGATCCATATTACCCTCAATAAACACTAACTTTCCTACTCCAGAAGCAGCAACAGCACCCCAAACCATCACGCTGCCTCCACCATGCTTAACAGTAGCAACTAGTTCTTCGGCTCCATCGCTGTATTTTTTTTTCGCCTAGCTTTATCTCTCCCATCACTTCCAAATATGTTATATTTAGATTCATCAGTGAACAAAACTCTCTTCCAGAAATCCATGTCCTTCTGAATATGCTTGTGCGCAAATTCCAAACAAAGTTTGCGATTTTTTTTCGCTTATGAGAGGTTTATGCGAGGAGATCTGCTATGGTAACCATTATTATTTAAAGTTCTTTGTATAGTTCTTGGATGTACAATTAATTCAGATCATGCAGCGATATCTTCGGCTAATTTTGCGGCATTTACTTTTGGGTTTTTGCCCACTTCTTTTAAGATGAAGCTAACGTCTGTACGACTAAGTTTCTTTGGGCGACCTCCACGTGGTGTGTTTTCAACTGTACAAGTCTTTTTAAAGTTATTGACTATTGTCTGAACTGTAGACTTACTTAAATTAAAAAGCTTTGATATTTCACCAAAAGATTTTCCCTCATTTCTGCACTTTACAACAAATTTACAGACATCAATTGATATTTCTTTTCGAGAAGCCATTATTTCTATTAAAGATTTATTTAATCCGCCTAAACTTGAACTGAATACTATTTTAAGAAACCTTAACACAACAAGAAAAGTAGAAAATAAATAACGGCATTTTACTGTTTGAATTCAACAACAAAATCCCATATATGCTGGTCGTATGTAGACTTTTGTCAATGCTTTTTATTTGTTTATTATGAATAATTTTTAAAGTTTACATTACAATAATAATTTTTTTGGGCATATCAATAAAAATAGATTACACACAAAACTGCATCATTATTTTTTTTATTCCGCGCTAATGTTCTCATAAAATGTCCAATATTGTGGTCGTATGTAGACTTTTGTCGGCCACTGTATGTATAGGTAGGTAAAAATATATTTTGTAAAAGATATGAAATCTATGGGTATGTATGTATGTATGTATAAAAAACCATTTTATTTTAGTGTAAAGAATATTCATGCATATTCATGCACGAGCATGCATACCTAAACACAGTGATATTTAATTATTAAAGATAATTACAATGTGATTTAGACATGTTACACTCTTGTTATTACAAAACAAGCAAAAATAACAACAACAATGACACCAGTGACAACAACATACAACATTATTATTATTATTATTATTGCTGTTGTTGTCGTTGTTGTTTCAGTAAGTTGTTTTTAATTGTGCATTTGTTACAAGGTGTTATAATTTTCATACCATTTCAGTTGTGTGTAATTTCATTGTACATGTTTCGTTTTGTACTTTTTTCTCTAACTTTTTGTTTTATGTTTTTATTATTGTCTGAAAACGATAAAAATCTCTTAGTGATTAGCAAATAAATAACAGGTGTGAAGAAGAAAATATAAAAAAAAAATAAAAACGAACAAACAAATTTCGTTGTATGACAAAATTTGTGGTTAAAGGAAGTTTTGAATATGTCATTAGGGAATTCAGTAGCAAATTAAATAGAAATTTTGATTTGTTTAATTAGCAGTATATGGCAAATAAAAAGGAATTGCTAAAATCTAGATAGTTATTTTTAAATTTCTTCCAAAGACTCGTACAAATTGTAGCAAATTTTTAAGATGGCAAACAATTTCACTTACATATACTACATACATACATATAAAGAAACTTTTCCACCTAAAATCTTATAAATTATACACGCATTTAAATTGATGTTTCTTAAAAAATTCTAATATTATATTTCGGTTTCTACCCAGCAAGCCATATGAGTCCGCAAAGAGTCTTTTCTGACACCTTTTCCGCAGTGTTCATGCTCTGTATGAGCCCAAAAAACAATCATTATTGCTCCGAAAACCCTCAGAAACGATAATGGTCCGTCAGAAACAGCTCTTAGCTAATGTCAGAAAAGAGTCTTGTATGAGGGTTTTTTGGGCTCAGAAAGAGCTCTTACATCATGTCAGAAAAGAGTCATTGCAATTTTAAATACAAACAATTAAAAGTTTACATTTATTATTTTTTTTAATTGTTTTTACTTAAACAAAAAGGGAGTTCATGTACAAATAAACTAACCCCCTGGCCCACGATGTCGAACGATAACGTTCGCTTAGATATGACTTAAGACACAAACTTGATTGTGGAATAAACAAACTTGATTGAGTAAAAAAATAGATACGATAAAAAGTTTGTGTCTTAAGTCTTATCTAAGCGAACGTTATCGTTCCACTTCGTGGGCCAGGGGGTAAATTCGAAATGGAAAAAATTAAATAAATTGTATTTAGAGTAAAAAAAAATAAAATGGAATTCATTTAAATAAAATATATAAAAATGAAAAAAATTAATTTTTCTTTCGCTCCAAAAATGCTTTCTAGTTGGACTTTTTTCTGACTCCTTTTTCGGAGCGCTCTGAAAATGCTCTTTAGTTGGACTCTGTTCTGACTCCTTTTTCGGAGCGCTCCTAGAATGGTATGCTGGGTAGTTGCTGTTTATTAGTCGGTGTGTGTAAAACAAGTTCATGTTTAAAATAACAGACTGTAACAAATAATATTAAACCAAAATGATTGTCATAGATCTAAATAGTTGGCTATTGAAAATGAGTAAAATGTGTTTAATAGAAGAAAAGTTATAAATAAAACTATGTATGATTTATATTTAACAATGCTGTAATATTTGGTATATGGTAGTCAATAATATTCAATTATATTAGGTTTCCAACCAAGATATATACTCTAACATTTACAATCTTTTTTGGCCATTGTATTTAACTACTAAAAACTAAATGATGATAGTTTTACAGCAATAACATAGCATACAGTCTGTAGAAACCAGATCAGATACTTTTCTGTTTTTACACGCAAAGAAAAAACATGGTTAGACATGGTTACGACAACTACTCTGTATTTCTGGTAACAATATATTGTTGTGGTAAGCAAATAATTGTTATTTTAATTTTAGTTACTATAAACATTTTTATGTTTATGGCAATTACAAAATTGAATATGGTTCACTGAAACATAATTATTTAAAAAAAATGTTTACTACCACTATAAAATGATAACTATTCAAGCATATTATATTATTTACAACTATGTGAACCTACAAATAACCATTAAATGGTAAGTTTCTATATTTGTACTCATATCATGTTTAAAATGCAAACAAACTAAGTTTAATTTTAATAATATTTTGTTTCAACCATTTGTAGAATGCTTTTGCATCAAATTGGTAGTTTGTCTGCATGACATCGGATTATTTATTTCGATTTTAATGTTTCAATCATAGTACGGAGAGTACTCGTTTTTTATTCTCTTGAACAGAGAAAAATACCTTATGAGAAAAAAATTGTTCTCTTTAAAGATAAATATTATTTTTTCTCAAGATAAATATTTTTTTCTCGTGAAAGTAATTTTAAATATGAAGAGAACAATTTTTTTTCTCACTCACGAGATTTATATACTGAGCACTCATCCGAGAATTATATCTACTCGTTAGAAATTAATTCTCACTCACGAGTTTAATCATGAGTGTCGTCCATCGTATGTGTGTATGCGAGAATGAAATTGCCGTTTGTTCATATGTATAGAGCTGTATATAGTTATATAACGAGCAAATGAGAAGGAGACACATTTGTTGCTTTGATTAAATGTTTTTGCAGTTAGGTAAAGTGGAAAAATATTTTTTTTTCCAGTGAAGTGCGCAGACGACGTTTGCTTAAGCAGCGAAGTGAAATAATACCATAATTTTATTTTAACCACAATACGCACTTTTTCCACAATATTTTTTGAGGTAATATTGGTCTTATAAATGTCTTCATAAGGACGTATAAGTTTTTTAAAAAAACGTTCATCGTCGAATATTCTAAATGGAATACTTTTTACTGTCACAAGACCAACACAACACAACAAGAATTCATTTTTATTCATGGAAATACATATAGTGCTACTTTTTCTTTTTAATAACTTTCCATTTGACGATGTAGAATGCGCATTTTCTTCATTTTCACCTATATTTTTACTATGAATAAGTTCATAGTGGCGCTTAATATTGCTGGAGTTTTTTCCTTTAAGCTCCTTTTCGTACAATAAACACTTCGACATTTGTCTAGTTTCATCATAACAAACATATTTGTAGTACTCGAAACACTTCTGGCGACCCATTTTGTACCAAATGTTTCAAACAAAACATTAAAAGAAACTGATCTATGTCAATTTGATATTGACAATTGACAATTTCCAAAGAGAAGTATTTTTATATTTTTGTCTCCCTCGCGCTCTCTCTCATATTTATCTTTATTTTTAACTTTCGCATTCAAAATACAAAACAAAACTTTCGTGAAAGTTATTTTTATCAGTGTTATCTTTTCTTCTCTTTCGTAAGAGAGAGCAATACTTTTAAAGCATGTATTCAGCACTCATGAAAGATAAAAAATATAACTTTCGTAAATAAAAATTACTTTCACGAGAATTACTTTTTTTGTCTCTGAGCGTGAGTAACAAAACGAGAGATAAAAATGAAAATACCTTTCGCGAAGCGAGATTTTCCGTACTATGGTTTCAATAATTGAATAATTGAATTGAACAATTCGTATTTAAAATAAACTAAATATTACTACAAAATACAAGGCTTTCAAAGAGGTCAAAAGACCTAAATAGAGTCTAAAGAAAAGAAATAATCTTGAATTTCACAAAATAAAAATCTATTAAACATAACTATAAATAAATGTAATTTTTTATACACGTTGAAAGTGTGCAAATATTTATTTCTATTTACAAAAATATTAACTAGTGTTTGTAAGTTTTGTGCTTAAAAAAATGTAGTAATAGTTGCGGTTTACGTCATACCAGTAAAAATATTATATTGTTATTTTCAACTTGATGAGAAATTTCTGTGACAGATTTTTATCAAGGTTGCCAGAAATCCTTGCTATAAAATTGTCACAGTTGATGATACGGTTCTAAAAATGGAAAAACTATTTACCTTTAATAATAATTAAAAATATCTCTTTGTTATAGCATTTTATTTTCTATAAGTTTTGAATTATTTTATAAACCAGGAATTACCACCACAAATGTTCAACAAATGACGTTTTATTTAAAGCAAAAGAATGACATTTTACTAAATAAATTCATTAGAAATAATGTTTCAACTGGTACCACTGCATAATTTTGCATTCATATGGAAATCGAAATCCAAAACAAATCAGTTTTGGAAATACATTTTAATGCATTTATAATCTAATTTTTAAAATTTTTGTTTTTAGATATTCTTTAGTAAGATCATAATATGATTACTTTGGATCACAATATGATTGCTGTATATCATAATATGATTACTTTATATCATAATATGATTACTTGAGGTATTAACTTGATGATTTTAAACTATAATATGATTACTTTAAATCATAATATGATTAATTTAGATCATATTATGATTATTTTAAACATAATATGGTTACTTTGGGTCATAATATGCTCATGTATGACATTTTATGATTATATTAGGTTATAATATGATATTATAATATCAAATTATGATTAATAACAAACTATTATGATGAAATATTACGATGATATTTGATCATAATATGATATTTCATCAGACTTATATTCATCATATATTATATGTTTTGTCAGCAATCATAAATCCTATCATAATATATTGCTCATAGATTATGTTTACAACTACCATGTTTTTTCTCTGCGTGTATATAATTGAATTTTGGCTTCAATCATGGCTCTTTATACAGTTGAATTTAGGTCCTTATAAAAATCAATTTTGACTTCAATCACGGATTAAATGTTGGCTACAATCGTGGGTCCGTATTAAAATCAATTTTTACTTCAATCGTGGGTGTTCTTCATTTCTGGCTTCAATATAGGTCTTCATATAGCGTTAAATTTTGATCTCAATATAGGCTTTGACTGTCTGTAGACAGATAGACCTAAACACTTTTCTAGAGAAAACTGTGTTGGCTATCTAGAACACCTTACTATCAAAATCTATTTGCTGACCAGGGGGGTTACAAATTGTACGCTTATCGCAATGCATTTGCTTTCGCATCGCAATAGAGAGTAACCCCCCCAGTATTACTCGACATGAATGCCAATGTGTTGAGGTTGTGCATAGAAACTCATGATAGTTTTGCAACAATACATTTACAGAATTTCATATATTTTTGGTGTAAGTAATGAAGTAATTGTATGCTTGAAACTAAATGTATATCTATGTACATATATATATATGTATTATATACCTACATTTTCTACATATGTATATATTACAATGTATTTACTTTAGACAATGACTCTTTAAGTCCCCTTGCTGTATTGTAATTTTGGCATTGAATTTTATGTATCCTGCAGCAGATTTAATTTGAGTACATGTTCTTAATTTTCTAGTTCTTTTTTTTTTGGTTGTCGTTAGGAAAACAATTGCATAAATACTATATACAGAACTATTTTTATATGCTGTCATGTTGTATGAAAACATTTTTGTATCTTTGTTAAAAATTTAATGCAATGCGGAGGGTTGTTAGTTGAATATGTAGAATTTACATTAGATGTGGCTATGTTCACTAGAAGATGTAATGAGTTGCTTGGTTTATTTTAGTCGGCAGTGCTTTAAAGTTATATTTATTATGAAGCGTATCAGTCAGTATTCCTTCAAACTGTCAAATCTGTTAATCACTTGTTTTTCTAAAAGACCGCTAGCGTCTCTTATACTATGTTTCCACGGTACATGCTTCGCTCTCTATTCATGCTTCACACCCCAATCATGAGCGAAACAACTTGCTTCACCAAACAAAATTTTAAGAGCGAATCAAGTAGATTCATATTGAATCTACTTGCGAAGCACGAAAAATTGCACTCTTCTCTAATATTTATCGCAAGTTTATCTGCACTAGCTGTAAAAATTTAACATTATTGTAAACAAAGCAAATTATTTTCTTGTTGCTGCAAGTAAAGAAAGTAAATACGTACGAATGTATGTTTTTTTTTTCAAATAAGCTAACTAATTTCCACTCACTTTTGTGTGTCCATTAAAAAAATTATTTTCCACAAATTGTAAATTCTGTTTTTTTATTCTGTTTGTTTATTAAAGACAACTGTCAAATCGAATCAAGTTTTTTGGTCATGTAAACAGCATGATTCATAAACATGATTCAGAAGGCGAAGCAGGTGATTCAAGTCGTCGTGGAAACATAGTATTAAGTGTAAAACTGTGTTTTGCAAAATTTGTTGTTAAAGTTCATATCACACACCATCTGTAAGATGGAAAATCGTGATATTTTATGGGAAATTTCCATCACCATTTGCATACGAGTATTAAGACTATTAATGTTAGATATATGTAACAGTTCCAGTATTTGGGTCGTTCTCACAAACAATAGAAACTATCTTCAATACTCTGTTACTCTGCAGTAACAGGAGTAAGATCAGTGTAAATCCTAGGAAGCTTGAATTAAATTGCTTGCAGCTTATTTGCAGGCATTATTTTAATTCGAAACTGTCACGGAATACGAAAACTCAACTAGGATCTAGGAATATTTGGTTATTTACTCCCAAGAATACTATATGATTCTTTAAAATGGTGGTTAAGTCCTTACTAATGTATGCATATAGTCTTTGTAAAGTTCACTTATGTAAATCAGAATCTTATGAATTTTACATTTATGGGTATTTTTCCCCCGATGAACTGGTCAAACTATGAGTGAGACTGTGACTAATATTTTAAGGGTAAATCCAGGACAATATTGATTACTGCACACCCATATCTTTCTGCGGCAGAGGTTGTTCTGTGTCGATTCATGACTGGATAAAAGTTTCTTTTTGGATAAAAATTTCTTTCGAGGTTTTCTCTGATGTCTCAACGAAATACGTTAGGCCTTGATCAAAGTAGGCTGAGATATTCAGAAAATTGCTATTATCAAAGCACTCTATAACAAATACAATTTGCTGGATAGAGATGCCAGGAATTTGCTGCTAGAATGCAAAGCTAAGATGCCAATTGAATATAAAAAATTTGTTTTTAACAAGTTGCAAAAAGGTTCTTGGGATCGAAAAAATCTATATTTATGAAATTTTACTGAAGAAATTGATAAATATCAATATTAAAATGTTGATATCGTCACCTGACATGCCCAAAGACGTAACTCTCAAACAATCAAAATTCGTTTTTTGATTGAATCTGGAACACAAGACTAAAATACAATAAATAAGAAATAAGTTTGTCGTCTTTCTTAAGACAAGATGTGAAGAAATGGCGATTTTCAATTAAACAGTTTTCATTTTATAACGTTTTTTTCTTCTCCTGTAAAATTATGATAATGAGGGTTATGTCTTTCAGCATTTTAGGTGACGATATATTCCTTACTCTTGGCCTATTATACAAGGTGGCGCAAAAGTAATCCTCCTATCAGAAAATGTTATAAATTTTACGAGGCCTCTAATGTCATTCAGCACTTATGGTGGTATAAGTTTGTTCATCATTGTATAAGTTTGTCATTCCGTGTGTAACACTGAGAAATACTCATCTGAGACCCAACAAAGTATATATATTCTTGGCCCTTATGAAATTCTTAGTCGATTGAGCCATGTCTGTCTGTTTGTCTGTCGGTGTGTGTAAAACACTCTCACCTCTAAAGTACACGACCGAAATCAACAAGGTTTACAAAAACCCGTTTAAAATTCTCCTAAGCAGTTTGGTATTGAAAATCAGCACAATCGGTATAGTAGAACAAGAGTTATGGATCAAAATATAAGACAACCTTAATAAAAAAATTTATTTTTTTAAACATTTTTCTTGCTATATTTTTAAATATATTGCAGATATTCTTATGAAGTTTTGTGTACGTTGTTTTTATAATAAAAGAAGAAAGTGTGAGGAAAATAGTAAGAATAGGTCCATGATTTCTTATAGCCCCCATACAAATATATATATTCCCGAAATATTGCTCAATTATACATAAATGCCTATAAAATTGGAATGTCAATACAAAATTTAGCAGAAATAAGTTTCATGGAAAACGAAATCGCAAAACGAAATTTTTGTTTAGTTCGGTCCATGTTTGACCATATAAAGTACACTTTCAAAATTCACTTAAATACGTATAAAACTGATATAAATAATGTTAAACGGCTAAAATTTGCCATTAATAATCCTTATAGATAAATAAATTTTTGTACTAGATTTTATGGTAGTCGGCCCATAATTGGTCATAGCTTCCATACAAGGACCACATCCGAAAAAGCCATTTAAAATTATATATATCATATAAATGTCGGTACCGACTTAAAACTTTGCACAGCTCATTTACATATAGAACAATTCCATATGAAAGCGATCACCTTTTGGACGACCTCTCTCCGATTTTAAAATAAATAGTCTCAATCGATTGCCCAGCAAAAAATAATGTACCTACTTATTTTTTTTATTTTTATAGTGACTGGTTTAGTGGTGGTGTACACCACTGTCTGTGACAAAATTGAAGAATTCTTCATAAGGGACCTCATTGAAAGTTGTTTAAAAAAAAAACTACTAAAGCGATCGCAACGAGTGATAGCTCGTTGAAAAGGTATTGAATCAGGCTTTAATTGAAAAATAAAATTTTCCTAATTTTTCTTAGAAATTTACCTTTAAATTTTCCCATGAAAATTAAATTTTCCGATTTTCCACAGAAGCTCCTAAATATTCCGGCTAATTTGTTTTTTTTTTTTTGATTCCTCATAATTTTTGCTTTAAGAATCAGCAATAAAAAAATGGGCCCCGACTCCTTGTTTGGACAGGAGAAGAGCATTTAAGAGACCACCTTGTTAAAAATACATTTTATCGTTTTCATATGGAATTGCTCTATATACAAAAATCATCCCACAAAATTTTGTGAATTTCGGTCTATTTTTAAGCGTATGCCCCATATAAAGCCCTCTTCCGAAAATCACTTTAATACTCATAAATCTCTTATAAATAAGGGTATCAATCCAAAATTTTACACAGATCATTTACATACATGCCCAAATCAAACTGCTGGATTTTGAGAATATCGGTCCATATTTGACAATATCACCCTCATAAGGTGCACTTTCGAAATCCACGTTAATACTAATATATATCTTAAATATACCGTTATTATGTTAAAATTCGACGTGAAATATTCTCAGATCTATAAAAATCACTGTTCAAAAATTTAGGAAGATCGGCCCATAATTTGTCATAGCTGCCATATAAGAACCATTTACAATAATAGCTCCTGAATTAAGTCCACTTCCGAGCATAACAACAAACCATACAACTCTTGTAAATAACGCTATTGAGATAAAATTCAACCAAAATAAACATCAAATACATAGAAACCACATTAGTGGATACTGGGGCCAAATTACCGCATTCGTGATCGAATGAGTTATCGTATCGAAAAATGATTTCGATATCGAAATTATGATAAAATTTCTTGCTCGATATTGAATGCCATAATCTCAAATAAGAAAATTACGATCAATTTTACTCGATATCGAATGCGGTAATTTGGCCCCTGCATTTTGAAGCTATCAGTCTGTAACTGGTCCGCTTCTACTATGCCAGCCATAAATCGTTTGTAAATAATATTATTGAGATCAAATTCAAACAAAAAAGCTTCAACTTATATCTTATCATTTTTTATACTCTGTTTCTTAACTTGTTGTGAATATGGAAAAATGTGCTTTTAATTTCATAAATTGTTAAATTACAATCAAGATTATTTTGAATATCAGACAAACTCTGTAAATTACAGTAAGAATCAATTATAAATAGTCAAAATTAGATAGAATTTCAAAACATTTAAAATAAAATCACATTAGTGAATTACGACCAACAGTTAATATTGGCTTTCAAACAATATTTAAAACAATAATAATATTTGCTCTTAGACTGAATAGAAAACACAGAACAAGAATATTCTAGTCCTAATATAACCAGTGTAGTTTTTCTATTTCTTATTACGTTTAGATGGAGTGTATTAAAGATTCGGCACAGCCGAATATAGCACTCGAACTTGTTATACATACTTATGTATAATGTGCTTTTTATTTTTTTGCTTGCCACACATACTCGGCAAATATTTTTAGTGGTGTGTCATTACAAATCTAGGTTATATTACAATTTCTTTTGTACATTTTTTTATATAGCTAGATATTTTCTTTAGTTTTTCTACGTTTTCTTTTTTTTTTTTTTTTTTGAGAATTTGTTGTGAATATGGAAAAATGTGCTTTTAATTTCATAAATTGTTAAATTACAATCAAGATTATTTTGAATATCAGACAAACTCTGTAAATTACAGTAAGAATCAATTATAAATAGTCAAAATTAGATAGAATTTCAAAACATTTAAAATAAAATCACATTAGTGAATTACGACCAACAGTTAATATTGGCTTTCAAACAATATTTAAAACAATAATAATATTTGCTCTTAGACTGAATAGAAAACACAGAACAAGAATATTCTAGTCCTAATATAACCAGTGTAGTTTTTCTATTTCTTATTACGTTTAGATGGAGTGTATTAAAGATTCGGCACAGCCGAATATAGCACTCGAACTTGTTATACATACTTATGTATAATGTGCTTTTTATTTTTTTGCTTGCCACACATACTCGGCAAATATTTTTAGTGGTGTGTCATTACAAATCTAGGTTATATTACAATTTCTTTTGTACATTTTTTTATATAGCTAGATATTTTCTTTAGTTTTTCTACGTTTTCTTTTTTTTTTTTTTTTTTTGAGAATTTTTACTCACAATATGTATGTCTTTGCTACGTTTTCTTGCCATTTTAAGTAGACAAACTTTTGTTGGATTTGTTTGTTTAACAAGGACATTTCTGCCAGTATTACTTGTCCTTTTCTTTTTATTTTACTAGCTGTAGCTGTAGCACAGTTTGCACACTGAGTAGTATTAAAGTTATTGTGCGTTAAAATATTATGAATTGTAATAAACATTTCATGAAATAAATTTATAGAAAAAAATATGTAGTGTGAAAAAAACAAACTAAACATTGTTTGTTGTCGTTGCTGTTTATGAAAGGACTTAAATTGTATAAAATTTATGTTAAAAAGTTTGTTTTACAAGTGTTTTTGCCAGCAGAAAACAAACAAACTTGCTGAAATAAGTTTAAATATAAATACAAATTTTGTTAATTATGTACGAAAATATAGTGTTGAATTTGAGGCAACAGTTATTTATTTAAAGTACCAAATTTTCTAGTAGTTTGAGTTAAATAATTGAGAAATTTAAAAGTACAGGCCCAACCATAATGTACATAAACTGGCTTAAGCCAGCTTAAGCAACTGTGCGAATACATGTAAAACGTATGTGCAAACCATAATGTACTTAATGAAACTTTTCGTTAAGTTTTATATGCTTAAGCAAAGTGCCAAACTGAACGCACTTTCCGTACGGAATCATCTGTTATTTGATTTCATTAAAAAAATAAAAAAAAAATTAGTATGCAAAATCAAAAAATAGATGATATTACTCATATCTTATCACTTTTTTATTATTTATTCAACAATTAGCAGTATTTACTGTTTGCAAATTTTAAATAAAATAAAACATAAAATAAACAAATACAGGGCTGTAAGTTGTGGTACTTTTTAATTTAAAGTACTCGCAAAAAAACATAAAATTCTGCACAAATATGTAACAAGGGATACATGCATCATGTAAGTACATTATGGCCACCTAAAAGTCTTCGTAAGTTTACTCATGCATTTGACAGACTTTTCGTTCATTTTTGACAGTTGCTTAATGCACATTATGGTTGTGCCTAGACCAGAGATCGGCATCCTATAGCACAATAGTGCAGAGAGCACTTCACACATACGCTTAATCTCTTTCATTCAGTCGTCATTGCGACAGCAATGTGTGCACATGCGGCGGATGCTTTTATATTTTTTTTTAGAAATACTTCCCAACAAACATTTTAAATTAATGATGAATTACGAAAAATATTTTATGATTGATAATGCATTTGGTAACATGCATGTAATCAGCTTTTGAAGTATTAGAAGTTCCATTTATATAGCAATCTCGTTGTTAATTTCTTATATGTTACGGAAAATATATTGTGAGTGTATGTTTCCTATCTAAGTTGTTTTGTATAATTTATATAATTATGTTTATGTTTGCTGGGTAGTTTGCTCACACACACAACCTCATTTTACGCTTTGCCGACTTTTGGCCTAGACACAGCTGTTAAAGATAAGCAATGCATTGCGTCAGTTTCTTAGTAGTTTTTCTTTTGCATTCTGAACAGTCATGCCCAAAAAAGCAAAAGAGCATAAATGAGATAAGTTCGTGTGTGTATATAAAGAGCGATGTTTTTTTTTCAATGCAAAGCACAAACCAGTTTCTGACCGAAAAATATCGTGTGAGCGCTCAGATTTAAAAGCAATGCTGAACGAGTAGGTCGTTTGTGAATAATGTCTGTCGAAGAAGAATTTAGCGAGGTTCGAAAAAACTATAGCGACGAAGAAAACTACTTAATAATAAATATTTTTTGTGCAAAACAGCTTCTTTTTTTTTTTTTTTTGGTAAAATCGTTTTTGCAGCGTTCAATCCTGTTTTTAAATTTTTCAATTCCATTTATTATCTTGATTCTGGATTTTCAATAAAATTCTGTTTTTCTTTCATTTGTACTCTTCTTTCTCGACATTTTTAGTACACCTTTTCATAGGCCGGGTCACATATATTGTAGGTATATCATGCAACGATAAACAGTTTCAATAAAATAATATTATTCTAACAAATAATGATATAATAAATTGAAATATTTACTGGACCAAATGGTTCCTAACACAAGATTAGTAACTTTTTAATTTTTTCCATACAGCTTTACATTGATATTTTCAAAATTATTGTTACAAATATAAACACGTGAATCGTAACCTCAAAATAAGTACTCGCAAAAATATAAAATTCTGCACAAATATGCAACAAGGGAAATAAACTTTAGTTTAAGTTTACAAGTAACTTATTTTTAGTTTAGTTTAGTTATATATTTTTTTATTTTTTTAATGCAAAATTCAAAAGTTATTACAAAAAATTGTGTGAAATGTCGTTTTCTTTCGCGAAAGAAATTTATTGCAGTCCAAAATTCATTTCAAACCAAATTAAGTTAAGTTATTTGATACATATTTAAAAAAAACAAAATATTTATTATAAATTGCCGTGAAATGACAAGCCAGTTCAGGTTTGAACAAAGAAAAAGGGAGCACCTTTGAACATGTTAATTTATCAACCGAAGTACCAAACATTGTTGATTCTCTCTTACTTTCTGAAAATAACGAATCCAATGCTGAATATGATGCTTGAAAGGAAAATGTAATGTCACCTGAAATCGCAAAGCCTTTTCCGTCTTAATAATATAAAACTTATTTTTGATCAGAATTTTTTTTTATTTTTTAATTGTTAATGTTTATGTTTTTCTTAATAAATAAATCAAATTTATTATATATATAACAAATATAACTGTTTATGTTATTTTTGGACATAAGCGCTACAAGAGAAAATTGCCATTCAAAAGTGCCACAGCCTAGTTCAAAGCTGCCCCATATGGGGGGCATATTTGAACACAATGACTTCATGCATTAAAAAAATAAAAAATATATAACTAAACTAAACTAAAAATAAGTTACTTGTAGACTTAAGCTAAAGTTTATTTCCATATATATTAGTTAAATTATGTAAAAAGCCAATAATTCAAAAATATAAATTTTTATGTGGCTTAAAAACAAAAAGTGTTCAAAGGTGCCCCCCTCTCCCCTATATCAAATTTTTATTTTTAAAAGTCCCTAAAATAATGCGAGAAACCCTACGTATTTCAGGCGTATCGTTGTCTTTAATGCACAAACAATAACGTTATCATTCTAGGGTTATTAATCCCCAGTTGCGGCAAATTCAACAATATTGGGCTATTGTCAAAGAAAAGTAAAAGCGGAGTTCTTGATAATCCGGTCGATCGAAATGTTGTGCGAGCTTTTAAAACGGAAATCACAACAGTTTTTATAAGAGAAAATTAATTTTAGTATTTTCCTTTTAGTTTTTCGTAAATAATAAAGATGTTAAGTTTCCATAAAATCCGCAAATATGTTAAAGAAACTTACAAAATTACTTTAACAGAGTTCGTTTGCTCTTTCACAACAGACTTGCACAAAAACTCCATTAAAAATTCATTTAAAACAATTTCATGGCCAAATATGTATTCAGCTATTTTCACATGCCATAATTTATGCATAACTTTTATCATTTAAATTACCCTAAATACAATAAATAAACATTAATGTAACAAACAAGCATTTAATTTTAAAAAAAAGGAAAAGAAAACAACAGCCTAAAGCTAAAAAAAAAATTAAATAAAATACAGCTATTGACTGCTATTAACAAGGCCATCTTCTGACAATAAAGGCCATAAATGTACTCGATAATATACTATTTACAAGGCAAGGAACTCTGGCAATACGCACACACACACACACACACACACACACAGACACACACACTCAGTTAAAAGTAAAGCAAATACACACAAGTAATCAAGTAAATTTTGTATGAGTTTGAGAATTATTGTTGGGTTGTTGAACAAATACAAATATTGAAATAATAATTTTTCAATTAAATATATACCACCAAATAATAAAGGCAGCGAGTGTGGTGAGCAAGGGGTCAAAAGAGGAGGAGCCAAAGAAAATGCTAACTCATACCAGACCTGGGGGATCTCAATTACATTTCAATTACAATTACAATTACATGTAATTTGTAATTGAGGTAGTCTAAATCACAATTACAAGTAATTGTAATTGAAAGTAAGGACTTAACTCAATTACAATAAAATGTAATTGTAATTGAAAAATGTCAATTACAATTACTTGTAATTGTTAATTGAAAAAAATCAAATACACATTACATGTAATTGTAATTGAAAATGTTCAATTACTAATTACAAGTAATTGTAATTGTAATTAATCAACAAATAATTACTTGTAATTGAACAAAATTCAATTACATTTTTAAAACCATAAAATAAAACTTAAAATTCTTAAAACGATTTTCTAAATTATATGAAAAAAAATTGCTGGATGTATAAAAAAAATTATAGAATAATTATGAATTTATTAAAATGTATTGTACAAAGTTCGGTAGAATGATGAACGTTTGAAATTTTTTTATAATATGTAATTGATAATTTTTGTAATTAAATACTTTTTTGACAATAAATACTTAAAAAAGTAATGATTACTTGTTTTTTTTAAATTACTCAATGAAAAATTTTTTTTTCCAATTAAATGTAATTGTAATTGGATTTTTTCCAATTACAATTACATGTAATTGTAATTTAAGAAATCTTCAATTGAAAAAATTCAATTACAATTACATGTAATTGTGTAATTATAGGTGTAATTAAATACAAAATGTAATTGAGACCCCCCAGGTCTGACTCATACACACATATTAACATTTATATACATATATTTATGTAGTTATGCAACTATAGATTTGTATTTGTTTACAAACAATGAAGGTCATATTGAACATTAACCAAAACCTAGCGAAAAAAATAAACACGAACCAAAACTGAAAGAATCATAAAAAAACATGTACAACTCGCTGGCTGACTGGCTGGTGGGTGGTGGTGGTAGTGGTGTGTATTTGCAGTTATTGGCACGTCATAAAAATTATTTACATAGCAGCGTATGGTATGCCAGGACTTCCTGGCATACTGCACACAACCATTGCCAACTACGCCAGCCATCAGCTTACCGCCAGTATTCAATACCGCTACTATTATCATCATCATCATCATTATTATTGTTGTTGTTAAATATAAATGTTTAAATGAATGATTGTATAAACAAATAAGGAGTGTAATAAAGTTTCACTTGAAACGAATTCTAGGTCAGCTACTCAATATAAATAGACTTTATAAATAGTCTATTTTCAGATCTCTATTTGCTAAGAAATCTGAAACTGTGTCTTTATTATTTCCAATTCTTGAAAAAAGTATAAATATTGCCTTTATTTGAAATTTCTTCTCAATGTTGGGGCGGCAATTCAAAAGCAATAAGAGAAATAAAAAATAAGGGAATAACAAAGCAAATATTTAATTTCCGAGGCTATGGGAAGTAATTCTGATGTGATTTTTTCTGGCCGCCTAGAACTTGTGACACCTCATCTCCTGGTGAAGTAATATACTCCAGTGTTCTTGAAAGGTCCTGTTAAGTTTGACAACAATCTTCTTGAAGTAATGTCTCCAATTATTGGCATTCAAACTTTGTTTCACTGGCCTGGGCGATCTCTGTCTTCCACTTCTCTGGCACCACTTCTGAGCCGCTAAAATTATCTGTCGAACATTTAAAGCGATGGAACCAAAAGCTTCGGTAAGCATTCGGTATGCTTTAAAGACACTATGTTTTGAAATTAAAGTAGTAATTCAAAATTTCGCGCATATGTTGACGCTATGTTGGCACAAAATTCGTAAAGAAATTGTTTGTTTACTTTGTAGTGTTCAGTAACTATGTAAGAACAAATGACCATTCAAAATGACATATACGTTTCTAAAGAATAAACCGCGTTCAAAAGATATGCCATCAGTAGACGGACGCTCTAGCATCGTTCTAATATACCCTGGTATTGGTCCACCACACACCTTATATTATACCGATCCACTCAGAATCACTTGCTGAGTCCATTAAACGATATCCGACCGTCCGTCCGTCTGGCAGACTTGCTGGCTGTCCATGTAAAGCTTGCGCGCAGAGTACAGGTTGCAATTTTGAAGATATTTCAATAAAATTTTGTACATGATATTTTTTCGTCCCAAAAACGCTTGTCATTGAAACTGCTGGAAATCGGTCTATTATTTCACCTAGCCCCCATATAAATGTCCTCCCGAAATAAGGGTTTACCGGTCATAATTGTTTGAATTATGCAAGTATCCAAACAAATTTCAACAAAAACGAGTAATAAATGAAACCTAATCACATCTACAAATTTTGTGCAGATCGGTCTATAATTGATTATAGCTCCCATATAAGGTGCACTTCCGAAAATCAGTTTAAAGAGCAAAAATTTGACTTTCCGAATAAACCAAATACAACGTAGTCGCGACCAACATTTGAATAAAATTATTTTTGAAAAGTAAATATCAAAGATTGTTTCATTTTTCTAATTGTTCTCCCTTAAAGCACGTCCTTTGGGAAGATATCTAATTTGATGGCCATGTTTATAGTTTTTATAGAACGCTCTCAAAATGTTTTCTATTGACCGATGTCTGATTAACCATTGCAAATTCTAGACATCAGGCTAGAACTTAGTGGACACATTAATCTAGACATCAGGCTAGATATCAGTCTAGACTTCACTTTATTAGACAGTTAGTTTAGACATTATGTCTAGACATCAGCCTAGAAATCAATCTAGAATTCAGTTTATAAATTATCCAAACATTAGTCTAGACACTAATCTAGACATTTAACTAGACATCAATTTGTTAGACATCAATTAATACATTAGTCTAGACATCAGTTGATTACACATCAATTTAGAAATTAGTCTACACATCAGTTTAGACATTACTCTAGATATCAGTCTAGAATTCAGTTTGTTAGACAGCAGTTTAAAAATGAATCTAGACAATAGTCTAGATATCAGTCTGGACTTCAGTTTATTAGACATCAATTTAGAAATTAGTCTAGACATCAGTTTAGACATTAATCTAGACATCACTCTAGATATCAGTCTAGAATTCAGTTTGTTACACAGCAGTTTAAAAATGAATCTAGACAATAGTCTAGATATCAGTCTGGACTTCAGTTGATTAGACATCAATTTAGAAATTAGTATAGACATCAGTTTAGACATTAATCTAGACATCACTGTAGATATCAGTCTAGAATTCAGTTTATTAGACAGCAGTTTTGGAAATGAATCTAGACATTAGCCTAGATTTGAGTTAATTATACATTAGTTTATACATCGGCTTTAGCTTGGCCCTATGTCTAGTCATGTTTGATACAATTTCCTATCCATTGATATACAATACATGTCCATGTCAAATTAATGTAATATAACGAAACATCTGCTTATCTTAATGGTAACTCAGTAACTATAGGGTAAATAAATACAAATGAAAACTTTGCTTTTCACTTTTAAAATTCCCCAAAGGATTTAACCCTTTGACGACCAAACATTTTTGGCTGAAGCGATTTGTTTTTTTGTTATATTTTCGCGACCTATGGTCTAATAGTAGTTATGAAAAAAAAAATTGCCCTCCTGGGAACCCTCTAAGTCCCCCATTTTGCTTGGCAAATATAGTTGCCTATAGGTTGAAACGACATTTTTCATCCCAAATTATTTAATTGCAGAAACAATTTAAAAATCAGTTTTTATTTAAAACGTAAAGAAAAATACAAGAGATCACAAAATTTTATTATAATTAGTGTTGTTCGTGATAGATTCCAAAGCAATCACTCGACGTAGTCAAGCAAAGGAACATATTACATTGAACGCAAAAAACATTTGTGCGACTATACCTATTATTGGAAGCACAATGAGAACACTAGCCTTCACGTTTTTCCATTTTATGGAGATATTTGGGTTTGCTTATAAACTGGGTTACACATTTGGTTGCGGGTGAAAAGCCACGCTTCCTTGAATTGAAGGTACTTATCAACTCTTTGGCTAAAGCTGCCCGAAATTCCATGGAGGTCAAATTGATTGAGGAACTGTTGGCCAATATGAGTTTTTTATATATTATATTGCTATTGTGAACACATAACTGAAAAGGTCGAAGAACAAACGTAAATAAAAACGCCATTTACTTCTACGATCTATGAGTACGATATACTTTTTTTGATCCATTAGATCGACACCTCCCATTCCTTTGTTATAGTGCTAGTGCTATTTAATCAGGGGGCAATCAATATCTATTTTACCAGCTTGTCAAGCTACACGTCGCTTGACCTTGAATACCGCTGTTGGGTCAATAAAATTTGAGGCGAGGTAGACACCACGATTATCCATCCATTTGACTACGGAAATGCTATCCGACATGAAGTAACTTATGTCCCCTCTTTTCATATATTTATCCGCCGGAAAATTATTCGGTATGTGCTTTCTATTACATCAGATTCCGCACGCCATTATTCAGGCTTGTTAAAAAATTGTCGAAGTAAACTTCAACCCCTTTTTTTTACCAGTGGCTCGCATAACTGCAAAACAACAGCCTCGCCAAGACCGTGCTCAACAAATGGTTTTTTTCCGGTGTAAATGTTAATATTATATAAGTACCCGGTTTCTGCCTCACATAAACACCAAAGTTTGAATCCCCACGAAATGGGGTTGGCCTTCATGTACTGTTTCATAGCATTATGTCCCTTAAACTTTACCATATGTTCATCTTTTGACAGCTTTTTTGAATAAGTATACGCATTCGGCAGAGCCTTGTTAATATGATCTAAAATTGGCCGAATTTTATACGCACGGTCACTAACATCAGCTTTATTGTTGTCGCAAAAGTGAATATTAGCTGTAATTTCCTCAAATCGGAGCCGTGGCATGCTGTTTCAGTGTTTAACATTATCTAATTAATTTAATTTGTAAAGTTTTTTAGAAACGTTAATTTCCGTTTCAACCCATAGGCAAACATAATTGCCAAACATAATTTGATTAGTTGTAGACAGCTTGGAGCTTACGCAAACTTGTCCATTATATTTTTTGCTAGATTAAGGTTGAATCCAAAACATAATTGACTCTTATCCCCTTGCGCCCTGTTTTCACCCCTTGGCAGCCCTCGTCATAAATAGTTTTTTTGGCTAAATTTGGAGCCTCGTATGGAACAAGGGGGGCCCGATGGGGACTCGTACTCAACCACATTCTTGTTGCCCCAATCCTCTTCTATAAAACAGTCTTTGACAAATTTGCTGTATCTGTTACCTGGACAAATATATAATCTAAAGAACCCCGGGCAAGCATACTTGCCTATGGTCGTCAAAGGGTTAACCAGCACAAGTAAAGAAAACAAAAATTGCTGCCACCACCACCAAAAACAAAAACAAAAATACAAAAAAATCTACGTCATTTACCAACTGATACACTTTGTCGCCAGCGATACCAAAAACAAAATCATTGTTTATTAAATGTAAGACTCTTTAAATGATTTTGACTTTTGTGTGGGTGCATGAGTGTCTGTAAAAGTAGTGGTTTGAATATCAATTTATTTTTTTAGCTTTTGTTGTTTGGAGTTGTAGTAGCTTGCTAGTATTTATACATTGTCTATTGAAAGGGGCCCACTAAATACTTGTTTGGTTATACACGTAAGTCAGAAATATATATTTATTTATTGATAGTATCTGTAATATAAGGTGATTACTTGTTAACGTTATATAAAGTAAAATTGGTAACCAATACAGTAACATACTTCTAAACACATTTACCATTGTGTATGATAGTCTGAGAGAGCCTATCTAAGGCTATATAATTATTTTTGGTTATGGTTTAGGGTTTGGGCTGTTGGGTTGTTGATAAATATGGTATTTTATTTTAAGACTATTGTCTGTTTACAATGCTACTGCTTTTTTATTGTCTGTGCACATATTTATACATATTAAATATCCTTCAAAAAAGAGGAAAGAACATTAATTGATTGTCATAAATATTAAATGGTATTTATTGGTAGAACAAGTATATTGTTTTCGCCTAAATTGTATATATTTATAGATATAATTGAGCTTAAAAATGAACCAATAAGGCGTGTTTTGTCTGAGTTTGTGAATGTTTTATGGTTTTATAATGGATACATTATTATATGATTGATAGAGTGTGTGTGTGTGTGTGTGTGTGTTACATAAACCTTAGCCAAGTATTTTTGTTAAAAATAAAAAAAAAAAAAATAAAAATTATTTTTTAAATCTCCATATTTTCTAAGAAAAACATTTAATTGCTTAGATATATTACAAATGAATGTACTTAAATGTCTGCCATCTTTGCTGAAAAATTCAAAAGATTTCTTTATATAACAACAAAGCTGGCCATATATCCTTTATTTGTAATTTAAGAAAATTAGTTTAAAAAAAAAATCTACTCCAAGAAAAGCAAACATCTTTTATTCAATAACAGAAATTAGTTAGCTTTCTTTTCACACAATTCTATGTCATGTGTTCACAAACAAGGCTACTTGGCTTTATATCCTTTCAAGTATTTAATGTTCTACCATCAAAGCTTATTATTGTTTTATTAATGAGACATTCAAATGCAATTTGTTTATTGCCAAATAAATAAACATATAAATAAGAAATGAAATATTAAATAAATAAATCGTAGACAAACAAATAAATAAATACAACAAAATAATAATAATAACAATAAATACCCCGAGTACGTGTCTGCTTATGGGTCTACATGTATGCTACACATTGTGTTTGTTTATAAATAAATACAAATATAAACACTTGTCTTTAAGCGTGTCTATATTATTATTTTGCATGCGGCAACAGCCGCATGTCAAGAGCTTTACCTTTCTCTAACATTGAAAGCGTCATCATCATCTTTAGCGCTAAATTCCTTTTATCAACACAAGCAAACTGTTTGAGAAAAACAAAAAAAGAAATAACAAATTCCAACCATTATAAACATAAAGCAAGCAGTTAGAAAAAAATCCTTATGAAATTTATATTGCTGTATTTGTGCCACCATAATGCTGCTTGCAATGTTTACCTAATTCTCAAGCGGCGGTGAATTTCTTTCTTTACGTTTTCTGTTGCTACAGCTGCTACATTTTTCTTGGGTTTATTTTTTGTTGTTCCTGTTTCTTTATGATGACATTAGCTGTATTTAAAGAAGGGTTATGATAGGAAGAGTGTGTTCAGGTTCTAATTCAGATTGTGTTAGTTCTGGTTTAAACTCTAGTTAAGCTTCTAGTTCATGTTCAGTTTCTAGTTCTGGTTATTTTCTTTTTATCTTCTATTTATTTTATCTTTATTATTTATCTTCTAGCTTAATTCTTAATTAGCTGTGGCTAATTTTAAGATCAGTTCTAGTTTGGGAACTAGTTTATATTCTAGATCATGTTATACATCATGTTTTAGTTCAGCTTCTAGCTCGGGTTCTTGCTCAGTTTCTAGTTCGCATTGCAGTTCAGGGCTTAGTTCATATTCGAGTTGAATTTTCAGGTTCAGGTTCTAGTTCGCATTTTAATTTTGGTTTTTGTTTTGGTTCGAGTTCGGATTATAGTTTTGGTTATTGTTCAATCTGAAGTTTAGTTTCGAGTACATTCTAGTTCTGGGTCCAAATTACCGCATTCGTGATCGATTGAGCTATCGTATCGAAAAACGATTTCGATATCGAAATTATGATAAAATGTACTAAATTTCTTGCTAGATATCGAATGCCATAATCTAAAATAAGAAAATTACGATCAATTTTACTCGATATCGAATGCGGTAATTTGGCCCCTGGTTTTAGTTGAGGTTCTAGTTTATGTTGCAGTTCAGGTTCTAGTTTAAGTTCTTTTTCGGATTCTAGTTCTGACTCTAAATTGGATTGGTGTTGGTTCTTGTTCAGGTTTTAGTTCATGTTGCAGTTCAGGTTTTAGTTCTGGTTCTAGTTTTGGTTCTTGTTCAGGTTCTAGTTCAGGTTCTAATACAGTTCCTAGTTCATGTTGCAGTTCAAGTTTTAGTTCATATTCTTGTTTTGGTTCTCGTTTAGTTTCTAGTTCATGTTGCAGTTCAGGTTTTAGTTCATGTTCTGGTTCTTGTTCGGGTTCTAGTTCAGCTTCCATATCAGTTGCTAGTACAGCTTCCATTTCAGTTTATAGTTCAAGTTCTAGTTCATTTTCTAGTTCAGGTTTTAGTTCAGATTCTAGTTTAAGTTCTTTTGCGGATTCTAGTTCTGGTTTTAAATTGGATTCTGGTTTTGGTTCTTGTTCAGTTTCTGGTTCATGTTGCAGTTCAGGTTTTCGTTGATGTTCTGGTTCTTGTTCGGGTTCTAGTTCAGCTTCCATTTCAGTTTCTTGTTCAAGTTCTAGTTGAAGTTCTAGTTCAGTTTCTAGTTAAGGTTTTAGTTCAGGATCTAGTTTAAGTTCTTTTGCAGATTCTAGTTGTGGCTCTAAATTGGATTCTGGTTTTGGTTCTTGTTCATGTTCTAGTTCATGTTCAAGTTAAGGTTTCAGGTTTCATCTTCTAGTTCTAGTTCGTGTTCTAGTTTTGGTTCTTGTTCGGGTTCTAGTTCAGATTCCATTTCTGTTTATAGTTCAAGTTCTAGTTCATTTTCTAGTTCAGGTTTTAGTTCAGGTTCTAATTTAAGTTCTTTTGCGGATTCTAGTTCTGGTTTTAAATTGGATTCTGGTTTTGGTTCTTGTTCAGTTTCTGGTTCATGTTGCAGTTCAGGTTTTCGTTGATGTTCTGGTTCTTGTTCGGGTTCTAGTTCAGCTTCCATTTCAGTTTCTTGTTCAAGTTCTAGTTGAAGTTCTAGTTCAGTTTCTAGTTAAGGTTTTAGTTCAGGATCTAGTTTAAGTTCTTTTGCGGATTCTAGTTGTGGCTCTAAATTGGATTCTGGTTTTGGTTCTTGTTCAGGTTTTAGGTCATGTTCAAGTTAAGGTTTCAGGTTTCATCTTCTAGTTCTAGTTCCTGTTCTAGTTTTGGTTCTTGTTCAAGTTCTAGTTCATGTTGCAGTTAAGGTTTCACGTTTTATCTTCTAGTTCTAGTTCTGGTTCTTGTTCGGGTTCTAGTTCAGCTTCCATTTCAGTTTCTAGTTCAGATTTTAGTTCATGTTCTAGTTTAAGTTCTTTTTCGGATTCTAGTTTTTGCTCTAAATTGGATTCTGGTTTTGTTCTGGTTCTTGTTCGTGTTGCAGTTAAGGTTTTAGGTTTCATGTTTCATGTTCTAGTTCTAGTTTTGGTTCTTGTTCAGGTTGAAGTTTAGTTTTGAGTTCCTTCTAGTCCTGGTTCAGTTTTTATTTAACTTTCTAGTTCAGATGCGAGATCATGTTTTAATTCATTTCTAGTTCGAGTTATAATTCACATTCTATTGTAGTTTAAGTTGTAGTTAAATTTCTAGTTTAAGTCTGAGTTCAGTTCTAGTTCTGTTTCTAGTTTAGATTCTAGTTAAATTTTAGTTCAGCTCTAGTTCACCTTCCAGTTCAGTTCTAGTTCGAGTTCTGTTTCAGTTTTTAGTACAGGCCCATTCATGCTGTTGGGGTAATTTAATATAAATATTTTTATTAATATTAGACTTATTGTTGAATTGGTTATTGTTGTCCTTTGCATTAAATATAAATTGTGTCATTGTGTCTTTAGATTTTATCTTAACCCCTTAAAAATTATTGTCACTGAAACACCTTTAGGGGTTTTATTTCACGGTCTCATACTTTAGCTAAAACTGCTTCTTTAAGTAATTTTACTACATATATTCTCCATGCGAATACAAAAGACTCCATAATATTAAAAAATAACTGTGATTTAATTTAAAATAAAAACAGAGTTAAGTAAGGGGGTGAAACGTCAGGGCAGGGATGTTGAATTATAGTTTGCAGGGCCATTAATGCCCCATATAAATACATACTTGTACATATGGATATCATATAAGTATTATAATATATATATATGTATGAGTGTGCATATGTGTACACAGTGTAGATCTGGCGTAACGTAGTGTGTGTTCATTTACGCTTGATTATATTTGTTTACGGGATATCAAGCGTTAATACACGTGCATAGAAATTTAAACGTAAATAGATTTTACCGTTGTTGTGTGTGTGTGTGTTTTTTTTTTTTTTTTTTTTTAATAAAGAGTAAGTATCTTTAATATCACAAGAAAATATTATTTTATTGTTATTATTGTTTGTTATTCCTTTCTAATCTTGTTGGCTGTGGCTACAAAAGTATAATAACAATGATGACTTCAGTTGAGGATTAAAGCTGAAGAAAGTGATACATTTTTGTGGCTTAGAGCTCAACAGGCAGCCACAGTAATTGGTTGAAAACAGCAAGTGGTTTTGGTTTGTAATTGGAGAGAATTGTGTTAGTTTGAAGGTTAAAGGCACGAGTGTTAGGAAGAAAAGGTGGTAGCAAACACATCTAGTACACAAAGTAAATGGTAAAGAAAACTATTTAGTTTTGTTCTAGCCTTACTTCTAGACATAACTATACTTATGCTGCTATAAACTAATTGTTTATCTTTATCAAACTATCTTGCTAGAATTTATATCTATTTTGTGTACATGTCTTGTTTTTCAAATATTTACACTTTTTGTTTAAACAAATTTCAATTTAAATTTTATATTACAGGCAAATATGGCAACATTTTCAAATTAATATCATTTATAGTCTATAAACGTATAAACAATATTTAACTAAATAATGTTGATTTAAGGTTGTCTCGCAGACAACAGCATCACAATACAATATGCAAGAAAATTGAATATTGTATGGCAAATCTAAAAGAAACTTAGACACAACAACCAACCTGTATATAATAAAAACAGGAGCAAAAAAAGCAATTAATTTATTAACAGAAATTTAGAGCAAAGTTCAAATAATATTAAGTATAACAACAACTGATAGAGCAACATAAGAGAAACAATTTGCTGGCAACATGAAGTGTAAACAAAATATATTTCCCCAGTGACCATTCAGATGGAAAAGTAGCAACCAACTAACAAGTTGTTATAAATATAGGAAGATTTAAGAAAGATTCAAGTTGCAATTCTGGTTCTAGTTCAGGTTACACTGCAGGTTGTAGTTTAGGTTGTAGTTTAGGTTCTAGTTAAGCTTTTTATTCAGGTTCTAAATCAGCTTCTAGTTATATTTGTAATTCAAATTAAAGGCCAGGTTCAGATTCGGGCACAGGTTCTAGTTTAGGTTCTAGTTCAAGTTCTATTTGAGCTTCTGCTTCGGGTTCTAGTTTCAATGGAAGTTCTATTTCAAGTTTCAGTTGACGTTCTAGTTCAGTTTCTAGTTGGTGCTGAGATTCTGCTTCTGGTTCTAATTGAGGTTCTGGTTCATGTTCTAGTTCTAGTTGAGGTTCTGCTTCAGTTTCTAGTTTAAATTGATGCTCTAGTTCAGGTTCCAGTTGAGGTTCTAGTTCAGTTTCTAGTTGGTGCTGAGATTCTGCTTCTGGCTCTAATTGAGGTTCTGGTTCATGTTCTAGTGTAGGTTCTAGTTGGGATTTAAGCTGAGGTTCGGCTTCAGGTTCTAGTTTGAATTGAAGTTATATTTCAGATTCCTATTGAGGTTCTAGTTCAGATTCTAATTTGTACTGTGATTCTGCTTCAGGTTCTAATTGAGGTTCTGGTTCATGTTCTAGGTTATGAGGTTCTGCTTCAGCTTCTAGTTTGAATTGAGGTTCTAGTTCAAGTTCTAGTTTGAGTTGAGGTTCTGATTTATGTTCTAATTTGAATGAAAGTTCTATTTCAGGTTCCAGTTGAGATTCTAGTTCAGGTTCTAGTTTCTAGTTGGTATTGAGATTCTGCTTCTGGTTCATGTACTAGTATAGGTTCTAGTTGGGGTTCAAGTTGAGGTTCTGCTTCAGGTTCTAGTTAAAATTGAAGTTCTATTTCAGGTTCCAGTTGAGGTTCTAGTTCAGGTTTTAATTTGTGCTGAGGTTCTGCTTTAGTTTCTAGTTGAGGTTTTGGTTTGAATTGAGGTTCTAGTTCTGGTTCCAGTTGAGGTTCTAATTAAGGTTTTAGTTGAGGTTCTAGTTTAGGGTCTTGTTTGAATTGAAGTTTAGTTTAGGTTCTAGTTTAATTTGTGGTTGTGGTTCATGTTCTAGTTGGGATTTTAGTTGGAGTTCAAGTTGAGGTTCTGCTTCAGGTTTTAGTTTGAGATGAGGTTCTGCTTCAGGTTCTAGTTGAGGTTCTTGTTTGAAATGAGTTTTTGCTTCAGATGCTAGTTGAAGTTCTGGCTCATGTTCTAGTTTGGGTTCTAGTTGAGGTTTCAGTAAGAGGTTCTGCTTCAGGTTCAAGTGCCATTTGATTCTAATTCTAATTCAGGTTTTAGTTGAGGTTCTAGTTTAGGTTCTTGTTTGAATTGAAGTTTAGTTTAGGTTCTAGTTTAAGTTGTGGTTGTAGTTCATGTTCTAGTTGGGATTTTAGTTGGGGTTCAAGTTGAAATTCTGCTTCAGGTTTTAGTTTGAGTTGAGGTTCTGCTTCAGGTTCTAGTTGAGGTTCTAGTTCAGGTTCTTGTTTCTGCTTCAGATGCTAGTTGAAGTTCTGGCTCATGTTCTAATTGCGATTCTGGTTGAGGTTTCAGTAAGAGGTTCTGCTTGAGGTTCTAGTTTGAGTTCAGGTTCATGGTGAGGTTATGGTTCAGGTTCTAATTGAGATTCTAGTTCATGTTCTATTTTATATTCTTGTTCGAGTTCTTGTGTAAGTTCCAGTTCAAGTTACGAATCTTGACATTTAGCCCAACTTTTAATAGTGAAACATTTTTTTTCTAAACTATGTTTTATTTAAGAGCAGCTTAATAAATAATTCCTTAAAGCTAAAAATAATATACGCAACAACTATCTGTGCTGAGGTCTTAAATTGTTTGCGTCTTTACTGTATACGTTCCTTATTTCTTGTACCACAAATAATCTCTTAGAACAAGTATGTGTGTGAAATACTTATACATATACCTAAATAAATAAAGACACTATCAAACACAATTATTCTCCTAAACTCATTTAAATTTCAAAAAATATTGTTGCTTTTGTTTATTTTATTTAAAGACAAGTATAGATACATATTTAAAACAAACACAACATAATGATTGCAAGTAACATTGCTTGGTTTGTTAGTCAGTACAAGTACAATGTTGATTTTTGCTAATACAAATATATTTACACCAACATATACATACATACGCACACACACATACTCAATTACCTTATACACAAATTTAATTTCTTCCTATCTCTCTTTTGTATATATTAGTTAATGTGTATGAAATAAAATCAATGTATTTGCTTGGAATTTATTTATAAAAGGTTGCACCCAAAAATGTACAGAAGTTTGAAAATTACATTACGACCATTTTTTTCTAAATAAGGCTGAATTTATACCCAACAGCACTGCATGTACTGCTATAAACGGACAGTAAAGGGCGAGATCTTTGATCTTAAATAACACCATGAGAAAAAATCCAATTGTGTTACATCACAAAATCAGTGGGTCGACTGTAATCACCGACAGACATCAGAAAATGTCTGTTTTTGTATTTGAGTTGTAAAAGAAAATGTCAATATCGTCTTATTTAGGCAGAAAGAATGAAGATCAGAAACTATCAGGTCTTCCTAATATCTTGAGAGTAAAAATCTACCAAAACCTTGTGAAAAATGTTTGCTGGGCTACAGCTAACACAAATTCAAATTTATTGTCTATTTGCTGTTTTTCTATTGCTATACAGCATTTAGTTTATGTAGTCTGAGTTTGTGCGAACAATTTGTGCTAACAAATAGACTCGTAATGTGATAAACACAAAGACAACAACAAAGCAACATTGGCAGCAAAAATCCTAATTAAGAACAACACACACTCATACATATATACGTATTAGTTAGCAGAGGATAAATAGAAAATCATTATGAAAATCAAAAATAATATGAATAAACAACATTTATAAATCAAATAAAGACTCATGCAAAACACATGCATATATACATTTGTATATAAACAAGTTTTGTGAGATAATGGACATGCAAAAACATGCAGAAGTATGTGTGTATAAAAACAAATCTCGAAAAATAATTAATGTTCTGAATGATACGTTCACTAGATTTATTAGAGATATTCGGGAGCTTTCTGAATAAGGTTACAAATAGTTAAGATTGTTATGATTTTGAAAGGAGTTGTATAGTTCCTACAACTGAACAAGTTTAAATAACTTTTGACAAAATAAAGAACTCGTAAGATCTTAATTTTGGTTATGACCAAATGTTTTCAGTTAGTGTGTTACAGTCGTGCGGATTTCCTAATTGGTTCGGAATCCATCCGTTAGTAAATAGAAAAATTGGAGATAATACAACAGCAACGAGAGTTGTATGTCTATCTGACATGCAAGACAATTGAAGCTTCTATAGACGATGTACAAACACGTAATAGCGAATTATTTCTGTGTTAATTGGTTGCTAGAGGATGATACATATTATATATCCGTTGAAATAATTTTTGGTCGTGTGCTGCCTCATTTAGGCGACTAGAATTCTTCCCTATATTATATGATTATTTAATATTATTTTCCCTGAAGAAGCTATCCATTGTGATAGCGAAATATTGGAAATAAATATATATAAATAAATTAAATATTTTTATATAAAATTCAAGTGACCTTATTGCTTATTAAAAAAACTATTAAATATTGAAAAAGGTCAAATAAACGAACTAAATAATTATTGAATGTATATAAAACCAAATATCATATCAAATACAATAAGCCCTGACGTGTAATCACACATACATTGAAAGTGCAAATTCAGCCACATTTATGCAAAGTGGTCAAATGACAAATTCGACAGTTAGTTAATCTGAATCACCAACAAATACTTCCATATATAAACTCGATACAGAAATTGATTTTTCCTAGCTAAATATAGAGTTGATTAAAATATATTGGTTTTGGCCTTATGATCCTTGCAGAAGCCTTCAGTAGATAAAAGCTAAGACAAAAGTAATTTAAATTCTATTGAATTTAATTTTGATTTGTCCATATGTCGGTATAAACTGCATAAATTTATCATGTTTAACTTATTTGTTAATTGAATCTACACATGCAGACATACAGAGACATGTACACATTCACAAACAATTACGAAAACCTATTGAAATACATAAATACATGTTTAGGAATAACAATAGTGAAAAACATATAAATTGGAGGCGTGTGAGTTAATGTGTTCGGCAGACAGGGTGCAACTTTATTGAGATGCATGTGAAAGCTATGGTATAAGATTGTGTAAAAGACAGATTTATTATTAATAAGAGAATTTTGTTTAAGAAATATTTACGATCAATAGGGTAATTTTGTATAAGATAAATCAACGATAAATAGAAAACGACTAAATCAAATGATTAAATATTCAGTTTGCATTATTTTATAGGAACATTGTTTAGCAACATTTAAAACTGAAAGAGAGCAACTAAAAGTTGATTTACTATGTTTAATATCGACTTTATTAGTAATTTAAATTATTTAACTTTAACAACATTTAAATCTATTAGCAAAGCTGTTACAGTGGACTCTCTTCTAGCGGACGCCTCACTAAATTGGACACCTCCTATGTACGGACTTTCTTTTCAGTCCCCAAAAAAATCTTTGTGAGGCTTATTACTCTCGACACCTCTCTCAAATTTGTTAGTCCCCTAGATGTTTGCTTACGAGAGAGTACGCTGTATATTAATTTTTCACCGATTCCTCAAACCATAATTTACTTATATCAAAATATTAATTACTATAGTTACTCCCTGTTATTCTAACCGTTTGCGAATGTTTGGCAACATCATAGACATGATTGCACATGATTGTCTGAATGTGTATTTAGATCTTAACACCAATACACTTTTGTTATGCAATAACAACACATTACAAATACACATACTATTCATACCACCAAACTAAAACCACTATCTACTTTAACACAATTTGAAATTATGTTCATTGTATACATATGCCTTTGTGCTTGTATATACAGTATTGGAAAAAATAATAAAAATGGCTTCCTTAGAATCAATGATGCGATGAAAGAAAACTTTAAAGAGGAACAACTTGGTAATTTTTACTTTGAAGCTACTGATGATATCTGTGATACTCTTTAATGATCACAACGTTTACAGCAGGTAAATTGGGACAATGAGCTTTGGTCAGATGAAACGAACAACAATTTGTTTGGTTCTGAGAGCAAAACCTTCTTTTGTCGACAAAAAAAAAAAGACCTGAGGTATAATTACAAAACAATGAAACTTGGTTTAAGGTGCGCTGTAGAAATATTGCAAAATCAAATGCGAGAAAGCTAAATATTGTTCTAGATTATGTCAGCAATATTGTTGCTAAAACTTTTTCTTTAAAAAAGTTCCTTGAAACATTAAAATTCAATTTTATGTTTAACTGTAGTGGATTAATTTCTTTAGTGGACTAATATTGTTAAACAGAATTTATCATGTTTATAAACATGTTTGGCAACATCTTTATTTTTCAACATTCACCCAACACAATATTTTTAAACAATAACTAAATATAATTGTTTAAGAATATTCAAAGCGATTTAAGCAACATTAATTGATATTGTAAACAAAATATTTTCCTAAGCAACATGTTGCTACAGAAATTTTAAAATTAGCATGTTTTAACTTCTAAAATATTTTTGTTGACACTTATTTAAAATATAAAACAAATATGAATTTTATTTTTCAGTAGCAACATGTTGCTAGCATTTAAACTGCATAAAATAATTAATGGTTTTTTTTTAGCAGATTTTAAAGGGTGTCTTAAACTCTCGGTATATAAACCTAAAAACAAAAATGATATGTAGAGAAAAATATAGAAGAAATCGATTTGCACATCTTCCGAAATATGTTGCAAAACATATTAAATATTTACATTAGGTGAGACATAAAGTTAGCTGGTTAGGAAGTTCGAAATAATTTATAGTTCTTATTATTTATTCACATACTGTAAGTGTATACATACATGTATTAGTGCGTGTATTTAATTATATACAATATTGTTTGTGTATAAAGCATGAATATGAGTTTTGTATGCCAGAATAAATGTGTATTATTTGCAAGTAGTATTTGTATCTACCTATATGTAAAGGTTTTTAAGTGGTCAAGTTGTACGTTGACATTTAATATTAACAACGCTGTAAATTAAACGTTGTTAACTCTGCTTAATATCTAACAACTTGTTGTGCCAGTGTATGTTTTAAGATATTAGGGAGGCTCCTAAAACTCTTATATATTTTCAAAGAAACATTTGACTACTTAAATTGTATTAATTTACTAAACTCCTTTTGGTGCTTCCTATTGCTTAGAGTATATTGCAGTCAGGTGAAATTGTGTGCAGTGATATCAAATGTTATGCTTCATGTATTTTATTGTTATTTACTCATACCTACATGTTCTAATGCATATGATAATATGAAGTTTATTTGTTTGTATACAATCTATAAACTTTATTGTGTTTGTGTGAGTTTTATGTTTGAACAGTCCTAAAATCAAGCAGCAAAATTTATTAGTTAAACAAAATACATTAAAATTTTAATGCATACATGATTAAAAATCGCGTGTCATAGCAAAGTTTAACAGGCATTTAGGCAAGTATTAAAGTTAAGTGATTAAATCATTGTGGAAGAAGTTTTGGCTAAAGGAGCATGATTTTGAAGGCAAATATTTGGCTAGTTATAAGAAGATTTATTAAAAGTTTTAATGCATTCTTAATCATATAGATAAGCATAATTTTACATTTTGCTAGAGAAAATTATAACTAATTTTGATTATATTTTAAATAAAAATGTGTTAAAAACCGAAAAAAAACTATTTTACAATTTTCATAGCAACATGTTGCAACATATTGTCAAGGAAAATATGTGCTTGCTAAGACTGAATTGATTACTTTTAAGTATTAAAATTAAGTTATAGATTGTATAAATTTATAAACAAAAAATTATAATTAAAAATAGTTGCCCCTTAAGTACTCTGTTCAAATTTGGGAAAAATGTTGAGCAACATTAATTATTTCATACGGATAATTTGACATGCAGCTTACTTTTGTAAACAAAACGCATATGTTTTGCTTTTTGGTGAATTTAAATCGAAAATAAATAAAAAAGTTTAAATGTTTAAAAATCTGTGTTGAATAGAAATCGTTAAATAAAAATGAATAAACACATATTACTGGCCGCTTGTGCAGCAGCACAACAAGTAACAAATGATATTGTTGTTGCGAAAGATGAGCTTTTGGATGACAATCAACTGTTATTGAAAATTCGACGTGCAACAATTGCTACTTTAATTATTTCGCTGTGAAAAAATTTTGTTGGCAGAAACATTTCATATGTTATGAACAGAGTACTACTTCTGCAACATTTTTTTCATGAAAATTTCATGTGATTTTTTTAGCATGCATTCCACTTGAAATTTTAAACCGAATACTAGGCTTAAGACTGAAGTGATTACTTTTGAGTATTAAAATTAAATTATAGTTTGTTAAATTTGTAAGAAGAGAGATGTTGTCAAACATGTTTATAAACAAAAAATTATAATTAACAATATTTGCCCCTTAAAAGAATAATTCAGTTAAAAATTATATAATTTTTTTTTTAAATTTTTCTGTTTTTTTCTTAATAAAAATTGTTGAATTTTTGATATTTATCATTAGAGAATTCATTCCCGAAATTAATGGTAACTCACCATATAATACACTATATTTACTAGTAGATCTTGGACAACAAACATTGCTGATGATGCCCTTGGCATAAAATGCATTCCAATGTGCCAATTGTCTAAAAATATTACATTGCAAAGGTATTCTTTGAATTAATAAAATTAATGAACTCAAGCCAAATAAAATTTGTTCTACTAATTAATTAAATCTTCATGTTTAAAGGAACTTTCTTAAACAAAATATTTAGCAAGAGTAATGCAAATAAAATTTAAAAATATTTTAAGCTTTGTTCATTGGAAAATGTTCATTATATTTTGAGTGTCCGTGTTAATATAATTAAACGTCTTGTTTGCAAAAATATAAGTTAAGACAGTCTTTATGATAATTATATTTTTACAACAAATTATGTTCTCCCAACTCGCAATCTCTCTTTTTTATGTTCAATCAATTGTCATTTAAATTTTTTAGTATTAAGTTGTCTATTGTAAGATAAGCAATCCTCATCAGTAAGGAAAGCGAAGTTAAATGTTAGTGTTAAGTTGTAAAAAAATTTTAATTAATAATCAATAAAATACAAAATAATTTGAATTTAAAAATATTAAACGTGTTTGAATTAAAAATTTTATTAAATTGACTTTAACTTACATAAGAATGTTGCTGGTTTCTTAAATAATTGTTGCTATTTTTAATTGTTTTTTATTATTCAAATACTTGATTTTGTTATAAATATGGCTATAATATGTTTAGAAATCTTTAAATACAAATGAAGATTTGACTTTTAGTCTAAATGACATTTTCTTAAATAAAATGTTTGCAAACAATGTTGCTAAGATTGAATAGAAAACTTTAATATCTGTTAGTTGAAACTTTTTTTTTTTTTTTTTTTTTTTTTTTTTAATGGTGCTTAAGTATATTAAAATCTTGCTGGGATTTTGAATAAATGTTGCTGAGATCAATTGCAACTTTTTATTAATAATATAGATTTATAGCTTTACTTTTCATGAAACAATATTTTTTCAAGAAAGTTTAAAAGAAATGTTATTAAACACTATTTTTAAACATAAAATGTATTAACTATATTTGTATGTTTAAGAATATGTTTAAAGAAATTTTCTTCAATAAAATGTTTACAAACAATGTTGCTAACAATAAGTAAAAAACTTTAAAATATATTATGGTTAAAATGTTTGTTTTTATTTTAAAAAAAGTTATGCAAACTCAAATATACACCATGTTGCTGTAATCAATTAAAATGTTGCAGTGATTTTAAATGAATATTACTATGACCAATTGCAACATTTTATTAGAATTTACATTTATGACTTAAGTTTTTATGAAAAAACTTTATGACGGAAATGTTTAGAGTATTCAAATATTGCTAAACAATGTTTGTAAACACCAAAATCATAGTATAATAAACAGCATGTTGCTAAAGTATATTAAAATGTTGCAGATGTTTTAAATGAATGTTGCTACGATCAATTTTACCAATTTTGTTAATAATTTAAGCATGGTACTCTGTACAATTTCAGCTCAAAGAAGGATTTATATTAGAATTAGTGTAAACATATGCTCCAAAATTAATTAAACAGCATGTCGCTAAAGTATATTAAATTGTTGCTGGGATTTTGAATTAGTAGTAATATATATATATAATATAACTGCTTATTCAAAAGTGATTATTAAATTTAACAAACGTTTATTAAGCAAATTTTTATATGCAAATTTGTCACAATAAACGTTTGTTAAATTCAATAATCGTTTTTGAATAAGAGGGTTAACTTTTAACGAAATAACATTATTCTGTAAGAGTTTAGTATATAAAAATGTTTAGACATTCCACATAATAACTAGAGTTTTCATAACGATTTAAAAGCAATCTATATCCTAAACCTATTGATATTGTTGAGCAGCATTTACTTGAATATAAATTTTTCTTTAAACAAATTATGTTTTTATTTCAATACTTAAAATGACTGTTCCAACCAGAAGTTTTGCTTTATATTTATAACTTTAAGTTCTCAATATTGTTTTTGCATCAATGTTTACAAAATCAACTTAAAAATAATCTTTATGAGCTAATTTTGTTTTAATATTTTCATGTTTCTCAGCCATAATATTTACATCTCATATGGAAACATTAAAAATTACCCAAAACTCACTTAAAATACCTAAAAAAAAAAATCACTTTAATACCAATAAATTTTTCGTTTGCGACATTAAACTTTTTACAGCTTTTTAAATGTTCTCTCTTGTAGCAATAATTGTATGATGCCATGTGAGCTGGTTGCTCCTGCTGCTTCAGATTATGTTGATGATGATGATGATGACGACAATGATGTGGAGGATAATTTTATGCCCTCGAGAGATGAAATTAATGTCAAATTATGCTATACGCGTGTAAATTTCACGCGTAAGTATATAAATTTTCAAATATATAAAAATGCAACAGTAGCATGAAACAAATACAAGAATATATGTAAAAAAAAAAAACTGAAAATATGATGATGGTTTTGACGTAAAAACAAAAAAAAAAAAAACTGGTAGAAAAAAAATATGCTCAAATATTAAATATCTACATTTTGAAATCTACAGGGGATGTTGTAATAAAACTGAAAACACCATAGAATGCGTAATACATTCGATACCAGCAGCTCAGCAACATTTTTAACAAGAGTTTGTTGGAGTGTCTTAGAAAGACTACTTTGTGTGATAACAGCCAGAGGGCATCATTGTAGATAAAAACATAATTTAACATACGACAACAGTAGCGTTGCTGAGGAGGAGGCATGCTACCCCTTCATCTTGATTAACAAAAGTAACAGCAACAGCAACATCAGCATATCCAACTTAACAATTTGTTTCTTTTGCTACATTGTGTAGCTAAAAGTAAAGCAACATCATTTATTTATATGTAACCATGTTTTTGGAAAAACTGTTACAATGTTTAAGCAAAAGTTCTTAAGGCTCTTGGGTGCCAACACCACCCACTCTTCAGCATATTCTTCTGCGTATTATTAATAATAGCAACAACAATAACAAGACTTAACAACAACATGCTTATGAGTTGAATATTTTATCTCAGTGTGATATAAAGTGTTTCTCACAATCGCTGTAATAATAATCATCAACGTCAGCTTTTAACAACCATTCGTTTCATCTATACACATCTTTCCTCTTCTTATATAATATAATGAAAACAATCTCCTCCAGCCTCAAATCATGTTATTGTTGCTGGTTGTTATTAACTAATATGAAGAGCAGGCAATTGTAGGAGTTTCACTTAAAGATTTGTTGCATACAATCATTAAATTTTTGTGTCTACATAATTTTACAAAGTGTTAATGTTTTTTTTTTTGTTTTGTTTTACTGGTTGTAAAACAGAGTTTCCTTTTTTTCATATAATAACTTCCTTTTATTATTATTTTATATACATATATGTATTTTTTTTAATTTTAGGCTTCACTGACTTTGATTATTTCTCTAGAGGCTAAATTATTTTATTTTTTGATTTCAGCTGTAACGTAATTTTGAGCTATTTTTTGGGAATTGAAAATAATAAAATTAATTTTTTTTTAACAAAATGTTGCGCAACATTGTTGCTAAAAGAAATAACCGAAATATAAAACCTGTTTCAATTGTTAAATGTGTTTTAATATAGAAATTCTGTTTTAAATTTCGTTAGACAGCATGTTGCTTAAGTATCTATATATTAAAATGTTGCTAGTATATTAAATAAATGTTGCTAATAAGGTTTCAAGCTGAAAATAATGCATGAAGAAAGATTTGTAGCTATAAATGTTCCCCAACAATGTTTATAAACTTGAAGCAAAAAAAATTTTTATTTAGAATAAGTTAAGGAGTTTATTAAAGCAATATTTTTTTAATAAAATGTTGCAAAACAATGTTGCTAACAATAATTAAGAAAACTAAACACCTCTTTTAATTAAATATTTGTTTCTATTTAAAAATCACATTTTAAATTAACTTAAACAGCGTGTTGCTTAACTATATTAAAATGTTGCTGGCTGTTTAAACAAATGTTGCTAAGACTAACTGAAATAGTTTTGGTTAATAATTGAGTTGTATGACTTAATATTTTGTTGTGAAACTTTGTAGCCAAAAAATTTTAAAGCTACAAATGTTGCTAAACAAAGTTTATAACCACAAGAAGAAAATGTCATAATAAATGTTTGTTAAATTTAATAATCGTTTTTGAATAAGGCAAATTTTATATGCAAATCTATCATAATAAACGTTTGTTAAATTTAATAATCGTTTTTGAATGTTGCTAAACAATGTTTATGAACTAAAAACTTAGCTTTACAATATATTGCATTTAAGGAGTTGGAAAGTTTAACAAAATATTGTACAACAATATTGCTAGCAAATCTTACAAAAACATAGAAACTTCTTTGCTTAAGTACAATAAAATGTTGCTGGGCCCTTAAATAAATAATGCAAGGACCATTTGAACTTGGTTTGATTAATAATTAAGATATATATTTTACAATTAATTAAATACGCATTATCAAGAAAATTTTGAAAATAAAAAATGTTGCTAAACAAGGTTTATAAACTAAAAAACTTAACTTTACAATATATTGTGCCGTATTCATAAACAATAAAGTAGACTTTAAGTGTGCTTTTAGACAAAATTTTGTTTATGAATACGGCACATTGTATTTAAGGAGTTTGAAAGTTTAACAAAATGTTGTACAACAATATTGCTGGCAAATCTTAGAAAAATAAAAAAAGTTTTTTAATGGGAAATTATCTTGTTACTTAGAAATTATGTTATAAAACAAATTAAACGTCATGTTGCTTGAGTACAATAAAATGTTGCTGGTCCCTTAAATAAATGTTGCCAAAGATCATTAAAATTTAAAATTAATTAAAGAAGCATTATCAAGAAAGTTTTGAAAATATAAAATGTTGCTAAACAATATTTATGAACTAAAAAAACTCAACTTTACAATATATTGTATTTAAGGAGTTTAATAGGGATTACATTTTAATGTTTAAAATAAATTACTTAAACAAAATGTTTCGCAAAAATGTTTTTTACAAAAATTAAACATATTGAATAATAACTGAACTTTTTTGTTTTTTAATTAAGCAACATGTTAATTAATTATATTCAAATGTTGCTGGTTGTTAGACTAAATGTTGCTAAGATCAAATGAAGTAGTTTTAGTTAGTAACTGATATGTATGACTTGAATTTTTTTTTTGTGAACAATTTTAAGGAGATATTTTTGGTCTACAAATGTGGCTAAACAATGTTTATAAAGGTCATAAAAAATTTTTAACAAGAACTTTTAAAAACTTTAACTAAAATTTTCCTAATTTTAAACTGGCATGATTGGTATATTAAGAATTTTATTATTTCATTAAAAAAATCGTTTTTCAGCTTAGTATTATTTATTTTTTACTAATTTCAAATTTTCTATAGCAAAAGTCTAAACTAACTAAATGTGTGTGGTTTTGCTGGAAAATCCAACTTTAACAGCAATAAAAACAATAATAATAACAAAAATATCCTTCAAATCAGCTTCTCAAGGTAAAGACAACAACGCTTTTGTTAAATAAAGCAAACAATATAACACAACAAAAGTCTTAAGCCAACAGCCAAAAATAAGAATTCTCTAGGGGGTGCCGGGGAAATAGGGGTTTGTGTTAAAAAACATACAAACAGCTTTCAAATTTTTGTAATAAAAAAAAAAATTCAAAAGTAAGCAGCTTTTGTAGCATCAAATTTCACATGCTGGCGTTGGCGCTGCAGTAAGATTTTGTTTTTGCCCATAAACAACAAATTCAACATTTCCCTCCAAATAATAAATAGAAAAAACTAAACTACAAAATACCAGCTCAGGCAACACAACCTCCACAACTGTGAGTAAAATAAGAAAAATAAAAAAAAAAATATATAAATCTTGAGAGGAAGAAAAAAAAATGTGAAAAAACAACAACATAGAATGAATGAAGCATATTATGGTGGCAATAATGTGGCCGGGTATAAAATGCACAAGTTAAACAGGAGTAGCATAGGAAGTGGAGGTCGTAGCTGAAGCTGAAGCTGAGCATGAGGATGATGATGATGAAGAAGTATATTCTTTTACACAACAAACGACACTCTATGCAACACCACTTCCGTATCCGGTTTCATACCGGAACCTCAGCAAACGCGCTTTAGTTTTGTGTTGTTAAATTCTTTTGCTCTGGCTGTGAAACGTTATTTTCGCTAAATTTTTGTGCAACATTTCTCTATTTTCATTTTCAGTTTTTTTTTCCATACACACACATACATAACTATATAAATAAAAGTGTATGTGTGTGTGTAGCTATATCTGAGTATGCGGGTGCTTGCATTACCGCATTCTCTGGTGTCTGTTGCAAGTTCTTTGATGCCTGTAGTTTTGTGTGACTGTCTCTATATATTTTCTTTTTTTTTTGGTTTTAGTTTTGGGTATTAGAGATTTTTGTCAATGAAGGTAATTTGCGGAAGATTTTGTCTAGAATTTCAATTAGATTGAATTTTTTTTTTCGTCATTCTTAGTTTTACTTAAATCTTTACTTTACTTCGGTACATGTAAAGAATATAGCAAGAGTCTTAACCAAAATTCAATATTCCCATAACTGTTGCTGCCACCTATCTACCGTTTATTAGAGTTGTCTATCATTGAACAGGATTTCTTTTACCTTGTATTTTAGCTTTACTATATCATCATGTCAGATTATAGATGTTTTTGTCATTTTCTTCAATGACTTGCTAGCTTATCTAATGAATTTTTTAGCTGATTGAAAAATTAAAGGTTCTTTATAATCAATTTACTCATTGAGGTTGAGTTGCAGCTGCAGGTGCTCCATCACTAACTATCAACAGCAGTAATGAATTATAAAAGACAAAATTTGTGGCAAAAGAAAAAAAAAACTTTTGTTTTTTTTTTTTTTAAAGAAATATTAAAGAAAAGTAAAAAAAATTCTACAAGATGAAATTAAATAATATAAGCTTTTAGTTTTTGCAAAAACAGACACGATCTTCAGACTGGCCAAAAGGGGCAAGACTCATCTACTCGTCTGTGGAATTTATGTGCTCAGATAACTGGATCTAGATAACAGAAATTTTGTCTGCGTCTATCTAAAGGCAGATAGACAGGATTCTTTTCTATAGAAACCCGTGTCTAAATAAGACAAATGGACAGGACACTTTTCTGCAGAAAACTATGTCTCAAAACAGACAGATCGACAGAACACTTTGCTACAGAAAACTATGTCTATCTAAAGACAAATAGGCGGGACACTTTCCCATAGAAAACTGTGTCTCAAGAAGACAATGGACAGAAGACTTTGCTACAGAAAACTATGTCTATCTAAAGCAGTGGTTGCCAAAAAGAGAAATGAGAATGGTTAGTTGTGTTTAACAAAAGTGAGAGTGTATTGGTAAATATACGCATGGAGAAATGCATTTGTTTTCTTTTGTTTGCGTTGTTGGATTGTTTTACTATTTTTGCTTATATATGTTAAATGTTTTGGTTGCAAACAAGGCATTCTGCTTCATTAAAAATATTTAATGAAAATAAAAATGAATTTTCGCAACCAATATCCCACATGCTGAATGAAAATCAAAAAATTTATTTATTAAAAATCAATATATTAATATATTAATATTAAATTTATATAATTTTTAAAAAATTTAAAAATTTTTAATCGAAGTTGCCTTCAAGTTAAACATACAAATTTTCAAATAATTTGTATGTTTAACTTGAAGGCAACTTCGATTAAAAATTTTTAAATTTTTTTAAATTTTACAATTTGTACTCGCAAGAGGAATAATTCTCATTTAATTAATTTTTAAAAAATTTTATTGAATTAAAAATTTTAAATTAATAAATGTTATTAAATAAAATCTATTTAATTTTAAATCAATTATTTAAAATAGAAATATAATATATATATATATGTTCTATTTTAATGTGCTGTTTGTATATTTTACCAGTGTACCTATTTCATAAAATTTAATCATAATTTATCAAACAAAGCCTTTGCTGATGCTGGTATGCAACTGAGTGAATTTTTTTGTTTTTTCCTCTCTATTTTTTTTTTTTTTGTTTCGTGTAAACGTTCGTGCTGTGTGTGTGTGAAACCCGACCAAACTTCGTCGTTTCAACAAGAGTTGGCCGTCACTGATCTAAAGCAGAGGTGATCAAAATTTGAATGCTTATGTACTGGTGAGAAAATGAGACAAATTTAAAGGTACAGTAAAACGAAAAAGTAAACGATCGATTTTTATAAAATAGTTAACCTAAAAAATTGTTTCGGTTTAAAAAATATTAAAAAATTATTTCGCTTCGCAAAATATTGAGTTCCGTTTGTATTTTTAACTCATATTTTGTAACTTCAACTTTAAAGGGGGCTTTAAAAAGATCAAGAAATGGTTCAAGGGCATCAAAATCTCCAGTGACCTTTAAATGTTTTATAACACAAAAGGCATTGAGAATTACCAAGGGCATTTTTGATTACAAAAAATTCTTGTAATGGTACCATAATTTTTTAACGTACTGTTTTAATAAAACATTCAAAGCAACCGCTAAGCATGTGTATGATTTGTCTTGTGAAAGACAACTGAATTAAAAGAGCATAACAAAGTAGTGGGTTGGGCCAATAAGCAATTGTTCTATGAAATGATCACCTCTGATCTAAAGCAGCGAAAGGCAAAACATGGGCGCCGCGTTTTTTATTTACTCTTCTCTTACGTAGAGAAATAAACAAAGTTTAATGAGCATTCAAACAGACAGGTTGTGTAATTTAAAAATCAGTGTTGCCAGAAAAAAAAATTTTCCCAACTTTTTTAAAAATGTGTGATGAATATGAAATGAATTTTTTATTTTCTTTAAATTATTATTATGAAAAAGTTCTTTCTTTTACTGATAAGAGTAAGCTTTCCTCTGTATGCACTGATGGTGCCAATGTAATGTTGGGTAAAAAAGAAGGTTTTGCTGGACATTTGAACATTTAATACGCATAAAATGTTGCCCATATGAAATAAATGTTGAAGATGTAATGCAATTTCCTGACTGATTTTCTAATTTTTCGCAAATAATAAAATAGATATTTTTGGAAATTTTAAATTTTTAATTGGGGATAAGTGACGAAAGTTTTCTGGCAATACCGATTTGTGTTGAGAGCGAAGAGAGTATATTACTAATACAATTGCAAAATGTAATAGTATAGGTTGCCTTTCCCTGATCTAAAGTCACATAGGTTGAACAGTTTTCCATATAATACTGTGTTTATCTGCCTTTCTATAGAAACTGTGTCTGGCAGACGATACACAGCACAATTTTCTATAAGAAACTAAATACAACTAGGCAGTACATTTTTCTCTAAAAAAAACTCTGTTTGGCTAAAGACAGACAACTTTTCTATGGAAAACTCTGTATAACTAAAGCTAGTTATAAATATAATTTAAAAATAGCTTTAAAATAATTTAAACTAAATCAACATTTATTTTTTTTAGCAAATAGCTAAAAGTAATATTTTAAATTTAGTTTTGTTTTTTGGTTTTTCTATTGAATTTTTGTTTTTTTGCTCGATATATTTTCTGTTATTTTTTTTTACTTTTAGTGATAAAAATATTTCATTTGAAAAATGCATTTCTCTTGTATCTCTATTTGTATTCTATTTTTTGTTTTTCAGACTGTTATCAATGTAATAGTTCTGGTTGCATGTGTGCTGCAAATCCTATTGTGTGGTTTTTTCTATTAATCTAAAAGCATGCAACGCGAGTTGCATGCATGCTTTTGCTTGCAACTTACTAAACTATAACTGTATACATATGTATGTATGAGGACAAATTCCCTACCACTAGTTATAAATATCGTTGGTAGCTTTAAGAAAAATAAAACTATATTGAAAACAACTTTGTAGAGATTCTTTCTTAGGAAACTTTCCGGTTGCAGCTGCTGCTGTTGCTGATCGTGGCTTTGTTTGTTAGCTATTGTGCTGCTGTGGTAGTTTTAAGCAAATAAACATATGTAGCAAGTCGCATGTGTCACCCACATTTTTCTTTTACATTAGATATTTTTTTCCTGTTGCTGCTTCTTGGTTACAAGTGTTTGTATGTGTCGTCTGTCTACCTTAAGGATTTTTGTAGTTTTTTGCTCTAATTTAATCAACTGAAAGCGCTTTTGCTGTTTTCATACCCGCCATCATTTGCTAGAATTTTTGGTAGCAATGCAATTCAATCTTTTGGTTTGAGTTTTTTTTCTTTTATTTTTTACTTTTTGCCACATGACAGAAGTTTGTTTTTTCCTTCTCTCTTATTGTTGTAGTGCAGAGAAAATCAATCGTTGTAAAATAGTATTGTCAAATATTGTTGCCAGTAATACAATATTTCTTTTGCTATTATTTGGGAAAATAATTGCATTGCGCATTGATTTCCTGTAGTTTTTCTTCTATTTTATTTGGGGTTTGCTTAAAAATTGTTTTAGTTAAATGAAATTATAAACGCTTTATTTGAGACAACATACATTTAAAAGGATTTAATTTTTATAATAATTTATATTATGGAAATCGATATTGAAGACGAATGAGTTTTGGAAGTCAATTTATTCGTAATATTTCTGTATTGAATAACTTTTATCACATAAAATATAAAGATATTGGGCTACTAAAGCGAATCTTAAAACAAATATTTTAACAATTAGATTAGAAATGCATTAAACATTTCCAAAACTGATTCGTTTTCGATATCGCTTTCCATCACAAGCCTGATTATAGAGAAAATATTGATGTTTTATCAGCAATTAAAACTTTAAAAACAACCCATTGTTGAAATAAAATCCGGTCAGAAAGTGTCCTGTCTATTTGTACCCAGATGGGCGTATTTTTCTATAGAAAATGTCCTGATTAACTGTCTTCAGATAAACAAAGTTTTCTATAAAAAGCGTCCTGTCTACCTGTCTTAAGATAGACGCAGTTTTCTATAGAAAGTGTCCTTTCTATCTGTTTTAAAATAGACGTAGTTTTCTATAGAAAAGTGTTCTGTATATCATTCTTAAAACAGACGTAGTTTTCTTTATAAAAGTGTCCTGTATGTCTGCCTTAAGATAGACGTTGATTTCTAGAGAAAAGTGTCCTTTCTATCTGTTTTAAAATAGACGTAGATTTTATAGAAAGAGTTCGTTCTATGTGTCTTAAAATAGGCATAGTTTTCTATAGAAAACTATTCTGTATATCTTTCTTAAAACAGACGTTGATTTCTAGAGAAAAGTGTCCTGTCTATCTGTCTTAAAATAGACATAGTTTTCTATAAAAAGTGTCCTATATATCTGTCTTAATTCTATAGAAAACTGTCCCGTCAATTTGTCTTTAGATTGAAACAGTTTTATGTAGAAAAGTGTGCTGTCTGCCTGTCTTAAACAACTCACAGTTTTCTACATAGTTTATCTTTCTATAGACGAAGTTTTCTATAGAATAATGTCCTGCCTATCTGTCTTAAAATAAACGTAGTTTTCTATAGAAAGTGTCCTTTCCATGTGTCTTAAAATAGATGTAGATGTAGAAAAGCGTCCTCTATATCTGTCTTAAGATAGACACAATTTTTATACTATGTATTGTAACTTGCCGACACAGCCGATGAAATCTATTGAACGAGTTGACACAACAATCAATGAGAACCATGTTGACAAGCTACTGAGACGGGATTTTTCTCAAGCATATTTATTATCAAAGTAGTTTCCCAACAAGTAGCATTATAAGAAATCTTACACAAAATTCTATGGAAAACTGACCCGTCTATTTGTCTTTAGATTGACACAGTTTTATGTAGAAAAGTGTGCTGTCTGCCTGTCTTAAACAAATCATAGTTTTCTATAGAAAAATATCCTGTCAATCTGTCTTTCTATAGATGAAGTTTTCCATAGAAGAGTGTCCTGTCTATCTTTCTGTCTTTAGACACAGTTTTCTTTATAAAAGTGTTCTGTCTGTCTGTCTTAAGATAGATACAGTCTTCTATTGAAAAATGACCTGCCTATCTCTCTTTATGTAGATGTATTCATTTTATGTGTACAATGCTTTATGATTCAGCTAATTGGCTCAACAAATCTTATCATTACTAATGCGAAAAAAATAGATTTAGATTAAAATCAGATTACAACTACTTAAGCCTTCTTTAACCTTTTCATATAAATTTAATTAAATTTATTTGTATAAAACCAAAAAGGAAATAAGGAAACCCACTCTAAAATCTCTAAAGTGGCGCTTAACTTCATTAACCATATATAAAGTAAAGTTTATATTTATATTTTATTTTATTTATACAACGTTTTTTTTTCGCAATTCTGTACATGGTCAGTTGATTTCGTTTTCAGTTTTCTTTTCTTATTTGGGGGGGGGGGGAATTTATGCATTGTTGTTGTTATTGCTGGCATGATTCCCTTTATAACTTAACGAAATATTGATAATCTTAAGCGCTTGAATGGTTGTTAAGTCATCTTGAAAGGTACAATAGCATGGCTATACGTAGTATGAATATTTCTAAAATAAAATACATAAAAATACATACAGACCAGCTGAGAAATATACAGTAAGTGGCAAACAAAACTCAACAATCTTAAAGTTAATGTCGTGTTTATTTTAAGATATACAAAGGTTTCAAAAGTAAAGTGTCCCATCTGTCTGTCTTAAAATGGGCCCAGTTTTCTACGGAAAATTTTGATAAATTTCTTCAGTTAGACACAGTTTTCTATAGAAAAGTGACCAGTCTGTCTGCCTTTCGATAGACTTAGTTTTCTAAAGAAAAAGTGTTTTTCGGAAGTGTAGAAAAACACTATTTTCAGTAAAAAAAAAGTGTCCTATCTGTCTTTAGATAAATACAGTTTTCTATGTCTGTATTTTCTAGTATAGAAAAGTGTGATTTCGGTCTTTAGATAAACACAGTTTTCAATAGAAAACTGTTTAGATATGTCAAATTTCTAAAACATTGTTTTCGGTGTAAAAAATCTGCGTAGCTACTCTACGTGCCCTTATTTTTTTTGCTACTGACTGTATTTAACTGCCACTCTGCTGCATTGACGGACTGACACAACTTACACACACTTACATTCTTCATACATGTCCATGTATTTTTTGGTCTTAAGACTATAATTTACTTTACTTCTACATATATTAAGATTATAATATTAAAAGGGGTTGTTTTGACTTTAAGATTTTTACTGGCGATATGAAAATGCTTAAAAACAAAAAAAAAAGGTTAAAGAACTAACTTTTTTCATTTAAATTGTTAAGGAAACCACATTATAAAATATAAAACATATACATAAAATGTATTTATAAAACAAAATTCAAAGGGTCTACTTAAAAAAAAATAAGATTTATAAGATAATAAATTTTTAAAGGAAATAAATTGGGTTTTAACAAAAAGCATAAAAAAACAACAACTACACAGGGGCAGCACATATATCTCTCTAAAATTTCCAAAAAAAAAAGCATAAATTTTAAACAACTCAACTAAAATTGTACCTAAACATGAGGCTTAAATTACACAATATTTTAAAAAGACTTTATGTTTAATATACTTTAATAAATTCCCATTACACAATATGAATTATATATCTTTTCCTCTAGCCCTCTTAAAAATCCCCTGCAAACTCATTTATTTATAAAACTATACCGACTTAAATTGCAAATTCTTTTCGACCTTGTTAATATTTATAAGATACAAATAAAAAACCAATCAACTAAAAGCAACAATTAAGCACAAATTGTATAAATGCAATTTTATTTCATTTTGTTTTCTTTAATATCAAGATATGCAGAAAAACTACAGCCTCATAAACTGAAATTCGCAACAAAAAGCAACAGTTTCATTCAAATGAACTATTGTTTCATATGCACAGATGTAATTAAAATATACTTTGGCTGGAAAATATTTCACAGCCCAGCAAATCACAATGAAGAAATTTTAAGTAATAAAATGCGCACTTTAATACTTTACAAACGTGTGTCAAACTAAAGACAGATGGACAGGACACTTTTCTATAGAAAACTGTGCCTAAAGACAGAACGATAGACAGGACATTCTAAAGACAGCCAGACAGAATATTTTTTAGTAGAAACCATTGTCTATCTAAAGACAGCCAGACAGGACATTTTTCAGTAGCAAACTGTGTCTATGTAAAGACAGGACACTTTCTTAAAGAAAACTGTGTCTAAATACAGAGATTGACAGGAGACTTTTCTGTAGAAAATTATGTTTTTATGAGGACAGACAGGACACTTTTCCGTAGAAAACTGTGTTAGAACTTTTTTAAAGAAAACTGTGTCCAAAAATAGAAAAAAAGACAGGACATTTTTCCGTAGAAAACTGTGTCTATCTAAAGACAGCCAGACAGGACATTTTTCAGTGAAAAACTGTAAAAACAGATAGACAGGACACTTTCTTAAGGAAAACTGTGTCTAAGGACAGAAAGATAGACAGGAATTTTTTTCCGTAGAAAACTGTGTCTATGTAAAGACAGGACACTTTCTTAAAGAAAACTGTGTCTAAAGACAGACAGATAGACAGGACACTTTTCCATAGAATCATTAAAACAGATAAACGGGACACTTTTTTTAAAGAAAACTGAGTCTAAAGACAGAAACATAGACAGGACATTTTTCCGTAGAAAACTGTGTCTATCTAAAGACAGATAGACAGGACACTTTCTTAAAGAAAACTGTGTCTAAAGACAGACAGATAGACAGGACACTTTTCTGTAGAAAATTATGTTTTTATGAAGACAGACAGGACACTCTTCTGTGTCGCTCTAAAGACAGATATACAGACAGGACTATCTAAAGATAGTTAGGCAAGGCAGTTTTCAATACAAAGCTGTGTCTAATGAAACTTTTTGTTATAGAAAACTGTGACTATCTTAAGTTCGATTGTACACTTTTCTATAGAACTTCGCTGGGTTTTGTTTGGCATTGTAAGGAACTCATACATTCTGTTATGGCAACAAACAGCAAAGCGTATGAGTATTTTCACAATTATATTATTAAGTTTAATTTTCATTATTTCTCAGTTTATATCCTTATACATATAAGTAAATGTAAGAAAAAGTTTTCTACACGTACATCAGATACTTATACAGATACACAGTTATTGTGTATTTTCCAGTATTTAAAGTGGAGCTGTTTTTATAAATCTTGTTTATTTCCGCTTTGTTTTAACAATTCTCTAGCAATATTGCAGTGTAAGTTGCCTACTGTACACGCTATGTGGGGAGTTACTGCTTAAAGGGACTAACAGCCCATGTATAGAAATACATTTTAATTTTCACTGAGATTTTAAACAGCAGCGGTTAGTTGTTATTGTTGTGATCTTTTTATAATATTGTTTTTATTGATTTTTTTTTTGTTTAAATTTCTTAAATTTTATAGTTTGCTGCCTTAATTTGTCAAATTTGTACACACATTTGTTCATAGTAATTTTCAACAACTTTAGTTTTAAAGTGCATACATCCGGAATATTGTTAAATTTAATATGTTATATTAGACATGGATGCATATGGCAAGTAGTATGGTACCTTTTTAGTACTCTTTGGCAAATGGTAACAGTGCATTGTAGATTACCAGGAAAACCAAAATATGCAAATTCATGTTTTTTCTGTGGAGTCTAATGGGCGCATGGATAAGATATTTACACGTTTCAGAAGTATTTAAGAATTTTGGCATCGATTTGTTAGTGCATATTTTTGCATATTTTACCCTTTAATGCATATTTTTGCATACATTTATTTTAAGAGCATATTTATGTTATATTTTTGCATTTTTAGAGCATATTTTACTGTTTAATAGCATATTTTGACTTTATCAAAAACAAATTTTGTCTTACACTTACTTTTCGCTGTTGTGTTACAGGTTTTTACTTACTTTGTTTAAAATTCAAATTTGAAAAATAGATGACTTTTTTTAATATAAACTAAGCTGCTTCCAGCTGTTAATTATTACGCCAACAATATGGAAAAAATTTGTAGAGTTATCAATGCCGTAAATGCTGACAAGTCTCAGTTTATTAACATTGCTAAAGATGTTTTAAATACACCTACAATAAGAAATGACTTACCCCTGGCCAACAACGATGTCGAACGATAACGTTCGCTTAGCTAAAACTTAAGACACAAACTTGATTGTGGAATAAACAAACTTGATTGAGTAAAAAATAGATACGATAAAAAGTTTGTGTCTTAAGTCTTATCTAAGCGAACGTTATTGTTCGACATCGTGGGCCAGGGGGTTAATTTTTATAACGTCAAATTTTGGATTTATTGAAACATTTATAAAAAACTTCAAACAGGGCTTACAATGGCCGAACAGTATAATTTAGTGGAACAAACATTTAAAAATTAATATAAAATACCAAATTGTAGTGTTAAAACTAATATTAAAATAAAATTTTAACAAATAATAGGAAAAAATTAAGGAATGAAAATTATAGAAAGCATTTGTAAACAGTTTAAAGGACTTTCCTCAACACAGATTTCAAAATTAACCCCCTGGCCCACGATGCCGAACGATAACGTTCGCTTAGATAAGACTTAAGACATAAACTTTTTATCGTATCTATTTTTTACTCAATCAAGTTTGTTTATTCCACAATCAAGTTTGTATCTTAAGTCTTATCTAAGCGAACGTTATCGTTCGACATCGTGGGCCAGGAGGTAAGTGTTAAAGAAATATTATTTTTTAAGATCAATTGATGTCAAAAGAACATTTTCTATTTTCTGCAATAAAATAACCTTAATTGAAGAACTGACTTTATATTTATATAAAATATTATCAAAAAATACCTCTCGAGGCCTTTTCATAACTTAAGTTCCTATTGTTTTTATGTTGTATTTATTTTTTGTTATACTCGTTTTAGTTCTTGTTATTTTTGTTTATTTTATGTTACTTTAGCTTTTTAGAAATGAATTGTATTGATTTTTTTTAAATAAAAGTATATTTTTTGGTTAAAAAATATGTAAAAGTTTGTGTTAGCGCCACCATTAAACTCCCCATAAATTTGATGACCATCTGGCAACCTACCAAATTTAATATTTTGTAAAGGAATTTTTGTAATTGGGACACCTCAATTAATTTTTTTTAACGAAAGTTGTTAATTGTCAAGAAGCGTCCCTAAGCCTTTGCCATTTTTGAAACAAAAGTCCATCTTAAAGGTTTGGCTTAAACGCGGTGCCTTGGATATACATACATATGTAGAAAATTATTTAAAATTTTAAAATTGTTCTAGTGGTTTCCATACCAAAAAGTTCCTATAAAATTTTAAAATATTTTTTTTATATAAAATTTTTAACTGTTTTATATGTTTAGGAATTTTTATATTCAAATACACATTGCTGAAGTAAATCAAGTCTTTTATTAAGCTAGTGTGTTTTTTATTCAAAATCCGGCCTACTTGCCTTGTCAACAGTTTGTTTTTTTAAGAGCATATTTTTAAAATTTTAAGAGCATATTTTAAAGTTTTTACTGCATATTTAAAGCGCTTAAAATATTTTTTTTAGAGCATATTTCCGGTTTCCCTGTAGATTTTACCTTATACATTGATTTCCTCAGACACTAAACACCTTTTATCGTTTATAGACATTTTAAAAAATTAAATACCAGAAATTCGATCCCTAAACAACGGAATGACTACTGTCTTACTGTCAAGTTAATTTCCTTAATATTTTTTTTTAAATTATTTCAAGTATATATCCCTGTAATGGTAATATTGTACCTTTGGTAACAGCTCCATTTTGTGATGTTACATGAAGATGTTTTAAGCAAAAATTTGCAGCAATATTTGCCTGTAAAGGTGTATATATCTATGTAAATATATACGCTTGTGTTGCAGTAATGATATGTACATGTAGGTTGTATATAATACGCAAGCTTATCTTAAGATAATATACATGTTAAGCAAAGTTTTGTGATGTTTTCATTAAATTTTAACATCATGTTACAGTTTTCATACTCTGTATACGAGTAAGTATACAAATATATACTCTAAAATTTGCTATATATAATTTTGACAGTGGTTGGTGATTATAATGTAACAAGTTTTTTAATAATTATGAAGAAATGTTTAAATAAAAACGCAGCTAAAATATGACAACAGAAGGACCTATTGTAGTAGGATTAAATATGACTATACAAGGACCTACGACTCAAGCTAAATTATTACTATAGAAAGGCCTACGACTGAAGCTAAACTATGACTGTAGAAGGATTTACGTTTGAATCTAAACTATAAGTAAAGAACGACCTTCTCTACAGAAAACTGTGTCTAACTAAAGAAAGACAAGCTAGTTAAAGACAGATAGACAGGACACTTTCCTATTAAAAACGATTTCTGTCTAAAAACAGATAACGAGGACATATTTCTATGACAAATTTTGTCTATCTAAAGACAGATATACAGGACACTTTTCTAAAGAAAACTGTGTCTACAGACAGACAGGCACAGAGGACAATTTTCTATAGAAAACTGTGTCAAAAGTGTTTTGTAAAGAAATAGGCAGACAGGACACTTTTCTAAAGAAAACTGTGTCTAAAGACAGACGGCCAGACAGGAGACTTTTTTTTATAGAAAGCTGTGTCTAACTAAAGACAGATATACAGGACTCTTTTCCATAGAAAACTGTGTCTAAAGACAGACAGGCACAGAGGACAATTTTCAATAGAAAACTGTGTCAAAAGTGTTTTGTAAAGAAATAGGCAGACAGGACACTTTTCCATAGAAAACTGTATCTAAAGACAGACAGCCAGACAGGATACTTTCTATACAAAACTGTATTTATCTAAAGACAGATACCCAGGACACTTTTTTAAAGAAACCCAGGCAAGCTCTGTCGGTCTGAACATGAACAGTCAGACAGCACATTTTTTTTATAGACAACTGTGTCTATCTAAAGACAGAAAGAGAGGAAGGACACTTTTCAAACTGTAGAGATTTTTTTTAGAAAATTATATCTATCTACATACAAATTGAACCTCTTCTATATACAATAGCTGGATTTCCTTAATATACCCCACTGTATGCCAGCGACAACAAGTTCATTTTCGTTGGTATAAGTGGCTGAGTTTTCTTTCATTTTATTTTAATTTTATTCTTAATTGAGTGTAGCAAGTTTTTTTTTTTTGCTTTTTGCCTCTCATCTCTTTATTTTCGTCTTTCTTTTTCTACCTTAAACTTAACACATGCAACATTACTGCAACAACATGAACAATTTACTTTAACATTCTGTGTTTTTTTTTTCTTTTGTTTTCTTGAGCTCTCTCTTTTAAAACATGCATGTTGCATTTAAAAATAAATGAAATCCACACATTTGTATGCTTGTATATGTAATTTTGTCGGTCCTTATATATATATATGTATATGTGTATATGCAAGCATAAGTATATAAATCTGTATTTATATGCTATTATGTCGTAAGCATGTTGCTTAATCTGTTGCAGTTGTGTGACACTTTTTGAATTTAATGCTTCAGTAACTAATTTGAAAATATCTTGTTTTCATATTCCTACTTTCTTTCACATTTGTTGCTTAAAGTTCTGTTTTTTTTGCGTTCTGTTATATTTTTTTATAAATAAATAATTTTTGATATAATTTCAAGCAGAAAGTTATGGAGCCAGGTATCGTTCTTTATCTTTAAAGGAGAAAGTTTTATTTTTGTATTATGTGTGTTTCTGTTTTTAAGAAGTTATTTATCATTTAATATAGTTTATAATGGTTAATTAATTTGTTGCAATAAATGCTGTGAACATTTATTTTAACATCAATAAAAATGTATGAAGCCAGACATTTGGATAAATGGTTTAAAATAAAATAAAATGTATGGAAAAGTACAAGAATTAATAAACAAGTTATATGTTAAAATAAATTAATTTGTTGCAATTGCTTATGCAGTCATAATTACGCTTCAATTGTAGGTGCCTCGATGGTGATAGTTTAATTTTAATCGTAAGTCCTTCTAGAGGCATATTCAAGATTCATGCTTTAATAGAGTCATACTAAAGCCTGAAACGTAGGTCCATCTTTAGTCATATTTAAGCTATAATTGTAGGTCCTTCTAGAGGCATATCAATGCTACAATCATAATTCCTTCTAGAGTTATTCTAAGGTCTTAATCATAAGTCGTTCTAGCTCCTTATATAATCATATTTTAGGTACAATTGAAGGTCCATCTATACACATATTTAAGCCCCCAGTATAAACATCAATCATACGTATTTCGATATTCATATTCAATCTTCAATAGAGTGTCATATTTAAGGTTCTATCATAGATCCTTCTACTCTATTTAAGCTTAAATTGTAGGTTATTTTATGATGACATTAAGACTACAATCGTTGTCTTTTTTAACTTGAATTGTATGTCTCTTCATAGTCTAAGTTTAGCTTCAATTATGTGTGTTTCTATAGTTTTAGGTTGTTTTTAATAGTGGCACTTTCTCTCCTCTTCGTTTGTCTGCAATTGTAGCTATTTCTATTGTCTTTTTTAACTTTTATTCTCTTTAGTTTAGCTTCAATCACAGAACTTTAATTAGAGCTGGTTTAGCTTAAATCACACGCCTTAATTAAGCTGCAAATCCAGGCCTTTAGATAGTCTAGCTTCAATCACAGGCCTGTAAATTGTCTTTATTTAGCTTTAATCAGACACCTTTAAACCCTAATTTAGCTTCACTCTCAGGCCTTTAAACAGTCTTAACTTAGCTTCAATCTCAAGCCTTTAAATAGTCTTTGTTTGGCTTCAATCACAAGTTTTTAAATAGTCTTTGTTTGGCTTCAATCTTAGGCCTTTAAATAGTCTTTGTTTGGCTTCAATCACAGGTCTTTAAATAGTCTTGGTTTAGCTTAAATCTGGGGCCTTTAAAAAGTGTTTCTTTAGCTTCAATCACAGGCCTTTAAATAGCCTTTGTTTGGCTTCAATCACAGGTCTTTAAATACTCTTTGTTTGGCTTTAATCACAGAACATGAAACAGTCTTAGTTTAGCTTCAATCCCAGGCCTTTAAATAGTCTTTGTTTGGCTTCAATCTAAGGCCTTAATTTAGCCTCAAATGTAGGAGTTTCAATACACTAAATTTAGCTTTAGTCACAGGTCTCTTAATTCACTTGTCGGCGTTTATATAGTCTTAATTATTTTCAAACGCAGACCTTTGAATCGTCTATTATAAACTTCAATCACAAGCCTCTTAAAACTCTGGAATGCTTTATTTTTGAATTTATTAATTTTGTTATTTATTAAAATTAGCTCAATCACAGCCCCCTTGCCCTGATTATTACTTTATATTTCATAATAATTTCACTAGCAGTTTATTTGCACATTAATAATTTCTACGAATAATTTGATAAGCTGCATAATGTTGCTGCTACTTTATGCTGTAAACTTCTGTTCTTTTTTTTTTTTTGTTTTTATTTCTTGCAAATATTTAAAAATAGATTAAAAGTAATTTGCACACACTACTTGCACAAGATATTGTTCAGCGGCGTTTGTTAAAATGCAAATGAGTTTTATTAATTCGGAAAATTACAATAAAAGTTAAATTTTAAATAATTGCTGAAAAGTTTTAACAATGTTATGCAAAAATAAAAACGAAATGCAATATTTAAAGATTTAAGATGAGAAAATAAATTTTGAGCGAAAATTTAATTGAAGATTAAGAAACAGATTTGTTTGTAAGCAAAAATTAATGCAGTTAGTATGGAAAAAGCTGTAACATTTTAGTTAAGCAATTTAGAAAGAATTATTGATAAAACTATTTGGAAGAGAAGAGAATATCAAACTAATTTGTTTATTTCTTATAGACTTGCATTTAATGACTTTAATTATATAATTTTTTAATATAATTTTTTATATATTTCAACTTTTCTTTCTCTGTTTAAAATTTATGCTTTTCAAGTACGTAAAATACAACTTTATTTACCTCATTAAAAGTTTGGTTTTATTACTTTTTTGCTGCTAAAAAGAAAACTTTCTTTTTGTGGCATATAATGGACACCATTATGTTAATAGTTACTTAAAGTAATATAAAGATTTGTTTAGCTTGAAAAGTAAAAAAGAACACACACACACACACACAAAAACCAAAACTTTTGAAAAATGAAATATTATGCAAAAAAGGACAAATATTTGAATTAAAATAAAATATCTTTATGTTTGTATAAAAACTTTAGAAAGCAAAGTACATATCATTTCATAATGAATTTGCTGAGTGGTTGTAAAAGGAACCTGATATAATGACTGCCAAAATATTCAAATTAATTTAAATATTTTTTTTAGTTTTCAACAATTTTCCTTTTACATTTAATTCACATATTATTTTATTTAAAATTCTTTAATTTCTTTTTAGAAATCATTAATATTTTGCATTCATCTTTTGGTATAATATATAAATCAGTTTTGTTCGTGTAGTTTCTACTTTGTGCAAAAGCACAAATTGTTTTTGTGTGTTTTCAAAAAATTTGACGCAAAACTTTTTTTTTTTTTTTTTTTAAATAAAGTTTTTAAAGTTTTTGTTTTATGCTGCATGTATTTAGAGCACACTCACAAATTGTATGTATACACAACTAAGTGCCTGTACAAATACAGATATAATACAACTATGGAATGAAAAAGAGTATCAGAAATGCAGCAAACATTTGTATTTGGAAATGAACACCATTTCCAATGAAATGTTAAACAACGATACGAGCAAAACTTAAGCACAGATCAGATACAAAGAAAGCAAAAATGTTATAAAAAGAAACTAATAACCCAGTAAAAAAAATTCGCGTTTTTTTAAACACTTAAGAGAAAAAGCGCATAATCGAGCGCTTCAATAAAAGCACTCTTTTGAAGCAGTAAATGCTTACGAATAAAATATACAAAAGAGATGCTTTTTTAGTGCTGACAACGAAGAAGGTTTGAAAGCGAAAAAACAAAAATGAAAGATTTACGTATCACAACGAAAGTCAATTACAAAACGAATATCACGCTTCTCAGTTAATATGAATTATTCTTAAGCAAAAACATTCAGATAGAATTAGAAACACATTTTAGGAAAGTGCTTTATTTGCATGTTTGATTCCATTAAAAGAAGCGCTTATTGTCAGCAGAAAGTAATCCTCCAAACCTGGAACAGCTCATACAAAAATCATGCATCCCATCAGCAGGTTTGCAGCGATTTGAGGTATGAATTCATACATAAAACCTGCTCTCTTTGGAGCACATTTTTTACTGAGAACTTACAAAAACAATGCTATATTCAATAAAGAAAAGTCCGAAAAAGGAATACTTTTCGATAGTGTTACAAAAACCTAACGTGCAATTTAATATCCCAATTGTAGTGACAAGCAAAAAGATTTTGCTATAAAAAAGGCAGGCAACCACTTTGAAAAATGAAAATGAAAAGCAAATAGCTGGCAAACTTATGGTACTATAATACAGACAATCATCTGTCTCTTCTATAGAACAGACAATGGTCTGTCTCTCTGACTTTGTGTCTATTTGAAAGATTATGTGCATATATCCTTATAAACATTTGTAACATTATTGAGTTTATAGATTTTTCGATTTTTTTTTTTAAAGAAAAATTATTAAACTTTTGATATTTAGTAAAATAATACTTCACAATGGTATTATTTGAATACCAAATAAAATTTCTCCAATCTTTGAATTTACTAATGAAAATATTTAAAACAAACATTTACCAAATTTCCAAAAATTATTTAATGAAAATTAAATTTAATGAACTCGAGCCTAAATAAAGAAATATCAAAGATTTAAAATTAACAGTTCAAATAAAAATAATAATTGTTCTTAACATAAGCTAAGGCACAAGCTAATGTTTGCGATTGTACTTCAAGTAGTAGACATAAAAATGTCGACGAAAGTGGACAACAAACATAATAAACAAATGTGTTCAGGTTTTCGAGACGAAGTCTTGACATGAATACGAAAACACTGCAGAAAAAGGAGACAACATGTAAAATAAATTGAAAAATGATAAATACAGCAAATTTCGAACCACTGGGTAACACTGGCTAAAAGATTGATGTTTGGCTGTTTGGCTAGCAGGCACCGCAGTGGTGCAGAGGGTTAGAACGCAAAGAATTCTGATGAGAGAAAGTGGTGTTTCTCGAAACATATGTAAATTCAACCCAGGTTCGTTTTTTTTTAACTCTTAATTAAACTCGGGCATGTTTGCAAGGATATGTTTTTCCAGCTTTGGTGCTCCAACTGAAACAATTCATCATTATTTCGTGGATTTTTGTTCTTTAGGTCGCTTTTTACAATTGCCCATAAGTTTTCAATTGAGTTAAGATCAGGACTTTTGGGAGGCCAGTCAAGAACATCAATAGCCAACATTTCACAAATCATGAAGTGTGCTTTGGGTCATTATCAAGCTGGAAAATATGCTCAAAGCAATACGTTTCCATTACATTTTTCAAAATGGTTTTTTATTGTTGCTGATCCATTATTTCCTGAACTCGTGCAATTGGACCCACACCACGCCAAGAATTGGCCACCCAGACAATAATAGACCCGCAAAGAATTCTGATGAGAGAAAGTGGTGTTTCTCGAAACATATGTAAATTCAACCCAGGTTCGAATTCCAAGCCAAGAAAAATTATCAATAAAAATTTTAATAATAATTTTCATTTAACAATTCCTACCTTCAGTAAAAATAATTTAATGAAAATTAAATTTAATGAACTCGAGCCTAAATAAAGAAATATCAAAGATTTCCAAAAAATTAAAAAAAATTGTTTTTATATAACTAAAATTTTAACTAACAAGTTGAACAAGAGCCTTTAAATTACACAAAAGAATGCGTCTAGGAGTTATTTATGCGTATGCAAAAAATCTTTAAATTTTGTTCATTATTTTACAAGCTGGCCATATATCCTTTTTTACTATTTAACAAAAAAAAAAAAAAAAAAACTTAAAAAAAATATTAAATTTGTAATAATACAAGATTTATAAATAATAATAAAGAATACACACCCACTGTAAACGTTCCTAAATTTCGTTCTAACTCACAACACGTAAAAAAGAAAAATATGATAATTCTCGTATTCCATTTCTCAAAAAACGGTGAGTTAAATAGATGATATTTACAGATTGATAATGGACAATGAAGATTGCTGATGATGCCCTTGGCCGGGTAGAAAATGTGTTCCAATTTGCCAATTGTTCCAGTACGTTACAATAGTATTCTTCAATATACGAACTACTAGCCTGAATAAATAAAATAATAAAAAAAAACTTTTCTCTTAAAGCCCTTGGAATTGGTGTTAACAAAATTTTGAATTATAAAACTATAAAATCTACACACTTACATACAACAAAGCAACAGAAAAAAAAACTTCTAAAACAATTGTACTACAGCAGGTGTTTTCTACTTAATTTTCTGTGCAGAGTTATAATAAAATAAAAATTTTGTCGAAAAAAAAAACAGAAACAAATGATAAAACTACTCATGTTTTACGAAACAAGAACATAAAACATGAGAAACAATTTCATATTTGTTTGCCACTTAAAGTTGTGCAAGTTGCTGTTTTGCGTTGCAGTTTTGGACATAACAATAAAATTGTTTCCCAAAAAAAATTCACAGAAAAACAATAATAGCAACAACAACAAAAAAATCCCAGAGAATTGTATTACGTTTTAAGAATTGAAATTAAAATAGAAATCACCGGTATAAATGTTAAGTTTTTTCTTTTTTTTTTGGGTTTTTTTCATATTTTCCCACTTGTTATTTTGCATAAAAGCATCAGTTAAACTAACACACGCCAAAAAATAAATGCAGATACTATAGCAACATGTACACATGCAGGTGTGTGTGTGTGTGTTTGCTTTAAGGTATGTGTTAAACACAGATATCCATGGTATAAATGGTTGTAGTAGATACATCCATATACATTGATACATACATAAATACAAATACACGTGTACAATATTGAGAGACAACAAATGGATTAATATGCATGCAAGCATGTATGGATATTTGTATTTATGTATGTATGTGTATTTTGGTGAGTGTGTAAACAATTTTTAAAAGTAGAACATGCGATTTTTATTTTTGTTTTGGTTTCAGCTAAAGTTGATATGCTACAATTTTTCTGTATTTGCATGTTAAATGTGTCTGTAGTATTTGTGTTGTGCTTTGATGGTATGGCTGTTTGAGTGAATTGCACATCAAATGAATAAGGACCCTTAATTTTACAAGGAATTCATATTAGCTTCAAACTTTAGTTTTTGTAGAGATATATTATAATTTTTCTAATCATATATAAGCTTCAGTGATTGGCCAGTCTGTAGTCAATTTGATTTTTAATTGAAGGTTTTTATACAGTTATACTTTTGCTAAAATTGCAAGTCCTGCTTGCCATGATATAAATTTTACACTTTGCGCGATATAATATGCTATTTAGCAATTTAATGTCAAGACAGTTGTTGTTATGAATTTAGTTTAAATAATTCAATAAGTCGAGAGATTAAAACTGATTACAGGACTCTGTACAAAAAATCCAATTATTGTTTAGAAAAATTCTTTAAAGTAAGTTAAAGGAAATTCTTGGACAATATGTTGAAAATCTCCTTTATATTCCTCCCCACTTGAATTTGTATTTCTTTCAATAACTTATCATTTGGTTAAACTAATTATTTACACATTTATTGCTAAGGATCTACTCTCCTACCTTACACTCTCTGCACCTGCGTAAAGTACGTTTCATTGGTAAAAGCATTTATCGGCTGTTGATTTATGGTATAGGATGGCGGTGTGGCTGCCAGCACCTCATTCGGGCCAGACCCGCCAACCTTAAGGAACTAAACTCTGTATAGGACGTTTTGAAGAATTTACTTATATAGTTAGCGGTAATTAAGGCACCCACAACCTGTGTTGGTCCTGGCCACAGCTGCTTACAGGAGTGGGCGAAGTTATTTATCTGTGACAGTAGGGTATCAAACTCCATGAATTCACTGGAACATTGTCGCAATTCAATGTTTCAATGATACTACTATGATTCAGCTAAATTCTGCTGAAATTAGGGAACTTATTCATGAAACGTAATGTTTTATGGTCGAGTGAACAGAGGATAACACAACACTATAAAGGAAAAACTCGTTCTTTTGCCCTCTTGTCCTATGTGGTAAAAATATTTACTGTAGAAACTTTTCCTGTCACTCTCAATATAAGAAACTACAGCTTTTATCCTCCCACCCAGGGTCTATTTTTTTTAGTTCCCATACAGTACATATTGCATGAGTAGCGGTAATCCCCTGGCGTTTTTTGTTATCTAAAAAGTTATATGGTGCCAGTGTTTAAAAACGTTTCAAATAACGAAATATTTTTTATTTAATACAATTTTTTTCCAATTTTGATTTAATTTTTTTTTTTTTGGAAAAAAATTATTTAAACTGTCAAGCCAACAACTAAAAGGACGAGTAATTTGATGCTCTTTATGTATGACAAATTCAGTTAAATTCGTTTAGTACTATAGAAGCTGTTCATATATCCTTTTTTAGAGTTCATTTTCAAAGAAGTAAATTTTGAAGCATTTAGAAAACAATTTCAACTATAGTAATATAATTCTAATTTATTTTGTAATTTAGAACTTAATTTAGGTTAAATGTTGTAGAAATTATTACTTTAATTTATAATTATTTATGTATAATTTCTATAGGTAAAATTTCATTAAAGTCTGTTTTGTTTTTGAAAATATATGTGGTTTATTGTGTTTAAGATTAGTTTTTGTTTAACAAGAACTTTAATTTAGATTCTGTTTAGTTTTCTTTTCATATTTACATTGCCATATTCAAATAACTCTCAGTATCCTTTGGCACAGCCTTTGTTTCTTATCCGGATTTTTGTTTTCAGTTTTTTTTTTGGACGTATTTTGTATTGCATAATTTTTTCTGTCATAAAACCAACAATAACAAATGCAACATGTAGCGTTTATTTGCATTTAAGAGCAACGAAAATCTAAATTCGGGCAAAGAGAATTGTTGTGGTAAGCTAGCAACAAAATTGTGCAGAGAAAAACAGATTTTTTTTTTGAAAACTAAACAAAAACTAATAAAAAAATTATTTTTGTTTAAAAATCAGCAAAATTTTTAAACACAAATAGCAATAAATCTTCTAATACTATTTAGCTGAAAGCTACATTTCCCACATTTTCCTGGTCACCTTCAGATTTAATGTTAGAAAACAATTGTTTTATTTGGGTTTAACTTTATTAAGGAATTTTTTATACGTAGGTCTGTATTTTAAAATTGCTTATGCTTCAACTTTCACCACCGCTTTTTATAACGACCTTTGTTTATAAGTTTTAATTATAAATTGAGAAATTTTTCAAATTTCTTATACTTTTTTTTGTCTATTAAATTTATTTTCTCAGGTTTTCTTTTGCAAAATAAATTGTTTTTTTTTTTTGTTTGTTTGTGATTTTTTCTCGTTTTAATTAGGCGTAAAGTTAATTAATGTTATAAGGTCGATATTAGAGATATAATAAAATAAAAAGGGGTTGTTTGATAAGTTTGTTTTTTGTGTCTGTTTAATATTTTCTTTATGATTTATTTAGTTTAATGTCTATAAGCCTGAAGGAGCTTAAATCAAAAGACTTTAAATGTTTTCTTTATTTGGTTTTTTTTTTGTTGCTACAAAAACCAAGTGAAATGTCCTTGAATTTGTTAGATATTTGTCGAGATTTCTGCAAAAGACTTTGAAGAAAGTTTTTTTTTCTTTTTAAATTTCTCTTTGATGAACTAAAATGGAGTGTTAAAGAAAACGATTAAAATATTTTAAATGAAATATTTGACTAATTAAAAACTGTTGTCTACTTTAAGGCTTGCATAATTACACAAAAACCTCTGACTAAGGCTCATGTAAACAATTTGGCGTTGAAATTGTTGAATTTTGAATAAATTCCTATAAACTAAAATGGTTTTATTTTCATAAAATATGTTGCCTAATTTAAGACGTACACAATTTATGGAAACTATTGCCTATTATTGACTAATTAAAAACTGTTGTCTTGTCTACTTTAAGGCTTGCATAATTACACAAATACCTCTGAGGAAGACTTCTGTAAACAATTGTGGCTTAAAATTGTTGGATTTATAATAAATTCCTATAAACTAAAATGGTTTTAATTTTCATAAAATATATTGCCTAATTTGAGGCGTACACAATATATGAAATCTACTGCTTTTTATGAAAAGTATTTGTGCAATAAAATGGAAATAGTATAAGAATTTATTATAAGTGCAAAATAATAAAAATTTTATAAATTTTCTTGCATAAAAATCTTTTTCACTATTTCAGTTTTTGCATCATTATTCTATCCTTAACTTAAAATACTTTGGAGCATTTTTCATTAGAAATCAAGTGCACTGACTTGCAGTTTATGTCTACTTCAATAGTTTCTTTATCTTTAACAAATAAATCTATCTTATTATTATTAATAAGATATCTTTGCCTTTAATAGAGATTTATTTCTAACCAATCATCATCTGTTTTTTTGTATGTTATTAATATCTAAGACTTTTAATAATTGTCTTTTTATGCCATTAAAATCACAAAGAATAAAAAGTTATATAAGATTTTTAAGAGCTACTCTTATACATTCCTATTATTATTTGCACATAACTAAATATCCATGTTGTGCTAAAATGTGAAAAATATATAAAATATATTAATGACTTTCTTCTTGGTCAAGTATCAAGAAAATTTACAGATATAATCATAAGAATAAAAACACTTGTGCTTAATAATGACATAACTATGTTAATGCAAAAGGCTATATGAATTCTAAGCAAATATATTGTTGAATATATAACAAAGGTAATAGCTGTGTTGACATTTAATAAACCCTTTGGTGTCATTTATCTATATTTATAAGTCTAGTGTTGTTGTAATTATTTACAGCAAAATAAACTTATAACACACTTATAAACAAGAACAAAGATTTCTTGTGATGAATTATCGAAAAGAAATCAACTTAATTACCAAAACAGATATAAATTTATATATTTAATTGTAGAAATAAATGTTTGGGAATATAAATATGTGTGAAAAAATAAGGTTAGCACTAAAAGTTTATTAAAATAATAATATGGTTTATCAAAGAATTCGGAAATCGTTCAATAACAGAGACACTAGAAGTGAAACTAGCACCGCCACTAAAGCAAATAATGAAAAATGCACTAGAACGGACACAAGAATAGGTTCTAGAACTGACTTTAGAAGATACGCTAAAATAACAGTCACTAAAATAGACTTTAAAAATACACTAGAACAGACACACTGCAATAGATACATAGGAAGAATAGGAAGACTCTAGAATAGACACTAGGACAGACATGGATAGCCAGCCGGACGGGCGGACGGACATTGATAAATCGACTTGTTGGGTGTGGGACCAATATTAATTGGCGTTACAAGCATCAGCACAAATCCAATATACCCCTCCCCATCCACCTTCCTAAACACTATGCCAGATAATAGGAGTAATTCTAGTATAGAACAGAGATCGGCAATGAATCGTTTTTTTACGATTCACAACTACTCATAACATTTTAAGTATAAGTGGTTTTACATCATTGAAATTTAACTACTCTGAGTTACTCAAACTCACAACAACGTTGACTTATAAATGCGGGTGGATATAAGTATGAGTACAACGCCGACATCGAGCTCATACCATTCCCAATATGTTTGATTCATAAACAACGGTATTTAGATTTACATTTTAAGAAAAATACTCACATACTCATAAAGTATTCAACTCAGTTGAGTCATTGAAAACAAATTTCAGCATATTCCGTTAGGTATTTATACAAAATAAGTAAAAAAGAAATATAAAAACATACAAGTAAGCTTATAGGAAAACATATTGAGGAAAATATAAATTTTATATAATTTTTATAAGCAGGCTGTAAAAAATGAACGACACATGAGTGTACGCGAGTCATACTTATTTTTTTTATCGTCTACCTACATTGAGTTAAGGAGAGTCAAAATAAACAACATCATACATGAGATTAAATCTGAATATAATGAGTACTTCAAACTTTAAATATGAATATTGGTTTGATGATATTGAGACAAGTATGAGTACGTATAAGTACGACAAATTATAAGTCATGATTCAAGTATACTCACTTTTTCAGTACTCATAACTGATCTCTGGTATAGAACATACACTGAAACTGAAACTGACACTAGGTCATATGTATATTTGCTGCCAACTAAAATTATATTCTTTGGAACAGACCTCGTATATTCTTGTATATTTTTACATCTTTGATAAGCATTACAAAAATAATAAAACGAACTTTATCATTTTGGTTTAAATGACTTTATTTTAACTTTTATGCCACTCGTAATTCTGCTAACACTTCTTCTGTCACTTCGAGAAACGTTTTGATTTTTATGTGTGTTTCCAAGTATTTGTAGCTAAATATATATATGTATGTATGTATGTATGTATGTATGTATGTATTTATTGTATAAATTTGTTATGTGTACTTTGTAATTAATTACTTGCATAAGTGTTGCCAATTATTGCCACATTAAATACATACAAATGATTGATTGATTATAGCTGTTGTAATGTTTTACAAAATTTTGTCATTTTCTCGGCAATTTCTTAACTACACACGTTTGTGTATATGTTGATGTGTTTTATTTTATTTATTTGTTTTTAGTTTTAGTTAGTTTGTATTGTGTTTATTAGTTATTCATCATCTATAACATGATTATGTTGGCATAATTGTCATCATCATTTGTTGTAGTAATAACAAGACACTGTAGGAATTTTTATTATATACTCGTATTTTAGTAATAATAGTTTGAAATTATGGAGGGTTTAATAAAGTGCCGAAAGGACTTTTGAAAGGCCTTTTACTAAAAAGTCATTAAGCAATATGGACTTTCTTTTTCGTTGCATACATAATCGCACAAACGTTTTCTAGAGCATTTTGGGATCTTTTAATTTATATAAGAAGTCTTTTCAAAAGCTTAAGTCAGCACGTACCAAGTTATTCCCTAAATACCTTAAATAAGGCCTTCACGCAAGTCAATTTGAGAAACCTTACAGTACTGCTTAAGCAGCTCTTTATGAGATTGTTTAAGTAGCTAAACCGAAATTAAGTTCTTATCACAAGATTTGTTGAACAACAATGATTTTGTACATACATATTTATATTTAAAAGGCAGCTACATATTTTATTACTCAAGCTTATGATTTAATTTAAATTGATGTATTTAAGTGGAAATTATTTACATATATATTATCTATAATTAATAATATGTTTAAATTGCAAACAATATTTGTCGTTATTATGAATTTTAATTTAAAACCATTTACTAAAATATAACTAATTTAAAATTAATTAAAATAAATTTATGTAAAATATTAAATAGTTTTTATTTAATACAGTGACGTCTAACCTCATTTAATTATCATCTATATACTAAAACTTGTATGTCAAAATGTTAAGCCAGTTGTGAATTTTACAAAAAAAAAACACCGATTTTTTCTTTAGATTGTTTTTATTTACTGCATCAGAAAGCTGTCTAGGGGAGGGTGCTGTATTTGAAGCAGATAGCTTCCAAGCATATTAAACGATTTCACTAATATATTTGATACATTATAATTCTCTAGTCCCAATTTATCCGAAGCAATTTTTTAAGCCAAGCTGATTGCCTTTTAGACATCGGAAGGAGGGGAAGATAAGACAAGACGATTACACACTTGATTTTACTAGCAATTCATGTTACTCTCTTATTCGTATTACATACACACATATGTTTTTAAAAATACAAGCAATTTAAGCAATAAGAGTGAGTACACTTGCTTGCGATTTGTCACCGCGACTCTGCTGACATTCTCTTTTGGTGTCCCTTCTAAATTCACCGTCTATTCAGATGACATTTTGATATTAAATTGTTTATTTCTCCTATATGCTCATTAGCAGATGTGTTGCCATATGAGACCTAGTTACATTACAGGTAGGGGAGAGGGGGCACCTTTGAACAATGTTGATAAAATCTCAGTTTACCATTTTTTCCGACCCTTAACCGAGTTTTTCACATGGCAACCTTGTTTTCTAGCAACGTCAACAACTTTTGCTAGTTTTTTCAGTCGTCGACCGAATGTAGACAAGTTTTCGCAGTGCCATTGAAAATTTTTTTATTTTTTTTTTGTAAGAGTGTAAGAAGTCTTCAGTGATCGTTTTCTTTCGCGAAAAAAATTTATGGCATTCCAAAATTCATTTCAAACAAAATTAAGTTAAGTTATTTGATATTTATGTAAAAAAAATATTTATTATAAATTTCCGTGAAATGACAAGCCAGTTCAGGTTTGAACAAAGAATCACGGGGCACCTTTGAACATGTTAATTTATCAACCGAAGTACCAAACATTGTTGATTCTCTCTTATTTTCTGAAAATGACAAATCCAATGCTGATCATGATGCTTTAAAGAAAATGTAATGTCACCTGAAATCGCAAGGCCTTTTCCGTATTAATAATATAAAACTTATTTTTGATCTGAATTTTTTTTATTTTTTAATTGTTAATGTTTATGTTTTTCTTAATAAATAAATCGAATTTATTAACTATATATAAAAATATAGCTGTTTATGTTATTTTTGGACATAAGCGCTACAAGAAAAAATTGCCGTTCAAAGCTGCCCCAGCCTAGTTCAAAGCTGCCCCATATGGGGGGCACATTTGAACACAATGACTTCATCCATTAAAAAAATAAAAAAAAATATAAATCGAACTAAAAATAAGTTACTTGTAGACTTAAGCTAAAGTTTATTTCCATATATATTAGTTAAATTATGTAAAAAGTCAATAAATCAAAAATATAAATTTTTATGGGGCCTGATATTTCACTATTAAATTTTCTATTTAATTTTCTTGACTACATAGTACGAGTATTTATTTATTTAGAACTAAAGTAACAATTTGTTTTCTATTTAATTTACAGTTATTTCTTAGCAGTGTTGCCAAATATTGTCTTTATTTCCATAAAATGAAATTTCATCGTGGCAACACTGCTGGGAAATGAAATAAAAATAATACAAGAAACAAGAAGACACTAGTTAAACCGTACTGTTCACTACGTATTTCATCTATAAACTCAAGTCGCAGGAGTAAAGTTGCAGGTAAAAGTCGCATCGTGTGAACTCCCTCTAAGAATTGTTCTGTGTGAACACCAAAGAAATTTCAAGGAAAATATTATATCAATCTGTTCAATAAAAATTGCTTCGGACTTGGGACGAACTTTTCGAGAAGTTTTGTGTGAAACCTTTAATAAAGTTTGAAAGTGATATGAAAACAAAAAATTTTGTATAAATGTTCTGAATTAATTAACAAATCCTTTGGCCTATTTAAATGATTTTAAATGAAATTATTTTTCCAAGCTCAGGCTGTATTTGGATTTAAAAAATTTTATTATAAACGAGATTTTTAAAAAGTTTCTCTCCCTAACCTCAAAAAACGTTTTCGTGCTTAACTCTGTAGTCCATTAAGCGATTTTAGTAATATTTAACTTACTTATTCTGTAAACTCTGGGGAATAATTTACTAAAACTAAAATCAAAAATGAAAATTTTAAAATGTTTTAAGTAAATTGAAATATTTAAATTTAATTGAAGCAGTATTTGCTTAAACAAATTTTCGTTTTTAAAGGGACGTAGAAAAAAGTTTTTCTCCCTAACCTCAAAAATTGTTTTTAATAAATAACTCTGGAGCGCTGCGTACAATTTAAGTGATATTAAGCTCAGTTGTGGTCAAAAGTTTCGGGAATAGTTTCGTGTAACACTTAGTTAATATTTATAATATTAAATCATAATTTTTAATTTTATTCCATTTTCTTCGATCTTTTTAAATAATTTTTTAGCTTAAGGTCACCTTTTGTGTTTTATAAAAGATTTTTTTATTTTTATTTATAATTAATTCGACAAAGTTAAATTTGTTATTTTTTAAACATTAAAATAAAATAATTCCTGAAGAAGATTTCCAAAGGAAATCGAAATATCGAATTAATTATAAATAAAAATAAAAAAATCTTTTATAAAAAACAAAAATTTTTATTCAAAATAAAATTTAACATTTTTTAAAATATTTTCTTGAATTATTTTGCAAACTTTTAAAAAAGTACTTTCCTATAGAAATTTTCTTTTTAAAGGAACGTCTAAAGAGCTTTTTCTCTCTAACCACAAAAACATATTTTCACAAAAAGAAAAATGTTCTGTGGTCCATCTATAGACAGTCTACATATAGTTTTCCACACATAGTGGAGCCGTTATTTTAGGTGTCTGTTCTTAAACAAATGTGAAGCAAGTTACCCTGCAAATAATATTGGACTACGTGATCCATTTTAGATGATAGGGACTACTCACAACATGGTCCAATGTAATGCAGTCATGGACCATGTCATAGTTAAACAAGAGTTTGTAGTTAAACGACATGGTTTCGTATTAACACGATTGCATATTGAGTTGTTGTTGTTGTTTAAAACTAACCCTCGTGAGTACTCCATGGGGAGTAGTTTTGGGACTACTCCGATGGGTTATATGGTCCAGTCCTAGGACATCGCAATGTTAAATGGACCACCTTTTTTTCATATATTTGGAGTAGTTTTGGAGTACTCCTACTCCTCTTTGGACTAGTCTTTACATGCATGTATGGACTAGTCGCGTTATTTGCAGGGTAATTTCAGGGACATATTTTTCTTGAAAGTAAATTTCCTGCTAAAATTTAATTTTTTAAATTGTTTTCGTTTAAAATGAACATGTCGTTTTAAATCGCAATTTCGTTCTTTTAATTATTAACTTTATAGACAAAAGTATGATGTCACATCTGTTAATGAAAATTGTTCATATAATATTCTCAACTTAATTAATATTTCTTATTTCGATTTCTTATTCAAATAATCTGAATTCTTATTTTCTACATCAAATTACATTCATGCTATACAAATTACAAATGAACATTTGCGAATAACTGGCCAAATTATCTGAAAAGTCTAATGACATTTTCAATAGTTCGCGAACATTTAAAGAATTCTTAAGTTATTCCCGAACATTTTGGTGCAATTAAAATTGTTTATTAAACCAAGCGACTCGCTAACATATTCCAAGGGTCTACTATTTAGTCAATTTGCACTTTTAATAGCATTTTCAATGATTCCCGAAAAGAGCTATTTTTTAACCAAAAATTCCTGCATAATTCCCGATGACTTATGTTGAATTTGTATTAAAAATTTTCAATAAACTAATTGAAATCGTTTGAAATTCCTACATGCCAATTTAATTAACTATTCCAAATAAATCTATTTATTATAATTTTTCATTTCGAAGCGTCATATAAAGTTATTAAAATAAGGCCAGTTTTTTTTTACAAACCTATAAAAAATTCTTTTATATTTTGCTGCTTTTTTGACTTTAAATGAAAATGAAAAAGTTTTGACATAAAATGTTTGTTTCTTTTTTTTTTGTTTTTTGTTTGTTTGTTCATACTTTTTTGGTCATTTGTTAAGTTTGACTGCAATAAGCCAAAGTAAAAATATCATGTCTCGTGGCCGTTGTTACTATTTTACTTCTAGCATACTTTACACAAGAAGTTGAAAAAAATATTTTTATGTATAAAAGTTGTAAAAGATTTTTGTGACTTGACTAGAAAAATGTGTATGAATGTTATATTTTTACTTTTATTATTATTTTTTTTTTCAAAAATACTTTTTATTTTGGAGCATATATTTGGATTTAGGCAGAGATGCTTAAACTTGCTGGTAAGGTACTAAGTATCTGTAAATGTTATGTAATTTTACCTTCTTGTAAAACCATTTGACCACCTCTGCTTTTTTATCTGCATGAAACGTGCCCTTTACTACACTCCCCAGAAGTCCGTCTTGTAATTTTATAGACTTTTCTAAACATAACTTTTCCGTTCCTTAGAGGCTGCTGTTGAAAGTTTATGTTATTTTTTTCCTGATTCCTTTTTTTCCTTTGAGTACCTTTTCCTAGTTTTCTTTTTAAAATATTTTTCCCTATCTATTTCTGTGCACATAAAATGTAACATTTGTTAGAACATTGTGAATGAGTGAGTGATTGAATGAATCTTTCTTTATAAGCTACAATAAATATGACCATGATACAATTATTGAAATTAAGGTATGAATGTATTATAACAAAGTCAGGCAAAAAAAAAAAAAAAAAAAAGTTTTCTTAAGAAAAAGAAAACTACAAAAGACTAATCTAAATGATTTATACAATATTTTTCTCTTTATGCCATAACTTTTTTATGGCAAATTTTAGTTATAAAGTATAAATTCAATAAATAGATTAAATGGAAAAATATACATACATAATTTGTTAGGGAAATTGATTTAGTGAGTAAGATTTTTTTTTTTTTTAGTTTGTAATAAACTAATTGGCCAAGTGAAATGTTTAAAATTATTAAAAATAACCAGGAGTAGCTTTAAAAACTAAAGTATACTTTTTATATAAGAAAATTTGTAGTATATTTTTAGGCTTATTGGCACAAATTGACAGCAAACACATAATCACGTCGGATTAAAAGTGCCACGCTATCTCTGAAACCAAGATAATTAAAAGCCCCCCACAACTTCTATTAAATTAGGACGACTAAAAGAAAGCAAAACTACTAAAAGAACACAGATAGTTATCTGTTAAACAAAGACCATTTAAGACTACTAAAGTAACCACGATGGCTATGACTTTAAGACTACTAATGGATTAACTATTGCAATGAAACTGAGACTAAAGGTACGCTCACACTTGGAAAATATTTGCAGAGAAACATGTAACTACTAAAAAAATGTGTGTGAAGATAAATTCGAATTTAACTAGCACAGACTAGGTGAATGGTTGGCATATTACACTATCCTTTCCAGAAATATCATATTTTTCAAATCCAAATTTCTCAGATTCCAAGATTATTTCAGACAACCCACTAACACAGTTCCAACAGGTACCCTTTGGACCACCATTTCTATATGCGAGCCAGTCACCTAGTTTCCATAATGGTCACAAATCCTTTCCAGAAATATCATATTTTTCAAATCCAAATTACTCAGATTCCAAGATTATTTCAGAAGTCCTACTATTAATTTGATGCCAACAGTTATTTTTTTGTATCTTTTTCATTTCTAGAATTATTGCAAATATATAATTCAGGCAGATATTTTTATTATAGTTCAATTAGTTTGACTGTTAAGTGCTTAACAGTGCTCTGTTGAATGAAACATTATCAATGGTAAAAAATTTGGTTTTTGTCTGTGCTAGTTAAATTCGAATTTATTTTCACACACATTAAGAAAAATATTTTTCAACTCGTTTATTTATTAAAAAAAACGCTTTGTTTATTTAGGACAAGACACAAAAAATATTTAGTCTTATTTTAGTTGATGCTGTTTGATCTTGCAAAACTTTTGTAAGAGTAACCATCGTCAAACAGATATGTGCTAAAACAAGTGGTTAAGCTTTTTTGACTAAACATTTGCCATATGTGTGATCATACCTTAAGACTTTGATTTTGATTTGAACACTACTGAGAGATATACATATGTTTGCTGTGTGGTACATTTGAGTTCCATTTCCACTCTTCAAACACTTTGGTACCATTTCTTTAAAACTGTCATGTTTATAAAGATGATTTTCGTTTGCAACAACCAAATGTTTGAGATTTCATCGAACATTTTGTAAAGGCTAAACAGTTCAATGACCAGTAAATTCAATTGAAGTAATGAATATTTTTTTCTCTGTTGCTTATGTCCCGATTTTGCAATCCGCCAGATCACCTAAATTGACAGCAACAGATTACATTTTTTGGAAATTATTTAAATGAAAAACTAAGTAAAAAAGCCTAATACGAAAGCTCTCATACAAAAGCCCTTATAATAATTAAAAGTTCGTTTAACATGGCCCTGGCATATTCAATAAGTAGTAGGCAAATAAGCTCAACTACGGAACATATGAACCAATTTGTTCCCTAAATTTTTACATAATTATTAAAAGTTATATGAATTTATTTTATAATGCATACCTGCGTCCAAATTACCGCATTCGATATCAAGTAAAATTGATCGTAATTTTCTTATTTGAGATTATGGCATTCGATATCGAGCAAGAAATTTCGATATCGAAATCATTTTTCGATACGATAGCTCATTCGATCATGAATGCGGTAATTTGGCCCCTGGTCTAATCGAAGAGTATTGTTTAAGAACAGCTTCATAATCAAGAAAATAGTCATGTTGTCAATGGTTCCTTTGTTATTAAGACATTCAAATATTTTATTGTATTTTCTTACACCCAGTTTGATGATACGTTTATTTGATTTGAAAAATGCACATGTTGATACATGTTACGTGTTATTTTGAATTATTAAATCAAAAACTCGATTTTGATTAATATTCCGATGATACCTACACTTTTGGATTTTTAACGATCTTTTGTTAAAATTTTTTCAAAAATATTTTGCATTTAAGTGGCTGAATTTTGATAAATTTCCTTCTTCACTGTACGCTTGGCTGTGTGAAAATTATATGATCACGCCAGAAAATAACACATGCAGTAATTGATTTGCTTTATGGCAAGTTGAAACCACATGTCTCTTACAATAATAGCATTAAACTTAGGAAGAAAGAACTCAGTTATAATGTAGCTTGATCAGAGACATTTTCTAACAAGTATGATCCAGTGATGACTTCAGCCTAATAACCGAAACAAATCGATTCAATTACAATCAAATTCTCTAAGCCCCAAATACTTAAATTTACGATTTACAAACCTAGTTTAGGTACAAATATGCTAAATAGATTAGCTAGATTCTGCTCCAAAAATTTCCATCTAATCGATGAGGTGCCATAATTTATTCTACGAACTCTCTTCGCTGTATCTGTTCCCTGCAAAAATCTGTGGAGTACGTGGTTCATTGTAGTGACTACATCATGGTCCTATGTAATGCACTTATGGACCATTTAATTTTCAAAGCAGAACTTCTTGGTACACGACAATTATTCGTGCTTTAACGACCGTAATCGTTGTTTAAAAACATTTGATCTAGTTACAAGGAGTAGTTTTAGGACTAGTCCCGTGTTATGCAAAGCTGGATTATATGGTCCAGTCCTAGGACATCAAATGGATTATGTTTGAAATTCTCCTGGTCCATTTTGGAGTAGGCCATACATGCGTGTATGGAGTATTCGCGTTTTTTTGCAGGATTGTAGTGTCTGTTTTTTCTACAATCTGTACTAATATCTGTTTAAATGTCTGTACTAATGTGTACTCTAGCACTTGGTCTAGTGTTTATTCTATTGTAATACTAGTTAGTTCTAGTATCAATTCTTAAGTGATCGTATTATGTTTTAATAAAAGTATTCTTCCACTTTAAAGTTTAATAATAATTATATAGTCTTACCATCTAGTCATAAACTGCAACATATTGAAAGAGTAGTACATACCTGTAAATAAATCAAAAAAAAAAATACAAATAAGTATCACAAGTAACACAAATGTAATCAATAAATTTATTGAAATTATTCTCAAAGAAATTCCTAGAATTGCTTGTCTTAAATGCCTTCACAGCTAGATAACCTAAGTATGATTTCTTTCTACTTTATCTTAAAGTCATTACCCAAACACATTTAGTTTCTTAGCCACACACCAGTCATTCATTCCCATTGGTAACCCAGCTACTCATTGCCAAACTCTGTCATTATAGTATTAAATTACGATTTATACACTCAAATATTTCTATAATCACCATCAAAAAGATGGGGGATATATTAAGTTTATCAAGCCGTTTATAACACATCGGAATATTATTGCTAAATTTACAGTTTTTAGTTAACTAATGACAAAGGCTTAACTAATGATTCTTTATTCGCAATACTTAGCTTGCCATAAGAATAACAAGTAATAGTTAAACAATAGTTAGTATTTTAGTTTACCAATGATTAACTAATGACCGAGAATTCGGCCATTAATCGTAGCGCAAAAAAGTCTATATATTTTGGGTCCTTGTGAGATTCTAAGACAATGTCCGTCAGTTGGACCGTTTGTCCGTCTGTTGAAGAAAAAAAACAATTAAAACATTTTTTAATCCACCGAAATGTTTGGTAAAATTCGTTCCAGTAGGATCCGAGTTATATATCAAAGTTTCTCGATATTTTTTTTGCTAGTTACTTCCTTCAAATATAATGCAGGTAGTATCATGAAATGTTGCACATTTCCTGTTGAAAATGTTGGTAAACGGTAACACGATTTCTCATAGCACCCACACAAATGTCTTTCCGGAATATGCCTTTATGGTACATAAATTTCTATAGAAAAGCCGTATCCATACAATATTTTGTAAAATAAGTTTCATAGTGCGTAAAATGAAATCAAAATGATATTTTTTTTGCCTGGGTTCATATTTAACCATAGCTGCCATATTAAGACCACAACCGAAAATCACTTAAATGCGCATAAATCTCTTGTAAGCATCAGCAGCAAGTTTAAATTCGACACCAATAGTCTCCATATAAAATTTGCTACCGAAAATTTTTTGAATGTGAGTACGCGTATTCAGATATGAACCTTAATTGCGATAATCGCAATTAACGCCATTATTGAGCTCAATATTCCATATAAAATCTCAATTAATTATTTCGCAATAAGCACGAAATTGTTATAATATTGAGTAAGATTTCGAATGCAACACTGTTCACAACTGTGTTTAGTGAGCAAAATTGTATAAAATGGCAAATGTCAACAAAAGAAAACAAAAGAAATCATTAAAAAATCAATGTAAAGATTTGTTTACATAGAAACACAACAACCATATAGAGTATTTTTTGTATTGTTTTCCAACTGTCAAATGATTTGTGAGTAAGCTGAAAATTGCGTATACCTGAACACTTTAAATAATATTGTCAATTAACCGAATATTGACTCAATTAAGTTTCATATCTGAACATAGTATAAATCTCTTATTAAAATCATCAAGTTAAAAGTGAACAAAAATAATCCAAATATACATTTAAATTGTCGTACATTCCGTACGTAAATAAAAATTGTCATACTTAATTTTTTGATGATCGGTTCATATTTGATCGTAGTCCCTATATAAATAACACTTCCGAAAATGTTTTAAATTCTCATAAATCTCTTATAAAATTCACTATCAAGCTAAAATTCAACACAACCAATCCAAATATTTATTTAAATTGTCGTACCAAATTTCCTGATGATCGGACCATATTTGACCGTAGCTCCCATATAAAGCCCAATTCCGGAAATCACTTAAATGAGCATAAATCTCTTATAAGCATTATCAGCAAGTTTAAAGTCGACACAAATAGTCCGTACGTAAACAAAAATTTTTTGATGATCGGCCCATATTTGATCGTAGTTCCCATATAAGGTCCACTTCCGAAAAAATGTTTAATGTACAAAAATCACTATTAACTTAAAATTAAACAAAAAGAATTCGAATATACATATAAATCTTTGTACAGAATTTAATTATGATTGGGCCATAATAGGTCATAGTTCCCCTATGAGGACTACTCCCGTAAACTCATTAATCTACATAAACATCCATATCTAACCGAATTTGTACACAGATCAGTTATAAGTGTGTAAAAAAATATATTATTGACTTTTGTGAAAGTTCATTATTGGCCATAGCATCTATAAAAGTTACACTTCCGAGTATACAGAGGTGAAAAAGAGGAAACGATTTTCCACCTTCTCTACGAATGCCCAGCCCTAAGTGTCAAGAGACATAAATTCATGGGAAACTATACATTGAACAAGCTTGGTGAGGTAGCCGGGTCAAAACTCAATGATCTACTGAGATATCTCACAGCTACAGGTTGGGTCTAGCAAGACACGACTTTTTTGTACACACATATTAGCTACAGTATGTTGTATACGACATTAAATCTGACGAGTGGTGTGGTCTTTTAAAACGGGGTCTCTTCGACTCTACTTAAGTGTTCGCAAGCAATGAACTACCACGTAAACCAACCAACCAACCATACAGAGGTGACAATTTTGACATTTCAAAAAGCCAAAATCAGTTTCCTAGGGCTTGTTGGTACCTTATTTATTATGTGTTAAAGTAAATCGCTTTATATTACCGTCTCCAAAATTATAGTTCTAAAATGAAGACACAAATATAAATTCTTGCTTATGACTGGAATATGCCTAAAATTTTTGCAAATATCGTTATTGAGTTGAAATTCCAACCACCATAATAAGTGATTTGGTGGTGGGTGTATAAAATTCAGCACAGCCGAATATAAATTCTTACTTGTTTTTTATTTGATAATTTTTCTTATGTGTTGAAACCATAAATTTTTGGTTTTTAGCTTAAAACCACATAAATATTATATTTCCATTTAGAGGTTTTCGTGTATGTGTGTGTGTGTGTGGGTTTGAATATATATAAATATTTATCATGAGTGAGGAGCGAAAAATACACCCGAAAAATTTTAAAAAATGTTGGATATGCTACAAACTTTTAGAGGAAAATTAAAATAGAATAAAAAAAAAAACTAAAAAATTGTTATTAACAGTGAGTTAAAATAGGGATTTTAGACCTTATGTGATTGACAAAAAAAAAAATTCCATGTTTTGTACGATAAGGTACCCTTCTTAATACAAATCTTATTAAAAACAATCCATTTTGGAACAAAATTTAAAAGGTTACAAACTTTTGAATACAAAATTTTAAATACGTTTAAATAGAAATAATAAATACAAGAAGTTTCAAGTACGATGGTTGCCAATTTCTACAAAAAAAAAAAAAAAATATAATTTCAAATCCTAAATCCTTTTTCAGTCACATAAAGGTCATCCACATTTCTTAGATAACCTAATTTTTTTAATTTTTGAGAAAGTATAGCTGACCATATCTTAGTCACCGTTTACACAGTGAAATATTGTAAAGAGAGAAACGGGTGGGGAAGATAATATGAAATTTATATCCCGTTCTCGGCGACACGCTTTGTGCTTTCCTTCTTTTTGTTTACATTTGCTATACTTTCTGACATTTGCTTTACAGCCATCCCCCCTAAATACCGACGGAAAGCGTTTTTTAAATGCCAAAATTCCTCATGCTCATACATTTTGTATGGAGCATACCGAAACAACACGGCGGCAACGCTTTGCGATTGGAAAATCCGATTTTCACAAGGCGTTTCACAGTGAAGTTAGTTGCAAAAGAAAACAAAACAAAAAAAAAGCGAAATAAAACAACAATGTCGAGCTGTTACAATAAACAGGGTCGTTTTATTTATTTGTTTGATAACCCAGTTTTTATCGTCAACGTTATGTCGCTTTTGTTTAGGGATGGAGTATCAGCGCTAATGCTCAGCGTAAAAATACGTTCCGCTTTCCGTCGGTATTTAGGGATGACTGTTATTGTTGTATATTTGACTTTGTTTGAATAAAAATAAAAAAAAAGTAAATAATGTACTATTATTTATTATTATTTATTTATTTCACAAATTAAATATACTTACATTAGCAAATTAAATACATTAGAAATTAAAAAAAACACAACATTGCAATTAGACAAATGTCAAAAAAAAAAAAACACAAATATAAACTGGCAACTGACAACAATGTTTCTCTGTATGACCGCGAAGGAAAATACAAAAGAGAATTCCAGATGTTTCCCTTCTAAATATGTCCCTATGTAAACGGGGACTTAAGCACTTCTTCCATATTGAGCTATTTTTCTTCAATTGGCTTTGAAAACATTTACTTTTATCTCCCACTGTTTCGTTGCAGTTATAAATATTCCTCTTTCTCTCTCTCTCTCTCTCTGTGTGTGTTTTTTAAAGTAAACATAACCTAACTTATCTACTGTCAATTTGACATATGAAATAAATGACAGCAAATCGTAAACTATAAATATCCATACCAATAGTCATACATTCCAACTAAAATGAACATTTCACACAAGTAAAATGTTGCCAAAAGTACTCGTAACAAAAAAATGGTGGTGGAGCTGGGGGAATGCATAAAAAATACTTCAACGAAATTCCCCTTTGACATATGAAGTTTTAATTTATGAAGTCATAGTATAAAATCCCTGTAGAAAAAACTACAAAAAAAAACACATCTAGCTAGTTGAGTATGTAATATATGAGGAAGAGGTTGAATGTTTCTGGTATTTTTTATGCCTTTTGCGAGATTTTTTGCACATTTTTTTTGTTTTGGTTTTGGGCATAAACAAGTATGAAATTGTAGCCTACATTTTTTGACATAATCGACTTTATTTCAGAGGAAAACACTTTGGGTTTTTTTGCTTTAAATACTAGAGAGCGTAAAAAAAACTATTAAAAAAGGCTACAGTGGTTTGTTAGAAGTAAAAAAGAAAAAACTATAAAAATTAAAAATATCATGAAACGTAGTTTAAGTAAAGGGTAATATTTTAGCAACTTTCCACTTTTCTAAATTGAGCTCATTTCTGGTTAAATCGACACGTCTAAAAAACAAATTTGCCGTATTTGGTGTGAAGAACATTGCAAGAACTACCAATGCACCCTGACAAATGCTCTATTTGCTGTGGCTTATGATGATACCAGCCCATAATCCACAACTAATGCATCACTGTACTTTGTTATAGATGACGAAGGCAGAAACGTTACTGATACACATTTTTTTTTTTCCCCTAAATGGAAGAGCTGGACTTGGCTGACATGTGGTTTCAACAAGACGGTTCCATAATTAACGTGACCAGAGAGTTTTTATCAAAAAACGGGATGTTAAGGATGAGAAAGCGGGATTGCAAAGTAAATATAAGGAAAGGGCGGGATTTCTAAAATAAAGATATGAAAAAGTTGGTTTTATACATAATCTTATATTTATTTAAATGTTTTAAAAATGTTTATGTTTTTTTGTAAAATAATCAATTCTGAAACTAGAAAACTCATAATCACTGCTGAATATTAAATTACATCTATTTTACAAAAAGGATTCTGGTGAATTACTATTTTATAAACTGTTCAAAATTATATATATTTATATTTTTGTTTGGAACTTATAAAATTTGCCAAATTCTTGAAACAAAAAAAAAAAACATTGATTTACAAACCAGTGAAAATTTAAACAAAAACATTAATCTGAGCATTTTTCAAAATTGAATTGTTCTTGAAGAAACGTTAAACTCTAAATGGTTAGAATCTAAATATTTTGAAAATAAGTCTGCCATTTCTACGAGTAAATGGCTGGTCCGATCGGAACTATCTGAACATCCTCTCAATACTCAGAAAATGTGAAGGAAAATTCCAATAACTGAGTTTTTTACTTTACATTCGTTGCTGGTAAAATATTTTAACGGTCATAAAAATCTGTTACTAAAATAACGACAATTAAATTCAAATGTTTAAAAAGAAGAGGCCAACGATCACAGTTTTGAGTTTTTAAATTTTCTTCCAAATTAGCCAAAAATTTAACCGGGATCAGGTCACGTTAGACATGCCACACAGCATGCGAAATAATTTTCCAATTGAAAGGCGAGTTTGGTGAACAATTTATTTCATATTTGGGCCGCTCAAGAACGTATGAGGTAACGCTTTTAGATTATTGTTTGTGTGTTATGTTAAGGCTCAGGGATAAGTCCACAACGTTTGACGCTAAGTAAAAAAATCTTATTAGTTACCCTTTTTAAATAATTATTTCAAATTTAACTTTTTTTTATTTATTCATTCCAGCGTCCAATGGACATTTTTGGGGCCAGTTGGCAATATTAAAAAAAAACATTTTTAACACACGTTGTTTCGTTTTTTCTAAGCGACATCGCACTATTCTTAAATTCATTGAATTTCTTATATTAACAACGTAATGTTTTCTAGGAAACAAGATATTATGTAATGATTTATAGACATATAGTAGAAGCTGTAATTTGTATAAGCCATGTATAGGCAAAATATTATTTGATATATCTCTGTATAAAGATAATGTTGAAAAGTTGAGTGGGCGATTGAAAACTGTTTTTAGGGCTTTATTTTATCATGCAGATCACTATTTTTTCCAGCCATATACGATAGCCAAGTAATTTAGGTGGCTTTGAATTTATGTCTGGTAAATTATTAATTTGGTTTTAGTACTGAACTTATTTTTAAATTTATATATTAAGCCCGTAGCGCAGACAATTTTAGATTTTTACTGCCGTATGCAAAAAAATAAAGTAGGTTTGAAGTGTGCTTTTAGACAAAATTTTCATACAAAATTTTCTTAAAGTACCTTTGAAGTCTACTTTAATTTTTTTTGCATAAGGCTGTTAATGTGTAACTCCCATGATAAATTGCTTTATAACTGAATTCAAAGATATTTTGTTGAAACAGTCTCATTAATTAACTAATCTAAAATACTTCTTAAACTTAAATTATCAATTATTTTTTCGCCCGAAGCAATCACAACTTTTGCCCGTAAATGAATCTTTAACCCTCTAATTGTTAGTTCAACATTAGTATGATCTAGTCTGTAGGAGCTCCCATTATGATAAATCTTTTAAAAATTTATTTCCTCTCCACAAATCACTGTACCTTTGGCTAAATTTTTTTTTTCTTCTAGATTTCTAAGTTTAGTTTTGGTCACGGTTTTTTAGTTTGCACACTCGCATTTACCATTCAATTTACACACAGGCACATTTACTCCCTCTACACATACATAAACATACAGTCACAAAATATAAATATAAAAAACCCACTCATACATTGAAATACAATAAAAAGAAGAAAAAAAACTTTGATTAATGTTTGCTTCCGATTTGCATAAATCTTGCTTTAGCAGTTATACGGCAGCAATAACAACTACAAAAACAAAATTGCTTCATTTAACTTTATACCAGTGATGTTCAAAAATAAAATGTAGATGTATTTGTGAGAGATTTTGCACAGCAAACATATTGTCATACGCTTAAAATCAGAAAAAAGTAAAGAATTTTTTCCAAATGTAAACACCTTATGAAACAATATCAGGGACCGTAAATAACAATTATCAATATCGAAAACCAGTTTTAGAACAGTTATTTTGATAAAAAACAAAAATAAGTCTATCTAAACCAGTTTTTTATTTTTCGTTTTCAATTGTAATTGAATAGCGTGTGTTTGCTGTGCTTCGATCAACAAGAAGCAACAACAATGCTTAACAAATTTCTGAAAAAAATGACGATAGTCCGTCGCATGTGTTCTCATCGCTTGCTGAACGACGAGTGAATGAATGTTTTTAAAAGAGCATAACAAATGTGTGTAAATTTTTCAAACAATTGTTGTATGGGCTGAACATCACTGCTTTATACTCACACATGTACACTATATTTTAACGGTGTACATTAATATTAGGGCAGTGCAGAATTCACCGTTCAATAGATGTGTTAAGTTCGAATTTGTTAGTCTCTCAGCTCTGCGCTCTTACTTTAATATCTGACGTTGTTTCTTCGACTATTAATTAATATTGCTTTAGTTTTGTGTTATGCAAGTTCTAACTCTGTTTGTCTTAGCCACATTGCAATGATCCTGAGAGTATCGGTATCTTCGTCTAAGAAGCATGACCTAACTACATCAGCAATGTTATGGGTGAAATCAATGTTAAGGTATGGACACACTTGGCAAATATTTGTCGAAAAAGACAACGCAACCACTAAATAAAATATATTTGAATTCGTTTATTTATTTAAAAAAAACTTGGTTTGTGTAGGGCAAGATACAACAAATATTTAGTCTTATTTCATTTGATGCTCTTTGATCTTGTAAAACTCTTGCAAGAGTAAACAACGTCAAACAAATTTGTGCTAAAATAAGTGGTTACACATTTTTGAGTAAATATTTGCCAAGTGTGACCGTACCTTTAGTGTCCTCAAGAATATTTAACTACAATATATCATTTGTCATAGGGAAGATAATATAAAAGCTGATACTTGGAGGACTCCTGCTAAAGTTCTGTAATGCTAGATTCCTGTGTTGATAACATATCAGAGAGTTCTAGTTTTCTATTTGTAATTTAATCCATTAGTATCCTTTTTATGTAGTTTGAGACTTCCAGGTTTTGAAAAGAGATTTAATGCTGAAGTAGTGGTTGAAAAAATAGGTCGATTGCGTGGAGGATGTATAATGGAAAAAATGCGTGCCTTAGTTGAATTGTCTGCAACCAGCAACCTAAACAATTCATTACTCTGCGCAAAAGTATGCCGCAAAAGATTTTATCATTCGGTATACACGATTTTAGAATACTAACTAGATTATTTACCAGACATTGTGGTATACATATGTCTTTATTTAACGTTAGCATATATGTATGGCTGTACGAAAAAACCTCTGAAAAGGTATTTTGCGACTATTTAATACAGGAGACGTGCAGAGTGAAATGGTTCGAAAAGGCCTTATTGGACCCTAGCGAAGCTTGAAATAGCTTAAACCTATTACGAATGAATTTTTTACTTAATAAAAAAGTTTTTTTAAATAAAAAAAAATAATCACCCCTATCGTGAATAAAAATTCCACATGAAATTTGTTACCTTTTCACATTTTTCTTATTAATGTTCAATGTTAGAAAAATAAAAGGAAACAAATTTCATGTGGAATTTCTATTAACGATAGGGATGAATAAGATTTTTTTTAAATAAAAAGTTTTCTTCAAAATATATATGACAACGCTGATTGCAAAATCAACAGTTTGCAGGACCCTCCATAATAGAAAAGTTTTTTATGATGCAAGGATTGATTAAAATTGATGCATCTTAAAACCACTCATTGATTTATTCACTTATTTGCAGCCCAGATTACACATTTGACAGTGCAAATGCAAGCGTTTTGCCGAATTCGGCTGTAAGTTAAACATTTGACAATGTATAAAATCCATTTCCGCATATTGTTGTTTTAAATAATAGTGGTTACGGACTGAACAACTAGTTGATACTTTTCTGCTGAAGGGGCTACTACGCATAATTGAAAATAGTTTTGGCAATCTTAAAGAACGATACCCTTGTCTGATATTTTTTTTTAAGAGAAGTAACACTCAGGCAATTAATATCCGATATTTAGGTTGAGGAAGTAAAGGTAGTGAAAGTAGAAGAAAGCTTTATATCACAACTCTGCAATTGCACGTTATGTTTGTTTTAGTGAAGCGTTGCAGCGCCTCTGGTGGTGAGTAGGCGCACTATTTTTAAAGCTTGATTTTATTGCCTTTATATAATTATTTAACTTCGGAGTGCTCTGTGATAAATATTAGTTATGATAGATAGATAAAAATTTAATAATTATCAGAAACTGATGCTGTTTCAGTGGCAATGGCGGGAAATCACGCCTGGGTTACAAATACCAACTCATGCTTATTGGCCAAACGCCCTAACCAATTAAGCATCCTTGAAATTAAATGAAATGTAAACTTTAAGATGTTTTAAATATTTACAATTATTTAATAATTTAATTAATAACTTTATTGTTTTTAAAACTTCTTTTTTTTCTAAAGGGTGATTTTTTAGCTATTATCTTTTTGGCAACACTGGTTTAAACAGCTGATGCACTTTTCGTGTTTTGTTTCAATGTCAAACATCTTCAGCTTGGTCTATAATTTAACCATGAATTGTCTTACAAACGAACAATTTAAATTAAAAATTATTGAATTTTATTATCAAAATTTGTGCTCGTTTTTACCGAAAAATTATGTTCCGCGACGAAGCTCATTTTGGGCTCAATGTGTATGTAAATAAACAGAATTGTCGATTTTGGAGTGAATATCAGCCAGAAGCATTGCAAGAGCTACCAATGCATCCAGAAAAAGTCACAGTTTGGTGCGGTTTATGGGCTGGTGGCATCATTGTACCGTACTTTTTCAAAGATGATGCGAATCGTAACGTAAATGTGAATGGTGAGCGCTACCGTAAGATGATATCCAACTTTTTTTTGCCCAAAATGCAAGAGCTTGACTTGCATGACACGTTGTTTCAACAAGACGGTGTCACATGCCACACAGCACGCGCAACAATGGACTTATTGAGAGGCGAGTTCGGTAAACAATTTATTTCACGTTTCGGACCGGTCAATTGGCCGCCTAGATCGTGCGATTTAACGGGGTATGTTATAGCTCATGTCTACAAGCCCGCTTCAATTGACGCATTGGCAGACAACATTGAAGCATTTATTCGTGAGGTACCGGCCGAAATGTTGGAAAGAGTATGCCAAAATTGGACTAATCGGATGGACCATTTGAGGCGCAGTCAAGGTCAACATTTGCATGAAATTATCTTCAAACATTAAATTATATGAACCGTACTATCGATTCAAATAAAGATTTCATGCATTTTTCTGAATTTTATGTTTTTTTTTTTTGAAAAACTTTCCTCTAGCTTTTAAAAAATCACACTTTATAATTTTTCTATATACACATGCAACACTGCAAGTTCTTCTTCCATTTTGTTAATGCGGCCCATTTTAACAGGTTCTATTTGGCAATGCAAAGTGATAAGTTTGAAATGCAATTAATTTAAAATACTTTGTGGAACACAATGCGCAAAGACTTTATCAAGACTGCAAAGTCTTTGCAAAGAGTGCAAAGTCTTTACAAAAATTTGTTTAGTGCAAAGTGAGATTTACAAAAAAATATTGTGCAACAGAAAGAAAAACACTTTGCCAAAATAAGCAATTTAATAAGAGCAAAGTGAAAAGTTGATAAGTTGTTTGCGAAATAGGGCCCAGCAGTTTGGCGTTTTGTTAGTTCTATTGTTTGTTTGTTCTACTTTCGGTGCTACTGTTGGTTCTTGCTTTTAGTTTAAAGTACATGCTAGTGTCTTAGCTATTGTCTGTAGTGTCTGTTTTAGAATCTATTCTAGTGTTCTTTTAGCTGGTTAAATCTGTATTACCCTAATACTTACAAGTCGTTAGTCAGTTCTGCCTACAACTGCCTCACTGCACTGGAAATATCTTTATGTATTTTTTATATTTGTGTTTTTTTTTTTTTTTTTGTTTAGTTCTTACTCCTACAATATTTTGTTATTTTTTCCACGTAACCAAATTCCTTGGCTACTACTTTTTATGTTTCGCTTTCGTTATAAATTATTGTCGTTTACTAAACGGCCAGCAAGAACGGAGGAAAACACTAGAGAAAATATAAACAATACGATGGAATGTAATCTTGTAGCGTTTAGTTTTTTTTTTTAGTGTTTGCTGTTTGTTTTGTTGTTGTTGAATGTTCTCTTGGGATACTAGGCGAACTTTCTCCACAATGACAATGGTAAACATTAACCAGCTAAGGAATACTGCTGCTGTGTGCCAAAACAGTACAAGCATATCAAGTTAGCAGCACAACAACCATAGGCAAAGAGAAAAATAAAGGTATTTTGTATAAGTTTGTAACTAGTTTGTGTGGTATGAATGTTTGTACTGGTTTATTTCCTTTCTAACTTCAATATCTTCCTGACATTGTATACATACAGACATACATATATAGTTCTTTATGTCCTCTGGGTTATCAAGTATTGTGGTGTGGCGATTTGTGTGCTGCTGTGTGAAATGACATTACAAATGAGAGGTGAAAATATTGGGGAAAAATGGCAACAAATCTTTTTTTGTGAGAAGCGAGAAAGAGCAGAGAAATGGCAATAGATTTGTACATCTTTCTAAATGAGGTCAAAGTTTATAGATTTGAAAATGGTATTAATGACTTTTATTGATTTAACAATAAAAAGTTTTCTTGCTATGAGCTAAATAAAGTTAGAGAGCACAACGCATGTAAACTTTTCCTTTTTTTTTTAGTTAGGTTTTTTCTAAAATGTAATTTCATTTTCTGTTTTTGCTGTAAACAGATATTTCCATAGCGAAATTGTTTCATTTAAAATCAAACTTTTATTGTTTAGAGCTAGCAAAAAAAAAAAACACACACACTCTAAGAAACTGGTGAAGTGGAACCTTTTGCACTTAATTTTGCTGCTTATAGAAATGCTGTGAATATAGACTAATTAAGATTAATTAATATTCATTTAGGGTTTCGTTTATTTGAATGATTTAATGGCCTTTTTGTAGCCTAAAAAGAAAAAGTTTGAGTAAAGTTAACATTTTATTAAAGGTTTTTAATCGCACAGCAAAATTTGTTTAAAGATTTCTAATTAAACCTATACGAGGGTGGGTCGGAAACTTCTTAGCCTAGCACAGAAAGAATATAGTTCGTGTTTCAAAAACATTTTTATTTTTCAACATAATCTCCTGAAACTTCAATACATTTAGTCCAATTCTATCTCTTGATTAAAATAGTTTTCCTCAAGGTCTTCAAAATATTGGTTTACAATTGGAGGTAAAACCTTGCCAGCTAGGAATTTTTTCTAGATTTGGTAACAGGCAAAACTAACTGGGAGCTAAATCAGGAGAATGAGGTGGGTGGTCCAGCAACTCGTACTTTAATTGGTTGATTTTAGCCATTGTTAAAACACTCTTGTGCGCTGGTGCGTTGTCTTGATGAAAAATTATTTTTTTGTGTTGCAAACCAGTACGTTTTTCTCGAATTTTTACATTTAGTTGATCCAAAAGGTTGCCATGCAGATAGTCAGTCAGTAAAATACCTTTGAAGCCCCAAAAACTCATTGCCATAAACTTGCCAGCCAATTGAATTGTTTTTGCCTTCTTTGGGGCACTTCCTGCAGCTTTAGTCCATTGCTGGGATTGTTCTTTTGTCTCTGGAGTATAGTAGTGGATCCATGTCTCATTAACAGTTATAAAAGGACACTTAAAATCCATTTTATATTTTTTAAAACGATCCAAACAAGCTTGAGAAATTTTCATTCTTTTGCATTTTTCGTCCACTGTTAACAAATGCGACACCCATCTTACAGAACCCATAAACTATTGGAATCTTATCTATTGGACCGCTTATTTACAGTTAAGTACAACGATTACGTGACAAGAGAATATGGAATTGGAGCAATAGTACCACAAGGAAGTGTTCTTGGACCAACCCTCTATTTGATTTACATCTGTGATTTACCTACAAACGATATATTAAATATTTCTACATTTGCTGATGACACCGCAATTATTAGCTCGCATGAAAATCCATATATAGCATCTAGTATACTAGATGGCTACCTAAGATGTGTGTAACCATGGTTAAACAAATGGAGAATACGAGTAAATGAGTTAAAAAGCAAACGTGTTACGTTCACATTGAGGAGGGGTTGCTATCTATCTGTCACACTTGATAATGCAAATATACCTCAGTCCGATTATGTTACATACCTTGGTATTCACTTAGATAGAAGACTTAGGTACTAGGCGTCGTCATATAGAAACCAATAGACTTCACATGAAGTTAAAAGCATCTAGCCTTCACTGGTTAATCAGTGACCAATCTAAGCTAAGCCTGGACTATAAAGTCACCCTGTATAAAACCAATTTGGACATTTGGAATCCAATTGTGGGGAACTGCTAGTAATACCAGTATTGAACTTATACAGAGGGCCCAAACAAAAATTCTTAGGACCATGATGGGCGCACCCTGGTACATAAGAAATGAAAACATCCACAGAGATCTAGAAATACCATTGGTAAAGGCTGAAGTCAGAAGGGTCTACGAGAACTACATCAAAAAGCTACAAACCCAGCCGAATCCGCTTGCTAGAATTCTAGCTCAGAGCCAGACGGTGTCGAGGCTTCGTAGAGCTTAACAGCCAATAAAAAAAATTAATGCTCTGTTAGAGAGTAATTAGATTTAGTGTAATTAGATAGAGTGTAACGTTAGACGATGAAGAAGACACTTACTGTTTACGCGCAGAAAATTAAATGTATTTTTTGTTTTTGTTTTTAATGTAAACTTTTTCGAAAATAAGCTTTGAAAATGCTATACGAAGTGTAGCGAAATATCAGCAATAAAGAACTTTTACATACACTTGACCTCGAGGTCGAACAATTTTATTGCTTGAAAATTAGTAATAAGATTTATTTTAGTTTTAAGATTTGAATACTTATTGTTAGGCCTAAGGAAATAAGGCAGATTCAATAAATAATAAAAAAAAGTAAAAAAAAAAAATCTTGCAGAAAGCTTTTTTATCTGCAGTTCTTCATGCAAAATGAAATGGATTTGATCATTTGAGATGCCCATGATATTGGCTATTTCACGCACTTTTATTCATCGATCATTTAATACCAGATCATGTATTTTGCCTACAATTTGTATTGATGTTGCTGTTTTTGGACGTTCACTACGTGGTTAATCCCCAATGCTTGTACGACCACGTTTAAATTCAACAACCCAATTTTTTTTATTTTGAATATGAAGCAGCACTTTCACCTAATACATTCCATAATCGATAGGAAGTTCTTGTTTCGATAAACCTTTTTTATTTAAATATTTACTAACACCTCGAATTTCTAATTTTTCCATTGTAAAAAAATCGCGGATGCGTCTTTTTTGAACACCTGAAGGAGTTGCCAGATCGAAAAGAAATTTAACATTAGTTCTTAGCAGAGATGTAAGTTTCCAAAACACTTTTCTTTTTTCTGTTTCTACCGCCATTTCTGTTCTAGGCTAAGAAGTTTCCGAACCGCTCTCGTAAGTATGCTACAGATTTTCTTTTTACTTGTAGTTCATTTTCAGTCTCGCTTTGCTAGTTTTCTGGCAACTTTTTTGTTCCATTTTTTTTTTTGTTTTTTTTTTGAAAAAAGAAATAAATCTTATGCATTGTCCTTGTACGAATACAATATTAAATTAAGGATTTGTTACTTACAATATTAAACCAATCAAAAGTAAACTAGGCAAGCAGTAATATCCATTCACACACTATGACTTTACCATGATTATGATTTCTTACACAAATCTTGGCCAGTTAAGCAGAGACCTTAAAATAAAACAAAACAAAAAAATCAACTATTTACGTCTGCCTAACCAAAGGCAAAAAAAAAAAAAAAAAAAAAAAAAAGAAACCAAGGCTTTAAACATTAAATGCTGTTTTATTCCTTTAGTTAGCAAAAACTCCCTTTTTCGCATACAGCCAGTCAGTCAGACACATGAAACTAAAATAAAGAAAAGCAACAAAACTGAAAATGAAAACTACCAACACCCATCAGCTTTAATGGTGAAACATAAATCATTGAAACTGACATTTCAACATTTGTAGAATTGTTTAGAAGCAAAGAAAAACAAAACCAAAATGCATGTATGTTTGTATGTATGTGACTCTGTATGAGGTAGAGCTTAAATTAAACACACACTAACATGTCTAAGTGTAAGTGTGTCTATGTCTGTGCTTGAATTAATGTGTGTGTGAGTGAGTGAGTGACTGACTGAGTGAGTGTAATGTGAACGAACAATTTGCGTAAGCTTTTTAGACATTTCCAAACAAAACTAACTATAAAACAACTGCAACTAACAACAACAGCAAACTACAAGAAAACTAAACAAACAACTAAACAAAAATTGTTAACTACGAGTACATACAACCAAGCAAAGACACAACACAAAACAAAAAATACACAAACATTTCAGTCTGACACACACTTTCACATTCACACATAAATCCATATAAAATCCATTCGATTCCAATGTTGTTAGTTGAATGCTTATGTATAGCTTAAGCTTTTGTTGCCAGCAAATTATTAGGGGTGGGAAAAACTAATTTCGTTGAACAGGCACTAAAACAGAACTACTGAAACAGACAGAACGGATTGTATCTAAATCTGAACACTAGAACAGATCCTAGAATAGGCACTAGTCACTAAAACACACAGTAGAACATATAATAGATGTTGTAACAAACACTAGAGCAAACACTATAACAGACACCACAACAGGGCTCTGTGAAATCCTATGTCTTTGCGAGTATGCCACCCCTAATTAGGCATTCAGCCACAAGAACACAGTCAAAAGAGATGTATGTATATAGGAGAGTAAAGACTCCGTGATACTAGAGCAGACACTATAACAGACATCACAACAGGATTCGCTAGGATGCCTCCGTCTTATATAGGCATCCAGTCATAATCATACCCTCAAGACTGAAGTATAAATGAGAGTAACGACTTGATTGTAATTGTTTCTAGTCATTGGAATATAGTTCGAATCATGCGCTTTATAAGGACTTTGTTGAAAGGCATTAAGATTAAGCCCAGTACCGTCTTAATTATGTTATTTCTGAATACAGTGGCTGTGAACTGGCACATTAACGAGCTAAAAATTGTGGTATTCTAGAACCTGAGTACATACACGCAGAAAAAAATATAGTTATGCATGTTTATTACAACTATTTCAATATTTTAAAAATTTTTTTTTTTTGTAAAATTTCATGGTTACTGTAATTATTTATATGATTTTAGCAACCATAATTAGGTTAGGTTAGGATTTATATGACTATATAAATCATGCATATGGGCAACTTAAAAAATTTGCGGCACTTAGAATTTTTTTTTTTTTTTGTCTAACATCAATGTCGATTTACGATATTTGGGCATGTGAAATCCGTTCGCGTTAATCATTTTTACTGCGGTTTTAAGTTAAAAATTAAATAAATATTTCATACAAGTATGTTTTTGAGGTTAGAAACATTTTTTTACTCCATAAACTTTTAAATCTTTAAAATCGTTTCATGCGTTTTCAATTTTAGTATCAAGCTCAGTAGAGTCTTCTATTCGATGTATGTTTCAGCGTAATTGATACAGCGCTTTAGTTGTCACAAAGCGAAATGTGTGTGGGAAAAACTGCCGCTGCACCCGCCCGGGTTGAAAAAAATTCTTTTATTTTGCACTTTATCAGTTAAAAAAAACGTTTTTTTTTTGTAAAAATTTTCAAAATTTCATTAAATTTTTGCGTTTAAAAATTTTAAAGTGCGTTTTCGTCTCGGAGGTACCCTTTATGAAGTTACTCACATCACGCAATACACTGCCCAACTTAAAAGACAATTTAGTTTGTCAGACGCAAAAAAGATACATTTTTACAAAATTTACGCTAATTTCTTTAAAGTTTGTGATTTCCGTGATACGCTATTGGTGCGCTGACACCAACTTGATACACCTCAAACTTTATAAAATTACGCAATTCTGCACTTAAAACTCATTTTTATTAAACGGCGCAAAAACCCTTCAAAAAATTCAAAATTCGCAAAATTTTCGTTTCACTTGTAAACCACATGCAACTTTTCACCCAGCAGCGATATCAAATTTTTTGTGGATATATCTACCAAGTGTAGTGACTATATCTTGTATTGGTTTGGATCTGACAGCTAAAAACTATTACAAAGAAAACGGAATAGATGAAAAAACTCTTGCAAGTTTCAAGGCGTTTTTTTAATTTTTCGAATTTTAAATGACCGCCAATTCTGAAGGTGAAGACTTTTAAACGTAAAACTTTCCACGTCATATCCTTCAAATATAGTCATCCAAATCCTGTACAATAGGGCGGGCCAAATTTTTTGCCGATTAGAGCCGCCCCCTAGGATGTTTCTATGGACAATTTTAAGCAACTTTGGTGAAGAACCATGGGTCTGTCTCGATTTTCGAGTCTCCCACTTTTCAAAAAATTCAACATCGTGCGAAGACAAATGCTTCAAATGACTTTCGGTACTCGTTGATGTTGTTACGGTTTGCGATGTAGACGGCAATGCATTTTGATCCATTGTACACTTTTACTAAAAGAATTAAAAAATAACTGAAATTACCGAAAAATTTTTCTCGGAAAATGGACGAAAAATATTACAAATATGCATGAAACGCCCTCTGGTGATGTTCATAGGTAAAAATAAAGATCAAAAATGAATTTCTCGACCACAAAAACCCCCCATATACACATAAAAAAGATAATATAATGAATAAAAAATCGAATTTCGAATCAAAATGATGTTATAGGGAAAAAAATCATTTTTTGAAAAGTGGGAGACTCGAAAATCGACATAGACCCATGGTTCCTTCACCAAAGTTGCTTAGAATTGTCCATAGAATCATCCTAGGGGGCGCCTCTAATCGATTTTTTCGGCTCCATACAAATTGGCCCGGCCTACTGTACAACGTTTTTTTCAATTCATAAAACCTAACGGAATATGAGCCATATTATGTCGGTTTCAGCAGGTGCTCAAAAAATTTTAAATACTCCATATGATTATAACAATTATGTAATGATTATGGTAAGAAGTTTTATGATGAAGAATTATACCATACTATGTTGTTCTCTATCATAACAAAAGAGCAACAAATTATGATAAATGGATTCATCATAAACATAATTGCCACACATATAGACATAGTTACTACTATCATATATATGATTGTAGTAATCATCTGAATCGTAACTTAACCATATTGTGGTTATCGCAATCATAAAAATAATTACATTGACCATAACAATGTTAAATGTTAAAATACTTATAAAAATGTTGAAATTTTTGTGGTAAAATAAAATTTTCATCTGTGTGTAGAAGTGAGATGCTATGGAAATGTCTTTCACAGTAATGCTGCAGTTGCCTACGTCCCAATAAAAGCTTGGTATATTCAAAAATTGTCACCATTAAGTTGGTGCTGACTATTCACTATTTGTACTAATCTGGCTCTAGCATTACGCCTCATGTGTCAAAAAACGCAAAGTGGGGAATTTAGAGAAAAAAAAGAAATAAATCTGTGATTTCTAAACCATAAATTCAATTGAAATAAAATATTACGTGCCTAGAAAGGAGGTGATGATGAGTGTAAGTTTTAAATTTTAATTTCATATACCAACCAGTCAGTAACGATGACAGGTTGTTTAAAAACATCAATTCAACATAAAATCGATAATCTAAAATATGATTTAAACAGAATTTTAAATTGGGCATCAGCTAATGGTCTACAACTTGATCACAAGAAGTCTAAATGTTGAATAATTTGTAAAAAATCTGTTGTAAATAATGAGGATCTGAAGTGTATATCTTGGAATTGCCAAAATTGAATTGGTGAAGTCTGTTATGCTTGATTTTCACTGTCAGTTTTGTTGTCATGATTGCAAACATAGATGACGCCATATGACAACCCGTTTTCATACAATTGCCAACAATTTGACAACAAAAATGACATAGTGAAAACGCGACCTTGTTGTTGTTTTTTTACTATTCGCTTACCTGGACTGAACATATTAATCAAGCTTGTGACAGAACTTATGGTAACGTAACCACTTTATAAAATATATTTCAACTCGTTTATTTATTTAACTTTGTTTATTTAGGACAAGACACAACAAATATTTAGTCTTGTTTTTTTTGATGCTGTTTGATCTTGCAAAATTTTTGTAAGAGTAAACATCGTCAAACAAATTTGTGCTAAAACAAGTGGTTACACTTCTTTGAGTATATATTTGCCAAGTGTGACCGTACCTTAAGTATAAATAACTTGTTTATAAATTCCGCCACCACTAGCCTTGTTTGAGACAATTTTTTTTTAACTTAAATTTTAATTCCTGTCAAAACTTTGAGAAAAAATTGTTCAAGCAACAATCGTACCTTTAGCCCACTGGCAGAAGCTGTGGCAAACCTGCTTCAATTTTAGAAGCAACTAAACCCTGAAGAAACTGTTAAGGGAGGTTTTGAATGTGAGAATTTAAAATTGAAAGTACTTAAAGTCAAATATTGGCACCTTCAATTTCTTCTCAAGTGCAACCTTTTAAAAGAAAAAAAATCTATGTACATTGAAGAAACCGTAAGTTCCAGGTCACCTCTTACTCTCTTTTTTCCCCTCTCACCCACAAACTCAAAAGTTGATCAGCAAAAGTGGCAGTGTGTGACCCGGGACTAATTGAAATATGTTTGATTTTGGCCTTATTAATTTTTCTTTATAACAGCAATTTTTTTTCTTTTACTCATCATTCGGATAAGAATTACAAATGGGAATGAAAGACATTTTGGCTTTTTGAAGTTATCAGGAAACGTTTTTTATAAGAAACTGTAAACAAAAGAAACCAATTGTCTGAAGCTAGATTTACACGATTGAAATTTTCTTCAAAATTTATTGAACAAAACTTTTGAAGATTTTATTGATGCCGTGTAAACGAGCATCAAAATTGCATCTGCCAATATTGATAACAATAAATAATTTGACAGCATGTTCATTCTTTTGATTCAAAACCATATCAATACATATACATGTGCTGGTGCTATAATATTGATGTGTTTTCCATCTAATGCCCCGATTGAATTGGAAAAATTCCACATTTTATTTATACTTTGGGAAATACTCTCACTTTCCTCTTCTGTTGCTGGCATCTGCACCAATAGATATTATTTTTGATATGTTTTTTTATTTAATATATTAGGTTTTACCTTTGAAAATTCATCTTTTAATACTTTTAATATTGCATATCGATGATCTTGATCTTTTAAACAAGAACATCAGACTTGGGTAACTGTCCCCAGACGCTAAAAATCTCAAAGTAATTACCAGGCGTTTTCCGGGGAATAAAGATTAGCCTTTTCTATTGATGGGGTGACGAGATTAAGCAAATAATCAAAATCGTCTGGTGACAGTCGCACAAAGTTTTTGTATAAGTCAGAATTATTCCTTATCAATCGCTCCCTAAAAGAGACATACCTTCCAAAAGAAAAGGTCGAACCCTATGTTCCTTTTGTTTTTTTTTTTTTTTTTTTTATTAATTGTTGCTTTTTTTTATAATAATAAATTATTTCACAAAAGAAGCAAAACAGCTGATAAAAGTCAATATTTTCAATATAAAAAGTTTACCAATAGTGCAGATTAGCTTCAACAAATTTTGATTAAATTTTTATCAAAAGATTTTGAAATATATTGAAAGAATATTTTGATCAAATATTTGAAACGTGTAAATAGAACATCAAAATAAATTTTCAAAATTTTGATAAGACTTCAAAATACCTTCAGTCGTGTAAATCTAGCTTAAGTTAAGTTATAGAAAACGATAAACAGTCGACATCGTTATGGAATAAAAGTTTTGTAACGAATTGATGACGACGTCGATAAAAATTGATGTTGATATTAAATTGATGGCGATGACAATGACGCTAAAGGTGCCATCAGACGGGATGTATTTTACATATGTACTGTCAAATTTTCCATCTGTAAAAGTTGTACACATCGTGTGATACATATGAAACTTTGCATATGTAAAATACATGTGGAAATACCTACATATGTAATTTTTTTCGATTAGAACACGCTCTATTTTCCTGTGACAAACATAAACAAAACAGCTGATTTGTTTTGAAACAAAATTGTTTGAAAAAATATATTGTAATAAAAATTAAAGAAAATTAATTTTTAATAAATTAAATTATGTTTATTATATTTATTGCAGTTATATTGGCCAAAAGAAGCAATTATTGAAATTTATACACGTTAAAAAGTCAGCTTTTGTTTACATTTATAGGTTATGTCATACGGAAAAACATAAGCAGGTGTGATAGCAAAAATTATGAATCGTATGTAAAATGGAAATTTTGACATACATACGGAATTACATATGGGTAAGAAAAGTGACAGTACATATGTAAAATACATCCCGTATGATGGCACCTTAAATGGAATAAGGGTGATTGTATCCTGTTGTATTAGAAAGGCAAATAATATATACAAATCAGACACTAGAAGAGGCACTAGAACAGATACTAAATTAAAACAGATACTAGAATATACACTGATTTCGTTTATTTCTAAATAACATTTTCCTATTACGAATTAAATTTTTCTCTTAACTTTTAATTTTCAAACTAATAACCAGCTCTGTGTGAGTTTGGATAAGAACAAATATTGCGTTTGTTCCTAAATTGCGATATACATACATATATGCGTGCTTACATGTTAGTGTAAAGGCCCATAAGAATTGTGGTTTTTGTTGCTGTTGTATTAGTGTTTGTGTTAGTATTAGTGTTATTATTATTGCTGGAGAGTAAACCCAACAAACCAAAAGGCTTTAAAAATCGTTTGTAACAAACTTACTACCATAAGCGTTACGTTTGCAAAACTGTTATGATAATTATTGTAAAAGGCTTGTTAACAATTATTTTATCAAGAAAATTGAACCCTTGTGATAATATTTCTAGTTGAAACTTACAACAAGTTTAGAAGCGCAATTATGAAATAAGCTTACTGGAAAATAGTTTTTGAAACATGATTAAAGTATGCTTATTTTTGTAACATTTTTTTAAGCTTATAAATTCAATTAAAATAATTCTTTTTAAATTTTATATATTTTTAGTTTTAATTATTTTTTTCATGTTTTTCATATTTATATGTATAAAACTTATAATAGAAGTAAAATGAAAAATTAAAAATATTCTTAAAAATATAAAAAGCAAACAAACGAAATTCATGAAAATAGTAAGATATAGCAAAACTAGTAAACAATTTACAAATAACTTTAATTCTTTACAATTTTTGACTTTTCCTTATATTTAGTTTTGCATATTTGTCTATTTTTGGCAAATTGGAAAAATGATTTTGTACATTTTATAAACTCGTCTTCACCCAATCCAATAGAAATTGCGGCATCTATAAAATTAAAAAAAACGAATGCATTAATAAATGTATAAATAGGTACTATATATAGTATATTACTTCTTATGGCTCTTGATGTACGCAGGGTACGCACATCAATTATGTCAGATTCAACATCTTCTTCAGAACTTGAAACCTCGTTTTCACTTTCACCCAAATTTTCATCACTAAAATTGAAACTAATCTGACTAGAGCTGGCTGGAACTTCACTCGAATCGTTTATTTTAGGTTTTTTAACATTTAAAAGCAATTCAACAATTTCTTTTGATTCCTTTCGAACACTGTGTTTTAATTTATATGGCATTTTTAGAATTTAATTTTAATTACCTTTTTTAACACAAATTTTATATTATTTTTATTTTGTAATTTATTAAAATACCACTCTTAAACAATTTAATACACTGATTTTGTCAAACAAAAGAAAAAGACTGTAATAAAGAAGAACAATAATAAGAAAATCAAGAAATAAAATAACGGGATCTTTTTACCGAAAACACTTACAAAACTATTACGAGTATAAGTCTTTTATAATCACATTCGTAAATCTTGTTTTTCTTACTAAGTATATAGTAAGTATTATTGCAAATACTATTGTTATACGAAGCGTTTTTGAAGGATTATTTTAAAAGTGTTCATAATTTACAATAAAATAAACCCATCATAAGTATGCTTATGAAATTTTGTAGAAAATTCTTAATTATAAGTTATTTTTTGAATTTAGTTACATTTTGATTATGCCTTGGTTTGTTGGGAAGTCTGAAACATATACCAGTGATAGGCCAAAAAAAAAACCCCAAGTGACCCAAATAAATCATTTTGCAATTGTATGCCAGTGACGACTGACGAATGACCAGGCAAGTAAGCAGACATTATGTTTAACCAACTACAACAAACAAGCAAAAATTCTACAACTGTTTGCTATTGTTGTATTTTGAAATATCATCCTAAAAACTAAAACACTTTTGTGGGGAAAACCAAAACTAAAATAAAAACAAAAAAAAAATTCTATAGAAGTTTGTTTATGTGTAACGGCGTAAGTATTTGTAAATGTCTAAGCATAAACAATTACTGTTGGTGTATTTATCCTTAAGCATTTTTCTGCTTGTGAGTGTAACTATGAGGTTTTGCTTGTTTCAAACATGATAGTGCAACTGATTTTTTTTTTGGCTCTGTTAATTTTTTTATCTGTTTTTTCCAGTACAATTTCATACATTAAAAAAAAGTTTTGTTGTTCTCATAAATTCTACATTCATTTAGATTTATGTACTGATCCATAAACAGGATGTTAGTCATTGATTTAGTCACTTTCTCACTTAGACACATTTGCACACCAGCATTATCCGTATCATCACCGTCAACATGCTCATCAACAGCAGCCTCATGCATGATGTCCTAAAAGTTTATGAACTATTATTTTTGAAATCGACTAAATGTAGAGAAAAATCAGACAAGCAGTGTATTGGACAAAGGATTTGCTATGACAACAACAACATCAACAACAGCAAAAACAAAAAATGCCATAATAATGGCCACTAATGATAATAAAGTTGTACAAAGCGACAATATGGCGGGATCATAGAAACACTATGGAATTTATAAAGCGTGAAATGAACAGAAAGAACCAAAGGCGTTAAAAGATATGACAATGAGCTTTTTTTCTTAACTGAAGACTATTTAAATTTATGGTTTAACAAAACATACTTTAAACTAAATTTAACTTATTTTCAACAGATTTTAGTTTTTTAAACTAAACAATATCTTTAAGTTTTTATGTTTACTTTAAACTCTCCTTTCTTTAATATAATTAAAACTATTTGCTTTAAATTATGCTTAAGCTTTATGCACATTTTTATATAATTTAAAAATGTTACATATGTATGTAGATGAGTTCAAAGTTCTGGACATAAAGAGGATTGTGGTTTTTGTTTAAGTAACCACTTTTGTGGTTTCATTTATTTATTTAAAACACTACTACCTTTTTGCATTCAAGTAAAACACTTTATAACCCCTCACCCAGACATTCATTTGTACACATACACTCAACACTATAAAACGATTGAAACAATTAGTTTAAAGAATAATTTCTATTTAAATATTTTGTTAAACAGATGGTCATTTAAGGCAACTTTCATTCAGTGTTCGGCAAAGCGTGTTTTAAATAAATAGTTTTATATTACATCTCAGCTGACTTGCAACCAGGTTGAGGTCTGCTGTTTTGTCAAAAAAATATTTATATACATATATTGGATTTGTGCTGATGTTTGTAACGCCCATTAATATTGTTCCAACACCCACCTTAAAGTATACCGATCGACTTAGAATCACTCCCTGAGTCCATTTAGCAATGTCCGTCCGCCCGTCTACCTGACTGTTAATGTAAAGTTTGTGCGCACAGTACAGGTCACAATTTTGAAAATATGTCTATAAGATTTGTTATGTGATATTTTTTTTCGGACCAAGGCCGGATGGGATTGAAACTGGTGGAAATCGGTCTATTATTTCACCTGGCCCCCATACAAATGTCCTCCCGAAATAGGACTTTAACGATCATACGAGGTCTGATTAAAAAATAACCGTTATTTTTAAATTTCGTAAGTTACGTATGTGCGATTTTGGAATTTCTTTTCTGTTATGTTGGTACACATGTCTGTTATATATGTTGGTAATATCAGCCATTATGGATTGCCTGTTTGTTTTTGACAGATGAAAAGGTTAGTCGTGTTTTGGTGTGCTCTTCGATTTTTACTATTCGAAAAAATGGATCAAAGAAACTGTATTAAGTTTTGTGTAACAAATTAAATTAAATGCGCAAGGACATTTGAAATGTTGACTGTGGCGAGTCTACTATGAGCAGAACATAAGTGCAATTGTGGTATAACCGTTTTAAGGAAGGCCGAGAAGATGTCAATGACGATGTTCGTCCTGGTCGCCCGAGCACTTCAACAACCGATAAAAACATTGGAGCAGTGAAGATAATGATTTTGGATAATCGTCAAATCACTATCAGAGAGGTTGCTGATGATGTTGGCATATCGTTCGGCTCATGCCAAGCAATTTTTATGGATATTTTCGGCATGAAACGTGCGGCAGCGAAGATTGTTCCAAAATTGTTAAATTTTTAGAAAAACGCTCAGGAGCTGTTGAACATCGTCAACGACGATCCACATTTCCACAAAAAGGTTATAGCTGGTGACGAATCATGGGTGTATGGCTATAACATTGAAACCAAAGCCCAATCCACCCAATGGAAACGTCCAGAAGAGCCAAGACCGAAAAAAGCACGTCAAGTTCGGTCAAATGTGAAGCTTTTGCTCACTGCTTTCTTCGACTGCAATGGCAATGATGAATAAATAAATACGTTTTGAAAAAAATTAAAATAACGGTTATTTTTGACCAGACCTCGTACATGTTTGAATTATGGAAGTATCCAAACAAATTTCATCACAAATAAGTAGTAAATGAAGCCAAATGTGAAGATCAGTCCATAATTGATCATAGCTTCCTTAAAAGTCCGACTTTCAAAAATCAGTTTAAAGAGCATAACTCTTTTAAAAACTTTGGTATCCAAATAGTATTGAAATAATATGGTACAATTTTATAATGGTCGGTCCATAATTAGTCAAAACTCCCATATAAGACCCTCTCCGTAATTCTCTCTAACCTTCATAAATTTTTGAAAAGTATTTATATCGAGCTAAAGTATAACATACATAATATTTATATGCACAGAAGTCATGGCATTAAATTTTTGGATGATCGGTCCACAATAGGTTATATCTCCCATATAACGTCCATTTCTGAAAAACTGTTTTATATATATACTGGGTGTAGGGTATTATAGGGTCGGGCTTGTCCGACTATACTTTCTAACTTGTTTAGTTTGTTGTCTGTTTTGTTACTCTTGAATTCTCTCACTTATATTTGTCAAATTTTGATTGCCTGTGATTGTCATCCATTTTACGAGAGATAACAGATTTTAGTTTAATAAATTAGCATACTGTTGGCCCATTAACTAAGCTTTAATGTAGGCAATTATTTTAAAATAGTATAGAAATTAGTATATTTTTGACAATTTATAAAATACTTAAAGAAACTTTGCTACAATGCACTCAATTAAGATTAAGCAATCTAAGTATGATTTAAGAAGCATCTTTAACACTCGTCACCAGGGTTGTCAGATTTTTTAAGCTTCGTCGCCAAAACGGATGTAAAAAATCGCCAAAATTCGCCAAAATCCGATTTTGTTCAGTTTTTAATTTTTTTTTTATTATCTAAAGAAATAAATTTTGTTTACACAAAAAACCTAGTTCAATTTTTAAGCCAAAAATCGCCAAAAATTGAGAAAAAACCAAAAAAATCGCCAAAAATATTTTTTTTTTAGTTTTTGTTACAGTTTTTTTTATTTAATTCATTAATTGTTACTTATTAAACAATATTTTAGTAAAACATATACACATTTATATCCGTTTTTGTATTTTTTACTATTTAAAAAATTTTAAAACTTTGTTAAAAGAGAGTTTTAAATTACATAAAAATGGTGATCATATTTAAAAAAAAATAAAATTAAGTAGATAAGTCTAAGAGTTCGTAAACTTCATCCTCAGCGATTTCATTACTGGAGTCTTGACTTTCATACATAGTTGAGTTGAATTTTTTTTATCATTTCAGTAGTCGGTGTAAGCGAATTGCAGCATAATTTGTTTACGTTCATATGATTAATTATTCTCAATAGAGCGTCTAAAAGCTCATATTGAATTTTATTACTTAGTCGAGTTTTTGTACAATTCATTATTGAAAAGACCCTTTCAACGCAAACATTACTGGTTGGAACTATCAATATAGTAAGAACGGCCAAAGATATTTCCTTAAAATGGTACGTACCTGCTGTATCGTGATAATCAAACACTTTTGGCCAAAATTCAAGTAAATTTGTTGGAATTTCGTTATTAAAATAATTATTTCAATTTATGAACGGAAGTTTTCCCTATTGAGTTTCATACACGCCTACTGCTACATTTGGATCCATAAATGGTCTTAATGTTTCTTGAACAACGCCAAATTTAGTTTCAGATAATGTATTCGCACACTTTAAAATAGAAAATTGTCCAAAAGCTTTAAAAAAGTTCATATTTTCTGGTAATCTGCTTATCATATCTTTTAAAAGTTTTTTTAAATACACAAAACAGTTTTCTTTAAGTACGATTATTTCTACTTCGCTCAATTTCACATTTCTAAATTCTGTTTCAAACTCTGCTCCAAAATCAATTGCATTTAGAAGAATAAATAGCTGCATGTAAATCATTGAAAAATTTTTCATTGTTTTCAGTATTATATAAAAGAGAAGGTTTGAAAACTTTTGTTGAAAACATAAGAAGTGTACAATACATTTGTTCATGCATGCTGTAAGATTGAAATTCCAAATTCAGATGATTCATTTCGTTGACAATTGGATTTATAAAAACCAAAAAAAGACGATTTTTTTATCACATAATTTATTATAGATGTTTTGGTGAAAATCGCCAAGAAAATCGCCAGTGACATCAAAAATCGCCAAAAAATCGCCATGTCGCCAAACGGAAAATCTCGACGCCAAACACGTTTCAAAATCGCCACGTTTGGCGAGAAATCGCCATATCTGACAGCCCTGATTGTGTCTAATATTAAAATTAGAACACACAATTTCTAAAAAAAATATTCTCGAGGTCTTGATAGAAAGCGACCCGAATTTATAGTGTCAAATCTAAAGAATTCAGTTTCCATTTGCACATTAAAAGTGAACTGAATTCAACTACTTTAATAGCACCAAGAAAATCTTTAAATAATTGAAATTGATTTGTATAGTGGGCCGAAATCCCGGCGGTACTGCAATACCGGGCCAACCCTTGACAGAAGTGGAGCAAGCCCCTAAACATTCCGTCTTTTTCCAAAAATAAGTTTAACATTTGTTGTCCTCCGATGGAGGATCTATCAGATGTTAAGCTGATAAGAACAGATACTACACTTTGATCTTAGCCATAAGGCCGAGAAGCGATAACTTGAACACCGTTTTACTAAACTATATATATAGAATCTAACATAAACCAAATGAGAATTATACAGAAAAATATTCATAATATTCATATCTCGAAATGAAAAAAAGAACAAAGTAAAATGTTAGCTACCAAGTGATAAGCAAGCATTATATAAATACACACAAAGTGTTAACAACCCTGTGTATTAGTCATACACTAACAATTAGTGTAGCGCTAGTAAACTGCGTTTTATTTTTTACTTGGTCACAAAATTATCGTGTGTTAATAACACTAACAACACTGTCTACCTATGTTTAAAAATAAACACAACCAATTGTTGTGTTTATTTAATATCTACTCTCTCTCTCTCTTTCATTATTTGAGTGTAAAAATAACTGTGAGTATTTAGTGAAACTCTAGTGATCCGATAATGTATGGCTCAGGGATGGAAAGCGTACTGTATTTGTTAAATTAATGTACATTTATTTATTTCTTATTAAATACAAATTTGCTAAAATAAATCAATAATTTTTAGTGAAATTTTGTAACTGCTTGTAACTGACGAGTCGTCACACCGTTTGTTATGTATGCTAAGATTAGCATAGCATAATTTGAGGACACCAATGCGCTGACTAGCAACAATATTAAGTAAATATTAATATTTGTATACATTTGAAACCCTTATCTATATATAAAAGTGGATGTGTGTTTGTTTGTGTGTATATTCTAAATCATAATAAGAATTAATTTAAAAGGAAAACTGTAGATTTTAATAACTTAATAATTATATTTATTTAACTCTAAACTTTTTATTTCACTACGGTACGGGTAGCGAAGCACACCGGGTTTTAGCTAGTCTTTAATAAATATGGCTGTTCTTGCTCCAAATACAATGCCAGCGGCTGACTCCAGAGGAGCCGCATTATCTTTATATATATCTAAATACAGAATTTTTCTGACTTCGTTTGAAAAGCAAACATTTTCGAAATCCAATGTAAAAAGTATAAAAATTCGTGCGATTTTCTTTGCGAAACGAGTTACAAAATAAACCCTCAGAAGACATATTTTCTAACATTTTTATAGGTCCACCAAAGTCGCTGTAAGAAAGAGGTCACATGCGAAAGAGTGAACTCGACTCAGAGGGCAGCACACCGAACCGTGAGTGACAGTAGTGATATTAAGTGTTTGGTAGTTTGCTGGTATTAAAGTCAAATCCAATAGATTATCCAATACGAAAGACAGATTATATTCTGACTAGTAACTTTGGGGTTTTAATGTGTGAAAGGCCTGTAAAGAGGACTTGGAAAATAAGCAAAACCTTACTGTCTTAACAATAGGATCCTGACAGCATTTCAACTTTGGGACGTTACTTTATTGTTAAAAAAAAATTAACAATAAAATAGTTAATTATCGAAATAGATTTGAAGGGAATGCTAAGAAGCTGTCATTAAGAGCTGCAAGTAATTTTTCAACAAGTTAACATATCTCGTTTTCTTTTATACACAGAGTGCTTCCTTTGTCGATCTACATGCTTTGTTGACTGATTTATTAAGGAGTTTTATTTGCTGAAATGCCAGATGTTTTTGCTAGATTAATGCCTTAAATAAAAACAAAATACAATTCGTAGCTGTTTGTTGCAATGATTCGGTTCCACCAAGAGGTTTAAGAATAGCTAGTTATTGAAATTTGCACCCCTGTATTACAAATCTCTTTCCTATAATAATGCAAACACATACTCAGCAAATTAATGAATATGTATTAGTATTTACCGAAAAGTACACAACAGTTTCACTAAAACTTATTTTCATAAATCCACACGTACCTAAAACCACTCACTTCTTAACAATTTGAAAATTTTCGAAAAACATGTTGCACAGTTATCATATGAAAAATATATATTTACACACACACACACACATACACTTTGACATAAATACATATATAATAAACAGCATACAAAAGTATAACGTCATGTATTTAAACAATTTGATAGACAAACGTAACAAATCATTGTACGTACGAGTGTTTTTGTATATAAAACAGTAGTTTTATGCTTGCAGGCAGTGTGTAATAGCTACACACCAGCAGTTGTACGTAGAGTAAGTAGTACAACTCTTTTTTTTCTGCATGTGATATCAATAAAATTGTCATAGAACGTAATTTCAATTTGGCTTTTAATACGATTAAATGTATCAATTTCAAAACAATTTACCAAAAATAAAAGTCAATAACAAGTACAGAAAAAGTTGCACACACATAAAATCTATGGCAGACATGTTTATAAAATACAAGTAATAAATGCATGATTTTCATAGCCACAGTGGAAACAACTACGATTGAAGCTCAACTATACAAATGATTGAAAGTCATACGATTGAATGAATCTAAAATATGTCTTTTGGAAAGAACTGCGTTTTAAGCTCAAGTTCGACTATGAAAAGAACTGAGACTGAAGCTGAAATATGAAGATTGAAGTACCTACGTTTGAAGCTAAAACTTGACTATAGATCGACCTACAATCGAAGGTAAAATATGGTATAAATAAAGCTAAAATGTGATTATAGAATGACTAATGATTAGAGTTTAAAGATGACTATAAAAGGACCTACAATCGAAGTTTAGAGATTACTCGAGATGGACCTACGATTGACTCTTAAATATGACTAGAAAAAGAACTACGACTGACACCTAAATATGCCTGTAGAAGGGCCTACGATTGAGGCTTACAGATGACTGTTGAATGACCTGTGATTGACTCTTAAATATGAATGTAGATGGACCTGCGATTAAAGCTTAAAGATTACTCTAGAAGGATCTACGATTATCTCTTAAATATGACTATAAAAAGAACTACGATTGACACTTAATTATATCTGTAGAAGGACCTGCGATTGACACTTAAATATAAATGTATAGGGACCTACGATAAAAGCTTAATGATAACTATAAAAGCATCAACGCTTGAGGCTAAAGTATGATTATAAAAGGTCACATAATTAAAACTTAAATATAACTACTGGAAGATCTACTATCGAATCTGAAACATATTAATAGAAATACCAATTTATAACGTCTCTATTTTATTAATTTCAAACTTTATTTCACACCTGCCTTCACCACTGTATTTCACTGTAAACATTTTAGAAAACTAATTTATATTGAATACATTGCTATATGCCAGTTACCAAATGCATATGTCTCTCTAACTATCAAAATAACTCTACTAAATGTCTGTCAGTGTATGCACTTGATATGTAAATGATGATAAAATTGTTTTTATCACTTAAAATTTTTAGGTTTGGCATTTTTCTATATTGACATTTCTATTGTAAAATTTTGAGAAAATTGTTTTGTTATTTCAATCATAATTGTTACATCCAATAAAAAAAAAACAAAGAATTTGTAAATAAATTTTTGTTATTATGATGACTTAATATTAAATTAAATAACATTTGTTGTCAACAACAACAGCAAAACTAAATTTACACATATCTATATATAACAAAAAAAAAAAATAATTACGGCATTTTAAAGAGTTGTACATTGTTAACTATTGTATAGCAATTGGTAATCAATAATAAGGCATATTTTGGGGGGTTTTCTAATTATTTATATGAAACAATTTTGTTATTATTTAATATTAAAGTTGTATTATGTTTTCCAGCTATGGGTCAATTATGAAACCATATTTGAAATGATTGCTTATAAACTTTGTAACATTACAATGTGATACTTTCTCTTTCTATATTAAAATTAATTTCTGACACTTTAAGCTTATTGCCAAGTCAAATTACAGCAAATCATTTTAACTTGCTGATGGCCACCATAGCAATATGAATTTCTTTATATCTGGTACTTGCTTTAAATCACATACAAATTGTTACACATATACTTATTCATAACACCATATCCACTTACAAATGCATAGACAAATAATGAAATGTTTTATAGAGATTTTATATCATTTAAACCTCCCATTTCTCTTTTACACACCACCACCGCCTGCCTTCTCAACATACAATACAGTCATATTTAGACAATAAAAACAGAAAAAAAAAAACTAAAAGCAAATCCATAAAATTCATTGAGCGTAATATGATGCTAAAAATAAAATTGCTAACAGCATATTGTCTCATTCCAGTAATGCATCAAGTCAGCACACACTGTGAATAAACTCCCCAAAATTATGCTACAAAATTTATTCTTACACTCATACTTGCAAACATAATTCAACTGCTCAAGGAAATTGTTATACATAAGCAAACCATAACCATAACTTTTATAATGTGTTCCCTCTTCTTGGCCTTTTTTTTTTGTTTTGTGGCTGTAAAGTAAAGAAGTTTATGTTTCTTTCATGCAAGCAGGGGCAGTAATAAGAAGTATAAAAATTACTAAACTATACAAATATGTTTGTAACCTTAGTTATCGGCAACCTTTAAACAAAATACTTAAATGTATTTTTGCACATACAGAAACAAATAACAACTAAAGTACCCACTCTGCTGAAGTATAAATTCGTAAATATTTGCTAATTTTTTGCTATATACCTCTGTAAAGATAAATGCTGTGAACTGGACATTGGCTGCCAAATAAAAATAGATAAAGTGGCATATGGCCATGCATATTAACAAACTATTTTCCGGCTACTTTATTACTTATGACTAGTCTGAGGCGCATATATATACATAATTATATATGAGACAAATGCTGAATGCCTAAAGAAAAACAAAACCTAACTGTTAAAAAGTTTTCTTGGGGGGAATAAAGGCACCGATAAGGTTTGCTCACAGTACATTTTACAGTTTTGATTTTGCTTAAGTTTTAGCTTCAATTTTGTTAACAATTGTAGATATTTCTATAGTGAAGTTGATTCTCACACGTAGCTCTTTTTATTGTCTTAGTTTAGCTAAAATCGTGGCTCTATTTTTAGTCTTAAGCCTAGTACTCTGTTCAAAATGTTCAAGTGGAATGCTGTTTTATATTAAAAAAATCACATGAAATTTTCATGAAAAAATGTTGCAGAAGTAGTTCATTTTGTGCAAAACATATGAAATGTATCTGGCAACATTATTTTTGCACAGCAAAATAATAAAAGTAGCAATTGTTTCACGTCGAATTTTCAATAACAGTTGACTGTCATCCAAAAGCTCTTCTGTCACAACAACAACATCTATTACTTGTTGTGTTGCTGCACAAGCGGCCAGTAATATTTGTTTATTCTTTTTTATTTTATTCATTTCATTTCAACACAGACTTGTAAACATTTAAACTTTTATTTATTTTCGATTTAAATTCACAAAAAAGCTAAATATATGTGTTTTGTTTACAAAAGTAAGCTACACGTCAAATTTTCCGTATGAAATAATTAATGTTGCTCTACATTTTTCCCAAATTTGCACAGAGTACTAGGCTTTAAGGTATGGCCACACATGGAAAATTTGTACTCAAAAACCGTAACCGTTTGTTTTTAAGCACAAATTTGTTTGCTCTTGTTTGTACTCTTACAAGAGTTTTGCAAGATCAAAATGCATCAAATAAAAAAGACTAAATATTTGTGGTATCTTGTCCTAAATACACGACGTTTTTTTTAATAAATACAAGTTCAAAATAATTTTTTTTAGTGGTTACGTATTTTTCGGCAAATATTTGCAAAGTCTGACCGTACCTTTAGTCGTAGATAATCTTCAATCGTGGCTCTTTTTTGGCCTTAATCGTGGCAATTCCTATTGTCCCAGATTAGCTTCAATCATGGCCTTTCCTACTGTGTCAGATTACCTGTAATTGTGGCCTTTCGTATTGTCTCAGATTAGCTTCAAACGTATCGTTTCCTATCGTCCCAGATTAGCTTCAATAATGGCCTTTCCTATTGTCCCAGATTAGCTTCAATCATGACCTTTCCTACTGTTTCAGATTAGCTTCAATCACGGCCTTTCCTAATGTTTCAGATTAGCTTCAATTGTGACCTCTCCTATTGTCTCATAGTAGCTTCAATCATGGCCTTTCCTATTATCCCAGATTAGCTTCAATAATGGCCTTTCCTATTGTCCCAGATTAGCTTCAATCATGACCTTTCCTACTGTTTCTGATTAGCTTCAATTGTGACCTCTCCTATTGTCTCATAGTAGCTTCAATCATGGCCTTTCCAATTGTCCCAAATTAGCTTCAATCATGGCCTCTCCTATTGTCTCATAGTAGCTTCAATCATGGCCTTTCCTATTGTCCCAGATTAGCTTCAATCATGACCTTTCCTACTGTTTCAGATTAGCTTCAATTGTGACCTCTCCTATTGTCTCATAGTAGCTTCAATCATGGCCTTTCCTACTGTGTCAGATTACCTGTAATTGTGGCCTTTCCTATTGTCCCAGATTAGCTTCAATCATGGCCTTTCCTATTGTCCCAGATTAGCTTCAATCATGACCTTTCCTACTGTTTCAGATTAGCTTCAATCACGGCCTTTCCTAATGTTTCAGATTAGCTTCAATCATGACCTTTCCTACTGTTTCAGATTAGCTTCAATTGTGACCTCTCCTATTGTCCCAGATTAGCTTCAATCATGGCCTTTCCTACTGTGTCAGATTACCTGTAATTGTGGCCTTTCCTATTGTCCCAGATTAGCTTCAATCATGGCCTTTCCTATTGTCCCAGATTAGCTTCAATCATGACCTTTCCTACTGTTTCAGATTAGCTTCAATCACGGCCTTTCCTAATGTTTCAGATTAGCTTCAATTGTGACCTCTCCTATTGTCTCATAGTAGCTTCAATCATGGCCTTTCCTATTATCCCAGATTAGCTTCAATAATGGCCTTTCCTATTGTCCCAGATTAGCTTCAATCATGACCTTTCCTACTGTTTCTGATTAGCTTCAATTGTGACCTCTCCTATTGTCTCATAGTAGCTTCAATCATGGCCTTTCCAATTGTCCCAAATTAGCTTCAATCATGGCCTCTCCTATTGTCTCATAGTAGCTTCAATCATGGCCTTTCCTATTGTCCCAGATTAGCTTCAATCATGACCTTTCCTACTGTTTCAGATTAGCTTCAATTGTGACCTCTCCTATTGTCTCATAGTAGCTTCAATCATGGCCTTTCCAATTGTCCCAGATTAGCTTCAATCATGGCCTCTCCTATTGTCTCATAGTAGCTTCAATCATGGCCTTTCCTATTGTCCCAGATTAGCTTCAATCATGACCTTTCCTACTGTTTCAGATTAGCTTCAATTGTGACCTCTCCTATTGTCTCATAGTAGCTTCAATCATGGCCTTTCCAATTGTCCCAGATTAGCTTCAATCATGACCTTTCCTACTGTTTCAGATTAGCTTCAATCACGGCCTTTCCTAATGTTTCAGATTAGCTTCAATTGTGACCTCTCCTATTGTCTCATAGTAGCTTCAATCATGGCCTTTCCTATTATCCCAGATTAGCTTCAATAATGGCCTTTCCTATTGTCCCAGATTAGCTTCAATCATGACCTTTCCTACTGTTTCAGATTAGCTTCAATTGTGACCTCTCCTATTGTCTCATAGTAGCTTCAATCATGGCCTTTCCAATTGTCCCAGATTAGCTTCAATCATGGCCTCTCCTATTGTCTCATAGTAGCTTCAATCATGGCCTTTCCTATTATCCCAGATTAGCTTCAATAATGGCCTTTCCTATTGTCCCAGATTAGCTTCAATCATGGCCTTTCCTACTGTGTCAGATTACCTGTAATTGTGGCCTTTCCTATTGTCCCAGATTAGCTTCAATCATGGCCTTTCCTATTATCCCAGATTAGCTTCAATAATGGCCTTTCCTATTGTCCCAGATTAGCTTCAATCATGACCTTTCCTACTGTTTCAGATTAGCTTCAATCACGGCCTTTCCTAATGTTTCAGATTAGCTTCAATTGTGACCTCTCCTATTGTCTCATAGTAGCTTCAATCATGGCCTTTCCTATTATCCCAGATTAGCTTCAATAATGGCCTTTCCTATTGTCCCAGATTAGCTTCAATCACGGCCTTTCCTAATGTTTCAGATTAGCTTCAATTGTGACCTCTCCTATTGTCTCATAGTAGCTTCAATCATGGCCTTTCCTATTATCCCAGATTAGCTTCAATAATGGCCTTTCCTATTGTCCCAGATTAGCTTCAATCATGACCTTTCCTACTGTTTCAGATTAGCTTCAATCACGGCCTTTCCTAATGTTTCAGATTAGCTTCAATTGTGACCTCTCCTATTGTCTCATAGTAGCTTCAATCATGGCCTTTCCTATTATCCCAGATTAGCTTCAATAATGGCCTTTCCTATTGTCCCAGATTAGCTTCAATCATGACCTTTCCTACTGTTTCAGATTAGCTTCAATCACGGCCTTTCCTAATGTTTCAGATTAGCTTCAATTGTGACCTCTCCTATTGTCTCATAGTAGCTTCAATCATGGCCTTTCCAATTGTCCCAGATTAGCTTCAATCATGGCCTCTCCTATTGTCTCATAGTAGCTTCAATCATGGCCTTTCCTATTGTCCCAGATTAGCTTCAATTCTGGCCTTTCCGATTGTCTCAGATTAGCTTCAATCATAGCCTTTCCTATTGTTTTAGATTGAAAGAAATACGGTTAAAATATCCTTTTCTATTCTCTCAGGTCTAGTCTTCGTTTATCTTTAATCGTGGCGCCTTCTATAGTTTTAGTTCAGCTTCAATCAATGCTCTATCGAAAGTATTAGTTTAGCTTCAATCGTGACTCCTTCCGTAATATTAGTTTCGCTTCTTTAGTCTTATTTTTAGCCTTAATCTGGGCTGTGTTTCTTGTATTGGTTTAACATAAATCATGGTTCTATCCATAGTCTTAGTTTAACTTCAATGGTGGTTTACTAAGATTTAATTTTAGTCGTGTCATACAGTATTAGTTGAAATTCGATCGTTACTTTTTCCTTAGTCTTAATTGATGGCAGTTTCTATACTCTCAGCTTAGCTTCAATCATGCCCGTTGGTCCCGTTAATTCTACATTACCTTTGCAAAAGTTCCCCTACCATTAAGTTTTCGTTTTTTTTCTCGTCTTCTCTGTATTCCTTTTCATTTGATATTATTAGTATCAAGCATTAAAATGCAAAAGTGACCATTACAATTTACACCAGTTGTTACACGTATACAGACTGAAACACATTTATTGTGCCACTATAAAACAAACTACTTCCTCTGCTACATCCACAATATCCCTTCTCATTTATATGCTCATCTGTACATTTCTTCTATTTTTGTGTCTTATGTTAACTATTAAGTTTGTAGTTTCAAACTGCTTAAGTTGAGCATATTGTTAGGAGAGTGTGTTATTTTTGACTTTCTCCTTAAATTTTCTTGTATAGAAAAAGTCATACTGAAGAACATTTCAGTAAAATTGGTCAAAAGTTTAAATAGTTTTTATTATTTCTGTGATCTTTAGAAGATTTTGGTAATAGTTTTAGGGTTTTTATGGTTATGAAAAGAAGCATATTGTTACAGAATCTTGCTAGTTTTGGTTAATAAAGATAAAAAAGGGGTTAAAGTTTTTTTTTAATTAATGCATAATTAAAGCATATTTATTTCTGCTATTTAGTGAAGTAGGTATGTGTCTTGTTGCTTTCATTTTTGTATTTTTTTTTTTTAATTCATTTATTTCTAGTTTTTCTTATTTGCTTTTAAAACTTTTCAGTTTGCAATTTCATTTCTCATTTTCAACCATAAAATATTATTAGTCAAAGAAAAAGAAAATTTAAACTCCCACTATCACTCTACACCCCATTAGGCAGCCACTAACTTGCAGTTTTCTTTCAGTTTTTATTGCAGAAAAACAATTTAATTCATATTTGATGTCAGTTATTTATTTGATTTTTAGATGATTTTTTTATTTGACTTCCCATTTCGTGCGCTTCTAGACACATTTCCACTGGCATTCTATTAAAAAGTTTCAATTAAGTTTCCATGTCATTTCACTTTAAACGATATATAAACTTACAATTGTAATAAAGAAATAAACTACAAAAAATAAAACCTAAAAAAAAACACATCTTTAATAACTGTAGCAAAAATAAATATTCCAAGAGTCTTATAGACTCCCTTACAGAGACTCTGAAAACTTGGCTAAAGACCATCACTTAAATACTCCTGGCAAAATGCTTTTGGGTTCGCTGGCGTTTGACTGTTTTGATTTCCAAAAATTGTTAGTTTAAATGATTATGTACAATGACAATGTTTTAAGAGCATGGTGACATTAATGTTAGAGCAAATCATTTCTGAGCAGAAAAGTTTCTGCCACAATTCTTTCCACAGCCAAATGCTGAAAAATTTTATGAATTATAGAGAGAATTAGTTGTAAAGTTTTGTGCTGTTGTTTTTTTAAGTTATTTGGTTGCTTTTGTTTTCAAGGAGGCGGTTGTCGAATTTCTGCCACTTGGAAAGATGAAGGCTGGTAATGGGCTATGGTTTCTAAAAGTGTTTGGTTGTTTGTGCTGAACAGCCGCAGGTAATTCGATAAAGCGTAAAATTTGGTTCGGTATTTCACCAAATTATATTGTAATGGTAAAGAAGACACAGTGGTCAAAAAAAATTTAAGTTTAATAAAGACTAAAGAAAGACCCGCGATTGAGGCATAACGACGATTAGAGAAAGAGAGAAACGTAAACGCCTCGACTGTAGCTAAAGTGAGGTAATGCAAAAGCTAATGTGAGACAAGAGGGAAGGTCGCTATTAAAACCAATGTTGTCTAATTTGAGACAAAAGGAAAATCCAATATTGAAGCTAATCTTACATAATAAAAAAGGCTACGATTGAACCTAATCTGAGGCAATAGGAGAGGTCACCATAAAAGCTAATGTGAGACAATAGGAAAAGCCATTATTGAAGCGAGTCTGACACAATAGGAAAGGCTACGATTGAACCTAATCTGAGACAATGAGAAGGGTCATGATTTAAGATAGTCTGAGACAGTAGAAAATACCACGTTTGAAACCAATCTTAGTAAAATTAAATCTGATCTCAAGCAATAGGAAAATCGCCGATTAACGCTCATTAGAGACAATAGGAAACCCACGTTTAAAGCTGGTCTGGAACAGTTGGAAAGCCTACGATTGAAGATAATCTGACACAACAGGAGAGGTTACCATAAAAGCTAATGTGAGACAATAGGAAAAGCCATTATTGAAGCGAGTCTGACACAATAGGAAAGGCCACAATTGAAGCTAATCTGAGACAATGGGAAAGGCCACTATTGAAGCGAGTCTGACACAGTAGGAAAGGCCACGGTTGAAGCTAATCTAAGACAATAGGAAAAGCCATTATTGAAGCGAGTCTGACACAATAGGAAAGGCCACGGTTGAAGCTAATCTGAGACAATGGGAAAGGCCACTATTGAAGCGAGTCTGACACAGTAGGAAAGGCCACGGTTGAAGCTAATCTAAGACAATAGGAAAAGCCATTATTGAAGCGAGTCTGACACAATAGGAAAGGCCACGGTTGAAGCTAATCTGAGACAATGGGAAAGGCCACTATTGAAGCGAGTCTGACACAGTAGGAAAGGCCACGGTTGAAGCTAATCTAAGACAATAGGAAAAGCCATTATTGAAGCGAGTCTGACACAGTAGGAAAGGCCACGGTTGAAGCTAATCTAAGACAATAGGAAAAGCCATTATTGAAGCGAGTCTGACACAATAGGAAAGGCCACGGTTGAAGCTAATCTGAGACAATGGGAAAGGCCACTATTGAAGCGAGTCTGACACAGTAGGAAAGGCCACGGTTGAAGCTAATCTAAGACAATAGGAAAAGCCATTATTGAAGCGAGTCTGACACAGTAGGAAAGGCCACGGTTGAAGCTAATCTAAGACAATAGGAAAAGCCATTATTGAAGCGAGTCTGACACAATAGGAAAGGCCACGGTTGAAGCTAATCTAAGACAATGGGAAAGGCCACTATTGAAGCTAATCTGAGACAATAGGGAAGGACATGCTTAAAGATAATCTGAGACAGTAGAAAAGACCACGTTTGAAACCAAATCTGATCTCAGGCAATAGGAAAATCCCCGATTAAAGCTCATTAGGGAAAACGTGGGTTTCCTACGTTTGAAGCTAGTCTGGGACAATTGGAAAGCCTACGATTGAAGATTATCTGAAACAATAGGAAAGGTTACAATAAAAGCTAATGTGAGACAATAGGAAAAGACAATATTGAAGCTAAACTAAGATTACAGAGAAAGCCACGGTTGAAGTTAAACTAAGAGCCTAGAGTAAAGCTACAAATAAAACAAAACTAAATAAGTAGAAAGAACCACCTTTTGTTATACTTTTCCACTGTATACTTTTTTTTCTTAACTCATATTTATTAAGCTCTTTCCCTTTAAAAACACCTTTCTTTGCCTTCTTTAGCATTGAGCGACAACTCAAACAAAATACCAATCATACTTTAGCGATATTTTCTGCATTTCGTTAAACGAAATCTAAATGCCAAAAGTTTACGCTTTTTACGTTTTAAGACGCAAATTCCTCAAAAACAACTTGGCTCAACCAACTCTAACTACGAAATACTCCAGAAGCTGCAGTTAGCAAAATAGAAAGTTTATGTTGACATTGTTATTTTTATTGTTATTGTTGTGTTAGTGTTGTTTGGTGCTCGTTAATTTTGCCTATCTGGGGTAAGCTAACTTACAAGCAAACTGTTACATTAATTTATGTGTTCACATTATTATTGTTATTATGGAGGTTTTGTTGGCTGGAGACAGCTTTCCATTCTACTCCCTTATATGTTGCTACCACTTTCCAATTGTGCAACTTTTTCCCAACATTTTATGCAATGTAGTCATAAAATGTCTTTTCTACTTCATTTACACCATTGCGCGTTATGGGTTGCTTAAGTAAAACACAAAAAGGAAAACTGTTGAAAAAATAAAAATAATATATAGAAATATTTACTGCCTGTTTAACCAAACTTGCGTTACACTATGTATCTCTCTCTCTCTCTCTCTCCCTTTCTCTCTCAAGCTGTGTTCCTTATTGCGTGGGTAATAAGTATTGGAGAACAAATAGCATTCACTTCTTTACTCCAGCGTAGCTGTAGTAAGTTGCTGTGTTTCTGTGCATTTGTTGTACCTTCTAAAGTTGCAAAGTGCTGTCGTTGACATTTTTCTACTTTATTTGTGGCAATGAATAATAATGAATAATATTTTCCTTTATTTTTCTCATTTTTTAAAAAAAAAAATTTTCTTTCTATTCTGAAAATTATTTATAAAAGTGTTGCAATTTTCATATAATTTACGTTTTTAATTTTTTTTTCTCATTTCCTTTTCTTTAAGTTTTGTGTTCTTATTTGGTTCTTGAGAAAAAGAAATAATAATATAGAAGATTGGAAAATTGATTAAAATTTATGAATTATTATATGAAACATTATAGACAATTTATTGAAATTATTTGCAAATTAAAAATGTGAGCCAGAAAATGGGGAATAGAAATATTGAAATTTTAAACGAAATGCAAAGAAAGTAGGACAAATTGAGGTCATGTGGGTGTATGAATTTTAAAAGATTGTTTAATATTTTATTAATATAAATCATACGCATGGAGGAGAAGTGGTTAGAGGTTATATATTTTTAGTTTTTTTATTTACAATACAATAAGATTTAATAATGATGAAACAGAAGAATAGAGCCATGATTGAAGCTGAATTTAGACAAGAGAAAGAGCCACGATTAAAGCTAATGAGCGAATGAGTCATGATTGAAGTTTAATTACGACATGAGAAAGAGCTATGATTGAAGCTCTTCACGACAAGAAAAATAACCATGATTGAAGCTAAATTTTGACAACAGATAGAGTCCTGACTGAAGCTAATTTGAGATAAAAGGAGAAATTATTGAAGTTATATTAAGATAAGATAAGAGAATGAGTTATGATTGACGATAAATTTAGACAAGAGAAAGGCCCATGACTGAAGCTAATTAAGACCAGCGACTGAGCCATGATTGAAGCTAAGTTAAGGCAAAAGAAAGAGCCACAATTGAAGCTAAATTTTGACAGCAGAAAGAGTAATGACTGAAGTTAATTTGAGATAAAAGAAGAAATGATTGAAGTTAAATTAAGACAAGAGAAAGAACCACTATTGAAGCTAATTAAGACTAGCGAATGAGCCATGATTTAAGTTAAACTACAACAAGAAAAAGAACCATGATTGAAGCTTAATTATGACAAGAGAAACCGCTATGATTGAAGCTAATTAAGACCAGCGAAGGAGCCATAACTGAAGACAAATTAAGACAAGAGAAAGGCCCATGACTGAAACTAATAAAGACCAGCGACTGAGCCATGATTGAAGCTAAGTTAAGACAAAAGAAAGAGCCACGATTGAAGCTAAATTTTGACAGCAGAAAGAGTCATGACTGAAGTTAATTTGAGATAAAAGGAGAAATGATTGAAGTTAAATTAAGACAAGAGAAAGAACCACGATTGAAGCTAAATGAAGTCATAAGAAAGAGCCATGATTGAAGCTGGAAAAAAAATTGCCACGAGTGAAACTCAAATAGGTTTAACGATTTGAGCTAAACTGAGGCACGACTCTTGATTAGTACTATAGAAAGAGCCACAACTAAAACGAAGCTAAGGCAATATAAAGAGCCACAATTGAAGGTAAAATAGCACTTTAGGAATATTCATGTTTTATTATTAAAAGCAAACAATTTTGGAATAAAAACAAATACACTTTTTTTTAAAGAATTATAAAATTTTTCAAAATAAATTTTAAGAATAATGAAATAAATTTTTTAAATTTCAAAGTATTAAAAAGATTTAGATGTTAAGTAATTTCGGTTTTCACCAGAATTTAGTTTCCGTTATTCTTAAGGTTATTAAGGTTATTCTTTGTAATAAAGAATATTCATAATTAAATATTACTCATACGCTTTAGGTTACAAAAAGCTAAAAACTGTTATCAGTTGCCGGCAAATTGAAGAAATTACAAAATGTATGAAGAAATATTTAGCACAGTCAAGTAAACTAATGTATTAATTAATGAATTGCTGTAAATTGTTGAACTAGAATAGAAAAAACACTAAAAAACTTGCAACGAATGTAACTGTTTATGTAGTTTTTTCTTTATATTTTTACATAAATAATGACTGCAGCATAAACATCATCATTATTAATTCCTATTATTTTTTCACTATTCTCACTCAAACCTCGTTTAAGTGGAATTTGATAGAGTGTGTTATGGGTTTATGTTCAACATGCATCGTAAAAAACAAAAGCTACACCAAAAACGAAACAAAACAAAAAACAAGTATAGTCGGTCAAGCCCGACCATATAATACCCTACACCCAGTATATGTATAAAACAGTTTTTCAGAAATGTGCGCTATATGGGAGATATAACCTATTATGGACCGATCATCCATAAATTTAGTGTCGTGATTGTGTTAAATTTTATCTCGATATAAATACTTTTTAAAGATTTGTGGAGGTTAAAGTGAATTACGGAGATGGTCTTATATGGGAGTTTCGATGAATTATGGACCGGCCATTGTAAAATTCATTGCTGTATATATGAAACTTATTTCTGTTGAATTTTATTTGGATATCAACATTTTTAAGAAATTGCTGGTCGTTAAAGTGATTTTCGGAAGTTGGCCTTATATGGGAGCTACGACTAGTTATGGACCGATCATCATAAAAGTGTACCGTATTATTTTTATATATATGAAACATATTTTTGTTCAATATTATTTGGATACCAACATTTTTGAGAGTTATGCTCTTTAAAGTGATTTTCGGAAGTGGGTCCTATATATGGGAGCTACGACTAATTATAGACTGATCTGCACAAAATTTGTAGAGGTGATGTGGCTTCATTTACCACTCATTTGTGATGAAATTTGTTTGGATACTTGCATAATTCAAACATTTATGATCGGTAAACCCCAATTTCGGGAGGACATTTGTATGGGGGCCAGGTGAAATAAGGGACCGATTTCCACCACTTTCAATCCCATCCGTCCTTGGGACGAAAAAATATCACGTACCAAATTTTATCGAAATAACTTCAAAATTGCGACCTGGGGGCTAATTCTCGCATTCGTATGCGAGTAAATTTTCATTCGAACGTTCGAATTTTTTAACATTTGGGATTCTCTCATTCGATAGCGAATAAAATGTATCGAAATTTCTAATGATGGCATTCGATAACGAATGATTATTCGAACGCAACCTTGCGAGTTTTTACTCGTAAGCAAAGAAGCGTTCGAAATAACGTTTTTTTTTTTAGCAAACAGAAGAAAAAAAGAAAATGTTAGTAAAAAATTTGTTACTTACTTTAAAAAATATCATAATATTAATAATTTTATTACTTTTAGGTCAAAAATTTCAAAAATAAATTTTAGCTATGCTTGCTTTGTGAGCCTAAAACGTCTTTTGAGTCTAGAAAAACACATGCATACATTTATACATACATATGTAGGTATGTACTTATTTATACTTACTCATTGTTTGTCAATCTTAATGGGACGAAGGTGTTTATTATGTCATTCATATTTTGTAAGAATCAAAAGAAGAAGAATAAAAAAACATAACTGGGTCCATTTTTAATTTAAAAGAACTTCTTTAAAAAATTTTGCTTTTGCTTGAGTTATTTTTTGCAGAACCATATGTTTTTTGTTTATATTTTCTTTTATTTTATTCAGTGTTGTAATACGTACTTATTTAAGTTTTTTACAACACTGAAGCAATGAATCGATTCGATTCGTATCGAGTACCATCATTAGAAAATTTTGCACTGTCGAAATAAATTTCGATTCGAAAACAATTTCGATCACGACTGCCAGAATTAGCCCCCTGTACTCTGCGCACAAGCTTTACATGGACAGCCAGCCAGACGGACGGGCATCGTTAAATCGACTCAGAAAGTGATTCTGAGTCGATCAGAAAGTGATTCTGAGTCGATCGGTATACTTTAAGGTGTGTGTTGGACCAATATTTCTGGGCGTTACAAACATTAGCACAAATCCACTATACCTATCCCACTATATATATACTATATATACTATACCTATACACTATACAAATATCAACAGCAAAGAAATGTCTGTCTAGCTACATACGTACATAAATCTGCTACACATGTCTCGCTGTCTCTAGCTGCTCAAACTGACAAGAAAAAAACTTGACAGACAGTTTTGTGTACATAAATAGAAGAAAAAAAAAGTTAAACTTTGTTTTGGTATGTTCAGTTTGTTAAATGATGGTAATGGCGGCGGCGGCACTAACAGCGTTGGTCAAAAACATTTTTATACTACCGTGTTTAGTTATTCATACAAAAGCACAATTTAGACAAACACACACTCAAATGCTTGAGTATGTAAATACATATGCATATGTACATATGTATAGTAAGCAGTTAATTATGCATAATATGCGACTTGTCTGCATTAATTTGTTGGCTTAACAACCACAACAACAGCAGCAACAAAATGAAAATATTAGTGGAATACAAACAGCAATACAGCACCAACAAAAACAAAAAACAAACACAAAAAAAGCAAACAACACAGCAGCATTAACCTATTAGCGCCCAACTTTTAAAAATTAAAAATAAAAAGTTTTTTAGTGAAACGTTTTTAATTGAAGTAAAATAATACGAAAATACAAAAATTTATTAATTTTTTTTTATAAAAATAACGTAAATATAGCCTGTCCTAAATATAGAACACTGGCACTAATAGTTATCAACCGTACTATAGGTGAAATCAACACGCCTGTTTTTGTACTGTCCTATAAATAGGACGCTGGGGTGTAATGGGTTAAATGATGAAAACAAAGCAAATGAGAGTAATAAACCAGCAACAACAACAACAACAACAATAATAATAATAATGACATACATAAATGAGTGAATGAGAACATGATGTGTGTGTGTGTGTGTGTATAAGAATGGTTATCACACTTTTGGTTGTTGCTGCTGTTGTTGGTAATTGTTTTTGTCTTTACAAAATCCTACAATAGATAGACAGGAGTTTGTTGTACGTGCATGCATATTTGCACAACAATACAAGGCTTCCAAGCGGGAAAAATTGCAATGCTTACATTTGTAGGCCTTATAAAAGACCTGTTTATTCTAAAAGATTCAATACTCATTCCGTTATGCCTTCTCTCAGAAGTTGTTCATACACACAGAAAATTGCATTTCAAAAGAATGTCAGCAAATCATGAAACACGAATGGTCTTGCAATTAGTGCTGTATATTGTAACTACAACAACAAAGTCTTAATTTACACGAAGTTTTTTTTAAGCTCAGCTGATTACATTATAGACTTCGTGGTGAGGGGAAGATAAGACGAGTACACACTTGATTGTAGTAGCAAGTCGTGTTACTCTCTTATACGTATACAAAACATATGTGTATACAAATGTATTTCTTAAGCTATGTGTCCACGATCGTCAGATATTACAACGTTGTCATATCTAGCAATGTGCTAGCAATGTACTGACATTGAGCAATTTTTAGCAAAAGGTAAATTGTCAGTTTAGACGACTGTAAGAAAACTAAAAATTTCATTGGCAGACAGTGAATTTAGCTGTCAACCGAAATTGTCAGTTCACACAGATTTTTGTGTGGCATTGTCAAATTCATTTTGCAGCTCTGTGTGTGTATTTAAAAATTTTAAATATTGTCATGAAACAAAAAAGAGCAATTGGAACCATTTTATCTGCTTATGTCCTAATGCCCACTTTAATTTAATTCTTTTATTTTCTTCTACTTTTTTCAAAAATTTTATTATTGCTTGTTTGTTTATTTATGTATATCGATGGTCTCATGTAGAAAGGCCCTAACTCGCATATTTGAAACTTTACAGGAGAAGGTAAAAACATAATAGAAACTGTAATATTCAACATGTAACTTTTTTTTGTACAACTGCTTATAAAAGCGTTATTTTTTACACTGTTGCAATAAATTTTTGTGAGGAGGTGTATTTGGGTTAAATGCATTGGAATCGAAAAAAAAACAAATTTCGAAAAAATAGCGAGTTAGGGCCTTTCTACATGAGACCAACGATATACAGGGTTGCATTTAGAAATAATTTCTATGACAATGCTGCCATTGGCAGATGCCTAAACTTTGCACATATGACAATGAAAAGTGTTTGACAATTATCTTAAAACATGATGGTTTCAACACTCGAGATGTTATTCGATACGTCAATGGCTTTCGTAGGCACAATAAATTAGTTTTTCTACCGCCAAAACACACAAGTAATATTGCTTTTCATAGGCACTGAATAAACTTGAGAAATATAAAGGGTAACTGGGGGTTAGCGACTTTTAGTAGAAATCAGTAGAATTACTTAAGAAAGATTAGAGCTGAGAGATTATGGGGATAAATTAAGGGAGTAAATGTGATTAGCTACTTTTAAATAAAGTGATATTAATAAAAGTGTGACTGAAAGTTAGCTGCTTTAGTTATGGGAAATAACTAATATATTGCAACATTAATAAATTGGGCAGAATAAAAGGTAACTGAATGAAATTATTAATTTAGCAGACCTTTAATTACGCCTTCTATGAGGCATTACTTGGTAGACCTTCCAAATTACCCTTCTCAAGGCATCTAACCAGTAGTGAGTAGCAAGGTCTTGACTAACAACGAAATGCTGTGTAAAATTGAAAAGATTTTTTAATACTACTGAAAGTCCTTGTGACTGCAAGATAAGGCCTTCTGAAAGGCGTCTTTACAGAAACTTTCTCCTGATGGATTCGCCCTCTCAACACACACATACCAACAGATTTCTACTCATTCCTAGACAACAGCTGGTTAGACTGTTATCAATGACAACCAACAGCAGCGGCAACAACAACAACAACAACAACAAAACCTAACAATAACAATAATAATTTTCATTTTAACAATGTATTACAGCAACAACAAAAGGATAATAAAATTCTAATTAAATTTTGTATTTGTTGTATTTTTCTTCTAGTTTAATTTTTCCACCATTGGATTTTTGTTGTTGTGCTTATTTTGCTACGACGATATTTCTGTGAAATGTGTAAGGATTCCTGGAAATGTCCTTTTTTTTGGAAAAATTTATTAGTTTTGAATTTAATAATATTTTTATGATTTTATACACAAATGACAAGAAATGATACAGGTAAAAGTTTTGAGTTGGAAACATAGCAGAGTTTTCAGAATTTGTATTTTAACGCTTATGCAATTGAAAAGAAACTCTATTTTTTTACGATAAGTTACCCGGGTACCGCCTTCATACAAATCTTATGAAAAACAATCAATTTTGCAATAAAATTTTAAATGTTACAAGCGTGTTAATACAATAAAATATCAAAAGTTGGGAGCTCTCAAGAAGTTTCAAAATAAATTCAAAACCTAAAACCTATCAGGGGTTAATATGATTAAGTTTCCTAAGTAAATGCTAATAACTAATAAATATTCTTACCAATTATGTTGTTTTTAATTTGTATCATCAATATATTCAGAGTACATACCTGAAAATAAATAAAAACCATAAACATTAGTTTGTATCTTATTTACTTAGTATAAATATATGATTATCGTCAGGGTTCTATATTCCACTACGAAGAGAAACTGATAGACAATTTCACGGCGTTCTAGAAAAGTGAGTGAAACCTTAACTTAATGCAATTTCTGCGATTAACCAAATTGGAAATTACATTTTACTTTTCAAATCATTTTTCACTCAAATTAGAACACAAACTTAATGAAAATTTCACTTCCACTTCATTTGACAAATTTAGAACCCAGGTGTTTATGTTTGGTTAGAGTACATAGGTGCCATTCTGAGACAGACAGACAGTTTTTTTTTTAGAATTTGAAATAAAGTTTGTTCTTGAAGTTAAACTCACAGAACTAGAACAGACACTAAAACATAAACTTGAATAGTTAACAGAATAGATCCTTGAAAAGACATATAAAGAAGTGGTCATATAATTAAAGCATTCATCAGAATAGTATTTTCTATTTTTAAAAAGATAACACAAATTTAGTAGGCTCATTAATCCAGAATTTAACCCTAGCAATGTTTTATGAGCAGTGCAGTATGTTGAAAGATATCTTATGATTTGGGGATGTTTCTCTTAAAATGGAGTTGGACCAATTGACAGAATTGATGTTGGGCTGAGAAGATGGCAATATCAACAAGACAATGAAGCAAAGCTTACTAGCAAGTATTTTGCGAACAAGTCCATCATTATTCTGGAATTGCCATCATCCAGTACATTTATGGGGGAATGCAAAAATGGCCACTAAGACTTAAAAATATAACCATTATTGATACTCTATTCGCTTTAGCGAAGCATTTACGGCATTGATAACTTCACAATTTTTTTCCAAATTGTTGGCGTAATAATTAACAGCTCAAAGCAGCTTATTTTATATTAAAAAAAACATCTATTTTTCAAATTTGAATTTTAAACAAAGTAAGTAAAAACCTGTAACACAACAGCGAAAAATAAGTAAGACAAAATTTGTTTTTGATAAAGTCAAAATATGCTCTAAAAACGCAAAAATATGCTTTTAAAACAAATATATGCAAAAATATGCATTAAAGGGTAAAATATGCAAAAATATGCACTAACAAATCGATGCCAAAAAACATCTACCCATTAAAAAAATACACATTTGTGTGCGCTAAATTTTTGTTCCTCACAAGTTACTCTTATTCCTTTTTAATATACAAGCCCCCTAATTTATAAAAACTTACAACAGGTTTATAACTCTTGTATGGAAATGTGCTTTATAAAACTCTTATAAACCTCTTGTAAGTTTTATGAATAAGGGCATAAGAAAATATGCAAGAATAAATGGGAAAATGTTTAAGTTTTTAATGCTTTGGACATTACTTGTATGGTTTGCAAATCGTTTTCAATTAGTTGTCATTAGCTGTATATTACGACTGATTACAGTTTAAAAAACAAATATGCTGCCATCAGAAGTTTCGCTAAACAGTTCTGCTAGACGAAAGATAACACACATTTACATTAACCGATTTTCAATAGACTGTCTTTAACCCTAGAACACACAACCGGTGACAAATGTATCCACTTGCAACATATGACCGTGACCTTTTTTGCCTATATCTCTTAAACCAGTTAGTAAATTGGCATGAAACAAAAACTAAAACATTTGTAAAAGATTAATATAAGCATTCAAAAAAAAATTAAATTGTACAATTTAAATATTAGAAAACAGCCAAAATAGGCTAATTGATACAAACGTATCCCGAGTGTGTGCATCTTTTCATACGTTTAACTATGAATGTGTCTGTAATTTGGCGGTTTTCTCCTAAATACTTCTTTACTGTCGTCAATCATAGCCTAAAGCATTGTCTAAAATTATAACCAAATTATTTGTTATCAGTGAGTGGCAACAGTATTTTTGCAACATTATTTTAAACTCGAAAGTACTGTGCCCATTATATATATAAATGAACACACATTGCACACAGAGAAAAAATATAGTTGTACATGTTAACCACAACAATGTCAACATTTTTGCAAGTTGTTCAGGCACCGTAGTGGTGCAAGGGTCAGAACGCAAAAAATTCTGATGAGAGAAAGTGGTGTTTCTCGAAACATATGTAAATTCAACCAACAACCCAGGTTCGAATCCCAGTCAAGAAAAATTATCAAAAATAAAAATTTTTCAAGTTGTAAAACAATTCCTTCTTCAGTAAAAATAATTTAATGAAAATTAAATTTAATGAACTCAAGCCTAACTAAAAGAAATATCAAAATTAAAATATTAACAGTTCAACTAAATACTAATTATTCTGTTGTTCAACAATGTTATGTTCACTGTAATTATTTATATGACTGCGGTAACCATAATATGTTTAAGTTACGATTTACATGATTACCACAATCATATAAATGATTGTAGTAACTATGTTTATATATGTGTCAATCATGTTTATAATGAATCCATTTATCATAATTTGTTGCTCTTTGATTATAATCTTTCATCATAAAAATGATTACCATGAACATTACATAATTACTATAATCAATGATTATATAGTAGATTATTATATAGTAGAATTCGTTTTAGAGGTATGGTTCCTTCGGCAAAGTTTCTTATTTTGATACCTAGAATACGATTTTCACTGAGCCATGGGCGATTTTTTTGCCTCCCCACAAATCGACCCGGCCTAATAATCATATATATGATTGCTATAATCATGTGAATTGTAACTTAACCATAACATAGTTAAATAAATCATATAAATAATTACAGTGACCAAAATTTAAAAAAAAAAAATGTTTAAAAATGTTAAAATAGTTGTGGTAAACATGCACAATTATATTTTTTCTCTGCGTGTGCTTGTCGCATAATCAAACAGCAACACATATCCTTTTTCACAATTAAAACTCTTACTACAAACACAATCGTTAGTTAAAGTGCGTTATCCTTAAGCTTTTGAGGAGCACAATAAAGAAAATGCCTTCAGTCTATAGAGTATTATAATCATATAGCAAAAGAAAAAGAGTATGTTAAAGAGTCAGGGGTTTGTGTGCGCTTTAAATTGTGGTTAAAAGTTCCTTTCTTTTGCTATTTTTCTTCAATGTGTTTGCTGGCTTTATTCCTTTATTATTTTATATGCATTTCTTTTTTTTTATTTATTTATATCCTTTCTCATACTATCTTGACTATTGCAGTGGTAGATTTTCTTTACTTTATTTTATTCTATTTTTTTTTTTTTTTTTTGATTGTTTTGTATGTGTTTCTGTTGAATGCAATTTTTATTTAATTTAAAGTATTTTTATTCGTTTTTTTTTTTTTTTTGTTAAACATTGCTTGCTGCACTCACTGAAGAGTTGTGGGAAAGGGAGTTTGTTTCTTTAGTTGTTGCTGTATTTTTGTGTTTGTTACATCTTTGCAACATAAATGAAAATCCTTAACTATGATTGCAGCATTTTAATTTATTTTATTTTTTGTTTTTTTTTCAGTCTCAGTATCAGTTTTATAACAAAAACGATTTTCTTTGATGCGGCGGTTTTATAGAAAATAAGCTAAAAATAATATTGTTGGAAAACTTAAAAAAAGCTTAGAGCTTAAGTTATAATTTGGGCACAGTTTTACAATTGCATATAACTCTTTGTTTTAACAAGTTTAAATAACTAAAGCAACTTTAAAGTTTTAAGTTTTTTTTAAGCTTAAAGCTTTATAAAGCTTTTTGGATTACTTTAAGTATGAATTCATGCTTAAATCCAGTATATAATTCTTGAATCAAGCTTATTTAAGGATTAATTCAATCTCAGCCATTCTTAAGGAGAGCTAAAATTAAGATTTTTTGATTTGATGAATCCGTTCTTGAATCAAGTATTTTGTACTCGGTATAAGAAACTCCGTACTTACCCTACTATTGACACCACTACGGATTGATTAAAGTACGGATTACTCAATTGTTTTTGAGTGTACAATTTTCACTGAAGCTTTCTTAAGGGTAATATTAAATTAGGAACTTAAAGTTTTAAGTTATATTTAAGCTTAAAGTTTTGGTCACATTTGGCAAATATTTACTTGTTTTAACACAAATTTGTTTGACGTTTACTCTTACAGAAGTTTTGCCAGATCATACAGCATCAAATAAATTTAAATTACATATTTGCTGAGCTTTGACCTAATTAAAAAATGTTTTTTTTTTAAAATAAATAATGTTGGTTATGTCTTTTTCGGCAAATATTTGTCAAGTATGACTGTACCTTAAGAAATATTGCAAAACTTGCTTGCAGCTTAAATATAACTTGCAACTTTTAAGTTCCTAATTTAATAACTCCCTTAAGAAAACTTCAGTGAACATTGCAAAGCTTTAAGCTTAAATAAAACTCAATACTTTAAAGTTTAATTAGTTAATTAAAGTTGCTAAAAAAAAAACTTTACCTGAATTTTAATTTCAACCTCATTTGCCTTTTAAGTATGTAAGTTTTTCCTTAATCCCCCAAGACAATATTTATTTTATATAATTTCTTTTTTTTTTAGTCTAAAGCTTTCTCAACTCAAATCTCCATTTAACAAAATTCTTTCAGTCTTAACATTTATTAAATGTTTAAACTTTTAAACTTGCCAGAAATAAATCCCTTTTTAAATCATTTTAAATAGACCACACACAACACAAGCACACACAATGCATTTCATTTATGCTGCTCAAATAATAAGAGTTCCTTCCCAGGCTGCACAAACATATTACATTATTATACAATTTATTTGCTTATTGCCCCCAGTCTAAGGTTTTAAAAACTAGCAAAAAACAAAAATAAAAAGAAGAAACAACCTATATAAAATAAATTTCATTGCATATGATTGTCATGCAAAATATGTTGGGATTATTGAAATGTCAACGTTTAAATAATGCAAAATATTAGAAATAAATGCTAGCAATAACAACAACACCAACAACAATAATAACCAAACTCTAAAATAAAGAAAATTCTTAAGAAATATTTTTGCTCATACACATACAAACATATATTTTTATAACTGTAATATTCACTACATATATATATGTATGTATATGGTGAATTTCACGTCAAGTGACCCAATTTTAAAAATCGATGTCTTCCGATTTGGATGAAATTTACACCAATATAAGTACTATTGGATAGTAGGCCAGATGCAAATTTTCAGATCTATCAGTCTAGAAGTGCCGGAGTTAGAGGGGGTCAAAGTTGGACATTTTGGTCCCTTTTGGTCATACAGGGTTTTTTTTTTTTAAATGAATGTAACTTTTCACCTATTGGTCCCAGCAAAAATTGTCCAAAGGACTTTAGATAGCTATTTCTTCAGTCATTCCAAAAAATATGTTTTTTTTTAATTAAAAAAAAAAAAAAATTTTAATTTTTTTTTGAAAAATAATTTTTTTTTAATTTGGGCCGTTTTTTTTTTCAAAAGAAAGTTTATACAATTTACTTTAAGACCTTTATAAACGTTTAATGGGATGCGAGTGGGATATCTATCAAAAAAAATTATTTTTTAATTCAATAATAGGATTTTTCAATATTTGGCACATGTATCTAACTCCGGCAGTTCTTCACTGATAGAGCTGAAAATATGTGTCTGGCCTACTATCCAATAGTACTTACCTTGGTGGAAATTTCATCCAAATCGGAAGACATAGATTTTTAAAATTAGGTCACTTGACGTGAAATTCACCATATACATATATTATACAAATATATAGTTTAAAGAAAATTTCACTTTACTTTCTAAACATTAATACACCTACACATACATAAACACTTGAATACATCTATGCAACAAAACTGCATACATTTATACAAATGCTGCAGTAAATATAACAAATTTACACTGACTCCTGTATAATGTTTTTACTCTCATCTACACATAGAGTATATGTAAGTCGCTTTACATCTACATTTATGTAGGAAGTAAAATTGTATGCAATCTACACATATTTGCATAGAAACCAAATGAGATGTTAGGTCTCAAATTGCTTGCACATACACATCTAGGTTAAGGTATTAGGGTAACTAAATTATTCGATTTTTCTTTCGGTCGAATAAAACGTATAATTCGTATAAGACATTTTAACTTGTTCGAATAATTCTATAACATATTTAAAATCAATCGAATTACTTAAATAAAACAAAGTAAAATTAACCCTTAAACCAACACCAGGTCCTAGCTATGCACTTTTTAACATTTTTATAGTTTTTTTACATAGATATCTTAGGCGGCGCCCCTTAGCTTTTTATAAATTCCTCAATGAAGGTGTTTTGTACAAAAAAAAAAATAAATTAAAAACAAGTGAAAAAGTATATTCGGTCAAGCCCGACCATATAATACCCTACACCCAGTATATGTATAAAACAGTTTTTCATTAATGGACGTTATATGGGAGATATAACCTATTGTGGACCGATTATCCAAAAATTGAATGCCATGACTTCTGTGCATATAAATATTATGTATGTTATACTTTATCTCGATATAAATACTTTTAAAAAATTTATGAAGGTTAAAGTTGATTACGGGAAGTGTCTTATATGGGAGTTTCGACTAATTACGGACCGACCATTATAAAATTAGATGTCATCATTTCTGTATATATGAAAGTTGTTGTATTGATTTTTTTTAGATACCAACATTTTTAAGAGATTTATAGTCGTTAAAGTTATTTTCGACAGTGGGCCTTATATGACAGCTTTAGTCAATTATGGACCGATCTACATTAAATTTGTAGATATGATTAGGTTTCATGTAGACATTATTTTGTGGCATAAATCATACATTTATTACCCATAGACTCCTATTTCGAGAGTAAGTATCTTACATGGGAGCTAGGATAAATAGCAATGTCAATCCCAAACGTCATTTGGCTCAAAAATATTATGTAGGGCATTTTATGAAAATATCTTCAAAATTGCTACCTGTACTCAGCGCACAAGCTTCACATGGACAGCCAGCCAGACGGACGAATGGACGGACGGACATTGTCTATTGAGAACAAAGCAGTCCATTATGATTCCGTTTATATTATTTATTATTTTTTCTCTTATTCGATATATTTGACATTCGATTCAGCCAGCCAATGTTATACAATATTTTGTATGCAAACACTTTCAATACCACTTTCTTTGCAGTTGTCAATAAGGGGCAAAATATTGTAGTTAACCCTTTAACGCCTAAGACCGTCTATAGACGGTCATCAGCTGAGTATTAAAAAAACCTGGTTCGTTTAGCTACTAAGACCGTCTACAGACTGTCTTCCTTGTTCTTGTTCTGGAGCTTTCCAGGAGTATTTTTTTTCTGAATTCGAACTGAAATTCGTAATTTGCAGATGAAAAATTTATTTCTGCAATCGGAACGTATTTCCAATTTCAGGTATTTAAGGGTTAATACAATATTTCGGCAAATTATGGACTCTCAAAGATTTGTTTCAAAATACATTTCAAACTCGTACAGCATTTCTTTTTTACTAAATATCAGATATATTTGAAGAATTAACACTTATCGCATTAACATTTATATATTTGTATAAGGAGCTATTATTGTTTGAAAAACTTTATTTAAAATAGAAATTCTGCTTATAAAATAGACTCCTGACATTCAAAAATGTCACAATAAAAAAAAATTTAAATAGTAGAAAACAATAATTTAATTTATATAATTCATAAAAAGTGTTAATTAAAAAATAAAGCTTGTTTTGTAAATAACATCAAAATAGTGTTAAATTATGAATTTTAAATTTAAAATTTTGTAGATTTTTAAACATGAACGACAAATCTACCTAAACATATTTATTTATTTTACTCGATTATTCATAAAATTGCACGAATTATTTTGAAATTCTTCGAATAATTATTCGTAAGAAATTGTTTGATTATTCGAACGATCCTTAATCAAATGAATACCCTAAAAGGTATGCAAATGCAAATGTAAATTTACATTTACTTATATGATTAGATGTAAAAATAAAACTTAAAGGAACCAACACGAAGGGGTGAGTGCTCAAGTTTAGGTTCTAGTTTAGGTTAAAGGTTAGATTCAGGTTCCAGTTCAGGTTTAAGTTTAGCTTCTTATTCAGGTTCTAAGTCAGAATCTAGATTCTACTTTAGGTTCTAGTTCAAGTTCCAGTTCATGTTTAAGTTTAGTTTCTTATTCAGGTTCTAAGTCAGAATCTAGTTCATGTTCCAAGGTTTTAGTTAAAGTTTTAGTTCAGGTTCTACTTTAGATTCTACTTTAGGTTCTAGTTCAAGTTCCAGTTCAGGTTCTACTTTAATTTCTAGTTCTTTTATATTGTTAAAAACGAACAAGAGTTTTTATATTTTTAATGAAACGACTTAAGGTCGAATTAATAAAATAGAAAGGTTTTACTTTAGTTTCTAATTCGAGTTCTAGTTCAGGTTCTACTTTAGCTTCTAGTTCAAGTTATAGTTCAGGTTCTAGTTCAGGTTATACTATAGTTCAGTCTATTGCAGGTTCTACTTTAAGTTCTACTTCAGGTTCTAGTTCAGATTAAGGTTCAACTTCAGCTTTATAACTTTAGGTTATAGTTCAGGATCTAGTTCACGTTCTAGTTCAGGTTTTACTTCAGGATGTAGTTAAGTTTTGAGTTCAGGATCTAGTTCACGTTCTAGTTCAGGTTTTACTTTAGGATCTAATTTAGATTTTTGTTCTCGTTCAAGTTTAGGATCTAGTTAAGGTGCACGTTCAGGTTCTGATTCAAGTTCAGGTTAAGGTTCCTATTTTGTGTTCTTGTTCAGGTTGTAGTTCGGGTTCAAGTGTTCTGTCTGTTCTAGTTTCTGTTTTACTGTCTTGTCCAGTGTCTATTTCAGTGTCCACTTTAGTGACTGTTCTAGTGTCTGTTTAAGTGTCAGTTCTAGTATCTGTTGCAGTGCTTTTTTAATGTCTGTTTTACTGTCTGGTTTACTGTCTTTTCCAGTGTCTATTTCAGTGTATATTTTAGTAACTGTTCTATCGTCTGTTCTAGTGGCTGTTCAAGGGTGTATTCTATTGTCTGTTTTAGTGTCCGTTTTAGTGTCTTTAGCAGTGTCTGTTCTACTGTCTGTTTAAGTGCCAATTCTAGTATCTGTTCCAGTGATTTTTTAAAGTCTGGTTGACTGTCTGGTCTAGTGTCTGTTTCACTGTCTTTTCAAGTGTCTATTTCAGTTTGTATTTTAGTTGTTGTTGTAGAGTCTGTGGTTGTGTCTGTTCTACTGACTGTTTTATTGTCTGTTATAGTGTCTTCACCAGTGTCTGTTATAGTGCCTGTTCCAGTGCTATTTTAATGTCTGTTATGGTGCCTGTTCTAGTTCAATTCTAATGTCAGTTTTACTATTTTTTCTAATGCTTATTCTTATGTCTATTCTAATGTTTATTCTAGTTCTATGCTAGTTCTATGCTAGTTATATTCTGATATTTGGTTTTGTTACTTGGCTTCTTTAAGTTGATTTGTATGTACCAGGAAATATAATAAAGATTTTAAACATGCTACGCAAACACACACAGAATATAGAAAATATAATACAATCTTTGTACTAAAACACAACAGTGATACCTTAATATATTTGATTTCATATAACTGTATCGATAGAGGAATTTTTGGTGCAATTTCCTATTAACGATTTTATTCTTCAGTTTTAGTATGGCTGCATCAGCCATACATGAGCTAAAGTCTGAAAGCATTATGCTTGAAGTTTTCTGGGGTATATTTTGGGATAACAGACCATATTTGTAGAGCAAATATTTAATGATTTAATGAAATTCGATACTTGGTAGTTTCTTATACATTTTCAAACATGTGGTTGTTTTTGTTACACACTTTTCTTCTTTTGGAAGCTAAAAATTTTACTATTTTCTTTAGAAACCAAAATGCGTTTGTTGCTTCATTTTTTTTTTCTTTTCCTCAAACATTTTGGCACAAATGTACTCTACAATATGGAGACTCCAAACTATAGTGAATAAAATCCTTAAACAGAGAGAGAGACTCTCATGTGTGCGTATGCAAATTTATAGAAGAGAGGGTACCAGCAGTGGTATTATTTTACCAGTTTTACAGGTATCACAACTAACAATTTAAATAAACACACAACCATGTTCAGCACCAGCACAATGTAAATGTATGCAAATGTTATTGGTGATGATGGAAGTTACAATAAATGTATTGTTGCTTTTTATTGTTATTTTTTTTACTTCATTATGTTTGCATTTGTATTTTTTATTTCGTTATTGTTTATGTCGGTACGTCTTCAGCTCAAAAAGGAACTACAGTTGTTTCGTTTATATGTTTATTTTATTTTATATATATGCAGAACGTCTAGCGTGATGAAAAAACAAAAACTAAGATGTTAAAACCTTTTGAAAAGTCAGTAAAGGATTTGTGAGAATTTACCTGTTTGCTGTGTGTGTTTGTTACATTTTTTTTGTAGCACCCTTGGGAACTATTGTTCTTATTGTTGCCTAGCATTATTTTTACTATTATTTTATACTATTATTGCTATAATGTTTTGCTATTTCTTAAACATAAGTATTTATGCAAGAATTTTAGTTACTTTTTAGGTATAATTTTATAAAGGCAGAACAATATCCATATATACTTGAGTTTTGTAGAAAATGTAACATTTTAATAAGAAAGGACTGTAAACGGCCAGTTTTGTTATTAAACAGTTTAATTTGTTATGCTAAGTGTGTAAAGAAAATTGCATTTTAAAGCTGCCGAGGCAAAGAAAAAAAACCTTATAGGAAATATTACAGTTTATTTGACTAACTTCTTTAGAAAACTGACAAAATTTTGTAAGTTATAGTAATAGCTTCATTTACTGCTTGTTAAAAATACCTCACAACAAATCTCTCGTTCATAAAGCGTGATAAATTTCGAGGTTCCCTATTTAAAAAAAAAAAAAAAAAAAAAACTCAGAAAATTCAATATTATTGGGCAAAATAAACATTGCCATTTGAAAGAACATTCTTTGGCGTTTATTTTTTGCAGATTATGTCTATTAAATGTTGGCCGTTGCTACGTCGCAAATTGTCTATCCGTTGAGTCCAATATGCGATGACTCGTTCGAGCAACAAAACTCTTTTTCATAAAGCCTGATAAATTACAAGGTTCCCTACTTTAAAAAAAAAAAAAAAAAAAAAAAAAAAAACACAGAAAATTCAAATCTAATGGGGAATGTTTATTATCATTTGAAGGAACATTCTTTGGCATTTATTTTTTTAAGAATATGTCTATCTATTGGCCGTTCCTATGTCGCAGACTGTCTATCCGATGACTCGTTCGAGCATTTCGACTGATAACTGGCGAGTGACACTCGTGATACTTCCTCCAAGCCCTGAATCGAAGCTGTTTTGTCCGTATAAACTTTAAACTTTACACATCCCCACAGGAAAAACTCTAAATGGTGTAATATCACACGATCTTGGTGGACAATCGAACGGCCCAAAACATCAAAGTATTATCTCAATAAATCAATTGATTGGTGCGATGTGTGAGAGGTGGTGCCGTCTTGCTGAAACCAACTGTTGCCGAGATCACGAGCTTCAATTTCAGGCATCAAATAGTCGGTTATAATTTCACGATAACTGTCACCATTAACGATTACGTTTGCACCGCCATCATTTTTAAAGAAATATGAAGCGATGATTCCACCGGCCCACAAACCACACCAAAATGTTGTTTTTTCTGGATGAAGTGGTAGTTCTTGAATCTCTTTAGGTTGCTTTTCCACCCAAATGTGGCAATTTGGTTTGTTTACATACCCAGTCAGCTCAGTAGACCGATTATGTTGACCATAAGTTGAGCAAAGTGCACGAAAGACATTCCTCACAGAACGTGCATTTTCATAATAAAGTTGAACGATTTGTAAACGTTGTGCAGACGTAAGTCTTTCCGTTATGAAATGCCAAACAACACTAAACTAATATACAAACATGACAGCATGACGCGACTCATACGTGATCTGACAAAAAATGGCTAATGAAAAAAGTATCTCTACTTGAATCACCCATTATTTTTAACATGTAAAGCACAAAAGGAAAAACTATTATACTTAAACCCCCTTTAACTATTATATTTTACTACATATATTTACTTTTACATGAAACATATTTCCTGTACGACTTTTAAGGTAATAAGTCTGCTTAAAACCAGCAAAAGAAAACAACACCGTGTTTTCTGCTGTATTCCACAACTTGGAAACATTTTTTTTTTCTTCGAAAAACCATTTAAAGTCATAAATTTTTTATATATTTTTTGTTAAAACACAGCAGTAACATGAAACAAAACAAAAAAAAAAAAAAGAAATAATTTACTTGTCTCAGGAAGAATGATCAAAAAAAAAAACAATATAGCAAAATTTAAATGCATATGAAAAGTTCTTTTATGAAAACTCTATTTAATGTGAATTGTTTAAATGTATCGTCTTACTCTGCAGGAGTAAATGTACCACATTGTATTGTCTGAATTACAGTAACTAAATAAATGTCTGAGTGCTGGTGTATATGCATGTGTTAGCAGGTATGTATTTGTTTCAATGATATCCATAAAAGTCGTATTAACTTACACTTGAAAGTTTATCACACTTAACGTTGGGTTTTATCTACACATACTACAAAGCCTGCAAGTATTTTCATATTTTTAATCTTGTCTTTTCTTGTGTATTTTATCGTGCAGTCTGTTCTGGGCCCTATTGCACAAACAATTTATTAACTTTTCACTTTGCACTTAAAAAATTGTTTTTTTTTTTTTTTTGAGCAAAGTGGTAAGTATTTTTGTTACACAATATTCTTTGCAAATCTCACTTTGCACTAAAAAAAAATTTTTGCAAAGACTTTGCAAAAAAAATTTTTCTGTATTTTTCATCCTGACCCGGTTCTATTAGAACCTAATGTAGAATTGATAAAGTGGATACGATACCTGTTTACAAAATTACACTGGGTATTATTAAAATGTTTTTTTTTTCTGCTTGTGCCTTTTTAACAATAAAAACCAGACACAACAAAACAAAAATCCCGCATTTTCATACTAAATGCTACAAAAGCAAATCAAAAGTTTAACTTTGACCTTAAATTTCTCATCAACTAATGAACCGATTTTAATGACATGATTTTAGTGAAACAAAAAAGTTACTAAAATATTTTCATCGGTTGAAAAATTGCAAATTTTTGGCCGATGAAAAACATTTCTGAGCCACTGTAGGACGCACAGTGATTTTTCTACTAATTTTAACTTTGATAACCCATAAATAGGCCCCTACAAAGCGTAGCACCCTTTCCAAACGCTCATTTCATAGGCTGATCTATCTATCATATGCTGTTTAAACTGTTCAATTATATTATTCGGTTCAAAAGATATGATTTTTGCAAACCGCAAATGGCGCCATACAATTTCTGCAACCATGTCTTTTTAAACTTTTTTACCTCTAGAAGCCAAACGGGCACGTACGGGCAGATAAAACCTTTTGAATTATGTAAAGAAATAATAAAAGAACAGGTTTTGCAAATATGGCAAATATACAAAAATATACATTTTTTGTTATTTTCTGTCAAAATTTAAAAATAGTGAAAAAACGGATAGTTTTTAAATAGTGATTTACCAGGAAAAACACAAAGCAAACAGGTAATTTTTTTTTATCATTAGACATTTAATAAATTCATAAATCAATACAAACAAAAAATATGGCGATTCGTTACCTATTTTTTGTGATATTACTCCTGAAATCGCAACAAATTGACTAAAAATTGTGTGTTTTTTTGAAAACCGAAAGTCGGTCAACTTTGAACGGTTATATCTTCTAAACTAAAAATGTGATATTATTAAGAGTGGCATATTTGAAATCGTTGAAAAGTTTCCTATAACATGGGTTTATTCAAAACTTCATCGGCGCTCATGAAAATTTTGATTTTTGCAACCTCGTAGAGCAACTACGGGCGCCACTGTGCGACGGTGGTATTTTTGCCGCCGCTGTTGAAAATTTTGAGATTTGAGTAAATTTTGTTCGCCGTCAACGATATCTGCGATTTGCGATTTCAAACACTGAAATTTCACAACAACTTTTAGTTGTATATTATGATATTTCTAACGTAACAACATAAACCCTTTTGATAGTTTTCGACATGAGTTGCAAACTCATTTTCCCACTTTTCGGGAAACTATCTTTTCTAGGCGAGAAATTTTCACTAAAGTTAAGGAACATGGGCACAGGAACTCTCCAAATCATAAACATGACTAGACATTGGCTGGGGTTTAACAATAAAGATCTTGTTCTATGTGTGTGTATTTTTAGCTGTGTTTGTTAATACAGTAAATGTTTGATGTTAAACTCTTTATAAGTTCCTTTAAATGTTCCTGTTACTATACTTTTGTATTTAAGCTAGTATAAGCACATACATACATATAGTTATATCTATTTGTGTGCGTAATTTAACTAAGCAAAAAAAAAAGCAGGATGTTAATGGACGCCGGAGTTAAAGTTTTGAATTAAATTTAAATTAAAAAAGTTACGTATTGTAACAATTTTCAATTTAAACTTTATACATTTCGTATTTTATTAGCAAGTTTCATATGCTCAGGCTCATCCTTTTGCTTTCTGTGTTTCTGTATTTAACTGTAGATCTTTACTCTATATGCTGCTTATTTTTATGAATATTATTTTGTCTTTATTTTTTGCAGACTATGGCAGTAATTTAGCTAACTTTTTTGAGTTAAATTAAGTTAAATATCTTTAATAAATGAATGTTTAGCTTGGCAGTAATAAAATTGTAAATTTCTGTTTAATTTATTTTAAGGTTTATTTTAGCTGAGCATGTAAAACAATAGGAAAGCTATAAATAACTTGGTTAGAAAGTTAAGCCAGGTGCTGTTGTTGAAGCATGGAATAGGTTTATGGGATTAAATGATTGTAATTGATAAATCCTTGGCAAGGAAATTAAATTTTGAGGAGTTCTGTTTGGGGCTTGTTACAAAACGTTGAAGCCAAACGATAAAGTTTCTTTCTGTTTATTGACAGGCTGCTGGATTTTTTATTGTGGTAAGTGATCATAATTTCTTAGCCACAACTATTAAGTCACACTTATTAGTTTCTTTCAGTTTATAGCACTTACCTTCTGCGTTATCAATTTCATTGTACATCTAAACAGGACGAATAATCATTTAATTGCCAGCATGTAAAACAACATATAATAACAATTGCTGCAGCATAAGTATTGCTGTTGAAGAGATGTTTAGTTGTTGATGTTGTTCAATATCAACCAATATATTTAGTCAATCCTTAATAAGGCGTTCAATTGCTAAAACCAGCACTAATGTTACCAGTAATAATAAAATTCGTTGTTTTAGTAGACTCTATAAAATAGTAAGTACTATTTGCATACAAACGAATATGTTTCGCTTTGTGTGTGTGTGTTGCAAGTACGAGTATGTGTTGAAATCAGTAAAATACCTTGACCATAATGCTGATTTACGGGGTACTAATGCTTTTACTGATGAAGCTGTTTTGTTGTTGTTTGCATATACATGAAGGTAAATTTAAGAAACTCCGTTTATATTTAGTGTATTGTATTGTTAATAATTGACTGTAATATCATTTGCCGGTATTTTACAAAACATACACCCACTCACACTAGTTAATAAATAAACCAAAAATTTACGTAAGAAAAAAAGTCAATATTACATGAAGATTTTTCCAACACAATTTTTTTTTTTTTTAAATTCACTCACTACATTATCGTTGTTTTTGTTTTGTTTGCAATATTGATGAAGAGTTGTTGTTTATATTCTTTTTTTTTTGTTTTGTTTTTTGAATTTTTGTTAAAACCTTTTGCTTGTGTCTACACGCACAATCTCGTACACACGTACAACTATGCTTTCAATTGCAATAATAATACACAAATACACTTGTTTATTTGTTATGTTAAATATTTAGTTTAAAATGTTAGTTTGATTTATAATTTTAGGTTTTCTAGTTTGTGCCGTCGGTACTGTTTTCTTTTGCTGAAGCAAATGCCTGTTGGAAAATGTTTGTAAAAAAGAAAAACTTGAAATCTCATACAAATGATTTCAAGTTTTTCTACAAAAACAATTTGAAATTTTGGTTTAATATTAGCTGATTTGTTTCAAAGTTTTTAGGTTTTACCAAGTGTCTTAACGCAAAAACTAAAAAAAATAGCAAATCAGAATATAAGATTTTTATGTAATTTTAAGTCGATATAGGTATAAATGCCCTTTCTACCGTTTGTGTGAATCACTCTAAACTCGTACAGTGACGGCAAAACTAATAGCACTTTTGAACAAGAACATGTAAACTGGCTTGCTATTAAATGCGAAAGTTTTTATGGACAGACGAAAGTAAAACCATTTTATTTGGTGGAAAATGTTTCCGTTCATATGTTAAACTATGTGTCCACGATCGTCAGATATTACAACGTTGTCCGAAAAATGTTCAGAAAATGTCTAACAACCGTGTAAACTTAAAATTTTGTCTTAAAACAATGACAATGACAAAATTGTGTGTTTACACGATTGTTAGATGTCTGACAATAGTTTTGGCTTCCAATGTATTGAAAATGCTTTTTCTTACAAAATTTGTAATAATAATAAAGAAGAATACACACACATTGTAAACGTATGTAAATTTCGTTCTAACTCATAAACATGTGATAAAAAATATGAATAATCACCGAAGTCTATTTCTCATTAAGTGGAGAGTAAAATAGATGGTATTTACAAGTAGATCATGGACAACAAACATTGCTGATGACGCCTTTGGCAGGGTAGAAAATGCATTCCAATGTGCCAATTGTCTATAAAATTATAACTTTACAATGGTATTCTTCTAATTATTAATTATAAAATGAACTCAAGCCGAAATAATAACAATTTTTCTCTAATAATATATATAAAAGTTCAACAATTTTTCATTAAGAAAAACACTAGTCTCTAAAAATTGTATAAGATATTTTTTTTACTTTTTTATTATTATTATTATTTTTATTATTTAAGTACAGTTTTATTTGTGACTATGGTTATTGTGTAAAATTTCTCATAAGGTGTTATGGGGCGTATGATTATTATTTAATTATTTTTCTACAAATATAAAGTAAAGCCTTAGGATATGCAATGGATTATTTTGACCATCAGTATGTAAATAAGTTAAATAACTTAATAAGGCGTTATGGGGCGTATGATTATTATTTAATTGTTTTTTTTTATATATATAAAGTATACGCCTTAGGATATGCAATGGAGCAGAGCTGTTAAATTTGGATTAAAATTAATAATCAATTAATTAATTTGGTTTTTTTAATTTAATCGATTAAAATTGACTTAATTTTTATAGATTAATAATCGATTAGGATTTAATTTTGGTCAGGATTAAAGAGGATTTATTTGGATTAATTTATCTTTTAAAAATAATCCTACGATTAATACATTTAATCTAAAATATTAATTGATTAATAATTAATTAAAACAGGATTAATTGTTTTTTGGCAACTCTATATAATATGTTGCATAAACTTTCATGTTTGTTTACTTATAATAATTTGCACATGTTTGTTAACTTTTGCACATTTGGGCATTAGGGTGACCGTTAGCTATATTAATTTTTTTTTCTATTTCTTTTAATCTTAAAAACACACAGATCGGTGCTAATAAATTTAAAAAGAAATTGTATATAACAGATCAGTTTCATAAACCTATTTCATATGTTTATTTGTATATTTGAAGTGAATTTCTATATTTATTCAGTTAAGTGACGATGACGCAAAATTTATTGGATTAATCCTGCTTAAGCGAAATAAATCTAAAATATTAATGGATTAATATTTTAGATTAAATGTATGAATCGTAGGATTATTTTTAAAAAATAAATTAATCCTAGTCTAAATTTAATTCTAATCGATTATTAATCCTTAATTTCGATAACTAATCTTAGTTAATCAATTAAAACAGAAATTTTAAATCGATTACTAATCATTAAAGGTACGGTCACATTTGACAAATATTTCCTCAAAAAAGCGTAACCACTTGTTTTAGCACAAATTTTTTTGATTGTTTGCTCTTACAAGAGTTTTGCAAGATCAAACAGCATTAAATAAATTAAAACTAAATATTTGTTGTGCTTTGGCCTAAATAAGAAAAGTTTTTTTAAGTAAACAAATGAGTTCAAATAAATGTTATTTATTGGTTACGTCATTTTCGGCAAATATTTGCCAAATGTGACCGTACCTTAAGATTATTAATCATTAATTAACAGCTCTGCAATGGACTACGTACGTTTGATTGTTAGCAGTTTGTAGAATTATTCGGCCCTGTTCTGTAAATCGAATTGTTTTTAAAAACGAGAAATTTCTAAAACCGAATAAATCGCTTTTTGGTGTTCTGCAAATTACTCGTATTGATATGATTCGAAATTAGGTTCGAATTTTTAGTTAAACGTCAAAGTCAGCTGTTGATTAAAAAAATTCACAATTTGTAAATAAAAAGAAAGATATAAAAATGCCCGGAGCGTTTGTGTTAAGCTACAATTCCATAAAAAAAAAACGTAAAATACGCCAATAAAACACACAAAGAGGACAATTAAGGGATGATTCCAAACAAAATTTAGTTATAAAGTGTTTGTCATAAAAATATACAGAACACCAAAAAATGTGAATTCGTTTTAAAACGAGAAATTTACTCGTATTCGGTTTACAGAACAGGGCCGATTAACAATGAAACTTAATTGTAGGGTAACTTTTAAACTATTATTGCGATTTACACTATATGTTGCATATATGTGGAAAGACTAGAAGACTTATTCACATAATTTTACTTATGAATAACAACTTTTGATTATTACAGTTGCAATAATAACTTTGTTTTTAGTTTAGTTGCACACTGTAAAACGTGCTGTTAATTTAGCATTTTTTTTTAAGTATTTTTTAACAAATTTTTAATTTTAAGAAAATTCTTTTAATGACAAAAAATAAGCACAAATGAGTTATATGTATAATAATATACATTTAAAAAAGTGTTTAATACTTTAAGTATTGAGTTAAATGACAATATATTATAAATACTCTTTACAGCACTGATAGTTAATCGTTTATTTCCAACTGGGTTTACTAGGCAATCAATTTAACAGAAATTGATGTTTGAATTTAGAATTGTTTTCTTTTTTCAACAAATTTTTTTTTTCTTTCTTTTTTGTGTAAAAAAAATTTCTACAATTTGTACTCGTTTTACTATTTACACAGAGTTTAACTAACGTATAAATTGTTTGCCTTCGTTTGAAATGAATTTATGCGTTTTTTTGATACTAAAACATAGTAATTGCTGGTGAAATATAAATTTATTAGGGCGGCCAAGGGTTGTAAAATAACATATTGTGGGTTTTGAATTGATACAAATTAAGGAATTTAAATTGATACCGAAGAAAATTATTGTGTAAAATTTCGCATAAACAATTTTATAGTGGGGCGCACGATTATTATTTATTTACTTTTCTCAACATATAAAAACATATGCAATAAATTATTTTCACCATCGGTACGTATGATATTTAGCAGTTTTTAGATATGTTAAAATGGAATTTAATTATAGAGAAAGTTTTAAACTACTATTGCCATCTAAACTAATTTTTGATATAGAAAGACTGGCAGTAAGGGCTTCCACACAAATGCTCTTAAGCATAAATATAAAAGCAGGCATAGTGCAACAAGGGTTATTAAAGAAAAGTTTCTTAAACTATGAATCAGTTAGGTTAAAATTATTTTAAATCAAAGAGAATTTTTAGTATTAAAACAACTAAGAGTATTACACTCTAGTTGTTAGCTGGTAAGCATTTATCGACCAGAAGAAAACTTAAATAATAGCTCTAGCTATGCCAGATTAGATCCTTAGGAATCAAGTCCTCCCTAATAACTGCTGCATTTAAAGTTGCTGTTTGTCTAAGTATTAGCAGCAGGTACACAACGCAGTAAATGATACACGTAATGTTGTTGCTATTGCCATTTCTCTTAAAATGAACAACTGACTGACTGACTGGCTGTCTGACTAAATGCATGAATTGTTAAATTTTGTAGTCAAAATGCATTGTTTTGTTTTGTTTGTGCTGAAAAGAAGCTACATAGTTGTGAAATCAATTTAGTTGATATTTTTCCCGACATAATAAAATTGTTGCAAATTTAGAACAAATTTTATAAACATGTGTTAGCCAAATGCTGATGTCGATAAAAATGATTATATTGTTATAACCATACAGCATTATTTTTGGTTAGTCCATAAAAATATTTGCTAAAATGTCAATAACAGCTGTCAAATTGTAAAGTAAAGTCAACAGTTTTAATGTATTATTTCAGCTAAAACAACGATATAAACATCACTACTATATTAGAAATAATAAGCTTCATTAATATTTAAAGTACCTTTTTAAAAAATTAAAAGTTTTTTAAAAACTTTTCCAAAAAATAGTAATATATAAAGTACGTTTTTGAAAAACGTACTTTTCATTCATTTACTTAATATACCTAAATATGTATAATTATACACAAAAAATTTAGATACTTTTTTTTAAAAAAAAGTACTTTTTAGAAAATAGTAGTAAAAAAGTGCTATTTTTTAAACAGCACTTTTGCTTAGAAAGTATATGTTAAAGTATATATAAAAATAGCAAATATTAAATATTTACTTTTTGAATAATACTTTTAGAAAATAGCAGTCGAAAAAGTACTTTTTTTGAAAAACTTAGCTGTACATATTTTTGTGTAAAAAATATATTTTCTCTATGAGAAGCAATTTTATAAACTTTTTTGCAAACAAAAATAATTTTTAGAAAATAGTAGTAGAAAAAAAAGTTTTTGAAAAACGTACTTTTCATTATTTTCACTTAATATAATTAATTATAATTACAAAAAAAATATTTAAATACTTTTTTCATAAAAGTACTTTTTAGAAAAGCAGAGTACTAAAAGTACTACTTTTTAAAAAAGTGTTCTTACTTGTAAAGCTTAACAAAAAGTATATTTTAAAAAAGAAAGTAGAAAAAAGTTATTTTTTCCTATTTTTCACAACTTTTTGAAAATAGCAGTAGAAAAAGTACTTTTTTGAAAAACGTAGCTTTACATATTTATGTGTAAAAAATATATTTTCTTTCTGAGAAGCAATTTTATAAACTTTTTTGCAAACAAAAATAATTTTTAGAAAATAGTAGTAGAAAAAAAGTTTTTGAAAAACGTACTTTTCATTATTTTCACTTAATATAACTAACTATAATTACAAAAAAAAAAATATTTAAATACTTTTCTCAAAAAAGTACTTTTTAGAAAAGCAGAGTACTAAAAGTACTACTTTTTAAAAAAGTGTTTTTACTTGTAAAGCTTAACAAAAAGTATATTTTAAAAAAGAAAGTAGAAAAAAGTTATTTTTTCCTAATTTTTACAACTTTTTGAAAATAGTATAGTAAAAAGTACTTTTCTGAAAAAAGAACTTTTGCGTATTTATTTGTATGATATATTTAACATTATAAAATATAGTTGGATTATATTATTTTATGTTCAACTTAAAGAATTTACTTTAAATATTTGTACTTTGTATTTCTAAATCAATTTATCTTTTTAGGAATATGTTTTGTTTGTTATAATTTTTCAATGTGGTTTTTACTTTTTATTAAAACATCGAACAATAAACACGTATTATAAAATGTCAAGCTAGTATTATTTATAAAAAAATACTTTTTCGAAAAAGTAAAAGTAATAAAATACTATTCATGAAGCAATAAGGGAAAAAGAGGAAAATTTGCAATTTGTTCTGATTCTCTTTCCGCATTGAAATCAATACAGAATATATCGAACAACGATTATTACGTTTCACAAATTAGGAATACCCTTATTGAAAAATTTCCAGACTTAAAACTGGTCTGGGTACCTGGTCACAATCGTATAAAAGGAAATGAATATGCGGACTTTTCAGCAAAAAATGCTGCTAAACAACCCTTGTCTTCAACACAAAATATATACCGTAACGATCTGGAGAATAGAAACTAAATATTCAGAAGAAGATAGAAATAATATGTTCAACTTAACTTCATCATGGTATAGAAGAATCAACAGTGAACATAAAACAATTTACGATTTCAGTCATAATAGTCAAACGAATGCAAAAAGACTAGATTGCATTAAATTTGAACAACTTCGCCTGGGTCACACTATAGCAACACACGAATTACTATTCAATTCCAATGGTACACCCTTTTTGCAATTGTGATAATTCTTTTCCAATACAACCTTCCCACTTCCTTTGTGATTGTCTAAAAACTCGTAATAAGTATTTTTCAAAACTCAGATCCTTTATATAAACTTTCTCATCCTTCCTTTGAAATTATAGAGCTACTAACTAAATTCCTAAAAAAATCAAATCTTTATAATGTAATATAAAACCTACTTTCTAACTCTAGTTTTATATGTAAATTATTTTAAGCATATTGAGCTGAAGGCCTATGTTGCTATTGCTCACAATAAAATAATTTATCCAATAATATGCAATCTCTATAATAATGATAAATCTCTATAAATAAATAAATAAAAAGTACTTTTTTCTAATAAAGCTTAACAAAAGGTATATTTTAAAAAAGGAAATACAAAAAACTACTTTTTCACAATTTTTCAGAACTTAACAAAAAATAGTAGCATATTTTGCATATTTTTGTGCTTTATATATAAACTAGCTAAACCCGGTGTGCTTTGCTACCCCCCCCCTCGTCCTAAAATAAAACAAAACGTATTTATATATTTACAAACATTTATTTATTTAATTTTAATGTATTTATTGAAATGCTTTAGGCGAGGCCATGCCCCTTTGTCCACTTACATAGTCAAGAATTTATTATTTCGTAAGAATATCTTATTGTGAAAATTTAATGACGATCGGTCCAGTAGTTAAGACTATATTACGATTTTTAATTTTCCTAAAAAGGGGCGTGGTCCCACCCACTTTTCTCCTGGTACGTATTCCTAATTATGCCGATTCCATATGTACCACATATCATTGACGTAGGTCAAAAAATGTCCAAAATATGGCGATTTAAATATTTGGGTTATATGGGCGGTGCCACCCCCGTTTGTGCAATCAAAACTTCATATAGCCTATTATTCCTTCCAGAGTCACAGTAACATGCTGTGAAAATTTCATCAAAATCGGCTCAGCCGTTTTGGAGTCCATACGTTACATACATACATACATACATACATTGAATTTTATATATATAGAAGATATACAAAATATAGAAAAATATTTTTAGATTGGGTTCTACAAAAAAGTACTTTTTTTAAACAGTATTTAAATAGTCATCATAACGAAAAGTACTTAAAAATATTACCTAACTCTATGCAGTTTCCCTATATTACAACTGCTAACATACATAGATATGTATGTATGCCTCATTTTATTAAATAAAACTTATAAAATTTGTTGTTTATTTAAAATTTTTAATTAATTAACAATATCTTGCATATTTCCAGCTTAAACAAAAACTTAGTAATTTGTCAATGTCTTGCTGTTTCTTGTCTTAGGTTCAGCAAAAAACTATGTTTATTTATTTAGGTCAAATTATTGTTTCTTAACACTTGGCAAAAATACATTAAATATTTATTTAATGTACATTTAAGATGGGATGACTTGCCTGGCTGGCTGGCTGGCTGATGTATGACTTTAGAAAATCTACTGTATTCTGTTACAATAAACTGTAAACTTAACAAATTAAATTATTAATTTATGTACACATGTATAGCGGTATTTATGTATGTATATATGTGGTGCAGAAAATGTTGGGAAATTATAAAGAAAGTGTTTGTTAGTTGAGAGAGACAGAAGACAGATGAAGGCGTATAAGAAATATTTGTTAATAATTATAAAGCATACGCAACCAGGGCTAAAAATTGTTAGAGCAGGTGTTACCTATTGTACTTTAGGAAACTTATTCATCTTTAAACATTATACTAAAATTAATTGATATTTTCATAATTGTTGAAAAAGTTTAATTTGTATTTTCATTTAACTGGTGACTGGACGGAAGAACAGCAATATTATTTTTCCTTTGCTTTTCTTTAAATTTATATTCACGAGCTAAAGTATTATCAGGCCAGAAATCAGGGTTGGCTATTTGTTAAAAAAGATCGAGGGAAATATTGAGTTTGAAAGATGTAATCCTATTAGGTTGTGAATAAGAGAATTTATACATAGTGAAATAAGCTTCAAAATACAATTTTGATTTTATATAAAAGTTGATTTGTTCAACAGTAGTAACAGCAGCAAAACGAGATAAAAAAATTGATTTGAACGGCTGAATGATTTTTAAACCATTATATGGAATCTGATTGTCATTATGTATGTAAATTTTTAGACTCCGTTAATGTTTTCGATGTTGTAGCACAGTTGTTAAGATTACTCGTTGATGTACTCGAAGCACCAGGAACTTTGAGAAGCATTCGGTTTAATTTTATTTCTGGATGATTTACTGCGTTCAGGCGATAATTCTGGTTTAGAATTAATTTGTGGTTTAGCATATTTTTGCTCTATACTAACAAAATTTAGGGTGATTCAAGTAGAGATACTTTTTTCAATAGCCTCCGTTTGACAGATCACGTGTGAGTCGTGTAATGCTGTCATGTTATTATTGTTTAGTATTGTTTGGCATTTCATAATGGAAAGACTTACGCCTGAACAACGTTTACAAATCGTTCAACTTTATTATGAAAATTCACGTTCTGTGAGGAATGTGTTTTGTGCACTTCGCTCAACTTATGGCCAACATAATCGGTCTACTGAGCATACTATTCGCAATATTATCATTATTAGATAATATTCGACCGAATCCGCCACGTCCAGCAGGCTGTGAAGAAAATATAACGGCTGTAGCTGAGAGTGTATACGAAATTTGAATTTTCGAAATGGATCACGCTTTATTTTAAATATAATTTAGTTTCTAGCAATAGCCACAAATTGCATTTTTTTTTTTTTTTTTTTTTTTTGTTTTTTTTTTTTTTTTTAGCTTTTAGTTATTTATTGAATCTTCATATTTTGAACTAACAATAAGTTTTCAAATCTTAATACTAAAAATAAAATAATAAGCCCAGCCAGTGCTAGACAAAAAATTTTTATGATACTACAAAAATTTCATATCAACTGATCAAGTCATCTGTTTTGCGCTTGAGTTAAAGCAAGGGTATCCCTCCTTCTCAACCGACTGTGGCCACTAAAGTTAAGGATGTCTCGTGCAAGTGGGTTTGGATGTTGTTCAAGTTTGCTGACGTACTTTGACGCATATTTTGTAAATTCGACGTTTACTAATGGCACGCCTAGATCTTTGTGGATTCGAGAATTTTTAACATACCATGGAGCTGCAGTAATAATACGTAGAATTTTATTTTGACCCCTTTGAATTTTTTCAATGTTTGATGCTGAGGCAGTACCCCATAATTGAATTCCATAACACCAGATTGGCTTTAGTATTGCATTGTACAACAATAGTTTGCAATCCAACTTTAGTGAAGAATTTCTGCCAATTAGCCAATTAAGTTGCACTGCTTTTAATCTCATCTGAGTAAGTTTCGCTTCAATATGAGACTTCCAAGTTAAACGGCGGTCGAGGTGAATGCCGAGGTATTTGACTTCATTATGTTGAGGAATAATTTGATTATTTATTCTGATGGGCGAGCAGGTATCTTTTCGCAATGTGAAAGTGATATGAATACATTTTTGTTCATTTACCCTGATCTTCCAAAGCTCTAGCCAATTCTCTAGTTTATAAACATAATTCTGCAAATTCTGTGATGCAACTTGGTGGTCCTTATGGACGCTGACAAAGGCTGTATCGTCTGCAAAAGTTGACGTGTGGATTTTGGGGTCTGACGGCATGTCGGAGGCATAAATCAAATATAAAGTAGGGCCCAGTATGCTACCCTGTGGCACACCTGATTCAATTGGCTGAGCGGTACTTAAAAAATTGCCTTCTTTGATTTTAAATTTGCGACCGTATAAATAACTTTCCATGAGTTTATGGGTGTTAGCAGGCAGAGTTAGTTTAATTTTATGCATTAAACCTTCATGCCAGACTTTGTCGAACGCTTGCGACACATCAATGAAAAGGGCGGAGCAGTATTTTTTATCTTCAAACGACCCTCTTATCACATTTACCAATCTGTGAGTTTGTTCGATGGTACTGTGTTTAGCTCTGAATCCGAATTGATGATTTGGAATACATTCAGTGTCATTCAGAATTGGAGTCAACTTAGTCATTAACAATTTTTCGAACAGTTTAGAAATTGTCGGCAGTAGGCTAATTGGCCTATATGACTCTACTTTAGTGGGGTCCTTCCCTGGCTTAGGAATCATGGTAATCATAGATACCTTCCAATCTGCAGGATAGTATTCTAGGCGTAAAATAGCATTGAAAATAAAGAGGATGATTCTTCTAGCTACACGAGGTAACTCCACAAGCATTTTGTTGCTGATTTTATCCATACCTGGAGCTTTTTTAAGATTCAGAGTACCAATAGCGCTTTGAACATCATTAAAGCTAAGTCTTAGAGGTACAGGAGGTCTAATAACGAGTGGAGCCAAATCAGATGCATTAATTGAGTTGTTTATAGTAAACACATTTCTCAAATGGTTAACAAATAAAGTCCCTTTCTCGGAATCATTTCTAGCCCAGTCTCCAGTCGGATTTCGCAGAGGAGGCTTTCCTCTAACTGGTCTTTTTAAACCTCGTGCCGCCTTCCATAGCGAATAGTCAGATTGTGGGGTACTATCAAGACCCTCCAAGTAAGATCTAAATGAGGCCGTTCTTTGGATTTCTAAGAAATTTCTTAGTATATCTCTGCATTCTCGTAGCCTAGCTTTCAGTTGAGGAGACCTATGAATTTGCCACTCTCTTCTAACTCTTCTTTTTTCTGCCAGGAGATGATCGAGTTCAGCGAAATAAGTTCTGTTTGTCCCACGTCTGCATTCAACGTCATATGTGGAGGCGTGATGTACAGCTCTTCGTATGTCCTCAGTAAACTTGCCAATCGACCCATCAATATCCGCGGTAGTTCTCAACACAACATTTTCCGTGCAGTGGGAACTTAAATACTTTTTATACTTTATCCAACTTACTCTGGTTTTAGATATGTCCCGAAATGGAGAGCCATTCCCTTGAAGGAAACGCATTGAAATAATAGAAGGAGAGTGATCTGAAGACAAGTCTAATGAAGGCTCCACTTGTATCGATTCTACAGGGATATTTTTCACTACTCCGAAGTCAATAACATCGGGAATCTTCCGTCGGTCCGTCGGCCAGTAGGTGGGATGCCCGCTTGAGAGTACATCTAATCCCATTTTGGCAATGGTGTTGAAGAGTTCACGACCCTTCGGGGTCACCAGACGTGAACCCCAAAAAGTGTGTTTGGCGTTAAAGTCACCAGCAACTAAAAATCTAGCTCCAAGGGAATTGAAGAAGCTGTAGTATTGGTGTTCTTTTATTGAAAATCGAGGCGGCGAATAAATTGATGATAAAACAAAATTGTATTGACAGAATTCAATACAAATGTTTGTTGCTTGTAGGTAATCCTCACATATGTTGTTCATTAAATAATGTTTTATTCTGTTCTTTATAAGAATTGCCGAACCTCCACATGCTCTTCCGCGTGGATCTTTAGTATCATATAACACGTAGCCATTAATTTTGTAGTACGCTGTCGCCGTCAAGTGAGTTTCAGCAATCATCATGACATCAATCTGCTTATCCATCAGGAAGTGTTCCAGTTCGTTTTTATGTTGGCGGAGGCCGTTCGCATTCCAAAAACAAATTTTTAAACAAATCATTTCTTTAAAATGGCTTGTAAGATAGTGGATTGCATTTTCAGCATTTCCTGCATCATGGATGTCATAGTGGTCGTAAAAGTGTTCATGGTTTGGACAAGTGTCTGCAATGTAGTCTCTAGAGTGTTACTATTAGGCTCGTAATATTGTGATTTAGGTGCCTGCTCCAAACCTGGCATATTAGATTTAACCACGTTAGCGTAAGAAACTTGTCTAGAACTAGGCGCGTTTACATGACTAGTGGACCGTAACAATTGCGGGAAATTGTCACTCGATGCCAAAATAGGCTGTTGACGATGATCAGGTAATACTGACGTCTTGTTGGTACTTATGGCTTTCAAATGAGTGTAAATTGGACAACCTCTATAATTTGCGGTATGATTACCTCCGCAGTTACTGCATTTTTTTATTTTTACGTCAGTTTTCGACTTATCGCATTGAGCAGTTGCATGTAGCTCCCCACACGCAACACAAACTGTCGGCAATTTACAGTACGCTTTGGTATGACCAAATTCTTGACAATTGAGACACTGAACGGGTCCCTGACGCTTATGTGGTTCTTCCACGGTGATTCTACGATGCAGAAGGTACATCAGATTGTAGATGGGGTGGGACTCGTTTTTCTTTAAGACAACATCTCCAGGTTGCAATTCTACCCTGAACATGGGCTGAGGGATCTTTTCACGGTTTCTGATATTCACTACGCTCTTGATTTTGAACCCTTTGTCCATTAAACCGGTCTTTATCTCCGCAGGATCAACACATGGGTCTATACCCTTTAGAACGACTTGGAGTCCTTTTGCGCTTTTGAGCTGGTAGGTATAGAAATCCCTAGTCTCCCTCTCCAACTGGTTGGACAATTTTCGAAAATCATCTTCCCTATTCACTTGGATCTTTGTCTCGCGGATATTTCCATGTTTAATTGAGGTTACGTTAAACATGTTTTCACCTATTACAGCAACAATTCCTTGTATCAGTTTGTTGGAAGTGGGCTCTCTCAGGTAAATTGGTGGGGGCTTAAATGTCTTTTTTGGTATTTCTGGATCATCCGTCTGAAGTAGAGAAAATCTGTTTTGGTCATTTGGTTTACCACTATTGACGGTCTTAGGAACTTTTGAGTTGGAAGACATTTGAGCAGATGTCGGGCTTCTCTGTCGCTTGAGAACGGTTATGTACTTATCCATACCTACTTGTTTTTTTGGTTTGACAGCACTATTTGATGAAGATGATGTTTTTTCATCTGTTGAAATCACTATATTGGGCGAACAGGAACGACGCCGTTCTACGGCTCTTGTAGTGAGAAAATTCTCCAGAGATTTTTTTATGGATTCTTCCTCAGAGACCCATTTATTTTTTCTAGACGAGCTAAGCTCTTTCTCAGAATTACATCTGAGAGGAACACTCATACAATTTTTATGCGATTTTTAAAGTTTTTTTTTTTTTTTATATTTTAACCTATTACGAGTTATTTTTTCACTTTTTGTTTAATTTCAACTTTTTACACTTTTTCACCTATTACGATTTTTTCACCGAAAATTCAGCCGCACTAAAAGTAACACGTCCGAACAGTTCGATGAGACGAGACTGAATCAAATTGCATAACAGAAAGCGAAATATTGTGTACAAGCACTAAACGCAAGTGATATGACGAGTTTTATTATGTTTTTAATTTTTCTTTCATTTATATAAATTAAAATTAAAAGTGTTTCAAACTTTTGCTTGATAAACTAAAGGATTAACTTAAGATAAGTTCTTGTTGAATGCAAATGTAATTCTTTTTTTAACTAAAACTTTGGCCTATTTAGTTAAACCTCTAAATATGAAAAATATTTTTTCATTTCAAATAAACTTTCATAAAATTATTGGATATTTAACATGATTTTATAGGTTTTTGAAAAGAGAAAAAATATTTAAAAAAAGAATTAAAATTTCCTTAAAATTATGTTAAATTTTTTGAAATTTATATTTTTAAAACTTTTGCTGATCCGGCTAACGTTGTTGTGCCTTCAGCTTTGGGGTATATTTTATTTAAATCTGCTATTTAAATGAATGGTGTTTTAGGTGTTTTATTTACATTTTGATAAATGGATATTTAAGTAAATAATTGAAATAAATACATAAATACTACTTTTCTATGCCTTTGCTGTGATATTATAATATTGTTCATTGCAATGATTTTGACATTTGTTGTCTGGAGCGTAAACAAATAATGTTGATGGGAACATGCTACATATATTTGACCATGGCAGAAACATGCAATTTCAAGACAACAAAAAAATATTGTTAGTTATCGTGCAGAGCACATACAAAAGTTAATATTTTAACAAACTAAGATTTTGGTAATTATTTAAGCTTTAGGTCTTTTTTTATTAAATTTTATTTCAATATTTCCCTACTCTTTGAGTTTTATTATAAATTATTCTAAAAACTTCGTCAGCATTCTTTGTGTCTAATATTTTTTTGTTTTCAAATTTTTTATATTTAACTTTTTTATTTACTGAATGAGAATTTCTCCTCTTGCGAGTATTAATTGTAAACATTTTTTATAAAATTTTTTTATTCGAAGGTTTACTTCTAGTTAAACATAGAAATTTAAAAAATTTAAAGAATGCTGACGAAGGCTTTAGCAGGCCAGAAAAGGCATTACATTTTGCTAGTGTCTCTTTGTATATTTCTGTATGATTTTACATTTATGTTTTTCAACCGAAAACTATGTAGAACATATAAAAGAGGTATACAAAAATAAATTTCAAATAAATTTTTATGTTTAACTAGAAGTAAACCTTCGAATAAAAAAATTTTATAAAAAATTTTTACTGAATGAGAATTTTTCCTCTTGCGAGAATAGAAATATACAAAGAGACACTAGCAAAATGTAATGCATTTTCTGGCCTGCTAAAGCCTTCGTCAGCATTCTTTAAATTTTTTAAATTTTTATGTTTAACTGGAAGTAAACCTTCGAATAAAAAAATTTTATAAAAAATTTTTACAATTAATACTTGCAAGAGGAGAAATTCTCATTCACTGAAGAAGCTACTCAAACAGTAGCGAAATATTGAAATAAAATTTAAAGTTTTTATAAAAAAAAGACCTAAAGCTTAAATAAAAAAATAAAAATAAAAAGAATATTATACCTTATTTTCGAAAAATAAATATAATTGTTTAATAAATAAAAAGGTCAAACAATCAGTTAAATAATCTTAAATAATTACCAAAATCTTAATAAAAAAAATGTCAAATAAACAATAATAAGAAATATTTTTACAAACTTTTTAAATTTGGAACTCCTTTTAAAACACTTTTATTTTTCTTATCCTATTTTGTGTAGACATTTAAACTTGTACTTAGAGTTAAATTTTTTCCCTAAAAACTTAAAAGTGAGTAGAGAAATTTAAAAAAGTAGGCGTGGTCAGTTTTTCTTTCCATAAAAATCTAAGACGGGTCAGCGCTGCCAGAAGTAAGATTTTACCTTATTTTTTAAGATTTCTTAACCGAAAAAAGATTTTAAGATTTTTTCCCAAAAAAAAAAAAAGATTTTTTGTTTATCAATTAAAAAAATCTTCTTTGTTCCCATTTAAAAAATTTTAAACTAATCGATTTCAAAAAATTTTCAATTTAGTATAAGAAAATGAATTTTTGTTGTTATTTTTTTGGTTAGTGTTAAATAAAATATGAATTGTTTTTATTATTTAAAATAAAAAAACTACTTATTTCCAAAAATACGATTTTTCCTCAAAAATAAGACTTTTTTTTTTGGCGAAATTAAGATTTTTTGCTGAAAATTTCTGACAGCTCTGAGACGGGTTATGCCGAACATTAAAATAAAAAAACTATTAGCCAAATCGGTGCGGCCGCTCTCAATTGATGTAATTACCAACGAACAACATTTGATTTTTATTTATATAGATAATGATCAAAACAAAAAAAAAAACTAAAATTGTATTAATTCAAAACTTCTTCACGATCAACAAACAACAAAAAAAAACGTATATTAGGTATGCCGATAAAGTGAACGTAAAAATGGAGGTGGTCAATTAAACTTGAAGTTTTCCAACTTTTCTTTCTCTATAAACCTTTTTCAGACTATCAGGTATGTGATGGAAATCGAAAACGAAAACGAGTGAGTTTTAGAAGTTAATTTTTTCGTTATATGTATTTCTGTATTGAAACAGTTTTACCCCACAAAATATAAAGATAATTTGCTATTAAAGATAATCTTAAAACAAACATTTTAAAAAATTGATTAGAAATACTTTAAAATGAATTTCAAAAACTCACTCGTTTTCGTTTTCGATTTCCATCACATACCTTAACACATTTCAAAAAAAATTAGCGAAATTAGCCGTTCTCATGTTATGCGCTTAACACAGGACAGCATTTCATTTTTATTTATATAGAAGATTTTCAAAAAAATATTTTCAAGCAAACTGGTTATTTGTTAATGTATTTTAAGAAAAAAACTAAAGAAATTTACCAGCTCTAGGTATTCTTTAAACAAAATTTCAATAACATTCTGTTGACCAAAACTTCAAAAACTTTATTAACAGCAACTGACACTCACAAAGCCATATATTAACAAACACACTCTCAACAGCCACCAAGATTAAGACAGCATAACATAGAAAAAGAAATGAATTGACAAAAAAAAACAAATAAGCACACAAAACAACAACTACACGAAATAGCAACACACAGCTTAAACAAACTCAAAGGAAAATATTAACATTATCAAACAAAAATCTCTGAAAGCTGAAAAAAAAAGTTCCCCAAAAAATATTACTCCCCAATTTCTTTTTGTACAGAGATTTATAGAAAATTTCTAGGAGCCAGCGTCAGGGGGTAGGGGTTAGAGCAGCATAAGGTTTTGTCGGTCTTTTGCGGCTGTATTGTTTGTTTATGTTGTAACAATGTGTTGCTGCCACAAATAAAACACGCACGGTTTACAGGCAAACAAAAAAATAAATAAATATAAAACATGTGAGTTTTACATATGGTGTTTTTGTTTAAAGCAAATAATTTGAATTTACAAGTTTTTTTATTTTTTAATTTATTAATAAAATTTACTTTTAAGCAGATCCAAGAAGAACTTTTGAGATTTTTCTAAATTATTTTTATTTTAAACACTTTCACTTTATTTTTATTTAAAAAAAAAAAGTTTTTCTTTACTTTTTTTTAATAAATTTTTTAATTTTATTGTTTTTTATTTTGTTAGAATTTTCATGAAAAACAATTCACACTCGTTTTAATTTGTATTGTTATTTTCTTTGCAAATTTTTTTATTTAGATTTCTGCTTAAGCAAACGGACGCACGATAAACTCGTCTCGTTGTAGACTGAAATTTTTACGTTTGCCTGAAAATCCATAAAGGATGCAAAACAAAACACACACAGAGATAAAACTCACACATTTTACATAAAACACAAAGTTTTTAAACGTGTATGTGTCGGAGTGTATCGGTGTGGTGCTGGTGCTGGTGGGGTGTAGGGGGTGGAGGTGGCAAAAGCAACAAGAACACACAAAAAACAAAAATAGCAGCAGCAAATGGAGCTAGCAGCAACAACAATAATAGCAACAACAAAAACTACAACTAAGCAGCAACAATAGCAATAAAAATGAATATTGGCAGCAACAGCCAGAAATGAAAAATACAAAACTGCCAGCCAGCCACCAACGATGACTACGACCAAAACCAGCAGCAACAGCCAGCAACACACACAGAAATTGTTCCTCAACATTTGAACTAAACTATAAAGTGAAATTCATGCTCATTTTTATTGTTGTTGCAGTTCATGTTGTTGTTGTTGCTACAATACAAATCTCTGTACAAGAATTGCTGCGTTTTTATACCCAAATGTACGATAATGAAAATTAAGCAGTCACACACACACACACATACAACCTCCTGCTCAAACTCAAACAAAAGCACAGAGACTGTGAGCCAAGCAGGCAGATAGACAGACAGACTTCCTTCCATCCGTTCAACCTCTAGTTCGTTTACGAATATATTGAATATACAGAATTGCTCGTTATATTAACCTGCTCTTGACTTATTCTGCAATTCTATTGTATTGTTATTGGGAACACACACATACACACATACTTATACACTCACACTCATTCACACAACTGGTAAAAGCCTGTTTACCGTTATGCTCTTTTAGACCTTTTTACAGAGCGCCAGCCAGCCAGCCAGTCAGCTAAAAACCAAAATGCAAAAACAACAACAACAACAACAAAAATGACATAAATGGCCAAAAGAGGAAACAGCCAAAGTCAGTGTTTTTGTGTCTTACAATTAGAGCTGTAAACTGTAAATGGAGTATTTAAAAAATATAAAATATTTCTATAAAATATAAAAGCAACATTAAGCTCTCACAAAAAGTTATAATAATGACACACTTTCTATAGAAATTACACTCTATTTTACACTCTCGCTCTCAAATTTTTTTTCCCACTCTGCAGCCTGTTTACCAGCAATATATTATTGCTCTCGCCTATAACACCTCAAAGTATGCAATTAATTTCATTTATACTGCTCTCGCTGTTTACAGCCACAAACATAACAGCTAGTCTCCCGTACAATAACGTAAAAAAGGCAAACTTTTCACTTATTCTCCATTGTTTAAATAAATGTGTGTTAAGTTCTCTATTTACATTAAATCTCTATTTCAATATTTTACTAACAAATATTTATACAGAGTTGTTGTAACATTTTTGTATTACTCAAATTTCTTTTGTTTATCTTCTCGTTTTTTACATAAAATTTTGCAATATGTAAACTTATCTTGCATAAACGAGTTGTTCTAGCTAAAAGCTTATTTTTGCTTTTGAAAGAGAGAAAGAGTTAACTTAACATTTTATGTTGTTATAGTTGTTTACAGAAAGCTAAATTTTTTAACATTTATTTAAGTTTTAGGTGCTATAATGTTGGCCAGCATTTTATAACTATTTAAAAGTCTATGAAAGTTTCCCTATTAGGGAAAAGCCGTTAAATAATTTGAATGGTTACAGAAAAGCTTTAGGTTTCGAAAAAAATGCAGTATTAGTATTAAAATTGTTATAGAAAATGTTTCAGATCGAAATTAATGACTTTTTTTAAAATTTTGGTTGTTTTTTTTTTTTGAACTAGAAAAAATATTAAAAAAAATATTAAAAAAATTAAAAAATTATTTAAAGGGGGTGACTGACACAACTTTTTTTTCGAACGAACAAAGAATTCATTTCCCAAACATTTGTGTTCTTTGTTTTGCATACTTGGTGCAATTTAAGAGGAGTTGACGAATGTTAAATATGAACACATTGTCAAATATACATATTGGGGGATTTTTTCTGGCTATCATATGACCAAATATTTTGTTAAATACTTTCGGTTGAATTTATAAATGTAATATTTCCGTCTCTAGCTCAATTATCAAATATCACGGCTGAGCCTCCAATTGTAGAATTTGACTACTCTCTACTTTTCTCTTGTCATCTTCTTGAAAATAAAATTCAGGAATTTCAATCTACGATATAATGAAACTATGTAAACATTTATTTACAAGAATAATACAGTTTGATGCCATACTCAAAACAAGAGTACTCCTGTTCATGCACAAAATTCTGTATACCCAACAACCACAACATATAACTATAACCGCTTAACCCTATCGGGTTCTAATAGAGGAAACTGAATCTTATTGTTTAGACATCATAGTTTAACTTCTGATTGGCAATTTTTTCTTAATGCAATCCGGCTTTGGAATCTACTCCCGCACAACATACAAATAATAAGTAACGCACTGAGATTTGAAAAATGCATTATTACTTTTTTTACATGTTAATTTGTTAACCAAACACTTCTTTTTTCTTTTTTGTTTTCTTTTATAAATTTATATATTAATTAGTTTAAAAATGTTATCTTTAAGAATTATATTTTTTTTTCTTTTTAATGTTTCTGCTAAAACAATGTTCTATACTGCAATAAGAGACTTTAAGTCTTGTGTATAGAATTGGAAATAAATAAATAAATAAATAAATACTTAAGTTATTAAACATAAAATTATACAAACTGATACCAGCACTATGAAACAACACAACTAAATGTTCATGAAATGATTGTCTGTTACCAGTCTTATATACACCCATTCCAATACCGTCCATTCCACTTCAGTCGCCCATTCCCATTCTGTCCACAGTCACTGTCCTTTCCCTTCTCATACCTGTCATATGTCGTATACTGTCCCGTTTCTACATAAATTTGAAAAAAATATTAATTTTGGCTAAGTTAATATATTTATACCATTCACTTGTCGTATACCAAGTGTTCATATTGTTTTCAGTGCATTATTGGTTGATTGCCTTCTTTTTATCTGAAAAGTTTATATTAGTCGTGTTAACTAACGGTAATTTAGTTGCGAGTTTTGCTAAGGAATCTGCCAGATTATTCGCTTCTATTAGAGAATGTCTCGGTATCGTAATACTGTTATTACTGTTATTTTCAAATCGAAATTATATGCCTTGTTTGAAAAGTTTAAATTTTTCACCTGAATAATTTATAATTTTGAAAATTTTCTGAGATTTTGTGAAATGAATGATATTTTCTGAAATTATTTTTTTTTGTGAATTAAGGCTACTCTACAAAAACATTCATGACGTTAAAATATCAATAATTGACTCCTTAGAAGTTAATTTGTTCGTAATATTTCTGTATTGAAATACTTTTAAATGGACTTAAAAAACTAACTCGTTTTCGTTTCCGATTTCCATCATATACCTGATTGTCTAATTTTGGCTTCAATCCTCGCTTTTTTCTTTGTCTAATTTTTGCTTCAATTTCGGCTATTTATATTGTCCAATTTTGCTTCAATCCTGGATCTTTGTTGCCCAATTTTTGCCTCAATCGTGGCTCTTTATATTGTTCAATTTTGTCTTTAATTGTGATTCTATTTTCTAATTTGTGCCTTAATCTTGGTCTTTATATATATTTTTATTTATATTTTATTAATATAAGAACAATTATTATTTTTATTTGAACTGTTAATTTTCCAAATTTTTTTTTTGATAATTTTTAGGAAAGGAAGCAACATGTAAATAAAATTGAACAAATAATAATTACAGCAAATTTCGAACCACCAGTACCACTGGTTGAAAGATTGATGTTTGACTGTTGGCTAGCAGACACCGCTCAGCCAGGAAAAATTATCAATAAATTTTAATAAGATTTCATGTTGTAAAAACAATTCCTACCTTTAGTAAAAATAATAATTTAATGAAAATTAAATCTAATGAACTCGAGCTCAACTAAAAATTGTGAAAAAAATTTTATTAATATATTTATATTTTCCATTTTTTGTTGCAATCGCGGCTCATTACATATTGTCCAATTTTTACTCCAATTTTTAGAATATCCAATTTTTGCTTCAATCGTGGTTCTTTATATTGTTCTTCTTTATAAGTTCCATTTTTTTAATAACATTGAATGTTATTTACATGCTCTTTAAACTACTTTAATTTCAACATTCACTGTTATAGATTATCTAAACTGTTAACTAGTTCTGCTGTTAATTTCCCCTCTTTTTAACAGTTATCTAAATAACTGCAAATTGCAGCTTTTAGCTAAATTCTGCATTTTTGCAGAAAAATCTGTATTTTTCCCCTGTAGATAAACTTGACGAAATCTGAGAACTCTCTAAAAGAGAGCCAACTAAGGGGTAAGTTTATCCAAAACTACCCCTTAAGCAACAGCAAGAGTTATCTCAGGCAGAATTTTGTTTGGCAAAGAAAAACAGGAGTTGCTGTAAAACTGTTAAAGCAATAAAATGTAAAGGAATTTTAGGCGGTTTTGTTAAAAGAACCACATGTTAAGGATTGCTTTGATGAACATCTTTTATTTGCTTTAAATATAACAATAAAGAATTTAGCTAATATAAAATATAAATAAATTTTTATTAGTTTGTTTCTATATTTGTAGAGATTGTTTTTTTAAAAAAATTTTTGTTGAAACCGTTTATTTTTCTATTATGTTTTCTAGCTACTTTTCTGAGCTTTTTGCTTGTTTCAACAGTTTTATGTTGCAATAAAATTTTAAAGCTTTTTCCTTTTATTGCTGATTTTATGTATTTTATTATGCATTTATTATGCACTTTTTTATAGTGGGCTAGTTAAATAGCGAGTTATACTGGTAATTTCAACTTGTTAGTGAGTGTTATGTGTATTTGCCTGTAAGTGCTAATAAAGCTTTAGGGTTAAAGTTTTTGATTGCATTGTTTGAGTTTTTAAGTTTGCAATATAAGAGTAATAGTTATAGTTTTGTTTTTATATACATATGTAAATATAAAAAGTTTATGCTTACAAAATTGATATTAAGACCATTTCAGCATAAACATCAATAGTTAAGAAAAAAACATTAATTTCGCAGAAAGGAAAAGTGGAAAGTAAATATCGAGCCATTACCGCCAAAATAATGTATCCCACACCATAATCGATTGTTGTTTTTTTATCGAAATCGATAGTTCAACATCATTTAAAATTATTAAAATTAAATGTATTACACAAAACAATATTTACATTATAAATTTTAAAATAATGGCTTTATTCAAACTGATTTTATTAAAATAAAACCTTCCCCTGTAAAATTTTGAGTTTGTGGGATACATTTTTTCGGCGGTTATGGCTCGATATGTTTAATTCACAATGGATGTTGTAGTGTCGTAGGAGTTGTAAGTCATCGGAATTTACAATAGTTGTTTAATTTTTTCTTTTATTAAATTTCGCAGATTTTGACTAACCTAGATGCACATTATGCTGATTTAACAACAAGTAAAGCATTCTTACTTAAAAGTTTTTACGTATTTCATCCATCTTCATAAGACTGGTGATTTTTCGTACAATGTAGAAATTAATAATCTTTTTTGCTTGTAAATATTACTAATTTTTATTTCTTTTGGCATTTTGAGGACCTCACAGCATAAACATACGACTTTGCTCAAAATTGTGTTCACAATCAGATAGTTGTATCATACAATATATAACATCAGTTGTGATTTGAACAACTGTTTCTTAAAAATTGCTAATTATAAATAATATAAATAAATAAAATCAACACACAGACATCATAAAAATATTGTAAATCTTATTTTGTTTTTATGTTGTTAGAAAACTGGTGATATTTTCCAGGCATTTTGATACTACATATTTGGAAAACTCATCTCCCTCGACCCCAGTATGTACATACATCTTTACAGGTTAATAAAAATACATAGACATTATTTGTATCAATCATCATTCCTTGTTAGACACCATTCCAAAATCCCCAACTTCAAATGTGTTTAAAAAAGAAATCCCTCAACGAACCAGCAAAATAAAAACCCCCTTGAAGTTTTTCTTATGCATAATGTCAATCTTCATTTGCAATTGTTCTCATCCCATTTTCATTCGGAAAGTTCGATTTCCAATCGCTGTGTTATTGTTTTATTGTATTTATGCAAATAATTGAACGCCTTTCTTTACATATATATTGATTTAATTATTCTGAGTGACGAATCTAAACGATTTTGTTTCGACTCAGAGACTGTGATTTTTTGCAATTGTCCAGGCAGTTTCAAATGTTTTTTAGCTAAGTGAAGCATAAGCCATACTGAGCATATATATGTTAAGGTTTAGGTTATAAAGAGAGTGAGTTATTGATAACCGCCTTATTTAGCTCAATCATTTGGCCCGATTGTGATACCCAAAGTGCATGTAGTTTTGGTGCCCCATCAGGCCCTGTTTACTGTGCAATTCCAAACCAAACTGCTGCATGAATAAACAAAGTCTCTGTCTTTCTCTCTATATCCACCTTCGATAGATCACTAAGCTGAAGAAATCTGTTGACCAATGTCACGTTCCTGATGGTCGATGCAGCAGATCATGCAGTAATTATGAGAACATATATAATTGGAGCCAAACTAAGAAACGCCAAATTTCTATGCTTGAAGCTAATCCAACAGAGATTAAAGTCATATCACTTTGATTATTATCCTTTTTTGCTCCTCCTAAGACTCTCCTGTTATCAATTAATGACGTTAAAAATTCTAAAACATTTCAAAATCTAACCAGATGTGTTCTTTAAAGGAAAACCAGCTTAATATTTCATAAATTATAAAAGAAAACGTTACTAAACTCACTTAATTATAAATCAATGTTTTGCAAACTAATCAATAATCTAAAGGATTTGTTTATTTAAAAGAAAACGGACAGCATTTGCTAAACGCCAAAAAGCACTGGGTGCTTAGCCTTTTAACAAACATTTCAAGACTCTACAAATAACATTTTCACAAAAATACAATTTACACTTTATCATTGAAATAAACACCACAACAAGTATACAATTTTACCGAAACAATTGCAAGACTGAAATGAATTAAATATAAATAAACTGAATAAAACAAAAATAATATTAATGCCATAAATTATTTGCTAAGGACAGCAAACATTTACACACATGCATATGTCCAGTTTCAGGGGTATTGGAGAGTGCAAAAAGGATTTTCGATTATTGTTTTTCCTTTTTGCGAAATTTAAATCCTCTACACACATGTAGTTAAAGATAAAGAAAGTTGAGTAAAGCCAACCTTTTTGTAAACAATTGAAATTTGTGGGCAAATGTTTGCATATACAATCAATCGTACACGCTGGCCAGGCCTCACACACCCATCAATACAATCAATATATATGAAAATGTTAAACAAATACATGGAAACACATAAATATTTGTGAAAGAGGTCTTATCGTAAATGACCCATCTTAATGCCAAAAATTTTTTATTTTTTTCTTTGCAAATAAGGCAATTGACAATATTTCTTTGCTTATTTTTCTCTACTCTGACACACTCTTGCTTTCTAATGCAGCAAATTATTGTTTGTATCTCGGAAATACAAACTCAAATTTAATTTTAAGCCTCTTTTGTTTTAGTTAGTTTGGTTTGTTTGTGTATTTTGTTTTTTGTATAGTAATGAACCCCTTTTTGTGCCTATAAAGTTGGTGCTTTATGTTGTTGTATATATAGTGTGTATTTGTTGTTATTTGCAAAAGACAATTGACTCTTAAGTTCATTGATGAACTTAACTTATGTCAAAATATACGATAAGTAATCCGGTATTTGTATTTCATTTACACATATTCATTTTTTTGCATTTACTTGAAAGGGGCAGTTTTAGTTTGCTCTTTTCTCCCCTTCACCAATTTCCTTAAATTCTGATTTGTTTTAGACAAAATAAATATTTTTGGAAAATTGTACATGTTACAGCGCTACATACATGTTCACTCTAACATGCTTTTCTATTAAGTCTATTATTGATGACTGTCTGGGCAAAAGTCCATGTGTTTAAATATTTGTTAATCATTTACTACAACTTGGCAAATAATTTACAGGATTTTTTCTATGTTGTTTTAGCAAAAACATGGAAACACAAACTGTCTAGTTTTTAAGAATATGTTTTTCAGAATTTTGAGGTCTATTTTGTGCATATAAAAATTTAAAATAAATTAAAATCATACAAGAGATTTCTTACAAGGATTTACACAAATTGTATAACCCAGCATACCATTCTAGGAGCGCTCCGAAAAAGCAATCAGAAAAGAGTCCAACTAAAGAGCTTTTTCGGAGTGAAAGAAAAATTTGCTTGTTACTGTCCTGAGTCGGCACGCAGTATGACTCAGATATTCCACTTAATTATGTGTGTACCAAAGCATTGTTGTCCTGTTATTTGTGCTTTGAACAAAAAAAAAACTTAGCTGTACCACACAAGAATCACAAAAACAATATTACACAGAGCCCAAGAAAAACCTCATAAAAGAATCTTTTCTGGCATTATCTAAGAGCTCTTTCTGACGGACCATTTTCGAATGTAATGACCCTCTGAAGGTTTTCGGAGCAATTATGATTGTTTTTTGGGCTCATAAAGAGCGTTAACGCTCCGAAAAAGGTGTCAGAAAAGACTCTTTTCGGACTCATATGGCCTGCTGGGCAACATTAAATGAATCAAAAATGTACATTTTTATAGTCTTATTTTAGCTTCACTTGCACTCTCTATATGGTCTCAATTTGACTTCCAACATAGGCCTTAGTATAACTTTAATTGTAGCTTTTTAATAAACTTACTTTATCACCAACCAACTGAGGTTAGCTAATGGCAGTTGCTCGTTTAAAGAACTTAGTTGATCTGCAATTGTAGGTCTTTCTTAAGTCTTAGTTTAGCTTCCAAATAATTAAAAAATCAATTAAACCTTTTAGATCTAAAGAAATCGAAGCAGAAATCAGCAAGCTTATTATGACAGTATGGATGTTAAAGTTCTCAAAAACTTGCAAAAAAAAAAACCTTTGATTTTTGTCACAGTTGTGTTTAATTCCGTTTTGCGACCGTCACATTTTCCAGCACAATGGAAACATGCAAAAATCATTATGATTCATAAGCCTAACAAGCCTGAAAGCTTATTGCCCATATTGTCGAAACTGTTTGAAAGACTTTTCCAAAAAAACACTAATACCGATACCAGACTCTCTACGTATTGTAGAACTCCTGAGCAATGTCATGGGGTTGTTAAAACAATAAGGGAATCGCTTGAAAACAAGCATTACTGTTCATCAGTTTTTTTAATGTCAAACAAGCATTTGACAGAGTGTGGCACAATGGCCTTATATTCAAGTTAAAGCATTTGCTGGAAAATTTTATTCTAACTTCAGATCTACTTGTGTGATCGTACTTTAGTTTTGTCCACCTATATTTCCGACTTAAATTGTTTTTTGAATTTTAACTTTTCTTTCTTAAATTCTGAATTCCTTAAGTTAGTGTTTTTCAATAATAAAGATATAAATAAATAAAAAAAATAAAAAAAAATTTTAATAACTTTGTTTTCTTAAAAAAATTATCATTTTAAAAAAATGTTCTGAGGGGGTGCTTAGGTTTTGTCCGATACTGTAAATATCAACGAAGAGAATTTAGAAATTGGCGACATTAAGGCTATAGTACTACAGGGAAGCGTAATGGGTCCAACTTTGTACACCTTATTAACTTCAAACATGCCAAGAAAAGACAATGTAGTATGCTGATGATACAGCCCTATTTGTAGTTAATAAATTTGCCACTATCGCATCGTACATCATCAAACTGCTGCTTGACGTAATTAGTAATTGGCTTACTAAATCGAACAATAAAGTCAATGCTTAAAAATCTACCCACGTAACATTTACTCTTAATAATTATGCTTGTCCGCCAGTTTACCTGAACGGAGTTGTAATACCTCATTTAAATGAAATGAAATACTTAGGCCTTAACATTGATTGTCGTTTAACTGGGAGAACGCATATAAAATTAAAAAGACAACAACTTGAGGTTAAAACAGGAAAAATGTACTGGCTTCTCGGGCCAAATTCGCAATTAAGCGTTAGTAACAAATTGCTACTGTACAAAACAGCATTTAAACCTGTATGGACTTACAGTATTCAATTGTGGGGAAAAGCCTCTTACTCTAATATTGATATCATTCAAAAGTACCAGTCCAAAACGCTTCGGCTTATAATAATTGCCCTTTGGTATATAAGAAACACAACAATTCATAGTGATCTTGATATGCCGAATATTGAGGATGAAGTCAAAAAGTTTAGTACTAATTATTTAAAACGTCTTAGTGAACACGAGAACATTATTGCTATAACGCTTCTAGATGACGGTGACGAAGTAAAACTATTAAAAAGACTGCATTGCATATACTTCTTGATAATAACACATATGTGAGAATTTTGATAAACTATAAATAATTTTGGATTGTTAAATTTATTGGAATTTAACGCTACTGTTATATAATTTTAAGTGTAGTAAGTAGATTTACCTATTGTTTTTTTTAACAGGTTGCAAATAAAAATAAATTTAAAAAAAAGTTTAGCTTTGATCATGGCTGCTTCGATAATCTTAGTTTAGCTTCAATGGTGGCTCTTTCTTTAGTCGTAGTTAAGCTTCAATGGTGGCTCTTTCTCTTGTCTTGGTTTAACTTCAATCGTGGCTCTTTCTCTAGTCTTAGTTAGCTTTAATCGTGGCTCCTTCCATAAGCTAATTTAGCTTCAATGGTGGCTCTTTCTCTAGTCTTAGTTAGCTTTAATCGTGGCTCCTTCCATAAGCTAATTTAGCTTCAATGGTGGCTCTTTCTTTAGTCTTAGTTAAGCCTCAATGGTGGCTCTTTCTCTTGTCTTGGTTTAGCTTCAAACGTGGCTCTTTCTCTAGTCTTAGTTAGCTTTAATCGTGGCTCCTTCCATAAGCTAATTTAGCTTCAATGGTGGCTCTTTCTCTAGTCTTAGTTAGCTTTAATCGTGGCTCCTTCCATAAGCTAATTTAGCTTCAATGGTGGCTCTTTCTTTAGTCTTAGTTAAGCCTCAATGGTGGCTCTTTCTCTTGTCTTGGTTTAGCTTCAAACGTGGCTCTTTCTCTAGTCTTAGTTAGCTTTAATCGTGGCTCCTTCCATAAGCTGATTTAGCTTCAATGGTGGCTCTTTCTCTAGTCTTAGTTAGCTTTAATCGTGGCTCCTTCCATAAGCTAATTTAGCTTCAATGGTGGCTCTTTCTCTAGTCTTAGTTAGCTTTAATCGTGGCTCCTTCCATAAGCTAATTTAGCTTCAATCGTGGCTCTTTCTTTAGTCTTAGTTCAGCTTTAATCGTGGCTCCTTCTATAAGCTAGTTTAGCTTCAATCGTGGCTCTTTCTTTAGTCTTAGTTTAGCTTTAGCCATGGCTCTTTCTATAATCTTAGTTTAGTCTTAATCGTGGCTCTTTGTAAAGTCTCAGTTTAGCATCAATCGTTATAATTTATGTAGTTTTACATTAGCTTCATTCGTTTCTATTTCTATTGTGTTACATTAGCTTCAATCATGGCTGTTTCTATAGTCTGAGCTTATCTTCAATCGTGGCTCTTTTTATAGACTTTGAAAAGCTACTCTTTCTAATAAACCCCATTTAATTATTACGATTCTAATTTTAATGTTCTATGGTCTGCTTATAAAACTTTAAAATCATGAAGTGTTAGCTATTTTTTTTTTTTTTTTGTTTTTACTTGAATTTATTTCTTACCCTAAAAGACTGACTAACCTACTTAAGTGGCACATAAAATATGTGCATAAAATTGTAACTTTTAACACCGCAAGACTTTAGCATAAACAGTTTACACTCATGCTAAAAAAAACATTCCTATTTTCAGGTTACCGACAACCTAATGAATCTCTAAATATTTAGAATGCTAATGTTTAATGTTTCTTTTTTTTTCTACTACTTTTGCTATTGCTGTGCTCAGATAACCCAAAGAACATAAATAAATTCTTAAAACTGGCATATACAAATAAATCTTGGTAACAACTACTCGGAAAATACAAACACACATGAATCTTTTTTTGCTCAAACATACAGACATTCATACATACATGCCATCCCAAGTATGTCTAACTAAATGAACATAAAACATACATCACCTTTAATAACTCTATTGCTCTCTCACTCTGTAAAAGCAAGAGTACATACATACGTTTGGCAGTTACTGCATAAAAAATCATGAAACTGGTTAACCCTGCTGTTAGGTTAGGGCCATTTGGTCCAAATTTTTTCAGTATTCCCTTGTAACTTTGGAACGGTGATATATACTGACTAAATTTTTCTGCTAATGGGGTCTTTTAATAAAACAATGTTATGTGCGAAAATTAAATTTTCTAACTTTATTCAGGACTGAGAAAAATACAAAATGACGAATCTTAGGTTAGAGGACCATTTGGTCCATAGTACATTTTTATAGATTTTTTTCCCAAAAAATAAGAATTTATTAGTTGGTTTGAATATATTTCTCATTGCAAGATAAGCACAATGTTTTTCGGTTAGTTTTGCAAATAAAGTTGCTGCAAATGGGACATTTTATATCAGAATTCGACTTGCAGCAACTACAAATTCCACGCTTTCGAGTCCTTGAATGAGAAGTTGGATTATTTGAGGAAGCGTCTGAAAATGTTCATGTTGGACGAATTTCTGTCAATAATTGTGCTGAGAACCCTTGTTGAGATAATCTAGTCCGGTTCATCATATGAGCCTTAGCTAAAGAAAGTGCTAGTTGCCGCAAAAACTCTGGCCTCTTCCGATTCCGATCAGTTGGAGCCCATGAAACAGAAAATAGTATGTACACATTCAAAGCGGATATGTCAAGTATGTTTGCAAATACAACGGTTGGCCATCGATTTGTTTTGCGTTTTGTGGAGTAGGAGCCAGTCATTGATAAATTTGATATATTACAGAAATAAGTAAAACATGAATGTACATACCGATAAACTCCAGCAAGAATATCTGTCCATTTGGCACCAAATGGCAGTTCTTTATATTGGAGGCGGAAAAAACAACAAAAAAGCAGACAGCATGTCATCCCATCCAAACACTGAAAATCGAGTTGGCCCTGCTTGTGTTGTGATAATATTCTCAGCCCCAGTTCTAATAGACTGAGGTAAAGGAGTCGCTCTCCATTCCATGTTGTTTTTAGCAGTTAAAAGACGATCAACAGAGCTAGCTTCAACTGAGATGGTTTCCTGTTCACTTTCTGCTTCAGATGAACAGTCCGAAATTAAATCCGTCTCCGAATCGGAAATATCAGATTCACTTTCTTCATTGAGAATTTCAGGTATCTCTTCTTCGTTCAACTGCGCCATTTCGTAAAAAAAACACTTCCGCACTATTCAACGAAATTTTCAAAATGAAAGAAGTACTACACGTATCTGTGCTTCTTTACGACAACAATCAGAAACGGGGAATCCCAAAATATTTTTTACATTACAAAACAATAAGTGAATGTAAATTCATTGCAAAAATGGAAAATCCCAAAATTATTTTTTCATTACCAAGTGAAAGTAAATTCATGTCAAATATTTAGAGGATGTTTTTGATATGTCAAATACTTACTTTAGAAATTATTGAACCAAAATAGTTACAATGAATAAGATAAAATTATTATTTTGCATGAAAATTGCATTATGGACCAAATGGTCCCTTAACCTAAGATTCGTAAGTTTTTTCTAACCTAACAGCAGGGTTAAAGTATAAATACAAAAAAAAAAACACAACAATTACACCTACACTATATGAGAAAATAAATGGAGAAAACAAAGAGGACTAAATATGTTACGGCAGATTTATAAGTGCCGGGATATGACCATAAAAATAGCTTAAAATGATCATCAACGTAAATGTTGAGTGTGCAAATATTGCTATAAAAATAAATGAGTAAAGGACGTCGTAAAATATTTTTATACGTGATGCTGAGCTACAACGTATGGCAGATAAAAAAAATACTTAAGAAGAGATATTGCCACAGATACACATAGAAGATAGACATACATAAATATATTACAACAGTCTACATATAGATCTACTATATGAATATGTAAGAGATACTTATTATGTGGCGTAAATTTATGTACATACATGTAATTATGTCTGTCGGTCTATGAAAAATCAAAAGTAGCTGTTGTAAAACGAGAGTATAATAAAAACGAAAATCATAATGTTTTATAACATTAAATTACAAAGGAGAGTGAAATTATAGCAGCTAAACTTAAAGAAAAATATTTTCAAAATAATTTTATTAGAGTGTAGAATAGACATTAGAATAGCCACTAGAATATACGATAGCGCGGACACTAGAACAGAAAATAAAAATGCGAGCAGCTAAATTCAAAAAATTAGCAATTATATGAATTGAAATCGAGATACCTTAAAACACGATATTGCATACCCGAAATGCTGCTTAAACGTTATAAAAGAAAATCAATTTTACACCGAATCATTTCTTGCTATAAAAATAGATTCACTACGACAACCCGAAGCATACGAGGTCGAATGTGAAGCCCAGCCGGGATGATAGCCGGCCAATTGCTCATAAATCTTAAACATGGGAATGGCTACAGCTGAAAAAAGATTTACAAAATAATTTTAGACAAGATATGTAACATATTGATAGCAGAGATATGGCTTAATCTACTAAGAAACATGATATTTTAAATGGACTTATGGTAGGCCACTGGTACAGTCGAAGGCATGCCTTTCAAAATACTCAACATAAGAGTGCCATATGGCAAGAAATAGCAAGCTGTAGTGCAAATGCCAAAAAAAAAATCGCTTCAAAACTAATAGCAGAAAAAAGAATAAAAATAGAATGGATCAAGAATGATAAAATAAAGATTACGCCAACACGCGTAAAATTTTAAAATGTTCTGCGCATTTTGGCCCTGTGACGTCACACAATCTGTGTTTCTATTGGCTAATTTTTTCTCACTTGTTTTTTTACTCTTGTTTTGCTTGTATTTGCTTACTGCACTCTTCATGTTTATATTTTTTGTTGTTTTTTTTTTTTTTTTTTGTTTGTTTTTGTTTTTTAAACAGATTTTATTTTAGAACTCTCAGAGATTTCAATTGCAAGGTTGCCAACTATCTCACATAAAACATACATTTTTCGCAAGAAATTTTAATTCTAACACATGAAACATTCTTGGTAACCCTTAGAATGGACCTTCTACGTCACATAACGGGAAATCATGCGCATGGCGTAATCTTTATTTTATCATTCTTGGGATGAATCATATGTAGAAAAAGGAACAAATGCCAAAATGCTTTAAATGCTTAGAACAAGTACTATTCGCAAAGGAATGCATTGATGTTGACCAAACAAATGTGTGTGGATCAGGTCATCTATGCCATGAAGCAGGATTAAAAGATAACAAACATTTTATCGTCAGTACCATATCGTCTTGTATATTTTTAAATTTCTACAGGTAAAACAGGCCCAACTCTACTGCTACAAAAGCTATTTGAGAACAAAATGGACAAAGCGATATTAGCGATTAGAGAAGCATTTTTATCGACAGCCACGCGGCACTCATGTCACTTCAATCCCCTACTACAGCATCTATTCTAGTCAATGTAAAGAAGAGCTTTCAAGACTAGGTCGTCTAACTGACAATATTCTAGCGCAGTTTTCAGCTCCCGAATATGAAATAGAAGTACATTTCGAGAATCATAGCGATGCTAACCGGTCACTGGGCGAATGGTAAGCATGCAAGCAGACTCAGACTTCCCTTCAATAATCATTGGCGTAGTTGCCAGGACCGGGAATAAGAAGTAACTGTATTTAATCATCTCTGTGAATGTCCGACTCTTCAAAACCCTACACTCAAATTTTTCAACAATCATATACTTAAGAACCTAGCGCAGTTATCAAGTATAAGATAGTCATCGGATATATGAAAGCAACAGGGTGAATACACATAGTACCCATTACATACTAGCATCTAGATCCTAGCATTTATTTAAGGAGTGCTGTGGTATTCCAAATGGAATCAAAAGATTGCACTTGAATGCTTGCAACCACGTAAACCAACCAACCTGCAGATCTGGCGATTATATGCGACTAATACAAAACATCTGATTCATATACAAATACGTAAAAGGAGCAGTAATAATTGGCAGTGACTTCAACAGCATATCACCAGAATGGAATACAAAGGTACTAGATAAAAGCAAGAGCAAACGTTACTGTGATTGGGTTTTAAGGCAGGAAGGGGAAATAGCATCATCGAAATAACAAAGAAATGGATTACAAAGTACTAGAAGATCTTACTCTCAGTGACCACCAGTACCTAACATTCTGTAACGATAGAAACAACACGACGCAATCTGTATCACTGAATCTTCAAAGTTGGAATGTAAAAAAGCTTATTGTGTTAACGAGACTTTTTAAATACACAGCAAGAAGCCAAACGAAGATTCATACTGTACTAGAACCTTAACTTTAAAATGCTTCACATCTGGGATTACTATAATTGAACACACAGCTGTAAAGACATTAGCTAGGTTTAGAAATACTGTCACCAAAACGTCTGCAAAATTTTTCAAATGTTCATAAGCGGGGGGCAATGCAACTAGAAAATCTAAAAAGGTGGAAAGTAATAAAACGCTAATTGAGAGTATCGCTTTTTGCCATTTGCAATTCGCTTCCTTGCTTATGTATGTTTGGAAATGACATTGGAAAAATTACAAAAAAAAATATACGAGCTCTGATCAAAAAACAACCGTTATTTTCAAATTTTGCAATTTTTTCTGTTATGTTGGTACACATGTCTGTCATATATGTTGGTAATATCAGCCATTTTGAATTGTCAGTCTGTTTTTGACAGATACAAAGGTTAGTCGTGTTCGATTTTTTACTATTCGAAAAAATGAATCAAAGAAACTGTATTAAATTTTGTGTAAATTAAATCCGGAAAAAAATGTACATACAAAATATAAAACTAAACCAATTCAAGCTGAGAGTTGTTCGCAAAAAATATTTTCTCTCTCTGAAAAAGTAAGACATCAAACTTCATATAAAAAAAAAAACTTTGTCCGAACAAATATTTTGTTAAGAACGAATAAGTGAATCCACCTTAAGGGTGCCTGGAACTTTGCGTGCTTCTGTAATAAGTTGAACAAATTGAGACGGTAAGTTTATATGTCTTTTATTAATTTTTCTCTCTATTAGGAAATGTCTAGCGTCACATTTTATTTAAGTAATGACCGCTTATTAAATACTATTGCTCAATTAATATCGCATCCTAAATACAAAAGGGACACAATTCAAAATTTTTCAAAACTGACTTTTTTCGATAAATTAATTCAGAGTACACATTTCTAACTACTGAAAAAATTTCTTTCACATCACTATCTTCTTTAACTGGAAAAATACAGTTATGTCTATTTTTATGTCAAGTGTGTTGCTTGTGCACGATGAACTTTTTTGTCTCTCCTGAAAATTTTAGTATTTTGAGTTGTGACCCTTTTGTATTTAGGGTGCGATATATTGGTTGCTTTTAAAAAAGGTGAGCAAAGCATTAGACACAATTAAGTTTTTGGCTGTATTTTTTTCCGTACGAAAAAAAGAAAAATCAGAAAAGCATTTCGATGGCTTAATATAAAAAAGGCCTAACTCAATTTTGTTAAAAAAAAATCTATGAAAAAAACCATTCTTCGATACCTTTATTAAAACAAAAAAAAAATAAGATAATGTGTTGCTTTTTTTATTAAAAATTGTATTAAAATATTTGTTGTATCTAAAATTTTACGGATTTTATTTAGTTTTTTTCTTCGTCTGTAAAGTAACAAAAAATCGAGTTAGGCCTTTTTTATATTAAGCCATCGATTTATAAAAAAAATCTTTAAGAAGAATTCTTTGTTTTATTATAAACCAAAAAGAGCTAAATTCAACTTTATATGAATTGGGGCTTTTTCTTTCTAACAATTTTTGAACTGTGGTATGAGCTCTTCTGTTTCTTTATTGGTCAACACATTGAGCTGAATTTTGTTTATTGGGTGGTGTATTTGCGCTTTATCTCTGAGAATATATAAAGAAGCCGATTTTAAAAAACCAGATACGACCTTTCTATATTAGGTCATCGTTATGCTTTAACAAAATTTAATAGCGCAATTCACAATATTGTGCAAATGGTATTGCATCATTATATTTGTAGAAAGGTTTAGCTTCCCTGCAGGAAACCTGGGGACAAGTGTCTCCAAGTCACCACTTTTGTCTACTATTTTGGTGACGGTTTTGCGACATTGTCAGCAGCATTATCACAATGGTTATTATTATACAATTATCATTTTTCAATTGTGAGCCCCGATAGACTAGGCGATAGTGTGCCAGACTATCATTCAGAGGGTTGCGGGTTCGATTCCCGCCAAAGACTCTGGGTGTATTCGAATTTATTTTTTATTGAATATTTTTTAGTATTTTATTTTTTTTTTAATAAAACTCCAAAAATTAGCAAAAAAAATGCATTTTTATTTTCTATTTCAGAAAAGTACCAAAAGTGTAGACAATGTGGTCCCAAAAGAACTACCTTGTCAATAGTAACTATGTCAGTAGTGGATTTTCAATGACACGCACATGTTAAATGTCTATAGTAATTGTCTGGGGTATACTAAGTCACTAGTACTGGTGACTGTGTCAATAGCAATTCAGTACTGTTTCACTATTGACATTTCCTGCAGGGTTATTTTTGCTCTTGCTGTTTATTTTGTTAGTGTAGAGCAGAGGTAGGCAAAGCGTAAAATGAGGTTGTGTGTATGAGCGAACTACCCAGCAAACATAAACATAATTATATAAATTATACAAAATAATACTTCATTCATGATTTATTTACACAAACAAATTCTCTGTATTTATACTGTTGTGACAATTTCTTATTAATAAAATGTGTTTTAAAGTGGACGAACTAAACGTATTGCGTTGCTTGGAACAAATGAATTTTAAATATGAAAAAATTATCAATCATAAAATATTTTTCGTAATTCATTATTAATTTGAAATGTTAGTTGGGAAGTATTTCTGAAAAAAATATAAAAGCATCCGCCGCATTGCTGTCTCAATGACGACTGAATGAAAGAGATTAAGTGTGTGTGTCAAGTGCGCTCTGCACAATTGTGCTATAGGATGCCGACCTCTGGCGTAGAGCAAAAATATGCTAAACCTTTTTAGAAATGCAATGATGCAATACCATTTGCACAATATTGTGAATTGCGCTAATGATTGAGTAAATTAGTTTTCAGAAATACATAATTTTCTTAGCGGAACTCTACTGTATTACATTTATGGGTTTAGTTTCAAATGTGTTCTATTTTACCAAAACATTTACAATACCAAAAATTATTTCATTAATCTAAACTTTTGTTGCATCTTTAGTTCCTTTACTAAACAATTAATTTTACTTTATTTCTTTTTTTTGTTATTTTTAATCCTTTAATTTCATAAACCTTTAACATTTTCCCCCTGCACCCAACCAAGTATAGACATTTTTATGTTTTAAAACTCCAGCAGCAAAGATTTATTAAACTGGTCATAATTTTAAAGTCAAACTAACAAACGGTGTAGTCAGCACCAGCTGCTCTTGATTAATATGCAAAAAAAAATACAAAAACGAAAAAAGGAAACTTGAAAAATGGCTACAAATTTATGCAATTTAAAAGAGACGTTAATAAGAATATTAAACGGTAGAGAAATAACACACCTTTACAAGCCCAGACATTCAATTATTCACACAAAGTGAATAAAAACTCCTCAAATAAATCTCGCTATAATTGTAAAAATATGAATATTAATAAGGCCGTTGAAGGAAAAATAAAAAAAAAAAAAAAAAAAATAAAAAAAAAAAACAATAAAGAAAAACTACTGCTTCAAATACCATAATTTCCGGTTTATGACGTCTCTATTTAACAAAAGCAACAAAATAAATAAACAAGTATGAGGACTTACCGTTATTATGATTGAGAAAAAGATTTTCCGCTTCTGTTGTATTGTTGGCGGCAACACCTGCTACTACAAGTCCTGCTGCTACAGCAGCAGCAGCCGATGAAGCCTGTTGATCTGTTGTTAAATTTGGTGTTGAATAATCATATTGATTGCTGCTGCCAGCAATTGATTTATAAACAAGTTGTGGCAATTGCTGTTGTTGCTGCTGTTGATGTAGTTGTTGATGGCGTAATTGTTGTTGTTGTTGTTGCTGCTGTTGTTGTTGTTGTAGTGAAGATGATGTATAAGGATTATTATAAATATTACGTGTATCATTATTGGCAGCTGAATTAACTGAACTTAAACCATTTACCGGAAAATGACGTGATTTCCCTAAAAACAGAACAAGCAAAACACAAATAAGAAAAATTATCTAGAAAAAAAACTTTTCAGAAACAAACTTGTTAAAGAGTGAGAAGTAAAAAAAATTATAAATTTTTGGGTTTTTATTTAAATTCTCAAACACCTGTTTACATAAAAGATGAAATGTGCAGCTCATTTATTTGACCTGAAATAACTTGTTTCAGTTTTGTGTATAAAGTGGAGAAAGGAAGGGAAAATGGAAACTTAACAATTCGTTAAAGGCATTTGTATAAGTAGGGAAGTAAGAAACCACAAAAGCATAAAATCTTAAAGAAACTTAACAAATTGTAAATCTTCTAATAAATGTTTTAGTGTATGTTTTAGTGTCTCTTCTACCCAGCAAGCCATATGAGTCCGAAAAGAGTCTTTTCTGACACCTTTTTCGGAGCGTTAACGCTCTTTATGAGCCCAAAAAACAATCATAATTGCTCCGAAATCCTTCAGAAAAGAGGGTCATTACATTCGAAAATGGTCCGTCAGAAAGAGCTCTTAGATAATGTCAGAAAAGAGTCTTTTATGAGGGTGTTTTTGGGCTCTTAAAGAGTCTTTTATGAGGTTTTTCTTGGGCTCTGTGTAATCTTGTTTTTGTCATTATTGTGTGGTACAGCTATGTTTTTTTTTGTTCAAAGCACAAATAACAAGACAACAACGCTTTGGTACACACATAATTAAGTGGAATTTCTGAGTCATACTGCGTGCCGACTCAGGACAGTAACAAGCAAATTTTTCTTTCGCTCCGAAAATGCTCTTTAGTTAGACTCTTTTCTGACTCCTTTTTTCAGAGCGCTCCGAAAATACTCTTTTGTTGGACTCTTTTCTGACTCCTTTTTCGGAGCGCTCCTAGAATGGTATGCTGGGTAGCGTCTGTTTTAGTGTCTGTTTTAGTGTCTCTTCTAGTGTATATTCTAGAGTCTATTCTAGTGTCTGTTTTAGTGTCTCTTCTAGTGTCTCTTTTAGTGGCTCTTCTACTGTAAGTTCTAGAGTCTGTTCTAGAGTCTGTTCTAGTATCTGTTCTAGTATCTATTTTAGTGTCTGTCCTAGCGTCTGTTTTAGTGCTTGTTACAGTGTCTTTTCTAGCGTTTATAATAGTGTTTCTTCAAGTACATATTCTTATGTATTATTGTGTGTGTTCTAGTTTATGTTATAGTGTTTCTTCTAGTGTCTCTTGCAGAGTCTGTTCTAGTGTCTATTTTAGTGTATCTTCTAGAATCTGTTCTGCTGTTTATTTAATTGTGTATTTTTGTGTCTCTTCTAGAGTCTGTTGTAGTGTCTCTTTTTAGTGTCTGTTCTAGTGTATATTCTAGTGTCTTTAATATTGTTGATTTTAGTGTCTTTTCTACAATAGCATCTATTCTATTGTCTGTTCGAGTATTTGTTAAAGTGTGTGTTAAATTTTTATTGCAGTTCTGCTTTAATGTATGTTCTAATATCTACTCTAGTTTGTTCTACAGTTTATCCTAGTGTGTGTCTTATTAATGCTTTTAGTATCTGTCCTAGTAGTGTCTGTATAAATATCTGTTATATTTCTGTGCTAGTTTATTTCAATTTAAAGTATATAGTGGGAATACTTCTCCAGAATATGTACATATCTCTTTAATTAAATCATTTATAATTTTTTTAATTTTTAACTCCCCAACTGCCGAATTTTATTTTTGCCACATTTTTTCAATATAATTTTCCTGCGAATTAAAAAGCTACCGAAAACCAAATGGAAAACTTTATTGCCTTCTGTTTATTTTCACACATGAATTATGAAAATTTTACTCCTTTTCACCTCAAAAAAAAAAAAAAAGCAGTGCCCAATGAAAAGGGTGCGTTTTCTTAGTGTGAACGTATGGAAATATATACATTTACACTGGCATGTGTGTTAGTGGAAGTGTGTACTTTTTTTCAAACCGGAAATGATGATGCGGAAGCTGTTATAATGAAGTTGTACAGTGCCCCCCCCCATTCGTTTCCTCTTTGTAAACCCTTTCACTTAACCTTTACCACAATAAACAAACCAATTTTTCACTACAAATAAAAATCTTTGGTTATTTGTTTATTATGTCTGTCCTGATTGCAAATAAGTCGTCCTCATGCTTAAACGGGAATGTCTCTGATTTTATTGTTTTACTTTGTGTGTATGAGTGTTTTTATGTAATTGTGTATATTTTTTTATTGTTCTTGCCTTTCTTTATTAATTATGCATGCCTTGGTGAGAATCATGAACACTTGTTAAAGGGAAAAATCAAATGATGATGATGATGCTGTTGCTGCTTTCAGCTTAGAGTTTGTAGTTGTCTTTTGTCGTTGTCAAAGATAATTTAACTGTTATAATATTTCAAGCATGAAACTGTTTTTAACTTTTTCAATAAAATAATCTTAAATTGAATTATTGTTGTTTAGAGCAAGGCTTGTTAGAATTGCGGTAATATTAAGTTCATCAAGTTCAAACTTAAAATTATTTAAACATCAACACTAATGACAATTCTCTGTCATTAAAAAACATATTTTGCTTTTTAAAATTAAAATTACTTACTTCATCAGACCTTAAGCCCTTTCTGCTAAAAGTTTTCGTTATTTGCCAATTGTTTGTTAAAATTTATTGACAGTTTTAGAAATCCATTTAGAACGAAAAAAACCAACATAAAAATTTTCTCCACATCATTGATTTGTTTACGAGATAAACAAATCCTGCAATTTGATGTTCTGTTTGTTTGTTATTGTCCTGATTGTCTTTTTTTTTGTGTCATTTTATAAGCTGGGTTATGGTTGTTTAACTCTTTATATTCGGTCTTTATGGCCTATTGCAAAAAAAAAAAAAAAAAAAAAAAAAAAAAAAAAAGAAGGAAGCGAAAATAATGTCATAAATAGGCATATGACACAAATGGAAAAATCAGTGGAGAAAAACTCAAGTTAAAAAACGATATTGTTTGTGTTCTTCAATAAAAAACACATTTTGCAATAACAAAATATTTTCGTTTTAAAATCTATGATTTTTATTATACGAATGGCAGACACAACGGAAACAGAAAATCACAAAAATCACAACAATTGTTTAGTGAAGCGCAAGACATTTAAAGCTTTATAATAGAGCTTTTAAGTAGAAAGAAAAAAAACACACAGGCGGCATACATGTGAGACTAGGCGTAATTTAAATGTCATATTACAGAGCCATAGACACATGCATAAAATTTGTTGCAAATACTTTTAAACCCTGCAAAGGCTGAATTTCAGTTTATGGGGGACACCCCTAGAGAAAAAATCTAAATATGCCATCCCCTTCAGAATATTCCCAGGAGTACGAAAATCATAATGAAAAAAGGGGGCTCACGCCCCCTATGGGCGTGGCAGTCGAAAAACGACCCGGCCCACCTACGTAGACAATATGGGTATCAAATGAAAGCTAATGTCTTCACGATTCCAAAAATGGCCATAGTTGCCAGATCGGGCGGTTTTTGCAGCCGATACGGCCATTTTTGTTAAATAGGGGCGGGGGTGAAAAACGACCCATGCCACCTACTTAGACAATATTGGTATCAAATTAAAGGAAATGTCTTCACGATTCCAAAAATACCCGTAGTTGCCAGATCGTCCAGAATTTGAGGAAGATATGTTAATTTTTATAAAATGGGGGAAGGACTTTTTTTGTTTATTTCTTTTTAGCTCGGCCAGAGGCCGAGCACTCGAGATCCCCGCCGTCTAGAATTAAGACATACTGGAGTTAAAAACCCCTAAGCCCGGCCGTAGGCCGGTCACGCAAAAAAAAAAAAAAAAAATTTCCCCCACCCCAAATTTTGCCAAAATGGCCATATCGGCTACAAAAATCGCCCGATCTGGCAACTACGGCTATTTTTGGAATCGTGAAGACATTAGCTTTCATTTGATACCCATATTGTCTACGTAGGTGCACCGGGTCGTTTTTCGACTGCCACGCCCATAGGGGGCGTGAGCCCCCTTATTCATTATGATTTTCGCACTCCTGGGGTCATTTAAGGGGGCGTGGCATTTTTTTTTTTTTCCCCATGGGTGTCCCCCATAAACTGAAATTTTGCCCCTGCAAATAACGCGACTAGTCCATACATGCATGTAAAGACTAGTCCAAAGAGGAGTAGGAGTACTCCAAAACTACTCCAAATATATGAAAAAAAGGTGGTCCATTTAACATTGCAATGTCCTAGGACTGGACCATATAACCCATCGGAGTAGTCCCAAAACTACTCCATGGAGTACTCACGAGGGTTAGTTTTAAACAACAACAACAACTCAATATGCAATCGTGGTAACACGAAACCATGTCGTTTAACTACAAACTCTTGTTTAACTATGACATGGTCAATGACTGCATTACATTGGACCATGTTGAGAGTAGTCCATATCATCTAAAATGGATCACGTAGTCCAATATTATTTGCAGGGAACTTACAAACACATACACTTACAACAGTAAGCATTTATAAACGAGGACAGACTCAAAAGTTTTTTTTTTTTTAATACAAGAGATTAATAAAATTCAGTCTCAATGCAATGTTCTAGTTCAGGCTGAAGTTCAGTTTTATAGAGTTTATTATTCAGCTTCTAGTTGAAGTTCTAGTCCAGATTTTAGTTTTGTTTCTATTTCAGTTTTTAGTGTTCTTGTTCGCACACCTGTGCAATCACACGACTTATTTGGCCTAGACTAAATAGGGAACGTACATTGTACGTGTTAAAACTACAACGATCACAAGTTAGTGGCTTAGTCTCAGTGATCACAGGACACTGTAAATTCGGCAACCATTCTAGAAGATTAGGTCTAGCCTACAATGATAGAAGAGGAGGAAATAGTCTCTCATTTTCTCTGACATTGTATAGCAATGTGTACCTCGCGTAACAGCTTTTTGGGGCAATCGTCCTTTAATAATCTATCTAAAATATCAGACTTGAAATTAGAGCGCATTAACGTTTTCATTAGGAATAGCAATTGGCTACCGTCATCTGACACTCAATCCCTTTTTTTATAGTAGAACTATGGGTCGTTGAGCGGCTCGGAGTATTTACTCCATCGTTTCTCCTAAAACCTTTCAGACCCAACACTTTCTTCTTCCGTTGACCATATCTACTCACTATCTGTCTCTAACAACATCTATTCCCTGTCGTCTATCTCATTTCTTTTCTGGCAACCCAAAAGGAGCAATGAATGGACCTAAGTGAGCTGTACAATTATGGTTGCCTGCTGGCCTAACCTAACCATATCTTGTTCATGTTCTAGTACAGTCTCTAGTTCAGGTTCTACTTCTTCTAACCATATCTTGTTCATGTTCTAGTACAGTCTCTAGTTCAGGTTCTTCTTCAGGTTATAGTTTAAATTCTAGTTGCGATTGTAGTTTTAGTTCAAGCTCTAATTCGGCTTTTAGTTCAGTTTATTGTTCAGGTTTCTGTTCAGATTTACATCGTGTCCTAACTCAGGATCTAGTTCACTTTATAATTCAGGTTCCAGTTTAGATTGTAGTTCGTGTTCTAGTTTTCAGGATTTAGTTTAAGTTATGTTTCAGGCTATGGTTCAGGTTTTTGTTCAGTTTCTATTTCAGGTTCTTGTTCAAGTTCTAATTCAGGTTGTAGTTCATGTTCCACTTTAGATTCCAGCTCAGGGGCCAAATTACCGCATTCGTGATCGAATGAGCTATCGTATCGAAAAATTATATCGAAATTGTTATAAAATGTACTAAATTTCTTGCTCGATATCGAATGCCATAATCTCAAATAAGAAAATTACGATCAATTTTACTCGATATCGAAAGCGGTAATTTGGCCCCAGGTTCTATTTGATGCTATAGTACAAGTTCTAGTTCAGTTTCTTGTTCAGTTTCTAATTGAATTTCTTGTTTAGTTTCTAGTTAAAGTTCCAGTTCAAAAAGGACTTTTCCAATCGTCCTCTTTTAAAATACCAAAAAAAAACCTAACCCAAGGGAATTTTGTTTGCAGGCTAAAAAAAAAGTTGCCTTTAAAAGTGAAAGTTTATTCAATAAAAACAGTTTTTTCCTTTAATTTACAAAGACAAAGCGAGAAAGAGCTAGAAACATGCGGCGATCATCTCAGTTCAACCTTTAAGACATTAAAAACATGTGTGACCCCCCACACTCTAAACAAATCACAAGCAAAACCGTAGCGAAAGGGTTAAATACACAAATAAAAAATGTGATTTGTTTTTTTTTTTTTTGTTTTTGATGAAAAAAAATGAAATAAATATAAAATTGTTGGCAATAAAATTTACGTAAATAGCTCAATTTAGTTTTTTTCCTGGCTTTTTTTTACTCAGCTCTGCTAAGGGGATTCTGGGCTATTTGCTATTCAGGCTGCTGGGGTTTTTGTAGCTGTTGGTTTAGCTAAACGGTGAAAATTTGCCAAATTTGTTTGAAAGTGTAATAAATAAAACATAAGAATTTCCTAAATAGTCCTAAATATAAAATTTATGTATTTTATTCATGTTAGATGGTAACATACGAAAAAGGATAAAATGTTTAATGGATTTTTTTTTTGTTGTTGCTGTTTTTGCTGGTGTATAAACTATTGAAGGTGTGCGTAAATTTCAATTGACCATAAACCAAATAATAAAACAAAAAAAAAACTATTGCAAATTTAAATGAATATAATTTTTTTGTTTTAACTAGAATTATAATTTAGTTTAGTGTTAGGAAGTTTGTTAACATACAGGTAATTTTAGAAGGTTATTAGGGATAGTTGCAGATTTACAGGCAGGTGATTTAACATATTCCTAAAACTTAATTTGCTATTTATATGAAATTATCTATAATTAATTTGTTATCTATAGTAGATAAGTTTACTATATAAAGTAAATTTGCTAGCTATAGTAGATTTTGTTTCTATAGTAATCTCGTTTGCTATCTATAGCAAATTTGCTAGCTGAAGTAAATTTTCTATTTATGCTAAATTTGCTATTTATAGTAAATTTGTTATCTATTACAAAAACTATATAAATACAGAATTCAGGACAATGAGTTAAAATGGTTTGAGTCATATGTAACTAATCACAGGCAATATACAAGGGTTAATGGGAAATTATCAAATGCTACCGAAAATAATTTTGGAGTACCACAGGGCTCAATTCTAGGTGCGCTTTTATTTATTATATATATTAATGATATAGAAAAAGTTTTGGAAAAATGCGAAATTGTTTTATATGCAGACGATACGCTGATTTTCACAGAAGCGGCCACGGAGGAAATATGTTATAATAACTTAACGAATGATATAGACAATATAAATAAATGGTTAAAAATAAACAAATTAAAATTAAACGAAAATAAGACTAAAATAATGGAAATAAATATGAACACTAACTTAACGTTTAAAATAAATTATGTAACAATAGAAAAAGTAAATAATATAAAATATCTGGGTTTTCTAATAGACAAAGACTTAAAATTAAAAGAACATATTGAATATATATGTAAAAAAATTGGAAAAAAAATCGGTTTTTTCAAACGTATAAGAAATAAAATATCAGTTATAACGGCAACAAATATTTATAATGTAATGATCAAACCGCATTTTGAATTTGGATCAACTGTGTTGTATACATGCTGCACAGAACAGCAAATAACAAGATTGCAAAAGCTGCAGAATAAAGCCATGCACTCTATACTTAAATACAATCGATTTACCCCAATAGAACATATGTTAGATACACTTAAATGGCTTAATATACAACAAAGACTAGAGCTAAACACAATTAATTTTATTCAAAAAATTAAAATGGGAGATGCACCTGATTATTTAATTGAACAAATAAGGTACGTAGGAGAGTTTCAACCGTATAGCCTAAGGAACGTTCAAGATTTCAGATTACAACGAGCAGATAACAACACGATGAAAAGATCTCTATTTTATAAGGGATTAAATCTGTACAACATGATGCCAAATAATATTAAAAATTAAATAAATCCAAATGTATTTAGGAAAAAAACTGTATTTTTTATAAGAAATATTTAATTTAAACCAGAGTTTATGGATTTAAACTGTAAAATGAACATGAAATGTTATATAAAAGTATTTGAAATACTACTAATAAATAAATAAATAAATAAAAATATAGTATATTTGCTATTTATTGTAAGTTTTCTATATATAGTATACTAGCTAAACCCGGTGTGCTTTGCTACCCCCCCCCCTCGTCATAAAAAAAAATAAAATAAAACGTATTTATATATTTACAAACATTTATTCATTTATTTTAATGTATTTATTGCAATGCTTTAGGCGAGACCATGCCCCTTTGTCCACTTACATAGTCAAGAATTTATGACTTCGTAAGAATATCCTATTGTGAAAATTTAATGACGATCGGTCCAGTAGTTAAGACTATATTACGATTTTTAATTTTCCTAAAAAGGGGCGTGGTCCCACCCACTTTTCTCCTGGTACGTATTCCTAATTATGCCAATTCCATATGTACCACACATCATTGCCCAAAATATGGCGATTTAAATTTGTGGGTTATATGGACGGTGCCACCCCCGTTTGTACAATCAAAACTTCGTATAGCCTATTATTCCTTCCAGGGTCACAGTAACATGCTGTGAAAATTTCATCAAAATCGGTTTAGCCGTTTTGGAGTCCATACGTTACATACCTACATACATACATACATACATACATACATACATACATAAATACATACATACATTGAATTTTATATATATAGATTTGCTAGCCCTAGTAAATTAATAGTAAATCAATAGTAAATTTGTTATCTATAGTAAACTTATTCGCTATCTGTCATATACTCGTTTGCTAGCTATAGTAAGCTCGTTCACTCGGTATCACATGTTATCTATAGTGAACTCTTTTTCTATATATAGTAAATTTGCTATCTATCTATATATATATTAACGATTATTTGCAATTACTTTTCAAATTAAAATATTTTGCTTTTTTCTAATTTCTTTTTCATCGAAAAACAAAATACTTTAAAATAATAAATTCACATCAAAACATATTATCCCCAATAGCCTTCATCAGCAGGCATCTATCTATCTACATATAAGAAATTTATAAATTTGTAATTTCCTATCAATTTGTTTGTGCCAAATGAAAAAACAATTCATTTACAATAAACTGCTCTGCCTGTAAATATCCTAAGACACACACACACACTCACTAGTACTGTTACAAACTCATTCATTCATTCATTCATCCGTTTAGAATTTGCCTTAAAACGTTATTTAATTTTCTACGTAAAGAAAGAAAAATCAATTTTGTTTTTCAAATTTGTATCTAAATATTTATTGGCATTTTGTGCATAAATATTGAAAGATTGAAAAATGATTCCAGTCTAGAAATATGTAGCTAACGTTTGTAAAAGAGAGTGTTAATGAAAATTGTATGTGGCAGAAATGCTTTAAGCTAGTTGTTATAGATTCATGCATAAGAATGCACAGATGTAGTTGTGTGGTATGTGTGTTTAATCAATTTTTCCTATACACCTTGTTGGGAAATCAAAAATTATGTTGATGCTTTAGTTTCTTTTTAAAGAAAGTGGTATTATTAAAGTTGAATGATGTTTGGTTCAAAATTAAAACGAGAGTGAAATTGGTATTTTAGTTAAACTGGCAATTATTAAACACAATTGAGAGAAATTATAAAAGCAGATGTATATCCTTGCAACCAATGAGACTTATCCTTACAAATCCTGACATGTATATAGAATTTTTCTTTTCATTAACGACATTCAGCAAAATGTATGTAAAATGGTTGTGGAAAATTTCAACAAAAATATGGGTTTGTATTAGCAAAAAGATGTTGATACAAAACCCTAATCAGAATAGGATCAATAAGGACTTATTAATATATTTTTGCAAAGAGCAATTGGCATTTTTCAAGTAATGCTAAATTATGAACAATTCATACAATATGTCGTTGAACATACGTATGCCAAGAACTTTATTTTTTCTAATAACAGGAGCAGTTGGTTGGATCTGAAAGCAATATAAATACTGGATGATCATGATGTGATGAGGATTGTGGAGTGTTAAGGATCTTGAATTACTACGATTCTCTATATGGGAATGTTTATTAATGCAACCATGGAAACTAAGATTTGATATAAAAAGCCTAAACTTGGAGTACAAAAAGATAAACGACTGAAAGGCATCTTAATGTATAAAAAGGAATGAATGGTTGAAAATAAGATCAAGCAGCTAAAACGCAAACCCGGTCGAAGCTAAAACTTTAGAATAAAACACAAATAAAGGCTGGAATACAAAAGACTAAAGCCGTTATGGGGGAGTAAAAAAATCATCAATAAAAGGCAATATTTAAGCATATAATTATGAACGATTAAAGGAAAAATTTTTGTGTAAAAAACACCATCAATGTAAGCTAAACAAGATTGAAACTAACATTTTAAGAGATAAGGGATCAACAATTGAATCTTGACAAATATTTGCCGAAAAAAAACTCATTCATTTATTTAAGAAATCTTCGTTTATTTAGAAAAGACACAAGAAATATTTAGTCTTATTATACACTTTACCTTCATGAGAAGGGTGTATATAACTTTGTGATTCCGTTTGTAATTTCCACAATATAATTTCCCGACCCTATAAAGTATATATATTCTGGATCCTTATAGATAGCGGAGTCGATTAAGTCATGTCCGTCTGTCTGTCTGTCTGTTGAAATCAATTTTCTGAAGTCCCCAGATATCTTTGGGATCCAAATCTTCAATAATTCTGTCAGACATGCTTACGAGAAGTTTGCTATTTAAAATCAGCAAAATCCGTCCATAAATAACGGAGATATGAGCAAAAATCCGAGACAACCTCTGAAAATTTCATCAAAAAACCTATAAAACAAAGTGTATTAATATTGTTACGAACAACTTTATGAATAGATGGCGTGTTTATCTACCTACAACTTGTTTAGCATTTGTAGTAGTTTTGATTTATAAACATTATTGTTATAAACTGTTATAAACATAGCAATATGGCAACATTGAGTTTTAGCGACTTTGGCTAAATATTCTAGACACGAATACTCTAGACTTGCATTCATGAACATTCTAGTATCTTAGTTTCGAACCTTCCAGAAATTATAATTGCTGTATAAATAGACTAACACGGCCAACAAAATGAATCAGTTTATTGTGAGTCATTGTTGTGTAAACATCAAAGTGTTCGATAACCTTAAGTGTGTTTTTAAACCATAATATAAGTGTGTAAAAAGACAATGTATTCATTTTTAATTGTGTTTGTGTCCATTTAAATAAATAAAGACTCGTTATACATACATATTTTCTTCAAACTACTTGACGCTTTTATTTTGCAATTAAAAAGAATCCGGTTTATTTAAAGGAAATAAACCACCGTTTTCAAAAGGTAAAAACGTAACAATTTTTAAAAGGTAAAAACGTAACAATATAATATATATATGTATATATGTATATAATATAATTATGCATCCAAAATAAATGTAAAGGTTATATAAGATTCGGCATAGCCGAATATAGCACTTTTACTTGTTTTAATTGATTCTGAACTTGCAAAACTCTTGTAAGTGATAACAAGTGGTTAAGCTTTTTTTTTAGTAAATATTTGTCATGTGTGATTATAACTTTCAATTGAAGATTAAAAGGGTTATTTCATTTCAGCTAGAATACAAAAGATTAAAGCCAATATTTAGAAATAAAGGTAAAAATATTTGCAACTAAAATTGGAGAATAAGGCGATCAAAGATTAAAACTAAAGTGGGAATACAAAACAGTCCCACTATTAAAGCAAAAATTTTACACTAAACAAAAACGGTTGAAGCTGAAATTAGAGTTGCAATAGCACGATGCTAAAGATAAAATAAAGAGAGTTTTTTAAAGTCCAAATTGCATAATAACGATAGAACTTTAAATTGAAATACAAAAAGTATAAAAACGTGCTACGTTATACAAATAAACTGTTTTAAGAGTCCGCAGCTGATTTATCTCTGCACTTTACTGGTCATTTTTTTAAGTGTGGAATAAAAATAACTAAAATTACATATTTATTTTACTTGTATGTAATGTACAGCATACTAAAAATATATATGTATGTAAAAATAGATGTATGTCAGAAGTAGAGCGTCTGGATATGTATATTTTGTTATTATTTACTGCATGTTGATGTCAATCAACAAAATATATTGATTGTAAATTAGAAGTTTTTTTTACACAGACTTTTAACAACATTTATGAAGATGATGTAAAACAAAATATACAAAGCCATGCACACATATATGCATACAAATGTATGTGTATACAAACATATATGTACATACTTAACAATGTAGAGCTATGTAAATGTAACATGACTAAACGATTTATGATGTAATAATATTGGGTCAGTAATATTAAATAATCTGCTACAGCCTTATACGTGTCAAAGATAGAGACACATATACAACAGAGTGTCTGTGTCTTTCAACTAATACTACTACAAGTTGTAAGCATTAATATTTTGCATTATATATAAAGAAAAACTTGTTACTAATAAGATAAATAACGGAAGTTGTATAAAAACGTAGGAAGTTATTACACCTGGCAGGTGAATACAATATTATCAATAAGCATAAATTATTAATATTTACTTAAACACCTAGATTCTTGAGGAAACTCATATACTAAGATAAAATTACATTAACACATACATATATTCTATGTGTAAAGGACACTTGCAAACATATATTATTTATAAGGTTTGGTATACATGCATATCAATTTATTAAGGATAGCTAAGAGTATTTACACAGCTTATACATATACTATGTACATGTATGTAGGTATAAATGTTTGTCTGTATTAGAAAAATGACTTTTATTGTGAAACGTCATTATAACATGAATAACATTTTTTGATTAGTTATTTTAATGTAGAGAAATTTCTACATGTTTGTGTGAGATATGTGTGTTTTGGGAAATATTTCACTATAAATAATGAATATTTATGAAAATGTTAAATACCCTACACTCTATAGATAAAAAAAGTTATTGTAACGAGAAGGCAATGCAGGCCCTATTGGGGCACAAAATATACATATTTCTACTAAATTCCTTAAATAAGTCTGCAAATTACATTAACCTTCCGCCTTATACATGTTTTAATTTTCACATTCGTAACGCATGAGTCCATCCAGACCCACTCAGTTTTTCATGTGAATAACTAATTCGAAAAAAAATTTTTTTTTTTTTTATTTAAATGTGAATATGTATTATAATTTTAAAATAAATTAGGAATAAAGGTGGACTCACCCGTCCTGAACAAAATATTTGTTCGGACAAAGTTTTTTTCATATGAAGTCTCACGTCGCGCTTTTTAGAAGAGAGAAAATATTTTTTACAAACAACTCTCGGCTTGAATTGGTTTAATTTTGAATTTTGTCTGGACAAAAGTGAACTGAGTTGCCAATACGTTACATTTCTGTCTGTGGTGTTTGTGAAATTAGCACACGATTACACTGTGCGACAGTCAAAATCGAGATGGTATGAAACCAATGGGTAATGGACGGCAGGGATTAGATAGCCCAATCTCTTCAGCAATGTGATCTTAACATTGATCTTGCCGTCATGTATTGAGAAATTGCAAATTGTGTGATCCCTGGCAAGGCATACAAAGTATTCTCTGTGAGACATATTCTTTATGTTCTTGCAGGGGAATACAATGCTGTTGACGGACCGAGTTCGTCCTGCGTTTAAGTGCGCCGTGGAGATTAAGCCAATTAGGCAGGTGCTCCACGTTAATCTTGAACAAAGTTGACCCAGTGGGCATTGTAGTATAATTCTACAAAAAGTTATTGCCCAGATTTTGGTCACCTAGCGTTGAATTTGAAGCAGCAGAAATGATTATACTCGTAGATGAAAAGTATTGAAATGCTTTTTTGTTACATAAATATTAAAACATTCCTGACAACGAATTTTATGTTATTTCATAAAAATTAATTTCTAGTTAAGAATCCTTTGAATGTAGTGCTGCCATTAGCCGACCTTTATCTAAATATTCAAACATTTCCATATTTGTTTATTTTTTTTTTTTGTTTATTTCTATGGCTGTATGATGTTGTGATAATAATATAAAAATTTAATAAAAAATCAATCTCAATTCTAGAATAATTTGATTTCCAAACGATTCTTTTTTTTTTTTTTTTTTTTTTTTTTTGTTCTATGTTACTGCTACAGTAACTTGTATCATTATTTTCTTATCCTGTCGATAAAAATGTATGAAAATATAAATGTAAAGAAGACTCAATGCATAACACTCATAGGTCGTAAGAGTAGACTGACAGACTGAGTGACTGTTTATATGAAGATTTATTTTATTTCTTTATTTTTTTTTTTACACACACACGATGCTGACGCCAATGTCGTTCATTAACAATATTGATGAAAATTTATTTATAATAAAAAAACAGGGAGGAATAAAAATCAAGGATATACAACATATATAGAAATATACTGATAAATATACATAAATGAGCTGTTACTGTTGGTGTATGAGAGTAAGAATATGCGGCTCTATGTGCGTTTTGGGAGCCATAAACTTAAATAAATAAATTATTAAGAAGAAACCATCAATCTGAGTGCAGATAATAAATATTGAGCGAATTTAAGTTCTTAAAGGAAATTTTGTAACAAAAATTTCAACATACTTTGCAGCAGTGAAATTTTAACAGCTTTTGAAGAGTAAAATTTAATCTAGAAATAGTTGGAGTTGGGGACTGCGGCACAATAACACTACACTTTAAGGGTATGTTTTAACTAAATCTCTGATTGTGACAAAAGTTCCTAAATGCAGTCACGTTTCTATTATCAATTTCCCTTAAAAAGACTAATTTCTGTCATATGTTCAAGTGCCTCAGCAGACTGTAGAATTAATTCCAACACCACAACACAACAAATCCCTATTGATGGAATAAAAAAAAAATAAGTAACAAACAATTCCTAAAACTGAAAACAAAACAAAAAAAAAACCCCTTTTTAACGCCTCAATGCATTTGCATGCCATTGATTATGTTCAATATAATACAGTGGTTTTAAGATTACTATTGCGATCTACACAACAACCAAACCAAACTAATCATACAAATACCCTTATCAATGATAAATTATCAAGCTTTACATTTGAAAAAAAAACACAAAAAATCTTTGGAAAAAAACTAAGCGTTTTTAATTTGTAGCTGTTGAAAAACATGTGCTAACCCAGGCAACACAACACAAAAATATGTATAAAAACCGCTAAAACAGCTCAAACAGGAAATCTAGTATTTACCCACCACTTTCTGTATGAAAAGTAAATTCTAAAAAAGGACACATTTTATTAAATGAATCCCAAGAGATCGATTGTTGCTTTTTATTTTATTTTCTTTTCTTTTCTATCAAACATTCAATGATAAATTGCCGAAACAACAAATGTTTGGCAAAATATGTATATCCTTTTTGCCAGCTCAGGACATTATTGTACAAATACACATTTACAGTCATATGGGAGGGTACTTATTATTGAAAATTAATGCGTCGACAAATTGAAGTTAACACTTTGTTTTGACATGTGTGCATTTGCTGTTCAGTTTCATTTTCATTGAATGTTTAAAAAATTTCTTTGATTTTTATAAAAATTTGGTTAAATGTCATAAAAAAATGGATTTCGAAATATATTTTTGCTAAAAATTGTCATAGAATACTCGTATATATAGTAAATGATGATTTCTATTACAACCACATCAACACAGGACATTACTTTAATGACTAAGCTAAGGTTGATTGGGTTATTATCCAAAGGAAAGTTATGAATCCTCCTTTATATATTCCCATGACTCCTACACTTAGAAGAGCTGGGTACAGTTCAGTTGCGACATAAATTAAATTACATGTCCCAGTATCATTACAGAAGTAGTTACAAAGTTATTTCCAGCAGGCGCACCTTTTATAGACCAAGAAATTCTCACAAATCAATTTTTGACAGATGTGTTTAAAAATATAGTGGGTTCTCTTAGGTCTTACACCAGGGCGCACTTAAACACAGTATGAACTCGACTCACCACCGCAGTGCATGTCCCAGCAAGAACATACTAATGCAACGACCAATGTAGAGAGCAGCTGGCTTAAGAGCTTGAGCTATCTAATCCCTGCCATACATAGCTTAGTCAATCAACAAACCCCAGGATAATTATCAGATCAGTATCCAACAGCTGTAGCTAGTACCAAGAATGATAAAATAAAGATTACGCCAACACGCGTAAAATTTTAAAATGCTCTGCGCATTTTGGCCCTATGACGTCACACATTCTGTGTTTCTATTGGCTAATTTTTTCTTACTTGTTTTTTTTTTACTCATGTTTTGCTTGCATTTTGCTGCACTCTTCATGTTTATATTTTTTGTTGTTTTTTTTTTTTGTTTGTTTTTGTTTTTTAAACAGATTTTATTTTAGAACTCTCAGAGATTTCAATAGCAAGGTTGCCAACTATCTCACATAAAACATAAATTTTTCGCAAGAAATTTTAATTCTAACACATGAAACATTCTTGGTAACCCTTAGAATGGACCTTCTACGTCACATAACGGGAAATCATGCGCATGGCGTAATCTTTATTTTATCATTCTTGGCTAGTACCACTAATGCCAAAAAGAGAAATCAATGTGGTCTTTTGAATAACCCATTTTCTGAGCACATATCCAATTGCAAACACTACTTTCTTTAGCTTTTTTATTTTTTTATCTTGGTTTTTATAGAAATTATTTCTACAACAGGCTTTTAAGGTCATTTTTTGTTGGGCCAGCACTCGGGGGCAATGCATTGTGTTGGAACTAGGAAAATAGGTTTTGGGAGGGTGGATAGATGTAGTGTTTGTGAACATTTGATTTGAATTTTTCTATATTGAAGGCGACAGGGAATACTTCTGTTGGTAGTTTCTTCCGCAATTGGACAGTATGGCTAAAAAGTGAATTTTTCCTGTAGTGTGTTGTGCGATCCACTGTTCTTTTCGCTCTCCGAACTTCGTAACGTTTGGAGCTGGTCGTGAAACGTTACGAAGTTCGGAGAGCGAAAAGGAGGCGGAAATGGTGCAATGATCCGAATTAGCAAGAGGTGCAAAAACATCTACCTCATACTTATTAGGGTGTGAGGTTAGAAAAAGGGTGTTGTTTTGGTACCCATCTACGCATGGAATATGCGTTGGTTTATTCACTAGTTACGCAAGGTGATTGTGCGCCGCGACTAACTGAAACATTGAAATCATCAGCAACAACAATTTCATTGCTACGACAACTCTCAAGAATATTTGATATGGAATCGGAAAGGGTATCGAAGCCAGATATGGTAGTATCCCTTGCCGCGTTTGGACTGCTATAGAGAAACCCGAAGTGCAAATAGTGTGCCTGATTTTGAACTTAACCCATAGACAGTTAAATTCTGCATCTTACGTACCTAATGACTGCTGGTACTGGTGCACGTTTTCATTGCGTATGTACATGTCAATGTTCCGATGAAAATTAAAAAGCGATAGAAAGTAATAATCAGGTATATTAAAATCCTGTTTATCAGCATTCTCAGCGAATCAATAGATCCCGTAAATGACGGCTGCCAGGCCATCCACGAAAAAACACAATCCCAATACATACCCTGAGCACAGAGCTAATATCACCACTACTTTCAATGGCTTTGTTGTTTTTCACTGTCATTCTCCCCGCTTTGGATATCAACCACAGCCAGTACGCGTACCCCAAAGGGATGAATCCCCGGGCTTCTAACTGATCCCGTAGTTCTACATAAAACTCTAGTCAGCTGTGAATTTAATTGGGGTGAAACAATCAAACTCTTACCAGTTTCGAGCTCGTGCAAGCTCATAGCACCAGTGTCGCTATATATAACATTGTAACAGCATCAAAGTAATAGAATTACACCAGGACATATTACGTATTTGGGGGTACCAATTGGTGACAAAAAGGCGCCATCATCCAAATACAGCTTTGAAAATTACTTTGAATTAAAAGCAAGACCAAACAAAAAGAAAAATTCATTCTGGTAGAACCAGACATATAGTTCTATTTGCTTTCTTTACACACTAAAAAAAAGACTTTGAAAGAATATACAATAATACAATTAAATAGCTATCTGCAAATATGTTACCACAATAACACTTAAATTAGTTGCACGAACTGGAGAGCGGATTCATTATATCGATGGTCTCATGTAGAAAGGCCCTAACTCGCATATTTGAAACTTTACAGGAGAAGGTGAAAACATAATAGAAACTGTAATATTCAACATGTAACTTTTTTTTGTACAACTGCTTATAAAAGCGTTATTTTTTACACTATTGCAATAAATTTTTGTAAGGAGGTGTATTTGCGTTAAATGCATTGGAATCGCAAAAAAAACAAATTTCGAAAAAATAGCGAGCTAGGGCCTTTTACATGAGACCAGCGATATAGACTTAATTTTCAAGTTTCTTGTCTCACAGTTGCCCCACCTGTACTTATCACTGTTGTATTAATTCCTTTTCAATACCCTGCTAAGTATTTTGCAATAGCAAAACCTTTATTGTATTCGCAAAGAATTCAAATTCTGAAAAGCCAAACATAAAATTAAATCTCTTTGCACTAATACCGAGCAGCTAGCTCTTCAACACATTTCAAGGGTGACACAACTGTCATTGCCACTGTAATAATGTTGTGTATAGAATGCGTTATAACTCTTTAACTGTCTGGCTGTGAATGGCTGTAGTTTTCTATTAAAGTGTTAAAGTAGAGTTATAGCTTGATTTTCTTTTGATTTAATGCGACTTTTACATGGCTCTGATTTTAGTAGACGGCAAAACATGATGACTGGTGTGGTAAGAGTCATTTTATTGTTTTGTTTTATCTTCATGCAATCATACTTTTGGATTATGTACAAGTGGTAGCTGGGTAATCGGAGTTGGTGGCGATGTCGATGACGATGTTTGTGTAAAGTGAATATTTAGATTTTTGGAAAATGCTTTTAGTTTTGTGAATTTCAAATCACACCAACATCTGTTCAAGTAGCATGCTAATGCGATTTAGAGAAACAAAAAATTTATGTACATGTATAAAATAATGTCACTGACGATGTTGAGACAAGTAGTTTGAGTAGTTCAGGGCAAGGGAGACTTTTATAAATTAAGCTTGTTGTTATTATAAAGATTTTACAAAATTTTCGCGTTTTAAAAATTCCTATTTTGGCTTTAAATGTGTTTCATTTAATTATTTAGCTATTTCTTATATTAAAATCTAAAACCAGCAATGGTATTCAGTGTATATTTAGCTTAGGTAAACAGTATGTTTACTGATAACCTGCTGTCCTTAAGACTATAAATCATTATATACTCGTACTTAAACATGCTTTGTGGCAGAAGCACATTCTGCTACTCTCAGAACGCCCATACATGAAATGAAAGTAAAAATTATACAAGCACTAGCAGCAAGAACAATAAGATACATATACGTACATATATATTTAGATATTATCATATCACAACAATAAACATATTTTGCTTAAGTAAGCATTTAATCCACCAACTTGTAGACACGATAAAATATAACAACAAATATAAATGTTAATAAAAACAAGTTAGAATGCTATATTCGGCTGTGTCGAATCTTAAATACCCTCCACCTAAACTCAATAAGAAATACAAAAACTGCACTTGTTTTAGGACTAGAATATGTGTTTCCTATTCAGTCTTAGTGGAAATTTTATTATTATTTTATACATTGTTTCAAAGGAAATTTAACGACCAACATAATTTATGTTAAATATTTTGAAATTTTGTCTAATTTCGACCATTTATAATTGATTTAATTACCAATTCTTACCATAATTTACAGAGTTTGTCTGATATTTATAATAATCTAAAGTGTAATTTATCAATTTATGAAATTAAAAGAACATTTTTCCATATTCACAACAAGAAACAAAGTATAAAAAAGGGTAAGATTATAAAGTGAGGCTTCTGTTGATTGAATTTAATCTCAGTAATATTATTTACAAAAGATTTATGGGTGGCATAATAGAAGTGCATCAGTTATGGACTAATACTTTCTACATCCAGTATCCAATTATGTGATTTCTACGTATTTGATGCTTATTTTGGTTGAATTTCATCTCAACCTCTGACCAATTATGGACCGACCATCATAAAATTTAGTACAACAATTTATATATTTATGAGAATTATTCGTGTCGAAATTTGTAACTATATTTGTACCAGATTTAGACGTATTTAACTGAATTTTAGATGTGGACTTTATATGGGGTCTATGGTCAAACCTGGACCGAACAAAACCAAAATTTTGTTTTGTGATATCTTTTTACATGACACTTATTTTTGCCGAATTTTGTATTAATATTCTAATTTTACAGGCATTTATTTATAACTAGCTAAAACCCGGTGTGCTTCGCTACCCGTATTTTTTAAAATTAACTTTGTATGAGAGGTACCACGCCCACTTAAAATTTCCAAAAAAAAAAGTAGCCTATAGCTCCTTCCAGACATACAGAAATATACTGTGAAAATTTCAAGCAAATCGGTGATTTTTAAAATTAACTTTGTATGGGAGGTACCACGCCCACTTAAAATTTCCAAACAAAAAAAGTAGCCTATAGCTCCTTCCAGACATACAGAAATATACTTTGGAAATTTCAAGCAAATCGGTGATTTTTAAAATTAACTTTGTATGGGAGGTACCACGCCCACTTAAAATTTCCAAAAAAAGTAGCCTATAGCTCCTTCCAGACATACAGAAATATACTGTGAAAATTTCTAGCAAATCGGTTCAGCCGTTTAGCCGTCTATAGACTTCAAACTAATAATAATAAACATAACGACACACATTCACTTTTATATATATAGATTAAGCCATATTTCAGGAAGGTATTTGTATGGGGGTTATGAGAAACCGATTTTTAAAATTTTCCTCACACTTTTTTCTTTTGTCACAAAAATAACCTGTACAAAATTTAATTTCAATATCTGCAATATATTTCAAGAAATTGGAAGAAAAATGTTTAAAAATATCAAATTTTTATGGAGGTTGTTCTGCTTCTACAGTACCGATTTTGCTGATTTTCAATACCGAACTGCTTAGAAGAACTTTAAACGGTTTTTTGTTAATTTTAGTTGTGTCGTTTGGACGTGAGAATGTTTTACACAGACAGCCAGACAGATGAAGGGACATGGTTAATCGACTTGCAATTTCATAAGGAGCAAGATTATATATACTTTGTTGTGTACCAGATGAATATTTCTCAGTGTTACACACGGAATGACAAACTTATATATACCCTCATTCACCACTTATGGTGGTGGAGGGTATAAAAATTATAATATTAAATAACCATAAACTGGCAGGTTTACATACATAACCAAACATGTACACCCCCCTTGCCCACCCACTACGCTTTCCCCTTAATATAGACCAGCTAACTAGCTAGACTGACTCCAGCTCCCCGAACACATTTCACTATGATTGTTTAAGAAAACAAGCAAAATTATAAGCATGAATTTCTGTGACTATGTGCAGGTATTTGTATATTTACATATATATAATGTTAATATTAAAAGTTAATATTAGCACAAAACGTTTTAACATTTTCATTTCCGTTTTTATATTTTTATATGTATAACTTATGGCATTATCAAATAATGAATATCAAATGAAATGCTGTTTATCATTTATTTGCCAAAAACAAATACTACTATAAATACTCCCTAATACATACACACCCATAAGGATACTTTTATATGCAAATAAAAGCCAAAATCACTTTTCCAAAAAAAAAAAGTAACAGTAAACAAAGCTAAATGAAGAAATATAAAAATAAAGAAATAAAATTATAGTTAAAAAGCTAAACTGTTGTTGAGGGGAAGAGGGGATTGCTAAGAAGTGGTGGTTTACGGCTAGACTTAATTTTCATTTTCTTAAGATATTTTGCCACTAGTATTGTCAGCAGCTAGAAAAAGAAGCTAAATGAGCTTTAAAAACAGCCGGAAATATTTAAAGCTAAAAAAGCCAACAAAATATTAGTTCGCATTTTCGGGGTTTTTGTATGAAAAGTAAAAGTACCATCAAGTAATAAAATTAAAAAGTACTTTCAGTACAAAACATGTAACAGTGTTACAACTACTTTGAGATAAATAAGTATTTTACTTGTCGAAAAAATCTGTCATTTATGGCGTTTTCTTTTCTGGCAAAAATATTACATATATGTTACACTTTTTACCCATTTCCCATATAAAAAAGGAAAAAAGTGTAACATTTTTGCCAGAAAAGAAAACGCTATTAGTTAAATTTTTAGGCCACACTATCATACTTTATGAACACACACGATTTTTTTGACATACCGTATGACTAAATAGGATAGTCAGTTGTGGCCTTAAGATATATTAATCTAGTAAAGAAACTGCAAAACATATACTTTTTGAATATCCCCAACCCAAAGACAAAGTTCAGTCAAAGATGCACTGTAAAAACTACATTGAAACAGTTACCAAAGAAAGATGCTCGATATTTTCTAAACTACCACGATGGGAGGATGTTGGCGTGAAACGAAATTATAACAAAATAAATCATGCACCCATCAATCATGCACTCTGATGAAATCTGAATGCAGTTCCATAATGAATTGGAGAAGTGGTGGTTCCTCTATTACTACGTCCATTAAAATAAATCACATATTCTAGTGTCTGTTTTAGTTTTTTTTTTATCTAAATTTTAATTCTGTTGCTATATAGTTTTAGTTAATTTTATTTTGAAACCGCTCCAAGTCTAAGTGCCTTTCCTTCGACTTTCTGCTTTATTAAACCACCTTAACAATCATTTGTCGCATAAAATCATGCTACAAATTTTAATGGAAAATTATGCTAAAATGTTGCTAACTAAATACAGTATAGCGGCAAATAAACATTTTAAAACGGTACACTCACGCATTTCTTAAAGCGTTCTATGGTTTTGATTTTGTCTTCTAAACTTATCTAGACTGCCAGCGATAAGCCGAATTACTGACATACAAATATTCTTTTTTTTTTTGCTTGTTATTCAAATTTTGCTAAGAAAAACTTTAATTTGAATGTCGTAAAGTTGTCTTCAATTTCACTGGTGATTGCTAAGCATTTTAGGCGAAAACCAATGACAGTATTTGGAAAACCAAATGCTGTAAAAGGAAAAACAGAGAGAGAGTGACCACAAAAAAACAGGGAACGAAAGTAATTTATAGACTGACTTCAGTTTCACAGCATTTTAGTTACATATATTAGCCGAGATGGAGCAGAGCTTTAAACATGATGATGAACTAGGTACCAACATTCAAATTAAACAAATTTGAATTTCATGAGTTACGCCAGCCATTCTACAAGAAAGAAAGAAAGAAAGGAATGTTTGGGTTTTAAGTGCATGATTTTCAAATGAATCTTTAATACTTTACTGCTGCTGTTTGTTTTCTCTGCTTTTAGAAATGTTCAGCTAATCTTGCTGGCAAAACGTTACAAGGAAGGGCTTTATATTGAGGTGTTTTTGAAGGTGTGAATAATGTAGCGTTCTTGTATAGGTAATGAAAAATTTCAGGTTTAAGGATTCTCTTCTATTGGCATGTTTGCTGCTCAGGTTTTATTGACTTTCTATTTTTTTTTTTTTTTTTGATTTTTTGTTTTTACTTCAGTTCATTCAGTTATTCGTTTATTACAAAAAAAAGTTTACCTTTTCATTTGACTGACATTCGCTATGGTTTTGACTTCAATTTTGTGGGATTTTTCTATTTTTTTCCCCTCCTTGAAACATTGCTGAATGTTGGCAAATACAATTAGAATTGGTAAAATATTCAAATTAACTTTTATTGTCTTCGTAGTGAAATGATTTTTGGAGAATCTTTAATATTCTATTTATTTTTTTTTAGAAGTTTAATGAAATTGCTAGAAATCACAAATACTACTAAAGGAAAAACGAATTTAAATTGAAAAGTATTTGACAAAATTTTAATAAAAAATTAAAAGAATTTCTTACAAAACAAACACAGTATATAATTTTAAAAGAAATTGATTTTATAAGTAAAAGAAATACTTCATAGGAAAAAGGTTTCCCTAAATTTCAAACAGTAACCAAATACATCGTACAAAAATTCCATTACCCACTTAATTAAACCCATAATAGCTAATTAATTATTTCAATATTTCTATTTAATACTTGCTTACTTGCTTTAACGTTTTCATACTGATAATTTCATTACAACGAAGTAAATAATATATTTTCCTTGAACCCCCCCCCACCACCCAAAAAAAATAAAACATAATTCTAAACAACCCACTTTTGAAACCCACCTCCTTATCATAATGTACACATTACAACACAGCCATAAATCACTTGAAAAAACTTTCCACAAAAGAAAACCGAAAAATGTTAGGTGCTACAAACCACATCATAAAGAAAAAACTCTAATAAAAGTAATGATACACTTCCGTAAATACAAAATCATTAAAATGTAAAAACAACGCAATGCCAAAAGCAACTAAAAATCCTGTTGGCAGTGTCATCAACAACAATGTTTAGGATTTGTTACAATTCTCCTGTTTTCATTATTATTTTTTGACATTTTCAGTGATTTTTGTGTTAATTTTTTGGGCAAAAAAATCCTAGTGACTTCAATTATTATTCGTTTTTTGCCAAATCATAAAGATGCCCTAAGGCAAACAACTGTCAACATGGTATTAGCGAAGCTTACCAATGCAACAGCCAGTAAAAACTAGACAGTCTTGCACACACTGAAGCCAAATTTTTACAAATCCTAAAGCCTGCTGTGATTTTGTTCCTATAAAAACAATAAAAACAAGGCTGCTGCTGACCATCATAAAACATAAAACATCCTCATACTCTTGCTCTCTCTCTCTCTCTCTCATATACACACGCTTAACGCACAATAGAACACCAAGAAACGAGTGATTAAATGCGAAATGTTTCACAGCCACAGTTTAGAAGCAACTTTGACAAAAGGCAACATTGTTACAACACATATACAGATTGCCAACGGGGTGTTGACAAAAATTACAATAATTCAAACGCAATAATTATGACACACCACCACCAAATGTCTAACATAGAAACACACACTTACTCAGACTAGAAAAACAAGGCATCTAATCGAGTTTGGTATATTATACATAGCTAAGATTATCAGTGTAGTTAGAGCGAGCGCCGGTAAAAAAAAAAATGTGTCAGTGTGCACGTTGCATATAGCACACGTTCACTTAGCATTTTTATGTTTGACAACATAATGTCAACTTTTTTAAAAAGTTTTGTTGGTAGATTTAAAGTTAGAGTAAAATTCTTATGTTTACCAGTCTTATAAATTGAATAATGATAAATTTATTTGCAAAAAAAAAAAAAAAAACTGCAAATTATAATAGAACTGCAAGTGAACTGGAAATTAAATAGATCACATCAAATAGTGAAAGACCAATGTAAGCGGCATGCGGTCGCTGGCGGCAACAGTATTGCCAGTGACTAAAAGTTTTGTTTCCTTAGTCCGCTTTCACACTCTTCAATTCTGGCTCGTCAAGGCAATTATTTTTCAATGAGAAGGAAAAATATAAAAAATAATTATTTAATTATTCTACTTTGCCGCGCTTTCGCTTCTCACAGATTAAGTAAATTGCTATACATTTTTCAAAATGTTTATATGAATAATTTTGTAAGTCCGCTTTCACACTCTTCAATTCTGTCTCGTCAAGGCAAGTATACCCTACATCACCATATTTTTTTTATTGTTATTATGATGAATATGGGAGTTTAGAGTAGTTTTTCAAATTATTAGAGTTTTTGTGTATCTTCTCTTTAACAGTTTTTAAATTGACAGTTAACATTAATCTTGAAAAAAACGCAGATCAAATGCTTAAAAAGCTTTAGGCGGGATTTTATGTTTTATTTAAAACTCGTGTTATTTGTGAGCTAATTTTGGGAGTGATATTTAAAGCAGGGGCCGAAAATAACAGTTATTTTTAAAATTTAAATTCAAAAAGTCAAGTGGATATAATTTGTCTATTAGATATTTGAATACAGCCTATTGATGCTCTTATGCTAAGGAATAATAAACTTAAAAGACTTTAATTTTTTTGACTTTTATCAAAAAGTCACTTTATAATAATTATTTTTTGACCGAATATTTTTTGAAAGAATAAAAGTCAAAAAATAACTATTATATTTTGACTTTTTTGAAAAAAGTCGTAACTGTTACGGTCCCTGATTTAAAGTTGTAACAGTTCCCAAGAAGGCGTTAATTTAAGAAACTTAATACTGGTTAAATAAAACGGAAGTGCACTAATTTTTTAATGAAAAGAAAAATGCCAAGTAAGAAAAACTGTAATTTAACCCTAGAATGGTAAACATCGAAAAATAGTTTCTGCCTAACTTGTAGTTACAATTAAAATAATAGACATTGGCTTTATTCATAGTCATAGAAAAAGCATACTTTAAGCAAAAGCATGCTTTTGTTTTAAATTCAGAACAAAATGTATATGTTTTTGTTGTTTTAAAGTCTACTTTTACTTAAAGTATGCTTTTTCTATGACTATAATTATGGGTCATTGTATTTAATGAGATTTAAAAAATATCATTATGTTGTTTGTTAAACATCATTATGATGTTACGGATCATCATTATGACGTTAACAATCATCATTATGAAGCTGGCAAAACCTCACGATAATTATGATTACAAAAAAATGATGTTAATGATGCGTAATAAATGAAGATCAGTAAACTCCAGCCAGAAACAACAACAAATAGCAACAAGATTATATATACATAATGTACATGCATACATACATATGTGCATATATATCAGAGGTGATCAAAATTTAAATGCTTATGTATTGGTGAGAAAATGAGACAAATTTAAAAGTACAGTAAAACGAAAAAGTAAACGATCGATTTTTATAAAATAGTAAACGTAAAAAATTGTTTCGGTTTAAAAAATATTAAAAAATTATTTCGCTTCGCAAAATATTGAGTTCCGTTTGTATTTTTAACTCATATTTTGTAACTTAAACTTTAAAGGGGGCTTTAAAAAGATCAAGAAATGGTTCAAGGGCATCAAAATCTTTAAACCTATCTTGAAAATTAAAAACGGGTTTCCCATTGACCTTTAAATGTTTTATAACACAAAAGGCATTGAGAATTACCAAATGCATTTTTGATTACAAAAAATTCTCGTAATGGTACCATACTTTTTTAACGTACTGTTTTAAAAAAACATTCAAAGCATCCGCTAAGCATGTGTACCATTTGCCTTGTGAAAGACAACTGAATTAAAAGAGCATAACAAAGTAGTGGGTTGGGCCAATAAGCAATTGTTCTATGAAATGATCACCTCTGATATATATGTATGTAATTAAAAGTGAAAAAATACACACACTGGAGTGATTTTATAAAGCAGCATTAAAACAGACATGAATTATCATGACACAGAAAAAAAAGCTGTTAATGGAAATCACTTGTTAAAATCTAGAATTTAGGTGCAATAAAATTAAAAACAAACCACCTAGACACTTTCATAATGATAATAAAAAAATGACGATCAAATATTTTTTTACGCAATATTTACCTTAATTATTTTATTTATTTATTTATACACGGTTTGTTTAAGGAAAATCATGATGATTCACTTTTTAGCACACCTTAAAGACGACACAATTAACTTAACACATATGTACACACACACACACACATTTTTTAAATATTTTTCACTATTTTTATTGTTTAATTAATATTTTGCACACACTTTACATTTATTTATTTTTAATCATTTAAAATATTTGTATTACCCTCAGCGAACGATAAACCTTCAATTATGATACATAATGATTTCTTTAAAATGACCAGTTATAAATAGAGCAAATATGCGTTGCATCAAATATGAGTAGGGAAGAGATAGCGTAAAGAAAGAGCGTGAGTAAACTAGAGTTATTCCAGTGGAGTAGTAAAATAACAATCAGTGTTGCCACAAAAAAAATTTTTTTGTAACCAACATTTATGAAAAAAATAACCAAATTAAAAAAAAAATAACCAAATTTAAATGCATGTACTATTTAGTTATTTTTTGTAATTTTAACTATAATTTGTACTTTAAGGTAACAAAAAAAAACATAAAACAACGTATTTTACAACACAACTCCTAATACTAAAAAATAATTTTTTTAAAAAACTAAGCGTCATATTTTACAAAAAGTAATGCAAAGAAACATAAGCTAATGCTACAATTTGTAAAATTTAAAATTCCAATACTTTACATTAAGTTTTGCAAGTTTAATTATTAATTTTTAATGTCTTAAACAAAAATAAAAAGTATATAATAAAAACAAAAAATTTTTCATTGGCAATAAAATAGGGAACTAGAAAGTTACTCTCTTAAATACTAAAAAACATGTAATTATATTACAATAAATATGGAGATCACTTTTAGTTAAAATGTCACAGCTGGAGTTTTAAAATTTGTCTTTGGCAGACCAAACAAAATGGGCATTTTGTTGATTTTTGCACAAGTCTTTTGCTTGCAATATATTACTAATTGTCTTAAAATCTAAATTATTCCTAAATTTTGTTTTTATCAAACTAAGCTGAGAAAATGTTCTTTCAGCTGCAGCGGAACTGTGGGGTAATGTCAATAAATTTTGTACGAAATTTACAAGTTCTTTAAAACAATTTTCGTTTAGGCCATTTTTGTATGTTGAAATTTTATCCCAAAATTTAAATTCACATAGTAAATATTTTCAGTAAAAAAAAATAACCAAAACAGAAAAAATCTACACATGTACACATTGAGAAAAAAAATAACCAATTTTGGTTAGAAATAACCAAAAACGGCAACGCTGATAACAATAACAAAGCAATGCAATATGTAAATACGTCATCAAAACATGAGTTAATAAACTAGTGGTGATTTTGTTGTTGTTGCTGTTTTTATTAAAACAAGACGAAGCAAATAAAGAATAACAATAACAACACTAGGTGTTATCTTTTTGTATGACTTGCATTTCACCAACAATGTAGTATATTGATTTTAATATATATTTATTAATAGATTAATCGTCTAATTCATAAAAACTTACAACAGGTTTATAAAGCAAATTTCCATACAAAATTTGTTTTATAAACATCTTATAAACCTGTTGTAAGTTTTATGAATTAGACGGTAAGATTATAATATAGATTTATTAAGTGACATGGAGTTGTAGATTATTTATTTGTGGTGTAAACGAGTAAATTTAGACATATGTACATATGTATGTACATATTTTAAATAAAATAAAGAAAATTAGGTCTGCGTAAAAGAATTATAAATGTATGTACTGTACATACATACATACATACATACATACATACATATGTATGTATGTAAATTTAAGAAAATATAAAAGACAATTTACAGCTGTTGATAATAATGCTCTTTTTATATTACAGCTTAATGAGATTTAGTTGTTGCTATTATTCCTTTTTTAACTTTCTGAAATGATTACAAAGATTAAATAATAAAAAACGAGCCAACTGATTGAAAACGTGTATTATGTATTATAAAAAAATCTTTTAAGTTAGATGTTATTTTGACAAAAATTTTGTTGGTTTTCAATTAATATTATTTTTAATTTAATATGTATGTATGTAAGTACATATATGTAGTATGTATAAGAAAATTAGGATCATTAGTGTGAGGACTGATAATGGGAACAGGAAAAAGCTGTACTCCCGCCCATTTTCACATGAAATAGGAGAACAGCTCAAATGTTCCAAAAAAAATGGTTCTTAATGATTTTCAGCATATAAACACACACATGTGAAACGCAAAAGGCTCCGGAAAAAGTCAGCTCTAAAGCAGATCCAAAAAAACATTCACTGACATCCAACGTGAAATTGAAAAAAATTAAATGTGAAGCTATTTAAGCGAACTGATTTTATGAAGCAGCTTAAAAACAGACATTAATTATCATGACACAGAAAACAAAATTTGTTATAGGAAATCACTTGTTAAAATTTAGAATTTAGGTGCCATAAAATTAAAAACAAACCACCTAGATAGACACTGTCATAATGATAATAAAATGACGATAAAATATTTTTTACGCAATATTTACCTTAATTATTTTATTTGTTTATTTATACACGGTTTGTTTAAGGAAAACCATGATGATTCACTTTTTAGCACATCTTAAAGACGACACAATTAACTTAACACATATGTACACACACACACACACACATTTTTTAAATATTTTTCACTATTTTTATTATTTAATTAATACTTTGCACACACTTTACATTTATTTATTTTTAATTATTTAAAATATTTGTATTACACTCAGCGAACGATAAACCTTCAATTATGATAATGATTTCTTTAAAATGACCAGTTATAAATAGAACAATTATGCGTTGCATCAAATAAGAGTAGAGAAGAAATAGCGTAAAGAAAGAGCGTGAGTAAACTGGAGCAACTCCAGTGGAGTAGTAAAATAACAATAACAAAGCAATGTAATATGTAAATACGTCATCAAAACATGAGTTAATAAACTAGTGGTGATTTTGTTGTTGTTGCTGTTTTTATTAAAATAAGACGAAGCAAAAGAATAATAACAATAACAACGCTAAATGTAACTGTTATCTTTTTGTATGACTTGCATTTAACCAACAATGTATATTGATTTAAATACCAGGGATGGGATTTATTAAATAATAATGTACATATATTTTTTAATATATTAACAGTATAATAAATATGTGTAGATTTATTAAGTGACATGGAGTTGTAGATTATTAACTTGTGGTGTAAACGAGTAAATTTAGACATATGTACAAATGATGTACATACATATTTTAAATTAAATAAAGAAAATTAGGTATGCGTAAAAGAATTATAAATGTATGTACTGTACATACATGCATACATAGCGATTACTTTGTCGCTATGGTTCAGAAAGAGAAAAATAGAATTTGTTATTTCGGATTTTTTTCAGTTTTTTGTAAAATTTTAACAAAATTTTAATATGTAATTATATTGAAAACTATTTAAATTATTAAAAAACTATAACATTTTTTAATTGTTGATATCAGTTCAATTAGAGTTTTTGGATATTTTTTTGCAACATTTGGTGTTTTCAGTTAAACAATTTCTAATTTTAGAAGAAAATCTTAAATGTTATTGTCATTATTCAAAGGAAATTTTTAAAATTTGTGAAACACTTTCTCTAGATTGTATTATTGAAAATCCAATAAGTCTGCATGATTTGCGGCAAAAACAATTGCAAAGAGCTATTTAGCACTCTAATGTAATGCTAGTTCTTTTAGAATTCAAGTTAGCGCTATATTTTCAAACTTTCGAACTTGAAAAAGTAAGTAATTTTTTTAAAATTTAGATCAGTATGTCAGTTAATATTAAAGTAATTAAATTTCATTTCTACAAATGCATAACAAACAACCTATACAGCTCTGTTTACATTTTGAGTAGAAGTATAGTACATAGTTGTTGTATGAGAGAGAATGGGGAAAAAATCAGGTAAACAATAAACAATAAATTGACTGCATATTTTGTAGCAATGATGGCAAACATGTTACAATTGTACTTTTTTTTTGATACATTTTAGAAACAGTTGGTGCCGTGGTACTACCATGAGTCATATGGTACAATTTCAAAATTATGTTGCACCAAAATTTGGTATTTCAGATGAAATAGATAAATATATCATTTAAGTTACTATTTGTGTAATAGTGCAAGTAAAGGAGATTTTATTAAATTTCATGACGTTTAGGAACTGATTATTATAACAATAAATTTTTGGTTAAATTATCGAACAATCGTTGCTTTTGACACATTAATTTATGTACATTAAATGATTTTGAGGCTGAATTCAAAAACAAGCTTAAAATGTAGTTAATCAGGATTTCAAAATTGTTAGAAGTTAACCCTTCTATTTCTTCTATTATACATACATACATTTATGTATATTTAGCAAGGTTAACTTTTCGCAAACAACTCGATAATTCATAAATAATAATCACCCCTATCGTGAATTAAAATTCCACGTGAAATTTGTTCACATTTATTTTTTTAACATTGATTTTAAATAGGAAAATGTGAAAAGTGAACAAATTTCACGTGGAATTTTTATTCACGATTATTTTAGATAATCGCGACAATTCATGCAAATAATATTCTTAAAAATTCAGGAGTAGCCGTCTAACAAAATTTTGAAGATATTTCGATAAAATTTGGTACCCAAGGATGGATGGGATTGAAACTGGTAGAAATCGGTTCATTATTTCACCTGGCCCCTATACAAATGTCCTCCCGAAATTGGGCTTTACCGATCATAAATGTTTGAATTATGCAAGTATCCAAACAAATTTCATCACAAATGAGTGCTAAATGAAGCCAAATCACAAATTTTGTGCAGATCGGTCCATAACAACTCGTAGCTCCCATATAAAGCCAACTTCCGAAAATCACTTTAAAGAGCATAACTCAATCAAAAATGTTGGTATGCAAATAATATTTAACGCAAATATATTTCATATGTATACAAATAATACGGTACAATTTTATAATGATCGGTCGGCAAATTCGATTTTTTTCTGCAAATATTCGACTGGTGCGACCTTAATACCATTTCTGAAAAAATTAAAAAAATTTAAAAAATACTTTACCCTATAAGCCATGGTGTAACTATACAAGGTGAGTGCAGTAGCACAGCTGACTGACTTTGTTTGCAATTTACTTATGTCAAAAGTAATACTTTTTCAAATGTTTTCGAGAGTAGCACATTATTTTACACCAACAAAGTACCTGTTGTTTCTGTATTGTGTTGTATTTGTTGCCGATTTGCTGACACCATGCTATAAGATTTCAAATTATGTTTGAGCCCCAAAAAAAATTTTTTTTGGTACAACCTGCTGTCCATTAGAGTGGTTCGAAAAAAAGTTGTGTCTAGGATTAAAAATAATGTCAAAACAATTCCAGAAATAATTTTTTTATTTTTTTGCCACGCCTACAAATACCACCCTTTTAGTATTTTGTTCACTGTGTCGTTATTTTTAATCAGATCATAACATTTTCTATACCGGAGTTCATGGCTTTTAAAGGGATACTATGTCAAATTCTAGTCATTCAGGCATGTGATGGAAATCGAAAACGAAAACGAAGGAGTTTTAGAAGTCAATTTTTTCGTAATATTTCTGTATTGAAAAACTAAAGAAAATCTTAAAACAAAAATTTTAAAATTATATTATAAATGCATTAAAATGTATTTCCAAAACTGATTCGTTTTCGATTTAGATTTCCATCACATGCTTGATTACCTTTAAAAACTCGGTTCGTAACCAAAATAATGCTAAATATTTTTGTACGAATTTTTAACAGTCATGACTGCCAGTTTTCCCAAAATCTAAAAAAAAAATCCTAGCTGGCAAGCGTTTCACCTCAAATGAAGATGCAATTACTGTTGAAAACCACTATTTTAATCAAGGGATAGAATAGCTAGATAAACGAAGTGTATTGAAGTTTCAGGAGATTATATTGAAAAATAAAAATGTTTTTGAAAAACTAAAGCTATGTGTCCACGATGGTCAGATATTACAACGTTGTCCGAAAAAGTGCAGAAACTGTCTAACAACCGTGTAAACTTAAAATTTTTGTCTTCCAACGTTGTAAGAAAAAGCATTTTCAGTACATTGGAAGACAAAAATATTTTCAGACATCTAACAATCGTGTAAACACACAATTTTGTCATTGTCATTGTTTTAAGACAATTGACAAACACTTTTCATTGTCATATGTGCAAAGTTTATGCCAATGGCAGCATTGTCATAGAAATTATTTCTAAATGCAACTCTGTATATACATAAATAATAAACAAACAAGTGTGCATTGATAACATTTTTGAAAAAAGTGGAAGAAAATTAAAGAATTAAATTAAAGTGTGCATTAATAAAATTTTTAAACACACACACAGAGCTGCAAAACGAATTTGACAAAGCCACACTACAATCTGACAACCGTGTAAACTGACAATTTCGGTTGACAGATAAATTCATTGTGTGACAATTGTATGCAAATGAAATTGTTAGTTTTCTTACAGTCGTGTAAACTGACAATTTACCTTTTGCTGAAAATTTTTCAATGTCAGTACATTGATAGGACATTGGTAGATATGACAAGGTTGTAATATCTGACCATCGTGGACACATAGCTTAACTATTCTTTTTCCGAACCGCCCTCGTACTAGACGAAACACTAAAAGACATGCTGAATAGCCGCTAGATCACAACACGCACTCTAGCATTAAAGAAATTCCAGCTGGTTCGAAGATTTCTTTGGCATTGTAAAACTTTTTTTGAGTGTAAAGTTCTTGTGCTTTTGAATTACATTTTCTAGAGCTCTATAACATTAAAGAAAAACGGAATGTTGCAAGTTTTAAAATGACTTTGATGTTTTCTACGCAATTGTGGCACAAGGTTAAAACAAAATAAAATCATTGTCAGGTTTTTTTATTCTCTCTGTATAATGCATAATGATGTTGTCGTTGATGTTTCCTTTTTGTTTAAGTTGCAGCAAATTGGGGTGAGTGGCAATATAAATGTTTGTAATAAGGATGTTTTTGAGGAGTGTGTGGCAGGGAATCTCAGGGGATGTTGTTTGAATAGAAATGGTTTAGTTTTAATGAACCCTGTATACATATACATATGTACATACATATATGGTAACGTGGTATAAAATTTTACCACGTTAGAAAACTATTTGTATTGGGTATGTTTTTTTATGTTTTATTATAGTAATTTTTCTACATTTTAGGTATTGTGGCGTAGTTTAACCCCTGCTTTTTTAAATTTGTTAGAACCCTACAATTGCAATATAAGATCTTGTTACAGTTATTGTTATTTTTTTTTAATTTTTTTATGTTCTCACATCTAATTTTACATTTGTTTGGTTCTCTCAATTTCTTGATTAGCCTGATTTTTAACAAAGAGAAAAAAAAAACACTAAAAACTCTTTAGAACAGTAGGAGGGTATAGAATTCTATATGATATTTTGCTTTCTTATTTATTCCTGTTTTTGGTCCTTTAGTTGTAATGAGCAGAATATGTCAAATGTCATTTTAATGTGTGTGTGTTCAGACAGGGGCAACTTTGTACAATAGTTTATTGTAAAAGCAATTGTTTGTTATTGTTACAGAGAACTGTTTATTGTCAATGTGACAACTGCCAGGCATCATTATGACGTTAAGAGAGTGCTGGAGCAAAAAAATATTTTCTTTTTTTTTTATTATTTCGATATTTCATCATTTATAATATTTTGAAGAGCTGGTCTTCTTTATGTCATCTGTGCTGTCGTCTGTTTATGATAAATTACTATTATAATGATATATTTAGGTTAATCAAATGCTGATTTTTTATATATGTATCTTGAAGTGGTTGGCAATAATGTATTTTGTAACTAATTGGTTTGGTGTTATGCATGTGATGCATGCCAACTATTAATTGTAAAGAAATATTTCAAATATTTGCACAAGATTTGGCTAAAATACTCATCAGGGGACATATAAGAGAACAAAATTATCATTAAAACTGTCTTGTAAATGATATGTTGGGCAGATGGGGGTCGTAAGCCACTGGGGGGGTACGTAGACCAGCACCAATTATTTTTTATATTAAACCATTTTAGAAATATTAAAGAAATGCTATCATTAAATACATTTAATTCGATACTAACCCCCTGGCCCACGATGTCGAACGATAAAGTTCGCTTATATAAGACTTAAGACACAAACTTGATTGTGGAATAAACAAACTTGATTGAGTAAAAAAATAGATACGAAAAAGAGTTTGTTTCTTAAGTCTTATCTAAGCGAACGTTATCGTTCGACATCGTGGGCTAGGCGGTAAGAAATTTAATAAAGTGGGGCTTTGTCTTCTGCTAATCCAACTTTCAACATCTAGTCTGCTCCTTTAATATTTTGCAAACACTTTCGAACAGTCTTTAAAATAAATCTATTGGTGTCGATACGATTTAGTTAAAGAAATATTGGCGGTTAGTCCCCATTATTCCTTTCAGACCGTGAGCATCCATTGTGCGTTTTCAATATTTTTGCTTTTGTTAAGCCAATTTGAAATAGACTGGCATGCATCGATTGCGCTGACTGTTTTTTTATATTTCCTTTTCACATTTCTCTGCTGTTTGATTTACCGTTCCTTGAATTATTGCGAATTTCTTCAGTCACATTTCAGTTTTAGCAAAATGAGCCGTGGAAGTAAGTGAATGTTTTTAATTACAAAAGTATCAATCGTTATCTCTTTATTCAGCTACTTTATCTTTAGTAACATTTTCTTAAAAATCTATTAGTTTTAAGACAGTCACTATTCAAAAAAAAAAAAAAAAAAAGAGTGGCGTATGGTCCCCCTTACACTTGTCAAGTGTTAAGTCTCGTGTACTGAATGTTTAACTGCTATTCAGCTGCTTTAGTATTTTATAAAAACTTTCTGACAATGTTTAACTCGTTTCAACTCGCTGTAATTTGAAAAATAGGCTGCTTTTTTGGGCTAGAGCTTTCCATCACTCCATAATTTGCAGTCATTCTGCCTCTTAAATCTTGTATACATTTTTCTCAACAAATTTTAAAACAAATATATTGCTTGGCAAGTAAGGAAATTCAAAAAAAGAGTGGCTTATGGTCCCCATTTAACTTGTTATGTATAATATCTTCTGCAAATCAATCATATTCACAGCTATTGGTCTACTTTAAACTTCTGCAGATTTTTCATGGCTATGTTTAGCAGTGTTTAAAACAATTAAGTTGCAAAAATGAGTGGCGCACGCTCCCCCTATAGTTTCTTTCACTTTCCCCTTTAGTCTTTTATAAGTTACTCTTAACAATATTTAATATATCTCTATAGCTTACGACACACTGCAACTTCTAGAGATATTGGCTTATGGTCCCCCTTCTACATTTTATCTATTCTGCTGCTTTAAGCTTTTGTAAATTCTTCATAACAACTTCTTTAGCAAAAACCAATTGACTACAACAATTACTACTTAATTTGTTGTAAGAAATTTACCAACAAATTTAAAATTTCTCTTTCCCCCTCTTCCATCATACTCTGCCTGCCTTAAAAAAAATAACCTGAAAAAAAACTAATAACAATCATGTTTAATAAGATTTTCCTTACTCATTTCATATACCTCCCACTAAATGTCCGATTTGTTTTTTCCATGTTTCCTCACTTATTTCTTAAAGCATTTCCAGCCAGCATCATAAAACTCTAGCTAACAAGCTGTAGTCCCCCGGGGGCCTTTGTTTATATATCTTCAAATTTACCATCATTTCGTTTGCTTGTAATTCTTAAAAATTAAGCCGAAAAAAAAACCCCAGCAAAGAAGTAAAAAATCAAGGTGGTAATCCTCACAAGTAGCAGCTCAAGTCAAAACAATTGTCATAACAAAAATACATAAACTGCTTTACAATGCCAACAGCACAAGCATCAGACAAGGTAACAACCAAGCATCAACACTTGTTTCCCAACATCATGTATCCTTTGTCAGGCTTTTACCTTTAGGGAAATTCTTAAGCGTATGTATGTACGTATGTTTGTAAATACAACTGTTCGGCAACTAGAACAATAACAATTACTTTTTGAATATTTGTGTTACAAAAAAAAAAAAAAATTTTTATTTATACCAATTTTCTAAATGAAATAGAAAACGTTCGTGGTAAAACGCACATTTTTTTAATGAAACTGCTAAAGTAAATTTTCCGTTAAATCTAATTAAATTTTATTTGAATTTTTTTTTAACTTTACATTAATACATACATATATACATACCTATACATTTTACATTTATTACAAAAATTGTTTTTATTTTTCATTAACAATTGTTAATTTAAAATTTGAATAAGAATTGAAATGCTAAAAATGAAAAAATGTATTAAAACTTTGTAATTAATGGGTAGATATCTGCAATAAGTTTAATGGTTTTAGGGGAGCATCTTAAAGTTACCAACACACAGAGAAAAATTATCGTTTTACATGTTTACCACAACAATGTCAAAATTTTTACAAGTTTTTCAACAATTGTGTGGTCACTGTAATTATTTTTATGTTTGTGATAACCATAACATGTTTAAGTTACATCTCATATGATTACCACAATCATATATACGTTTGTAGTAACTATGTCTATATGTGTGACAATCATGTTTATGATGAATCCATTTCTCATAAATATGCTATAAATCTTTCATCATAAAACTTATCACCACAAACATTACATAATTACTATAATCATATATATGATTGCTATAATCATGTAAATGATAACTTAACCATATAGTAGAGAAATCATATAAATAATTACAGTGACCTTAATATTTTACTAAAATATTTAGTAATGTTGAAATACAGTTATGGTAAACATGTATGTAAAGGGTGTCCCAACTAGAACGCAATTTTTAAATTTTTAATAAAACACAGATATTTAAAAAAAATCGTGAAACTTTATTATATCGTAAAGTAGACAGAATGAGGTTATGTATGAAACACGATATCGTGCAGATAGCCGCCGCGGCTTTGCTGGCACACACGCGATCTTTTAATGAAATTTTCAATGACGTTTTTGCAGAAATGCTGCGGAATTTCATTAATGCAGCGTCCAATTTCCTCTTTTAAGGCTTGAGCCGTCGTCGGCTTATTCGCGTAAACCATCGACTTTAAAAAACCCCAAAGAAAAAAATCTAAAGGTGTTAAATCGCACGATCTAGGCGGCCAATTCTGGTATCCAAAACGCGAAATAACACGACCGGGAAATGACTGATGCAGCAATTGAATTGTTTCTCTGGCTGTATGATATGTGGCGCCGTCTTGTTGAAACCACATGCCCTCCACATGCATTTCTTCAATTCTAGGCAAGAAAAAACTGGTTATCGTTTTACGATACCGAACACCATTGACACCATTGCGTTCTAGTTGGGACACCCTTTACAACTATATTTTTTCTTTGCGTGAAGAGGCATAAATATGTTGGCTGATTAGTTGTCGGTATTAGTTCGTTTCCCTGTTATAATTTAATGCATATGCTATATTTTGCGAAGTTGTTAAAACTTTTATTGGTTGCCTTGCAAGATAAAGAGAACCTACATTTTCTTAACCCTGCTACTACGTTTAGGGTCTTTTGATGACCCATTCGAATTTAACATTGCATAACTTGCAAAAAAAACATGTTTGTCCGTCAGACTGATACACAATCACTCTAACGACGATATATTGCATTGATCACAAGCCTTAAAAATATTTTCGAAATGTACAAATTTGAATTTTTTCAATAACAAAATGTATGGTCAAAATATGACCCAAACATAACATGTGTATTTTTTTTCTAACATAGTAGCAGGGTTAATATAATAGCTTATATTGAAATTTTAACAATAAAGCGATTTTCTCTCCTTAAACCTTTCGAGGTGGCTTTCGAATATCAATTTTATAATGATATTTTTCAATGCAATTCAATCTGTTAAATGCATATTTTAAAAATACTCTGATAACGAAATATGCTGCTCCTTTAATGGCGTAACTGAGACATATATGACATATATTAATTATATTCAAAATAACCAGCATTTAAATATAAAACAAAATTAAAAAAAATATTATTTATTTATTAAATATTTAATAAATGCAGAGATGAAATAAAACGATGAAAATATAAACTAACATAAATTGAATTTTTTAGTTTTCTAACCACCCTTTTACCAATTAAAATTCCAGATCATTTCCACTGTATATATTAAAGTCGTACGTGTAATAGAATTACATCGGAATCACATTTTTAAGTGGGCCTTTCAAGATAAAGTGAGCCTTCATTTTTTAACATCAAAAGGCTTATATTGTAATTTGATCAAGAAAATCTATTTCTCTCCTTAAAAGGAATAGAGTGTTTCAGGCATATAAATAGAATAATAAGGTCGCCCACGTCTTTAAAATGTTCATATCAACCTAATATAGGTAGTTGTAGCCAATAATTCCCATTTTCATTATCTAAAACATCGTGTAAGGACGTAAGAGTGCAAATGTAAGGATGTGAAAGTTGCGAACTTAAATATGGTACCACTAAAGATATGTCCATAATTTCTCAAAAGTGAAGTATATGTCAACTATGTGCATGTGAAGACAGTGGTAAATTATATTGCTCCAGTGTTAATTTCTCCCAGTGATCAGAGTTGTTAATTTGGTGCGTTTTGCACCATTGTTGGTGCTTTTTTTTTAATTTTTCCGAAAATGTGATGAAATCTTTCTTTGTACTAATTTTGAATTGCAGTTTTTCAATAACTCATTATCATGAAATCCATACGATGAAAAAAGATCCCATTAAATGTATTTAAAATACGAATGTCAAATACGTCACATGAAGATTTTTATTGCTAAATTAAGATTTTAAACATGGAAATAAAAATTCTGATATAGCCTGATGGTTTGGTCTACTGAACTGTAAACAAACAACCAGGGTTAGAGTCTTAGTGGAGTCCTAACAAATTTTAATAAAAAAAATTTGGTAAAACTGTGTTAATTGATTAATCCAATTTGTATAAAATGTTTAAAAGTTTATTTTCATGAAAAGTTAAATAACTCAATGTAATCGTAAATAAACGTACTTTTTGCATATATTCAATAGCATTATAGTTTCTTAATAAAATCAGGTATTAAAACTTCACCAAAGTTGAAAATTTTTTGAAAAATCTACAAAATTTGTGTTTGCTCCACAATAACACTAAAATTTCTCAAGTTTTTTTAGATAAGTTATACATCATTCGAAAGATCTAAGGTTCTTCTTTCAAAATCTAGTAAGAAATTAAAAATCGGGTCATTATCAACAAAATTACAGTCTTATAAGTGCAGCGGTTTTTTAAACGTAAAACCGGATTTTTGAGGTGTCCGGCATATTTCACTATTGGAATCTTCTTTTACTCGACAAGCCCTACAAGAAAAATAATATCGGGTTCCAGGTTTTGTGGACTATCGCACCGTGTTATCCTTTCAAACAATATATAAGATACTAATAAAATTTACTCTTAGACTGAATAGGAAACACAGAATAAGGATATTCTAGTCCTAAAACCAGTATAGTTTTTGTACTTCTTATTACGTTTAGGTGCAGGGTATTAAAGATGCGGCACTCTAGCTTGTTTTATTTATTAAGTTGGCATTCTTCATACTTGTCTTCGGCTCAGATCCGCTGTATGCCTCCTTCTTAGTCGAATATAGCAAATATTATTTAATATGTTGCAGGCTAATGGTTTTGGTTGTATGTACTTCAAGCTTGACAGTATTTAATGACATTTATATTTTTCCTTAAAACTTTATCATTCTAAAGCATTTGTGGTTACATTTCTTCTCAAAATACAATCAGAAGAACTAAATGCAAAGTAACGACTTTTTACAGCTTAAATTTCCATTTATTAACAATTAAATCTTTATATTTTTCTGTTGCTATGCTTTATTTATGTTTAACGAAATGGAAATTCGGTTACAAAAACCAACCCTGATAGTAGATATATTTTTGTCTTTGACAAACAATTCCTCAAGTGACACAGTCTCTATATACTGTGTCAGCATAGAACGGAAGCAGAAGTTGCAAATAAAATGAATCTAGTTTGTAGTTTTAGTTATGAAGTATTAATTACATTTACAAATTGCATAAAACAAGCGAAGCAGAAATTAAAAAAAGAAATAACACAATAGAAAAATCGAAAGAAAAAAAACAGCAGCCCAAAAGGTAGTTTTAACTAGAAACCTATTACTAGCAGAACCACCCCTTTTTGAAGAGTGTAATGGAAAACAAAACAACTAGAAATAAATAAAAATAAAAAAAAATTGTGTTGTTTGTTTATAAGATTTTCAGTTAAATTTGCCACCACTTTTGTTTTCCAAACTAAATGTATGCTGCTGATGATGACATACATGATAATTGTAAAGTGATGATGAGATGAGAACAATCACATTGGTTTGAGAGTTGGCTGGCGATGGTGATATGATAAAGCTAGTAAACCAGTTAAGGGCTGGTGTGGTGGTGAAGGCTGTTGTTTCAGCTAACAAGATCATGGGAAATATCAACAGCTTATGAAAAGAACACCCAAAAATAAACAAACAATTTTTGCTTACATTATAATACATTTTTAATTACAACCAGTATGCGAACCAACAAACAACCAGCAGACTTTAAAGGGTTAAATTACACAAATATCTAGGTTCTTTAAAAAACCTCTACACAAAAAAAGCATGAAACACAATGTTAAACATCCATCACATAATAACCGTGCAGGCAATAACAGCCAAAGGATTAAAATTTGTTTTGATTTCGTTTTTATATTGCAACAAAAAGTTTCTGGAAAAAAAATCTGACAATAATAGTTCATCATTGTTTGGTTATAAAGACTACTGCTTCAAAAAAAAAAATTAAGCAAAAAGAAGTTGATGACTTGTGTTTGTCGTTTTGCTGCGCTTGACTGAAATAGAAAAATCCAAATAAATTGCTTGCATATGGCCACAAAAAGAAAAATAATTGCAACAGATAAACAAAGAAAAACAGAACAGAACATTTTTATGAAAAATAGTTCTGCTGTGATATGAGGCAAGTAGTGGTGTGTGGTTAAACACACACACACACACACACACACACTCACTCACTCAGCCATTGTCAAAGAAAAAGGACTCTTTGGACAACCTATATGACTAACACTTGACATACATAAATGCCTGGTCAATGTAATCCAAGGATTAATTAAAAATGATGACAGCTTTTATTTTTTTTTTCTTGGTTTTTTTTTTTTGGTTCTTTCTTTGTAAGGATATTGGTTTCAAATGGTTTGACTTTCTATTGTGCTTTTACTTTTGGCTTGATTTGATAATAGCTGCAGAGACGAATATATGTGTTTTGGAAAATTCAAGCAGAATTATAATAATAAATAATAATATATTTCAAATATTGGCTAAATTAAATTATGGATCGAATTTGTTCATAATTAATAGCGAAATTCCAGAAAATTTAACAAATAGATTTAGTTCAAGATGTGGTCCATTTCTAGTTCAGTTTTTTGTTTAGTTCTAGTTCAGTTCTAGTTTAGTGTTTTTTCTGTTTTAGTTTATTTAGCAGCAAAAATTACGGCTCATCTTTTGCTGCTAAAGCGGCCATAGCTATTGATGTTGTTGTTGGTTTAATAACTGTGGGCGTTTATTAAACAGTAAATGTAAATTTTATATTACAAATATCAGATTATATGTCAAAGACTCTGGTGTTAAATAGAAGGTTTAACGTCCTTATACCTATTAGGAATGAATGGTTAAATGCCGATCAAGTGTGGTTTACCGATGGTTCCAAACAGGCTAATGGTGACACTGGGGCTGGCATATATGGGCACAATTTTCAAAGGGGAATCCCATTGGGTACATTCCCATTTATATTTCAGGCGGAAATTTATGCCATCCTTATATGCTCTAACGAATGTCTGAGACGCAGAGTTAGGCATAATATGATTTTTATAATGTCTGATAGCCAATCTGCTCTCAGAGCCTTATCTTCATATGAAATAAGGTCTAGGGTAATTATGGACTGCTGAACATCATTGAATGAACTCGGCACGCATAATGAACTTACCTTGTGCTGGGTACCAGGTCATGAAGGCCATGCTGATTGCTTGGCCAATAGAGGTGCTCGACGCCCATTCATAGGCCCGGAACCATTCTTTGGCATTCCACGTGGATACACTATGGAACGAATTAGTTCTTGGGTAGAATCGGAATTTTCCCGATTTTGAAACAACCTACCAGGACTTAGACAGTCCAAAAGGTTTATTACTCTGTCCAAACGAACATCTCAATTGTTAGTATCGCTCGGAATGGGTGAATTGAGATTACTTACTGGATTATTCGCAGGACACGGTGGCTTTAGGTATCACCAATTTACTTTAGGTAATGTTGCGAACGATCAGTGTAGGTTTTGTGAACTTGAAGCCGAAACCTCTGAACATATTCTTTGCGACTGCCCAATGCTGGCAATACGCAGAACAAGATGGCTCGGAAGGGCCTTTATGGCCCCAGAGGATGTATTTGATTCTCATCTAACAGAATAATTGGCTTTATACACAGCCTAAATCTAACATGATGAAACTTCAAGGCTGCACAAAAGATCTCATAGGTCGTAGTGCATGAGGCCTCACTTAATAATAATAATAATAATAAATAATAATATATTACAAATATTGGCTAAATTAAATTATGGATCGAATTTGTTCATAATTGATAGCGAAATTCCAGAAAATTTAACAAATAGATTTAGTTCAAGATGTGGTCCATTTCTAGTTCAGGTTTTTGTTTAGTTCTAGTTCAGTTCCAGTTTAGTGTTTTTTCTGTTTTAGTTTATTTAGCAGCAAAATGTGCGGCTCATCTTTTGCTGTTAAAGCGGCCATAGCTATTGATGTTGTTGTTGGTTTAATAACTGTGGGTGTTTATTTGAAGATTTTCTCTTGGTTGAATTTACTGCCTGGCTTGTTGGTGCCAGTCCAGGAGAAGTATTGTTCAACCAATTTCTTAATTTCTTCTTGGATTTGGCATCCAATTTTTTCCAGTCATAGACTTCGCAATCGATTTGCCATACGCAGAGAAAAAATATGTTTGGACATGGTTACGACAACTACACTTTGTTTTTGGTAACAATATATTGTTGTGGTACACAAATAACCCTTGAACGCCTAAGACCATCATCAGTTGAGTATTAAAAAAAAAAAACGGTTTTTTCCGTTTAGCCACTAAGACCGTCTACAGACTATGTTCCTTGTTTTTGTCCTGGAGCTTTGCAGGAGTATTTTTTTCTGAATTGGAACTAAAATTTGAAATTTGCAGATGAAATACATGGTGGAACAAATATTTATTTCTGCAATTGGGATATTTGTTATTTTACTTTGATTTTAACGATTTTTATGTTTATCGCACTTACAAAATTGAATATGGTTCACTGAAACATAATTATTGTAATTAAATGTTTACAACAACTATGCCGTCGGAAAACAAGCTGAAGGCGAGATCTTGGTCACGCCCAAACACCGGATGTGCAGGAGTTGATATCATCATCACCGTACAAGCAGACGATGGCAAAGGCTTGCTTGCGCATGTTGTAGAGACGTTGGAAAATGCCAGAGAAAAGATTGCATGACATGAAAGACTTGGTGAGTTTATTGTTGTATTTGTAGTAACCGGGGTCGAACTTCTCGAAGAAGGAAGGTGAAAGCCTTCTTATCTTCATTGGAGTAAACGCGTTTGAAGTCGGCAAAGTTGAAGGTGCATTTGGGCAAGGCATTGAAAGGTTCCTTGGACTTGGGTTCACCAGCGAGAGCCAATCGTCGGCATCGTGCTCTACTTGAAGTTCTTTCTTCTTAGCAGTAGGTTTCTTTTCTTGTTTCTTCTCCTCCTTGGGGGTTTGTTGGGGCTTGCCACTAGTATTGGCTTGCAGTTCAGCATACTTCTTGGAATCGAAGACCAAAGCCATTTCGCAGATGCTGTAGGTTTTGAACACAGCTTGCACTTTCTTTTGGTGGAGGATGGTATTGAACCAACGGCTAACGTTGGTGTAGGGCTTGCGGGTGGCTTCATTGAAGATGTATTGGTAAACGTGAAACAAACTAGAGAATACAAAAATATCGGCTAAAGTAATGCATTCACCAACCAAGTAGGTGGATTCCAAGAACTTCTTGTTCAACAATTCCAAGACAACTTCGACATCTTGTTTGGCAGTGTTGCCCCTTTGTTGGGCCAACATGCCTAACAAAAGGAATACCAAGGCACAGAAAGCAGTCGGCAAAAGACAACCATTGTTGGTCCTAAGCGTGGGCGAAGGGGTATTTGCCACCATGCAAGTGTTTACTGGCCAAAAAGAAAACGATGGCGTTGGATTCGCTAAGGTATTTTCCATACGAGGCTTCGTAAGCTGGAACCTTGCCACTGGGGAACTTCTTCAAGAATTCAACCGATTTTTTTTTTTTGTGTCCCGGAAAACAAAGTTATCAGCAACTTTTACTGATAAATATTGGACAGCAATCAAAGCCTTGTAGGCACGGACATATTCTGGGTATGTGTAAATAGTTTCTGTCACCATCGTTGATTTTGCCGGAGAGAAAGAAGTTTGACAGCCGCAAATTTTAGACACGGTGTGAGTGTCAGCTTTAGTTTAGGTTTTAATTATATATGATTGGATCTAGTCACCTCTCTATTTGAATTCAGAATGCAGTGTAATAAAACTGAAAAATATGATTCTAAACTCTTTCTTCTTTACAAATCAATGTAATTCTTTACCAGCAATAGCCAAAGTTTCCTTAAACTTTAACAGCCGTATTTATAAAAAGTTACAACAGCTTTACCAACAGTTTGTTAGCTTAATTTACTGAAACTGTATTTATAAACTATTATTAGCTTACCAAACATTTGGTAAGCAGTTGTTAAATCGTCAAATTTTAAAGTTGGCTCGACCGTAGTTTACGAGTACTGTAAAGTGACATTTCTTATGATTTATTTACATTTTGTGAATTGTGTTTCTTTTAAAAAAAAAGTTATAAATAAATTTTATTTCAATAATATAATGGAAACCTTAAATTTAATAAAAAGAATTGGTAAATTCAAGTGCTAAATAAAAAATAATTATTTTTATGAGTCAATTAATGCATATTTTTTATTTCAATAGAAGTGTTAAAACAAATTACAAATCGCCGTCAACCAAAAATTTATAAAAAAAGGATAGATCCGTTTTCCATTCCGGATAATCAATTTAAATTAAAATATCGATTTGGAAAAGAAACCGTAAAAAAAATAACAAACTTAATTAAAGCGGATATATCCTTGGACCGTAGGGGATGTGGCACATCTGCAGAATTGCAAGTTTTAATTGCATTACGTTGCTGGGGACGAAGAGAAGTAACCAGATTTTTGTAGTACATAAAACAATGTAGACAAAACCCCAATTATACTTCTAGTTTCAGGATGATGCAGCTGATCTTCATGGCCTTAGTCAATCCACAGTCTGTACGATCTGTGCAAAAGTTGCCCGAGCTTTAGCAAAACATGCAAAAGACATTATTCACATGCTCAAAACTGTTGATGAAGAGGCCAAGGTATCAACATGTTTTAAACAAATACGCAACTTTCCTAGTATAATTGGCGCTATTGATGGCACGCATATTAAAATAAAGAAAACCGGCGGAGACCTAGCTCAATATTATATCAACAGAAAGGGATTCTACTCAATGAATATTCAGGTAATACCGTATAATTACTACATATAAAAAAATATACATTTTATATACTTTTAAGGTGGTTTGTAACGCCAAGCTTCAAATTATGGATATTGTGGCAAGATGGAGAGGCAGTACTCACGATTGCCGCATATTCAATGAGTCCCGGATAAAGGAACGCTTTGAAAATGGCGAATTCAAAGGTCGTTTGCTTGGCGACTCTGGGTACAAGCTAACGCCATACTTATTCACCCCTATTTTACGACCCCAAAATGAAAAAGAAAAAAAATATAACGTTGCACACATCGCCACTAGAAACCCTGTTGAGCGATGTTTTGGCGTATGGAAACAACGTTTTCGCTGTTTACTTGATGGTATGACCGTCAGTTACTTAAACGTTAAGGTAGTTATTGTGGCGTTGGCTGTTCTTCACAATATAGCTATTGAAGAAAACGATCCACCTCCAGGTAAATCTAGTTATATGAAAAACTTTAAATTAATTAATTTAAATTACTACAAAAATATAAAATTTTCTTTTATAGACGATAGTGATGGGAATGAAAGTGAATTCATTGAAATGACTGAGATTGCTTTACATGAACCAGCAATGTCAACCAGAAGAGAAGCAATAATCTTGAGATCGTTTATACAAAAACATTTTTAAACAATTATAAAATGAACCTCAATCAACTTCAATAAAAAGTAAACATGAATTCAAAGCATTTCATATGTATATTTATTTCAATTTACTTATATTTATGTATACATATTCGGCCCAATCATGAATAAAAAATCCGTGGGATTATTTTTTTAACATTGAATTTGAATACGAAAAATGGGAAAAGGAAAAAAACTCGCGCGGAATGGTTTGCCTCAGCTAAATGCACAATTAGGTTTTATAATTATCTGTAAAGATTAAGGAAAACCATGCATACAATGCATAATTTAATAATTGAAAGTGAATTTACGTAGAATATAACGTATCCATATTTGTATTGATGTGTGTGTAGATTAATCAATTGTTAATTGTAGTGTATTGCAAATGTCAAAGTGATATTTGCACTAAATATATTAATAATAATTCGGATCTTCTTAATAATTTTCGGATCTTTTTCGTTTACAATTTTCCATTTAATATTTTTAAAAGAAACCACACACACTTTCTTTACTTTAGAAATTAATTTGAAATATACAAAATAAACAAGTGATGTGTAAATAATCAAAACAAATGAAAGATACTCGTTATTTATATACGTTTATTTTGTCAATTGAAAACTTTTTATATAAATGTACATTTTGTTTCTTTTTTTATTTTATATTTATATTTATTTAAATGTTCATATTGTTTTTTGTCCACTTTTGTTGAAATAAAGTATATTAAATATGTTTTCTCCTAAATACAATTGAAAAAATATGAAATGTACGATTACTTTATGAGTCGCTTAAATATTATAATGCATCACTATAACAAAAGTGACAAATGAAAAGACAAATGTTGCCAGCATTATATAATAAAATTCGCTAAAGTGTTTATTAGTTACAAAGCTGTTTATAAATATGAATTTTTACCAAACGTTTATTAGTGCTAAAGTCTTTTGTAACTAATGTGTGCTTTAAGTCATTATTAAGAAATTTTTATAAATACGGCTGTAAGCATTTTCCATTTTCCAATTTATTTGAAAAATATTTTTATTATCAAACATTTTGTTTAAAAATCTTTTTATTAGCAAACAACTAAAAATATCTAAATAATACTCTTAAGCATTTAAAAAGTTTTAAAATGTTCTTTACAACAATTTCCAATAAACACATTGTTGAGAATGAACAAAACGTTACGTTACAAATCATTTCCTCTGAAAATGATGGACCATTATAAAATTGACAATTTCATTAAAGTTTTACTATTTTTCACAAGAAAATCTTAAAAAAAATACCAAAAAAGAAATAAAAACTTTTCCCCAAAATAATACGCAAAAAAAAGCAACAACAACAAACCAAACAAAAAGTTCAATGATACAAAAACGAAAACAAACAATCAAAAAACACCTACAGATCCTAGAAATTTTGTACCACAAATGGAAAAATAATACTTTTTATCACAATAACTATAAAGAAACACATAAATCTTAACATACCTTTCCTCTTTCCCTTTGCAAAAGTATTGCAAAAATAAAAACTAGTTATTCGTAATAGATTCTTTTGTTTACCCAACATGCTGAAATTACACCCACCAACTTCTATACAAAAGCTAACGAAATAAATAGAAAGAAAGAAAAAACAGCAGAAAATTCCAAGAAAAATATCTACTAAACCAATAAACTGAACTGAATCAGCATCAATTCCTACAACAGCATACAAAGTTCGGCAAAAAGAACTTTGTGGAAGAAAAAAAAAAAACTTTCGACAAAATAAAATTCGTTGCAAATAAAAGAAAAACCAAAAGAATTTCAACTAATAAAAATCAACCACTCAAGTGCAAAAAAATCGCGTTTAATATTATCTGTGTGCTGCAAAGTGAAAATACTCGTAGTAGTAAAAGTGAATGGGGAAAAAAACTTAAGAAGTACAAACTAAATCTTTGTTATTATACTTGTAGGTAAACATGCTTAAAATATGTACTCCCCGATTTTATTTGGCAAAACCGAATAAAAAGCAAAGACAATAAGAAACTATATAAACTATTTACTCTACAGCATAATAATAGGTATCTTGGGATGAAACTAATCACAGACGCCATAGGCAAGTTCAGTTTGAGGAACAAGATCCAGTTTAGGTTTTAGTTAAGGTTCTAATTCAAGTTCTAGTTTAGGATTTTGTTAAACTTATATGTAGGTCCTACATTACGTCTTATTTAGGTTCTAGTTCAGTTCTGATCAGGTTCTAGATCAGGGTTTATTTCAAGTTCTAGTTGAGATTCAGTTTATAATTGATATTCAAGTTAGATTATAGTTCAGGTTCAAGATCAGGTTCTATTTCAGATTCTAGTTGAGGTTCAGGTTCTATTTCATATTCTAGTTCAGGTTATAGTTAAGGCTCTAGATCAGTTTCTAGATTAGGTTTTATTTTAGGTTCTAGTTGAGATCCAGATTCTATTTCATATTCTAGTTCAGGTTAAAGTTAAGGCTCTAAATCAGTTTCTATTTCAGATTCTAGTTCGAGTTTAGGTATATTGAACTGTATTTCAAAACTTTCTAATTGTATTTCAGAAGCTTCCAATTGTATTTCGGAATTTTTTCATTTGTATTTCAGAAAAATTAAATGATATTTATATTACAAATTTCTGAAATACAAATAGAAAATTCTGAAATTCAATTAGGAGTTTCTTAAATATTGGAATATTCTGAAATACAAATATAAAGTTCTAAAATACAATTGGAACTGGTATAGTTCAGGTTTCAGTTCAGGTATTACTTCAGATTCTAGTTCAGTGTCTGTTGTAGTGTCTGTTTTAGTGTCTGTTTTACTCTCTTTACCAGTGTCTGTTCTATAGTCTGTTCTAGTATCTGTTCTAGTATCTGTTCTAGTGTCTTTACCAGTGTCTTTTTTAGTGTCTTTACCAGTGTCTGTTCTAGTGTCTCTTCTAGTGTCTCTTCCAGTGTTTCTTTTAGTATCTGATCTAGTGTCTTTACCAGTGTCTGTTCTAGTATCTGTTGTAGTGCCTGTTCTAGTGTCTGTTCTTTTGTCTCTTCCAGTGTCTCTTCTAGTATCTGTTCTAGTGTCTGTTCTAGAGTCTGTTCTAGTGTCTGTGCTAGTGTCTATGCTAGTGTCTATTCTATTGTCTGTTCTAGTTTCTATTCTAATGTCTGTTCTAATGTCTGTTCTAGTGTCTGTTTTAGTGTCCGTTCTAGTGTCTTTTTTATTGTCTTTACCAGTGTTTGTTCTAGAGTCTGTTCTAGTGTCTTTATCACAGCCTGTTCTAATGTCTGTTCTAGAGTCTGTGCTAGTCTCTGTTCTAGTATCTGTTCTAGTGTCTTTTTTATTGTCTTTACCAGTGTCTGTTCTAGAGTCTGTTCTAGTGTCTTTATCACAGCCTGTTCTAATGTCTGTTCTATAGTCTGTTCTAGTATCTGTTTTAGTGTCTTTACCAGTGTCTTTTTTAGTGTCTTTACCAGTGTCTGTTCTAGAGCCTGTTCTAGTGTATATTCTAGTGTCTGTTCTAGTGTATATTTTAGTGTCTATTCTAGTGTCTGTTCTAGTGTCTCTTCCAGTGTTTCTTCTAGTATCTGATCTAGTGTCTTTACCAGTGTCTGTTCTAGTATCTGTTGTAGTGCCTGTTCTAGTGTCTGTTCTTTTGGCTCTTCCAGTGTCTCTTCTAGTATCTGTTCTAGTGTCTGTTCTAGAGTCTGTTCTAGTGTCTGTGCTAGTGTCTGTGCTAGTGTCTATGCTAGTGTCTATTCTATTGTCTGTTCTATTCTAATGTCTGTTCTAATGTCTGTTCTAGTGTCTGTTTTAGTGTCTGTTCTAGTGTCTTTATCACAGCCTGTTCTAATGTCTGTTCTAGAGTCTGTGCTAGTCTCTGTTCTAGTGTCTGTTTTACTGTCTTTACCAGTGTCTGTTCTAATGTCTGTTCTAGAGTCTGTTCTAGTGTATTTCCTAGTTTCTGTTCTAGTGTCACTTTTAGTGTCTGTTGTAGTCTCTGTTCTAGTGTCGCTTCTAGTGCCTGTTCTAGTGCCTGTTCTAGTGTCTCTTATAGTGTCTGTTCTGGACTCTGTTGTAGTGTCTATTCTTGTGTCTGTTCTAGTTTCTATTCTAGTGTCTGTTTTTATATCTGTTCTAGACTCTATATGCAATTCTAGTGCCTGTTACAACCAAGTGTCTTTTCTAGTTCTTTTAGTGTTGTGTATATATTATTTTCTGTTCTAGTGTCTTCACTGAAGTCGATTCTAGTCTCTATTCTGTTGTCACTTCCTATTTAGATCAATAGCTCTTTGTTAAGTCGACTTGTAGGTATTGGCAATTTCTTCCTTTCAATTATGTATTTCTCTTTATGTTGTTCTGTCCCGTCCGCTCCACTGTCTTGACTTCACTAAACAAATAGTTTGTATAAACATGAATTGATATTAAGAATTGAATAAAAATACAAAATCTAAAAAAGTTCATTGTTTTTCTTTAAACAGCCAATTTCTTTTCTTAATATTCCTCTATCCGTTTGGTTAAAAGCTGTTTTTTTTTTTTTTTGGAGGAAAACACACATAAAATATTTAAGAAAAAAATCTGTTTTTAAATGGAAAAATTTTCAAAATTTGTTTTTTTTTTGGGAGTGTGCAGCAATATGCTGTTTACCACTTTATATTTTCAAGGATTTCTTTTTGTAGCTTCATTGTGTATATTACAAGTAGTTAGATGAAGTCGTGCATTTAGTTTTTTTTTTTTTGAAGCAAGACAATAATACACTGCATTGACTTAGATTTTATTGTGTGATTATTGGTTGGTTGGTTGGTTGTGGAGAATGAAGGGAAAAGCTGTGCTATGAAGACATAGAGAATTGTTTGTTGAATTATGAGAGAATTGTACACATGTTAAAAGGATTTATAGCTTTAAGGTAAAGGATATTCTGTAGACTATATGAAGTTAAAGACCTTATGCAGTTTAGATTAAAACATTACATCTAATGAAACAATTTAAAAAATCTCAAGTATTGTTAATATTTATATTAAATGCAAACGAAACTTGTTATTTGCTGAGTGTTTTAATAACATTGTAATTTTTCTACACTTCATTTTCTGTACGGTTTAATTTTGTTTAATTTTTTTCTCTTTTTATTCCAGCTAGGAGCTACCAACTGTCAAATTAAAATCTTACTTAAGTACCATGAAAATATATACAATCAACTAACCATAAACAAAAGCTGAAATGCAAAAGGAGTAAGAATAGCTCTTAACTGCCAAACAACTGGGATATAAAGTAATGTATAAAGTAAAATGCTATTACACAAGGATATAGACACAAACGCAGGCTCAGGTTAGTAATACAAGTTTAAGACAATTTTATAACTCTTTGTTGTTGTTATTGTTGCTCAGGATTTCATGAGGAAAATAATGTTTTAATAAATAAATTGTAAACGATGAGAGACAACTAAAAAAAAAAACAAGAAGAATTCCTAATGTTGACATATAAAAATAAAAAGAAACAAAAAATTGTTACAACTTGTTGTATGCTGCCTGCTCTACTTAGGCAGCTAGTTAAGGAAAATCCTACAATACATATACCTGCGCTGAGAAGAAAGTTATCCTTTAACAAGGTGGCAGAAACCCAATGAAATGTTGAATATTGAAATAAAATCTGCAGATTCTCAAGCAAACAAGAACATGTTATTAGACAGCCTAAAAGTTTAGCAACAGGAGAAACAATAGATGTTTTCGAATTCAAGAATAGAAATAAAACAACATAATTGGGGACGACTTTGTCTGAAAGCTTTAATTAATAGCTGGCACAATAGATCACTAAGAATTGAGCAGCAGAAATGCAACTAAAGCATTGTGGACAAGTTTGTGTAAAATGTTTAAATGATAAATCCAACATTTCACTGGGTTACAGTATAAAAACACGGATTAACGAAATTTTTAAAGGGTGACGTTTATGAAATGTTAAACATTTCATTTATTTTAACACGCACACACACACACACACACACAAATTTAGCAACACATTTACATCCTGTAGATGTTGGCGTAAATGTAACTATTTAATTTAACACATTACACGTATTAATTTAATATAGAAAATTTTCAAATTATGTTGCTTTTTAACTAAAAGCACCTCACAACCCATATACCAACAAACACAACATCCTTAAAAAGTATAAAAAGGGGTAATTCTGTCTGTCTGCCAACAATATTTATTTCTTATTACATTTACCAGCTTACATATACATTTTGGTTTTGTGTTCTTATCTGGTAAGTGTTTTTTTTTGTTGCTTCTTTAAAGGCAAATGAAAATGAAATTTAATTAATTTTGTAGCTTGATTGCATTTTAAATGCTTCAATAAATGTTCTCACAGTGAGCACAGAAAAAGGAAAGTGTGTATGAGTCAGAAATAAAACCGAAATTATGAACACTTGTAGAGGTTGTTTGTGTAAACAACAGAGCAGGGTCTTAACCAAAGAGTTTTTATTAAAATAAATATATTTATATTTTTATACATGTGTTGGGGGTTTTTGCTTTCTTCCACTTCCAGCAATCTGACACAAAGAGGGTCTTTTCTTGTTGTTGTAATTTGACAGAGTTTTAACAATTTATAGTTCGTTTATTTGGTTTTGTAGTTTTTAATTTTGTTTTTAAATATTTGGTTATTTGATTGTCTTATGCATAAAGCGTTATAGTATTTGGCAGCTGGAAAGGCCAAGCATGGTAAATTGCAAACAAATTGGCAGCAGTAAATTCTATAAGAAAAATCTGTTATACAAGTAATTTAAAACTGATAATAGTATGTAGGAGAGAGGGGGCACCTTAGAACACTTTTTGCTTTCAAGCCAAAAATTTATATTTTTGAATTATTGACTTTTTACATAATTTAACTAATATGTATGGAAATAAACTTTATTTTAAGTCTACAAATAACTTATTTTTAATTCGATTTATATATTTTTTTTATTTTTTTAATCGTTTTTAATGTGTTCAAATGTGCCCCCCATATGTGGCAGCTTTGAACTAGGCTGGGGCACTTTTGAACGGCAATTTTTTTCTTGTAGCGCTTATGTCCAAAAATAACATAAATAGTTATATTTGTTATATACAAGTAACTTATTTTTAGTTCGATTTATATATCTTTTTTTATTTTTTTAATTATGTTCAAATGTGCCCCCCAGCTTTGAACTAGGCTATTTTTTCTTGTAGCGCTTATAAATAGTTATATTTTTTATATATATAATAAATTCGATTTATTTATTAAGAAAAACATAAACATTAACAATTAAAAAATAAAAAAAAATTCCGATCAAAAATAAGTTTTATATTATTAAGACGGAAAAGGCCTTGCGATTTCAGGTGACATTACATTTTCCTTTAAAGCATCATGATCAGCATTGGATTCGTCATTTTCAGAAAATAAGAAAGACTCAACAATGTTTGGTACTTTGGTTGATAAATTAACCTGTTCAAAGGTGCCCCCTTTTTCTTCGTTCAAACCTGAACTGGCTTCCATTTCATGGAAATTTATAATAAATATTTTTTTTGTACATAAATATCAAATAACTTAAATTAATTTTGTTTGAAATGAATTTTGGAATGCAATAAATTTTTTTTTCACGATCACTGAATACTTCTTACGCTCTTACAAAAAAAAAAAATTTACATTCGGTCGACAACTGAAAAAACTAGCAAAAGTTGTTAATGTTGCTAGAAAACAAGGTTGCCATGTGAAAAACTCGGTAAAGGGTCGGAAAAATTGTTAAACTGAGATTTTATCAACATAGTTCCAAGGTGCCCCGGGTATAAACGTGCCCCCCTCTCCCCTACTACAATTGGATAGTACTGTGAAAAGAACAGAGTTTAGAGCTGAGACTATGCCAGTAACTAAGATTGAAACTAAAACAGAGACTACGAAAGCGACTAGGACATAGCACAAATACTAGAATAGAGACTTAAATAGAGACCAAGCCAGAGACTGAAATACAGACTAAAATAGTGGCCAAGACAGAGACTGAAATATACACTAGCCAATAACCCCCTCTCTCCCGACCTTTATAAAACTGTAAATCAACTCAAAAATACCTCAGCTCGAACCATGCAAAATTTAATTTTATAAATAATGGCTCCCGAGATATCGAATGATTTCTAAAATAATTTTATTCTAGACCACTGTGCACGACCAATTTGGCTCTTCAACTGTGAACTCTGATAATTGTATTAAAAAGGCCTGCAGAAACGTTTGATGCCTCTTAGTGGGCATCATTTTTACTCAGTGAAGATTTGGCCCGATTGAGCTCGCTGTCATTATTTTAAAGTGGCAATGGATTGGTGGTGAATACAAGATAGAAAAATATGTACATGATCTTCCCTAATTGTCTCTAGCCTCGGTGAATTGGCTTTTCCACTACGCCAACTCGATGCTTAAACTGTGAACCCCGAAAACTGAAACAAAACTGCCTGCAGAAACATGTGCAGCACCTTGTCATTATTCAAAAGCTGCAAAGATTGGGTATCAAAAAGGTATCAAATTAGGGGGAGGGGAGGAATCAGAAAGTGATTCTGAGTCGATCAATATACTTTAGGGTGGGTGTTGGACCAATATTTCTGGGCGTAACAAACATATGCACAAATCCACTATACTCTCCCCACTATGGTAGGGTAGGGTATAAAAAGTTCTGGGCAATACCGGGATAGTGAAGCATTTATTAGACTGGATTTTATATAAAAAATGCTCTAGAATAGAGTTTCAAGCAAAACCTGAGCAGTTTTCCCACCTCTGTCCAGTATTCATTTAGCATACATCAACTCTTTAACAACCACTTCTTCTTTTTTTTTTTTTGTTGGTAGCAATTTGAATATGTGGCATATATTTTATAAGTGTTAATATCTCCTGGATAGATGTTTGTATATGTTGTGTAATAATATTTTTTGTGACTCCTTTATGGCTGCTGAAATTTGCTTTTCTAATTTTGTTTTTTAGTATTCTACACACTCATGTGTTCTAGTTTTGTGTGTTTCCTTTTGGTATATGGTTGTCTTATGTGCCTGCTAGATGTTACACATTTTTTATGAATGTTGTTGCCACAATAACGCAACATCAAAAATCAACAACTTGACTTGGGTGTGTGTTTTAGTGTTTTAGTGTTTCCTTTGTATCCTTTTAAATATATAAATAAAAGTGGCTTGGCTGTGTTGTGGGGAAGCTTGTGTTTTGTTTTCTGTGTTAAAAGTGGTTTAAGTGGCTTTTTAATAAATTTACGAGTTTCATATTAAAATTTCATTATACATACATATATATTTTTAATAAAACTAAATATTCTTTGTATTTTATGGTATTGCTGCTGTAACTAACTCTTTTCTAACATAAAATATTAATATTATTTATAGTATTATTAAAAAGATTGTAAAGGGATTTGCCAAAAATTAAACCAAAAGTTATAAATACACAAAGCAATAGACAAACCTTTGTTTGAGTGTCTTTCCAGATTTGGATCCTTAATACCTAAAAATACAAGAAAACATACAAAAGTGAATATACGAGTAGTTAGTTTTGTTAAATCTTATTAACTTATGACAGTGTAATTTAACTAAAAAAAAACAAGGAATATTAACATTTTGAAAAACTTTCAACCTTAAGCCCAAAATTTATCAACAGCCAAGACCAATAAAACAATTTAGCGTGTTCTCCCCACCAAGTCCACATGTGTAACATTTCAGTTTACACAATTTATCTCTGTCATGTTTAAAGGTTTTTTTTTGTCTTATTCTTTTTTTTTTCACTTAAACATCTCCATTGTCCTGTGAGCCTTAAAGACTGTGTTTACATTGCTGTAGTGAGTGTCTGCAAATGTGGCATAATAATTTATTTGCTGCTAATGCTATTTTCATATGTCATACATTAATGCAAATTAATTTCATGTAATTAAAATCACCTTGCAGCCATCACCAAACTAGAGGAACATTTATAAACCAACCAACACTTTGAATGGGTTTGCGGGCTGGTTAAAGAATTCTCGACATACACAGCCACACAACAATATACACACATTAAATGGTATTTATTGGATTTAGTAAACTTTATCCCCAATAATAATTACCCATTCATAACGGTTGCTGCTAAACTGTAAGAACTATTTAATGTCCGCAAAGGAATGAGTAGATAGGATGAAAAAAAATATATATATTTGTGCTAAATATTAAATATTTCACGGAACATTAATGAAAATTATTGTCAGTAAAAGCTATTAATAACGTGAGTAAGAATGTTTGTCAGAAGACATTTAAATACTTGAATTAAAGGTTAGTTAGATGGGATTTTAATTAAAACAGCTTAAGGCCTATAAAATTGAGCATTAACAGAAATAATATTTGCTCACAACTTTATTTAATTTAAATAAAGTTTTTTCAGCTCAATTCCATTTCAGTGCCAACTCTAGTTCATTTAGACTAGTTTATGTCTAGTTTAGGTCAAGTTAATGTCTAGTTTAGTTTCTAATTCAGATTTTAGTTCTGATCCTACAAAGTATAAAGCCTTAGAATTCGCAAAGCATTTAAGTAATTTAAATATATTAAATACTGAATGTTTTATCGTTCACTCTTGTCTGTCTTATTACAATATCTATTCTCTATATATATGTATGTATATGGTGAATTTCACGTCAAGTGACCCAATTTTAAAAATCGATGTCTTCCGATTTGGCTGAAATTTGCACCAAGGTTAGTGCTATAGGATAGTAGGCCGGACAAAAATTTTGAGCTCTATCAGTTCAGAAGTGCCGGAGTTAGAGGTCAAAGTTTGGTAAATTTTGGTCATACAGGGTTTTTTTTAAAATGAGTGTAACTTTTCACCTATTGGTTGTAGCAAAAATTGTCCAAAGGACTTTAGATAGCTATTTCTTCAATCATTTCAAAAATATATTTTTTTTTAATTAAAAAAAAAAAATTTATTTAAAATTTAAAAAAAAAATTAGAAAAAAAATATTTAAAAAAAAAAATATTTAAAAAAAATATTTAAAAAAAAAAATTTTAAAAATTTAAAAAAAAAATTTGAAATGATTGAAGAAATAGCTATCTAAAGTCCTTTGAACAATTTTTGCTACAACCAATAGGTGAAAAGTTACACTCATTTAAAATAAACCCTGTATGACCAAAATTGACCAAAAAGTCCAACTTTGACCCCCTTTAACTTCGGCAGTTCTTGACTGATAGAGCGGAACAATTGGTGCAAATTTCATCCAAATCGGAAGACATCGATTTTTAAAATTGGGTCACTTGACGTGAAATTCACCATATATTCATTCCGTCTCAGCTATCAATCACAGTTCAATGCTGATGTTGATCTTCTTGACGGCGTTGTCATATTGGCAGCTTGCACAGGTCGCCACACTATTAAACCCTCCCAATGAACGAATTTGAACTAAAAGAACCACTTATTAATTCATTATACTGTAAAAGTACTGAAAATATTTACAAATTTATAAAAGACTATATTAACCCAAGAAAGTCTCTGGACTATAATCAAACAACATCATCCATGAAAAAATACCCACGATGGTCAGATATTACAACGTTGTCCAGCAACAAACCTTCATCGAAAAATGAATCATCTAAGGTACCACCGCTCTTCTATTTCTGTTCTAGTTCTGTTCTTGTTCTGTTCTAGTTTTATTTCAGTTCTGTTCTAGTTCTGTTCTAGTTCTGTTTTAGTTCTGTTCTTGTTCTGTTCTTTATGTTCTTGTTCTGTTCTAGTTCTGTTCTTTATGTTCTAGTTCTGTTCTAGTTCTGTTCTAGTTCTGTTCTAGTTCTGTTCTAGTTCTGTTCTAGTTCTGTTCTAGTTCTGTTCTAGTTCTGTTCTAGTTCTGTTCTAGTTCTGTTCTAGTTCTGTTCTAGTTCTGTTCTAGTTCTGTTCTAGTTCTGTTCTAGTTCTGTTCTAGTTTAAATCTTATTTCATATTGTATATGATCGCTACTTTCTGCCAGTATGGAAAATTTTCTTTCCCATCTGTTAGAACGATTTTTACGAATCCTTTAACTCAATTTGCAGTTACAATAAAGTCTTTTCAACAATGTGTTATTCCTTTTTTTGTTGCTTTGTTTTTTGTTTTCAAACCAGCTTGTTAAAATAGAAATTTCAAGCGGAAATGTGCAGCAGAGTAACACAACTCTTTCAAAAGCAAATAACAACAGCAACAAAGGCCCTTCTTATAGTGGTAAAAACCGACTGTCTGTCTATCAGTCAGTCAGTCAACGAACTACCAAACAAATCAGTCTGTTACTGGGAGAGTGTGTGAGTAAGAGAAAAAACCAAAGGCTTTTGTTAGAGAGGACCAACCTTGCGGGTTTCAGAGGCATTGATGTCAACTAGTGGCTTTTTAAGTTTCTAAGTAAGAACATACAGTTGGCGATCAGTCATGAGTAGGTTGCTGAGGCATTTTGTGACACTCAATATGTTTTAAGGTCTGCATGTTACTGGCCCCTTGCCTGTGGCAAGTTTGTGCGTTTCAGTGTTTTTTAAATGCACGACTGACAACATCTAGACGTGCAGATGGCGCTGCTGTGGTCTGAAGAACGTTTTGTGCCTTTTGTGTGTGTGTATGTGGCGGGAAGAAGAAATAACTTTTAAAAATTTTTATAATTTTTTTTTTATTTTTTTTTTTGTATTTTAGATGTGAACTCATGTTTATAAAGCATTTCATTTTTTGCAGTTGCTGTGCAATTGTTTATTGTTGTTGTTTATAACGAGAAAAAAGTGTACATAAAATGGTGTGTGTGGCTCGTGAGCAATTTCATGGTTTTATGGTTTTTCGACTTTTTGTCGTAAATTGTGTTGCTTTTTTCGCCATTCTCCAGTTTTTCTGTTGCATTGACGTTTAAAGTTTTGGGTTTTTTTTTAATGGAGCTTTGCTATGAAGTTTCCTGATGAGTGAGAGAGGAAAAACAGTTGGGTTGTTAATTGAATATGAAGGTTTTGGTAAGAGGAAAACTAAAGAAAACGGAAATAAGTGTAACAATTGTTAGATTATGAATAAACTAAAATCAAAATTTTGTTTAACAAAATCAGTCATTTATAACCAAAAGAAAAAAGCATTATAATACTTTGCAGTTTTTTTTTTTAAATTAATGCTAAACACATGGCCAGGAAGTAAAAGCAAATACTAATTTTTGTACAAGTTAAAACTCATTTCCGTTTGGAGAAAAACCAAAAGAAAAAAAAAACCTTCAACAAAAATTTGTTACCTAAAAGTTTAAAAATCAAATTATAACTTTTTAAAATATAATAAAGTGTTAAAACACGCGATTCTATGTTCAGCGTAACGAGTAGCAAAAGGGATTTTAACTGCAAACTGTTTGCTGTGGCAAAAAAAAAACCCCAACAAGCAACAAGAATTACGAGTATTTGGCTGCAACAACAAGAAAAAAAGTTGTTGACAAATTTATTTAACACGCGATATAAATACAATTTACTTAAATTACAAAATTGTTTATTACACGAAAACTGCTGGCAAGAAAAGGATCCCTTTTTACAAATCAATTACAGCCCCGGTATGTTACACAAAATTGTTTATAAATGTCGTGTTGTCTCACTTGAGAGTTTATGATAAATTTACAAAACTTGGTGCTGTAATAAATTGTGTAGAATGTGTAGCAGCAATTTGTTGCTGTTCAAAAATGTACGTGTTTTATAGCTTCAGCAACAATTGCAATTGGTAAATTTATTTCTAAACTTAATCGTACAACCATAATGTGTGTCAGGTATTGAGAATAGTTAATAACAGAGGAAGATCACCTCAAAGTTTTGGTTGTCTTTTAAATTGCTAGATCAGTTTCAAACGTAGATTTTGATAAAGTTTTAGAAAAGATTTATTCGATGGCATTTGAGAATTTCTAGTTTAGATTCAATCCTAGGTATTTGTATAGTTTTAGTTAAGAACTATCATAAAACTTTTAAAAATTAAGTTGTAGGTTTTTATATAATTTTACTTAAATTGATTTCCATTGTTGGAATTTATATGGTCTTAGTTTTGTTCAATCCTATGTAATCTAGGCCAAGCTTAAATCTTTTTAGTCCAACATGAGCTTCCATCACAGATGTTTCTGTAGTTCAACATTATCTTCAATCTTAGATCTTTCTATAATTCAACATGAGTTTTAATCGTAGATCTCTCAAAGCTTCAATCAAAACTTCAATCGTAGATATTTTAGAGCATCAATGCTAGATCTTTCTGTATTTTAAAATGATCTTCATTGGTAGATCTTTCTATAATCCAGCATGAACTTCAATCGTAGATCTTCCATAGCTTTAATCGTAGATCTTTTTGTCTTTCAACAGGAGCTTCATTTAACATGAGTTTCAATCATAAATCTTTCTTCATCATAGACCTTTCTGTATTCCGACATGACCTTTAATCGTAGATCTTTCTGTTGTCCAACATAAGCTGCAATCATAAATCTTTCAGAGCTTCAATCGTAGATCTCTCAAAGCTTCAAACAAAACTTCAATCGTAGACCTTTTAGAGCATCAATGGTAGATCTTTCTGTATTTTAAAATGAGCTTCATTGGTAGATCTTTCTGTAATCCAGCATGAACTTCAATTATAAATCTTTCATAGCTTCAATCATAAATCTTTCAAAACTTTAATCGTAGATTTATCTCTTGATTCTATTCAACATGAGTTTCAATCATAAATCTTTCTTTATCATAGCTCTTTCTGTATTCTGACATGAGTGTGAATGTGCTTCAATCATAGATCTTTTAGAGCTTTAATCGAAAATCTTTACAGCCTTTATCATAGATCTTTCTATAGTCTAACACGAGTTTCAATCGTTGACCTTTCTGTACTCCAACATGACTGTCGATCGAATGCCTTTAAGTCGCCTTAAGCTAGTCAACTGTACGTATTATTTGTCATAATATATTTTGAGAAGTCTATGGTTTAGTATCAATTGTACATCCTTCTATAGTCTTAGATTAGTTTCAATCTTGGGGTTTTATGTAGTATTTGTTAAGCTGTAGTCATTGACCTCCTTACAGTCATGGTTTAGCCTTGCTTGTTGGCCATTTTAAACTTTTAGTTTAGGTTCAGTAGATGAACAAAGAAATTTTAATCGTGGCTCTTATTTAGGCCTTATTTGAGCCTTAATCTTAGCACTTTATTTAGTTATGTTTTGGTTTCAATCGCTGTTTGGCTTTTTGTTTAGTTATATTTGGCTCAATCTTGTTAGATCAAGCGTGGCTTTTCCTTTAGTCGTATTTGAACCTTAATCGTGGCTCTATATTTTTTCATATTTTTTTTATCAAGCGTGGTCTTTTCTTTAGTCATATTTTTACTTCAATCATGACTCTTTCGTTAGACATATTTTAACTTCAATCCCGGCTCTATCATTGTTCCGATTTTCTGATCAAGCGTGGCTCTTCCTCTAGCCATATTTCAATTTCAATCATTTATCTTTTGTTAGACATATTTTCCACTCAAGTGTGGTTTTTTCTCTAGTCGTATTTTAGCTTCAATCGTAGCTCTTGTGTTAGCATTATTTAGATATAGTCATACTTTTTCAATCATGGTTCTTTATTTAGTCAAATTTTAACTTCAAGCGTGGCTCTTTATTTTGTCATATTTTATCTTTAATCATGGCATGGAAAGAATCGTGGTTCTTCCTTTAGTCGTATTTTACCTTGAATCCTGGTTCTTTCTTGAGTTATTAGACATATTTTAGCTTCAATCGTGGATCTATATTTGTTCATATTTTTCAATCAAGCATGACTCTTTTTTTAGTCATATTTTAGCTTCAATCGTGGATCTATATTTGTTCATATTTTTCAATGAAGCATGGCTCCTTCTTTAGTCATATTTTAGCTTCAATCGTAGCTCTTTCGTTAGTCTTATTTTAGCTTTAGTCACACTTTTTCAATCAAGGTTCTCTACTTAGTCAAATTTTAACTTTAAGCATGACTCTTTATTTTGTCATATTTTAGCATTAAACGTAGCCCTATATTTGCTCATATATTTTCAGTTGAAGCGTGACTCTTTTTACACATTACAGCTTAAATCACAGTGGTTTTTACAGTCACATTTTAACTTAAATCACACTGATTTTTAGCATCACACAGCCCAATCATGAATAAAAATTCCGCGTGAGTGTTTTCCCTTTTTATATTTTTTCTATTCAAATTCAATGTTAAGAAAATAAAAAGAGAAAAAACTCCCGCGGACTTTTTATTCATGATTGGGCTGACAATTTCTCTTTCAAGCCCAAATTTAGCAATGTTATTAAACAAATTCACTGCTTTCAGAAGGACTATTACGCGGAGACAAAACATCAAGAGTTTTACGTATTATATCTTTTACATATCCATTATTTTAAATTGAATTATTAAAGTTATTTCATTATATCCCTATTGGAAAACAAATTTTCTGTTGCAAAACCATTTATTTCCATTATTGTCTTTTAACAAATGTTCAATTTCAAATGTTGGGTAAATTTTCTTATACTAAACTGTAAAATAATATGAAAAATACGATAAGATTTTATGTTTCAATGTTTAAACAACAACATCTATATTTGTCTCTGAGTCTGCCTTCTCTGATGCGTAATGTATGTGGTAGGATTTTTAACCACACACAACATTGCACAAGCATTTATACTGACGCACTTTTAGACACTTGACAATAATAATGCACTCATACGCATGCTAACTTGCAAAGCACTCGAATAAATATGTTTATTTCAGTTTTAGGGACAATGACCGTAACACACAAGTTCGTTAAAATTAGACTTTGTTAAGCTTGTGCTAGGAATAAAATGACAATATTGTGCCATCGAAAGTGAATCTATATTTTAAGAATCACTTTCTGAGCCATTATATTGATGTCCGTCCGTCTGTCTGGGTTACTTCTCCGGCCGTGACCTTACTTTGACGTTCCCTATTAAAATTTGTTTAAAATCTTTAATTCTGAGTTAGTCGCCCGAACTTTTGGGAAATTACACTTAGCAAGTCAAATTTTGTACCAAATGCCAAAACAATGCTACCAAATTCCTCAAACCGGGTTCATTCCCTATTCACATGCTTCATTCCTTACTTGTCTATTTGGATATCAGCAACATTAAGGTTTATTTATAAGTCTGTATTTGTATGTGCCAGGATTATTAGAAAGAGCGAGAGTGAGTATTTCTGTATGAGTATGTTTATGTTGCCATTTATGTCCCCTCATGTACATGTATTTATGTATTTGTTTGTTTGTTTGTTGTCTATTTGATTTTGCTGCAATTGCAGTAGTTGTAATGCAGTGTCATGAATTTTCCAAATATATTATACAAGCATAAGTGTATTTGTGTACAATTCATACATATATTCTATTTTTTGTTGTAAACTTGTGGTAAATCCACTTAAGACATACAATGACAATTTGTTATTTTATGAGGTTAAAAAGAGCTTAATTGTGTTGATTATAGATTTGTGTGCAATTGTGTATGAGTGTGTTTCTAATGTTCGAGGAGATCTTAAAAGTTATTTCACAATTTGCTGCCATACTTAAATAACTATATACTTTATTTTTTTTTTTTTCAATTTTAGCTTCCGCAACTCTGAGGTACTCAATAGTTTCAAAAATAGATTGTTTGTTTAAAATATATGGTTCTTCGGAATGTTTGTCATCTGTAAATATTTTTCATCCTGCCCTCTTTTATTTATGTGCATTGCTGGTCTCTGTTTTCCGTATTGTGTATTTAGGATTTTATTTGATTTTGTCTGCTGTTGAAATTCTTGACAATTTCATATGATTTTGCTGCGTACGTGCTGGAGTATTTTGTATTAATTCTTTGCTTATAATGAAGTCGAAAGTCATCAAGAAATGAAAACCACTTTTTGTTAAATAAAAAAAAAAAAATTAATAAGTTCTAACACATAACTGCAAGAAATCTTTAAAGTTTTTAAAACAAGAGACTTAAAGTTTTAGCAAAAACCAAATACAATAAATAAGATTTGTATTTTAAATAATTATTTTCAAAAAGTTTCCAAAAAAGGATATATGGCAAACTTGAAAAAAAAACGCAGCAAATTCAGTGATTTTTGGTGAGCCCGTAAATAACACTTAAACACAGCCTTTGACTAAATTGTACAACATTGGGTTGATCTGTTTAGTAATTATCGGGTTGTGACACAAAATTCTTATTAATATTAACGGATTATAAACAAGGGACTTAATTTTTTTTTCAAAAACCAATTTATAAGTAACATGTTCATGCACAATAGATACTTTCAGAAAGTTTCAAAAAAGGATATATGGTGAACTGTTTAAATAACACAGCAAATTCAGTGAACTTTGGCACACACCTAAGTAAGACTTAAAAACGTTCGTTTGTTGGTTTGTAAATTTTTTGAATGATTTATTTAAAAATTGTGTTTTTTTTTTAAACAAAATTTTTTTACCAGTATGGTTTTTTTTAAATAAATAAAAGCAAATTATGGTTTAGAATTATTAACAATTATTTAGATATATAATTTTTATAGTTAAAAATGTATATAGAAAAAGTGAAAAAAAGGATATATGGAAAAGTCTGCAAGTAATGCAGTAAATTCAATATATTTTGGTAAGCACTTAACTAACACCAATACACGTTCGTCGGCTTGATTTGAAAATATTTGGCTTATGCGTTCAAGAATAATAGAATTTTTAAAAATATTTAAAAATAACTTGTGACAATTTAAACCATATCAATTTCCTATCAAATACTAAGTTTTTAGAAAGCACCAAAATATTTAATTTTTATAACTAAAATTTCGTTTTTAGAAAGTACGAAAAAAGGATACTTCGCGAAGATAGCCAAATAGTACCAGTATACATTTTATTGCTGAGTTTAAAAATATTTGGTTGATTTTTTTAGGATTAAAAAAATTTGAAATGAAAAACTTTACAATTTTACGGAAAACTTTCAAATTAATTAACAACGTTTTTAGAAAATATCAAAAAAGGACATATGGCTAAGATCACAAGTAATAAAGCAACTTCAATGAATTTTGGCAAGCTTTTAAATAATACCAAGAGACGTTCTTTTGCTGAATTTGATAAAACTTGGCTGAGTTGTTTATGATTTAAACAATTAAGAAGAAAAACATATTATTAACAGACATTTTTTTGTATAAATTTAATGAAAAAAACGTGTAAATTTTGCGAATCAGATAGTAAACAATTTAAATATTTAATTTTTATATCAAAATAAAAAACAACAAAAAAAGGACATGCGACAAAAATCGGAAGTAATGTAGCAAAGTCAATAAATTTTGGTAAGTATTGACTGTAGAAAAAGCCATGATTGATTCTAAATATTGACTGTAGAAATAGCCACGATTGAAGTTCAATATTGAATGTAGAAAAAGCCATGATAGAAGTTCAATCCTTACTGTAGAAAAAGCCACGATTGATTCTAAATATTGACAGTAGAAAACACCACGATTGAAGCTCAATCGTGACTATAGAAAGAGCTACGATAGATTTTCAATATTGACTGTAGAAGCTACAATTGAAGATCAAATCAGAGGGCAAATAAAAATCGATGATTGAAGTTAAAGTAAAACTGCGAAAGAGCAATGAAAGAAGGAAAAATATGACATTAAAAAGAAAAGAATTAAAGCTAAAATATGAATCATTATCACGATTATTGTTTTAATATGACTAAGGAAAGAGTCACTAATTAAGCTTAAATGTGACTAAAGAAGGAGTAGAAAGAGTCACTACTTAGCTTAAATATGGCTGTAGAATGATCAATGAAAGGAGCATAAGCATGACTGTAAAATGAACCACGAATGAGACTAAAACATGATTGTTGCAATATAAACAATTAAAGATGAAATATAATCTTTACTGTGTTACAAAAGAATGTACAATTTTTCTAAGAATTAAAAGTTTTTGATAAACCAAACATTTAAAAGAAATTTAAGAAGTAGAAAATTATGCGGTAGTATTCAAAATGTTTAAATTAATATAGTTTTATTCTAAAATATTCGTTTTTATGTAGAATCAGAAAAAGGATATCTGGGGAATAGTTTTCATAATGCAACAAATTTGTTGAATTTTCACACACAAATTTTATACAATAATACACACTCTTGGGCTTTATAACATTAAACAAAAATTCTTTTTTTTAATTTAAAAAAAAGTCCTAATATATAATACAAATATTAGTTTTTTGTGAAACATTTAACATTTTTTTATGCCTTAACATTTGTCCTCAACCACAATTTTAATTGATTTTACATTTGACTTTTCTCTTACTCTCAAATCTATTTCGTAATGATTCTTGCTGACATCAATTTGTGGTTAATTTTAGTTGCTTTTATATGTTTTCTATAAGTTTTTGCTGTTTTACAACAAAACGCGAGCCAAATATTTTACTACAACTGTCTTTGAAATTAAATTTTTTAATTAATTTCCACTTATCATTTAACAAAAACCTCAAAAACCATTGTAAGTTAAACGACGACAACAACGTCTTTTAGGGTTGTAATATTAAATTTAATAAAACTTATATAACAAAAGAGAAAAAATATCTAAAATTGTAGACATTTTCTGGTATAAAATAAGACAGATACCGCAGACATTAAATGAGTGGCCGTTATTAAAATAGATAAAGGGAGAAATAGGGAAAAATGCAAGTCAAGGAACTTTAAGTAAATTGCATATAAAAAAGGATTTAAGTTAAAGCAACACATATTTAAGTAACTAAAATCTAATTTCTTTTGAATAGTGTATAGAATAATGATATTTAAAAACCTCACAGGAGTAGGAATAGTATTTATTAAAGGCATATTTATGTTTAAATATTTGAATCTGCGACTTTCGATATTTATGGAAAAAAAAGGATATATGGCCAGCTTCTTAAATACCTAAGCAAATTTGCTGAAATTTGGCTTACTTGTAAGTAGTTATAAAACATGTCCTTTACACTAGTTAAAGCCATTCTAAAATTTTTAGTTTGGAAAAAAAAAATTAAGAAAACTTATTTTAGAGGAAACTATATCTTACTTTTCCAAAAATTTTAAATTTGTTGCCTTTTTAGTGTACCTTAACTTTTCTTTGATTTTAGATGAATTTTTTGAAGACACTTATTTGTCTTTCCATGTTTACTTGTCTGCAAATATTTTGTTGACTTTCTTTACTGAGTTTTTTTTTTTGCACTCTTGTAATTTCATACCTAAAGCAATGCGGTTTTACTGGTACGTTTTTAGTTTTGTTGACACAGCAACTGCCAAAAAAAAAAACAAAACAGAGCACAGAAATTTAATTTAAGAAACAAGTCTTAAATGTAGAAACGAAAACTAAACTAAATAGACTTAAACAAAACAAGATAAACGAAATTTAAAAAAAAAAAACTCTGCAACATACTAAAGATGTCTTGCTTTAATATCTAACAAAGGCAAATACATAAAATCTATAATATACTCGTACATTCCCCCATTTTCCAACTTTAACCTCTCTTAACTATATTTTAGAGCCCCCTACACAACAGCAGCAACTTCTTCTTATACTTATTTGTACATGAAAACAACATATGTAAAAGGCAAACATTATAACAGCCATTGACATTATTTTATAGTAAACCCACAACTAAAAAAAAAACAAACAAACAAACAAAACTATAAAGATTTAAACACACTTACAGGCATAACATTGCTGCAATATTTGTTAAGGGTTACTTACTGGCAAGAGTATGCACTTGCATGTTGCACAAAAAACATGTTGCAATTTGTTAAGAGATAAAATATTTAAAAATTCGAAACATGTTGGAACGTAGTAAAAAACAAACAAAAAAATGCCATAAAAACATGAGAGTCAGTTAAATAAATTTGCATTAAAATAAAATAAAGTTACATGAAAGGCAAAACCACAAGTTTTTTACACTACACTTTCTATAGTAAAAATAAGTTCTATAAAGCCTTAATGAAGCTCTAAACGTAGTTCATAACAATATACAGTCAGACTTCAGTTTCAAACTTGGCTTTTTCTTTAGGTTTTTTAGCAGTAGTTGTGGCACTTTATTCAGTCATATTTTAGACTATTTTTATAGTTTTAAGTTACGGTCACACTTGGCAAATATTTGCCCAAATAGAGGTAACCATTAAAGAAAATATTTTTAAACTCGTGTATTTATTAAAAAAAGAAACTTCGTTTCTTTAGGACAGGACACAACAAATATTAGTCTTATTTTATTTGATGCTGTTTGATCTTGCAAAACTCCTGTAAGAGTGATAAAAACAAGTGGTTACGTTTTTTTGAGTAAATATTTGCCAATTAAGAGAAGCTCAGAAAAATTTATAACATCGGCTGCCTGTTTGGCAGGTCGTTGATGAATAGGCAGAAAAGTATTGAACCAAGGTGAGAAACATCAAAAGCAATGAAAATATTTTTGGAGTATTCATATTTATCTTCGAAGCATCGGCCTTTACATGAGTGTTGTGTTCAGATGGAGTTCCTACACCGTTTAAAAAATCCACTTGAGCGCTTCTTTTGACACTAGAAAAATGTGTTTGATCCAGCGGACATCACAAAGGATTCTCATGCCTAGAACTTCCACACCATCTAAAGAAGCAACCTGATCTGTCGTGCGTTTAGCACTACACTTAGCTGCAATAATAAAAATTCTTTTATCCCATATCATTAATAAATCTTTTGTCATTCCTTTAAGATTCCATAACTTTTATAATTTAAAATTTTTACGATTCTCTGAAAAAAATTTAATGACTATTTCCAAATTAACTCCTTTTTGTCTTTAGCCATTACTTCTTTATTAACTCTCAGCTTATTCTCTCAGCTTTCAAAAAAAACCCATAAACACTTTTATTTCAAAATCTGATAATTTTCCACTGGTACGCTCGCTGTCTTTGTAAAAGAACAAATAAATAAAATAAATATTAATCCTTTAATTATGTCTTCCCTGCTAAAATGCGCTGCTACTTACAAGTAGAGTTTGAGAGTTCGGTGTTCGTTCCTTAGCTTTTTAGAAATAATATTATGCAAGAAAATAGCAACCAGAAAAAGTTTATTAGCAGGAATTGTGGGTTTTGCTGGAGGAGGGAGGGGGGGTATGAGTAAGGAAAATAAAGTATAATTTTATAACCTTCACACTTATTGTAGCAATGGAAGGAGTTAAAAAGACGTTATTGTATGATGCAGTCATTTTAAAACGGGTTGTTTTGTAGGATTTTACAGTGTGGCAAAAAACTTGAGAGGCTGGTTGGCAGAGAGATTTCAGGCAACACACATTTTGCATTAACAAAGTTTAAGAAACATTTTGAAAAATCAGATTATTTAACATTTAAGAAATTTATTTGAATTTGAAAACATTATATTTTTGAGATGCCAGTATTTCTTGTCATTTTGAAGTCATTTTTGAAAACATGTATTAGCAAGTTAATATGTTAGCTGCTTTTACCCCACTGTCTTTATCTAACTCTAAGTATTGTAGCAAGAGTGTTTATTTTGTTTTCCTGCATAATAATGAGTTCACAAGTTAAACATAAATTTCGAAAAATTAACTGCATTTAAAAAAAAAAATCACTTGATTATAAAGTGATAAATTAGCAACAAAACACAAATACAGGAAACAATATTAAATTTATTTTAATGACTGCAGTATAATGAAATAAAAATAGACACAATTTAAAAGGAATATTTTTAAAAAAAAAATTTTAAATATAAATTTGCATAAATTGTTGAAATAGCAATTTAAAAATCAAACTAAATTTACAAAACACTTGAATACAAATGTTAACAGCCACGTTATTTTGTTTATTTTTAGCCTGGTATTTGGTTTAAATTTTGTAAATGTTTTATGGCTTAAATAAATATGGGGAAATCTACAAAAAAAACAAACACACAACAAAAATATATTGTTAACAATTGACACAATGTCTACCACACAATTGTCACAAAATGATTGCATAATGCACTCATACTTGTACTGGTGCAAATACAACATCAAATTGTGCTACATACATATATCCAGCAAAAACAACAACAACAACAACAACAAAATCAAGAGAAATTTTACTACAAAAATAACGCGGTTGACATGAACATGTTGCCAGTGTATAGCGCCACATTAAAGGTTTAAATGTGTACATGGTCCTTCAGTCTGTATAAGTCAGCCATTCATTGCTGCCTCCTCGGTAAGTGGGTGTGGGCTTGTAAAAATTGTTTGATCCGTTCCTTTTTTTTTTGTTGCTTTTTATTCCAGTCGTTTATGTTGTATAAATTGTTGGAAAAACAAAAAACAAAAAAATTAAGCACAACAAAATGTTTTTGGTGGGTACGAAAATTAATGCAACTGTCATGTTTTGTGCCACTTGAAAATGCATTTTAGCGTTAAATGCAAATACACTTCAAATGAACATGTTCTCTGCTTTGCAACATATTTACAATGTTTTAAATTTTTAAAACTGTTTTCGCTTTTATTTCCCCGAGACATCCAACACACACACACACACGCACACACCTCTTCTAAAACCTGTAAAATATTTATGGGAAAAAACAAACCACCTCAGCAACCTTAATGTAGCTCCAACTCATTATCAACACATTAGATGTTGTAAAATTCAGTTGAAATTTTGTGTGTCGTGTAAATACGCGACAAACTAGTTAAAAAAAAAAATGCTGTAAATTGCAACAAACAAATCATGACAAACGTAAAGTAACAACTAAGTGCGGCAAGCGTTTTATGTGCCAGAGTGTGTGCAAAACAAGTATCAATTGAAATTAACAACATCAATTGCAACGATTGGGTTAACAAGACGGCCAGGGTTTGGGAAAAACTGAATAAAAGAGACAAAAGTACGACTATGCATTAAAGCCCCGATAAAAGCTAAACAAAGTGGAATGTTCCACGATTGAAGCTAAACTATGACTATAAATTAATTTAGGAAGCTAAACCGTGACAAATTATTCACGATTGAAGCTAATCCAAGTCTATGGAAAGATCCACGATCGAAGCTTAACTAAGACTATAGGAAGAGCCAGTATTGAAGCTAAACTATCACGACAGAATGATTTACGAAAAGAGCTAAACTAAGTCTATGGAATGTTCTATGATTGAATCTAAGATAAGACTATAGGAAGAGAAACGATTGAAGCTAAACTAAGACTATGGAAAGATTTGCGATTGAAGCTAATCCAAGACTATCGAATGTTCCACGACTGAAGCTCAACTGTGAATTCTTAATGATCCACCATTGAAGCTAGACTAAGAATATGAAATTAGTCACGATTACAGCTAAACTAAGATTATAAATGAACCCAGGATTGAAACTTAACCATGACAAATTATTCACGATTGAAGCTAATCCAACTCTATGGAATGATCCACGATTGAAGCTTAACTAAGAATATAGAAAGAGCCAGTATTGAAGCTAAACTACCACGACAGAATGATTTACGAAAAGAGCTAAACTAAGTCTATGGAATGTTCTATGATTGAATCTAAGATAAGACTATAGGAAGAGAAACGTTTGAAGCTAAACTAAGACTATGGAAAGATTTACGATTGAAGCTAATCCAAGACTATCGAATGTTCCACGATTGAAGCTCAACTGTGAATTCTTAATGATCCACCATTGAAGCTAGACTAAGAATATGAAATTAGTCAAGATTACAGCTAAACTAAGATTATAAATGAACCCAGGATTGAAACTTAACCATGACAAATTATTCACGATTGAAGCTAATCCAACTCTATGGAATGATCCACGATTGAAGCTTAACTAAGAATATAGAAAGAGCCAGTATTGAAGCTAAACTACCACGACAGAATGATTTACGAAAAGAGCTATACTAAGACTATGGAATGTTCTATGATTAAAGCTAAGCTAAGACCATAGGAAGAGACACGATTTAAGCTAAACTGAGACTATGAAAAGATTTATGATTGAAGCTAATCCAAGACTATCGAATGTTCCACGATTGAAGCTCAACTGTGAATTCTTAATGATCCACCATTGAAGCTAGACTAAGACTATGAAATTAATCACGATTGCAGCTAAACTAAGATTGAAGCTAAATTGTGACTAATTATTTACGATTGATGCTAATCCAACTCTATGGAATGATCGACGATAAAAACTAAGCTACGACCATCGAATGATCCATGAAAAGAGCTAAACTAAGGCAATGGAATGCTCCACGATTGAAGCTAAGCTAAGACTAATGAATGTTGCACGATTGAAGCTCAACTGTGAATTCTTAATGATCCACCATTGAAGCTAAATCAAGACTATGAAATTATTCACGATTGCAGCTAAACTAAGATTGAAGCTCACTCAGGTTTTTTTTTTTTAGTCTGTTAGCCGAGACTCTCAGCTTTAATTTGGTATATGACTCCATGTGTCGCACTGCTTCGCACACAACTAAAAGTCTAAAAGAAAATCATAAATGTTTATTTTTTTGGCTCAAAATATATTGTCAAAGGAAATTTTTTTTTTAAATTTTTTAAATTTTTTTTTTTTTAATTTACATAATGCTTAATGTCTATTTTAAGTGAAAAAATACTTATAAGGTACATTCGGTGTAGACTTTATAAGTAACAAGCTTTTGAATATAACATAGAAAACTATCACATTTGAGACTTGTTCACATACTTCAACTTTGCGCTGCTCGGGACAGAAAACCAATGGAGGTATTTGCATGAAATTTTCCACACATGACCTTCAGATAGTTTTTAACCATCTGTGCAAAAATCATCAAAATCGGACAGAAGGTCCAAATTGATTTATTGCCGCAGTGGCCACAGTGTGCACCGTGACTAATTATTCACGATTGAAGCTAATCCAAGTCTATTGAATGTTCCACGATTGAAGCTCAACTATGAATTCTTAAGGATCCACCATTGAAGCCAGCCCTTAACCATGACAAATTATTCACGATGAAGCTAATCCAACTCTATGGAATGCTCGACGCTTGAAGCTAAGCTAAGACCATGGAATTATCCACGAAAAGAGCTAAACTAAGACTATGAAATTACTCACGATTGCAGCTAAACTAAGATTATGTTTTTTATTTATTTATTTATTTATAACATTTATATTTATCTATGGAATAACCCACGATTGAAGCTAATCCAAGTCTATGGAATGATCCACGATTGAAGCTAAGCTAAGATTATAAAAAGAGACACGATTTAGGCTAAACGAAGATTACGAAATAATCCATGATTAAAGCTTAACTATGACTATGGAATGATCCTAGATTGAAACTAAACTAAGACTTTTAAAGGAGCTACGATTAAAGCTGAATGACCAGCGAAGCTGAACTAAGGATATCGCATGATCCATGTTTGGAGCTAAACTAATTTAAGGTTAACTAAGACTATGGGATGCTCCTAGATTCAAGCTGTAATAAACGATTGAAGGTGAACTGTGCCAGTGAATTGAGTTTTTATTGAAGGATTACAGAAAGAGCCACGAGTCACGCTAAAACAAGTCTATAAAAAGAACAACAATTGATGTTAGACTAAAACTACAGGAACTAATTTAAGACTATAGAAAGGGACACGTTGGAAGCAAAACCAAGACTAGTAGGAACTACGATTAATTAAGTTTATAGCACCACGATTAAAGCTAAACTTAGAAAATATAAAGCTAAGATAGTAAATAAACCAATTATTTGGAGATACCTGCAATTTAAGCTAAATCAGTCTTAATTTGCAATTGAATTAAAACCAAATCTTTGGGAATACTTTCAATTGTATTTTAAGTTTGAAAAACAACTGTTTTTAAAGCATGGTCAAAGCTAAAATATGCAAACATATGCTAACCCTGCAAAATATTTAAACAAGATTTTATCTTTCAACCACGATTATAAAATGCACTTCTATCGTTTGGATTTTCACTTCACTGCATACGAACAGCAACAGCGACAACAACAAATATAAATTGTTTTTTAAAATACTTTACAAACTCGAATTTAAATCGATATCTCAATTTCGCTTGTACTCGAAAGACCACAGCATCTGCAGCAGCAGCAGCAGTAGGGAATTAAAACATTTTGTCCTTTACGCAAAAGAACGTGATGTAATTGTTTAAATTCATGTCAAATAACACTTGAATCAACAACAAAAACAAAGCACAAAATAAAACTATACGCAGTCAATCGCCAAACAAATACTAAAGTCACCCAAATACGGGCAACAACAAAACAATGCAAAAACTCTCTCTCTCTCTCTCTCTCCGGCAGTCTGGAATTTGCAGAACGAGTAAATAAGAATGTAATAGAATACATGAAATAATCAACGGCAATAACAACAACAACTAAAACAGCAACATCATTGTCATCCCGGCAATGCATTTTATGTTGTTTATTTAGTTGGTTGGTGTGTTTGGTGTTGTTCCATGTGCAGCACACAGCCAGTTATTTAGTAAGTCCAAACAGCCAACCAACCATGCATTCATCCACCCAACTGTCTGTCTGTCTTTCTGTCTTGCTGTCTATGTGGGTCCTTTTGTGTTACTTTGAAAATCAATTAACATCAATCAAACAAAATTGTGATTTTAGTTTATTTTGTTGATTTTTATGTAAATAGTTGATGCATTTAAACACATACGCACTTAAATATAGCAAATACACTCTCATCCCTTTAAGTAGAGACAGGACATTTGTGATGCTGTTAAATTAGATTTATTTTTTTAAAGGGCGAGCAAAATGCGGAGGAAAATTAAATATATCACTCACCGGAATAGATTGAATCTTCTTGTGGATTTAAACACATTTCATAGTCGTAGTCTGGAAATGTAGAAATTAAATAAAAAGGAAATTAAATTAAACAAAATAATAAATAATTCAACTGAAAAAGAACTTAAAATTTAAATTAAACAAATTTAAATCAAAACGTGAATTGTAATTGTTGGCAAGAGTGGAACAGAAGTGTTGAAGAAGTGTGAATTTGGTCTGGTGTTTTTATAGTATTAGTTAAGATTTAAACTTGGGTCCAGTTAGTTTTAATTCCATTGCCGTTATCATTAAACACTTCATCACTAGGTCCTCGTACTTAATTTACCCTTAAACATAGTTCATTATTTACCCTTATAAAAGCTTCAATAGAAACATATATTAATTCTTATTATAGTCTCAATTGTAGCTATTTCTAAAGACTTTTTCAATTGTGCCAATTTCATTGGTCATAGTTGAGCTCCAAACATGGCACTTTATGTGGATAATATCTAATTATAGCTTTACCCCTTGGCCCACGATGTCGAACGATAACGTTCGCTTAGATAAGACTTAAGACACAAACTTGGTTGTGGAATAAACAAACTTGATTTAGTAAAAAATAGATACGATAAAAAGTTTGTGTCTTAGGTCTTATCTAAGCGAACGTTATCGTTCGACATCGTGGGCCAGGCGGTTAATCTTAGTTTTAATTTACACGAGCTAAGCTGTAGCTCGTTTCTGTATTTCTCGCATCGAAAAATTTCTCACATGAAGTGTGAAACAAAAAATTCCATCGTTTCTCGATTTGTGAGAAAAAAGTGTTTCTGTATTTAAATGCGAAAACGGACAACGCTGATTCTGTTTTTATTGGAATATTTCCAGTAATTAAGTGTCAAATGTCATGCAGTCGTCGTTGAGCAAGCGATGAGAACACATGCGGATGGTTATTGTCATTTTTTTTAAGAAACTTATTAAGAATTGTTGTTGCTTCTTGTTGGATGAAGCATAGCAAACATACGCGATTCAATTACAGTTGGACACGAAAAATAAAAAACTGTTTACATTTTTTTTTGTCACAATAACTGAACTCCACTGCTTTATAATGTAAAAAAAAATATTTATTTATGTATGTACATTAGGATGGCCCCAAAATAAAGTTGCGGATGTTCCCGACTAATATGAAAATTTGATTAATTTTAAGACTACGTTTCTCAATTTTTTTGTCCTGGGGTCAATATTTGGTGAGCTGGATCAAAGGATAAAAAGGCCCTTTCTAGAGGTTTTTTGATTTTTTTCACATTTCTTCCAAAGGAACTATATGTAAATTTGGTATCATATGAAAGGTCTTGAGAGGCGCATTCAATGGGTTATCAAAAATTAAAAAAAAATTTTAATTCAAAAATTTTGAATTTTTCAGACAAAATTTAATTTTTTTTTATTTTTTCATAGAATTTACTTAAATAAATTGTTGAAATTTCCTGATTATAAACATCATGCAATTTAACCCAAATGGTTTTCCCGTTTTTTAGCTTATAAAATTTACGTTATTTTAATACCCATTACATTAACGAATTGAGTTAACAGAGATTGTCAAATAGGGAAGAATTTAGGTTTTAAAAAAAAAAAATTAATTATATGAGAATTATTCCTCTTGCGAGTATTAATAAACAAAATTCAAAAAATTTTAATCGAAGTTGCCTTCAAGTTAAATATACAATTTATTTCATTTTATATTGTTTTTGTTGGAATTCACTAATTTCATGCGAAAAATTTTACAATTCGAGAAATACAGAAACGAGCTATTGATTAGCTTTTAGAAATCGGGGTAAGGGGAAGATAAGACGAATACACACTTGTTTGTACTAGCAATTTGTGTAGTGTAACAATTTATTTTCAAATAAATTGTATATTTAACTTGAAGGCAACTTCGATTAAAATTTTTTGAAAAAAAATTAATAAAAATTGAAATATGTAGAATTTTAAAAAATGCTTAATTTTTGCTCCATACAAACGGGGCCACTCTAATGTACATGTATTTAAAAATATCTATGTACATATATATTTTGAATTTTGTGCTTATCGCACCAATTTGAAATGTGAATTTTTTTGACAGTTCTTGTGAGAATCTTTTCGCAAAATATTCTTACAGAAACACTTTTTCTCACTTTCTTCCAATAATTGTTGTCAAACTATTTAAATGACACATATTTCTCGCAATAAAGTTAAATAAACACCATTTTTTTCCATTTTACATTGTTTTTGTTGCAATTCACTAAATTCATGCGAAAAATTTTACAATTCGAGAAATACAGAAACGAGCTACTGATTAGCTTTTAGAAATCGGGTTAAGGGGAAGATAAGACGAATACACACTTGTTTGTACTAGCAATTTGTGTTACTCTCTTATTCGTATTTCGTATATGTGTATACTCTCAAATAAAAATACGAGCGATTTAAGCAATAAAATTGTGCGTGTGAACATCAAAGAAATTTTAAAGAAAAAATTATATCAATATTTTCAATAAAAATTGCTGCGTGTAAATTGAGACTTAGATATTTTCAAACGCATTATATAGTTGTAGTCATATTTATTTCTAACAATTTAATAAACTTTAATCGTAGTTTTTCATAAGTTTCAGTTCAGCCTGAATCATGACTCCTTCTAAACTCCTTGTTTAGTCATGGTTTATTTTTCAAGTCATAGTATCTCTGATCTCACTATAGTTACTCGTAGCCCCTTTTAAAGTTTTTGAATAGCTTAACCCAAATTTCTAATATAGTCTTAGCATAGCTTTATTCCTGAAAATTTCTTCAGTTTCTGTTCAGTTCTGTTGCTCTATTTAAGTGTTGGTTTTATTGGTCATTGGTCACAATTCTCTCTGTATAGTTAGTATAGCTTCAATCATCGTCCTTAATTAAGTTTCAATAGTTGATTTCTTCATAGTCTTAGTTCAGTTTTAATCTTGGATCACTCCATAAACTTAGTTTAGCTTCAATTGATGATAATTCTATTAGCTTAGATTAGCACCAAATGTGTATCATTTCATAATCAATCCATCATTCTGTCTTAGTTTAGATTCAATCATATATCGTTCTATACTATAATCTATAGTCTTAATTTAACTTCAATCGTGGATCATTAGTTTAACTGTAATCATGGAGCATTCTATAATCTTAGTTTAACTTCAATTGTAGATGATTAAACTTCAATCATAAATTATTCTACAGTATAGTCTAGCTTAAATCCTGGTTAATTATATAGTCTAAAATTAATCTTGGCTCATTTTATAGTCTTATATTAGCTAAAATCATTTATCGTTCTATAATCGCAGTTTATCTTCAAGCAAGGTCTGTTCTATAATCTTAAATTAACTTCAATCCTGGAGCATTTAATAGTTTTAGTTTAACTTTAATCGTGGATCATAATATATCCTTAGTTTAACTTCAATCAATTTTTAGCCAAATACAATTTTAAAATAATATAAATTAGCAAATTTTTTCAAAAATCTCACATTTTAAAAAAGTACCAATATATAACCAAAAAGAACTTTTTCTAAAACTTGTTTCAAAACCAAAAGTAACATTTTTTTTTCTTTGTTAAAAACAAACAAATTACTAAATTAATTTAAAATGGCTTTAGAATGCTAATTTATACAAAAAGTACTATTTTTCCAAAAAGTACCAAAATAAGTATTTTATTGGAATATCGTTTTTTTGACTATTAATGATCAAGGAAAATAAAAATACACATTTTTTAACCAAAAATTCAACATTTCAAAAGAGTACTAACAAAGTACTTTTTCTAAAACTTGTTAAAAAAGCACAGGTAATAATTTTTTTCTTTTGACTCATTAGAAAATGTTATTAAATTACTTAAAAATAGTTTAAAATAAAAAAATTTTAAAATTCCCAACAATTTTTTAATTTTTTCAAAAAGTACCAAAAAAGTAATTTTTTAAAAACTTAGATTTTTAGTTAAATACAACTTTAAAACAAAATTTTCCTTCTATAGTCCTGGTTTACCTCAAACGTGTCTTTTTAGCTTCTTAAGTATCTTAGTTTAGCTTCAGTCGTAGATCATTCTATAGTGTTAATTTAATTTCAGTCGTGTCTCTTTCTGTAATCTTAGTTTAGCTTCTATCGTGTAAAAGTTCTAAGCCATAGTTAGCTTCTATCGTAGTTCGTTCAGTCCATGGTTATAGTTTAACATTTAGTAAAAAAATATGTATGTTATTTTTTTAAATATATTTTAAAATAAACATGACATTCAAAATTATCCAACACACTCAAACTAACATAAATATGCAAGACTGTGGTGTATGAAATAAATTTTGTATCAATATGCAAACTAAAAACAAATAGTATTGCAGAACACAACAATATTCCGCACATGTTCTACAAATTTTGCATAAACGCTTGTTTTTTTTTCGTAGTGATACCAATATTGGTACACAATCCTCAACAATTTGCCAAGTATGTCACATACACATTAATGCACTTGCACTAACATAAGTACAGTATGCAGTAAACCTAAAACAACATTTAGTATTTAGTTATAGTTGTAGCAGTGTCATGTACTTTTAAACTCATTGCAAAAGTAACATATGATGCGCTTTGACTCGGTCATACAACCCAGCTACGCACTTATACTCAAGCATATAAATGCCGGCAATTGCACCTAGACAAGTAACAAGGAGTTTTGATATGCAGGAATTGCTGGGTGGGTAAGGTGTGGAAGGACAAGAGAGAGAGAGAGAGTGAGAGAGACAGTGTTTAATTTGGTATGTGGTTTGCTGTCAACTAGAAACCAACAACAACATTGTTACTGTTATGTAAAGAAGAGTTGAACAGAAACATTTTTTTGTATGTGTATGAGAACGTTATAAACACTGAGAGAAAAACTGGGAAAATTTTAATCTGATATCAAGGGTCCAAGGTGGGCACCTTCTAGAATATATTATGATACTAAACAATTCTTCCATCATAGAGAGTTTGTTTGGATTCATTATATCATTACACACTACTGATATGATGTCTTGTTATACTGATATGTTTCGTTGCCGTACTAATCTCTAAGATTTAATTTGAAAATAACATTTTATGTTGGAATTTTTAAACACATTTCATTTGCGTTTGAACTTCCAAGTGTATTTAAAATACAATATGTATATACAAACAATTCATCCATAGACATGCCTGTGTGTATACATATCTGTATTAAAATAAATGTCCAACCAATACATGTACCAGCCAAATAAGAACATTGTTTATTTTACAAAATAAACGAGCCGTTTAAAATGAAATTTATACAAATGATTGTAACTAAACTATTGAACATACCAGCAAAACGATATGCTTTCAAATACATATACATATGTATATATACAGATATATTTGTAGCCTTTACATGTGTGTGTTAAGGTATCCTTGCAATAACATTAATAGTAAGTATAGTAGACAGGTGGGTTAGTGGACGATGGCAGAAAATAGAAGTTTCTAGAAAGATGCGTTTTTTTATGTTTCCATAAACGCCTAAAATTGAGGCTAAGCTAGGGACTGATGATTGAAGGTATTCTAAAGAGAAAACTACAATTGAAACTAAACTAGTGGTAACATGAAGGACTATTTTTGAAGCTAACCAAGAGCTACGATTGAAGCCAAACCAAGAACTACGATTGAAGCTACACTAAAGGTACGGTCACATTTGACAAATATTTCCTCAAAAAAGCGTAACCACTTGTTTTAGCACAAATTTGTTTGACGTTGTTTGCTCTTACAAGAGTTTTGCAAGATCAAACAGCATCAAATAAATTAAAACTAAATATTTGTTGTGCTTTGACCTAAATAAGAAAAGTTTTTTTAAGTAAACAAATGAGTTCAAATAAATGTTATTTAGTGGTTACGTCATTTTCGGCAAATATTTGTCAAATGTGACCGTACCTTAAGACTATCTGAAGGCCTACGACTAAAGCTAAAGTAAGACCGTCTAAAGACCTGCGATTGCGGCTAAACTAAGAATGTCTAAAGACCTTCAATTGAAGCTACACTAGGACTATCGAAGGATCTTCAATTGAAGCTAAACTAGGACTATCAAAAGACCTTCGATTGAAGCTTAACCATGACCTACGATTGAAGCTAAACTAAGACCGTCAAGAGATATTTGATTGGATCATAACCATTGCCTACGATTGAAGCTAAACTAAGACCGTCTAGAGACCTTCAACTGAAGCATAACCATGACCTACAATTGGAGCTAAACCAAGACCGTCTAGAGATCTGCGACTAAAGCTAAACTAAGACTATCTAAAGACTTTCTATTGAAGACAAACCAAGAACTGCGATTGAGGCTAAACTAAGAATGTCTAAAGACCTTCAATTGAAGCTAAACTAGGACTATCGAAGGATCTTCAATTGAAGCTAAACTAGGACTATCAAAAGACCTTCAACTGAAGCATAACCATGACCTACAATTGGAGCTAAACCAAGACCGTCTAGAGACCTTCAACTGAAGCATAACCATGACCTACAATTGGAGCTAATTAAAGACCTACGATTGTAGGCTATTAACTGCACTTGCAGTTAATAGTTTATTTTTTATAATCTAACTTTTCTAAACACCCTGTATGTTTACTCATTGCATGCATTTTATGCGGTGTTTATGGCCATAATTTGTAGATACACAATACACAAGGTGCGTTAGACAGGTACAAAATACAATTTTATACCTGGTTTTAAAATAACAACCTACAATATTCCATAAAATAAACGCACGTTTAAATTATTTTAACCTCAAACAGCCGACAACGTGGTTGGCTGGCTGGCAAGTAACCATGTTTAAACAAAATGAAACAGTAAAATGGCTACGGGATGAGGGTGGTATTACAAAAAGATGAGTAAACAAATGAGGTTTAAAAAAAATAACACAAGGAAATTGAAAAATTATTAAATGTTGACTTTGAATCTTCTCTATTTTAAATTAATTAATGTTAATTATTATTTTTCAAATAATATTTTAGAGAGTCTACGTTTAAAACTTTAATTAATTTTTTATTAGTAGGAGAAAGTTTAGCTGCACTCTCACACCCTTTTGAAAACTACTCTTGACTTTGACTTCATCCATTCGATTTTTTAATATTACGTGCGTACACCACTTCCTTTATGGCAAACGTTACCCTAACTGTTAAAACTTTTTTAAAGTATGTTGTTACGTTTTGAACTTTATGAAAATTTTTACAATATTAAACAACACAAACCGTTTAAAAATTATAAATTGTAATTTCAATTTGTTTTTGTATTCCGCTGTAGAAAGTTAGCATTTTTTTAACGCGTGATTTTACATCCTTTAATCATAATTTAGTTTTTGTTGCAGTTGCAAAACAAAGGCCGCGGTTGCTGGCACTTTAAAGCTATAGATTGGTTTTTTGCAAACATGCAACAACAGCCAAATGCCGCCCTTAGCATACGTTTATAGAGTTTGTGGCAGTTATTTTTGTTATAATATTAACTTGACTTTATGCTTTATTATTGCTATAGAGAAGGTTTGTTTTAGAAAAATATTATTGTTAACATGTTGACATGTGTGTGAGTTGTTAAAATTTACAGGGAGTTATAAAGTTTGTTTGTTGCTGAACTGTCAGAATTTTGCAAGAGTTTTTAAGTAGAGAGACAGAAGAACAGACAGCCTTTTGTAGCAATTAGAAAATTTGTTGAAAATTAAACCAAGGGAAGTTAACATAAATAAGGAAAATTAGTAACTATTATACTAAAAGTATGTTTTAATTTAAACTAAAGAAATTCTGGAATATTCGCGAATATATGGAATTTTTCAAGAATATGTATTCAACAATTTGCTTATTATTTAAAACAGGGAATTTGATATTGCAATAAATCAGAAAAAGAAGAAACTGCACAACTTTAAAAGATTGACGCAATAAGAATTCTGGAATATTCGCGAATATGTTGAATTTTTCAAGAAAATATATCTAACAATTTGTTTTTATTTAAAACAGGGAGTTTAATATAAATAAATAAGAAAAAGTACAAACTTTGTAACTTTAAAAACTTTATTCAAACTCAGCAATAGGAATTTTGCAATATTCGAGAATATTTGGAATTTTCAAGAAAATCTATTTAACAATTTGTTTATTATTTAAAACAGGGAGTTTGATATGAATAAATAAGAAAAAGTATAAACTGTTCAACTTTAAAAATTTTAATTAAACTCAGCAATAGGAATTCTGGAATATTCGCGAATACTTGGAATTTTTCAAGAAAATCTATTTAATAATTTGTTTATTATTTAAAAAAGGGAGCTTAATATGAATAAATAAGAAAAAGTACAAACTTTTTAACTTTAAAAATTTTATTCAAACTCAGCAATAGGGAATATTCGCGAATATTTGGAATTTTTCAAGAAAATGTATTTAGCAATTTGTTTATTATTTAAAACAGGGAGTTTAATATGAATAAATAAGAAAAAGTACAAACTTTTTAACTTTAAAAACTTTATTCAAACTCAGCAATAGGGAATATTCGCGAATATTTGCAATTTTCAAGAAAATGTATTTAGCAATTTGTTTATTATTTAAAAAAGGGAGTTTAATATGAATAAATAAGAAAAAGTATAAACTGTTCAACTTTAAAAACTTTATTCAAACTCAGCAATAGGAATTCTGGAATATTCGCGAATATTTGCAATTTTTCAGGAAAATATATTTAGCAATTTGTTTATTATTTAAAACAGGGAGTTTAATATGAATAAATAAGAAAAAGTACAAACTTTTTAACTTTAAAGACTTTATTCAAACTCAGCAATAGGAATTCTGGAATATTCGCGAATATTTGCAATTTTCAAGAAAATGTATTTAGCAATTTGTTTATTATTTAAAACAGAGAGTTTGAAATGAATAAATAAGAAAAAGTACAAACTTTTTAACTTTAAAAGCTTTATTTTAACTCAGCAATAGGAATTCTGGAATATTCGCGAATACTTGGAATTTTTCAAGAATATGATTTCAACAATTTACTTAATTTTTAAAATAAGGAGTTTTATATGAATAGATAAGAAAAAGTACAAACTTTTTAACTTTAAAAACTTTATTCAAACTCAGCAATATGAATTTTGAAATATTCGAGAATATTTGGAATTTTCAAGAAAATCTATTTAACAATTTGTTTATTATTTCAAACAGGGAGTTAAATATGAATAAATAAGAAAACGTACAAACTTTTTAACTTTAAAAGCTTAATTCTAACTAAGCAATAAATATTTTTAAATATTCGCGAATATTTGGAATTTTTCAAGAATATGATTTCAACAATTTACTTATTATTTAATCATATTATTTAAAATCATTAAATTTTTCAACCAGAACTTTGTTTTGCAAAACAAAATAAAAAAAAATTATTTTGTTTTATCAATTAGCATCGGAATTTTTTGAAATCCTAAAAATTTGAAAGTATTCCATTTTGTCCGAGTTGTAGAGGTAAAGGAAGATAGTCGACGTGTTTTCTTCTGTTCTTCTGTTCACGATTCTAATATGGGTTTGCAAACCTAAAGAGTATGCAAGGGTACAGCATTGTAACTGGCAACATAGATCGAACCATATTGATCTCCTTGTATAATTCGACGACTTTGAAATTTGTTATTTAAGAACTCCAAATGCTTTGCAGACAAATCCTTTTATACCTTCTCCACCCTACGAGTATTACAAAGACGAGTGGCGTAGTTTATGGGGTTTTTAGAATGATGACAGTGCAGGACTTGGATGGCAAAGTCTTTCCACAATTTCATTTCCTAAAATAACATAAAAACATAGAACAAAGTTGACCTCTTTTTATAATTTGATCTGTGTATTTTGGAAAAGATCAGAACACTAATCCTATTACAAGCAGTCAATCACCGATGCATAGTGCATCTACATAAACAAGTAGGTTAGTGTATGGAGGTTTATGTGTGCGAAGATAAATTCGAGTTTAAGTAGCACAGACATAAACCATATTCTTTAACATTGTTAATGTTACAGTCAACAGACTACTGTTAAGCACTTAACAATCATATGACTTGAATTTTTGAAAAAAGTAACTTCTATGATGAAATTCTCTATAAGAATTTGAACAAATATGGAATTGCACACGTATCCCACTATATTTATGAGAGGGTATTCCAATGGGTCCTAAATGAGACTACATTACACTACAGATGCAATTCCATATTTGTCCAAATTCTTTTACAGAATTTTACTCCAAGCCGGGGTTTACACATGCAAGTAACATTTCGAAAAACTCAATACACTCACATTTTTTTTTTCACTTGCAGAGCTAGCCGAGTTTTTCGAATAAGTTTTCGTATATAATACGTACACAGCACTCGCATGCAAGTACTTGCATGTGTAAAGGCAGGGTAAAAGTTATTTTTTCCAAAATGCAAGTACACTAGAGCCCCGATTTGCGTCGTTTCGATTCCGATTTGCGTCGACTTTGAAATTTTGTGTCAATACATTTGTATAGAAAAAAAAATTGATTCGATTTGCGTCGCATTTCCCCAGTCCCTATTAACGACGCAAATCGGGGCTGTAGTGTAATATGACTGCTAAGTGCTTAACAGTAGTCTGTTGACTGTAACATTAACAATGTTAGAAAATGTGGTTTTTGTCTTTGCTAGTTAAATTTGGATTTATCTTCACACACATTAAAGGTTTTATATTGAAAATATTAAGTGTTCCACACTGCTTCAAATTTAGGCGTCAAAGATTTTTAACATAACCCATATCTTCAATTACAAAGATAAAAATGACATTTACCCAAATCTTAGTTAACTTTAACATTCCCCCTTTGTCCCGTTTAAGGGTTAATTCCTTAAAAATCTTGCTCTGACCGTATCTAATGAAATATGCACTTTGTTCGCTTTTCACCATAACTTTGCACATAAAAAACAACAAGAAAAATAAAACACAAACATCATCAAGATGCTGGCCAGGTTGTTTAATCATCTGTAGCCATTTCTTCTACATTTACTTTGAGATGTTTGTTAAATTTGTTGATTTTATATGATTTTATGACACTGTCTGTATAAAACACTGTTTGTGTGCGTTTCATCATTTGGGGGTTTATAACCAAAAATAAACGCTCTTAGTAGTTGGCTCCTTAATAAATATGAGTCTGTAATTTCCCCAGAGTGTGTTTAACTTTGACGACTTAAGTTGTAAAACTTAAACATTATCATTTTGCAAACGAAGCTAACAAAATGGTATTTACAACAATTACTTGCCAACACACTCCTGCTTTGAAAGAAACTTTTTTGGTCATCTGCTGAAAAACTTAGCTAAGACTTAACAAAAAGTCCTTGCTAACAACAACAACAACAGCAGAAGAAACAAAACATTTTTGTACTAAATTTTAAGATATGTTACATTTGGTAAACAGATCACAAACGTCTTATGTATGTAGTATACGTTGTATATTATCTGTTTGCATTTCTTTGCAATAACATGTTGATGATGTTGACCTTCAACTGCTGAATATTTTACCTTTAAGATTTCCACTTCATGTGTTTATTTTCATTTTCCTCAAGCAAAGAAAACTTCTTCTGCTTTCTGCAGTACGAGTATGTTGACATATTGTATTACAAAGAAGTTTATAAAACTTTAGTTTAAAACTTGAAGTTTATATTGTGTTATATGTGTTTTGTAATGTGGCAAGTAAATGTAATCTATTTGGTAAACATCTAGTTAGATATTTGTAAAGAAGACTTGCAATTAGTTTTTTTTTAGTTTCTTAGTTTTTAGAGGGAAATTGAAAATGTATAAAGGATATAATTAAAAACACTGGGAAATAGGAAAGGCTGAACTTTATAAAATGAGCAGATTTATTGAGTTAAGGAATTCAAAAATTATTGAGAATGACTGATAAAATTAAATTTTTTTTTAAATTTTCGAAAAATTTATTTTAAAAAATTTTGTTTTACTTAAAGATAAATAGGAAATAAATTTTGTGAAAACATGCTATTTACTATTCTAATGTTAAAACCAAATTAACTTAATTTTATAGAAAATATTTTATTTATCCGTCACATTTACTTTTTTCTAAATTTTGTTAAACCCAACTCAACACCAGAGTTTTTCTGCTAAACTCATTTTTCTAATTAAAAATATTAGAAGATAAAAACTTGAGTTTGGTTAAGTTTTTGAAACTTAAAATTAATTAATTAAATATTTATATATTAATAGATGATCTATTAATCCCTATTGGTATATAGACCAAAAATAAATTTCTGCACGCTGTAATATAAAATTTAGATAGGTATAAATTATTATATAATTTCTATTGTAGTAAAAATTTATTTGTTGAAAAATTTACAATTTTAAATTTAATTTTTTTCTACCAAACGCACTTTTTTAATATTTAAAATTTACAAACTCAGCCAAATGTTGTTAAAACAAAATTAAAAATTTTTGGTAAAATTTTTTTTACAAAAAAAATTTACAAGTGTTATATGTAAAAACTAGCCATTAAGTCTTCCAAAACTATAACTTAAACAATTACATTTTTGAGCAAATATTTTGGTTACACGTCATATATCCTTTTTATAAGTTTCAAAAACTTAACCAAACTCCAGAGTTTATCTTCCAATATCACTTCTTTTTTTATTAAATTTTAGTAAGAAGTAACATTAAAAATTTTTAAATTTTTTTTATAAAAATTTTACAAAAAAAAAATCTACAAGTAAAATATGTAAAAACATGCCATTTATTCTTCTAAAGCTGAAACTAAAAACATTTAGTTTTTTGAGCCCATATTTTAATTACCCTCTATATATCCTTTTTTAAAAAAATTCCATAAATTAAACAAACTCATGAGTTTCTCTTATAAAAGCACTTTTTTTTAATTAAATTTACATAAAATCCTTAAATTTTACAAACTTAGCTAAATGTTGTTGAAGTAACATTACAAATTTAATTTTTTTTTATAAAAATTTTACAAAAAAAAATTGTAAGTAAAATATGTAAAAACACGTCATTTATTCTACTAAAGCTAAAAGTACAACCATTTAATTTTTGAGCCAATATTTTACATACTTGCCATATATCCTTTTTTCAAAATTTACAAAAACTTAACCAAACTTCAGAGTTTTTCTTCCAAAATCACTTTTTTTAATTATTTTTTTCATAAAATCCTTAAGTTTTACAAACTTTGCTAAATGGTGTTAAAGTAACAATAAGCATTTTTTAAAATTTATTTTATAAAACTTTTTCAAAAAAAAAAAAAAAAAATACAAGTAAAGTATGAAAAAATACGCCATTTTGTCTTCTAATGCTTAAACCAAAACCTTTTCATTTTGGAGCCCATATTTTAGTTACCCGCCATATATCCTTTTTTCAAAATTTTCAAAAACTTAACCAAACACAAAAATTTTTACTGCTAAACACACTTGCCTAATTAAATGTTCAGAAAAATCCTTAAATTTTACCAACAAACTAAATATTTTTTGAAGTAAAGTTAAAATTATATAAATTATTTTTTTGCAAAAAAAAAAACAAATAAAATATATAAAAACACGCCATTTAGTCTTTTAAAGTTATAATTAAAACAAGTTAATTTTTGACCCAATATTTGAGTTACCCATCATATATCCTTTTTTCAAAAAGTTCAAAAGCTTAACCAAACTCAAGAATTTTTCTTCCAAAATCACTTTTTTAATAAAGTTTTTCTTATTGTTAAAGTAAAATTAATTTTTATTTCTGAAAAAATTACAAAATTTTCAAAATTTTTCCGAAAAAAAAACAAATTTAATGTGTATGTAAAAACACGCCGCCATATATCCTTTTTTATTATTTTTATTTATTTATTAAAAAATTTATTATGATTAAAATTACAATAAATCTAAGGCTAAAGCACTAGCATCAATGGCTATCGGCTTACCTTTTTTCAAAAATTTCAAAAACTTAACCAAACTCATGAATTTTTCTTCCAAAATCACTTTTTTAACAAAATTTTTCGTGTTAAAGTAAAATTATTTTTTTTTGGAAAAGTTTAAAAAATTTTCAAAATTTTTCCAAAAAAAAAAAAAATTAGTCTTTTAAATGGAAACCTAAAACAATTTTATTTTTTAGACAATATTTTAGTTAGCCGCCATATATCCTTTTTTAGAATTTCTCAAAAACCCATATAATTTGTCTGTGACACTTTAAAACTTTGGAAACTAACCTGAATATCCATGAAGCGATCACGTGCTATTTACAAGAAAGTTTTTTACTGCCTCTATTGAGCATCACTACTACAAATATTTTTTAAAAAAGAACGATGACATGAGGAGAACGGGTTTACAGTCTACTTGCGTCAGTTACAATTGGTCATTTATAATTAAACACTCTAAAGAAATCGTTGCTTGTTGAGGGCCAACTTGGCTTTTTATGCTGGACTATGTCCTGTTAAATCAGAAATGTAGAAAATCTTATTTTGAAGAACTCTTTTCTTGCTGTGCATTGTATTTGTTTCTCTCAATTTATGATTACTGGTACTATATATTTATCGTTAAACAAGTCATATCTTTTAATTTACACCATTAAATCCTTCAATAATAATGACAATGTTTTTATAAAAAATAATAATATTGTTTAACAATCATGCACTTTTATGTGTGAATGTGTGTGCGTCTATGAAGAGTTATGTATTACTGTATTAACCCTACCAGAAAACGTTTTCAACAATTACCATAATCTGCATAAATAATGTCACATTATTTTTTAAAATCACATTGGAAAAATATATGGTTGCAACAATTGCTAAAAGAATGTCATAACTGAAATTATAAAATTTCGAAAAAAAATTACCATGAGAGAAGACTTTCAGAATCCTGTAATACTCGTTTTAGGAGATGGATAGAATCCGCTGTGGATGAGATATATCCAGAAAAAAAAAACAGTAGAGTCCGGAACAAAATTTAAATTTTGGTTTATGCATTTTTCACTTGAAATTGCAATAACATTTTATGATGCTACTGCTTGCTATTAAATGAACTCGTACTACAATATGTACATATATATAAATTTTTTTATTATTTAATATCATTAAATTTAATGAATTTTTATCACCTTTAGCAAATAAATAAAATCTATGTATAAGTGCACAACACACACTCTTAAAAATATAATTTAAATATAAGCTCAACTTTTATATAGTAACAAAATTTTACATACATACATATGTATAAATAAAATTGTATTTATAGTAGATTGTAAAATTAATATTAATTTTATTGATTTGTTTAATAGTCACACAATAAACACACTTATACAGTCATTGTAAATACATACACATGTACATACCGCTAAATTAACATTAAAATATATTATAAATTTGAATGCGTAATTATTACTAATTCCATTTTTATACATTTCGTAGTATGTAGTAGTATTTTAAACCTCCAACCAAAATACCATTTAATAGAGTTTAATGTTAAAATTATAGTGGAAAAATACTTAGCTTTAAATGTCACAACCAAAAAACACGAACAATTTAAATGTTAATTAGGTGCTAAAACAAATTGTAATTGATATAATCAAAATCAAATATTCATATGGGCATTAATATAGTATTTATGTGGCTATGCTAAAATGTTTGAGTATTATATGTATTAATTCCAGTAAATAAATATTAAAACGATGATAATTAATGCATAATTATCAAGCATATTTAGGTTAGTTTGTAAGGTTTGGCAAAGTTAGCAGAAATTTAATTTTGTTTAATAAGAAAGTTTAGTTTGAAAGAAAAGTTCAAGATTTTTTAGGGTTTTTTTTTGGAAAATTTCGAAAAAAGGATATATGGCGGGTACTTACAATATTGACTTAAATATTAAATAGTTTTAGTTATAGCTTTAGAAGGCCCAAGGGCGTGTTTTTACATATAAATTTTTTATTATTATTTTTTTTTTCAAAAAAAATTTTACCTAAATTTTTTTTCAACAAAATTTTCTTCAACAAGATTTGTAATATTTAACTATTTTGTTTGTAATATTTAACGATTTTTAACAAACATTTAATTAAGAAAACGATTTTAGATGAACAATTCATGAGTTTAGTTAAGTTTTTGCAAATTTTTAAAAAAGGATATATGGCGGGTAACTACATTATTGTCTTAAACATTAAATAGTTTTATTTATAGCTTTAGGAGGCCTAAAGGCGTGTCTTTACATATATTTTTTTTCTTTTTTTAAATTTTGGCAAAATTTTTTAATATTTCTTCAACAACATTTATAATGTTTAACGATTTTTAATGCACATTTAATTAAAAAAGCGATTTTAGAAGAAAAATCCTTGACTTTACTTAAGTTTTTTGAAATTTTTAAAAAAGGATATATGGCGGGTAGCTACATTATTGACTCAAACATTGAATAGTTTCAGTTATAGCTTTAGAAAGCCCAAGGGCGTATTTTTACATATATATTTTTTATTATTATTATTATTTTTTTTTTTTTCAAAAAAAATTTTACCTAAATTTTTTTTAACAAAATTTTCTTCAACAACATTTGTAATATTTAACGATTTTGTTTGTAATATTTAACGATTTTTAATGAACATTTAATTAAAAACGTTCGGTAAAAATCGAGTTTGGTTAAATTTTGAAAAAAGGATATATGTCGGGTAACTACATAATTCACTTAAACATTAAATAATTTTAGTTATAGCTTTAGAAGACCCAAGGGCGTGTTTTTACATATATATTTTTTATTATTATTATTTTTTTTTTTAAATTTTACCTAAATTTTTTTCAACAACATTTGTAATATTTAACGATTTTGTTTGTAATATTTAACGATTTTTAACTAACTGTATCTAGAAAAGCTTTAGTTATTTTAAATAAAATTTACTTTTGCGGAATTTTATAAAATTTGTTTATGCCACATACATATAGCTTTAACTTTTTTGAAAATAGTACAATTATTTTGAAATGTAGTAAACGGATGAACGGATCCTTTAAAAGTGCATACAAATTATTTGGGTTTGTTTTAATATTTAAGAAGCTAGCCATATATCCTTTTCTGGAAAATTATGTAACACCTTTATCTAAACTATAATAAATAAAATATGTATAATTATGTATATGCATATTTTATATAAGACTATTTAAACTTAGCTTAAGTTACTTTTCGTAAGATTTTTTAAAACTTAATAAAACTTTTATTACTTCTTAAAAAGCATAACTCTGGCCTTGAAATCAAAAAAATTAAGGTGTCATAATACCGTTTGTTTGTGTGACAAAATTGTTTGTATTTACATAAATACTTTAAAAGCTGGTTATATATCCTTTTTTAAAAAAACTTAAAAACAAAGTATACAAATACTTTGAAGCTGAAATAAGTAAAAACAATTGTTAATTTCTTAAAATATTGTAATTATTAAAAACTCTATTCAATTTTTTAAAACCAAAATAAAAGTTTTTTAATTAAGCAAAACAACGTATAATATTGCAATATATGGAATTTGGTGTCTGCGTTTAAAAGTCTGTTATATATCATTTTTTGTAATATTTTTAAAACATTAATTTGATTTAGCAATATTTATCCAAATTTATAATTAATACCTAAAAATATGTATGTATTGAAAACAGGTTTAAAAAAAATTTCTTTAAGTAAAACTCCTGTAACTGTTTTGAAAACATTGGAATGGTCTTGAAATTAAGTCACAGGTTGACTGATAATAACGTTTGTAAGTGTGCAAGATTTCAATAAATTTACCTCAGTATTTTAGAAGTTCACCATATATCCTTTTTTACAATTTGTTATAAAGTAAAGTTTTAAAGCTTAAAAATAGCTATTGTAATACAACTATCCTGTACTTTTGATTTCCAAAGTAAGCAGTTTATTTAAAAGTCCTTTTAAAACTGTTATACATTGTTTGAAGCAGTTCATTCTTAAATATTTGCCGGGAACTTTTTTAAATTGTGTAAGATTTTATGTGATTTTTTGCTAAGTTCTTTTGTTTGTCAATTAGTTTAATTTTTAGCAATAATCACACACATGTTACAAACACTAGACACACTATAAGTTAGAGTGTGTGTCTAACGAGCAATGTCTTTCACAATGACACTAATCCTACTTGAACGTGCGTGTGTCACATGCACTTTGTGCATGTGTGTATAAATGCGTGTAAATTGTAAGATTTTGTAAAAGAATAATGCCAGATCTGAATTAAATAAAAAACTTGTGTAATTATTATTTTATTTTAAATAATTACTTAAAGAGTTTGATATATCGGGCAACTATTGCACGCAATTTGTTATAGTTTCCAGATAATTCCAAAAAAATATAGCCAAAACTATCAATAAAGATATTTATTTAACCTGTCACCATTAAAATAAAACTAAACACACATTTGTCTGGCATCCTTTTGTTCAAGCTATGCCTTAATACGTGAGTATTTGCTAGTTTCTGCCTACAAAATTAAATCTGTTTCAAGACACTGTCGATTTTTTGCTTGCGATTTACTTTTCATCCTCATTATAGTGGTAGAAAATTGCTTCAATTAAACTAGAAAATAAAAAAACTGTTTGCCATAAATTGCGTATTTTCCCTGATTTTTTCTATGCTCATGTGTTTATTTAGTTACAGCAATATAAAATACGTAATTTATTTTGTAATGGCTACAATTGTCAATTAAGGGTGACTGTATGATTTGCTCTATTGAGAATTTAAATTTTTTTTTATTTATATTTAATTTTGAGAGTAAATACAACAAGATATTGACAATTGTTAACATCTTGCATGAAATTTTAATGCTTATTTTAAGGGGTGGGCAGAGATATTTCTTTTGAGGAAGGTCATAAGGTTTTTGATTTGGAAATTAGAAAAGAATTTTTTAGATGAACCATTGGTGGCTTATATAAAGCCGCAAAACTAAATATTTTTACTAACGGTCTCTTTCAAACAACTAGGCCGAGTGATTTGTGTATATATGAAACATATTTGTGTTGAATTGTATTTTAATACCAACATTTTTAAAACAATAATTCTCGTTAAAGTGATTTACGTTATTTCGCCTTAATATTTAACAATCTGCACATAATTCCCAAAAAAGGATGTATGACGAGCATTTTACTAATTGCTGCAAATTCAACAAAATTTACTCTACAGATCACTAACACTATAAGACGTTCTTTGTCTTAATAACACAGATTTTTCTTACATTTTTCTTAAACTTACAAAGATTTTTTATAAAACATATTTTTCAATTTATTAATTAAAAGTCCTCATGATCATTTTTATAAAATTATAACAGTTTGGTTTATTTTTAATATATAAACATGTTTAAAATTGCATTTTCCACGCCTGTTGCAAAAAAGGATATATGGTGAGCTGCTTAAATACTTAAGAAAATTCAATAATATTTAACACACATATAAAGCACATTACGGCACGTTCTTTCGTTTCATAACCAGACAATTACTTTAATTTTTTCAAAGGTTTTTGAAGAAAGGTTTTATTAAAATTTCTTAATCTCATATGTAATAGTAATTTTTATAAAAGTTATTGTTGTGTGCTTTAATATTTTTGATATCAAATTATGGCTAAAAAAAAATTTTTATTTACAGTTGAAAAAAGGATATACGGCAAAGTTTTTAATTATTTAAGCAAATTGAATTAGATTTAGTTTACATATTAATGATAAAATTACACGTCCTTTTACTAAATTTTAAGGCTCTAGCATTATTTTTCTAAGTACAACAACAATGTTAAAAGTACAAAATTCTAGCAAATTTATTGAAATTTTAATATAAACATTTAAAAACTATGTGTTTAAAGTTTTGTCTTAAAAAACAATTTTTTTCCAAAAATTTCAAAAAAAAAAGGATATGGGGCCTGCTGCGGAACTATCAAGCCAAATTAACTGAATTTCGTTTGTTGTATCTCTATAACCTTCCTTTTACTTATTTTTAAAGCATTTGTTTGGTTTATGTTTGAATTACAAAGATTTTAGTTAAACAAATTTGTATTAAATTCCTTTAAGAATATTCTTTGTTAATTTGTTTTTAAGTATTTAGCTGGCATATTCCTTTGCTACTAATTATTTGTTTACAATTTTAAAACTCCTTAAAATAAGTAACACCAGCCTAACAAGTATCATTAACTTACAAGCAATGAATTGCAATTGTTAAAGGCGTTTAGCAAGAGGGGAGTGAGTGCTGTAAATGGGAAACAAAAATGAATTTATTATTGTTATGAAACTGTAAATGGTTTTGGAGCACAACTCTTGATATCATTGTTACGCTGTCATTGATAATAATAAAGACACAAATAAGATTGTTTTTGCTTACAGCAATAGAAATATTATTTGCTACATTAATGTCTGTCTACATTTACCCCAGCTGCCAATGTGGCAGCAAGAGTTTTGGTAGGCATCAGTATCATTATTTATATTATCAGACTTCCAGCAAACAGCCGCCAAAGTTTCTTGGTTTGTTTTGCATTAGATTGTTACCAATTTATTGAACGTGACTCTCTTATCAATACAACAAGGACAACAACAATATTTAGCAATTGTTGGAAAATGAAGTGTAAAACGAAATGAAATGACTTTGGCAGCAATTAAAATTTGTTTTTTTTTTTTTTTGAATATTTGATATTCACAATTTCTATTTTTTTTTTTGTTATTTGTTTGTGTAATGGGAATTCGATTTTGAAATTTTGTTCTTGTATATCTTAGCTAAAAGTAATATATTGTTATTATGCAGGAAAGCAAAGGGGGTGATTTGCGAATGATTTCTTTTTCATTTTGGTAACTAGAGGAGTGCTGGAGTCCCACAAAAACTGCTGTAGAGGATGTTTAATAAACAGAAGGAGGTTGGGTAAATTCTGTTTTCTGCTCGTTTGCCTGGCAATTGAAATGTAAAAATGAAATAAAAATGTTGCTCTAATAACGTTTTCAAAGTCTTAGAGCACTGAAATTACTGTCAAAATGGGCGTTAATTGTGTGGGTTTGAGTAGATAAGCACGTGATTTTTTATAAATTTCTATATCCCGAAGGCTTTCGTATGAGAACAAAAATAATAAAGAATAAAATAAATAATATTTATTTTTCAAAACCAGCAAGTAAGAGATAATGATAAAGTTTACTTTTTTTTTATTTTATAATGCAAAAAAAAAAGCAGGCGGTTTAAAATACAAATAATAGACAGGATTTCTTTTTAACTTCTTGGGTTTTATTTTTCATGATTTTATTTTAATTTAAATGAAGGGCGTGAGTATGATTTCTCGTTTTCTTTTTTTTTTTTTTTTCTAAGATGAAGCATGCTCTTTGAGGGCAGCACCCTGTTTAAAAAAAAATTATGAAATATTTTTTAAAGTTACTTTATTTTTGGTAGAATTTCAATGGGAAAAACGTGCTGCAAAGTATATAATTACTTTGCTGTATTTGTATATAATTTCTAAAGAGCGAAAATATTTCTAAGTAATTTTATGTTTAACATTTTAAAGCATTGAAAATTTGTTTTTATTTTGAAATTGAACTAAAGGTTGTCTAATAGTTTAATTTAAATGGGTTCGAAATTTTTTTAAATTTGCTTTATAATGTAAACAGCCAGGCAATATATTATAGCTATACTTTTTCCAAGTTGACATTATTTTATACTATAACTATTAAGTAAGATTATAATATTTTTCCTTTAAAATAAAATAAAAAATATATAAGGGTTTGTTCCTTTTTAACAGCACTCACTTGCTTGATAAATGCCTTTAACAATTGTAATTCATTGATTGTCTTGTAAAGATGGTGTTCGTTATTAACGAAACCTTTATTTTGTTCCTTGATATTCAATAGTTTTCAATTTAAATTAGTTAAATTTGCATTGCAACAAAACTTTAAGAAACACGCCCGCCCAAATTCTGTATATTTAAAAAGTAATCATTAACAAAAACTGCTCATTAAAATCAAGCCAAGTCTGATTTATTGTTGTTTCTGCTGTTGTTTTCACAGATGATGATGAGTGTGTGTGTGTTATTTTTTTTAACATTTGTTTCATTTGTTATTTTTCAATTTTATAAGATATACAAAATTTCTATTTATTTCCTTTCTGTGTTTTTTTTTTTCGGTTGCTTTACGCCATATGCAAATTTTAACTACAATTATTTTTATAAGGGTTATTTAAGGAAATAAACAGACATATATAGAAATAAATTCAAAAAGGAAAACCAGCAGAAGGGGAAGTGGTAAGGAAAGCCTTCAAGGGGTTTTTAATATTTGGTGGGTTATTTTCTATTTAGAGCGGCAATGGGTGGCTGCATTGTATTTGGTAAAAAGTAGACAGTTACAGTTTTCTTTAAATTGTGGTTGTTGTTATTTAAATAAGTAATTATGTATGTGCGTATGTAACTTTAAAGTTAAAATTGGAATTAAGTGTGTTCAAATTTATTTGTTTTGGTAAAAATGGCAAAATTTTCTATAGAAACTTTGCCAAAAGGGCAAAATTCTCTATTGAAAATTTGCTGATTTTGCCAAAAGGTAAAGAGAAATTTTCTATAGAAATCCTTCCCCTGAAGAGAAAAAAATTTCATTAGAAATCGGTTTCCCAGAGGAGAGAAAGTTTTTATAGAAATCTGTTCCCCTCAGGAGAAAACAATTTCATTAGAAATCAGTCTTCCAGTGGAGAGAAATATCCTGTAGACATCAATCTCCCAATGGAGAGAAAATTTCTATAGAAATCAGTCTTTCATTAAAGAAAAAATGTCTATAGAACTCAGTCTCCTAGTAAAGAGAAAATTTCTATAGAAATCAGTCTTCCAGTGGAGAGAAAATTTTTATAGAAATCAATCTCCCAGTAAAAAGAAATTTTCTATAGAAATCAGACTCCCAGTGGAGTCAAAATTTCTATAGAAATCAGTCTCCTATTAAAAAGAAAATTTCTATAGAAATCAGACTCCCAGTGGAGTCAAAATTTCTATAGAAATCAGTCTCCCATTAAAAAGAAAATTTCTATAGAAATCAGTCTTTCAGTAAAGAAAGAATTTCTATAGAACTCAGTCTCCCAGTAAAGAGAAAATTTCTATAGAAATCAGCCTTCCAGTGGAGAGAAAATTTCTATAGAAATCAGTCTCCCATTAAAAAGAAAATTTCTATAGAAATCAGTCTTCCAATGAAAAAAAAATTTTTATAGAAATCAATCTCCCAGTAAAAAGAAATTTTCTATAGAAATCAGACTCCCAGTGGAGTCATAATTTTCTTTTTATTGGAAAGGAAATTTCTATAGAAATCAGTATTTCAGTAAAGAAAAAATTTCTATAGAAATCAGACTCCCAGTGGAGTCATAATTTTCTTTTTACTGGAAAGGAAATTTCTATAGAAATCAGTCTTCCAGTGGAGAGAAAATTTCTATACAAATCAGTCTTCCAATGGAGAGACAATTTTAATAGAAATCAGTCTTTCAGTGGAAAGAAAATTTCTACAGAAATCACACTCCTAGTGGAGAGAAAATTTCTACAGAAATTAGTCTTTCAGTAAAGAAAAAATTTCTATAGAACTCAGTCTCCCAGTAAAGAGAAAATTTCTATAGAAAGTGGAAAGAAAATTTCTTCAGAAATCACACTTCCAGTGGAGAGAAAATTTCTATAGAAATCAGTCTCCTTGTGGAGTAAAATTTCCTATAAAATTAAGTCTCCTAGTGGAGTTAATTTTGTATAGACATCAGTCTGGCAGTAAAGAAAAATTTTCTATAAAAACCAGTCTCCTAAATTTTCTATAGAAAATAAAGAGAGACAAGACTTCATGAAAATCATATGTTCATTTCTGTGAATGCCCTTAATATTAAAATTTATAAACAGGCAAACATTTACAATGGTCGTATGTGAGATTGTTATTTCATGATGATGATTGTATTTGTATTTTGGTTTTTTCCATTGTTGTAATTATAACACAACAACATAATAAATGTCAACCCAAAAGCTGTATAACAAAATGTTTAATCAACTGGTATTAAAAAAATAAATAATGTCCCACATAAAATACGACAAATTAAAGGACTATAATAAGACAAGGATACAATTTAAAAGGGTGTTTATATTTTAAACAGATTTTATCGTAAGAGTTGTTAAAAATATCAACAATTTAAAGTGAAATATTAAAGTTGTAGAGTAAAAACGATTTAATGAAGTTGAAGAATTTTAATCAATTCCAATGTAATAGTTAAATTCATTTACCTTGTTTTACACAACTGTACCTTTAATCCTTAGCCTGTATTTTGCAAACATTAATTTGATTATAAATCAAATAATATTTAATATCATTTATATTCATATTTCTTTTTATTGACACACTTTTGGCATTCAGTCCTAAACATATTTTCATCGTCACAATATTACAAACAAAAAGCAGAAAATAAAAATAAATTCATAATTTACAAAGTCATATAAATACAAGCCAAATATGTATGAAAATATAAAAAAGAAATCCTTTAAATCGTGCTGATTTCTTACATATATCTAACATGTTTTCTTTTTTTTATGCTTCAATCCATGATGTAACATGTTGACTTGATATTGATGCCATTGACTTGAGATTGCAAATGCAAACAAGCAGCAGTTGTAACAAGAAAGAAAAAAATTTACAACCAATTGACACCCTTTTTTTCCTGAATGTCCTTGCTTTTCCAAAACAACAAATTCATATTTCTGCCTTAGCAATAAGGGTAATTTCAATATATATACTTTATGTAAAGTGTTGTATTACGTTTTCATCTTTATGTCGGCAATCTGTAAATCCCCTTTTGTTGTATTATTTATTATATAATATTTTCATATTTAGAGCAAAACAACATTTTGCATATTCAATAAATACATGATGTTGTTGACTCAGAGTCTCGCAACAGCCTTCTAATTTCTAATCGTTTGTACGGGAAGTCATACTACCACTACTACTCTACTTATGATTATAAATATTGACAGACATCAAATTGTTTTTATTAAAAGTTTTGTTACGTTAGATTTCATTTCTTTTATTAGTTTTTTTGGTTCTTGAATTATGCAAAAAGGGGACAAAACTGCCAATTTAGTTGAGTTTTATGATGTCAACTTATTTCAGTGACATTTGTCAGTTTACTAAATTAGCTTATAGAGAATGAAAATATACTGATTTCACTCAGACATCTATCTTCATTGGGAAACTGTCTTCTCTTAAAAGAGACTTATTTCTCTTATAAATTTATCTCTTCTGGAAGACACTCAGAAATTTTGCTCTACTGGAAGACTCATTTCTCTTAGAAATTTTACTCCACTGGGAAATTGAAGAAACTTTTCTCCACTTGGAGACTAATTTCTCTTCACTGGGAGACTGTTATCTCTCATAAATTTTTTTCCACTAGTAGACTGATTTCTCTCAAAACTTTCCACTAGGAGATTGATTTCTCTAAAAAATGTCTCTTCACTGGGAAACTGATTTCTCTCAGAAATTTGTCTCCACTGGAAGTCTGATTTCTATCAGTACTTTTTCTCTACTAGTAGACAGATTTCTCAAAGAAATTTGTCTCCACTGAGTGACTGATTTCTCTCAAACCTTTCTCTCCACTGGCAGACGGATTCTCTAAAAAGAATTCTCTTCACTGGGAGGCTGATTTCTCTCAGCAATTTTTCTCCACTGGAAGACTGATTGCTCTCCGAAATTTTCTCAACTGCAAGACTGATTTTTAACAGAATTTTTTCTCCACTAGAAACTGATTTTTCTCAGAAATTTATCTTCACTGAGAGGCTGATTTCTATCACAAATTTTGCTTCACTATTTTGCTCCATTGGGAGACTGATTTCTTTCAGAAATGTTGTCCTACTGGGAGACTGATTTCTCTCCAAAATTTTTTCCACTGGGAGACTGATTTCTATTAGAAATTTTTCTGCATTGGGAGACTGATATCTTTTAGAAATGTTTCTCCACTGGGAGACTGATTTCCCTCAGAAATCACAAATTTTGCTCCACTAGGATACCTTTTTCTCTTAAGTATTTGGCTCCATTGTGAGACTGATTTCTCTCATAAATTTTTCTCTACTGGGAGACTAATTTCTCTCCGAAATTTTCTCCACTGGGAGACTGATTTCTCTCAGAAATTCATCCTCACTGGGAGACTAAATATTTTTAGAATTTTTTTCCACTAAGAGACTGATTTCTATCACAAATGTTATTCCACTGAGAGAAATTTGCCTATTTTCTTATAGAAAACTTGTCTCATTTTAGGAATCAGTTTGTCTTTTGTTTGACAAGTTGCAGGTATCTGATTTTCTATTTGTGGGAAAATTGTTTTTTTTTGATTTTACCTTAATTTTTTCGTTATATTTCCCAGCTTCATTATTTAGTCATTACAATGCAATAAGTTTAATTTAACTTCAATATGTATGTGCTTGAACAAAGCCGACAAAAGCGTGTTACATTCTAACCCTTATTAGCAAAGTAACGTGTGACCGTTTGTCATAATCCTGTCACATAACAAGCTTAGTTAAATTACAGCTTTTGCTTTTGCTTTTTTTTTTGTTTGCAGTAAATCCATAAAAATCAGCTTATCCTGATGTAATGTGATGCCAAACTAAACAAATATAACATGGAGAAAATTAGACAGCAAAAATGAAAAGGGAGCAATAGAACAATCCTTAGATAAACTCTTCATTTATGATTAAAATCGCAAAACGTATGCACACTTTTTTCCGTTTCCTTTAGAGAGTTTGATTTTTTTTCTGAGCTAGATTTGGATGTGTTTGTGTTACCACGAGTTGCATGCATATTGTTGGCCTGTCACTTTGACAGAGACAAGAGTAAACGAAAGTTCGTGCATACGTACGCTCCATATCAAATCAGTGATAAGTCAATGATGATTATTATTCGTTAGTTGGGTAAATACACACACGAACTTGCTTATACTTTCACTTTGTCTTTAGGAAATCTAAAAAAAAATATTCGAACGTAAGTGAATTTTATTTGAAAAACAATACAAATCGCTAACAAAGGCCTTTGCCACTAGAAAACGGTAGAGGGTGCATAAACCACTCCAGCAAAAAGAAAAAAATCAAAAAGGATTTCATATTTCCTGTCTTGTTGTTGTTATTGCTAATATTGAATGTGCATTCATTGCTGTCGACTCTTGTTGTTATTGTGTTATCGACGCAACAATTGTACGTATTTTTCAGAATTGATTGGCATCGGAAATTGAAGTACTTTTTATTAAATTCTGTGCAAGTTTTTTTTTTTTTTTTTTTTTTTGTTTACAGTTCCTCTCGCAATTGTGTGAGAATATTTTTAAGTTGCGTTTTCCCCCCTTAACTGCCTGTTACACTTATCTCATCATGTTGTTGGGTTGAGTCGAATATGGCCGCAAACACAAAAAAAAAGAAACAAAAGAAAACCCAACAATTTCATTTTATTATTAGGCCATCTCTTATTGTTTTATTTTTTGGCCATGATGGTCTGCCACGAATCATTTAATACAATTTAATCAAAATCTCAATGCCGAAATATATTTGAAATGTTCAACATTGATTGAAATATGCTAGCAAGTGTGTTTGATTAAAGAACGGCAAGGTTGGGGTTAAAATAAAATATAAAGTTTATCTCTGATTAGATGAAGTATCATACGTAATTGATTGGTGATTGACATTTCCAGTGTCATATGTGGTAAATTAATTTCTACTGGATTTGTGTTGTAAGTAAGATTTAAGATAAAAAAATGAGCAGGGCAAACAAATAACAAAAAGCTGAATATTGGACAAGATAGCAGTCAGTTTTCTTTAAACCAAAGTAAATCTTTTTGAATAGCAGTGGATAGTTTAGAGGGAGAAATTATATCTTTTTACAGACAATTTTGTTATAGAAAAGTTGTCTCCAATTAGAGACAATAGAAAACTTGTCTTCCTAAGAAACTTGTCTCAAATCGGAGACTGACATTTTTCCTATAGAAATCTTGTTTCCAATTGGACACAGTTATCTTTTAGAAAAATTATCCCCAACTGGATGCAGACAGTTTTTCTATAGAAAACTTGTTTACCTAAAAAACTTGCCTTCAATAATAGGAAAACTTTTCCTTTAGAAAACTTGTCTCAAATCGGAGACAGCCAGTTTTCTTATAGAAAACTTGTCTCCAATTGAAAGCAGATAGTTTTTTTTTTTTTTTTTTCGCAACCACATATTTATTTATGTAGCTGTTTATTTTATTTGAACAAAATTTATTTTACAAAATTCAATTTGGCCTCAGCGCCAAGAAGGCATAATTGAGGCAAGTTGGCAAATTAGTTAATAACTGTACAAATAAAATAATAGTTTTTTTAGAAAAAAAGAAAAATTAGTTTATAATACATATAATAATTTTATAAAAATACTTAAGACATTAAATCAAAAGCGTTTCAATTTTATTAATTAAGTGTTCTTTACAAGCGGATTTAAAAATGGAAATTCGATCAATTAGTTTTAAAGCTGGTGGCAAATTATTAAATTTGATTCCACCAATATAATCAATTCGCTGCTTGGATGTTTCTAACCTGCATCTAGGAACTCTAAAGTTGGTTCTGTTTCGTGTATTAAAATTTATTTGATTTTGCGTAAATGGTATAGTGTGGTAACCAACATTATTAATACTTTTAAAAACAAACATTAAAACTTGGTATTCATGCAACCCATAAATTGGTAATATTGATTTGCTTACTTCTTTATATAAAGAAATAGTTGAATACAACAATGGTAAATTGTATATAATTTTTAACGCCTTGTTTTGCATACATTGCAGAGATTTAAGTAATGTATTATTTCTATTGTGAGCATATATAATGGCCAAATAATTTAAGTGTGATTGAATCAAGGATTGATATATCATCAGCTTTGATCTTTTCTCCAATTTATTTTTCAATTTATATAATATTCCAAGTGCTGGAGCTATCTTCCTTTTCACATCATTTATATGAAGATCCCAAGATAAGTTGCTTTGGAGAGTAATTCCCAAATACTTTACCGAATGGGTTTCATTCACAATTTTTCCGTCTACATATACATTAAAATTGTTATTAATACTCAGAGAATGTGGTCTAAAGCGAATTAGTTTGGTTTTATTAGGGTTGAGCAATAATCGATTCAACCTCGCAAATTCGAAAATCAGTGAAGCATCTCTTTCAATTTGAGTTTTGAGTACTACATCATATTTATATGGATACAATACACACACATCATCAGCAAACATACACAGCTGACCACCTAAATTAAGATTTTTTATATCATTTAAATATATTGAAAATAACAACGGCCCAAGTCCACTTCCCTGTGGCACACCATATTCAACAGAACCAACAAAACTCTTTGAATTGTTTATATTTACATATTGCTTCCTGTTGGTAAAATAACTTTCAAACAACAAAAGTTCACGATCTTTAACACCATAACACTTTAATTTATGTAGCATTATCTGATGATCTACTAAGTCAAAAGCCTTAGTGAAATCAAAAAATATACCAGCAACTCCAGAAAAACCATCATCAAGCCCCTTACAAATGTTTTTAACAACATTCAGGACAGCATCTTCTGTACCACATCCGCGCCTAAATCCAAATTGAAAATCATACAGAAAAGTATTTTCCTCCAGGTAAAATACCAGTTTATCGTACAATATTTTTTCAAAAATTTTATCAATTGAAGATAAAACTGCAATCGGTCGAAATTTATCTACAGAATTCACATTTATTTCCTTTGGTATTGGTACTAGTTTATGGATTTTCAAAATATCAGGATAAACTGAATTATTTATCATTTTGTTAAAAATATCGCATAAAATTGGAGCAACTTCTACTCGACATTCCTTGACAAATTTCGGTGGAATATTGTCATAGCCTGGACTTTTATTAATATCCATATCTAATATTACCCCAATTACATCATCGATATTAATGTTTTCAATGGTGAAACGATTCAGTGAATGAGAAAGCGTACGTAACAAATTACAATTGTCTCCAGGATAGATTTCAATTCCTCTTTTAAGGTCTTGTCTCCAGACAGCTTTTCTATACAAAACTTGATATCTCTCAGAAATTTCTCTCCACTGAGAGGCTGGTTTCTTAAAGAAATTTGTCAATTGGACACAGACATAGAAAATTTGTCTCCAATTGGATTCAGACAGTTTTCCTATAAAGAAGTTGTCTCCAGTTGGACGCAGACTGTTTTCCTGTAGAAAATTTGTCTCCAATTGGAGACAGACAGTTCTTGTATAGAAAACTCAACAATTTTTCTCCTGTAGACATATAGTTTGCCAGAAAAAACTTGTCCTTTATTAGAAATGGTCTGCTTTAATAGTTAGTTTTCTTTCTAGAAAATCAATTGCTGCTTTAGCAGTCAGTTCCTTATGTTTATGATTGTTGTAAGAACCTTGCTGGTAATTATTCATTAAAACATTATCCATTTAAATATAAAGTGCAAAAGCCACCATTTGCTTAAGTATGCAAATTAATGATGGTAATGACTTGTATGTTAATGACAAACATTTATTTTTGTTTTTTTTTTTTTGTTTGTTGTATTTTCTGTATATAAATATAGCAACAATTTAAAGTTGGTAATTTTAACTTTAAACTTTAAACATGTTAAGTTCAGTGTTGTAACATAATGGAAACATTACTAAAAGTTGTTAAACTTTTAAAAACAAATGGGTTTTTTCTAAGCAAACCTGTTAAAATTATTGCATATCAAAGAAGAAAGTATATTTGTCAGTAGGGAACTTACACCTCTTGCTGTATAGTTGTAAAATTTACTAACAAGAAAGAAAAAGACCAAAAACAACAAAAAAAAGAATGACATTCTTTAGAGGGAAAAGAGAAAAATTTTCACTAGCGCCACTTGCTTTAAATATCCTGTATAAAGAGAGAGAGAGAGAAGCACCATAAATTGTCAATAATTAACACACTGTCGAATTATTATAACAATGGTAATGTAATAACCTTGTAAACGAAAAAGCCTTTAAGCCCCACAAGGGGGTACATGAGCCAGCCACAGTGCTAATATATGAACACTGTTGAATTATTTTAATAAGCCGCCTTTTATATCAAGAACTACGACTGACTAAAATAAACAACCAGATTGCTTTAAAAACTTGTAAATCAAAAAGCTTTTTAGTACCACCAGGAGGACATAAGCCAGCCACAGTGCTAATATATGAACACTGTTGAATTATTTTAATAAACCGCCTTCTATATCAAGAACTATAACTGACTAAAATAAACAACCAGATTCCTTCAAAAACTTGTAAATCAAAAAGCCTTTAAGCCCCACAAGGGGGTTCATAAGCCAGTCATATTGCTAATATATGAACACTGTTGAATTATTTTAATAAACCGCCTTCTATATCAAGAACTATAACTGACTAAAATAAACAATCAGATTCCTTCAAAAACTTGTAAATCAAAAAACCTTTAAGCCCCACAAGGGGGTTCATAAGCCAGTCATATTGCTAATATATGAACACTGTTAAATTATTTTAATAAACCGCCTTTTATATCAAGAACTACGACTAACTAAAATAAACAACCAGATTGCTTTAAAAACTAGTAAATGAAAAAGCCCTTAAGTACCACCTGGGGGTTCATAAGCCAGTCATATTGCTAATATATGAACACTGTTGAATTATTTTAATAATCCGCCTTCTATATCAAGAACTATAACTGACTAAAATAAACAACCAGATTCCTTCAAAAACTTGTAAATCAAAAAGCCTTTAAGCCCCACAAGGGGGTTCATAAGCCAGTCATATTGCTAATATATGAACACTGTTGAATTATTTTAATAAACCGCCTTCTATATCAAGAACTATAACTGACTAAAATAAACAATCAGATTCCTTCAAAAACTTGTAAATCAAAAAACCTTTAAGCCCCACAAGGGGGTTCATAAGCCAGTCATATTGCTAATATATGAACACTGTTAAATTATTTTAATAAACCGCCTTTTATATCAAGAACTACGACTAACTAAAATAAACAACCAGATTGCTTTAAAAACTAGTAAATGAAAAAGCCCTTAAGTACCACCTGGGGGTTCATAAGCCAGTCATATTGCTAATATATGAACACTGTTGAATTATTTTAATAATCCGCCTTCTATATCAAGAACTATAACTGACTAAAATAAACAATCAGATTCCTTCAAAAACTTGTAAATCAAAAAACCTTTAAGCCCCACAAGGGGGTTCATAAGCCAGTCATATTGCTAATATATGAACACTGTTAAATTATTTTAATAAACCGCCTTTTATATCAAGAACTACGACTAACTAAAATAAACAACCAGATTGCTTTAAAAACTAGTAAATGAAAAAGCCCTTAAGTACCACCTGGGGGTTCATAAGCCAGTCATATTGCTAATATATGAACACTGTTGAATTATTTTAATAATCCGCCTTCTATATCAAGAACTATAACTGACTAAAATAAACAACCAGATTCCTTCAAAAACTTGTAAATCAAAAAGCCTTTAAGCCCCACAAGGGGGTTCATAAGCCAGTCATATTGCTAATATATGAACATTGTTGAATTATTTTAATAAGCCGCCTTTTATATCAAGAACTACGACTGACTAAAATTAAACAACCAGTTTCTTTTAAAAACTAGTAAATCAAAAAGCCTTTAGTAGCACCTGGGGGACATAAGCCATTCATAATGTCAATATAAGAGCATTTTGAGTTTACAAATTTTTAAAGAATCTAAAAACAGTTTTCATTAATTACCTTTTTAGTGCAAAAATTTGATTAAAGTCTTTCAAAGTTTCCTTTTTTTAACCAATAGCCACCACCATGGTTGTGTAAGAGCAAGACCGTGAATAATTATCATTTATTTTTTTGCTTTTACTTTTAGGTTTTTATACGTCACTTTGATATATGATGAAAAGTCATAAAACATTTTAAACAATAATAAATAAATCTTTAAAAATCAAACTGAGAAAGGTTCAATTTTTGCAGAACTACAGAAAAAAAACTGTTAATTATCAAACGTAAATTAACAACCCCATAAATTAGTAACAAACTTGCAGTGCTTCGAATAATTAACAAAGACTTTAGCTAAACTAATGGCAAAAGGATTTTCAAATTAATAGAAAGTGACAAAAACTTTGAGGAGTTGTAACAAATGGATGATTGTAAAGCCAGGCGGTAATGAAAAATGTATGTACATACAACAAAGCCAGAAATAATAAAACCTCTTAAGAAGTTGTTTTGTTTTTTTGTTTTTCTATTTTTACAATTGCATTTTTCTTATCTTTGTTTTTCTCTGCCTCTTCACTTTATTTCAAATTAACAATTTTTCTTGTTTAGTTAAGTTATCTCTCTAACTGGGACAGCTTTAGCTGTGTAAGACAAAATAAAACAAAAAAAAAAAGAAAGTTGTTATTTTCCAATTTACTTTTAAATACTCTAGAGTATATTAATCATGGCTTTACGGTAATCACTGACTTTTAATCTATTTGTAACACGCAGGCGGCTGTGCTACACAGTCTAAAGTAAATCTAGCACCCATCTATCACAGTTATATACTTAAATTGAGCTACAAAAACTCCCCTAAAATCATGCGTTTCATTAGCTGCCTTTTGCCAATAAAGGTAACACCAAATATTGGTTTGAAGATTTCTAAAACTTTCTTTTTGCTTTTATTTACTTTCAATACTTTTTGTTTTCTAACAAAAATTTCTAAACAGCCCTCCTACTCTTTAGTCTTTTTACAGGGATAAAAATCCAATTATAATTGTTGTGTTATCACAACAAGTACAAGTCAATGTAACGTAAATCCCAGTTGCTAGTTAATTTTATCTGTAAAGTTTGTTTTTTTTGTTTCGTTTACGTAGAGATATTGGGAAGTTGGTTTTCCCTTTTACATTTAAGTTGTTAGCAATATTAAGCTGTAAGCCATATAATCAGTTTTAACATTTATACTTAAAATATTACCCCTAGATTTTAGACTTAGAAAGGCTCATTTATAATAGCTTTGTGTAACTAGTTAGTGCAATTGTTGGGCCTTGCTCTAACTAGCTGCACACAAATGTTTAATTAAAGTTCAAAATTACTTGTCAATGTAGTGTGAAAAAAGAAGAAATTTAAAGATTATTGGAATTAATGGGAACACAATTTTAGCAAAAAAATATGTCTTAATTAACCCTCCGATGAGTGACAGTTCTGAACTTCACGGCCGTGTGAAAAGGTCACTACGGACCTTTTTTGTAAATCATGTTTTTTTTCATATAATATTTTTTTTTTTTGTTTTTATTCTAAATACAAAAATAATTTTTTAAATTTTTGAACTCAAAGACATTAGGAATGATGATAAAAACAAAAAATTCTAAGAACTGGTTTATTGCTAGTAGTATAAAATTAGAATATTGTGCTTTTCCTTGAAAGCAATAAAGTTCATGTCATCCAATTTTTCTTAGAATTTTTTGTTTTTACCATCATCCCTAATGAATTTGAGTTTAGGTCTTTGTGTTCAGAAATTAAATTATGTGTTGAAACAATTATAATCATGCCCAAAAACATGCATTTATTAGTGCAATTCAGTACAAGGTCCATTCGGACCTATTCACACGTCCGCATACTATTCTCACTAAAACCTCAATAACTTCTAAAGTCAAGATCCGATCGGCTTGATTTTTCTCCCAAAAGATGCGCAACGAAATACTCTTGGAATACAGTGTAGGAGTAATTTCAGTTTTAAAAGGCAAAAAGGTTCCTAGCGACCTTCTCACTCATCGGAGTCTTCAAACAAATTTTTCTTCAGATTTAAATTCTAAAATCCCATTAATTTTCTTATTTATTTACTTTTGCCAAATTGAAACAAAAACATAATCAACGCATATGAAAACATAGACTCTCCTTTTGAATGTAGATCTTTCATATTTCAAACTCTCCTATTATTCGTGGATCTTGTCAATACAAAACTCTTCTATTAATCATTGATCGTTCTTAAAAAACTCTCCTATAAATACGGTGACCATTTTTGGGAAAGGAAAATACAGGACAAATACAAAATTATGTTAAAAATGAAAAGAAAAACAGAAAAAATAATCATATAATATATGTATTATTATTATTATAAAATTAAATAACAACAAAAACAAGTCTTCTTGACTAGAATAAAAAAATTTTATATATTATAATTTAAAAAAATAAATTTGGTTTTATAAAGAGTCTTCTTGACTAAGGCTAACAAAAAAAATAGAAAAAAACTACATAAATGATAAATTTAGTTATGAAGTTTGATATTTTTCCACAGAATGGATTTTTTTTAAACATTTGGATTGTTAATTAAAAATCCTTTAAATTCTGAGCAATTCATTTTAAAATTTCATTTTGTAATTAATAATGATCTTAAAGTATTTACTTTTAATTGCGATTTTTCGGTGGTCCAAATATGATTCATTATTGAAAACACTCTCTCGATAGCAGCATTTGAAGCTGGTAGACATAGACAAAATTCAACAAGTAGCAATATATTTGTATATGCAATCACATTTGTCTTAAAGTGATTAAAAATTTCAATCCATCTTTCATCTACTGATATATTTTTTACCCTCCAGTCTTCTATTTTTTCATTATTTGCAAAATTTTTCACGCAGCTCACTTCATAAAATAAATCTTCATTATTTATTTTTAATTCATTTCTAAATTCATTTAGATAGGATAAAGTTTTTTCAATCTTGTCCCAAGATAACATATTTCGTAACAATATCCAGTCTAAAATTTCTACATCTCTAAAAGCTTTATCCCACTGATTTAGGTAATCAATGCATGTTTGGTAAAATTTTGTTATATGTTCTTTAGTTATTGTTTCATCCAAATCATTACTTTTCTGTAATTGGAGAATAATATTTTTGACGGTAAGGGGTAAAAACAGTTCATTTTTCCGTTCGACCAATTTAAATTTTAAATCTTTTAAAATAGTTGAAGCCTCAGGCATTGAAATATTTTGTGATTCTACATTAAGAATAGCTTTATGAAATGTTGAAGCTTGGCTATATGCAAAAGATAACCATAATTCAGCACAAGGATGCATAAAAAATTTTGTAATATTGTCGGACATTTTGGTTGAGACATGATTCTTTGCAAAGCTGCCATTAAAGTTAACCATCGTGTTTTGCTATGTCCTAGTAACTTTTTATATTCTATTTCAATATCTTCACATATTTCTTTGAAATTTTCAATTCTAACTGCCAGATTATAGGAAATTTCCCATATCCCAGTAAACAAATTTTTCACTTTTGGAAATGTAGGGAAAGTATACAGTTGGATTTTTATGATAATTTTGTATTAATGTTTGTGCAATGTATATGCTAAAAAGAGGACATTTGCATATCAATTTAGGAAATAAGGGGCATTGTACTGTCCTGTATTTACAAAAAAATCTCAAGGGACAGCATGTTAAAAAACAGGACTGTCCTGTAAAATACAGGACGGATGGTCACCGTACCAATAAATCATTGGACCTTTCTTAAACAAAACTCATGGCTAATCATGCATATTTCTTATAGGAAACTCTCCTTTTGATCAGGGATCTTTCATTTAAAAAATTTTGCTATTAATCGTGGATCTTTCTTACACAAAACTCTCCCATTAATCGTAAATGATTTTCATATTATTTAATTTTTTTTTTTTTTTTGAAAAACAAAGTTCTTAACCTGTTGCTGAACTAAGACTTGCAATTAAAGCTAAAAGTATTACCTTACCAAGACAAAAATCCTTTAATGGAAAACAAGTACTTTAAAAAATTTCTTCAAACAAAATTCTCTTTTCTCACAACAAAACTCCACAACAACAATATTTAAATAATGATAATACAAAGGAAAAAACAACGACAAATCCAACGAACAAAATTTTAGATAATAATTAAAGAAGAGGGAGCACAAAAGTCTGTACTTCTTTAACTTGTTCAAAAGAAATAGCGCGTATGTTCCAAAATAACAAAAAAAAATAAAAACGACAACATGTTTCCATTGGAATACAAGATATTATGCAGCAGCAAGTGCAGAATGAGCAAGGAAACACGCGCGCTCACTCTAAAGAAATTAGAGCAACAACAACAAATTATATACAAAAAATAAACTTGTGTTTAAAATGTAAATTAAAATGAAACATTTTTTTTTTCTTTTTCAGAAAAACTTTATCTGCTTCTGTGGTTAAATTTTGTTTGGAAAGAGTAGAGATCATAAAGTAAAATCAGTTCATTAATGTAGACACAAATTTTGCTGTGACCAAAAATAATGTTGCAGAGTAAATATGAGATTTACATGGTGACATATTATTTAGCCAGGGTTTTTTTTTGTGTTTTTTTTTTAACATCCTGTCACTGGTTTTCGTATAAAGCATTCGTTTCAGTCAGATAAAATAGCTTAAGGCGATTTTGAAATGTATTTTTGTGTTACACACAGCCACTAATAACACTCTGACACGACAGGAGTTAAATGACAAATCTAACAAGGATATATAACAGCGTTAAAAGTCGATAGTAAAGAAGGGGACTAGGACGAGATAAACGAAATAAATTTTTGACACTGTAAATAAGTTAGCTGACAAAATGTAGGAGAAAAGGTGTTTAAAGCAAGTTGATTTGTTTGTTTAAAAATGTTTAATAAATCTCTTTAACAGCATAATATTTAATATGAAACCTATTTTAATAGATCCTGTAAGTTGAACGACAACTTTGTCTGGAAAATTTTTGTAAAATTTTCAAGTGTTTGTTATGGTAAAAATTTCCTAGACGTAACTCTTTATTTGGGCACAGCAACTGTTTGTTTGTTAGTAAATTCAAATATTCTAGCAGATTTTAATTCACATTGTTGCATAATTTCATTAGCAACCGTTAACTAGAAAATCTTGCACTTGCTTCAAAAAAAAAAAAAAAAAAGAAGCCAGTTAAACTCTTTTACTTTGCCAGCAACACAAACAAGTTGCCATATTGTTTTTGTAAAGCTTTTCATACATTTTCATAAACAAAGAAAAAAAAACAACAAACACACATCACTTTTGAAAACAAGGTTAAACGAAGCGTTAAAATTATAAGCAAATTAATTTTTGTTTAACAACAAAACAGCAACAACAATTAAACAGTCTTGTTGTTGGTTTTGCTGTTGTAATTTTCTATGTAAATATTCTTGTTTTACAGTAATAAAACATTAAGAACAACAACAACTACTACTACTACTAAAAAACACTAGAAACAAAACCGAGTAAGAGAAGATGCAGATGATGATGATGATGGCAACAACAAAAAGTGAGAAAAATAATGTCAGACAGTATTTGAAGCAGAAAAATACGTACTTGGTAGTTGGTGTAAAAAATTTTGTTTAAAATAATTTCAATGTTTTTTTAAAGTTGCTTGTAAAAGCGAGGGCTGTTAACAATGTAAGGACTTGAATTGTAAGTCATACACTGTCTTAAGATGTTCGTCATATTTCAAACTCCGATCATGACTTATTCAGAATCGTATGATCGTTATATGATAATTCATATAATAATTCATATTTGAGATGTGCCTAAACTACGATTTAATAAACTAAGCTTATCTTAGAATTCATAAAGACCAACGATCGAAGCTTATATATGCATCTAAATTAGTTGTGCCCTCAAAAACAAGCGACAATTTAAAATGTGAGTGTACTGGGAGAAATTTCATGCTAACAATGTTGAACAATATTTTTGTAATCATATTAATATTAATGTCTGCATTCAGCTTTGTTAAATATATTTAAAAAAAAATATAAAAAAAATTATTATTCTTATTATTACTTTCCACATTTTAATATAATGCAATAATTCAAAAATATTCAAAGCGTACTGAAAATATCAATTAGCCAGCGGAAAAAAGATGCTGTAAACAGACCTTCTAGAAGGACTTCCATCCGCATTGCACAATCGTTTCAATTTGACACGGCGTGTCATTGTTAATTAAGGCCTTGTCTACTAGCTATTGATTAGATGTCTGATATTGGAAGGTCTACCAAAAAAAAAAGCCTCGTAGAAGGCGTTCTTAAAGGTCTGCCAAATTAATAATTTCATTGAGGAAAGTAAAAAATTAATCAATCAAAAATAGGGAGAAACAAGAAAATGCAAGAATCAAATTAACATCATTATTGGACAAACATATTGAAAGAACAACAATTAGCAAAAGGGATATAATAATACTTGACAGTATTATTAGCAATTGTTGGACAAAAATGATGACATACTGATTTTAAAAGCTGATAAGGGAAATAAAACAGTAGCGATGGACAAAAATGAATACTAGGAGAAGATGAACAGGATTTTTGCACATATTGACATTTGAAAAGAGATCCGACATCTACTTTACAAAATAAAAACAACTTATTTGTGGAAAAATTATACAAACTTGAACTAATTGATATATATCAAAAGAACAAATTGACCATAAAAACTGCGATAGCTCCTAGGATATATGGACCAAGAATGATAAAATAAAGATTACGCCAACGCGCGTAAAATTTTAAAATGTTCTGCGCATTTAGGCCCTGTGACGTCACACATTCTGTGTTTCTATTGGCTAATTTTTTCTCTCTTGTTTTTTTTTACTCATGTTTTGCTTGCATTTCCTCACTGCACTCTTCATGTTTATATTTTTTGTTGTTTTTTTTTTGTTTGTTTTTCTTTTTTAAACAGATTTTATTTTAGAACTCTCAGAGATTTCAATTGCAAGGTTGCCAACTATCACATAAAACATAAATTTTTTCGCAAGAAATTTTAATTCTAACACATGAAACATTATTGGTAACCCTTAGAATGGCCCTTTTACGTCACATAACGGGAAATCATGCGCATGGCGTAATCTTTATTTTATCATTCTTGATATGGACTACCTAAAATACACAAATATGGAGCCCCCTTAAGACCAATATGTTCATCAATAGATTCGCCCTCCTATGCACTTTCTAGATATTTGATAGACATACTAAAACAGTTGACGATAAATTCGAAATATAATATTAGGGATGCTGTAGAATTTAGTTCAAAAATTAACAACACTTACATTGCCGATGACAAAGTTCTCATTTCATTCGACGTGATTTCACTATTTCCGAGTATACCGATTAATTTGGCCATAGGGACAATTGAGGAAAAATGGGATCTTTTAACAACGCATACAAACATACCTAAAAATTTATTTATTGACATGTTACGATTCTGTATCAAGGAGAGCAGATATTTAAAATACGATGATAAAATTTATGAGCAAAGAAAAGGAATGCCGATGGGTTCTCCAGCCTCACCAGGCATAGCTGACATAATAATGGAACAGCTTTTGGATATATCAATAAATCAAATGGACGAAAAACCGCGGATGATGATGAAATATGTAGATGATATATTTGCAATAGTGAAAAAGGACAAAGTAAGTGACACCCTCAATAAATTAAATTCATATAATAGACAAATACAATTTACCATGGAGGAAGGAAAGGATGAAAAACTATCATATTTGGACGCGATTGTAATAAGAAAAGGCAATCATTTAAAAGTCAACTGGTATCAAAAAGCAACAGCTTCAGGACGATTAATCAATTTAAATTCGAAACACCCCAGAAGGATCATCATAAATACAGCATCCAATTTTATAAGACGAGTACTTCAAATAAGTGACACGGTATTTCATAAAAATAATAAGGTAAAATAATGGATATTTTAAAAATGAATGACTTCCCGATAAAGACAATTAAGGATCTAATAAAACGTGCAAAATCAAAACGACAGGAGGAAAGAGAACCAAAACGATACAAAAGCATAACTTATATTTCTGGACTTTCTGAAAGATGGAAGAACATCAATATTTATAACGCCAAAGAGTTTGAATTAGCATTTAGGTCAGACAATACTGTGAATCGGCTGTTTAGCAAAACAAAATCTAGACTAATACAAGAGGAAAAATCAAATGTTGTGTATCAAATTCCGTGCAATGGTGTGAGAAAGTATACGTTGGGACGAGAAAAACAACACATTTCTTGCAAAGGAACTTCATATATGTAAAGGTCTTTGAGAGGCACATTCAATGGGTTACCAAAAATTATAAAAAACAAATTAAATTCAAAAAATTTAAAAATTTCACACAAAATTTTATTTTTTTTATTTTTTTAGAATTTTATCTATTTAAAGATTTGAAATAGATAGAATTTTAAAAAACGGGGAAAACCATTTGGGTTAAATTGCATGATGTTTATAATCAAGAAATTTCAATTATTTATTTCGGTAAATTCTATAAAAAAAAATAAAATTTTTTCTGAAATTTTCAAAATTTTTGAATTTAAAATTTTTTTTTTAATTTTTGGTAACCCATTAAATGCGACTCTCAAAGACCTTTCATATGATACCAAATTTACATATAGTTCTTTTGGAAGAAATGTGAAAAAAATGAAAAGGACATTTTTATCCTTTGATCCAACTCACCAAATATTGACCCCAGGACAAAAAAAAATGAGAAACGTAATCTTAAAATGGATCAAATTTTCATATTAGTCGGGAACAACTGCAACTTTATTTTGGGGCCACCCTAATGTACTTAGTATATGAAGTACTGCTTCACACGTACTCTACATCACCAACTTTCATAAAAGTCCAAATTTATAGCTGCTCTCCTTATTTATTCTAGAACACCTTCTAAGAAAAGGCATAGTGTACTGAGTAATGAATCTTTTAGAATATGAATATGTGTCTTTTATAACGCCTACACTTGTACTCGTGTTATCTTCGTGTAAATTGGGACTAGCATGCAACTGATTTATAGTTTGTTACGCTCTTTTCAGTGAGCTTCGTTAACAATCGTGTGGTGTATGTAAAAATGACGAAAAACACTTAGCCCCCGGGGGAATATCGTGAGCACCATTGATCTAATAGATCAAATATTCAAAGTCTTATGTTTGCAGTTAAATTAAGACTATATAAAGACCGGCGATTAAGGCTCAATTAAGTCTTTGGATTCAGAAGAATTGGTGAGATTTATATATTTCAAGACCAGCCAAACCCGTTTTCGAGATTACTTATTTACTAGAACTCAAACAGAAACAAGGCCTCGAAAAGATTATTTACCATCCTTCGAAATTAAGGCCCATTTTGTCAATTATGACTTTCACAACTTAAAGCAAATATTTTTTGAGGTAAGTCAGGTGAAGTCAGATTTAGTATAAGTCATAGCTACGATGAAAGAACGAACTATTTTAGAAATCGGAAACTGACTGTGTAAACTAATTGTGATCTGAAAGCGACAAATTGTATATAGAACTCACTTCACTAGTTGCTAGACTTGATCTTCAGCCAACGATACCATTGAACGGAATCATATCGATTTTAATTGATTGCAGAAAGCTAACAGCGCTGAGTTTTAAACAGTGCAGAAACATTCAAGTCTTTCCAAATTAATTAAGTAAGTTAAGGTCATGAAGTGGTTACGCCAGTATTAGCATCTCACGGTCGTAATTGAAATACAAAAAAGTTAATTTCTTCTTCGATATATTTCAGGCTAAATCTTTGTAGCGAACGCATATCGTATTTTAAGTTACGGTCTATTGCCCAAGTTCTCTATTGACACTATTTAACTATTTAACTTCAAAGCTTACGCCGCTTTAGCTGAAAGACTTATTGAAACATTCAGCTGAACTAGTGCAACTTCTTGGCTTTGATCTCAACAAAGTAATAAACGTATAATTTTATTTTATTCCTCTTGCCAACTAAAAACACATACATATGTATACCTACAGCAATAAAATTATTGCACACCTATCAAATCACACAAATTAAGCCCAAAAACTTTAATCAAGTCTAGGAAAAAATATAATCTCTTTATCATAGAATTAATAAACTTCCCAATCACCCCCCGTATAAATATTATGTTAAATTATATTATAAAATTACTGTTTGTTATGCTATGTAGTTAGTTTATCTGAAAAGTCTACAAATTATTAACAAAACTTTTACCGTTTAAGTTTCTTAAAGCCAATTTAACAATATAACTTAACAAGACGATGACTTTTTCCATCCAACCAACCCCTACCACATGTCTTTTACGCAGCAATTTGCAAAAATATGTTTTACAAGTTACGAGTCTGAGTATTTCCTACAAGCGGTAAAAAACAAGAACGAGTATAATAATTTTTATATAGAAAACGTGTTCAATACACAGTCATACATATTAATACAATATTTTGTCCTTTTTGCGTTTATATTTACACATAAAAACCCTTGAAATTAAACATATGCATATGTAATACGCATACAAATATGGTTATGGTTACAGGGGAATGACTAAAGGGGAAGTAAAGTAATATACACATAAAATACGGCTTCGCTTCAATCGTAAGGTCGCGTTTTCATTATGTCATTTTTGTTGTCAAATTATCCAAATTGTTGGCAATTTTGTGAAAACGGGTTGTCATATGGCGGCATCTATGTCATATATCATGATTGCAAACATAGATGACGCCATATGACAACCCGTTTTCATAAAATTGCCAACAATTTGGACAATTTGACAACAAAAATGACAGTGAAAAAAAATGAAATGTAATTTATTATAATATTCAATCTTACAAGTGTTTTGTAAGATCAAACAGAATCAAATACAATCAAACTAAATTTTTTGACGCTGTTACCATCTTGGCGGAGGTGGCGAAACCGGTGACATCAGCTTGGACAAGCTTCAGTTTCTAGTTGACATGGAGAATACAATAAAATTATACGTTTGTTACTTTGTTGAGATCAAAGTTCAAAAGTTTCACCAGTTCAGCTGAATGTTTCAATAAGTCTTTCAGCTGAAGCTACGAAAGCTTTGAATTGAAATAGATAAAGAGTGTCTATAAAGAAATTGGTAAATAGACCATGACTTCAAATACGATATGCATTCGTTACAAAAATTTATCCTGAAATATATCAAATAAGAAATTAACTTCTTTATATTTCAGTTAAGGCAGTGAGATGCTAACACTGGCATAACCGCTTCATGACCTTAACTAACTTATAAGGATAATATTATGTAAAGGAGGTGAGTTATTTTGAATGACTGAAATGTTTCTGCACTGTTTAAAGCTCAGCGATGATAGCTTTATGTAATCAATTAGAATCCATATGATTCCGTTCAATGACATTGTTGAATGACGATTAAATCTATTAGCTAGTGAAGTGGGTACTCTATCCAACTTGTCGCATTTAGGTCACAATTATGAGAGTATTATTTATTACACTCAATGAAACTTAAAGCTGACTAGAGACTCTATCTAGTATCACGGGTTAATTGGGCTGCAAGTCCCCTAACTGATAATTGATAAAGTCCCTTCGGGGTATACATGGTGGCTGTGGTTAATACCCAAAGCGGGAAGAATGGCCAGTGGTTAAAATAATGATGTTTGTTTTAGTAACAAATTTCGCTACACCAAATAATTTAGCTGTGTGCTTAAGTAAAGTCCTGGAATTGTGGCTTCGTTGCATATGTGTTGACAATCGTCAGTTTACCGCTGATCTGTTGTCCTTGATACTTCGTTGGTCGGTGAAATGTAGCGAATTTTTGTTAGTTTGCTGAAGATCAGCCTTCGGTCAAGACTAGGTAGCGTCCTATGGCAATCGTATTAAATTTTAGTCTCTGTCCTTGGCAATAGTGGTCATCAGTTGTTGCGATTACTGCTTTTTCTGGGCATAGTACTGAGTTATATTAATTGCCTGAACTATGCTGAAAGTATAATGAAAGTATAATAATAAAATACAACCGCCATTGACAGGATCACAAAGCGGTTTCTCTACTTCTGCAGATGCATTGCTCAGTTAGAGGCGATTGCTGCTTTTCGGTATTGATCCTTGGGTCATGCTAATTGTCTAAACTATGATGACAGGAATAAGATAGGTGTTCATTACATTAATCGTTGCAGTTATGTAGAGAGATATTTCAAATTGCATGTTCTTGGCAAGTTCATACAAGTATGCTTTTTGCAAGACATACATTAGTATGTTCTTGCTGGACATACAATGCGGTAGTAAGTTGACTTTACCCTGGCAGGTACTCATGTTAATCTTAAACACATCTGTACTTAGTGATTGCGTTATTTTTGTTAAATATGTGTAATGTATGAAGTTACCTTATGTTAAGCTTCAATCTTTCCAAAGTCTTAGTTTAGCTTCAACCGTAGGTCTTCTCAAAGTCTTAAGCTATGTGTCCACGATCGTCAGATATTACAACGTTGTCTGAAAAATGTTCAGAAAAAGTCTAACAACCGTGTAAACTTAAAATGTTTGCCTTCCAACGTTGTAAGAAAAAGCATTTTCAGTACGTTGGAAGACAAAAATATTGTCAGACATCTAACAATCGTGTAAACACACAATTTTGTCATTGCCATTGTTTTAAAACAATTGACAAATACTTTTCATTGTCATATGTGCAAAGTTTATGCATCTGCCAATGGCAGCATTGTCATAGAAATTATTTCTAAATAAATAATAAACAAACAAGTGTGCATTGATAAAATTTTTGAAAAAAATGGAAGAAAATTAAAGAATTAAATTAAAGTGTGCATTAATAAAATTTTTAAACACACACACAGAGCTGCAAAACGAATTTGACAATGCCACACAACAATCTGACAACCGTGTAAACTGACAATTTTGGTTAACAGATAAATTCATTGTGTGACAATTGTGTGCAAATGAAATTGTTAGTTTTCTTACAGTCGTGTAAACTGACAATTTACATTTTGCTAAAAATTTTTCAATGTCAGTACATTGATAGGACATTGGTAGATATGACACGTTGTAATATCTGACCATCGTGTACACATAGCTTTAGTTACGCTTCAATCATAGATCTTTTCAAAGTTGTAGTTTAATTTCAAAATTTCAAATTTTGAAAGTCTTATTTTGGCTTCAAGTATAAGTCTTCTCAAAGTCTCAGTTCAGCTTCAATCGTAGATATTTTAAAAGTCCTAGTTTAGCTTCAATCGTATCTCTTTCTACAGTCCCAGTTTAGCTTCAATCATGGCTCTTTTTATAGGCCATGTGTAGCTTCAATTGTGACTCTTTCTATAGTCCATATGTAGCTTCAATCGTTGCTCTTTCTATAGTCCATGTGTAGCTTCAATCGTATTTTTTATCGTAGTCTTAGTTTAGCTGTAAACATGTATCATGTTTAGCTTTAATCGTGGCTCCTTCTATAGTCTTATGGTGTTTTCTTTTCTGAAATAAAATGTTACACCTTTGTTATGTACATTTTTATAATGTTTACCCCACATTTTAAAGATGTGGCATTTTTAATGGTCAGAATAGAACATAAAATTACAACAGTGTAACATTTTTTTTCATGTACAGCTGTTTTTGTTTTTTTGCTAAAAAAGAAGAAGCAGATAGCTCCCTGGTAAGATCGCTTGAAATAACACAATGAATATTTATCAAAATGACCTATGGCACTTTCCCGACTAATACGAAAATTCTTCTCAAATATAAAAATTATATATGTATATAAACATACATTACATATATAAGAAGTAGGAGATATTGTCCTATGAAATTTGACATACATCAACTTCAGAGTATTCATTAATTACGTTCTTTACCAAGCCTTTCACTCACGGTTGTGGATTTCTTTCCATAATCATATAAAATATTTTATCATCATCTGATGATGAAGATGAATCCAACAAGTCATCCAAAATTTTTTAGCACATAAAAAATATTTTCCATTTTGTATATTTTTTTTTTGTTTCTTAACACAAATACACATTCATAAACAAAACAAATGTCAGCTGCATCAATGCCAACTTAGCCCTTTTCGGGCTAGATTTAGCCGGATTTTAGTCACTCAAAACGCGAAAAAAAAAGAAAATTGGATGTGGTTTTATATGGATTTTTTTCCATTTAGCCCTTTTTTCAAAAATGTTTACGCGTTTGAGTCTCAAAAGTTGGCATCACTGGTCAGTTGTTTTATCGTGCGATTCTCCCCCTCTAAAAATACAGAGTGTGAAAGGTGCACCATTTTTTAAATTTATAGTGTGACATTTATAGAAAAGAACACGCTACACTTTAGCAGTGTTGACATTTTTTCAGAAAAGAACACAAAAAAATTAAAAAGATGCGAAATGGGAAAAACGTGTAACATTTTTGCCAGAAAAGAAAACGCCATTAGTTTCGCTTCAAGCGTACTCACTTTTACACAACCGGATTTTTTGTGAACAATGCTTTATTGTCAAGTGTGTGTATGTGAGCCTAAGCTTCAATTTTCTTTTACGAATCAATGACAAATATTTGACAAACTTTTTTTTTTCTTTATTTTATTTAACTTCCTTTTTTATTCCTATTTATTCACATACTTTTTCCCCTTTTGTTGCTGTTATTGTAACTGTTGTTATTGTGTTGTGCATACATACATACATATCGTAAATTGCCCGCACATTACGGTAAATGCCTTTAAATATAATCTGCCATTTTGCTGCTGTTGTTCGTTTCCATTGTTGCTGTTGGTTGAACAAATAAATAGTATTTGAATGGCGAATGTCATAGAAACATTGACTTGTTGTTTCTTTTCACTTTTCTCTGCTCTTCTACTTGAATAAATTTCATATTAAACAACAAAACGTATTACAGAGCAACAAATTCCAGAAAAAAAAATGAGAAATATAATCTATAAAAAAACGTAAAACTTTTATCATGTATTAAAAATCAAAATGTGTTTAATAAATTGTACTATAAATAAATAAGAAAAAACATGTTTAGAAGTTTTGCGAAGGGGTGTGATGGAAAAGTTTTTTGTAACTAAAGTTTTCAATAAACGAAAGTGTGGACAAACTTTGGGTCGTGCAGGTTGATAAAGTTTTAACAATTTAGAAAATGTATGTCTTATATTTGAGTGCGGGGATCAATAGCTCTAAACTACAATGGAGAGTATGTCCGAAACTGCTAAACGCTAGGGAAGAACGTAAACGAAGGAAGCCTTGGACAAACTGTTTTCCTACATTTTACGAGGATATCTGAATGGGCGTTCACATATGAGTCATTCCATGTCAGACCGAAAACTTTTTTTACCACACCTCATCCGATTTACTTTAAATTTTGCAGACATATTCTTCATTAAAAAATATTTTACATTTATTTCCAGAAAAAAAAAGAAAAAATTTTTTTCAACAAGTTATGTGCATTTGAAAATCGTCAAAATCATGAAAAATCTTCCGACATGACAACTTTTGAACTAATATTTCGCAAAAACTTGTGAATGGATTTTAAAGACCAATACCTTATTTTAAAAGTATTTGAACCTCCTTTTTAAAAATTATTATTTAATTTTTTTTATATTTTTTTTTTATTTTTAAATTTGTTTTTTTTTATTTATTTTCTGTTTTCCAGCACCTTCGAACAACTCAAAAAATCTAAAAAAATATTTTCTTAAAGCTCAATATCACCTTAATATTCCCTGTAAATTTCAGAATGGATTTAATTGTTCCTCCAAGACCATCACAAGGGCCCTTTCAGTGCGAAGTTGCAAAGAAGTGGACTTTTCATACCATATCAATCAGTAAACATCTGTAGATGATATTTCAAAATTCAAAAATTAAAATGTTTTTGATTTAGAAGACTTTGATGGTATTGGTTTGGCCCTTTGAAAACAGACTAGAGAATAAGGATCCATCTAGACCATTCGAGAAATATTGATTGGATAGCAAAGCTGAGAAATAAAGTCCAAATTAAAACTTAACAAAATCAAAGATACGTCAATAGTCAGAGATCACAGCAAATGAAGTAAACATAGACATTTTGTGTTCTCCATGAACTTTTACAAGGCTTGGATAAAGTTTAAAGATTTCAATTTATGTAATGCTGGTTAGGTCCTCACAACAATTATTGGAAGAAAGTGAGAAAAAGTGTTTCTGTAACAACATTTTGCGAAAAGATGCTCACAAGAACTGTCAAAAAAAAATTCCCATTTCAAAATGGTGCATGAAACACACAATTCAAAATATATACATAGATATTTTTAAATACATATAATTTTTTTACATTATAAAGCAGTGGAGTTCAGTTATTTTGAGAAGAAACAAAAGTTAGCATTTTTTTATTTTTCGTGTACAACTGCAATTGAATCGCGTATATTTGCTATGCTTCATCCAACAAGAAGCAACAACAATTCTTAATAAGTTTCTGAAAAAAAATTGACAATAACCATCCGCATGTGTTCTCATCGCTTGCTCAACGACGACTGAATGAAATTTTTTTCTTCGTTGACGTTTGGCTTCCATTTGACGCTTACTTACTGGAAATATTCAAACAAAAATTAAATCAGCGATGTCTGTTTTCGCATTCAAGTACAGCAACACTTTTTTCTCAAAAATCGAGAAACGATGAAATTTTTTGTTTCCCACTTCATGCGAGAAATACAGAAACGAGCTACAGGCCGTTCGAGAAGTATTGATGGGAAATTAGATAAGGTGTGTCGTCTAAATTAAAACTTGCCAGGAACCAAGTAAAATTAATAGTCAAAGATCAATAGATTTCATAGACTTTCTGAAAGGAAGAGGAACTTCCTCATACAGCTGTTCTCCATAATAATTCACTCAAGCAACAAGGGATTCGATTTAAATTTTCAAACATAATCATACTTCTACTAAAGATGGAGAACAGTTTTAGAATTGGTTAGCAATTGGAACAATTTATGTATTGCAGGGTTGTGATATAAAGCTTTCTTCTACTTTCACCACCTTTATTTCTTCAATTTATCTCCTCTTTAAAAAAAAAAAAATTACCAAGTATAAATTAATCCCTATTTGATAATCTCATTTTACTAATTTGATTTATCATTACCTTCTATTTTAAAATATAATGATCGCGTTCTACTTGGTATTTTTTTATTGCTGGAAAATATTTTACTTTTTGTTCATTTCTAATGACTTTTAAAATCTCTTAAAATTCCTAAACATTCTTAGAAGTGCCAAACTTTGGTCTTTCCCTAGACCTCAATTAAAGTTTTTAAAATTTTCCCATAACAATAGTTTACATTTTCTTAAAGAAAATCTAAACAAAATTGCCAATATACTTGCCACAAACAAAAAAAAACCGAAAGCCAATCAAGCATTAAAATGTATTCTTAACAACAATGACACAAACCAAATAAGAAATGATGAAAATGAAGAAAATAAGTTGTTTAGCAATAAGGAAATGTTTTAAAAAGAAAAAAAAACTGTTTTGTAACATTTTAACAACATAATCAACGGCAGATATCTGGCATAACAATAATAAAAAGGACAAACGCCAAAAAAAAGAGACAATAATAAGCAAAAGTTTATATATTTTTAAAGAAAGCAAAAAAAGTCCTTCAACTAAAGCAATAATAGATGGTAGGAAAGCTGTAGAAAGAAAAACCAAATAGAAACTAAAATCCAGCGATAAATATCACAAAATCCTATAAAGATGACTGAACAGAAAAAATGAATGAGAAAAAAGTACAAAAATATTGTATTGTATTGTATAACCAACAACTGACTGCATTCGCATGTATGGTTGAGTGAATGAGTAAATCGATGGATGGTTGATTTGGATGAATGGTTTGAACTGTATGGGCTGGTCATACACGCGCAGCAATTCGTTAAGCTGATTTTTTTTTCCTGCATAAAAGTTCTGTTCCGTATTGCTGGCACTTGTATTATTTGGAAAACATTCTCAATATTTTGGTAATACCCACCCAACAAATCATGTTTATTATGAACACATTAACAACCAGTAGAAAACAGTAAAAATACATATAAATAACAACAAAATAGGAGGACTGAGAGAGAAGGAAATAAAGAAAGAATAAGTTTGTAGAAACTATTTATGTTAGTTATGTTCTAAGATTTTGTTGCATAACTTTTTTCCTGCTCAAATGATTTTTTTGGTTTGAAAAACCAACATTGCTAGTTTTATAATAAATATTTTACATGAATATAATTTCAATATATGTTATATTTACTGCTAAAGCGTGATTTACACAGACTCTCTTCAAAGTGACTTATAACTTGCCACACTATCCTTCTTTATATCCCTTTATTTGACTGCTCTTTTCTCTCTTCCTGTTTGCCGCACCAAATCATATATCTCTTTGTAAGTTGTATTTGTAAATGTATATTTATTTCTATAAGTAAATATTATATGATGCGTTGTAAGCTGTTCCTAATGAACACATATGAATCAGCAAAAATCTAAAATAAACTAAAAGTAATAAACCCTCCCCCCCCCTCCCTCAAACAACTAGTAAATACTTCATTCATTATAATCGCATAAAAATATCCTCCTTTTTTTCAAACAAGGATTTTGGAGGAGATGAAAAATACAAATTAACAACATATCACCACAGCACACATACAAACTCTTCAATTTTATTGTTAACACAACAACAACCACCAACAAAATCAAGTAACTGGGTCATGATTTGCTAAATCTCTGTTGGCCAGTGTTTATTTTTTGAAGAAGTAATAGCAGCAGCAGCAAAAGAAAACGAAAAAAAGGTTGCCTATTCTAGCATACAAAAGACTATGATGCGGCATTATCAACAAAAATTGGGGTTACAATGGGATCGTAAGTGTTATCACTGAAACTAATTGGAAATAAATCCATTAGAAGGATAACAATGTTACACAAAACAACTATAATAATAAAGCAAAAAAGGAAACTGAAAATGTAAATCGAAAAATAAAAATAAAAAATTCGAACAATTTAATAACAACTAAATTTGCTTCAAAAAAAAATAGGAAATTGAAATGAAAATTAAGTTATTAGGGAAAGGAACACTAATGTAAAAAGTGCAATTGAATTTGTTGAAAGTAATTTCAATTTTACTCAACCCATTGAAGGTCTTTTCAAATTATTAGTTATTTAGACATTGTCAAAGATTTATACAATACAAAGATAATTTTACATCTTTTTAGAGTCTAAGTTTCGCAGCAATAGCATTTTTTTTAGTACCTAATTTAGCTTCAATCGTAGGCTTTTTTATAAGCCTCTACAATTGTAAGTCTAATTGAGGTCTTAGACTAGCTACAATTGCAGGTCTTTCTATATTCTTATTTTAGCCTTAATCACAGGACTTATTAATTTCTAAGTTTGGCTTTAATCGTCGGTCTTTTTAAAGTATTTAGTTGGCTTTAATACAGTATTAGTTTAGCATTAATCGTAGCTCTTTCTATATTCATAGTTTAGCTTCAAACTTTACTGAAGGTAGGAATTGTTACATGAAAATTATAAATTATAATTTATAATTTATCTAATAATTTATAATTTATAATTTTCATGTAACAATTCCTACCTTCAGTAAAAATAATTTAATATAAATTAAATTTAATGAACTCGAGTCTAAATAAAGAAATATCAAAGATTTAAAATTCACAGTTCAAATAAAAAATAATAATTCTTAACATAAGCTGAGGCACAAGCTAATGTTTGTAGTTGTACTTTAATTGGTACATAAAAAATGTCGACGAAAATAGACAACAAACATAATAAAAAAAATGTATTCAGGTTTTCGAGACGAATTCTCGGCATGAATACGAAAAAACTGAAAAAAGGGAGGCAACATGTAAAATAAATGAAAAATGATAATTACAGCAAATTTCGAACCACCAGTAATCTTGGACACATTTAATAGAACACAGAATGGATAAATAGATGGATAGATGTATAAGTGGATAATGGATACTTGATAGATTAATAGATAGGATAGACTGGATAGATGATAAAATTGATAGATTGATAAATGGATAGATATACACTAATTAGATGAATAGATTGATAGATGGATAAATGGATAATGAATAGATTGATAAATGGATAGATGGATACTGGATAGATGGATAGATAGATGGATTATAGGATAGATGGATAATTTTTTAGATGGATGTGTGGATAGATGGACACTGGATAGATGAATAGATTGATGGATTGATAAATGGATAGATGGATAATAGATACTGGATATATAATAGATTGATAAATGGATAGATGGATAATGGGTACTGGATAGATGAATATATCGATAAAGGGATAGATGGAGAAATGGATAGATGGATTATAGGATTGATAGATAAATGGATAATAGATACTAGATAGATGAATAGATTGACAGATTGATAGATGGATAAATGGATAATGAATAGATTGATAAATGGAGAGATGGATTATAGGATTGATGGATAGATGGATAATGGATACTGGATAGATGAATATATTGATAAAGGGATAGATGGAGAAACGTATAGATGGATTATAGGATATATGGATAATTATTTAGATGGATATATGGACAATTGATGCTGGATAGGTGAATAAATTGAAAAATTTATAAATGGATAATTGGATAGATAGATAAGTGGATACTGGATACTGTATAGATGACTAGATTGTTGTTTGAAAATTTATAATGGATACTGAATAGATGAATATATTGATTGATTGATAAATTGATTATTGGATAGTTGGATAGATGGACTATAGGATATATGGATACTGTTATAGATGGATATGTGGATAGATTAATAGATTGATAGATTGATAAATGAATAAATGGACACTAATAAGATGAATAGATTGACACATTGATAGATTGATAAATGGATAAATGGATAGATGGATTATAGGATAGATGGATAATTTTTTAGATGGATTGATAAATGGATAGATGGATAAGTGGATACTGGATACTGTATAGGTGACTAGATTGATAAAGGCTGATGAAGAAATGGATAGATGGATTATAGGATTGATAAATAAATGGATAATGGATACTGGATAGATGAATAGATTGACGGATTGAAAGATGGATAAATGGATATTGAATATATTGACAAATGGATAGATGAATAGATAGATAATAGAATTGATGGATAATTTTTTAGGTGGATTTGTGAATAGATGGATACTGGATAGATGAATAGACTGATAAATGGATAGATCGATAAATGATTATATAGATTATATGATTGATGGATAAATGGATATTTGAATAATGGATGCTGGATTGGTGAATAAATTGATAGGATATATGAGTAAGTGGATAGATGGATAATGAATAGAATGATAGATGGATCGTTTGATAGAATTAAGAGGATTTATGGATTATAGAATTGATAAATAGATGGATGGATGTATATATTGATGGATGACTAAAATAACTTTTCCTCAAATATCTATGAAGGACCTATTAACTCTCTATGAAGATCCGAAGTATGTAGTCTGATCTATGTACGTGACTGCTTATATAAACTTCTCTTCTTAAAGAAAACATCAAACCTAAAGTCGAAACATTTACAAAATTCCGGAGAATTTAAAACAATTTACTAATGGAAACGATAAGGTGTTCGCAAGACATTAAAGTGCAGTACAGAATGGCGGCTCAAACAGCGACGTCTTTAACGAAATTATTACTACTTATGCATAAAATAATCTCAAATAAACGAAAATTTCTTTGAGTCGTTGTATGTAATTACTGGGATTTGGTAATTCAATAATTCCAAGTAAAAAGGTTATATTATAGTTCCTACAAAGTAATCAGTAATGGCACTTCACTACCCAGATTCAGATTCCAGTAAGTACAAGCAATGCAAACCTTAAAAAAAATTAAATATGTTTGTCAACTTTGAATTATAATTGTTTGTAACTGCCATGACTCTGCTAAAAACTCAACACATTTTGTTATACAATTTTAAACATATAACAAATTTGCCTTATTCTTTTTTGCTATCTATCTATTTAACCTTTCGAATCTTAGAGCCATTTCTTTACGCAGAATTTCAAATAAATTTTTTAAATCTCTTATCAAATATTCCACACACAGCTAAATACAGAAATGTTCCTTTACTTTTTATTTGTTTTTGGCATACACATAACACAACACTCAGACAATTTGATTTAATTGAATTATAGTAGAACGTTGTCTTCCAACTTACATTCATTTCTTTAACTGCAAACAAATGAAATGAACAAAACTTTCAACAAATACTACGGAAAAAAGGTTTAGTAAACAAAGAGAAGTAAAAAAAACTGCATTAACAGCATTTATGTCCTTAATATGGCAAACGTACGAAATCAGAAAAAAAAGAGCCTACCACTATATATAATCATACATATGCCAAAATAAGAAAAAAGTATAGTCTACTCCTTTGACTAAATCATAGATTTAGTGTTCTAAATGAAAGACAAAAAAAATGAATAAAATTGATGTTAGGGTTGTCTTTGGTTACGTGAGACATGTTGTCATGGCACAGCATCATCAAATGTTTGATGGTTTCACAAAAACACAAATAAAAAAAGTGTTTACTAATAGCAGGGGGAATGTAAGGAGATTTATATAATATTACAAAAGTATTTTGGGCACGTTTGCTATAAATACTTTATAATTTTGGGAATACAATCACAAAATTGAAAAAAGGTTTCAGCGGTCTAAAGAAATGGCAGTTAATACACTAAGAAATGCTAAAAAGATTTTAATAATTATTGAAAAATAATTTAGGAAAACATAATTAAAATAATGTCTACATACTTTCCTTAAAGTAAAAACTAAAAAACTGTAGACTAGCCTTAAAGCTTTAAACATTTTTAATAATTTTTAACAAATATTGTTGCCAAATTTCCTAGAATTTGATTGGCATTTTTTAGCAATAGTTTGTTTTTTTCGTCTTAAATTATGTTTTCTAATTTCTTTTTTACATACAATTAATTTACTTCACTCACCCTTTTGATAATTCATGTTGCTTTTCAATTGTTGATACACTTTGAAGCCAAATATGTAGAATCTTCACCCGTTGACAACAATTTCTTTAAAAATTATTAATTTTTTTCTTTGTTACATAAAGAAAACACAAAACACTTTCAATTTACACTCATATGTATATAACACATTTTTGGAACGACACTTTAAAGTTATTTTCAATACCGGAGAATTTAAACTATTTTCTAATGGAAACTTTATTTTAATTTACAGACATTCTGGAAAGAGACAAAAGAAAAAAATAATAATTATTTAGTAATAATTAAAACAAATATGTAATAGATCTTCTTGAGCAGACATTGTCTCAAAAATAATTTTATTTTATAAAATACGAAACTCAATTTAGGCAACTTCGGTTATAAAAGATCACATGCATGATCTTTTATAGACTTTATTCGGAGCCAATACTTGAGTCTAAACTAAGCAAGTTTTAGCCTTTAGAAACTATCAATTTTATGATTTGCCAACTGTTTAAATTTTTAATTTTCAAACTGCTTATTTTAACCAAAATCCTCCCAGTACTCTTTCATTTTGTTGGGTTTTCTTTGCAATTTTTTTTATATTACCCTCTGTTGAATCCCAGTAAAAGTCAAACAGAAATTTGTTTGTTATACACAAGACAAACTCAAATATTATGTACAAAGAAAGCTTTATGTAGCATAACATTAATTAAGTTTGTAATCACAAACATTCTAGCATAATTTTAAACTATTTAGGTATAAACATTAGGATACACAACATGCTTGTGTCAGTACAATATTATTATAAGACAGAAACATAATTTAACACTTTCGGTCCATAGAATAATATAAGTTTTTTCAAATTATCTATTAAAAAACTTATGTTGCTTCATATTTTCGAGAAAAAAACTTATGTTGCAAAAATTTTCCTGTAGAAGAACTTATGTTGCACAACTTTTTCTATAGAAAAACCCAATTTGGACAACTTTTTCTATAGAAGAACTTATTATGCACAAATTTTGCTATATAAAAACTCATGTTGCACAACTTTTCTATATAAAAACTCATGTTGCACAACTTTTGTTATAGAAAAATTCATGTTGCACAACTTTTTCTACAAAAAAATCTATGTTGCACCACTTTTTCTACAGAAAAACTCATGTTGCATAACTTTTCTATAGAAAAACTCATGTTGCACAATTTTTTCTAATGATAAACTTATCTTGCACAACATTTCCCATAGAAAAACTTATATTGAAGAACTTTTCTATAGAAAAACTATTTTTTATAAAAAAACTCATGTTGCACAATTTTTTCTATAGAAAAACTCATGTTGCACAACTTTTTCTATAGAAAAACTCACGTTGCACAACTTTTTCTAGAGATAAACTTAAGTTGTACAACTTTTGCTTTTGAAAAACTTATGTTGCACAACTTTTTCTTTAGAAACACTCATGTTGCATAGCTTTATCTATAGATAAGTTATTGTTGCACAAATTTTTCTAAAGAAAACGTTAGCAACATGACTTACGTTTCCGAAAAGACAATATTTTTATTTCTAAACAAATTTCTCGCTGGGCTTTTGACAAAGTATTAATTTCATTATCTGTAAAATATTCAGCTACTCATTCGCTCATACTAGTACCAGTTGCTGAAAGGTGTAGTTATAAACTACGGTTGCAATTCCTGTCATTCTCAGTTGATGTAAGTTTATTTTTAATGTTTTTAAATGTAAATGTTAGTTGAAGTTGGTGGTGAACTGAAGTTTAGATGTTTTTCGTCTTGTTTTACTAGTTTCAAGTACATTTACGTTTTTCTTTTTCATTTATGTACGGTTGCAAACTACAACCACACAGTGTGAAATGTGCCAGGGAGTCGGAGGTAGAGTGTGGCAAAGTGTTTCGTATAGAGATGATGGTTTCATTATTAGATTTGTCATTGTAAATTAACAACAAACAATATACATGCGCCACATATCCAAACATGTATACACACACTTACACACACTCTAACCATCAATCAAATGCAAGAGAAGTGTTGATGTAGTGGTGAGTTCAGTAAAGATATGCAAAGATGGCAACTAGAAGCATACATATACATATATTTTGGTAAAATTTAAGAAGTTTAAGACTAAGATAAATAAAGTCTTGGAACTCAAGAGGGTAAATAAACCTTATGGCACGTGCAAACCTTCTGTGCAACATACGATTTGCAATTAAGAAAGTGAAGCAATATAAATTTTTCTATAGAGAGGCTATAGCAACATAAGATTTCTATAGAAATAGTTGTGCAACATAAGTTTTTTATAGAAAAAGTTGTGCAACATAAGTTTTTTTTATAAAAAAAAGCTGTGCAACATAAATTAATCTCTAGCAAAAGTTGTGCAACATAAAGTTTTCTTTAGAAAACGTGGTGCAACATAAGTTTTTATATAAAAAAAAGTTGTGCAACATAAGTTTATCTCTAGAAAAAGTTCTGCACCATAAGTTTTTCTATCGGAAAAATTGTGCACGTAATTTTATCTCTACAGAAAGTTGTGCAACATAAACTTTTCTCTAGAAATTGTTATACAACATAAGCCTTTTTTATAAAAAATTTGTGCAACATAAGTTTTTCTTTAGAAAAAATTGTGTTACATAAGTTTTTCTCTAGAAAACGTTGTGCAACATACGTTTATCTATAGAAAAAGTTGTGCAATATAAGTGTTTCTTCAGAAAAAGTTATGCAACATAAGTTTTTCTTCTGAAAAATTTGTGCGACATAAGTTTTTCTTTAGAAAAAGTTGTGCAACATAAATTTGTCTTTATAAAACGTTGTGCAACATACGTTTATCTCTAGAAAAAGTTGTGCAATATAAGTTTTTCTTCAGAAAAAGTTGTGCAACATAAATTTTTCTTTAGAAAACGTTGTGCAACATACGTTTATCTCTAGAAAAAGTTGTGCAATATAAGTTTTTCTTCAGAAAAAGTTGTGCAATATAAGTTTTTCTTCAGAAAAAGTTGTGCAACATAAGTGTTTTATAGAAAAAGTTGTGCAACATAAGTTTTTATATAAAAAAAAGTTGTGCAACATAAGTTTGTCTCTAGAAAAAGTTCTGCACCATAAGTTTTTCTTTAGAAAAAGTTGTGCAACATAAATTTGTCTTTATAAAACGTTGTGCAACATACGTTTATCTCTAGAAAAAGTTGTGCAATATAAGTTTTTCTTCAGAAAAAGTTGTGCAACATAAATTTTTCTTTAGAAAACGTTGTGCAACATACGTTTATCTCTAGAAAAAGTTGTGCAATATAAGTTTTTCTTCAGAAAAAGTTGTGTAACATAAGTGTTTTATAGAAAAAGTTGTGCAACATAAGTTAGTTTTTTTTATAAAAAAAAAACTGTGCAACATAAGTTAATCTCTAGGAAAAGTTGTGCAACATAAGCTTTTCTACAGAAAAAATTGTGCAACATAAGTTTTTATATAAAAAAAAAGTTGTGCAACATAAGTTTGCCTTTAGAAAAAGTTCTGCACCATAAGTTTTTCTATCGGAAAAAGTTGTGCAACATAAGTTTTTCTTTAGAAAAAGTTGTGCAACATAAATTTTTCTTTAGAAAATTTTCCCTAATTTTATAATCGTCAATAATATTATTGTAATCAATTAGTTTTCTTTTCCTGTTAACAAGCTTTTGGTTGAATGACACTACAACAAGCTTTTTTGTTTTCCATTTTTCCCCAAATTCGCCAAACTACAGCAAACTTTTAACGTCAAGTACTTTAATTTTTGTTTATTTTTATTTTTTTGTGCAAAAATTAACTTTGTTAGTTTACAAAAAAATACAAAAAAGTTTTTATAAATTTAAATTACTCTTGAAAACAACAACATAAAACATAAATAAAATTCAACAAAATCAGCAGCAGGAGCTTTATTTAATTGCTCAGAAAATAACAAAAACAATAAAAGAACGTTTTGCTTTTTATGATTTTTTTTGTTGAAAAAAGAAAAGTTTTTAATATTTTGTCAATTGTTATTATTGTTGTTTGGTTGATTATATTGTTGTAGTTACAACACAAGTACAACAAAACATTTTGTTCATTTTACCTTTTTTTTTTTTTGCTGCTGTTAATGGGTCCAAAATAAAATGCACAAGAGTAGTAAAGTGTGCTTCAGTTATGAATTTTTAACTGAATGTTTTTATTTTGCGGAAATTGAAATATATTTTACTATTGTTGAAGCAAATTTTTATATTGCTTTTGTGATTTTGTCTCGCTCTTGGTTGATATTTTGCGTTACAAAGTTTAGGTGCAGTTTTAAATCATGTGCATGACATGTTCCTATAAAATCGTAACAAACAACAGGATGTCATAGAATAATAGTGTCGTTTTAATAAATCTGAGAAATTTTTTTTTAGGGCATTTAATAATTTTAAATAAGTTTAAATTTTGTGGCAAAAAATATTTGGATTTTGAGGGTTTTTGGAGAAAAAATTTGTGTGAGTTTTTCTATATAGAAAAAGGTTGTGGCCAAAAGAGTTTTTCTCTATAGAAAAGGTTTTGGCCAAAAGAGTTTTTTATTTATTGTATTATAAATTATTTTACTCTCCTATTATTTCTTCCTCCTTACGTGTATAGCATCATTTATTCTCCGCCTTATCTAAATCTAATGTTCCTGAATTCCCTGACATTTAGTTCACTATCACTACATTACTTAATCATCAGTGTTTGTGTTTATTTTTTCTTGAAAAATTAGTTACACTTAATGGTAGATTTATTTATACAACCAACACACGGATTCCTATAAAAATCTAAATATTTAAATCATAAGGGAACGAGGAACGAGGAAAAACACACTCAAACACAGAGAGGGAAAAAGTTTAATTTACGCTTATATCGAGAATAACAACAAATACAACAACAACAACAGCAAGAATATTTTGTGAATATTTGCTGATATTTCATAAAACAAAATATGTTTGTGGTTGCTGATTTTCTGTTTATTTAATACAATATGATTGATGGATTTTTTATGCAATATAAAACAGTGTTTTTTTTTTGCTTCAGCCAGAATACTTGAAATTAAAAAAGCAGGCATTGGAGAAATACAACAGAGATGGAAATTATGAAAGTGTAAAGGATTTGTTAATAACAGAACAAGAATCTGAAGCAGAAGCTGAACTAGAACTAGAACCTGCACCTGAAGAAGAACTTGCTGTAGAACTAGATCACGAACCTGGGGCCAAATTACCGCATTCGTGATCGAATGAGCTATCGTATCGAAAAATGATTTCGATATCGAAATTATGATAAAATGTACTAAATATCTTGCTCGATATCGAATGCCATAATCTCAAATAAGAAAATTACTATCAATTTTACTCGATATTGAATGCGGTAATTTGGCCCATTAATTAGATTGAACTAGAACCTAAACTAAAACATGAACTAGAACCTTAATAAGAACAGTTTAGGTTCAAGCAACATGAACTAGAATCTAAACTAGAACCTGAACCAGAAAGTGAATTGTAAACTAAACTAGAATCGTTTTTCACATCTCAATTAAAGAATTCCCTTCTCTGTTTGTTGCTATAGACCTTGTATATTACTATTTACTTGGTCCTTCGTTTAAGTGGAAAACTCTATTACAATATACACATACATTACCAGCTCATAGGATAATACATCAAGAGCTTTGATAACTCTGTTAAATATAAGTAGGATTCTGTTTTTATTTTAAGCACTTTAAGTACTCAATTGTGGATTACAGATTATTTATGATATCGTTGATATAAAACTGGTGGCAGGCTGCTACGAATAAAATGATAAAAATCAAAAGTTTTCCAATAAAACTAAACGAAATGTTAGTCATGATAAATAAAGGTGTTTTTTTGTGTTTAGTATTGCTAACCTCTTTAGTAATTAAATTTGTAGCATGAACTTATTATTATCATTTTCTGTCTCTCATCTAAATATAGACACAAATAAAACCATTAATGTAATTATAATAATGTATCTGGCAAAGTTACTTTTTTATTACTATTTTTTTTTTTTTGAATTCACTGTGTAAGTGGTTAGAGTAAAAAACAAATCAAACAAAATTTGTAATTTGCCAAAAGTATGGGTATTTAAAGGTTAAACAAGCAGAGGGCACAGAAAAAATAAATATACGAGATCAAAAAGCTAAACCGAAAAAGGTTTAAACCAACTTAGCAAATCTAGAAAACAAACTAAACCATGCCGCATCACACCACCACCACCACCACCACAGCCTGGCACAAAACCAAATCTAGACAAACAGTCAACATACAGCAGAGTGAAATTGAAATGTTGACGTCGACAATGATGCTGATGCTGATGGGACAGACATGAGCTGGTTGTAGTAATATGTGGGTGTTATATTATCATATGCAGTTGGAATATTTTTCGTCCCTGTATTTGTGTTTGTTTGAAATTTTAATAAAATTTTCATATTGGCAAATCCATTATGAATATTACGCAAAGTAAATGAAAAGTTTAATGGCAAACAAATAGAGAAAAATGTTAAGGCAAAGCAAAAAACTCTAGGCCAGTAAAAGTTGTTTCATAATCACGGCTGCAACGTTTTAACAAAGAGACTATATATAACAATTTGTAACAGGAATGGCAACATACGTTTCTCTATAGATAATGTTGTGCAACATAAGTTTTTTTCTAGCAAAAGTTAACAACATATGTTTTTCTCATGAAAATATTTTGGAACATGAGTTTTTCGATAAAAAAGTTGTGCAACATAAGTTTTTCTCTAAAAATGTTGTGCAACATTAGTTTTTCTCTAAAAAAAAGTTGTGCAACACAGGTTTTTCTCTAGAAAAAGATGTGCAACACAGGTTTTACGCTAGAAAAAGTTTTGCAACACAGGTTTTTCTCAAGAAAAATATGTTGTTCAATAGAAAAAGTTGTGCAACATGAGTAGTTCTATAGAAAAAGTTGTGCAACATGAGCTTTTCTATAGAAAAAGTTAGGCACCATGAATATTTCTATAGAAAAAGTTGTGCAACATGAGTTTTTCTATAGAAACAGTTCTGCAATACAGGTTTTACTCTAGAAAAGGTTGTGCAACACAGGTTTTACTCGAGAAAAAGTTTTGCAACATGAGTTTTTCTATAAAAAAAAGTTGTGCAACATAAGTTTTTCTCTGACAAAAGTTAACAAGATAATTTTTTCTCATGAAAAAGTTTTGCAACATGAGTTTTTCTATAAAAAAAAAATTGCGCATCATAAGTTTTTCTCTGGCAAAAGTTAACAAGATAATTTTTTCTCATGAAAAAGTTTTGCAACATGAGTTTTTCTATAAAAAAGTTGTGCAACATGAGGTGTTCTATGCAACATGACTATTTCTATAGAAAAAAGTTGTGCAACATGAATATTTCTATAGAAAAAGTTGTGCAACAAGAGTTTTTCTATATAAAAAGTTATGCAACCCAAGTTTTTTTGCTCTAGAAAAAGTTGTGCAACACAAGTTTTACTCTAAAATTGGGCAACATAGGTTTTTCTCTAGCAAAAGTTAACAACATAAGTTTTTCTCTAGAAAAATTTGTGCAACATGAGGTGTTGTATGCAACATGACTATTTCTATAGAAAATGTTGTGTAATATAAGTATTTCTATAGAAAAAGTTATTCAGCATGAGTTTTTATATAAAAAAAAAAGTTGTGCAACATGAATATTTCTATAGAAAAAGTTGTGCAACAAAAGTTTTTCTATATAAAAAGTTATGCAACTCAAGTTTTTCTCTAGAAAAAGTTGTGCAACATGAGTTTTTCTATAAAAAAAAGTTGTGCAACATGAATATTTCTATAGAAAAAGTTGTGCAACATAAGTTTTTGAATGAAAAAAGTTGTGCAGCATGAGTTTTTTAATAGAAAATGTTAGTGTTTCTTTAAAAAATGTTGTGCAACACTACATTTTCTCTAAAAAAAACTGAGCACCATCAGCTCTTCTTTAGAAAAGTTGTGTTTGAAGCACCTTCTGAAAGCCTAATTAAAGTGACCTTTTAAAATATATAGTACCTAAAAAATACCTCAACATATGCATGTTATGATTATACATTTATGAATTAATGGTCATAAATACTTATACAAAGAACTGCAAAGCTTGACTGACCTGCCAGCCAATACCACTGCCTAAATTATGCTCATCATGGTCATACATGCTATTGAAATTTTGTGGAATTTTCACTTTTTTTCTCTCTCAATATATGTTTTTTTTTTTGTATTTCCGTTATAGCCTCCATTATATCAGTGTTTCCAACAATATGGAAACAGAAAAAAATAAATTAAAAGGCGTTGTTAGTAAAGTAAATGTTGACGTAATAAATTTACGTGATTGAAATGTTGCCATCAAAATCACACTCATCACACATACAGCAACAAAACAAAAATTGTATATTTTATGAATAAATCTAAAAAAAAGGAACAAAATCCCCTTAAATAATTGAAAAAAGAAACTATCGCGTATTCATAATTGAAAAAAAGGAATGAACATGAATATGAATGTGGTTATTAGAGTAACAAAGACTGCGATGATGAGGCAGGTACTGATGAGAATGATGATGATGATTTTATATAATTCCAACATTTGAGGTAAGCATAAATGCAACAAACTTAAAGGATGTTGCTAAAGAATATTTAAAATTTACAATAATAAAACGCTTTAGTAGTTATTTAGATAGCTTGTTTATAGGAATTATGAACCATATTAAGTTTAGAAAACAAATTTACTTTCCCTGCAATAAGTTGACCCCTTAAAACCACCTACATTTCCTCATAAATTACTTCTCCAGTTGCCCAGCACAAAATCTAATGAAAAGTGATACAGGAAGGCACCCTTTTACCATTTATTTTAAAGTGTTTATATGAAAATACCCAAAAAAAAAAACCTTGATATTTTTACAACATAAATGGCTACAAAACACTGTATTTTATTTTGCATTGAAAAGAATCAACAACATCCAACCAAAACCGCAATTTGGCAAAATGAGTATTACGAACAGAACGTTGATGATGAACGAGACTCAAAACAAACAATTAACGCTTGAGTGATTTTGATAAATTTTTCTGAAACTTTTCATTACGTTCCTTTTTTTCTCACCCAAAAAATTTTGCGAAAAGGAAAAACAGTCTAATAAAAAGTGTATAAAATTTAAATAAAATTATTTCGTAACAAGACAATAAATATTTTACATAAAAATTTAATTAGAAGAGACAAAAAGCGCCACCAAAAAATAATATTAATTAGGGGAAAATATAATTAAAATTTCTTTTAAACACAAATATAGGAAAATTGAATATTTTCCTGTTATTAAGTAGAAATAAATATACATTAAGTGTAATTAAAAGACAATACTTGGGATAAATTGAAGCGTAAGATTTTCAATATTTTTAATTTATACAAGATTTTCTGGATTTTATGTTTTTAAATGAAATCAATAATGAAACCAACTTGAGAGAAAAAAGCCTTGATAAGACAGATGTCTATAGAAATGTATCTTGATGAGACAGATTTCTATAGGAAAGTGTCTGTATGGGACATATTTCTGTAGGGAAGATTTATATTGCAATGTGTCTTGATGAGACAGATTTCTATAGATATCTTCATGTGACAGTTTTCTATAGAAAAGTGTCTTCACGAGACAGAATTGAAAAGTGTCTGCATGAGTCAGATTTCTATAGAAAAGTGTTTGCATGAGACAGATTTCTCTAAAAAAGTGTCTGCATGAGACATATTTTTCTAAAAAAAAGTGTCTGCTTAAGTCAGGTTGAAAGGCGTCTTGATGAGACAGTTTTCTATAGATATCTGCATGATCTTTATCATCTATCTATCATTCTATTGGAAAATATATGCATGAGACAGATTTCTATAAGAAAGTGGGACGGATTGCTATAGGAAAGTGTCTGTATGGGACATATTTCTATAGGGAAGTGTCTGCATGAGATAGATTTCTATACATAAATAGCTGCATGAGACAAATTTCTATTGAAAGGTGTCTTGATGAGATAGATTTTTATAGATATCTTGATGGAACAGATTTCTATTGAAAAGTGTCTCCATGGGACGAATTTCTATAGAAAAGTCTCTGCATGAGACAGATTTTTATAGAAAAATATCGACATGTGACAAATTTCTATTGAAAGGTCCTGATGAGACAGATTTCTACAGATATCTTCATGAGACAGATTTCTATAGAAAAGTGTCGCCATGGGACGGATTTTTATAGAAAAGTTTCTGAATGAAACAGATTTTTATAGATATCTGCATGGTACAGATTTCTATTGAAAAATGTATGCATGAGACAGATTTCTCTGAAAATGTGTCTTCTTGAGTCAGGTTTCCATAGAAAAGTTTCTGCATGAGTCTGGTTTATATTGCATGAGACAGATTTCTATAAAAAAGTGTCTGCATGTCTCATGTATTCATTTTTTATCGTATACAAGTATATAAATTTAATAAAATTTTCCAAAATTTCATAAGCTATGAAAGAATTTCCCTTATTTTAAAAAAATTTCTTCAAAGGAAATTTTATTTAAAAACCTATGTTCAAAAATGTTGTTGTGTTCATCATGATCTTTAATATAAATTTTTTAAGAATCTTTAAGAATTGGTTGTAAAAAATTAACCTTCAAGGGAAATTTAATTTAAATACCCATTTTCCAAAATTGTGATTTTTGCATAATATTTGTTCGTCATTAATATAAATTTTATAAGATTTTTTTCACTTCATTAATTTATTTTTTTTAAGACACACATATTCAAAAATTTATAAGTTTTTTTATAAGTTTTTCTAAAAATTTCCCTGGTTGTAAAAAATTTCCTCTTAAAGGATATATTTGTAAAAAATCTATTTTCAAAAATGTTATTATTAATTTACAAAGAAGGGAATTAGGTATAAAATTTAATTGTAAATGGTTTGTTAACAAATCTAACATAAATATACCAATTGAAGCACAATGGGTTCTCTTATTAGGTCATAAACACATGCTACCGACGGAAAGAGAACATTTTCCAGTTTTGAAAATTATAACTGAAAGAGAGGATTTAGTACAGACACTTAGGAAAAAAGAGGAACAGGAAATAGCAAGAACAAAACTGACTACAAGTATAGATAACCACATTAATAAAATGAGACTAACTAATAGGGATAAGTTTATATTGGACAAAGTAAAGAAGACAGATAGATTTTTGAGATCTAATAGGGACATTATTATCTAAAATGCAGACAAAGGGAATACAACGGTGGCAATGAATAGAACTGATTATGAGTTAAGAATAAATGATATTATAAGGGATGATTCTAATAATAGGAGATTAGATAAGGACCCTACTAATAAACTGCAAAAGATGAATAATAATTTAGTTCAGGAACTTTTTACTAATGACATAATTACAATTACAGAAAGGAATAAATTTAAAACTAATACAGCAATGGCACCTAGGCTATATGGTCTTCCAAAAATTCATAAAATGGATTTTCCATTGAGACCAATATGTTCAATGATAAATTCTCCATCATATGAACTGTGTAAATATATAACAAGAATTCTTAATAAAATTACTGAAAATTCAAAATATAATGTTAAGGATTCTCTTCAATTTAAAGACAGAATTAAGAATTTTACATTAGATAATGAGAGATTAATTTCTCTTGATGTAGTTTCATTGTTTCCTAGCATTCCAATAGACTTAGCTATTAATATAGTAGAAGAAAAATGGAATATAATAAGGAAACATACTAATATGGAAAAGGACTTATTTTTACGTATTCTTAAATTTTGTATAATAGATAGTAGATATTTTCAATTAAATAATCATATATATAATCAAATGAAAGGACTTCCTATGGGTTCATCAGCTTCTCCGATTGTAGCAGATATAGTTATGGAAAGGTTATTAGATATATGTGTTGAAAAATTAATTATAAAACCGAAGATCTTGACAAAATATGTTGACGATTTATTTTGTATAATTTCTGAATCAGGAATAGAGCAAATGTTAGATATTTTTAACTCATTTCATGCAGACATTAAATTTACAATTGAAAGGGAATCTAATTCAAGAATATCGTATTTGGACACCTTGATAATTAGAAGAGGAAATAGGATATTAATAGATTGGTATCAAAAACCAACATCGTCTGGTAGAATTATTAATTATTTCTCGAAACATCCAAAGAGAATAATTATTAATACAGCTAAAAATTTTATAGAAAGAGTTCTAAAAATAAGTGATTCAGAATTTAATGGAGATAATAAAAAGAAGATTTCAAATATTTTAACTGATAATAGCTTTCCTAAACAATTAGTAACAGATTTATTAATACGTCATGATAATTATAGAATAAATAACCGAAATAGTATTACAGAACAGAGGATTTATAAGTCGGTAACATATATACCAAAATTTTCAGAAAGATTAGAAAAATCAAATATATATGATAACAAAATATACAAAATAGCTCATAAATCTTTTAATACAGTAGGTAAACTATTTACTAAAATGAAAGATAAAATAAAGAGAATGGATATGTCAAATATTGTTTATAAAATACCATGTAAGGAAAATGATAGTGGACAGTGTAATAAAGTATATATAGGTACAACGAAGAATAAACTAAAGACTAGGATAGCAGGACATAAATCAGATCAAAGATATAGAAATACATCACAAAAAACAGCTTTATCATTGTGCTAATCTAAACCATTATCCAGATTTTGAAAATACAACGGTTTTAAACACAGAAAATAATTATAAACGTAGATTTATGTTAGAAATGTTACAAATTATAAAGGTTCCGACAATTTCGAGAATTAATTTTAAGTCAGACACTGAAAATGTAGCACAAAATTATAGACAATTTATAAAAATAGAAACGGAAGTTAAAAAAATAATTTATTTAGATAAGGTTTCATTTGAAAAATATTTCTTTGTTTTTTGAATTTAAAAATTTTTTAATTTGTTAGTTATTATTAAATTTGTTATAATTTGTTAAAAATTTGTAAAATTAGGAAGAAAAAAACCCTGACGAAGGCACTCAGGAAGGAAGTGCCGAAATATTGGATTTAAAATAAATGTTAAATAGTTTTTATATATAAAAAAGACCTTAAGCTTGAAAAATTAGTAATAATTATAAATATTAAAGTATTTTCAAAAATTTCCCTAGTTGTGAAAAATTTTCCTTCAAGGGATATTTTATATAAAATACCATTTTCAAAAATTTTATTAATTTTGCCATACTTGTTAGTCGTTTATTGAATGTTATAACATTTTTTTTAAATTTCCCCAATGCAAAAATATTTCTCTTCTAATGAAATTTTATTTAAGCAACCATTTTTAAAAATGTTTCCCTTGTAGGGAAATTTTATTTCATGACCAATTTTAAAAAATTTTATAATTTTTACAATTGATTTTAATTGTTCTTTTAAATTTGGTAAGTTTTATTGAAGTTTCCCCGTTTTGGAAAAATTTCCCTGTAAAGGAAGTTTTATTTTATGAACGGTTTTCAAAAATTTGGCTAGTTTTAATTAATTTTTGTGCTTAACACTTTTTTAAAATTTGTACAAATTTCCCCAGTTCCAAACAATTTCCTTTGTAGGAAAATTTTATTTCATGACCAATTTTAAAAAATTTTATAATTTTAACAATTGATTTTCATTGTTCTTTTGTAAGTTTTATTGAAATTTCCCCGTTTGTGAAAAATTTAATTTTTTAAGAATATTTTAATTTTTTAAGTTTCCCGTGTTTTAAAAATTTCTCTTTAAGGTAAATTTAACTTTAAAGCTTTGCTTTTTTATTGCTAAATTTTGTAAAGTTTTCCTATATACCTGTTTAAGAAAAATGTCCCCTTATGGGAAATTTTATTTTACAGCAAGTTTTACTTAAATTTGTTGGTCACATTTATTTAAACTTCTTTTTCAATTGATGGTCGTTAGAAATTTGTTGGTATATAATTATCTAGTGTGTGAAATTTGTGTGTCTCACAAAGATATGGGTCTGGTTATGAAATTAAGTGGATTTCACAGTTTATCGTTTAAGTCTACAGAAAAAAAAACCCCAAGCAAAACTTTCCTTAAAACACCCTGAAAACCTTTAAATACCAATAAAGTTTTCCCTCGCATTAATGATGATGTTAAAAATATTGCTGCCGTCTGATAAGCATTGAAAGCTCTTCCTAGCTATTGATTACGATTATAACGCGTTGCTGTAGCGACTGTCTAAAGGTGTTTTGGGAGAAGAGGCTGTGAGTTTGAGTGGTGTGGTAATCAAAGACATTCAATGGTTTTAATAATTTGTGGCGGGTTTAAGGTAAAAATTTAGTTGGTGAAAGTTTTGTCTTCTTGTTTTTTTTTTCTGTTTGATTGGCGGCACATCTTTGTTGTTTAAGGAATTTGTTCAGTAATATATTCAGGAAAATAAAGTTTTTCATTATTCCGTTTTCGCTTTATTATTTATGGAAAAATTTTAGTGTTTTTTGCAAAAAAAAAAATTAGGAATTTAATATTTAAGGGAATAAAAGATTTATGGGAAAATTCATTTCTACTTAAAACTTTTTAAATATAGACAAGTTTTATTTATTGTTTCTTAAAATTTCTATTAATCACTTACAGATCTAAAACCTTTATTAAATGTTTAAAGTTTTTATTAACACTTTCCTATTCTTCCACCGTCAAATTTGACCTTTTTAAACTTTGTTGTTAAATAGTATTTGCAATTTTTTCTTGTTGCTAACAATTGTTTATACGGATTAATGCTTGTTTTCGTTCGTAAATTTCTAACAACTATTATACAAATCTTGTAATTTTTTTCTTCTATTAAAAGAGACATGCTGGCCGGACGGACATAGAGACACTCTTGGAAATACAGTTACACACAAAAGTAAACATTTATTTGTTTATTTGCAATCGCGTTCGTTGCTTTACTCGCTCGCTGGTTTGTTTGTTCACTTGCTGCACTTAATGTAATTAATTTTAATTAAAATCCTACATAATGGTTTGCTGCGTACCATTACAATGTGAAATGATGTTGTACGTTTCTATTTTATTTTATTTTCTCTAGCTTTTGTTTGAACTCCCTGGTTGCAGCAACGGGGGGAGCTTATAAAATAAAATGGAAAAAAATTGAAAAAGGAAATGAAAATGTTCGCTTAAAACCTCATGATAACAGCCGTTTGTAACAAATTCAAGTACAAATTTTATTTAATCACAATGTTTTTCTTTTCCGTAGAGCAACAGCAAAAAAATATTTTTTTTATTTTCCTACGAGCTAAATACTCACACAACTTGTCTGTTGAGGTCTATTATTTATTGTGGCAAAAGAAATATATTCTTTCGTTTTGTATAGAGAACTGCAGCAAGAGTTCTAAAGAGATAAAGGCTTTTTAAAACAAATGAATAGATATCACCAGAATAGTGGCCACTTGTTAAAAATGGAAATCCAGTTAAATTTAAAGAAGAGTGTAAATTAAATATTGGAAGCTGTTTTAAATTAAATTTCACAATTAAATTACAATTGTTTTGCATTAAAAATATCTTATTGAACTAGAATGGAACTAGAACAGAACTAGAACAGAACTCGAACAGAACTAGAACAGAACTAGAACACAACTAGAACAGAACTAGAATAGAACTAGAACAGAACTAGAACAGAACTAGAATAGAACTAGAACAGAACAAGAACAGAACAGAACTAGAACAGAACTAGAACAGAACTAGAACAGAACTAAAACAGAACTAGAACAGAACTAGAACAGAACTAGAACAGAACTAGAACAGAACTAGAACAGAACTAGAACAGAACAAGAACAGAACAGAACTAGAACAGAACTAGAACAGAACTAGAACAGAACAGAACTAAAACAGAACTAGAACAGAACTAGAACAGAACTAGAACAGAACTAGAACAGAACTAGAACAGAACTAGAACAGAACTAGAACAGAACTAAAACAGAACTAGAACAGAACTAGAACAGAACTAGAACAGAACTAGAACAGAACTAGAACAGAACTAGAACAGAACTAGAACAGAAATAGAACAGAACTAAAACAGAACTAGAACAGAACTAGAACAGAACTAGAACAGAAATAGAACAGAACTAGAACAGAACTAGAACAGAACTAGAACAGAACTAGAACAGAACTAGAACAGAACTAGAACAGAACTAGAATAGAACTAGAACAGAACAAGAACAGAACAGAACTAGAACAGAACTAGAACAGAACTAGAACAGAACTAGAACAGAACTAAAACAGAACTAGAACAGAACTAGAACAGAACTAGAACAGAACTAGAACAGAACTAGAACAGAACTAGAACAGAACTAGAACAGAACTAGAACAGAACTAGAACAGAACTAGAACAGAACTAGAACAGAACTAGAACAGAACTAGAACAGAACTAGAACAGAACTAGAACAGAACTAGAACAGAACTAGAACAGAACTAGAACAGAACTAGAACAGAACTAGAACAGAACTAGAATAGAACTAGAACAGAACTAGAACAGAACTAGAACAGAACTAGAATAGAACTAGAACAGAACAAGAACAGAACAGAACTAGAACAGAACTAGAACAGAACTAGAACAGAACTAGAACAGAACTAGAACAGAACTAGAACAGAACTAGAACAGAACTAGAACAGAACTAGAACAGAACTAGAACAGAACTAGAACAGAACTAGAACAGAACTAGAACAGAACTAGAACAGAACTAGAACAGAACTAGAACAGAACTAGAACAGAACTAGAACAGAACTAGAACAGAACTAGAACAGAACTAGAACAGAACTAGAACAGAACTAGAATAGAACTAGAACAGAACTAGAACAGAACTAGAACAGAACTAGAACAGAACTAGAACAGAACTAGAACAGAACTAGAACAGAACTAGAACAGAACTAGAACAGAACTAGAACAGAACTAGAACAGAACTAGAACAGAACTAGAGGAACAAGGCATAACCAGAAGAGGCCTAAATTCTTAATTCTTACTAATACCGTAACCAAAACCAGTAGTTAGCCGACAGGATTACACTCATTGCTATTGCTGTTCACCTAATAAGACGTTTGTATTTCTTAGTTAGTTGTAACCACGTCATAGTTTCTGTTAACAGTCTACAATAAAGAATGAGGTAATTTAGTTAAAGATTGACACCGTTACCCAATCGTACACTCAAGACAAAAGACAGCTCGGTGGTAATACTTCAGAGGAAACAGACCATTGAAGCACCTGGACTGGAACTAGAACCTGATGTAGAAACACTGCAGAACTGAACTGGAAACTGAACTTAAGTAGAAGCTAAACTAGAACTGAAATTGAACTAAAACAAAAAGTTTTATAATACAGTTTTTGCAATAAAATGTTTGCTAGCTTAAGTCGTTTGGACAGAACGATAAACAATAATTGGATTATCTACTTAGTCCTTAATGCTACTATTTCATATGCCACATATATCGATTCCTTACCTTATTATTTAAACATAATTTTTTTTATTTATTTTTATTCAATATATTCACTTAACAGTCAGACTACCTGTCTAACTCGTACTTGTAACTAATAATTATTACAACTGTAAAACATTCTTGTAAACAATTTAACTAAATACTTTAAAATACAAACTGCAACACTTTAAATTTTGCACTGTTTCAGTAAAACAAAGCCAACAAACGAACTAACAATGTTGCACATACTCGCGCCTTGCAACATTTCAAATGAAAAAGACTTTCATTTGTTAAGCAAAGCGTAAATGCAATTTAAAATAAATAAAATACAAAAAAAAAACCCTTCCTACACAAAAAAGGCAAATAAAAGCAAAGTTCATGCGATTTTGTGAAAAACAAACAACAAATAGACAAACAGCCAAACAGACGTTCAACAAAAAAAAACCTGCTGAAACTTGAATGCAGCAACAAAAGCTTTATGCGATCATAGAAATGCATGTAAAATATACAAAATTCTTCCTTTTTTCAAACGAACACAGACATTTGCGCTTTTTTTCTACACGGTTCTTGCAAACAAACACTCTAAAAAGTCTATGTAAACATGTGGGATTTTTTTTAAATACAGAAAACATACAAATAAAGGAAAGGAATATGTTTTTGTTGTATTATTTTTTGTTTTTCTTTACAAAATGCTCTTAATTGTGTTAAAAACACACATAGAATTTTGTAAGAAGAACACAGAAGAAAACAACAAAGTTGTGAAAAACTTTGACCCCTTATACAAGAATTTGGTTTAAAACTTAAATTTCTAGTTAAATTTTATTCTTCACAGCCTTATTTACATACAGACATGTAAATGACCTTTCTCGAACATGCATGGAAATAGAAATTTGTTTTTATTTCTGAACTGGTCAGATAATTTTCTGCTAGAAATTTAACACGAATTTCTGTGTGTGAAGTTTACTTGATAGTAAAGGTTAAAGTTGCCTTGAAAATAATCCAAAATGTTGTTGGAAACACAAAAAGGTCATTAAGGCACATTGAGTGTTAATAATGATAAAATTTAGTGAGAATTTGTATGCAAAACAGGAAATATTTTAAGGGTTAGAAAGAAGTTTTTTTTTAACAATTACATGTAGGAAATAATTTAATGAATTTTGATAATAAAAAGAAGTTTGAAGAAGTTATTGTTTGGAAATGTTTTAAAATTAAAAAAAAGAATAATATGTAAATAATAAAATAATATTACTCATACGTTTAGGAGACTGTAACGTTGCACAGTGGCGCCATTTGCGTTTTTACGTTGCAAAAATCATATCTTTTGAACGGAATAAGATAATTGAACAGTTTAAACAGCATATGATAGATAACTGTTCAGCCTATTAAATGAGCGTTTGGAAAGGGTGCTACGCTTTGTAGGGGCCTACTTATGGGTTATCAAGGTTACAATTAGTAGAAAAATCAATTTAATGGTAATGGATGAATATTTTACAGAAAATTGAAAAAATAAATTTTATAACATGGGTTTATTCAAAACTTCGTCGGCGCTCATGAAAATTTTGATTTTTGCAACCTCGTTTACTCTACGGGCGCCACTGTGCGCCAAAATTTAAAAATTAGTATTTAAAGTACTGCTCAAAATTATAGCGCACTTTTAAAATAAATGTTTCAATAAATTTATGCGGAAAATTAACCCATACAAAAACTATTATTGTTTTTTTCTGTTGACTTTATACTTCTACGAATACAATGAGCAAACAAATGGAAATAATAAAATTTAGATGAAAGAGTGAAAATGGAATGACGACATAATGTCAATATTTGATGTGGCAAAATTGAAGCACATTCTCTTGAAACGTATTGATAAATAAACTGACGGTATATTTTCTCATGGAATTTGATTCAAATATGTTCTATTCCTTCAGTTTTAGTTAAAAATAGTACAGTTTGTGTTAAAATCGCATGGTATTATTACATCATTCCATTGTAATCGTGATTTTTAAATTTGGAATAATGGGTCCGAAAACCGTCACTTTGGAGCAAAAAATTTCTATAAAGGCACTTCTTGCTGAAAAGTTTTCCCATTCAGAAATTTCAAAGAGTCTTAATGTTTCACGAAAATGTGTATATAATGTTGAAAACAAGTTTCTGACAATGAACCACTTACAAATAAACCAGGTCAAGGACGTTCCAAATACACAACATCAGTCTAAGATCGGCAATTGGTGCAAATGTGTAAAAGAAATCGATCAGCTAGTAGTCTTCAACTTTCTTCTGAATGGTCATCTGCCATTGGGAAGTCAATAAGTGCCAGCACAACCGGTCGCCGACTTGTTAACAAAGAATCGAAACAAGGTTCAAACAAAATAAAAGATTAAATTTGTGTAAAAAGTATGCAAACTGAACTGAAAGGGATTGGAATAAGGTGATTTTTAATGACGAATCCACTTTGAATTGATAAATCGTAAAAAGATATCATTTGTTGGACGAACAATGCAGAAGAAGGATTAACCATTTTGCTTCCAGCCAAGAATACAAGGTGGTGGTGGCTCTGTTAGCGTATGGGGATGTTTTACAGCCCATGGTACCAGCTTATTACTCTTTTATGAAGATCGTTTAAATGCTACAAGCTGTATTGATTTAATATCCGAAGAACTTTCATCATATTTTGATCTAAGTTTTGGCGCTGAATAAACTCAAGCCTACTTTCAACAAGACAATGCCTCCTGTCATAAGGCAAACTTTTCGATGGCATGGTTTAGAAACAATAGTATTCCCCTATTAGATTGGCCACAGACATCGCCAGATATCAACCAGTCGAAAACTTGTGGTCTATTTTTTATCGTGACCTTCAAAACTAAAAAATAAGAACTAAAACTGAATTGATCAGCGCTATAAAAGACATTTGGTCTAAAATAACCATAGATGACTGCTACAAATTGGTTAAATCAATTCCAAACCGAATCAAATATATTTTAAAAGCCAAAGGAAGAAGTATTTCATCATATTAAGTTCAAATGTTGATCAACTTTGCATAAAATTAATTAAATTTTTTAAGTGTGCTATAATTATGAACTATTAATTTGAGACTTCTTTTATTAAACAACCTCAATTTTTTTTATTTTTTATTATTTTAAACTGAATTGTGATATTAATTTAAATGAGAATTTTTCCTCTTGCGAGTATTAAAAAAATTTTTTAAAATTTTTTTTTTTTTACTTCGAATAAAAATTTTTTTAAAAGATATTAATTTAAGAAATTTGAAACCAAAAAATAAACCACTTTTTTAATTTTTTGAAAAAATATAATAAATATAAAAAATAAATTAAAGTGCGCTATAATTATAATAAGTCTTGTAATTAAACTATCTTACACTTATATAGGGTGTTTTGTTTAGATGTATACCCCTTTTAACATTTTGTCAGCTGTCAAGTGATTTATGTTTGACGTAGACAAGTCGATAAGGCCGAAACGATTAACCACTTGGATGACAACATTCACCTCATTACTGCCGGTATGTGGAGACACTTTGGTTTTATATTATTTTATTTAATCGAAGTTGTTTTTTATTTTTATTTAAAAAATATTGAAAATAAAGCAAATTAGTTTTTGTTAGAAATTCAAAAAAATATAACACACAATTTATTATTCCAAAGGTATACGGCCACAAATGTTGGAAAAAGTCATCGAAAATTGGACCCACAGATTAGACTACGTCCGAGCCAGTCATATATCAGACGCCATATTTAAATTATAATGCCAAGAGATTATCTTTCTTATAAAATTAAAAAATATCATCTTTGTGTTATTCCATTTCAAAGTTCTATACATCTAAAAAAAACACACAACCATGATTTTCAAAATAAATTTGCACAATTTGAAAGCCTTGTGTACAGGTGTCAGTCTATTCATGGTGAAATGCCAAATTCTACTGGCAAAATGGCCGCCAGTCAAAAAAGTGTTCTAATATAAGTAAGTTCAGTTAGTTTAAGTGAAATTTTTCAAATCACTTTTAAAATTTTATACTAGTAGTGTTTTAAATTTTGAGTAAAATAAAAAAAAATGTTGTCGGTGACACTTTCTTCTTAGAGTTGGAAATTTTTTTTATAGATATCCCACTCGCATCCCATTAACTGACCACAAAGCTTTTAAAGAAAATGATCTAAAGTTTCTTTTGAGGAAAAATAAAAAAAAAAACTCCATTTTGAAAAAAAAAATAAAAAAAATGGGGAAAATGAAAATGATACAAGTGCCAAATATTGAAAAATCCTATTCTTGAGTTAAAAAATAATTTTTTTGATAGATATCCCACTCGCATCCCATTAAGCGATTATAAAGGACTTAAAGTAAATTGTATAAGCTTTTTTTTAAAAAAAAGGCCCAAATTGAAAAAAATTAAAAAAAAATAATTAAAAAAAAAAAAATTTAAAAAAACATTTTTTAAAAATTAAAAAAAAAATATTTTTGAAATGCTTGAAGAAATAGCTATCTAAAGTCCTTTGGACAATTTTTGCTAGGACCAATAGGTAAAAAGTTACAATCATTTAAAAAAAAACCCCCTGTATGACCAAAATTGACCAAAATTTCCAACTTTGACCCCCTCTAACTCCGGCACTTCTGGAGTGATAGCGCTGAAAATTTGTGTCTGACCTAATCTCCAATAGTACTAACGTTGGTGCAAATTTCCTCATTTCCTGTATGACCAAAATTTACCAACATTTCCAACTTTGACCCCCTCTAACTCCGGTACTTCTGGAGTGATAGCGCTGAAAATTTGTGTCTGGCCTAATCTCCAATAGTACTAACCTTGGTGCAAATTTCACATGACGTGAAATTCACCATATATTTATGTTAAGTTTCTTCTTATATTCTTTTCATTTTATTTTTATTTTTCTTATGTTGTTTATATATCCCTGTAAATGTTTAATATATGAAACTATTTCAAACTATTTTAGTTACCTAGCATGAGTAATAAATATTGCCTCAATATTTAGTTTTTTTTTTTTCAAAACATTCATAATCCTTTAGCCAGTTCTATCCCTAACAGCAAACAACCATTTAACAATATTTCAAATTATACCAAACGGAAATACATTTCTAGCAAAATTTATGAGTCAAGGAAATATTACAAGAAGGTTTCTCCACTCAAAGGAGGCGGTTTAAATAAAGTCTAATCAAATGTAATTTATATACAATAAAAATTAAATGAAATTTTAAATTGCACTTAAAAAGGGAAAGAAAAAATTTCAAATGTATTTTGTTAGGAAAAGTTTTTTGTTGGTGTTTAACCTGTTTTTTTTTTTTTGAGCAAAAATATAGTACAAGTGACGTTTAATAAAGTTTTTAAAAAGAATTTCAATTAAATTTAATTTATGACATTTAATTTTCTTGTATACTGCCAAGAATATTTGCCATAAAACCGTAGTTAATGTCTTCTTTAGCCGAAGTTTATTTTTTTTTTCTTCATTATTTAGCTGGTAGCTATAGCAAGTTTAAATGTTTTCAAATGCTTGTAAAATTTCAAGTAAACATACATACTAGATACTCGCATGTAAAAATCAGTATCTGTGTGTGTGAAGCTGTAGTGTTAATATCCTTGTTTTAACATAATGTTTATATGCAAATGTGAGTGTTTGTAGTTAACCCTTTAAGCGTGTTAAATTTTATGTTCTTACATGTGTTTGTTTATTTGAAAAAAAACACACACACACACACACATATACATTTTTATGCTGCTAACAAATTCCTCGTTACATATGTTCGTTAGTCCTTAAATTGCCGCTTGTTTTTTTTAGATTCTTTTCTTTTAAATTTAAATAAATTCTTAACGTTCTTATTTTAATAAGAATATATAGTTACATGCTTACAGTGGAGGAGAAAATAAAGAAAAGTTAAATTAAAGTAAAAAGACAACTTTTTTTTAAGCGGTCCAAGGCCCCCTGGTGTTAATGTAAGTCATTGTGCTCTTCTGAAATATTTTAGAAATCTTCAGGAAATAGTAAATAGAGCAAAAATTGATACAAATATAACAAATACCCATTAGTAGAAGCTTACAAACCCCAAATTATGAAACATCAAAAAAGCGGCTATAAGCCCCCCTCTGGCCAATTTCCTAAAACGAGCACTTGGCAATTGTAGACATTGTAATCATTCCCAAAAAACCCTCTACATTTTCTCAACTACTTCAAGCCATTTCTTACTACTGCCATTCCTCAAAATCATACTTCCCCACTGTAAATTGAGCGCACACTAACCCTGTCTACATACTAAGTACATGTATGAGTAACAACAGTTTTAGTATATGTCTATACATACATGTATTCCCCTATATTATCTATATAGATGTGTATGTGTTAAGTTTATGTTATTTCATGCTTAATGCCAGGAGGCAAACACAACGGAAATGATTCGCCGTAATTTTCCTTTGTGTAATCAACTCCATTTCATTTTTGTTCAGTTCTGTTTTGTTCATCTATTCTTTTGTATGCTAAACAATTTTTAGATTTTCTTTTAGCACATACATATATAAAACATACAGGAAACAAACAGTTTTTTTTCACATACATATTTATTTGCCAGTTTCATTTTTAATATTTTTAATCAAATTCTAAAACCTAAAGAATTGAGAAAGAAAATTAGTGAAAACAATTTCAGGCTGCAAATTGAGTCGTTGTCTTGTTGCAGCACATTTTATATTTATGGAAATTAGGGCTTTATTAAAGTTTTGATTAGAGTTATGGGGCAGTAGAACAAAATAGCTAAAAAAAAAATTTATAAAAAAATCACAGATCTCTAGGTTCTAAAGAGTGACTTTTTTTGAAAGCTTCCGGATTTGATTTAAAAACAAACACATAAAATTTAGAGAAATGTATGAAATCTTGATTCTATATAATTCAATGCTTAAAACTGATTTCATGTAAATAATGAGCATGGATGGCCACGCCTCATATTCTCAAAAACTGGGTCTAATTTTGGCATACTTTATACATTATAACGGCCGGCATCGCACGAATAAATTCTTCAACATTAGCTTACATTTAGTCAACCATTGCGGGCTTGTCGCTATAGATAGAGGTCTTAACATAGCCCCACAAAAAATAGTATAAAGGTTTTAAATAGCACGATCTCGACGGCCCCAAACTTCAAATAAATTTTTCACTGAACTCTTCTCTCAATTGGACCATTATGTCGCGTGCTGTGTGGCAGGTGACACCTTCTTGTTAAAGCCACATATCAGCCAAGTCCAGGGGAGTTACTCCGTATTTCGATTCGAAAAGAAAATCATTCGAAATTGTATACTTTTTACATTGTATTTTGAAAGCTTTTGCTTTCGAATCGAAATACGAAGTAACCCCCCAGCTCTTTGCTTTTGGGCAAAAAAGAATATGTTGTAATCATTGCACGGTAGCGTTCGCCATTCACAGTAACGTTCCTGCATTTGTCGTCTTTGAAAAAGTACGGTTCAATGATGTCAATGGCCCATAACCATACCAAACAGTGCATATCTGGGGATGCATTGAAAGTTCTTGCAATACTACTGACTACTCTTCACACCAAATACTACAATTTTGATGTATCTGTTCAACAGGAAAAGATCACTGAACACAATTTTCAATGGATGAAGTGGACAATGCAATTTCATCAACGAGCATGAATTTATATAATGAAAATCAATAATCTGTAAGCGTTATGCGTTGGCAAAGGTACGGTCACACTTGGCAAATATTTGCCGAAAAAGACTTGAACACTAATTTAAATATATTTGAACTCGTTTATTTATTTAAAATAAAAATTTCGTTTTTTTTATTTGATGTTGTTTGATCTTGCAAAAATCTTGCAAGAGTAAAAAACGTCAAACAAATTTGTACTAAAACAACTGTTTACGCTTTTTTCAGCAAATATTTGCCAAATGTGACCGTACCTTAAGTCAATTTATGATTAAACTATAGACAAAACTGAGCATGTTTAACAGTAACATGTGACACGCAAGGATAGGAGCAGCCGAAAATAGTCGTGTCAAAAACAAAGCTGCTAAAAAATTACCCTTTAATTTAGGTTATAGTTCAAGTTCTAACGGGTCCGCCATCTAACGTTTGTTTTTTTAACTAGTGCTTATTTCGTGAATGGTAACACTTAGCTCATGTCTGATTTGACAGATAATTAGTTTTATCCTGCCGCTGAACGAATATGGTTGTGTATACGCTTGAAAAAAGCGGGGAAATATTGCGACATTACTCTAAAAATCATGGCAATGTTACAGAATGTGTGCGAAAATTGCGTACGAATTTTGGAAGAAGAGAAGCACCGTCAGCTCCGTATGTTCGTTATCTTGTGAAAAAAGTGAAAGAAACTGGCATCCTCATCAATAAACCAAAGCGTGAAAAGCGAAAAACAGTGCGTACACCGGAGAATATTGCTGCTGTGGCAGAAAGAGTACGTAAAGCGCCATCAACATCAATTCACCGTCGTTCTCAACAATTGAACATTTCGGAGACATCATGGAGACGAATTTTGCATCAAAACCTTGGTATGACACCATACAAAGTCCAAAAAAAAAATCATATTTTCAGATGCAGCTCATTTTGATCTTGGCGGGTATGTAAACAAGCACAATTGTCGCATTTGGGGGACAGAAAACCCGCACGGACACATTGAAAAGCCGATGCACCCAAAACGAGTCACTGTTTGGTGCGGATTTTGGTCCAGAGGCATAAATGGGTAATTTTTCTTCTAAAATAAGCAAGGAGTGGCCATTACAGTCATTGGCGATCGTTATCGGGTCATGTTGAACGAAATAAGTGGAGGATATTGGCAACATTTGGTTTCAACAGGACGGTGCTGCGTGCCACACAGCCGAAGCTACACTCGATATTTTGCGCCCTGTTTTTGAAGATCGTATTATCAGCCGTAGAGTTGATATCGTTTGACCACCTGGGAGCTGAAATTTGACCCCGTTGGACTATTATTTGTGGGGTGCCGTCAAAGATAAGTGCAACGCCGACAAGCCAGAGACAACTGACGCTTTAAAGGACAATATTCGTGAAGCCATTGCTGAAATACAGCTGCACACAATCGATAATGTGCTTAAAAATTGGACCGATCGTGTAGGCTACTGCATGGCCAGCCGAGGCAGCCATTTGAATGAAATTATTTTCCATTATTAACCGGATGGATTGTACTTTCAAATAAAAAAAGACATTTGAGAAAATATTCAGTAGTTTTTTTTATAGCATTTTCAAGAAAAAAAAAGTTATTTGGCGGACCCTTTAGGTCAGGATCTAGGTGAGGTTCTTACTCAAGTTCTAGTTTAGGTTCAAATTCAGGTTCAAGTTGAAGTTCTAGTTCAGGTTAGAGTCCAGCTTCTAGTTCAGATTTAAGTTAAGGTTCTTAATAAGTTTCTAGTTAAGGTTGTGTAGTTCAGTTCTAGTTAAGGTTCTTGGTTCTAGTTTCGGTTCTAGTTAAAGTTCTTATTCAGGTTCTAGGCCAGGTGCTAGTTCTGGCTGCAGTTCAGTTCTATTGAAGACTGCTGGTTCCAGTTTAGGTTCTTGTTAAAGTTCTTTTTAAGCTTCTGGGGTTTAGTTCAGTTTCTAGTGCTGTTCTAGTCTCTTTTCCAGTGTATCTTTTTAGCGCCTATTAGAATATCTTATTCTATTATAGTTTATTTTCTCCTTGAAATTCTGCCATATATTATTATTATTATTATTTTTTGCCATTAAAATTTCTTTCAATTTACAATTAATTCAATCACACATCATAATCAGTTAAGCAAAAAAAAATCTAGCAGACATCTTTAAAGCAAAATCTTTTTGGTCCATTGCAACTCCTTACTTTCACTAAGAAAATTCATATGCACGACTAAATATCTCTCTACAAAAACTATTTTATTTGTTGTTCCTTCAAAACACAAAGTATTTACTGGCAAATAAAAGAAGTTCAAATGACTTTATTGTGTGAGTAAAATCATGCAGAAACTTGCACATACACTGACAATGGGCAATCTTTTAGTTTACTTGGCTGGCTGTGTATGCCAATTACAAAAAGTGATTTTCCTTGAAGCTCGAACTCCCTTTTGGGGAGTCTTTAAAGAGATATAAATCCGACAGTGTAAAGACACTAAGCATTAAGACAGTTTCAAGTAGTCAAAAGAAACAAATAACAATTTCGTTTATATGAAATCAAACAACGACATCTAAGTTCGACATCATGTGTGAGTTGTGCAAGTTGTGAGTTATTAGAAAAAGGACTTTGCTAGCGATGTATTATATATGTAGGATAACGTTATAAAACGTGTCATGCCAACATGGTCGGAAGTTATAAGACATATGAACTAGTCATCACTAAACTGTCGCAAGGAGTTGCTGGTGTCTCTGTTGTATTTTACTGGTTTCTGGCGTTTGGCAAGTAACAGTTTGGTAGGAGTCTGTATGCTATAAAGCTCAATGTTAATAGTTGTTTGTTAGATGCTGCTGTATTGAATGTTTTTTTCTTTGATAATTCTATTAATATCCGGGATATTGATAGTATTTGAGTAGCAAGGATTATAAAGATTGATTTGCTTTGCTTTAAGGAGACAAATTATAAAGCATATTTGTATGTAACTGGTAAGTAGGTATTGAGAACTGTTGGGAGTAGAAAGCAGTTTGATGTGTTTGATAATATTAATTTCGCTAATGTAGAAATATTTAAAAGAAAACTTCAGGCTAAACACAAACAGAACAAAAAATTCAACAGAAATGAAAATGATAATTTAAATTTACTTTTTGTTACAAAAGTTACTGCCATTTAAACGTCTTAATTTTTTCTTCAAGTTTTCTACTAAAACTTGACATCATTCTTTTAGGCTAAACAAATGTTTGACCAACTTTTGCTTCTCTTTTATATAATAACAAAATATTTTGGGTTTTTTTTTTTTTCTTCAAAAATGTTTGGCTTTGGTTAAACAAAACTAACATACTTCTATTACAAGTCTAAATAGGAAAAGTTAAAAAAGTGCTTATAACTACAAAAACGTCCAACTCTCAACAACAAGAGCAGTAACAAAACTAAGAAATAACAACAATTACAACTTTATACCTCTCTATGGTAAACTTAATTTACAATTAGTGTAAATCTAAATCAAAAAAAAAAAAAAAAAACTAAAAGGAAGAAAACAAGTCTAAAAGGGAGTTGGCGGGGTTTACAGCTATAGAAAAGTCATATAAATATGTACAATATGATATTGTTGCAGGGCTTAACCACAAATATATGGGTACTCGTAAACATTTTTGTGTAAGAAAATTATATTAGCATTTTAGCAACAGTGAGGCAAACAAGTGGACACACATAAAGAGCAAAGTTGTTTTTAGTGTTTTTAAGCCCTGCTGCCACAAATATTTAATTATCACGGGCATGTCCTCTCCTATCGTTTTTTTTTCATAAAAACTTAAGAATTTTTTATAAAATTTTTTATTCGAAGGTTTACTTCTAGTTAAACATAAAAAATAAATTTCAAATAAATTTTCTAGTTAAACATAAAAATTTATTTGAAATTTATTTTTTATGTTTAACTAGAAGTAAACCTTCGAATAAAAAAGTTTATAAAAAATTTTTACAATTAATACCCGCAAGAGGAAAAATTCTCATTCAATAAAAACTTAAGTAAATTTTTGTCACTCACTGTTCTCTTATCCACCAAAACGTCTTATAAACTGACCGTCTCTACTCTAGATTTCCTATGAATAACAACAACTAGCAACTGACTCTTATAAAATATCTTTAATTTTGTTGTTATTGTTGCGTTTATTTATTTTTTTTTTTTTTGCTGCAAGCCCCTTTTAACTTGTTACTCGTACAAGTTGTGTTGTGTTACAATTGTAGTTTGTTCTTTACTTTTATGAAATAATTTCTTATAACGAGTTAAGTTTATTCTACTTGGTTGTTTTTATGTTGCTTACTGCTGGCCCTAAATGTCTTATTGTCTAGTTTGTAGTGAAAATATAAATAAGAAATTAGTAACTTTTTATAAGAGGTACTCTGGTATGCAATAATGTAAGCACTTAGAGAAAAAATATAGTTGTGCAATATTTTTAAACATTGTTTCTAAAATATTATGTTCACTGTAATTATTTATATGATTTCTGCAACCATTATTATTATTAATTTGCCATTCACATGATTTTAGCCATCATATATATGATTATGTTTATGGTTACCAGAGATCAGTTATGAGTACTTAAAAAGTGAGTATACTTGAATCATGACTCATAATTTGTTATACTTATACGTACTCATACTTGTCTCAATATCATCAAACCACTACTCATCTTTAAAGTTTGAAGTACTCATTATATTCATACTTAATCTCATGTATGATTTTGCTTATTTAGACTCTCCTTAACTCAATGTACATAGACGATAAAAAAATAAGTATGACTCGCATACACTCATGCGAGTGTCGTTCACTTTTACAGTCCGCTTATAAAAATTATATAAAATTTTTAATTTATATTTTCCCCAATATGTTTTCCTATAAACTTACTTGTATGTTTTTATATTTCTTTTTAACTAATTTTGTAAAATACCTAACGGAATAAGCTGAAATTTTTTAATGACTTAACTGATTTGAATACTTTATGAGTATGTGAGTATTTTTCTTAAAATGTAAATCTAAATACCGCGGTTTATGAATCAAACATATTGGGAATGGTATGAGCTCGATGTCGGCGTTGTACTCATACGTATATCCACCCGCATTTATACGTCAACGTTGTTGTGAGTTTGAGTAACTCAGAGTAGTTAAATTTCAATGATGTAAAACCACTTATACTTAAAATGTTATGAGTAGTTGTGAATCGTAAAAAAACGATTCATTGCCGATCTCTGATGGTGACCAGTTACATGATGAAAAATTCTACCATATTATGTTGTTCTCTATCATAATCAAATAGCAACAGATTATGATTGCCACAAATATATACATAGTTAATACAATCATATATATTATTGTAGTAATCATGTGAGTGGTAACTTAACCATATTATGGTTACCGCAATCATAAAACATAATTACACATTGTAAAAAAAACTAGCAAAAATTTTGACATTGTTGTAATATTTTTTCTCTGTGTGTATATATAGATACACTTAAAAAAATGTAACTATATCGAAACATTTGTTATAAAAAACTTAAAATATTAGTATTGATTATGAAAGACAGTGTGAAAATGTATCTTAAGCAGGACATATATTTAGACCTTTGTCTAATGTTCCACTAACATCAAAATTTTACTTCAAATCAGCTAGACTTTATGATAATTGCAGTTTATATCAATACCTCTATTAACATTTACGTATATATGTGTCAGTCAGTGATTACTAGAATTCTGTTGAAGCCATTACCACCCTGCAGGAAATGTCAATAGTGAAACTGTACTGAATTACTATTGACACAGTCACCAGTACTAGTGACTTATAATACCCCAGACATTGTCTACACGTTTGGTACTTCTCTGAAATAGAAAATAAAAATGCATTTTTGCTAATGTTTGGAGTTTTATTAAAAAAAAATAAAATACTAAAAAATCCCTAATTAAAAATAAATTCGAAAACACCCAGAGTCTTTGGCAGGAATCGAACCAGCAACCCTCTGTATGATAGTGCGGAACACTATCGCCTAGTCTATCGGGGCTCACAATTGAAAAAAAATAATTGTATAACAAAACCCATGGTGACAATGCTGTTGACAATGTCGCCAAGCAATTAAAAAAAATAGTAGACAAAAGTGGTGACTAGGAGACACTTGTCCCCAGGTTTCCTTCAGGGCAATTACGGAACGATTCTCATGAAACTTAGAAAATGTGTGTGTATTAGAATCTTACAAACACATCTAATAGACTTTTCCAACGTATGAAAAGTTGCAAGTTGTAAATTTATTAACTAAATTAACAGTAAAACAGCATTTTCGGACAAAGCAAAAAAAGGATATATGACCAGCTCTAGTAATATCCAGACAAATTCCATATATTTTGGTTTATTTGCTACAAATATTGTTTTACGTCAATTTTTAGGCTCCTAAATTCAAATGATAGTAAATATTTTGATGTCAGTTGACAATGTTCTACAATATCAACTATAAAATATTTTTTTATTAAACGAAAAAATTATATATGACAAGCTCCTGTAACATACACAATAATTTTATTTTTGTTTTTTGTTTGCCAAACCTGTGAATCTGCATTCATTTTTATAATATTAAAAGATTTTTTTTTTAATAATAAATTTAAAATTTGTAATTGATTATACATATTCAGAGCTAAACATTTTTGCAGAAAGCGAAAAGAAGGATATTAGGTAAACTCTGTTGATATGGCTATAAACATAAATCTACTTCCCTTAATATTTTAGTTGAAATATTTTTCTTTTTTTTTGAAAACTATTTTTATTTATTTATACGATTTTTATAAATTTAAAATCAATCTAAATTACCTGAACAAAATAAACAATAAATATTTTAATTACAGATTTTCCTGAGTTAATTAATAGTAAAATAACATTTTTCTGTTAATAAAAAAAAGGATATATGACGAAATCTAGTAATATCAGGACAAGTTCAATGATTTTTATTTCTTATGGTTGAAAATATTATTCTACGTCCATTTATATAATAATTTCACATATTTGTTTTTCATAATTCTGAAAGTTTGAAGACATTGTTCATATATTTTAACTTTAAAATCAATCAAAATTCCTTGTATGAAATGAGGATAAATATGTTTATATCAAGTATTAATTTCCTATCAAAATCAACATTAAAATATAAGATTTTTTAAAACCATCAAAAAAAAGGATATATGGTGAACTCTTGTGATATCAAGAACAATTCAATAAATTTATTACATATTTTTGCAAACATTATTCTACATCCATTTTGGGTAATAATTTTGAAAATAATTTTTTTTTATTTTAAATTTAAGTTCTCAATAAAAATTTAATTTAAAAATCAATCCAAGTTCTGTGAATCAAATGAGAAAATATATATATTTTTTTTTTGTTAGCTAATAATTTTCCTAATAAAATATGAAATTTTTATGAAACGCCAAAAAAGGATATATGGTGAACTTTGTTAATATCAACACAAATTTAATAAATATTATTTCAAATGTTTACAACTACTATTCCACGTCCATTTACAGAAAAATTTTACATATTAAGTAGTATAGAATTTTTTTTTTTAATTTAAAAGATTTTAAATTTTTTATATTTTTTAACCTAAATACCATTAAAAGTCCTTTGAAGAAAATAAGGTCAAATATTTGTAAAACAGCTGCCAATTTTCCAATATAGTTAATAGTAAAACCTAAAATTTTCATAAAACTAAAAAAAGGATATATGGCCAACTCTGTTGATATTTAAACTAATTCATTGAATTTTAGTTTCCATGTTGCAAATATTATGCTGCGTTCATTTCAATAAATTTTTTACATTTCTGTAAATTATATTAAAAACTTTAACTTTTTTGTAAAAAAAATGAAGCCATCCTTTAAAAAACTGACAATTTAGAAATATTTACTTTCAAAAAAAAAAAAAAAGAACGCTACAAAACCCTAACAGAAATTTGCATGACAGACATAAAGATAAATAAATGAATGAATGTTTTCCTTAAAAATGCCTTAAATGAGAACTAAAAACAAATCTTGAAGCAGCAAAAACTACAAAATAAATGTGGCAAATAAATGCAACAAAATGAGACAAAAAACCAACTGGCAAACAACAATGAAATTCTAATGAAACACCCTCTTGCAACATGTAAATGTCTAACGATTAGAATGGTAAATAATGTACAAAAACCAAGACCACTACTAATGCAATTTGTTGTTCAAATGTATGAGTATTTGTTATTTTTGTTGTTTTTGTATCATAATTTAAAACTAACGAATGAATGCAAATCGGAAACAACATTTATTCATTCGTTGCTTACTTCCGTTTACAGAAGAAAATGGAAAGAAAAGCAATAACACTACTACTATTTCTTATTCTGCAACATTTATGCATAAGGAGCTGAAAAAACAAACTTAAAATAATAACAACAAAACTTTAATGTTGCTTAGTTTTCTTTCATATACGTTTTAAGTTTTATATTATTACCCACAAATCTTCCTTCTTATTACTTGGTTATGTCCTGTTATAGTTTTTTTTTGTTACTAGCTGCTTGTCTTAACACAAGACAACTAGTCGTATTTTAAATATAACATAACAATATCAGTAATGTTTTTATTACTGGTACTATTTCTAGCCGGTACCTTGTTTTCTCTTGCTGGGTACCTTTGTGTTGCAAAGGCCTCTGTACTCTGGCTTTTTTGTTTAGATTTTAATGTCTGTCTATTGTTGTTAGGGACTTGTTTTATTACACTGTTATATATAATGTTTCCTCTTTAAGACTGTTGTTTCTTTTAATTTTTTTATTTGTCTATGCTGTTACGTTTCTAGTTGAGTGTGTCTTTAAGACCGGTTAAATGTTATGAAAACTTTTCGCTTTATCTTTATAATATGAGTCAAAAGAAGCAAAATTCAAACATACAAAAAGGTTTCAACAATTAAGACCAAAAAAACTGGACTAGAAAGTTGTAAAAGGTATAGAAAGATTTAGTAAAAACTGCATTTAAGTTCAGTCAACTTTGAAAGCTATTATTTATAAATAAATAGCACAGAAGAAACAAACACAAAGGTGTAACATTAAGCTTAAATTCGGCCCAAATGCCTTAAGATCTGTTCCATTTTTTTATTTACAATCAAAGGTGTGAAAGATTTTCATTATTTTAAAATAAAACAAAAACAAATTATAAAATTTCTAAAAAAAACTTTTGTAATTTCTTTGTTAGTTTATATACAGTGTTTATATTTAATATATAAATGTGTCATACTTTCTGCCATTATGGTACCAAATTTGATAACTATTGGCCGCTAAATAAAAAAGCTGTCTATATATCCTTTATTTTCAGATTTCTAATTATAGTTATTAATGCTTTATTTAAAACAAATATTTAATACGAAAATTGGTTTCTTTTCTGAAAATAAAGTAATCAAAGTTTTTTTAATTGAAAATATTGACAATTTAGCGGTTTTTTGAAAAGCGCTTATTTAGTAAACATTGATTTTTAATAAAATTTTGCTATTTTTTCCTAAATATTAACTTCTTTACTTTAATTTAAATTATATTAAAGACTTTTTGGGTAAATTGGCGATTTTTAAAATTGGCGTTTTTTTGATAAATTGGCGATTTTTGGGTAAATCGCCTTAGTTATTATGTTTAAAAATAAGGTCATTTAATATTAAATTTATAACATTTAAATCATCATTCCATAGTACAGAATAAACAAAAACAAAAAGTTAACATTAAGTTTAAATTCGACCCAAATATCGTAAGATCTCTTCCATTTATTCCAATTACAATCAAAGGTGTTAAAGATTTTCATTATTAAAATCATTATTAGTTTATAGACAGTATTTATATTTAGTATATAAATGTGCGACACTCTCTACAATTTAAGTAACAAATTTGCTTTAGATTGGCCGTCAAATAAAAAAGCTGTTCATATATCCTTTATTTTAAGAATTCTAATTATTGTTCTTAATACTTTATATATAACTAAGATTTAATACGAATATTGGTATCTTTTCTGGAAATAAGGTAATCAAAGTTTTTTCATAAAAGAAATGATTTTTATTTAATTTAAAAATAATGACAATTTAGCGATTTTTTAAATTAGCGGTTTTTTGAAAAGCGCTTATTTAGTAAAAATTTAATATTAATAAAATTTTGATATTTTTTCCTAAATATTAACTGTTTTACTTTAACTTAAATTCTATTAAAGACTTTTTGGGTAAATTGGCGATTTTTAAAATTAGCGTTTTTTGATAAATTGGCGATTTTTGGGTAAATGGCCTGATTAATTATGTTTAAAAATAAGGTCATTTAACTTTATATTTAATTATTAGCATTTATAATATTTAAATTATCATTCCATAGCACAGAATAAACAAAAACAAGAAGTTAACATTAAGTTTAAATTCGACCTAAACACCTTAAGATCTCTTTTATTTATTCTAATTACAATCAAAGGTGTTAAAGATTTTCATTATTAAAATCTTTATTAGTTTATAGACAGTATATATATTTAGTATATAAACGTGTGATACTCTCTACAATTTAAGTAACAAATTTGCTTTAGATTGGCCGTCAAATAAAAAAGCTGTTCATATATCCTTTATTTTAAGAATTCTAATTATTGTTCTTAATACTTTATTTATAACTAAGATTTAATACGAATATTGTTATTTTTTTTTGGAAATAAAGTAATCAAAGTTTTTTTTATAAAAGAAATGATTTTTTTTAAATTGAAAATGTTGACTATTTTGCGATTTTTTAAATTAGCGGTTTTTTGAAAAGCGCTTATTCAGTAAGAGTTGATTTTTTAATAAAATTTTTATATTTTTTCCTAAATATTAACTTTTTTACTTTAATTTAAATTCTATTAAAGACTTTTTGGATAAAAATTGGCGTTTTTTTGATAAATTGGCGATTTTTGATAAATTGGTGATTTTTGGGCAAATCGCTTTAGTTATTATGTTTAAAAATAAGGCCATTTAACATTAAATTTAATTACTGCCATTTATTATATTTAAATTATCATTCACTAATTTTTACCAAAACTTTTATTATACATTTACATAATTTAAATATTTTCTCTGGCTGCTGCTGCAGCAACTTGAAACATTTATTTACAATTACCTAAATCTCTAGGCCTCATAACTTGTGTCCACTCATAAATTTATTTAAAGTACTTGGTCACGTTCAATGTGTTTATAACAAACCTACTCATACATACTTATTTAAACATACATACATACAAACACATGCATACGTACGTAGACAGAAATTAAATCAATTAACTGGTAAAATTAATAGAAAATTGAAATTAGATTCATATGCAAGCATAAAATTTTACCTTTCACAAACAATATTAATAATAAAATTTAATTTTATTAAATTTTCTGTCGTAAATGCCAGTATACAGCTTATTACAATACAAGGGAGGGACAAGTTGTAGAATTTAAGGGGGCCAAATGTATTACTTAAAACTGCAGTAAATTATTTATATCCTACCGGGAAGAATATATAAAATCAACTCAATTTAAATTGTTTTAGCTGTAAACAAATAATTGGCCCTGGTTTATTTTGTGTTATTCCCCATACCTGACTCAAATCTATAGCAAGTCAGCCATACATATGTTTAATATGTATATGAGATAATTTTAAATTGTTAATTAGAAATTTCCTAACAATTAACTAAACATTTGGTTTGCTTTTGCACAATACACTATGGACATTATAAATTTGACACTAACAAAATATTTCTGTTGCAACACTGCAGCACAGCCACACACACACACTCTCTCTCTCTCTCTCTCCTATGCAACAACAATTACCCTTAATGATAATGATGCTGATAATAACAATAATGATGATGAAGTCAATTTATAATTAAGTAATAAACTGTCAAAAATGACCATTGGAATTTAGAGATTGCTATTGCAGTACACAGCAAAAACACACAGCCGAGAGTATGAGCAAATACAACTTTGCATATGAATTAAATAGATGGTTGGTTGGTCATGTAGCATGTAGCATGTAGCAATAAAAACACGTACACATTCATACTTGCAACTGCTACTGTATTGTCAAAATGAAAATGGGCTTTAATTATCGATTTTTTCCAGCCTTAAGGGAATAAAATCATTTGAAATTTTCACACATTTTAACAAATAATCACACAGGCACAGCAGAAAAATTCCATATATGAGTTTATAGGATTTGCTGGTGTGCAAAAATATTAAACATATATGTATACATCCTGTTATCTTGTTATTTTAGTACTTTACAACTATGAATATTGCTAGGATTTTATTAAGTAGCTAAAACATTAGCAGAAACAATAGCCAGCCGTTTAACAAATAGACATTTTATCCCTTTCAAAGCACAGTCAAGTTACTTGGCAGACTCGTTACTTGGCAGACAGTATTTCAACATTTACCTAATTTTTCAATCATGTATGAATTATGGTCAAGAACGTGACATTTAAATGTCTGTAATAAAAACTAAAGGCATTTAATTTTTTATTGCATTAAATTTTTCTATAGTATTTAAGGAGTAACCTAAGTTTTCACTCATTTATGAATTATGGTCAAGAACGTGACATTCGCATGTCTGTAAGGAAAGCTAAGGACAATTGAAAATTGGTTTTGATTTAATTATTCGTTAGCTATAGTATTTTAGTTTAGTGCAAATGGTAAGTTTTGCATAGCAATACACATGGAAACAAGAACGTGACAAAAACTACGACTTGTAAGTTTTATAACGTGACATTTTTAATTAGAGATTTAATAACTAATATGTTAACTGTACTATAATGTAATGCCTTCTTTACTTTTCTGTTTTTATTTACAAAATTGTTTCTTGTTGTTTATTAAGATCTTAATTTTAGTGCAAATAGAATGAAAGAGCAACCTTTTTAAACAAACTAACTTGAAACTCCCTAAGATTTCTATAGAATAATAAATTTGGTTGATTTACTGTGAATTGAAAAAATCTATTCTTACCACAGCATTTCTTGAATTTAAAATATCATGGAATCATATTCTGAAAATTACAGAACCATATAAAAAACCAAGTCAATATTAAAGTATTATTCTCATAGTGGGCGGGTGTTAAGAAAACACCATATGAAATTTATGCAACACATAACCATTCAAAATTTAGCATATTCACATCTTTAAAACCAACTCGTTGCCAAAAATGTGTCTAGCAGAAAGACAAAATAAAATCTCTTTATAATATTCAGGCATAAAAAAGTACATACAGAGAAATAGTTAGGTTGTGACAACCGCTTCTGTTAATGTAACAAGCATTTAATTGTAATCACAGACTCTTATGGCAAATAGTTGGCTATTTCTATCATAATTGTTTTCCATCAAGCTTTGAATACAATTGAATCATACGAGTGGCGAGAAATATAGCTCTCATCACAATTATATTTTCTGTGTGTATATATTAATATGCAATAGTTCAGTGCAACATGTTGTTACTTGTCGTTATAATTGTGGCATTTACATTGTCTCTTATTCACACCATACACAAGGCATACATTTGCGTATATATTTTGGCAGTTGCAACATTGTTATCACGTTCAACAAGAGTGGATTTGTATAGCAGTTTATATTTAACATCTGCACAATGGTAACTATAAGATTAAAAAATAATATGTTAAATTATAAAAAATATTAAATAAATCCACAAAAATTTAATAATTGCTTGAAAATATACAATAGAACGTAATTAGAGGACAAAAATTTCAACATGATGTGACAAAATAAGAAACCCAAGTCCGCTTTCATACTATTCAATTCAGACCCGTCAAGACAAGTATTTTTTGGATGAGAAGCGAAAAGAGCATAAAAGGGCTACAAACTTGACGGTACTACTCAATTTTCTTATTTACTTTTGTTCTTTTTCTTGCATGCATGTTGATTTGCATTAAAAAGTGCGAAAATTGAATTGACTTATGTAAATGAAATGAAAAGTTCAAAAGAGAATTGAACAAAAACTGGCCAACTAAAACTGAAGAGTGTGAAACAGGACTAAAAGAAATATTTAAGGTGATTCCTCGCTGTAGTACAGTGCAAACAAATATTAAATATTATTATTATTTTCAAAAACTTTTATTTTTTTATACAAATTTGAGGCACTCTTTCTTTGACTTAACCCACTGTGCGTTCTACAACATACATATTGGTGTATGTCACCTCCAAAAAGAAAATAACTGCATTGAATTGTCATTTAAAATAAACTTAAACGTGCTTATTACAATTGCTGTTGTATTGTTGTTCTCCTGTCATATTTCTTGTTATTGTATACGCTTTGGTCTCTGACAGGGATGGAAAATTAAGTTTTTGTTCGGTATCAAAAATATTATTCAAATATTAGTTTTTAAAGATTTATACAAAATTTTATACTGTTATACACAAGATTTTCTAAAAAAAAACTGCTATACACAAGACTTTATATAGAAAATACTAGATTTTCTAAAAAAAATACTGTTATACACAATATTTTCTATAGAAAAACCCGTTATACACAATAATTCCTTAAGAAAATACTGTTATACACAAGAATTTCTTTAGAAAAATTGTTATACACAAGATTTTCTAAAGAAAATAGTATTATACACAAGATTTTCTATAAAAAAAAACTGTTATACCCAAGACTTTATATGGAAAATACTGTTATACACAAGATTTTCTATAGGAAATACTGTTATACACAAGAGCTTCTATAGAAAAACTTTTATACACAATATTTTCTATAGAAAAACCCGTTATACACAATAATTCCTTAAGAAAATACTGTTCTACACAAGATTTTCTGTAAAAAATACTGTTATACACAAGATTTTCTATAGAAAATAATATTATACACAAGAATTTCTTTAGAAAAAATTGTTATACACAAGATTTTCTATAGAAAATAGTATTATACACAAGATTTTCGATAAAAAAAAACTGTTATACACAAGACTTTATACAGAAAATACTGTTATACACTAGATCTTCTATAGAAAATATTGTTATACACAAGATTTCCTTTAGAAAAACTTTTATACACAATATTTTCTATAGAAAATACTGTTATACACAAGATTTCCTTTAGAAAAAACGGTTATAAACAATAAGTTCTTAAGAAAATACTGTTATACACAAGATTTTCTATAGAAAATTTTGTTATACAGAAGACTTTTTTTTAGAATAAATTGTTATACACAAGATTTTCTATAGAAAATAGTATTATACACAAGATTTTCTATAGATAATATTGTTATACACAAGATTTTTCTATAGAAAAAACCGTTATACACAATAATTCCTTAAGAAAATACTGTTATACACAAGATTTTCTATAGAAAATATTTTTATGCAGAATATTTCTTTAAGAAAATACTGTTATGCACAAATTTCCTTAAGAAAATACTGTTATACGAAATATTTCCTTTAGAAAATGCTATTATACACAATTGGGGGATTCACAAGGTGTCATAAAGTCATATGTCTTAAAATAATAACATGAAAAAATACGACTGCTGTGAACAACCCCTCATAATTCAGTGTGCTGTTTTGAATTTAAATCAGCTGATTTAAAACAAATATAAAAATTAATATTGTTTTCCACAATGCCAAAAATAAATGAAAAAACTAAAATAATAGCCAGTTTGTGCGAAAAATACATTTTAGATAACATGATAGCACACCTTGTGAATACCCCAAATATTTATCTAAACAAATACTGATATACATAACATTTCTTAAAAAAAATACTGTTAAACTAAATATATTCCTAAGAAAATACTGTTATTTATAATATTTCCTTAAGAAAGTAGTGTTATAAACAATATTTCCTGAAAAAATACTGTTGAACTCAATATTTTCTTTGGAAAATATTGTTTTCATTTATCATTTCTTTTTAGAGTATTAAATTTAGTCACGGTACTTTTGAATATTAAATAATAACAAAAAAAAAGTAGCATTGTGTCAACTGTTCCATATCTGCTTTATAATAAACTAAAAGTGTTGTTGCTGCAATAAACCGCTATAAATTTGAGAATATTCCCTTAATTATTCTCTTAATCAAGTCGTATCTATAGAGATGAGTGCAAGAGCACAGCTTATTTTTTTTATATGTTTTTATATAGAAACTTTAGTGCAGTCTAGCTGTCAAAATTCAAGAAAATAATCCTCATGTTTACGTACATACATATGTATGTATGTAAATATGTATATTTCTCGAATATTTCAAAAAAAATATTGTCTAAGATGTTTTATACATAAATACCAAAAATTGTTTAATAATTAATTTACACAAATTATTAGAACACCATTATATATACTGAGATTTGTATTTTACAAAACCCACGTTTTTTAACAAAATTTTTGTTAAAATTTAAACTTAATATTGTATAAAGTTTTTTTTGAATTACATACATATGTATGTACATACATATGTACGTAAACTATTTACCATATTGTTGTTATTAACACATCTTAAAAACATACAAACCAATATTTTGCAAATTTTATTTATTTAATTCTGGTTTTCATTACTAATTAACAAAAATTTATTCATTTCGAAGACAGTTTTATTTATTATTATTTTTTTTTAATTTTGCCCAATAACCCGAATTTGATGGCTGCCTTCAGCAGCTAAAGCAAAACACACTGACTAAAACAGACCTGCCATACTTAGAGATTTGTTCTTAGTTGATGCATATTTAACAAGGGTTTTATTTGTACTTTATATTAACCTTTTTAAACCCTTTTTAAAATAGTACCAACCACTAGCTGTACATCATTCTAGCATAACACTAGCATAACATCATTCATAAAACTAACATAAAACGAGTTTGACCAAACATTTGGTTTTTCAGCCAAATAGTTTTTTTTATCTTGGTTTTTATAGAAATTATTTCTAACACAGGCTTTTAAGGTCAGTTTTCTTTAAATTTACTTTTTATAAAACTCCAAAAAGGTGTCGTTTCAAAAAAAGTAACTAAAAAGTACTTTTTCTAAGCTTTCCTTAATTTAATTTCTTATCTACCAATAGGAAATTATTATTGTCAACCCTCTCTAACAACTACTCTTATACAAAAAAAAAATATAACAAAATAATACGAAATAAAAAACGAAAGTAAAAGAGTTAAATAAATCTCATTTTATGTATTTGCTGCTTTATTGCAAATATACCATCAATTTATATCAATACACAATTGAACGGGCCATTAAATTTGTACAAAGCGAAACAAACGAAAGAAAAAACAATTGAGAAAATAATTTATATGAAAATAATAAAGCTGCATTAACAATTTATATGTCTGTTCAAAAAGTCAGGCAGAATGCAGAGATTACTGGACTGAATACACTCGAAAAAAAGTTGTAAGTGGTAAAACAAAGTATGTAAATATAAAAGAATGACATAAAATTAAAAGACATTGTAAAGACATAAAAACTGTTTAAATAAGTGTCAACTAAAAGCCCATGAGCATTTTTAAAACAGTTTAAATAAAGCTAAGAAAATACAGATTAAAAATTATTTGGAGATATGGGAAAGAAATGAATAACAAAAAAAAAAGGCTTCAAACAATATTATAATTGAAGTTAAACTAAGACTTTAAAAATATAATTAAAAAAGAATTAAAGTTAAACCAAGACCTTAAAACTAACAACCATTAAAGATAAACTAATCCCCTAAAAACAACTAAACTAAATATCTTAAAAGAAAAGATATAAGCTAAACTAATACTGTGTTCAGATATGCAACTTTATTGAGTCAATATTCGGTTAATTGGCAATATTATTTTAAGTGTTCAGGCATACGCAATTTTCAGCTTATTCAATAATCATTTGACAGCTGGAAAACAATACAAAAAATACTCTATATGGTTGTTGTGTTTCTATGTAAACAAACTTACCTTCACATTGAATTTTTTAATGATTTTTTTTGTTGACATTTGCCATTTTATACACTTTTGTTCACTAAACACAGTTGTGAACAGTGTTGCATTCGAAATCTTACTCAATATTATAACAATTTCGTACTTATGGCGCAATAATTAATTGAGACTTTATATGGAATATTTTTTTTTTTTTAATACATTTAATTTATTTATTGAATCTTCAGAAATGAAATGACAATAAGTTTTCGAATCTTAATACTAAAAGAAAATAATAAGTCCAGCCAGTGCTAGACAAAATATTATGATACTACAAAAAAATTTACATCCACTGATCCAGTCATCTGTTTTGCGCTTGAGTTAAAGCAAGGGTATCCCTCCTTCTCAACCGAACATGGCCAGTAAAGTTAAGGATGTCTCGTGCAAGTGGGTTTGGATGGTGTTCAAGTTTGCTGACATATTTTGAGGCGTGTTTTGTAAATTCGACTTTCACCAAAGGAATGCCTAGATCTTTGTGGATTCGAGAATTTTTAACATACCATTGAGCTGCAGTAATTGTACGTAGAATCTTATTTTGACCCCTTTGAATTTTTTCAATGTTGGATGCTGAGGCAGTACCCCATAATTGAATTCCATAACACCAGATTGGCTTTAGTATTGCATTGTACAACAATAGTTTGCAATCCAACTTTAGTGAAGAATTTCTGCCAATTAGCCAATTAATTTGCACTGCTTTTAATCTCATCTGAGTAAGTTTTGCGTCGATATGAGACTTCCAAGTTAAACGACGATCGAGGTGGATTCCGAGGTATTTGACTTCATTGTGTTGCGGGATAATTTGATTATTTATTCTGATGAACGAGCATGTATCTTTTCGCAATGTGAAAGTTATATGAATACATTTCTGTTCGTTAACCCTGATTTTCCAAAGCTCAAGCCAATTCTCTAGTTTATAAACATAATTCTGCAAATTCTGTGATGCAACTTGGTGGTCCTTATGGACGCTGATAAAGGCTGTATCGTCTGCAAAAGTTGACGTATGGATTTTGGGGTCTGACGGCATGTCGGAGGCATAAATCAAATATAAAGTAGGACCCAGTATGCTACCCTGTGGCACACCTGATTCAATTGGCTGAGCGGTACTTAAAAAATTGCCTTCTTTGATTTTAAATTTGCGACAGTATAAATAACTTTCCATGAGTTTATGGGTGTTAGCAGGCAGAGTTAATTTAATTTTGTGCAATAAACCGTCATGCCAAACTTTGTCGAACGGAATATTGAGCTCAATAATGGCGTTTATTGCGATTATCGCAATAAAGTTGCATCTCTGAACATAGTCTAAGACTTTAATAAAAACTAAGATTGATTAGCTAGGACTATAAAAATGCTCACAATTGAGGCTAAACCAAGATTTTAATTAAAACGTTAGTCTTTCGGTGGTATAGCATTCAAACGCCACCAAAGTAAAATAATTAAAATAAAGGCTATAAAATCAAGCTTTAACATTAATGCGCCTACTCAGCACCAGAGGCGCTGCAATTCTGCACTAAAAACAAACATAATGCACAATTGCAGAGTTGTGATATAAAAAGCTTTCTTCCTTCACCACCTTTACTACTCCAACTATCCCCTTTCCAGCAAGCAAGTATATATAAGCATATTAATTGCCTGAGTGTTACTTCTCTTTAAAAAAAAAACATAGATCTGAATATCTTAAATTAATAAGAAAATTTATACGCACCAGTTCAATAAGTTCTCCTATACAATTAATACACACCCTTTTAATTATAAAAAATTGCTTATTGTTTCAAAAGTCCTAACAGTTCTTATCACAATGTTAATACAATTTTTATTTTAAGTAGTTTTTTTTTTGTTCAAATGAGGAAAAAGCAGAAAGTTTGCTGTAGATTTAGAGAAGTATTCCCTTGCAACCACAATCACCAAGATATTTACTTTATGTAAACTAAAAAATTCAGATCCTGCCAAGTTTCTCAAATGCAAAGAGAAGGAAAAATTTATTGATAGTTTAAATGATTTTTTTCTATTCTTCACTGATAAGGGCGAGGGCACTAACTACTGCTTCCCTAATATGTTTAAGAATTGTTTCTATAATCAAAAAAATGGCCTTTTACCATTTAACTCCCCTTAAATATTCTTATAAAACACATACATACAAACATTAATATGTATATTTAATCATACTTACAAAAACATAAACATAAAGCCAAATAGACATTCAGATAAATGTTACACATATTTTCAGATGTGCATTAAAACCCAATAGGAAATGTTTTAACAAAAGGATTTGAGAAGGCTATCTCTACTAAAATAGCATAAATATTGATATGCAGAAGACTTTGGTTCTTGGCCCCTTAAAATTTGGTCAGGCAAACATCTTACAACTCTTTGGCTTGGCACTTATAGCTCTCAAATGCCAAACTATACGAAAAGAATCTTCAAAACTTCATTATAATAAACTTTATACCAATTGGGTACAATTACAGCCTTAAATAAACGCAGGCCATTCCCAATAAACCCCTGTATGAAAAAAAAACACGTAAAGGAATTGTAAACGAAAACATTTTTATAGTGTCGTCATGTACGATTAATTGCAGCTCATTAAACTTTATATGTGGCATTATCCTTAAATGCCTGACAGCCTGAATTGTGCTGTACAGCAACAACAGCAACCAAATGAGCATGTGTATGTTTTTGTTCATTATGACTGTTGTCTGTACAATTCCCCTGCCTCCAGCACACACCAACACTCTGCTCATGATGATTGGTCTGAAATGGTAAGCAGCCTTAAAACCATTTAACCATTTAATACTCCAACAATTACACATATTTATACAACTTCTGCTGATTGCAACATACTATCAATACTACCAGCACATTCATGCTACATTCTATAATATTTATCTGCAACTGAAAATTAATTTATAGAAATTTTCCTTTATTTAGCTCAATTGTGAGGCAGTAAAGGAGTTTTAAGGAATAATAAGTAGTGTATATATATTAAAGACCACTTGTCCCTTCTATTGTGGCTAAGGGGAGATGCATAAAAAGTTGTATAAAATAATGTTGTCTAGGGGTAGATGTGTTACCTAGAAGTAGTGTTTTCAAAAAACCGACTTTTTTGAAAACCGGTTTTTCGGTTACCCGAACTCGAAAAAACCGGTTAATCGGTTAACCCCCCATTAAATAACAAAATTAATTAACCCCCTGGCCCACGATGTCGAACGTTAACGTTCGCTTAGATAAGACTTAAGACACAAACTTGATTGTGGAATAAACAAACTTGATTGAGTAAAGAAAATAGATACGAGAAAAAGTTTGTGTCTTAAGTCTTATCGAAGCGAACGTTATCGTTCGACATCGTGGGCCTGGAGGTAAACGTAAAAAACAATTAATATTAATTTAAAAAACAACAAAAATAACTAAAAAAATAGCATATGTTACACAAAATTTCTACTTTGTGATAAGAAAAACAAAAATAGTGACTAAAAGAAATTTATGTGAATTTTATGAAATTTTTTATGTATTTCCAAAACTGATTCGATTTCGATTTCCATCACATGCCTGAATATTTTTAAAAACAAAACACAATCCAAATGATTAGGAGACAAACTATTTTTCAATTTGGTTTTTATTAATGTTGATGATACTGAGAAGACTCTTTCACTAACAGTTGATGTCCGATTAATAGTAAGAAGAGCATGTTTAATTTTTCCCTACTCTTGTTAAATTTTTCCAAATATTCGAAGTCATCTCTGTAAGGTTATTAAGGAGATTAACACGTTTGCATTTAGTATTCAATTCTTGAATAGATTTTAACTTCAAGTTTAGTTGTTCTTCTAAACTTGCGGAAAAAAATAAGAAAAATTTACGATTTTTACACTTATAAAAAAACGGTTAACCGAGAGGCAAAACCGGTTTCCTAAAAACCGTAAATTTACCCAAAACCCGGTTTTCCGGTTAACCGAAATTGAAAAACACTACCTAGAAGTCAAGATGTGTTTTTTTTTTAATTAATTACAATGCAGGAAAAAAACTAACATCTTGGTCATTTTAGTATTTTGCAAGATCAAACAAGCATCGAATAAAATAAGACAAAATATTTGTTGTGTCTTGTCTGAAATAAACGAAGTTTTTTTTAAGAAATAAACAAGTTCAAAAATATTGTTTTTAATGGTTAAAGTTACGGTCACATTTGGCAAATATTTACTCAAAAAAGCGTAACCACTTGTTTTAGCATAAATTTGTTTGACGTTGTTTATTCTTACAAGAGTTTTGCAAGATCAAACAGCATCAAATAAATTATAACTAAATAATTGTTGTGCTTTGGCTTAATAAAAAAAAGTTTTTTTTAAATAAATAAACTAGTTCAAATAGATGTTATTTAGTGGTTACGTCTAATTGCCAAGTGTGACCGTACCTTTAGTGCCAATTTACACAAAGCAATTCTTTAAGCTAAGCTGATTACCTTTTAGACACACACACTTTATTGTAACGGGTGTTTTTTTTAGAGGAATTGAAATAAAACACAAGAAAATCGTTTTAATGACCATCAATTTGGCTTTATTGGAAGGATAATTTTATGCCATTAATGTTTAAATATGATTTCAGGCATGTGGCCGCCGCGACTGGCTCGAATAAAGCCAATTCTACAGGTCCAATTTTCAACCACTTTTTCGAGCATATGGGGCCGTATGTCGGCAATAACGCCACGAATGTTGGCTTCCAATTCCCCTAACGTTTCTGGTTTGTTGGCGTAGACGAGCGACTTCACATATCCCCAAAGAAAATAATCCAATGGTGTCAAATCACACGATCTTGGTGGCCAATTGACAGGTCCATTCCGCGAAATTATGCGCTCATCGAATGTTTCCTTCAATAAATCGATTGTGGCGTGCGCTGTGTGGCATGTAGCGCCGTCTTGTTGGAACCACAACTCATTCACATTCATGCCATCCAATTCGGGAACAAAATAGTCGGTTATCATGGCTCTATACCGGTCTCCATTAACGGTAACTGCCTCTCCAGCATTATTTCGGAAGAAGTATGGCCTAATGACTCCACCAGCCCATAGAGCACACCAAACAGTCAGTTTTTGTGGATGTAATGGTGTCTCAAGGGTCTCATGTGGATTCTCTTCACTCCAAATGCGGCAATTTTGCTTGTTGACGTAGCCATTCAACCAAAAATGAGCCTCATCACTGAACAAAATTTTGCGATGAAAATCACCATCGAGATCAATCTCATTTTCGGCCCATACACCAAAATCACGACGCATTGCATGGTCTCGCAGCTTTAATTCTTGCACAAGCTGGATCTTGTAAGGTCGCAAGCCAAGATCTTTGCGCAAAATCTTTCATAAAGTTGATGGACAAAGCTCCAATTGCTGTGCTGTTATTTTGGAAATAAATTTGCACGATTTGCAAGCGTTGTTCTTTTGTCAACCTGTTCATGATGAAATGGCAAACCAAACTGAACATAAATGACATTAGAGTTGCCAGATTTGACCACAAAATGCCAGTTTTATCTCTTTTTCAATAGTTTTGTTTTTTAATATTATTTTAGGGCGTTAAATTTGACAACGCAAGTGATAAAAAATTCAGCGTTGCGTTTTACAAAATACATAATTTCAAACAGTTGTATTATGAACAACGTAAGCATCAGCTGTTACAACGCAAACAAACACTTGCTTGAATGCCGTGATTTGCAAAATGTAATTTAACGCAAAGCTTAGAAAATTGTTGCATTGCGTTTTAGTTTTAAATTCTTTAGATATATTGTTAACTAATCAGAAAATGCTATAAATTTTGCGATTGGCCCCTAATGTCAGTTCTGTTTTGACATTTGTGTAGTAAATACATGCGAAATACACGTTAATAAACAATGTTACGCTACACTGCTCCAGAACGCGCAATATTGCTGACAGAACTTACATTAGGGGCCTCGCAAAATTTATAGCATTTTCTGATAGGAGGGTTACTTTTGCGCAACCTTGTATTTTATAACAATGTTACAGCTTTTGCTACAAAAAGTTTTAAATTTTGTGAATTTTTTTTTTTTTTTCAAAAATTCATAAATTTTTAAAGTGTTTGTATCATTAGCCTTCAGCGGCTTCATTTTTTTATATTTTTATATTTTGTTTTTTCTTTGTTTGCAACAAAATATAATAACAATTCCAATACGATTATTCATAACAAAAATCATCATAGCCATCATCATAATTTTTTATAATACACAAATTCCACAGCCCTTTAAAAACTCTCTAAAGTTAGAGAGAAAAAAAATATTGAAACAAAACTGGTGCTATATGGCACATGAATTGGTTGGTTGGTTGGATGGTTTTTTCGTAAATCCGATTAAGTTTAATTATTTCTGGCTACCGGCTGTCAAATTGTATGGATTTAACAATGTGAAAAGAGAACAAGCAAACATATTTCGAAAAAAAAATGTTCAACGGCAGGTATATTAAAGCCAAATCTATGTATGGAAATGTGAAAGTGTTTTATGCTACGCTATTAAAACGAGCAACTAACACTTTACACTTGCTGTCCCTTAACAGCTGTGACATTATTCCCTAAAGTATGCAGCATAATATTTTTTTTTTTAGTATGCAGCATAATATTTTTTTTTTTTTTTTAAATGTTTGGTTTATTCGTTATTCACCCGTTATGATTATACAGACGACGTTAGCTTTATACAAAAAAACAGTTAGGAAACAGTTTAAAAAATATAAAAAAAATATAGGTCCATCATACCAGTCTGTTCTTTTTTTCACTTTATATATTGAAAAATAAAACCAGCAACCCGCCAATTGACTTTTTCACCCCAAGACCTTAAAAAACCAACACAGAATAATGTAGAGAAGTCACAATGCCAAAAAGAAATAAATAAAAATTGTTGTGGATAAAAAAAAACTTTTACAGTTTAATATAGGCTCTGGCCACAATTTTTCACATCACTATAGGCGACAATTACTATGTCTATGACTAGAGAGAGTGTCAGACTGGTTGATTTCATGGGGCTAGCGTGTGATGCAACATCTGCTCAGTCAGACATGCCAGTGGTATGACTGCATGTGTATAAGCTTTAATAATTTGCCACTTTACTCTTCAACCAATTTCAATATTATTTTGTATGATAGGCGCTACTTTGGGTCAGAGTACAGTCAAATGAGCATCAGTACAAAAAATCGTGCAATTGTTGGTATTAAAGAAAAAAAATTAGTTCCCCAGAATGATAATTGTGTATTTGTTGCTTAAAACTCATTTATAATTAAATTTTCTTAAATAACTTTAATTAATAACTGTAAAAATATAAAGTTTTTAACAAAATAAGCTAATCTTACCAAAAATGAAAACTTAGTATTTTGGCGATTTTTGTTAAAAATTTGGGAATTTTAATATTTTTGTTAAAAATTTATTTCTAAACATAGTACAGTAAGAATTCATTACATTTTTTTTTTTTAATTTTTATAAAAAATTTAAGTATTGGAGTTTTGTAGATTTTAGATTTTATTTTGGGAATTCATATTTTCTAGCTATAATTGGTGGTTTTTGCCACAAATAATTTTACAAAGTATAAATTTGGATATAAAAACAAGTGAAAATCGTTATTTAAAAAAATTGGTATTTTGGGGATTTTAGTTTTTAATTTGGTAATTTAAATTATTTTATAGAAAATTACTTTTCTAGCCTCTATTTTTCATTAGCAGCAAGAGTTTATAAAATCCTATCACATTTGTTAAAATTCGGCACAGGAAATTTTTTGGATTTTTATTTTAAGTTTGGGAATTCAAATAAACTTATAAAAGTTCTTTCTAAACAAAATGTGACAAAATTTCACTGGAAATTGTTTTTATTTGGGATTTGGTACCCCGATAGACTAGGCGATAGTTCGCCGGACTATCAGTCAGAGGGTTGCGGGTTCGATTCCCGCCAAAGACTCTGGGTGTTTTCTGCAGATAAGTTTGTGTTTGTTAAAAAAAAAAAATGTTGGGGATTTTTTATTTGGAAATTTTAATTTTTTGTTAAAAAAATTTATATTCCAACACATACTCGTATTAAGCAAACAGTAAGAATTAATTATATTTTTAAATTTTTTTATTAAAATGTAAGTAGAGATTTTAGGGGATTTTTAATTTTATTTTGGGAATTCATATTTTCTAGCTATGAATTTGTTTTAAAGCATGATTTGTTACAAATAATCTAACAAAGTGTAAATTTGGATATAAAAACAAGTGAAATTCATTACTAGAAGAATTTGGTATTTTGGGGATTTTTCTTTTGAATTTGGAAATTAATATTTTTTGTTGAAAATTACTTTCCTAACCTCTATTTTTCATTAGCAGTAAGAATTTATAAAATTCCATAACATTTGTTGAACTTTGGCACAGGCTATTTTGGGAATTTTTATTTCAATTTTGGGAATTCAAATAAACTTTTTATAAAAGTTATTTCTAAACAAAATGTGAAAAAAAAATCACTAAAAATTGTTTTTATTTTGGATTTGTTATTTCAAAGATTTTTAATTTGAAAATTTATGTTTTTGAAAAAAATAAAATTTGTAACTTTTAACGGTAAGAATTAATTAAATTCCGGAACAGTTGTTAAAATTTGGACCTCAATACTCGTATATGGGGCATTTTGAATTTAGTTTACAATGAATTTTCTAACACTTATTATGATTTAACAGTAAGAATTTATAAAATTCCCTAACATTTGTTAAAATTCGCATGTGTAAATTTTTGGGATTTTTAATTAAAGTTTGGGAATTCTAATAAAGTTTTTATAAAAGTTATTTCTAAACAATATATAAGTAATTTCACTGAAAATTGTTTTTTTTTTTTTTTTTGGGATTTGGGCAATTTTGGGATTTTTGTTTTAAATTTGGCAATTAAAATTTTTTGTTGAAAATAAATTTTTAGACAAATATTCATTACAAAAATTAATAATTAGTGAAATTTTCTAGCGATTGTTGAAATTCGCAGCTGGATATTTTGGGGATTTTCATGTAAGATTTGGGAATTCAAATAAACTTTTTTAGAATTTATTTCTGAACAATATATGACAAAAATTTAAGAAAATTGCAATGAAAAAAGTTTTTTTTTGAGAATTTGGGCATTTTGGGGATTTGTAATTTTTGTTTAGGAATTTCAAATTATTACTTAAAATTTATTGAAAATAAATATTTAAGAAAAATGTAACATAACATATGGAAAATGTTGAGGCTTTTTTGAGATTTAAAATGTTAGCTTTGATTTTGCTTCGTTTTAGGGCTTCTCTTCGGTCTGTTTTACTTGTTTTTTTTTTAATATTGTTCGATATTTTCGATTTTATATGTTTTGCAGTTGAACAAGTCAATTTTTTTTTGAGTTCATTTATTCTATTTTTGTTGTTGCTGCTGCTGTCGTTCGTTGTTCAGTATTGTAAATGTTAAATTGTTCATAATTTTCATTGTATCTTAACAATCTGTGCTATAGGCTTTTTTGCAGATTCATACATATGTACATACATATGTATGTATGTATGTGTCTGTATAACTATTCTGTCTGCCTGTATGTCCTTTCCCGGATTTTGTGTATAGGCCAGTCAGCCAGTCAGCAATTTGCCCATTGCCCAGTACATTTGTATATTTGCTTAAGTGTTGTCAGTAAATGTTTTGTTTAGTTTTTTTTATCCAGTTTTTTGTATTTTCCCTTTATTGGTCATATATGAGTTAAGTCGTTAAAATATCCAGTAGTTTTACAATTTGTTATTGTCATATAAATTGTTACATATTGCAAAAGATTTTTGTTGTTATATGTATTGTGCTTAATTTGTTAGTAAATGTACAATATACATTTATTTATAAGTTCATGTTAAATATATTTTATTTTATGGTCATTTATTTATACATATATTTTTGTTTAAATAAATAAGAATTGTATAGTTTTGTTTTTATTGTATTTGCTTTGCATTTCATTAGTATTTGTTGCAACAGTTTTCAAGTTCGTTTTGTTTAAATAACAAAAGTATGCTTCATTTAATGTTGGATTGGAATTTTTTTGACCATTTGCAATCAATGTTATATTTTCAATCCTAAAAGTATGCTTTGTTAATTTCTGGTATTTTTTTCTGTTATGATTTAAAATGTTTAAAATACATTAAAATAAACAAAAAAAACAACTAGGTACAAATTTAATTATAAAAATATGCCTTGTTAATTTATATTTGTTTTGTTTTTAAACATTGTAGCAAGTTTATTTTAATTTTTTAACAAATCCATAACAGTTAAAGGAATTTTCTTTGTAATTAAAGAATTTTTTTTTTTGGCACAAAAAGAAAAAACATAAAATTATTTTTACAAACTAAATAAGTAAAAATTTCAAATATCTAAACTAAAAATAAAAATCATCAAAATAATCAATTCAAATATAAATAAAATTTTCGTTCAAATTTTCATATGTTTGTCAATATATTTTGTTTACAAATTCATGTTATGTAAAGTTTAAAAGAATTCCCAAACTTTAAATAAAAATCTCCAAAATAACTCCTTTCAAAACATAGCAAATGTTAAGAGATTTCATTAATGTTTACTGCTTATACTTAATAACGTTAAAAAATTGATTTTTAATAAAAAAATTTAAATTCCCAAATTTAAAATCATAATCCCAAAAATACCAATTTTATATAATGAAGAATCGAAAATGAATTTAATTGCAAATTTACACTTTTAATGCTTAATTGTGTTGTAATATTCCTTTTTAATAATTTAAAGCTAAAAAATATAAATACCTAAACGTAAATTAAAAATACCCAAAATTTCAATTTTCTTATACTAAGTAAAATTACTAGATTTTTATAATAATTTGTAAAGAAATATTTCTTGCAAATAATTTAAAGCTAAAAAATACTAATTCCCAAACAAAAGTTTAAAATCCCCAAAATTTCCATTTTCAAATAAATTGCTTAAATTTAACCATTTAATAATTCATTTTTGTAAAATATTAGTTTAAAATATATTTGAAGTGAAAATTCGAAATGCCAAAATGTTAATAAAAAATTTTGTATTTGTATTGTTTAGATAATTTTATGTGACATTTATAAAAATTGTCAAACTTTAATTAAAATTCCCAAAATTTACTTTTTAAATTTTTATTATTTTAAAGTGATTTTATTAATTTCAATGTTAGTTGTGCTGATATGTGTTTAAAATTTGATTTTCAATAAAAAATTCCAAATACATATACAAATCTCTTATACATAGTAAAAAATCCAACATGATTTTATTTGCAAAACTACACTTTTTATGCTTAATTGTGGCATAATTTCCTTTGGAAATTATTTAAAGCTAAACATAATAAATTCCCAAACAAAAATTAGAAATCCCCAAAAAAAAATTTTTTAAATACCGTATTTGCCGGACGATAAGACGCACCTTTTTATTCTGAAAATTTCACCTAAAATCAGGGTGCGTCTTATGGTCCGATGCGTCTTATCGTCCGGCAAATACGGTAAATTGATTTAATTTACCCATTTTATAAAACATTTTTGTAAACTATTGGTTTAAAAAAAATTTTAAGTGAAAATTCAAAATTCCTAAATTCAAAATAAAAATCCTTAAAATATACAATTCAATTAAATTTGTACACTCAGAAATAGATTTTATATGACATTTATAAGTATTCCCACACATGAAATAAAAACCCCAAAATTGCCTTTTTATGTGTTTACTATTTAAAAGGGATTTTAATAATTTTTACTTTAAAAATGCTGACAAGTATTTAAAACTTGATTTTTAATAAACGAAATTTAACTCCCAAATTGAAAATATAAAATCCCAATATACAAATTTCTTATATTTCTGATTATTTGTAAAAAAAAATATTATTGGGAAATAATTTTAAGCTAAAAAATAGAAATTCCCAAATGAAAATTTTTAATCCCCAAAATTTCCATTTTCCTATACTACTGAATTTCACTTGATTTTATTACTAAATTAAAACTTTTTATAATTATTTGTATTTGTTGTACAGATGTAGCTCAAAAATATAAAATACCAAACGAAAATTTAATATACCCAAAAAACCTTCATTAAAATTTCTATATGAATTGTAAAAATTTACACATATTATGATTAATGCTAAAAGATTTGTTAAAAAAATATTTTTATATAAAAATTTCAAATTAAAAATCCCCTAAGCGATCAATTAGAATATTTTTAAAATTCCACATTTCTTGTTATATTTTGTTAAGAAATAATTTTTGTTTAAAGTTTATTAAAATTCCCAAACTTTTTATAAAATGTTTTATTCGAAAGTTTACTTCTAGTTAAACATAAAAATTTATTTGAAATTTATTTTTGTTATGTGTAACTAGAAGTAAACCTTCGAATAAAAAATTTTATAAAAAATTTTTACAATTAATACTCGCAAGAGGAATAATTCTCCTTCAGTAAAATTCCCAAATAATAAAAAAATTCCCTAAAATACTCTGTTTAAAGTTATTTTCTTGTAATTATAATCCTTGCTGTTTAATATTGAACAAAATGTGTTTTGTAATTACTTTTAAGCTAAAAATTTAAAGTTCGTGAACTGATAATAAAATTCTCAAATTAATATATTCGAATTTTTTATAATTCAAATATTAATTACAAACAAGTTTTTTCGGAAGTATATTATAACTCCTAAATTTTGTTTTAATATTCCCAAGTTAGATTTTGAGATTTTAACTCGTAATAAAGGATTTCGTTTTAGTTTTGAGTTTTTCTACTTAATATGTAAATTTTAAGTTAAAAAATTAAAATTCTTTAATAAAAAATTCCTTAAAATAAAATTTTCTAACTATAAAATTATATAGAATTTTTCGGGAAGTTCCTTTAAATTTTTGTTATGTATTAATAAGTAACCGATACTGTAAAGTTTATTAGACTTCCCAAATATTGTTTTAAAAATCTTTAAATTTTTACTTGAATTAAAGGATTTTGTTCTAATTCTTACTGTTTCTACTTAATAAGTAAGAAAATGTGTTTTAAAATTAATTTCAATAGAAAAAAAATTAAATTCCCGAAGATAAAAATAGAATTATTTTTTAAGGAATTTTCCGGAAATTTCATTCAATGATGTCATATATTATTTAGAAACCAATTTTAAATAAATATTGCCAAAATTACCTTTAAGATTTTAACTTGTAGTAAAGGTTTCCGTCTTAGTTGTGCCTTTTTATTTTTAATATGTAAATTTTAAGCTAAAAATTTAAAATTCGTGAACTGATAATAAAATTCTCAAAATAATATTTTTGAATTTTTTAGAATTTTCCGGGAAATTTTCTTACATTTTTGTTAAATATTAATTACAATTAAGTTTTTTGGGAAGTTTATTACAATTCCCAAATTTTATTTAAAAATTCCTAAAATTTCCTTTTAACATTTTAACTAGTATTAAAGGATTCTGTTCTAGTGCTGACTTTATTTCTTAATATGTAATAAAATGTGGTTTTTAATAAATTTTAAGTTAAAAACTTAAAATTCTCAAATTGGAAAAATATTTCCCAAAATAATACTTTCCCATAATAATAAAGAAATTTCGGGAAATTATTTTAAATTTTTTGTTATATATATATAAAAGAAACTACCCAGCATACCATTCTAGGAGCGCTCCGAAAAAAGGAGTCAGAAAAGAGTCCAACTAAAGAGCGGAGCGAAAGAAAAATTTGCTTGTTACTGTCCTGAGTCGGTACGCAGTATGACTCAGAAATTCCACTTAATTATGTGTGTACCAAAGCGTTGTTGTCCTGTTATTTGTGCTTTGAACAAAAAAAGAATGATAAAAACAAGATTACAAAGAGCCCAAAAAAACCCTAATAAAAGACTCTTTTCTGTCATTATCTAAGAGCTCTTTAAGAGCCCAAAAAAAAACCCTCATAAAAGACTCTTTTCTGTCATTATCTAAGAGCTCTTTAAGAGCCTAAAAAAAACCCCTCATAAAAGACTCTTTTCTGTCATTATCTAAGAGCTCTTTAAGAGCCCAAAAAAACCCCTCATAAAAGACTCTTTTCTGACATAATCTAAGAGGTCTTTCTGACGGACCATTTTCGAATGTAATGACCCTCTTTTCTGAAGGTTTTCGGAGCAATTATGATTGTTTTTGGGGCTCATAAAGAGCGTTAACGCTTCGCAAAAGGTGTCAGAAAAGATTTTTTTCGGGCTCATATGGCTTGCTGGGTAATTTCCTGTTAAGTTTATTAGAATTTACAAAGTTGAAATATTTTGTTATTAAAACTTTTTGTTTTTTATAAAAGATTTTTAATTTCTATATATAAAAATTATTTAATTAAAAATCATACAAAGTTCCTTAAAATAGCTCTTACAAATTTTTACTCTTTCACTGAATTTTTTTTTTATGAAGAAAATGGGGAATCTTTACTTGACCATTAAATAATTATTTAATTTATTTTAATTGGTTTTTAGTTTTCACCAAATTTAAATCTGCCTTTAAATGAACCACCTCCCTGTTTGCATTTTAAAATGATGGTGATTTAAATTTAAATATATATATATATTTTTTTGATATTGTACATTCTCATTTTTCCTGTTAAATATGTTGCCGTACAATCTGTTGTTCAGGGATATTTAAAAATACATTTAAACATTTAACAAAACTATAAAACTTTTGTGACTGATATACGAGTACAACGAAAGTTCAATGAAAAATATAATTTTACTGGGAAAAAAACGGGCAAAAAAAAAATTAAAATTGTTGCAAAAACAGTTAAAAAAATTAACATGAAACGCCCGGCAAATAAATAAATATATAGTAAATATTATACAAAAATAACAATGTAGCCGCATATTGAAACGAAAATTCAATTCAATTCGCAATGCTGGACAAAACAAAAATCAATGTGAGTGAGTTTTAAAAATAAAAAATACTTGATAAAAACTCTTTAAAAATAAATACAAATCAACATGAAACAACAACATTTTTAAAGCACCAAATTGCCACACACACACACACACACACATAGCACTGCTAGGAAAACTTTATGACAAGAAGGGTAACTGCTATCATTCAGTCAACTAAAATAAAGAAATAAAAAAAATATGTTGACTGCAATATGCAGTATGCTAGAACAACAAAAAATAAAGGATTCTTTTGAAAAAAAAACTGCATTTATTGTATCCTTGCTACTATTTTTTTTTTTGTTTTATTTTGTTGCTAGTCTAGAGTGTGTGTTGGTTGCCGTTGAAGTGATGGTAGTAAAAATGTTCCTTTAAATAAAAATCAAATATCGTCCATTGATTGCTCGTTTCAATTTGATGTTTTGCTGATTTTTTTTTTTTTTTTGTTAGTATTTTGTTCTTTTAATTTTGCCTCAACGACATCAGTTTCTATTTTGTTGAATTTTGTGATGGTTTAATTTTGCCAGTCGATTGTTGCGTATTTATAGCAATTTGTCCAGTATTTTTTAATTTATATTGCTGGGCAATACAGTTGCTTTTAAGCAATGGTTATTTTTTAAGAGAATGGCAAATTTGTTTTTCATAAAGTAATATAACATTTATACTAGGTTTATTACTATGTAGAACTTTAATTAATTTATTAGTTTGGGAATTTTAAATTTCTGTTCAGGAATTTTAAACTTTTTTTCCAAAAATTACTTCAAAATAAAAATTTAGCTTAATTTACCTTAAAAAAGGAAAATTTGAAAATTAGAGGCCATTTAGACGATGCAATTTTCCATGCAATTAATTGCATGCAACTGATGCTTGTTGGCGAACGGGTTAAAGAAGCAAGAGGGGTAGAAAAAGTTGCACGACTTCGTTTGTCATGCAATTTTTTGACATTTCCTTTTACCATCGTTTGTGTTTTACTTATTTTGTTTTATTCTTATTCTGACTTTGAAGTGTACGTTATAAAAATTAATGCGCAAGAACATTTTCAATTACTTCTTCTGTATGAAAATCTTCCATTTTTTATATTTTTTAAAATTTTTGTATATTATATATTATTTTATATACATACATATGTACATATATTTTTTGTACATTATATTTACATATATTTTAAAATTTTGTTTTCTTTGTTGCGAATAAAAAACTAAAGAGGAATGTGTAATTAAACGTCAAAAAGTTGCATGATTTGTTGCACGTAAAATTGTATCGTATAAATGCACAACATTTTACGTAGCAATTTTAAAAGAGAATGGAAAAAATTGCATGCAATTAATTGCATCATCTAAAAGGCCTCTTATATGTAGTATTTTATTTACAATTTTTACTTGGTATTTTGGGGATTTTTATTTTCATTTTAGGAATTTACTTTTTTTGTTTCAAATTAATTTTAGAGTACAGTTTTTTAAGCTAATTCCACGAATATAACGCGAGAATATTTTTGTATGCTGGCGACCTATGTTTATTATACCCATATAAGAATGAACTAGTACTAAAAACATATGCCGAAAGAGATGCGCTGTTAATATCTGAATACGCACGACTTAACAATCTGGTACTGAATGCTACTAAAACAAAGTTCATTCGGTTTAAAGCGCAGTCAAATCGTATTGAACAAAATTGTGTAGTTTTTGTTGATGGAAAAGAACTAAAAGAGGTTTCTGTCATTAAATACCTTGGGATCCATATACAGAACAACCTATCCTGGAAGTCGTATATAGATCAACTAAAACGTAAATTATCATCGGCCATTGGATATTTATATAAGATGAGAAACAAACTCGATAGACATACAAAGCTGCTTATCTATCAATCTTTAATTCAAAGCCATCTGAATTACCTTGTACTTATATATGGACATAAAAGGAACTCCGATATAAAATCTTTGCAAGTATGTATTCCAAAATAAGACATTGAAGCTGATATATAACCTTCCCAGATCATACCCTACTTTGGACTTATATAAAAACATTGCTAAAGGTATTATGCCTATTTTCGGCCTTCATAGATTGCAGTTACTAATTTATGTTTATAAAGTATTGCATAACATAGGATATCACAGTATCCGATTGGAAACCGGTCATCATAATTTCAATACAAGACACCGTACTGATCTCAGTGTAGTAAGATGTCGCTTAGAAACTACAAAACAGCGAATTCAATACTTGGGTAGTGTGGAATATAACAAATTACCTCAAATTGTTAAAGAGGCTGAAACAATCTCAATTTACAAAAAGAGATTAAAAGAATATTTCTATGAAAACTTGGAAATGCTTCTGCTATAAATGCTATTAAGTTAGAATGATCTCATTTTTTATATAATTTAATTAAAAATCAATGAATATGTAAAAAATTTCGTAAATAATTTTATTCTATATTCTTCGACCTTTTTAATGATTTTTATTAAATAATTTTTAAGCTTGAGGTCACTTTTTTGTTTTTTATAAAAGATTTTTTAATTCTTATATATAATTCACTCAATATTTCGATTTCCTTTGGAAATCTTCTTCAGGAGTTAATTTAATAATTAATTTAATTTTTAGAAAATTTTTATAATATTAAATTAACTCCTGAAGAAGATTTCCAAAGGAAATCGAAATATTGAGTGAATTATATATAAGAATTAAAAAATCTTTTATAAAAAACAAAAAAGTGACCTCAAGCTTAAAAATTATTTAATAAAAAAGTAAAAAATTTTGTAAAAATAGTTGCTAGCTTGCCTCTATAATGTCCTAGTGGCGCTGAGGCACCTACTTCCAATATAAAATAAATATAATATTTTGAATAATAATAAATAAAAAAAAAAAAATCAAGTTTTAAACACTTACAGTGGTGGACTTATAATTGGAAACGACTTTTCAGCATATATATTGTAAAAATTTAGTTCAACATAATAAAACTAATAACTAGAAATAATAAAGTAACAAATTATTATTAAGTTTAAAATAAAATAAATAAAAAAAAATGGAAAAAATCTCACACAGCCCTTAAAGAAAAACGTGGGGCGCCCATACCAACCTGAACTTAAAAAACATGACTGGCGTGAGTACATTTTAATATTTCAGACCGAAACAAATACAACCATTCATGTTTAAAGCTACGAATTTTTAATAATTAAGCATTTTATTGCATAACAACGCGCCCCACGCTTTTCTTTAAGGGATGTGTGAGATTCTTTCCATTTTAATTTAAAAGTTTATGTTGTTTGAAATGTTGTTATTTTTTGACTTTTAGTCGATTTATTTTAGTATTCATATTTATTTTCTGTTCACAACTGATCAATATATTAAGGTAAAGAAAAGCGTTTCTTAAAAATTTTTTTTTATTTATTTTTTACTTTTTTTAATTTTAATTAAAAAAAATTAAAATTAAAAAAAAATTTTGCAATAGATTTTATTCTGGCTGTGTCCATGTATTCATGTATTTCCATCGGGAGTATGAATACCTGCAAAGTTTTATCCATTTGCATTGAGTACAAGACGGTTAAATTAACATTACAAGATTTAATTTTCCCAAGTGAAGGTAAAGAAAAGGTTTTAAAAAAATACTATTTTAGGGAAAATTAATTTAAACATCAAAAAACTCAACATCAAATTGGTCACATAATTAGAAACTACAAAAATATATGAAAAAAAACCTCACTGAGGTTTAACAAAACGTTCTTATCCTTTAATAGTTTGTTGGATAACCCTTGTTTTGGACAACATTCGCCAGTCGTTTGTTTTTAAACTCTTAATTAAACTCTGGCATGTTTGCAGAGATATGTTTTTCCAGCTTTGTTGCTCCAACAATTCATCATTATTTCGTGGATGTTTGTCCTTTAGGTCACTTTTTCCAATTGCCCATAAGTTTTCAATTAAGTTAAGATCAGGACTTTGGGGAGGCCAGTAAAGAACATTAATAGTTTAATCCAAAAGCCAACACTTCACTAACCATAAAGTGTCATTATCAAGCTGGAAAATATATGGGACGGGCATATTCTCAAAACAATACGGTTCCATTATATTTTCCAAAATGGTTTTTTATTGTTGCTGATCCATTATTTCCTGAACTCGTGCAATTGGACCCACACCACGCCAAGAATGGGCAACCCAGACCATAATAGACCCGCCACAGTGTACCTAGATTCTAAAGCTTTAACATACGATTTTCCATCAGATTTGAACAAGTTAAACTTGGAATTGTCGCTCCAGAGAACTCTATTCCAGTAACGTGGATCTTTTCTGAGCATTTCTCTTGCAAACCGCAAACGCTTCATATTATTTTTTTAAACCTGAGGTTTTTTTTTGTGCAATGCACCCACAAAGTCCTGACTCAATTAAGCGTCTTTTTATTTGATTTTTATTTGCTGTCCAATTTCAGCCTTTATTTCGCATGAAGATAAAACTGGATTTTTTTTACTGGCTCTACAAATAACTCTATCTTCTGGTAAAGTGGTCTTTCGTGTCCTAGGTTTCCTAGCTGGGGTTGCAAATTACTCTGTATTTTTGTACAAGTGAATTGCACCAAATACCATTTTTTTTTTTTAACAAGAAAACTTTTGTGCAATAGCCGACATTGAAAGTTTTTCATTTTGATAACACTGCACATTTAACTGTCTCATTATTGAAGTACATGACTTGTTTTTGCCCATTTTCGAAACTAAACCGTATCAAAATTATTACAAGTTAATCTATTGTTTAACGAATTGTACTAATTTTCTCACTAATATCACAGTACAACACAAAAAAAAATTACGGGGTTCCGACGATTGATTGTTGTTAAGGAGACCAAAAAATTCAAATTCAAGATTGTCCATTAAAGGTTAATTTAGTTATTGTTCACATATGTGGGTCATCCCATCTCTGGCGGGAAGGTTTGACACTCCAATACTGAATTTGATTGGTTTTTAGTGTTTGTGTTAAGTTTTGGGTTTTGGTGTGTTCTGACATATATAGTAAAATTTTATGGCCAACATTTTTACAGAACATTTCATCCCCGCCCTACCCCTTTTTCGGGGTGTTTCTTACAATTTATTAGAATAAAGCCAAAAATACCGTTAAAGGGAGGGGGAGTTAGAGGGTTAATATGTTCTAAAAAAATATTTGCCATACCATTATCTACAAAAATGCTGAACATACCCTACACCTCAGATGTAAAGAAAACATAGTTTTATATACCGATATGCTGCAAGAACAGGCCAGAGCTGGGAATTTTCAACCGCTTCTTAAATGAAATTCTGATGTGATCTATCGAAACGCCGACACACGTATATTTTTTTTGGTCTCCTTAACAACAATCAATCGTCGGAACCCCGTAATTTTGGAAAAAGTTTGAAATTGTTCTACAGTGTATTTAGAAAAGTTTAAAAGTTTTTTTTTTTTTTTTTTTTTTTTTTTATTTGCATTTAATTATTTATTGAATCTTCATATTTGAAATGACAATAAGGCCCAATAAAACAGTGCGTATTTAAGTGCCATTTATTTTTAAAGTGCATTTAAGTACAAAATTTTGTTTTTCACTGAAAACTTAAATGCTACTTAAATGGCCAACGATGTTCATTTAAGTGCAACTTAAATTTTAAACATTGAACATATGGTTTTGACATTTGTTTTTGTTTTTTTTTCTTTTCAATCATGCTGCTGTATTTTTTAACAGCGTCCAACAAGAAGTCAAAAGTTGGGACTTCTTTTATCCATATTTATGCCACCAAATTTAATATATAAAACACACAAAACAATACAACAAGTAAACATAAAAACCGAAACACAAAATTGTTGGCAAATTTTATTAAAAAAATCAGCTGTTTTCTGAAATATATCGATAATTTTGTTGACATTTCAAAGCGCTACCATATTTTTACCACAAAATCATAACAGCAATTAAGTATGACTGAAAAAATGAATCTGTATTTAAATGCAACTTAAGTTTTTATGAAAATTAACTAAAACTACACTTAAATACGCACTGTTTTATTGGGCCTAAGTATTCAAATCTTAATACTAAAAAGAAAATAATAAGCCCAGCCAGTGCTAGACAAAAATTTTTATGATACTAAAAAAATTTCACATCAGCTGATCCAGTCATCTATTTTGCGCTTGAGTTAAAGCAAGGGTTTAAAAGTTGAAGAAAAAAATGAGCGTTTCTAATTACATGGCCAGCAAAAAAGAAAAACAATTGTGAAAATAATATTTTTATATTTTTTTAATTTAACTTGGAACTCAACAACAATACACAGCGATCTTATTATATCAAAGCATCTTTTCTAATTATAAGGCCACCACTGTATTAGTGCAAAGGCATGATCACGCTTGGCAAATATTTAAATTATTTAAATTTCTTATTATTAAAAATAGTAAAAATTTAAAAGGGGAATTTCGGGGGTTTTTATTTAAAGTTTGGGAATTCTAATAAATTACTTAAAAAGTTTAAATTTTTGATATATTTCGTTAGTCAGGCTCGAGTTCATTAAATTTAATTTTCATTAATTTATTTTTTTTACTGAAGGTATGAATTGTTTTTACAACATGAAATCTTATTAAAAAATGTTTGATAATTTTCTCTTGGCTGAGCTGGGGATTGAACCTGGGTTGAATTCTCATCAGAATTCTTTGCGTTCTAACCTCTGCACCACTGTTTTTTTTTTTACTAAACAATGTAGTACAAACAAAATTTAAATTTTGCAGTTAATTGTATTTAAATAGGTATTGGGCATTTTGGGGATTTTTCATTTGCAGTTTAGGAATTTAAAATCTGGGTATAAAAATTTATTTCACATAATTAATTGACCAATTTATAACATAAAAAGGTAAAATTTTAGCAATTTATTTTAAAAATTGACCCATTTTTTCCTTTAGCTGATTAAAGTTTTAACTATAAAACTAATTTAAAAGAATTTATGACTCTGCAAAATATATTTTGTGTCCTTTCTTAAAACTTTTACATACTAATATTTCCATGTTTTAGCTGTGTAATATTATTCTCAAACCCTTGCCCCTCAAACTTTCTGCCAGCCCTCCCCATTACATGTAAAAATCATGTAAAAATTTTAATTGATTTCCTTTTCATGTAATGATGCATGAAAATGTTGCAATATGTTGTTGCATCTTGTAGCTGTTGTTTGTTAGTTTGTTTGTTTTGTTGCTGATGCTGATGCCACCGCTGCTGCTGCTACTGGTTACACATGCTCTACATGCATGTTCAAGCATGTATTTTGTACTTGAACAATTTTGCTCTGGCTCTCTGTTTCTGCCATTTCTAATAATGATAATAATAAAAATTGCAATAATTGCATTTTCTAAAGCACTGAAGTTTGAAATTGATAGATAGCTAGAGGGAACGTACTTGCAATAATAGGATAATGTTGGAAATTATTTTTTAATTTTTACAATACATATTTTTGGTTTAAATTTACTACATCAACATTATAGTCGTATTAAGTATGCCTTAAAGTAGGCAAATGTTTTTGGTGTACGAAATTAAAATTAATTAAATAATTTGAAAAATAGAACTATTTCTGCACTAGATTATTTCAGTAAAACTAACGAAAGTTCTAGTTTGCCACTGAGTTTGTTTTTATACAATAACCTTAAAACTAAAGCTAAAAGAAAAAACTTAGTTGCTGAAGAAATTTTTGAGAGCTAAAGGGTTATCCTTTTTTACAGATCACGAGTGGCTGGCTCGTGTCATACTGCCAATTTGTTTTTATTCAATATTGTTAGACAATTCAAAAAAAAAGGCTCATAGCACAATAACGTCCACAAATTATTCAATATTTGAAAGATTATTTTGTTAAGCAGCTTAGAGCTCGGATTTTTTTGTTAAAAATAATGTTGCGGAATTATAACTTAATGTTGGGAATTCTAAAATATGACAAAAATGTATTTAATATTCCTGAAAACTATTTATTATTCTAAAATTAGCAAATGTTATTTTGGGAATTTTATTTTCAGTTCACGAATTTTAAATTGTTAGCTTTTGAAGTTAAAATTTAATTTTTTTAATTTTAATATTTTGCAATTCTAGTAAACTTAATACAAAATGTGTAACAATTTCTTTACGAATTTTATTTTGAATTCACGAATTTTAAATTTGTACAACCAAATATAAAATTTTATTCTAAATCATATACATTTGACAAAAATGTAAAGAACTATCTTTAAGAATTTTATTTTCAGTTCACGAAATTTAAATTTTTAGCTAAACTTCATTTTATAAAAAAATTTCTTTCATATTAAATAGCAAGCGTTATAATAAAAACAAAATACCTCAATTCAAGTTAAAATTTATTTTTTTTTAATTTTAAAGTTCTGGAATTCTAGTAAACTTAATACAAAATGTGCTTCTAACTAATATATGACAAAAATGTAAAAATTTCTGTAAGAATTTAATTTTCAATTCACGAATTTTAAATTTGTAGCTCAAAAGTACTTTTAGAATCCATTTTCTTACATACAAATATAAAATTTGTTTCTAAATCATATACATATGACAAAAATGTAAAGAAATGTTTTTAAGAATTTTATTTGCAGTTCACGAATTTTATATTTTTAGCTAAACTTAATGTTAGAAAAAAATTTCTTTCATATTAAATAGCAAGAGTTAAAATAAAAACAAAATATGTACCTCAATTCAAGTTAAAATTTATTTTTTTTAATTTTAAAGTTTTGGAATTCTAATAAACTTAATACAAAATGTGTTTCTAATTAATATATGACAAAAATGTAAAAATTTCTTTAAGAATTTTATTTTCAATTCAAGAATATTAAATTTGTAGCTCAAAAGTACTTTTAGAATAGATTTTATTATATACAAATATAAAATTTGTTTCTAAATCATATACATATGACAAACATGTAAAGAAATTTCTTTAAGAATATTATTTTCAGTTCACGAATTTTAAATTTTTAGCTAAACTTCATTTTAGGAAAAAATTTCTTTCATATTAAAATAGAAACAAAATACCGCAATTCAAGTTAAAATTAATTTTTTTTAATTTTAAACTTTTGGAATTCTAATCAATTTCTTTAAGAATTTTATTTTCAGTTCCCGAATTTTATATTTTTTTATATTTTTTATATTTTTATTTATATTTTTATATTTATATTTTTATATTTTTTTTATAGTTTTAGCTTTTAGAACACATTTTTATACATAAAAAATGTAAAGTAATTTCTTTAATATTCAATAAATTTTATTTTTAAGGCTGGCCGTTGTATATATAGCATTTAAAATTAGCCATCACAAATATTAGTCTATTATAAAAATTTATGTTTGGATTTGGGTCTTTTTTAACAAATTCATGCACTTCTGTTTAATTTTTAATAAACCTTATTCCGATTTATATGAATTAGGCAGTTTTATTGAAGTTTTAATAAACTTAGCATATTTTTAAGGATTTATTTTAAAAAGGTCATGAAATTTTACTGGTCTGTCCGTAAAGAACTTCAGAAAGTTTCTTATCTTACCTTAAATAACCTTAAGCATTCCTTGTCTTTAAAATAAATGTTAAAAAGTTTATTTATTTTTTAATTTTTGTGCAATATAAAAAAAATCAAAATTGTGTTGCTTTGATTTTGTGTTAATATTTTTAGATTTTCATTTTTAAATATAAAATCGTAAATTTTGCTGAATTTTTAACAAGTGTAGCCTATGATTAGCCGTTTCTTTTGAAATAAAAAAGAAAGAAAATGTTAAATTTTGTTGCCTATTCTAGGGGAGTATTTTATTAATTGGTTTTGATTTTGTGTTAATATTATTAGGTTTTCTTATTTAAATTTTAAAATATAAATTTTTGCTGAATTTTTAACAAGTGTAGCCTATGATTAGCCGTTTTTGTTGAAATAAAAAAAGAGAGAAATTTTAAAATTTTGTTGCCTACTTTGGGGAAGTAATTTATTAATTTGCTTTGATTATGTGTAATATTGTTAGATTTTCTTATTTAAATACGAGTATAAAAGCGTAAATTTTTGCTAAATTTTTAACAAGTGTTAATATTGTTAGGTTTCCCTATTTAAATATAAAATCGTAAACTTTTCTACATTTTTAGCAAGTGTAGCCTATATTTAACCGTTTGTATTGAAATACACTTGGTCTTTCCTTAAATAACTTGATTGAAAATCAATTTCACATGCCTAGAATGTAAGTCTTGTCGTGTTTAAGTTTTGAGCTGGGAGCTTATAAAGTTTGTTGCCTATTTTGGGGCGTCTTTTATAAATTTGCTTTGATTTTATGTTAAAATATTGTAAGGGGTCTTTATTTACCATCGCTGGTGTTGGAGTTCCACAAAGTAGTTAGTTCACCACGGGTATATGAGAGGTTCAAAACTGATTTAAAAGATTTTGCTTTATATAAAATCTACTAGCCGATGACTGATCTGGAAACAGCTATATATTATCTCTTATAGTTTGCAAGATATAGTCGCATACGAAAATTAAATTTCAAACTTTTGTAGCATCCCTAATTTATTGTTTTTTTTTTTTTTTTGTAAAATTAAAGCGAAATATTTCTGGATTTTTGGAAATTTTCTTCTGTGTCTTCAAAACATATTTATAAACCTATTAATGAAAAACAATTTTCAAACTCATCACAGAGTCAAAAGTTATATATACTTAAAGTAATAACATATTAAAAATTAGAATTCTTGCCATTTTTTTGGCATAAAAAGGCGCTTCTATTTATTTTACATTATTTAAGAAATTTCTAAGAACACTTCTAGCGGGGTACCAGAGTCATTTAAAATATAGTTATTTTTTATTGTAAAATTCATTTATTTCATATCGAAAAATAATAACCAATTTTATATGACCCAATATGTTTTAAATTATTTTGAAAAGCGCTTCGATAATCATGCGCCTGGTATAGACATTTTGGCCAAAAGTTAAAAAAATTAATTTTTGGGATTATTCAAAACTTGTTTGAAAATTATGGGGTTGCTTATACTAAAGTATAATTCTTGTTTCAAATTAGTATTTAGCACAAAATTGTGCATAGAAATGAAAAATTTTATTTAAAAATGTTAATTTAAATAATTATTATTTTAAGAAAAATTATAATTACAGCAAATTTCGAATCACCAGTGATACTGGTTAAAGGATTGATATTTGACTGCGGCGCACAGTGGCACCATCCCATACATTTCTTGGAAAAAAATAGAAGGAGTGGTCGTACAGCAATGAAATTTTGCAAAAACACTTCTTTGGGCTAAATTAAGAAATTTTGAAAAACTCTTGGAAAACCGCCAACTGCCACACCCATCTCCCATATAACTGCACTTGTCAAAAATTTTATTTTTGGACCTAGGGACTTGAAATTCGGGACACTTCTTAACTGAGTTCTCCTTATGAAAAAAAATTAAACATATTGGGGATGCCACGCCTACTTTAGATTTTACGCTCACTGAAAGTTGTAGATTTTAGGTGGTTTTCTTCCCTGTCTAGAATCATATGAAAATTTAATATAAGTTAAAAAATATTAATTTTTATTCAAACGTTAAAATCTGTTGTCTCCATACAAAAGAAGAGAATATCCCCAACAACCCTTCTCGAAAGATATTAGCCTTCAAATACACCGAAAATATCGCACAAATGCATGCCGCTTTTCTAGTCAAGTATATGCCAAGTTAAAGTGTGTAAAACCTAAGTCATTGAAACAAATTGATATAAAATACAGTTATGAACCCTTTTTAATGCTTTTTAATGAAAAAAAATGGTGTTGCCAATATTGAGACGCCAAATGAGGTTATTTATACCTTTCAGCTTGATAAAAATCCAATATAATATACAATGTTTTAATTGAATATGTAACAGGCGAAAAATTGTGTTAGTTTTTATTTGTAATATTATTTAAGCATCATATCTTTAACAATGGGATCTAGTTCGAAGGAAATTTTGTTCGAATGACGCCTTATGCTACTTATGTAATTATCCGAAGTTATAAGAAGTCTGTTGAATACATCAGTAATTGTGGAAATGTGATCACACTTTCTCGAAAACATCAATCGATACATCCTGTAATCTTTGTTTCTGGCTTCCTCTGAAAGCATTCCTATTGGAAATAGGGCAACATCAATTATATCTTTACCATGCATTAGTACTTTGTGGTCAGTAACAGGCATATAAAACCAACTATATTTTTGTACGAACAGTTTCGCAGTGTCCGACGCATATAATTTAAATTTGTCATATTAATATGAACTACATATATAAGTTTATGAATGAAATTTAATATATTTTAAGCCATGAAAACTATATTATGTTTTTATTTCGATTGAAATGTCATTAAATTTCATTACGCTTACATATTCGTAAACAAAAATAATGTTTTACTTATAAATAGTTTCAAGCTTTAATTTCCGACAGCCTGAAAGTATGTCCAATTTTTAGTCTTATTGACGATTTTTATGAAATATTGGAAGTGACTTTTGAAATTTAAATCGATGTTACTAAAAGGGACGGTAATTGGCGGTAGTTTTTTTTTCTTAATTGAAAGTACAGACTCGGACCTTTCATTTTTTTATAGCTAGAGGGCTAAGCAAGGCAAAGCACATAAAGTTTTTTTCCATCAAAAAGTGAAAAGTTGATATTTTTTAGTATAATTTTTGATAAATTATAATAATTAGTTTACTTTTCCAATTTCAATAATTCTTTTTTTATATAAAAAAGTAAGTGCTATATTTTCACTAAAAAATAAAACAAAAGCCATAGCTATAAACTTAAACACAAAAAAAGTTCTTTATTTGGGCAGTAATTTTAATCTAATTTTATTGAATAAAATTTCCGTTGACTTCTGTTAGTTTTTTTAACTACAAAATTTCACTTTTCATAAAAAACCTTGTTGATTTTTTCTTATCCAAATACTTCTTTACAAAACCAAATCATTAAAATTTTAAAATTGAAAAGTTGGAAAACCCTATTTTTTCCGCAAAAGTGCCACTGTGCGGCGCCCGCTAGGGTGCAGATGGTGAGAACGTAAAGAATTCTGATGAGAGAAACTGGTGTTTCTCGAAACATATGTAGATTCAACCAACAACCCAGGTTCGAATCCCAAGCCCGGAAAAATTATCAATAAATTTTAATAAAAATTTTCATGTAACAATTCCTACCTTCAGTAAAAATAATTTAATGAAGAATTTAATTTAATGAACTCGAGCTTTAATAAAAGAAATATCAATGAATTATTATGTTAGTTTAAAAAAGTTCTATTTCCACAAAAACTGAAAATTACACAGTTTTGACTTGTTTTCCAAAAAAAGAATTTTATGAAATTTATATTTGTCAATAGTTCCATATAGATTTCAAAATTTCCTATTTACTGATATATAATATGTCTGTATTGTCTTTTCTAGCTGTCTAATTAATTTGGGAATTGTTAACAACACATTTTGTGGCATATTTTAGGGGTGTATTTTATTACTTTATTTGGTAAGGTTTTAGATGGAAAAATACCTTCAGGAAAATGTTTGTAATTGTACAAAATATGCTGGTTTAAGATACTGGAGTATAAAGTAAACAAATTTTATATATTTAAATTCTGTCAGAAATGGGAGTTGTTTGTGGCTTAAAAATCATGTGTTAAATAAACAATTTAGGTTTACTATGAATTATCAATATAGACTTACCCATTATGTAGTTTTTGCTAAATGAGTCTGCAATTGTTGTTGCTGTTGAGCTGTTGATGTTGCTGCTGACAAAGCTATGTATTGCTGTTGCACTAAAATTCAATTAACAGTTTGATAATTGAAATTTATGTTTTTACGTTGAAGCACCAATCTCTTTCTAGATTATTTTTTTTCTGTATGAATATTGGTTTGATATTTTATTTAATTTAATGGTTTTAATATCTATTTTAGAATTTACACATACACACACACAAACACTGATACACATACATTTATATATAAACACTTAACATAAAATACACTTACACAAAAACACTATTCATATGAGTTTGCAAGAGTTGATGTAAATTTTTTTATATATTTTTTTTTTGTTTTTGCTTTTATGGGGTATTTTCTATTATTTTTGGAAATACTGTAATTAAGTACACAAACTCACATAGAGTTTTACACTGTGTTATTAGCAAATAACTGGGGTTTTTTTTATGGTGAAAAATTATAAATAAATTTAATTGGTCTAAATTTATTTCCAAACACTAAGTGAAATAAAGTTTTTTTTAGGTTTCTTATTTTGAATTGAGTTTGTGGTGTTTTTATCAATAAAATTTGCAAAAATTCAAATATATTTCAATAGTTTTTTTGTAAACAATTTTAATATTTGTGAGTTTTTTAATTTGAAAAGTTTTTGGTCAGTTTGTGGTTAATTTTTGTTTAACAAAATATCTTTGTTTTTGGTAAGGTTTAAATTAATGATATGATTGCGGTTTTGTTTTAGTTTAGTTTTGTTATAAAAATATTATTTTATTTTTATTATAAATATTATTGTTGTTTTAAGCCTGATTTAAGTTACGTCTATAGAGTTTTAAACGTTACGTTTTGTGTTTACGTTACGTTATATTGTTTTACTTGCAAGAAAAAAGAGTTTTACAAAGTTATTTCTTTAGTTTTTTATTCACAACCGTTACTACATTAAGCGAGCGTTAATTTTTTTCATGGATTCTTTTTTTTTTTTTTTGAAAATTTTCTCAAAATTTCCAATTAATTTTCTTAAGTTTACTTTAGTGATTCTTAAATTTTATAATAAATTACTTATTTATTTAAGAAGTTATAATTTGATATGGGTAATTTTCTTACAGTTTTATGCAGTTTTATTAAAGTTTTAATAAGTGTAGCATACTTTTAGTGAATTCAGTTCAAAATGTCTTGAAATGTTTGTTGTGTTTCTTTAAAAAACTAGAAAAAGTCTGGCAAAGTTTGTTATTTTTCCTTAATTAGCATTTAACTTGACTTTTATTCAAAGTAACTGTTTAATTATTTATTTTTTGCTAATTGTCTTTTATTATAAAGAATAATCAAAATTTTGTAGCCTATTTTATGGCTGTCTTTAATTAATTTACTTAGATTTTGTCATAATTTTGTTTCTTTATCTGATTTATATACAAAATCAAACAGTTTTTCTCTTTTGTTTTAATTTTAAGCAACGCTTGCTAAAAACTACTGCCTATAGTCAGGCTTTGTTTTAGTTTTAGTGAATATTTAGCATTTTTCTTTAATTTCTTCTCCTTTTAAGTTTTTTTTTGTTACCTTACATTTTAACTTACAAGAGAAAAATTATTCAATTCCTGTATTTTTGTTATAAATTGTTGTTTGCTAAGGTCTCTCATGTAAGCTGTGTACATAAAACTCCAACCAAGTTTTCTTAACTTTCCAAATCTGCTAACTTTCTTAAGTTTTTTTGGTTTATTTTATTTTAATTATGCCTAAAATTATTCAATTTAATAAAATGCATTTTTTAACTTGTATTTTCTTTTAAATCTGCCCCACGTTTTCAAGTTCATTTATGTATTAGCAAATTATTATTGTTTGCCAAATACTTTTGCCTATAAGTAGGCGTTTTATGTAGACAAATTACGCTGGTAACCTAAATTAATATGTTAATTCAATTTGTTTAACTTTTTTGATATTTAATTAAAGCGCAAACAAGATGAGTATGATTATGTTATATTAAAGGTGTGTGTTGATTTAATTATATATGTTTAAATAACACAAATTCTTTTATTTTTCCATATGGGGGTTTTTTTTTGTTTATTATTTTTTATTTTAAAGCATATGTGAAGGCGTTACATAAATTGTTTTAATTATTGCAATATTTTTATTGTGAGTTTTATTTTCAGGAAATATTGTTTATATAGAGTTGCAAATCTGTAAAGAAAAATGTAATATAATAATAAATGTTAAGCTAAATTAAGTTAGAGGAAACTGTAAATAAAACTAACATTACTGTAGTTTGTTAAAACCTATAGAATTTTGTAACTAGTAAGAAACTCCTGCACCAATTCCTTGAAAATTCCACATTGTTGGGTTCAATGTTTGCCAAAAAATCAAAAGCTTTCAAAAAGTACTGTAAGTTGAAAACAAGTGAGCCTTAAGCATGAATATAGATGCACATACAAAAATGTTATTTTAAAGAAACCTGAACTATACAAAGAAAATATCACGTTCATTTAAAGATATCTCTCTGATTATGACCGCTTAAAAAATACAACTGCTGTGTAAGTACAGCATGCAGGTTTTCAAAACTATCCAAATCATTGCGAAAAGCTGAAATGTGTTTCAATAACACAGGCTTTTAATAAGTGTTGCATACTTTTAGCTATTGCTGGTATAAAAGTCATGACATTTGTCGTGTCTTTCCTTAAATATTTTAAAAAACTCAAGAAATGTTTATTGATTTTTCTTAAATATCAGTAAAAGTGTCCTTTCTGCAAACAAGTAAGAAAGTACAGTCGTTCAAGCCCGACCATATAGATAATAATGCGTAAAAATAGTCATTCAGCTATTTAGTAGCATGACTGCAGTGCATATAAATATTTATTTTTGTGTTGAATTTAATTTTGATGTAAAAAGTTTAAAAATATTTGAAAAGATTTATACATTTTCGAAGGACCATTGTTTACTTATGAGCCGACGGTTTTAAAATTAGGTACCATAATTTATGTATATATTAAACTTATTTGTGATGAAATTTATTTGGTTACTGACATTTGTAAAAGATTTATTTTCGTTAAAATAAATTTCGAAAGTAGACCTTATATGACAGCTATGACTAATAATATTGAGAGATCATCATAAAATTGCGTCGAATGATTTGCGTATAGTATATGAAACATATTTGTGTTGAATATTACAACATTTTTAAGAGAGTTATCCTTTTTGAAGTTATTTTCGGAAGTGTTTTTTATATGGGTACATTGGTACATTGGGTAGATGTGTTTAGGTGTGTACATGAAAAGTGCAAGGCGAAATTTGTTTCGATACGTACATAAATGCAATATTTATGGCCAATAAATCCATATTTCGAGAGTAAATTTGTATGGGGTATATGTGAAATCATGAACTGATTTTAACCAATTTCGAATTTTATTGAAATATGTATTTTCAAAATTGCGATTTACTTTGCGTACAAACTTTAAATGGACAACCAGACGGACAGACGGACGGTCATCGTTAAATCGACTCAAGAAATAATTTTGAGTCGATTGGACTAATATTTATGGGCGTTAAAAACATCTAAAAAAATCGTATATATTGTCGAAATACTATAAAAACCTAGTATAACCTGTTTCTTTACCTATAAAGAAAATTCAACACCAGCCTTATTATTGATGCTGAAGCATATGTAAAACTATACCTTAAAAAGCTACAGAGAAGCAAGTCATTACACAACTACTTCCAAGTAATGCAATCGGTATAGTACGCCGGTGTAGTATGTAGTAGCCATTTAATAGTATGCTTTCAGTAATTGAAAGTCTTTATCAAGTTTTGGATAAATAAACAAAATGCTTAAATTTGGTAAAAAAAAAAAAAGCAATTGTCAGTTGTAGCCCCTGTGTAACCTCTTCAACTGAGATATTTATATAAAAGAATGCCTGCTGAAATGTTAGAAATGTTATCAGAAAATTCTATAAAATTTGCGAGGCCCCTAATGTCAGTTCTGTCAGCAATATTCCGCGTTCTGGAGCAGTGTAGCGTAACATTGTTTATTAACGTGTATTTCACATGTGTTTACTACACAAATATCAAAACAGAACTGACATTAGGGGCCTCGCAAAATTTATAGCATTTTCTGATAGGAGGATTACTTTCGCGCCACCTTGTATAACTCTTAACAATAATGTTTGTTTAGCGATTTGTAAGTATGCAGTAAAGGTGGATCGGGATATTGTGCAACAGTTAATGCATTTTATTATAAAGAAAACAAAGTTATTTTTAATAAAATAAATACAGAGTAATATGTGCTTTAGTTCCTTTTTATAGCAGTATCAATTTGTGATTCAAAAGTATTCAATTGCCTTTTTTTTTTTTTTTGTTAAAAGAATATTAAAGCAATTATATTACCGGATTTTATGTGATCCCATATTAAGTTGGCTTTCAAAAGATTCATAAAATCATAAAATGTTGGCTTAGAAGCCTAAGAGCGCGTTTTCACTATGTCATTTTTGTTGTCAAATTGTTGTCAAATTGGCCAAATTGTTGGCAATTTTATGAAAACGGGTTGTCATATGGTGTCATCTATGTTTGCAAAAAATTAAATTTATTGATGACAACCTGTTTTCATACAATTGCCAACAGTTTGGACAATTTGACAACAAAAATGACATAGTGAAAATGCGTACTAATTGAAAGTTTTTGTAAATATCTTCTAAAATATGTAAATTTATGTAGCATACATTTAGAAGTTGTGTATCATTAAGAATTTATAAAAATTATGGGATTTTCAAGGAACTTGAGCACGATTTTTTTCTCTTTTGGTTTTCTATTGATGTAGACCTTTGGCTATGACACCTGATACTTGTTTTATAGTTAATAAATAGATACCAGTGGGAAAAATTATTGAAATTAATATTAAAATAAATTTCATTAATTTTAAATTAATATTGAAATAAATTTCATTAATTTTCACATAAAGAAAATTGCATTAAAAAGCAGAAAAAAATTAAAGTATTTCTAAAATTTCTTTAAAAGTAACCAATTGGAAAGTTTTGTTAATATTTAAGACATATTTCTACAAGTAAATCTGGTATTTCTAAATAGCTGGTGCAATCGAGATAAAATATTACACAGAGTATCTGAGTTTATGTTTTGAAAATTAACCCCACAAACTTTTCAAAGACGTAGCAATTAGGGCACAAAATAGGGCACTTTTAAAATGTTATTAGTTATTCAAACAGATTCAAGATTTTTATATATGCTGGCTAGCTCTTTAAAAAACATACTGTATTGGGCTATTTACTTCTTATTAAAAAATTAAAAGTTTTATAAATTGGGGTCTGATTTTTTTAAAATATCGGGAAGAATTTTTGTTTTTTTTTTTAATATGTTTTGTTAAAAAGACAAACAATTTCATAGTAATACCTTTTCTACATCATTGAAAATAAAAAAAAAAAAAACTATTCGAAAATGGAGCCTTAAATCGTCCCATGACGGAGCTGTGAAGGCCCAAACTAGGGCACCTTTGACATGTTATTCATGTAATTTTTCAATATTTTTATATTTACTGAAAGTCTTCAGCTAGATCTTTAAAACAAACATGTTTTTTAATCTTAATTTTTATTTCAAATTGTTTTGCCAATGTCTAGTCCAGTTTTTTTAAATATCGATTTGAATTTTTGATTTTTTTTAATTAAATACAATTTAGCTTTTCTACATCCAAAACAAGTGCCTTAACATTTTTTTTTTAATAAAATAAAAATTTGTCAAAGAATATTAAAAAAAAATGTTGTTATTGTTCCCCTAAAGATGCTACACATTGTTGTAGCGAAATATCGGAATAAATAAAAAATAAAAATAAAAACAATATTAGACCTTAATTTCGAAAAATGAAATATACCTCTGGCCCACGATGTCGAACGATAACGTTTGCTTAGATAAGAATTAAGACACAAACTTTTTATCGTATCTACTTTTTACTCAATCAAGTTTGTTTATTCAACAAACAAGTTTGTGTCTTAAGTCTTATCTAAGCGAACGTTATCGTTCGACATCGTGGGCCAGGGGGATAATTTTTTAATAAATAAAAAGATCAAACAATCAGTTAAATAATCAATATTAAAAAAATTTAGCTTCTGGAAATTATATTCATTATATGTATTTATATTTCATTTTAATATAAAAAACCTGTCTCATTTTCCTAAAATGTTGCCTTTAAGCCGTTCTTAGTTTGAGTTATATTTTTTTTAATTTCAACTTTAAGCCATATGTTCTATAATTCCAAAGCTGATATTGCAAAACAGTAAGCAGTTGCAAAAACCTTCAAGTATTTCTTATTTATCCTTTAAGTATTACTAGTCCTTATAGATATATAAACCTTATGAGCGATATTGTACAAAATCCCATTTTTGGGATTTTCCTCTCAGTTTTTTTTTTGAAAATTGCGGCATTGTCTTTAAACTTTTGTTTAGTTCTTTTAGAGTTTATTACGAGTATTTAATGTTACAAATTTAATCTACACTGAAAATTTATTTGTATTATTTTAATCAATAAAGATTTTATTATATGGGACCCGGCCTATGAAATGGTGGCTTATGACTCAAAAAAGAAATTGCGAGACGCAGCTGTTAAAGATAAACAATGCATTTCGTCAGTGTGAGAAAATGAGAATAATGTTATGATATCATATCTGCAATGGCGGCTGGTTCAAGGACTCAACACTTTCACCACGTGAAAGAGCGTCTCAAAAACTATCAAAACCAAAAGAAAAGTGAAATTTTTTTTTTTAGTCATAAGTCACCTTTTCATAGGCCGGATCACATATATTAATTTATTATGATTTATTAGTTGCGATAAATTTACAAATATCTTGAACAATTTGACATATGTATATGTATTTTCCTGTACTTATATGCTTTACTTTATTAAAGGTGTTTCTAATCTTAGCTAAAAAGTTTTATTTAGATTAGATTTAAAAATATACTACTTTAAAGTTTCAAAACTACTGCCAACTATAACATTTCTATACAAAAACAATTAATTTTAAAATCAGTTGCAATACCATCAACTTTAATATGGCCTTACCAATTACTTTCATTTTATAACTAGTTAACTTAGTGTAAGTTCTGATAATTTTCCTAGAATGTCAAAAATATAATACACACGTTTACATATGAATGATTATTTTGCCCTGCTGCTGTCAACCTTTTGCAATTAAAAACAAATCTGGGTACTAATAAACAAATGGAAAAAAATCCTGATAACATAATAAGAGCTAGTCTTTGTTCTAATTTTTCAGTATTGATTTTGAAAACCTATTTAATACCTAATTTTCTTTCCAATATTAAACACTTTAATATATATTGCATACTTTAGGGTTAGACAAACTCCTACTTTTCTTTCCAATATTAAGTTTTTTAAATGTATAGCATACTTTCGGGATGGGAAACGAATTTAACAATTAACACTACAAAAAAAGTGTAAAATTTAATTTTCTTTCGAATATAAAACACTTAATAATTGTATACAAAATAAATTTTAACAACAATCTAAAAAACTGTATAATCCTCAATTTTCTATTACATATAACTGCAACAAACACTTTAAAAAGTATAGTACATTAGAGGATTACAAAAATTAATTTAAAAACAAATCTTTAAAAGCAGAAAAAAGGATAAACTATAACGTTCATATTAAAATATTGTTCTAATTTTGTTGATATTGTTTTAGTTTAATATATAATTCTTTAATATATTAAAATAGAACATACTTTTGGGCTAAACAATTTAAAAATATTATTATAAAAATATTAAGCTTACTTTAGGGATCAATTTTTAAAAATTTTTACCAATAAAATGAGAATTATTCCTCTTGCGAGTATTTATAAAAATTTTTATAAAAAATTTTAATCGAAGTTCACTTCAAAAATATAAAAATATACAAAAATAAATGTAGTGTATACAATTTATTTTCAAATAAATTTGTGTATTTAACTTGAAGTGAACTTCGATTAAAATTTTTTATAAAAATTTTTTACAAATATAAATATGCAAGCCTATGTTTTGGCCAAGCATTTTTATAACATAATTCTAAATAAACAAATTATAACAAATAAAGCCTAGTTTTAGTATAACACTAAAACAATATCAAATTTTTATGAATTTGTATTAAAAACTAAAACTAATTAACTAATTTCAAAGCATAGTTTTAGGCTAAACAATTTATAACATAATTTTACATAAACACGCTATAAAAACTAAAGCCTACTTTTAGGATTTCTGTTTAAATGTCAAAATCTTATAAAGAATTTATGTAATTTAAATTTTCTAAAACAAAATTAAATTATAATAAATTTAAAATTAAAGTCAAGTATTACACATAAAATTGTCGACGAAAGTGGACAAAAATATAATAAAACAAATGTATTCAGGTTTTCAAGACAACGTCTTGACAGAAAGAATACGGATAGAAACTGAAGGAAAGGAAGCAACATAAATTGAAACATGATAAATTTAAAATAAAATTTTAAATAAACACATGAAATGCTTTATTTGTAGTTGTAGGCCTATTTCTATGTAATATTCATTACAATGTTATACTCTACAATTCTACATTTAGAATTAAACCAAAAATTTCTAATTTTTAAAAAATATTTCTCATTAATGAATGTAATTTAATGATATAACAAAAATGTGTTAAAAACATTTTATAAAACTTTCTCTAAAAACTTATCCAAAACCAAAATATTTACACACCCTAACACTAAAAATTAACAATAAATTTTTTCTTTAAAAAAAATAAGGCCTACTTTTAGGTTTAAACAAATAAATTTTATTTTAATTAAAAAGATATGACATGATTTTGAATTTGTCTTAAAAAGCAAAATTTTGTCAGTACTTTTTTAAATTTATTTTCTAAAAGCCAAAAAACAAAAATATTTACACACCCTTAGCCTAAACATAGGCAATATAATTTTTCCTTTTATATAACACTCTTGTAACAGCTTGTAGGCTTGTGATAGGTCAGTTTTGGTTTTCTTACACAAATTCCTTTACTAAATTTTGTATGGTTTCGAGGTTTATTCTTTTGCGGTTTTGATTTAGTTTAACAAATTGATATGTTAAAATTATTTTTCTTAATATTTACTTTTTTTGTAAAACGATTTTAAATAAATTTAATTTAAAACGTCTTTAATAATATTTTTTTAATGGTTTAGTTTTTTTTCCAGTATGAATAAATATTAATTTTTTTTTGTTTGTATGAGAAAAAAACAACACACAACACTTTAAACAAAAACACGTTTATTACGTTCTATGCATTGGCATCCTTTCGTAACCGTAATTCGCGTTAAACTGATCCTTACAATTCGTTAAAAAGCGCATTGGCCCTTTTTTACAAAACAAAAACAATAACAACAGCAGCAACAATTTTGTTGTCTTTTGCAAACCAAAAATTGCAAAACAAAAAAGTAGCAAAACACAGCACACGAAATGCATCCCAGGGCAAAGTAGTAAAGATGGCATCAAGCAATACACGAGTCTGTGTATTGTATGACTTTGTAGTGGAAGAACGAAACTGTGTTGAACATAAACGACGACCAAGTTAACACGACAACGAGCAGCACAACAACGATGAGTTCTAAGAACTAGAAACACAACGAACATGTGTATGTGAAAGTGTGTGTCTGGCTGTGTTTCGTGGTTTGCAGGACTAAAATGCAAAATAAGTTGAATGAAAACAAAAATCTAGTCGTTTTTTAAAATCAAACGAATAGTTTTGTAATGGTTTCTGTAAGGCAGACACAAAGGATACAATTTTTAAGTTAGCTTATTGTTGTTGCTGTTATTGTTATTTTACAAAAACGAAGCAAAGACATTACTATGCTACAATATTTTCGTTTATATGACCAACATAAGAGCTAGCGTTGTTGTTTCAATTAGTAGTTTTTAAAGTGTTTTGTTTTCACCAGCAACTCGTAACGTTATTAACAGCAACTTGTTTAGCATAAAACACACGAAGTAACTTAACGATTTTGATAGAACTTTTACGAAACTATTGCATACTTGTAGGCTGGTTGCATAAAGCCGGTTGCATGTATTGAAATTTATTAAATAAATAAATTTTGTACATTTGTTAAATATTAATTAAACTTTTATTTCACATAATTATGGTATTTAACTTTATTTTTCTAGGTTTTTATTGAAATTATATTTTCTTTTTTAACACCTAAAGTTATGCTTTACTTCATGACAACTAATGGTAAACAAAGCAAAAACATAGATTTATATAACCAACATGTTGCTTGCAATTTGCCGTAAAAAATTATGTTTAAAATCAAAACACTTTAAATAAACAAACATTTAATAAAAGTGAATTCAAAATATTTCAATATATTAGGGACAATTTTTAAAATTTTATTTTTGTAAAAACTATTTTTTTAAATATTTTTAATTTTAAATAAAATTTGGTAATATTGACTATTACTTGTGTAAATTTCATGGTTAATAAAAAGCTTTTCTTTTACTGAAAAGCTTTGCCTTAAATTGGCGGCGAATTGCATGATATTACTCTTATTTCCTCTCTCTCTCTCTCTTTTTCTTTATAAAAGAGTTTTTTTAAGAGCATAAGTCTCCACTCAAAAGCTTTTGGTTTGTTGTTGTTTACTTAGTTTGTTATTGCATTTAAGCACAACTCCCCCTTTTTTTTGTAGTATAATTTTCGAAATCATAACACAGTATTGGAGTCTTGTAGGCTTAGGGTTGGGTGGTGGTTTGTGGCAAGTAATTCATTACATACTTTTATGACCGTGACAGCCATTGAAATCATAACAACCAATAAAGTTAAATACTACAAATTTTGTATTATTGTCTTAAACTTTTAATTTCTTTTACTAAATATTTATAATTTTGTTTGCAAAATTAAGAGGCCTTTAGCAAGTGGCTGTGTAATATTTAGTAATCAAATTGTACAAAAAGTGAAAGTAACGCAGATAAAGGGCGTATGTTGTTGACATTTCCTGAAGCGAATGAAAAACAATATTCGAGAAAACTCTAAAATGTTTCGGGCACGGTCAAAAAAAATGTTTGAAATATAACAACAGTAGAAGTGATCAGATAATGCAAGATATCTTGTATCAATACTGCATGATAAACTAAATTGGAACTGGAAAAATCACCATAACATGTTCGAACGTATTGTGACAGTGGTGGCTAATTCGATCACTTGTTGTTTACCAGAACAAATACAATGGCAAAATGCCTGCAAAGCATGTAATCTATGGTCACGCCAATATTTTAGGTAACGTCAATTAGAATCTTTCTGTTGATTATATGATTCCAGAAAGTGATCTGATTCCCAGCAGAACAGTTTCAGTATCAGACTGAACAACTTCTGTAGCAGCTGTAATGATGAGAAAGAAGAGGATATATTATCTCTGTAACTGACATTCATTTGAGGGCCTGAGATGTAGAATTCTAGTGCAACAAATAGTTATCGTCAATACGTGTTTATCAAGAGGTTGCTTTGGGTACGATTCAAACATTCATTAAAGCAACAGGATGGCTGGTAAATTAGGTCTTCCCAGAAACCTAGAACGAATAGTACTATAAACACAAGATACTATAACGGAATATACTGTTGGACCCAAGTCAGCTAGGCTCTTAACTAATTAAAAAAAACCTAAATTTTGACACTGCACTTTGGGTTTTTTTTTTTGCGGATTTCGAGGAGTAGTTGGACGCTTAAAACAGCTTGAAATTATTGGTCAAATCTAAAGAATTTTTTCTAGTCTAGTCTAACTATTCTAACGTTAAGTTAGACTAAGAAATTGTATTTAAAATATGAAAAGTAAACACCTGTAAGTTTTGAATAACTTAACACTACATTGCACACCCCGTCACCCAAAAACAAGGAGCCATAATTTAATGGAACATTTTTTTCTTTCGGTTTCGGGTTTTCCTTATTGCTTTATGAATCGAGTATTTTCTGTTAATAAAATGTTTGCTTACTTTTTGTTTACGTTCTGGTACTTTTTGGAAGCTTTAGCTTTTTTACACTCATTAAATTACATAATGATGGATTTTTAATGCAATTTGCCAGTTGGTACTTTTTAAAATATTTTCCACCATTTAAAAATTTTAAAATTTTTTTAAATACTGCTTAAAATTTCCCAATTTTTTGGTACTTTTTTATTAGTACTTTTTAATATTTGTTAAAAATTTCACATAGTTACTAATTTCAGCTAAATATTTATGTTTTTTTAACAAAGCCTCAAATTTTTGTACTTTTTAAAAAGGTACATTTTGGTACTTTTTAAAAAGGTACATTTTGGTAATTTTTAAAAAGGTACATTTTGGTACTTTTTAAAATTTGTTACAAGTTTAAAAATATTTGATAATTTTATCAATTGTGTTCAAAAACATTTCTAAATCTTTCTTTTTTAATATAACTTATTGCTTTATTGATCGAGTTATTGATATTAATAAAATGTTTGCTATCTTTTTGTTTACATTCTTTTTGGAAGTATTACAGTACATTTTGAAAGCTTTAGCTTTTTTTCAATCATTAAACCAGACAATGTTGGATTTTCATACAATTTGCCAGTTGGTACTTGTTAAAGTTTGTTTCTCAAAATTTTAAAAATTCCTCATTTTTGTGTTATCTTTTTATATATTTGTTTTAAATTGCAAAAATTTCACAGAGTTTCCAAATTCTGCAGTTTTTTAAAACGTATAAAAAATTGAGCTTTTGTTAAATCAAATTATAAATATTTATTAGAATTTTCCAAATTCTGCTTAAAAATTAAAAAGTTTTTGATAAAAAATATGCTTTTTAGAAAAAACTATTTCTGGTACTTTTTAAAATTGTTTAGCAAAAGTACCATTTTTAGTACCTAAATGGTTTGTTTAATTTATAAAATATTTGTATATATTTTTCCAGGTTCCCAAAAACCAAATACCTTCAAGGCTATAGCATGTTGGAAGCCTTCACCGCGGTCCTGCTAACACCTGTCATTAATATCCATCCAGCTTTTTTCTGATCAGCAACACCGCTAGTAAAATTGTGCTACTCGAATGTCAAGATGTCAAGGGTATGGGACTCAATATTATTGCTGGCTACTTCAATCCTATTTCACCGATTGCATTAAATAATTGATCAAGGCCAAGAATTGCCAAGAGCCACCGGAGGACTTAATTGCCATTATGCGACTGATTAAATATTTGGTCGAAATAATTGTAGAAAAAAAAGTAATTATTGAAAAAATCAAGGTCCTGTAGTGTTGCCGAATTTTAACCATAATAACGTAATATACTGTGGCTATACATTCAAAATCTCTGTCCTCTCGCTCCATTAAAAATAACCAATTTTTGGAACAACTCTCTAAGAGAAGCAACCATTAAGGCAGAATTATACTATGTTTCCACGACGACTTGAATCACCTGCTCCGCCCTCTGAATCATGTTTATGAATCATGCTGTTTACATGACTAATAAACTTGATTCGATTTGACAGTTGTCTTTAATAAACAAACAGAATAAAAAAAACAACATTTACAATTTGTGGAAAATAATTTTTTTTTAATGGACAAACAAAAGTGAGTGGATATTAGTTAGCTTATTTGAAAAAAAAAACATACATTCGTACGTATTTACTTTCTTTACTTCCAGCAACAAGAAAATAATTTGCTTTGTTTACAATAATATTAAATTTTTACAGCTAGTGCAGATAAACTTGCGATAAAAATTAGAGAAGAGTGCAATTTTTCGTGCTTCGCAAGTAGATTCAATATGAATCTAGATCAGGGGTTTCCATTTCATAGCGCAATTGAGCTACCACTACCAAGACATATTTTTATGCTCTTCAATTCAGTCGTCGATGTGACTTCGACAAGTGCACATGTCTAGCGGATGCTATGGTTTTTTTCAGGTTAACAGATGATGACACTCAAAAAATAGTGTGCGGTCAAAAATGCTTTTGGTAACATACATAGCAAATTATAAAATATGTATATTACTAAAATTTTTCTGCGGCTTTAAATAAATACATTCTCTCAATTTTATTACTCTCTCGTACTCACTAATACAGTACCAAAAAATTTTTGGAAGCCCCTGATCTAGATTCAATATGAATCTACTTGATTCGCTCTTAAAATTTTGTATGGTGAAACAAGTTGTTTCGCACATGATTGGGGTGTGAAGCATGAATAGAGAGCGAAGCATGTACAGTGGAAACATAGTATTAGTCTCTACGTTCTGTTCCGTTCCGAATCAGCTGACTTGCTTCTGTTAAATAGAAAATGTGTAGAAGTCGTTAGTTGTTTTGTTACTTTCCGTGCCGTTGCGGACGAACCAAACAGCTGACATCTGCACAGCAAAGCAATGTTTAGTTTATTACAAAAACGTTCAATTTCTTTGATTTTAATTAAGTTTTTGTATAAAAGTTATAAAAATTTAAAAAATAAACGATGGATGACGAAAAACTCATTACTTTAGTCGAAAGTAATGATATATTGTACAATAAAAAAAACTTTGATTTGTATTTTTTGATTTATTTTCGCGGTGTGTTGTCTGTTTACCTAAAACAGCTGATACGTTTTATACGGAAAAACTAACTACAACAGAAAGTAAATACTAATGAAGCCTTTAGTCAGTAATTGTTCTTTTCAAAAAGATCTACTTAGTTCCTCAGGTAGAAAATGTTTGTAGAAAATGCAACCCCCTTATATTAAACAAGAAAATGAACAGAAAAATTTGTTTATATTTTTCGAAAAATATCTTTTGTTAATAATTCTCATTTAGTTAATCTTAACTCTTACACATATAGTTTAGTAAGACGGTGTTCAAGTTATCGCTTCTCGGCCTTATGGCTAAGATCAAAGTGTAGTATCTGTTCTTATCAGCTTAACATCTGATAGATCCTCCATCGGAGGACAACAAATGTTAAACTTATTTTTGGAAATAGACGGAATGTTTAGGGGCTTGCTCCACTTCTGTCAAGGGTTGGCCCGGTATTGCAGTACCGCCGGGATTTCGGCCCATTATACAAATAAATTTCATATGTTAAAAGATTTTCTTGATGAAATGAAAGTTAAGAAAGATTTTTAAGGAGCTAAAACGGAATTGTTTAAAAAAGAACGCAAAAATGTACAGATCAGTGATGGAAAATGGCTTTTTGTTTTTCGGACCAATATATAAATAAAATGCACTTTTTAGACCTCCATGGTCCATTTTTATTTTCGTTTTACTTTTTCTATAAAAGGAAAATACGGAATTAATTCCACTTTCGAATTACTCATATACAGCCATGTCACAGAATTTAATTCCGTTCGGAAGTGGAATTAATTCCATTTTTGCTTCTATAGAAAAAGCAAAACGGAAAATTTGTTCGGAATGAAACCAATTGTTCGTTTTACTTTTTCTTTAGAAGCAAAATACAGAAATAATTCCAACTCCGAACGGAGTTAAATTTTGTGACATGGCTGATATTTATCTTTTTCATCTGAAATACCAAATTTGTATGCAACAGTATTTTGAAATTGTACCATATGACTCGTGGCAGTACCACGGTACCAACTGTGTTTAAAAAAAGTACAATTGCACCATGTTTGCCATCAGTGGTACAGATATATTATGACATCTTTATTTATTTTTGGTGCTCTTTTAAATTTTTCCTGCGTAAAATTCTTAGTTGGTGCGCGGTGCGCTTTTATTTTTTTTTTTTTTGTTTATTTCAGTGCGTTTTATAATTTTTCCGAAAATGTTATGAAATCTATATTTTTACTAATTTTTAATTGAAGTTTTTAAATAATTCATTATCATGAAATCTATACGATGACCCCATGAAATGTATTTTAAATATGAATGTATGATAAATAAATACATACTATTAAATTTGTCACATGAAGGTTATTGCTAAAGGTGAATAGGGTGAAAATCTTTGTTTGAAAATAAAATTAACATTTTAAACATGGAAATAAAATTTCTTGTATAACCTGATGGTTTGGTCTACTGAACTGTAGACGAACAATGAGGGTGAAAGTCCCAGTGGAGCTCTAACAAATTCTATTGAAAAAAATTCAAATAGAAGTACATAAAATAGAAAACAAAAATAGAAAAAAAAGTACCATATATGTACTAAAATTAGCCCTTTTTTATCCATTAGTACTTCAGTTTCAAATAGCATATTGTGAATTAAATTTTAAGTGGTTAAGTGATTATTTTTTGTTTATAGCTTGTTTATTTAAAAAAAACTTTTACTATTAATCGTTGATCTCTTTTTAAAAAGTTTTATATAGAAAAAATAATTGTTTGTATTTTTAATTCTTGCTAAGTTTTAATTATTTTTTTTTTTTCTAAAAACACTGAACTGTAGAAGGCAGTTTTATTGTTATATTTATAATATAAAAATATTATACTTTTTATGTAAAATTAATTCAATAAACATTTTAAATAAAAAAGAAATTCTAAACTTTGTGCGTTTTTTTTTAATGGCACGTTTTTCCTCTATTTTGAAATTTCAAAGTTGACAACGCTGTTCATCATACGCTTGATCTAGTTTTAGTAAACTCTCTCCAAATATTGGCCGGCATCAAACGAATAAATTCTTCAATATTAGCTTTCAGTGCCTCAACCTTTGCGGGCTTCTAAATACGACAATTTCGCTTGTTTACGTATCTATTTAATCAAAAATGAGTTTTGTCGCAGAACACAATATTCCGATAAAAAAGTGCACGATGCACTTTCTTAAACGAGCATAAATTTTGATAATAAAATTCAATAATCTGCAAGCGTTGTTCGTTTGAAAGTCAATTCATAATTAAAGACCAAACTGAACATGTTTAACAGTAACATGTTACACGCCAACAGAAAAGCAGCCGAAAAAGTTTTACCAAATAAAAAAAGTTGCTAAAAAATCACCCATTAATAAACACAGTTTACTTTTAGAATTTGTTTAGAAAATCCTGTCCTAGACAAGAGTTTCTATGGTCTATTTTTTTATTTTATAATAAATAAATTAACATTTTTTGTTTAACGCCCCTGCTATTGCCCTAATGAAACAAATTCATGGTGCATCAATGTCAACAATTCTATGTATGCATATCTACACAAATATGTGTATATACGTATGTATACATACATGCCTGTTTATTTATATATACATATATAAAATTGTTACAGTGTTTTTTTTTTGCAACCGGCTTTTCTCTTTTACTCCCATGTCTGATGCCCCAACAAACTGAGCACAACAACAAAATCGGAAAATTTCTCCAAAACAAATCAAAAAACTTAACAGACACCACCAACTCACAACCACCACAAGTATGATTACTAAACGGGAGCGGGTTACAAGTTCCCTACAAATCCTTAGGGAGCTACAAGAAAAGGACGCTTTTGAAATGCGCTTTGAGTAGAACATAAAATTCTCCCATAAATATTTAATGGAAAAGGACATGCGCACAAAAAGCTCCCCTATGAAAAGTAACCAATCAGCAGAGTGTTTAACATTTTAAATTGTTCTCTTTGTTAGCCAATAAAAGCATTGCATATTTCCAGGCTCCTGAAATAAGGGAAATTTATGAGTTAGGTAGCATTGCATTTAGTGCACCAATGAGCATAATCTCAGCAAAATTGAGCAGTAAACCTAGATTTATGACTCAATTGCTATGACCAGTAAAAGAGACAGGGTGTGAGTCTGGTCATAAATTGAGTAGCTGCAGTTAACGAGTACATTCCATTAGAGGATTTCCATTACAACACCCTTTCTTTTTAGTTGTGCAAGCAATGCAAGTTTAGGTATGTAGCGCTATTGCAGGTTAAGTTATATTGGGTTTTCATAAAGGGTGTTAGGAGTCCATAGAGTTTTGTATTATTTTGTGTTTTTCTTCCATTTGGTTTAATTTTTATTGTGTGATTTTTATACAGAAACAAGTGCGCATAGTATTTACTTTAATGTAGACGCCCTAGTGTATGTTACACTTTATATTGCATATATTTGCACTTACTCATGTACACACACACACACACACATGCGTGTGTAATGTACAATAGTATTTTGTTGATGTATTAAGTTTACTCATATGAATGCATTCACACTTACCCTTCGGCTTTGTATGCATTTGTATGTATGTATGGATATTTACTCTTCATTTTCGAAATGTAGGCAAGAAAATAAGGTGACAAATTTGTTTTATTTAAACTCGTATTTTTTATTTTATTTTCATTCATTTCAATGCCTACCTTATATGCATTGCAATGACTTTTGTTGTAGTGCCTTAAAGTAGACTACAAAAATAAGTAGATTTCATGTTGTGCCTTTAGTGTATGCTAGGCATTTTGTTTGTTTGTTTGCTTTGACTGTGGTTCGTTGACTTTTTTTCTGTTAGATATGGTGTGTTGTGACACGAGGACATGTTTGAAATGGGCAATGTTTTTTTTCCGAATATGAAATTTCAAGGAATAGGAAAGAGAACGGATTTAAGTTTTATAAACTGTGAGGTTTAGAGATTGATTACAAGAGGAAATTGATGCCAGAGATTTATCAGCCGAAAAGATTTTCCTTATAAAATAATAAAATTTTGCTCCAATCTTGTCTACAACAAGATTTTCTAAAGAAACTCTTGTCTGGAGCAAAATTTTATTATTTTATAAGGAAAATCTTGTGCGAGCTTCTCAATTTAAAATTTCGACTAAAATTAAATAACTTAAAAGTTCTAAAAATAATTATTGCTAATTTTAAAATTAGAACACATAATTTCAGTGTTGCCAGAAAATGAATTTCAAAATATGCTAAAACTTGAAAAGCTAAGTGCTTAAATGTTCTACAGAAGAAAAAATAAGTGCTAAATTTTTTCAATGTAACAAACAATACAATTTTTATTTCAAATTTTACAAATGTAAATTGTTGCTAATTTTAAAATTAAATTTTGTTCATAACAATTGTTGGCTTGTTTTAATAGATAAAAGTTCATGTATTAATTAAAAAATTTTCGAAAGAAATTTAGTTGAATTATTAATAAAAGTTATTTTTTATTTCTCCAGAAGTATTTTTTGGAGTAAAAAAAGTAAAAATTTTTTTTGAGAAAAAATTGTTGTTTTATCAAACAAATTATGCTAAAAGTATTTAGCATAATTTTACAAAATTTCAATGCATTTTTGAGCAACAAAAAGCTAAATCTAGCACTGAAAGTGCTAAAATGGCCACACTGCATAATTTCTAAAAAAAATATTCTCGAGAAAGCGACCCGAATTTATAGTGTCAAATTTAAAGATTTCAGTTTCCATTTGCACATTAAAAGTGAACTGAATTCAACTACTTTAATAGCACCAAGAAAATCTTTAAATAATTGAAATTGATTTGTATAGTGGGCCGAAATCCCGGCGGTACTGCAATACCGGGCCAACCCTTGACAGAAGTGGAGCAAGCCCCTAAACATTCCGTCTTTTTCCAAAAATAAGTTTAACATTTGTTGTCCTCCGATGGAGGATCTATCAGATGTTAAGCTGATAAGAACAGATACTACACTTTGATCTTAGCCATAAGGCCGAGAAGCGATAACTTGAACACCGTTTTTCTAAACTATATATATAGAATCTAACATAAACCAAATGAGAATTATACAGAAAAATATTCATAATATTCATATCTCGAAATGAAAAAAGAACAAAGTAAAATGTTAGCTACCAAGTGATAAGCAAGCATTATATAAATACACACAAAGTGTTAACAACCAGTGTTGCCACGAAAAAAAAAATTTTGTAACCAACATTTATGAAAAAAATAACCAAATTAAAAAAAAAAATAACCAAATTTAAATGCATGTACTATTTATTTATTTTTTGTAATTTTAACTATAATTTGTACTTTAAGGTAACAAAAAAAAAAAAAAAACATAAAACAACGTATTTTACAACACAACTCCTAATACTAAAAAATAATTTTTTTAAAAAACTAAGCGTCATATTTTGCAAAAAGTAATGCAAAGAAACAGAAGCTAATGCTACAATTTGTAAAATTTAAAATTCCAATACTTTACATTAAGTTTTGCAAGTTTAATTATTAATTTTTAATGTCTTAAACAAAAATAAAAAGTATATAATAAAAACAAAAAATTTTTCATTGGCAATAAAATAGGGAACTAGAAAGTTACTCTCTTAAATACTAAAAAACATGTAATTATATTACAATAAATATGGAGATCACTTTTACTTAAAATGTCACAGCTTGAGTTTTAAAATTTGTCTTTGGCAGACCAAACAAAATGGGCATTTTGTTGATTTTTACACAATTCTTTTGCTTGCAATATATTACTAATTGTCCTAAAATCTAAATTATTCCTAAATTTTGTTTTTATCAAACTAAGCTGAGAAAATGTTCCTTCAGCTGCAGCGGAACTGTGGGGTAATGTCAATAAATTTTGTACGAAATTTACAAGTTCTTTAAAACAATTTTCGTTTAGGCCATTTTTGTATGTTGAAATTTTATCCCAAAATTTAAATTCACATAGTAAATATTTTCAGTAAAAAAATAACCAAAACAGAAAAAATCTACACATGTACACATTGAGAAAAAAAATAACCAATTTTGGTTAGAAATAACCAAAAACGGCAACGCTGTTAACAACCCTGTCTATTAGTCATACACTAACAATTAGTGTAGCGCTAGTAAACTGTGTTTTATTTTTTACTTGGTCACAAAATGAACGCGTGTTATTAACACTAACAACACTGTCTACCTATGTTTAAAAATAAACACAACAACCAATTGTTGTGTTTATTTAATATTTTATCTCTCTCTCTCTCTTTCATTATTTGAGTGTAATAATAACTGTGAGTATTTAGTGAAAGTCTAGTGATCCGATAATGTATGGCTCAGGGATGGAAAGCGTAGTGTATTTGTTAAATTAATGTACATTTATTTATTTCTTATTAAATACAAATTTGCTAAAATAAATCACTAATTTTTAGTGAAATTTTGTAACTGCTTGAAAAAATTATGTTGACAAACCTTGACATTATTTCTTAAATTATTTTTCATCATGTATTTTTTCCGAGATTAAAAAATAAAGAAATTAACTGAATAAAATATACATATGTATGTCAGTATTTTAAATAAATTTTATTAACTAAGATAGTTTTTATTATAAATTAATTCTGATTTAAGTAAACAAGTCAGCTGTTTCCAACTAATTGGAAATGATTTGCAACCCATATACATAAGTAATGATGAAAACATTTGCTTTTTATTTTTATTATATTTTTTTAGTATACTAAAAAGTTGACAAAAGAATAACATGAACTGAAGTCACTTATTCAGCTTTAAATAAATTTTAAATATTTGAAACAATTGTCTTCAATTTGTTGACAGCGACACCTAATTGAAAAAAATTACACTTTCGGATAAAATTTTAATCAAGAACTCTTTTGAACCGTTATTTAGCACTTTCTAAAGCGATTGTCCATCGAGCATACTGACTACGGCACTGTATAAATGTTACTCAATTTTATTTAAAAGAAGTGGAATTTTCTTAATATCAATTGAAATTCTAATTTTTATTTGGAATTCTCGATATTTGAAATTGAAATAATTAATTTTATTTAGGATTTTCGTAAAAAAAAAAATGCTTGTAATTTCAAATTGAAATTCTGTATTTCATTTGGAATACATAAAATTTCAAATTGAAATTCTGAATTTCATTTAGAATTTTCTTTACTAAAAATTCTGTCAATTTTATTTGGAGTTCAGCCATTTCTAATTGAAATTTATAATTTCATTTGATATTAACAATTTGATGTGGAATTTTCACAATTTTATTTTAAGTTTTCTTAGTTTCACTTTATCAATTTTTTTTTTTTAATATTTAATTCTCAATTTCATTTGTAATTTTTGCAGTATAAATTTTAAAACCTCAATTTTATTTGCAATACTCGCAATTTCTAACTGAAATTCTCAGTTTAAATATATCAATTTTATTTGAAATTCTCGCAATATAAATTTGCTATTTTATCAATTTCACTTGAAATTAACAATTCGATGTGGAATTTTCTTACATTTAAATTGAAATTCTCAATTAGTTAGTTCTCAATTCAGTTTTAAAATTTTCTAATTTCTATTTCAAATACTCAATTTTCATTTCCAATTTTATTTGGAATTCTCACAATTTAAATTTGAAATTCTTAATATCAATTTTATTTGGAATTCGCGACATATACATATGTACATAATTTAAAATTCTCAATTTTACTTACAATTCTGTCAATTTTATTTGAAGTTCAGCTATTTCTAATTGAAATTCTTAATTGCATTTGATATTAATAATTTGATGTGGAATTCTCACAATTTGCAATTGAAATTCTCAAATTTATTTAAAATTCTCTTGATATAAATTTATCAAATTTATTTGACATTCTCGCAATAAAAATTTTTAATTCTCAATTACATTTGCAATCTCAAAATTTCAATTTCATTTGAAATTTTCAGTTAATTAATTCACTTGAAATTAACAATTCGATGTGGAATTTTCTTACATTCAAATTGAAAATCTTAATTTAATTTTTGAGTTTTTTCATTTTCTATTTCAAATACTCAATTTGAATTTGAGAATATTAATTTTATTTGGAATTCTCGCAATTTATATTTGAAATTCTTAGCTAGATTTTGGATTTTTTATAATTTTAATTTATAATTGAAATGAAGAATTTCATTTGGAATAATCGCAATTCTAAACTGAAATTTTTTCTTTAAAGTTTTCATAATTTAAATTTTAAATTCTATCAATTTAATTTGGAATTCTGGTAAGTCCTAATAGCACTTACATACATACATATAAATTTATTATTAAATTGTCTTGATTTCAATATATCAATTTTATTTGAAATTATGGCAATATAAATTTATTCTAAATTTCAATTGAAATTCTATCAAAATCATTTGAAATTAACAATTTGATGTGGTATTCTCGCAATTTCAAATTAAAATTCCCAATTAAATTTTAAATTTTCTCTATTTTAAATTTTCAATATTAAATTGAAATTCGCAATTTAAATTTATAATTATCGCTATTTTAAATTAGAATTCTTAATTTCAATCGGAATTAACGCAATTTCAATCACAATTTTTATTTTAAAATATTTACAACAATTGTAAGTCTTTTGCAATTTATTATTCACAAATTAAGATATTTTACATTTTCCAAATAAAAATATGCTGTCATCCCTTTATATTATTTCATATACAAAACAAAACTCTTTTCATTATCTAGAAACAATTCCAACCCTGTGCACTAAATGTTTACTACCTGATTACTAAATGTTTGTTTTTGTTTCTAACTTTTTGTTGTTGTTCCACATATTTTTTTCTATTCTCTTTTCTTATCATATTCGTTCATGTGCCAGTAGTGCGTACGATTGAACACGTTTGTTTTTGTTTGCTGATTTATTTTTAGACATTTTCATAAATAAAATTGTTTAGTGAAGCTCTAGTTAGCATTTTACAATATAATTCTCATTAGGTTTATTGGTTTTTTGTTATATGTTGCGAAGGTTGTCGAGGTATTCTTTACTCTGGCTTCTCTTCAGTTGTCGAATAAATCTTTCGCCTTTTACTAAAGATTTCCGTGGAGAGGAGCACTCTAATGAGTCTAAAATAAATTTTTTGTTAAGGCTTGACCGCAAGGTTGAGCCGTTAAATGATACATTTCAAAATATAAAATAGAGTCGTTCCCGGTCATTCATTTCATGACCGGTCATTTTCGATCATCAGCGTTGTCAACTTGGTGCGAAAAATTCTTCAGTTGGTGCGCGGTGCAGCGATGCCAACTTAGCCCTTTTCGGGCTAGATTTAGCCCGTTTTGAGTCACTCAAAACGCGAAAAAAGAAAATTGGCCCGAAACTAAAAAACGCGTAAATCTAGCACTTTTTACAATTATCTTTTAGCCCGTTATTGCTTTTTGCTTGATATGGCTATATTTTAGTTTTTTCGTACTTTTTCTTCCTTTAATCTAATAATATCGAAATAACGTTAGTTTGCTTTACAATTTATAAAAAGAAGAGGAATCTAAAATAATCTACATACATATATTTCTTTCAAATTGATGTGCTTTGAAAATTGTTCTACAAATTTAACCGTCATAATTGAAATTAGAGCAAAACTTCCATCCAACATACAAATATTTAAAAAAAATATCGTTACTAAGTACTGAAAATATTTTTTCGAATAATATGAAAAGCCTTCTACCAAGCTTTAAAGAGTTTATTGTTGATGATAAAGAAATTGATTGTTTAGAGAATTGTCTTCTAAGTTTAAAAACATGTGAATGGAATAATACTGAAAGAACTGACAAGTTTTGGATCGGTGTACATAATTACAAAAATGCTATTGGTAATAACCCATTCCTTAAATTATCCAGTTTTGCATTACACATATTGACATATCCGTAGTCAAACCCAGAAGTTGAGAGGAGTTTTAGTGTCATGAATTTATTCAAAAATAAAATTAGAAACAAAATGTCATTAAATACGTGTAACAGTTTAATACACATTACATATAGCCTAAAAAGAGATAATGTATGTTGTTCAAACTACAAAATACCTGCCGAAGTGTGCATTAAAATTAATTCGAACGAAACATATAAAAAATCTAAATTTTTTATTGATAGTGTCTCTTATGGACTGAAAATGATGATGAACAAGAAATCGAAATTGTGTTCAGTAACGACCAATTTTAAATGTATCTACGTATGTACCTTATTTATTAAAATGTAATATGAAATGTAGATAATTTAAATATGTATTATTATAGTAATTTTTTTTCTATTTTTTATGTGTTATGTAGACCTTTTATATTGCTAAAAATCTTTTTATTAAGTAAAAATATTTTTTTTTTTTTTAATAAATTATTTTATAAAAAAGTCTTTGTTGTTTTGATTTTTAAAAGAAACATTTATAATTTAGCCCCTTTTCGCACGTTATCGAAAATTTTGACAGGATGTTGCTTTAAATGATTTTTTTTTCCAATTTAGCCCTTTTTAGCCCTTTTTTCAAAAATTTTTACGCGTTTTGAGTCTCAAAAGTTGGCATCCCTGGCGCGGTGCGCTTTTTTTTTAAATTTTTGGTGGCAGCAAAGCAAATTCAACACAACTTTTTGTTTCAGTGTAAGAAAAAAAAATCTTTCGACAATAAAACACACCTGTTTGAGTGTTTTTTTAATTTTTTCGAAAATGTGATGAAATCTTTATTTTTACTAATTTTTAATAATTCATAACTCATGAAATCTATACGATGAAAAAATGTATTTTAAATACGAATGTATAATAAATGAAATCAAATTCTTCAAAAATCTTTGTTTGAAAATCAAATTAACATGTTAAAAAAAAAAAAAAAAAAAAAAAAAAAAAAAACCTGATGGTTTGGTCTACTGAACTGTAGACGACCAACCAGGTTTAGAGTACCAGTGGAATTCTAACAAATTTTATTGGAAAAAAATCAAATAGAAGTACTTAAACTAGAAAACAAAAATATATATAAAAAATACCAAATATGTACTGAAATTAGCTTTTTTACCAATTAGTACTTTAGTTCCGAATATCATATTGTGAGTTAAATTTTGAGTGGGTAAATGCTTATTTTATCTCTATTAGCTCACTTATTAAAAAAAGGCTTTACTATTATTACTTTTACTAATAATCGTTGATAAAAAGTTTTTTTTTATAGAATTTATGATATTAAAAAATTAATTCAATTAATATTTGAAACAAAAACGAAATTCTTAACTTGGTGCGCTTTTTTCTCCATTTTGGTGCCTTTTGAAATTTCAAAGTTGACAACGCTATTTAAAACACATTCAGTGGGATCCTCTTTCATGTTATAGATTTCGTGATATGTAATTAATTATTAAAAAACTTCAATTAAATAATAGTAAAACTAAAGATTTCATCACATTTTCGAAAAAATTAAAAAACGCATCGAATTAAAAAAAAGCGCATCGCGCACCAACTGAGAAATTTTTCGCACAACAAATTTTAAAAAGCACCAAAAATGGTGCGAAAGCACCAAGTTGACAACGCTGGTTTTTGTGAAAGCGAAATGTGAAAAAATTTAAAGAAAATTGCTGGATTTATAGGGGAAATTTTAGGAACTTAAAATTTCTGATAAACTGAAATAAGAATTTATTTTAAACTTTAATAATAATAGCAAGCAGATTTTATATTTTTTTTAAATTAAAAACTTTTATTATTAAGTTATTTATTATTTGGTTTTTTAAACTTATTTTGTTCTTTTTTATTTTAAATACAATTTATCTTTATGACATCATTAAATCTCATCATCATACATACATTGCAAATAATAAGACCTAAATTCCATTCTATACGGATTTCTAAAAACTCATTTTAAAACATTCGCTTTCTTTCAATTATGTGGCAGACTTAATTTTTAGTACAAAATTTCTTTTTTCCCTAGATTTTTTATGTTTTGTTATTTTATTATTGCATTTTGTTGTGTTGTATGTGTCTTTTCTAGCATTACAAATTCTAAAGGCACAGCAAAAACAGACCTTAATTTTTACACAAAAAAAAAAAAGATTAAATAAATGAATCTTGTTGCAAAAATAAATTTAAAATCTCCCTTCATATGTGTTGTATACAAATACTTCTATATAAACATACATACATACATAGTTCAAATCTAATGGTGGTAAGGGACATTTTGTGGCATCAACAAATGTATGTATGTACGACATACATAGCTGTTGGCTTCATACATGCAACCAGAGCTAAAACTTGACAAATCTATTCTATTTACTTATCGCAAACGGAACACGTAGCATTAAGTGTAAATATGCGAATATCTCTACCTGACTGCAACAACTTTGCTGGAAACAATTTCAGCAAAAAATTGATATATGAAAAAAATATTTTTAAAAGAGTTGCCAAATTAATAACTGTGTGTTATGATCAGATTTGTTTTTGTAAAAGAAATTTATTTCGCCTAATAGAATTTTCCAGAGAAAATTATTTGGCAAAGAAAATTATTCGCCTTTAAAAATTTGCTCTAGAAAATTAATCGCCTTAAAGAATTTTCTCTAGAAAATTATTTGCTTTAGAAAATTTTCTCTAGAATATTATTTGCCTTAAATAAATTTTTTATAGAAAACTATTAGGTCTAAATAATTATCTTAACCAGTCCAATCATGAATAAAAAATCCGTGGGAGGTTTTTTCCCTTTTTATTTTTTTAACATTGAATTGGAATAGGAAAAATGAGAAAAGGGAAAAAACTCCCGCGGAATTTTTATTCATGATAAAGAGAATTTTCTTATAGAATAGAAATTATTCTCTTTAAGGAATTTTCTTTAGAAAATTCTTCGTCTTGAAGATTTTCTCTAAAAAATTATTCGCCATCAAGAAATTTCTTTAGAAAATGATTCGCTTTAAAAATAATTTTCTTATATTTCGCCTTAAATAGTTTGTTTATTTTCTTATAGAAAATTGTTTGCCTTTAATATTTTTCTTATAGAAATAAGTAAAAATATTAAAAAATAAATACTAATTAAATAATTTTCTTATAGAAAATTATTTGCCTTAATTAAGTAATTTTCTTAGAGAAAATTATTCGCCTTAAATAATTTTCTTATAGACAATGAGTTGCTTTAAACAATCTTCTTATAAAAAATTAGTTGCCTTAAAATTTCTCCATAGAAATTAGTTTTTTTAAAGAATTTTCCCGAGAAATTTGTTCGCTTTAAAGAATTTTCAATAGAAAATGATTCGCTTTAAAAATAACTTTCTTATATTTCGCCTTAAATAATTTTTTTATTATCGAAAATTATTTGCCTTGAAGATTTTTCTTACAGAAAATTATTCACCTTAAAAAATTTTCTCTAGAAAATCATTCGCCTTGAAGAATTTTCCTTTAGAAAGTTATTCACTTTAAATTATTTTCTTGTAGACAATTTTTCGCCTTGGAGAATTTTCTCTAGAAAATTAATCGCCTTAAATAAACAATGCTTTAAACAATTTTCTCTAAAAAACTATTAGCCTTAGGAAATTTTCTGTAGAATATTATTTGCCTTAAATAAATTCCTTACAGAAAATTATTCGCTTTAAATAATTTTCTTATAGAAAATTATTCGCCTTGAAGAATAGAAAAATATTCTCCTTAAAGAAATTTCTTTAGAAAATTCTTCGTCGTGAAAATTTTCTCTAAAAAATTATTCGCCGTCAAGAATTTGCTCTAGAAAATGATTCACTTTAAAAAGAATATTCTTATATTTCGCCTTAAATATTTTTTTTTTATTTTCTTATAGAAAATTATTTATTCCCTTGAAGAATTTTCTCTAGAAAATTATTCACCTTAAAGAATTTTATCTAGAAAAGTATTCACCTTAAATAATTTTCCTTTAGAAAGTTATTCACCTTAAATAATTTTCCTTCAGAAAGTTATTCACCTTAAAGAATTTTCTCTAGAAAATTATTAAAATTTGGAGAATTTTCTCTAGAAAATTATTCGCCTTGTAGAATTTTCTTTATAAAATTATTCACCTTGAAGATTTTTCTGTAAATATTCAAAAAGTCTAGACTCTAGAGTTTTCTTAAGAACATTCTGCGCTGTTTTGCCGTTTCTATTCTGGCAACTCTCTTCTACCATAAACAATAAGACCATAAAATACGTGTATAATATTAAATGCAGAAGAACTGCACAAAAATCTCAAAAAAAAAAAAAATTAAATAAATTCAAAAGCCAAAAGCCTATAGACTTTTTAAGGTAAGCAAAAATGAGGTTTTATAACAAAAACGAAAAAAAAAACCTAAAACCATAGAAAAAAAGCTTCAAAATATGTATATAAAGTTTATTTTAAAGAATCTGAATTTAAGGATCAAGGGTTCAAATGGTGTCACAAGGAGTGCTGATGAGAGAGTGTTTGGTCGTAGAATTAAACACATGCAATTATAGTTGCTCTACGAATTGTGTAGCAAGCAGTAGGCTGTTTAGCTAGTACTGCTGTCATGCATTAAAACATTTGGCAACATGACTGTGGCACGTACAAAAACGTAGCAAAGCAGGACATGCATTAAATACAATTGTCATACAAGAAACACTCTCCTAAACAAGAAGAGTAGAATGTAAGCAAAAAAAAAAATTAAAACAAGGTGCCAGCTCTACAATTGTCAAAAATATTCCAGTAATTTTCTTAACTCCATGAAAGTATGTATGTCCTTTAACGCATACATACACAATTTACACATATGCAATGTGATAACTGAGTGTATTTTCTAGTTGCTGGAAGTTTACTACATAAAGTACATTCGTTTTAAAATCAGTGTTGTAAAAGTACTTGTAGTTGTTTTGAATGTGTAGTAGTAATGTTTAAATAGCCTTAACACTAAATTCTCTTAACAGTATTTTAGTATTAAATTTAAAAAGTAAGACTAAATACCTTTAAACTAACCCAACCCCAAACAACTTGTAGAAAAACAGGCAGCTATGCTTGTTGTTTTTTTTTTTTTTTTTGCCAACGTATGCATCACTGCTCCGAGTGTAAGAGCGTGTGCAAGTATTTTGCTATGAATTCTGTGTAAATAAAAAAAAAACATTGTAAATGTGTTAAACTGCACATGGGCTTAAAAGTAACGAAAATGAGAAAAACTATTTCTAAATACTCCCTGTAATGGATGTCTGTAAAAATGATTCGCCTTAATGATTTTTCTATAGAAATATAATCGTGGTAATGATTTTTTTTATTAAAATATATTCGCCGTATTTCATTCTGCTATAAAATTATTTTTTTAAAAATAAAAATAAACAAATTCAAGTTCAGGTACTGTTTTATGTCGTAGTTCTAATTTAGCTTCCAGTCAAGGTTCTAGTTCATGTTGTAGTTCAGGTTCAGCTTATGTTCTAGTTCTTGTTAAAGCTCTAGTTGAGTCAGTTTTAACTTCAGGTTCTACTTGAGGTTCTAATTATGGTTCTAGTTGAGGTTGTGGATCAGGTTCTAGTTGAGGTTAAGGTTCTAGGTCCAGCTTTAGTTCTGGTGCTTGCTTAATTTCTAGCTAATATTTTAGTTCTAATGCAAGTTAAAGATCTGGATCTAGTTCAGGTTTTAGTTGAGGTTCTAGTTCCAGCTTTAGTTCTGGTGCTTGCTAAATTTCTAGCTAATATTCTAGTTCTGATGCCAGTTAAGGATCTTGATCTAGTTCAGGTTTTAGTTGAGATTTTAGTTCCAGCCTTAGTTCTGGTGCTTGCTAAATTTCTAGCTAATATTCTAGTTCTGCTGCAAGTTAAGGCTCGGGATCTAGTGCAGGTTCTAGATCAGGTTCTAGTTCCAGCTTTAGTTCTGGTGCTTGCTAAATTTCTAGCTAATATTCTAGTTCTGCTGCAAGTTAAGGATCTGGATCTAGTTCAAGTTCTAGTTTAGGTTCTAGTTCAGGTTCTAGTTCAGGCTTTAGTTCTGGTGTCTGCTAAATTTCTAGCTAATATTCTAGTTCTGCTGCAAGTTAAGGATCTGGATGTAGTTCAGGTTCTAGATCAGATTCTAGTTCAAGCTTTAGTTCTGGTGCTTGCTTAATTTCTAGCTAATATTCTAGTTCTGCTGCAAGTTAAGGCTCGGGATCTAGTTCAGGTTTTAATTGAGGATTTAGTTCTGGTTCTAGTTTAGGTTATATTACAGGTTCTAGTTCAGGTCGGGTTGTAGTTCAAGGTCAAGTTGTAGTTCTAATAGGTTCAGATGCTAGATCAGGTTTTCGTTGTGGTTTTAGTTAAGGTTCTAGTTCATGTTCTTCTTCAGGTTCTCGTTCGTGTTCTACTCCAGATAGGTTCAGATTTTAGTTCAGTTTCTATTTCAGGTTCTGCTTAAAGTTCTAGTTCAGATTCTGGATTTAGCTCTATACAGTTTAATTTAGTCATAATAATAATTTATCAGCCCACTGTTCATTGTGTATGTTAACGTAAGCAAAAAATTACGTGCTATTGTTTTGTCGTAAAATTGCAGTAACGTAACGTAAACATAGACACATCGATTGCATGCAGATGAGACAATTGTAAATAATTCTGACGATGATGATGATGAAGAACATCATCATGTTAATGTTTTTGTTCCTAAATGTTCCGGTTTTTCATGTACTTAAGTATTTGTGTATATCTATGTGTAATTTTTTTTGCATGGATTTTGGTATAATTGTATGGGTGTAATCACACGATTTTCTACTCTTGGATACTATTCAAAAATGTCAAGTGCTGGATAGTTGTTACTTTTAGTTTCCAACCAAAGTAAAACTGAAGAGTTTTGTTGGTTGCAAGTGAGAGCTTTAATATATTTGAAGGATTTAAATATAGTTTTTGAAATTTAGCAGAAGTTGGCCCCAGGTTTTAATACTAAAATAAACTATTATTTTAAGTATGTTTAAGAGAGTATATTTTAAAGTTTCTTTTAATTCAAGTCTACTTCAAATTCACCAGTTGCTATAGCTTTCTTAAAAGTTAGTAAATTTGCAATGTAGTAGAGATTCTAGAAATAATTTAAACTACAAAATAATATAACAATTTATTGCATACTTTTAGGAACACTGAAAACTGAATACTTAGCTCCTTACAGTATGCTTTACTTCTTTTGGAAATACAACTTTATTTCCGTTATCTATTTTATTGGACAATTCATGCTTAAATTTCCACTTCTACTGTTTAATGAGAGTTTATTTTAAAAATTCTTTGAAATCAAGTCTACTTCAATTTGATTACAAATTCACTAGTTGCTATAGCTTCGTTGAAACCATTTTGCTTGATAGAAATATTAGTCTGAAAACAATATCTCCCAATAGTGCCAAGAGAAGGAATATCTAGATTCTAAAAATAAATATTAATGAAGTTTTAATATAATAACCAAAGTAATGTAAATTACAAATTAAGAGAACAATTTAGTGCATACTTTAAGGCGTTAACTTTTATTGCTAATTAAAATTATTAAAACATTACTAAATTAAGAACTTAATATGTTTTTGTTTTAAGTTTTTAATGAATTGAGAAGAATTTAGTTTAAATTTCCAGTTTTTAGAAAATATATTATACCGGCATACTTTATTTCAAGCGTCTCTATGAATTGTACATAAATCCTTATCATAAGAAATGCAACGCCTAAAAGCCCTTAATTTCTTTACAAATATACATACATATTTCACAGGAGACCACTTTCTTTTAGCTTTTTCTCATAGCTTTGTTGATACGATTACAAATATGCAAAAAACATCTCTTGTTTAAAAATTAAAATCATAAGGCTTTTGCTTTGACCCACTTTACACCAAGCAATTATTTAAGCTAAGCTGATACTTTTTAGACATCGAAGGGAGGGGAAGAAAAGACGAGACATACTTTTTTAGACATCGAAAGGAGGGGAAGAAAAGACGAGATTGTACAAATAAAAATAACAGCGATTTAAGCAATAAGAATTGTGATGTGTAAACACCGAAGAAATTTCAAGAAAGAAATTATATAAATCTTTTCAATAAAAATTGCTTCGTGTAAACTGGGACTTAGAACAAGGCGAATTGATATTAAATTCGCTTGTTTAATTTAATTTTTATGAATATTTTCATAAAAACCATCAATTTTTGATATGAATAAGAAGTGATCATAGATTGAGCCTATTTTCTCTAAAAACTCAGCATTTACAAAGTTATAAAGGATTTTAGTTTCATTGACGTTTTCATACCAAATATTGATTTTCGATATTATTTCTGGATTCCTTTTAATTGCCAAGTAAAAGCGTCATGAAGTTTAAGGCCCATTATTACAACTTGGCAATAGTTAATGAAAATAAAAAATAAACAATGTTAAACACAACTTGTGTAATATTTTAATAATATCTTAGTCCGCTTTCACACTTTTCTATTCTGACTCATCAAGGCAAGTATTTTTGATTGAGAAGGGAAAAGAGAATAAAGGCGTACAAACTTGACGGTACTAGTCAATTTTCTTTTCCTTTTGTTTTTTTTTTTCTTTAATTTATGTTTATTTGCATTAAAAAGTGCGAAAATTGAATTGAAGTATGTGAATGAAATGGTAAGTTCAAAAGAGAATTGAACAAAATCTGGTCAGCTAAAACTGAAGAGTGTGAAAGAAGACTTACAGTATTTTATAAATAAATATCTGAATTTAGAATATTTTATTAATTAAGATTAAATTATAATGTCAAAACAATTTAGTTTATTAAGTTTTAAATAACATTTTGAGTATATTGAGAATCCAAATCGTCCATCATATAAATTTGTATTTTTAATCAGAAGGAAAAAGAGGTACAAACTTGATGGTAGATACTTTTCAATTTTCTTATTTCATTTTGTTTCTTGCATTAAAAAGTACGAAAATTTAACTGACGTGTGTAAATAAAAGGCAAGTTAAACAAAAACTAGTCAGCTAAAACTGAAGAGTGTGAAGCAAGACTTACAGTATTTTATAAATGCCGTATTTTTGTCATTTAAATTTATTTGGCTGAATATTCTTTCGACGTTTTGTTAAAATTGGAGAAGTTATTGTAGAATTTCCCCGTTGAACTTCAGAAATTGTTTCCTCTAAAAATTTTACAGTTTACAGATAAATAAGTAATTTCTACTATCCAGACTCAATATTATTTAGCATTATTGTACTTAAATAATTAATAAAACACTACTATTACTTAGTTTTGTTTTTGATATATATATGTCATGTTCTTCTTAATATTTATGATATTAAGGCCCGTTTTTTCAATGTGTCGACAAACTGCCTGTTACTAAATGTCGACATAAATTTATTAGACTGATAATATGTCAGTTAACAATTTTGGTTTTCTCAATATACCGACAGAAGCATTATTTTAATTTTCACAAAATTTATGTGAAAATTGGGAACTCTGTCTTCAAGTGACAAGTTGTTGATATAAATCAGCTGTTTTCCAAATGTGGAAAAATAACAAAAAATAAAATCAAAAAAACAAATATTTTAAAAAATAAATAATATTCATGTCTGCCAGTTAGTTAGGTCTGGTTAGGTCTAATAAACTCTTTCAACATTTACTTGGAATTCATGTTCTTCGAGTTCATCCTCCATCAAATTAATGTTTATTCCTCTATTAAACATTTTTTCTAAAATCTATTTAATTTTTTTTTACAAAAACTCAAGGTATTGCCACATAAAAAATATGAACAGCAGTCAGCTGATTGAATTTATCAGTACAACAAATAAATAATCGGCAGATGAGGGCTGGTTAGTTTTGCGACAGAATAGCAGAAAATTAGACATTGGGAAAACGGAGTTTCTTTAATCGGTAGATTTTCGTTGGGGAAAAAGATAATCGCCTAATGAGAAAACAGCATTAAATGAGAAAAATAGTTGTTGTCTCGAAAAAAGAAAGAGAGTTTGGTAACAAAAACATTAATAAAATAAACAAATGAAAAAAAAATTTAATAATTCAGAAAATCGTCATTTTCAATGAAAAAATCGTCAAATCGTCTCTATGCTATTTTTGTAACAAAAAATCTTCAAAATGGCGATAAATCATCAAATCTAGCAGCTATGCCCACTAGTTCCCATTAAGCCGACGAAGCCGAAAAATTGTAAATTAGCTCAAAAACACCTCAGCTCCAACCATGTTGAATTTCGTACGATATCTCCAATAGCAAATGTATAGATAATTATTCATTACAAAATTTCACAAATATGAATTTGCTTGTTTGAATTTTCGTACAAACACATTGTTCCTACACATTCTAGTAAGTTACAAAAATAACATAATTGTTGCTTATTTGCCAGTTAAAGTGATTAAAAAAGTTTTGTTTTAAGTCTGTCAAATAGAAAAAACCTACAAAACTTTTTTGTACCAACAAAAGCAAAACAAATATTTATAGAATTTGTTTCTTTAAGAAAGTTCAGACTTTCTTAAATAGTATAATAATAACAACAACTAATACTTTTGCTACAAATAACATTTTAAATTGTCTCCATAAATATTGTTTGGTACATCTTGCATTGGAATACACACAAAATAAGATTTATTTAGAAAACAAAAAAACTCTTCGATAATTTATTAACTTATTGGAATTTCTGCTAAATAAATCAAGGGTAATATTTATGATAGAAATGCAAAAAAAAACGATATTTGTATAAAATTCTTCTTTAAAACTAAAATTAAGTATGTGAACAAATAAACAGGAACTCACAACGTAGAAGGACAGGAGCAAATACTCAACAAACAAGTGATCAAGTTTACAGGCAATAAACAATTGAAATTAAATTTGTAAAATATTTTAATTTATGCGAATTGAGAATAGCAAAAGTAAGATAATTTTTAAATATTGATTGCAAACAAATGGAATATTAATAAAACAAGATCAAAATATTCTTTGCTACATCTTTCCTAACTTTTAGTTTTAACTTGCTCTAAAAATTATTACATGATTATCAGATTATTAACACTGTAAACTTTATATAGACAAAAAGTACCAAATATTATACCTTCTTCCCTAATCAAATCATCTCTGCTGATAAAAACAACAATAACAACTGCATTTTAATACAAAGCAAATATCAACTGTCATAAAATAAAAAATACTTACCTTACTTAGCAGCTTTCAAAATCTCTACACATGCAGATGCAACTGGCAACAGCATCAACAAGTGCCTAATAATAAACCACACACACAACATTTTACATGATTTATCCACACCGTACCGTACACACGAACAAACATTAACCACCATTTTTTTTTCAACAACAACTTGCTATTTTTCTATACATTAATTTTCTGCATTTTTATTTCTTTGATTTCTTGCTTATTTTCAAACTTCAACGCTTGCAATTGCACACAATGATTAACAACACTTTATATTTTAATTATTTACTATTAGATAATTAATTCACACTTTATAATATTTTTAATAAATATTCTAAAACTTCACATGACAAAACACTTGTAGACGGAACGAATTAATAAAGCGAACTAAATTAGACAAGGAATAGGAGGAAGGAAGATTAAAAATATAAAAGCTTTAAATACGATACGTAAAGTCTACGATACGGTAAGTTTAAAAGTGATATGTCAGAACAGAGCTTACTTATGAAAAGCAAAGACTACAACCATTTTGCAAACAGCTTTAAGTAAAGCTTTCCTAAAATCTCTATACATGCAGATGCAACTGGCAACAGCATCAACAAGTGCCTAATATTAAACCACTACACACACACACAACATTCTACATGATATCTTCACACATTTTAACTAACGTACCGTACACACGAACAAACATAAAACACTATGTATGTATTTTTTTAACAACTTGCTATTTTTCTATACATCATTTTCTGAATTTTTATATCTTTGATTTCTCGCTTAATTTCAAACTTCAACGCTTGCAATTGCACACAATGATTAACAACACTTTATATTTTAATTATTTACTATTAGATAATTAATTAACACTTTAAGATATTTTTAATAAATATTCTAAAACTTCACTGGCAAAACACTTGTAGACGGAACGAATTAATAAAGCGAACTAAATTAGCAAAGGAATAGGAGGAAGGAAGATTAAAAATATAAAAGCTTTAAATACGATACGTTAAGTCTACGATACGTTATGTCTAAAAGTGATATGTCAGAACAGAGCTTACTTATGAAAAGCAAATACTACAACCATTTTGCAAACAACTATAAGTAAAGCTTTCCTAAAATCTCTATACATGCAGATGCAACTGGCAACAGCATCAACAAGTGCCTAATATTAAACCACTACACACACACATCATTATATGTACATGATATCCTCACACATTTTAACTAACGTACCGTACACGCGAATACACATAAAACACTATGTATGTATTTTTTTAACAACTTGCTATTTTTCTATACATCATTTTCTGAATTTTTTTTTCTTTGATTTCTTGCTTATTTTCAAACTTCAACGCTTGCAATTGCACACAATGATTAGCAACACTTTATATTTTAATGATTTACTATTAGATAATTAATTAACACTTTATAATATTTTTAATAAATATTCTAAAACTTCACTGGCAAAACACTTGTTGACGGAACGAATTAATAAAGCGAACTAAATTAGACAAGGAATAGGAGGAAGGAAGATTAAAAATATAAAAGCTTTAAATACGATACGTTAAGTCTACGATACGTTATGTCTAAAAGTGATATGTCAGAACAGAGCTTACTTATGAAAAGCAAAGACTACAACCATTTTGCAAACAACTATAAGTAAAGCTTTCCTAAAATCTCTATACATGCAGATGCAACTGGCAACAGCATCAACAAGTGCCTAATATTAAACCACTACACACACACACACACACACAACATTCTACATGATATCTTCACACATTTTAACTAACGTATCGTACACACGACCAAACATAAAACTCTATGTATGTATTTTTTTAACAACATGCTATTTTTCTATACATCATTTTCTGAATTTTTATTTCTTTGATTTCTTGCTTATTTTCAACTTTCAACGCTTGCAATTGCACACAATGATTAGCAACACTTTATATTTTAATGATTTACTATTAGATAATTAATTAACACTTTATAATATTTTTAATAAATATTCTAAAACTTCACTGGCAAAACACTTGTTGACGGAACGAATTAATAAAGCGAACTAAATTAGACAAGGAATAGGAGGAAGGAAGATTAAAAATATAAAAGCTTTAAATACGATACGTTAAGTCTAAAAGATATATGTCAGAACAGAGCTTACATTTGAAAAGCAAAGACTGCAACCATTTTGCAAATGGCTTTAAGTAAAGCTGTTATTAAAAAATTTTTATGTTAATTTTAAAGACTGATTAGCAAGTAAGCTTTAATTTGAAATGGTAAAAAAATCTAATTGGATTTAATTCAGTAACGTTTTGTAACAGTAGGCTACATTTTCAATTATGATGAAATTGAATTTTATTTTTCAAGTAATTCGGCAGCTTGTGAACGGTTCGTGTAGAATTTGTCAGACTTCATTGGAATTGGTCGACAAATTAGTGGAAGTATGAGCTTTGAAGCGACAAAATAAACATTGATCTCATTGCAGCTGATGGTCGAACTTATGTTAGAAGGCCCATCAATCAATAACTTAACACTCGCTATGTTTCACAGCTCGTGAAACATGTTGGAGGGTATAAGTGTTGACCCCATTCACTGAGTTTATGGTGTCTTAAATAAGGAGAATTGCGTGTAAATACTAAATGATGTAATGAAGCTAAACAAAACATTTTTTGTGGACAATTCCAACTAGGTTCTAGACCAGTTACAATATTAAATCAAATTGAAGAAAATTAATTTAAATGTTTAGTACACAATTAAGTTGATAAACTTTTTCTTTCCTTTGTTAAATTTTTAATATATTGTTACGAAATTTTATTTCAATTTAAATTAACGGTCGGTAAAAACATAAAAGCATGTTTATCAATATACAACATCATTATCTACAAACCGCATGTTTATCGAAACACAAGTTGTTGAGCGTTTGTAGAAGTTTTAATTAATAAACATTATTGAGAGCACTCTGTTATAAAAATAGCTGAGCCATAAGTTTTACGACTTTGGCTGAATTTTCTAGACACGAACATTCTAGTGTCTTATCTCCGAACCATCCAACAATAGATTGAAGGGCCTTCTAACATAAGTTCGACCATCACCTCCAATGAGATTAATCTTTGTTTTGTCGCTTCAAAGCACATACATACATACTTCCACTAATTAGCCGACCAATTCGAATGAAGTCTGACAAATTCTACACCAACCGTTCACAAGCTGCCGAATTACTTGAAAAATAAAATTCAATTTCACCATAATTGAAAATGTAGCCTACTGTTACAAAACGTTACTGAATTAAATCCAATTAGATTTTTTTACCATTTCAAATTAAAGCTTACTTGCTAATCAGTCTTTAAAATTAACATAAAAATTTTTTAATAACAGCTTTACTTAAAGCCATTTGCAAAATGGTTGCAGTCTTTGCTTTTCAAATGTAAGCTCTGTTCTGACATATATCTTTTAGACTTAACGTATCGTATTTAAAGCTTTTATATTTTTAATCTTCCTTCCTCCTATTCCTTGTCTAATTTAGTTCGCTTTATTAATTCGTTCCGTCAACAAGTGTTTTGCCAGTGAAGTTTTAGAATATTTATTAAAAATATTATAAAGTGTTAATTAATTATCTAATAGTAAATAATTAAAATATAAAGTGTTGCTAATCATTGTGTGCAATTGCAAGCGTTGAAGTTTGAAAATAAGCAAGAAATCAAAGATATAAAAATTCAGAAAATGATGTATAGAAAAATAGCAAGTTGTTAAAAAAATACATACATAGTGTTTTATGTTTGTTTGTGTGTACGGTACGTTAGTTAAAATGTGTGAAGATATCATGTAGAATGTTGTGTGTGTGTGTGTGTGTGTAGTGGTTTAATATTAGGCACTTGTTGATGCTGTTGCCAGTTGCATCTGCATGTGTACAGATTTTAGGAAAGCTTTACTTAAAGCTGTTTGCAAAATGGTTGTAGTCTTTGCTTTTCATAAGTAAGCTCTGTTCTGACATATCACTTTTAGACTTAACGTATCGTAGACTTAACGTATCGTATTTAAAGCTTTTATATTTTTAATCTTCCTTCCTCCTATTCCTTGTCTAATTTAGTTCGCTTTATTAATTCGTTCCGTCTACAAGTGTTTTGTCATGTGAAGTTTTAGAATATTTATTAAAAATATTATAAAGTGTGAATTAATTATCTAATAGTAAATAATTAAAATATAAAGTGTTGTTAATCATTGTGTGCAATTGCAAGCGTTGAAGTTTGAAAATAAGCAAGAAATCAAAGAAATAAAAATGCAGAAAATTAATGTATAGAAAAATAGCAAGTTGTTGTTGAAAAAAAAATGGTGGTTAATGTTTGTTCGTGTGTACGGTACGGTGTGGATAAATCATGTAAAATGTTGTGTGTGTGGTTTATTATTAGGCACTTGTTGATGCTGTTGCCAGTTGCATCTGCATGTGTAGAGATTTTGAAAGCTGCTAAGTAAGGTAAGTATTTTTTATTTTATGACAGTTGATATTTGCTTTGTATTAAAATGCAGTTGTTATTGTTGTTTTTATCAGCAGAGATGATTTGATTAGGGAAGAAGGTATAATATTTGGTACTTTTTGTCTATATAAAGTTTACAGTGTTAATAATCTGATAATCATGTAATAATTTTTAGAGCAAGTTAAAACTAAAAGTTAGGAAAGATGTAGCAAAGAATATTTTGATCTTGTTTTATTAATATTCCATTTGTTTGCAATCAATATTTAAAAATTATCTTACTTTTGCTATTCTCAATTCGCATAAATTAAAATATTTTACAAATTTAATTTCAATTGTTTATTGCCTGTAAACTTGATCACTTGTTTATTGAGTATTTGCTCCTGTCCTTCTACGTTGTGAGTTCCTGTTTATTTGTTCACATACTTAATTTATTTAGCAGAAATTCAAATAAGTTAAAAAATTATCGAAGAGTTTTTTTGTTTTCTAAATAAATCTTATTTTGTGTGTATTCCAATGCAAGATGTACCAAACAATATTTATGGAGACAATTTAAAATTTTATTTGTAGCAAAAGTATTAGTTGTTGTTATTATTATTTAAGAAAGTTTGAACTTTCTTAAAGAAATGAATTTTATAAATCTTTGTTTTGCTTGGAACAAGTCGGTTTTAGTGACTTTGCTTTTAGAGGAGATGACAGAAAAAAAAAATTTGTTGGCGGCCACGCCTATTTTCGAGGGGGCGGGCCCTTAAAGTTGAAAATATATAGGCCTTTATCTCGGGAACTACTGGGTGTCTGATAATTTGTAATACACTAAAATTAAGGTATTAAAAACTCCTTTCCAACGATATATATATGGGTTAAATCCGAAAAGAATAGTTTTTGACCCGATTTTTTTTTTAATATCTAAAAAAATAAAAAAAGTCTTTATAGTGTTATTTTAGTTTATTATAGTCAAGACATTAAGCTTTAATTTAAGGTATCATATGTGTCTGTAGGTACTATAATCATAGAATTATAAGATCTGAAAAATTAAAAAAAAGACTTATTTTTCTTTAAATTATAATTTCCAAACTTTGGTATAAATACTTGAAATCAAATTTCATACTTTTAATATTAATGTTATATATAAGCTATGTTTAATAAGTTAAATACAAGATGTTCTCCTATATGGTATACAGAACACCGGCTTCGCATAATACAAATTTATTGTAATTTATATGGTGAAATGTCATTATTTTTATTCTTTAATATCTCTGGATCTATACTACCTACACGGCTATATTATACCTTGAATTAAATATTAGTTTCTTGACTTTTTGAATTTTGTAATTTATATACATACTCATAAATGTATTTTTCCGGATTTTTTAGATTTTTAAAAAAATATAGGATCAAAAAATAATTTTTCAACATTGACCTCTATGTAGATGGTTCATATATATAGAGTCAAGATATAGCTAAACATATTACAAACTTTGGACCCCTTCCACTGTTTTTTTATTTTAGTCAGAATTTAAAACTCACTAAAACCGATTTAAGCGTTTTTATGTAAAAAAAATCATACAATTTCAATTATTTTCATTGAATGCTTTCAAAAAACTTTATTTTTACATTAAAAAATATATTAATTTAAAAAATATATCCATGTTTCCAATTTTTATGTAAAAATCTACACAAAAATTCAAAAAACTTTTAATGTTAAACCAATAAAATATTTTAACTACACTTTAAAGTACACAGAAAAAACTGAAAGTCGATTTCAATAACGAAATTCGCACAAACAAACAAATTTTTGCTTAAAAAGGGACCTATAACGAAATTCGTAAATTTGGTAAAGTATTTTGCAATTTAAAATGAAAAATAAATTCTATTAAAAATGTTATTCAATACTATAAAACTGTTGTCCAAACTTCAAACAAATATATTATTAAATCTATAAAAAACTTGTCCAAATTTCTGCCAAAAAACTTATTCAATTCTATAAAAATATTGTAAATATTTCAAACAAATATATTATCCAATTCTATAAAAATTGTGTCCAAATGTCAAATAAAATATTATTCAATTCTATAAAAATTTTGTCCAAACTTCAAATAAAATATTATTTAATTCTATAAAAATTTTGTCCCAATATCAAACAAATGTATTATTCAGTTCTATAAAAATTTTGTCCAAATTTCAAATAAAATTTTATTCAATTCTATAAAAATTTTGTCCCAATATCAAACAAATGTATTATTCAGTTCTATAAATATTTTTTTATTAATATTTACAAGAAAATCTATACATGAGATCAATATTTATAATATTAAAAATTTGAATTTAAAATATCATGCTTGATGGTCGACACTCTAGCATATTTTGTGGATGTAGGTATTTCGTAAAAATACCATTCTTCTCCTCTAGCTTCAATGAATTTAGCTATAGTATTGATTAGGAGATTACGTTGTTCTTCATAAAGTCTGTGACGACTTTTATAAAAATTGAGGATTTCTCTGCCATTGTGTGTTGTGTTCAATATTTCTATTACTGAAACTTTAGTAGGTCTCTTTTGGCCACTTTCGGAACGCTGGTTAAATTGTTTCCATGCTTGTAATTTATATTTAAATTTTGCCTGATCTAAAATTGAAAAATTTGTCAATAATTTTTCAATGTGGAGATCGTCGATGGTTATGCCTTCATCTAAAAAAAAAATAACAATTAGATATGTATTTGAATGAAATGTTTTCCTTTTTCTACTTGCCTTTTAATTTATCATACAAATGACTTAAATTCCATGTATTTAATAGATCATTTATTTTAATTAAACTTGAAAACTGCTTATTCTTCTGCTTCTATTTATTTGCTGACATACTTTCAAGGGGGGGAATTTACATAAAATTTTTAGAAAATTAGAAATTTTTCAAAAATTAGAATTTAAAAAAAATTTAGAATTTTTAAAAAATTAGAAATTTTTAAAAAACTAGAAATTTTAAAAAATAGAAATTTTTTAAAAAATTAAAAAATCTGAAATTTTTTTAAAATTATACATACTATAAATGACATATATATAAATTGGCAAAAATTTTTCAACTCTTAATAACTAAGATTCGGCACAGCCGAATATAACACTCTGACTTGTTTCCCCTAATTTCATTTTGCTTATACTGAACGCATCACGCCGCCAAAAATACTTTGAAAAAAGGTGAAAAATGCATTATATATTATTGTAACGTTTATTTTTGTTAAATAAATTTTTCTATCTAACGCCTATTAAAATACGGCGTTAAATTTTTTGGAGACAAAGTAACCAAAACTGGGGATTCTAAGTGCAATTTTTCTGGCAACACTGCTCATGAGTACTGTTCTCAAAACTTCTCTCTATTTTTCTTAAGATTCTCCTTAAGTTTACAGCAGCCCTTTACTCTTGGTCTACAGTATGAAATAGACTTATTCCTGCAAATAATGTTGGCAAATTTTATGAGTGAATTGTAAGAATCAATATTTTTTATACTGTATTGTTTTATTCCTAAACGAAAGAATGTTGCATACAACTTAAAATACAACATATATAAACGCTAATTTAAGAACGTTTTTAAATTTTCATACGAAAATATACTAAACTGGATACTAAATTAGCTGTTTTATTTTATATTTAAGGTTTACAACATTGCTATGTTAAAAACGTGAAAACCAAACAAAAAATTTAATAGAATCAAATATAAAAATTATAAAAAGTAAAAATAAATTCAATAATCAATTTGTCTAAATATTTTTTGGCCATAATTTTTTCTGTGTAGATATATAGCTGCTTTAAATTATTTGATGTTATCATTGCTTTACCAGACGTATGTTAAGCTAGAAGTTGTTTTTGCATGATACTTTGAGGAATTTTTCTTAACAGAGGCTTATCAGCCTGTTTTAAGTTTTTTTGCATAAGGCTGCAAGACTTTAATAATGTGTTAGGCACCTTTTCTTAGAATCGAGTCAAAATTTCGATCAGGCATACTATACACTAGATTTATTCTTATATCCTCAGATATACATCTCGAAGCATCTTCTTTTAGGTGATATATGTTTTCATATTTTCGGTTTTCAAAATAAATTCAACCGCTAATATTCCCCAAATGTTCTCAATAGGGTTCTGCTCTGCATAATATGTGGGATATTCAAATACCATCGTGGTTGCTTCCGCACGTCTCGCCAATAGCTGTTGAAACCATAGATTGATTTTTTGTCATCGGAAAAAAATCACCTTAAACAAATATCTGTTTAGATAGTGCAACTGTTAAGATTATAGGCTTAGTTTGTACGTTTCTTTTAGGAAATTCAAGTCTAGCAGTTTTGTGTCGATTAAGAGCCTGTGAGTTTTTCCACACATTTACCTCACATTCATTAATAATCTGACCAAGATTTTTTTGGAGATTCATTGTGGTACCGGCACAGCTAATAATTCTGAGATTGTCCTGCTCGGTAAGCTGCTGCCACGCCTGGCAGCATCTCGTGTTGTGCCAGTCTCTTCGAGGCGAGCGGCTAAACGTCGCAGTGTTTCACCAGCAGGCGTTGGACGGCCAGAAAATCTGCGACGAAATTCACGTTGTGCCAAAGTCACCGACCGATTATTGGTCAAATAAATAGTCAGCAATATTCCGCGTTCTGGAGCAGTGTAGCGTAACATTGTTTATTAACATGTATTTCGCATGTGTTTACTACACAAATGTCAAAACAGAACTGACATTAGACATAAAAACCTACGATTAGTGCTAAACTTAGACTATATAAAAACCATTTCAAATTAATAGTAAAACCCTTCGAATATAGCTAAACTGAGTTTAAATAAAGACTTACGATTGAAGTTAAACTCAGACTACGTAAAGACCTACGATTAGTGCTAAACTCAGATTACATAAAGACCTGCGATTAAAGCTAAACTTAGATTACATAAAGACCTGCGATTAAAGCTAAACTTAGATTACATAAAGATATGCGATTAGTGCTAAACTCAGTTTAAATTAAAATCTATGATTAAAGCTAAACTCAGACTACATAAAGACCTGCGATTGCAGCTAAACTCAGATTACATAAAGACCTGCGATTAAAGCTAAACTCAGATTACATAAAGATATGCGATTAGTGCTAAACTCAGTTTAAATTAAAATCTATGATTAAAGCTAAACTCAGACTACGTAAAGACCTACGATTAGTGCTAAACTCAGATTACATAAAGACCTGCGATTAAAGCTAAACTTAGATTACATAAAGACCTGCGATTAAAGCTAAACTTAGATTACATAAAGATATGCGATTAGTGCTAAACTCAGTTTAAATTAAAATCTATGATTAAAGCTAAACTCAGACTACATAAAGACCTGCGATTAAAGCTAAACTCAGATTACATAAAGACCTGCGATTAAAGCTAAACTTAGATTACATAAAGATATGCGATTAGTGCTAAACTCAGTTTAAATTAAAATCTATGATTAAAGCTAAACTCAGACTACGTAAAGACCTGCGATTGAAGCTAAAAATTCCTACGCAGTTAGCTGAAGAATTTTGTACAAATTTATTGGATTGAAAGTGTAATTTATAAAAATTATTTATTTCCTTTTCTATGCTATTATTTCAGTTCTATATCGAGTACTAAACTACCAATAACTTCCTTAAAACCACTTTCTTTGGTATAAATTCTGCTACGAAAACGACAACGTCCGGCTGGGGTAAAAGGTGGAATACTCTCCTTATCAGCTTTCAGATTTGATGCATAGTAAACATTCTTAAAGGAAACATAAAAATTGTTTTAAACAAACTTAAGTTATGTTTATGAACAACGATCAAATATTCAATTACCTTTTGAAACGGACACGCTGTCGTTAGATTACTAAACCTAAGAATATTTCGCAGCCAGGCTTTTACAATATCCAACTTATCCATTTTGCCTCGTTGCAAATGATAGCACATATTTACATCGTACGAAACAATTTGTTTATAAACCTTTAAGTTTTTCAGCCATATTAAAAAATTGGCATTAATCCATATGTTGTTCAAATCCTTTCTTATATCTAGTAAAATATTTAGAGACGTATTGTCAGCATTAATGGTCATTTCAAAATTGTTTAGATATTTAGCATTCATGTCGCATTTCGCCGAAGAAAAGTACAAAGATCGCTTTTTGTAAAGAAGAAAAAAAGTTATTTATTAAATATGAAATAAATTTATGTAGAAAATAATGAACCTTTTTACTTGCTGCATTAGGTGGTGTTAAGAGAAGTAGTATAAGAAACATTACAAAATGTAACATTTTCATATTGGCTTGGTGTTTAAATTGCAGTGAATAATTTTAACAAATTCTTTAGTTATTTGGTTTTTTTTTTTTTTTTTTTTTTTTTTTTTTTTTTTTGAACAAATTACTTTCGTTTATGTTTTATTTCAAATAATTAGTTTAGATTAATGTAATGGTTTAATTGATATTTTAGACGTCTGTTCTAATTTTAAATGATATGTGGTTTAAATAGATAATTGGGGTCATTATAATTGTTTAAGCAAATTACCATATACTGGTATATGAGTAGGTGAAATGCAAAACTCGCTCGTTACACATTAATCGAATTTTGGGAAAAATCAAAAAAAAACATATAGCTGCTGATTAAATAGATAAAATTAGTTGTGAACGCTTTAAAATCTTTAATTTTACTCCATTCTTGATGAAAACCCAACAGTTAAAACATTGACACATACTGCAACAGAGAAAAATAGTAGATAAAAGTTTCAGACGAACGAGTTTTGCAACAAATTTTCGAAACAAACGAGTTTTGCTACCAACCATATGGCATCGAAATACAAAAGAACTGCAAATTTAATAAATTGCTGTAAATTGTTCTATTTATTTTGGCAAACCACCTACTAGGAAAAGTTCAGAAATTAAGACTTTAACAATTTAGCAATTAGCGCACTTCAATTACGAGGGCGGTTCGGAAACTTCTTAGCCTAGCACAAAAAAAAATAGTTAGTTTTTGAAAAACGTTTTTATTTTTCAATATAATCTCCTACATTTTCTCTTAGTCCAATGCCTATTTAGCAATTCTATCCCTTGATTAAAATAGTCTTCATTTGAGGTATAACCTTTGTCAGCTAGGAATTTTTTTAGATTTCGGAATAGTTAAAAGTCACTGGGAGCTAAATCAGGAGAATAAGGTGGGTGGTCCAGCAACTCGTACTTTAATTCGTTGATTTTAGCCATTGTTAAAATACTCTTGTGCACTGGTGCGTTGTCTTGATGAAAAATTATTTTTTTGTGTTGTAAGCCAGGACGTTTTTCTCGAATTTTTACATTTAATTGATCCAGAATGTTGCAATAGTTTTGCACTTTATTCAATCAAGAAAATATCTTTGAAGTCTCAAAAATCCGTTGCCATAACCTTACCAGCCGATTGAATTGTTTCTGCCTTCTTTGGGGCACTTCCTCCAGCTTCACTCGATTGCTTGGATTATTCTTTTGTCTCTGGAGTATAGTGGTGGATTCGTGTCTCCTCAACAGTTATGAAAAGACGCTTAAAATCCATTTTATTTTTCTTAAAACAATCCCAACAAGCTTGAGAAATTTTCATTCTTATGCGTTTTCAACAAATGCGACACCCATCTTGCAGAAGGCTTTTGCATCTGTAGTTCTTTATGCAAGATTAAATGGACTTGATCATTTGAGATGCCCATGATATTGGCTATTTCACGCACTTTAATTCGTCGATCATTTAATACCATATCATGCACTTTGGTTACAATTTCTGTTCTGTTGTTGCTGTAATTGGTTCATTCTCAATGCTTGTACGACCATGTTTAAATTCAGCATCCTAATTTTTTTTTACTGTTGCATATGAGGGAGCACTTTCATTCAACACATTCACCATATCATTATGAATTTCTTGTCCCGATAAACCATTTTTATTTAAATATTTAATGACAGCACGAATTTCTAATTTTTCCATTGTAAAAAAATCGCCGATTCGTCTTTTTTGCACACCTGTTTCTATATGAAGGAGTTGCTAGTTCGAAAATAAATTTACCATGTGTTCATAGCAGAGATGTAAGTTGCCAAAACACTTAACTTTTTTCTGTTTATACCGCGCTTACTATTCTAGGCTAAAAAGTTTCCGAGCCGCCCTCGTAGAATGGTGAAAACATTGAACCAGCGCGTTTTGCTACGGAATATGTAATGAGAGAGTTTGGAAAATGACTTATGAGTGAAACGAATAAGTTTTACTGTCTTACTGCAATTTTAGGTCATGTAAATAAATAGAAGGGACCATGCACCCATACAATCTTTATATTGCTTACCATAAAGCTTCTAAAAGACTGCCATAATCAATGGTTATACCCCCTATTGGATGGCAGTGGTTAGTTCTATGGCACTTGATAAATCCAGCTATTGTAGGTTTACCAAAAATATCCAGTAAACTTCAACACTGACGTTCAACGAAGCACTCCATCCACACGCGGTGAGCAGGGTGGAATAAAGTACCAAAAGATCGTTTTAGGAAACGTCTTTTCGAACGGTATATCAGTCAAAAAGAAAGTTAATAAAGTAAGTGTGATCATAATTTCGTGCTGGAATTTGTGTCTTGTATTCACAGTTGAATTTTCTCGCTTCAACATAAGCGAATCGGCAAACAAACTTCAGGCGAAGGACTTTAGACGAATATACTTTAAAACTTTATCACTTAAGGTGTATTCAACCATTCGTTTCAAACAAAATATTTGTGCGGACACTCTCTCTTTCTCTTAAAAAGAGAGACGTCAAACTTCATATGAAAAAAACTTTGTCCGCACAAAGTATTTGTGGGTGAATCCAACTTAATGTTTCAAATAAAAAAACTTCATTTCTAAACAACATCATTTCAATAGCAATGCAAAGCAATATTATTCCATTTTATTTAACATCCACATACATGGTACAATTACCAATAGAATCCTTTGTAAAACCATCACGAAAATAAGTATTTATAACTCCACGATAACGGCCTACAGGTATAAATTTGGGTATATTTAACTTTTCTGGCTTTAGATTAACAAAGCTGTAATTGGCCTATAAAACCAAAAAAAAAAAACGCAAATAATGACAAACAAATTTTTTGCAACATTAACACACCTTCCTACCTTCTTAATCGGACAATTGCGCGGCAAATCACCATATTTCCACACATTATTGAACCAACTGAAAATAAAATCGTTCAAGTGGCTGTTCGTTTTACCCAAAATATTGCAAACATTTATATCGTATTGAAAGAGATTACGATATGTATTATCCTTGCGTTTTATAACGCCCAACATTATTTCCACCCATGGATCGTGCGGGAAATCTTTAGCCAAATTAATTGTTATATTAACAGTTAAATGATCTGCAGCAATGTCTATAAAATTATCTTGTATATAACGGGGATTATAACTAAGTTCATTCTTAAGGAAGTACACCAGCCGTTGATCCTTTTGCTGGAAGACAAGACTCACATAATGAAATTGAATTAAAAAAATTGTGAAATTTTTATTACCTTGGCACCATTACAGAAGATGGAGATTATTGCTGGAATGAGCAGGAAAGCGAATTTATTTCCTGACTTCATTTAGGTCTTTTCTAACAAGGTTTAATTTTAAAACAAATGTAACAAATTTGTTTATTGTTAGATTCAATTGAAATAAATTTATAAAAAGCACGTAATTATTATGCCATTAGTTTTGGAATTAGTAGATAATATAGGGTATTTTTTTAGATGTATAGAAAGTTAAGTTGACAACACTATTTTAAAAGGCGAACATTTTGTCAGCGCTCCAGCCAATGCTTATGATTTATATTTAGTTTAATTTTGCATTCCATCATGAATAGACTGATGTCTGAGCAACGCTTTCAAATTGTGGAAATTTATTTTGAAAATCATGGTTAATGGTTGTACTTCAAACATAAATCAATTGACAGCTGACAAACTTCAAGTTCTATACATATAAAAAAAACACCCTATATACGGTACAGTGAACAATGTTCCCAGTTCTGTGAGATTCTTTTTTAAGTTCTAGTTCAGTTACAATTCCAGGTTCTAGTTGAGATTCTAGTTCAGTTTTCATTCCACTGTTATCATGTCACCTCATTAACTATTTAATGACTTTATAATATCGCATATCAACTAGAAATCAATTTGCGAATAAATTAATGAAAAACTTAATGAGTGTTCTATTGAAAACTTCTAAACCAAAAGAACCAAAAACTAAATGTGTCCAAGGCAAGTAATTTCAATAATACTGATCATTAGAATTACAATAATTGTGTGCCAATGTAAGGAACCTCCGGTTACTCCGGGTTTGAAGCTGGGGTAATGCTCACTGTGTCCAGGATCCTTTATATAACTTTTATTTAATTAACTTTTATGTTTATTTCTTTTATTGAGAACAATACACCGGCTGTATCGTGAATTAACGCTGACTTGTACCGGTGTCCTACCCCTCCTGTTCTCTAACTCCTACTCTTATCATTATTCCAGGATGTAATTCTTGAATCTAATCTTGTCCCTGATTTTTCCGAGAGTTAACTGCCAAGAAAAATATCTTTCACTTTTTTCTGTGCCAGTGCCCTATGATGCTCCCTCAATGGCTGTCAATCTGCTTTGGGTAAGGTAAATATGTAATCCTCCTCGCTTACTGATTGTAAAGGTATTTAAATCAAAGACTTCACTATATAAATGTCTACTAATACGATTTTCAGAAAGCCCCCAAATTGTTATCAACACCTTGTACAAAGTTGAATTTAAAGCCACAATATTTGCAGTCTCATTATTTAACGATAGCTGCCAATCGTCAGACCTCAAATGTTGTATTAAATATTGCAAAGAATTTTGTCCACGATCCGGATCTCAGGCACATTTAGGACTTTATAAATATTCGAATTTTTTTTATACCAGAGGGCAATTGTGATCATTCGTAGCAATTTGCTTTGACCTGTTTGAATCCTGTGCGCACGCAAAGAAAAAATATAGTTGTGCTTGTTTACCACAACTATTCCAAAATTTTAAAATTTTTGTTTTAATATTATGGTCACTGTAATTATTGATATGATTGCCTCAACCATAATATGGTTAAGTTTATAATAGCAAGCATATACATTAATGATTATAACTGCAATCGTATATAATTATTATAGTAATCATATGAATCGTAACTTAACGATTTTATGATTACCACAATCATATAAATAATTACAGTAAACATAACATTGTTAAAAAATTTGTAAATAATATATATATATATTTTCTCTGTGTGTAAATTTGAAGAGCGTCTTCCCCATAGCTGTATTTCATAACACCATGATTAACAGCCATCCCTAAATACCGGCGGCAAGCGTTTTTGAACTGTCAACATTTTTCATGCTGATACATTTTGTATGGAGCATACCGAAACAATGCGGCGGGAACGCTTTGCTATTGGAAAATCCAATTTTGACAAGGCGTTTTACGGTAAAGACAACAAAACAAAAAAAAAAAAAACGAAAAATAAAACAACAATGTCTAGCTGTTACAATAAACAGGGTCGTTTTATTTTTGGTTTGGTAACCCTGTTTTTAATTTTTTTGACATAACGTTGCCGCTTTTGTTTAGTGATGGGGTATCAGCGTTAATGCCCATTTTATGGATGGCTATAAGTTATAAAGTAGAAGTTTACAATCAAAAACTAAGCAAAGATCCAATTAATTTCAATTGCATTACACTACGGTAAACGAAACTAAAAGTGATATTTTACTTTTCAAATCATTTTCACAAAATCTAGAATACAAAACTAATGAAAATTTCACCTCCATTTCATTCTACAAATGTAGAACCCAGGTGAGTGAGATGATTCTTGAGGCTTTTAATGAATGCTGAAAATAGTAGCAAATGTATACATCCAGCTGTGTATATCCAGTATAAGAAGAAACCCAGGATAGTTCCTTGGGGTACTCTTGATTCAATCGGTTGCCACTTTCTTAAAGCTTATTGTTCGACCAGTTAAGTAGCTTTTCAATAGTTTATGTGTGTTTACGGGTAAGTTTCAAGTTTAAATTTGTATATTAGACCATGAAAAATGTCGCTAGAAAAAGCTCTAGAACCTGAACTAAAAGCAGAACCAAAAACTGAGGTAGCAGCAGCATTAGAATCTAAAGTGGAACCCGCACTAGAATCTGAACTAGAACTTGATCTAGAAACTGAATTAAGAAAAAAACTGTAACCTAAACTAGAACCAGAACTAGCTAAGGAGCTAGAACCTGAACTAACACACTAGAAACCAAGAAGCTGAACTAGAACCTGATCTAGAAACTCAGCTCTAACCTGAATTAGAAACTAAATTAGCAACGGAACTGGAACCAGAGCCTGAACTAGAAGCTGATCGTGAACCTGAAGTGAAATATTAACACCTGGCATAGAAATACAATATAAATTTCCAAGTTGCAATTCAGCAACAATTTCTTTATTGAACATATTTTTTTTTCTTTATGTTAGAGTTATTTCCATTTCTACAGCCAACACGAACTTTTCGTGTTTACTTTTTAATTTACCATAAAAACCATAACCGTTTATACGATAATCACCGGCATATAAATAAGCTGGTATCAAATCCCGATTCAATTTCCAACCATGCAAATAATAGTGGCCACTAGGCACCGGACAATTTTGCATAAAGTTGCCATATTTCAGAAAGCTACGAAACCATTTCATTAATATCGTATTCTTAAATATCGTATTCTTAAAGGAGGTCGCCGTATTGCAGATATCTAAGGTATAGGAAAAAAGTGTCTGATAGTGTTTTGAGCCTTCCAAACGTATCTGAAATTCAATCTGTCCTTTCAAACCAGTATCTATGAGTTTAATGGTATGTATGTCCACATCAATCGAATTATTTTGCACAGAGGTGGTAAAATTCGAAAAGTAATTGGAACTCCAACGACACTCCAACTGGCGAAGTTTCACCTCACGTAGCTGTAGGAAAAACGTTAGTAATTGCAGTATTTGTGTTTAAGGAAAATACATACCGCTCTACTAGGATTTGTGTAAATTGTTAAGATTATTAGATATATTTTTATTAAATTTGATGATGATACCATTTGGGACATGTTGCTTGTTTGGTTAGTTTGTTAAATTTCTTAATGATTGTTAAGAAATTTTTTATTTAGGATTTGCTAGCTTAATTTAAATTTTATTACTGGTACAGTCATTTATGCAATTAAAGCTAATTAGAGTGTTTTCGAAATAGATAATTATATAAATTTGCAAATGATTTGTTATTGTTAAATAGGAGAACAACGACTTCAGCAATTAACTGCTTCAATGAATTGTGAAAACACTTTAGAGAAAACTTTTTTGTGAAAAAGCTTCTTGGTGTAAAAGCTGTAAAAAGGTTTTTTAGAAAAAAAAGCTTTTTCGAAAAAGCTTTTATTAAGAAAATAATTTTTAATAATTCTTTCAATCGGGAAAATATTTTTGGCAAAAAAAAAACATTTTCTAAAAACCTGGTTTTTAATTCTTTTGATTTTGGAAAAATGTATTTTGTAATAAGGCTTTGTTTCTAGTAAATTAAGCTTTATATATACCATAACTTTATGTGAAAAAAAGCTTTGTTTTTATTAAAAGAATTTGTGCCAGCTTTATTCATTAAAAATTATAATTTCTTCAAGCTTAAGTTCAAGATTTCTTTGTTATTTGCATATTATTATTTCTTTCAATATTTTGCTACAACATTGTGTAGCATCTTCAGGGGAAAAAAGCTTTTTTGAAAAAGCTTTTATTAATAAAATCATTTTTATTAATTCTTTCAATCTGGAAAATATTTTTGAACTTAAAGCTTTTTTTTAGAAACAATAACTTTATGTAAAATAAAGCTTTCTTTTTATTAAAAGAATTAGTTCAGTTCAGTTTCTAGATCAAGTTCTTTCAATCTGGAACATATTTTTTTCATAAAAGCTTTTTTTAGAAACAGTGTTTTTTTAAATCTTTTTATTTTGGGAAATGTATTTGATAATAAAGCTTAATTTATGAAAAATAAAGCTTTATATATAAAAACTTTATGTAAAATAAAGCTTTGTGTTTTATTAAAAGAATTTGTGCAAGCTTTATTCATTACAAGTTATATTTTCTTTACAATTAAGTTTTCTTTATTATTTCTTGTTATTATTTCTTTCAATATTTTGCTACATCAATGTGTAGCATCTTCAGGGAAAAACGCTTTTTTGAAAAATCAGTTATTAATAAAATCATTTTTATTAATTATTTCAATCTGGAAAATATTTTTTTCATAAAAGCTCTTTTTAGAAACTGTGTTTTTTAAATCTTTTGATTTTGGGAAATGTATTTGATAATAAAGCTTAATTTACGAAAAATAAAGCTTTATATATAAAAAAACTTTATGTAAAATAAAGCTTTGTTTTTATTAAAATAATTAGTTCAGTTCAGTTTCTAAATCAAGTTCTTTCAATCTGGAACATATTTTTTTCATAAAAGCTCTTTTTAGAAACTGTGTTCTTTTAAATCTTTTGATTTTGGAAAATGTATTTGATAATAAAGCTTAATTTACGAAAAATAAAGCTTTATATATGCAATAACTTTATATAAAATAAAGCTTTGTGTTTTATTAAAAGAATTTGTGCAAGCTTTATTCATTAAAAATTATATTTTTTCACACTTAAGTTTTCTTTATTATTTCTTATTATTATTTCTTCCAATATTTTGCTACACCATTGCGTAGCATCTTCAGAGGAAACAAATTCTTTATGAACGTTAAAAAATTAACAAAATTTTTCTCACAACAAGACAAAATATTTTTCAATAGATAAATAAAAGAAATTTTGAACTATGGGGGCTATAACAAATTGTTGACCGATTCCTACCATTTTGTCCTTCTATAATAAAAATAAAGTGTGCGAATAAAACAGCAGAAAATGTCTGAAAAATATCGAGGTAGTCTGGAACTGATCTTTGCCCATTTTCAATACCAAACATTTCGTTAGATCACAGAATGTTTCGTAAAAATTTTATTGTTTTATGTCTCTTTTGTGTAGCTCTATTGTGCCTTCAATATAGGGACCGACGGACGGACATGGCTAGATTGTCTTAGAATCTTATAAGGACCCAGAACTTTTTGGCTCTGCGGCTATTGTTTTGATGTGTTACAAATAAAATCACCAACGTAATATATCCCCCAATCTTTTTGGTTGAGATCTTTCGATAAACTACAGACGAGAAAAAAAAATTTTAACTAATAACTAAAATATTAAATGATTATTAACAACGAAGTTTTTGTAAAATTAATGCAAAGGCTAAGCTAAAAGGTTTGTTAATGAAATATTCATAACTCCGCCCAAAAATAAATTGTTAGAAGCAATATGATCCAGACTAACTTGTAACTCTGTAGATTAGAATAAAAAAATTTTTATTAGAGAAAATTTTTCATTTGGCTTGAGTTCATATTTTTAATTGATAACTCGAAGAATACGATTGTGAAACTATATTCTTCTAGACAAATGGCACACTGAATGCCATTAAAAATTTTCTCTAATATTAAATATAAAAAGTTCAAACATAGTATTCTCTAAAAATTAATAAAAAATTTTAATTAAGTCTGCAGACCTGCACTTTTGATTATCCGTAGTAAATTTCAATATAAAATTATACTTATTCTGCCATCTGGCCGCATAAATAGAGCCCTGGAAACGATAAGCAGCCGGTTAAACATAGGCGGGTATGAAAGATGATTCTATAATAATGACCCTTATGTATGGGACAATTTTGCAAGAAATTACTGTGTTTCCTCATACTTTAAAATCATCGCTTGAAAAAAGTATCCTTGCAGGAAATCACCACGCTGCAGGCATCAATAGTGTAGCATAATAATGTCCGTTATGATTTCGAATAAGCCAGGCGCATTTGAAACTGCAAATTGGACTTAATCGCAGACACTAAAGGGCGTAACAGGTCAGTGTCGGTATACAGGTAAAGTTTGAAATGACTGGTGCAGCTGCGGAATTTTAAACTGCGGGCCTGCAACAGAAATAACAGTGGAATATAAGTATTAAGTTTGGCCATGTTTCAAACATTTTACTGCTTAGAGTTTAAAGTTGTTTGTTTTTTCCAAATATATACGACAATTTTAATTGTTAATTGAAAATTTTAATGTCTATTTTGTCTAGACGTTAAATATTTTATATAATTATCACATGATTTATGAACAAAGTGCAATTTAATGATCAAACTATTTTGCAGGTTTTTTTATTACAACTTTGTAAAGGGCTTTGATTTCCTTTATTTTAGAAATTATTTATAAAAATTATACTTTAGACTTTAGAAAAAATTGGGTTTTCCAAAAAATATTTAGTTTAATTTAAAATTTTTTTTTTTATTAAGTTGAACTTTGACCTTGGCTCTGTATCTTTTAAATTACTAACTGGATTAACAAATTAAGTTCAGCAAAAGAGTAGACCAGCACTTTATCTTTCAGAAAAATAATCTTATAATTAACCTATTGGATTACAGGGTGAGCTTTAGGGTGTCAAATATGACCACCTTGAGAGATAAAAATTTATTTTGAAATTTGATATTTGAAAACGGAAAATCTTCTGCTAAACAATATTTATAAATAGTTTAGAGAAGGTTATGCTTTCAAAAACTTTAACATGAAACCAAGCTGTAGTTTTACAGAATAATAATTAAGGAATATTTGGTTTAATTTTTTTCTATAATTTTTTTTTTTTATTAATTTGAACTTTGACCTTGACTCTATTTCTTTTAAATTACTAACTGGATTTAAAAATTTAGTGTAGTAAAAGTATAGACCAGCACTTCAGCTTTTAGAAAAATAATCTTATAATTAACCTATTGGATTACAGGGTGAGCTACAGGGTGTCAAAGTGGTGGTCCAGTTTTTTTTTTTAATTTTTTTTTTTGTTTTTATTAATTTGAACTTTGACCTTGGCTCTGTTTCTTTTAAATTACTAACAGAAATAAAAACTCAAGTTCAGTAAAAGTATAGACTACCACTTTAGCTTTCAGAAAAATAAAGTTACAATTACCCTGTTGGATTACAGCGTGAGCTTTAGGGTGTCAAATTTGACCACCTTGAGAGATAAAAATTTATTTTGAAATTTGATATTTGGAAACGGAAAATCTTCTGCTAAACCAATAGTGAGATTAAAAACAATATTTGTAAATAGTTTAGAGACTAACAAAATATATTTCTAATTTCTAGTATGTCCCAAAACAAATCTTCCAAGAAAATTAATAAAACATATTATGTAAATTGTTGATAGCAACTGCATACTTACTTATTAATAATTTTTTTAATAGTTTTAAATCTATGGAAAATTGTCATTAAAAATTTAACAGACTAATCTATTTATACAAAAATATTTAAATTCAATAATTAGCATAATTACATATCAATGGTTTCGCCAAATAATCTACAGAAATTATTGTTCCACACTTGAACTAAAAACACTATTAAGTTCAGTACAATTCCAACAACATGTTCAAGTTAACAATAATATTTCTAGTAATTCTAGTTTATGAAACAAAATTTACTAAAGCGGCAAGTATTTGAAACGTAAAATAATCAAAAACTTTCCTTGAAAATCAATTTCTCAATTTCAGCTGCGTCAAATAGAAATCAATAATATTGAAAGTCGTTGGAGTCGCCAGTACTTTTCAAATTTTACCACTTACCTGCTAAATAACTCCGTGTATATGGACCTGCACATCATAAAGACACTACATAATGGCTTCAAAACTCATCTGGAATTTCAGATAAGATTGAAGGGTTCCAAATCATATCAGAAACTCTTTGACAAAACTTTGGATTTCTGCACTATGGTGCTGAGCTTAAAGAATACATTATATAAGAGATGGCTTCATAGTTTCTTTAAACATGGTAACTTTATGGAAAATTGTCCGGTCTGTAAGGGTCACTATTTTGTGAATGGTTGGAAATTGAATAATGATCTGGTGCCGGCATATTTGTATGCCGGAGATTATCGTATAAAGTGTTATAGTTTTTTTGGTAAATACGGCAGTAAGAAAGAGGATTTTGTAGTGTCCTTAGCTGCGGATCTGAGTATTATATAGGCAGTGCAAAATAGGGGAAAGGATAAGCAATGTCAAAAATAAAATACACTTTTCTTTTAATTATGTTAATGGTTTGATTTTAAAAATATTTGTAAATATAAACTGGGACTATATAAGGACATACGATTAAAGCTAAACTGAGACTTCATAAAGATTAAAGTTAAACTGGGACTATATAAGGACCTACGATTAAAGCTAAACTGAGACTTCATAAAGATCTACGATTAAAGTTAAACTGGGACTATATAAGGACCTACGATTAAGCTAAACTGAGACTTTATAAAGAGCTACGATTAGAGCTACACTGGAACTATATAAGGACCTACGATTGAAGCTAAACTGACTCTTCATAAAGACTTACGATTAAAGCTAAACTAGGATTTCATAACCTACGATTATGAAAGCTAAACTGGGACTACATAAAGACTAACGTTTAGTGCGGTCTACGATTAAAGCTAAACTGAGACTTTATAAAAGTCTACGATTAAGCTAAACTGAGACTGCATAAAGATCTACGATTAGAGCTAAACTAGGATTTCATAGCCTACGATTATGAAAGCTAAACTTGGACTACATAAAGACTAACGTTTAGTCCGATCTACGATTAAAGCTAAACTCAGACTTCATAAAGACCTACGATTAAAGCTAAACTGGGACTACATAAAGACTAACGTTAGTGTGATCTACGATTTAAGCTAAACTGAGACTTTTTAAATACCTACGATTAAAGCTAAACTGAGACTTTATAAAAGCCTACGATTTAAGCTAACGTGAGACTACATAAATACTTACGATTGAGGCTAAACTGGGACTATTGAATTCGATAAATTTCTTAAGAAATTTAAGCAAACATTTCAAGCTTTGTTTGACAAATTACGAACTCTGACTTCCTATGACAAAAACTGCTCCCTTTGTCTAATAAACTCTCCCAAAAAGGCTTATTTCTATCATCCCACTCTTCCTTAAAATTATGAACACTCATTAGTTTAACAAATGCCTTTCGAAAAGTTAAAAATATTTTCGTTTGATTTCTTCCCCAAAAAAAAAGCACCCACGCGCGTATTTAATTGTAAAAATTTAACGAAGCGTATGACAGGGAACCCAAAAAAAAAACAAGCGTAACATAACGACATAATCACCCACTATAATTGGCCAATCAATTCAGGCATTGTAAACATTTATAACGTTAACTGTGGTGATTTTTTACTACGCTAACAAACACTACTTACAGCGAAAGCCCAACAAACACCCAACTCACTACCCAGCCATTTAGCTGGCGTACTTGCAAACACAGTAACACATCACATTTATGAATGAAAGGGGTCAAATAGAAGCATGTAACGTATGTGACAGACAATATGTTTGAAGACCAGTGACATTTTTGTTTTGAAAGAAATTCAGCTGGAAAATAATTTAAATAATGAAATAGATTTGCAGAAAAGGAATAACAAACAAAAAACCCAGCTTTAAATGTTTCTGTTGCTTTGATAAATCATTAAAATTTTGCTGGGTCTACAAACTGCCAGCATTGCTTCTGCATTCATAAACAAACAGCCTGATGTTTGTTTAACAGCCTCGAAAATTGATGTGTAAGAAGTTTTTTCCATTCTTTTTTGTACAAACATATATTAGAATTACAATTTTTAAATCCTTTTATTTTATGTTTTATATGCCACACATTTTTCTCAACATTTAATTTGTTGAAAGACAAAAAAAAAAAAAAAAAAAAACAAAAAACAATTGAAAACAAAGAGTAAAAAAAAAACATATTGTTGCAATAAGACCAACTTTTAAAATAACTTTTGTTGGCTGTATATTTTGTCATGTCGTTTTCCTTTACTTTATAAACCACCAAGCTGTCGCCTTTTGTTCCAAAAAATAGAAAAACAAAACAAAAAAAAAAAAAAAAATTACAAGCCTTCAGAAAAGTTTTGTCTCTTCATTATTCCAACATCATCATCTTCTTCAGCTTCATTGTCGTCATTCGCTAGAACTCTCAGTTGTGGTAACTTTGCATTTTATAGACTTCTTCTGCTGCTGATTCAGTAATAAAAGCCAAATTTTTACACTTCTTTTATGTTTCCTGGTGTGGATTTTTTGGAAAAATGTTTAACAAAAATTTTTTCGTTTTGCTTTTTTTTTTTGTGTAATTTAAACTAACAAGTCATTTGTTTTTTTTTCTCTGTGTAGTTAGAATTATTCCATGTAATAAAAATTCTAAAAATAAACTTCTTGAATTTTCATTTTGCAGTGTGATGTAACAAGTTTTCCAACTTCCGCATATGATTATCTCTAAAAACCCACAAAGAAAATAAGTGACAAAAGGGAAGGTATGCTAATTAAAAAACGGAGAGTTGGGCAAATATTCCCTTTAATATAGGTATAACATTAGTTCTTGTTCAGGTTCTAGTTCAAGATCAAGTTCAAGATAAAAATCAAGATCGAGACCAAGATCAACTAAAGATAAAGGTCAAGATCAAGATCAAATTCAAGATCAAGATCAAGCTCAAGGTAAGGATAGGATCAGGATTAAGATCAAGATCAGGATCAAGATCAAGATCAAATTCAACATTAAGAGCACGATCAAGATCAAAATCCACATCAACATTAAGATCAAGATCAAAATCAAGGTAAAGGTCAAGATCAAGAGATAGAGCAAGAGCAAGACCAAGATAAGTATCAAGCTCAAAATCAATATCAAGATCAAGACCAAGATCAAGCTCAAGATCAACATCAAGATGAAGTAAAGATAAAGGTCAACATCAAGATCAAATTCAAGATCAAGCTCAAGACCAAATAAAGGTAAAGGTCAAGATCAAGATCAAATACAAGATCAAGATCAAGGTCAGGATCAAGATCAGGAGCAAGATCTAGATCTAGATTAAGGTCAAGATCTAGATCAAGATCAAATTCAAGATCAGGAACAAGATCAAGATCTAGATCAAGGTTAAGATCAGGATCAAGTTCAAGATCAAGGTCAGATTCTTTCTCACGCTCTAGTTCAGGTTCTAGTTCGCATAGGTTCTAGTTCAAGTTATATTTGAGGTTTAAGTTCTAGTTCAGGTTTAATTTCAAGTTCTAGTTTAAGTTCTAGTTTAGATTTTAGTTCAAGTTCTAGTTCAGGTTCAGGTTTAAGTTCTACTTTAGATCCTAGTTCAAGTTTTATTTCATGTTATAGTTCAAGTTCTATTTGATGTTCTAGTTCAGGTTTTAGTTCAAGTTCTAGTTCAGGTTCTGTATAGACTCTATAACATAGATTGACAATAACAATCCAAAATAATTCAATGCTATTAAATCGCTTGATTGAGACGGCCAATTAGGAACTAAATTTCGTGGTAATATGTCCGCTTTCACTCTGTTTAATTCTGACTCTTCAAGGCAAGTATTTTTGAGTGAGAAGAGAAAAGAGAATAAAAGGGAAACAAACTTGACGGTACTAGTCAATTTTATTATTTGCTTTGGTTTTTTTTTCTTTCATGCATGTTGATTTGCATTAAAAAGTACGAAAATTGAATTGACGTGGGTGAATGAAATGGCAAGTTCACATGCCAATTGAAAAACTGATCAGCTAAAACTGAAGTGTGTGAAACAGGACTATGCTTAAGTTTGAAAGACTTTAAAGAATTTACATATCTACGGATTATGAAAACCAAATCCATTGGTTTGAAAGCTCATGTTTAAAGCTATTAGAAATAACAAAAATATGTAGCATTTGCCAGATGTAAAAAAATATTTTTTTACAAAATTCATTGACACCAATTGCACACAAACTTTTAGTGGCTGTTGTAAAATTTACTTTTACGACAATAAAAAGCCAACATTTTTAATATAAATTACATTAAAAAGTGTTGCCTTCACAAATAAATACAAATTTGAAAAAATCTCTGCTTTTTAGGCACAACTTTTAACAACTTCTGTCAGTATCTTTAAAATCAACATGTACGTTTGAAACAAAAAAAAAAAATAATCTTAAGAATTGTTTATGTGTTTGAGTTGTTAAAAGTATTATCTTTTTCAAAAATAAAAACGTTATAAAAAATCTAACAAGCTGCTGTGTTAAACTAAACTTTTAGCATGTACCAGAGCACAAGCTGAAAGAAAACTGAAAAGAAAAAAGAGTTGTGATAATATTTACAAAACTATTTACATTTGAGAGAATAACTAAAACCCCTAGCCTGCATTTTCCCCTAGAGAATTTGAACACAAACCCACACACAAATAAATAAACAACATAATACTCACACACACACAATAAACAAACACTCCTAAAAGCAGGCTACAGTTTTTTTTAGCAAACAGGGAAACATCATGTGAATTTATATTGGATTTTTTTTTGGCAGCTAGATTTTTGTATTCCTATAAATCGACATACAATATGCGTTTATATGCATTTTATATGCACGTTTTTAACAACTTTTATTTACGCGAAATAAGAAAAGTTTTCTTAAAAAAAAAATTGTATTAAACTTTTATTTTTTATTTTTTTAAACCTACGCGTTTTGTTTTTGATTTAAAATTACATTTCAGTTAAGAGTTTTTGAAAAACTTTTAACGTAAATTTAACTTTTTGTCTTAAGTGTTTTTAATATTAAATAAGTTTTAAAGTATTTCGAAAAACTGGCTTTAATTTAACAAATTTTGCTTAATCATTAAATTTGAATTAACTAAGCTGAAAGTCAAATGTTTATGTGTCACTTAACTGACAGTTCGTGTATGTTCAATAATAATGTACATGGCAAAACTTTAACTGCTTACGCACTCATTTAATTTTCTGCTAATCAAATGCAAAAATGCTAAAATAACATCATCATTAAAGTAATATTCACAAAACTTTATCAATGGCGGAGAGAGAAACAGTGGAACGACAGCAGTTTTAGCATAAACAAATAAATCAAAGTTTCAGTTGTTGTTCAGATTCTACTTTAGGCTGTAAGTCAAGCTTCGCCGCGGCGGAAAATATTATAGGTGCTGAACCATCTATATACAATTTCAATGCCGGGGTAGAGATGGTGAAACTGGTGCCATGAGCTGCACGGAGCTCGAAACTGGAAAGAGTTGATTGTATCATGCCATGAAACTCGAAGCTGACTGGAGACTTATCTAGCACCACGGGATCAGTTAAAAGCCCGGGGATTCGTCCCTTAACTGATAACCTTAACTGGTTTGCAGGTCTCGGGTTCAAGGATACACGTGGTGGCTGTGGTTTAAACCTAACATAGCAGGAAGAAGACTGATGTCTGTGCTAGTGGAAAATTTCGAACCACCAACTTATGTACCTCTAGATGCTGTTGCCGAATCAACGGAGCCATTTAATAATAGTGGTGACAATTAAATATGTGCTTAGGAAACACATTGGTGAGGTGGCATTCGTGAAATGTTTGCTGACAATTCGCCCTGGACAGGGTTACAAGAGCGGTTTAAGGATAGGCCGCTGTAATATCTCCTCCGTGGCAGTAGTGGTTGATCAGTGTGGTGCTAGACCAGTTTATAGCCGGAGCGATTGCTGTGTGTCTAATAATTGTCTTGGACTAGGTTAGTTAACTAAGCTATGGTTGGCAGGGATTAGATAGCCCGAACTCTCTGTTTGTACAGTGCTCTGTGCAATTGCTGTATGAGAAGTTGTGAATTGTATGTCTTGCGAGACATGCAATATTGTATGTCCTTGCAAGGCATGAGAACCACCATGTGGTCAACCCTTATTGACGATACCTCATGTAAAACCTCTAGACTTTGTACTTCAAGCTGAAGTTCTAGTTCCTGTATCTAGTTCTAGGTTTGATTGATTAGTTTACCTGCAAGTATTTTTCAAAACGGAATCAAATATAGTGGTTACTGTATCCAGCCTGTTGCGTGCAGGTATCCAATGACATCGCACCATCTAATATTTGTTGTCTTATTGGGTGCCCCGATAAACAAGATGCTTTTGCGCTAGACTATCAGTCTGGGGTTTGCGGATTCGATTCCCGCCAAAGACTCTGGGTGTTTTCTGCAGAAGAGCCAAAAGGCTTCGCAGTTGTTGTTTAGTATATGAATGTTGAAAATTTTGAGTCTGGAGTTTTAATGAGCCGGAGATTCACACAGAAGATGAAATACTGTTTTTTTCTTTATCCCAGCCCTGACAACTGCGGCAGTGATAGTTGAAGGGAAGTCCGAGCCTTCTTGCATGCTTACCAATCATCTAGTGACCGGTTAGCACCGCTATTAATCTCGAGATCTCCTTTCGTTTTGCATTCTCATTGTATTCTGGTCACATATTTCTAGTGGTCGTGTAAGTGTCCAGATTGCGCCATCTAATTCCAGCCTTTTGAAAGTAGTGTCTAAATATTGCACTTTTAATAGTCCCAAGTGATATTGCTGCTGCTACGCCAGTTGAGACATTTAAAGTGGATCCTTCATTGGCCAGTTCGTCCACCCTCTCATTATAATGTCAATTAAACGACCCAGCCTTGACAGCTCTTCTTTGCATTGCCGGACTTGAATTATAGGTTTAGTTGTAATAAATTTCTTGTTCAGGTTCTAGTTCAGTTTCTCGTTTAGGTTCTATGCTAATTTTCAGTTCACGTTCTTGTTCAGCTTCATTTTCATGTTCTAGTTCAGTTTCTCTTTTAGGTTTTATTTCAACTTCCAGTTCACATTCTTGTTCAGCTTCAATTTCATGTTCTAGTTCCGTTTCTCGTTCAGGTTCTGTCTCAGTTTTCAGTTCACGTTCTCGTTCAGCTTCAATTTCATGTTCTAGTTCAGTTTCTCTTTTAGGTTCTATCTCCATTTCCAGTTCACGTTCTTGTTCAGCTTCAATTTCATGTTCTAGTTCAGTTTCTTGTTTAGGTCCTGTCGCAATTTCTAGCTCATGTTCTTGTTCAGCTTCAATTTCATGTTCTAGTTCAGTTTCTCTTTTAGGTTTTATCTCAACTTCCAGTTCACGTTCTTGTTCAGCTTCAATTTCATGTTCTAGTTCAGTTTCTTGTTTAGGTTCTGTCGCAATTTCTAGCTCATGTTCTTGTTCATCTTCAATTTCATGTTCTAGTTCAGTTTCTCTTTTAGGTTCTGTCTCAATTTCCAATTCACGTTCTTGTTCAGCTTCAATTTCATGTTTTAGTTCAGTTTCTCTTTTAGGTTCTGTCTCAATTTCCAGTTCACTTTCTTGTTCAGCTTCAATTTCATGTTCTAGTTCAGTTTCTCTTTTAGGTTCTATCTCCATTTCCAGTTCACATTCACGTTCTTGTTCAGCTTCAATTTCATGTTCTATTTCAGTTTCTCTTTTAGGTTCTGTCTCAATTTCCAATTCACGTTCTTGTTCAGCTTTAATTTCGTGTTCTAGTTCAGTTTCTCTTAGGTTCTGTTTCAATTTCCAATTCTTGTTCTTGTTCAGCTTCAATTTCATGTTCTAGTTCGAGTTCAGGTTCGCTCTTTAATTCTAGTTAACATACTTGTTCAGTTTCTATTAAAGGTTCTAGTTCAATTCCAGTTTCCACCGAGAACATTAATTACTATTTAACTATATAATCTTATCATTAGTTGCAATTTGTTTTAAAAAGCAAAAACAGTCGTTTTTCTTCCACTGTTGCATCAATAATAAATTTCCTTTAATCATCATTGATTGCAAACATTTACTTGTATGTAGTTTTTTTTAAAGCATTTTATGCTCCATACCAATGATAATAGATGAGCGTATATGAGCATGAGTTTGATTTTTAAACACATTGTACATTTAATTATACTAATTAAGATTTACTTTTGATTTTTTCCACTCTTATGTTTGTATTTTTTTTCCTTTTCATATATTCTGTTGCCTTTTAACCCATTAAAATTTATATATGTATGTATAAGGAAACATCAATACCTCACACTATTTGAACAGAAATCTACTCTCACATCTGCTGATAACAAAGTGTGTCTATCACATAAAGCAACACAGCGCACAGAGGATTCAATGATTTGCCATTATTCAAGCTGGGCAAAAACCGGCAAGCAGGCAGGAGGAAAGAAAGAGAGTTAAACGAAAATTTTTGTTACAAATTAATTGTTGTTCATTGGTTCGTTTAAAATGCTGATTCAGTATTCATCATTATTGAAGATTAATATAGCGTTACATTGTCTGTGACAGCCATTCAATATTTAGTACGTTGGGTGTATAGTACGTTGTATAACGTCAGCAATAAGTATCATACAAATAGCAGCAACATCTTCATCACCATCATGACCATCAGTTTATGTTGTTTGAAGTGATGGTGATAGTAGCCACCTAGTGGCTGTAGTACTAGTGACAGCATTAGCAAAGCATGCTATAACATTTGATGACCTTTTTGAAAATTGTCATTTAACTCGATACAAAATATCGGCCTCATCATCATCATCGTAGTCAGCCACTCAAATAAACAGTCGAGAGACATTTAAAATTATGATTATTTGTTTCAGGTGAAATTTATAAAGCCAGTTAAGTTTGGATACAATGAATGAGTTTAGAGGGGAAAAAAACATTTAAAATTAAATGACAGCTAAAGGGTGGCAATAAAATGTAAATTGTAATATTTAAACATGATTGTAAAACAAATTGTGTTTGCAATATTTTTTAGAGAGTATTAGTTAAAGTTGTAAAACTCGAAGGGAATTAAAACGTTACTATAAACTAAACTAGAGTTTAAACTCTAGAGCTAGAATCATAACTAGAGCTTAAAGCCTAACAAAAACCAAAACTAGAATCGTAACTAGAACCTGACCTAAACAAATTAATTAGAACCTGAACTAAAACTTAAACTGGAACCAAAACTAAAAACTACACTAGAACCTGAACTAGAACTTTAACTAGACAATCAACTAGATCCTGTACTAGAGTCCCAACTAGATCTTGAATGAAAGCCTCAACTAGAATTGAACTAGAATCTCATTTAGATCCCTAATTAGAAACTGAAATAGAAAATTTACTAGAACCTCAATTAGAATTTAAACTGGCACTGAACCTAAAAACTGTACTAGAACTTGAACTAGAACCTGAACTAGAATCCTAACTAGAACTTGAACTGGAACCTCAACTAAAACTTGGGGGGTTACTGCGTATTTCGATTCAAAAGCAAAAGCTTTCGAAATACAATGTAATAAGTATACAAATTCGAATGATTTTCTTTTCGAATCGAAATACGCAGTAACCTCCCTGAACTAGAAAATTAACTAGAACCTGAATTATGCTTGGTTTTCACTATGTCAGTTTTGTTGTCAAATTGTCCAAATTGTTGGTAATTTCATAACAATTTGGACAATTTGACAACAAAACTGACATAGTGAAAACCAAGCATTAGAACTTAAAGGGGAACCTAAACTAGACATTAGCACTAGAACCTGAACTAGAACTTGAACCAGAACTTGAACTAGAACTCGAACTTGAACTATAACTTGAACTAGAACTTGAGCTAGAACTTGAACTAGAACTTGAACTAGAACTGGAACTAGAACTTGAGCTAGAACTTGAACTAGAACTTGAACTAGAACTTGAACTTTTACTTGAACTAGAACTTCAATTAGACATTCAACTAGAACTTGAGCTAGAACTTGAACTAGAACTTGAGCTAGAACTAGAACTTGAACTTTTACTTGAACTAGAACTTCAATTAGACATTCAACTAGAACTTGAACTAGAACTTGAACTAGAACTTTCAACTAGATCCTGTACTAAAGTCGCAACTAAATCTTAAATGAAAGCCTCAAATAGAATTAAGCTAGATTCTCATTTAGATTCTCAACTAGATCCTCAGCTAGAACCCGCATTAAAACCTGAACCAGAACTCCAACTAAAGGGTGTTCTTTTTTTATGTGTAGAACCTTGAAATGGCATAAAACATTAAAAAGTCTTTTTAATGTCTGTCTCGGCCGTAGTCTAGTCTGGTGGTTAAATTTTCAATGACTTTTTCCAACCTTTATGGCCGTCTATCGGTAATAACGCGGCGGCTTAAGTCCTCCAAATTCACAATTGTTTGTGGCTTATCGGCGTATGCAAGCAGCAAATAGCCAAGCGCACGATCTTGGAGGCCAACTCATGGGTCCCAAATATGAAACTATGCGTTTACTAAACGTGTTCTTCAATAAGTCCTTGTCTTGTTGAAACCACAACTACTGCACTGCATGACTGTTCAACTGATGACCGAAAAAGTCAGTAAGAGTGGCTCTATAGCGGTCAACAGTGACTATTATACCTCCAGCTTATAAAGTAAGCAGCCCGCCAAACAGTCAGTTTTTAGTTCTAATGGTGTCGTAACATACACTTAAGGATTATCATCACTCCAAATACGGCAGTTTTGTTTATTGACGTTTCCGTTCAACCAAAAGTGAGCTTCAGCGCTAAATAAAATTCAGAACAATCTTATTTGGGGGCTCATTTGCACAATTGGGCAGCGTTGTTCAGGCGTCAGTCTATTCGTGTTGAAATGACTATTAAATAAATAAATTTTGAAGAATTTTTGCTGTTTACACGAGTTTGAAGAGCATTTTGAAGAGCAATTTTGAAGAAATTTTCAATCGTGTAAATCTAGCTTTAGAATCTGTATTAAAACTCTTGTACATCTAACTTCCATTAATTATAATTTCAAGAACTTTCTAAATAAAGATTTTCCAAAAAAATCTGCTGCTCTTTTTGTTTTCTTAGTTTAACAAATTATTATTGCTAGTTTGCTTTTATATTTCCCTATCTAGCAATTTCCATAATTTGACACGTTTCGATAATAAATTAAAACATCTAGGAAAACTAACAAAAAAAAAACAAGAAACTCATAAACTTTTAATGCAATTGTCAAACTTAAAACAAAAGATTTGTTCTCTGAACAGATATAAAAAACGACAATAACAACTGAAACATGTTCGAAGCAGAACAGAGAGGGAGAGAGAGAGAGAAAAAAAAGAAACTAAAATGCTAAAGTAGAAAAAAGTACTACGATTAAAAGATGCAAATCCTTAGATTATTTACAGTTAATAACAAACAATAATATTGCCAAACCTACCTCACCAAACGCAAACCATTGCCAGTTGGTTGCCCCAGCTTACAAATGTTTCTGCCAACACCCTTTTACTCATTTCAATAATTCTTGTTCCTTAAAGCTGTTATCATTGAGCAATTAGCATTTAAATGCTACATGAATGTAGCATTAATAGCAGCAACAGCATCTGTAGCATCAGCAATAGCTTCATTTTCAGACACTAACAAAAAACAGCAAAAACTTTAATAACTTAATACCATAACGAGATGTTGCATGCACATAAACTTTGCAGTAAAATGTCATAATTTACTACTGCTACTACTACTTGCAACATAAAATATAAAAAACTGTAGCAAAAAAAAAAAAATTTAATGAAAAAATGTGGCTTGAAAAAAGAATTGGCCAACATATTCACATTTACACACAGACCGTTTGCAAAAGTTAGTTGTTGTAGTAAGCTGGTAACAGTTTTTCTATGGGTTTAAATATCCCAAGGCTTTAGGCTGTCACAGTTTGTTTTATTTTTTTTTTGATATTGTTGTTGTCTCTTCTTTAGTTTATTTTATTTTTCTGTGTTACAATTATGCCACATGTTGGTTACTTGTTAGATGTTGGAAAGTGTTGCAGGGATTTAAAGTAATGTATTTATCTTATAATTAAATATTTGTTTAAGCACTAAAGCTAACTAACTCAAAGTATGAAGGCTTCACTAACATAACAGCAATCTCAATATGCATCTGAATATCTGAGGACTAGAACTCAATAATTTAAAGGCAATTTCTGACTATATACGAGGGCGGTTCGGAAACTTCTTAGCCTAGCACAGAAAGAGAATAATTATTTTTTCAAAAAAAAAATTTTAATAAGAACAATTATTTATTTATTTATTTATTTTAAACATTAGGAGATAATTATAAATTACAAACTAATGGAATACAAAAGGCCATGACAACTTGGTCTTAGGCTCATTATTTTTATAATTATAATTAAGAATTTTGCGAGATTACATTTCTTTTATTTTTTATTATTATTTTTTTTTATTTATTTTTATTATATTAATTGAAAGAGCAATTATTATTTTTATTTGAACTTTTAAATTTAATTTTCATTAAATTATATTTACTGAAGGTAGGAATTGTTAAATGAAAATTAATATTAAAATTTATTGATAATTTTTCTTGGCTTAGGATTCGATCCTGGGTTGTTGGTTAAATTTACATATGTTTCGAGAAACACCACTTTCTCTCATCAGAATTCTTTACGTTCTCACCCTCTGCACCACTGCGGTGCCCGCTACTGTAATACTGGTTAAAGGATTGATGTTTGACTGTTGATGATAATCCTCAAGTGTATGTTGAGACACCGTTACATTCATAAAAACCGACTATTTGGTGTGTTTTATGGGCTTCTTTAATATTACAGTCAATGGTGACCGCCATGACTACTGACTATTTGGCATCGTGTCACACAGCTCGTGTCAAAATTGATTTATTGAAGAAAGCGTTTGGTAACCGTTTCGAAGCCGTCAATTGGCCTCCAAGATCGTGAGATTTAACTCCGCTTGACTATTTTCTGTGGGGATGTGTAAAGTCTTTAATATACGCCGATAAGCCCAGAACGATTGACCGCTTGGAGAACAATATTCGCCGCGTTATTGCCATAAATGTTGAAAAAAGTCGTCGAAAATTGTATCTCCAAATTAGGCTGTGTCCACTGCGGCTATACATCAATTTGGACCTGCTCTCTGATTTTGATGATTTTCGCACAGATGTTTAAAAACTATCTAAAGGTCGTGTGTGAAAAATTTCATGCAAATATCTCCATTGGTTTTCTGTCCAGAGCAGCGCAAAGTTAAAGTATTTGATCAAGTCTCAAATGTGATAGTTTTCTATGTCATTTATTTATTTATAATTATTTTGAGCCAAAAAAATAAACATTTATGATTTTCCGTTAGACTTTTAGTTGTGTGCGAAGCAGTGCGACACATGGAGTCCTATACCAAATTAAAGCTGAGAGTCTCAGCTAATAGACCGAAAAAAAACCTGCCCATATTTGCGCGCCGTCGAAAAAACAATGAACACCCAAAAAATTACAGTAAAAAATAAGCGTTATGCGTTATTTTACGCGTGCAAAAACAACAGCGCATTCTTTTTTTCTTTGCTACTCGTACACGTAGCCGGTGCCAATTTGGGAGCGAGAAATATGAAAATTTCATTGCATGTGTGCGATATAGAAAAAACTTAAATTTAGAACGAAATTGAAGCTTAAAAAATTAGATTATCACGAAGATGTCAAAAAGTTGCTAATAAATGAAATAGAGTGAAACTGACAAAATTTTTGTATTGGAGTTGTATGAGGGGTGGGTGTTACAGTAGGCGGATTTTTTTCATATTTTCAAAACACCATTTAATAGATGTTATATCAATTTTCCCGAAAAATAAACATTCTAGTTACAAATTCACAGAAGATATGGCATTTTTTAAATATCATTTGTATGACAGGTGAGCGTAAAAATGGGTGGATAAGGTTCATATTTTCAGGAGCTCATTCTACAATTATAGTATTAATGTTTAATGAAAATTGAGTTGATATATTTAAAATCATGGAAGTTATGCCACATTTTCTATTTAAGTTGTATGGGAGGTGGGCGTAAAAGTGGGCGTAGTTTTGTAAAAAAAATTTAAATTCTTAAAGAATGTAAAATAAATGTGTGCAAAATTTCATGAAGCTCCGCAACCTCCTTGATTTATGGCATTTAATACACTATACGGCAACAGTGTGCATCCAAGCCAGCCGTGGCGGTCATACGCCAGAAGTCAGAAGATAATGCTAGAAGATTATCTTCAATTTAAAAAAAATTATTTTTGTTTTATTTCATTTCAAAGTTCTATACATCTAAAAAAAAATACCCTTTACTTTCAAACAAAGAAAAATTAAAAAAAATTGTCACTACTTTTGGAATGATAGGGGTTTTTTTTAGCATAAGGATAATGAGCATACTGTTTACTTTATTTTGATGCTTAAGAATTGTAGAAGCTTTCGTTTTTGTTTCTTTTTTTTATGAATTCAATTCTACTTAAATAACCAAGTGCATAAAAATGCAAAATAATTTTCTTTTAAAAATATGTATGTAAGTGTTGTCTTTATTTTAACGCTCACAGTAATTTGCACAAACATTTATAGCATTTTAAGTCTCATTACATATCGAATTCCTTTCAATATCTGCTGCATTTTTTAAGTTTTCCTTATTTTCTATTTCGTTAACTATTTTTTACATATTCTTTTTCAAAATATTGTTTAATACAAGTACTAGTAACAGCAGTAGCAGTATTAGTCTATGCTGCTATGTCAGCGAAAATCTTGTAGAACTTCCGCTGTTGTAAAACTTGTGCTGTGCTGTGCTGGCCAGTGAAAAGCACAACACTACCGGAGTAAAGGAAAAAATCATTTATGCGGTATTAGAGTCAGTTTGTTTTTTGTTTTTTTTTTGGGTGAAAAATTCTCTATTAAATCATATTCTTCTAAAGGAATCTTCTCATACTTTTTCAGTTTTTTCTTTTTAATTTTTTTTTTATCTACTAACGTCATTTTTATATTTTTATGTAGTTTTTCATTTTCATTTTCATTTTGTTAGTAAGCGTTTGTTGTAGAGTTTCCTGCTTTAGATTTATAATTAAGATTTGGTTTGCAGCAATTGCTGTTTAAATTTATGATTTCTGTGTTGTAGTTTACACACCAGGCGAGAACTCATGCATTAGCAGGCAACAGCACTGGCCTGAGTGTGGCAACAAATGTTATAAATTAAGAAGGCGTGTTCGAATATTACATACAAACAACATTAGCCACTTTAACGTGTTAGAATTGTTGTTGTATCCACTTACTTCACGTTCAGGTTTGTTCAATCCATTTATCATTTTTCTCTTTAGCTTTTCCTTTGATTATTATTATTATTATTTTTTTTTAACATATATTTTTTTCTTTTTAATTACATTATGAGAAGTTCGTCCTTTTGTTGTGTTGAGTAGAAAAAAAGGATCTATTGGGTTGTCTGCTTTTTCAGTTGTGTCGTAAAGTTTCTGAATTGGTTTTATATTGAAATGGTTTTCCTGTAATTATAACAAATTTTCATATACATTTAACAACTATTGGTTGAAAAATCAGCAAATGCTTTGGGTAACAAAAGATTTGTTAAACATTTATAAAATTGCAGAATTTTTAACAATAACAATTTAGTGTTTTTGTCATTTAGTTTAAATTTAATTTAATTGTGAGATCATCTGCAAATTGCTGTTGCAATTTAATTTCCCTTACTTTTTATCGTAACTCTCATTGTGTTCATATAAAACTGGCAATCGCAGCAAATACTTTGCAAGATGTTGGCTTTAAATTCATGGCCTATCCATTATCGTAATTACAATGGCAAGAATAATGTCAATTGTTTTTCGTATTATTTCTCCTCCTCTATGTAACAATGTAACAACTTCTTTCACACTTTCAAATGGCATTGCATTTAATAGTTTTTTTTTATCTGTTGTATACTTAGAGTAAACTTTAAAGACAAAAATAATTTCAAAATCATTATAGTGCAACACGAAATGATGCTCAAATAAATAAACGATTTTTTTTCCAGCTCCATATAATTCGTAACAAAAACTTTGTACCATGTATTGTTACAGTTGCCTGCCACATACACAGTTTTAAACAGGAAAGTACCAGTTGGAAATATTAACATTTCCCTTATAACTTCAACTAACTTGTTTAGGTCTTTACTTAACTCTTCTAGTCACTAGTCACTAGAGCACCTTTGAACTTCCCATATTATATGACTGTTAATATTGCTTGATATGGCCACCAATTGTTATTTAAGAAACTTAAAGTTTAGTTTTGCAAATATTTCCAGAACTCAAAATTTCCAATCGGAAAGTTTAAATAGGAAAAAAATCTTAACAAAGCAACAATATAAAATCAATGTGTTGCAGTGAAAATCTATTCGTAACAAATGTTAATAAAACTGTGTACTTTAGGAAATTGCCATCATTATGGATTTAGTTTTGTATTTCTTGCAGAGCTCTCTTACCATCACTATAATTCTATAAACAAAGAGTGATATTTTTAACAGCTTTTAGATTTATTTGTCACAGTTTTAATGAAAAAACTTTTTCTCTTTGTCAGCTGAAGAATTAAAGAATAAAATCTTAACAGGCACCTCTAATTACTTCTTGGTTTGTAATGGGGATGCCAATCCCGATCTCAATTTATAACAACTAGTAAATACTAGGAAAGGAAACAACATGTCAATAAAATTGATAAATTATAATTACAGCAAAGATTGATGTTTGACTGTTGCAGTGGTGCAGAGATTATAACTCAAAAGAATTATGATGAAAGATGATGGTGATTCTTGAAACATGTAAATTCAACCCAGGTTCAATCCCCAGCTCAGCCAAGAAAAATTTTAATAAGACTTCATGTTGTAAAAACAATTCCTACCTTCAGTGAAAATAATAATTTAATGAAAATTAAATTTAAATGAACTCGAGCCCAACTAAAATTATCAAAAATTGTAAAATTAACAGTTCATCTAAAAATAATAATTGTTCTTACTAGTAAATACTGTTGCACTAAATACTTTCTCCAGCGAAAAAAGTTTTATTACTTTACAAAAAGTCTGTATTTTGTAAAGCTTTTCTAAGCACTGTCGTGCGTATGATTATTATTTAATTTAATATTACGTATACGTTTGAAAATATTCAAATCGTAGTAACAACAAATCTGCCCAATTTAAAAGTAAACTAAAACTATGTACAGACGTCTAACAGATCACACAAAGTTGTCAGATCTGGCTAATGTGCCAGCAATGTACTGACATTGAAAAGTTTGTTAGCAAAATGTATATTGTCAGTTTGGATGACTGCAAGAAAACCTTACAATTTCATTGGCAGACAATTGTCTTACAATTTATTTATCTGTCAACAGAAATTGTTAGTTCACAAGGTTGTCAGATAGTTGTGTGACAAAATTTGTTAAATACGTTGTCAGGCATTGCCAGAATTATGTGTGTGTGTGCTAGGAATGCTAATCGCGAAATCCCGATCCCGAAAACTAGTATTTGTTTACAAAGTCAGTAACAAAAATTTAATTTGCAATTTGGAAATTCCTATATAAAAAGCTTTAATTGATTTAAGTATAACTCAGGTAATTAATATGCCTATATATAATTGCGTTACTTTCTTTGGAAAGAGGATAGTTGAAGAAGTAAAGGTGGTGAAAGTAGAAGAAAGCTTTATATCACAACTCTGCAAATGAGCATTATGTTTGTTTTTAGTGCAGAACTGCAGCGCCTCTGGTGGTGAGTAGGCACATTAATGTGAAAGCTTGATTTTATAGCCTTTATTTAATTATTTTACTTCGGTGGCGTTTGAATGCTACACCACCGAAGAAGGGCGCTGTGATAAATATTAGTTTTGAAGGATAGAAAAAAAACTAATAATTATCAGAAACTGATGTTGTTTGAGTGGCAGCGGTGGGAATCATGCTTAATGATCAAATGGGCTAACCAATTAAGCTACAGCAACCTATAATTATATTTGAAGAAAATAGCACAAAATACCTGAAAATTATGGAGGTAGTCTATAACTCGGATTTTCAATATTAAACATTCCGATAGATCACAGAATGTTTGGTAAAAGTTTCATTATTTTATGTCTTTTTTTCGTGATTTCAACTGGCGGAAAGACGACCGGACTAGATCGTGTTAGAATCTTATCAGCACTCCCTCACCAAAATTAAACCATTGTGGTAGGTCGTGTGGCTTCAATTCTAGTACCGGCTGTATTTCAAAAGATTTTAAAAACAAATCTCTTTCTGCAAAATTTACCATGCAGTGCAGTAAAACAGGTCTAATGGCTGCAAATGGCGCCGAATCAAAAGGTCACAGTCAGAAACAACACTGGCGAGTACAGCTGCAATATTATCCTCAGTTCGGACTCTACGTAAGTGTGTTGGTGGTTTTATGTTCAATAATGTAAATTTGTGGTGAAATTTCGTCACAAGCCGCCTCAAACAAACGTCCCTGATTATCTACTGACTATAAAGTTAAAGAAAAGCACGAAGCACTTTCTTTCAAACAATCTTACATTTTGACAATAAAATTCAATAATCTGCTAATTTTGTTCACTTGTAAGGCGATTCATGATATTAAGTTAAACAAAAACAACTGAGCTGACAAAACCCAGACTGGCCAAAAAGTAAGTGGCTAAAAAATCATCCTTTACAACAATAGACAACTGCTATAAAATAACAACTTCTCTATTATGGTGGATTATGGTGGCTATAACACTAAGAGTTATTAAAAAAAAAAACAGGGTAAAACAAGCTGAAAAAACATGTCAAATACTTCCTAATTTGTAGATTAAATTTTGCCTTTCAAGCTTTTGCAAAAACTCTTCTAGACACCCTGTTTCTTAAATAAACTGTTAAAGAAACCAACCTACATAAATCTTTTAAGAAAATAAAAATTGTTTTAAAAAATTCCAGACACGAATCTAGCTGGTAAAACACAAAATACTTCCGTCTAAGTAACAACAACAGTAGATAGTGATTAAAAACTCCCTACAAAGATACTCTAAGTATATACTTGCAACAAAAATGCGTTTCTAACACACTAACTCAATGTCATATACACCTTTTAACCTACACCACTAGTCACTGCTCTCGTCACTACAGCACATGATTATCAATGTCAACATCTAAAGGATAGCAGTGTAAACGAATGAAAAGAAATAAAATGAAATGCAATATCAAGTTTAAGGAGGATAACAACAATATTATCGATAATATTGACACTTCCTGCAATAAATTGCACACAAACACACACACACACACACTGTTACAAAATGAGACAGTCATGGAGCAACAGCGTTCATTATCTGTAAAAAGAAACACAGCAAGGCTGCTTGTGAAGCTTCAATGTTGTCTTTAACTGTTAAAGTCTACCTTCGCCTCATCTTTTTAGAGTTTAGGTATGAACTTGTGCTAGCAACTTTAACATTTTAACAGCAGTTGTCTCGAGTATTTTTATTTTTGCAATTTCTGGTGTTCAAGATGATTGCAATTTTTCGAACTAAACTAGAGAACATAAGTGTATACGAGTACATAGAAATAAATAAAAATCGTTCAAAGTAATATCCGTTTATATTTAGTTTAGTTTTTCAATAGCAATGATTGTCGTCGTTAGGGTCGCAATAGCGTTGGAAGGGAGGCAAGCTGAAAGACAAAAAGAAACTGTTGAAAAAAGATTGCTTAAGATGCTTGTAAAAGAAATCGTGGTGGTAGTGTACGCAAAAAAAAAATTCAATTTACACGATGATTACACGTGCAATGATGCTGTGATGATGACAGGAATGTTTAAATTTGTTGCTGGTTACAGTTTTTCTGTTTTTTTTTTTTTTTTTTTGGCAAGTGGAGAACATTTCACAGCGTTTTTTTAGAAATGTTTTGCAGCGTAATAAAATATTTACAATTTGAAATTTCAACTGCAATTTAAACACGGTTAATCTTCTTTATTTTTACTAAGCTATAAATAAAGCGTGAACCATTTCGAGGTTCCCTAATTTTTTAATGGGGAATGTTTGTTATAATTACTACATTATTTATACATTATTTATTTTTTGAAAATTATGTCTACCAAATGTTGGCCGTTGCTACGTCACAGATGGTCTATCCGTTGAGTCCAATTTTAGATAACTCATTCGAGCATTTCGACTAATAACTGGCGAAAGACACGCATGATATTTTCCTCCAAGGCCTGAATCGAAGCGGGTTTGTCCGATCTTGGTGGCCAATCGACCTAATGCGCATTAGGATGGGGATAAATCACAAGTTAATTTCAATTAAGACTGCTAATGCAAATTAACTGTGTCGTCTGTCTACGCTATAACTCGTGAATTATCCCATCTTAATGCGCATTAAGTAAATGCACAAAATCAAACTGAATTTACATTTAGCCATTTCAATATGGCAACATTATCGAAAATCAATAATATGTTATCAAATTGTTTACTATTCTAAAAGAAAAAGAAGACAATTGTAAAATTAAAATAATAAAAATAGAATTCCACAATTGCCTTTCTCTTATTTCAGAGTGTCCCACTGCGGTCCCCACATGTAGCAACACGTTCAGGTTGATGGTTGCTAGTGCATGAACAATTTTCGCATTTCATTTCAGCTTTTTTTTCCAAATAAATACTGATTTTTCACCAAATGCGAAACAAATTTTTTCATAATTAAACAGTTGTTTACAAACAAACAGCTGTTAAATGCTGTTTTAAATGCAGAAACTATCGGTAAAATCTTAATTCACATTAGTGAGATTTTAATGCACATTAACTGTGTCGTCTGTCTACGCTATAAATTAGATAAGTTCGTGTGTGTTTGTAAAGAGCGATGCGTTTATGCAGCGTTCAATCCTGTTTTTAATTTTCCATTTATTGATTTGATTCTGGATTTTCCATAAAATTCTGTTTTTCTTTCTTTTGTGCTCTTCTTTCTCTACATTTTTAGTACACTTCTAAGCAAGTTAGGACTTTTTAGCTTTCACCACGTGAAAGAGCGTCGCAAAAACTATCGAAACCAAAAAAAAAGTGGAAAATTTTTTTTTGACTCATAAGCCACCTTTTCATGAGTCGGGTCACATAAGATAATCTCTGTAATATTTGGCGTAACAAAATTGTTTGAAAACTTCAAGTGGAGTAGAAAACACCTCACATTATGTTGACGAGTATGCACACCACTGTTCGGCTGGATTTTATTCCATATAGTATCATATTTTCAAAGAAGCAATTATTATTCTCTTTATCTATTTCAGAAATACAGTTCTTCTCCTCTTCATCACTGTCGTCTTCGACATTTGCTTCGATAAATAAATTTATTATACTCGTTTCCTTTTTCCTTTATATTATGCCTCTCACTGCTCAGTTTCCACTTCCCCCTTAAGTTTTAGATCTGTGTAATTACATTCTTCGCTATTGCAAAATTTCTTGTGTGAATCACCAATTAAATATCAAATGCTCCAACAAACAAGAAAGCAACAATTTTGCGAAAAAGAATGTTTGAATGAAATTATCCTGGTGTGTTCTTGTTGTTTTTTTGCCAACAATACACACACAGCAGAAGCAAATTAAAAGCATCACTTCAAGAAGAAATTTTTCGTTTTAAGCTGTAATGGTGATGCGAAATAAAAGCAGAATAATAATAAAAAAAAAAACATTTAAATGGAATGTCACGTGTGCTATAAAAACATGCACATTGTAAGATATCAAATGACAGCAATGACTCACTAAAAAGCGCTATTTAAAGCACTAAAGACACAACTCTTCTTCTTCAAGGAAAAAACTAAAATTACAGGATTTTTTCAAAGCAAATTAAATTCATCATTAAATTACTGAGATCTTAACAAATATATTTTTAGAAGATATTAAATTAAAATTTAAATATTTTAAAGATATCAACTAACATCTACGTGTTTGCCCTAGTACAACAAACAGTATATTAAACTTAACATACCGCCTTGCCATACCACATAATCACATTGTTGTTAACTTGTTTCTAATAAGATTGTTGCGACATTAAATGCAACAAGTATTAGAAATAAGCGTACTCTTCAACTGAAACTTCTTGCTGTTGTGCTGCTGTCTAATGACAGCAACAACTGTGAAACATCTCGTGTAAATGTGTGATAAATTCAATTTAATAAAATTGTTAAAATCGTTTTAATGTTTCTCAGCCAACTCATGAACAATCATCAGACACGTACACAAACGAATATTTTGCACCCAGGTGAGCTGAAAATTACATCCAGTTAGCAAAACTAACGAGACATTAGTGTGAATGAGTGAATGCTTATAAATAAATGAACGAACGAACCAACGAGCGAATGCATGAATTGTTAGAATTTTAGTGTTAGTGATGGTGAATTTTGGAAAGTAAAGACATCAAGGTTTAAAAGAATCGTATAATGTATTAAAGAAAATATAATTTTTTGAAACGTCTCATGTGTCTATGTAAAATTCTTCGGAGCAGGTTTATGCGATTTAGAAAGATATTAAGACTTCTTTGCTTAAGTTTTTCTTTATTGCTGAAATAAATCAAATTGATACAATTCATGTTTAAAATTCTCTCAGGCTATGCCCATGTCTATGTCTCTGATTATGTTTATGTCATATGTGTATTTCCCTGTCTATGTTTCTTTCTCTGTCCCTGTTTATGTCCCTGTCTATATCCCTGTCTATTTTCCTGTCTATGTTCTTGTCTATGTCCTGTCTATTTCCCTGTCTCAGGCTATGACCATGTCTATGTCTCTGATTATGCCTATGTCATGTGTATTTTTCTGTCTATGTTTCTTTCTATGTCCCTGTTTATGTGCCTGTCTATATCCTGTCTATTTCCATGTCTATGTCCCTGTCTATATATCTGTCTATGTCCCTTTCTATGACTCTGTCTATGTCTTTTTTCATGTCAATGTTTCTTTCTATGTCACTGTCCATGTCCCTGTCTATATCTGAAGCATATCTATGTATTTCCCGCTATTCCTCTTGCATTAACCGGTTACTTTTGTTTTCTGTTGCAATTTCTGTCACACTAACTCAAATGAACAAAATTTTGCGAAAAATTGTAGCTGTAATGATTACAAAATTTCTCATGTTTCCTGCCACAATTCTATAAGTACGGCTGTTTGAAATGTCACATGAAAAAACAACAGAAATTTCAAGACAAACTAAAATCTATGACACCACACACGCTGTTCGAGTATTTGTAACTGTCTGTTTGTTCAGCCATTTTCATTGTAATGTGTGCGTGCTCTCTACCGGAAATAGATGTTCAAATTGTTTGAAATCCTTACTAAATTGTGAGGGGTACATGGGCATATTCATGTTCATGTTTCTGTAATGTTACAAATGCGTATTTATTTATATTTGGGGTAAATGACGGCCGCCACAAGTGCCATGTTCATGTTTTTACCTTTATTTCTAATAATTGTTAGCAAAAATTCTTTTATGTTTTAGAAAAAAAAAAACAGACTAGCAGCAGCAAAACAGAATGTGGTAACAATTACCACCCAAAGAGTATGTTTAGATTGAATGTATAATCATTAGAGAAGACACTACAATTACGAAATGTCTTTGTAGTTTAAACATAATAACAATAATTATTTACATTGCATGTATTTTTTTTACAATTTAACACTTGAGTGACAGTTTAGAAATAAAAGGACATAATGTTCTATTATAAGAAAAAAAAAAACTCAAAGTTGGAGGTAAATGTGATATTTCCTATAAACTTTCATTTATCACTTCCTTTATGGCAAATAGTTTTACAACATTAAGCCTTCAATTTAGCAGGTTCTGCTTAAACTTCAATTAAATGATGACCATAAAAAGCGATTTATAACGTTAAAATAACCAAATTACTAAAATACTAAAAGTCTCAATGGTCAGTTAAATTTTAGGAAAAAAAAAAATATAAATCCAACGCAAAATACCATTTCAAGGATTAAAACTTCAACAAGATGAAGTTGTAGCAACCATTTATTAAGAAAAAGAAAACAACAAATGAAAATAAGCAAAATGAAATGTATTTTAAAAAAAAACATGGGAACAATTTATATTGTTCAAAGTCATTTGGTCATGTTAATGTTCATTAATCGTGATTTACACTGCTTTTATTCATAGACACTAATTGCCATTTTTTATCCAATCTTGTTTCTTTGTTTTCGTTTTTTTTTTGCTTTTTTGAAGACTTCTTTATTTTATTTCTTTATAAAATAATTGTACAATGAGAACTTAAAACATTATTATAAAAAAGAGTAGTGAAAAAAACTGACTATAACAACTCGTTAACTGCTGCTAGTAGATGAAGAAAGGGGGTTTGATATCGATGAAAATGAAAGGGGGTTTGAAATTCGATGAAAATGAAAGGGGGTTTGATATTTGGTAACGATGAAAATGAAAGGGGATTTGATTTTTACGATGAAAACGAAAGGGGATTTGATTTTTACTCAAAATTTACGAAGAAAATGAAAGGGGATTTGATTTTTATACGATGAAAACGAAAGGGGATTTGATTTTTACAAAATTTTCCATTGTTTTAAAAAATTCTTATCGCACACATTTTTTTTCCACGGTGATTCCTCTTTGCTGTTATTTTCCATTGTTTTAAAAAATTCTTATCGCACACATTTTTTTTCCACGGTGATTCCTCTTTGCTGTTATTTTCATGTCTATAGAAAAATTTTTTAAATGTTAAAAAATTATTTATCAAAGAAAATGAGATGAATGGTGGAAGAATAAATCTTAAATCGAGTAAGACATCCGGCACAATTTTTAAAGAAAGACTATTTACACAGTTTCCATTGTGATTTTTGAAAATATTATAGACGGCGATAACACCACATATTGTTTGGTTTTAGGTCTAGAATCGAGTAAGACATCTGGCACAATTTTTAAAGAAAGACTATTTACACATTTTCCATTGTGATTTTTGAAAATAAGATATACTTGTCTGGAATTATAGACGGCGACAACACCACATATTGTTTAGTTTATGAAAAAAAAAAAAAAAAGAAATGATAAAACATTTCCGGATTTATAGACGTTGACGAATCCTCATATCACAAGATACTTATAATAAACTAATATGTATAAATACTGAGTTTTAAAACAGTAACTATTCAGTAAAAGTCAAACATTCAATTGAAATTCAAAGAAATATGACCTCCACAATGACGAACCGGGATATTTTAGCCGCCTTCAACAAATTGAGGGGCAAACCATACTGCTCCGTAAAGGATATTGAAACTGGTAAGCCGTATAAGGTTCTTAGGATGTTTCGTCACAACAACAAATATGGAAATGTTGTGATAGCGGAGTTAGAGGAGTGGATGCTATATCTTCCAAAAAGATATAACGCTTTGGAAGATGCTGCTATTGAGGGGATCTCCGAGGAGCAATTTCTGTTGAGCAAAAAGACGGATATAATAACTGGGAACTATATCATTGAATTAGAAGAGATTGCTGAATATGGAAATTCTATAGAAGCAGAAGACGATGATCAGATGTTTATCCCCAACGCACAACCCTACTTTGGTTGGGGAAGTAGTAAAAAAGCGAAACATTAATTATCTATTAGAATATAGTATTTTATAAAATAATAATAATAATTATAATAATAGAAATATATATAAAGATAGAACAAATTTTAAAATTTACTATTCTTATTAGCATAGCTATTTTGAAATGATGTCTCGCATAAATATTGTACAATTTTTAAAGGATTTTGATGGATATATTTTTTTAGAGCATCTGGAATTAATCAAACATTTTCTAAAGTTAATAGATGATAGTGAAAAAAATGATGATATACTACATAATAAATGCGGATTTATAAGTTGCTTACAAGAATATGCTGAAGTGATTCCTGAACGATATGAAATAAACTTTGAAAAGCAAAAGAAAATGGTTGAAGACTTAATAAAAAAATATTATTTATTATCAAAATACTTTTATAATATATGAAAATTAAATAAAAAGCATTTTTAAAAGAGTTTTGTTTGTATTTATTTACTTATTTTATTTTTTTTATATAGAAATTCTAAACACAAGTGTCCACAATTAAATGTATTATATTGTTGTTTTCGCTTATGATTGTATTTGATGTTTTTACCCAAATATTTTATGATTTCCAACGGTGGTTGTAAATTTCCAAAACTATCAAAATATTCCAAATCATTATTGTTTTTATAATATGCTACCCAATGAGTGCCACTACCAGTTGAAGAATCCAAATTAACTATTCCACACTCTGCTTGTTTAGGTTGTTTTGGAAGCATATCTCGCATAAATACGCCTCTAAAATTAGGAATATTTCTATTAGCAAACTTCATGATATCTGCATCTGTAAGTGGTCTGTTGGGTAGCATATTTAATAGTTTTTTGAATTTTTACAAATTATACCATAACCTCTCTTGTATGGTTTAAGATATAGTCCTTTTCCCATAGCAATAGATTCCATTGCTTTATTGTGACGTGTAGATTCATCTAATTTTTTCTTAGCATTTTTAGCAGCGGTAACAGCTTTTGCAATTGATGTAGCTCCCGAAGTTATACTGCCTAATGCTCCAAGTGCAGTTAAAATTGGAATAAGTGGTAAGAATCCTCCAGTTTTGGGAAGTTTTATAATCCGTGGAACAATGACATTATGTTTATTTCCTTTAAATGATTTATTAATAACTTTGTGAGCAATTTTAATAGCATCTTGTATATCCTGAGGTTTCTCTTTCTTCAACATATTGGTAGCAGTTTTAATAGTTTTCAAAAACAGTTTTTTATTACAGAGCTGTTTTTTGTTTTGGAGTCCCATACCAAATTTTGTTTTTGTCTTCATTGCATTGGTCACTATATATGCACTTGTCTTTTCACCAATACTACTATCTTTTGCTAAAACTCTTTCCCAAGCTCTTTCAGTTAATATTTTGTCAGCTTGATTGCGTTCGGTTGAATCATTACTTTGTGAATAAGCTATATCATGTTCTCTACAAGCAGAATCTAATGGATTAATACCTTTATCTCCTCTAGCTAAACGTTTTTTTAGTTTTGTTCCTGGTCCACAAAATTTATATCCTGGTATATGAAGCTCTATTGGTAAAACGTCGATTAAATTATTTAATATACCTTGTCCTCTCATAACTTTTTTTGAAATGAATAAAATATTAATGTGTAACATCTTATATATATACTTTGACAAACAAAAAAAAATTATTAGTTACCAAAATGCGTTTAATAAAACAAGACAAAAATATTTCCGTGAGAAACATAGACTTTTCTACTGATGCAAACACAAAACTACGTCATAGTAGTTTATTACCGAACAGCATTAGGGCTCTAATTGTTGGTCCATCTAATTGTGGGAAGACTAATGTTATGCTTAGTCTCATTGAAAGTCCGAATGGTTTAAAATTTGAGAACATATATTTATATTCAAAATCGCTCTATCAACCAAAATATCAGTACTTGGAAAAACTCATGGCACCTATAACAGGGATGGGATATTTTACATTTAGTGATAATGAGAGTGTTATACCGCCTGATGAAGCCAAAAATAATTCACTAATGATATTCGATGATGTTGCTTGCGAGAAACAAAATAATATACGATCATATTTTTGTATGGGTCGCCACAGAAATGTTGATTCTTTTTACTTATGTCAAACATATACAAGAATTCCTAAACATTTGATTCGAGACAATGCAAATATGATAATTATGTTCAAACAGGATGAATTAAATATGCGTCATGTTTATAATGATCACGTTGGAACAGATATGGCATTTGAAAAATTTTATGATATGTGTCGTGAATGTTGGCAAGACAAATTTGGCTTTTTAGTAATTAGCAAAGATAATGAGATGAATGGTGGAAGATATAGAAAATGTTTTGATAACTTTATTCAATTATAAATGCTGTTCATGAGCTGTTCAAAACTGTTCATGAGCTGTTCTAAGCTGTTCATGAGCTGTTCAAAGCTGTTCATGAGCCGTTGAAAGCTGTTCATTAGCTGTTCAAAGCTGTTCATGAGCTGTTCAAAGCTGTTCATGAGCTGTTCAAAGCTGTTCATGAGCTGTTCAAAGCTGTTCATGAGCTGTTCAAAGCTGTTCATGAGCTGTTCAAAGCCGTTCATGAGCTGTTCAAAGCCGTTCATGAGCTGTTGAAAGCTGGTCATGAGCTGTTGAAAGTTGATCCAAAGCAGATAATACTTGAATAAAAAGAATTTGCAAAACAGTTTTACCATTATTACTATTATTAACTTGCAAGCAACGGTATTGATCTGATCTCCCAGAGCTATATTAAGATGAATGAACAACTACTTAAAGAATTAATAAAGACTCGGTCTGTTTTAAAACAAAAATATCGAAGTTTAAAAGTTGGTGAAACTGAAAACGACGAGAGATTAGCAAAAACATTTAAGCCAATAACTGAACCATTAAAAGAACTTGTGAAAAATAACAACACTCAATATGATAAACCTAAAGCAGAAAATATTTACACTCAAGACAATTCTTTCGATTTCAATAATATGTTGTCTAAAGTAGAAATGAGTACTCCTAAGAAAGACATAGAACTTAAAGATGATGAAAACAGTAACGATACAAACAGTGTAGATTCGACATTTAAGTCAACTAATAATTCATCTAATGTTATTGACTTAGCATTACTGCAGAAAAATAAATTGCTTGATACAACATATGGTCCACATAAAAACTCATATAATGTTTGGAAGTTTGGTAATAGTGATATAGAAATAAATGAAGAAAAAATTAACATTGGAAATCAAAATTGGGCCATTACACCAGGCTTGATTCAATTATTGTTTCATAAAGAACCAACAAATTATGAACCATATGAGTTGGATATTTATAAAAATATTTTGATTAAAACCAATGCGCACAAAAGAGAATTTAATTCCAAAAATCAAATTAAGGGCACTAAGAGCAAAAAGTACAACACTATTATAAAAAAATTGTTTAAGGATGAAATTTCTATAACACCAAAAAGATCATTAAGATCACAAACGCATAAAGGAAACGGAATGATTATGAAAGTCAATAATGAAAGACCCAACTATATATACTGGAACGATCCTAATGAATTAGTAGATCGACTGAGACTATTGGTTGCATCGGAAGGCGCGGGACACAATAATCATCGCAATGAAATTAATTCAATTTTAGAGGAATTGCAAGAAGCAAATATTATTGCGTAGAAAGCAATAATCATAAATAAATAGTGGAAGGATAACAAAATATGCCTGTTGATAAATTTGGTCATCACTCAAAGAGTCAAAACAATTTTATAAAAAATGAAAAAAATAAAAGAAAAATTCGTCAAGTTGTTGGACTTGTGTTGGATAAAAATAATAACATTAATGTTCAAAACAAAAGGATCACAAATGTTTCGTTTCCTTCACAAGAAAAAGACGCTGTTAATAAACATTACTTGGGAACAGAAATCAGACAATTGCAACAAGATTTAACAACATTGATTAAACAAGAATATAAAAAACTTGATGGAAAACTTAATAATATTGATAATTCAATGCAAAACATGATATCTCATAGAGAAATGTCTTTAAAATTACATTTTAGTGAACAAATCGAAACACTGTTAGAGAAAGTACAAAGACTGGAGAATTTTGTTTTTACGTCAATAATTACAAAAAGTGAACCGCCAAGCAGTACAGATCCAATAAAAAAGAAATATAAAATAAAATATTAATATTAATATAATTCAAGTATGGATGAAAAACGAGAGTTGGTTAATGAGCTTCATTCCCAAGCAAGGAAAAATTTTAAACGACGGAGAGTAATAATGAAGGGTATTGATGATTTATGGCAAGCGGATTTAGTTGAAATGGGAAATTACTCTACATATAATAAAGGATTTAAATATTTATTAACAGTCATTGATACCTTTTCAAAATTTGCTTGGATTCGACCACTAAAATCTAAAACGGCTATAGATGTTACAAATGCTATGAATGACATATTTAATTTAGGCCGTATACCAAAAAATTTGCAAACAGATGATGGAAAAGAATTTTTCAACAACTTATTCAAAAACCTAATGGCAAAATATAAAATTAATCACTATTCTACTTACAGCATTATGAAAGCCTCAATTGTAGAACGATTTAACAGAACTCTGAAAGGTATGATGTGGAAAGAATTCAGTTACAATGGCTCATATCATTGGGTTGATTTGTATGAAAAACTAATTAGTGATTATAACAAAAAAATCCATCGAGTTATCAAAATGGCTCCTATTGATGTAAAACCTTCTAATGAGCAATTATTATTAAATACCGTTTATAACCATATAAAAATATTTAAGAAAAACAAGTTTAATATTGGTGACAATGTACGCATTAGCAAATATAAACATTGTTTTGAAAAAGGGTATACTCCAAATTGGACAACAGAAATATTTAAAATCAAACATATTAAAATTACACATCCAACGACATATATTTTAGAAGACTATATGGGAAATCCTATTAAAGGTGGATTCTATGAAGAGGAGCTACTACCAACCAGATATCCAAATACGTATCTTGTGGAAAAGGTTATAAGAATAAAAAATAATCGTGCATTTGTTAAATGGTTGGGATTTACAAATGATCACAACTCTTGGATTAATAAAAACGAAATATTGTAATAAATTTCTTATATCTATTAAGTTTATAAATAAAGAAAATATATTTAAAAAAAAAAAAAAAATTGTATATGTTTTTATTCATTCCATTTTTAGTATTCAATATGTCTATTACATTAACTTTGAACGGAAACTCGTCAATTTTAACTGCAAATTATTTTCCACCCATAGCATTGGAAGAGGATTATGAATGCTCACTTATAGATTTTCATACATATAATAGCATACCCAATGTCGATGAGGATAATAATTTGTTTCATATTGGGGATAACATTATTGAAATTCCTATTGGTTCCTATGAGCTAGAAGATATTGCAGATTATTTAGAAAGTGAATATGAGCGTTTGACTAATGGTGAAAAATCGATTAAAATAGAAGCCAACAACAATACAATGAGAGTTGAAATAACTACTTCTCATGATTCAATATATTTCAATAAAAAAAGAACAATTGGAAAGTTAATGGGTTTTAACAAAAAAACTTTAAACGGGGGTTCCAATAATCTCTCTGAACTACCCGTAAATATTCTCAAAGTGAATACAATACGTATTGATTGTAATATCGCTGTTGGATCTTATATAAATGGAGAAAGGGCACATACAATTCATGAATTTGGAATAAGTGTTTCCCCAGGATATAAAATGGACGAAATTCCACGAAACTTAATCTATTTACCACTAAACACCAAGGAGATCAGTTCTATTGCGGTCACTATTGTAGATCAAAATAGTGAGCTTATAAATTTTCGTGGTGAAAATATTACTCTTCGTCTTCATTTACGACCAAAACAATAATGATTATATACAATAAAAACGTTGTTGATAGAATGAGGAGAGACATTAGTGTGTTGAACACTGCATCAGCAAGAACAACCTTAAACACATCAAAACTGAGCGAAGCAAATAAACAATTCCTAAAATCCTTGAATTTTATTTTAAAGAATAATGACTGACATAATTAATGTTTTAGAAAAACCAATGATGGATGAAAGAATCATAAAAAAAGATTATCATACATATACACCGTATATTCAATCATTTAATAATAATGATGAAATTCGTATTTCAATACAAAATCAAGATTTATATGTTTTACCGAGTGAAAGCTTTTTGTATATTGAAGGTACTGTGTTAGATGCTACAAGTGGTCTAAAATCGAAAAACTTTAAATTGAAAAATAACTTTGTACCCAATTTATTTGAGGAGATTCGTTATGAGCTTAATGGCGTCGAAATAGATCGCACACGACATTTGGGTGTTTCTAGCACAATTAAAAATTATCTATCCCTAAATGACAGCGAAAGTATTATGATGGGGAATGCAAGCTGGTCTTATGATAAAGACATCGATGTTGGTGAAGGATTTTTCAACTTTTATGTCCCGCTTAAATCATTATTAGGATTTGCTGAGGATTATAATAAAATTATGTTAAATTGTAAACATGAATTAATATTATTACGTACCAAAAATGATGATAATATTGTAAATTCTAATCAACCTACTGAAAAACCAAAAATTACAATTCAAAATATTAGTTGGAGAATTCCGCATGTAAAACTTTCGGATTATGCTAAACTGAACACAATAAAAATTATTAATAGTGGAAATGTGTTGCCAATAGCATTTCGTAGTTGGGATTGCCACTACCATCCTCAACTATCAGCATCACAAAATCATATTTGGAATGTAAAACTAGCTGCAAACAGAGAACGTCCACGTTTTGTACTAATTGCTTTTAAACATAACAACAAGCTTACCCATTCAAATCTTAACAATATTAAAGTACATTTAAATTCAGACTCATATCCCTATGATGACTTAAATGTTAAATTTGATAATCAACGTTTTGCCATTCTATATGATATGTATGTTAAGTTTCAACAAAATTTCTATATGAGGGAGGCTCAACCACTCCTCTCAGCTGAAGAATTTAAGGAAAAAGCACCTATAATTGTGATTGATGTCAGTCATCAAAATGAAGCAGTAACAACAGGCCCAATTGATATAAAAGTTGAGTTTTCTACAGATAAAATAGTAGCGGCTAATACATCTGCATACTGTTTACTCATACACGATCGTTTAATCGAATACTCACCGCTTACAGCTTCAGTCAAAAAAATTGTTTAACACAATGAATAAAACATATTAATTTCAATATTTTTAATTGTAGATTTATTTAACAATATTATCTTTAAACTTAAAATTATATAACAATAAATAAATTTGTTATAATATCACATGTGTTTTATTTTTTTAATTCTTAAAATATACATATTTTATCCTAATATTTCAAATCCATAAACATTTCATCGTCATCATCAGAAAATAAATAATTATTATTTACATTTAAATTACTTGAATTTATATTTAAGAAAATTTGATCATTTCCATCATTATACCAGTTCGTTACTGAATTTTCAGTAATGTTTGATTCTACATTATTCGTGTCCTCTATTAAATATTCTGCAATATCTTCTAATTCAAAATCATTTTCTTTTAATTTATAATGCCCCCAAGCATATGTCTGAATACCATCGAACTTTATATATCTCTTGTTATCATTGTGACTTAAAACTACTTTTTCTATTTTTTGAGTATATATTTGATGGCAGTACGCTCGAAATGTATACATTGAATCACTGTGCACATTTTTGGAATACAAACACTTTTTATAATCGACTAATGTTATTCTATCTAATGCCATTTTTTTCACACCCTTAGATTTTTTAATTTCTCCATTATCTTCATTCCTAATTGAGTACATTTTCGCCCTTAAACCTACAAATTCTCTCATAATTACTCCACAGTTTTCATCCTTCATCATTCCCAAAACTTTTTTATTTACAATTGGTAAATTAAATTTATTTTGAGGGCTATAATCTGAAGTATCAAAATGTTGAAGTACATCATTTGAGATATCCTTATAGAAATCTTCTGTTCTAATGGTATATATAAATGAATCTGTATCCATGTAATTTAAATGAAGTCTACTATTAAATTTGGGTTTCATATAGCCATAGTGAAATTCGTACATTTTCCATTTTGAAAGTTCTAATACAGTAAAACCTAAGTACATTGGTTTATTACATTTAATGTTGACTCGTTTAAGTTGTACGGCAAACATATCATCTCCAAACCTAGACAGACTATGAAAATTCAATTGAGCAATATGAGCTCTTGCTTCTTTATGATTTCTTCTGTCCGATTCCCACTGTGTTACAATATAAACACTCTTTCTTTTTTCTACATTCTCCATGGTCTTGCCATAAACTGCATTATTTAGTAACTTAAAGAAATCTTTTTCGAATGCATTTGTCGCTTTAGTCCTATGAAAAGTATTTAAGTCGATGTATGACTTTAACCATGGAGCCTGTTTAAATTTTATAACTCTATGGATTTTTTTCAAAATCATACCATTTGCTATACATTGTTTCAACACTCTATAATGTATAGCATAATTTTTTTTATTAGTTAAATCTGCTATCAACTTTTCATTTCTCATGGGAGGAACTACTTTATTTTGAGGACAGAATGGTAAATCATTGTGTAGGTCATGTAGTCCAGTAGGATAATCTAAATCAACTTCCAAGATATAACCCTCACTGGACTCATCTTCAAGACAATTTACATTAAGTGAAATTATTTCTTCATTACTTAACCAAACAAAATCCGAATATGGTAGGTATTGCGACATTGCCCATCCATACAAGTTATTTGCATCCAAGTACATTAGATATTGTGAGGGTTTTGTTCTATCATAGTCATGCATATACTTATTATTGGCCACAGAATGTCTTAATGAACATTGGACAAGCCCTCCTCTAATACCAGTTTTGATCATATTATACATATCAACATCAGTTATAAGTTCTAAACGTATTTTTGTTGATTTCAACATAGCATCCCAGGATAAGCCTGGTGCTGTATAATAATGACAAGGATCCAAACCATAAATGCTTTTACAAATCTTTCTGAAATTTTCAAAAATGTCTGCTAAAATAAGTGTATCACTTTTAACATACAATTCTGTATATTCTAACAGTGTTTTACAATTAAATGTTTCCCATACTTTTTTAGCATGTTGGTAATCTTCGACTTTGCACTCTTGATTCGTCAACAAATTTCTAAATTCTTCCCGTTCAGGGAGATTTCCTTCAGAAAGTTTTGAAAATGAGTCAATATAAGAGTATGGGAATATTCCCTTTCTTCTTATTAAGTCAAACTCACCATCATTTGGGAAATATTTCTTAATGATTTTAAAATCATCAGAAGCTAAATTTGAAGATAAAGCGTCTAAACTTGATGCCATAAACCTAAATGAGTCTACAAACCTCAACTGAAAACTATCATTTTCTATTGATACATTTTTTGTAATGGAAATATAAGTTTCCTTATTTATAGGAATTATTTCTATGGTACCCTCAGCTTTACCTAATTCTTTTATAAACAAATGACTGTCATAGGATGATAAATTGTGGAAAAACACTGGTATGAATTTTTTAATTTTAAAATTAATGTGACAATGGTTGTGAAGGGCAGATCGATAGCGACCAGTTAAATGACAATGGTCACGAACTCTGTCATCACCCAACGGTTTTCCACAAAGGTTACAGTCTACACAAATTCTAAATTCCTCATTTTCTTCATTTGTAAGTGCTTTCATTGGAACTACTTTATTTAAATAATTTTTGAAAATTTCTTTTGTGTCTTTCAACAATTCCCTGACAAATACTTGGGGGCTATCTAACCCACTATAAGTGAATGATTTTGAATATCTATCATTATAACTACACTTAATATAATAACTAAATGAACAGGGGATGTGTTTCTGTTCATTTAGTGTCTTAGAGCTAATCCTACTATTAATTTTTTGTAATAGACATTCGAAGTCTGCGTAGACAACGAATGGCACTTCTAAAGTATTAATTCTATTTTTGAATTCGATATACTTATCTTCGTACGCCGGCATTGCAGTAACCATTTTAGAGCATCCATCTTTATGTCTTGTTGACATTTCTGGATCTTTGGAGTAAGTAAGACACGTCATGCAAAAGTGAATGCTGTTTTTGCTATTGCTTAACGATGATCTCAAAAATCTGAAAGAAGAAAATATAAAATTTTAAATATAAATAAATAATTCAAAAAATGTATTAAATATTTTAACGTACCGTGATAAATCTTTAATGAGAACATAATGCCTCTTACTACAATCCTCGTTCTCCAACAGCATTAGGCTGATGTGAATTGTCCTATATTTCTCGCATACTCTGTATGGTCCAATTATTTGGTTCCCTTTCACATCAAATCCAAATACATTTATACTAATGTAAGGATTTTGTGATTCAAAGATATTTATATCTTTTACATCAATTGGAAATTTGATGTTTGAGAAATTAATTTCTATTTCATTAATTTTTATAACATCTCTCTCAATATTATCAATATTGTATGAGGAACACATAGTAGCTTTTTGGGGGTTGTTTGGATTTTTCAATGCTGCTACTATGCACCATTTAAAGCAATATATATCATTATTTTTTATATTGAGGCAAGCATTTAATTTGCTCAATTTATATGGCATATTTATGTAACTCGATCCTCGAACTATATTGTGCTTGTTAATGTTGATGTTCAAGTTGGATATTTGTAGTAGAGCCCATCCACTATCTCGTTCTTGGAACTCTGACATTTTAGTTTTAATGTCATCTGCCTTTTCCAAATAAATATCTCGTAAGCCATGAGAACGGTTTACAGCCACCATTTTAGTCACATGCGACATAATCTCAAGTTTCTCTGTATCCTCTGCTTTTTTTATGTAAAGGCATTGAAGCTCAAAATTACATTTAAAATTAATTTGCTTCGCCAAGGACTCTTCCAATATTTCCATTACTTCCTCTTCTGCAGCTTCAAAAAATTCTTCCACAAATAGGTTCTCTAACTTCGGGTTTGAGTATGTGTAGACTTCAATTCGTTCCATGAAGTCGCTGGATCTTATTTTGATGTTTTTAGTGAAATCTCTCACTACACCCAAACTTTCCTTGTGGTGCCTTGAACGAAGATGATGCCCCCAATCCAATCTTCCAACATCAATTTGACAGCTGGAACAATTAATTTTATTTTGATGCGTTTTTTTGTGATTTTCAAAGCCCTTGTGAGTTTTAAAACCTCTATCACAAATTTCACAATTTAAACTTGTTATCCCGACATGGATAGCCTTATGATTTTTTAAATCCATTTTATTTGTGAACTCATCTCCACAATGCTTACAGTAAAAGATGTTGCAACTCTTCTTCATGCTTTTTTGGTGCACGAGCTTATGTTTGTGCAGTTTACTTAATGTAGTAAATACATTGTAACAAACTTCGCATATAAATCCAGCTCCGCTTTCCTTATTCACCTCCATCGTACCCTTAGCGAATCTTGATGTTGATGGCATAGTGTCCAAATAAGAATCCATATCCTTTACGGAGCAGTATGGTTTGCCCCTCAATTTGTTGAAGGCGGCTAAAATATCCCGGTTCGTCATTGTGGAGGTCATATTTCTTTGAATTTCAATTGAATGTTTGACTTTTACTGAATAGTTACTGTTTTAAAACTCAGTATTTATGCATATTAGTTTATTATAAGTATCTTGTGATATGAGGATTCGTCAACGTCTATAAATCCGGATATGTTTTATCATTTTTTTTTTTTTTTTTTTTTTTTCATAAACTAAACAATATGTGGTGTTGTCGCCGTCTATAATTCCAGACAAGTATATCTTATTTTCAAAAATCACAATGGAAACTGTGTAAATAGTCTTTCTTTAAAAATTGTGCGGGATGTCTTACTCGATTCTAGACCTAAAACCAAACAATATGTGGTGTTGTCGCCGTCTATAATTCCAGACAAGTATATCTTATTTTCTAAAATCACAATGGAAACTGTGTAAATAGTCTTTCTTTAAAAATTGTGCCGGATGTCTTACTCGATTTAAGATTTATTCTTCCACCATTCATCTCATTTTCTTTGATAAATAATTTTTTAACATTTAAAAAATTTTTCTATAGACATGAAAATAACAGCAAAGAGGAATCACCGTGGAAAAAAAATGTGTGCGATAAGAATTTTTTAAAACATGAAAATAACAGCAAAGAGGAATCACCGTGGAAAAAAAATGTGTGCGATAAGAATTTTTTAAAACAATGGAAAATTTTGTAAAAATCAAATCCCCTTTCGTTTTCATCGTATAAAAATCAAATCCCCTTTCATTTTCTTCGTAAATTTTGAGTAAAAATCAAATCCCCTTTCGTTTTCATCGTAAAAATCAAATCCCCTTTCATTTTCATCGTTACCAAATATCAAACCCCCTTTCATTTTCATCGAATTTCAAACCCCCTTTCATTTTCATCGATATCAAACCCCCTTTCTTCATCTACTGCTGCTTTTTTTTTTTGCAGGCCATTTTATACATGGCCATTACAATATTGACAGATGAAGAAATCAAAAGCTATGGAATCTTATCTGGCCTGCTGATAGTTCTGTAGATTGTATGATTGTATTTTTCCCAGTTACGAAAGTAGGCGGCATTAAGATTTGTGATTAGGCTTGTGCAGATGAAACTTTTTGCAATAGGGCTTGATATACGAGTATGTAGATTAAACATGTGAGCTGTTTTTGCTACTTTATCGGCTGCTTGAGTGTGTCTGGAAATCCATAAAATCTTAATTTTATCTTTTATTTGAATACAAATTTGTTGAATTGAGACAATTTTGCCGTGTTTATTACTAAAGTTTAAGATTGCATCAAATACAGAGCGGCTGTTTGTGCAAAGTATTTGTTTAAAAAGAAAATCTAAGAAATTAAAAACCTAAAATTAAATGTCTGTTGATTTTTAACCAAAACTTAAACACAAAATTTATACTAATTTAAAACTCTTTAAAACCTAAAGCCATATTTCAATTGCTAACAATAATCAGGCAAGATTGCGTAGTTAGAGATGTAAAACAAATTGGAAGGAGATGGCAATTTAAGGAATTCAAGGATTACTTAATTGCAATATAACTAAAAGCAATAAGGAATATTTAGTAAAACAAAGATTAAAGCTTAACCTAAGCTTGCTTATACAACAAAGATTTAAGCTTGTAGAACAAAGAATAAAGTTTAAACTTTAAAGCTAAACCTAAGCCTGTTCATAAAACTAAGTTTAGAGCTTACTCTAATCCTGCTTACAGAACTACATTTAAGCTTAACTTAAGCTTGCTTATGGAACAAATATGAATATAGAACCATGATTAAGGGAGAGGGGGCACCGTTATACCCGGGGCACCTTTGAACTATGTTGATGAAATCTCAGTTTAACATTTTTTCCGACCCTTAACCGAGTTTTTCACATTTTTTTTTTTTTTTTGCATATACTTTTTTATTGTATCTTCATTTTAAATGAACTAACAATAGGTATTCAAATCCTGAAACTAATGTTAATTAAGATAAGTCCAGCCAATGCTAGACAAAATCTAGTTTTCAAATTCGATAGGATATAATGAGCAACTTGAATTTATTCATCTGAGAGCGGTGGTGTCCCTCCTTCTCAAACGGCTATGACCGGGATGTTGTAAGATGTCTCGAGCGAGGGGATTTGGATGAGTTTCCAGCTTACCCAAATAATGGGCCACGTGTTTAGTTATTTCCCATTTGACAAGTGGAACATCAAGATCGTTGTGTATGTTGTTGTTTTTAATATACCAAGGAGCGGTAGTTATCATTCGTAGAATTTTGTTTTGACGGCGTTGAATTTTCTCAATATTGGAGTTGGAGGCAGTGCCCCATAACTGGATACCATAGCACCAAATTGGCTTTAAGATTGAGTTGTAGAGTAGAAGCTTACAATCGAGCCGAAGGACGGAGTTTCTGCCGATGAGCCAATGAATTTGGGCTGCTTTCAGTTTCATTTGAGTCAGCTTAGCATCTATATGTGGTTTCCATGTGAGGCGACGGTCCAGATGAATACCAAGATATTTCACGTGTGAGTTTTGAGGCACTATATGGTCATTAATACGAATAGGGGGACATGATTCCCTACGTAGAGTAAATGTTACGTGGGTGCATTTCTGTTCATTTATTTTTATTCCCCATTGTCTTGCCCATTTCTCCACTTGCGTTACGTGGTGCTGTAATTGAATCGAGGCATTTTTTGGATCTTTGTGAGTACTTATGTAAAAAAAAAATATTTATTATAAATTTCCGTGAAATGGCAAGCCAGTTCAGGTTTGAACAAAGAAAAAGGGGGCACCTTTGAACATGTTAATTTATCCACCGAAGTACCAAACATTGTTGATTCTCTCTTACTTTCTGAAAATAACGAATCCAATGCTGATCATGATGCTTTAAAGGAAAATGTAATGTCACCTGAAATCGCTTTTTCCGTCTTAATAATATAAAACTTATTTTTGATTTGATTTTTTTTTTTTATTTTTTAATTGTTAATGATTATGCTTTTCTTAATAAATAAATCGAATTTATTATATATTATATTATTATATAAAATATAACTGTTTATGTTATTTTTGGACATAAGCGCTACAAAAAAAAATTCGTTCAAAACTGCCCCAGCCTAGTTCAAAGCTGCCCCGTATGGGGGCACATTTAAACACAATGACTTCATCTAATAAAACAATAAAAAAATATATAAATCCAACTAAAAATAAGTTACTTGTAGACTTAAGCTAAAGTTTATTTCCATATATATTAGTTAAATTATGTAAAAAGTCAATAATTCAAAAATAAAAATTTTTATGTGGCTTGAAAGCAAAAAGTGTTCTAAGGTGCCCCCTACCACTAAACAAAGTCAGCCTATAAACCTAAGATAAAGCTAAACTAAGACTGTTTTTAACCTACAATTTAGACTAAGTTTAGTTTGCCAAAAAACTACGATTAAATGCTGAACTAAGTCTGCTTATAAAACTGCGATTAAAACTAAACATAGACTATCTAAGGACTAAAACAATTTAAGCTAGGAACAGTTTGAATAATTACAAATTCTTAAAGATTTAAGATTACTTAATGAGTTGCTTTATTGCAATTAAAATATTTCCCAAAAAATGTATTTTCTCTGAAAATGTTGCCTGGTAACAGTGAAGAAAACAAGCTTAAATTTACTGCTTCTCATTTATTATAAAATATTATGCGTTATTATACGTTTTGAAAATATTATAAGCCTTATAAATTTTAAGCTTACATTTTAGAAAAAATACTAAAACTTATAGCTGAGCATTAAATTCATTTCTAACATTTAAACAAGAACCTTTCTGCTATTTTTAACTGGAAAGAGTTTTTTGGAACAGTTGAAACAGTTAAAAATTTATTTATTTACAGAAATGTAGAGCCTTAAGAATGGCTACCGCTTCAGCTTCGTATTGTGTTGCATCTTGAGAAAAAAGTCCTTCTGCTTTTGTTAATCCGTTTTCATACGTTGAAATAATTGCCACGTATTGGCATCGTATTGTAGCAAAGGCGAAATTTAAGAAAATCTTTAATGAAAACATTATTTCTATTTTCTGTGTTTCCTTTAAAAGTTGCAAATGTAATAAGAATAGATATTTACTGGCCGCAATAAACAGGAAAATTATACCAACACTGACTAATGGGAACACCTACATGTAATATGGCCGCAGCACTAATTGCACTAACAAACAGCATAATGGAAGCAGAGTAAGGAAGAACATATACAAAAATCCAGGACAGGATTTCAAAGAATATCTATTATATCATAGGGGTTTCACAATTCCACATTAGCTTCAATATCAAATATTATATTTTGATATTTTGATATTTTGATATTTTGATATTTTGATATTTTGATATTTTGATATTTTGATATTTTGATATTTTGATATTTTGATATTTTGATATTTTGATATTTTGATATTTTGATATTTTGATATTTTGATATTTTGATATTTTGATATTTTGATATTTTGATATTTTGATATTTTGATATTTTGATATTTTGATATTTTGATATTTTGATATTTTGATATTTTGATATTTTGATATTTTGATATTTTGATATTTTGATATTTTGATATTTTGATATTTTGATATTTTGATATTTTGATATTTTGATATTTTGATATTTTGATATTTTGATATTTTGATATTTTGATATTTTGATATTTTGATATTTTGATATTTTGATATTTTGATATTTTGATATTTTGATATTTTGATATTTTGATATTTTGATATTTTGATATTTTGATATTTTGATATTTTGATATTTTGATATTTTGATATTTTGATATTTTGATATTTTGATATTTTGATATTTTGATATTTTGATATTTTGATATTTTGATATTTTGATATTTTGATATTTTGATATTTTGATATTTTGATATTTTGATATTTTGATATTTTGATATTTTGATATTTTGATATTTTGATATTTTGATATTTTGATATTTTGATATTTTGATATTTTGATATTTTGATATTTTGATATTTTGATATTTTGATATTTTGATATTTTGATATTTTGATATTTTGATATTTTGATATTTTGATATTTTGATATTTTGATATTTTGATATTTTGATATTTTGATATTTTGATATTTTGATATTTTGATATTTTGATATTTTGATATTTTGATATTTTGATATTTTGATATTTTGATATTTTGATATTTTGATATTTTGATATTTTGATATTTTGATATTTTGATATTTTGATATTTTGATATTTTGATATTTTGATATTTTGATATTTTGATATTTTGATATTTTGATATTTTGATATTTTGATATTTTGATATTTTGATATTTTGATATTTTGATATTTTGATATTTTGATATTTTGATATTTTGATATTTTGATATTTTGATATTTTGATATTTTGATATTTTGATATTTTGATATTTTGATATTTTGATATTTTGATATTTTGATATTTTGATATTTTGATATTTTGATATTTTGATATTTTGATATTTTGATATTTTGATATTTTGATATTTTGATATTTTGATATTTTGATATTTTGATATTTTGATATTTTGATATTTTGATATTTTGATATTTTGATATTTTGATATTTTGATATTTTGATATTTTGATATTTTGATATTTTGATATTTTGATATTTTGATATTTTGATATTTTGATATTTTGATATTTTGATATTTTGATATTTTGATATTTTGATATTTTGATATTTTGATATTTTGATATTTTGATATTTTGATATTTTGATATTTTGATATTTTGATATTTTGATATTTTGATATTTTGATATTTTGATATTTTGATATTTTGATATTTTGATATTTTGATATTTTGATATTTTGATATTTTGATATTTTGATATTTTGATATTTTGATATTTTGATATTTTGATATTTTGATATTTTGATATTTTGATATTTTGATATTTTGATATTTTGATATTTTGATATTTTGATATTTTGATATTTTGATATTTTGATATTTTGATATTTTGATATTTTGATATTTTGATATTTTGATATTTTGATATTTTGATATTTTGATATTTTGATATTTTGATATTTTGATATTTTGATATTTTGATATTTTGATATTTTGATATTTTGATATTTTGATATTTTGATATTTTGATATTTTGATATTTTGATATTTTGATATTTTGATATTTTGATATTTTGATATTTTGATATTTTGATATTTTGATATTTTGATATTTTGATATTTTGATATTTTGATATTTTGATATTTTGATATTTTGATATTTTGATATTTTGATATTTTGATATTTTGATATTTTGATATTTTGATATTTTGATATTTTGATATTTTGATATTTTGATATTTTGATATTTTGATATTTTGATATTTTGATATTTTGATATTTTGATATTTTGATATTTTGATATTTTGATATTTTGATATTTTGATATTTTGATATTTTGATATTTTGATATTTTGATATTTTGATATTTTGATATTTTGATATTTTGATATTTTGATATTTTGATATTTTGATATTTTGATATTTTGATATTTTGATATTTTGATATTTTGATATTTTGATATTTTGATATTTTGATATTTTGATATTTTGATATTTTGATATTTTGATATTTTGATATTTTGATATTTTGATATTTTGATATTTTGATATTTTGATATTTTGATATTTTGATATTTTGATATTTTGATATTTTGATATTTTGATATTTTGATATTTTGATATTTTGATATTTTGATATTTTGATATTTTGATATTTTGATATTTTGATATTTTGATATTTTGATATTTTGATATTTTGATATTTTGATATTTTGATATTTTGATATTTTGATATTTTGATATTTTGATATTTTGATATTTTGATATTTTGATATTTTGATATTTTGATATTTTGATATTTTGATATTTTGATATTTTGATATTTTGATATTTTGATATTTTGATATTTTGATATTTTGATATTTTGATATTTTGATATTTTGATATTTTGATATTTTGATATTTTGATATTTTGATATTTTGATATTTTGATATTTTGATATTTTGATATTTTGATATTTTGATATTTTGATATTTTGATATTTTGATATTTTGATATTTTGATATTTTGATATTTTGATATTTTGATATTTTGATATTTTGATATTTTGATATTTTGATATTTTGATATTTTGATATTTTGATATTTTGATATTTTGATATTTTGATATTTTGATATTTTGATATTTTGATATTTTGATATTTTGATATTTTGATATTTTGATATTTTGATATTTTGATATTTTGATATTTTGATATTTTGATATTTTGATATTTTGATATTTTGATATTTTGATATTTTGATATTTTGATATTTTGATATTTTGATATTTTGATATTTTGATATTTTGATATTTTGATATTTTGATATTTTGATATTTTGATATTTTGATATTTTGATATTTTGATATTTTGATATTTTGATATTTTGATATTTTGATATTTTGATATTTTGATATTTTGATATTTTGATATTTTGATATTTTGATATTTTGATATTTTGATATTTTGATATTTTGATATTTTGATATTTTGATATTTTGATATTTTGATATTTTGATATTTTGATATTTTGATATTTTGATATTTTGATATTTTGATATTTTGATATTTTGATATTTTGATATTTTGATATTTTGATATTTTGATATTTTGATATTTTGATATTTTGATATTTTGATATTTTGATATTTTGATATTTTGATATTTTGATATTTTGATATTTTGATATTTTGATATTTTGATATTTTGATATTTTGATATTTTGATATTTTGATATTTTGATATTTTGATATTTTGATATTTTGATATTTTGATATTTTGATATTTTGATATTTTGATATTTTGATATTTTGATATTTTGATATTTTGATATTTTGATATTTTGATATTTTGATATTTTGATATTTTGATATTTTGATATTTTGATATTTTGATATTTTGATATTTTGATATTTTGATATTTTGATATTTTGATATTTTGATATTTTGATATTTTGATATTTTGATATTTTGATATTTTGATATTTTGATATTTTGATATTTTGATATTTTGATATTTTGATATTTTGATATTTTGATATTTTGATATTTTGATATTTTGATATTTTGATATTTTGATATTTTGATATTTTGATATTTTGATATTTTGATATTTTGATATTTTGATATTTTGATATTTTGATATTTTGATATTTTGATATTTTGATATTTTGATATTTTGATATTTTGATATTTTGATATTTTGATATTTTGATATTTTGATATTTTGATATTTTGATATTTTGATATTTTGATATTTTGATATTTTGATATTTTGATATTTTGATATTTTGATATTTTGATATTTTGATATTTTGATATTTTGATATTTTGATATTTTGATATTTTGATATTTTGATATTTTGATATTTTGATATTTTGATATTTTGATATTTTGATATTTTGATATTTTGATATTTTGATATTTTGATATTTTGATATTTTGATATTTTGATATTTTGATATTTTGATATTTTGATATTTTGATATTTTGATATTTTGATATTTTGATATTTTGATATTTTGATATTTTGATATTTTGATATTTTGATATTTTGATATTTTGATATTTTGATATTTTGATATTTTGATATTTTGATATTTTGATATTTTGATATTTTGATATTTTGATATTTTGATATTTTGATATTTTGATATTTTGATATTTTGATATTTTGATATTTTGATATTTTGATATTTTGATATTTTGATATTTTGATATTTTGATATTTTGATATTTTGATATTTTGATATTTTGATATTTTGATATTTTGATATTTTGATATTTTGATATTTTGATATTTTGATATTTTGATATTTAGAGATTTTGATATTTTTTTTAAAGCTCTACTGTAGGGTACTTTTGCACACAAAATAAAAACCAAACTAAAATGAGATAAATGTTAATATAAAACTAATTCTCTGGCGTATAACATCCGCAATTAGGCTCAATTCTTATAGAAACGCTACAGAAAGCAAAAATAAAGAAATCAAAATAAATCAAAACAATAACAAAAAAGCAGACAATAACCTGCTGCTAAAACTCATTATGTTAAAACTAAATGTGGTTATTTCAGCTTTAGTTTCTAGAAATAATAGAAAAAATCACAAGGGGATGATGACGAACGAAACCTAAAGATGGCTAAAAAGTAAATGTTATTGCTGATTTTCGATTTCGTTGTGAGTCGTTGGTTTTTTTCAATCTTGCTGTACCTAATTTTTGCTCCATTGTATAATTGGAAAATTGTACATTAAATGAAATCAATCAGGCGCAGCATTTCACATTGTAGGATGGTGTGTCTCTGGTCGAATGTAGTATGTAGCTAAACGATGGTACGAGTAAAGGGCCATTTCTGTTCAAATCATTGGGAAGAAAAATTGTTTTACTTGCTGTGTGAATTTCATTGTGAAAATTTTTACTAACCATTTTGATCTTTTGATGAGTTGTACAATTTTCTTTTATTTCCTTTATATTTTTTTTGTTGATTTGCTGCCAGATAGAAAAATTGTCAGAGGTTTTTTTTTTTTTTGTTTTTTTGCATTTTGTTTTATTTTATTACGAGTATGATTTTTTGCACTTTTTGCAATTTTGACCAGTGTGGGTGCTAAATTAATTTGAGCCTTTTGTTCTGGTCTAGTGCAACTTGTTAGAACTTTCCTTTAATTTTTTTTTTGTTTTTGTTGTAGTTGGTGTTTTAACATTTTTGTGTTATATTCCATTTGTTTTTGCTTTTTTGCTGTACTCAATAAAAGTTTCAAATGCAATTTTTAAATTTCCTATAAATATTAATGATGTCATGTTGTTACACAAAAAAGAAAAACTTTTCTTTTTAGACTTAATTAGTGAGAAAAGGATAATGTTTAATTAAGGCTTATTTATACTGCTAAATTAGACAATGATAAATGTGTGAATCATAGTTTTAATATGGTTAACTCTTATAATAAAAACAGATACAATAAGACAATTTGTTCATTTGTGCTGTGTTTTGAGATAAGGAGTTATATATGAATGGTTGTGAAATTTTAAAATAGAAATTATTTAAGAAATTATTGTCATTTCTATTTATTATGATTATATTATTTATGGAACAAAATATTGGCCAAAGCCTCCATCCGATTGAGCAAATTTTTGATGAAGCTAAGGCATAATTAAGGTTCTATGTCGTTAATGTGCCGAATTATCTTATCCTTTAGCTCTTGAATTGTTGTTGGCTTATCAAAGCACAGTGGCGCCCGTAGAACAAACGAGTTTGCAAAAATCAAAATTTTCATGAGCGCCGACGAAGTTTTGAATAAATCCATGTTGTAGGAAATATGCCACTCTTAATAATATCACATTTTTAGTTTAGAAGATATAACCGTTCAAAGTTGACCGACTTTCGGTTTTCAAAAAAACACACAATTTTTAGTCAATTTGTTGCGATTTCAAGTGTAATATCACGAAAAATAGGTAACGAAGCGCCATATTTTTTCTTTGTATTGATTGATGCATTTATTAAATGTATAATGATAGAAAAAAATTACCTGTTTGCCTTGTGTTTCTCCTGGTAAATCACTATTTAAAAACTATCCGTTTTTTCACTATTTTTCAACTTTGACGGAAAATAAAAAAAATTATTTTTTTTGTATATTTGCCATATTTGCAAAACCTGTTCTTTGATTATTTCTTTACATAATTCAAAAGGCTTTATCTGCCCGTACGTGCCCGTTTGGCTTCTAGATGTAAAAAAGTTTAAAAAGACATTGTTGCAGAAATTGTATGGCGCACATTGGCGCCATTTGCGTTTTTTCGTTGCAAAGTCATATCTTTTGAACCGAATAAGATAATTGAACAGTTTAAACAGCATATGATAGATAACTGTTCAGCCTATGAAATGAGCGTTTGGAAAGGGTGCTACGCTCTGTAGGGGCCTACTTATGGGTTATCAAAGTTAAAATTAGTAGAAAAATCAATTTTATGGTAATGGATGAATATTTTACAGAAAATTGAAAAAATAAATTAAAAAAAAAATTATTTTTTTTTAATTTGTTGGGTAATAATGTGAAACATAAAACCCTAAAGAAAAAAAATAAAAACAATCAGCAATATTCCGCGTTCTGGAGCAGTGTAGTGTAGCATTGTTTATTAACGTGTATTTCGCATGTGTTTACTACACAAATGTCAAAACAGAACTGACATTAGGGGCCTCGCAAAATTTATAGCATTTTCTGATAGGAGGATTACTTTTGCGCTACCTTGTATATATGTTTAAATGTTTACCATAATCGTCTTTTTCAATGCATTAATTTGTACCTGGATCGTGGATCCTTCTATACTTAATTTTCAGCTTGATCGTGGTCTTTTCCTATTTCTCAAGTTAAACCTTAATTGTGGCTCTTTTTCTTCCTCAATTTTGACTTTAATCGGGGCTCGTTCTGTAACACACAGCCCAATCATGAATAAAAATTCCGCGGGAGTTTTCTCCCTTTTCCCATTTTTCCTATTCAAATTCAATGTTCAAAAAATAAAAAGGGAAAAAACTCCCGCGGAATTTTATTACTAATAATTTAAAACATTAAAACCTAAAGAAAAAAATAAAAACAATCTAAAAATGTAAAAATAATTTTTTTTAGTTACCATGCAATGAAATGAGTCTAATGAAATTTAGACTCTTGAAAGTCCAACGGTTGAAGTTTGTTTTAGACTTTTGCAAGATCTACTATTAAAGCTTCCCAGTAAAAAATGTGCTCCAAAAGGAGCAGGTTTTATATATGAATTCATACCTCAAATCGCTTCAAACCTGCTGATGGGATGTATGATTTCTGTATGAGGTGTTCCCGGTTTGGAGGACTACTTTCTGCTGACAATAAGCGCTTCTTTTAACCCTAATTAAACATGCAAATAAAGCACTTTCCTAAAGTGTTTTACATCACTTTGCGCACACCAATCAAAGAACAAATTCTATCGGAATGTTTTTACTTAAGAAAAATTCATAGTAACTGAAAAGCGCGATATTCGTTTTGTAATTGACTTTCGTTGTCATACGTAAATCTGTAGGCTATAATTTCATTTTTGTCTTCTTCGTTGTCAGCACTAACAGAGCATCTTTTTTGTATATTTTTTTCGTAAGCATTTACTGCTTCAAAAGAGTGCTTTTATTGAAGCGCTCGATTATGCGCTTTTGCTCTCGCGTACAGAAATATAACAGAAATATTCAAAAATAAATGTAGTGTACACAATTTATTTTCAAATAAATTGTATATTTAACTTGAAGTGAACTTCGATTAAAATTTTTGAAAAATTTATTTGTTAATACTCGCAAGAGGAATAATTCTCATTTAGTTAATAAATATTGGTGAAAACATACAAAATGTGTTCTAATATTGAAAATAATTACAATGAAAATGTGAAAAGATCTAAGAACAGTAAAAATAAAAGAGTAAATAGTAAATTAAGTCGGATGTGTGGATTGAAATATGAAGGTATTGCTGAGGGAAATGTTTGGGAGATAATGCCTAGACAAATGAAAGCTAGATGTGTTTCGAAATATTGTGAGAAAATTTCAAAGCGGCATTTCCATTTCCAAAAAGAAATGTCAACATTTGCAAGACTTAAAAACTTTGATTCCAGCAGACTGTCATTTAGTTTATGATAACATACCCTTTAAATAATAACCTATTTCCTAATGTTAATTTTTATTTATAAAAAACTAAATGATTTTACCTTTAACATATTTACTTAGTATGTAAACTACAATGTGTTTAGAAAAACACTTAAATGAATTACATTTTTTGTTTAGTTAAACCGAATTGTATGCAATAAAACACAGTAAATTGATATATTAACAAAAGCAAACAACTCCATTGCCTTTTATTAAAACTCATTTAATCGCTTTTCGATTTTTTTTGGCATTTTTCCACTTCATATTAAAATTTGTTCATTGATAATACGTCATTTTGTTTCAGAAAATTTAAATTCAAAATAACGTAACAAACATAACTTCAACACGTTTTTCAAAAATATTATTTTTTCTTCTGGAATTGATCTGCTATCCTTTTTAAAGCTTAGCTACAAAATTTTTCATTTCTAGATGCGATATTTTCCATTTTATAACGTTTTTTGCTTCTCCTGTAAAATTGTGAAAAGTGATGATACGTTATTTTGCATTTTAGGTGACGATATAACCATACGATTAAAGCTCAGCGTAAGCATTACAATTGCTCATACTGAACATAATAATTATAGTACGATTGTAAGAAGCTGAATTTTTACAGTGCAGTTCAGCTTTGTTAACAAAAAGAACTCTAAGGACATTATAAATTATAAAGTTACTAAAAGTTTAGATATTAAAACTTATATGTATATAAATATATAGTTTTAGCTTCTATTGGTGCGATACCTCAACAAATTTATTACAATTTATAGCATAAATGTTTATATAAAAAAAACTTGATTACTATAGAGAAGAAAAAAAAAAAAAAATTTACAATTTATAGCATTTCGTATGATGGCAAGTGTACATACCATGTAGTTTGATGCCCTACACTACAGTAAAGGTTTCAAATATTATGAGCTAAGAATAAGTTTAGTAACATTGAGTAGAATAGTTAAATAAACATTTAATAAGATTTAAGAGAAAGGTTTAAGAGAAATTTTGAATACTGAGAATTTTCTATAAAACTTTTTTCAGACAACTAACATCTCCTTCAGTTTTTCAAAGTTTTATGCAACTGTTCCTAATTTTCTCTAAAATTAAGGGTAACTTTAATTCGTTTTGTCTCCATTAAACCTTTTTTATTTTACTTTCTAGTACCCACTGTCTCTACTGTGGGCGTTAGAATATGTTTACGCTTTTTGTTTGCATTTTAGTGCCCTGTCTATGTATATATGTAAGTACGTAGGAGTATAGAAGTTTGCATGCAGCAAATAACCATAGAATTGCAACAGCTTGTTTGCAATGCAACATTGCACACATGATGAATTTATAGCACTTTAGAATTTTTCCTATATGGGCAATATATTTATCCAAGTCTCTTTCTACACAACTTTTGCTAATTTTTTTTTCTTGTTACAACTCAAACTGATAAAAATGACAATATTTTTTTTTTTTTTTTTTTTTTTTTTGAGGGAGTAACAACAACATCAGACTTATGTCGTTTTTCCTGTTTAGATATGAATAGTTTAGAAAAATTTTTTTTGGGGGCATTATGTATAGACTAACAAATATGCCATGTCGTAGCAACATGAATGTGTCAAAAAGCTTGTTATATGTGTTTTTGAGTAAAATATTTATGACTTAATGTAACTGGGGAATTTTGGGCACGCACAAAAAAAAAAACTAAACAAAATAACTAAAAAGTGATAAAAACGGCGTTTGTATAAAAAGTAATAAATAATTGAGTTTTGGAGATTATTAAATGTTAGGGAACACCTAAAATTATGTGCTTTTGTAAGAAAATTGGTTTTATTTATGTTGAGCAATATATTTAAAGAAAATGACAACAATATTTTTGATATAAAAATAAGCAATTTGCTAGTACAGAATATCACAAAAAGACTATGTGAAGGCCAAAAATTGAATCTCTTAGTAATTAACATAAAGATCTTTGACTGAAACTTATTTCAGACTATCAAAAGTCCTGCAAGTGAAGCTCAGAGCGGATTAAAGATACATCCATGTTTCAAGCTTAAAATAGATTGCAGAACAATTGCAGCTTAAAGTAGGCTAGAGACGGATGAACGATTGAAGCTAAAATTTTGTTCCAAAAAGATCCAGGATTGAAGCTAAAATTTTATTCCAAAAATATACAGGATTGAAGCTGAAATTAGACTTCATAAATATCCACGATTGATTAAAGCTGAAACTGTACTCCAAAAAGATCCACGATTAATTGAAGCTGAAAATAGAATCGAAAAAGTTCAAGGATTGTTTGAAGCTGAAATTAGACCCCATTAAGATTTATGATTAATTGAAGCTCAAACTAGACTCCGAAAATATTCACGATTGATTGAAGCTAAACACTAGACTCCATCAAAATGCACAATTGATTAAAACAGAAACTGGACTCCAAAAAGATTCACGATAGATTGAATCTGAAAATTAGACTCCATCAAGATGCACGTTTGATTAAAGCTGAAACGGGACTCCGAAAACATTCACGATTGATTAAAGCTGAAACGGGACTCCAAAAAGATCCACGATTGATTAAAGCTGAAACGGGACTCCGAAAACATTCGTGATTGATTGAAGCTGAAGTTAGAATTTATAAAGATCCGCGCTTGGTTAAAACTGAAACTGGCCTGTAAAAAGATCCACGATTGATTGAAGCTGAAGTTAGACTCCAAAAAGATCCACGATATATTAAAGCCAAAATTATACTCCACGATAGATTGAAGTTGAAAACAGACTCCATAAATATTTCCGACTGATTGAAGCTGAAATTAGACTCTATAAATATCCACGATTGGTTAAAACTGAAACGAGATTTTAAAAAGATTCACGATTGATTGAAGATGAAATGAGACTCCATCAAAATGCGCGATCGATTAAAACTGAAACTGGACTCCAAAAGGATCCACGATTAATTGCAGCTGAAATTAAACTCCAAAAAGATCCACAATTAATTTAAACAGAAACTGGACTCCAAAAAGATTCACGATTGATTGAAGCTGAAAATAGACGAACGATTTAAGCTAAAATTAGACTCCATAAAGATCCACGATTGATTGAAAATAAAATTAGACTCCATCAAAATGCGCGATCGATTAAAACTGAAACTGGACCCCAAAAAGATCCACGATTAATTGCAGCTGAAATCAGACTCCAATGATATCCTCGATTGATTAAAACTGAAACTGAACTGCAAAAAGATCCAAGATTGATTGCAGCTGAAAATAGAATCCATAAAAACCAAAGATTGATTGAAACTGAAATTAAACTCCAAAAAGATCCTGGATTCATTGAAGCTAAAATTAGACTCCATTAAGATCGTTGATTGAACATCAAATTAAACTCCAAATATTTACACTATTGAATCTGAAATTAAACTCAAAAAAGATCTTCGATTATAGCTGATTGAACATCCAATTGGAATACACAAATATGTGCTATTAAAATGATTGAACATCAAATTAGACTCCACAATGATCCAAAATTGAACAAACAATTAGCCTCTACAAACACCAACTATTAAACATCTAATTAAACTCAATAAAGATCTATGATTGAGCTTCAAATCAGACTCCCTAAAGATCCATTATAGAACTTCATTAGAGTCTACTAAGAACCAGGCTTGGACATTAAATTAGACTCCATAAAAAACTACGATTTAAAATGAATTTAGACTCGCCAAAGATCCAAGATTGAACATTAAGTTAGACTCCTTAAAGGTACAAGATTGAATATCAAATTAGATTCTATAAATAACCATGATTGGACATCACATTAGACTCTATAAAGATCCCTGATTGAACATCAAACTAGGCTCCATAAATAACTACGATTAACATCTAATTAGACTTCCTAAAGATCCAAGATTGAACATCAAATTAGACTCCCTAAAGATCCAAGATTGAACGTCAGGTTGCACTCCCTAAAGATCCAAGATTGAACATAAAATTATACTCCATAAATAATTACGATTGAACATTCTATTAGACTTTATAAACATCAATGATTGAAGCTCGAATTAAAGCTAAATATCTCTAAATATAAATACAAGCAAAACAAACAACTTAACTTAGGTTATTCACTTTTTATATATATATTCCAACAATTTTAAATAAAATTCTCTTACAAAAATAACCATAATTTTAAACAAAATTTACTTAACACCACAAAAACACATGAAAGAAAACTTTGTTAAAACATAAGTTGCTCGATTACTTTGTATATTGTCTTTTATGTTGGTTTGTTTTTAGTTCTTTCCTTTTTTTCTACCCAAAACATATGCCACGATTAATTTTACGCTTCAGTGTGTCAAGTGGCATAAAAACGAATTGCAGTTAAAATTCCCCAACAAAGAAAAAAAAATATAGACCTCAGAATTTAACTCTAAAAAGGGGAAAAAACTGAATCAAATTGATGCAGTAATAGTTAAAAGTGTATGTATGAGAGATTGTTTGTTGAGTAGTATGTAAAACGATCAAACGAGGTCGTTTTAATATATTGACCATTTATACTCGTTGTTGCAACAGCATCCGTTTCCGGTTGTAAAACACGCAAAGCAAAATTGGGGAAAATATAAAAAAGAAAATAAAAAAAAAACAACCAAACACAAAAGGCAGGCTCAAAATATAAAATGCCACAAAGTGCCAAAACTCAACTTCCTATTACATACAACAAAACATGCACACACAAACACCAAACCAATAACATCAGAAAAAAAAATAAGAGAAATCGGGAAGACTACACTATAAACATTTTGTAAAATCATTAAAAGATGTGAATTCAAACACTGTGCAACTTTTAAATACACACTTAAATACATATCCATACATAAAATTACACAAATATCTATATATACGCAGATGAAAAGAAAGTGTTGTGTTGGCATTTTCTGGCCATCATTTTATTTGCGAGATGCAGCCGAAAAGCCTTTTCAAAATCCTCTCAATTTTAAGTGTGTGAAAACATTACAACAAAACGAAGTAGTACAAAGTTCCCTCTAGATTTAAAATGTTTTTGAGTGAATCCTTTTTAAAGCAATACAAAATTGTCTTAATCAACACAAGATGATATTTGTGTTTTTTAAAACACTTTTCAGTCTGCCTTAACAAATACGAAACTTTGTGTTTGTTGGCAATTTTTGGACATATTCATACATGTGCTAATGCCTTTATGAGTGCTTGTATGTTGGCCTCTGTTATGCATGCAGCGTATCCTGGCTGCGTCTGCATTATTCTATATGCAACATCAGTTTTAATAGCTAAATTACAGCAAACGTCCAATGTTTATTATTCTGCTGTGATAGCACCTTTTGCACACACACACACATACACACACACACACATCGCATCAACAGACTGTGGCAAATAAGATCAGAATGTTAAAGGAAGAGATTCCTCAAAAAAATTATTCTGAGCAATTAGAAATTATACATAAGCAAAAGACAGTTTGCCAAGCTTTTAGGTGGATTCACCCATTCGTTCTTAACAACAAATTAGTTCGAACAATATTTTTTCTTATATGAAGTTTGACGTCTCTCTTTTTGAGAGAGAGATAATACTTTTTGCGATCTTGAATTGGTTTAATTTTATGTTTTTTCTGGACAGAAATGAATTGAGTTGACAATAGGTTGCATTTTTTCATACAAATAACAATGCCTTATGTATTTCCATGGCCATCAGCAAAAGCAACTTTCTTTTTTCATTCATTTTGAATTTATATCTGTGATTTTGAATACACAATACTTTAAAATAATTTAATATTTGCATTTTGACATTTAAAACCCAAAGCAAAATAAATCAATGGCCGCACTTGTAAAACTAATAGATTTTGTTTATATATGGCAGCTTTGATTTTTCAGAAAAATCGTTCGAAACTCTCAGTTTTATTTTAGCTTTTTTTTTTTTTTTTTATTTTAGCTTTTAGTTATTTATTGAATCTTCATATTTTGAACTAACAATAAGTTTTCAAATCTTAATACTAAAAAGAAAATAATAAGCCCAGCCAGTGCTAGACAAAAAATTTTTATGATACTACAAAAATTTCATATCAACTGATCAAGTCATCTGTGTTGCGCTTGAGTTAAAGCAAGGGTATCCCTCCTTCTCAACCGACTGTGGCCACTAAAGTTAAGTATGTCTCGTGCAAGTGGGTTTGGATGGTGTTCAAGTTTGCTGACGTACTTTGACGCATATTTTGTAAATTCGACGTTTACTAATGGCACGCCTAGATCTTTGTGGATTCGAGAATTTTTAACATACCATGGAGCTGCAGTAATAATACGTAGAATTTTATTTTGACCCCTTTGAATTTTTTCAATGTTTGATGCTGAGGCAGTACCCCATAATTGAATTCCATAGCACCAGATTGGCTTTAGTATTGCATTGTACAACAAAAGTTTGCAATCCAATTTCAATGTAGAGTTTCTGCCGATTAGCCAATTAAGTTGCACTGCTTTTAATCTCATCTGAGTAAGTTTTGCGTCGATATGAGACTTCCAAGTTAAACGGCGGTCGAGGTGAATGCCGAGGTATTTGACTTCATTGTGTTGCGGGATAATTTGATTATTTATTCTGATGAACGAGCAGGTATCTTTTCGCAATGTGAAAGTTATATGAATACATTTTTGTTCGTTAACCCTGATTTTCCAAAGCTCTAGCCAATTCTCTAGCTTATAAACATAATTCTGCAAATTCTGTGATGCAACTTGGTGGTCCTTATGGACGCTGATAAAGGCTGTATCGTCTGCAAAAGTTGACGTATGGATTTTGGGGTCTGACGGCATGTCGGAGGCATATATCAAATATAAAGTAGGACCCAGTATGCTACCCTGTGGCACACCTGATTCAATTGGCTGAGCGGTACTTAAAAAATCACCTTCTTTGATTTTAAATTTGCGACCGTATAAATAACTTTCCATGAGTTTATGGGTGTTAGCAGGCAGAGTTAATTTTATTTTGTGCATTAAACCGTCATGCCAAACTTTGTCGAACGCTTGGGACACATCAATGAAAAGGGCGGAGCAGTATTTTTTGTCTTCAAACGACCCTCTTATCACATTTACCAATCTGTGTGTTTGTTCGATGGTGCTGTGTTTAGCTCTGAAGCCGAATTGATGATTAGGAATACATTCAGTGTCATTCAGAATTGGAGTCAACTTAGTCATTAATAATTTTTCAAACAGTTTTGAAATTGTCGGCAGTAGACTAATTGGCCTATATGACTCTACTTTAGTGGGGTCCTTCCCTGGCTTAGGAATCATGGTAATCATAGATACCTTCCAATCTGCAGGATAGTATTCTAGGCGTAAAATAGCATTGAAAATAAAGAGGATGATTCTTCTAGCTACACGAGGTAACTCCACAAGCATTTTGTTGCTGATTTTATCCATACCTGGAGCTTTTTTAAGATTCAGAGTACCAATAGCGCTTTGAACATCATTAAAGCTAAGTCTTAGAGGTACAGGAGGTCTAATAACGAGTGGAGGCAAATCAGGTGCATTAATTGAGTTGTTTATAGTAAACACATTTCTCAAATGGTTAACAAATAAAGTCCCTTTCTCGGAATCATTTCTAGCCCAGTCTCCAGTCGGATTTCGCAGAGGAGGCTTTCCTCTAACTGGTCTTTTTAAACCTCTTGCCGCCTTCCATAGCGAATAGTCAGATTGTGGGGTACTATCAATACCCTGCAAGTAAGATCTAAATGAGGCCGTTCTTTGGATTTCTAAGAAATTTCTTAGTATATCTCTGCATTCTCGTAGCCTAGATTTCAGTTGAGGAGACCTGTGAATTTGCCACTCTCTTCTAACTCTTCTTTTTTCTGTCAGGAGATGATCGAGTTCAGCGAAATAAGTTCTGTTTGTCCCACATCTGCATTCAACGTCGTATGTGGAGGCGTGATGTACAGCTCTTCGTATGTCCTCAGTAAACTTGCCAATCGACCCATCAATATCCTCGGTAGTTCTCAACACTACATTTTCCGTGCAGTGGGAACTTAAATACTTTTTATACTTTATCCAACTTACTCTGGTTTTAGATATGTCCCGAAATGGAGAGCCATTCCCTTGAAGGAAACGCATTGAAATAATAGAAGGAGAGTGATCTGAAGACAAGTCTAATGAAGGCTCCACTTGTATCGATTCTACAGGGATATTTTTCACTACTCCGAAGTCAATAACATCGGGAATCTTCCGTCGGTCCGTCGGCCAGTAGGTGGGATGCCCGCTTGAGAGTACATCTAATCCCATTTTGGTAATGGTGTTGAAGAGTTCACGACCCTTCGGGGTCACCAGACGTGAACCCCAAAAAGTGTGTTTGGCGTTAAAGTCACCAGCAACTAAAAATCTAGCTCCAAGGGAATTGAAGAAGCTGTAGTATTGGTGTTCTTTTATTGAAAATCGAGGCGGCGAATAAATTGATGATAAAACAAAATTGTATTGACAGAATTCAATACAAATGTTTGTTGCTTGTAGGTAATCCTCACATATGTTGTTCATTAAATAATGTTTTATTCTGTTCTTTATAAGAATTGCCGATCCTCCACATGCTCTTCCGCGGGGATCTTTAGTATCATACAACACGTAGCCATTAATTTTGAAGTACGCTGTCGCCGTCAAGTGAGATTCAGCAATCATCATGACATCAATCTGCTTATCCATCAGGAAGTGTTCCAGTTCGTTTTTATGTTGGCGGAGGCCGTTCGCATTCCAAAAACAAATTTTTAAACAAATCATTTCTTTAAAATGGCTTGTAAGATAGTGGATTGCATTTTCAGCATTTCCTGCATCATGGATGTCATAGTGGTCGTAAAAGTGTTCATGGTTTGGACAAGTGTCTGCAATGTAGTCTCTAGAGTGTTACTATTAGGCTCGTAATATTGTGATTTAGGTGCCTGCTCCAAACCTGGCAAATTAGATTTAACCACGTTAGCGTAAGAAACTTGTCTAGAACTAGGCGCGTTTACATGACTAGTGGACCGTAACAATTGCGGGAAATTGTCACTCGATGACAAAATAGGCTGTTGACGATGATCAGGTAATACTGACGTCTTGTTGGTACTTATGGCTTTCAAATGAGTGTAAATTGGACAACCTCTATAATTTGCGGTATGATTACCTCCGCAGTTACTGCATTTTTTGATTTTTGAATCAGTTTTCGACTTATCACATTGAGCAGTTGCATGTAGCTCCCCACACGCAACACAAACTGTCGGCAATTTGCAATACGCCTTGGTGTGACCAAATTCTTGACAGTTGAGACACTGGACGGGTCCCTGACGCTTATGTGGTTCTTCCACGGTGATTCTACGATGCAGAAGGTACATCAGATTGTAGATGGGATGGGACTCGTTTTTCTTTAAGACAACATCTCCAGGTTCCAATTCTACCCTGAACATGGGCTGAGGGATCTTTTCACGGTTTCTAATATTCACTACGCTCTTGATTTTGAACCCTTTGTCCATTAAACCGGTTTTTATCTCCGCGGGATCAACACATGGGTCTATACCCTTTAGAACGACTTGGAGTCCTTTTGCGCTTTTGAGCTGGTAGGTATAGAAATCCCTAGTCTCCCTTTCCAGCTGGTTGGACAATTTTCGAAAATCATCTTCCCTATTCACTTGTATCTTTGTCTCGCATATATTTCCATGTTTCATTGAGGTTACGCTAAACATGTTTTCACCTATTACAGCAACAATTCCTTGTACCAATTTACTGGAAGTCGGCTCTCTCAGATAAATTGGTGGGGGCTTAAACGTCTTCTTCGGAAGTTCTGGCTCATCCGTCTGGAGGAGAGCAAACCTATTTTGATCATTACTCACGGTCTTAGGAGCTTTTGCATTTGATGACACTTGAGCAGACTTCGGGCTCCTCTGTCGCTTGAGCACGGTTATGTACTTATCCATACCTACTTGTTTTTTGGGTTTCACTGCACTATTTGATGTAGAAGGTGATGCTGTTCCTTCATCTATTGAAATTACTATATTGGGCGAACAGGAACGACGCCGTTCCACGGCTCTTGCAGTGAGAAGATTCTCCACAGATTTTTTTATGGCTTCTTCCTCAAAGACCCATTTAGTTTTTCTAGTTGAGCTAAGCTCTTTCTCAGAATTACATCTGAGAGGAACACTCATACAGTTTTTATACGATTTTTAATGTTTTTTTTTTTTATATATATATTTTAACCTATTACGATTTTTTTTTTTATTTTTTGTTTAATTTCAACTTTTTACACTTTTTCACCTATTACGATTTTTTCACCGAAAATTCAGCCGCACTAAAAAAACACGTCCGAACAGTTCGATGAGACGAGACTGAAACTCTCAGTAAAAAAAATTTTCTCCGGAAAAAATTTTTGTTAAGAACAAATGGGTGAACCGACCTTTAGACTACCACAGCTACTTGATTAATTAATGATTGGTCTTGTAGTGATCTTCAATCGTGTCATTTTATGAAGTCTTGTATTGGTCTTTCATAAGTTTTTATTCTTTTACGCAGTCTTGTAGTAGTATTACATCTACTTCTTGGACTTCTTCATCTAATCTTATCTTATATTAGCTTTAATAGTACACTCTTGGATTGACGTTACATTAGCTGCACTCGTAGGTAATTATGCAGTTTTGGAAAAGTCTTTTAAAAGCTATAGTTGTAGGTCTTTATGCAGTTTTGGATTGGTATTACTAACTTTAATCGTACTTATCTATATTTATAAAATTTTTCATTAGCTTAAATCATATGCAGTCTTGGATCCATCATTAAACAGCAAATTGGGTGTTACAAAGATCCAAGATTGTAAATAAAATAAAAGTCCCAGATTGTACATTGAACTACATAAAGATCCACGATAGCATATCTAATTATACTCATTAAAAATCAATGAAAATCAAACTAGGTTCCTTAAGGATCCACGATTGCACATCAAATTAGACTCTTGAAAGAACCATCAAATTAGATTACATAAAGATCCAATATTGAACATCAAACTACATTCAATAAACATTCTAGAACAATCATCAAATTAGACTCCATAACAATCCGCGATTAACCATCAAACTAGACTCCTTAAGGATTCAAGATTTAACGTTTAATTAGACTCCATAAAGATCTATGATTCAACATCCAATTATACTCCAAAAAGATCCGCGATTTAACATCAAATTAGACTCCTTAAAGCTACATGATGGGTATCAAATTAAATTCCATAAATATCCAATATTGAGCATAAAATTAGCCTCCATAAATATCCACTATTGAACTTCGAATTCGACTTATTAAGGATCCAAGCTATAACGTCTAATTAGTCTCCATAAACATCCAAGATTGAACATCAAACTAAACTCCTTAAGCATCCAAGATTGCACATCGAATTATACTCCATAAAGATTAAAGATGTAAAATCAAATTATACTCCATAAAGACCAACGATTTAAAATTAAATTAGACGCCTTAAAGATCTGCGATTGAACACCAAATTATATTCCCTAAAGATCCAATATTCCAGGTGGAACTTTATTCCTGGGCATAATTTGAAGCTTTTTAAAGACTTAATCCCTTCCAATAACTGCTGCTTTTAGAACACGCGTACTGTTATGAGCTTTAGCCAGCTGCATACTCGTACATTTAAACACTTCAGTATTTATGCTACAAAATTCAAAACTTCATAAGAGAGCGAAGAGTCAGAGGTTTTGTAAATGATTTCGTTAGAGTGATTGGTTTATTTTGCCATTCCTTTTACGTCTAATCGGTTGTTCGGTTGGCTAAACATTGAAATGCATCGTAGAAGAGTGTACAAGTATGTGTGTTGCAACACTGTTGCAACAAATGACCGGCTAAATAACCATTGGGCTTTATTTGGTTTTCTTTTACTGCGTAATCGGAGGCTGCCTATGTGCCCCGAAAAATTGGCCGGTTGACTGATTGCATTATTTGGAAAAAATGTTTTTTTGCTAGAGTAAGCAAAAAAAGGAAAACAAAACACGAAACACAAATGTTTGTATGTTTTAGCCATGAATGCCAGCTTTTGATTTTATAATTGCATTAAAGCCAAATAATAATTAAGCCTAAATGTTGTTGTTTCTGTTATTGAGGATTTTGCGAACTTTGCACAAATTGTTTTTTAGGCGAGTTTATACAATTGTTATTGTGTGAACTGCTTTTTAGCCAGTTGAATTTTGTATGCACTTTGTCTGGGTTTGATGGATTGAGGTTGAATTATAAAGGTTTTTTCCTGTTTCCTGGTTACTTTTAAATTATAAAATATTTTAGTCATTATTCATGTGTGTGACCATATGTTTCCTTTTTGTTGTTGTTGTGGTTAGTAATGGTTGGTGAGCAGCAATGTAATGGCAGTTAACTTATGGTGGGTGGGACGTTAATTTATTTAAATAAAAACAGGAGTTCAAAAACCAAGTGCGCTGATATTACTAGATCACCACAATTATTTAAATTTCAATATGTTAAATCTTCTCATGAAAATTGTTCGAGAACCTTTCCCCTCTTCCAACTCCCATAAGCTCCTACATAATAAACTCTTTCAGAAAATTTTTCCAAAAACACACACCTCGTTAAATCCATAATCGATAATTATCACTGCCATATTTTAAGCAGCCATAACAGAAGAACTCAAAAACATATTCAAAAAAAAAAAAAAAAACAGAATTCTTTTCCCGCTTACATTTTCCGCTTGAATATCGTCTTTATAAATTATCATAACTTATCGAAAACCACCACAAGCCTTAAATAAGACTTAAATTACAGACAAATTGCGCAAAACAAAACGAACACACAAAAAAGATGTAACAACATTTATGTGATAATTATAAAACAATCTCTCTTGAGAAAAAGCGTAAATGGCTGTATGTAAAACGCCAGCCAGTAAGGCAGGCACTAGCCATTGGCTGGGGCTAAGTTGGTTGCAAACGTGTGTGGGGTTTTTTTTTGTACGTGTGGCTGGTTGGGTATTGGATTCATGCAACCGACAATTATTATTCAAATTTATTGGCCACCTCTGAACTCGATAAATGCATTATAAGCAGAAATGTGAGCGTGTGTATGCATGGGTATGCATGGCAATGATAGTTACACATGTGTGTGGGTAAAAAGGGAAGGATTTGATGTGAATAGGAGAAAGGCCGCAGGGGCAATTATTGAAACTGTACTAAAACTACATTTAGACTTATGATTGAAGCTCGTATTGGACTATTGGAAGAATCTACGGTTGAGTTAAATGAAGACTATAAAAAGATCTAGGAGTGGACTGTTGGACTACGAATAACTACGACATGTTAGGATATACTCGTATAAGGATGTACGATTGAAGCTCATGTTTGACTATGGAAGGATGTAGGATTGAAACTCGTGTTAAATTGAAGCTTACGTTGGACCATAGAAGGATTTACGATTGAAGCTCCAGTTGGATTATGGCAGGATTTACGATTGAAGCTCCTGTTAGACTATAGAAGGAGCTACGACTGAAGCTCATTATGGACAATAGAAGGATGTACGATTGAAGTTCATGTTGGATTATGGAAGGACCTTCGATTAAATATCATTATGGACGATAGACGGATGTACGATTGAAGATCATGTTAGATTATGGAAGGACCTACGATGGAAGCTCATTATGGGCGATAGAGGGATCTACGATTAAAACTCCTGTTGGACTATAGAAGTATCTACGATTGAAGCTCATGTTGGACTATGGAAGGCTGTAGGATTGAAGCTCATGTTGGATTATAGAAGGAATTGACTATCATTATGGACGATAGACGGATGTACGATTAAACTGCTGTGGGCTATAGAAGGATCTACGATTGAAGCTCATGTTGGACTATGGAAGGATGTAGGATTGAAGCTCGTGTTGAACTCTGGAAGGAACTACAAATGAAGCTTATGTTGGACCATAGAAGGATTTATGATTGAAGCTTCTTTTGGACTATAGAAGGATCTACGATTGAAGCTCATGTTGGACTATGGAAGGATCTAGGATTGAAACTCGTGTTGAACTGTGGAAGCAACTACAATTAAAAGTTATGTTGGACCATACAAGGATGTACGATTGCAGATCATGTTGGATTATGAAAGGATTTACAATTGAAGCTTAACTATGACTACATAAACCCCTATATATGAAGCTAATATTAAAACCAAATATAAGACTTCATTGTGATATAAAATTTATGCTAATGTAAGACTTTATAAAGACCTATGGTGGAATGTAATGTAAGATTTATCGAAGTAGCCTTCGATTTAAAAGAGCAAGCCAAGACGGCATATCTACGATTGAAGATTATGCCCGACTAATCCAGGGAATAATAAATAGCTACGATTGAAGCTAATACAGTAAATATTCAGGATTTAATAAAGAAGCGACCTATGAATGAAGCTACTGTAAGATCAAGCCAAGCTTATATAAAGTGCTATGGTTAAAGTAGATGTAATACCAACTTGAATTTGATGCGAAACTATACAAGGAGCTAGACTGATCCAATACTGAGGCTAATGTCGAACTCAAAACACTTATGATGGTTAATGTTATACTATCTAGAGGCCTATAATTGAATACAAACGAAGAATTTATACTGATCTTTGGTTAAAACTTATGTAAGACTGCATTAAAGATGATGTAAAAACAATTCCAAAAACATTTTTTTTTGCCAGGCCTACAAATACCACCCTTTTAGTATTATATTCACTGTGTCGCTATTTTTAGTTCGATCATAAAATTTGATATACCGGTGTTCGTGGCTCTGCAAGGTCTACATTTCTGTCCTTAATCATTTTTGACTTCCGCGTCAAAATCTTTTAAAAACTCGATACATACCCACAAATATTTTTGGAATTCTTTTTACATGAGTGACACAACTTTTTTACTAATGTAGGAGCCACTATTAAGGCTTATTTATATAAGACTCTGAAAAGTGATACAATTGCAATAACTGAATTATATCAGTTGAAACTATAGGCCCTCTTACTATAGCTCCTTCTCTATTTTCCTCTCCCTTCATAATTGCCCAGTATAAAATTGAAACTTGCATACACTTCCAATACTCTTCACGACTTGGTACTTTTATGCGACTTCATTATGGCAGACGGAAAATTTTATGGCACTGAGATTACAAAATGACTCTGTGCCATATGAAAACGTATTGGCGACATCTACGACGTGATGGGACTTTAGGGAAATATTTCAACGCCTTTACGAACTCACATACACACCGCAATATTGCTGTTAAGCCTGACATAATGATTTTGGTCTTGTGTGTCTTTTTTCCCACAAAATATGCAACAATAGAGCGACCAGAAACTGCATGCGTTTTACTTTTTCTATTTGTTTTGTTGCAGCCGGAAGTAAATGTGCTTAATTATTTGCATATGATTTGAGTTTATGACCAAAAAGACGAAAGAATTAAGGGAAGAAGCCTGATGGTATTAAACAAAAGAAGACAGTGTCTATATTCCGGTGTGTCTTAGTTAAAAAAAGGGTATGCTGTGTACTTTTATTATCTAAAGCCATGCAGCCGTGTATTGTAAATACTAGCAACCACCCAAATGATTTCTTTAGAGAGTTATGGCTGTGTATATTACAATTTCTGGGAGTTTTGACTGGCTGTATGCTGCCCATACCTGACTTCCGTTAAAAAGACACACTCTGCTATAATTGTTAATGATGATTAGATTCAATTTAAGGCATCATTAGATGCCCCACAACTAACATTCGGTTTAGCTCTAGTCATTTATACACGCCACATACACGTCCACATACTCATGTATACATGTGTGCATTTCACGTTCATTTACCTTCAAACTAAAGTTTGAAAAGATGGCAGGGGTGTTATTTTTGCATTATGCTAAGTAAAAGTTAAAGCAGTTGTACAATATTTATATTCAAATTCTTTAACTGGGCATATGAGAGTGTATTAGAGTTTCTATTACCTTTTCATGTATTAGTGCTCACAATTATTATAATAGTGGTGGTGGTTGTGCTGTACTGGCTTTGGTGTCTTTGTTGCTGGGGGTTTTTGGTGAAATTTTCAGTGGTTGTGGTGTTGAAAATTTATGCCGTTTGTTACTTTTTGCATACACTTTGAGCAATTTATTTCCAAATGACCTGAGGGTTATGGTCAGGTTAATTTTACTGAAAATTACCGTAACTTTTGTTCAAGATGATGATGACCATAAGGATTTCAATAATGATGATGATGCTGATGCTACTGCTGCTGGTTTTAATGGTGTTTAGTTTTAGTGGTGAAGTGAGATGGTGTTGATGTCAGGAGAAGGAGTTAAAACTTAAAATTCATAGCGATTGCCTGCTAAGCACGTTTGTTGTGTAAATATTTTTAGAAGACAGTAGGAGAGCTGGCGGTCTTGAAGGCATTTATTGTAATCTAAAGAAACTTAAGTATAATAATTATTACTAATTTTTTCAAGCTTGAGGTCTTTTTTTATATATAAAAACTTTTTAACTTTTATTTTAAAACCAATATTTCGGCACTTCATTGAGTGCCTTCGTCAGGGTTTTTTTTCTTTCTAATTTTACAAATTTTTAACAAATTATAACAAATTTAATAATAACTGACAAATTAAAATATTTTCAAATTCAAAAAACAAAAAAATATTTTTCAAATGAAACTTGATCTATATGTAAATAAATTATTTTTTAACTTCCGTTTCTATTTTTATAAATTAAGTGTCTATAATTTTGTGCTACATTTTCAGTGTCTGACTTAAAATTAATTCTCGAAATTGTCGGAACCTTTATAATTTGTAACATTTCTAACATAAATCTACGTTTATAATTATTTTCTGTGTTTAAAACCACATAAAAGCTAAAAAAGAGCAACTGAATATAAAAAGTAGAAAACTTTATTGGTTAATGGGCACGAAATCTCAGCTTAATCTTGAAAACAAAATTAAATTATATAAAGCAATTCTAAAGCCTGTGTGGACATATGGAATTCAACTCTGGGGTACTGCGAGTAACTCCAATGTTGAGATTTTACAACGATACCAGTCAAAAACCCTCAGACTTATCAGTCAAGCCCCTTGGTTTATAACAAACGAAGCCATACATAATGATCTAAAAATTCCAACTGTAAAGGAAGTCATACGATCTCAAAGTGAAAGATATCTAAACCGATTAAGCAACCACGTAAATCCGTTAGCAATATCTTTACTAGACGATACCAATGAAATAAAGAGACTCAAACGACACCATATTTTAGACCTACCATTTCGTAGATAATGACTTCATTACCTAAATAGATGAAGTATTTTTTAAAATGAAACATATTCATGTAAAATGTAAAATGTTATCGTAAAAATTGTAAATTTTTTTTTCGTATTTTAATAATAGTTTAAGTTTATATTAAATTTAAATTTAGTATCTATTATTTAATGTCAAAATATATGTATTTATGTATGTTTAGTTAAAAAGATTAATATCAAACTTATAGTTGTACTACAAAGAGTACGATTATCAATGTTAGATTATTTTTCACCCAATTTTCTTATTATCTAATTATTGATAGATTGAAATTTAAATAAACGGAAGAAAAAATTATTTTCTGTGTTTAAAACCGTTGTATTTTCAAAATCTGGATAATGGTTTAAATTAGCACAATGAGTTGATAAAGCTGTTTTTTGTGATATATTTCTATATCTTTGATCTGATTTATGTCCTGTTATCCTAGTCTTTAGTTTATTCTTCGTTGTACCTATATACACTTTATTACACTGTCCACTATCATTTCCCTTACATGGTATTTTATAAACAATATTTGACATATCCATTCTCTTTATTTTATCTTTTTGAAAAATTAGTAATAATTGAAATAATAAAGGTCGAATAAAAATACATATTGAAACTTAAGTATATTAAATACTTGAGTTAATTTTATAGACATTTGATCTCTTGAAAACTTACAATCTATCAAATATCAACATTTCATTTTGTTGGTGATTTAGGAAAATGTTAAGGACATTCTAGCAAATGTAGGCAATTTCTAGGATCTAACGCTTTTTTTCTTTACTGATTCACTTGTTTAAAGAGCGTTGCTTTTAACACTTTTTAAAATTTAAGCAAAATCTAGACATTAGAATTACTTTTCAGGATAGGAAAATTTTTGTTCTCACCTTTGACATTTGAAGGAAAAAGCCCTTTAAAAGTTTATTAAAAATTGGCAATCAGATATACTTTTCAGGATCTACAGACTTATTTATGCACTCATTAACTTGTTTAAAGGGCAATGAGATTTACTTTTCAGCATAGGAAATTTCTTTTAATACTTCTGAAAATTGAATGAAAATTTAGTAATTGGAAGCAGTTTCTATGATCTACAGATCATGTCTATATTCTACTAAACATCATGGTAGAGCATTTCTTTTAATACCTTTTTAAAATATAATTAAAAATTAGCAATGAGAAGTATATTTTCCAGAATCTACTGTCTTATTTAATCACTTATTAACTTGTTGGTAGAACGTTGCTTTCAATATCTATTAAAATTTTAGGAAATTCTAGTAATTAAAAGTACTTTTCTGGATCTACTGATTTATTAAGTCACTCATTAACTTTATGGTAGAATGTTTTTGTAATAGTTTTTAAAATTAAAGCTAGAAGTAGAAATTAGAAGTATTATACAGGATTGAAAAGTGTGTTTTAATATATTAGAAAATGTAAGAAAAATATAACAACTAGAAGCAGTTACCAGGATCCACTGATTTATTTATTCTAAATTTAGGAAAATTCTAGCAACTTTTTTTTATATAATTAACAAACACAAACTGCGAAGCTTTTTGGCTTATCTGCAGAAAACACCCAGAATCTTTGGCGGGAATCGAACCCGCAACCCTTTGACTGATAGTCTGGCACACGATCGCCTAGTCTATCGGGGCACCCTTTAAAGTTCTTTCTTGGATCTGCTGAGTTTTACATTCACTCATTAACTCGTTTATAAAGCATTTCCTTTAATACATTTTAAAATTTAAGGATATAGTAATTAGAAATATTTTGCAGAATCTACTGACTTATTCAGTAACTCATTTACTTTATTCTATTACTTTTCCTTTAATAGCTTTTAAAAGGAAAGCAAAATCTTTAATTAGAACTACATTTCTGGATCCACTGAGTTATATAGACACTCCTTAACTCATTGATAGAACATTTCTTTTAATAACTATTTAAATTTAAGGAAATTCTAGCAATTAGAATTTCTTTCCTGGATCTACTGAGTTGTACATTCACTCACTAACTCATTTAAAGAGCATTTCTTTTAATACCTTTCAAAAATTAAAAAGTACTTTCCAGGATCTACTGAGTTATACCGTTACTCATTAACTCATTTATAAAGCATTTTTTAACCAATTTTAAAAGAACTTTTCAGGCTCTACTGACTTATTTAGTCACTCATTATCTTTATGGTAGACTGTTTCTTTTAATAGTTTTTAAAAAGAAAGCAAATTCTGACAATTAGAATTACTTTCCAGGATCTATACTCATTAAATTGCTTGTAGAGCCTTGCTTTTGATAGAACTTTTCTTTTAATAGTTCTTAAAAGGAAAGAAAATCTCGAATTAGATGTACTTTCCTGGATCTACTGAGTTATACAGCCACTCCTTAACTCATTGATATAACATTTCTTTTAATACCTTTTACAATTTAAGGACAAACTAGAAATTGAAAGTACTTGCCAGGATCTATTGACTTACTTATTTATCCATTAGCTCGATTGTAGAGCGGTTCTTTTAATACCTTATAAAATTTAAGAATCTAGAAATTAGAAGTATTTTTCAGGATCTACTGACTTATTCAGCCACTTTTTATCTTTATGGTAAAACGTTTCTTTTAATAGATTTTAAAACATAAGCAAAATCTTTTAATTAGAATTACTTTTCCGGATCTACTGACTTATTTCGACACTCATTAAATTGTTTATAGAGCCTTGCTTGTGATAACTTTTAAAATTAGGGAAAATTTTACACATTGTAAAAACATAAGTTAATTTCGTTCTAACTCATAACATGTAATAAGAAATATGTTTAATTCCCGAAATCTATTTCTCAATAAATCGTGAGTTAAATACATGATGTTTACAAGTAGATCTTGGACAATAAACATTGCTGATGACGCCCTTGGCAGAATAGAAAATGCATTTCAGTGTGCCATTCGTCTAGAAAAATATAATTTTCACAATGGTAATCTTCAAGTTATTAATTGAAAAAAAAATCAACTCAAGCCAATTGAAAAATGTTCTCTAATAAAAGTATAAAAAGTTCAAACATAGTATTTTCTAAAAATTAAGGAAAATCTAGAAATTACTTTCCAGAATCTATTGACTTATTTTTTCGCTCATTAGCTTGCTTGTAAAGCATTTCTTTTAATACCTTTTAAAATTTAAGGATTTTTTCGGATCTACTGACTTATTTATTCTCTCCTTAACTTGTTTGTAGAGCGATTCTATTTTAAAAAATATGAAATTCCTTTAAAAACTAACCAAGCTAACTAACAACTAAGATTTGCTAGTTAATAAATCCTCTGCTTCATTTGTAGTTACTCACTTTTTTTTCAGCACAATGCAAATAAACATCATCTTTAAAACTCCTACTTAATAAAGAAAAAAACGCATTTCCATCATCATTATTACTACTAACACTGACAATAATAATAAACATGCTGCTAAAGATGCAGTGCAATGACAGTAACATCACAAAACATCTATGTCTACACAAACGAAGCATTTAGCATGTTAAAATAATGTACGACATTATAATACGAGCACAACAGCAACAATAACACACAAATAAAACCTAGAAAAACAAAAACTAGTTAGTTGGGAAGCAGCAACAATGACAATAAACAATGAAGTCTAACAAGCGTGAAATTTCACATTTTCTATGAAAACACACCAAGAGGCAGAGGTACAGCAATTGTGGCAAGAAAGAGTTAAATTTACTACTGTGATATAAACATGTAGTAAAGCATTCAGCTGTGTGCCAACTACGATGAAAGTGTTGGTATTAAGTCACAAGCAACTGATTGGCACTCTAATGAAAATTTCCTTTCTAAAAAATTAAGGAAACGAGTAACAGCAAATCTCTTTTTTTGGGCGATAAGAACGCTCTCGTTAAAACCTAAACTAAGATTATATAAATATCTACTTGTAAATCTAAACTAAGATTACATAAAAATCTACAATTAAAACTAAGTTTAGACTTTACCTTTAGCTGCCAGTAAAATGTCAGCAAGAGATCAATAGTGTTAGTTTTGTTTTAATATATTTTAATAATGCTTATTTTTGTTTAATATTTGTTAATAAACTTCAGATGCTGTCGCAACTATAAAAGAAGAAGTAATTTATTTTTCCTCGTCTTAATACGAGTCCGTGTCTGCTTGATAGAAATCATCTGAGTTCAGTTTCGATTTCTTTTAAGTTTTTCTGGAAGTCCTCTCTCTAGCAATATGCCAATATTAAAACGTTGCACTTGCTTAGATTTCATTTTTCATGTTGGAATTGCATTGGTCACTCCTACCAGTTTTTAGGATAGAAGTTCATATTAGATAATGCAAGTTATTATTACTCTTCTTTGGCAATACTAAGTCCTGTATGTATAATTTCCTGGGCAGTATTAAGAATCTGATTTGAATACAGCTTTCCCTGTCTACAATTGAAGCTGAACAATAATACATATAGACCTGCGATTGGAGCTAACTTTAGGCCGCTTAAAGACCAATGAGTGCAGGTAATATAGGACAATGTGAAGGCCTATCATTAAAGCTAATTATATATATATATATATATATATATATATATATATTGATTCCTATGGTTCCAAGTTGGAACAAAGGGCCGTAACAAATTAAAGCTAATTGGAGACTGTATAAATCCCTGTTTAAAATGCTGGCTGGATTAATACCAATAATTGAAACTTAAGTTAGACATTGTAAAGTTCTATAACTGAAACCGATAAAAGATATAAAGACATAAGATTCAAGCTAATGTTACGCTGGATAAAGTTTAGGTAAAACAAAATAAAGACCTACGTTTAAAGCAAATATAAGATTACATAAATACCTACGTATTTAACTATGATTGAATTAAATGCAAAATTACATTTGAGGCCATCAAGGTAATTGAAAATTACATAAATCCCTGTTTAAAATGCTGGCTGGATAAATAACAATGATTGAAGCTTAAGTAAGACCTATAAAATTTACAGCTAATGTGAGCTAATGTGAGGCTGGATAAAGTTTACGTAAGCCAAAGTAAAGACCAGCGATTAAAGCAAATATATGATTATCTATGATTGAATCAAATGTAAGACTACATTTGAGGCCAATTTAAGTCTATATGAAAACAAACTATTGAACAAATATAATTAAATCTAATGGTAGACTAAATAAAAAAACAATAATTAAAGCTTTTGTACGACTTTATGTATATTTAAGTGCTTTAATTATTTTTTTTAAATTTCCTTTCAATTTGTGTGTTTTAGCTGTTAATTTACTACTAATTACACTCAAAATATAATTAATTATTGTTATTAATTAGTGACACCCCCAATTTACATTCTAAGTAAATATTATTCATACGCAAGAGTATACGAGTATTTTGCAGATCTTGCAGTAGTTCGTTTCGTAAGCGTATACTTAATATTGAATTTGATATAGAATAATAATATATTAATCATACGTAATGTATGAATAATATTGGATTTTCATACGTTGAAGAAATATGGATTATGATAGAAAAACCTGGTATTAAGTATTAAGTATTAAGTATTAAGTATTAAGTATTAAGTATTAAGTATTAAGTATTAAGTATTAAGTATTAAGTATTAAGTATTAAGTATTAAGTATTAAGTATTAAGTATTAAGTATTAAGTATTAAGTATTAAGTATTAAGTATTAAGTATTAAGTATTAAGTATTAAGTATTAAGTATTAAGTATTAAGTATTAAGTATTAAGTATTAAGTATTAAGTATTAAGTATTAAGTATTAAGTATTAAGTATTAAGTATTAAGTATTAAGTATTAAGTATTAAGTATTAAGTATTAAGTATTAAGTATTAAGTATTAAGTATTAAGTATTAAGTATTAAGTATTAAGTATTAAGTATTAAGTATTAAGTATTAAGTATTAAGTATTAAGTATTAAGTATTAAGTATTAAGTATTAAGTATTAAGTATTAAGTATTAAGTATTAAGTATTAAGTATTAAGTATTAAGTATTAAGTATTAAGTATTAAGTATTAAGTATTAAGTATTAAGTATTAAGTATTAAGTATTAAGTATTAAGTATTAAGTATTAAGTATTAAGTATTAAGTATTAAGTATTAAGTATTAAGTATTAAGTATTAAGTATTAAGTATTAAGTATTAAGTATTAAGTATTAAGTATTAAGTATTAAGTATTAAGTATTAAATATATTAAATATAAAGAAGTATTAACCAAACATATCTGCCCAGTTTTCATAGCTCAGCATTTGCAAAATAAACAAACATAGACATAAATATTTGTTAGGAAAGCAACAATGCCAACAGCCACCAACAACTGATCTTACGATAACAAATTGGGATTTTTATTTTCACTAGCATAATTCACAAACAACTAGAAATTATATAGAAGGGGGAGTTAAACATAATGTTTGAAGGTGGCACTATATATACACAAGTGTACGAAATAGTGAAGCCATATTATGAGAACTCCATTCATTCATTAATTTTAAATTGTAGACAGTGAACAAGCAGTTCCCAGCAGTATTAGTTGAACACTATAACAGAGCACTTTGTGATTGTGTATGTCTATGCATGTTTGCCTACATTTAGGCGCTAAATTAAAGAGGTATTCAAAAGCATACCCAAACACATACTATGATGTTTCTACTTGTAACTTGTTGTTATTGTTTCATTATAAATGGTGGCTTGTATGAAAACGCGAACATTAAATAAAAGTGTCTTGTTGATAAATTGTTATCATTTGAACGTTTTTATTTTGCGAAATTATTTCATTATTTCCATAAAACTCTGCACAGGCAGGGGAAGGCATGAAATTAAGAAACATTGCATGCTAGCTTTTATTTAACATGCGACAAATAATGGGGCATGATTTTGAAGTAATCAAGAATTCCTAGCAAGAAATAGAGGAGTATTTAAATATATTAAAACGAATAAAGAAAGACAAGGCATGTTTAAATAAACAAAAATTTAAGGAAAAATAGATTTTCGAGTTACTTTAAAAAAACCTTTATATTTTCACTTAATGCCTAAATTAAAGTATAATTTCATTCAATTTTATAATTATACTCTTATTTGTGCAAGTTGTTTTTTGCAAAAACTTTGTAAATCACTCATTTCGTTGAGAAAATTAAATAAGATTATACTTTGAAAGGCTAAAAGTTGTAGCTAAACAAAAATGCACGAAGAAATTGTACAAGTCCCTGCAACCTTTACGGCTTCTTTTTGAAGTATGTATACAATTCATAATATAAATTACATTAACTTGAAACTCTTACAAGCGAACACAGAACAGGCAAAACAACAGGAACGTGGTCACCATCATCATCTAATAAGTAAGAGCACCTTCTCCAGCTACTTTCAATACAAACATTGGCATTCACAATATTTGATTGTATAAATAAGTAGATGGGTTGAATACTTTATATACGAGTTCATGTATACATTGAGACATGTATAATATGATTGGCTTTTCATAAGTAAAATGAAGATATGAAAATGCTGGGAAATATAGTATAAGGAATCTTCAGCAAACAGGGTGAAATGTAAGTTAACCCAGTGAGATTTAAATTTGTTTATTTATTTGTTTATTTATTTTTAGATAAGGTTTTAATGAAGTCTTACTTTAGCTTGAATCAGTCCCAGTTTAGAATTAATCTTTGGTCTTAATTCAGGTTCAATTGTAGGATCATAAAATGCCTTATTTTTAAGATCAATTGTAGGTCTTTCTTTGGATTCAATCATGGCTCTTTATTAACTCTTAGTTTAGCTTCAATTGTGATTCATTCTATAGTCTTAGTTTAGCTTAAATCGCAGGTCTTTCTTTAAACTCTTTATATAGTTTTAGTTCAAATTCAATTGTAGGTCTTCATATAGTCCCAGTGTAGAATTAATCTTTGGTGTTAATTCAGCTTTAATCGTAGGATATTAAATAGCCTTATTTTAGCTTCAATTATAGGTCTTTCTTTAGCTTCAAACATGGCTATTTATACAGTAGTAGTAGTTTAGCTTAAATTGCAGGTGATATTTTAGCTTCAATCGCAGGTCTTTATTTAGCTTCAATCACGACTCTTGATATACTCTTGGTTAAGCTTCAATTGGGATTTTTTCTATAGTCTTGGTTTAGCTTCAATCGTAGGACTTACGTTAGCTTCAATCATGGCTCTTTATATAGTCTTAGTTTAGCTTCAATCGCAGGTCTTTCTTTAGATTCTATCATGGCTCCTGATATACTCTTAGTTTAGCTTCAATCATGGCTCAAATTCAGTTGTAGGTCTTCATGTAGTCTTAGTGTAGAATTAATATTTGGTCTTAATCCAAGTTCAACTGTAGGACTTTAAATTGCCTTAGTTTAGCTTCAATCGTAGATCTTACCTTAGCCTCAATCATGGTTCCTGATATACTCTTAGTTTAGCTTCAATCATGGCTCTTTATATAGTCATATGTTAGCTTCAATCGCAGGTCTTTCTTTAGCTTCAATCATGGCTCCTGATATACTCTTAGTTTAGCTTCAATCATGGCTCTTTATATAGTCTTAGTTTAGCTTCAATCATGGCTCTTTATATAGTCTTAGTTTAGCTTCAATCGCAGGTCTTTCTTTAGCTTCAATCATGGCTCCTGATATACTCTTAGTTTAGCTTCAATCATGGCTCCTGATATACTCTTAGTTTAGATTCAATCATGGCTCTTTATATAGTCTTAGTTTAGCTTCAATCGCAGGTCTTTATATAGTCTTAGTTTAGCTTCAATCGCAGGTCTTGCTTTAGCTTTAATCATGGCTCTTTATATAGTCTTAGTTTAGCTTCAATCATTGCTCTTTATATAGTCTTAGTTTAGCTTCAATCGTGGCTCTTTATATAGTCTTAGTTTAGCTTCAATCGCAGGTCTTACTTTAGCTTTAATCATGGCTCCTGATATACTCTTAGTTTAGCTTCAATCATGGCTCTTTATATAGTCTTAGTTTAGCTTCGATCATGGCTCCTTATATAGTCTTCGTTTAGCTTCAATCGTAGGTCTCATTACACTTCAATTAAAGCTCTTTATATATCCTTAATTTAGTTCCTTAATTTTCGTCTTTATACAAACTTAATTCAGCTTCAATCGTAGGTCTTGGTATGACACTCTTGATAAATACTTCATAGTTCTTGAAAAGTTTAATTTATTTTTCGCCTTCTTAAAACCAAAATTTTACTGGGTTTCATTTTTTTTTCTTATGGAAAAAACTCATAAGAGTTTTTCTGCTTACTTGGGCAAAATGCCAAAATAATGTCTTTCTTATACTTCATTCATGTATGGAGCAGAGTACAGAAAAAAAAACGCAAAAACACACTCAAACACACACTCGCAAAGAAATAATATTTTACAACACTGAATGTTAAATATAAAGTTCATTAGAGAAACAAAAAAAACAAAAACAGAAAACTGCAGAAAAATTTACGAAAGATACCAGCAAGAAAGCAAAAGAAACAAAAATGAAACGTAAGTTATGATTATGTATCTAACAAGCTAGTAGTCATATGTATGTTAAGAAAAAAAAAACAGGTTAGAGGAAACTAAACAGCTAAGACGAATTTGAAATATCTTGCAGAAAAAATTATAAGAAAATTACATTTGTCTCAACATTGCTGGCCACTTTGTTTACTTAACTATTGAGAAAACTTAGCAAAAAAACATAATTACAACAAAATTATTGCTTATAAACTTTAAAGACATATAATGTATATAACAGCAAGAATGTAGCAATTTAAAAAAAAAAAATTTCATTAAAAAAAACTTTAAAATTTTTCGAGTTTGCTTTACAATTAGCTACATAACTTTTTTTCTGCTTAAACAATTTGGCTCATTTTCTTAAGCAACATTTCTAGGGTCCTGTTTAATACACTAGCTAAATTTCTTTAATTTTAATTTATTATTATAAGAAGCAAGCATGTTTTACACTAACATAAAGTCTAATATAAGTAAATGAATTTACAATTGCATAAAAGTCCTTAATATCTTCAAGTGTAACATACTAAACGATTATTTTAGTTACTCTTTTATTCACATACAACTGCTGATAGAGGCTATAAATTGAAATTTGTTAAAGTAAAACTTAAAAAAAACTCGTGCAAGGAATTCATATGCAAAAATAAAATAACGAAAAAAAAAATTGCAAAAAAAAAAACTCTCCTATCTAAGAAACATCTTTCAACAAGCAAAAGTAACCATTGAAGTATGAAATTAACAACGTCGTAAGAGATTGTAATAATAATATTAAACTAAAGAGTAAAAAGCGGTAAAGAATATGTAAGAAATATGGTAACACTAACACGATAAAGGTACAACAGATTTAGTTACATTTTGGTGTACACGTATTTTCGTTTTATTAAGGACATCAAAACTCTTTTAGTTTAATAAGCTCTACAAATACTTGAACACTGGTTAATAGATAACAAGTGATGTGTGTATGACTATAAAAGGGAATTTTAAAAAGACTTATTTTTTTGGTTAGGACAAATTTAAGACAATTATTATTTAAGAAAAGTTAAAAAATATTAAAGTTTCGTCTTATTAGGGATGTGGGTAGGGTTTTTTCCCGGGAATTCCTGGAACGGGTTATGATTTCCCGTTTCCCGGGATTTTTTTGCGGGATCCCGGGAAATACAAAAACTGGCAACTCGCTCCTTATACTTAAAAAAGGAGTTAAAAATGGTGAAGGAAGCGGTCAAAGAACTCAAAATATTGAATACTTGTTAAATGCACTTTTAACTATTCGTCCAACTTCGATAGAAAGTGAACGAGTTTTTTCAGTAAAACGGGCAATTTGTAAATAAAATCAGAAATAGACTTTCTGACGACTCAATAAACGCTTTGAGTGTGTTAAAAAGTTATTTCATAAGCAATTATTTAAAATATTTAGTTCTTTTATTCGACCTTTTTTCAATATTTTATAATTTTTTTTTTCAAGCAATTATAATAATGTTATTTATTTAAAATATATTACAGTCGCACTTCTCTATAGTGAACTTCTATACAATGAAGCTTTCCCTATTATGAATTGATTTCAAATACACAACTTTTTCCGTTCCAATTTCATTGTTTTTGATCTCCTTATAATGAATTTCCATACAATGAAGTTTTCTATATAATTAAGTTATTTTGCAGGTGTAATATTTGATTCACATGTGTTTTTGTCTCCATATAATGAATTTTTCAAACAATTTTCTGTTACGCATACTAACAACTCTGTGTACCGAGAAAGATGCCACATATAATGAGGGGATTCCCAAAAGAGGAAAATAAGAACAAACAAAAAAAAGAAGAAAGCCACATCAATAACAATTTTGACATCAGTTGCCGGTGGAAGAAAAATGGAAAAGTGTAACCCAAACTAATATGCCTAATTATTTTAAATAAAAAGTGGGGGAAAATATAATTTCTGTATAATGAAGTGATTTTTTGGTCCCGTCAAGATTCATTATAGGGAAGTTCGACTGTATATATTTTATGAATTAAATTTTAAATTTTTTGATCTCATATTATGAATTAAATTGTTATGTTTATGTTTCTTTTTTATCTAGTATCTAGAGCATAATAATAAGAAATTTACATTTAATGTAATAATTCAAGTTCCTCTTTCAATTAAAACTAATTTTTGTAGTATTTAAGTACTTTTTACCTTGTTTTTTCCCTCACGTTTTTTAATAAAAGATTTTTCATAAATAATTATTTTTTCTATGGAGCGGGATCCCGGGATCCTGGGAAATTAAAAAAATTTCCCGCTTTCCCGGGAAGCGAAAAACTGCGAGAAATAAAGCTCTAGATGTCGGGTAAGCTTCAATGGAAAGTCATTATTATAGTTTTAGTTTAACTTCAATCTTAAATCCTCTCTCACTTATTCTTACTCATTTCCCTAAATCTCTAATTTCATTTCAAAATAAATATTTGTATTTTAAAAACCCCTTGTCCAATATAAACCACTATATATTCCAATTGTGAATCTCTGTGGTTTCTAATAAACAATATACAACATATTTTTACTGCACCCAAGTTAAATGTTCTCAAAAATATTCCTAAAATAATATAAAAAGTTTTAATAAAAAAAAATTTTCTTTTTCGAAAAAAAAGAAGAGAACATGAAAAAAATTATGAACTTTACTCAATACCTACATATTGTATTGTATTGTAAAGTTGTTAGCAACTCAAATCGCACATCTGGTCTAATACATTTATACAATTATTCTTTTATATTTATATTGGATTTTTGTTATGATAACTTGTGCAACGAGGTAAGGCTTAAAAGTCGCCACAAAAGTGTGCCGTAAAATGTAATCGTTCAAAGACAACCAGAAGTCAAATATTTTAAAAGTAATTTTTAAAACGGACCTCGTTAACATTATCCAGTATGTTGGTAGTCAGTGCTGCTGTTGTATTAATTTTAAGCTTTACAACACATCAAGTACAAGTGAATTTCTAACAAGTGCACAAAATTTACAAATATTTAAGTATGAGCATTTTTTCGGTTAGAGTTTAAGGAACACATTCTACTTCAGCTGCATTAGATGTATTTGTTTGTAAGTTTTTTTTTTTTTTGCTTTTTCATTACATTTAAAACATGTATGTATGCCAGTCTAACTATGTATATGTATATTAGGGATGCCAAACGGGACTGGTTTTTCAAATCCCGGGATTCGGGATTTCATAAATGAATCTCGGCATCCCCAAATCGGGATTTGCGGGATTTCGGGATTTTTGTTTCATATTAGAAAATTACAATATTAATTAAAAAACTATTTATTTAATTCATAAATTTAATTAAAAATATACCAAAAAAATTAGTTCATTGAATTAAAGTAATAAAGAAATGAAAAAGTAACATATATTTAATATAAATTTGTTTAAAAACAAAAAATTGTCTCAAAGCTATAGTTTTTTTTTTATTAATTAAAAGTTTATAAACCTTTAATAATTTTAAAAACAAAATTACATTACACAAAGGGTGTCCCAACTAGGACGCAATTTTTAAAAACACATTTATTTAAAAAAAATCGTGCAACTTTATTATATCGAAAAGTAGACAGAATGAGGTTATGTATGGAACACGATATGGCGATCTTTTAATGAAATTGTCAATGACTTTTTGCATAAATGCTGCGGTATTTCAATAATACAGTGTCCAATTTCCTCTTTTAAGGCTTGAGTCGTCGTCGGCTTATTCGCGTGAACCATCGACTTCAAAAAACCCCAAAGAAAAAAATCTAAAGGTGTTAAATCGCATGATCTAGGCGGCCAATTCTGGTCTCCAAAACGCGAAATAACACGACCGGGAAATGACTGATGCAACAATTGAATTGTTTCTCTGGCTGTATGACATGTGGCGCCATCTTGTTGAAACCACATGCCCTCCACATTCATTTCTTCAATTCTAGGCAAGAAAAAACTGGGGTTCATTTCACGATACCGAACACCATTTACACCATTGCGTTCTAGGTGGGACACCCTTTAGTTTTTTACACTGTACGACATATATATATGTATAATTTAGTAGGTTGACAAAAATTATATGCCATTTGACATAAAAATAATAGAATATTAATTATCGTTCTTTAAAAAGCTTCTTAAAAATATTAATGTATCTAAAGTGTCATCAGATAATCTTGATCTAATTTTGTTACCAATATATGATGCTGACGAAAAACATCGTTCACAATCAACGCTTCTGGGCAAAATTGTTAGCAAATTTTTGTATATTCTGATTACAAAAACAGTCCTCTCTCACCCCCGGAAATAAATAATTACATTTCTTTTTCAATAATTAATGAAGGAATTAAACTAATAATAGTATTGTAATACTATTCTTAAAAAATTCGAACTACTAGCCTGAATAAAGACTTTTCATTTTCAATGTTTGATTCCATACCATTACGGACGTTATTAGGTGTTTTGTTTGGACTTCTGCACATTTGAATTTTATTGTTGAATTTTTTTATGATTGAAATATTAGAATCATCATTTGTTTCCTCAATCATAGATAAATCCGAATCGGAATAATTTGAAGGTGACCCACAGATCTCATTTACTTTAAAATTAACAAACAACGTTTTTAACTCATTTCTAATAACAAACATTTCTACGTTGTTATCAAATTCTGATTTCAATTTTGATTTTTTCAAAAAAATTAAGAGTGTTGAGTAAATCGTTCTTCTTTCTTGGATTCTTTTAAGGAGAGCTTTCACCAGTTCATCACTTAATTGCAATCACTTTTTGATACCTCTTTTAGCATAAATGACAGTGCAGCATCGGCTTCACAGAGATTCATATCACTGCGACTGTTACTTTAGTCAGACTTATGATTATAACTATTTGTTTAAGTAAAGCAAATTCATCATCTGTCATCTGTTGAGATTTTAAATCAATTAAAGCTTTTTTTATTGGAATTTCCAGTTCCAAAAACCGTTGACACATCAAATCATCAAATAGTGTATTCCAGCGGGTTTGGCAATCCAAAATTAATTTTAATCAATGTTTTGTATTTGTGTATGTCAAAAAAAGCAAGTAAAAACAATTGTCTGGATCTTTTACACAAATAAAAATTTTCGGGATTTATTAATATTATTGGCCTCCCTAATGTGTATAGAAAAGCGTTTGTATGTATGTTTAGGTCTAACTAGAGTGTTTATAGTTTAAAATTTAGATTTGCTTAATACAACAATCAAGACTCAAGTATTAGTACAAGTATATTGTATATTTCATATATTTAGTTGTACACGATTTCAAGTGATTTTATGTTTCCTGTAGTGAGCAAGTAAGTAAGCCAGCAAGTGGAGTGTATGTTTTATGTAATCGCTAGTGTAAGAGTAGTAAGTACATATATCAATTGAGTGCTTGAATAATAATATTAATATGAAGCAGGTTGTAGAAAATGGACAATGGGTTAACCATAATATCGAACAGGGCTAGTAATGTATATGTTTTAAATTAAAGGAATTTAAGGCACAAATACTTTATTGCTATAGCAGGATTAAATGAAGTTTGACTTTATTTCCCGAGAACAGACTTCAATAAAACTTCTTAAAGCTAAACTACGACTATAAAAAGAGGCACGACTGAAGCTTAAATAAGACTATAGAAAGAGCCAAGACTGAAGCTAAACCAAGTCCAAATAAAGGCCTTCGATTATAGTTTAGTCAGAATAAAGTCATTGAAATTAAATTAATACTAAACAATTCAAGTCAGACTTCATTTTAGTTCTATACTAAAGACAGAATTAAAATCAGACTTCATTTGATAATCAGCCCTATACTAGAGACAGAAATGAAGAATAATGAAGAAATAAAGTCAGACTACTACTAAAGACATAAATGAAATCTGATTTCATTTCCTTAGAATAGACTTCAGCAAAACTGCTTTTTTTTTGGTGATAAACATTTTTTGTTAAAAATATTTATGTTTCAGTAAACCATATTAAATTTTATAAGTGCCATAAACATAAAAATCTTTATAGTAACTAAAATATTGTTAAAATCATATTAAAATAACAATTATTTGTGTACCACAACAATATATTGTTGACAAAAACACCGTCTAGTTGACGTAACCTGTCCAACCAGGTTTTTTTCTCTGTGTGTAGATGGAGAACGTACGGAATATTAAAAACTAATAGAAGGTAAATTGCATTAAACCAGCCACCCTGAATAAATGTAACAGCGATACCAGGATGATCTGCAAAAGTGGTGGGGTCACTAACTAATACGCGATATCACTATGTTCACCAAAACAAAGGCCAGACTATGGCACTGAAGTCAGAATTTATTTTTTTAGTTAGGCTTCAATCTTGGCTCTATATGTTGTCTTAATTGGGCTTCCATCGTAACTCCTTCTATGTTCTATAGGCTTAGTTTAGCTGCTAGGGTGCTGTAGCTTAATTTGATCATAAGATATATAAGAATATCACAATAAAGGAAGTAAGAATAGGAGTACCGATTCAGTTATAATCTGTTCCGCACGAACAAAATATAACCAGACGAGGTTCTTACTTCATAATATTATAGCCGTAGTTAGCCGACCGAGATCCGAAGTATTTATCTCGTATTATTTAGCTCATTTTGGGATTAATTATATCTCGGGCATTCTTAAAACAATCCGATTTTAGGATTACATCAAATATGAATCTAGTTCAAAATTCTTGAACCAAGCTCATTTTGGGATTAATTCAAGCTCGGACATACTTAAATTAGTCTCATTTTTGGATTACATCAAGTACGAATTCGTGCTTAAATCTTGAATCAAGCTTATTTAGGGATTAATTCAATCTCAGCCATTCTTAAGGAGAGCTAAAATTAAGATTTTTTTGACTTGATGATTCCGTACTTGAATCAAGTATTTTGTACTCGGTATAAGAAAATCCGTACTTACCCTACTATTGACACCGCTACGGATTGCTTTAAGTACGGATTACTCAATTTTTATTTTTTTTTTGAGTGTAGTAAATATTACTGCAAAACACAAAACTTTTAAAGAAGTCTAACAGACCTAAATAAAGTGTACCTAAATAAAAGAAATACCCCCTGGCCCACGATGTCAAACGATAACGTTCGCTTAGATAAGACTTAAGACACAAACTTGATTGTGGAATAAACAAACTTGATTGAGTAAAAAATAGATACGATAAAAAGTTTGTGTCTTAAGTCTTATCTAAGCAACCGTTATCGTGGCCCAGGGGGATAATCTTAAATTTTAAAAATAAAAATCTAAAAAATTATGATTTAAATAAAAAAGTAAAATAAAAAATACTAAAATAATTGTGTATCTTTATTTCGGATTAAATCGGATTTGTTAAAAAATGTAATAGATATTTTACTGGTATCACTGCATAATTTTGCATTTATATTATGATATGATAAATAGTAAAACTAAGATGATTTTAATTTAACATATTATGATAAAATGCGATCATAATATGATTACTTTAGATCATATTATGATTACTTTAAACTATAATATGGTTATTTTAGAACATAATATGATTATTCTTCTTGTATTACAATTTTATGATTACATTGGATTATAATATGATATTTAATAATACTTATATTCATCATAATATGTTTTGACTAAAATTATAAATCTTATCATAATATGTGGCTCTTGGATTATGTTTACCAACAACTTGGTTTTTTCACAGCGTGTAAGAGGTTCGGAACTTGAATACTCTTAGCCCCTAGTATATATCCTGGTCTGGAGTTATTGGGGAAAATTTATAAAAAAGGCGATAAATGACACTTTTTTGAATAAAAACAAAAATTGTAAATAAATAAATAAATAAATTCTTAATTTTTCTAAATTTGTTTCATCAAAATCGGACAAGTGGTTCTCGAGTTATGTTAAACTACGTTTTTGCCAAAATGTTACAACTAAGCGAAAAAACATCAAGATAAGGAAAAAATTTAAAAAGTCATAAAAAAAACTGACACATACGAACGCCAAACCCTTTGAGGGTTTTACTATACTGACCTAGTACCATCACCCTGACTTGGAATTTCTCACCCCCCAGACAATAATCCCAAAACTGTTCCACAGTGTTATTAATTATATATTATTTATGTCATAATTTAATATAAATAGTAGTAGTACGCAAAGCTTTGTTTCTAATGTTTTCTATGAGTTGGGCAAAGCTGAGTCTGTACATAGATTTCATTGTTAGTCTTGTTTAGCTGTAGTACAGGAACAATTAAGTCTGACTTTATAGTTGGGGAATTTCATATATTGAAATCTTTAAATTGTCTCTTTAATTTGCAAATCTTTCTATATATTTAACTATCAATTACCAACAAAAAAAAAAAAGGTGTCATAAAAACAAATACCTCACAAATTCACACCATTTGCTGGCATGCAACATTTACCCCATCAAAACGAAACTTGACACATGGCAAATAGCAGTAAAATGGCAGTAGAACGAATAAACGAACGTGTGTATCTTGTATATAAAACACTTTGAAGTGTGTTAATTTTTAATGAATCAAAAAACTGTTTTCACACACATGCCAGCCATCCATCTACATATCTATCATTTAGCACACACCCACACACACAAATAAATACAAATACTTGCTTGCTGCTGTTCATACAACTGCTGCTATAAAATGATTTAAATTACTGGAAAAATACTCAAAAATTTAGTAAAATTTTGTGGAATTTACTGCAAATGAACAATTTGTTGAAATGACAAATAAAAAAAAGCTGAAACATTTTTTTTACGTTTTGTTAAACTACCTTTTTTTAAGCAGTGCAAAATGTTTAAGAATATAAAACAAATGTGAAATGAAACTAAGCTTGAAAAGTAATTGAACTTAATTCGATTTTTATTTATTTTTTTGCTGTCTATAGCAGTTGAGCAGCAACATACATATAAAAGAAAAATATATGTAACAGAAATTTAACAGGTGCTGAAATTCCCCAAAACTTTTTGTTACAATTGCAGTAAGCAAATAATTAAAGAAAAAAATTAAATTTTTTTCAAGTGCTTTAAAGCAGGAAAAATAGAAAATTTGCAATTCAGTTTCTTTTATCTTAAAAGAACTAGGAATTCTATGGGAATATGTTTTATCTTTTTAAATCTTTTGTTAACAAATTTGAGTGCTTAAAATGTTGTATGACAAAGTTGCTTTCACCAGCATAAAAATACAATTTAAATCATCATTATTGTTTATATTTATTGTCCTAATACTCTGACCGTCATTAAAATGTCTACATTTCAATGACTGATGAAATGATTGACAACAATTTTATTTAAATATCTTCGTGTTTTTGGGTTACATTTTGTGGGACCCATACAATAAGTCTGTGTGGTGGTTTATTTATTTACGCATTTTATTTATACAAGTTATTGGAATAAATACGTTGAAAAGCATAGAAAAAAATAGACGTTAAGAATAGGGAAAGGTAACCATTTAAAGCAGTGTAAAATATGAAGCTGTAGAAACTACTAGAGACAGAGTTGCAATCAGACTTTATTTGATTTCTATACTAAAGACAGAAATCAATCAACAAATCAAGTCTGACTTCATTTTAGCTCTGTACTAGAAACATAAATAAATTTAGACTTCATTTCTTATTAAAGTAGTAAAGAGCTTCATATAATATTTTGTTGCATCACCTTTATTGGGAATCCGTTAATTAAGTTTTCACAACTTTTTTTTATGTATTTTCGCCCAACGACTCTTTCACTACAGCCCAAAGATGCTCATTGTTAGTTGCTTTTATTTGAGTTACACTTTTCTTTACGACAGCCCAAGGATTCTCTATTGGGTTCAAGTCAAGTGACTGTACTGGCCACTCCATGACCTCAATATTGTTGGCAATGACTGGCAGCACTGGCCTGCTTTTCTGCTGGTATGTTTTGGGTCATTGTCTAATTGGAAGACTCAACTCAATGGCATTTTGTCCCTGGCATAAGCAAGCATAACATTATTTGGTATATCAATGTAAACATGTTGATTCCTTGTTGATTTTATGCAATGTATTGGCCCCATTCCGTAATATAAAAAGCATTCCCATACCATCATGCTAGAACCTCCATGCTTTACCGTCTTATAGGTGAATTGTGATTGGTATTCTGCATTTGGGGGACGTCTAATATAAGAACAAGTACCTTTTTCTACCAAATAATATGAGTTTACTCTCTTCCATCGCCATTTACTAGTATCCTCAGATAACAAATATATGATCAAAGTGAACAGAAATGCTGAACTTTTAAAAATAAAAATAAAAAACAACACGAGAACTAGACTTCTGAACAACTGTCAGATATAATGGCAAAACGAAGAAAGCTGAAAAACCTACTACCCAGTAAAAAATAGGATCATCCAAAGAGTAATCCTGGAGCGCTCCTTTGCGAGTAATGGATTACTCCATAAAACTCCAAACCTCATAAGATTTTTAACACAGCATTTCCGCAGACACGAGTACTCCTTTTAAGCTCCTTATGGAGTACTCCCTTTGATCTTGAAAATTACGACAGAGGGAGTAATCGTTTTTGTCTCCTAAAAGAGCATAAATACAAATTTGGTTATTTTTTACAAAAACAAGAAAGCCTCGAAAAATAGCAACGGCGGAAATGAAATTTGCAATCCCGTTTTCTTGAATTTGAGTGGCATCACCGGAAATGAATTGAGGGAATTGAGGAGATTTTTTAACAGCAACGAAAAATAGCAACGAATCCCACTGAATATAGAAAGTTTCCGTGCAAAAAATTGTCTGATTTTTATATTTATCCCAGAAACTAGCTCTAAATAGAAAAACAAAACGAAAATATTTTACAGTTATGTCAAAGAAAAAAAAAACAAAACAGACTGATACATCCATCATTATTATGGATTAATCCATATATTTTTTACTGGGTACTTAATCACACATACATATTAAAACAGGGATAGAGAGAAAACATTCAAATGTGAGCTGCTATTTAATACAAGCCATGACAAATCATGGCTTAACATCTTTACATTAAAGGAAACATCTATTTGTGACTATTGCGAATCCGAAGAAGAAACTGCGAAACACATGTTGTTTAATAAGCAAAGACGAGAGCTGAATGCCAAAGTCAATGAAAATGTGACAGCAGACAATTTTTAACAAGTAGTGATTAGCTCACAAGAGTCCTGTATTCATGGCGAAGGATATGGAGGATATATACTAAGGGATAAGACTATTCAAGTTCCGAACCTCTTAGATGGAGGACGTACGGAATATTGTAAGCTAATAAAAGGTAAATTGAATTAAAACAGCCACCCTGAGTAAATGTAACAGCGTTACCAGGATGACCTGGAGAAGAATTCTTGGGATCACTAGTGGATACGTGTTATTACTATGTCCACCAAACAAACAGCTAGACTATAGCAATGAAGTCATCAAAGAATATTCTGTAGTCTTTGTTTAGCTTCAATCATGGCTTCTTCTGTATGCTTAGTTTAGCTTCAGTCGTAGATCTTTCTATAGTCATAGTTCAGCTTCAATCTTGACTCGTTCTGTATTCTTAGTTTAATTTCAGTTCGTAGATCTTTCTACAGTCATAGTTCAGCTTCAATCATGACTCCTTCTACAATCATTGTTTAGCTTCAATCAAAAAGCCTTCTATATTCTTAGTTTAACTTCAGTCTATATTCATAGTTTAGCTTCAATCATGGCTCCTGCTACAGTCATCGTTTAGGTTCATTCTTGGTTCTTTCTATATTCATAGTTTTGCTTCAATCATTGCTCCATGCACAGTCATCGTTTAGCTTCATTCTTGGCTCTTTCTACAGTCTTAGTTTATCTTCAGTCGTAGATCTTTCTATAGTCTTAGTTTAGCTTCAATCATGGCTCCTTCTACAGCCATAGTTTAACTTCAGTCGTGGCTCTTCTATAGTCATAATTTAGCTTCAATCATATTCTTAGTTTAACTTCAGTCTAAATTCATAGTTTAGCTTCAGTCGTGGCTCTTTCTATAGTCTTATTTTAGCTTCAAGAAGTTTTAGTGAAGTCTATTTTGAGGAAATAAAGTCAGACTTTATTTAATCCTGCTACAGCAATAAAATAATTGTACTGTTAGTTCTTTAAATTTTAAACATATGCATTACTAGCCCTGCTGGATATTATGGTAAAAACTTGTAAAGGCAGCCTCAATTTTAGCTCTATACTAGCAAAAGAAATGAAGTCTGACTAGAAACTTGCTGCTTAGGTTACCTTCACCTTTTCACAACCTTTTAAATCCTGTGTAGAAGCTAGCTAGCCCCATTCAAAAATTGACATCTTTTATATGCATAAATGTCAAAGTGATTACAAGAAAATGTGTTTATCGTTTTGTCACATGCTCGAATGCACTTTTAGATTTACAAAATAAGAATAAATACGCAAAATACTTAAATTTAACTACAAAGCAAAGAAATAAAGAAAAAAAAAAAAGACTAAGAAAATAAAACCAAATATAAATTTGACAAGCAAATTTCAGCAACTTTTCTTAAGCTGTCCTTTTTTTTTTTTTGTATAGAATATTTTGTACAAATGGTTGACACAACCATTTGCCACTTGTTAACACCCCTAAGGAATAGTATTTATATGTATCTTACTTATTTCAAAATCACTCACTCATACAGTCAGTCAGTCACTCAGTCAATCACTGATTGTATATACCACATTTTAGATAGATTTGGGTGTACTTACAATAGACACATGCATCCAAGCAGACACCCTCTCAAACACTTGCTTTTAACTAGTCTTACCATTTTGGGATAGCTGATATACCCAGGTGCTGTTGATTTCTGCTTGAATTCTTTCATTTCCTTAACCAAAGACATCGTTGTGAAAGATTGAATTGAAATCGTTTTTAAAGATGATTTAAAATTTTGGTTAGATTTCCTTTGATGTTGAGGGGTTTTTTTTCTTTTGCTTTCTTGGTGTAATTCGGTTTTCTTTTTGTAAATAATTTGAATGTATGTGAATATGTTTATCATATTGTATGATAAAGTTGCTCTTTTATTATTTATTTCTGGTTGAAATAAGGCAAAACAGAAAAAAAAACAAGATAAACATTTTGTAATCTACAACATTCTTAATATTATTTAAATTTTAAAACAAAAAATATTCCAATAATTGTTTTTTTTTTTAATAAAATCTTTATTTTCGATAATAGTCATTAAATAAAAACAATTTTCCTGATGATAATACACAACGAAGTAGCGAAATTTTGAGAATAAAAATTTTATGTTTTAAAAGACCTTCAGATTAAACAATTATTGGAATATGTCCACAGAAAAAATATAGTTGTGCATGTTGTGTATTTCAACATGTTTAAACTTTTTAAACATAATATGATTACTGTAATTATTTATATAATTGCGTTAACCATAATATGGTTCATTTAAGATTAACATGATTATAATACTTATATGTATGATTATAGTAATTATATAATGTTTGAGGTGTTTGGTTTTATGATGAAATATCATAACATATTATGGCGTTCCGTATCGTAATCAAAGAGCAACATGATTGCCACAAATATGTACATAGTTACTACAACAATATATATATATGATATTATATGATTGTAGTAATCACATGAATTGTAACTTAACCATATTATGGTTGCAGAAATCATATAAATAACTAAAGTGACCTTCATATTTAAAAAAAAGGTTTAAAAATATTGAAATAGTTGTGGTAAACATGTGCAACTATATTTATACCCTACACCACCATAGTGGGGAGGGTATATTGGATTTGTGCTGATGTTTGTAACGCCCAGAAATATTGGTCCAACAAGCACCTTAAAGTATACCGGTCGACTCAGAATCATTTTCTGAGTCGATTCAACGATGTCCGTCCGTCCGTCTGGTTGGCTGGCTGTCCATGTAATGCTTGTGCGCAGAGTACAGGTCGTAATTTTGAAGATATTTCGAGAAAATTTGGTACGTGATATTTTTTCGGCCCAGGAATGGATGGAATTGAAACTGGTGGAAATCGGTCCATTATTTCACCTGGCCCCCATACAAATATCCTCCCGAAATTGGGGTTTACCGATCATAAATCTTTGAATTATACAAGCAAATCACAAATGAGTGGTAAATGAATCCAAATCACATCTACAAATTTTGTGAAGATCGGTCCATAATTAGTTGTAGCTCCCATATTAGGCCCACTTCCGAAAATCACTTTAAAGAGCATAACTCACTCAAAAATGTTGGTATCCAAATAATATTTAACACAAATGTAGTTCATATATATACAAATAATACGGTACAATTTTATTGTGATCGGTCCATAATTAGTCGTAGCTCCCATATAAGGCCCACTTCCTATAATCACCTTAAAGAGCATAACTCTCTCAAAAATGTCTATATCCAAATAATATTGTATCCTAATACATTTCATATGCATGCAAATAATACGGTACAATTTTATTATGATAGGTCTATAATTAGTCGTAGCTCCCATATAAGGCCCACTTCCGAAAATCACTTTTACGATCATAAATTTCTTAAGAATGTTGGTAATCAAATAAAATTTGACACAAATAATATACAGAAATGATGACACCTAATTTTATAGTGGTGGGTCCGTAATTAGTCGAAACTCCCATATAAGACCCTTCCCGTTTTCAACTTTAACCTCCATAAATCTTTTAAAAGTATTTATATCGACATAAATTTTAACATACATAATATTTATATTCATAGACATCATGACACTAAATTTTTGGATGATCGGTCCATAATAGGTCAAATCTGCCATATAGCGCACATTTCTGAAAAACTGTTTTATACATATAGTGGGTGTAGGGTATTATATGGTCGGGCTTGACCGACTATACTTTCTTACTTGTTTTTCTCTGCCTTTAATTGAGTTCTAGTAAGCAAACGCGCATGCGGGTTCGAATAGTTTTGCAAGTTTAAGATATATCTCCCACGAATTTGTCTCAAATTCATCTTTAATCAATGGCACTTCAAAATCTCTATGAATGTTTTCATTCCTTATACACCATGGTACTCCCATCATGGTCCTAAGAATTTTCGATTAAGCCCTCTGTATAATATGACTACTGGTATTACTTGCAGTTCCTCATAATTAAATTTCATATGTCTAAATTTAATTTAAATCACTCTTGTACAGAATGACTTTCCAAACAAGACTTAATTTAAATTAGTGGTTAATTAGCCAGTGCCAGTACAGATTAGAAGATTTCAGTCTCACATGGACCCTCTTGGCTTCTATGTGGCGAAGCCAAGGTATGTAACATGATCAGACTGTGGGATATTCACATTGTTTAGTGAAACAGTTGGACAATTTCCTCTTCTAAGCTTAAACGTAACATGTCTACTTTTCGATTCATTTACTCGTATTCTGCAGTTTTTTTCAACACGTTTCCACACGTCTGAAATGATCATACAGTTCTCTAGATGCACATGTGTGCTAAGAATGGCAGTGTCGTCTGCAAATGTAGAAATTATTAGATTTCCATAATTTAGCCATGAAGTGAGACTTGATTAAGTTAAATTATGGCCAAACTATATTAATTTAGTACAACTTAGTTTTTAAACTAAACTAAAGCAATATGAATATCACATTTGTTATTTAAATTACTTTCTAATCACTTGCAGTTTCATTTATTTCAATTATTTTCAATCACAAAACTTCCGCTCTCCTGCTATATTTTTGCAAATAAAACCCATTTGTTGTTACAAAATTCTTTTAAAACTTTAATGAATTTTCTACAAACATTTTCACTTGTTGTTGTTGTTTTTTTCTACTTCTAGTCCTTATTTGTATTTGTACTTTTATTTTGTCCTGCGTGTAGCAGTAGAAACTAAAAGCAAAAAATACAATGTGTTGTAAAATACTTTTAACACTCATTTGCGGTTTTTCTCATGTCTAATTAAGCGACATTTTATTTGTTCGGTTTTTGTATTGTTATTGCCACACTCTCACTCACACACACACACCAAAATCATTTTGCAACAGAAACATTTACACAAAAAAAAAACTTTAATTTTTGTGGGTGTCTTTTTCGTAAATTTTGTTGCAAATGTTTTCATTTAATGTTTGCCACAAACTGTATTCTTTTGTTGTGTTGCCCTGTTGTACACAAATTTGCATAAGAAACGTTACAAAAGTTTAAAATAATGTATGGTTTAAATAATTTATCTGTATGTAAGTTTTTTGCTTGCGAGAAATTCTTGTGTGCTGCTGTTAATGTTTTGCTGTTGTTGTTCCCATAAGAACAAATTGTGGACACAAATATTGTTTTTCTTAACGAAAATATTTTCAAGGATATTTTTTGGAGCCTTTGGTGTAGGAAGAGTGGGAAAAGTGTTTTGCATTTTATGTATAAAATAATAATGCCACAATAGAAACTCATATGTTTTAATATTTGTTTTAATGTTTTGTTTTCTTGTTACTGCAGAATGTTTAATTTGTTTTCGAAGTAATGAAAACGGCGTTCACACTGCATGCTATGGAATCTGCATGCATTTCTATCGAATAAACTACTCGTATGAAGTCAGTCTGCCTGCACTTCTGACTTCATTTCTTATATTCATTTGTCTCTATTCTAGACCTCAATCAAGTTAGACTGCTCTAGTATACAGCACGTGAAAGCTGAATTTGTTTTCATTTTTTATTGATCAATTAATAACAAATTCAACTAAAAAATAAACAAATAGTTTAGTATACAAGTATTAGTATTACACACTGGTCCATAATCGAACTCTCTAGCGTATTTGCTAAAACATTATATAGATTTCTTATTTTCAACTTATTTAATTAAGATGTAAAGTAATATTCGAGATTCTACATATTTCATATGCAATGAAAAACTACAGAAAAAACATTGCTTATATATTTTTTATTTTTAAAATATATTTAAATTTGTCAAGAAAAATAAAAGAGAGAAAAAAAATAAAGAAAATTTAGTTAATAATCCACCAATATCTGTTCATACTTTGTATCTTTCTATCTTTTTCTGAAATGCTGGTATCATGTCTCAATTAATTGTTATTAATAGTGCTAATATCAAATGGTAGAATATTGGGATTCCTTGCTCATTTTGCCTGTAACGATTTTTGTCTAAATATACGAATGCTTCAGGGGGTACGTACCAGAGAACAGAAAGAGACCATTCACATTTGCTAACCATTCGCAAATTCATTGCTTTTGCATTGCTTTTACTCGATAATAATAAAAATGTGCATTGCTGTTTGTTTACTCACTCCTTATTACTGTTTGCTATTTTACATTCCCTTTTTGTTATGCCATTATACATCAAGCAACGAAATAATTCAATATCACATGAAAAAACTAAAAACATTCATACCATTCGTGCAGTATTCGTTGCTTTCAGTGAATGAAAACATAAAGAAAGAGCAAAAACAATACAAAACCTAATGAGAAAATAAATATTTTTTGGTTGTTGCTTTATGTGCGTTTTGTTGACAGTAAACTAGTAAAGTTTGATATTTTTTGTTAGTATGTACAACTTATACAATCAGCATTGAAACCATTCATACCAATCGTTAAACATTCGTACCAATCGTTAACTATTCGTTGCTTTTGGGAGTATACGTTTACATTTGTACAAGACATGCAATGCAAGCATCATTTTTCGTTACACTCCGTTTTGTGAATAATGACATGTATTGCTTTACGGAATTGATTTATGTTGTCAACATGAGGTTCGTTTTTTTGTGATTGTATTCAAAATCTAAAATTAACCAATCAATCCGTTCTCTGGTACGTACTTAGGTATTAATGTATTTATAATATATTAGTCATTCGTATAATAAGGAGAGACTATTAGATAATTATTTAAGATGTGATTCCTTATAAGTTTAATTATAAAATTGTCAATACGGCTAATGTTTGCCTAGTTATATAATTTCTTGTTGGAGATAAACTTAATATAATTGCTATAAGAAGATTTATTAAGTGAAGTAGACGATCTTAAACATTTTCTTTCAAATTTTCTGAGTATTTCCATATACGACGATGAGATGTTAAACCAAATGCTACATCCATAGGTTAAACTAGGACGAATTAATGTCTTATATAATAAAATTTTTACGCCACTTTTAACATATTTTGAATAGAATATATTTTTATAACTTAGAAAGGCTTCTCTTGCCTTTTCTATTTGATTTACATGAAAGTTAAAATATAAAATTTGTGTATATAGATACCTAAGTATCTCACACTATCTTTTAACTGACTTTGTTTAATTTTCTCCACAGCAGTGTGAACATATCTGAAAAAGCGGTTTAATAAGTTTTAAAAAATGCTAAAATATACTAAAATATGCTAAAATAAGCTAAAACTTATTTTAAAATGCCAAAAAAAGAATTGGCTAAATTTAAAAATCTTTCTATTTTATTAGTTCGGCTTGAGGTCCCTTATTAACACCGGACAACACTGTATTAAACATTAAGTAAATTGTTTGTTAATATAATTTTAAGAAAATTTTTACAATTATAATAATTATGTTTTTTAGATTATATTTCTTCCCTGAAGATGATCAACAAAGTTGGTCGAAATATTGGAAATAAATAAAATATAACAAGTAAGAAAGTATAGTCGGTCAAGCCCGACCATATAATACCCTACACCCAGTATATGTATAAAACAGTTTGTCAGAAATGTGCGCTATATGGGAGATTTGACCTATTATGGACCGATCATCCAAAAATTTAGTGTCATGATGTCTATGAATATAAATATTATGTATGTTAAAATTTATGTCGATATAAATACTTTTAAAAGATTTATGGAGGTTAAAGTTGATTACGGGAAGGGTCTTATATGTAGAATTATAGGGGATGGTCAAATATAATTTCAAATAGTTGAACTAAATCAATAAAAAGTTAAAAGATATAAATATTAATCACTTTCATAAATTTAAAAATTGAATATTGATACCACATAGACAATTTGTGTCTAAAACTAATAATCCATATATATTCTTAGAGAGAAGGAGTTTGTGTTTTCTTATTAAATTTATGCAGCTGCAGTTTCTTAAAATCTAGAGCTTTAACAAAATGATCTTGTCAGCAAGGCAAAAATGATTTTCCTTCCCAAATATAACTCTCAATTTGGAGTTGGTGTTGAATAGATTTTGTTCGTCTTGGGTTATAAAGATTTTCCACTTGTCACTTGCCAATATGTTATTCTTCGGATTTATGGAATGCTCAACTAATGATGGAATGTTATAAAGCCGATAGAGGCTGAATTTATGGGTCTAAAATTTGGAGTTAAAAAAAAAACACGTGAACCCTTATTTTACTTAAAAGAAATATTAATATATTACCATAAATTTATATCACGAAGATTAAATAGATGCACTTCTTGGTCGCAATTGCTTTATAAACGGAATATTCGTGGAGGACTAGAAACAGCTAATCCTCTCTAGACTTTAGACGCAGTTTTAGTCAGTTAAGCAATAACTTAGTCAATCAATAATTTATATTTAAAATACTTTTCCGATTTACTTGTTTTATAAAAATACTAAGTTTTAATCTGGAAATCAAAAGTTTGACCTCGAGATGAAAATGATTTTTCTAGATACTTTTATCACTGTTCTATTTTTAATGGAGATACTTAGTTAGGAAGAACGAACATCTTGTCTTGCTGACACTTAGTTGTAAAAAGGAAGTATAACAATTCTTATAAGACCACATTGATTAGTTTGGTTTCTATAGGACGTTTTTACACTCAAGCGAATATAAACCAAAAGAAAAAGGAGAACCATATGCGAAATATGTAATCAATTATTGGTACTTTACGTTTTTATGCACCGATATGTTATGACGTACATAAACTGTTAAGATACATTAATGTTAATTTAAGTCCACTGCTAAATACACTTACGTTAATAACATGTACAATTATTGAAATTGTCATCTCTATGTATTAGCAAATACTCAAACCCTTTTATACACTTCTTTATTGGTAAAACGTGTGATCATATTTTTCATATTAAAGCAAATAAACTAAGTTGAAGAAAAAAAATTTAAAAAAATAGAAATTACGGAGAAAAAAAAATGTTCATTACAGAGTTTCGACTAATTACGGATCCACCACTATAAAATTAGGTGTCATCATTTCTGTGTATTATTTGTGTCGAATTTTATTTGATTGCCAACATTCTTAAGAAATTTATGATCGTTTTCGGAAGTGGGCCTACGACTAATTATAGACCTATCATAATAAAATTGTACCGTATTATTTGCATGCATATGAAATATATTTGTGTTAAATATTATTGGGATACCTACATTTTTCAGTGAGTTATGCTCTTTAAAGCGATTATAGGAAGTGGGCCTTATATGGCAGCTACGACTAATTATGGACCGATTACAATAAAATTGTACCGTATAGTTTGTATACATATAATATATATTAGTGTTAAATATTATTGGGATACCTTCATTTTTGAGTAAGTTATGCTCTTTAAAGTGATTATAGGAAGTGGGCCTTATATGGGAGCTACGAGTTGTTATGGACCGATCTGCACAAAATTTGTAGATGTGATTTGGCTTCATTTACCACTCATTTGTGATGAAATTTGTTTGGTTGCTTGCATAATTCAAAGATTTATGATCGGTAAACCCTAATTTCGGGAGGACATTTGTATGGGGGCCAGGTGAAATAATGGACCGATTTCCACCAGTTTCAAAACCATCCATTCCTAGACCGAAAAAATATCACGTACCAAATTTTCTCGAAATATCTTTAAAATTACGACCTGTACTCTGCGCACAAGCTTTACATGGACAGCCAGCCAGCCGGACGGACGGACAGACATCGTTAAATCGACTCAGAAAGTGATTCTGAGCAGATCGGTATACTTTAAGGTGGGTGTTGGACCAATATTTCTGGGCGTTACAAACATCAGCACAAATCCAATATACCCTCCCCACTATGGTGGTGTAGGGTATAATAAAAATTAAAAACGAACAAGAGTTTTTATATTTTTAATAAAAGGGACCTCAAGCCGAACTAATAAAATAGAAAGATTTTTAACAATATAAAAGGTCTACATAGCATATAAAAAACCAATCATTTGCTAAATTTCTTAAAATATTTTCTTGAAATAATTTTTAACAATTTTGAGGTAAACAGGATTAAAACTTAACTTTTTGTTTAATAATACAACTTCGAACTCAAGAACAGAACAAATTAAGGTTTTCTTCAGGAGGCCAAGTCTAAAGATCACTTACTTTTTAAATGATTTTTGAGGGATTTTCATACAAGTTTTTTAGACAAATATATATTCTATAAATTTGAATTTGAATTCGAATTAGGCCTTAACCTTCTATAATTTTAAAACATTTATTTTTTTAATCTGCATCTAATACAAAGCACAGAATCCAGAGTCGATTATTTTATCTAGTAGTATCAAAATGAAATAAGCAAATTTTAGCCTTTGCTCTACACAGTGCCTTAAAAGTTTTTGTGCCAGTGTGCACGTTTTCTTTAAAAAAAATCCTACAAATTAAACAAAATAATTTCCAAGACATTTAATGTCTTTTGTCACCAACCATAGAACACTTTCACGGTCTACCACTTGTGTGTGCCCATTAAAAATTCATTGAACCTAAAACACAAACTAAACTTGCATTTTTCTTCTTTTTTTTTTGCTTAAATTAAACCTAGAATATGTTTTAAATATTCTTGTTTTTAATTTCTTAGTTTACTGTTTATTACTTGGCTACCAGGATAATTGAAAAAGTTTGGCCAGAAAACAAATTATTATGCGTCGTTATATTAATAATTATAGAGTAATAAAAAAATATGTATTAATTAGCAGGTTTTACAGGCTATTTTAGCCACAAACTTTATAAAGTTACTTTGCATAAGAAAATTCCGGATTTATTTCTTTTACTTTAAGGACATAATTAAAAAATTATACAAATTTAGCTGGATTTAAATCTTATTTACTGTGTTTGGTGTAAGAAGAAAATTTGCAATTTTAATATTTTAATTAAAGTTTAAATAAAGTTTTGTAATATAATTTCAAATTTGTTGTTCCTTGGTTTATTACGTACATAAATGTGTAAAAAATTGTTATTTTTTTGACTTTTAATTCAGTCTGTAACATACGTTGTTTCTGCAGAGAATATTTCCTTACAGCTAAATTAAAACTTATAGTTTAAGTCATTAAAATAATGCAACTAAAGTGCGGATGGAATTAATGAAATTAAGTTTAGATATAAAACCAAACTTAAAGAAACAAGAACGTCAATAAAGAGTTTATAATATTAACAACAATTAACCAGATTTTAATAAACTAAAAAAAAGTACTGCAAATTTTAAACTTCAACTTTTCTGAGTTCTAGGCAAAAAAGACCCCTTAAAATAAAATCCAATTACATCATACTTGACACTGAAACTAAGCATAAATTGATTAAATTTCTTGCCTTTATTTATTTATAGATATACACGCAGAGAAAAAATATAGTTGTGCATGTTTATCACAACCATTTCAATAGTTTCGGCAACCATAATATGGTTAAGTTACGATTTATATGATTATAGCAATCATATATATGAATATAGTAATTATATAATGTTTGTGGTAATCAGTTTTATGATTAAAGATTAATGTTGCTATCTATCTTAATATAAGAGCAACAAATTATGATAAATAGATTCATCATAAACATGATTGCCCTAAATATAGACATGGTTACTACAATCGTATATACGTATATATAATTGTAGTAATCATCTGAAGCGTAACTAAACCATGTTATGGTTACAGCAATCATATAAAGAATTACATATCATAACATTGTTAAAAAACATTGTCGTGGTAAACATGTACAATTATATTTTTTCACTGTGTGTAAGCAGCTATTTTTTCCTACTGTCTCTCTTTTAAATTTATACTCCTACACTCTGCAGGCAACATTCTTTTCAGCTGCACTTGAACAGACTTTATGTGCTGCAAAGCTGAACAAAAAATATTGTTACCTTTGTTAAATATGCACATTAAGTGGCATTTACTTTTATTTCATTTTATTTTATTTCCTCCTTTTCAGTTTTTTATTTAACGCTTTTTAATGTTATTTAAAAATCTGCAACTGGCAACTTGAGAAATCATATCAAAAGAAGCCCTAGACAACTGACTGCCTTGTGGAAATCTTAAAAACTGAATCATATTTGGTAAAAAAAAAAAAAAAAACTAAATAAATCGCCACAAGACCAAACTACTTTGTAATAAGAAGATTTTTTACTTCAAGCAAATGTGGGTAGAAGCAGTCTGAGCCATGTAGACCAAGCATTCAACCGCATGTAACACCAGGGAGTCATTAGTATGGCTTCAACTAAGGCTGTAAAGACCACTACAAATAAAACTACATCTACAGCTTCTCTAGTGTCTTTACTATGACTTGCTTGTGAGTGTGATTTGGCAACAGAAATAGATGTACAAGAAAGTCTTGTTAGAGACAATTATTAGAAGTTCAATGTAACATATAAAAAGGGTGAACGGAAAAGTTTAAACCACTTCTGAAGTTACAGTCTGACTTTTTTCTTTAGAGTAGACTATAAAGACAGTCTAACTTCATTTATACAGCATAGAACATGAAGTAGACTTCATATCAGTCCGAATTTATTTTATCTCTATTCTAGAGACTGAATGAAGATCAGTCAGACTTCGTTTGATCTCTATTCTAGAGACTGACTGAAGATCAGTCAAACTTAACTTGATCTCTATTCTTGAAACTGAATGAAGATCAGTCAGACTATTCTTGAAACTGAATGAAGATCAGTCAGACTATTCTAAAGACTGAATAAAGATCAGTCAGACTTCATTCGATATTTTTTCTGGAAACTGAATAAAGATCAGTCCGAATTTATTTTATCTCTATTCTAGAGACTGAATGAAGATCAGTCAGACTTCGTTTGATCTCTATTCTAGAGACCGAATGAAGATCAGTCAGACTTCATTTGATCTCTATTCTAGAGACTGAATGAAGATCAGTCAGACTATTCTTGAAACTGAATAAAGATCAGTCAAACTTAATTTTATCTCTATTTCAGAGACTGAATGAAGATCAGTCAGACTATTCATGAAACTGAATGAAGATTAGTCAGACTATTCTAAACATTGAATAAAGATCAGTCAGACTTCATTCGATATTTTTTCTGGAAACTGAATGAAGATCAGTCCGAATTTATTTTATCTCTATTCTAGAGACTGAATGAAGATCAGTCAGACTTCGTTTGATCTCTATTCTAGAGACTGAATGAAGATCAGTCAGACTTCATTTGATCTCTATTCTAGAGACTGAATGAAGATCAGTCAGACTATTCTTGAAACTGAATAAAGATCAGTCAAACTTAATTTTATCTCTATTTCAGAGACTGAATGAAGATCAGTCAGACTATTCTTGAAACTGAATGAAGATTAGTCAGACTATTCTAAGCATTGAATAAAGATCAGTCAGACTTCATTCGATATTTTTTCTGGAAACTGAATGAAGATCAGTCCGAATTTATTTTATCTCTATTCTAGAGACTGAATGAAGATCAGTCAGACTTCGTTCGATCTCTATTCTAGAGACTGAATGATGATCAGTCAGACTTTATTTGATCTCTATTCTAGAGACTGAATGAAGATCAGTCAGACTATTCTTGAAACTGAATAAAGATCAGTCAAACTTAATTTTATCTCTATTTCAGAGACTGAATGATGATCAGTCAGACTATTCTTGAAACTAAATGAAGATCAGTTAGACTATTCTTGAAACTGAATGAAGATCAGTCAGACTATTCTTGAAACTGAATGAAGATTAGTCAAACTATTCTAAACATTAAATAAAGATCAGTCAGACTTCATTCGATATTTTTTCTGGAAACTGAATGAAGATCAGTCCGAATTTATTTTATCTCTATTCTAGAGACTGAATGAAGATCAGTCAGACTTCGTTTGATCTCTATTCTAGAGACTGAATGAAGATCAGTCAGACTATTTTTGAGACTGAATGAAGATCAGTCACGCTTTTCTTCAGACTGAATAAAGATCATTCAGACTATTCTTGAGACTGAATGAAGATCAGTCAGACTTCATTTGATCTATATACTAGAGGCTGAATGAGGATCAGTCAGACTATTCTAGAGACTGAATGAAGATCTTCATTTGATCTCTATTCTAGAGACTTCATTTGTAGTCTAATGTGGTTGAACTTTATTCCAAAGCTGAATAAATTCATACTTCGTTGTACTCCATTCTGTTTAAACATTTTCCACAGCCCCCTCGTATTATTAACATTAAGCCACATAGAAAGATTACAAGTCACCACTGACTGAACAACATCGTCATCATAGTTTTTATCAAGAGCAACAGCAGCAACAACAAGATTGTCCTTGCCAACTGTCTACTCCCCCTTCATGACGTCGTCATCACTTTGTTGGTCGATGCAGGAAACGGAAGTAAGAGTTAGTTGCTTGAATAGCTTAGCAATTTTATTTATGCTACATGCCAGAGACTCTACCCCCAACTGTTGAACATCATCAGTTTGGCTTATACTTGTGTCCAATGATTTTGTCTTTTGATTTGGGTTTTTTTTTTCTTTTTTTTTTTGAGGGTTTCTGTCTTTTCACATCTTTTTGCCACCTTAGACAAGTGGTCGGTCGGTGTCTTTCATTTCTTTTGCAATACAATGTTCCGCATTGAAAGGTAATTTTTTTAAGGATTTCGCTATGTTTTTTTTTTTCCTTTATTATAATTTAATATTATTTAGCCGTTATCAAAGCCCAACTGCAGAGAATATTCTGCAATGTTTTTTGCTTTTCTTTCTCAAACTGCTTGTTTTTCCAGGCTTTAGTAGAATGGAAAATTTATTTGCTTTTTTATTGCGAAAATAATTGCTTAAGTAGCGCCACTTGCTATTGTTGTTGCTGATAACAAGCTGTTGATTATATTTTGAGCAGCGTTGTCTGATGTTGTATAGGGCGGCCTGTTATAAAGAAATATGAATGAATGCAATTTGAAATTTGAAAATGAAAAGAGAAAATATTTTTATGAAACTAATTACTTGTATTTGGTGGTAAAGATGTTTTGGTTAGTATATAAAAAAAAAAAGGATTTAAGGATAATTAATCTTAAGAAAATTTAAAATCTTACAAATTTAACTAGTCGCAAATGTTAGTAAATAAATTTACCTTTAATTCAGTTAATTTTCCATAACAAATTAACATGCCAACATTATTGATTCCCTTCATAGACAAATCACTATTCATTGAATGTCTTCGTCCTCAATCAGTTAATGTATTTTAAATATTACTATTACCAATCACACAACCTTCAATATAACGTAGAACATAACGTAGAACAGAAATATTATTCACATTGGTTTGGAGCAGGAACAAGAGTTTTGTATTTTAGATTTAATTAATTTTCACACAATGTGGTCAATGCAGCTAATCTGACAGCAGCTTAACAATGACCAACCGCATACAACTCTAGAAATTACAAACCAAATCAATTGCAAATATAAATTTCTTCTTAAACACACATCAATGAAGCAGCAGCACCATCTCCATACATTTGGTCATTTACTCATTTTCCCCAAACTCGCTATTCGTACATTCATTCATACATCTCTGATTATTCAGCAACACATCACAAGTAATCAACCATTCAAATGCTCAAAATTATTGGCAACAATCATTTTGGACAACGTCAGCACGTTGAATTGATTAAAAGACGTGTTTTGATTTCATAATCATTTATAAAAGGCAAAATGTTTCTTCGTCTCGCTTTGCTCATTGTCATCTCATCGTTTTTCAAGCCACCTAGAAACAGTTTTGGAATTTTAGATATGTGAAAAATTACACTGTATTTTTTTGTAGCAATTATTCAGTATTACTCTTAGACAGACTGCCATAGGGTGCAATTATACAACAACAATAATAATATTATCAGAATCACCATTGTTGTTGACGCTGATGAGGATTATGCTGATGTTGATGACAATGATGGGCAAGGAGGTGTTTGTAATGCCGATAATAATGATGTGTTTACAAAGACAGTAACAGGGAGGGATGAGGAACTAAAAGAGGATCAGACAGAAATAAAATCTGACTTTATTCAGTCTCCAGTAAAGAGACAGAGAGAAATGAAAACTGACCTTATTCAGTCTCCAGCAAAGAGACAGACAGAAATAAAGACTGACTTCATTCAGTCTCTAGTAAAGAGACAGACAGAAATAAAGACTGACTTCATTCAGTCTCTAGTATAGAAAAAGACAGAAAGAAAGACTGACTTCATTCAGTCTCCTGCATAGAACCAGACGGAAATAAAGACTGACTTCATTCAGTCTCCTGCAAAGAGACAGACAGAAATTAAGTCTGACATCATTCATCTAGTATAGAAACAGACAGAAATGAAGACTGACTTCATTCAGTCTCTAGTAAAGAGACAGACAGAAATAAAGACTGACTTCATTTAGTCTCTAGTATAGAAAAAGACAGAAAGAAAGACTGACTTCATTCAGTCTCCTGCAAAGAGACAGACAGAAATTAAGTCTGACATCATTCAGTCTTCAGAATAGAGACAGACAGAAATGAAGACTGACTTGATTTAGTCTCCAGTATAGAGGCAGACAGAAATAAAGTCTGACTTTATTCACTATCTAGTATAGAGACAGACAGAAATAAAGACTGACTTCATTCAGTCTCCTGCATAGAACCAGACAGAAATAAAGACTGACTTCATTCAGTCTCCTGCAAAGAGACAGACAGAAATTAAGTCTGACATCATTCAGTCTTCAGAATAGAGACAGACAGAAATGAAGACCGACTTGATTTAGTCTCCAGTATAGAGGCAGACAGAAATAAAGTCTGACTTCATTTACTATCTAGTATAGAGATAGACAGAAATAAAGACTGAAGAAATGAAGACTGACTTCATTCAGTCTCTAGTATAGAAAAAGACAGAAAGAAAGACTGACTTCATTCAGTCTCCTGCATAGAACCAGACAGAAATAAAGACTGAATTCATTCATTCTCTAGTATAGAACCAGACAGAAATAAAGACTGAAGAAATGAAGACTGACTTCATTCAGTCTCCAGTATAGAAACAGACAGAAATATAGACTGACTTTATTCACTCTCCAGTATAGAAACAGACAGAAACGATGTCTGACTTAATATAAACAGACAGAAATAAAGACTGACTTCATTCAGTCTCTAGTCTAGAGACAGACAGAAATAAAGTCTGACTTCATTCAGTCTCTAGTCTAGAGACAGACAGAAATAAAGACTGACTTCACTCAGTCTCCTGTCTAGAACCAGACAGAAATAAAGTCTGACTTCAGTTACAGACATAAATTACCTCAGTATGATTTTATCTCTCTCCCCCACTTTTCAAAGTCCCTGTATGATACCAAAGAAAATGTATAAATGAATAAATAAGTATGAGTTAACGTTCAAATGAGTCTTGCTGTAGGAAAAAAATTCCATCAAACAAACAATTGTTGCAATTGTATTGCATCTATAATTGTTCTCTGATTGTAGTAACAAAGTCATGATTTGTATGTGGCTGCAGAAATGATCTTTAAACATGTGTGAAGCTTTAAAACGGATGTTGGCTGTCAATTTACTTTCAACAAAACTGTCATTCATCTACATTTTAAAATATGCTTTTGTTACAAACATTCTTACTTTATAAAAAAAAAAATCTGAAATTGTAAAGATATCTAAAAGAAAGCAACAGAGCGAAAGAGAAAGGAGATTTTTGGATTGTTATACACAAACAGTCAACAATAAAATTATAATTTCCGTTACGCAATTTTCTTTTTCAATTTCCTCTTCCAAAGTTGTGTAAATTGTGTATAAGATTTACAGCTAAATCAATGTTTTATTGTTTGGCTTTATAGAGTAAACTTTTGTTGTTAATATCTACCATGAGCCCGGTATTGTTGTGCAGCAGTTTAATCTCCTGTCGATAAAGAAAATATTTACTTTAAACAAAACTGTGTTAAATAAACATTACTGGAACTATGTAGAGTATAATATTCGCTATAAAGTCATTTAAATCCTGTTTATTTATAAAAGTATTTTATACATTCATTTATTCTTGCACAAATAAACTCCATATCATTGTTAAAATAAAAAGTTAGCGAGCAAAAAAAAAGCATTGCAACGCAAATCCACCTGCAGCACATTGCAATGAAAAATCGCTTAATGACACCATTCGCACTCACCACATTTGCCTTTAGGCTTTAAATTCTATGGAATTGTATTGTTTGGGTTCTCTGCTCTTGTTTAATTTTTATCTAGTTTGTATTTTTTTACCTCAATCCCTCTGTATGAGGGGGTTTTTTTCTATATATTTCTTACTTGCTTTATGCCTTTTTTATTCAATATGGTTGCTGGTGCTGGGTTTGTGTGACTCTGTGACTGTATCAGTCTGTCTGTGTTATTCTACCTCTATCGGTTAAACCTCCTGGGTGGCATTGTCTACTATTTCTGCCACGTTTTCTACTACCAAGTGGCAGAATCATTTGTCAGTTTGTTTTTTTTTTGCATCTCTCTCGTCTTTTTTCCTACAAATTGCAATTGGATTTGTTACTCTTTTTTAATTCTGGCTGTATGTACATGTTTGTGCTTCAAAATAACCGGAAGTGCCGTTGGGTGTTTAATTTGTATACAGGGTAATGAGAGAGAAATTTAATAAATATTTCTTTAAACAAATTTTCTCATATAGTTTATGATAATTTTGAACTAGACGCTTAACCACAACGTGAACTAGAACTTGAACTTTAAATACAAGCTCATCTAGATTCTGAACTAGAACCTGAAGTAGAACCCAAATTTGAACATGAAAAAGAACCTGAACTAGAAATTGAAGTAGAACCTTAACTAGAACCTCAAATGGAATCTCTTCTAGACACGCAACAAGAACCTGAAGTAAAACCTGAACTAAAACCTCAACTAGACCTTAATTAAAACCTCAATTAGAACCTCAACTAGAATCTCAACTAGAACATCAGCTAGAATCTCAACTAGAACATTAACTAGAATCTCAACTAGAATCTCAACTAGAACATCAGCTAGAATCTGAACTAGAACTTCAATCAGCACCTGAATTGGCGCCTGAACAAGAACCTCAACTAGACGTCAATTAGATCCTCAACTAGAATCTCAACTAGAATCTCAACTAGAACATCAGCTAGAATTTCAACTAGAACATTAACTAGAACCTCTACTAGAACATCAACTAGAACCTCAACTAGAACCTCAACTAGAATCTCAACTAGAATCTCAACTAGAATCTCAACTAGAACATCAGCTAGAATCTGAACTAGAACATTAACTAGAATCTCAACTAGAATCTCAACTAGATCCTCCACTAGAACTTCAATCAGAACCTGAATTGGGTCCTGAATAAGAACCTGTACTAGAACGCGAACTAGTACCTGAACATAAGCCTTAACCTGAAGACAAACCTGAACTAAAACCTCAACTAGAGCTTAACTAGAATCTCAACTAGAACCTTAACTTGAACCTTAATTAGAACCTGAACTGGCAACTGAACAAAAACCTGAACTAAAACCTGAACTAAAACTCGATTCTGAACTAGACCATGAAGAAAAACCTGAACTAGATCCTCCATTTGAACCTGAACTAAAACCTGAACTGGATTCTAAATTAGAACCTGACCCAGAACCTGGATTAGAACCTTAACTACATCCTGATATAGGTACTGATCTAAAACCTAACAAAACCTGAATTAGAACCTGCACTAACACTCACACTAGAACCATAATTTTATAAATTGTTACTAGTAATTGCTTCCTTAACACCCTGTCTGTGGCACAGCTTTTTTTTTAACTCATTCCTAACACATTATCAAAAGTCATTCACATTCATTTACAATACATCGCAATAACGCGTAAACGTATAAATTCATAGTCTTTTGTAATATCTTTGCAACAACTATAAAAAAAAATCAGACAGACGTTTTTTCCCATATATCCTTGATAAAACAACACGTAATTTGTTAAAGACTGGGAATGAGCGGCATAAGCTCAGACTCCTTGTCTTTGCATCATTATGCACCCCCCTCCAAATCCTGCATACAAACTTAATTTTGCCATAAAATAAAGAAATATTTTTCAATTCTGACTTAAATTCAAGCGAAAACTCAGCCATATTTGCAACATGAAATAAAATCGAACACACACAGCAGCAGGCTTACAAACGTTCCAACGTTCAGCAAGCAACATAATGAAAATGCAATTAATTTCTCGTTTCTTCTTTTTCTATATATTGTAGGATATTTTTTGCCAGCTTTTTCTGCAACAAAATTTCTTTTGACTGCCTTCACAAAGACAGACAGACGGACGGACAGACAGACAGCTGTATGGACGGACAAATAAGGTTATGGTGTTGATGATGCTCAGCCTTTGTTGGCTGGGGGAAAAAAATATAAAAATAAATATTGTAGTGACTTTTGCTTGATGCTGTGCTCTCTGATGCCGGCTTTATATGAAACTAGTAGATGTTGTAAATATTATGACTTCTGCCATTTGTTTCAAGTCTTTTTTGTTTGCAGTATTTTTTTTTTTTTTTTTGTATTTCACAACAACAACAGGCTGACTCATCAAGACTCATATGGACACATAATGGTTGGCTGAATTGCTCTGCTCTTTATCCTTCGCTGACTATGAGCCCACTCAGGTTAAATGAGGAAACCAATTATTTGCGCTTATAAAAGATTTGCTCAGGATATGTATCAGTTGGGTTTGGTTTTGTTTTATTTGAACGAGATAAATTTGTAAATAAAAGAAATATTGAAAATTAAACAATTAAATAAAAGTGTTGTGGAAAATTAAGAAGTTCTAGAAGTTTTGGCGAATATTTAGCTTAACTTAAATTATCTGTTAGATATTGTTGTCAAGTTATTGTACAGTTCTAGTGCAGTGGTTTTTCAAAGCTATTTTGTTCATACTTATTATTTGGAAGTGGTAGACGAGAGCCATGATTAATGCAAATCTGTCTAGATATCAATATGAATAGTCGATCTTTCGAGGTTTACTTAGGTATAAACAATAAACAACATCTGAGAAAATATTCCCACCTTTGCTAGTTTTCGTCTTTGAACCATCAGTGTTGATTGACAACGACTCAACCGACGAGTTTACTTGTCGATATTTAAATTGTTTTCTTAATACTCGTAAAATGGTTCCGTAATAAGTTCATGCTTCAGACCGCTTGTTGTATGACGTAGATATCATCAATTCTTCAATTTCGTTCAGCAAAGTTTTTCAATTTCGTTCAGCAAAGTTTTAGGTTTCATCGAAAAATCGAAGATCAAAATTTAAGATTATGATGTCACTTATAGTTGGCAGAAATTTACTTTTTATTTGCAGCTTAATATAATTAACATATACACCAATTGATTAGCGCGTTTAATTATTAATCATGAGTTGGTATTTGTGGCCTGGGTTCGCTTCCCAACCGCTTCTATGCTATCGTAACTAATATTTATCACAGCGTTCACCTTTGGTGATATAACATTGAAACGGCACCAAAGTAAAATAATTAAATAATGGCTATAAATCAAGCTTTGATCAATGCGCCTACTCATCACCAGAGGCGCTGTAGTACTGTACTACTAATAAACTTAACGCTTAATTACAGTGTTGTCATATGAAAAGCTTTTCTCTCCTTTCACCACCTTATCTTCTCCTACCTATCGCTTTTCCAAAGAAAGTAACACAATTAATTAATTAATATATATGCATATTAATTGCTGGAGTGTTACTTCTGTTTAAAAAACAAACTTGGCCCCCAGGCGCTATTCCACAAACAAATTTTTAACTTTTTACTTTGCACTTTCAAATTACAATTTTTGTCAAAGCGGCATTAGTGTTTCTGTTACACAATATTCTTTCCATATCTCATTTTGTATTAAGTAAATTGTTTCAAAACCTTTGCACTTTTTGCAAAGACTTTGTGATCTCCTGCAAAGTGTTCTACAAAGCGCTAAATCATCTTTGCATTTCTGTCCTTTCACTTTGCCAATGCAAGGGTACTAACACCAGATTTTCAGCCGACAAAGCATGACTGTACTATATATTGTGCTCTAATTTTTCCATAATATGTATTCACTTCAAGGCTGCATAAAAGTGGAGAAGTGCTCCAAGTAGTATGCCTCTTGCCAAAACCTTTCTTTGTCCCAATCATAACCAATTAATGAAACTTATTTTCAGCATATACTCCTTCTTGATCATTGTATTTGGCTTTACTCCTTAATCGCTTATGGCCGAATTCTCAGTCATTAGTTAACCATTGGTAAAGTAAAATACTAACTATTGTTTAACTAATACTTGTTATTCTTATGGCAAACTAAGCATTGCGAATAAAGAATCATTAGTTAAGCCTTTGTCATTATATTTGTCAGAAAACTTTTTATACATGTATATTAATTTTTGTAAATAAGACCGAAAATACATTGACTGCATGAGTGTTCCCATTAGATGTAGTTCTGAGAAAGAGCTTAGCTCCACCAGAAAAACTTTATGGATTTCTGAAAAAGAGTCCTTAAAAAAGTCTGTGGAAAATCTACTTTCATTAAAAGATAAAAATAGTCCTCGTTCCTGCTCGCCTAACTTTTTAGTTACAGCTGATAACAAAACATCTCCTGTTTTAGTTAACTATAATAAACCCAAAATGCAAGTTGGTATGGATAGATACATCACCGTCATTAAACGTCATAGAAGTCCAAAATCTGCTCAGATTTCATCAATGTCCAAAATACCTAAAGATGACAATACGGATATGACAACTTATCAAAACAGGTTTGCTATCCTTCAAACGGATGAGCCAACAGAAGCAAAAAAATCGTCTAAACCACCGCCAATTTATTTGCGAGAGTCTACCACCAATGATTTGGTAAAGAAAATTATTTCAATAATTGGCGAAGAAAATTTTGTAGTTACCTCAATTAAGCACGGCAAAATTAATGAAACGAAAATTCAGGTAAAGCATGAGAACGACTACCGAACATTAGTCAATGCGTTGGAAAAAGAAAAAAGAGGGTTTTATACATACCAGCTGAAAAGTGCTAAAGGGCTTCAAGTTGTAATAAAGGGTATTGACCCTTGCGTAGAATCTGAAGAAGTTAAAACTGGATTGCTGGATAAAGGTTTCAAAGTTAAAAACGTTTTGAACATCAGAAACCGCGAAAAAAACCCTCAGCCCATGTTTAGGGTTGAGTTGGAACCCGGGGATGTGGTTTTAAAAAAGAATGAAACACACCCAATCTATAATCTTAAATTCCTTTTACATCGTAGAGTCACTGTAGAGGAACCGCATAAACGATTGGGACCCGTTCAGTGCATGAACTGCCAGGAATTCGGCCACACTAAGGCCTACTGCAAGTTACCCACAGTTTGTGTCGTGTGTGGTGAACTACACGACATGACACAATGTAACAGGCCAAAAACCGACTCTGGAGCAAGAAAATGTAGTAACTGTGGTGGAAACCATACCGCCAATTATAGAGGTTGCCCTGTTTATACATATTTTAAGCACTCAATGACTAAAAAATCATCAGTTGCTCCTCAACTACCTCAGCAGTCACATGTTGTTTCTAGTAACAATTTTCCTCAAATAATCCAGCCAACCAACCATATTAACGTTCAAACTCTTGGACATATTTCTTATGCTAATATATTGAAATCGAATACAGTAAACCTTAATCCAGAACCCAAACCTCAAACATCTGATCCAAATTCTAACAACCTTGAGGCAACTATACATACTCTTGTCCAGTCGATAAATACTTTTACAGCCTCTATGACCACCATGATGCAAGAAATGCTGAAAATGCAATCAACCATTTTGCAAGCAATTCTAAATAAATGATTGGTTTAAAAATATGTTTTTGGAACGCAAACGGCATTCGCCAACACAAAAATGAACTTGATTACTTCCTTAGGGAAAAGCAGATCGATGTAATGTTGATTGCTGAAACTCACTTGACGTCTACTAGTTACTTTAAAATAAATGGTTACGTTCTATATGATACTAAAGACCCCCGAGGAAGAGCTTGCGGAGGCTCGGCAATTCTGATAAAATCCAGAATTAAACACTATTTGTTTAACGACAAATGCGAGGATTATCTTCAAGCTACAAGCATTTGCATAGAAAAAATCTATAGTAAATTTGGTATCTCATCGATTTATTCACCGCCTCGATTTTCGGTAAAAGAAAATCAGTATTCAAATTTTTTTAATTCGCTTGGCCCTCGCTTTCTCGCAGCTGGCGACTACAACGCTAAACATACTTTTTGGGGTTCACGGTTAACTTCTCCCAAAGGTCGTGTGCTGTTTGACACTATTTCCCGTATGAGTTTAAATGTAATTTCAAGCGGGCATCCCACATATTGGCCCACAGACCAGAGAAAGATTCCAGATGTTATTGATTTTGGAGTTGTAAAAAACATTCCTCTAGAATGGATGCATGTGGAGCCTTCATTTGATTTGTCTTCTGATCACTCACCCACAATAATTTCAATATGCTTCCCTCAAGAAACTGGATCGCCGCTAAATGACTTAGCTTTAACAGTCACTCGAGTGAACTGGCTAAAATATAAAAAATATTTAAGTACTCATTGTAGCGAAAATATTGCTTTAAGGACACCTGAAGATATTGATTTGGCAACAAGTAATTTTACCCGGAACCTTAAACAAGCCGTGCAACATGCTACTACTAGTTATACAGTGCCCAGAAATGAAAACAGTAGGACTTATTCTTTACAAATAGAACAACTGGTGTCAGAAAAAAGAAGAGTAAGAAGAGAGTGGCAACTTCGCAGGTCTCCGCAATTAAAAAGTAGACTACGGGAAATCACATTTCGACTTAGAAACCTGCTTGAAATTCAACAAACCGCTTCCCTTAAAACCTATTTGGAAAATCTGGATGGCACTCCTCAGTCCGATTATTCTTTATGGCGCGCGACAAGAGGTTTAAAACGACCAGTTAGGGCAAAGCCACCTTTACGAAATCCAACTGGTGACTGGGCTAAAAACGATACCGAAAAAGCAAATTTATTTGCTAGCCATTTAAGAAATGTTTTTGCTTTAAACATATCTGGTGAGGCAATTGAATTCCCACCATTTGCTAGCAGATCTCCTGTGTCTCTAAAATTTAATTTTCGAGACGTCGAAAATGCTATTTGTAACCTAAAACTCAAAAAAGCACCAGGTATTGATAAAATAAGTAACAAAATGCTTATGCAGTTACCTAGAGTAGCTAGAAGAATTACGCTTTTTATTTTCAACGCTATTTTACGCCTGGAGCATTTTCCTGCAGAATGGAAGTTGTCTACGATTACAATGATACCAAAACCCGGGAAGGATCCCACCAAAGTAGAATCCTATAGGCCAATAAGTTTACTGCCAACTATTTCTAAATTGTTTGAGAAATTGCTGATGATGAAGCTGACTCCCGTACTAAATGCTGTAGGATGTATTCCCAACCATCAATTCGGTTTTAAGGCTAAGCACAACACCGTTGAACAAACTCACAGATTAGTCAATGTCATAAGAAAGTCTTTTGAAGACAAAAAATATTGCTCAGCTCTGTTCATTGATGTTTCTCAAGCTTTTGACAAAGTGTGGCACGACGGCTTACTTCATAAAATAAAGCTAAATTTGCCTACAAACACCCACAAACTTCTGGAAAGTTACTTATATGGTCGCCAATTTATCATCAGAGAAGGTGATTTTACAAGCCCCCCTCAGCCAATTGAAGCAGGTGTCCCGCAAGGCAGTATATTGGGTCCTACTTTGTATTTAATTTACGCGTCTGACATGCCAACAGGATCTCGAATCCACACTTCCACGTTTGCAGATGATACAGCATTTCTTAGCGTCCACGAAAATCATCAATTAGCCTCGCGAAATTTGCAGGAACATATTGAAAATTTAGAGAAATGGCTAAAACTCTGGAAAATCAAGGTAAATGAACAGAAATGTACTCATGTAACATTCACACTACGCAGGGGAACATGCTCGCCGATCAAAATCAACAATCAAGTAATTCCGCACCACAATGAAGTCAAGTACCTTGGTATTCACCTCGACCGTCGGCTAACGTGGAACGCTCATATTGATGCAAAACTAACTCAGATGAAATTAAAAGCAGTGCAACTGAATTGGCTTATCGGCAGAAATTCTACCTTGAAATTGGATTGCAAACTCTTGTTGTACAAAGCGATTTTAAAACCAATCTGGTGCTATGGAATTCAACTATGGGGTACTGCCTCGGCATCAAATATTGAAAAAATTCAAAAGCTTCAAAACAAAATTCTCCGTATGATTACAGCAGCTCCATGGTATGTTAAAAACTCCCGTATTCACGAAGATCTAAGCGTGCCTTTGGTAAAAGCAGAATTCGCCAGGTACGCAATAAAGTATATCAACAAACTTGAAACACACCCAAACCCACTCGCACGTAACATCCTTAATTTTGGCGGCCATGCTCGGTTGAGAAGGAGGGACACCGTTGATATCATCCGAGCTCAAAACAGATGAATTTACAGATATAGTACGGTTGAAACACAATTTTGTTGTCTAGCATTGGCTAGCCTCAAATAAACTTTTTTTTTTTCTTTCTTTTTAGTATTAAGATTCGTATACTTATTGTTAGTTCATATTTTGAAGATTCAATAAATAAATATATGTAATAAAAAAAATATTAATTTGACATAACAATTAATTCCAATACTTTTTTATGCCATAATTTTGCTGAGATTTACATAATTTAATTAAAACATGCAATAAAAGTCAACATAAAAAACTGACTGCATCATAAATATTCTTTATTTATACCCTACACTACCACAGTGGAAAGGGTATATTGGATTTGTGCTGATGTTTGTAACGCTAATTAATATTGGTCCAACAATCACCTTAAAGTATACCGGTCGATTCAGAGTCACTTCCTGAGTTGATTTAACGATATCCGTACGTCCGTCCGTCCGTCCGTACATCTATCAATCTGGCTGGCTGGCTGTCCATGTAAACCTTGTGTTTAGAGTACTGGTCGCAATTTTGAAAATATTACAATAATATTTGACAAATGTTATTTTTTCGACTCAAGGACGGTTGGGATTGAAACTGGTGGAAATCGGTGCATTATTTCACTTAGCCCCATACAAATGTACTCTCGAAATTGGAGTTTACCCGTCATAAATATTTGCATTAAGCACAAATAAGTGGTAAATGAAGCCGAATCACTTCTACAAATTTTGAAAGATCAGTCCATGATTGATATAAGGCCTACTTCCGAAAATCTCTTTAAAGAGCATAATTTTATTAAAAATGCCGATATTCAATAATATTGAACACAGATGTGTTGCATTTATACATTTGGGGAATTTCACGTCGTGATCCAATTTTAAAATTCTATGTCTTCCGATTTGGATGAAATTTGCACCAAGGTTAGTACTATTGGACAGTAGGCCAGAGACAATTTTTAATTTTTTTTTTAAATATTTCTTTTTTAATTTTTTTTTCAATTTGGGCCCTTTTTTCTCAAAAAAAAGCTTATACAATTTACTTTAAGGCCTTTATAATCGCTTAATGGGATGCAAGTGGGATATCTATCAAAAAAATTATTTTTCAACTCAAGAATAGGATTTTTCAATATTTGGCACATGTATCATCAAATTAACATATCAATTACATAGTTGTGTGCATGCAATCGTTATTTTTCGTCTACACATACACATTGTTGCTAATAATTAATGAATATCAAAAAGTTATGATTTTTTTATTTGACTGCCGATTATTTGAGCGTGTCCGGTTGTGACTGACAAAAATAAAGCATTTGCTTTTTATTTGCCGTCATAGAAAAGCGTACGGGTGAATAATATATATGTACATATTTTGTGTTTTAAGTATTTAACAAAAAGAAAAAAATGATTTGAAACGAAAGCTACAAAGTCAGAATACAAATGGTGATTGTCGTGATTATTTGTACATCTCCTTTAAAGATGCAAGCATACGATACTCACAAATAAACTCGTCTATGATTAAGGAAGTAAGATAAATATATAAATATATGTTTTTTTTTATTTAATTGAAACTTACTCTAAATTATAAAGCACAAAAACTCACATAAATTGCTATAAAAAATTACAAAAAAAAAAAAAAAAATCACTATTCGGACACTTTTGCACAGTACCAGAAATAAACATTATCACGATATTGATCTGTTATTTAGCTTCACATTATTTAGCTTTTATTGCCCAACTTGTGCATTATTGTTAACCCTGTGAAGTGATTAACTTGATTTTTTGAATAAAAAATTAACAGATCTTAAAAAATTAGAAACACGATTTTTTTTTTCTTGAACCAGCACTCAGGGGATGACCCCTACTTCTGCAATGCATTGTGTTGGAACCAGGAAAATAGGTTATGGGAAAGAGGATAGAGGTAGTAGTGTTTGTGAACATTTGACTTGAATTGTTTCAGGAACAAGTTCCCTAATTTCAGCAGAACACATTACATTATAGTATCGATAGATTAGTGAAACACAACCCACATTGCGACGATGCTAAAATGAATCAATAGACTTGGATACTCTACTGTCACCGATAAGCATCTTCTCCCTCTCCTGTACGCGGTCGAGTAACTCTAAAATAGACTTCGAAGCACCAGCCCGTACATGAGAGTTGTATACCATTTTCGGTCGAATATAGGTGGTGTAAAGAGTAAGAAGATCAGATGGAGTGAAGTATTTTCTACACCGTTTTAAAAAACCAAGGCAGTTGAGTGCCTCTTTCGACATTTGAAAAATGTGTTTGGTCCAGCGTTTATCACACTAGATTCTCATGCCTAGAATGCGTTACGTGCATTAAAATCGACTCTATTCGCACAACCCCATTCCGAGATTGTTTCGAGATCTCGGTTCAGCGTATCATTCATATTTTGTCTCATTTCCCCAATCTCCAAAGGGTTTGGTCTATGGTTAAATGAATATGAATGGCAAATGTTGCTATCGTCTGCAAAAGAAAAATGCTGCAAAAAGTATTGGTAAGGATGTCAGTTTCTGGAAGGTTAAACGCGCATTCAATAGAATTGGTTTAGTAGCCAGTGTGAAAAGAAAAGGCCGGCACTTTTCGATAGAAATGTGAAAAACCCACAAAAAATGACTGGAAGCGGGTTATTTGGAGCGACGAAATGAAAGTCAACCGATAGCGGTCTAATGGAAAAGAATACTATCGGCATAGGCCGCATGAAAGCATCGTTACCTTACTTTCCTATTGCAAAACATTCGGACAGTTTGGCTTCCTATTTTTATACCCTCTACGTAATTCACTTTAACCTGCATAATTATTTTCAAAGTATTTATATTAACATACATAATATTTATAAGCGCACTAAGTTTTTGCATGATCAGCCCATAATAGGTCATGTCTCCCTTAAAGCACCCATTTCTGAAAAACTGTTTTATACACATACTGGGTATAGAGTATTATAGGGTCATGCTTGACCGACTATACTTTCTTACTTGTTTTGTTTTTCGTTTGTGTAACTCTATTAAACATATTAAATTCCTGAAATTCATTTCCTGTTGGCTGTTTTTTAATAGTGTTCAATTCAATTTACATTAAAACACACCTTGTGTCTTACAAAAAAAAAAATAATAAAAAAACGAAATATTTAAATTGAAAGAACATTTGTGCTGAGCTGGTGAAAATTAATTAAAATTATTTTACTGTTCTCTTTTTGTAAATTTCTAGGGAATTTTTTTTTGCCAAAGACAGCACCTTAGTAACTACTCCCAGGATTGGCAACAAACAAGCTGACTAAACTGACAGTCAACTCAGGCAACCAGTGAACAACCAACCAGCAATACCAGCATTATTCATTATTCAACATAACTGAATTTTAATTGAACGCAATCAATTCAATTTCATGGCACAAAGTTAATTTGAATATAAAATTTTATTTTTCACTATAAAAATTTCAACTTTATATTAAGACTTCCTTCAACCATCTACACATTTACATAGATGTACGAGTATGTATGTATAGTATATATAACTATAAATCCTACAAATTCATTAACAAAATATTCCCCCCGCCCAACTAAATGCAGACTCTTTAAGTTATTTAAATTGATATTTGGTATAAAATAATGCAAAATGCCCTCAAATTAAAATGAACTTGCAATTCCAGATTTCACACGAAATAAATTATAATTAAATTTATGGATTTTTGTAAGAAAGAAAAAAAAAAACACAAACCAAAATGTAGCAGCGAAATTTTATGCAATGATTTTGTTGGTAGACAATTTCAAATCTACAATTGTACAATTCTACCGACTGAAACCATGCTATGATGTGCTAAAGCCGTCATAGACAAATTGACGACTGGCTGCCAGCCTGTGCAATACGGTTGAATTACTTTATTTTAAATATTTTATTTAATTCTATTTTTTGCTTGCTTTTGTTTTCTCCCACGCCATAATACTTTAAGTCTTTTGTTTAGTTTTTGATACCATCATTACAGTTGCCTTCCGCTAGCTTCCTCTTTGCTGATACTACAGCTTCCTTTTGCCTGGTTGTTTTCTATGAGTTGTATTTTTTCTTTTTATATAAATTTTCAGGCTTTAATCTGTAAGAACAACGAGCATCAAAGTTAATCAGAAATATCAATGTTTAAATACAATGACCCGTTTGGTAAGGCTGTATGAGTTGGTAAATGGTTCTAGAATGGTATTGGTATTTTAAAACAAAGAAGGTGAATAGAAAAAGTAGAATTTGTAAGTGTAAATTGTAACAAAGTGATTAAAAGATTTTTTAAAGTCTTACAGTTTTAGCTGCTGTTCTGCCTACACACAAAGAAAAACTATAGTTGTACATGTTTACCACAACAATGTTAATATTTTTACAAGTTTTTCAACTGCAATTATTTTTATGTTTGCGGTAACCATAATATGGTTAAGTTACGATTTACATGATTACTACAATCATATATACGATTGTAATAACTATGTATAAATTTGTGGCAATCATGTTTATAATCAATCCATTTATCATAATTTTGTTGCTCTTATATTATGATAGAGAACAACATAAAATGGTATAATCTTTAATCATAAAACTGATTACCACAAACATTACATAATTCCTATAATCATATATATGATTTCTATAATCATGTAAATGGAGACTTGCTGGAAAGACCATGGCTTCTTGGCAAATATTTATTGGTTGAGATGTTTCGCAATGGGTTCCAAGACGGTCAATTGATAGTCTAAGGCCGATGTTTTCACTCCTTTCTCGCAAAAATGGGAGCTTGGTAATGCCATTGTAGCTCACTCCCCATCATACTATTACGGATGTGGCATGGTGGCCTCTTTGAAGCCTAGGCATTGTATTGGAATGTTACTCTGGATGATCTACGATTGTTTTTTAAAGCATTCTTCTACGCTGAACGTTTTCTAAACAGTAAACAAAATTTGTCTGTGAGGGTTTTTCGCATACCGTATGAGTAACTCTTTCGATTTTCGCTTACGTATTTCCTTCAATGCCGTCGTGAGCCCACTGTGCAGGGTGCCGCTTGAATGCGCTAAATCCCAAATCTTCTTTGATAATGCGAGACATGGATTTTTGCGAAATTTTTGAAATTTTCCGCCACAAAAGATTTTTCTGTTTTCGCAAAGGTTTTCAGTCTATTCGTCTCTTCACGGCTGTGATCGTTGTTTGAGTTCCAACAGTGTGTGAACGGTCGCATCTTTGACGGTCGCATACTCCGCCATCTTTATCTTTAAACAACTTTACAGCAAGATATACAAAATTGCGAGTGATTCGAGTGTGTTCAGGAGTATACCAATGTTCATATTCGTGTGTTCACGGCTGTGATCGCTGTTTGAGTTCCAACAGTGTGTGAACGGTCGCATCTTTGACGGTCTCATACTCCGCCAATTTTATCTTTAAACAACTTTACAGCAAGATACACAAAATTGCGAGTGATTCGAGTGTGTTCAGGAGTTTACCAATATTCATGATTTGACAGGCAGTTTAGGTTCTAATTGTAGTTCACGATTTCGTTGTGGATTTACTTTAGTTTCTAATTAAGATTCTCGTTCGCGATCTAGTTCGGCTTCTATTTCCGGTTCTAGTTCAGAGTTTGTTTTAGTTCTAGTCCAGGTTCTACTTGATATTCTATCTTAGGTCTTAGTTCAGATTCAGGTTTCAGTTCTGGTTCTTATCTAATTCTTGTTCTGGTTATGCCTTAGATTCTATTTCGTATTCTAGTTTAGGTTTTACTTCAGTTGCTAGTTCATGTTGATCTCTTGTTTAGGTTTTAGTTTAAGTTCTGGTTTAACCCTTTCGCCCCTACTGTGATCATATGTTCCATTTATGTTTTATTTAAAATTTAAAAATTGCGTTCTAGTTGGGACATCTATTAGTTTAGTTCCGAATTTAGGCTCTAATTTAGGTTCCAGTTAAGGTTCTAGTTTAACTTCCTGTTTAGTTTCTAGTTAAAATAAACAATATTTTTTGTAATTTGTCAATGAATTGTTGAAATTTTTAATTATTCACATTTTTATTTATGCTCATTTTATCCAAAACAAATAACAATTTGTTTTATGATTTTTCTCTGCCTCATAAGAATTCAATGTGAAACTTTCTAAAAGGACATTTAAAATGATTTCTCTACTAAAATGTATCCTGTTAAATTGATTTCCTTAAGATTTAAATAAATATTGACACAAACAGAGATTATCTAGGCAAATATATACATATGTACATACATATGTATGTATGTATGTGTATGAATGAATGCATTGTACATATTGTATAAATTAATATGGCTAAAAATTAACATAAATAAAGTTGAGAGATTTTTCAGATAAAATTGCAAAGAAATACAATTGAAAATAGAGTATGTGTTAGATGGGACTATGATGATGATGATGATGATGATGATGATATTGTTGCTGCTGTTGCAATTGATGATAAGAGTAAACAACAAATTGTATTTGTCATGAGTTGCATAAATAACGAGATAATGCACCATAAACATAATAAAACTGTCAATAGTGTCTTTGACGCAGGCGAAGGCAACAGCATTCTCTTAAATGTTGGATATCAACAGCATTGTCATTTCAAATACACCTACTGCTGGCTGTACAGTGGGACAGTTTTGTAGTGAATTGGAATTAAACTTACAGAAAATTTAAACAAATTAGAATTTTTTTTATCTTGGTTTTTATAGAAATTATTTCTAAAACAGGCTTTTAAGGTCAGTTTTCCTCCTAAATGTAAATAAAAGACTTTATTTATTTATACATTTTCTATCCGACGTTTCGTTGGTATTTTGCCAACATCTTCAGGGGATGAATTTTTATTAAATCTGGCAACATTAACAAAAGAACAATATTTTAATAACAACAATAAGGTACATAATATTATTTCAACAATCAGACTTACATATCTTTTCTTATTCAGTTTTACATTTAGTTTTAAATAAAAGATGTTTTTCACGACACAAATGGTACGACATATAACATATAATTTAAATAAATGCAAAAATGATTAATTAAAAATATCACAATAGATTGTCCCTTAATGCTAGGTATCACAGTTGTAATTAAACTAAAATTTAAACAAGTGCAATATTGTAATTTGCATTAGCGTTGTCCTTGTCTGTCTTGTTGTTTATTGCGATGTTTGTTTTTTGTTGTATACTTAAACTTTCCAATGTAAATCTTTTGTTATGTTTTCGTTCCTTATGCAATATTCTTATATTCTCGAGATCAGCTGTGTGTTTATTTTCAAAACAGTGTTGGGCAAGTGCAGTTGAAAGCCGGTACTTTTTAATGTCCGTTTCGTGTTCCGCCATTCTAACTCCTAAATTTCTTTTTGTTGTTCCAATGTAAATTTTATCACAGTTTTCGTTTAATTTTCCTGCACATTTATTTATTTATTTATTTTATTTATTTAGTACTAATTGCATAATTAAATTATGGTAACTAATAAAGCGTTTTTAACAAAACTAGAGCGATAGGGACAGCAAACGACGCCATATTTTTTGCCACTCTTTTAACATTTCTCTTCGGTAATGTTTGCCATTTCATGATGGAAAGATATACGAACCAACAACGAGTCAAAATTATTTAAATTTACTACCGACATTCGGAGTCAGTGGCCTCAACGTTAAGAGCACTGCGTTCAATTTATGATCGTCATAATCGTCCTACCAGATCAACAATTGAGCGTCTAGTGGAAAAATTTTAATCCACAGGCACAATAAATCCACACGTGGAAAATTAACGCTTGAATTTTCGTTTATAGCAAATGGTCTTATTAACTTCCTGGTAAAGGGTTTTGTTGTACACAAATAAACAATTTGGGAATATGTTTGTAGGTTAACTTTAAGGTTCGTTCTACAATTGATGGCATTCCTGCTTCGACTAATATATTTTTTGTCGTGCTGGTAGGAAAGGCACCAATACTACGACGGACGGCCGCGTGGTAGTAGGCTTTAATTAATTTTATGTTAGACTGAGCGCACCAGCCATATACTGTGGCCATAAATCAAGGAGGTTGCGGAGCTTCATGAAATTTTGCACACATTTATTTTAAATTTTTTCAAAAATTTAATTTTTTTTTTACAAAAAATACGCCCACTTTTACGCCCACCTCCCATACAACTTAAATAGAAAATGTGGCATAACTTCCATGATTTTAAATATATCAACTCAATTTTCATTAAACATTAATACTATAATTGTAGAATGAGCTCCTGAAAATATGAACTTAATCCGTCCATTTTTACGCCCACCTCCCATACAAATGATATTTAAAAAATGCCATATCTTCTGTAAATTTTGTAACTAGAATGTTATTTTTCGGAAAAATTCATATAAACTCTATTCAATGCTGTTTTTAAAATATGAACAAAATCCGCCCACTGTAACACCCACCCCCCATACAACTCCAAGACAAAAATTTTGTCAGTTTCACTCTATTTCATTTATTAACAACTTTTTGACATCTTCGTGATAATCTAATTTTTTAAGCTTCAATTTCGTTCTAAATTTAAGTTTTTTCTATATAGCACACATGCAATGAAATTTTCGTATTTCTCGCTCCCAAATTGGCACCGGCTACGTGTACGAGTAGCAAAAAAAGAAAGAATGCGCAGTTGTTTTTTGCACGCGTAAAATAACGCATAACGCTTATTTTTTACTGTAATTTTTTGGGTTGTCATGGTTTTTTCGGCGGCGCGCAAATATGCGCAGGTTTTTTTTTGTCTATTAGCTGAGACTCTCAGCTTTAATTTGGTATAGGACTCCATGTGTCGCACTGCTTCGCACACAACTAAAAGTCTAACGGAAAATCATAAATGTTTATTTTTTTGGCTCAAAATATATTGTCAAAGGAAATTTTTTGTTAAATTTTTTAAATGCTTAATGTCCATTACATTCGGTGTATAGTTTATAAGTAACAAACTTTTGAATATGACATAGAAAACTATCACATTTGAGGCTTGTTCAAATACTTCAACTTTGCGCTGCTCGGGACAGAAAACCAATGGAGATAGTTGCACAAAATTTTCCACACATGATCTTTAGATAGTTTTTAAACATCTGTGCAAAAATCATCAAAATCAGAGAGCAGGTCCAAATTGATTTATTGCCGCAGTGGACGTAGTCTATTTCAGACAGCATGGATTTGAAAATTTTTTGAGGTAAAATGTTTAATTGTGTTAAACCTTGAATTTAAGCTTTTTTTTTAAAAAAGGAGACAATGTTTATTGAATGTAAACTGTTTGTCAAAAATTACTCCGGGAATGCCTAGATAATTAGATTGTTTAATAGTAATAATTTTTATGTTGGTGTAAATTATTTGGGAAATTCTAAAATCTCTAAATCTGTAATTTGTTGCACTGTATTTAACAGTAATGTAGCAGGTAGGTAACAATGATCTTTATTTAAATAACAATAATATTGCTGATGAACGTTATTATTGTTGTTGCTGTTGATAACAATAATATTGACCATAAACTATACAAATACAAATATATACATCAGAACATTTGTATATTTTGCTAGCACACCTGCCCCTGTTGCAGGCGCAAACATCAGCTATCAATTCTTAAGGCCACATGCAACATTTTTACAAGCATACGCCCTCAAATTTTGTTAACTTTAACCCCATACACAGTCACCTGCATATGTATGTATGTATATTGATACAAAGAACAGTATGAGAATCCTTTTACATCCTTTTTTCTACATGCCAAGTATTGCTTTGGTTATGTGTCTGTATATTTGTGGATTAAATAAATGATGTTGCCTGGCAAATCACACTTAAATACACATACCTACACACATACACACACACACACATTAAATGTTTCCTCTTTTTTTATCTATTTGTGATTTCTGTTTTTCTTGTTGGTATTGGTTTTTGTGTAACAAATGGGAATACTGTCTACTGAGAGTGTGTGTGTGTGTGTGTCGTCGTCGTCGATTTGCATATTTAATCAAAATTAACATGGCCGATAAAATCAATTACACATGGTAACGTGCTTGCATTTGCAAATACTCACACATGAATTCTCTCTACTACATACAACGCACACACACACACATATATATATATATATGTATATAATCATGTAAATGCATGTGTCAAATTCTCATTTAACATTGTGTGTAAAAGTAAATAAATATAAGAATTGAAGCAAAATAATAGAACCAATATCTTAACCATTAAATACAACCTGAACTGGAAATTTAACTAGAACTGTAACTAAAACAAGAACTTTATATTGAATGTATTATATAAATATTATTATTCCACAAAAAATTTATTGACTTTTTACTTTGCACTTATCAAATGACATTTTTTTTCTGCAAAAAGCTAAACTTTTTGTTTCACAATATTCTCTGCAAATCTTATTTTCTCACTAAGTCCTGTTTCACACTCATCAGTTCTGACTGTCGAAAGATAATTTTCTCTTTCCTTCTCATTGAAAAATACTTGACTTGACGAGTCAGAACTGATGAGTGTGAAACAGGTCTAAACAAATTTCTGCAAATCCTTTGCGCTCTTTTTTTTTTTGTTTTTTGTGCCCTCCTGCAAGGTGTGTGCGTAAAGTCTTTCACAGAGCACTTAATCATTTTTAAATTTCTGTCCTGTCAAATTTATCGTTGCCTTGCTAAATACAGCTGGTTAAAATGAGCCGCAATATAAGAATGGAAAAAGATTTCGAGGCAAAAATTGTATCAAGCTTTTCAATAAAAATTGCTTTGTGTTAATTAGCACAAACTGAAGTAGAACCTTAACTAGAAACTGATGTAGAAACTAAACTGAAAACTGAACTAGAATTAGAAGTTAAATTAGAGCCTGAACTAGACCTTAAATTAAGAAATAAACTATTTATAACCTAAACTAAATATAAACAGAACTAAGGGTGTCCCAACTAGAACGCAATTTTTAAATTTTAAATAAAACACAGATATTTAAAAAAAAAATCGTAACTCTTTATTATATCGTAAAGTAAACAGAATGAGGTTATGCATGGAACACGATATCGTGCAGATGGCTGCCGCGGCTTTGCTGGCACACACGCGAACTTTTAATGAAATTTTCAATGACCTTTTTGTATTTGATAAAAGAGGTCCAATGATTCCTCCAGCCCAAAAATCACACCACATAGTGACACGTTGAGGATGCATTTGCTTCTTGTGAATCACTCGAGGATTTTCCTCACCCCAAATGCGACAATTCTGCCTATTGACGAAGCCGTCAAGATGGAAATGGGCCTCATCACTGAAGATGATTTTATCGGCAAAATCAGTATTTTCATGTTGTCTCTCCAATACCCAATTAACGAACTCCCTTCGCTGTCTATGGTCAGCTAGCTGGCTTCAGTTCCAGAGTCAATTGAACTTTGTATGCATGAAGATGCAAATCTTTCACCAAAATTCGCTGGATAGTGGATTTAGAAACACCAAATTGCTGAGCTCGGTGTCGAATTGAGGTGGATAAAGTTTGAGTGGCATCATCGCGTACAGCTACGACATTTTCGGTCGATCGACCTGGTCGAAGGCGCGTTGTTGTCTTTGCATCACTAACAGTCCCAGTTTCGGCAAATTTATCCATTAATCTGTTTAGAGTTGACTGTTTTGGAGCATTATTGTGATCCCAAATTGATCGCAATTTGCGAACTGTAGCCGCAAAACTTTCACCATTTTGGTAAAACAATTTCACAATGAGAATGCATTGTTCATTCGTGTAGCGCTCCATTTTTACTAACCTCATACCTTCTACTAGCAAACAATAACAATTGTTCAAATGTCAAACAATAACGCTTCGAATGGCGCCAAATTTAAAAATTCCGTTCTAGTTGGGACACCCGAAACTAGAATCTGAACTATAAATAGAACCTTAACAAGAACTAGGATCTGAATTAGAACCAGAACTAAAACTATGACATAAACTGAACTAGAACCTAGAATCTCAACTAGAACTTCAAATATAAACTGAACTAGAATCTGAACTAGAATCTGAACTATAAACTAAACTAAAACTAGAGCCTCAACTAGAACCTGAACCAGATCCTGAACTAGAATCAAAAATATAACCTGAACTAGAATTGAACTACATCTTACAGAACTTTGACTGTAACTATTGTCTTGTAATAAGGGATGTTCCTTTAAGACATTTTTTTTAATTTATTGTTGTTACAGATCAGTTTTGACTGCTATCATACTGTTGTCAGCTTATTTGTATGCAGTACTATGTAACAATTCATGATGGAAAGACTCATGCCTCAACAACGTTTTATTTAGCTGTATTACGGAAACCAGCGTTCTGTGAGAAAAGTTGTTTGTGCTCGTCATTCCAACTCCTTCAAGAACTAAAGTCACTAGACTTGAATTTGCTTTTCGATTTCAGTCAATGGGCAATGGGCAACAGCTCAATAAAGATCCGATGTTTTCAAGCTAATTTAAAATTTAAATAAAAAAATTCCAGCATTTAAGTTGATGAGCAACCCGAAAGTATGCATGGAATTTCATTACATCTACAAAAATGCACTGTTTGCAATGGTTTAGGTGTTGGTAAAATCATCTGTCTGTAGTTCTTTATAAAAGATACCGGAAGACCATAATTTAGGTAGAAACTGAAGCACGTATTGTTGGCCTCATTTGGTTGCAGATTAATTTTGAATTAATTTTAATGAACAGATAAAATCATTATGGACCTTTTCGCCTAGACTTTTGGATATTATTCTTTCTAAAAGCCGGCTACTCTTTAACACTTTCACATTAACATTACTGGCTGGCGTAATTAGCGAGATACCATCAATATTGCTGGCAGAAGTAATCGAAAATTAATTCTTTATATAGTTGAACTTTTACTTTAGTCCTAGACTGTTACTGTTGTCCAACTTTAGTTTAATTTAGTTTCATTTTAACTTTAATACAACCATAAGCTGGAACAGCAAATTCTATGACCTCCAGAGTTGGTCACATTGTACTTAATAAAATATTCATTAAATTGTCGGTTGTATTTATATTTATGTATATGTGTCTAGGTAAATCTACAATTACTTTAACATTTAGTTATATTACACAAATGCTAACAAACGCACAGTTTTATAGTAGATTTGGTTTCTATACAATACTCGTATATACAGAAATACAGAATTACAGAATTACAACTGTCATGTTTTATTTTTCGGTTCGTTTATTTAAATCCCTTTTTTAACATGCATTTAGTTCTATAAAGTCTGTCTATACAAACGACCGCCATTGCGTCCGTCCGTCCGTTCGTCTGTTTAACTATCTGTTGTTGTATTTGTATAGCTGACTCTGGTAATTCCCAGCATACCATTCTAGGAGCGCTCGGAAAAAGGAGTCAGTACAGAGTCCAACTAAAAAGCATTTTCGGAGCGAAAGAAAAATTTGCTTGTTACTGTCCTGAGTCGGCACGAAGTATGACTCAGAAATTCCATTTAATTATGTGTGTACCAACGCGTTGTTGTCCTGTTATTTATGCTTTGAACAAAAAAGAAAACATAGCTGTACCACACAAGAATGATAAAAACAAGATTACACATTCCGCATGTTGTTCACAATACATTTTTGTTAATTTTGTTTATTATAAATTTCAAATTAATTTTTTTCCGTTTTTATATATTTTATTTAAATGAATTCCATTTTATTTTTTTTTTACTGTAAATATTTAATTTCTAATTAAGTTTATTTGTAAATGAATTCCCTCTTTGTTTAAGTAAAAACAATTTAAAAAAAAATATAATAAATGTGAACTTTTAATTTTTTGTATTTCAAATTGCAATGACTCTTTTCTGACATGATGTAAGAGCTCTCTCTGAGCCCGAAAACCCCTCATAAAAGACTCTTTTCTGACATTATCTAAGAGCTCTTGCTGAAGGAACATTTTCGAATGTAATGACCCTCTTTTTTGCAGGTTTTTGGAGCAATAATGATTGTTTTTTGGGCTCATAAAGAGCATAAACGCTCCGGAAAAGATGTCAGAAAAAACTCTTCTCGGACTCAGATGGCTTGCTGGGTTGTAGTTAAGGTTCTTAAAGTGTGTATTGGAACAGAGCTGGTAAACCAATATAAATTGATATTTAAAGGTATTTGTTTGTAGAGATCATATGAAATTTACCCCATTAAAGTAGTAAATCACAAGAAACATAAAAAGCGATTATGAAACCGTATCAATGGTTCAAAATTTCAGTCAACATATAATCAAACTTATTCGCTAGAGAATTGTTTGATTGCTAGCCACCAGCCCTGCTTTTCTATGTCTGTGTGTGTGTGTGTAGGTTTATAAATATTTTACCTACTTTTATGGTTGTTATTTAAATTGTATTTAATTTTTATCTATTTTTACAGTGATTTTTGTTGTAGTTTCTCTTGTAAAATGCTGTGCAAGTGCATGTCATTTTTGCTATTGCTATTGCTGATATTGTTGTAGTTGTTGTTGTTTTTGTATTCATTATTATCTCGTACATGTTGTAATTTGTCAAGCTTCGGTTTAATTTTCAAAACTACATGATTTAATTTTGTATTTTTTTTTTGGTTTTGTGTTTAAAAACAGCACCGAAAAAGATCAAATTGGATTAGTTGGAGATTAGATAGAACAATTTGGAATGCCTTTTGTGGTGTTTTTTAGGGGCTGTATATTAAAGATTTTTGTATAAAATAGTTCATCAAAGGCATTAGAACGGTCTATGGTTATACCTTAAGGTATACTTAATATTTATATATTTTTTATATTTGTACAACATTATTCAATTTTGCACATTTGTAAAAGTTTATTTAGTTTATCATCATACTGGCAAATAAAGAAAAATATCGGAATTTCAAAAAAAAAAAAAAAAAAGGAAATTCAAATTAAAATGTTAAATATGTTTGCATATAATCTAAAATACAGAATTAACAATGGCGCCATTCACAATCTTAAGCACAACATCATTGCATTTGCAGAAAGGTTTAGCATATTTTTGCTTTTCATAGCTTCAATATCATTGATGACCAATTGCTTTTAAAGTAATTGAGGGTTCATTAATTTCATGTAATAAATATAAAAGTCGTAGAGAAGGTAATACAATAAATAATAAAATAATTGCTGGTAAAATGGTTCAAATAATACCATAACATAACATAATAACAGGTTCGAATCCCAGTCAAGAAAAATTATCAAAAATAAAAAATTTTTTCAAGTTGTAAAACTTCAGTAAAAATAATTTAATGAAAATTAAATTTAATGAACTCAAAGCCTAACTAAAGAAATATCAAAAATTAAATATTAACAGTTCAACTAAAAATACTAATTATTATTTAAATGTTTGTATTAAAGCTACAACAAGTACGACTGGGATGTGATTTTATGAGATACTTTTAAGAAGATATAACTTGAAACATTCAGTAGTGATAAAAAAGCCATATAATGAATTTGAAATATATTTAAAAACGAATTTATATCTTGTTTTTCATTTCAACTAATTGTACTTTTTAATTTACTTTCTCTTTTAGGTAAGACGACACTATTTATTGACTTTTAATTGATTTTTAAACTATTAATCCTTCGCACCTACATAGAAGAATAAGGAACTACTGTCAATTTGGTAATATTTAGTATTTATTATTTTACAAACAATTTTATTCTATTTTCTTCGACCTTTTTGTATGATTTTTATTAAATAATTTTTAAGCTTGAGGTCACTTTTTGTTTTTTATAAAAGATTTTTTATTTTTGTATATAAATTACTCGATATTTCGATTTCCTTTGGAAATCTTAGATAGAAGGTATTATTACTAACGTTGAATGCAAAATGATGTATACTGTTAAATGTAAGTGGGGAAATATAAGAAGATCAAAATCAGATAAAAATCCGAACATCTACAATAACCCCCAATTTACAAACTGAGGAAGCCAGTGATATTAATATTGAATTTCCCATCAATGCATCAAACAATTTAGAACAGCTATCAAATTTAGGTATTTGTAAGTTTCTTTTTTATAAAGAAAACTGCCTTGACTAATTTTTGGAAAATCAAGTTTAGTATCATTTTATTTACACATAGACAAATTTGTTATTTTTAAATATCGAGTAATTTATATATAAAAATAAAAAATCTTTTATAAAAAATAAAAAGTGACCTCAAGCTTAAAAATTATTTAAAAAAAAAAATTATTTTACAAACTTACACAAGTATTTAATACAACACAAATATTTCAACTCAAACAATGTTTTGTAAGTCACCAGTACGTATGATTGATATTTAATTCGAGTTTGAAGTAAATATTACGTATACGACACCTGCATGTTTTTTGTATAAATAGCAGTCATTTTTCATAATTTGAGGAATTTTGTTTAGAAAATTGCACAGTTGACACTTTTTGTGGATAAAGCAATGAAATATTGGAAAACTTTTGTATTTCATTAATGCGACATGTTACAATCACAAAATGTTTGACTTCACCCTACTTAGCTGAAGACCTTTCGCTTATCATGGCTTTTAATTCAGAGCAAACAGATTTAGTTTCAGTTATAAAATTCGTTAAATCGTGGAATTCGTTATAGTGAGGGTCGTTATATCGAGGTTTGACTGTATAATGATATTTTTGGAAGCTTCAGTTTTTTTTTTTTTTTTGCATTACTTAGAACTGAATTATAATGAAATTTATGCACGATTTACTTTCTATTTATTCATATTTATTCCATAGACCAGCAACAATTTATTGTGAATGCTTAAAATGTCATATTTCAAAACAAATCATTGTTTTAATATACAATTGTTGCAATATATTTAAAATTAAGTTTCATTAAAACCATGAAAAGCTGCCTTTAAATTTTAAAGACTTTTTAATGATCACTCTAGTCATTTTCGTTAAGACTTTTGTTTTAAACATACGCCCAGTCTGATTCTTTAAAAGTATTTACTGCTGCTGATATTCATATGTATTGTCTGAAAATAATATGTAATATATCTCACAAGAATTACGGATTGAAAATTCTTATGCAATTAAAATAGTCTCAGAATGCTAGCAACCTTCAAAATGCCAGCCCCAAATTTGTTTCAGAATTGTCCAATATATGGTAAATTATTAAATAATTTTTCCAATTAAGAATTAAACATAGAGAATGGCTCAGTTCTTGTGTGGGGATGTATGATCACTTCTGGAGTTTAGCTATTGGATCCCAGGAACTATATTGATAGTTTAAAAACTCTTCTCCATCCCAGCCTGCAAAAAATGAGTATTTTAGAAAACTAAATTTATTTCTCAATAATGGTGACAACACACATTGCTGATGATGCCCTTGGCATCGCAGAAAATGTAAGCCAATGTGCCAATTACAGGGGGTGGCCAAATTATTAGTTACACATGCAAAATTGTTTAGTTTGAAGCCGTATACCATTTTAAAATAGTGGAAATTTATCCTTTTATTTGTTCTCTTAGGTAAATTAGGTGTTTCTAATTCAATTAAAAATAAATTCTTTCGTTTTAAAAACATATATTTGAGGAAAATAAATGTTACAAAATTTTTTGAAAAAAAAAATCTTAATATTTCGTAGAACCTTCTTTGGCATCAATTACAGCTTGCACACTTTTTTTGGCATGCTCTGAATGCATTTTGGAACATTTTATTTTAGTTCTTAATCGTGATGCCAGACTTTAATCAATTTAATCAAAATTGCATATTTCACACTTCACAACAGAATGACAGATAATGATCTACAACTGCACTCTAATGTCACCCATCATTGTTGACACTGCACAAAATATTTAACAGTATTACCAGAATTAAAATACGAAAACATCTGATACAAGAAATAAATTTATATACATATTAAAAGCGGTTGAATCTTAATAAATATAGTGTAACTAATAATTTGGCCAACCACTGTATATAAAAATATTACTTTACATGGGTATTCCCTATATTATTAATTAAAATAAACTCATATAATTAACAATTTTTCGTTAAGAACAAATCAAATATTACTCATACGTAGAGCTTCATGTATTCCTAGTTGAGCTTTCACCTAGTTTATCTTTCACTTTAACTTAATTAAAATTTCGCTGTAAATTAAATATTACTCATACGTAGATTTCATGTAGACTAGTCTTAGTTTAGCTTGCACCTTAACGTATACTTAATATTAAATAAATTGAAAATTAAATATTACTCATACGTAGATATTTATATACGCCTACGTTCTATATTCCACTACGAAGTGAAACTGAAATTGTTTTCAATGCCACATAGAAAATGTCACGGCCTTCTAGAAAACGAGTGAAACTTTTATTCTACGATGAACCAAACTGAAATTTATATTTTACTTTCCAAATTATTTTCACTAAAATTAGAACAAAAACTTAATGAAAATTTCACTTCCACTTCAGTTTACAAATGTAGAACCCCGGTGATAATCTTAGTTTAGCTTTCACCTTAACGTATAATTAATATTAAATAAATTGACAATTAAATATTACTCATACGTAGATATTCATGTATAGAGTTGTGCCTGGTCGTTCATTTCAGTGACCGGTCATTTTCGTTCATTTATCCAATCGGTCAATCGTTCACTTTGAACGAATGAATACAACCCTTATTGAATGTGATTTTCTTCATGTCTTTTCATTCCGTTCAATGAAGTGATCCGTTCATTTTAACCCGTTCGTTCATGAACGACACAGCTCTATTCATGTTGTCCTAGTTTATCTTCCACCTTAACGTATACTTAATATTAATTTAGTTGAAAATATTACTTATTCGTAAATCTTCATCTAGTCCTTGTTTAGCAACAATCATAGGAGTTTATGTATTCCCACTTAAGCTCTTTATATAATCCCAGTTTAGCTTCAATCATAAGTCATTATGTAGTTTGACTTAAGCTTCTAATGTAGGTTTTTATTTAGTCCAATAATACCACTAAAGATTCAATTAAAGACTTTAATTTAGTCCTAGTCAGCTTTAATTCGTAGGACTGTAGTAGTTTCGCTGAAGCTTTAATCGTAGGTTTTCTAGTAGACCTATTAGTGCCACTTGCGCTTCAATCATAGGACTTAATGTTGTGTTGTTTTAGTATCAATCGTAGGTCTGTTTGTAGTCGCACTTCACTCCCACTAAAGCTTTAATTGTAGATCTTTATAGTCAAACTTAATCTACGTAATCCCAGTTTAAAGTTAAATTCCACTGATTTTAAAAGATTTTTTTTTTATTAAAATTTTTCTTTATTTGGTTTTTCTACAATTGTACTAACAAAATAATAAAGTCAATAAAAAATATAAAATTCATATAAGAAAACATCGCAAAGGCCTGCCCACATTACATGACAATTTATTGTTTCTTGGGGGTACCGTAAGCAATGGCGTGACTGGTAGCAGAACCACCTTCGCCAGTGCTGAAGGCGTTGGCAATGGCAATAGTGGCACCGGTGTTGTCACCAAAGTTAATGGGGAAGAAAGTGCCGACGGGAAGAGGTTTCTGTTCCTTCTTGGAGGGAGCAGCAGCCTTGGCTGGTTTCTTGGCAGTATAGTGACGACGAGCTGGGCCGCGAGTAACAACTGGAGCAACATATTCCTCCTCCTCTTCTGGTGCTTCAACGGCTTCTTCGGAGGCAGCAACTAAACCGGTATCTTCAGCAGATTGCTCCAATTCAACGGGAGCTTCAACAGCAATAGCAACTTCTTCGGGGACTAAAGCTTCATCAGCATCATCCAAGCTGAGGTCACGTGGTTGCTTGGCAGCCTTATCGGACACTTCATTTTCTTCGGCTACAATATCAACATCAGCGGGAATTTCGAAAGTTTTTACAGTCTCTTCAGCAACGGGATAGGCGGCTGCTTCACTCAAAACATCTTCACCCTGTTCGCCAGCAGCCGCTTCGAAGGCAACAGCGGGACCGGCAGCATTAATATCAGCTTCAGCATGTTCATAATCTGTAATAAGAAGAAAACAACAGAAATTTTTGTTAAATTATTAGCTGTCTTTGGGAGTAGAAGTGACTGTTAAATGTACCTTGCAAAAAGCTACCAGTGGCAACAGATTCACCAGCCACCACAGCTTCAGCTCCTTGTGTCGAACGGGCAAACGGTGAAGTATGCATATATTGAACATGCATCATACGTTGGGGAGCAGCTAGATATTGAGCTGGGCGCTGGTAGTAAATCACTCCTAATAGAAATATAAATTTTAGTTGGATTATATTTGGGCAGAATTTAAAAAGTGTTTCACATATGAATAATTGGTATAAAGAAAGAATTATTGAGATATTTTTCTGAATGTTGTTGAAATATGATTGAGTTTGGTCCTAATACTCAAAAGATTAGTCTGTTTCTCTGTGTGTAAGTCGCTAGTCTGTCTGTATAAAACGGTTGTCTTTAGTATAATACGGTAATCTTCATTAGTATAAAATCTAAAATTTTTAAGTAAGCTAGCAAAATGTTTAAATTTTAGGTAGTTTTTATACCCACCACCAAAAAGATAAAAGTTATATTAGGTTTGTCATTTCATTTGTAACATATCGAAATATTGATCGTAGAAACAAAGAGTCTATTCTATTCTGGGTCCTTGTAAGATTCTAAGACGATTTAGCCATGTCCGTCCGTCTGTCATTCTGCCCGTCTGTTGAAGGCACAATAAAGCTTGGAAAAAACAACGTAGAACAATCAAATTTTTCTTAAACATTCCTTGTTTCACCGAAATGTTTGGCATTGAAAATGGATAAAATCGGTTTAGTAGGATCCCAGTTATGAAGTTTCACAAATATTATATTCAAATATAATGCAGATAATATTATAAAATTTTGCACACTTTACCTCCTGGCCCACGATGTCGAACGATAACGTTCGCTTAGATAAAACTTAAGACACAAACTTGATTGTGAAATAAACAAACTTGATTGAGTAAAAAATAGATACGATAAAAAGTTTGTGTCTTAAGTCTTATCTAAGCGAACGTTATCGTTCGACATCGTGGCCAGGCGGTTAATTTTTTTATAGAAAGACAAATCCTGTTGAAAATACTAAGTGATTCAAGTAGAGATACTTTTTTTCTGTCGTATTGTTTTTTTGTTTAATATTGTTTGGCACTTCATAATGGAAAGACTTATGCCTGAACAACGTGCACTTTGTTCAACTTATGATCAATATAATCGGTACTATTGAGTGTACTATTCGCAACACCATCAACCATTTGGAGACCCAGCATTAATTATTAAATAATATTCGACCGATTACACCAGGTCCAGCACGCTGTGAAGAAAATATAGCGGCCGTAAATGAGAGTGTACACGAAGACCGTGAAGAGTCGATTCGGTGCCGTTCGCAGCAACTCGGACTGACGTATGGAACGACTTGGCACATTTTACAGTTGAAATCTTAAATTGAAAGCGTACAAAAAAGAGCTTGTGCTGCAATAAATGAAGCCGCTCAACCTTCCCAAGCAACATCACTTTGCACTATGGGCTCTTGAAAAGTTCCAAAAATATCCGATGTTTCCGAGATAAATTTTCTTCAGCGATGAGGCCCATTTCTGGCTCAATGAGTGTGTAAACAAACAAAATTGCCGCATTTGGGATGAAAAGCAACCTGAAGAGATTCAAGAACTGCCACTTCATCCAGAAAAAAACAACAGTTTGGTGTTGTTTTTTGGGTCGATGGGAATCATCGGTTCATATTGCTTTAAAACTGATGCCGATAAGAACGTAACCGTCAATGGTGACCATTATCGTGCCATGATAACCGACTATATGATGCCTGAAATTGAAACTATTGATCTCGGCGACTTTTGGTTGCAGCAAGACGGCACCACTTGCCACACATTGCATCAATCAATGGATTTATTGAGAAAACACTTCAGTGAGCATATAATTTTACGTTTTGGTCCGGTCGATTGGCCACCACGATCGTGTGATATCACACCATTAGACTTCTTCCTGTGGGAATATGTAAAGCCTAAAGTTTATGCGGACAACCCCGCTTCGATTCAGGGCTTGCAGGAAGACATCATGTTTGTCTTTTGCCAGTTACCAGTCGAAATGCTCGAACGAGTCATTGAAAATTGGACTCAACGGAAAGACCATCGGTGACGTAGCAACGGCCAACATTTGATAGACATAATTTTCAAAAAGTAAATGCCAAAGAATGCTCTTTCAAATGACAGTAAACATTCCCCATTAAATTTGAATTTTCTGTGTTTTTTTTTTTTTCTTTAAAAAAGTAGGGAACCTCGAAATTTATCACGCTTTATGAAAAGGAGTTGTGTTGCTCGAACGTGTCATCAAAAATTGTACTCAACGAACCTCGAAACGGCTCACTCTTTGTTTATGCAAAAACTATACTCTTGGATTTTGTAAAGGATAATCCATAATTGGCTATAGCCACTTCCGAAAACAACCAATACCTATAAAATTCTTGTATATATCATTACTGAAATGAAACTCAAATAAAAATTAGTTGCAAGTATTAATAAATCACACTACTGGTATTTGGATGGTGGCTATATAAGAGAATAACAACTCTTAGTTGGTTTTGAAAAGTCTTTTTTGCAAAGTCAAAGTTTTGCATAAATTTATATATGTGACCCGGCATATGAAAAGGTGGCTTATGACTCAAACAAGAAATTGCGCGACACAGCTGTTAAAGATAAACAATGCATTTTGTCAGTTTCTTAGTAATTTTTCTTTTGCATTATGAACAGTCATGCCCAAAAGGCAACCAAAAAAGGTAAAAGAGCATAAATGAGATAAGTTCGTGTGTGTGTATATAAAGAGCGATGCGTTTTTGCAGCGTTCAATCCTGTCTTTAAATTTTTCAATTCCATTTATTATCTTGATGCTGGATTTTCAATAAAATTCTGTTTTTCTTTCATTTGTGCTCTTCTTTCTCTACATTTTTAGTACACTTCTAAGCAAGTGTACGTGAAAGAGCGTCTCGAAAACTAACGAAACCAAAACAAAAAAGTGGAAACATTTTTTTGAGTCATAAGCCACCTTTTCATAGGCCGGGTCATATATTTTCAGAAAGACTATTGTTTTGTTGGTTTTGGAGTTTTGGGGATTTAACTTTAGAGATTTCACTGTAATTTTTTTTTTGAGAATTTCAAACCCGGCTGTGAATTTAAGACATTTTTTTTAAATTTCCAAATACGAGTATGTTGTTCATTTTGGAGAATTTCTATTTGTATTGTACTTTTTGAAATTCTTATTATTTTATTTTCATTTCTATTTGAATAATTCAAACAAAAAAGTTTATTTTTTTTTTCAAAATGCAAGGCAAAAATTTTTCACTTGTTATTTAATATTTTTTTTTAAATATTTTTTTTTTTTTTTTTGTTTCCCAACTAACACTTTAAACTTTTTATATTTTCAAATATTTTTTTATATTTAAAATTTATTACACATACTTTTTTGAGCTGGCAAAGCACTGCTGCTGGCAATGAGGCCTACAATAACAGCCAAAACAAGACTAGCACTGAATTTCATGTTGATTTGAAAAGTTTTTTTTTTTTTGTGTTGAAATACGCGAACAGAACTGGAGCTAAACTTATCACTTAAGTTTCCACCAAAGAAATAATGTCTTACCCTTGATTTGTGTTCGATTTATATACGTTCCCGATGGCTTAGAAATATTATGGAGTGACAAAAATTAAAAAAAAAAAAAAAAAAAAAAAAAAAAAACAAAGACAAAAATAAAATTATAATAAAACAATAACAAACTGGGATGGCAAATAAATGTATGTACATAGTTTCAATTTCATGAATATTTGCTGCTAATGTCTGTGAATTTTATGGTTTTTAATCATGTTTATTAATCATGTTTGTTGTTGTTGCTGTTGTTGCTATTCTTCTACCATAATTTGTAGCTGTACGTTAGCCATACTGTCTTATTAGTTTATTCATTTATTCGTTTTTGCTATTTATTTAACATTCATAATGTGTTCTATAAAGTTCATCGTTAAACTGATTTGCTGCTGTGAATTGTTAGTTTTATTGTGGTTAATTTTTGTATAATCTTGTCTATAACGAATTTTTCAATGTTTTTTGTGTATATAGTAAATTTCTGGCTAATTTGGTATTTGCTATTTATTTGTTGAAGTTCTTTTAAGTACGTTTTTAACCAACAAATTCATTCAACTGTTTTTTACAAACTGTTACACGCCGGCTAGCTATTCAAATAATATAAATTCAGAAATCTTACAATAAGCTTTATGTCAACAACAAACCTACCCGGGTATATATACAGTGAAAGCTCCACAGGCGGACAGCCCTAATAGGCGGACATCTCCGCTAGACGGATGATTTTCTAGGTCCCGTGAATTAGGTCGTATTTTTAGTACTAATTCATCTCCCCTGAACGGACGCTCCCTTGGACGGACGCGGACACCTGTTTTTCCAAAAACATATCCCATAGTAGAACACATATACATATATTCGAAAGACAAAGCTGAGCAAATTTTTGTATTTTGGTTCATCACCTTTTCATTCTATGTGCAAAGAAAACAGATTTAAGGATAGAGATTACATTTGTCTTTATTGAGTGTGTATTTTCAAACTTAATCAGATTAACATTGCTTAGTGCGGTAATTCCCCGATTTATTGTTTTATGTATGTAATTTGATGAGATGTTCGTAGACAAAATCTAAATTGAGATTCCACTTTTTTTTTCTTTTGTCAAAGTTAAAAGTTAGTGTGTTTCAAAATCACAAGATATTACGATGGATGATCCACCAAATTTTCATTCATTAAAACATTAATGAATTTAGAGAGCCACTATGAAGAAATATGGAAAAAACAAGCAAGCAAACTTTAAACAAACAACAATACAAAAATTTGTTAGATCTTAATAATATTTCTTGCCTTTATATGTAACTAGCAGACCGCCCCGGCTTCGCTCGGTATTTACTATTGATTTGTATTTCATAGAATAAGATGTATTCACAACCTGCCTGCTCTTATTTATTTGCAAATTTGTACAGCATACTTTAGGGGACTTTTTTTTCAAATGTTGAATTTTTTCAGGAAAAAATCATAACTGGAGAATGGCTAGACCGATTTTGGATTTCAAAATCAACTAACCATCATCACTCCTCCCTGTACCTTCCCTAAAAATTTTATGGCAATCGGTCGAGCCGTTCTCGAGTTATGGAGTGACAATCAAAATGTACACTTATTTTTATATATATAGATTTAATTAGCTACTCTGAATATAAATAAAAGTATGTACAAACATACATATGTATGTATGTATGTTGTATATGAATAGCGGAAAAATAAACGTTTAATGAAAATATTTTTGAAGTTTGTTTGTTATCACAGTTATCGTAGTCACTAAATAATAAACAGATAAATATGTTAATTTTATCCCGACGTATTTTAACAAACTATCCCTTGGACGGACACCTCCCCTAGGCAGACAAAAATGCCTCGACGGTCGGTGTCCGCCTATGGAAGCTTTCACAGTATTCAATTTAATATATTTTCGCCACCATTTGAGCTATCATCGACTTGAAATTTAGAATATGCTCCTAAATAATTGTTTTTTTTTTTAGTTATTTAAAAGACTATCACCCCTATCGTGAATAAAAATTTCACATGAAATTTGTTCCCTTTTATTTTTTTAACATCGAATTTTAATAGGAAAAATACAACAACAAATGGTCTTACAACGTGTCAGTTTATTGTAGGTTACTACCATGTGTACATCCAGAACCTTGGAGTAACAAAATTATTTAGGGACAATAGCAATGCAAGATGTATAGACGTATTTAATCTTACCTCAATTTTATACACTTTTGTAAAAATTATAAAATTAGGTAATATTTTCATCAAGCTCTAGTTAGATCATACTTTTATTTGGTAATAAATGTTTATAACTTCTTGTTAATTTACTCTATTATTTAATTAAGGTCTCAAGCGCACTTGCTTAATCTGCCGGAATCAACTTTAATAATGACTAGAGTTCATAAAAGTTGGCATTTTGAAGTAGTACACTGAAAAGTAATTACACAGTGAAATTAGCCAATTCTTCAAGGAGATTTACATGACAATGAAAATAGCAATAAACCACCTAATGCCCAAGAAAGACAAAAGATCTCTTATTAATTTAATTTTTTGAGTCAACAATTATGCGTATACGCATATACTTATAGAACATGTACATTAGGGTTATAACTTTTTTTTTAGTGCAAAATACCACTCCAGTACCATGTGGTGAATGTTGTTCTGATAATAAAAAAAAACTGTTTTTTATGTTGATTCGGTGAAAAAAGCGATTTTAATTTTTATTTTTGAAAAATTAAAATTTTTCATTATTGAACAAAAATACTAGGAATTATAAGATATAAACTTTAAGTTTATGCCCCTATTGCCGTTCTCAACTCAACTAAGTTTGGTCGTCTGTCAGTCAACCCGACTTTAACTCAACCAAATTATTTTTTGGTATTGTGTAACACAACGATTTTTAGTTGTAATTGTTATGGCGTTGCCGACATGAAATATCGATTTCATGTTGGCAACACCATGAATTTTATTTGTAAAGTGAAGAAAAAAAACGCAAAAAAATCAAGTTTTTATAAAATAAAAAGAATGGATTTAAGTGTGGATTATTTTTTGAAGACGAAAATCATGACGCTAATACAAATGTTCTACGTATACGTAGAAAAATACGCGATGATTCCAATCCTCTTGAACTACCCAGTGCGAAGTAAGAAATTTCCAAAATAAGTAACAAATATGTTTGTATAATAAGTATTATTTTTCATAGAGGCAATTTTCTTTTGCTTAATTTGCAAAAGCTGCTTGTTTATTTCATAATTTTTATAACTGTTTTTCTCCAAATCTTTAATACTTTTTTAAAGTTTAGCTTTTGTCTCGCATTGTTTTCTCAGAAGTTTTATTTTCTTGGCTGGTGTGTTTATTATCTTAGGTTCATTTGTAACGATTTGTTTCATGTCGAGATTTTGAGGAGTTTCTAAAGCCTGACTTGTTGACGGACCAACGTTTTCAACGCCGAAAGTGGAATTTCTTGTGAAGGACCACCACCTGCTGCTTGTTGGTTTTGTTTATTATTAGCAAGTTTTTTCTTGCTTTGTAATGAATCCAAACCTATATGAAGTAAAAATTCTAATAAAATATCTGTTTACAATAATTAAAATGTCATATACTTACACGTTGCCATTCGAAGGATGTTCTTGTAGGTGGGCCCAAGCTATTCAATTCTATTGTAAATCCTTCCCACGCTTCCTTACACTGAGTTTTAGTCATCTCAAATTTTTGCTTTCCTTTAGCAATTTCTGGATTTTTTTCCATCAGCTGCACAAGTCGCTCAAATTGGGCTTTGGTTGTTATTTTGACTGTCCTACGTATGTGTATTAATCATTTAATTAATTATATTAAGATCAAAAAACACCTATACTTACGATTTTTCCATTTTTTATCTTTTTTGTATTATTTTTTTTAAAGGAAATGTATTAAAAATTTCATTTAAATCTATAACCGACAAAGTCTCAACTGCTAATAAGCAGTTGTGTATATTTATCGTTTTTGTCAACCAAACTCATCCAAAATGGTGAACCGCAATACTATTAAACACAACCAAAAAATCAGTCGCACAACCAAAAAAGTCAACTACATTTAAGTTGTGAATGCCAATACCGATTTATGAAAGACGACCAAATTATTAAAAAAGTTGTGAACCGCAATAGGGGCATTAATGTGCGTATGGTTTTACACTGTTGATATATATCCTGTATCACTTTAGTCGCACGCTCGGCGAATATGTTGCTGCGCTGATGATCCTTAATTTTAGACGGTTCTATTACCCAATGCCTTAAAAAGCATTCATTAGCTTTCGTGAAGTTTTTTAAAGATTTACTTAATGCTTCAAAATCATTCTCGTTGAAGCAATGACCACCAAACCAAATTTCAAACCCGGAAGCACAACCGTCTAATTTTTCTTTTTATAAGCTCCAAGCGAATGGTTCTTTATTTAGCTTGGTCCACAAATTATGTTACTCCTTAGACATTTTAACATACCTTTCCTCTTTATATTTATTTGCTTTGCATAAAGCGATAAATCTTCCGATAATAATTTCTTCCTTTGGTATCTTGTTCAACTCACTTAAAGGTATTTCGACTTTTTGTATTTTTTTACATTTTTCAATACCATCCTTATTTTTTGTAAAATTCTTTGAACAGATTTTTGATTTTTTTACAACAGATATTTTACATTTTTTATACTTCATTTTAAGAACCAACAGAAATAATTAGCGAAATTTCACATTTGTAATAACAAGGACTTTACGACCTATTTAGGTATTTAAGACAAAAGCAAGAGTAACTGTTTTAATGGAAAAAAATAAATATGTAAATAAGAACAAATCTTTAACCCGTTCGGTGCGGAAACTTTTTTCACGATAGAGGATAAGTGACGGCATATTTTTTAATATTTTTTTCATGTCCCACACGGCTATGCGGTGGTATTTTTGATATTTGCAAAAATTGTAAAAAGTTATTACCCTAATGTACATACATATTTCAATATTTCTCTTTTCTAGCATGATAAAAAAAACATATAACAAGGAAAGATACCAAACTAAATCTACAAAACGTTTAAAGATAAAATTACTTTTGTTGGTACAAATGTATAAGGTAAATTTATAAAATAAATTTATATGAAATAAAATTCGCAACCAAATATCATTTTAATATCAATTTTATATTTAAAAATTTGCTATTTATAGTAATTTTCGCTTTGGTAAATTTGCTATTTATAGTAAGTTTGCTATTTATTTGTTTTTTTTTTATAAACAATGTTATATTTAAAAATTTGCTATTTATAGTAATTTTCGCTCTAGTAAATTTGCTATAATAGTAAATTTGCTATTTATAGTAAGTTTGCTATTTATTTGTTTTTTATAAAATTTATATTTACATTTTAAACCAATAAATCCATTCAACTCTTTATCGCAAATATCAACGTTATATTAAAAATTTGCTATCTATAAACATTTTCGCTATAGTAAGCTTGCTATTTATTTGTTTAAGTTCTTTTAAGTACGTTTTAAAGTAATAAAATCATTCGCAAATATCATTCTAATATCAATTTTATATTTTAAAAATTTGTTACTTATAGTAATTTTCGCTCTAGTAAATTTGCTATTTATAGTAAGTTTGCTATTTATTTGTTTTTTATAAAATTTACATGTACATTTTAAACCAATAAATCCATTCAACTCTTTATTGCAAATATCAATTTTATATTTAAAAGTTTGCTATTTATAGTAATTTTCGCTCTAGTAAATTTGCTATTTTGTTTAAGTTCTTTTAAGTACGTTTTAAAGCCATAAAGCCATTCAGCTGTTTATCACAAATATTATTCTTATATCAATGTTATATTTAAAATTTGCTATTTATAAAAATTTTCGCTATAGTAAATTTGCTATTAATAGTAAGTTTGCTATTTATTTGTTTAAGTTCTTTTAAGTACGTTTTAAAGTAATAAAATCATTCGCAAATATCATGCTAATATCAATTTTATATTTAAAAGTTTGCTATTTATAGTAATTTTCGCTCTAGTAAATTTGCTATTTATAGTAAGTTTGCTATTTATTTGTTTTTTATAAAATTTACATGTACATTTTAAACCAATAAATCCATTCAACTCTTTATCGCAAATATCAATTTTATATTTAAAATTTGCTATTTATAAACATTTTCGCTAAAGTAAATTTGCTATTTTGTTTAAGTTCTTTTAAGGACGTTTTAAAGCCATAAAGCCATTCAACTGTTTATTACAAATATTATTCTCATATCAATGTTATATTTAAAAGTTTGCTATTTATAGTAATTTTTCGCTCTAGTAAATTTGCTATTTATACTAGATTTGCTATTTATAGTAAATTTGCTATCTATTTGTTTTTTATAAAATTTCTTTAATATACATTTTAAACCAATAAATCCATTCAAATATCAATTTTATATTTAAAATTTGCTATTTGCAGAAATGTTCGCTCTAGTTAATTTGATATTAATAGTAAATTTGCTTTTTATAATAATTTTGTTTTATTTGTTTAAAATCTTTTAAGTACTTATAAACTGATATATCGTTTCAACTTTTTATCGTAAATATCATTCTAATATCAATTTTGTATTTAAATTATCGTAAATCTTAAATTTTTTTTCTCATTTCCATAAAAAACTAATTTTACAATTTGATTTCAATTTCGCATTTAAACAGAAATTTGCCATTTATTTTATTGCCTGAACAAAAAAATATACAAAATTCATTGATATAAATTGCCAATAATATCGTTAACATTTCATGCTAATCCTTTTGGCTTGATAACAATTCCAGGCACTCTTCCTCTCTCTCTCTCTCGCTCTTGCTCTCCCTGGCTCGTTTTGTCAGGCATATAGTTTATGCACTTGTCCTGGGCTTTTCTTTTTTCTTTTGCTGCTTACACATATGAGTAGATTTTATGCATTTTAAATGACAAAATATATTTATTTAGTTTTTGTGTGGCATAATCTATTGTGTTTGTGTGTGTGTTTTTGCCAAACTCTTTTTAGATTTTTAGCATTGTATTGTATAAATGTATTTATATCATTTTAAACTCCATCTCTAAAGCTTAGAAGTTTATTTCGTATGTTGCATAAATATTGCTTTTTTGCTCAATAGCCAGCCATACGATTTAATATCAGTTTACGTTTATATAAATATTCATGGATATTAAGGATATAAGTAGATAAAAGTGTAGCTTTAGCAGCTGCAGAAGGTTGGTTAAAAATCCCTTATATGTTGGCTTGTGTATTGGGAGAGTTTTATATATGAGAGTGCTTACAGCTGGCAGTGATTTTAGTGTTGATTATTTAACCACCCCTGCCCCCACTTCTATACACTGTGTTTTACCCCTGCCTTTTAGGCTTTAGATAGTTTGTATCAGTTATTTGCATAAATTTTTCTCCACTCAACCAATCTTTATGTAATTTAGATTATTTGTAAAGTTTAATTTTATCTTTTAGCATTTGTATTTGTTTTTGCATAAATATAAGAATTTTATGTTTTGCTGGTAGATTTAACATTGATGACTTTCAATAAAAATTAATTACTGCAATTGTTTCCATTGTCAGTGTTTGGTAAATAAAGTTTAGAAAATAAATAATGGCTGGTGATAAAACGAAACACAGCGCAGACACACTTTATCTTAAATAATAAGTTGGAAATATTGCGTAAATAAATGCTTATAAAAATTCATTAAAAATTGATTTCTTTAAGGTAATTAAATAAATTATTCTTATTTGTTTAAATAGAATATGGTTTAGAACAATAAAATTAAAAAAGTGAATATAAGCCACTTTAAAAAGGCTGTAGATCCCATTTTATAAATCCATATGAAAAGCTCTACAGCCAATTTTATAAATCCATATAAAAAGTGGACTTTTGCTCGACTTCATTTTCAATTATATTTCCCAATTTTTCAGATAATTTTTAATTATTATTTCTAAAATACAAATGCCGCAGGTATGACAAAACTAACACTCTATTTTTAGTTAAATTTTAATATTTGATGCTCCCTCCTCTAAACTTTACAAATTCACCTCGTATTTTCAAACAGTCTACATACATATATACGACTTCTTTGGCAAACTAATAAAAACAAATAGAAATTTATTCAATACTCAATTTATACCTTAAGAAATTTGCAAACTTTTACGAAAACGACAAAGTCTAGATAGTTTTTGTAAACAGTGTTTATTGAATTTAATTGGCTTTGAAGTGAAGATAAATTTACAAATAACTAAAAGGCAAATACAGGTAAAGGATTTTCTTTAGACACTCAAAGTAAATAAAGTAAAATAGAAATAAAATTACTAACATATTTTAAACAATTTCCAAAAAAAAACACTTTAATTCGCCATATTCCAATTAACAAGCAAATTCTTTTATGTTGCTTTTAGAACCTAGTTGCCACCTCTTTAAAGTTGCTTAAGTATCCTACAATAAACACTATTTGCAACATGTTTAGGCAAAGCACAACAAGTATAGAATAATGCAAGTAGCTAGACGAACAACAGCAGCCAACAACAGGATGTTCTGTAGCATCACATTGAGGTTTCGGCATTGAAGCAAAACAATGTCTGCAGATAATGATGATGTTATTATCGTGCTACAGAGAGCTGACTTCTATAATGATTTCAAAGAAGATAATGAGAATGTAGTTAATGTTACTGATGCTGATCCATATGTACATATTCATGAGGGGTATGTGTTTTTGTTGACTTGGATAAAAGACAAAAAAATAATATGTAAAAGATTTTATTTTTTGAATACATACTACTTAAATCAGTTTTAAACACACTTTTACTATTTGTCTGTAAAATCACTGCTAAATCTTTGGGAATAGCAGGCAATACAATTAGAAATGTACAGCAATTTACTATAGATGGTAAATTTACTATATGTGGCAAATTTACTATAAATAGCAAATTTAATTTAGTTGGCAAATTCAGTACAGATAGCAAATTTACTATAGATGGCAAATTTACTATAGTTTGCAAATTTACTATAGAAAGCTAATTTACTATAGTTAGAAAATTTACTATAGATGGTAAATTTAATATAGTTGGCAAATTTACTATAGTTGGAAAATTTATTATTATTGGCATATTTACTATAGATAGCAAATTTACTACAGATAGCAAATTTACTATAGGTAACAAATTTACTATAGTTGAAAAATTCACCATAGTTGGAAAATTTATTATTATTGGCATATTTACTGGAGATAGCAAATTTACTAAGTTTGCAAATTTACTATAGTTGGCAAATTTACTATACATGGCAAATTTCCTATAGTTTGCAAATTTACTATAGTTGGCAAATTTACTATTATTGGCATATTTACTATAGATAGCAAATTTACTATAGTTGGCAAATTTACTATACATGGCAAATTTCCTATAGATTTTATTTTTTGAATACATACTACTTAAATCAGTTTTAAACACACTTTTACTATTTGTCTGTAAAATCACTGCTAAATCTTTGGGAATAGCAGGCAATACAATTAGAAATGTACAGCAATTTACTATAGATGGCAAATTTACTATATGTGGCAAATTTACTATAAATAGCAAATTTTATTTAGTTGGCAAATTCAGTACAGATAGCAAATTTACTATAGATGGCAAATTTACTATAGTTTGCAAATTTACTATAGAAAGCTAATTTACTATAGTTAGAAAATTTACTATAGATGGTAAATTTAATATATTTGGCAAATTTACTATAGTTGGAAAATTTATTATTATTGGCATATTTACTATAGAAAGCTAATTTACTATAGTTAGAAAATTTACTATAGATGGTAAATTTAATATAGTTGGCAAATTCACCATAGTTGGAAAATTTATTATTATTGGCATATTTACTGGAGACAGCAAATTTACTAAGTTTGCAAATTTACTATAGTTGGCAAATTTACTATACATAGCAAATTTCCTATAGTTTGCAAATTTACTATAGTTGGCAAATTTACTATTATTGGCATATTTACTATAGATAGCAAATTTACTATAGTTTGTAAATTTACTACAGATAGCAAATTTACTATAGCTTGTAATTTTACTATAGTTGACAAATTTACCATAGTTGAAAAATTTACTATAGATAGCAAATTTACTATAGCTTGCAAATTTACTTAGATGTCAATTTTGTTATAGTTGGAAAATTTACTATAGGTGAAAAATTTACTATTATTTGCATATTTACTATAGTTAACAAATTTACTAGATTTGGAAAATTTACTACACATGGAAAATTTGCTAATGTTTGCAAATTTAATATAGATGTCAATTTTATTATAGATGACAAATTTACTACATAGACCAATTTACTATAGTTTGCAAATTTACTATAGTTCGCAAATTTACTGTAAATGTCAATTTTATTATAGTTGGAAAATTTACTATAGGTGAAAAATTTACTATTATTGATATATTTACTATAGTTTACTAAAGTTGGCAAATTTGCTATAGTTTGCAAATTTACAACAGATTGCAAATTTACTATAGTTGGCAAATTTACTATAGGTAACAAATTTACTATAGTTGAAAAATTCACCATAGTTGGAAAATTTATTATTATTGGCATATTTACTGGAGATAGCAAATTTACTAAGTTTGCAAATTTACTATAGTTAGCAAATTTACTATACATGGCAAATTTCCTATAGATTTTATTTTTTGAATACATACTACTTAAATCAGTTTTAAACACACTTTTACTATTTGTCTGTAAAATCACTGCTAAATCTTTGGGAATAGCAGGCAATACAATTAGAAATGTACAGCAATTTACTATAGATGGTAAATTTACTATATGTGGCAAATTTACTATAAATAGCAAATTTAATTTAGTTGGCAAATTCAGTACAGATAGCAAATTTACTATAGATGGCAAATTTACTATAGTTTGCAAATTTACTATAGAAAGCTAATTTACTATAGTTAGAAAATTTACTATAGATGGTAAATTTAATATAGTTGGCAAATTTACTATAGTTGGAAAATTTATTATTATTGGCATATTTACTATAGATAGCAAATTTACTATAGTTGGCAAATTTACTATAGGTAACAAATTTACTATAGTTGAAAAATTCACCATAGTTGGAAAATTTATTATTATTGGCATATTTACTGGAGACAGCAAATTTACTAAGTTTGCAAATTTACTATAGTTGGCAAATTTACTATACATGGCAAATTTCCTATAGTTTGCAAATTTACTATAGTTGGCAAATTTACTATTATTGGCATATTTACTATAGATAGCAAATTTACTATAGTTTGTAAATTTACTACAGATAGCAAATTTACTATAGCTTGTAATTTTACTATAGTTGACAAATTTACCATAGTTGAAAAATTTACTATAGATAGCAAATTTACTATAGCTTGCAAATTTACTTAGATGTCAATTTTGTTATAGTTGGAAAATTTACTATAGGTGAAAAATTTACTATTATTTGCATATTTACTATAGTTAACAAATTTACTAGATTTGGAAAATTTACTATACATGGCAAATTTGCTAATGTTTGCAAATTTAATATAGATGTCAATTTTATTATAGATGACAAATTTACTACATAGACCAATTTACTATAGTTTGCAAATTTACTATAGTTCGCAAATTTACTGTAAATGTCAATTTTATTATAGTTGGAAAATTTACTATAGGTGAAAAATTTACTATTATTGATATATTTACTATAGTTTACTAAAGTTGGCAAATTTGCTATAGTTTGCAAATTTACAACAGATTGCAAATTTACTATAGTTGGCAAATTTACTTTAGTTTGAAAATTTACTACACATAACAAATTTGCTTTAGTTGGAAAATTTATTATAGATAGAAAATTTACTAGTTTAGCGATTTTTACAGGTTTATTTAATTCGGTTTTTACTCATTTATTATCATTTTTATTATCTCAGTTGGGTGCTAAAGTTATTTCTTTTTAACCACTTCCACTCCTTACCGACTTTGTTCTTCCCTCAAGTATACAAAATCTTTACATTGAAGTATGTATTTCTATTTATATTTTCTACTGTAAATAAGAGTAACTTCTTTTTTGCTTCATCACTTGCTGATGTTGCTGATGCACTTTTCTTGTATTGAAAAGACGTAGAGGAGCGCTCTTGTTGTTGAAATGTATCCACTTGAGTATTTTGTTTATCCAATTGAAATGTTTTAGTTAAAATGAATACAAATAATGTTTATTTTATACACACCAAATTGCAAACGAACAGCAGCAATAGCAACATTATTATTTCATGGGGGTTAAAATAAGACTTTATTTAAAAATTTGCTTTTATAAAATCAAAGAGGGTTGCCTTTAAAGTGTTGTAAATAAATTTCTATATATAAATCAAAAGTTAGATTTTGAATTTATATTAAAGCTAAATGTAATGAAAGAAAATCTTCAAAACAATTACAATCAATGAAGTGCATTCTTTGTAAGATTTTTTTTCTTTTGCTTTGGCTATGTTGTCTTTGAAACTTTTTCTATTTCCGGCTTGACCACCATCATCACACAAGCAGACTTACATATGTCTAGAAGTTTTTATTCTAAAGATATTTAAGAAGCAACTCACAGGAAAAACTCTTGTAGACATAGGCCAACAATGTTAAAGAATTTTTGCTCTGGCTCCAAATAAAAAAAGTTTTTTATAAAAAATCAAATCTTGCAATGAAATGAACGGTAACATGGTTGTTTGAACATGCTTTATAGTCACGTTTTGAGATTTTCATGTATGTCCAGCCATATTTCAGGATAAATGTCAACTGTTTTCAGGAGGGGCCGCAAAAAATAACAGTAAACTAATACCTAACAAGGACAGCTTAAGCTTGAAAAGTTATATGTGAGAAAATGTCAAGAAAGGGTGGCAAAAAAAACTAGTAGAGAAAAAAATCTTGGCGTCCAGCACACATTTTAGAAAATGAGATAAAGAAAACTGAATATCTTAAAGTGTGTTTTTAACAAGAACTGCAATTAGAAGGAACAAAGATTTAAACAGAAAATTTAACGGAAATTGCTCATAAAGACTCTTAAAAAAAATTACGACTTTACTATAAAAAGTTAATTTTTGATTGAAGATAAATTTAGACTCTAGGAAGACTCAAGAATGAAGCTAAATTGTAATTATAGAAAGATCCTCGATTGAAAATAGAAAAAAAGCACGATTGAAGCTAAAAAGATCCACGATTGAAGCTATAAAGATCCACTATTGAAGATAGAAAGACCCACGATTGAAGCTAGATAGATCTACGATTCAAATAAACACGATTGAAGCTGTAAAAATCCATGTTTGAAGCTAGAAATATACACGTTAGAAGCTAAAAAGATCCACGATTGAAAATATAAAGACCGACGATTGAAGCTAGAAAGATCCACGATTGAAGCTATAAATATCCATTTTCGAATCTAGGAAGATCCACGATTGAAACTAAAAAGATCTACGATTAAAGCTAGAATGATCCATGATTGAAAATAGAAAAACCGGCGATTGAAGCTAGAAAGATCTACGTTTGAAAGACCCACGATTGAAGCTGGAAAGATCCATGGTCGAATCTAGAAACACGCACTTTCGAATCTAGGAAGACCCACGATCGAAGCCAGAAAGATCTACGATTGAAAGACTCACGAATAAACCTGGAAAGGTCCACGATCGAATGTAGAAACACCCACAATTGAAGCTAGAAAGATCCACAATTGAAGCTGGAAAGATCCACGATTGAAGCTAGAATGATCCATGATTGAAAATAGAAAAACCCGCGATTGAAGCTAGAAAGATCTACGTTTGAAAGACCCACGATTGAAGCTGGAAAGATCCACGGTCGAATCTAGAAACACGCACTTTCGAATCTAGGAAGACCCACGATCGAAGCTAGAAAGATCTACGATTGAAAGACTCACGAATAAACCTGGAAAGGTCCACGATCGAATCTAGAAACACCCACAATTGAAGCTAGAAAGATCCACAATTGAAGCTGGAAAGATTCACGATTGAAACTAGAAAGATCCACGATTGAAAATAGAAAACCCGCGATTGAAGCTAGAAAGATCCACGATTGCAGCTAGAAAGATCCACGGTCGAATCTAGAAAGACTCACTTTCGAATCTAGGAAGAGCCACGATTGAAGTTAGAAAGACCCACTTTCGAATTTAAGAAGACCCACGATTGAAGCTAGAAAGATCCACGATTAAAGCTAAGAAGATCCACGTATGAAGATAGAAAGACCCACGATTGCAGCTAGAAAGATTCACGATTGAAGATACAAAGACCCACGATTGAAGCTGGAAAGAACCACGATTGAAACTAGAAATATCCACGATTGAAACAAAAAAGATCTACGTCTGAAGCTAGAAAGATCCACGATTGAAAATAGAAAACCCGCGATTGAAGTTAGAAAGATCTACGTTTGAAAGACCCACGATTGAAGCTGGAAAGATCCACGGTCGAATCTAGAAAGACCCACTTTCGAATCTAGAAGGACCCACGATTGAAGCTAGAAAGGTTTACGTTTGAAACTAAGAACACCCACGATTGAAGCTAGAAAGGTCTACGATGGAAAGACCCATGATTGAAGCTATAGTTAAACTATAGAAAGACGATTGCAGCTAAATTGAAACTGTAGGAAGAGCCCAGATTAAGTTTCGGAGAAATTTTCTTGAAATATCGTTTTTTATCCAATATTTAGTCTTTGTTGTTGACTTTTTATTGAATATTCTCACCCTTTTCCCTCATTTTTAGCCGTCTTCTTTACACAAATTTAATACTATGCCTCAATTTTAGTGCAAACTTTCGTTGTTATAATGAAAAAAAAAAATCTAGTAGTATTAAAAAAAGTGTCATTGAAAAATTTACATAATAAATTAACTACTACTGCTGCTTAATTAGTTTTACCACAAATTATTTTTTGTTTCTCTTTGTTTTTTTTTTTTTGCAATTTTTTTTCCAAACATTGTTTTGCATAAAATGTTATACACATACATGATTCTGTTACATTTAATTAACTAGAAAAAAGTTGTATATTAACAATAGTAGACACACCAACAGTGAACAAACACACCATACACTGCATAGTTTAACTAATTGTCGTTAACAAATTTGTTTTACAATTTACTCTAGAGAAACATGAACCTAAAAAAAAAAAAAGAAAAAGAAGTTGAAAACGGAAAAAGTTTAAAAGTGAGGAGGAAATCGTTATAAATTCATACATGCGAATAGTATTCATGTGCTGGTTTATTAACTTTTATTTAATATTTCACTAGTTGTGTTGTGTTCTTTGCCTGCCATTGAAGCTGATGAAGTGTCAAATGCAGCAGCAGCAGTACCAGCCATGGAGGAAATATTTTTCTTCCTAAGAAACATTTTTTAGGGTAGTGATGAGGAGAAGGTCTGCTTAAAGTAATAACTACATGTAAACTAGTCTAAAAGCTTAAAAAATCTAAACTATTTCTTATCTAACTAATTTTTCAAAAAGATTTTTAAACTAGATCCTAAAATAATAGATTTTTGCTTTGGAAAAACTACAAGATAAGACTGCCTGCCTTTATGCTTAACTAGAATTAAGGTTGTGTAACCTTCCCTTTAACACAAATTGCCTTTAATATTCAACATCTACTTGCAGCAGCCAAATGTTACACATAACATTTCTCTTTTCCTTTCTCGTTTTTTGCGAGTTAAAAATATGAAAAATGTTTCACATGCAAAAATGTCATACGCATTATGATTCGCTTACAACATGTGTTACAATTCACCTCCCCCTCCCCCCATACCTCAAAAAATGAAATTAAAAAACTATAAGCTGTGAAATTAACTTTTCATTCAATGGGATTTATTTTGCCTTAAAGTTGCTAAATCCGTTCAAAAAAAAAAAAGACTTTTTAACACAAAAAGATAATTAATAATATTTGGAAGCCTTATGTGTATAGCAATCAACTGACTGACGTTCACTCATAAATAGAGTTTGATTAAAAGTAGAGATTCATTTGAAATGACTGATGACACAAAAGTCAACGGGCACAAGTAATATTTAGTTAAGAGAAATAAAATATAAAGAAGTTTTAATAACCACATCAAGGAACTATGTTTTTAAAAGACTAACTAATAAAAACTCTTATTAATTATAGTTAAGTCCTGGAGAATCTTTTAATTTTGACAGAAAATTTCTGGAGAGAATATACTTACTGTTCGTCAGTAAATTTCTTGAGAGAATTTATATTGAGGGTTTTTTATAAAATTCTAATAAAATATTTCGGTCTCTAGTTGCTGTTTATTTGCCAGTGAGCGTTCCTATCTCTTCTATAGAAACCTGTCTCATGCTATTCCATAGAAACTTGGTCCTATCTCATGCTATTCTATAGGAACTTGTTCCTATCCCATATTCCTATATCATGCTATTCTATAGGAACCTGTTTCTATCTCACGCTATTCTATGAGAACTTGTTCATATCTCATTCTATTCTATAGGAACCTGCTCCTATCACATGCTATTCTATAGGAACCTGCTGCTATCCCATTCTATTCTATAGGAACCTGCTCCTATCTCATGCTATTCTATAGGAACTTGTTCCTATCTCATGCTATTCTATAGGAACCTCTTCCTATCTCATGCTTTTCTATAGGAACCTGTTGCTATCTCATGCTATTCTATAGGAAGCTGTTACTATCTCATGTTATTATATGAGAACCTGCTATTTCATGCTATTCTATGGGAACTTGTTCTTATATCATGCTATTCTATAGGAACCTGTTGCTATCTCATGCTATTATATGAGAACCTGCTCCTATTTCATGCTATTCTATGGGAACTAGTTCCTATCTCATGCTATTCTATAGGAACCTGATTCTTTCTCATGCTGTTCTATAGGAACCTCTTGCTATCTCATGCTATTCTAAAGGAACCTGTTCCTATCTCATGATATTCTATAGGAACTTGGTCCTTTCTCATGCTGTTCCTATCTCATGCTATTCGATAGGAACCTCTTGCTATCTCATTCTATTCTAAAGGATTCTGTTCCCATATTATGCTATTCTACTGAAACTTGTTCCTTGTTTGTTATAAAATTTCATTTTCATAGTAAATTTCTCAAGACATTTAATTTTCGTACTTGATAATTTTAATACTTTTGATAATTGATAAATTTCTCGAGCTTCCACTTTTCAAAGTAAATTTCATTTCACAGTAAATTTCTCGAGCTTAAAAAAACACCTTTTTATTATATTTTATATTCCAATTAACATTTCAATTTCCCCATAAACTTAGTTTAAACTTAGACTGTAACGAAAAGAAAAGGCCTGCTGAATTCAAAATTTAAAATCCTCTTAAATAAACCCCATAAAAATGTCCAGGTTATTAAACTGAACAAAAACCATAATCAGTATTATTAAAAAAAAAAACTTAAAATACAACCAAATATTTTCATTAAGAAGACAATAAAAGGACACTAACAAGAACCTTTTATTTTTAAACTAAAAACCCACAGAATGCCACAGAAGTGTACAGACCAAGGGGAAATAAGCAACAGCAACCAAATTATAACTAATACACAAATATGCTTATAACAATAAGTAAAACGAAGATAACTGTGATTATGTGTCCTTTTTTTTGCTGGCAATTGTCCCAGAAATATACTATTTTCACACTTAGTTATGAAATCTTTTCTAATGCCAACAAAAAGTTGGTAAAGATTGTCCGTCTCTTGCTACGAAAAAGGAAAAAGGTCTCGAGCAACTAGTGGTGTTGATTATTAATCTCCCACCTAGAATTCTAATTCAACCCTTAACCAAAGGTATAAAATTCAATAGTCTCAACAAAAGGATTTACAAAACATACAAAAATTTATTAATTTCTCTACCCAAATGGGGAAGTAGAAGTAATCTTCTTACCAAAAAAAGACTGCCAAAAAAAATTGGCAATAACAACAATGTTTTAAAATAAAAAAAAAATAACAGAGAATTGTCGCAAATTGCTGGGAATTATGAAGTAAAAGTTTAAAAAGTTACTTTTGTGTGTAAGAAAAAAGAAAAGGTGCGATTTGATATGCCTTTTGCTGCTGTTGATGATTATCACTGCTAAACTGCAACAAAAAAAATTTAATAAATTTTGTAAAATTTGTAGCAGTTTTTTGTTCAGACTTAATCAAGCTTATTGCTATTGTATAAGTTTAAGGCAAATGGACAAAATATAAACTAAGGTTTCTGTATTTAAACAAAATCAAAAATCTATAGGTATGTTTTGCAGGAGTTAAAGAAAATAGGAGGGGCTCAATGGGGCCGTTTTAACAATAAATATCAATTTCCTGAGAAATTCCATGCAAAGAGAATTTTTTATCAAAAGCCGAAACTTGAGAAATTTACTATCAGAAGCAGAAGATCGAGAATTTTTTATCATAAGCCAAAACTCGAAAAATTTATTATCACAAGTAGAAGCTCGAGAATTTTCTATAAACGACAAAAACTCGAGAAATTTACTATCACAAGTAGAAGCTAGAGAATTTTTTATCAAAAGCTAAAACTCGTGATATTTACTATCACAAGTAGAAGCTCGAGAATTTTGAATCAAAAGCCGAAACTCGAGAAATTTATTATCACAAGTAGAAGCTCGAGAATTTTGAATCAAAAGCCGAAACTCGTGATATTTACTATCACTAGTAGAAGCTAGAGAATTTTTATTAAAAGCCGAAACTCGTGATATTTACTATCAGAAGCAGAAGATCAAGAATTTTTTATCATAAGCCAAAACTCGTGATATTTACTATCACAAGTAGAAGCTAGAGAATTTTTATTAAAAGCCGAAACTCGTGATATTTACTATCAGAAGCAGAAGATCAAGAATTTTTTATCATAAGCCAAAACTCGAATTATTTACTATCACAAGTAGAAGATCGAGAATTTTTTATCAAAAGCCGAAACTAGAGAAATTTACTTTTACAAGTAGAAGCTCGAGAATTTAAAATACTCACCACCTAAACATAATTATAATACAAAAACTACTCTGGTATAACGTTATTTACAAAACTTTGTATTGCCAATTATAGACTGACCGTATGAAAATCCAGTAGAATAATTGCGGTATAACCGATATTAGTACGATTTTTGAATTAAAATTACTAATCTCTCAAAAATGTTGGTTTCACTTCCACTTCCGAAAAACAAGTTAATAACAAAACTAGTTTTTCGCAAGAGGTCCTTATAAAGGGTGGTTAAATTTCAAGGGCCGATGTTGATTTTGAATAAAACATAAACTATTTAGAAAATTATTGTAATTTTATTTTATTATGATATATTGGTATTACTCAATTATGCATGGAACAAAATATCGGCCAAATGGGCGCCGCGACTACGGCGGCACACCTCCAACCGATGGTCCAAATTTTTGATGACCCTGAGGCATAATGGAGGTTCTATGTCGTTAATGTGCCGAATTATCTCATCCTTTGGCTCTTGAATTGTTGCTGGCTTATCGACGTACACCTTTTCTTTCAAATAACCCCAAAGAAAAAAGTCCAACAGTGTCAAATCACATGATCTTGACGGCCAATTGACATCGCCATTACGGCCATTGAATTTGTTGCGCAAAAGAGCCATTGTTTCGTTAGCTGTGTGGCAAGTGGCACCGTCCTGCTGAAACCACATATCGTCCACATCCATATCTTCCAATTCGGGCCATAAAAAGTTCGTTATCATCTCACGACAGCGAACACCATTCACAGTAACTGCCTGACCGGCCTCATTTTGGAAAAAATACGGCCCGATGATGCCGCCAGCCCATAAACCGCACCAAACAGTCACTCTTTGTGGGTGCATTGGTTTTTCGACAATTCTGTTTATTGACGAATCCACTGAGGTGAAAATGTGCCTCATCACTGAAGATGATTTTCTTCGAAAATTGATCATCCACTGTTGCCATTTCTTGCCACCATTCTGCCCATTCACGACGTTTGGAATGGTCAAGAGGCTTTAGTTCTTGAGCCAATTGCACCTTGTAAGCGTGTAAATGCAAGTCTTTATGCATAATGTTCATCAACGACGAGCGTGAGAGGTGCAATTGTTGGGCACGACGACGAGTTGAGGTGGACGGCTCTTCAGCCACACTATCGCGAACAGCAGCAATATTTTCTGCAGTACGAGCTGTACGAGCATGCACTGGTGTTGTCACATCTTCTACAGACCCGGTTTGCTCGATTTTTTTCACGATTTTTGCGATTGTACGCACATTTGGACGATCAAATTGACCAAAAAAATCACGAAGTGCACGATATGCATTTTGATTTGAACGCCCATTTTCATAATAAGTCTGGATAACTTTAACACGTTGTTGGATTGTGTATCTCTCCATGGTTCAAATTGAGTAAGTCTGAAATAGAGAAATGTCAAAAAAAATTCGGAAAAAAGCTTGGCGTTTAGGTGTGGTTCACATTCAACATCGGCCCTTACAATTTAACCACCCTTTATGAAAGCAGTGACCACTTTAAGCCGATCATCATTAAATGCGGTACAGAGAGTTTTATACATATGAGGATATATTACGTTGAATATCAACATAATACCGATTTATTTAAAAGATACAATGTGTGATTATTTTAGAGATTTTTGGAACTGAACTTTGTATGGGGATATGATCAAATATAGACCGATAATCACAAAATCAACCAGTTTAATTTGTGATACAAATTAATAGTGTAAAATTTATGAATCGGTACCGTAGTCTATTAGAAATTTATGGGTATTAAGTGAATTTTAGAAGTGGACCTTATGTGGACCGAGTTTGACAAAATTCTGTTTAATGATTTTTGTGCATATGGACCGATATTTATAAGTTATATATAAAGATTAATGTCTTTTTCATTTGTGGTCATTTTATGGTTGCTATGACCAATTATGGAGCGATCATCATAAAATATAGCAATTTAAACATATTTAAGGATTATTTGTGTCGAATTTTCACCTGGCAACAATTTCTATACAATATTTATACGTATTTAAGTAAACTGCGGAAGTGGAGTCTTAGACTTAGTGAAACATGAAACCAACTAAACAAAATTTCGTTTTGCGATTTCGTTTTACTTGAAACTGATTGTTTGGTGAATTTTGAATTGATATTGAAAATTTATAGACATTTATATATCATTGAGTCATATTTCGGTAAGAAATTTATATGGGGGCTATTAGAAATCATGTTACGATTTATACAATTTTAATCACAGTTTCTTCTTTTATCATAAAACTAACGTACACAAAAATTCATAGTATTATCTGTAATATATTTAAACAAAATAGCAAAAAAAAAAAAAAAAACTGGTGGAATACATCATTTGGTCCATAACTCTTGTTCTACGATATCGAGTTTAAAGATTTCCAATATCAAACTGCTTAGGAGAATTATAAACGGTGTTTTGTAAACTTTGGTGATTTTGGTTACATATTTTAGATGTTAGAGTGTTTTACACAGACATAAAGACAGACAGGCAGACAAAGCTCAATCGATTTAGAATTCATCTGGGTCTCAGATGATGTTACACACGGAATGAAAAACTTAATATATGCACCGCTTGTGGTGCTAGAGGGTATAGCAACCAACTTGAGAGATCAGCTATCAACAGTTAATGTCGCGAGAGATCTAACATCAAAAGTAAATATCTCAACATATTTACTATTAAAAGTAAATGTGGGAGACATTTCCTAAATTTGCTATCAAAAGTAAATGAGAAATTTTGTATCAAAATAAATGTCTTGAGAAATTTTATAACAAACATGAGATAGGAACAAGTTCCTATAGAATAGCTTGACATAGGAACAGGTTTCTACAGAATAGCATGAGATAGGAACAGATTCCTATAGATTAGCAGGAGATAGGAACAGATTCCTATAGAATAGCATGAGATAGGAACAGATTCCTATAGAATAGCTTGACATAGAAACAGGTTCCTACAGAATAGCATGAGATAGGAACAGATCCTATAGAATAGCATGAGATAGGAACATATTCCTATAGATTAGCAGGAGATAGGAACAGGTTCCTATAGATTAGCAGGAGATAGAAGCAGATTCCTATAGAATAGCATGAGATAGGAGCAGATTCCTATAGAATAGCATGAGATAAGAACAAGTTCCTATAGATTAGCAGGAGATAGGAACAGGTTCCTATAGAATAGCATGAGACAAGTTCCTATGGAATAGCATGAGATGAACAATATGAAATTCTTGAGATTTTTTTCAATTTTGCAAGGCCTTTACCTTTTGAAGTTGCCTTTCTTTTACCTTTATGTTTAACAACGAGCAGAGGGAATTAATTTGCCCAAAACAAAAAACAGAACTTCAGCCAGGCCAGGCTAGTTAGCAGCAAAAGTGAAATAATAAACAGCAACATCTATGACAACAGAGCAGAACAATACTTGGAGTCAAATAGACAGAAAGACAATCAAACGTATGCGAGAATTGCAACTAATAGGATTTTGATGATGATGCTGCTGATGCTGATGCTGAGGACAATGAGAATAGTTTTACATCTGTGTGTAAAACAAATGATTCACATGTTTATTTCCCTTGGCCGGTTTTAACCCTTGGTCATAATCAATTTTTGTTTTGTTATAATTTGCTTGTTTTTTCTTGTTGTTTTTGGGACGGTAACAGGGTGTTTAGGTATTTTCAATTGACTATATATAGGGTTGGTCGCTTGTCTAAAAGGAATTGTTGTATTTTATTTTTGTAATGGCTTTTTATTTGAAAACCTAGATTGTCTGTTTTCAGCCATGAAATGAGTTTTTGTGTTTTTGTGGGGAGAAAATTAAATATTTTGTATTTTCTGCAGCCTTAAATAAGTTTTTGCGCTAGTTAATGTTTATTTGTTACAATTCCATTATTGTTGTTTGCCCTACGAAAAAGAATCCTTTTGCCAGCTTTAACAATTATAATTAATTTGTCACTAACGTTTGTTAGCCAACTATGTAAATTGTTCAATTTTCTACTTAAAATAGATTTTTGGGTTATTTTTATTTTTTTCATTATCAAAGCTGTAATACTCCAACCTCTATTGTTTTATTTAACACCCACTTAACACAATTATGAATATTTCCACAAATACACCACAAATCTGTTTTAAAGTACTTGTCCTTTCCCTTTTTTTTTTTTTTTGGTTTTTGCTATCGGACTGTTTTGTTGCCCACCTTAAGGTAGAAAACGTATGTGTTTTTCAAAGGTATAGAGGTTTGTAAGGTCAGGGGCAGGTGGAGGAGGAGTTGGAAGCTGGTGGGTTAGTTTTATAATAAATTTATTTATTCATATTGCATTTGCCATCCACATAAGCCGATTTATTTATAAAACCGCATACAAAAGCCAAAATGATAATTTGGTTTGGTTTTACTTTCAGTTTGGGTTTTTTTTATTTTGGCTGGCTTTGCACAGTGTTTGGCAGCTTTTTGTTGTGGGGGGTTGGGTTTTTAAATAAAATAGTAATAAATCCATTAACAAAGTTTTATGAATATTTTGTGGCTGGACAAAAAAAAATTAATTAAGAGAATTTGTTGATTGAGCTCAGGGATACAAGCATTTAAAAAAAGTGTTGAAATATTAAAAACCCTCTCACTTATCTTAGCCTTACTTCCCCTTATATTCTGTTCTTAAGTAAATATACTATTAATTATTTATAACTATAAACAATATACATAATTTATATTCCGTTTAGCACACCAATCTACAAAAATATTTATTGCAGCATTTAAGCAGCAGTCAATGTTAGCTGCTTTATATATTTTAAAACAAAAATATCCGCTTGTTGTATCAACTTGCATGTGGCCAAATCTTAAGTATTGCAACACTTTAGTTGCTCATACTTATTTGTTTTTTAAAGCACACTTCAGCCAAAAGTGTTCAAGTCAAAAAGGAACAACAAAAAAACGGAAATATATATGTACAAGAAAAATGACAAAATAGTTGAACTTATTTAATGCTGGCCAAAGCAGAAAAATGGTAATATAGCAAAAACAACAAGCAAATAAGATATAATGGTAATAGCAGTACTTCAAAAACACTACCGTACTTTTAAAATTGTCCAGCCAAATTAAATTCTCTAGAAATTTAGTATTATCAAAAGTAGTTAGAATTCAAATTAGAAGCACGAGAAGTTTACTATAAAAAGTTGATGTTCGAGAAATTTACTAACTAGACTAAAAGTGAAATTTACTAGCAAAATTAGAAACACAAGAAATTTACTAAAAATACATTTACTCTTGGTATAACTTTACTATCCAGATTAGATGCTCGAGAAATATTAAATTATTGGAAAATGTACATGCTTTTCCATTAGTAAAATTCTAGAGAAAATTTACTTATTTCAGAAAATTTTTCTTTCGAGAATTTACTTAATGTTTTCATCAATAAAATTCTCGAGCAAATTTCTTGAATGAATTTACTTACTGTTCTCATCAGTAAATTTTTCGAGAGAATTTTTGTTATGTTTTTCAAGAGAATTTACTTACTGTTTTCATCAGTAGATTTCTGGAAAGAATTTGCTTCCTGTTTTCATCAATAAATTTCTCAAGAGAATTTACTTACTGTTCTCATCCATGATGACGCATTCCTCTCTTCAAAAGAATTTTCTACTGCGCATCTACGTCATCTATGTTATGAAAACAGTATGAGATTTGTGGTGGAAATGAAAAAATATTATGGTTATTTTTTATTTTTAATAAAATAAAATGAAAAAATTGTGTTTCATTTATTATTTTTTTATATTTTCTTTTTTTCGAACTCGATCTCTCTATAAGCTCCTGGTTTAATTTTCTTATCTTAAAATACATTCGAGATCTAAAAAAAAGGGTTTTTACTTTTTTGTAACATTCAATATGATCAGCCTGTTGTACGTGAGACTGTATAAAGTTGTCTTTAATTAGCAAGCCTTGTCTATTGTTTTCTTAAAAAATATTTTCAAGATCTTGCATATTTTCCATAGTTTTTGAGTCGGCTTTGATAGTCCGCTCTCAGTCAAATGGTCAACCCACGAATACGATGAACATTTTTCGTTTTCTCCTATGGATTTGTTTTATTTTTCCGGGAACAAAAGCTTATCCATTGCTTTAATAACTTTGGATCTGGCGGAAAGTTAAAAAAAAACTGATTGTGCACGGCTTTTTTCTATTATTGTTACAACAATTTTCCAGTTTTTAATTTACACGATTTTTTTAACTTTAATGACTTTTTACTTTTCACAATAAATTACAATGCCCTCTGTCTACGTCACAAAATGAGCTCAGTGAGAGCAACAAAACTAACGGATCTGCGCAATGCGTAATCCTGTTTCTTTCATTCATGGTTCTCATTAGTAAAATTCCATCCTGTATCTTTCATTCATGGTTCTCATTAGTAAAATTCCGGAGAGAATTTGCTTCCTGTTTTCATAAATAAATTTCTCGAGGGAATTTTTATTATGTTTCTCAAGAGAATTTACTTACTGTTTTCAGCAGTAAATTTCTCGAGAGAATTTTTGTTATGTTTTCATCAATAAAATTTTCGAGCATTTACTTACTTCACTAAATTTCTTGAGAGAATTTACTTACTGTTCTCATCAGTAAATCTCGCGAGAAAATTTGCTTTCTGTTCTCATCAGTAAATTTCTCGAGAGAATTTTTGTTATGTTTCTCAAGAGAATTTACTTACTGTTTTTATCAATAAATTTCTTTAGAGAATTTGCTTCCTGTTTGCATAAATAAATTTCTCGAGAGAACTTGTGGTATGTTTCTCAAGAGAATTTAGTTACTGTTTACCAAGAATGATAAAATAAAGTTTACGCCATGCATAGTTGCCAGATAAATAAGGGTTCAAATCGTCAAATCTTGAATAAAAATCGTCAAATCGTCAAAATGCATTTTTCAAAATCGTCAAAAAAACGTCAAATAAAATTAAACTTTTTATCAATTCCATATTCTATTTATTTTTTCAAATTAATTTTTTTAATACATAAACAAAAAGTAGAAAAAAAAAACAAAAAAAATTAAATTGTTGAAGTTTAAAAAATAGTTATAAATATCAATATTAAAATAAAAAAGAGTAACAAATAACAAAACACAAAAATTAATGTAAAAGGAACACAAAAATAAGTAATAAATTTAAATCAATTTTTTAAGAAAATTTTTTCAATGTTTCTTTAAAAATTTATATAATTTTTAATATAAAATAAACAAAACAATTTCTTCATAGTAACAATGTAAAACATAAAAAATCTACTTCTAAATACAAAATATCACCTTTTTACAACACTATGCGTTTTAGAATTTTTCAATTATATTTCAGAATTTTCTATTTAATTTTATATTTAAAAAAATTTCAATTGCATTTCTGTAGTTTCTAGTTGTATTTCAGAATATTCTTATCGTATTTCATAAAAGTTAAGTTAAAAATATGTTTGGATTCTGAAATACAATTAAAAATTTCTCAAATGCATTTTAAAATTTCTAAAATACAATTTGAAAATTCTATAATATAATTGGAAATTGTAAAGTTTAGTACATATAATTAATTTTTTAGGTACATTTCCCTATTAAACTTTTTAATAAGCTCACTACAGCATTCATAATAAAACAACAACATTTATTTAGTTTTAAAAAATCATTAGTGAATAAAATCCCTTCCAAAGAAGACATTCCTAATCTATTCCTAATTTTTGTTTTGTTTAAATTTACCTGACTAAATACTCGTTCGACATTTGCCGAAGAATGAGGTAAACTAAAATTTTTTGTATAAATTTGGTTAGGATGGGAAACAAGAGATTTATTACTTTCCTTTGAATTTCCGAAATGTGTTTCCAATAAACTCTTTTCTTTTTCCGAAACCAAATTTAAAATTTTATATGAGAAAAAAGTATTGCAAATCATTTATACTGAAAAATCGCCAAAATAGGGGCAAAGATCGTCAAATCGTCAAAGGGTCTTTTTTGACACCAAAAATCGTCAAAATGACGATAAATCGTCAAATATGGCAACAGTGACGCCATGGTATTCTTTGAGTTATTAATTTAAAAAAAAAATTAACTCAAGCCTAATTAAAATATTTTCTCTAATATATATTTATACACTGGCGGAAAGCTCTAATAGGTGGACATCTCCGCTAGACGGACGATTTTCTAGGTCCCGTGAATTAGGTCGTATTTTTAGAACAAATTCATCTCCCCTGGACGGACGCTCCCTTGGACCGACGCGGACACCTGTTTTTCCAAAAACATCATTGAATGACTAAAACAAACAAAATCCATTCCATTAGTTTCAAACTAAAGTTTTATAAGCAGAAATTTGCAATTTCATGCAAACTTTATTAGCTGACACATATTTGGGGGATTCACAAGGTGTCATAAAGTCATATGTCTTAAAATAATAACATGAAAAAATACGACTACTGTGAACAACCCCTCATAATTCAGTGTGCTATTTTGAATTTAAATCAGCTGATTTAAGACAAATATAAAAATTAATATTGTTTTCCACAATGCCAAAAATAAGTGAAAAAACTAAAATAATAGCCAGTTTGTGCGAAAAATACATTTTAGATGTTGTGATGGCAAACTCAAGTAAATAAACAAAAAAATTTTAATTACGACAGCACAATAAACATAGCAAGCAAAGTTCTATTAATTTAAGACACTTTTTGTTTACAAAGCAACAACAATATTTTTAAACCATTGTAAAATGTTAGAACATTATGACAATATAACATGATAGCACACCTTGTGAATACCCCAATTGTTGCTGCTTAGTTCTTCATTTTGATTTTAAATTACTCGAGAACTATATTTTGATACAAAATTTTACGAACATTTTTTTTTTTAAATTTAAATTTCTCAAGAAATTCATTTTGATAAAAATAAATTTTATTTTGTTATAAAAATTTTCAATAAATCAAGCATTTATTTGTAAGCTGCCCCATTGTGCAAGTTGTTACAATCGCCTGCATAAACTTTGTATACCTGCTCTTTTTGAAAACAAATCATAAAAAACTATTAAGTTAAAAACTACTGGGAAATAACAAGTCTAAAAAGCAAAAGTGATGCAAGTTTAAGCCAACGAACTTGTTGCTGCTGACGCTTACAACTCTAATGTTGAAATAAATAGCCAGCACAAAACAGCAGCAGCAACTTTAAAGCACACACAGTAGCATACATTTGTTTTTATACTTTACTGTTGTGGCTGGTTTTTCAAATTGAATTTCTTAAGATTTTTTTTTTTCGATTTTATTAGTATAAGCACGAGAGTGATCTACTGACTTAGTGGCGAGCATAAACAGCTGGCTATGTTTGGGGCAGACAAATATCAGCAAAAGTTGTTAAAGCTTTAAATGCAGCTTACAGTTTACTGGCTTGTTGCATTGAACGCTCTAATGGCTGGCTTTTAATGGTTTGTTATTTCTCACAAACATTGTTTTGTCTGTCTGTCTGATTTTGTGGAGTTTGATGTTGGACATGATTATTGCGACACTTGAATTTTATCGTGTTGTTTTTGATTTCGTTTTTTTTTACTTCAAAATATTGAAAATTCAATTATTTTGAGACTTACTTGTGTGTTTTTATTTTGTCTTTTGCAAATTCTTAAACTTTATTTGTGTTGCATGCATTTTAGTTTTTCAGCTACAACTTTGCCAAGTTTTATTTCAGTTAACTGGCGGCGTTTTCGGTGTAAAGTTTATTAATTAAAGTTCTTTAAAAAGTGTAAAATATTAAATATTTATAAAGAAACTTTGCATATACATATATTTAAAATTTTTACAATGGCATTGAATTTTTATTATATCAATGTTGTTATACTTATGATAAGCCTGGGAGTTTGTGTGAAAAGTGAAGATAAATTTTTAACAGATTCGCGTAAGTGTGGTGAAAGTGTAATACAATAATTAAAAGTAATACTTAAATATAAATTTAACTTAAAAAAACATTTACATTAAATAATAAACTAATAGTGAAGCACGCAACACGCTAAAATAAAGTAACAATATAAAAGTGTGCAAAATTTCATACACAGAAATAAAATGTTGCAACAAAAACAACTTCAACCATTTAAAAACCTAGCAAATGTTAACACTAAGCAAATTAAATAATGTGTCAGCTAATAAAATTTATAAAACTTTAGTTTGAAACTAATGGAATGGATATTTGTTTTTGTCATTTAAATTCATCATACATATTTTAATATCATGTGTATATAACTAAACCTCTCAATATTTCCTCTTTAACAGCAGATTACATCAAAGGTTGTCAGATTGCTGATAAAAACTTTACACAATGTTCAACCGAAAGTATACAAAAGTTATTTGACAAACTAAATGGAGGTAAGCAAACAACTGCAATAAAAAATACACTAAATATCTAAGAATCTAAATATTAACAAGGAATAGACAGGCACCAGTTGCTATAGAAAACAGTGAAATAGGAAAAAATTCTTAAAGAATACCATGAACTAGGAACTAGTTTTTAATGCATACAAAGAAATATGGAACAAGTTCCTAAAGAATTCAAATATGACCAGTTTCTATAAAACACAATCAAATATGAATAGTTGTTGTAGAATAGCATGAAATAGGAACAATTGACTATAGAATAGTATGAAATAGGAAGAAGTTCCTACAATATAGCATAAAATAGGTACCAGTTCCTATTGCTAGCTTGTTTCTATTGACAATCATCAAATAGAATCCACTACCTATTGAATAGCATGAAACAGGGTCCTGTTTCTATTGAATAGCATGAAATAGGATCCAGTTTCTTATGAATAGCATGAATTGTGATCGAGTTCCTACTAAATATCATCATATACGATCCAGTTCCTATTGAATAGCATGAAATATGGCCCTGATCCTATTAAATAGCATAAAATATGATCCACTTCCTATTGAAAAGCATGAAATAGGTTCCTGTTCCTATCGAATAGCATCAAATAGGATCCACTTCCTATTTAATAGCATCATATAGGATCTAGTTCCTTGTGAATAGCATGAATTATGATCTAGTTGCTATTGAATATCATGAAATAGGATCCAGTTCCTATTGAATAGCATGAAATATGGTCCTGTTTCTATTGAATAGCATCAAATAGGATCCACTTCGTACCGATGAGCATGAAATAGGTTCCTGTTCCTATTAAGTAGCATAAAGTAGGATCCACTTCCTATTTAATAGCATCAAATGGGATCCACTTCCTATTGAATAGCATAAATTATTATCTAGTTCCTATTGAATATCATGAAATAGGATCCAGTTCCTTTTTTCTAAAAGAGAAGTAACACTCAGGCAATTAATATGCCTATATATATTTGCGTTACTTTCTTTGAAAAGGAGATAGTTGAAGAAGTAAAGGTGGTGAAAGAAGAAAGCTTTTTATATCACAATTTTATATCAGAATTGCAGCGCCTCTGGTGGTGAGTAGGCGCATTAATTTTAAAGCTTGATTTTATAGCCTTTATTTAATTAATTTACTTCGGTGGCATTTGAATGCTATACCACCGAAGGAGGGCGCTGTGATAAATATTAGTTATGATAGATAGAAGAAAACGAATAATTATTAGAAACTGGTGTTGTTTGAGTGGCAGCGGCTGGGAATCGAACCCGGGTTACAAATACCAACTCATGCTTAATGATCAAATGCGCTAACCAATTAAGCCACAGCACCAGTTCCTATCGAACAGCATGAAAATCGATATAGTTCCTGTTAAATATAATCTAGTTCCTCTTGAATACATATAATGAAATAGGGTCCAATTCCTATTGAATAGCATAAAATAGGATCCTATTCCTATTAAATAACATAAAATAGGATCCAGTTCCTATTGAATAGCATTTAATTCCTACAGAATAGCATGCAATTGCATCCAATTTTCTTCAAAGTTTTAATTACCAACAGGTTCATATAGAATAAGTTGAATTTGAAACATGCTTCATATAGAATAGATAGCTTTCATTTTAAACAATTAGAAAATCGATTACTTAAGAAAAGGTCAGACATGGCAAATATTTACTCAAAAAGGCGTAACCACTGTTATAACAAAGATTTCTTTGACGTTGTTTAATCCTACAATAGTTTTGCAAGATCAAGCAGCATCAAATAAAATAACCCCCTGGCCCACGATGTCAAACGATAACGTTCGCTTAGATAAGACTTAAAACACAAACTTGATTGTGGAATAAACAAACTTGATTGAGTAAAAAAATAAATACAAAAAAAGTTTGTGTCTTAAGTCTTAAGTCCTTAAGCGAAGGTTATCGTTCGACATCGTAGGCCAGGGGGTAAAACTAAATATTTGTTGTGTCCTGTCCTAAATAAACGAAGTTTTTTTTTTAATAAACACACGAGTTCAAATATAATTTATTAAGTGGTTACAAACATTTCCCAAGTGTGGCCGTACCTTTAAAGTATAAACCAAGACAAAATCTTCAGCTGTTGTTTATTAAATAATTCATATTATTTATTACAGGCATACCCGGTTTGGATAGCATAAAAAGTTTCGATCCCTTCTTTCTAAATCGCATCAAAATCACCCAAGGCAACAGTCAGGCCATAAATTTGAAAGTGGAATTGTCAAATGTTAAAATTATTGGTTTTGGACACACCAATGTTTTGGAGAGTGCGTAAGTCTAAAAGAATGAAAAATGTAAATACTTTTTGTACTACTAACAAATATTACAGAGTTTCATCCAAAGATTTTAGTTGGAAGACAACATTTGTTTTGCCCGTAATGAAATTGCAAGGAGACTACAGTCTGTTTGGTAGAATATTATTGATACCTTTGAATGGCAGAGGTGAAGTGTTTTTAGATGCGGGTAAGTATTTTGTACAGAAAATTAAAAAATATTTGTATTTAATTAGTTTTAAAATTAAAGAAAACATGACCGTTGTTATGCACACCAAGACCAGACTGTATGAAAAGGGAGACTTCACTTTTTACAATGTAACCAGTACCCATGTTGATTTTAAATTGGAAGGCTTGAAATCTTATTTTTCTAATCTTTTCAATGGTCAAAAACAATTGGGTAAGTATAACTTTTAGCTGAGAGCCAACACAACATATTACATGTATCTTTATTTTTAGAGGACAGCACTAATAAATTCTTCAATGACAACTGGCGCATGTTGACCGATGCTTTGTATACTGTCATCACCCAAACCATACAAGATATTTTACTGGATGTCTTAAGAAAAATTTTCCATTTTATACCAGCCAATTTCTTTGTCACCGACATACCCACCCCGGAACAATTGTATGGCAAAGCGAAACCTAAAAAATCTTAATTTATTTCAATTTATTAGCCGTTGTTAAGATGTTGGTAAACATTTTATTTCCATTTTATAAAGTAACATTAAGTTGTCTGTAGATGCTTGGCAGTAAGTGCAATGTGTAAATATTTCGTTAAATAAAATATACAATTTTTAAAACTACTTAATTTGGTTTAAAATCAAATTATAAAAACTGCGCACAGCATTAATTTGTAGTAGGCCTATAAAAACCCTTAACCAAACACCAACGATCAATTAAGTTTTTATCCACCAACCAAATTTGTAATGTTGTTGTTCCAGGCATTAAACCCGATATCCTCTTACAATCAATGCGCGCTCAGACAGAGCTGGACAATCGCGCAAAAAACACTTAAATAATTAGCAATTAATGGAATAAAAGATAACATAAACACTGAATGGATTCATATTCATCTCACAATCCAGTTCCCATTTAATAGCATGAAAAAGGATCCACTTCCTATTAAATAGCATGAAATAGGATCCAGTTTCTATCGATAGTAAAAATACAATAGTATGAAACAGGATGCAGTTCTTATTGAATAGCATGAAATATTATGTAGTTCTTATTGAATAGCATGAAATGGGATCCATTTCCTATTGAATACCATCAAATAGGATCTAGTTTCTATTAAATAGCATGAAATATTATGCAGTTCTTATTGAATAGCATGAAATACGATCCAGTTTATATCGATATGATAATAAAGAAACAATAGTATGAAACAGGATGCAGTTCTTATTGAATAGCATGAAATATTATGCAGGTCTTATTGAATAGCATGAAATATTATGCAGTTCTTATTGAATAGCATGAAATATGATACAGTTCCTATTGAATAGCATGAAAAAGGATCCATTTCCTATTGAATAGCATCAAATAGGATCTAGTTCCTATTGAATAGCATGAAATATTATGCAGTTCTTATTGAATAGCATGAAATAGGATCCAGTTTATATCGATATGATAGTAAAGAAACAATAGTATGAAACAGGATGCAGTTCTTATTGAATAGCATGAAATATTATGCAGTTCTTATTGAATAGCATGAAATAGGATCCAGTTCCTATTGAGAAGCATCAAATAGGCTCTAGTTCCTATTGAATAGCATGAAAAAGGATCCAGTTGCTAATTAATAGCATTAAATAGGCTCCAAATCCTAATAAATAGCATGATCCACTTCCTATTGAATATAATGAAAAACAGATATAATGTATAAAATAGCAGGTTGCCCATTTCATTTCTACTTCCTCTAAATGTTAACTCTTTTATACCAAAAAAATATTAAATGAAAAAAAAAAGAATTATACATGCACTCGTAAATGCTCTTAACCACAAATACAATGAAACCGTATGTGTTAAATTAATTGCCCTGTTTCCTGATGCTGCTGCTCTTAATAGTGTTGCCATATCATTGGTATTTTGCTGGTGTATAGCATTACATTGTCGTCGTACTCATCGTTGTTGTTGTTGTTACTACTACTGCCGTCTCTCTTGTATTCTGTGTTTTTTTTTCTTTTTTTGGCTTTTTCTGTATTTTTAATTGTAATTTTTACAGCAATTAATTTATTTTATTAAACAGTTATTTTCACTCAGTACTAAAAGAACTAGTGCAGCACATTTGTGTCTGTGCATTTTAAAATGCATGAGTGTGTCCGGACGAGTGTGAGTACTTTTTGGTTATTTGTCCTGCTTGTTGTTTTTTTATTTTTTCGCCTACAAAAGTGCATTTAATTTGTTCAGTGTCCAAGTGCAACAAAATTGGTTGTCGTTTCAAAAATGTTTTGTGGTTTTTGTGATTTTAAATTGGCTGCGTTGACCAAATAAATTTATTTAGATTAATTTTATTTAATGTTTTAGACATTGTTTTACGAGCGCATTTAAATACATGCTGGCACACATACGCTCTTGTGCACATGGAAAGGACAAAATAAATAAATTGTTTTAAATTAAAATTTTTCGAATATAAAAAATGGAACACAAAATGTTGAGTAAGTGAGTGAGTTATAATGAAACCACATTATAAAAAAAAAATAAAGAAAAATCTTTAAAAACTTACATTGCCATAATTCATGCGGTTTAAAAGGAACTTTTTTCTATCTCAAGCAATTCTATAGGAATTTGTTCCTATTTAACACTACTCTTTAGGAGCTTGTTCCTATCTCACCCTATTCTATGGGAACTTGTTCCTATTTTATAATATTCTTTAGGAATTTGTTTCTATCTCCAGCTATTCTATAGGAATTTGTTCCTATTTAACGCTATTCTATAGGAAGTAGTTCCTATCTCCAGCTATTCTATAGGAACTTGTTCCTATTTTATAATATTCTTTAGGAATTTGTTCCTATTTCATGCTATTCTTTAGGAGCTTGTTCCTATCTTACCCTATTCTATAGGAACTTGTTCCTATTCATTCTATTCGTTAGGAATTTGTTTCTATCTCAAGGTATTATATAGAAACTTCTTCCTACCTCAAGCAAATTGTGCCCATCTAATGCGTTTGTATAGTAACTTGTTCCTATCTCCAGCTATTCTATAGGAAGTTGTTCCTATCTCCAGCTATTCTATAGGAAGTAGTTCCTATCTCATTCTATTCTATAGGAACCTGCTCCTATCCCATGCTATTCGATAGGAACTTGTTCCTATCTCATGCTATTCTATAGGAACTTGTTCCTATTTCATGCTATTCTTTAGGAACATGTTCCGATTTGATGCTATTCTTTAGGAACTTGTTCTTTTTTCATGCTATTCTTTAGGAACTTGTTCCTATCTCATGCTATTATTTAGGAACTTGTTCCCAGCTCTTGTGATTCTATAGCAAATTGCTTTTATCTTTATAGGAAGTTGGTCCTATTTGTTTGTTTTCTATGGGATTATGTTCCTATTTCAGTGTATATTATTTTTTCTTTAGTTATTAAGGCTTGCTGGTCAATAGTTTCAGATTCAGTTCATATATTATACTGTTACAAAATGTATTTCATTTAAACGAATTTTCCAGCCTACTGTCAAAAAAAATTCATCCATCAATGCTGACAGCATATTTACGTGATTGAAATTAGCAAAATAATGTTTGTTCAATGTACAGTAGAAGCTTTATAAAAGGGACTTTTATAAAATAACCTCTCATGCAGTTTTGTTGCAAGGACATTTTGTTAAGATATAAATAGTACAGTTTTGCTGAAGGAGTTTCTGTCAAGTCTCATTTCACGTGCTTGTTTAAGTTAAAACTGCACAAAAATAAATTTCTTTATGTTTTTATTTTGAATATAATGTTTGAATTAAATTGTAGGCATTTTATCCACCCCAACTTTTATTATTTCTTTATGTTGCCTAAAAATTTCTGAAAAACTTTTCTTGTCTTTGATTAAACAAGAAGCAGGAGTAGTAAGTAGTTGCTGTTTGTTTGTTTGCCACTGCTTAATGTTGATAAGCTGGCCGAGTGTTAAACAATGGCAAAATGTTCTAAATCTTAAAACAATTCCACTACACAACTGCAACAAAATCATAATTACTTTTGGGTCTAAAAATCCAAAAACTATTGTTAAAAGGCCATAAAAAAAACTCAACTGTAATACAACAGCAAGAAAATTTTATATACTCGTACATAGAGAAAAAAAAAACAAAAACTTTTACTGCAATAAAATGAACTCGTACAAAAACAGAACCTACAATTTACCAAACTACCCAAGGAATACAAAATAGTATTTTTGTTTGGTGAGTAGTTTGGTTTATTTAAAGATTATTTTAGCAGAACAGTTTTTGTGAAGCGTTTCGGAGAGAGAAGAATTATAAGTATGATACTTTTTTTTAGCGACTAAATAAATTGTTAGTTACAAGTGTTGTAAAAGGAGAGTGATGTTAAACTGCTGGACAAATATTACACTGTTTGATAGTTGAAGTATAAAAGAAGTTTAATATATCGGTTCAAATCAAAATTTAACTCATAATGGAGCTGATTTATACAATTTACTGCTGATTGCTTAATGGAACATTTTAATATTAAGTTTTCTTTAAAGGCAACAAATTGTTTGAGATTGTCTTACATTTTCATGCATAACTTTTAAACTACCAATCTCAATTTGCTGGTTTTCAATACCATCCTAACTAGGATAATGATAAACACACCCTGTTAATCTCATTACTGTCCACTTTCAAATTCACTAGAGAGCATGTTTTACACAAACATATACATATGTACAGCTAAACTTGAAAACTCAAGATTTCCTTTAAATTCTTTATATTCTTTCAATTAAATTTTATTAATTTTCTTTTCCAACTCTTTGAATTTCTTTCTCAACCGCCTTAAAACATTTAGCCTCTAGATATTTTCATTGTTTTTTTAACAAAATCATTCATTTTGTAAATTTATTAAATGCAAAAGAGTGAAGCAAAAACGACAAAAGTAAAATAAGTTTCCATTACAATAAATATGAATTATCATTTGCCAACAAAACTGATTTAATTCATTCATGTATTTGTTTGTCAATTGTCTGCAGAGAGTTTTTTAGCAAGTCTAAGAACTTGCACACTGGCAGGCAGGCTGGCATTCAGGCAGGCATCAACATGCTTCAATTCAATTCCATTTTCATTTTATAATATTTAACATAGTTATTTGTTTTCATATAGAGGGTTGCTGATAACATCCTATAATTCCTTTAATTTTCATAATACTTTTTTTTTTAGTTAAATTAACATAATTTATAAGCTGATTTTTTTCTTAGTTTTTTGGTTTTATTTAATTTTATTTTAGCTTTATTTTTGCTTCAAGTATTTTCAGTTATTTTTATTATGATTTTATTTGTCTTGCAGAGAGTTTGTGTATTTGTTGCTTTGGAAAATGTTTTGTATTTATATTTATTTGCAGCCAGCCATGAAATTTATATATTTTGAGCTGTCCTTCTTCTTTCCTAGCCGCCTTTAGCAGACGCACATGTATCTGCCAAATGAAATTGTAAATTTTAGTAATATTTTTTTGTTGCTGTTATATGTACTTATATACTTCTTGAATTTTCATAATTTAATCAACAAAGTCAATATTGCAAATGAGTGAAAAACAAAATGATGACAATGATGATGATGATGGACATGATGAGTGAGTGATGTGCTGGAATTATTTTAAATTAAGGCAAAAATATTATCAATTTTTGTAGAAGAAATAAAGTTTTGCAAATATCTAGTAAACATTTCCAATAAAAGAAAATTATACAAGTGTCACCAGTTGATGTTCAGGTTCAAGTTCAGGTTCCAGCTCAAGTTCAGTTCTGTAATAAGACCGGGACAAATCCAAGAATGTTTGATGAACTTAAGTTGAAACAAAGGCAGAATGACTCCAAAATTGTTTGATAAACCAGGACAAATCCACAAATGTTTGATAAACTTGAGTTGGCAAAAAAATTAGAATAAATCCACAATTAATTCAAAAATGTTTGATAACTTAAGTTGAAATAAAAGCAGAATAAATAAAAGAACGTTTGATAAAACAAGCCCAAATCCAGTTCTAGATAAATCCACGAATGTTTGATAAACTTTAGTTGGAATAAGACCAGGAGAAATGTACGAATGCTTGATAAACTTGAGTTGCAACAAAACCAGGAGAAATTCGCGGTTGTTTGATAAACCAGGATAAATGTTTGATAAATTTTAGTTGCAACAAAACCAGAAGAAATTCAAGATTGTTTCATAAACTTAAGTTGAAACATTCGCCTCAAGTCATCGGTTTTCAAGTCATTTTCACTTTAATTAAAACACAAACTTATTGAAAATTTCACTTCCACTTCATTTTACAAATGTGAGTATCAGGATAAGTCCACGAATGTTTGAAGTTCTAGTTCACGTTCTTTTTTAGTGCATGTTCAGTTTCAAATTCAGTTTCAAGTTCAAGTTCCGTTTGAGGTTGTACTTTAGGTTCTAGTTCAGTTTCAAATTCAGTTTCAAGTTCAAGTTCCGTTTGAGGTTGTAATTTAGGTTCTAGTTTAGTTTTAAATTCAGTTTCAAGTTCAAGTTCCGTTTGAGGTTGTAGTTTAGGTTCTAGTTTAGTTTCAAGTTCAGTTCAGTTTCAGTTTTGTTTCAGTTCATTTTCAGTTCAGTTTCAGTTCAGTTTCAGTTCAGTTTCAGTTCAGTTTCAGTTCAGTTTCAGTTCAGTTTCAGTTCAGTTTCAGTTCAGTTTCAGTTCAGTTTCAGTTCAGTTTCAGTTCAGTTTCAGTTCAGTTTCAGTTCAGTTTCAGTTCAGTTTCAGTTCAGTTTCAGTTCAGTTTCAGTTCAGTTTCAGTTTCAGTTCAGTTTCAGTTCAGTTTCAGTTCAGTTTCAGTTCAGTTCAGTTCAGTTTCAGTTTCAGTTTCAGTTCAGTTTCAGTTCAGTTTCAGTTCAGTTCAGTTCAGTTTCAGTTCAGTTTCAGTTCAGTTTCAGTTCAGTTTCAGTTCAGTTTCAGTTCAGTTTCAGTTCAGTTTCAGTTCAGTTTCAGTTCAGTTTCAGTTCAGTTTCAGTTCAGTTTCAGTTCAGTTTCAGTTCAGTTTCAGTTCAGTTTCAGTTCAGTTTCAGTTCAGTTTCAGTTCAGTTTCAGTTCAGTTTCAGTTCAGTTTCAGTTCAGTTTCAGTTCAGTTTCAGTTCAGTTTCAGTTCAGTTTCAGTTCAGTTTCAGTTCAGTTTCAGTTCAGTTTCAGTTCAGTTTCAGTTCAGTTTCAGTTCAGTTTCAGTTCAGTTTCAGTTCAGTTTCAGTTCAGTTTCAGTTCAGTTTCAGTTCAGTTTCAGTTCAGTTTCAGTTCAGTTTCAGTTCAGTTTCAGTTCAGTTTCAGTTCATTTTCAGTTCAGTTTCAGTTCAGTTTCAGTTCAGTTTCAGTTCAGTTTCAGTTCAGTTTCAGTTCAGTTTCAGTTCAGTTTCAGTTCAGTTTCAGTTCAGTTTCAGTTCAGTTTCAGTTCAGTTTCAGTTCAGTTTCAGTTCAGTTTCAGTTCAGTTTCAGTTCAGTTTCAGTTTCAGTTCAGTTTCAGTTCAGTTCAGTTTCAGTTCAGTTTCAGTTCAGTTTCAGTTTCAGTTTCAGTTTCAGTTCAGTTTCAGTTCAGTTTCAGTTCAGTTTCAGTTCAGTTTCAGTTCAGTTTCTATTTCGTTATAAAGACATTTAATATCTTTGGTATACTAATGAAAGTTTCTCTTTGAAATTGACAAAATTATAAAGTATATTTTACCCTCTAGTTCATTGAACTTGTCATTGGCTTTATTTAACCCACTTTTTAAATTATGCGCTACATTTGTTTTCCGTTGTTTTCAACAAAATATTTGCAATTAAATTATAATTAAAATGCTTTATATGTAAAAATAGAATAAATAAAAAAAGTAGGTTTTATGACAGATAATTTAAACATGATAAGACCAAAAAAATACAAAAAACGCTGATAGCATTTTAATGAATTTGATGGCTGGAATTTAAATACGAAAGACCTTAACCTCCAATAAAGGTTAAGCGAAAACCCATTAAACTAATATTGGTAACCAAAATCAATAATGTGTAAAATAGAAATTCAGATTTGTAGTGAACTTATAAATGTCTGTAATAAACAAATGAAAATTTACATTTCCTGTTCTAATCTTTTAGCCACACATTTTTGCAAAACGACATTTAACTTTGACATTATAAACAGCTTAAATAAATAAATTATGTGTAAAATATAATATAATATCAATAATATTAATATTAATAATAAAATATTAATTAAATAAACACTTTTCGATTAATATCCTATTAAACAGTGGCAACAAATACAACAATTAACAGCAAAAAAAATATATGTATGTATGTATAAGAATAAATAAACTGAATTAATTACAAAATGTGTGTAATACAATTAAAAAATGTGTAACCAACAAAACCAAATCAGCAGCTGCAGCAGCACCGTCCCGGCCTCAAACATGACAAAGTAATTTTTTTTTTTATTAAAGTCGATAACAAAAATTGTTTTGCTGTTTTTGCTACTGCTACTGATGCTGCTGTTGGTGCTTTGTAAATATTTTATTCATAAAAAATAATTAAAAATTAAATGGTTTTTAAAAACCCCTGAACAAGATACAGCTCAACAGGAATGTAAAATCCCAGGCCAGTAGACCAACAACACCAACACCACCATCACCATCATCACCACCAGTGCTGCCAACAAGCAGCGTACATATTTGTTGTTCCCCTGATCTGTTGTTGCTTTTTTAAGTGGGTTTTTGTGCGTTTCCATTCATATGTGTGCAAACGTTTGTAGCATACACAGGCAAACAATTTGTGTGCATCTCAATTTATCGTTAAAAACATGAACTTTAAATCTGAAATAATAAAAATTTATTACAAAATAATTGCAATCTCATTAGGGCAACAGCTTCCAACATTGTATCAATATATTCGGTGTAAGGTTGCTGTGGTACAAGATACATTTGAACGAGATAATGACAAACATTTGGTAGAGAGTGTCCACACAATAAGACTGTTTAACATTAATAATTTGTATCAAACTTAACTTTATATTTGATGCCCTACTGTAATCTATATATTGCGATCTACTACTGAAGCTAAACTGGGGCTATATCTACCCCTGCAATTGAAACTAAACACGGACAAAAACAAGACCTACGATTAAAGCTAAAAAGAGACTAAACAAAACCTAAGATTAAAGATAAACTGGAACTAAACAAAGACTTCAAATTTAAATCAAACTGGCACTACGACTGAAGCCAAACTGGGACTAATTCGGGGTTATATAAAGACCAACGTTTGATGCTAAATTGGCACTAAATAAGGTCCCTACCTACGTTTCAAATTCGAAAGAATAGCGAACTAATAAATCATCCTGGAAACAATTTATTTTCACAACTTCTTTACACACAACATCAAAAAGGTGGGAGTATATTATATTTGCCATTCCGTTTGTAACACATCGAAATATTGGTCATCGAACCAAAAAGTCTATATATTCTGGCTACTTATATGATTTTAAGATTATTTAGCCGACCGTCTGTCTGCCTGCTGAAGGTACATTAGACCTTAAAAAAAGACATAGAGCAATTAAATTAATGCCAAGCAATCTTTATTTCATACCACCGAAATCTTTCGTATTGAAAATGAGCAAAATCCTTGCAGTAGGATTCGACTCCTAGACCTAAGTTTCAGACAACCTCGTTATTTTTCAGATATTTTTACTGTTTTCTTTAAATATATTTTTATTTTTAACAATCTCAAAATTGTTAAAAATACTAAACCCCTGGCCCACGTTCGCTTAGATAAGACTTAAGACACAAACTTCATTGTGGAATAAACAAACTTGATGGAGTAAAAAATATATACGATAAAAAGTTTGTGTCTTAAGTCTTATCTAATCAAACGTTATCGTTCGACATCGTGGGTCAGGGGGTAAAACTTATTAAATTCTTTAATATTTTGTTATTATAAGCCACACAATAGACTTAAATTTAAATTTTGAAAATAGTAGTAGATATACTACTTTTTTAACAATCTCAAAATTGTTAAAAATACTAAAACTTATTAAATTCTTTAATATTTTGTAATTATAAGTCACATAATAGACTTAAATTTTAAAAAAATAGTAGTAGAAATACTACTTTTTTTAAATGTGAGAAAAATAGAAATTTTGGTAAATAACACTTATTTTGCTAGAGAAATAGCTAATTTCATGAAGATCTATTTATTTTTTGTATAAATTAAAATTTTTGAAAATAGTAATAGAAATACTACTTCTTTAAAAAGTGTTCAAAATACTTAAATTTATAAAATTTTGTTACATTTTATTATTACCAGCTAAATGACAAAGGAAAAAAGTGTTAAAAGTAACAAAATTCATAAAATTTTCTTATATTTTGTTATACAAAATTTTACAAATAGTAGTAGAAATACTACTTTTTTAACAATCTCAAAATTGTTAAAAATACTTAAAATTATTAAATTCTTTAATATTTTGTTATTATAAGTCATATAATAGACTAAAATTTAAATTTTTAAAATAGTAGTAGAAATACTACTTTTTTAACAACCTCAAAATTGTTAAAAGTACTTAAATTTATTAATTTTTTTAATATTTTGTTATTATAAGTCACACAATAGACTTAAATTTAAATTTTGAAAATAGTAGTAGAAATACTACTATTTTTTAAATGTGAGAAAAAGGGAAATTTTGGTAAATAACACTTATTATGCTAGAGAAATAGATAATTTCATGAAGATCTGCTTATTTTTTTGTATAAATTAAAATTTTTAAAAATAGTAGTTTTAAAATTTATAAATTTTTGTTACATTTTATTATTACCAGGTAAAGGACAAAGTAAAAAAGTATTAAAAATACCCAAACTAATAAAATTTTGTAAAAATTATACTTTTGACTTTTGTGTGAAGCAATAGGTTCCATACAAACTTCACAACTGAGAATAACCACAGAGTGAGAATTTTGACGTTTCAAAAAACAAAATCGGTTTCCTAGGGCTTTTTGGTACCTAAATTATTGTGTGTTAAAGTAAATCACTTTATGTTACACACTGCAGCGCTGTGCAGCAAGAATGACACAGATATAAATTCTTGTGAATATCTTCATTGAGTTGAATTTCAACCAAAATAAATCTAAAATTAATATAAAATACGTTACAATATTTTATAACGTGGGACCCATAATAAGTGATTTAATGTGGGGTATATAAAATTCGGCATCGCCGAATATTTCACTTTAAGTTATTTTTTTTTTGTTATTTTTGTTGCAGTTTGTCTGATACCAAACGTATTAAATATTTAATAATAATTGAGCGTAAAATTATCACTACAAGCAACACATAAAGCATGTCCACCACCAGCAACTCCAACCAACCGCTACCAAAATTCCAAAAAAAAAAAACCCACCCCGAAACACAAACAGAGAAACTCACATTAAACCTGTAAATGACCCCATGAGCTTTTCATGCGGCCGTACGAGAGAGTTTGTGTGTGTGTGTGTGTGTGTGAGTCTGTGCTTTATGGTCCTGATAATTGTATCCTCAACATAAAAGGAATCTATGCGTATTTTGTTGTCGTTGTTGTTTTTATACAGAACATAATGATCTTGTGTTGGTATGTGGATAACTTCCAATATAACTTCCCAGGCGTGGCAACAATTCGTTGGTGGCATCAGCACAGATTGCGGTTGCAATTGTAATTAAATCGACACTGTTTTATAGATACGGCAAATTTTTATAGTTAAATACCAGCAGGGATGTGTGTGTGTGTAAAATTTTAACCTTTTTCAGTTTTTTTTTAATTTTTATTTTTTGTTTTGCACAAATAATATCTCATGGATTAAATGCGTGTGTGTGTGTGTGTGTATATGTGCGTAAATTTTGTTGTATTTTTTCGAGTGGATTTTTGCCGATAGTGTATTTATTTAAAATTATTGAGTTGCTAATGTTCATTAAAATGTATGCTAATTTAATGCTAAATAATGGCACAACAAAAACAAACCATAACTATTATATGTTGTAGTTGTTTAACATCAGCTCTTGCATATACGAGGCCTGATCAAAAATTAAGCGTTATTTTAAATTTTTTCAAAAAGTATTTATTTATTCATCAATAAGTATCTTGGCCCCTTCAAAGTAATCCCCCTCAGATATAATACACTTATTCCAGCGTTTTTTCCAATCCTCGAAACACTTCTGAAACGCGCTTTTTGGTCACACCTACAGCTCCTGTTTCGATTTTTCTTTTATCTCCTTCATCGTAGGTGCCCCGATAGACTAGGCGATAGAGTGCCGGACTATCAGTCAAAGGGTTGCGGGTTCGATTCCCCCCAAAGACTCTGGGTAGACGAGTCAGACATATGGAGATAAGTCACACATTTGTATACCAGTCAGGCATATGTATATAGACCAGGCAGATATATGTAGACGAGGCAGACATTTGGTAGAGAATCTAAGGCATTGCAATGGACTATATTGGTCTCTGGGTGAGGGTGTGAGGTGACTCACACCAGCCTTCCTACCTAACCTAACCTAACCCTTATCGTAGCAAAACGCTTTCCTTTCATCGATGTCTTCAGTTTTGGGAAGAGTAAAAAGTCAGCGGGGGCCAAGTCCGGTGAATACGGTGGTTGAGGCATGATAACGGTTTTGTTTTTGGCCAAAAACTCACGCACAAGCCTCAATGTGTTAGCTGGTGCCTTATCATGGTGCAAAATTCATGATTGGTTTTTACACAATTCTGTGCGTTTCTGACGAATTGCTTCACGCAAACGACGCATAACTTCAAGATAGTATTCCTTATTGACCCTACGATCTTGTGGCAAAAATTCATGATGCACCACGCCATTGCAGTCGAAGAAAACAGTGAGCAAAACCTTTACATTTGACCGAATTTGACATGCTTTTTTTGGTCTTGGCTCTTCTGGACGTATCCATTGGGATGATTGGGCTTTGGTTTCAATGTCATAGCCATACTCCCATGATTCGTCACCAGTTCATGACTTTTTTGAGAAAATCTGGAGCATCGTTGACGATGTTCAACAGCTCTTGAGCGATATCCATGCGACGTTGTTTTTGCTCAAAATTTAGCAATTTTTGCTGTCGCACGTTCCATGCCTAACAACATCATCAGCAACCTCTCTGATAGTGATTCGACGATTATTCAAAATCATTTTCTTTACTGCTGCAATGTTTTCATCGGTTGTTGATGTGCTGGGGTGACCAGGACGAGCATCGTCATTGACATATTCTCGGCCTTCCTTAAACCGGTTATACCATAATCGAACTTGTGTTCTGCTCATAGTAGACTCGCCAAACACCATAGTCAACATTTCAAATGTCCCTGCGCATTTTATTTCATTTTTTACACAAAACTTAATACAGTTTCTTTGATCCATTTTTTCGAATAGTAAAATATCGAAGAACAAACCAAAACACGACTAACATTTTTATCTGTCAAAAACAAACTGAAAAAAAAACAAATTGGCTGATACAACACACATGTCTGTTATATCAGAAAAAAAATGCGAAAACTCCCGAAATTTAAAAATAACGGTTATTTTTTGATCAGACCTCGTATGTACATACATAATAACAAGCAAATTAATGATAGTGTAGTAGTATCACCGAAAACTATTAAAAATAAATTGCTACGACCAGCAAAAATGTAAAATGTTTTTAAAACATTTTGTGGCAAGAGATAAATGTCACTTATATGGAAATTAGTTTTAATGCAGCCCAGAATAGTAGATTGGCCAAAAATTAACATTTAATAGAAAAATCGATTAAAATTAATGAGAAGAAATGTTTTAAATGGTTTGGGATACCTACACAACACAGCTCACATGATTACTGAAAATCAGGGATGACAAACGGGACTGGATTTGCAGGATGCCAGGATCTTTCGGGATTTTCAGAATTTCGGGATTTTCAGTATTTCGGGATTTTTATTTCTTATTAGAACAAATTGGTTAAATTTGGTTAAAAAAAAAGTAACTTATATTATATTTATATAAACATGTTCGAATTTTCTCTAATAATTTATAAAGCAAATTTTGTATTTATAAGCCCTTAATAATTTAAAAACAAAAAATTTAAGATTAAGGTGGATTCACCTATTCGTTTTGAACAAAATATTTTTGCAGACAAAGTTTTTTTCGTATGAAGTTTAACGTCGCTCTTTTTAGGAGAAAATACTTTTTACGAACAACTCTCAGCTTGAATTGGTTTAATTTTATATTTTTTGTCTAGACAAAAATTTTGCTGATTTGCCAATAGGTTACATTTTTTCATACAAATAATGAATGATGTAGTTTCATGGCCATACGCAAAAGAAACTTTATTTTTTTTTAATAATTTTGAATATAATATTTTAAAATTATTTAATATTTGTTTTTTGGCATTTTAAAAGCAAAGCAAAATAAATCAAGGGCAGCAGCATTTGTAAAACCAATCGATTTTGTTTACTTTTATTTTCCAGAAAACTCTTTCGAAAACTCTTACCCCCTGGCCCACGATGTCGAACGATAACCTTCGCTTAGATAAGACTTAAGACACAAACTTTTTATCGTATCTATTTTTTTACTCAATCAAGTTTGTTTATTCCACAATCAAGTTTGTGTCTTAAGTCTTATATAAGCGAACGTTGTCGTTCGAAATCGTGGGCCAGGGGGTTAGTAAAAAATTTTTATCCGGACAAAATTTTTGTTCGGAACAAATAAGTAAATCCACTTCTAGATAGAGAAAATTAATATGTCATTTTGTTTTTAATTTAAAAGCAATAGAATTCGTTCGTTCGATCTGAAAAAAAAACTTCTTAAAAATATTGAGGCATCTGAAGTAAAAAGAATCCTGATTTAATTTTGCTACCAATATCACAAGCTACACTTAAGAGCAAAATGGTCTTTTTTTCTGGTTTCACCAGTTCATCGCTTAATAAATAATCACTTTTTTATATGTATCTCTTTCAGCTTAACCCTCTAATGCTTAACCATGCCTCAAGGCACTTATCACAAAAGTTACAATGGTGACAAATGTAGCTGCTTTTTTTATTCCCAAAAGTTTGTTTAACAAATAAACGTATTACCTAATATGTTTTCAAAGACTTTGAAAGCTCAATTCTGTATATTTTGCTACAGTTTTTTGGTTGTCTGTGTAAATCACTTTCATTTCCTTAATTAATAAAAGAAACATTAGAGCTTTATGCATAATGTTTATCATGTTCCTAAGAAGTTTGTTTTTGATAATAAGCCAAATGCCTTTAGCTTAAAGAAAGTTATGAAGCTTAATATAAAACAAGCTCTAACAAATTAGAGAGAGAGTTCTCCACAAATGTTATGATAACAGTATGAGTTTAATATCAACAATTTAATTTAACAAGTGTAAGCAACACACAAAGTTTGCAAGCTGGCAAGTTCATATAAATCTGTGTGTGTAAATCACTCTCATGTTCAAAATACATCACATAACATTAACAGATTTATGTGGCACATTTGAGATTGTCCTAGACAGTATGTTATTCAAAATCAACAACCAAAGTTTAAAAACCTGCAAAAAAATCTGAGATATTCAATGCTAACAATTCTTAATATGGTTATTATTAATTAGTGTAATGTTTTGATGACGGAATGTATTTAATTTTTACAGCTAAGCAAAAATTGTTGTGGTAGCTTTGATTGTTGTTGTGTTTTTTTTTTTTTTGTTAAACTTTATCAAGAAAAAAACTGCAATTTATGTAATTTTCATTTTAGTTTCTGTATTTATGATAACCTTCTAATAAATGTTTGCTGTGTCTCTATTAACAAAAATTAAAACAATTTAAATTTATTAAACTAAATGAAAATAATTGTTAATCTTTCAGTACAAAACGAATTTTGCAATTTGCCCTTAAACAAATTAATGATGATGAATGTTTGAATTCATCAGCCTGAGTAAATTTTAAGTTTATAATAAATATTTAAAATTTCATTGATTAAACAAAGCTATTTGCTGGAGCAAATAAAAGCTCAAAAATTATTTTAATAAAACAATAAATTTGCTAAAAAAAAAAACAAAATAACAAATTATTAACAATTTTTTATCATAAATTGTAAATTATATAATATAATATAATTTTTTTAACGACAAGAGTGCCAAAGGGTGTCCCAAAACTTACCAACCATCTAGGTAACCAATTCAGAATTCAGCAAAAGATGAGCGTGCATGATCAGGAAATGTGGCCTGAATTTTGTACACAGAAACTGCTTAAACATTTTAAGTGTAGCAGTTGTCATACCTTTCAAAATTGTTCAATACATTTTATAAAACTGACAATTTTCCTACTCCCCACATTTAACTTCATTAACTTCAATCATAATTTTCATTAAACACAAATTCCATTCATAATTTTGCTGCGAAAAAAAACAACATTCGTCAATTTATGTAAATTATAGCAAAGTGAACAAGTAGCAGAAAAAAATTGCTATAATTTTCATAAAATTTTCAACAAATATTTCCATTCATTAAGAATTTACATATGTATGTATGTACGAGTATATGTAAATTATTTATTATTATTATTATTATTTTTATTTATACATGATTTAATTTTTTCTGTTACAAGTTAAATTGATTGAAATATAATAATTGTGGTTACAATTATTTTACACAATTTCTAATAAAATTATGGTCGAAATACAAAATAACTGCAAAACCGCCAATAACAGACATAAAAACAGCTACATACTCATTTAAATACAAAATTAACAACAACATCAACAACAACAACAACAACAAAAACAAGCAAAATGGTTATAAATAAATAAGGACAATTTAAATTGATACCTGTTACAATGACAGCAAAACAAATTGATAAATACGAAAATAAAATTCAATCAAGTGACAATGAGAATTTTCCACTTTTAAACGTCAACATAATGAGAAGTGGTCATTAAACCAGAGCGCCCGTTAAACAAATTAAATTAAAGCCCGGCTATAGGAGGGGGTGTAAATGAGATGTCTGGTCTGTTTAATGAATATTTACAATACGTTAATGTGACATTAATTATGAATGTGGGCAATTTATTTATTGTCATTTAATGTTCCCTTTTTTTAAATAAACAATTGTTACAAATTGAGAGATTTTTAAAAACAGAACTAGAACAGAACCAGAACAGAACTAGAACAGAACTCACAACCTGATAATGAGAGTGCTTTTTTATAAATTTTTACTTAGGACCATGATAAACATTCTGCATAAATCTCTTATGTTTCTCTTGTAAATTTAAGAAGTCGGAGTGATTTACACTGATTACAACTTTTGCGTATAGTGTTGCTGTATTAAGCTGTTCAAAAACGGCAAAAAAAAATTTTAAAACTTATGAACTCATTACAAAATCGAGCTGATAAACGGAATTAATATTGAGAACTTTTTTCGGGTATATAAGACAAATTTGTTTGAGGTTGATTCGTATGTTTATTCATAACTTTCTTTCTACTGCAACAATTTTGCAAAGAATTTGCATCGAATAAATCAAATAGAGCCCATAAGAATATTAAAAATTTTAAATAAGAATCGTGGTTCTCTGGGTTCTTTTTATACAGAATTCTCTCATGAGTATCATTGCTTCTTTTTTTTATACGGAATCATGGTTCTCTTTATCAATAAATTTTCTATTGGTTCTTTTTATACAGATTTTTTTTTCATAAGAATCGTTATTTCTTTTTATACGAAATTTTTCTTAAGAATCGTGGTTCTCTTTAAGCAGAATTTTTTATAAGAATCCTGGTTCTTTTTATAAACATTTTTTTCATAAGAATCGCTGTTGTGTTTATTAAGAAATTTCTTTTTATAAAAAATTGTTCATAAGAGTCCTGATTTTTTTATAGAAAATTTTTCATAAGAATTCTGGTTGTTTTTAAAAAGAATTTTCCATTAGAATCGCGGTTCTTTTTTTCCATAAGAATCTTGGTTTTAAGTAGAATTTTGCATTAGAGTCCTGGTTCTTTTTATAAAGAATTTTCAATAAGAATCGTGGTTCTTTTTATAAAAATATTTTCATAAGAATCTTAGTTTTTTATAGAAAATTTTTTATAAGAATCCTGGTTATATGGTATTTTCCATAAGAATCTTGTTTTTTTAAGCAGAATTTCCCATTAGAGTCCGGGTTCTTTTTATAAATAATTTTTCATAAGGGTCCTGGTTCGAATTGTGGTCCGTTTTATAATCAATTTTTCATAAGAATCCTTTTTCTTTTATAAACAAGTTTTCTTTAAAATCCTAGTTCTTTTTATGCAGCATTCTTTCATAAGAATCATGACTCTATTTCAGCAGAATTTGTTCATAAGAATTGTGATTCTTTTTATGAAGAATTTTTAAAAGAATCCTGGTTTTTTAAGCAGAATTTTTCACAAGAATGCTGGTTCTTTTTATATAGAATTATTTCCTAAGAATCGTGATTTTCTTTAAGAAAAATTTTTTCATAAGAATCGTGGTTCCTTTTATAAAATGTTTTTCACAAGAATCCTTGTTCTTTTTATAAAGAATATTTTATAAGAATCGTTATTCTCTTTGAGCAGAATTTTTTTACAAAATTCCTGGTTTTTTAAGAATAATTTTTCATAGATCTTCTAGTTCTTTTTATACAGAATTCGTTCAAAATAATCGTTGTTCTTTTTGTAAATAATTTTACATAAGAATCCTGGTTCTGTTTATAAAGAATTCTTTCCTAAGAATCGTAATTCTCTTTAAGAAGAATTTGTTCATAAGATTCGTGGTTCTTTTTAAGCAGAATTTTTTTATAACAATCATGATTCTTTTTATACATAATTTTTTCATAATAATCGTTGTTCTCTTTATAAAGATTTTTTCATAAGAATCCTGGTTCTATTTATAAAGAATTCTTTCCCAAGAATCGTGATTCCCTTTACGATAAATTTGTTCATAAGAATCGTGGTTCTTTTTATAAAATGTTTTTCATAAGAATCGTGGTTCCTTTTATAAAATGGTTTTCATGAGAATCCTGGTTTTTTAAGAATAATTTTTCATAGATCTTCTAGTTCTTTTTATACAGAATTCGTTCAAAATAATCGTTGTTCTTTTTGTAAATAATTTTACATAAGAATCCTGGTTCTGTTTATAAAGAATTCTTTCCTAAGAATCGTAATTCTCTTTAAGAAGAATTTGTTCATAAGATTCGTGGTTCTTTTTAAGCAGAATTTTTTTATAACAATCATGATTCTTTTTATACATAATTTTTTCATAATAATCGTTGTTCTCTTTATAAAGATTTTTTCATAAGAATCCTGGTTCTGTTTATAAAGAATTCTTTCCTAAGAATCGTAATTCTCTTTAAGAAGAATTTGTTCATAAGATTCGTGGCTCTTTTTAAGCAGAATTCTTTCATAACAATCATGATTCTTTTTATACAGAATTCTTTCAAAGAATCGTGGTTCTCTTTAAGCAGAATTTTTTTATAAGAATCGTGGTTCTCTTTAAGCAGAATTTTTTCATAACAATCATGATTCTTTTTATACATAATTTTTTCATAATAATCGTTGTTCTCTTTATAAAGATTTTTTCATAAGAATCCTGGTTCTATTTATAAAGAATTCTTTCCCAAGAATCGTGATTCTCTTTACGATAAATTTGTTCGTAAGAATCGTGGTTCCTTTTATAAAATGTTTTTCATAAGAATCCTTGTCCTTTTTATAAAGAATATTTTATAAGAAACGTTATTCTCTTTGAGCAGAATTTTTTTACAAAATTCCAGGTTTTTTAAGCAGACTTTTTCACAATAGTCCTGGTTAGAATTGTTTGGTTTGTTATTAAGCTTTATTTAAAATGTTAAAAATAAATTTATTTGGTTAATTCCTATAGAGTTTTTAAGATATATCCAAAATTCCCATTATACGTTCTTGCTGCTCTATAAAAACAATAGAATTATTTGAAAAAAAACAATCACTTTCCTTACAAAATATCTTTTGACAAATACCTGCGGCCAATTGCAATATTATTATTGCAGAAGGAAACTTAAAGCGGTTTGTTTGAGCAGTTGGAACAAAAGTTTGTGCAATAGGTAAATGCATTCATCAAGCCAAAAACCCCTAACTTTTATAAGAAGAAATGAAGTTTAGTTTTTTATTTAAGTTTTCATTAAGTATGAATAAAAAGACAAGCAATTTGTGGTTACCAAGCAGACCAGATTTTAGGTGAACAATACTTTTAATTGTTTTAAAAGAAACTTTAAAATAATGTTTAATGCATAGCGTAAATTTAAAATCTTTTTCCTTAAAGCTCTATATTGAATTTTATATTTGTGTGACCATAACCGAACATTGTTGAATTATTTGTGTTTTTATTTCAAATATATAAAAAAATTCAATAAAAGTCATAGTAACTGGTTGCAGGTGCTGCTGCTAAAGTGCTGTATGGACTGTTGCTGACGAGCTTTATTTTTTATTTTTTTTTTTTGTTTTTGCGTTAAAATGTCGATAATTGAAATGATGTGCATAAAATGAAATTAACATTTTTATATAACAAATTTAACTTCAACAAATGAATACATAAATACATACAAATAGTTATAAAAAAAAACCTTAACTTTTTTGTTGCTTAAATAAAACAAAAATAAATATCTCAATATAAATGGGAAATACAGCAGAAAAAAAAACGCAGAAGCAAAATTGTTACGAAAATTGCATAAATTGGAGTATTAAAATCAATCATGTTGGTAGAGGGCATATGGCCCTGCAAAATGTGTGTTGGTATGTATGTATGTTTTTACAATAATAACGACAAAAAATTAATGTCATCAATATTTATACAAGCCGGTCGAATGGTTGGTTGGTCGGTCGCTGGTCTGCTAAAGCGGTGAGTTTGAGGCCCATATTTAAATTATATTATTTTTTTTTTACAAGCCATCATTGACGCCATTAAAAATGTTTGTTTGCAGCAGGGAATACGAAATTGTTTGCAAAACTTGGGCCATGTGACAAATGCACTGAGAGAAATGTTGGTAATAAAACAACAAATATGTGTAGCATAAAGAGCACACTGGTTTATAATCATAAGAGCAATACGAGTATAACCCCCTGGCCCACGATGTCGAACGATAACGATCGCTTAGATAAGACTTAAGACACAAACTTTTTTTCGTATCTATTTTTTACTCAATCAAGTTTGTTTATTCCACAATCAAGTTTGTGTCTTAAGTCTTATATAAGCGGACGTTATCGTTCGACATCGTGGGCCAGGGGGTAAGTTTAATGGTTTTTGTTTGTTTTTTTTTTTTTTTTTTTTGTTTACAGTTGAATAACAGAACATGTTCCGCCCTATTGGCTGCAACTGTCGACCAATGCACAGTGGGGGAATTTGGAAAATAAAATTTGGAAATAAATTTGTAATTTCTAAACATTAATTCTGATTGCTATAAAATATGACATGCCCAGAGAGAAAGTGTTTCTGAGTATAAGTTTGTGAATTCGAAGCTCATAAACCTATCAGAGGCGGTGCCAGAGCTCTCCAAATTGGGGCATCTCGGCTATAAGAGACATTGAAAACTATGCCAATTTTGCATTTGTGATGTGATTTCAAAGATTTTACAGTGCAACCTCGCTTAAAGCAACTACTAGATAATTCGGATGTTGCAAAAACTGAGGTTGTTGGAAAAGCCAAGTAACATTTTTTAGGGCGCTTTTACTTTTTTGTGGTGAAAATTAAGAAAAAACTAAACTAACACTAATAATAAATAAAAAAAATACACATTCTAATGTACATCGGATACTTTTATTCAGAATTTTATCACAAATATAACTGAATAAATTAAAATAACAAAAATAAACCTTTATATCTCTTAAACTAAAAGAGATAATATTGACATGTAAATAAATTTATCTATTACTTTAAATTTCATTGGTATCATAAATGGATTTTTGGCATTTTTTTTTAATGTGACAAACGCACAAACACCTCAGCTATAAACATGTCGTTGCTATATCTGTAATAGCTTCCATGATACCGAATTATTTCCAAAATAAAACGTTTCCAAACACTGTGTCATTCGAAATAACTATACTTTAAAGGCTCGAGTTCAATAAATTTAATTTTTCATTAAATTATTATTTTTACTGAAGGTAGGAATTGTTTTTACAACATGAAATCTTATTAAAATTTATTGATAATTTTTCTTGGCTGAGCTGGGGATTGAACCTGGGTTGAATTTACATGTTTCAAGAAACACCATCATCTTTCATCAGAATTCTTTTGAGTTCTAACCTCTGCTCCTCTGCGGTGCCTGCTAGCCAACAGTCAAACATCAATCTTTAACCAGTGGTAAAAAATGAAAATGTAACAGTTCAGCTAAAAATAATAATTGTTTTGCTTACATTTTAGTATTTGAAACATAATTGTTCTTATAAATTCAAAATTTTATTAAAAAATATTTATAAATAAAGTTTTTATTGCAGTTTGAAAAATTTAGTACAAAAAACTTGAAATAACACATTTTTGCCTTGTTTTTTTTTCATAAAAGTCAGCCATGGGTTTCTTATTTGTTAAATGTTTAATATATTTTTAAAAACTAGACCTAATTCTCTATCTATTGATATATAATACATGTACTTGATTTTGTCCGCCTGTCAAATTTTATTAGGGAATAGTTAATAACTCATAGTGAATTCTGCCTAAACTTTAAAAGATCCCTTTTACTTTTACATAAAAGTCTTTCATCAGTTTCTCGGTGTCCAAATGTTTTATATATTTTTAAAAACTAGATACAATTTCCTATTCATTGATATATAACTTATCCACCTGTCAAATTAATTAGGGAACAGGTAACAACTCACAGTTAATTTATACGTATATTTTCTGGCAAAACTTTGCAAAATTCCATAAAAGTCTTTAATGAATTTCTTGGTTTCCAAATGTTTTATATATTTTTAAAAACTAGATATAATTTCTTATCCATTGATATATAATATGTCTTGTTTGTTTTGTCTACCTGCCAAATTAATTAGGGAATATTTAATAACTCGTGGTGAATTCTGCCTAAATTTTAAAATATCCCTTTTACTTCTACATAAAAGTCTTTCATCAATTTCTCAGTCTCCAAAAGTTCTATATAATTTTAAAAACTACACACAATATTCTATCTATTGATATATAATATATCTTCTTTGTTTTATCCACCTGTCAAATTAATTAGGGAATAGTTAATAACTCATAGTGAATTTAACCCATATTTCCTCCCTACACTTTAAAAAATAAAAGTCTTCATTAATCTCTCGGTTTCCAGAATTCCTATATATTTTTAAAAACCAGACACATTTCCCTATCCATTGATATATAATATGACGTGTTGCCTTTTCGATGTGTCAAATTATTCACGGAATAATTAAAAACTCGTAGTCAATTTAAACCCTTATTTTCTGCCCAAACTTTATAAAATTATTTTTTAGTTTTACCATTTCTTTTTAAATATTTTCCAGAATTTACTAAGAAAAATTCTTTAGAGCAGTGCTCTTAATATTGGTATCCTAGTGTCTATGATTGCCCATCACTGCTTTAAAACCATATAACTTTTCTAGTGTTTGAAATATTCTTTTATTTTGTCAATATAATTTCTTTCAGTGTTATTAGAACTTAACACAAAATTTCTATACGGCATTTTGATTGAATTTATTTTAATAGCGGCATATGGTCTTCTTTAAACACTCTGAGCATTCAATTTGGTTGCTTTAATTGTTAAAACTTTAAATAAACAGCATGAATTGAAATGTTAAACATTTTAAGCAGGCCACAATTCAAGTTTTAATTGTTTAATTGTTTAAAGAAAAATTTCAATTATGCGAATTTTTTTTAATGGTTTCGTTTCATCAAATCTTTCAATCCTCTTTATTTATTTTAAAGCCAACAAAAGTATTAGCAAATTTATGAATCTAGTTACAATTTCAAACCCTTTGTCCATAACATCAAATATAAAAAGAAAAATTAACAAACATTTTGTACAACTAGCCAGTAGGAAATGTTTTAAATAAATTCTGGTACTTTCACAAGTTGTTCTGGTACCTATAAAAACTACTTCCTATTGCTAATATTTGTCATTTATTCTACCCTATTTCTACTCTCACCACATCCCCTTGCCTGTTCTAACACTCTAACACAATTGCTTTGCATAAATTCAACAATCCTTCAAATTTAATTGACAATCATCATGTTTAATTCTGGACACTTTTTTTCAAATTCACATCAATGTCATTTAATACGTAAATTATAACACACCAAAAATGCTGCAAAAATATTAATAATTTTAACAAATCAAATCTTTAGCTTAGCATTTTCTAAGAAACCATTAAATAGACAAAAAAAAATTAAATTATTTGTTAAAAATTTATTGACAACAAACCAATAAAATATAATTATGTATAGCCTAACTTATGTAGAACTTGTATACGCATTTAATATGATTTAAAAATATTAAATTATTTGGAAATTATTATTATGCCAAACACAGTAATGATGTTTAAAAATTTGTTTGCTGGCATTTTAAGCATATTGAGTAGTTTGCAGAATAACACATCTCATAAATGGAGACTTATGATTATGATAATGACAATGTTATTAGCTGACACTTGTTAGCAGTAGATTTATGAGGATATTGTTGTTTGGAGGGCATAAAGACTGGCCACAAAGTAAATACGAGGTCTGTTCAAAAATTAAACGTTGTTTTAATTTTTTTCAAATAGTATTTATTTATTCATCAATAAGTATCTTGTCCCCTTCAAAGTAATCCCCCTTAGATAAAATACACTTATGCCAGCGTTTTTGCCAATCCTCCAAACACTTCTGAAACGCAGTTTTTGGTCTCGCCAACAGCTCCTGTTTCGATTTTTCTTTTATCTCCTCAATCGTAGCAAAACGTTTTACTTTCATCGATGTCTTCAGTTTTGGGAAGAGTAAAAAGTCAGCGGGGGCCAAGTCCGGTGAATACTGGCCAAAAACTCAAGCGCAAGCCTCAATGTGTTAGCTGGTGCCTTATCATGGTGCAAAATTCATGATTGGTTTTTACACAATTCTGTGCGTTTCTAAAGAATTGTTTCACGCATAACTTCAAGATAGTATTCCTTATTGACACTACGACCTTGTGGCAAGAATTCATGATGCATCACGCCATTGCAGTCGAAGAAAACAGTGAGCAAAACCTTTACATTTGACCGAATTTGACATGCTTTTTTTGGTCTTGGCTCTTCTGGACGTTTCCATTGGGATGATTGGGCTTTGGTTTCAATGTCATAGCCATGCACCCATGATTTGTCACCAGTTCATGACCGTTTTGAGGAAATCTGGATCGTCGTTGACAGCTCCTGAGCGATGTCCATGCGACGTTGTTTTTGCTCCAAATTTAGCAATTTTGGAACAATCTTCGCTGCCCGCACGATTCATGCCTAAAACATCTGTAAGACTTGCTTGGCATGAGCCGAACGATATGCCAACATCATCAGCAGCCTCTCTGATAGTGATTCGACGATTACTCAAAATCATTTTCTTTACTGCTGCAATGTTTTCATCGGTTGTTGATGTGCTGGGGCGACCAGGACGAGCATCGTCATTGACATATTCTCGGCCTTCCTTAAACCGGTTATACCATAATTGCACTTGTGTTCTGCTCATAGTAGATTCGCAAAACGCCACAGTCAACATTTCAAAAGGCCTTGCTCATTTAATTTAATTTTTTACACAAAACTTAATACAGTTTCTTTGATCCATTTTTTCGAACCAAACACGACTAACCTATTTATCTGTCAAAAACAAACTGACAATCTAAAATTATTTTTTGATCAGACCTCGTATATTAAAAGTAATGTAATAAAGAATAATAAAAAAAATTTAGAACATAAATAGACACAAAAATACGTAAATAAGCACACACAAACAAAGTAAAATTTTAAAAGAATTTAATGTGGAAATTCTACCATTTTAAAGGAAACCCACTTTAGTCTTAAGGTACGGTCACACTTGGCAAATATTACTTGAATTAAATAACTAAACAATTTTATTAATTATTCACATTAATAGAAATAATTAAAGTAAAATTATTAAGAGAAACAGGCTCAAACATTTGAAATTTCTCCTCTTATATTCAGCTCTCCCTCTACATTCTTAAGCACCTGCTACTCTGGGCAACAAAGCCAATAGTCCTGGTTTAACATTAGTGACATCATGCACCACCACCTCCCCAGCAATATGATCATTAATAATAATAGTTCTCTGCTTGCTGGCCTCCACAAGATAGGCCATAAAGTTAACATCGAAATCGACCTCGGGCAAAGTGGCCAATGCGGTATCCTCGGGTATCCAGAATTTATGCATATAATATTTACCCTGTAATTTACGCATTCAAGTTTTAAAGAATTAAAAACTACGCTCAACAGTTAATTTTAGATTTCCCTGAAAAAAAACCCACCTTAACAATGGGGCACTTCTCCAATATATGGCCATATTCCTTAAGGAATGTGGTAATCAAAGCACCCAGGGGAGATATGGTATTAAAATTAAGTATACAACACAAATTCATGGTGGTATTTAGTGTAAAAAAGTAATTGGGATTAAGTTTTTGCGTTATTTTAGCCTCTAAATGTATATCGACACTTTTTAGTTCTTGCAGTACATTTAAAGTAAAATTAATATGAGGATCACTGGCGTCCATGGTAATGGTATGGGAGACATGCTTGTCATCACTCCACATTTTGACTTCCTTAAATTTGGGACGCATGACTTTCTGGTAAATTTAAATAAAAATTTAAATAAACACCTTTAAATATAAATAATTCAAACTCACCTCAGCTTGGTTTAAAGTCAAACTCATTAAAGCCATTACAGCCACTATTAATGTCGAGTAAAGGGAATTCATTTTTAAACTATTAGCAACAATTTTGTATTAACCACTCTTTAACTAAGGCAACAGTATACTTAATGTTGTTTGTGCTTATAAAAGCTGGCTTTTATAAAGCTTAATTTTCCTGTATAATTGCTTGTTATCTACAATCAGTTACTCTAAATGTTCTACAATTATTTGAATAGTAAATGAAAGGTAAAATTATTTTAATATTGTCATTAACTTTTGATTGTAATATCAATTTTATTGCAGAGATAATTGTATTGGTATGACACCCTATAACTAAGTCACCCTATAACTAGGTGTAAGTCTTTCTCTAGTCTTAGTTTAGTTTCATTTGAAGGTTTCTCTTGTATAAGTTTAGCTTCAAACAGAGGTCTTTCTTTAGTATAAGTTTATCTTCAATTAGAGGCCTTTCTTTAGTCTTAGTTTAGCTTCAATCAGAGGCCTTTCTCTAATCTAAAGCTAAACAAACTTCAATCGAAGGTGTTTCTCTAGTCTTAGTTTAGTTTTAAACAGAGGCCTTTCTCTAGTCTTAGTTTAGTTTTAAACAGAGGTCTTTTTCTAATCTTAGTTTAGCTTTAATCAGAGGTGTTGCTCTAGTCTTAGTTTAGATTCAATCGATGGTCTTTCTCTAGTCTTAGTTTAGCCTCAATCAGAGGTTTTCTTTAGTCTTGGTATAGCTTCAATCAGAGGTCTTTCCCTAGTCTTAGTTTAGCTTCAATTAGAGGTATGTCTCTAGTCTTAGAGGTCTTTTTATAATCTTATTTTTGCTTCAATCTTAGGTCTTCTTTTAGTCTTACTTTAACTTCAATCGTAGGTCTTAATATAGTTTTAATTGTAGGTCTTTCTATAATCTTCATTAAGCTTTAATCAAAGTCGTTTTCTAGTCTTACCCCCTGTTTCACGATGTCGAAAGATAACGTTCGCTTATATAAGACTTAAGACACAAACTTGATTGTGGAATAAAGAAACTTGATTGAGTAAAAAATAGATACGATAAAAAGTTTGTGTCTTAAGTCTTATCTAAGCGAACGTTATCTTTCGACATCGTGAAATAGGCCATTAGTTTAGTTTCATTTGTAGGTTTCTCTTGTATAAGTTTAGCTTCAATCAGAGGTCTTTCTATAATCTTCATTTAGCTTCAATCATTGACCTGTAATGTAGTTTTAATTTGGATTCCATGGAAGTTCTTTTTATAGTCTTATAAACTTATCTTATATCCTAGATATTCATATAATCTTTAATTAGTTAAAAACTCATTCAGGCTGATAAACCATTTCCTGAAACTCATTTCATATTCGTTATTACCGATTGTATCTGTTAACAGTTTCAAACTTTACATAAAACAAAAATGTCAATCTCATCAGGTTAATCATAATTCTGCTCATCATCATATTCATCATCATCAGTATTAATATTTTTTTAAATTAAAAATATTTTGTTGTTTGGTTCCATTTCACTAGAATTTTGAGTGATTTTTGATTATTTTTCTGATTTAATGCTCGACTGAAGTTTAGAAATCATAAACGTTTTTTTTTAATAAACTCTTACTCTCATCTAACAGCAGCAGCAACAGCAGCTTATCTATTCATCATCAGCCATTAGATGCTTGTTAGTGGAAAACCTCCAACATACATATGTGTTGATTATAAAGTTGAATTTAGAACTTGTCTTTATTCATATGGCATGTTTCTAGACAACAAGTGTATTCTCACGCGAACGGGCGAGTACGTAAACAAATGAGTTTTTATAATACACTCGTCTGACTTGCGTTTATTTACGTTGATATTATTGTACTCTCAAATGACATTATTGCCAAAGCATGTAATTTCATATTTTGTTTATTTTTTTTTTCTATGATAATATATCATTTGTGCATTACTTAATGGCAATGCTGGAATAGAAAGAAATACAGAACGGCTGTGTTTTATTTACAAAACAAAAACAATTTGTAATTGTTATTATTATTATTATTTGTTATTTTGTGTTTTCTTTTTGCACGTTTTGGCATACTCTCCACCAATTTTGTTATTAATTCATTAGGAATATTCACTCATTCGTGCTTAACACCAACTGTATCTTCAGGACAATAATTCTCAATCAAATTGAGGTTGGGACTATTGTGTTCTGTATACCATAGGAGAGAAAATCCTGCCGTAGGCCGACAAGACAGTACTATGCAAAGCCGGTGTTTTGTATAACTGGTTACAAACCAACATGTTCCTCAAAATTATATGTGATCCGGCCTATGAAAAGGTGGCTTATGACTCAAAGAAAAATTTTCCACTTTTTTGGTTTCGATAGTTTTTGAGACGCTCTTTCACGTGGTGAAAACTAGAAAGTCCTAACTTGCTTAGAAGTGTACTAAAAATTTAGAGAAAGAAGAGCACAAATGAAAGAAAAACAGAATTTTATTGAAAATCCAGAATTTAACAGCTGTGTCTCGCAATTCTTTTTTGAGTCATAAGCCACCTTTTCATAAGCCGGGTCACATATATTTATGAAGAAATTAAATTTAAAGATCTTTTCATTTTTAATCCTAAATATCTTCCTTATTTATAACTATTAATTATAAATATATAATACATATATCAAATGAAAGGTTGAAATGTTTTCTATTGATTACTTGATACTTTTTCTGCCGTTATAACGATAATTTTTCGAAATAACGGAACTTTTGTAAAAAATCCCTTCAAGAAAAAGTACAGTTTTTGAATTTGTGCTTTATTGGGTTAATAAAATGGGTCATGTTATACATCATTTGAAAGCTATTTCAAATCACTTTCAAATAATATATATATTTCCTGGATTGGTTTAAAAATCGTATATATCTATCTCAATTTAAAGCTCTATAATATTCAAATCGAAAGCTTCTTAAACATAAAAGCTTTTTAAAATGAACATGTTTTTAAAACTCATTAAAAAAAATTTTAAAAATTGAGCACCTAATGGTGTTGAGTTCGTTTTTTCTGAGAAAGAAAACCAAACGTGCATTTTTTTTTATTGTCTACTTTTGACATTAGTGACATTTCAGATTGTAGTGTAGAAACCACATAAAAGATGAAAACACTCGAACTCTTACGTTTTCATTCAACTATACTTGACATATGTTTTATAAAAACGCAAAACAAATTTTTTTTCTCAACTGAACAAAATTTTTGAGTCACTTGTTATCTAGAAACATGCCAATAATCTTTTTCTACTGCTATTGTTATTATTATTGTTATTAATTTTTAATATTTATTATTAAGTTTGGTATATCGTTGGGTCTTATAGTTTTTGCTAAATTCAATTTAGCCGTCAGTTTAGTATTTGTTGCCTACTTAAAAGCCATGAAGTTGAAATATCAAATTTTTATTACATTTTGTTTGCAAAACTGTCAAGCTTGGGTAAGTTTTTCTTATGAAATATTTCTTTATGTGTTGGATACTGTTTTTATATTCTATTGGTTTTTTTGTAATCAAAAACTCCTGCTACTTTCTCTACAGCCACCAGGCTGTAGTTGTAGGGTTAAGTTTATAAAGAAAAGGATTTGAAAATGTATATAAGAAATTAATTAATACGGAAAAAACTAAACTCAAATGTTGTTTTTAGTTAGCTAAGATACTTAGAAGTAAAGTGGTGTATATAGTCATATTTTAGCCTTTATTGAATATGAAATATAAACTGAACTAGAACCAGAACCAGAACTGAAATATCAAATAGCACCTGAACTAAAATATGTACTAGAACCTACATTAGAACTTGAGCCGGAATATGAACCTTAGTTTAGATTCAATCAAAAGGCTTTCTCAAGTCTTAGTTTAGCTTCAATTAAAGGCCTTTCTCTAGTCTTCGTTTAGCTTCAATCAAAGGTCTTTCTCTAGTCTTGGCTTAGCTTTAATTAAAGGTCTTTCTCTAGTCTTGGCTTAGCTTTAATTAAAGGTCTGTCTCTAGTCTTGGTTTAGCTTCAATCGCAGTTGTTTCTCTAGTCTTAGTTTATCTTCAAACGTGGGTCTTTCTCTAGCCTTTGTTTAGCTTTAATCATTGTTATTTCTTATGTCTTAGTTTAGCTTCAATCGTGCGTTTTTCTCTGTCTTAGTTTAGTTTAAATTAGAGGTCTTTCTCTAGTCTTAGTTTAGCTTCAATCGTGCGTCTTTCTCTAGTCTTGTTTTAGCTTCAATCAAAGGTCTTTCTATAGTCTTGGTTTAGCTTTAATCATGGGGGTTTCTCTGGTTATAATTTAGCTTCAATGAAATGTCCTTAGTTTTTTCTTTGCGTACCCTCAGTTTAGTTTCTAGCCTATGTCTTTACATAGCCGTAGTTTTGTTTCAATATTTGCTATTTGAGCTTAAATTTTAATTAATTTTGCAGCGTTATACTTTAGCTTTAATTTTCTTTTATTTTCTCACACAGCTAAAATCCTTTTTAAAATTCCAATACAGTTGTTAATTATTTGCCTTTCTTATATCCACTTCAACATCAACATAATATGCCACAACCAACCAACTAACCACCCAGCGTGCTTTTAAAGTGATACTTACATCATTTCCGCATGAATTCAATGACAAACGATTGGATGTTAAATTTCAAATACAATATTCCTCCAACACTGAAGCCACTGTCAATATACAACTCAATATATTGGAAGATATTGATGACATTTCATTAACTTTTGGCCTGGGCATAGAGGGAACCGAAGCTAATAATTACACAGTGCTCTTGAATCGTAAAGTGCACTTTTGCAAGTTTCTCATGCAACGCACCATTGACAATACACTGCGCACCATACATGAAGACATCTTAAAGCATGGCACCTTCATTAAGATGTGTCCCATGAAAAAAGGCTCTTACACTTTGCGCTAATATCGCATTGATGAGGAATTATTGCCGCAATACGTACCAGAGACCAACTTCTATGTGAATATGAAGCTGGCAAAGGCTGAGAGCGAGTTGATACTTAAGGGACGTTTATATCGTAAAATTGATAAGTCAAAGGGTTATTATAATTTGAAAATGTTTAGTATGGGTTGAAGGTAAATAAAGGATAAATGATACATGTAAGTGTAATATATTAGAAATACACATAAAACCAAATAAATTGTTTAGGCTATCAATCCCTAGGTGTTTGCTAAAATTTTTAAATTTAATTTGCTTTTTATTTAAGCCGTAGTTTAACTAAAACTAACTAGGTTTTCGTTGTCTCTTCTTTTTATATAAAAACTGAAAATAAAACTCATGTTGAAAAAGTGTTAATATGCAAAACCACATTTGCACGTTTGTCTGTCCTTCTTTACTTCTTTTTATTATCTGCCTGCCAATGTCTGGCAATGAATTTCGGTACGTTCGCCTGCCTGCCTGCCTGCCTGCCTTCCTTAGTTTCCGTCACGTGTTTGCTCATTTGTAAAATCGTCTGTTTGTTCAATGGTGACAAGTTGTCTGGCATTTTTTGAGAAATTGATGATGACAATGCTGACGCTGACAAAATGATGTTGTTAATGCTGACAATAATAATTAAGTTTAAGACTACTGATTCCCATTCTTTTAAGTGCTTTGGGTAGATTTCTTTATAATAAACACCTTTATATTTATAAAGTCGTTTGTTTGATGTCTATTGTTCTTTAGAAACTTCTACGTTTTTTTTTTTTTTTGTTTAGTTGGATCATTAGGTCTAATGTTTAGTAATCGAAACATATAAGGAATATTAAAATATATAACTCTAACATAGGGTTTCTATAGTTATATTTAAGCTTTATAGATTGATTTTTTCTGGAAATATTTTAGCCTCAATTACAGGGTTTTCTGTAGTCTGCGTAGATTAGAATTAAAAATTCGAATAGAATATAAACTAAAACCTGGCCTAGAATCTGAACAGGAACCTTGAATAGATCCTGAATCTGAACTAGTATCAGGATTAGAATCTGAATTAAAACCTGGTAGAGGATCTGAACTAGAACCTGGACTACATCCTGAATCTGAAATAGAACCTACACTAGATCATGAATCTGAACTAGAACCTGGACTTGATCCTAAACCTGACTAGAACCTGGTCTAGAATCTGAACTAAAACCTGGACTAGATCCTGAATCTGAACTAGAACCTGGCCTAGAATCTTAACAAGAAACTGAACTAGATCCTGAATCTGAACAAGAACCTGAACTAAAGCCTGAACTAAAACCTGGACTAGATCATGAATCTGAACTAGAACCTGGACTAGATTCTAAACCTGAACTAGGACCGGATCTAAAATCTGAACTAAAGCCTGAACTAGATCCTGAATCTGAACTAGAATTTGTCCTAGAATCTTAACAAGAACCTGAACTAGATCCCTAATCTAAACTAGAACCTGAACTAAAGCCTGAACTAAAACTTGAACTAGATCCTTAATCTGAACTAGAACCTGGTCTAGAATCTTAACAAGAACCTGAACTAGATCCTTAATCTGAACTAGAACCTGGCCTAGAGTCTTAACAAGAACCTGAACTAGATCCTTAATCTGAACTAGAACCTGAACTAAAACCCGGACCAGATCCTAAACCTCAACTAGAACCTGCTCTAGAATCTGAACTAAAACATGAATCTGAACTAGTACCTGAACTAAACCCTAAATTAGGACCTGGACTAGAATCTGAACTAGAACCTGAACTAGAACCTCAACTAGAAGCTGGACTAGATCCTAAACTAGAATATGAATTTATTACAATCCAGGTTCTTCTGTTTGTCGTATATTGGCCTCAAGAAAAATCTTAATTTGGCTTCAATCGTAGCTCATTATGTCTTAGTCTTAGTTTAGCTTCAAGCGTATGCCTTTACAGAGTCTTAGATCAGCTGTAAGACCTACCATTCTTTCTCAAGTTTTAGTTTAGCTTCAATTTAACTTCAACCGTATGTCTTTACATAGTCTTAGTTTAGCTTCAAACAAGAGTCTACAGTTATGTCTATAAGCAGAGGTCTTTCTCTGCTCATACATTAGCTTCAATCAAAGATATTTAGTTTTTTCTTTGCGTGCTCTCAGTTTAGCTTCAATTATATCGAGCCATAACCGCCGAAATAATGTATCCCACAAACTCAAAATTTTACAGGGGAAGGTTTTTTTAAATAAAATCAGTTTGAATAAAGCCATTATTTTAAAATTTATAATGTAAATATTGTTTTGTGTAATACATTTAATTTTAATAATTTTAAATGATGTTGAACTATCGATTTCGATAAAAAAACAACAATCGATTATGGTGTGGGATACATTATTTTGGCGGTAATGGCTCGATATGTCTTTGCAAAGCCTTAGTTTTTTTAAGCTTTGCTATTTAAGCTTATATTGTAATTCTTTTTATATCATTATAATTTATCTTTAATTTTCTTTGACTTTCTCAGACAGCTGAAATTATATAATATTCCAATACAATTTTTCAGTCACGGTCTAAGTTTCGTCTCAATTTAAAATCATAGGTTAGCTTTAATCATGTTTATTTAGTTTTAGTTTAACTTCAGTCATACTCTAACTGAAGTCTCAATTGTAAGTCTATAAGTAGTCTTAGTTTGGCTTCAATTATAAATTTTTATTTAGTTTTTGTTTTGTTTTGTTTTCATAGTTTAAAGGAGGTACGGTCACACTTGGCAAATATTTACACCAAAAAGCGTAACTACTTTTTTTAGCACAAATTTGTTTGACGTTGTTTACTATTACAAGAGTTTTGCAAAATCAAACAGCATTAAATAGATTAAAACAAAATGTTTGTTGTTCTTTGATATAAATAAGAAAAGTTTTTTTTTTAATAAACGAATTCAAATATATTTTTCAAATATTTGCCAAGTGTGAGTACCTTAAGTTTTGACCAACTCATAGGCTTAGTTTTTCTTTAATATTAGTTAAGCCTCAATCATAAGTCTTTGTGAAATCTCATTAAAATCCCTACAGCATTCTAAGTATTTTAATATCAACAATATGACTAATACTTTTGCACACGCTGCTGTGTGAGTTAAAACTTTAAATTCTAATTTCATGTCAAGCTTCTATTTTTCTGTGAAAACATTAATCAATTTTAGAAATAAATTTTATATCTGATTGACACTTTAAAATCCGCTTCTAAATGATTCATTTAAAAACTCAAAAAAAAAAAAGAAATACATAGTTTGTTTATTTTTTATTTGCTGGAATTACCGCAATCAGCAAAAAAAATGTTAAAGAAACCAAAAATTAAATAAATAAATAAATAATAGTAAAGAAATAAGAATCGTAAATTCGCAATTTATATGCCAAAACGTGGCTACTTTCTATGACTTTGAATTAGTAAAATTTATATACATCTGCTGGAATACTACTTTTTGAACGATTTTTACACTAATGTTGTACATAGGTACCGGAGTAATAGTGTAAAATAGCTTTTGTGCTTTGAATAGAAATTTATTTAATGTTAATTTTATACAAAACTTAAGGAATATAAATTTTCTGTAGAAATACAAAACTTTCATTAACATTATCTATGTTAATTTTAATAAAAAAAAGGTGTGTAGTTTCTGTTGGAACACGTGAATACTTTAAATCGATTATGAGATCGAAAGATTACAAATACAAATATGGCTCAATATACAAACAACTTAAACTATTCCTCTTAGTACATAGTTTTCCTTTAAAAATTCATAATTTGTTCTCTTGGAAAAAATCACCAAAACAATTTAATTGCTTCCCTAGTTAACCTTTCCTAACACTGTCCAATAACACCACATTTTACGTCTGTTTAAAATTAAAAAAATAATAATAAAAATCTATATAACAAAATTCATATTGTTGTTACAATTCTACCAATCAATTTATTTTTAACTAAAAATTCTAAATAGAAAACTGTAACAATAACAAGACCATGACAGAAAAAACGTACGAAGGGTCATTGAATAAAACTAATTGACAAAATATGGCAACAAAACAAAATGACAGTTACTTAATTGATGTCGCAACAAAAGCATTCAAATACAATAATAATAATAAAGGAAGATCGAAAAAAAAAACGAATATATAAAATGAATGTATAACAATTACACGAGAAATCACAAATATAAAATTGTTAGATAAATAAATAAAAGAACGAAGGGACAGTTAGACACAGACAAGGACTTTATAAACAGTTCTCAATAGTTAAAAGGAAAAACAAGCTGTTGGCAAAATCAAAGAAATTCTAGAAAATAAGAAAATATCTTTATGAACGTACAAAAAACAATACTTGGGGAAGATTACAAATACGAGGGTTTTAATATAATGTTGGTTATTTTATGCTACCATCAGGATTTTATGCTAAAACCAGGATTTTATACTAAAACCTGGGTTTTATAATAAAACTTGGGTTTTATAATAAAACTTGGGTTTTATAATAAAACCTGAGTTTCTTACTAAATCATGGGTTTATACTAAAATCTGAGTTTTATACTAAAACCTGAGTTTTACACTAAAACCTGGATTTTATACTAAAACCTGGGTTTTATACTAAAACCTGAATTCTATACTAAAACCTAGGTTTTATACTAAAACCTGAGTTTAATACTAAAAAAAACCTGGGTTTTATACTAAAACCTGTGTTTAATACTAAAAAAACCTGAGTTTTATACTCAGATTTAGTTTCTTACTAAATCATGGGTTTTATTCTAAAACCTGGGTTTTATATTAAATCCTGATGTTTTATACTAAAACGTGAATTTTATAATAAAACCTGGGTTTTATATTAAATCTGATGTTATATACTAAAACCTGAATTCTATACTAAAACCTAGGTTTTATACTAAAACCTTAGTTTAATACTAAAAAAAACCTGGGTTTTATACTAAAACCTGTGTTTAATACTAAAAAAACCTGGGTTTTATACTAAAACCTGGGTTTTATACTAAAACCTAGTTTTATACTAAAACCTGGATTTTATACTAAAACCTGGATTTTATACTAAAACCTGGATTTTATACTAAAACCTGGATTTTATACTAAAACCTGGGTTTTATACTAAAACCTAACTTTTATACTAAAACCTGGATTTTATACTAAAACCTGGGTCTAATACTAAAACCTGGGTTTTATACTAAATCCTAAATTTTATACTAAAACCTGGGTACTATACTAAAATCTGAGTTTTATACTTAAACCAGGTTTTTATACTAAAACCTAAGTTTCTTAATAAATCATGGGTTCTATAAAAAAAACCTGATGTTTTATACTAAAAGTTTGGTTTTATACTAAAACCTGAGTTTCTTATTAAATCATGGGTTTTATACTAAAACCTGGATTTTATACTAAAACCTGAGTTTTATACTAAAACCAGGTTTTAGTATAAAAAAACCAGGTCCTTTTTTAGCACTTGTTCAGTTATTATTCAGGTTCTAGTTCAGATTTTAGCTCAGGCCTTGTTCAGGATATATTTCAGATTTTAGTTAAGCTTCTAGTTCCGGTTCAATCACCTCCTTTTCTGTATTACTTCTTTAGCATCAATCGTTCTATTTTTTTAGCTTTAATCGTTGGTCTTTTGTTCCGTTTAGTGTTAAAATTTTGCTTCAATAGTTTGACTTTTTGTATTCCAACTTTAGCGTTAATATTTGTTCTAGTTATTCTCCAATTTTAGCTAGAAATGTTGATACTTTTGCTCCTTAATATTAAATTTAATCTTTTGTGTTCTGTCTTTAATTAATTATATTCCTTTTATTCTACAATATAAGATTCATTCAGTGATATTTGAACACTTTAATTTTGAATCAATCGGTGTTATTATTTTAACTTAAATTTATGGTCCTTTTCTACAACAATTTTCGCTTCAATGATTCATAATTGTATGTATAAATTTTGGCTTCTATTGATGATTATTTCAGTACTTCAGATATTGGCTTAAATCTTTTGTATTCTAACCTTAAGTTCCCTTTTTTATTCTAAAGTTTTAGCTTTGATCGGTTTTCGCTTTTAGCAGCAATCATTAATTCTCTTTTTTTCTTGAATTTTATCTTCAATTGTTTATAATCATATTATGCAATTTTAGTTTCAATATACTTCAATTTGTATTTCTGTCATATGTGTTATTGTACTCCAATTTCATTTAATCTATGGTCCTTTATATCCAATTTGAGCTTCTATAGAATCGTAAATCCGTATTTAAATGAATGTCGGAATCAGTTAAAAATAAAAGTTCTTAGCATTTTAAATGTTTACTTATTTAAAAATTTTTGAACAGAATACTTCTTTAATAAACTACAATCAGTTACAGTTTAGTAATTTAGTATTTTGAAGTCAAATTTTAGCTTGTTTGATTGATGTTTTTTCCTCCGATTTTAGCTCTAATCGTTGCAGCTTCTATTCTTCAATTTTAGCTTCAGTTATTATTGGTATTTTTATATTAAATTTAACCTTTGTCTTCAAATTTTAGAATCAATCGTGTAAGATTTAATTCCCCAAATTTTTATATCAATCGCTGGTCTGTTTGTCTTCCAATTGTAGGTGTTTTTATGTCTAATTTGATCTTCAACCGTTGTTCATATTTTTCTTTAATTTTTGCCATAATCGTTAGTCTCTTTATATTCTAATTTTGCTTAAATCGTTGGACTTTTGATATAAAATATAAGCTTCTATATTTTTTGATTCTATCGTTGGTGTTTTATTTTTTAATTTTAGTTTGAATCGTTTATACTTTTGGTCCCCTATTTTGGCTTCAATCGTTGGTTTCTTAAGTTTCAGTTTTTATTGCAAACGTTGTTTATTTCCCAATTTTAGCTTAATTTATAAACGTTTTTATATACCAATTTAATAAACAATAGAAGTTCTTTTTAGATTTAAATTATAGATTTCTAAAACTGTCCTCGTTATTTTGCAAAAATTAACTACAAAAACCCATTGTTCATATTGTATATAATATGCAACAGACTGAAAATCATTTTCGAAAATTGCATTACAATTTATTGTTCGAACATCATCTTCATCAATAGTCAGAAGACAAAAAAAAAAACAGCAGTATGCATACATATTTACGAAGAATACATTTTAAACATAAATATTTTTTAAGGACTCTCCCACGTACATAAAGGGTGTTTTCTTTTAGATGCATTGAACTTTAAGTTGGCTATACCTTTTAAAACTGGCGGCCATTTTGTCAGTTGTCCAGTTGGCCCTCTATATTAGACTACGTCCGAGCCAGGCATATGCAAAAACACATATTTAAATTTTAATGCGAGAAGATTATCTTTCGAATAAATTAAATATCAATTTAAAAAAATCATCTTTGTTTTATTCAATTTAAAAATTTTTTACATCTAAATAAACACAGAACCATGTTTTTCAAAATAAATATGCACAATTTGGAAGTGTTGTTCAGGCGTCTGTCTACTCATGTTGAAATAACAAACCAAACTAAACACAAGTCACTTGACTGCTGTCAAAATGGCCGCCAGTTAAAAAGTGTTGCCTACTTTAAATTCTATACATCTAAAAAAAATCACCCTCCTTCCTCACATATCTTTTTTTGTAAAATACTGTATTGTTTATTTATTCTTGCCTTATAAACTGATTCAATTTTTGATAATAAAATCGTTTCTAGTTTTTATTTCATTCATACATAAATAAACTGATGTTCTTCAGTTTACCTCTTGTGGCAAAATATATTTTATATAACTCAGCACTTAAATAAATTTATTGTATTTGCTTGGCATAGAGTTCTCTTTCTCATGTTTAGAATTTACAAATATTTTGGTACTTGTGACAAACAATATGTTTTCAATATTTCAAAAAAAAGATAGAAATAGTTTAAATGTTTTTTTTTTTTTTGAGCTGTTAGAGTTCATTCTAAGAAAAAAGGCTAACGGCCAATTTTTAGGCCATTATATTGCTAAGAATAAAAAAATAACCATAATTGGATTGTCTAACAATTTGGCTAAAGAAATTTATGTTCCAAAACACATGGTGTAACTAGAGTAGCCTTCAAATTGGATTCTTCAGAATTAAATTAAAAAAAAAAGGAAGGAACTGGTAAAATTTAATTTTCGATAATAAGAAAACTAAAAAAGGTAATTGTGGTGTTTTTTTGTTAATAAAAGGATCTAGATTGAAGTTATAACTTGATATAAAAGGCTTAATGATTGAAACTGAAATTGGATTAAAAAAACCAACCACTCAAGCTTAAATTGAGAACATTTAATTTTTTCGCTTATAGCTAAGACTGGAGTATAAAACACCAATGATTGAAGATAAAATTAGATTTGATTTAAAAAATGATTGAGAATAAATGGATAAAAGATTGAAGCCAAAATTGATTATAGAAGACCAATGATTGAAACTGAAATTAGAACAAAAAAGACTAACGATTCATGTAAAAATTGGAGTAGAAAAATATCAATGGATTGGTATTCAAATATGAGCATAAAACCATAAAAAATAGAAGCTAAAAGTAAAGAATAAAAGGATAAACGATTAAAGGTAAAATTGGAATAAGACCAGCTTTTAAAGAAAAAATTAGATAAAAAGAACTACGATTGATGCTGAAATTAAAGAATAAATAACCAATGTAGAAGCTAAAATTTAAAACTGAAATTATCAACAATTGAAGCTAAAATTTTTCTATAAAAAAATCAAAAATTTAAGTTAAAGTTGTAATACAAAATGGCCAGTAAAACTAGAGTTTAAAATTTTAATCTAAAATTGGAGAATAAAATAATAAAAATGTATAACGATTGAAGTAAAAATTGAAAGTCAAAATTATCGATTGAAGTAAAAATTGTAGTTTAAACAGACCTAACTAAAACTACAAAAGAAAAATTGCAACAAAACAATCCAAAATTGCAGCATTAAAGGACCAAAATTGAAAAGAAAATCTAATATATACGAGTATACCATATAAATAACACCAGTTTTTAGTATAAAAACATGCTTTTGTATAAAAACCTGGTTTTAGTATAAAAGCGTGTTTTTAGTATAAAAATCTGGTTTTAGTTTTAAAACGTGTTTTCAGTATAAAAAACTGATTTGAGTATAAAACCCAGGTTTTAGTATAAAATCCAAGTCTTTGATTGAATAAAGGTTTTAGTATTAAATCCAGTATTTAGTATAAAATCCTCGTCTTCGTTTTAAATCCAGGTTTTAGTATAAAACGTAGGTTTTAATATAAAACCCAGGTTTTATTATCAAACCCTGGTTTTAGTATAAAATCCTGGTTTTAATATAAAACCCTGGTATAAATATAAAATCCTTTTTTTAATATAAAAATCTGGTTTTAGTATAAAAACGTGTTTTTACTATAAAAAACTGATTTGAGTATAAAACCCAGGTTATAGTATAAAATTTTGTAATAAATAAAGGTTTTAGTATTAAATCCAGTATTTAGTATAAAATCCTCGTCTTCGTTTTAAACACAGGTTTTAGTATAAAACGCAGGTTTTAATATAAAACGCAGGTGTTAATATAAAACCCAGGTTTTATTATCAAACCCTGGTTTTAGTATAAAATCCTGGTTTTACTATAAAACCCTGGTATAAGTATAAAATCCTTTTTTCAATATACAAATCTGGTTTTGGTATAAAAACGTGTTTTTAGTATAAAAAACTGATTTGAGTATAAAACCCAGGTTATAGTATAAAATTTTGTATTAAATAAAGGTTTTAGTATTAAATCCAGTCTTCGTTTTAAACACAGGTTTTAGTATAAAACGCAGGTTTTAATATTAATCCCTGGTATAAATAAAAAATCTTTTTTTTTAATATAAAACTCTAGTTTTAGTATAAAACACTGGTTTTCCTATATAACCTAGGTTTTAGTATACAATCAAGATTTTAGTATAAAACTCAGATTTTAGTATAAAACCCTGGTTTTAGTATAAAACCCTGGTTTTAGAATAAAAACGTGTTCTCAGTATGAAAATGTGTTTTTAGTATAAAAACGTGTTCTTAGTAGAAAAATGTTTTTTTTATTATAAAAACTTAATTTTTGTATAAAAACCTGGTTTTAGTATGAAAACATGTTTTTAGTATAAAAAGCTAATTTTAGTATAAAAACATGTTTTAAGTATAAAACCCAGGTTTTAGTATAAACCCCAGGTTTTAGTATAAACCCCAGGTTTTAGTATAAAACCCCGGTTTTAGTACAAGAACCTGGTTTAATTATAAAACTCCGCTTTTCTCCGGTATAAAGTCCAGTATAAAACCCAGGTTTTAGTATAAAATCTAAGTTTTAGTATAAAATCCTTATTTTAGTGTAAAGCCCTGGTTTTAGTATAAAATCCGGATTTTAGTATAAAACTCTGGTGTAAACGATTTTAGTTTAAAAACTTTTTTTCATTCTTTTATTTTCTTCCTTATATTTATTCTCAATTTTTTTCTTTTTCGTACTCCTAAATATCCTTTCACTTGAATTGCCTTCAAAATGTGAATAAAATTATTCCTGGTCACACACACACACGATTTTTTTAGTCTATTTAGAAATTTAAATATATGTATTTCATTTTAGTTTTTTTTTTTTCGCTGCACATAGAAACATGTATGTAAGTTTTTGGCTATTATTGTTTTTATTTTTTGTCTGTCGATTTAGAGTTGTAAATCTTGAAAAATTGCCATTCAATGCCTGCATAAACTAAACATACGAGCATTTTGAACATTCATCAATATTTGTGAAAGCAGCCAATGCATGCGAAAGCAGTATTCAGGGAATGAAAAACACTGAGAAAAATTATGTTTAAATGATTTGCAATACAATGACGAGTAATAAAGTAATGCCACTTTTAACTGCCACAGTTTAGTCTAAAAGTTTTTATAACTTTTCTGGTTTCTCTTAGTTGTTTTTCTCAGTGTTTAATGAATATTTATTGAACTTCCTATATACTCATTTTTTTCACAAATTTTTTTGTGCCACTAATATGACCTTTTATGTTTATTACAGCTTCCTGCTTGTTTTTATTTAAACTCCAGCAAAAAAAGTGCAAAAAAAAAGGAAGACAAGAAAATCTTTTATTTGCCATAGAGACGCACGTAGTCAAATCTGTCCATTTAACCAATAAATCCTTGAAGAAGCTTATTTTGTCCGTCCCGGCATCCGACTGTCTGTGTTATAAATATGGCTGACATTGTGCCAATGCCTGAATGAAAAGCTTAGAAGTGTTTTTGGCACAATTTTTTTTTTAAACCTTCCAGTTCCTTCTGTAGAAATAAGTTTTATTTACACCATATAGATTTACATACTTTGAATTTCATATAAATAGTTGAGCAAAATAGAAAGAAAAGGACTCACAACATTATTTACAACTAATATATGTGTTTAAGCTAACAAAAAAATCAGTGGCCATAGAATGCAAACTGTCGTTCTAACTTTTTCGTTTACCATCTGTTAGCCCTTCAGCAAGTAGTTGGAGCAAGCAGCAAAGAAATGCCAAAGATTCGTGTTAAATAAACAGTGTAAATAAGTTTTTGTGTTTTTTTCCTTGCCACACAATGCATAAGAAGAAAAATTGTTTAGATGACATTGGATTTTTAACATTTTAAAGGATGTTAAAGCTTAACTATTGCTTTACATTCACCACGTCCCTGTTGTTGGAAGAATCTCTGGTAAACAAAATTTAAATGAAAGTTTAACAATGGCCCTGAATAAGGTCTGCAAGACAACAACAATAACAAACAAAACAAAAAGGACATTGTTATACTCTAAGGAATTATCCTTGTTGCAAAAGTGATGTATGTGTACAAATAATAATAAAGTATTTACATTTTATATTTACCAATAGTGACAGAGTTGCTGGTGCTGCTGTTTTTTTTCTAGTTTCAAGTAAAAAGTATCCTTAAAAAACAAACAATTTACTGCATGTTTAAACGTGTTAATGCCGGCATTGTTTGGCTTTTAAGAATGGGGAAGTATAGGTTTAGAAAATCAGTGGTTTTAAACGATTTTTTTCTTCCAACGCAATTTCTACACAATTCTTTCATTTTCTATAAGACAAATGTCACAAATTATCATTTTTCCAATTGAAACAATACTGTAATAAAGACTACTTCTCCTGGCTATTGAAAAACGCTGTCCCACCGCTTATCACACAGCCATACATGCCTGTTGTTTATGTTGTTTAAATTTCGCTTTAATATCCTACTGCAAAGTGATGTAAGTTTGTCAATATATTTGTAATTTCTAAAAACTTAGATTTTTAAACAGCGTTTTATACTAAAATCTGGATTTTATACTAAAGTCCAGTTTTTATACATAAACCGCGAATTTATACTAAAACCTGGGTTTTATATTGAAATCTGCTTTTTATACATAAATCGTGATTTTATACAGGAACCGGGGTTTTATAATTAAACCGTGATTTTATTTTACAAGCTGGATTTTATACTAAAACTTAGGTTTAATACCGAAACCTGGGTTTTATACGAAAACAAGCTTTTATCCTAAAACCTAGGTTTTATACTAAAACCTGGGTTTTATATTGAAATGTGCTTTTTATACATAAACCGTGATTTTATACTAAAACCTGGGTTTTATACTTAAACCGTGATTTTATTCTACAAGCTGTATTTTATACTAAAACTTGAGTTTTATACTAAAACCTGGGTTTTGTATTAAAACCGTGATTTTATTCTACAAGCTGGGTTTTATACTAAAACCTGCATTTTATTCTGAATTCGCGACTTTAGATTAAAACCTGGGTTTTTTACTAAAACCGTGGTTTTATACTAAAACCATGATTTAATACTAAAACCCATTTATACTGAAAATGGTGTTTTATACTAAAACCTGGGTTTTATACTAAAACCGAAGCTTTATGCTTAAAACGGGACTTTAGACTTATAAATGCGTTTTATACTAAAACCGTGATTTTAGACAAAATCCTAGGTTTTATACTAAAACCTGAAACCTGTTTTTTATACATAAACCGCGATAAACCGATGGAACCGTGATTTTATACTAAAACTTGGGTTTTATACTTAAACCGTGATTTTATTCTACAAGCTGGGTTTTATATTAAAACCTGCGTTTTATTCTGAATCCGTGACTTTAGATTAAAACCTGGGTTTTATACTAAAACCGTGGTTTAAACTAAAACCATGATTTAATACTAAAACCCATGGTTTTATACTGAAACTTGTGTTTTATACTAAAACCTGAGTTTTATACTAAAGCCTGGGTTTTATACTGAATCCGTGACTATCGATTAAAACCTGGATTTTATACTAAAACCGTGGTTTAAACAAAAACCATGATTTAATACTAAAACCCATGGTTTTATACTGAAACCTGTGTCCTATACTAAAACCTGGGTTTTATACTAAAACCGAAGCTTTATGCTTAAAACGGGACTTTAGACTTATAAATGCGTTTTATACTAAAACCGTGATTTTAGACAAAATCCTAGGTTTTATACTAAAACCTGAAACCTGTTTTTTATACATAAACCGCGATAAACCGATGGAACCGTGATTTTATACTAAAACTTGGGTTTTATACTTAAACCGTGATTTTATTCTACAAGCTGGGTTTTATATTAAAACCTGCGTTTTATTCTGAATCCGTGACTTTAGATTAAAACCTGGGTTTTATACTAAAACCGTGGTTTAAACTAAAACCATGATTTAATACTAAAACCCATGGTTTTATACTGAAACTTGTGTTTTATACTAAAACCTGAGTTTTATACTAAAGCCTGGGTTTTATACTGAATCCGTGACTATCGATTAAAACCTGGATTTTATACTAAAACCGTGGTTTAAACAAAAACCATGATTTAATACTAAAACCCATGGTTTTATACTGAAACCTGGGTTTTATACTAAAACCTGGGTTTATATTAAAACCGAAGCTTTATGCTTAAAACGGGACTTTAGACTTGAACATGCGTTTTATACTAAAACCGTGATTTTAGACAAAATCCTAGGTTTTATACTAAAACCTGAAACCTGTTTTTTATACATAAACCGCGATAAACCGATGGAACCGTGATTTTATACTAAAACTTGGGTTTTATACTTAAACCGTGATTTTATTCTACAAGCTGGGTTTTATATTAAAACCTGCGTTTTATTCTGAATCCGTGACTTTAGATTAAAACCTGGGTTTTATACTAAAACCGTGGTTTAAACTAAAACCATGATTTAATACTAAAACCCATGGTTTTATACTGAAACTTGTGTTTTATACTAAAACCTGAGTTTTATACTAAAGCCTGGGTTTTATACTGAATCCGTGACTATCGATTAAAACCTGGATTTTATACTAAAACCGTGGTTTAAACAAAAACCATGATTTAATACTAAAACCCATGGTTTTATACTGAAACCTGTGTCCTATACTAAAACCTGGGTTTTATACTAAAACCGAAGCTTTATGCTTAAAACGGGACTTTAGACTTATAAATGCGTTTTATACTAAAACCGTGATTTTAGACAAAATCCTAGGTTTTATACTAAAACCTGAAACCTGTTTTTTATACATAAACCGCGATAAACCGATGGAACCGTGATTTTATACTAAAACTTGGGTTTTATACTTAAACCGTGATTTTATTCTACAAGCTGGGTTTTATATTAAAACCTGCGTTTTATTCTGAATCCGTGACTTTAGATTAAAACCTGGGTTTTATACTAAAACCGTGGTTTAAACTAAAACCATGATTTAATACTAAAACCCATGGTTTTATACTGAAACTTGTGTTTTATACTAAAACCTGAGTTTTATACTAAAGCCTGGGTTTTATACTGAATCCGTGACTATCGATTAAAACCTGGATTTTATACTAAAACCGTGGTTTAAACAAAAACCATGATTTAATACTAAAACCCATGGTTTTATACTGAAACCTGGGTTTTATACTAAAACCTGGGTTTATATTAAAACCGAAGCTTTATGCTTAAAACGGGACTTTAGACTTGAACATGCGTTTTATACTAAAACCGTGATTTTAGACAAAATCCTGGGTTTAATACTAAAACCTTGGTTTTATACTAAAACCGTGGTGATTTTAAGCAAAAACCTGTATTTTTACTAAAACCGAAGCTTTATGCTTAAAACGGCGTTTCATACTAAAACTGGGATTTTATACTAAAATCCTAATTTTATAATATAAAAACCTTGTAGAGTTCATAAAATTCTACTTGTACTAACATAAAAGTTTAACTTGTTTAAGTTTCTTTTTTTAGATTTTCCATTTAATTTTTGTTTTGTTGTATTTTAGTTGTAGTCTCATGTATTTATCTTTAAATCTTTGATGGCATAAATCACTCGCAAAAGGATTTTATTGTTTTTTCGGGTGAATATACAAGTATTTATTTATTTTACTCTAGAAGCTCTCTGTCTGTCTCTTTAGTTTTCTTTCGTAGTTGCTTTTTTTATTATGTGTTTCATTTTATTGAATATGTCCTTTTTCATATGAATAAAGACAGCAGAAAAACAATAATGTAAAATACAAGCAAAAAAAACAAGAATTATAAATCTTGATTACAACTTTTTAAGTTTAAATAATTTGAAAATGTTACGACAACGAAACAAATAGAAATGCTTGTTTGGTAAGAGTGTGTTTAGTCTAGGATTGCTATTATACTTACAAAGAGTCCTTATAATAAATACAGTCAGGCAGGTTGTTGTTGGCCATATGTGCGTGCTGGTTGTTGTTATTGTTAGTGACAGCAACAACTTTTCGTTATGTTATTATTGTGCGAAAAATGTAAATTCTATGATAAATTTTTCCGCAACATGTTTTCTTTGAATTACCCCAAAAAATGGTAGACTGATAGTCAGTTTGTTTGCTGCCTTGTGTGTTTATTTTCAATTAAGGATTAGTATACATTTGCTTAAACATACACAGATAATTTTACTTGTATAGTAATCCGCTGTTTCCTGCTAAAATGGTGAAAAGTTTTTCGTATCAGTTTGGGTTTTTAATTAGAAAATGTAAAAGTGTGAGAATTTTTAATTTGAATTTAAAGATTTTGCTAAACTTTTGAATGTTTAAATAGAAAAAGTTTTGTAACATGAAAGTCATAAGACAATATAAACATAAAATCCAGGTTTAAGTATAAGACTCAGGTTTTAGTACACAACTCAATTATTTGTCCAAAACTCAGGTTTTAGTATAAAAACCAGGTTTTAGTAAAAAATCCTCCTTTTAGTATAAAACCCTAGTTTAAACTCAGGTTTAAGTATAAAACTCAGATTTTAGTATCAAACTCAGGTTTAAGTATAAAACTCAGATTTTAGTATCAAACTCTGCTTTTAGTATAAAACTCTGGTTTTAGTATATAGCTCAGGCTTTAGTATAAAAACCAGGTTTTAGTATTAAACTGAAGTTTTAGTATAAAACTCAGATTTTAGTATAAAACCCAGGTTTTTGTCAAAAACTGAAGTTTTAGTATAAAAAACAGGTTTTAGTATAAAACCCAGGTTTTAGTCAAAACTAAAAATTTAGTATAAAAAGCAGGTTTTAGTATAAAACCCTGGTTATAACTAACGTATTAGTATAAAACTCAAGTTTTATTGTAAAACTCTGGTTTTAGTATAAAATTCTTGTTTTAGTATAAAACTCAAGTTTTAGTACGAAAACTAGGTTTTAGTATAAACACCAGGTTTCAGTATAAATTCCAGATTTTATTATAAAACCCTGGTTTAAACTCACGTTTTAGTATAAAACTAAAGTTTTAGTATAAAACTCAGGTTTTAGTAGTAAACCCAGATTTTAGTATAAAACTCAGGTTTCAGTATAAAACTCAGCCTTTAGTATAAAAACCAGGTTTAAGTATAAAATCCTGCTAAAACCCCGGTTTACACTCAGTTTTAGTATAAAACCCTGTTTAAACCTAAGTTTTATACTAAAATCCAGGTTATAGTAGCATACTCAGCTTTTAGTAAAAAACTGAAGTTTTAGTACAAAAAACAGGTTTTAGTATAAAACCCTGGTTTCAACTCACATTTTAGTATAAAAATCAAGTTACAGTATAAAACTCAGGTTTTAGTATAAAACCAGGTTTTAGTATAAAACCAGGTTTTAGTATAAAACCAGGTTTTAGTATTAAACCCAGGTTTTAGTATAAAAACCGGATTTTAGTATAAACTATCTCACAACCAACGTAACGTCCGGCAGCTATACTTCTAACTTCTATGTCAAAAATCTCAAGATTATAATTATTTGAATCCTACATGCTTCTCTACATTTCTTCTACATTACTTTTCCATTAGGACAGTATTTTTTAAATTATTTAACATTAACCATTTATTTCCATATATGATTAACTAGCTGGCGTATGATAAATATAGAAATAAGTTTATTTTAACAAGTATACGTATGCGTAATATTAATTTCTTGCATAATTAATATACTTTATACAACTTTATAAAAACTAAATATAAGTCTTTCTATCCTTATTAATAATAAAACTAACTAAGATTTGAATAAAGTTTTCCAACAGAATTATGAAACCGTTTGACACAAACTCTTTCAGAAACAAATTTGTATTTTTAGTAAAAGAAAACTCTACCTTTATAAATATAACTCCTAATAAAGTTAATGTTTAACTATAATTTTAAGAGTTTTCCCCCAAACAAACTTTATTAATATTTTAAATGTATTATTTATAAAAACACAAAACTTAACTTAAACAAATTAAAAAACTATTTTGCTGGTAATGTTATTGCTATAATTATATTTTATAATAAAGCCAGCGTAGCAGAGAACAAAAAGCCTTCAAGTCATTTAATGTAGCAGACATAAAATGTTTTGCCATAAAAGATTTACGTCAATTGATTTTTTTTTTTTGAAAAATTGCTTAACATTATTTAGAACAAAGAGAAAAGATAAAAAATATTATTTTGTTAGTTTTCTTGTTACACCACTTCTTTGGAATCCAAATAAAGTCCTTAGCCAGCAAACTACCAAAAACCTTTGAGATTAGACAAAGTTGTAGTAAAAGTGTAAGGATGAGAAAATGTCAAAAAAATCGTTTATAAAAACTGCACAACACAATAAAGCCTAATCCAATGCAATTTATTTATCAATTTTTTTATTTTTTTGTGATTTTCATATGTTCATGTTGTAGTTGCTATTGCTGGTTGTTCAATTGAATGGTTGGTTGGTGAGGATTTTTTTTTGGTAATTTTCTTTTACTTTATATAGAGATATTAAGCTGTAAATATGTCTGAAATGTTAAACAAGTGGAAATAGGTTTACAGTGAGAGATTACAAGGTTTTATAGTAAAACTAGGTTTTTATAATTAAGCCAGTGTTTTATGCTGAAACCTGGGATTTTATATTTAAACAAAGGTTTTATACTGAAACCAAGGTTTTATACTAAAAACATGGTTTTAAGGTAAAACAGAGGTTTTCTATGAAAAACAGAGATCTTTGATATTTCTTTATTTAGGCTCGAGTTCATTAAATTTAATTTTCATTAAATTATTTTTACTGAAGGTAGGAACTGTTACATGAAAATTATTATTAAAATTTATTGATAATTTTTCTTAACTTGGGATTCGAACCTGGGTTGTTGGTTGAATTTACATATGTTTGGGGGAAACACCACTTTCTCTCATCAGAATTCTTTACGTTCTCACCCTCTGTACAACTGCGGCGCCTGCTAGCCAACAGACAAACTCAATCCTTTAACCAGTATTACTGGTGGTTTGAAATTTGCTGTAATTATCATTTTTCAATTTTTATTTACATGTTGTCTCCTTTTTCTTCAGTTTTTTTTTCGTATTCATGTCAAGATTTCGTCTCGAAAAAAAAGAAAAACAGAGATTTTATACTAAGAACGTGATTTTATACTAAAATATACTAAAATCGCGTCATATAAAGGTTTTTCTTTAAATGATGTTATAATAATTTTTAATATCTCTAATTAAAAAACTACTTCGGTATAATATCAATAGATAAAATCTCGAAAAATGTACATATTTGTAAATAAAAACTGTAAATAAAGATGTATTTATAAATGAAATGAATGAAATACTAAAATCGTGGTTTATTAACAAAAATGTTGTTTTATACCAAAAACGTGGTTTTATACTAAAACCATGATTTTATACTTATAAAAATTTGCTTTATTACCAAAAATGTTGTTTTATACCAAAAACGTGGTTTTATACTAAAAACATGATTTTATACTTATAAAAATGTGGTTTTATACTAAAAACGTGGTTTTATACATAAAACGTGTGTTTATACCAAAAACGTGGTTTTATACTAAAAACATGATTTTATACTTAAAAAATGGTTTTATACTTAAAACATGGTTTTATACTTAAAAATGTAGTCCTATACTAAAACCAGAACTATAGTATATACTAAATTAGGGTTTCATACTAAAATCAGGGATTTATACTAAAACCTGAGTTTATAATAAAATCGGGGTTTCATACTAAGCCCAGGTTTTATAATAAAACCAGAGTTTATACTAAAACCAGGGTTTTATACTAAAACTAGTTTGAAACCCTTAAACTAAAACCAGGTTTTTATACTAAAACCAAGTATTTATACTTTAACCAGAAGTTTATAATAAAATAAGAGATTTATACTAAAACTAGGTTTTTATACTTAAACCAGAAGTTTGTAATATAATCAGGGTTTTCTACTAAAACTTGAATTTTATTCCAAATCGTTTTATATTAAAAAATGTGTTATATATTAAAACCTGGTTATACTATAACCTGGGTTTTTTACTAAAGCCAAGGTTTTATTTTAAAACCAGGGGCCAAATTACCGCATTCGATATCGAGTAAAATTGATCGTAATTTTCTTATTTGAGATTATGGCATTCGATATCGAGCAAAAAATTTAGTACATTTTATCATAATTTCGATATCGAGATCATTTTTCGATACGATAGCTCATTCGATCACAAATGCGGTAATTTGGCTCCAGAGTTTATACTAAATCTAGGGTTTTAATTAAAGCCAATTATTTATATTAAATTCAGGATCTTATGCAGGGTATTATACTTAAAACAGGGTTTTATAATTAAAACAGGATATTATACTTAAACCAGTGTTTATACTAAAACCAGGATTTTCTACTAAATCCAGGGTTTAAATGAAAAGCTATTATTTATATTAAATTCAGAATTTTATACTAAAACCGAGATTTTATACTAAAACCTGAGTTTTATATCAAAACCTGGGTATTATATTTAAATCAGGATTTAATGCTAAAGCATTTTTATTAAAGAAATTTTTCTGCCTGTGTATTTTGTTTATATAACTTGTTCTTTTCAAATCTTGTTCATATTTTTTTTGTACTTTGCTTTTTGCCTTCCGGGGGTTATCTTTGCCTAACTTATTGCAGTTATTTGTCCATGAACATTTGGTTTTTCTTGCACCTTATGTTGTCTGTTTGTTATTTACTCTTAAGATTGACTCACATTCTACAAGGGCTTTTTTTCCTAGCAGAATGTTTTATTATTGCTCTGGTGCTCTTTTTTTATTGTTGTAGCCTTTAATACTTATCGATACGCATTAAAGCAATTTCGTACCTGGGTATGAGACATTCAATTGTCAAAGTTAATGCAATTTCTAATATTTTTCTTTTTATGTCCATAACAAACTGGTTTTTGCTTCCATAATACTTGCATGTTGTTAAATTCTATGTCCGAACAATTTTTAAGCTTCAATAAGCAAGTAAATGGAATCGTTTTGTGTTTGGTTTGTAGGGGAGATGAGACAAGTTTTTATTTAAGGTTATGAGAAATAAAATTAAAATGATTGCAGATACATGTTTGTTAAAACAAATTTGAATAAACAACTAGTATATAATAAAGTTGAAATATTTAAAAATTTTCACAAAATTTTTCTTAAACTCTGGCTAAAGGAAATCCTCAAAATTAGTAATAAAACAATATTTCGAACAAAACAACGTTAACATTTTTAACCGGTCATATGACTGACTCCAGAATACTTGTCCTTTCATCAACTGTGACATAATTTATGACACTTTCATTATTAAAACTGATATACGTAAATGTGTAAAACAAAATAGTAGGAAGGGGGAAGGTGTAGCCACATATGCCCCCTCAAGCAGCTGACATTGTAAATTGTAAATTCTGAAATGAGTTACTAATTTTTTGTTGTTTGGTTTGTTTGTAACGGAAAGTAACAGGAATGTAAATGATTGTTTTTTTATCGAAATCTTGTAATGAGAAAGAAGTCTACATATAAAGTTATACATAATAAAATTTATATAGAGGGTGAAATATGTAGCTACATGTAAACACGACTCTTTTGGAAAAGATATAAAAAAATAATGTAGAAATCAGACGACGTTTAAAATTTATTTATGTTTATGTTGTTTTTAAACTTAAATTAATGTTAAACGTTTAACGTTTAGTTAAAAACAACAGCAATAACAAGAACGACATCAACCTGATATACAGAGACATATGACCAAATGTCATGTTGACATTTCACCCTTAACGGTGTCATATTTTTTTTTTTGCTTTGCAACTTGTGTTGCCTTTTTTACATAAATGCCACACACTTAACATACACAAACGAGGGAATACTTAAAAGTTTGTACAAAAAACGAGAGAGTGTTAAAAGTAGTTTATAGTCAAATATAAATAATCTTTGAACTACATTTGAAAAAACCTAGAAATTAGTTAAACTTCCTTGCAAAATAGCTTTTATTAAAGAACTCTAACACCCACCTTCGTACCAACAATCAGACCTATACATTTACACAACAACAACAACAACAGTAACAATCATATCTCACATTCCCCTGCACTCACTCGCCCCAAATATCAACAATTATTTATACATGTTTGTTTTTAGCAAATGTCGGCATACACATGTTTCACTGACAGTGGGCAGACTCATTTTAAAAACAAAATTCCCTTTTTTATACACATACTTCTCCACTTTCAAACCAAACAGTGGCACATACGAACTCCTGCACATGTGACAGCAGTATAAAGACACTTTATACTATTTGACATAATTAAAGACCATTAATCACGTGCTGATTCACAGTGTCAGTCTATCTTTCGCACACAAACACAAACGCGCTCTCTAACACAAACACATACAGTTACAGCAAAAATCTCACAGACACATATATCAAACATATACACACATACAAGTTGCCAAAACAGAGACTTAATCAGGGAATACTTTTTTATATTTAAAAGTCATTTTTATGCTAAAACTAAAACAATGTTTGTTATAGCGTGGTTTGCTGTTCTATAGGAACTTTTCCTATCTCAATATATTCTATAAGAACTTGTTTCTTTCATGCTATTACATAGGAACTTGTTCCTATCTCATGCTATTCTGTAGGAACTTTATGCTATCTATCGCTATTATATGGGATCTTGTTCCAGTCTGATGCTATTATCTAGGAACTTTTTCCTACCTCATTCCATTGTTCATATTTCATGCCATTCTTTAGTCACTTGTTCATATCGAATGCTATTCTTTAAGAACTTGTTTCTATCTCAAGCTATTCTTTAGGAACTTGTTCCTATCTCATGCTATTATCTAGAAACTTCTTGCTATCTCATGCTGTTGGCTTAGAACTTGTTCCTTTTACCTGCTTTTCTTTAGAAAACTTTTCCTATATCATGCTATTCTCCAGGAACTTGTTCATATCTCATGCTATTTAATAGGAACTTGTTCCTACCTCATGCTGTTTTTTAGGAACCTGATCCTATCTCATCTAGGAACTTGTTCGTATCTTATGCTATTCTTTACGAAATTGTTCCTATCTCATGCTATTCTATAGGAACTTTTTCCCATATCATGCTATTTAATAGGAACTTGTTCCTACCTCATGCTGCGCTATAGGAACTTGTTCCTATCTCATGCTATTCTTTAGGAACTTGTTCCTATCTCATGCTATTCTTTAGGAACTGGTTCCAATCTCATGCTATTCTATAGGAACTTGTTCATATCTCATGCTATTCTTTAGGAACTTGTTTCTATCTCAAGCTATTCTTTAGGAATTTCTTGCTATCTCATGCTGTTCGCTTGGAACTTGTTCCTATTACCTGTTTTTCTTTAGGAACCTTTTACTATCTCACGCTTTTATATAGGAACTTGTTCCTATCTCATGCAATTATCCAGGAACTTGTTCATATCTCATGCTATTTAATAGGACCTTGTTCCTACCTCATGCTATTTTTTAGAAACCTGTTCCTCTCTCATGCTTTTATCTAGGAACTTCTTCCTATATCATGCCATTCTTTACGAAATTGTCCCTATCACATGCTATTCTATAGGAACTTTTTCCCATATCATGCTTTTTAATAGGAACTTGTTCCTGTCTCATGCTATTCTCTAGAAACTGGTTCGAATCTCATGCTATTCTATAGGAACTTGGTCCTATCTCATGGTATTCTTAAGGAACTTGTCCCTATCTCATGCTATTCTCCAGGAACTTTCTCCTATCTCATGCTATTCTACAGGAAGTTGTAAGTCTATATATATTAAATTGTTCCCCGTTTCTTATTAACCTAGTCGCGCCTCTGTCTTTTCAAGACTGACCTGTGGTTTTTCTGTTTATACCTTAAATTTAGTAGAGGTTTTAAGGTCTCTTAAACTTTTTATTTGTATGGTATATGATGGTTTGACAAAATTATACAGTTAATAAAAATTTTTTTGTTAAACAAACCATTTGTGTAACAATAAACTTTAAATTTTTGCCCAAAAAGTTTTAAAACGAGTCTATGAGGCGATAGCTGTACAACAAAATGCTTCGTTAAATGTCCTTTAGGGACATTGTTTTTTATGTTGCAAGCCATTGCAATAAAAAAAATAGAAAAGGAGTAAATGATAAAAACGAAAATTTTACTATCGTTGTTTAAAAAATTCATATGTACGAATACGCTGGTATAATTTTTGGTCTCCATTGGTTTTTAATGTTTTCTTTTTTTTTTTTGTTGGTTTTTGGAAACAAACTTTTTTTGGGGAAAAAATTTTTGTGGAAATTTGCATGCATGTGTTTTTTGAAAGTATATGAATTATGGCGGTATATTTGATTTAGTAAATTGTAGGTAATTTATGGAAATATATAGTAAACTATAAGGTTTAATAGGGGCTTGAAATTCAGTTGTGTTGTGGCTATTTACAGTTTGTGAAAGTTTCGAATCCTGCCTAATATTTATTCTAACTTTTTGGTTATCTATTTGTTTGTCTCTGTACCTAGCCCTTGGTTTAACATAATACTATAGCCTTGCCATTAATTCGTTTTGGTCTTGTGTTTGCACTTTTACATGCTTTTTTGATTTTCTGTTTTGTATTTTTCGTTTTGGTCGCTTCGCGTCAATTAACATTGCTTTGTTGTGGCGTTACTTTGGACACTTGGTCAAACGTTTGTGGTACCACCAATGTTACGTTTTATTTTTCATTCCATTTTTTCAAATGTTTTTCCAAGCGATATGACAAAATATATACAGACAGTTGAAAACCAAATGTTTTCGAAAGTAGGAAGAGTGAATAAAATTAACGATAGGTGGCACAGTGGGCTAATTTTCTCATAGTTCTTAAATTTTCATTCATTCATCCAAAGAACTGGTTCTTTTTTAACACATTTTTAATGAACTGAATTCCTTTGCAAAGATTGCTTAACAAAATGGTTTCTTGTTCAGAAAATCTCAATGAACTGCATCTTTTCGCAAGTCATTTCCAATGATCTAGTTCCCTTTCCAAGCACATTTGAATAAAACGTTTACTTTTTGAGTTATTCTCTATGAATTAGTTTCTTTTTGAAAAAAATCTCAAAGAACTGGTTCTGTTCTTAAGCTATTCTCAATGAACTGGTTTCCATTTAATGCAACTCTTAATAAAACGACTGCTGCTGCATCAATTCTCTTGTAATTTATTTTTGAAACAAATCTCGATAAACTAGTTCTTTTCTCACATCATTATTAATGAACTAGTTCACTTTTCAAACAATTCTTAATAAAACGGTTTTTGTTTCAGCAATTCTCATTGAATTAGTTTCTTTTAGAAACAGAACTTAATGACCTATATCTTTTGTCAAGCCATTTTCAATGAATTTCTCATTTCAAGCAATTCTTAAACAAACTTTCCTTTTTGTATGTTATTTTCTTGAAAATAGTTACTCCATCAGGCCATTTTTAGTCAGGAAAACTTATTTGATGAGTTTTTTTAGTTAAATCCCACTGTTTCTTTCAATGGACATCAATATTTCAACTGATATACAAGCAAACATATAAAGTATGTCCCTACCTTCACACAAATATATTGATATTTACAAATCCCTACCATGTTGTTTGATTTTTTTCTGCATTTTTATGAATGTCATTCCATACTAATGATAACATTTAAAAAGCTAACAAAAAATCTAAAAATTCTTAACAAATTTAAACATTTTATTCTATCAACTTTATAGACGTATTGACAAAAATGTTTGATTTCACTCTGCCAACGATGAGGATATTTTTTTTCCAAGGATTTCTTTTTGCCAAAATTCGTGTAATTATAAAAGTTGTTGTGCTTTTTTGAAGTTTTCTTCCAGCTCTAAAATATGAACAACAAAAATATTTGTACATCAAAGTTTTTTCCAAAGTTCGCCTCTGCTATTTGGCAAAGTGTTTAAAGGAAAATATCTTAAGGATAAACTAAATGTTTGGCAAAACAAGAAAGTTGAAAAAGTGGCATATAGGAAAATGCACATAGCTATACAATCACTTAGTTTTAAATACGCAGACATATGCAGAAAAGTTTTTGCAGGAAAACTAACAAAAATCTTTTCAAGCTAAATAAATTGATATAATTTTGAACAGAGTTTAAAGATTTCAAAATTACATTTAAAGTGGGAACATTTTAATAGAAGTTTAAACAATTTAATATTAAATTAAGTTTTCAGTTTCCATTCCATTATATTGCATAGGGAGAGGAACCATGTATTCTTTAGGAACTTCTTTCCATCTCATGCTATTCTTTATAAACTTGCTCCCACCACATGCTTTTCTTAAGCATATTGTTTCTATCATAATCTATTATTTAAGAACTTGATCCCATCTAATGCTATTCTTTAGGAACTTCTTCCTATCGCATGTTATTCTTCATAAACTTTTCCCACCTGATGCATTTGTTTGGGATCTTGTTTCCTTCTTAATCTATTTTTTAAGAACTTGATCCCATCTCATGCTATTCTTTTGGAACCCCTTCCCATCTCATGTTCATGCTATTCTTTAGGAACTTGTTCCATCTCATTTTACTCTATATGAACTTCTTCTCATCTCATGCTATTATATACGAACTCGATTCCATCTCATGCTATTCTTTAGAATATTGTTCCCATCTCATACTATTCTTTAGGAACTTCTTCCTATCTCATGCTATTCCTCAGAAACTTTTCCCACCTCATGCTTTTCTTTAGGATCTTGTTTCTATCTTATGCTATTTTTCAAGAACTTGATCCCATCTCATGCTATGCTTTAGGAACTTGTTCCCATTTCACGCTTATCTTTAGGATTTTGTTTCTTTCTCATGCTATTCGTTAGGAACTTGTGCATATGTTATGCTATTTTTTAGGATCTTGCTATTCTACAGAACTTCTTAGAATTGAATATAAAACGTTTTTACTTCACCGACGAAATCCTTTTCCGACCATCTTTACTCCACTGACTTTCACACTAAAACTTTTCACTAATAGTCTATGAAAACCTTGGTTTTCTGTTTAAATTATTCAAATCATAATCCTCTTACTTAAAAATATCAAAAAAAAAAAAAATAGAAGCAAAAAAAACCACCAGCAACAATAAAATTCAAATACTCAACATTAGCTGAAGGCCAATTTGTAATGTATACCCACCTCTACCGTGTAGCGAGGAAAGTATTCCAATTTCAAATAAAAACATCCACTATTATTACGATTATCATCATCATAAATTTATATGCGAAATGTTGTCTTCGCTAAGCGTAATAAAAATTTTAAATTATGTTGCTTGAAACACACTCATTTGCACACTGGAATTCCTCCTCCTGCTGCTTGTTGTATGTGTAACTCGTGCGCCGCTTATAACGACGAGAAATAACGCGCATTATTGCACATTTTAGCACTTAATAAATCTTGTACCAAAAAAAAAGCATAGAAAAACAGTAGTAGCAGAGTCTTTTTGTATGTACGGATGATAATATTCCCCAAAGAGTAGAAAAAATATTGTATAACCGCAATATTATAATAAAATTGTATACAAATTGTGGCCATGATGAAGGCTTTGGGTGTGGAAAGGGAGCAGGATTATCATTTTGCAAAATTTGCACAATTGCACACAAATAATAATGGTTGTGTAAAGGAATACAAGGAAACAGCGAAAGCTAGGAGTAGTTAATGTTCTCATGAGCGTTGAAGATGAAGAGCATTTGTTTGGCAATGGAATTGTGTGCGTTATTTTCTTAAAGGTTTCGGAGAGGAAAAAACTGGGGTACCAGGTATAAAATATATTGATAAGATCATTCTGGCTAATTGTATTTATGAAAGTTTTCAAATGCTATTTCATGTTCCATAGAAAGCGGTAGCTATTTAATGCTATTAAATTGGAACTGGGTCCTTTTTTGTGCTATTACATAAAAACTTAATTTTATTTCATGCTACTCCAAACGAATTTGATTTGATTTCATGTTTTTTCTATAGAAACTTGAACATATTTCATGCTATTCCATAATTACTGGATCCAATTCCATGTTATTCCATAGGAAATGGATTCAATTTCATGTTATTTCATATGAAATTGATCCTATTACTTGCTATTCCAAGGAACTGGATCCAATTTAATGCTATTCAATAGGAACTTGCATGCTATGCCATAGAAACTTAATTCAATTTTATGTTATTCAATATGTACTTGATCCTATTTCATGATATTCCATAGGAACTTAATTTCATTTCATGCTATTCCATAAGAAATACATCCAATTTCATGGTAATCTATAGGCACTTGATCCTGTTTCGTACTATTTTTTTTCATGCTATTCTAAAGAACTTGTTCGTAGCTCATGCTGTTCCATAGAAATATTATACATATTCATATGAACTTGTTGCAATTTCATGCTATTCCATAATAGCTGGATTTCATATTTTTTTGGAAGAACTTGATCCTATTTCATGATATTTTTGAGCAACTTTTTCCTACTTCATGCTATTCCATAGGAAGTGGATCCTATTTGAAGCTATACTAAAAGAATTTTATTTGATTTCACTCTATTCCACAGCAAATGGATCCAGTTTCATGCTATTTCATTGGAACTTGATTTAATTTCATGTTATTCTATAAGAACTTGAATTGATTTCATTATCCATAAGAGCTTGTTACTATCTCATGCTATTCGTGCTATTCTATAGAAACTGGTTCCTATCACATGCTATTCTATAGGAACTCGTTCCTATCTCATGCAAACCTATATGAACTGTTTCCTATCTCATGCTATTTTGTAGGAACTGTTTCCTATTTCATGCTATTCTATAATAACTGTTTCTTATCGCATCCCATTCTATAGAAAGTGGTTCCTCTCTCATGCTATTCTATAGAAACTGGTTCCTATCTTATCCTATTGTATAGAAACTGGTTCCTATGTCATGCTGTTCTTTAGGAACTAGTTTCTATCTCATCCTATTCTATAGAAACTGGTTCCTATCTCATGATATTCTATTGCAACTGTTTCCTATTGCATGCTATTCTATAGTAACTTGCCCCTATTTTATGCTATTCTATAGAAACTTGTTCCTATCTCATCCAATTCTATACAAACTGGTTTCTATCTTATGCCATTCTATAGGGACTGGTTCCTATCTTATCCTATTCTATAGAAACTGGTTCCTATCTTATGCTATTCTATAGGAACTGTTTCCTATCTCATGATATTCTATTGGAACTGTTTCCTGTTGCATGCTATTCTATAGTAACTTGCCCCTATTTTATGCTATTCTATAGAAACTTGTTCCTATCTCATCCAATTCTATACAAACTGGTTTCTATCTTATGCCATTCTATAGAGACTGGTTCCTATCTTATCCTATTGTATAGAAACTGGTTCTTATGTCATGCTGTTCTTTAGGAACTAATTTCTGTCTCATCCTATTCTATAGTAATTTGTTCCTATCTCATGCTATTCTATAGCAACGGTTTCCTATCTCATGATATTCCATATGAACTTGTTCCTATCTTATGCTTTTTAATAGGAACTTGTTCCTATCTCATGTTATTATATAGGAACTGATTCCAATCTTATGGTATTCCATAGAAAATGTATCCTATTTCCTACAATTCCACAGGTACCTGTTTTAATTTCATGCTATTTTATAGAATTTCGTTTGAGTAAAAGTTCACCCACCTCTGTTTGTATTTTCAGTCTTTCCCTGTACATCACAATGATGCCACGATAATGTGCCAACGATAAGTGTGCTTTCTTCATTCTATTTAGCTTTGGGTTTTGTCATACCAAAAAAAAATCTAAAAAACATTATACTCTGTTCCCTTTATTTTTGTGTTGCATTATTCGCTACCAAGTTTTTCTTTTCGCTTGCATTTTTTTTTCTTGGCATCATTCAAAAATCCATTCATATCAATTTTTCAATTGCTTTGCCGAAAAGGAAACAATTTTTGAATATATTTTATTCGGTTTTTTTCTATATTTATATGAAATTTGCTAGAAATAAATATTAAAACTAACTAAAAATGCAAAAAGAAAAGAAGTATATGCGTTAAGCTTTAGTAGAGAGAAAAACGAATGAAATTGAAAAAAATGTGTATGAATGAATGAATGCATGATGAAGTTGCCAAGGATAAAACATAAATATCTTTAGCATCTTTGGCAATGATACATGGATGGCATTGACAAAAAAAATACCGCCAAAGAAGGGAAGTCTTTGTTTAAAGTAAGAATATTGAATAAGTGGCAAGCATTAACGAATTAGTGAAGCACTTTATTAAAGACATATTTTATTTCTAGCTATTAATTGTGGTAAAAAGTTATTTTTGAAAAACTTTGAATCTATTTTTATACAAATACCACAAAAAATTTGGAAAAGTTCTAATATTTCTTATAACTTTTAATAAATAAAAATATTGATTATACATGGCGTATGATTAATATTAATTCCGGGGTAATTGGAAGAAATCTTTTATAACTTTGTTATTAATAGAGATTTTTAGAAAATATAAACTATTTTGAAAAGATAATATTTAAGGCTAACATATCTGAGTTAAAGTTTTTATAATAGATAACTATTACAGGGTAAAAAATGAATTTAAAAAAATATATTTGAAATATTTTTTTAACAAAAACATTTCGATTTTAATTTGCCAAAAATATTTCATGCTTTATATATTAAGAATACATCTTAAACTAAAATCATGGATTTATTTAATATTTCTTACCAGTTGTGGTAGCTTATTCATTCAACATATACTTACTACTACCCTTTCTATGCTCTAGGTCTGAAATTTTGAATTGCAATTCGTTTTCTTACGTTTTCTTTATTTAAACTATGTTGTACTCTGTTACTTTTTTTGCTGCTTTATGTTAAGCATTATGATGAAAATGTTAAAAATATTTATGTAGGAAGATCAAAGATCAAAAAATGAATATTTTATTTGATTTGTATGCTACAATATTTTCCAACCAGCATTTTTATTACTTTTGCTACAGCTTACAAGAAAAGTCTTTTAGCAGCTTTTACTTTTCTTGGCAATGCCGAAAGAAGAAACAATAAAGTCTAACGAATGCCAGGCGAAAAAAAATTGTCCTTAGAGATTTATGTGGTAATCGCAGATAAAAAAGGATATGGCGTAATAATTGAAAAGGCTTTAAGGTGTAGTTATATTCCTAAGGAAAATTTTTAAATATTATCTTGATTTACTTGGTTAAAGCTTATTGTAATGTATTTATCATACATGAATTGCAAAACGATTTGAATTCAATAAAATTGTTTTAGCTTTAAATTCCCTTTGTTGGCAAATAAAGACTTTAAAGTGAAAGTTTTTATTATGGCAAAAACTGGCAAAGAGTTTGATTTGCTATTTATTTTCTCGCATTTCAAAACTAAAATACCTTAAGGTTGAGAACAAAAGCCATAAATTCCACAGCATAAAGGATTAGTAAACTAAAGTCAAACCACAAACGACTACTGCACACACAGTTTCTATTTCTCACTCTAAACAAATCGAACTTTCAGTGGACATATACAAAACCTTATTGCAGAAAAAACCCACCATAACGTAGGATAATAAAGGCCATGTCGTACATGCTAAACAAATTTAACACCAAAAAACCCAAAGGAAAGAAAGACAGAAACAAAGATGTAAATGTCAATATTTGAAGCTGCTAAGGATGAAGAGAATGATGATGCTACTGCTGCTGCTTCTGATGACGATGATGGTAACATTGATTATGTTATTGTTATGACAAAAACTCAAACCCACTACTACCCCTTGGCTTCAACACGTTCTAATCACGGAAAGAGTTGGAACTGCATAAATTTGCATATGAATGTTGAATTAATAACACTTTTTTTTGTGGAAACTGATGATCAGGCCTTTAAGCATTGTAAACGTGTTAACGATTTCATAACGTTAAATTGCTCTTTAAACACAAGATAAACAAATTCTAAAGGGTAGTGGTTAAAAAAGGGTTTAATTTGATTAAAATTTATGTTTTTTATTATTGAATAATTTAACTAGCAAAAGCATTAAAGGTAAGTGGTCGTATTGTAAGAGAAACGAGGAAAATATAAGGGGTTTAAAATTTTATAACATAATAAAGATTAATTAGGTAAAAAAAATAAAAAAAAAAATACAGTAGCATACTTTACTCTAGAGTAGATTGCAGTGGCGTACTCTAGTCTAGAGCAGATTACATTATAGCATATTCAGATATGACCCTTAATTGCGTTAATCGCAATTAACGCCATTATTGAGCTCAATATTCCATATAAAATCTCAATTAATTATTGCGCAATAAGTACGAAATTGTTATAATATTGAGTAAGATTTCGAATGCAACACTGTTCACAACTGTGTTTAGTGAACAAAATTTTATAAAATGCAAATGTCAACAAAAGTAATCATTAAAAAATCAATGTGAAGGTAAGTTTGTTTACGTAGAAACACAACAACCATATAGAGTATTTTTTGTATTGTTTCCCAACTGTCAAATGATTTTACATAGAAACACAACAACCATATAGAGTATTTTTTGTATTGTTTTCCAACTGTCAAATGATTATTGAGTAAGCTGAAGATTGCGTATGCCTGAACACTAGGCCGGGCCAATTTGTATGGAGCCGAAAAAATCGATTAGAGCCGCCCCCTAGGATGATTCTATGGACAATTCTAAGCAACTTTGGTGAAGGAACCATGGGTCTATCTCGATTTTCGAGTCTCCCACTTTTCAAGAAATGATTTTTTTCCCTATAACATCATTTTGATTCGAAATTCGATTTTTATTCATCGTTATATTATCTTTTTTATGTGTGTATGGGGGGTTTTTGGGGTCGAGAAATTCATTTTTGATCTTTATTTTTACCTATGAACACCACCAGAGGGCGTTTCATGCATATTTGTAATATTTTTCGTCTATTTTCCGAGAAAAATTTTTCGGTAATTTCAGTTATTTTTTAATTCTTTTAGTAAAAGTGTACAATGGATCCAAATGCATTGCCGTCTACATCGCAAACCGCACCAACATCAACGAGTACCGAAAGTCATTTGAAGCATTTGTCTTCGCACGATGTTGCTGTTTTTGAAAAGTGGGAGACTCGAAAATCGAGATAGACCCATGGTTCCTTCACCAAAGTTGCTTAGAATTGTCCATAGAATCATCCTAGAGGGCGGCTCTAATCGACAAAAAATTTGGCCCGCCCTACTGAACACTTAAAATAATATTGTCAATTAACCGAATATTGACTCAATTAAGTTTCATATCTGATCATAGTATTAGCTTACTCTACTCTAGAGAAGATTACAGTTATACAGAGTACAGCATCAAACTCTACTCTAGACCAGAGGTGATCATTTCATAGAACAATTGCTTATTGGCCCAACCCACTAGTTTGTTATGCTCTTTTAATTCAGTTGTCTTTCACATGGCAAATGGTACACATGCTTAGCGGATGCTTTAGATGTTTTTAAAATACAGCACGTAAAAAAATTATGGTACCACTACGAAAATTTTTCGTAACAAAAAATGTATTTGTTAATTTTCAAGGCCTTTTGTGTTATAAAACATTTAAAGATTACTGTGAAGCCCTTTTTTTAAATTTTCAAGATAAGTTTAAAGATTTTGATTTTCAAGATAGGATTAAAGATTTTGATGCCCTTGAACCCTTTTTTGATCTTTTTAAAGCCCCCTTTAAAGTTGAAGTTACAAAATATGAGTTAAAAATACAAACGGAACTCATTATTTTGCGAAGCGAAATAATTTTTTATTATTTTTTAAAGCGAAAAAATTTTTTACGTTTACTATTTTATAAAAACCTTTCGTTTACTTTTACGTTTTACTGTACCTTTAAATTTGTCTCATTTTCTCACCAATACATAAGCATTTAAATTTTGATCACCTCTGCTCTAGACTATATTACAGAAGCGTACTCTATTCTAGAGTATATTACAGAAATTTACTCTACTTTAGAGAAGATTACAGTAGCGTAATCTACTCTAGAGAAAATTACAGTAGCTTATGTTATTCTAGAGTAGATTACAGTAGCTTACTCTACTCTAGACTATTTTACAGTGGTGTACTCTACTCTAAAGTAGACTTCAGTAGCGTACTCTATTCTTCAGTATACTACAGTAGCGTACTCTGCTCTGAAGAACAATAACGTATTATACTCTAGAGTACAGCATCGAATTCTATATAATGGCTCCAGCTGTTCTTTTTCTGACTACTGTTAAGAGTGGGTTCACATGCTGCGACTTCTTGCCGCAACTCTGCTGACGTACTCTTTTGGTGTCTCTTCTAAATTTATCGTCTGTTCACATGATTAAACATTTGTTGCACCATTTTTGCGACAGTTTACACATTAAATTGTTCATTTCTTCTATTTCGCTCATTCGCAGATGTAATGCCATATAGAACCTAGTTACATTACAGGTACATTATACAGGTATTTTAACCACATAGTATTTATTTATTTAAAATTAAAACAACAATTTGTTTGCTTTTTAAATTACAGTTATTTATATGCAGTGTTGCCAAAAATTTTCTGTAATCCCATAAAATAAAATTTCATTGTGGCAACACTGCTGGTAAATGAAATAAAAATAATACAAGAGAAAAGAAGAAATAGTGAATTTGTCGCTTCGTTTCACAAAACCTGTGACACTAGCTACCCCGTACTCTACATTAGGTATTTCATCTATAAACTCGAGTTGCAGGAGAAAAGTCGCAGGTAAAAGTCGCAGCGTGTGAACTCCCTCCAAGCTGACTAATTACCACAATATTAGGTATTTTTTAATGGTGTGAGACCATCAGCAACGTTAAAATCACACTAGACTTCAATACTTAAAGCCACTGTGCAACGAGAGATTCCAATAAATCTCAAAATTTCTATACTACAACTAACAAAGTCATCAAAACAAAAGTTTATTTAAACAATTTTCCACACACAATTACAGTCATTACACGGTCATATAAAACAATAATCTCTTTTATCACTTTTGTCACGAATTTCCTGCGTTTAATGCCCCGGCAATTTATACAATTCTTTCTTATACATTTCAAAATAAAAATTCTAACAAATAATTCCATTACTAAAAACAAAATGCTCATGGAAAATTGTTATATTTTTTTCATTTTCTGTTAAACTAAACAAATTATTATTAATTACACACCAAACAATAAGTACAATAACAGCGAGCACAAAAATCCAACAAAATCCAGCAATTTGATTTGAAATAAAACAACACTAAATTGTATCAAAAAATACAAAATATAAAACTAAAACGTGCAAAATTTGTGCAAAACTCACGTTCGTGTTCAAAAATAGCCAAAAGGATGTTTAAGTGAGAAATAGAAGCCAGCAAAAAAAAAAAAAAAACCAAATATCCAACCAACAACAATTACAGGAAAAAGTTTACACGATCATAAAATGTACGTTTAACTTGTTTAACTATTGTTTATAAATGTGTGTTTTATTTTTCGTTTACTCTTTCTGAAATAATAAGTTTTGCTAACAATTTGCAATAAATTCAGAAAATAACGTACAAAAAAAAACAATAATGTTAAACAAAAAAGTTTGCATAAATTTTTGAAGTAAAAGTAAATTCAAACCATTGAAGTGTGATGGAGTTGGAGTTTTGCTTGGGAAAGTGGAATAGTTGAGATGTTTGTAACAGCTTAAAAGCACGGACGTCCTGTACTCAAAAATATTATATTCATAACGCATTGTTGTACTGTGGAGTAGATTAGTGTAGTGTACTGTGGTAAACTAGCGTACTCTACTATGGAGTAGACTAGCGTACTCTACTGTGGAGTAAACTAGCGTACTCTACTACGCTGTAAACTAGCGTACTCTTTTATGGAGTACACTAGCGTACTCTTTTACGGAGTATACTGGAGTACTCTACTATGGAGTAGACTAGCGTACTCTTTTTTTGGAGTAGACTAGCGTACTCTTTTACGGAGTAGACTAGAGTACTCTACTTTAGAGTAAACTAGCGTACTGTACTGTGGAGTAGACTAGCGTACTCTAATCTAGATTAAGTACTGTACTCTACTTCAGAGTACATATACTGAAATAATTCGCTCTGGAGCACACTAGCGTACTCTCCTTACTCTAGCATACGCTGGCGTACTCAACTCTAGCGTAAACGTCACTTGGTACATTTCAATACATTCCTTTTTTTTCTCTATATTCTTTGCCCAATTTCCAAATGCTACTGATAACATGAATGGCGACAATATAACGAATATAATTCAATTAAAACTCTTTTGCATGTCAAGTAACAATTACAACATAAATAAACATGCACAACAAAATATAACAGCAACAACAACGACGAGAAGCGACAACGATGTTCAAGTATTTGCAACAACAAAATTATTACACTATCATGGTTTTAGCAAACGAGTATGTAGAATTAAGTGTTTATGTTGGGAAAAAGTTAAACAGCCCCAAGGCTCAGTATATAAGTATGTAGTATATGATGGCCAAAAATACACTTATACACTCCTCCAATTTAATCCTTTTTCTAAATACTCACACACAGCCTTACATAAAGTGACAGTAGTGCGGGCAGTAGTAGTATAAGTTGTTCCTTGATTGTATTGCAAACGTTGGCTGGGAATATTTCATGCAGCACGACAGTATAACGGCTGTCATTGTTTGGGTGTGTGGAGGGGTTTTTTTTTGTATATCAGATGGCTTAAAAAGCCACAAAGTAGCTTTTGGACAAGTTTGTTTTGCTTTAATTCACTCACACACTGCATAAAGGGTGAAAAAAGTGCTGCAAAAGTGGGCGTTATGAAATTTGAGACACAATTGTTAAAGAATCGAATAATTTGAAAAGTTTTGAAGTTCAAATTTTTGTTCGTTTCTAGCCTAGGAAGAATCAATGATACCAGTGTACTATAATCTAGAGTGCAATAGTGTTCTTCATTCTAGAATAGAGTAGCGTACTATAATCTAGAATACCCTTGCGTACTTCACTGTAGAGTAAAAAAAAGTACTGTCCACTTTAGAGTACACTAGCGTACTACAATCTAGATATAGTCCACTCTAGTCTACACTAGCGTACTCCAGAGTACACTATATTACTCTACTCTAGATTAAAGTAGCGTACTCTGCTCTGTAGTAAAGTAGCGTTCTCCATTCTGGAGTAAAGTAGCGTTCTCTACTCTGGAGTAAAGTAGTGTACTCTAAGCTGGAATAAAGTAGAAGACACTCTTCTGGGCTAAAGTATTGCTTTAGTGGACTCCAGAGTAGAGACTTTGGAGTAAAGTAGCGTACTCTACTCTGTATAGTAAAGTAGCGTACTCTAATCCTGTGTAAAGTATTTCACTCTACTCTGGAGTAAAGTAACGTTCTCTATCCTACAATAAAGTAACGTTCTCTATCCTACAGTAAAGTAGCAGTCTCTACTCTAAAGTAAAGTAGCAATATCTACTCTAAAGTAAAGTAGCGTTCTCTACTCTGGAGTAAAGTAGCGTGCTCTATCTGGACAATTTAAAATAACACCGCTTAATGAAACCCCCTTTACACATCCAATTGTACATTGTTTATTCATTGCCGTGCACATTACTATGTTTTAGGAAGATTTCTAAATTTACTATGTATCATATACTCCTACTCACCCTACAACCATTCATACACAGATTCCTGTGACAATTATGTTGTACTTATTTACATTTTGATTGGCTTTTGTTGTCTTAAGTGATTAGCATGCATATATACTCCTACCCCCCCCCCCTCGCATACATACAGACATAAGTATCCTGCAACAACTCGTAAATATCCAGGCTGCATGTGTAGAGAATAATGTTTGCAATAATACCCAGCTAAACTGAACACAACACAACAGAACTGTATGTGTATAGTTTCGTGTTGAGGTATTAACTTGTAAGGTATTATAAACAAGTTATACATACTTATTTTTTATTGTATTTAGGAGATGTTTATTTAATGGAGATTTACCTTATTTGTTCAGGGTGTTGAAGGAGTTCAGCTTAATTCAGTGATTTAATTAAAATTTGAGGAAAAAGTTTAGAAATTGGTTTTATAAAGGTTTAATTGTAAGATAATACAGCTTATTTTTCATTAAATAATAATTAAAATTGTAATTTATCAATCGCTGCTAAGAAGCTAAGAAAGTATCAATACTAAATAAAAGCTTTAAGATAGAGTCCATGGGTTTTACATGCAGTATCCTCAATTAAGACATGACCACATGGTATTGTTCACACCGCGGTGGTGTTCTTCACACCGCATGCCTTGCAAGGACATACAATATTGCATGTCTCGCAAAACATACAATTCACAATTTCTCATACAGCAATTGCAGAGATCACTGTACAAACATTTTGTCAGAGAGTTTGGGCTATCTAATCCCTGCCTAGCCCAGAAAATTCCTGAACACATAGTTAATTCCCACCACTATTAATAAATGGCTCTGGTGATTTGGCAACAGCACCTAAAGATAATTTGGTGGTCCGAAATTTGCCATTAGTACAAACAGCAGTTTTTTAACCAACTATCTGCTTCCTGCGATTTAAGATTTAAGCCACAGTCACCACGCGTACCCCGAAGGGACCTGCAACCAATTATCAGTTAAAAGACGTATCTCCGGGCTTCTAACTGATCCCGTGGTGCTAGATAAGTCTCTAGTCAACTGCTTCGAGTTTCATGGGGTGATACAATCAACTCTTTCCAGTTTCGAGCTCCGTGCAGCTCATGGCACCAGTTTCGCCATCTCTACACCAGCATTGGTATTGTATATAGATGATTGAGCACTTATTATATTTTCCGCCCGGGCGGGCTTTAAGATAGAATAGAATATGCTAGTCCCTACTTAAGATTTACCCGGCGTGTACTCTAGTCTAGAGTACGCCAGTGTACTCTAACCAAGAAGATGTCAGTTTACACTAGAGTAGAGCACATCAGTGTACTTTAGATTAGAGTATGTAAGTGTACTCTAGACTAGAGTACGTAAGTTTACTCTAGACTAGAGTGATTCAGTGTATTCTAGTTAAAAGTATCTAAGTATTCTATAGACTAGAGTTCTTCAGTTTACTCTATGTACTCTAGACTAGAGTACGCCTGTGTAATCTAATAAGGAGAACGCTGGTGTAATCTAGTAAAAATTACGCTAGTGTACTCTAGAGTAGAGTGTATCAGTGTACTCTACACTAGAGTACTTCAGTGGAGTACGTCAGTGTAATTAAAACTTCTTTTTGAAGACTTACTTTGCCTGAACATTAACAGCTTGAATATCCCCAATTTTTTAAACAAAACTTACCTCAATTTTGCGTCAAGAAAATTTTCTGTTTAGAAACTTTTAGCTTAAAAAATCCACAAATATTTTTGGAAACTTTCAAGAAAATGACTTTACGAATACCAAAAACTGACTGCCTGAATATCAATAATTTTGCAAAGATATTTAGTGGCTTAATTATGAACAGTTTTGCAGCAAAGAAATTGTTTGCAAGAGGATTCTATTTAAAAATTAAGTGTTTCAAAGTTTACGATTATGTTCAAAAACACAATTTGTATAAATTTAAAAAAAATAAGCTTAACAGCACATGAAGGACTCACCGAAAAAAAAAACTTTGAATTGATTTCATTTCTTTTTTTCTCCTTTAATGGCAAAGGAGACTCAAGGAATATAAAAACGGAAACGGAAGTTATATTGTCCATACATGTTGTTCTCCTAACAAAGAAGAACACAAAGTGCAAATGATTTTATAAAAGGTGTAGAAAAAAGTTAACTCTGTATGTATATATAAATATTTTTTTTTGGGAAATTATGTCTTTCTTTCAATGCAAGTGCTATTAAACAAAAAAAAGCGAAATAATAATGAATAAAAAGCTAAAGGATGTGTCACATAAACACATATAGACTTAAGTAACAGCAGAGCATGGCTCCGCAAGGAAAGAAAAAATTAAGAACCATCGGAAATGTTTATTTTATTTTGCTTTTTTTTTTGGGTGAAAGTCTTTTAATTGAAGTGGCTTTGATACAATACAATGCAACACCAAAAGAAATACAAATGTAGCCAATACAGAGACATACAAGGAAACTTGGCAAATGGTTATGACCTGATGAGTTGTTCCAGCAGTAAGTTTTTTTGTTTGTTTGTCTCCTTACTCTCTTTTTGGGTAACAAACTGTGTATGAATGATAATGATGATGATGTGGCTGATGGTAATGGTGATGGCGCTCCTATTGTAAATTCAATGATGCAGTTAGTAAAAGCAATTTGCTATTACTTTTTTCTGTTTGTGAAAACTTAAAAATAGCAAGTCAGCCGCCACCTTTTCTTCCTTTCAAGAATTTTTCAAAAGCCATGTTTTTATGTTTGTATTTTTTGCCTTAATTTGTGTTTTTAAGTTTTTGCAACAAATTTCAATCTTTCTTTCAATTTTTTTTTTTGCCACAAATTCCTTTATATTTCTTTAGCAATAAAAGGAAATGTCCTTTTAACTTCTCGTTAAATTCTTTCACTCTCTAAAAAGCCCATTTTTGTACAAGTATTGCTTAAGTGTTTTCTTTTCTTATGTTAACATTTTCACAAACACACAAAAATAAGGAAATATTTTTAAATGATCTACTGCAAAAGAAGGCAAGCTGATTTTTATGTGGGGGTGGAAAAAAAATATTTTAAAAGTTTTATGTGTAAAATACTAACATGTAATATTTTGTCTATGTATGTAATGTAAAAGGCGTTCAAGCAAAATAAGTACAGTGGATTAATAAGGTGGAAAACGAAGAACGATTTCCAGTTCAGTTTCAAGTTTAAGTTCTATTCGGGTTGTAGTTCGAGTTGTCAGTTCAGGTTCTAGTTGAAGTTGTAGTTCAAATCCTAGTTCTGTTCTAGTTCTGTTCTAGTTCTGTTCTAGTTCTGTTCTAGTTCTGTTCTAGTTCTGTTCTAGTTCTGTTCTAGTTCTGTTCTAGTTCTGTTCTAGTTCTGTTCTAGTTCTGTTCTAGTTCTGTTCTAGTTCTGTCCTAGTTCTGTTCTAGTTCTGTTCTAGTTCTGTTCTAGTTCTGTTTTAGTTCTGTTCTAGTTCTGTTTTAGTTCTGTTCTAGTTCTGTTCTAGTTCTGTTCTAGTTCTGTTCTAGTTCTGTTCTAGTTCTGTTCTAGTTCTGTTCTAGTTCTGTTCTAGTTCTGTTCTAGTTCTGTTCTAGTTCTGTTCTAGTTCTGTTCTAGTTCTGTTCTAGTTCTGTTCTAGTTCTGTTCTAGTTCTGTTCTAGTTCTGTTCTAGTTCTGTTCTAGTTCTGTTCTAGTTCTGTTCTAGTTCTGTTCTAGTTCTGTTCTAGTTCTGTTCTAGTTCTGTTCTAGTTTTGTTCTAGTTCTGTTCAAGTTCTGTTCTAGTTCTGTTCTAGTTATGTTCTAGTTCTGTTCTAGTTCTGTTCTAGTTATGTTCTAGTTCTGTTCTAGTTCTGTTCTAGTTCTGTTCTAGTTCTGTTCTAGTTCTGTTCTAGTTCTGTTCTAGTTCTGTTCTAGTTCTGTTCTAGTTCTGTTCTAGTTCTGTTCTAGTTCTGTTCTAGTTCTGTTCTAGTTCTGTTCTAGTTCTGTTCTAGTTCTGTTCTAGTTCTGTTCTAGTTCTGTTCTAGTTCTGTTCTAGTTCTGTTCTAGTTCTGTTCTAGTTCTGTTCTAGTTCTGTTCTAGTTCTGTTCTAGTTCTGTTCTAGTTCTGTTCTAGTTCTGTTCTAGTTCTGTTCTAGTTCTGTTCTAGTTCTGTTCTAGTTCTGTTCTAGTTCTGTTCTAGTTCTGTTCTAGTTCTGTTCTAGTTCTGTTCTAGTTCTGTTCTACTTCTGTTCTACTTCTGTTCTAGTTCTGTTCTAGTTCTGTTCTACTTCTGTTCTAGTTCTGTTCTAGTTTTGTTCTAATTCTAGTTCTAGTTCTGTTCTAGTACAGGTTCCAGCCCACTGTTAAACCTTAAAGTTTGTTGCATCATTAAAATTAAAAACCTGAAATAATTCCTTTCCTTCTTTCTTTAACTTTATCTACTACAATCGTGTAACATCTACCATTCAGTATGAATGTGATTTGTAAAGTAATTGGCACTTTGAAGTTATTTTTGTTGCTATCATTTCCTTTTCAAAATACTCGGGCACTTACAGCACAATTTTTGTTGGTGTTCAAGTTGGTGTTGAGACTGTATGACTGTATGATTGTTGGCTGCTGTTTTATTTTCTGTAAGCAATTATCATTTGTTGCAAGTAGTAAATTTTCTAGCAATTACCTGCTGATTGTTGGTTTTGCAAGCTTTAAATGGGTTGTTGGCATTTAATTGCTAAGCAGACATTAAAATCATTTTTAATATCCATTTAAATGATTTTACGCCTAGTTGGAGACATATTAAATAATTACAATTTTCAAGCAAATAACAAAAAAAAAACCATAATAATAAGAAATCCAACAGATGGAAACCATTAGGTTAACCGTGCATAAAAATGTATTTATATTTATATTAATTTAAGGTTACAAAGAAATTACAAATTTAAGTTTGTTTTATAAAAATGTTTAGTTGATTGGTTACGTTTTTTTTTTTTTTTTTGAAAATATTTATATACAAACGTTAGGTTTATTTTAGTACTGTTTGATTGTTTTATTTAACCATAAAATAAATTGTATTTGAAAGCCACAATCAATGTTCTCCCTCCTCTTGTTGCTCTAACCTGTCCATTGCGTTCTCTGTTTGCTTAGTTATTTGACTCCTTTAGGTCTATTTGAAATTTTATGGAGTTTTTACTAAAGTGCTTTTTTTTTGTTTTGGTCTTACAGTTTGGTAGTTTTCCAGGCAATTTTGTTTACAATTTCCTTTTTACACATGTTTATTTCTTTATTGTTGTAGGGGTTTTTCGGACATTTACATACTCCGAATGAATGGGTATGTATTTTGGAAACATTGCATAAAGCAATTGAGATAGTGTCAGTAATAAATAAGTTTAGTTTTTCTAGTGTTTTTTCTAGCCAACAACCAGAGGAGTTAGAATATACTGACTTGGGTCAAGCATATGGGACAACTGAGTTTTATAAAAAAAACTTGCTCTAAATGTGAGCAATTTTCTAAAGAAAACTTGCTCTAAGTGCGAGCAACTTTTGTAAATAAAACTTGCTGTTAATGCAAGCAACTTTTCTAAAAAACTAGCTCTGAATATGATCAACTTTTCTAAAAAAAACTTGCTGTGAGGGCAAGCAACTTTTCTATAGAAAACTTGCTCTGAATGTGAGCAACTTTTGTAAAGAAAACTAGCTTTGAGTGCGAGCAACTTTTCTAAAGAAAACTAGCTCTGAGTGAGAGCAACTTTTCTATAAAAACTTGCTCTGAGTACGAGCAATTTTTCCATTAAAAACTTGCTCTGAGTGCGAGCAACTTTTCCATTAAAAACTTGCTCTGAGTGCAAGCAAATTTTCTATAAAAAAAACTTGCTCTGAGTGCGAGCAACTTTTCCATTAAAAACTTGCTCTGAGTGCGAGCACTTTTTCTAGAGAAAACTTTACAAACAAATTTAGCTAAAATCTACAATTCGTTTCAACCGACTCCCACACTTGTTAAATTTCCTAATTTTTTTGAGCTTTTTATTTGTTTTGTTGCACAACAACACTAAAAACTGCTGCAAAAATAAAACCTATAACACACACACGCACACATACAAAAAGTTTTTATTCTTGCCACAATTGTTAGACCACAGATATATTCTAATGTCACGCAAATAAAGTGTCACTGTCACAGTATGTAATGGAACTAGAAAGAAGGGTTGGTGCTGGTACTTTACAGGTTTTAGTGGTTTTTAATCATGGTCTGAAAAACAAATAAAATTAAAATAAAACAATACAATACAATACAATACAATACAATACAATTGAGAAGGTGGTAAGTGCATTGCCAAACAAGAGGTATTTGTAGAGCAGTGAGTCCACTTAAATCATGGCTAATTTAAATAAAAAACAATCTATAAGTTTTGCAACAAAATTTAAATAAATTTTACACAGCAGTCAAAGTTCAGAAATTAATAGTTGGGGATTGAAAACCGCTGGAAAGATAAATTTAAAAGTTTAACAACTAAATCAATTTGAATTTGAAACAGGTATGAATTACACATAAATTTAACAATAATCATACGTCACTTTAAAACACTATTAAATATTAATCATACGTACTTGGTGCCAAAAGTATTTAATTAATAATAATCATACGTTTGTGGTACCAATGTTTATTTTATTCTTTCAAATTTTAATTTATTAAAATTTTAAATTTTATATTACTAATTTAAAGTAATGCATACACAAATCTCTTTTATTCTTTTTAAATTTTGTTATTTATTTCAAATTATTGCCTTTTTTAAATCATTGACTAGGTATAAATTTATTTCATTATACTCACATAATCATTATAACTAAACCTAAATGTTGAGAACTTTTTGAAGTGCATGGTAAACATTTTCTAATCAATTTTCAACATTGAAATTTATACATACACATCTATGTATTTATTTATGTATGTCTCTACGCCATAACAAACACAATAACTGCACATAAATTATAGCAAACTCCTTCCTAAGTGAAAAACTTTAAGTTCTTAATGCTTTTTTCAAAACATATTTTACGTAGAAAGATATTCATAAGAACATAGCACCTCTATGTAATAGAAAAATACAAAATTATAGTCATCGTAACGTGACGTTTCACAGTGGGACGAGTTTTTAAGATGCTTCTTAATACCAGCAACTTTTCTGTAGCAAACTTTTTTATAGAAAAGAGACTCTTAGTTCCACCAACTCTTTCATGAAAAAGCTGTATGGAATTCGGCTCTTAGTGCGAGCAACTTTTGTATAGAAAAGCGACTCTCACTGCGAGCAACTTTTCTTAGTGCGAGCAACTTTTCTATGGAAAAGAGACTCTTAGTTCAACTAACTTTTCTATACAAAAGAGGCTATGTGTTCAATAAACTTTTATATAGAAAAGTGACTCTTACTGTAAAAAAGAGGCTCTTAGTGCGAGCAACTTTGCTATAGCAAAGCGACTCTTATTGGCAGAAACTCTTCTATAGAAAAGCGACTCTTATAGGGAGAAACTCTTCTATGGAAAAGAGACTTATATTGCGAGCAAATTTTCTAAAGAAAAGAGGCTATTTTTGGGATCAACTTTTCTATAGAAAAAAGGCTCTTAGTTCGACCTACTTTTCTATAAAAAAGAGGCACTTAGTTTAACCAACTTTGCTTTAGAAAGGAGGCTCTCTGTTCAATTAAATTTTCTATATACAAGCGATTCTGAGTTAGAACAAATACTCCTTAGAAAAGAGACCTACCTTTCTATAGAAAACAAGCTCTCAGTTCGATAAATTTTCCCATTAAAAAACTGGTCTTAGTCCCCCAACTTTTAACTCCCTGAACCTGAAAAGTTTAAAAGTTAAACCTCGTTCTTATACATTAAAACACAGTGCCTCGTAAAAATCTAAACATATGAAGACTACTGTACTTTAGCACAACAAATAATTATACTAAGAGAGAGAGAGAGATATTAAGAGTAGGAGATATATATTTAAACCGTATTGGAACATCAGCAGTCAAGTAGCTAAAGCAATTGAAAACTTAAGTGTACGAGAGAATACACTTCATGAAGGAAATGAAAATGTTCTTGCCACAACTGTTATATATAATGTATTTTTATATAAGAGTAGGTACTTTATATGTTGATTTTATAGTCTGTTTTTTTTTTTTTTAGAAATTCCTATTATTTCTATCAAGCAGTCATTTGCTAGAGGGAATAGGGAACATACGAGGCAAAGAGTAATTAGCAAAATGAACATTAAAATCAACTTTAGTTGTAAGAGGTTCAATTGAACAACACACATCTATATAGCAGAGTTGGAGAACATGGAACTAAAACACTTTTAAAGGATTTCTTTGTAAATATTCTGCATAATTTTCACAAAAGAATTACGAAAACATTTTCAGACTCTGGTACGCTATAACAGCCAATGACCTTAAACTAATTTTTCAAGTTTTGTAGATATAGGGCCTGTATTTATTAAAAATGTCAAAATGATTACTTATTGTTAATAGTCTGTAATCTCAACTAACCAACCCTGATAAACACACTCTCACACAAACACTTTCCAAGTTTGAAGTGCCAATTGTATGTTTTAGAATCTAACGGTTTTATTAGGTTGCTTTTAGAATGTCACACCAATTGTGTTGATAAAATGGCTACCATCTGCTCTCTCTCTCTCTCATGCTCTCTTTTCATTTAAAATCCATTCAACACTTAAGTATTTGAGTATTTACTATTCACGCTTTTAGCATTTTTGTTCACAATTATTTATTTATTACTTTACTAATCTTTAACCACTGCTTTACTTAACTAGCTTTTCTTGTAGAATTTTGCGAAATTTCATAGTTTTTAAGTTACAATTTTAATTTATTTACTAATTTATAACTTTCATTTAATTAGCTAACATTTTCTTCTCTTCTACAAAACGAGTGGTTCTAGTTAAATAACATTAGTTTTACTTTAAAATCCTCTTGGGTTTATGAGTGTAATTTTAATAAACTTTACATTAGTCTTGAAGAATGTTAATTTTAGTTATTTTTCTTTTGTGTTAAATGTAATGTTTAGTGTAATTTCCTAGTTTTGCACAAATGTTTGCAATAGCACACTCTACCTAAGTTTTGCGTTAAGAACTTAGTTAACCTAAAGAGATTTATGCAAGATTTTTTTTTTTTGGCTGTAGAATATTTGGAAACATATAGTGACTAGCAGAAATTACATTTTAATGAAGTTGATTATAATGAGAATACAGTGGGAGAGAAAAGTTTCAGGCATTTTTCTCTTAGACTCGCAGAATTTTAGTTTTCTACAGAAAAGTTGCTGGCACTAAATGTTAGTTTTATATGGAAAGGTTGCTGGCACTAAGAGCCAGTTTTCTACAGAAAAGTTGCTGGCACTAAAGGTCAGTTTTCTATAGAAAAGTTTCTGGCACTAAGAGCAAGTTTTTAATGGAAAAGTTTCTGGCACTAAAAGCCTCTTTTTTTAGAAAAGTTGCTAGCACTAAGAGCCACTTTTCTATAGAAAAGTTGGTGGCATTAACAGCCAGTTTTCTATAGAAAAGTTGCCCGTACAAAGAGCTACTCATCATTCCTTTCATAATCCAATTTTAGTTCCAATCATGGTTCCTTCGATAACATAAGTTTAGCTAAAATCTTATACCTTTTATAATCTACAATTAGCTTGAATCGTAGTTCCTTTTTTTATAATCTATGTTGAGCTTCAATCGTGGTCCCTTTTATAATCAAAGTTTAGCCTTATAATCAAAGTTTAGCTTTATTCGTAGTTCCTTTTATAATCCAAGTTTAGGCTTAATCGTAATTTATTTTATACTTAAGGTTTAGCCTTATTTGTAGTTCATTTTATAATCAAAGTTTAGGCTTAATCGTAGTTAAGTTTTTAATCAAAGTTTAGGCTTAATCGTAATTTATTTTATACTTAAGGTTTAGCCTTATTTGTAGTTCATTTTATAATCAAAGTTTAGGCTTAATCGTAGTTAAGTTTTTAATCAAAGTTTAGGCTTAATCATAGTTTATTTTTTAATCAAAGTTTAGCCTTAATCGTAGTTCATTTAATAATCAAAATTTAGCCGCAATCGTAGTTCCTTTTATAATCAAAGTTTAGCCGTATTCGTAGTTCCTTTTATAATCAAAGTTTAGCCTTAATCGTAGTTCATTTAATAATCAAAGTTTAGCCTTCATCGTAGTTCCTTTTATAATCAAAGTGTAGGCTTAATCGTAGTTCAGTTTTTAATCAAAGTTTAGGCTTAATCGTAGTACCTTTTATAATCCAAATTTAGCCTTAATCTTAGTTTCTTTTATAATCTAAGTTTAGCTTCACTCATGGTTTATTTTATAATCTAAGTTTAGCTTCAATCATGGTGCTTTCATAATCCAAGTTTAGCTTCACTCATGGTTTATTTTATAATCTAAGTTTAGCTTCAATCATGGTGCTTTCATAATCCAAGTTTAGCCTTAATCTTAGTTCCTTTCCATCTTTTTGCTATTTACTGTAACTTTTAAACTCTAGCTAACGTTTATCCCCCGCCCAAAAAGAAATTAAAAATTTCAAGCAAAACAACACTCTTGAGAACTTTAGATACATTTAGAAACCAACAAGGAAATAAACGCAAAAAAAAACAAGCTCTCCAAACTAAATAGAATTTGAAAAGAACACATACTAATTTTGAAACAAAATATGAACCCCATAAAAGTGCCAACATGCATGCAGTGGCTGGTTAAAGCAGCATCTTGCAACATGCTGCAAAAAAGAAAAACTAAACGAACTTGTTTAGTTTACAAGACAGAAAAATGGCCAACTAAAAAAAACGAAACAGTTTGGGAGTGAAGACTCTTAGTTTAAACTGGCAAGCAGTTAAGGGTAGAGTATTTAAAACGTCTGCTGTCCTTTGTCCCGAGTTGGTAAGACAAAGGAATGGCAAAAAAAAAAAAAAGAGCTCTGGTGTGAAAATAAATTTTATTACAAATGAAAGGAGTTACAACATCTGGTTTGCATGTAACAAAAGCTGGTTAACAATTGTATGTTGCAAGCAGCATGTGTTTGTAGATAATGTAAATGTTCAAAATACGAGTACATAGTTTTATATTTTAAAAATCTTTTATAATTGTTTTTAAAATAATAGACAACCTCTAAGGATATAAAACAATTTTAATAGTTATTTCTTGACTTTCTTCAGTTGAGCAACACAGAGGGAAACAAAAACACACAAAAAAAATAAAAAAAAAAAAACCAAGTGAAACATTAAAATAAAGAGTCATAGTGGCCATTGACCAAGCCGCAACAATGTTGTTCCTTGTTTAAACACAAAAGTACTCGTATTTGGACAACAAGTACTACATGTTGTTGCTGCTGTTGAAAAGTTCCAGAGTGTCATATATCCTGAAACAGGACATTTTACTAGAGCATACTACTACTTAATCACTGTAATGCCAACCACACTTGTGCCGAGTAGGAGAAGCAGCAACAGAGCATCCAAAACATGATGGTTTAGTGCAACAGCAGCAGTTGGTGCGTGTTGGAAATTACGCTTAAAACTACAGGAAATCTGCAACACAGAAAAAGCCATGTTGAGGTTTTACTTGCCACGGTACTGTTCAGCTTTTAGTGGTTTTGAATAATTAACAGGCCAAGGATTTCATAAAAAATATTCTTCTTTAACTGAAATATGCTAAAAATTTAATTTCAACTAAATTAATTTAACTAAATTATGCAGCTATATTTATAGATCGTCCGTTGTCAACCAGTACAGCTGGTTTTTTAATGTATTCAATATTGTTTTCTAATTTTTTTGTTTATTATACAAAAATCTTAAACAACCAAAACACAATTTTACAACTTTTTTGAAACGTTTTCAAAATACTTAAACACTTTTTTTCTAATTAGAAATTTTTGTTTTTTTTTTGTTTCTGCCATAAATTTTGTATAATGTCATTTTAATAGTGTTTCAATTTATGACCATTTCTAAATAATCTTAATAAAATAAACATAATTATCTACAAACAAAGTAGGAACTTCATGATTTATTTATCGAAATTTTGGCAAATCCAAACAAACAATTTTGCATAATACAAAATAGAAAGAAACTAAATTGAAATTAGAAAGCAAACTGTTATATGGAGACTGAAAACTAAAAGCTATAATAGGGGAGTTAAGACAAAGTTTAAATTTACGATTCAAGCTAAACAGAACGAACAAACAAGAGGAACTACAATTCAAGCTAAATTTAAATTATAAAAACAACTACGATTAATGTTAAATTTAAACTGAAACTAAGATTATAAAAGGAATTACAATTCAAGATTAACTTAGATTATAAAAGAAACTACGATTAATGTTAAACTTGAAGTTTAATTTAGATTATAAAACGAACTATGATTAAAGACTAACTTAGATTATGAAAGAAACTACGATTAATGTTAAACTTAAAAATAAACTTAGATTACAAAAGGAACAACAATTAATTTTAAACTTTAAGCTAAACTTAATTATTGAAAAATTTACGATGCAAGCTAAACTTAGATTATGAAAAGAACTACGAATCAAACTAAACTTCAATTAAAAAAGGAACTACAATTCAAGCTAAACTTAGATTACAAGACAATAAATTACAAGATGAACTACGGATTAAGCTAAACTTAGATTATAAAAGAAACTGCGATTAATGTTAAACTTGAAGTTTAACTTGGATTATAAAATGAACGACATATAAAGCTAAACTTAGTTTATAAAAAGAACTACCAATGAAGCTAAAATTAGATTAAAAAGTGAAGCCATATGCAAAAACTATAAATCCATTTCAAATCAAAAATAAATATTAAATTAATAATAAAATAAAAAAGGTTTAAATTGAGTTTACGTTTTGTGTATATTTTATGGTTACACCACTTATTACTATCGCATATTTTGATAACTTTGGCATCAGAAATATGTCTTTTTCATAATAGTTTTTAATACCTTCTTAATGACAGTTGTTTAGCATGTGTAAAATATGAAATTTTTACGAAACTCTTCTGAATACAAATTATTGAGACACATCATAAAAATATGAATTAAATATTTAATAGTCTCTTTCAAAGTAACACAAAAAGAAACACACACCCATATTCTTTTTATTTTGGAAATACCTAATTTTATTATGGGAAATACCCCAAAATTTTATAAATATTTAAGAAATATTTTGTTTTTTTCGTAATTCTAAATACATAAATATTCCCAAAGAAAACATTCTATTTTACGTTGTTTGCTAAATAAAAGTTTTTAAAGTAATTATTTTTTTTTTTAGAGAAAAAATAAATAAACAATAAAAAAACAGTAGTCTTTTGAAGGTGTTGTGAAAGAATTAATGTCAACTAGATAACAATAGCAAAGCTTGACAAGCATTTTAAGTTTTGTTCTAGTATTCTGAATTTATTTGATTTAATAGAATTGTATTCATTATTGTTCATACAGCAACTCTATTTAAGTGTTTGCTAAAACAGGGTGTTCAATTAAAATTCTAGTCTAGGCTTGTGTACGACATTATTACCCAAGTGAGATTATGAATGTCAATGAAGATTTACGTTTAGCAAGAAATACCCAAAGTAATGCTCGTAATTAAGTAAATAATATTCAAATAGTTATATCGGCTTAAAGCCAAAAACGTGAGCTAATTAATCAAAGATTAAGAGACAACTTAATGAATTTTAAGATTAGTAACTTAAACCTAACTAAGGAATCAAAACTAAATATTATCAAAATTATAAAGGTAAACTAAAGATAATCTAAAATTAAACCTGAATTAAACTCAAACACAAGTTAAACAAAAGCTAAACTAAACTTGAAGCTAAACATTGATTATAAAAGCAAGTATGATTAAAGTTAAACTTAGATTATAAAATGAAACTAATAGTGAAGTTAAATTTAGATTATAAAAAGAATTTATGTACATATTTCACAGAAGACCACTTCCATTTAGCTTTTTCTTAAAGCTTTGTTGATACGATTACAAATATGCAAAAACCATCTCTTATTTAAAAATTAAAATCTTAAAGGCTTTTGCTTTGACCCAATTTACACCAAGCAATTCATTAAGCTAAGCTGATTACTTTTTACACATCGAAGGGAGGGGAAGATAAGACGAGACACACTTGATTGTATTGCAATTTGTTTTATACTCTTATACGTATTACATAAAAATAACAGCGATTTAAGCAATAAGAAGTTTGCTGTGTAAATACCGAAGAAATTTCAAGAAAGAAATTGTATCAATCTTTACAATAAAAATTGCTTCGTGTAAATTGGGCCTTAGAACAAGGCGAATTGATATTAATTCGCATGTTTTAGAAAACCAAAACTAAACACCGCTAAATACAACAACAGCAATGGAACTGTTAAATACACAATAGCGCACTTCACAATCTTGTGCTAATGGTATTGCATCATTGCATTTGCAAAAAGGTTTAGCTTTACACTAACAAAATACACAGCAAGAGCAAAAATATGAAGGATTTAATTTTTATTGATATTTTCATAAAAACCATACATTTTTGATATGAATAAGAAGTGATTACAGATTGAGCTTATTTTCTCTAAAACCTCAGCATTTACATAGTTATAAAGGATTTTAGTTTCATTGACGTTTTCATAGCAAATATTAATTTTTGATATGATTTCTGGATTCCTTTTACTTGCCAAATAAAAGCGTCAAGAAGTTTAAAGCAAATATAACGAGCCTTTATTCAAATCTACACAAAAACAATTTCAATAATAAGTGAACACTCTAAAATTACAGTTTAAGAACACTTTGATGTTTACTCAACGATACAAGGTATACAGAGGTGTCACGAGACGGAAGATACTTTCATACTTTTTTTGTATTAAATTGAAGTTATTATTCAGCAAGTCCCTGCTAAATATTTATGTTTTTTCCAAAGTTTTCAATTGTTTTTATTAGACAAACATTTTTGAGACGACCCTCTTATGTGCTATTGTGATTTGTTTTAACTACTAATTTACTATTTTAAAATTTATCCTTCATTTTATTTATCGCAAGTTTTTTTTTGTTTTGACGCCATGTTTAAAAACTATTTCGTTATTATTCAAAATGATTTTATTTTGACATTTATTATTGAATTTTTAAACTAATTCTACGGCAGTAAATAATAGAAATTTATATGCTAATATCGAAAAAGAAAAACTATAAAATTTTTCTTTACTAAAAAAGTTTAGGCTTAAGTTCACGTGTTGGCGGGGCAGCAATTTAAACTTAAAATACTATGTAAAGACGTACATATTTTGTACACGGGTATAAGTTTTTTCAATTATAAAAAATTCAATACATGTTACAGATTTTTGGAAACTAAATACCCAACCGTATAATGTTTATAATTTTTGAAACGCCAAACACGATTGTACTACACAAAAATTATACAAAAACTGGGTGATTTAAAAAAGATAAGACAAGTTAGTTGCCTTGTCTTTCAATCGTTTATGCAAAAAAAAAAAACAAAAAATAAACAAATGGAGGAAATAAAATGTTTTGCACATTAATATGTTTGTTATTTAAAGCATACCAATGACCCTGAAAAGGTTTTGCTGGGTTTTTCTAGCAGTTTTAAATATTTAACTAAAATATTAAACTAATAAAATTTATTTGATAAAGTTTAACTACAGAAAGTCTTTAACAAGTGTTAGGGAAGGAGCATACATACATATTTTAAATAGCCACAAACGCATGCGTGACGCATAATTATCACGCACTAATGATTGATGGGCTTCCAATTCCATCAATGAGTTGTGCTTTTAAAGCCCTTCTATTTTGAATGTTCTCAACACAAACAAAAAAAACGTGCGTTAAACGTGTATTAATTTGTTAATTAAAAACTCATTATTTTTAAACATGTTGAAAATGTTGATGATGGTGATGATGATGATAATGATGATGATTAAAACTGCTGATGACGACAATGATGCAGTTAGTAATGCATCATTGCGGCATGCGTAAATATAGAATATATATTTATTATGCAGCCATGCTGTAGTAATACATTCATACTTAACTGTGATACCCTACAAATAGAGTGATGGATACTGCTAGTTTGGTTAAAAGGTTTGTAATTTGAAAATTATAAAAGCTCACAGTTAATTGGGTAAGAAGAGCAGTTACATACTTTAGATTGCTTTAGGAGTTTAATTATTTAGTTCGTTTATTTGACCTTTTACAATATTTAATAATTTCTTTTTACAAGCAATAAGGTCACTTGAATTTTATATAAAAATATTTAATTTATTTATATATATTTATTTCCAATAGGGATAATATTATCCCTGAAAAAGCTATCCATTGTGATAGCGAAATATTGGAAATTGGATGATATTAATTAAAACAAAAAATATTTTTAATTTTGACCCTAATGAATTTAAAAATTTAAGAATTATATATGTAAAGCTATTTGTCCACGATTGTCAGATATTACAACGTTGTCCGAAAAATGTTCAGAAAATGTCTAACAACCGTGTAAACTTAAAATTTTTGCCTTCCAACGTTGTAAGAAAAAGCATTTTCAGTTGGAAGACAAAAATATTGTCAGACATCTAACAATCGTGTAAACAAACAATTTTGTCATTGTCATTGTTTTAAGACAATTGACAAGCACTTTTCATTGTCATATATGCAAAGTTTATGCATCTGCCAATAGCAGCATTGTCATAGAAATTATTTCTAAATGCAACTCTGTATATACATCAACAAACAAACAAGTGTGCATTGATAAAATTTTTGAAAAAAGTAGAAGAAAATTAAAGAATTAAATTAAAGTTTGCATTAGGACATAAGCAGATAAAATGGTTCCAATTGTTCTTTTTTTTGTTCCATGACAATATTTAAAATTTTTAAACACAATTTCGGTTGACAGATAAATTCATTGTGTGACAATTGTGTGCAAATGAAATTGTTAGTTTTCTTACAGTCGTCTAAACTAACAATTTACCTTTTGCTAAAAAATTTTCAATGTCAGTACATTGCTAGATATGACAACGTTGTAATATCTGACGATCGTGGACACATAGCTTATGCCTTATGTAAAAGTTGTTTTAAAAATATTGACTAAAGTGAATAAAAAATTACAAAAGTACAATATATTAAATATTCGAAATTTGGATGCTCATATCTCAGGAACTATGGTTCGGTTATTAAAGCAAACTATAACATTATGCTAAGCATAACCTTTAGTAAAAATAACGATTCGGACTGGCGATCATAAACTACTAGTAGAATTTAATCTTATTTAGAACTCTTGGCTGACCATCTGTTATATATTCCAAAAAGTGTTATTATGTCTATCCAAATGATTTTAAAATGCTGTTAATAAATAAATATATATAGTTGAATTATTTTTAAATAATTACCAGTGTGCATTAGCAATTAATTTCAAATCCTATTAACTAAATCCTTTTACTACCAAAAATACAAATAACTTCATTAAAAAACACCTTTCGTCTAATACACGCCCAAATTACTGGCAACTCTGCTCTAGTAGCCAAATAAATCTTTAGTTTCTGCGCGTACGTCTCTTAAAACTGATGTTCTTAATTTCGCTTCGTCTTTTAATTCCTTTTATATATAGTTAAAGTGTAGTAAATTATAAATAATAAACGTCTTAATGTAAGTGCATAATAAAGTTATTAACTTTTATAAGAATTAGTGTTAAAATCAAGATTTTATTTAAATAAATCAGTGAAAAATAGCTATCAATACATAAATCATTGTGTTTGCAATAATTCTATTGTTGTTGTGGTTGTATTTAACTGTTGTATTCAATTGTTATTGTTGTTTTTCTATAAATAAGCCCTTTGCACATGATTTTGTGTGTATCTATAATTGATGTGACCTAATGTTGTGTATTAAAATGTGTTGTTGTTGTGTTTGTTGCTAGTAAAAATATAAAGAGCAAATAAGAGCAAAATTAAAATAATAAAAGCAGAGCAGAGCAAGAAAAAGTAAACTTCATGTAAGAAATGAAGTTATGTTTTTGATATTTGTGCCTGGTAGAGTTGTCAATTTTATAAATAGTGTAAATAAAACGGAAATCGGTTCGGGCGTTTAATTTAAAGATATGTAATAGTTAATTTAATTTGTATTTAAGGTAAGTTTTTTATGAAATTAAAATTTTTATTTATATACATATGTACATATATTTGTATTTGTACTAACAAATCTTTAAGAAAAAGATATAGAAAGTTCTCTTTTTAATGCAAATTTTCAAGTGTAATATAATATTGATAATAACTTATACTCATTTGAAGTAATAATATTTATTTTCATGTAGGTATTTAAAAGATATAATAAAAAAATCGTAAAATAATTATATTTCAAAGTAAATATTCCTTCTTCTTTTTACAAATTGTGTAAATATATACATTATATTAGAATTGCTCTCAAAATAAAGATAAAATATAGAACTTTTTAAATTTATAAATTACGTTTCTTAATTGCTAAAAAGAAAAATTATTCACCCCTATCGTGAATAAAAATTCCACGTGAAATTTGTTCACTTTTCACATTTTCCTATTTAAATTCAATGTTAAAAAATAAAAGTGAACAAATTTCACGTGGAATTTTTATTCACCATAGGGGTGATTATAAAATTTATTTAGTATGAAATTGGTATTTATTCAATATCTGTGGACTTTTGAAAAAACAACCTCTTTCAAAAACTGCAATTTTACAAGAGAACGAAAGAACTGTTAAAATATCTAACAACTTTGATTTTGAAAGCTTAGTGTTAAATTTAAATACTAAATTGAAGTGAAGATTTCACTAATTCTATTCTAATGCCAACAGATTTTCAGAAAAATTAAGAATAAAAAATTAACTTACATTATACAAGTTGTTTTGTTAAAATGGTTTTAAACAAAAACGTGATTCATATTTTGCGCTTATCTCAAGGAAAGTTTTTTTTTTGTTAAAATGGAACTAATAAAAAAGTAGAAATAGGTAATTTTAAAAAATATTATTATATTTAATATAACATACTACATATGTAATTCAATTAGACAATATTGGTACAAAATTATATTTCTGTAGGGGAAACAAATTTTATGTTTAACAAATAAGCTTTCAAAAGGAAGGAAATAAAAACTGTAACTCTAGTATTATTATTGAATACCTTCATCTTCGTCAAGGTCTGGGTCACCTTCAATGGGAATATCACCTTCCGCCTTAATATTCTGATAAAAACTGTGGTAATTTGTACCAATTAATGGCAGCATATCTAATAAATCTTTCTTTTTATTTTGTGATACAGGCAAAGCGGAATTGTAGCTTGTGACCAATTGGGGAGATGGTTCTTTACGGCGACGCGAGTTTATATCTAGCATCTGAAATGACTCTTCTGGGTGTAATGAAAATTTGTACTGCAAAACTCCTGGCTTGTTTTTTTTCGTATCTCAGCCATCAAACGTTTTTCCACTCAGACTTCTCATCTTAAAATCAGAAGATTAAAAAAATAATATTGTGTTGAAAAGAATGTAGGTATTTGAAATTATACCTGAAATGCTATGTGACCTCCATGTATATTTGTCCTTTAGCAGTGCACGAAAATCGAATAAATCCTCTTGTCTTAATTCATGGACAATATAATTTTTATTTTTCGCCGATATTAAGTGTGAATGTTCAATAGATCCGAAGGAATTTGCTCTTTTCTTTTCTATTTGCGCATGCACAGTATCATATTCAAGATGCGTACGACCCACGACATTATTTGCCACCGTTGCAATAGTTGCAAGTATACAATTTTGACGTTTCAAAAAGCCAAAATTAGAATTCTAAAGAAGTTCTTATAGAAAAAATATTTATTTCTTTTTAGAAAAATATAAACAAAAGACAGTTATGAAAGAAAGAGATAAATATAAAACTTGATTATCTTCCGTCTCGTGACACCTCTGTATACCTTGTGTCGTTGAGTAAACATCAAAGTGTTCTTAAACTGTAATTTTAGAGTGTTCACTTATTATTGAAATTGTTTTTGTGTAGATTTGAATAAAGGCTCGTTATATTTGCTTTAAACTTCTTGACGCTTTTATTTGGCAATTAAAAGGAATCCAGAAATCATATCAAAAATCAATATTTGCTATGAAAACGTCATTGAAACTAAAATCCTTTATAACTATGTAAATGCTGAGGTTTTAGAGAAAATAAGCTCAATCTGTAATCACTTCTTATTCATAACAAAAATTGATGGTTTTTATGAAAATATTAATAAAAATTAAATCCTTCATATGTTTGCTCTTGCTGTGTATTTTGTTAGTGTAAAGATAAACCTTTTTGCAAATTTAATGATGCAATACCATTAGCACAAGATTGTGAATTGCGCTATTGTGTATTTAACAGTTCCATTGCTGTTGTTGTATTTAGCGGTGTTTAGTTTTGCTTTTCTAAAACATGCGAATTAATATCAATTCGCCTTGTTTTAAGTCCCAATTTACACGAAGTAATTTTTATTGTAAAGATTGATACAATTTACAAAATATTTAATTTATTTATATATATTTATTTCCAATAGGGATAATATTATCCCTGAAGAAGCTATCCATTGTGATAGCGAAATATTGGAAATAAATATATATAAATAAATTAAATATTTTTATATAAAATTTAAGTGACCTTATTGCTTGTAAAAAGAAATTATTAAATTTAGGAGTTTAAAAGAAACTCCCAATGAAGCTAAACTAAGACTTTAAACAGAATAACTATTGAAGACTTTAAAAAGAACAACGATTTGAGCTAAACTTAGATTTTAAAATAAAGTACAATTAAAGTTAAACTAAGACTTTAAATGGAACTACATACGTTTGTTATAGAGTACCAGATTTTCTCTCTAGCATATCAATGAATTTCCCTGAGTAATCGCTTTAAATAACTACTCATACTTAAACTAAAGCTCATAGTACATATTTCCATGTAGGGAAACTTAAACATTCATCACTCGTTCTCAACTCCCATGACAAACTGTCAGGATTCTTTTTTTTCTATATTTTTTTATTATTTTACTCTACGTGGGCGTATGTGCGTGAGGTTACAAACTGCATTATTTAAATATACATATTATAAAAATTATTCACACTCATATATCATTTCAAAAACGCTGGTTTTTTGCTTGTTCTGTTCTGGCTTTTTTAATTCAATAAAACATCGAAATGTCAAAATAAAACATTTTTTTTATATGTAAACTTGTGCCATCAACTATAGTGAACATTTTCAAAGAGAATTGCATTAAATTGTTTAATACAATGTTAAAATTGATTAATAACAAGCAGGTTTTGATAGCTTACAAGTTGTTGTTTTTTTTTTTGTAATATTTAGCAATTTGTTTCTGCAATAAAATTTAATTTATATTCGTAAATGTTTAAAGGAAAGAGACAGGGAAGTAGCTTTATAAAAATTAAAAAGAAGTACATATGTTTGAAGCTAAAAAAAAAGTTAAACTAAGGCCTTGATAGGAACTAGGATTAAAGCTAAAATAAGATCTTCAACAGAACAAGAATTAAACTAAACTAAGACCTTAAACTGAACTAAGATTAAAGCGAAAGCAAGGCCTTAAACAAAACTACAATTAAAGCTAAACTGTGACCTTGAACAGAACTACGATTAAAGCTAAACTATGGCCTTAAACAGATATAAGAATTAGGTTAAACGAAGACCTTAAACAGAACAAAGGCTTACACTAAATTAAGGTCTTAACAGAAACCACGATTAAAGCTAAACTAAGATATTAAACAGAACTAAGACTGAAACTAATCTAAGGCCTTAAACAAACCTCAGAATTAGGCTTAATAGGAACTACGATTAAAGCTAAAATCAGATCTTTAATAGAACACGAATTAATCTAAACTAAGAGCTTAAACTAAACTAAGAATTAGGCTAAACTAAGACCTTAAACAGATCTACGATGAAAGCTAAACCAATGTGATAATAGGAACTAGGATTAATGCTGAACTAATACCTTCAATAGAACAAGAATTAAGCTAAACTAAGACCTTAAACTGAACTAAGATTAAAGCGAAACCAAGGTATTAAACCAAATTGCAATTAAAGCTTAACTAAGACCTTAAAGATAACTGCAATGAAAGCTAAACTAACCCTTGTAATTAACTAATACTAAAAAGAAACCAAGACCTTAAACAGAACTATTATTAATCCCAAACTAAAACCATAAACAGAACTAAGATTAAAGTAAAACTAACCCTTAAAATTAATATTAAAACGAAACCAAGCAGAACTACGAGTAAAGAGAAACCATGATCTTAAACAGAACTAAGATGAAAGCTAAACTAAGACTTAATCATAACTTAAAATTAAGCTAAACTAAGACCTTAAGCAGAACTACGATTAAAGAGAAACCAAGACCTAAAAAACTAACTTTAAAACTTAACTAAGATGTTAAAGAGAACTACTAATAAAGCTGAAATAAAACCCAACAGAGTACTATAGATACATAAAGCGAAACCAAGACCTTAAACAGAACTACGATTAAAGCTAAACTAAGGCCTTTATAGAAACTACAATTAAAGCTGAACTAAGACGTTGAACTGAACTAAGATTAAAGCTAAACTAAGACCATAAACGGAACTATGATTAACCTTAAAATTAATTATTATTTAAGCGAAACCAAGACCTTAAACAGAACTACGATTAAAGCTAAACTAAGGCCTTAATAGAAACTACAATTAAAGCTGAACTAAGACGTTAAACTGAACTAAGATTAAAGCTAAACTAAGGTTTAAATAGAAACTACGATTAAAGCTAAACTAAGACCATAAACAGAACTCTGATTAACCTTAAAATTAATTAATATTTAAGCGAAACCAAGACCTTAATTAGAACTATGATTAAAGCTACACTAAGACCTTAAACCGACTACAGCCCAGTCTTGATTTAAGATTGTGTTACATTTTAGTTTTTTTTTTGCAGCCTGTTAGTATTCCATACAAGTAAATCCTCCCTAAACTGTTACCGCTTTTAGTTATTAATATACATATAAAAATATTCTAGAAATTTCTTTGAATTTCAAGCTAAAACAAGGAAGTTTTTGTTAAATTTACACTTTACAACTCTAAACAAAAAAACTAACGAGTATAATAAAACCAACACAAGATATACTAACAATAGTTTAACTAGCATTTAAATTAAATTATAAATTCATAACACTACACTCTAAAAGTTGACTCAAAGAAGAAATCCCATAGAATTAAATGAACGGACCTCTCATAACCATAAAATATGTAAAATTTGTTCTAAAAGTTACGGTTACTGAACACGAGTCGCAAATAAAAAACAAACAATAATAATTTTTGTAAAATAAACATTTGGTTATAAATATTTTATTTGTAGAACTCTTACGGAATATTAATGTGATTTTAACGAATTTTGTAAATGTTAACTAAACATTATTTCAAACACATTACTTGTAATATGTAATTTGTATACAGTTTTTAAAAGTTAATATTTACACACATTAGTAGAGTTTATGTTAGATTAATATAGAACTAAAAACGTTTAATATTATTTAAATTGAAAAATTATGTTTATTAATTTATAAAAGACTTAAATTCGTGTATTTACAAGAAACTTTAAATGGTGGAAACGGAAAACTCTTGTTAACTGATAGTTACAGTTTGTCCTACAATCGTGAATTGGTAATCCAGAAATTTCTTATTTGAGTAGCTTCTTCTGAGATTTAGTTTAATTTAAATCTAATATACAATTCTATAAATTATATTTGTTTGGAATTGGTTCCGAAAACCTCAAATATTTTACGGACTCATATTATCTGTAATAAGTTCATAGTTTAGAACAAAAGCTTAAAACTCAAGTATCAGTATTGTATATAAAAATCCGAACCAACATTGGAGACAAACTGAAACCCTAAACGAATCAGGATTAAACCTAAACTGAGAGCTTAAAAATAACTACCATTGAAGCTAAAAAGTTTAAACTAAGATCTTAAAAAGAAATATGATTTAAACTAAATTATGCCTTAAACCGAACTATAATTGAAGCTAAACTAAGAGCTTAAAAATAACTACCATTGAAGCTAAAATAAGAGTTTAAACTAAGATCTTAAAAAGAAATATGATTTAAACTAACTATGTCTTCAACAGAACTATAATTGAAGCTAAACTAAGAGCTTAAAAATAACTACCACTGAAGCTAAAAAGTTTAAACTAAGATCTTAAAAATAAACATGATTTAAACTAAACTATGTCTTAAGCAGAACTATAATTGAAGCTAAAATAAGAGCTTAAAAATGACTACCATTGAAGCTAAAGTAACAGTTTAAACTAAGATCTTAAAAAGAAATATGATTTAAACTAAACTATGTCTTAAACAGAACTATAATTGAAGCTAAACTAAGAGCTTAAATAGAACTAAAATTCAGGTTAAATTAAAAATGTAAAAAATGTAAAATAATTCTCTGAAAAAGTTGAAGATTTTTTCTAAAGAGTCTATTAGAAATCTGAAGTTTTATATAAACTTATACATTTCCAAATATTTTTCTGAATGTTGTTTAAACAGGAATGAGTTTGGGGTTTAAACTTAAGGAATTTAACTAAAGTTTAAAGAGAATTTTTAACCAGTCTTTCACAAATCCAAAGTTCTACAGACATGTGTATAAATTATTTGTTTGAATGTTGTTTAAACTGGACCGAGTTTACATCTGGGGCATTTTATTAGAATTTTACAAGAACTTAAAACAAGCCCTTGTGAAACAAAATATTTATGTTTTACAATTTTCTGAAAAAATTTTAATATTTGTTCTTAAAAAGTCTGTCCGAAATCGGAAATGAGTTTAAGGCTTTAAATCTGGGGCATTTGACAATTTTTTATTTATTTATTTATTTATTTATTATTTATTTATTTATTTGTTTATTTATTTATTTCATTTTATTGGATCTTTTTTAACGAAATTTACAATAAGTATTCAAATCTTAATCCTAATTGTTATTTATTAGATATTACCAATGTAATAACTAATTTACTGTATTCAAATCTTAATATTCTAAATAAAGCTAAAAAATTATTAGGAGAGCCTTCTCACTAGGCTCGAAGTGACGGTTCTTTTTAGCCTCTGGAGACCTTCGAAATGTACAAGATCCCGAGCGAAATAGTTGGGGCTTGTTAATTTCCTCCTGAATAGTGGGGACATTTAGATTTCTGTGAATTGCAATTATACCACGGGGCCAGTGTTGCCAGAAAATGAATTTCAAAATATGCTAAAACTTGAAAAACTAAGTGCTAAAATGTTCTATAGAAGAAAAAATAAGTGCTAAATTTTTTCAATGTAACAATACATTTTTTATTTCAAATGTTACAAATATAAATTATAGTTTTTTTCTAATTTTGTTCATAACAATTTAGTTGAAATATTAATAAAAGTTATTTTTTATTTCTCCAAAAGTATTTCTTGGAGTAAAATAGTAAAAAAATGTTCGATAAAAAAAATTTGCTTATCAAGCAAATTATGCTAAAAACCATTTAGCATAACTTTTAAAAATTTCAATGAATTTTCGAGAAACAAAATGCTAAATCTAGCACTGAAAGTGCTAAAATGGCAACACTGCACGGGGCGCAGACAAGTCTTTGTGAAACTTAAAAAGGGAACAATTTTGATTGTTTCTTAAAAAGTCTTTTACAAATCTGAAGTTTTGTAGAAAATTATACATTTCCAGATATAATGATCTAATAAATGCTGTTTAAACAGGACCGAAATGGCCACTTTAAACCTGGGGAATTTCACAAGACTGGAAAATTTAGTGTTTACTTAAAAAGTACAAGTTTAAACATTTGCAAATATTTGTCTAAATTTTATTTAAACAAGGTGGCGTTTGGGGATTAGAGATAGAGATTTCACAAGACTTAAAACACAAGTTCATAAAAATCACTCTCTATAACTTAAATTGTTACTGTGAGAATTAAATCCATTTTCTCAATAAAAAGGACAAAAATCGGTGATCACTTTAATTTTAAAAAATTCTTCTTTAAGTGAAAATAAAAACGTCCCTCTTTTCTCGGTAAATAGGAATATAATGATTAATATTTTTGTAATTTTTAAAACATTTAAACATTTTAATACTTTTGATTGCCCAAATATAATTCCGTGTTCAAAATTATGTTCAACATGTCAAATATTCCTTTTCTTTATGATAATTTGTGCACAATTCCTGGGAATTTTTATTAAACCAAAATTGGTGATACTAAACGCCAGGCCATATTTGTAATGTTTAATAAAATTTAAAAAATAAAAATTTCAAACTAAATAACGAAGAGTTACCCATATAATAATGTTCACTGAACAAATCCTCTCAACAAAATAAACAGCGCGTAGAAAAGAAACGACAAAAACCCCAAAAAATAAAACTCACGATTCCAAAACAAAAAAAACAAAAAAAAACAACAGAAAACAAATCAGTATGACGATGAAGTAACTCCATACAAAACTGATAGAACACTTTATGAATGTTAAATTATTAAAGAAATCGGACGTACGGATAGATGTTACTAATAAGATTGACTATGTGGCTAACGAACAGCTACAATTATTGTACAGGAATAGGAACAACAATTATTTTGTGCGGCTAATAATGATGATGATTATCATTAAAAAAAAAAAAAAAAAACTAAAAAATACAAAATACAAAACGGCAGCAACAAATATCAAAGAAATTGAAACTACATTTATTAGCGTTTATTGAAATTTTGCACTACCATTCCTGTGCTGTCTAGAAGGTATATAAATCTAACATAAAACCAGGAAAAGACATCATTTCTTTGGTGGAAACTTAAGTGTTAAGTTTAGCTCCACTGCTGATCAGTTTCTATACGCGAATTTAAACTCAAAATTTTTCAAAAACCTCTAAAATCAAGTGAAAAATTACTTTTTATTTTTTTGTTTGAAGGATAAATTTTTATAAAAAAAAAACTCAAATCAAAATGAAATTCAGTGCTACTCTTGCTTTGGCTGTTATCGTGGGTCTAGTTGCCTGCAGCAGTGCCTTCCCAGCTCAAAAAAGTATGTGTAAAATATGTCTATATATAATTAAAAAATATAACAAAATATTTCAAAATATAAAATTTGAAAAAGAAAATATTTATAAAAAAAATCACAAAAAATAAGTGAAAAATTTGTACATCTTTAAAGACAAAGTTTTTTGGTTAAATTTTTAAAATCGTTTTCAAAATTCAAAGGATTTAAGAATCATATAAAAAGAATTATTACAAGTCTATTAAAAATTCAATAAAATTAAATTTTACTTTTTAGCTTCACAAAGACTTGTTTAAAATTCAATTGAAATTCTCCAAATTCGAAAAATATTTGAAAATTTTAAGAAAAAATCAATTTTAAGTTTTACAAAGACTTGTTTTAAATTCGTGTTAAACTTTAGTTAAATCCCTTAAGTTTAAACGTCAAACTCGTTCCTGTTTTAACAACATTCAGACATAAATCCAAAAATAAATAAATTTATACAATACTTTGCACTTCTAACAGACTCTTTAAGAAAAAATTTTCTACATTTCCAGAAAATTGTGAATAAACTTGTTTTAAATTCTTGTAAAATTCTAGTGAAATTTCTAAGGTTTAAAGTCCCATATTTCTTCCTGTTTAAATAAAATATCTGGATATGTATAAATTTATTTATAACTTTAGATTTGTAAAAGACTTTTTAAGAAAAAATCAGAATTTTTTTTAATGTTTCAGTTTCACAAAGACTTGTTTAAAATGCTTGTTAAGCTTTAGTTAAATCCCCCAAGTTTAACCCCTATTGAAACAACATTCAGACAAACAACCAAAAATGTATAAATTTATACAAAACTTTGGATTTGTAAAAGATTCTTCAACTTTTCCCGAAAATTATGAAAACAAATTTTACATTTTTAATTTACAAAGACTTGTTTACAAATCTCCTTCAATTTTAGCGAAATCCCATAAGATTAACCCCAAACTAGGTCCAGTTTAAACAACATTCAGACAGACATCCAAAAATGTTTAAATTTGTCTGAATGTTGGATTTGTAAAAGATTATTCAACTTTTCCAGAAAATTATGAAAACTAATTTTACATTTTTAATTTGCAAAGACTTGCTTACAATTCTCCTTAAAGATTAAGATTAACCCCAAACTCGGTCCAGTTTAAACAACATTCAGACAAATAACCAAAAATGCATAATTTATATACAGAACTTCAGATTTGTAAAAGACTTTTTAAGAAAAAATCTAAATTTTTTAACGTTACAGTTTCACAAAAACTTATTTAGCATTCTCCTTAAATTTTAATGAAATCCCCCAAGTTTAAAACCCAAAGTCGGACCAGTTTAAACAACATTCAGACAAATAACCAAAAGCGTATAAATTTATATAAAACTTCGGATTTCTAACAGACTTCTTAAGAGAAAATCTTTAACTCTATCAGAAATTTATTAATTTTGGATTCACAAAGTCTTGATTACAATTTTTTTTGTTTTGTTTTCTATAGAAAAAACTTTTCTACAGAAAAAAATTTATTCGTACAAAATATTTTAAATACATTTCAATTTCGGCCTCAGTGCCGGAAGACATTATTGAGTCAAGTTGGCAAATTAATTCATTGTCAAAAGTACAAATAAAAGATTTAACTTAAGGTTAAGATTATTAAATTACAAAAAATATGTATAAAAGCTGTTTTACAAAAAATAAAAAATTACAAAAGCGTTTCGATGTTGTTAAATAAATGTTGTTTACAAGACGATTTAAATTGTAGTGAAATTCGATTAATTGACTTCAAATTTTCTACTTAAATTTTAAAGAACTCCCAAAAAACTAACTCCCAAACTCGATTTGGAAATGTATAAATTTACACAAATCATCAGTTCCGTAAAAACCTTTTTAAGAAAACATCCTTAAAAATCAAACATTTTACAATCTTTAAACATTATTAAATATGATTTGAAAATGTCGCTAAAATTGGACCAGTTTTAGGGCTCAAACATGATCCTATTTTAACACGATTCAAAAAATAAGTTCAAGAATTCCCCTCTAGATTTCTGAAACATTTCTCAAGAATTCTATACAAAAATTCAAACATTTTTAAATCCTTAAACTTTTTTAAATGCGATTTTAAAATATCACTACATTCGAACCGAAATTTAATTCTAGTTCATTAGCGCTCAGAAAAATCTCTTAATAATTCCCCCTTTATATAAATTATGGATTTCTGTATGACTTTTTAAGAAAACTTTTTAAAAAATCTAACATTTTACAATCTTTTAACATTATTAAATATAATATTAAAATTTCACTAAAATCGTCCCATTTTTAAGAACCAAACTCCATTATATTTCGTTAGTATTCACAAAAATATCTGAATAATTCTATCTTTACACAAATTATTAATTTATGCAAGATGTTTTAAGAAAACTTATTAAAAAAAATCTAACGTTTTGAAGTGTTTAAACCTTATTAAACATGATTTTAAAATGATGCCCAGTTTTGGCACTGAAGATGCTTTTTCATTAACAATCACAAAAATATCTCAATATTTCTCTCTCTACACTCTCTTTGCAAATGATCGTCTTTCTAAAATTAGAAACATTTTAAAGCCAGTAAACTTTATTAAATCTACTTTAACCTTTAAAGGTTTCAGTAAAAAAAACGCCCAAGTATTAGACCCCAAAAAAGTGCCCAACTTTTATCTACATTTAAGAAATATTCCAGAACACTTTCAATATACTCAAGAATAATATAATCTACGGACTTTTTAAAACATAAATCATGCAATTTATGACATGAAATTAGTTTAAAATCTCCCAGATTTTGAAACATTAGTAAAGAGTGATTTTTTAAGAGCTTTCGGATTTGATTTAAAAACAAAAACGCTTAAAATTTGGAGAAATCTAGGAAATCTTATATTAAAGAAGATTACATGTAAATGTTGACCGCAGTTAAGCCTCAAATGATTCATACATTGGGTCCTGTTTTGGCAAACTCTCCCCAACATATCGGCCGGTATCTCACGAATAAATTCTTTCATAATTAGCTTCCAGTACGTCAACCATTGCAAGCTTGTCCCTATAGATATGAGCGTTAACATAGCTCCACAAAAAATAGTCTAAAGTCGATCTAAACGGCCTCAAACGTGAAATAGACTGTTCACCGAACTCGCCTGCATTGTTTCGTGTGCTGATGCCAACCAGATGTACAATTTTTTCTTTAAAAATCCCAAGCAATTCCCTAAATTCCCTGCAGTAAATTTATAATTAAATAAATTAATAACTAATTAGGAATGGCTTACTACCATCGCCCTGCACAATACTATGCTGCTCCCCAACGCATGATGTATGTTCAGTATATGCAACCTTCATCATTTGCTCGTTCAACCCAAGGAGCTGAAGCTTTGGTTGCTGGCGAATCTGTTGCCACTGGTACCTATTTGCAAGGTACTTTAAGCAGTCCATTTTGTTTTTGTACAAAACATCTCTAATAAAAAAACAAATTCGCAATTTATTCTTATTACAGATTGTGATCATGCTGAAGCTGATGTTAATGTCGCCGGTCCCGCTGTTGCCTTCGAAGCTCCCGCTCCTGCTGCCGTAGACATTATTGCCGAACATGGTGAAGATGTTTTGAGCGAAGAGCATGGTGTCCATGCCACGCAAGCCAAAGCTGAAGCTTATCCCGTTGCTGAAGAAACTTTAAACACTTTCGAAGTTCCCGCTGATGTTGACATCGTAGCCGAAGAAAATGAGGTGTCTGACGATGCTGCCAAGGTACCACGTGAGTTCAACTTGGACGGTGCTGATGACAGCAATGCTGCTGGTGGTGCCTTTGCCCCTGAAGAAGCCGTTGCAGTACCCGCTTCTGATGTTGAAGCTCCCGTCGAAATTCCCGCTGAAGCCGCCGTCGAAGCTGCCGTAGCTCAAGATTTGCCCGAACCCGCTCCCATTGCTCCCGTTGCCAAGCCCGTCAACCGTTACTTGCCCTCCAAGAAGAAGGTCTATGTTGAATTGGACCAGTCTGTTGAATCTGCCGAAAACACCGGTTTAGTTGCTGCCTCCGAAGAAGCCGACGAAGAAGAAGAGGAAGAACATGCTGCCCCAGTTCGTCCCGCTCGTCGTCCCTCTGCCGCCAAGAAACCCGCCAAGGCTACTGCTCCCGCCAAGAAAGAACAGAAACCCCTTCCCGTCGGTACTTTCTTCCCCATAAACTTCGGTGGCACCAAGGGTGGCGCTATTGCCATTGCCAACTCCTTCAGCACTGGCGAAGGTGGTTCCGCTACCAGCCATGCCATCGCTTACGGTTCCCCCGATGCTGCCGCTCTACGCGGTTGCGTAACATGCAAGAAACATTAATTTGACTGTTGCTTCTAAGGCATTTTTTTACTTCTTATGTAGTGTGCCCTATTGTTATGTGCCCTATTATTACCGGTCTTTACAACTGCTATACATAGTTTTCTTTTCTTATTCGAATTTTATTTAAAAATTCTAAAAATGTTTTATTGATTTTATAATTTTTTTAGTCCAATTGTAAAAAAGAACCAAACCCAAAAAAATTAATAAAAAAAAACAATTATCCTTTAAAAAAAAAAACTAAATAGAATTTAAATTTTCAAGCTTAAGTAAGTATACAGAAAGACCTACAATTGAAGCTAAACAGGGAATAAAGAAAGAACTGTGATTGAAGCTAATTTTAGACTACAGAAAGATCAACAATAGAAGCTATACAGGAACTAAAGAAAAACAGGGACTAAAAAAATACCTACAAAAGGAGTTTTTTACCGAGAAAAATGGCCTTGTATATATTCACTCAAAAAAGAATAATCTTTGGAGAAAAAAGTGATTACAGATTTTCATCCTTTTGGCTCTAGGGCCTTTATTTGCCGAAAAATGGATTTTTATATATTCACTCAAAAAAGAAGAATCTTTGGGAAAAAAGTGATCACAAATTTTCAACCTTTTGGCCCTAAGGTCTCTATTTACCGAGAAAAATGGCCTTCTATATATTCACTCAAAAAAGAATAATCTTTGGAGAAAAAAGTGATTAAGGATTGTTGTCCTTTTGAACCTAGGGCCTCCATTTACCGAGAAAAATGGCCTTCTATAATTGAAGCATAAGTGAAACTAAATAAAGTGCTAAAATATGAACTTGGCTTCGGGCTAATTATGTCTGATATTTAAGGCTCTTTAAGATTGTTTTAATTTAAAGAAAAACGCTTTTAATGTATTTTGTTTTAAACTTTATTCAAAAAGGAAGTTCGATATTTCTTTTTTTTTCTTTTATTTATAGATAGATGTCTTATAGATTTTTCTTTTAACATTCAAGGTGCAATTTGTTGTTGTATTTATTGTATATCAGATATAATTAAAATTTTATTGATTTACTTTTAGTTATATATAATTTCTTGTTTGTTTTATATATATATATATATACTGTATAATATATTGACAATTTCTTGTTTATTGCAATATTAACTTAATTTATTTATACTTTATTAAATGGAAATTTTGAGTTAAATTAAAAATTGAAAAAGATAATGTGTTTGTTTTAAGCAAAACACAGAAACAGTTGCAAGGCATAATAAATGTACAACGAAAACAGAATAAAATTTTAAATTAACAAGACTTTAAGCAAAAGTTACTAAAAGAAATTTGATTAGTTTTAAAAATATATATAAAAAAACCTTATATTTGTTTAGTATAGAAAGCTTTAAACACAATTTGTTTATTTAAATCCAACAAACGAAGTAGTAAAGTAATAAATTTCTCTACAAAATACCAACAAAAAACTGGAATTTTGAATTTTGTTTTGAAATAATAAGAAGAAGTAATATGGAAATTATTTAAAATACTATATATATATGTACATATACAAACATATATATATGTATTAGTTAAAAATACAACAGAAATTCTTTTAGAGAAAACAAACACTATCAGTAACCATATTTATCTTGTAAAGAAGACATAACATCATTGGCCAAAGAGCTCAAGCGTCCAGCAACTTTGTGCACACCCTGGCGAACACTTTCTTTAACATCATCTAAATCTGGAGTTTGGAAATTATTACCAACAGTGTTGTAACCTAAAAATTTATATTAAAATTTAGAAATTCTTTAAAATACTTTAAACTTAGTTTAATTGCCTACCTCTGGGTCCCTGTCCTGGGCTAGCAGCATCAGCAAAATAATCCGAAGACGATATGGCTCTGGAACCCTGGAATCTAGACAAATTCGCGCTATTATCCGACTGCGATTGACTTTCGGAGAAATATTGATCGGAGCCGAAACCTTTAGCACTGCCGAATTTCTTTTGAGCCGCATTATCTTCATAATTATTTGAGTTTTTCTGTTGTGTTGAGCTCGTTTTGCGTGCATAACTACTGTCATAGCTAGAGGAGGAAGGCAGCGTTGTTTTTGATTTGACAGCATCACCGCCAGCCCCACCGTTATTGCCAAACATTGATGTGATGTTAGAGTGTTGTGAGCCAATGGGTTCAATACTTTCAAAACCCATCATTTCCAATTCATGTTTATCGATTTTACTGCTGGAGGTAAGACTGTTACCGCCACCACCATTGCTGCTGCTACCGCTGTACATGCTAGTCGAATAGTCATTGAAGAAACTGTCATTATCAAAGGCCGACAACTTGTTCAGTGTGGATGATGTCGATGACGATGAGTTATTGGAATTTTTGGGTGCCGGAGCTTGTTGTATGGTCTCCATGTCACTTAGAACGGAATGGGAAATGTCAGCGCTAAAAAATTATAAAAGGAAAGTGTTAAACACAAAAAAGATCTTCATGTCTAGACAGTTATAACTTGGCCTGAAAAGTAGCTCTTTGTTTAGCTTGAAATATGGCTTTTTATAGAGTCTTATTTTAGCGAAAGGCGTAGATTAAAATGTTAGTCTATACATAGTCATATTTAAGCTTAATACGTAAAACTAGAAAGTTATATTTTAGCAGGTAACGTAGCTCTAGAAATAGTCATATTTTAGCTTATATAGTAGCTGTAGAAATAGTCATATTTTAGCTTATAAAGTAGCTGTAGAAATAGTCATATTTTAGCTTGTAACGTAGCTCTAGAAATAGTCATATTTTAGCTTATAAAGTAGCTGTAAAAATAGTCATATTTTAGCTTGTAACGTAGCTCTAGAAAAGCTTATATAGTACCTAGAAATAGTCATATTTTAGCTTGTAACGTAGCTCTAGAAATAGTCATATTTTAACTTATAAAGTAGCTGTAAAAATAGTCATATTTTAGCTTGAATCGTAACTCTAGAGAAAGTCATATTTTAGCTGATATCGTAGCTCTAGAAATAGTCATATTTTAGCTTGAAACATAATTCCAGAAAATAAAGAACGGCTTAATTAGCGAAATCGGTAGTATGAAAAAGGTTTATATGGAAAGAAAAATTGGAAAAGTTTACGTTTAATTGACCGCCTCCATTTTTGCGTCCACTTTATCGGCATACCTAATATACGTATTATTTGTTGTTTGTTGATCGTGAAGAAGTTTTGAATTAAGGCAATTTACAATTTTTTAATGCACTATCGATTCTTCTTTTTTGTTTTGATCATTATCTATCTATCTTTATAAATAAAAATCAAATGTCTTTCGTTAGTAATTGCATTAATTGAGAACGGCCGCATCAATTTGGCTAATTTTTTTTCTAATTTTTGTCATAACCCATCTTAGGTTTTTATGGACTTTTACGCCTCATTTTTTTTTAATTTAAATACAATTTTTTTTAATTTTTCGTAGTAATCCACTTTAAGTTTGTAGGGAAAAAGTTTACCGCGACCACTTTTTTGATATATTTAAAAATCAATGAACGTCTACTCTTTTTAAATCCTCAAATAACTCTAACTAACAATAGGAGCTACATATTTTGTTGTTATCTTGAAAATCCATGCTTCTCTCATGGTCAAAAAAAGTATTTATTTCAATTATTTACCTAAATATCCATTTATAAAAATGTAAATAAAACACCTAAAACACCATTCATTTAAATTGCAGATTTAAATAAAACATACTCCAGAACTGAAGGCACAACAACGTTTGCCGGATCAGCTAGTTTTAAATAAAAGTAACGGAAAAATAACTCCGTTCTATGACAATATTTTAACATAGCACGGAGTCATAATTTACATTGCTTCATTCAAGCCCTACTTTAGCTAAAAATGCAGGGTTTACTTAGGCAACTGCTAACTTGAAACTTAGTGATAAATTTATCCAGAACTTAAGTCTCTAACCACTTACACAACTTTTAGTTTGAAATCTACTTCTTTATATAGTCTATAACCTTAACATACGTACACTTCATCACTTCATCAATTGTTGCACTTACTTTCCTTTCAAATTAAAGCCCATGCCCAAACGTTCCATTTGCTTGGCCTTCATCGGATCGATGGACTTTAATTTGCTTTCCTGCTGTGATTGTTTCAGCGACAAATCCTGATAGGCCAAACGCATGCTAGCCACAGTTTCGAGTTCCTCTGCGGCGGTCAGAGGTTTGTCAGGCACAATTGGAGCGTCTTTTAATTGATTGGCCATGTTGGCACGTTGTTCAATTTCAGCAAAATTTGTTTTAACTTTAGTAGCACCTAAGCCGCCTGTTTTGCGGGCACCCAACTGAATATTTAAAGAAATTTAACAAACATTTTCTTTTTTAAACAATAAATAATAAAGTATTGTATCATACCCCCGATTTTTTAGGTTGTATTTTGCGTACTCCTATTGAGGAAGTCATGGTATGCTGTGGTACTACCGAGTTTAATAAATCTACACTAGGAGCACCGGTTAAAGTATCATCAGCGGTGGGTTTGTCAATGGTAGACGACGTTAAAGTCTTGACAGGTATATCGATCTAAGAAGATATTAAAACAAATATAAAGTGTTTAAAATTTGTAAGTTATAATAACAATAAGCTAGAAATAAATTCATATTGGAAATATGAATAGTTTAGTTTAAAATAATGTTTAATAATTTTTGTATAAAACTTATATTTTCAAAAAAAGGCATGCTAATAATTCAAATTATAAATATATGAAAGCTAGTGCATGATGTTACAAAACTTACCTTTTGCATATTATTGTTATCGCTATTACTTGTTTCGAAAAATGCATCTTTATCATTATGGCATTGGGCAAAGAAATCTTCATCATCTTTGGTATTCTCAGTATTTTCCGTTTTTTCTTGGTTATTTTCCAAATAAAGCTGTTCTCCATAAAATCATTAATTAGCCAAAGTGTTTTTAGAGAATAATTGTTAATATGTATTAACATAATTAGTTTGTGTATGTGGATGTTTTTAGCAGAATTTTGATTTTTTGATAAACAAATAAATAAAAATTTAACATAAGTTTAACAAAAAATTAACAAATACATATTAAAATTAACTGAAAACGGAAGTAAAAAAACAAATGCAACAAAATGGCAAACATTAAGCAAAGGCACAAACCATTAGTGAAAAATAACACCTTAATTGGAAGAAGATTTTTTGATATATGTACAATATAAACTCTTGAAATTTATTTCAATCATTCTTAATAAACTTTTAATTTCTATAATATTTCTATAATTAAAGCTCTACTTTTGAATCACTTTTTTATTATTAACATTCTAAAGAATATGTTAACACACAACAATACCAGTTTATATTAAGCACCATAAATAATGATTTAATCACATGGGAATAGGTGTAAATTTAATCATTTAAAAACCAACAAAATGCGCAGGTTAATTTCGAAATTTGTTAATTATAAAGTGTTAAAAATGCACTTTATAAGCAATAAAGAGAGACCAGAACGTGTACGGAATAATTATATGAATGAAAAAATAATTGAAGATAAAAATATGTACATGCCTAAACTCGATTTCAAAATATTTAAGGCAATTCCAAAAAGAATTTGAATTAAAGTATTTTGAGTTGGAAACAACTTAAAGCAAGAAATTTTATAACTAGACTTAGATTTAAAAAGTTCTTTAAGTAGTCATATTTTAGCTTTATTAATATCAATATTATTGGCATTAATATCAATAACAATTTCAATGGCAATATCAATCTCATTATCAATGTCAATGTCAATACAATGTCAATATTAATGTCAAATATGAAAATATTTAAATATCAAATTATCCAAATAAAAATATACGTCTTTATGGGGCTCCATATACACCTACGTTTGAAGCTAAATTAGAACTACATAAAGACTAACGATTGAAGCTGAACTGGGATTACATAAAGACCTCCAATTGACGATGAACTGGGACTACATAAAGGCTTACGAATGGAACTACAGAAAGACATTTTAGACTAAATTAAGACCCAACAAATCACAAAAAATATTTCATTTCACAAAAAACTAATTATGTACTATAAAAATCACTAGTTTAAAATGTTTCTTGTCGGTCAATCAATCAATTTAAAAAATTAACAACGTTTTGCTTAACAAAACTTCATTACGTAATTGCATTTCATTTAACTTTTTCTGAAAAGCCATTTAACACCTTTTAAATGGTTTGCAACTTTGCTAAACATGTTAATAACTAAAAACAAACAAACTTTCATGATCAAAATCATTATTAACTCAACAAACACCTACCTTTGTACCATGTATTTTCATGGCCTGTTTAGCTAGTCCAGCCAATTTATCGCGATACAATTGAGCAGCTCGCGAATTATACTTTTGCTGAGCATCCGTGGTGGTGCAATTATGTTGACGGAAGAATTGAGCAGCATTGGCATTGCCACCCAATTGCATTTGACGCAGCTGCAGCCAAGTCCAGTTGGTGTCCAAGTTGGTGGAGCGCACAAAGGTCAAGTGGACACCCAGGCTGCGGTGTACGGCCGAACAGTCGATGCAAATGAAAACGCCATATGTGACCGTAGACCAAGTGGGAGCTTTGGCACCACAATCGAAACAGGACTAAATAAAATAAAGATTAATAAAATATAAATGAACACAATGTTTTATAGTGTTTTTAGTGTCTTATTAAAAAAAAAAAATTCTTTTTTTATTTCACAAAAAAACAAAATGAACTGTATAGAAAATATTTATGTATATGTGCATGAAATAATATTAGCTATTATTAATATAGTGTTTTTAATCTTTAACAAAATATTTATAATATTAATACGATATGGTATTCCCCTTTTGTAGTAAAACTTGTTGCCGTCTACGAGACATTGATCTTGTCAAGTTTTTTAGAGTTGTTATATCAATTTAATCACACTCTGTCAATATTGCATTTTTTAAAAATTTTAAAGTTTTATATTGTTATGGATTTGAAAACACTTTCGCGGAAAGAATTCCCCAAAGTTCTTCTCTGGAATTGAGATCGGAACTTGCGGCTGGCCACTCTAATATTGGTATACTATGGCTGTTAAAAAATGCTTTGTTCTATGTGTGTCATGAATCGGATAGTTATCTTGTTGGAAAGTCCAATTGCCACCATATAACTCAACTGCAGTCTATTAAATTTTTCTCTAGAAGATCTACATATATTTCAGCATTCATTTTGCTTGGCACTAAATATATTCAGGACTTTAATCGAGCTACAAACGCAGTCCACGTCAATGTTTGTGTTGACGTCAGGACCATCCAAATTAAAGTCACTTTTGTCGCTGAATATAACCGTTTTAAATTCTTCATCTCAAAATTTTTTTGTGACGCTGAGTTAGGAACAGTTTTTGTTATTTTGTTTTCATATTTAAGAGCAATATTATCTTTTATCAGTTGTTGTATACGTTGCCGGGTAACACTAAGGTCGAGTTCCACTTTTATTTGCCTGCAGCTCATATTTTTAATCTGCTGCTAAATGTCGAATTCGCCGCTTAGTCCTGATGTCTATAGTTGAAATACGTCCACTGCGTTTATTGTTTGGATCGTTTAGAAAATTAGAGATCGTATTTCGAGACCGATTAATTGCACAGAGATCTGAACAATCGGTTTCGCCGCAAGCTGCATTCTCTTAATTTTCGGTCTTCGTCAGTTAATTCAGTAATAATTTGTGTAGTTAAAATTAAAGTAACATTACGTTTATTATGAAAGAAAGCAAATATATATTTGCATATATGTATAATAATTTGTCGTAGGTATATAAATTCGTTTACATATATATTTAACAATTCCTGTTTATTAATGTTTAAACCATAGCACTCATTCAGGTCTTCTTAAAAAAAACAAGTTTATTGCCCTCATTTGTTTGTTAAGGACGTCATCAGTTTAGTGTGTGTTTGTGTGTTTATTTTAAACTCCCTTATCTTTTACCTCATAACCATTGTTTAAATTTAGACAAAATCTATAAAATTGTCTTGAGTAGTTATTTTTTGTATTTTACCTTGTTGGCTGCTTGTGAGCGTAAACGTGCAAAAACTGCTTCAATTTCTTGTTTCGTAGGACCTTTTGTTGTATTTGCCATGATTCCTTTTAAAAAATTTGTTTAATAAATTCTTTAGCACTATTTTAGTTTAGTGCTGAATCTAGTTTAATGGGGGTTTAATTTGAAGTTTTCAATGTTTGTGTTGATTAAAAAAAAAAAAGAATTTTGGAAAGACACTTCTTGCTGTAAAAATGTTGCGTTGTTTTTGTTACTTTATCTATTTTATACTTATTGTACAATAGTTTCTATGTGGAATAGTTACAAAATTCTTGAACGTTTGCTAAATATTAAATAATTAAATTTAGTTTTTATTCTCTTGTTAAAATTTTGACGTGTATTTTTCATTTGTTTTATTCCAAAATTCCACGTTCGCAACTGGAATGAATGAAATGTCAATGAATGACAACACTAGTGCTGCCAAGTTTGCAAACATCGACAATACTATGTTTCCACGGTACATGTTCGCTCTCTATCATTCGCACCCCAATCAGTGCTGCCAGTATTTTTTTAGAGCTTGTCCCCAATTTTTGATTTGTCATCCCCAAAAATCCCCAAACTGATTTTTTTTGATTCAATTTTTTTTTTGCAAAATTTTTATTTTATTTAAAAAATAATATAAAAATAATAATAAAAATTCATTTTTATCGATAGCTACATACAGGGTGGCGCAAAAGTAATCCTCCTATCAGCAAAATGCTATAAATTTTGCGAAGCCCCTAATGTCAGTTCTGTCAGCAATATTTCGCGTTCTGGAGCAGTGTAGCGTAACATTGTTTATTAACTTATATTTCGCATGTGTTTACTACACAAATGTCAAAACAGAACTGACATTAGGGACCTCGCAAATTTTATAGCATTTTCTGATAGGAGGATTACTTTTGCGCCACCCTGTATATTAGTATTCAAACTAATTAGATTTGTGTAATTATAAATCTTGTAAATAAAAAATTACACATAATTTAATATATAGAAGTATAAAAAATTATTTACCAGAGTTTAGCATTTCAAAAACTTCAGAATCAAAATCTTCTGATTCATCAGCCTCAGAAATTTTTTTGTACATATTGCTTGTATTAAAAAGCTTTAGCATTTCAGCAGATGGATTAAATTTCTCAAAACAAATTTAATTATTTTTAAAGTATGTGTTTATTCTAAGAAGTGCTTCCAATAATTCATATTGCATTTTGTTATGTATTTTTGTGTTGGTAGCATTCAGTATTGAAAAAACGCGTTGAACGCAAGCGTTACCCTTTAAAAATATACTCGTATATGTATATTTCAAACCTTTTGCCCAATCTTCGCGTTCCCAAGAAGCATTATGATTTTTGTTAATAAAATTAGTATTTGCAGCCATTTTAAACGGTAAAAAATATACTTTTTTTAAATATTTACATAATTCTTTTTTATTAGAAACCATCCACTATAAATAATAACACACATTTTTAGACTTGCCAGACGCACATTTTTTAGCTCCAAAATCATTCTTGTTACCAACACTTTTAAAAAAATATCCCCAAAAATCCCTTAAAATTGTGTTGTCATCCCCAACAAATCCCCGGATCCCCTAGATGAAATTTTTATCCCAAATCACGAAAAAAAATCCTCAATTTGGGGATAAATCCCCTAAACTGACAACGCTGACCCCAATCATGTGCGAAACAACTTGCTTCCATACAAAAAATTAAGAGCGAATCAAGTAGATTGGAATGCGAAGTACGAAATTGCAGAGTTGCATTTATTGAAAAATAAACACCAGTGGGAAAACGTTGAATGAGTACTTTCGATATATATGGCTGGTTGGTTGTATGAAGTTGCTGAGTTAGTTGATAGTGCTGCCAAGTTTTGTAGGTTAACAATGATGCCATATGTTTGTCGTGTTTTTTACGAATTTTTTTGTCTAAAAATAGATCAATCAAAAATTCCCATATTCTTTTTTCTAAAAAAGTTCGCATAAATAGAACATCCGCCCTGTAGGAAGTCAAACACATTTTTAAGTAACTTCAAACTGGTTTTTTACACAACTAGTTGCTTAAGTGACTTTTTTTCTTGTCGTCGACTCATTATTTTAACATAGGCATGTCATAGGCTGTAGTCAATTGGTCACCTCTGCATGACTTTTAAATTGACTACTAATTACTTATTTCCCAACCAATTTATATATAGTTAATTAAAAAATTGGTTATTAAGGTTTATACTAAATTATTTAAAAACCACTTTTTTTAAATTAAATTTTAAACAATTTAATTTTAATTCTTTTTTGTCAAAATATATACATACATATATATATACGTATATACAATAATAGAAATAATTATTAAAATAAAAAAAAAATAAAAAAATAAATGACTTAAAATAAAAGTTGTAATGAAAACAAGTTTGTACTGCTGTAGGCTGTTTTCATAAACGCAGTATGCAATGCAACATTTCATTGCATAGAAATAGCATTTAGAAATATAATTTAAAAACTTTTATCACATAAAATATAAAGATATTAAATTGAGCACCGTTTACCTCAAAGACCTTGTTTGCTTTGATTGACATGTATTTGACTTCAGCTTCTTTTGTTTTCTTTTTTTACATTTTGCTTTTATTTATTTCTTACATGTTGTGCTTCCCCCCTTTCAAACTCACTTTTCAGAGAAAACAACAGCGCAAGAGACTTGCGCAATATGTTTGGTTGATATCTGCATGAGATTTAAACCAATTTGTAGTCATTTGCAAAATAATTAATGTTTTTTATCAACTGACTATTTTATTACAGGGCGGTGTTGTTTTTAAAACACGAACACACACACCACACACGCACGCACACATGCAAAAAGAACGACGCCGCACTGAGGACGTGTGCGGAGCGGACCGGCGACGGATGACCGACCGACGACACACGCTCTAGAGACGACAGGAAGGAGAGACAGAGAGGTTGTGGAAAAAAGAGCGCTGACTGACTGACTGACGAAATAAATAATGGAGACGGACGGGATGACCGACGGAAAAATTTTTTTTTCTGTCGGTAAAAAATCGTGGTGAGTAAAAAAATCGTGGTGAGTATAAAAAATCGTGGTGAGTATAAAAATCGTGGTGAGTATAAAAATAGTGGTGAGTATAAAAAATCGTGGTGAGTTTTTAGAAATTCACCACAAATTCCGTTATTCCAAATTTTTCAAGGTCATTGAAAATTTGTCATCCTAAAAGCAGGCAATGGATTTGCGGTTTACAGTTTTACGGGTGGTTGCTGAATTAGCTAACAAATAAGAAATTCACCACATTGATCTATTTTTAGACAAAAAAATTCGTAAAACATCATTGTTGCATATAAACACCTCAGCCAAGGTGTGTTAAGAAGACACAGCTGATTTTGTTCTCTGTGTTTGTCAGGGTTGTATTTTGCAGTAGAAAATAAATCAGGGTTAGGAAATAACTAATTTTCAATGTGTCATTCTGCTTGCTATGAATTTAAATTTTATTTCAAAAGAAAAAAAAAATTAAAAACAATTACACAAAAATTAAGATAATTTTCCAAAAACACTAGAATTCCCAAAACAATAATAAATAAAAATCAGTTTAAATGATTAAATTTCAACAATTTAATTTTCAAAAAAAATTTATTACAAAATTTAAACTTTAACAAACAAAACATTTATTTTACTTAACAAATTAAACATCATCAATTTAAGACGTTTTTATTTTTTACCTCTTGACACTGTGGCTATACTTTCATCATCCTGCAGCAAAACCAAACGTACATATGTCAAATTCAACAGCAATGCCTGGCTTAAATACTCCCGATAATAACGTGGTGCCTTTGAAAACATCTGTCTCAACTTCGATGAAAATTGTACACGTCTCGATAGATTTATATCCTTCTCTGCAGGTCTCTGATCATCTTCCAAAGAAGAGTTTTTCTCTTCCCTCAGAAAATCATTCAATCCATTTGTATTATAATAAGTGCGCATCATATCTAAAATTGTCTGTTCCGAAGAGACTCTCTCAGTGCCCACTAAATGATTAAACAGGCGGGCGGTTAAAAATCTGCGTACATAAAACACATTAGGCAAGTACGTGGACTTTTTGTCGGTTTCATCATCTGCTAGTTCTTTTAATTCGACATTTCTAGAGCCCAAAGCATAACCCATGATAGCGGTGACTTGCGCCTTCTGTATATTGATATTTTGTGTTTCCACGCTGCCGGGATTATTGCTGGCCTGAGCCATTTGTGGATTTTCAAACAGATAACAGTCAGCATAGGGTATCAAATGATTGATATACAAACAGCGATGAATTAGTTCATGTAAATGTAACTTTTTCTCCGATATTTCATGGTGTTGCCAGTGGGTTAATAAGCAAGGAGCATTAATATCTTGTCCCGGCACCTCCAAACGAGCCCAGGTTATGCTATTTACCCCTATTCTTACGGAAACACAAGATTTAATTGCTTCCCTTTGTTCTGCCTCAATAGAGGGTGTAATAAAGGGAGCTGTTCTTGTACGGCCTGTTTTACCCAGCTCGACTTCATTTGCTTTCGGTTCTACCAACAGACTTTGATAGAATTTATCAGCCACTTTAAGACCAAAGCCTTCTACCGAGAATATATCATTTAAATTCTTCAATAAACCATTACGCATACGCCAGGCCAATAGCTTGTTAGCTCTGCACTTTGAAATTTCATAACTACAATGCAATACAAATTTATTAAAAGTATTTTATAATTTATAGGGTTTAATATTACTCACCCTAATAATTCATTTAAAGTAAAGTTATTTATTATCTTTAATATCTTTTCTTCCTGTTCTGTGCTATAATTTTTTAATAATTCATTAATTCTATTCACATGTTTGTTCTCCAGTGATTGCGGCTCATCTTCCACTAAGCAAAGTTTAGTTGTATGTAGTTTTTTAATGCTAAGAATAGCATAATAGTTATATCTTTTGACTGTGCTTAAATTTATAAGTTGTCTTAACATTTTTAATTAATTATTTTTAATATTTGAACGTTTTTGTATGAAAAGTGTCAAAATGTGTTTTGATTACAAGGAGTAAAATTGTAAACAAAAAACAGCTGCCTGTCGTTAATTTCTCTGTGTTTGTCAGGGTTGTATTTTGCAGTAGAAAATAAATCAGGGTTAGGAAATTATTTACCTAATTTTCAATGTGTCAATTCTGCTTGCTACTGATATTTTAACAAGTAAACTGTCTAAACTTTCCCAAATATATTCCAATATACTCTTTTTGGAAAACAAATTCTTGTTGAAAACTCATTATAAAAGGCCCTCCTAAACCCATTGATTTTCACTTCGTTATAAATAAATTTTAATCTATTTGGAAATCAAAACGTTTAAAAATATGTTTTGTTTCGATTCGAATTGACACTAATTGATTTTAAACTAAAACTGCCTGTGTATTTAATAAGATATTACTACTTAATTGTTAATAAAACTTGAATTTAAAATCAATTTGTTGGAATTTAAATTTGTTTTATTGTATGAATTTTAAAATAATAATTGCTTATTGATAAAATTGAGAATTTACTGTGGCTTTAAATGAAAACTGGTAACTCTAATTTCTACTCCCCACTTTAAGCAACCCCGATTATTTTGTTTATTTACATTTTGCTCTCACACTCTCCTCTCAGCTGTTCAAACAACAACAAAAACTCGAAGTGTATTTATTGTTGTTTCTGCTTTTTTGGGGTCGAAATAAAATACAGAGAAATCAGTATTGCTAAGAAATTCGTGACGTTTGGTTAAGAAAGCTGTGACAGTGTTTAGAAAGAATTTACCAACGTGGGTAAAAAAAATGTGAAATACATAAAAATACACCATAATATTATGGAAAAAAGTGAAATTATAGAAGACCGAAATTAACAAAACAAGTAAAACGCAAAGAATATAAAACCTTAAACCAGATTAAATTTAAAACAAAATCCTCCAAGAAAGGTCAAAAGTGTTTGTTGTTGATGTCTTTTGTGTGTGTTTTGAATAGATTATTCAAAATTTAAAAATAAATAAGAAAAAATGCTATTATGAAATGCCATAACATAATGGACCAAGTCAATAATACTATATAGTCTATACAAATGAAAGTGAAATCATCTTTTTGTAGTTTAAAGTTTTCTTCTTTATACTCTACTCGTTTTGTGTATGTGTGTTTTTATATTTATTACCACTTCCCCTTCTTTGGCTTTTTTCATATTTAATGAAGTGCAAATCTTAAATAATGCAAAGTATAACAACAAAATTCATACATACATACATATTTAAAAATAAATACAAGAAAAAAATCGAAAGTAATAAAAAAATAAAAACAACTTAAATGTTTAATCATAATACAAACATAGGTACATACATTGAAAACATAGCAAAGAGAAAACGCAGCAGTGCGTTACATTATGTTGTCGTAATAAAAACTAAAAAAAACATATGAAAAAATTTAAGTGCTACTGTTTTTGTGTTGTTTGTTGTTGCATTTATATTTGCTCCCCTTCTTAATACCGTTACACATCATACCAGCCAGGCCTCCCACCGCCATTATTCTTAATACATACATAGAAAAAAATGAAATGCAAGTACATTTGCTTGTTTTTTTAATTTCTGTTTGCACTTACTTCTCATTCCCAATTGTTTTTCTTTTGCAGTATTTTTCTTTTGTTATTGTTGGTATTTTTGGAAATAAGTTGTTATTGCAGCATTCCTTTGACTTTTTTATTAGTACATATAGGTAGGTATTTAATGTTGTTTTTGTTAAAGGTGTGTGGTGTAATTGGTTGTGTTCAGTGCAGCGTGTTTTGTTGTTGTTTTAAGGGTTCTTTTTTTTGCAGGAGATTACTGAACTGAGGAATATTTTCTTTTCTCATTTCTTTTAAGAGTTTCCATATTATTACAGTATTTACATTTGACTATAGTCTTTGTTGTCTGGAGTTTCTTGCTTCGAGATTTTCAAAGAATTTTCAGCAAAAATATCTACTATTAATAAAATTAAATTTTATTTTATGTTAGAATAAATTATCTTTTCTAATTTAGGTACCTAAATAGAATCATTAGTTTATTAAAAAATAATTAATGTGAATAATGCTTTTACCGTTCTTCGTTTTGGACAAGTTTGACTGTGGGGTTTGCCGTCATAGGTCAGTTATGAAATGTAAATGCTGGTCATAGTGAGATTTCTTAACGAGCCAGGCAGAGTTAAGTATTAGTTAGATAGTTTTTCAATAGCTATTTCTTGAATTATTATTAATTATTTTTTAAATTATTTGTATTTAGAGTCATTGGATGGTAATCATAACTGCAGAAATCGGTTTTAACTATAGTCTTATGAGACGCATGCTAGTTCACCTTTAGGAAACTCTGAGTATAGATAGATGCTGTATCGGGAGGGCAATATAATCAGTCAGTTGTTGTTTAAAGTTCTTACCATTGTTCACAGTAAAATTAATTGTGTGACTCTAGAGTCTAGACATAGAGTCGGAATTGCAAGTATGATGTTCGTTCCGGATGTAAATGTATTTACAATGCAACATTTTCTGAGCAGTCGTTTTTGAGATTCCGTAGACGTTGGATTGACGATATGATGTTATTTTGAAAGTTTCAAATGATTATTAAGCAGAGTCCTACATCGATTAAATTTGACGGCGGCTGACTCTAAAGATTGTCAGCTGGCTAAAGACAAATTGCTCAAATTATATTGAAAATAAAAAATATTTAAAACTGAAATTCGAAAAATTTATTGAAATTACTTGGACTGTTACAGAAACAACAATTGATCGAGTGGTAGTCTAATTATGAATTTGATTAAAGTGTTATGTATTCATTGAATCAATTCTTTTGTCAGGCTTTTGAGATCTTCGTACTCGTAATTACAAATAATAGGAATCACAATTGATCGTCTGATAGTACAGTTCTGATTTCAGCCAGTATATTCGTTTGGTTGTACTTCCTATTCAGTCCACCCTGCTTCTAGATTTGTTTTATTCGTTTTTCATGGGAGTATATTTATTTGCACTTAAATAAAAAGGGTAATATTCTCTAAATATGTATATCAATCTTACTGAGGAGAAAAAGGCATTTCGAATTAAAGAAACATAAATTGTACTTAAATATTTAAGTTAAATTACTGTCAATTTATGCTACAATTTCGCGATTGTTTTTCAAACTGTGTTAATTTATGAATTTCTTTTAAAAATCTTACAGATTAATAATAAAATAATAATAAAAACTTAATAGAGTATTAAAACAAACATTATATAAATGTGTAAATTAAAAATAAAACTTATATAAAAAACCAAACGCTTTCTCACTCCACTACTTCTCCACACTTTCTTGCAACAAACAAATTGTTTCCTGTAGTAAAAAACCACACTTACATAAATTCCACCAACTATAAATATACACTCCAATATGAGTGTTTCGACCACCTTAACATTAACTCGTGTACCCTCACTAGAAGAAACTCTACAAAAAGCTCAGTACAATTATCAGTCCGTAAACAATACAAATACCAGCAGCAACAGCAACAATAACAACATTACCTCGTCAGCAACATACTATCACTTTCCCAGTGATATCAGCAGTGAATATACGATATTAAACTTTAAGAATGTACCACGTACACTGACATCCGAAGAAACCCTACTGCTGGAAAAGACAACGCAAACAAATAGTTATGCAAATGCCACTAATGGACTGCTCATGCACAAGAGTAGCAGTTACAATGGCACTACAGTTAAGGGCAAATCCACTATCATCAAACAGGATAGTTTGAATGGTCGCATCAACACTACTCTTACCGATAGTGATTGTGAATATGCCAGCCATATTAGCATGGTGCCCACAAAATCTCCTGCTGGTTCTTCGCCTATGGCCAACGAAGCCGAGGAGGAACATGATAGTTTTTTGGTGGGCTCTTCGGGAGAAACTGCCACAACTAGTAGTAGCACCACTAATCGTCGTTTAAATCGTTTGAATAGTAAAACCCGTTCTTCAATATGTTATCGTGCCAATTCTTTTATATCGCGTAACTGGTATCTCAGCTATTTGGTGCCACTCTCCATTCTGATGGCTCTTATGTTTGTGGCCTATTTGACCAGGGACTATGCGAAACGTTTACTGTACTGGATTGAGACACAAAATCCCTGGATTATATTCGCCATATTTATGCTGCTGTTTATTATTGTGAGTTTTCCAATTGTGGTGGGTTATTTTGTGCTGATGATAACAGCGGGTTATTTGTTTGGCTGCATTAAGGGCTTCCTAACTGTGATATTGGGTGCAAATATGGGTATAGCCATAGCTCATCTAACTTTAAGAAGTTTACGGCATCGTTTACCGATACAAAAGTAAGTTTTTACGATTTTTTTTTTATAAGTTTAAGGTAGATTTACATAAATTTAGTAATGTAATAGATGTAAAATGTGATTCAATATATATCGAAGAACTCGAATGGTGTAAATTTAGACTTAAAACAACATCCCATTCGATTCGTCAGCCGATATTTGATCTCGACCGAAAAGCAAATTGTATGAAAGTCGATAGATTAGTTTGGCGAGAACTATTAATTTGCAAGAGATTATATCATGCTTTCTGGAGTTAGAGAGGGACCAATAAATTTGTCTTCATTAGTTTACCTTTTTATATTTCGGTTCAATTGAATGATCATCCCTTGGATGGGGTTTTATCATCCTTCATCGAGTCGGACAGAGTCCAATCGAAAGATTACATCTTGCCAATTTATTCGTACTTCATAAAACGATCTAAAAAACGTTTGCATATATGTACGTATTGTACATATCTGACTGATATTGTCGATCAGTTAGGTGGTGAAAGAAGCATCACTGCCGGTATCATAAATCGAGTCTGCTAGTTCTTAATTTATTTACCTGCCGATATTTCCGTTCAGTTGAGCGATCAGGAATGGTAATGCGAATATCATTAACCTCTTTGGTTGGAATACTATCATCTTTCTTTGCCGGGTTCGAATTAAATATCATCTTTCCAAGTCCAAGCATTATTAGTGTCATTGGGGTTCAGTTGCATGCTTCTAATGTTATCGGTGAGAAAGTAAATACGATCTTCTCTGACCACTTTTAATACTTCCCCATATCTTACAATAACATTCCATTTATTAAAAACAAAAGTATCCCCTTTGCTCTTTAAATAAAATATTCCCCTTTTATTCTTAGTATGAGTTTTTTCATATTGATATTTCTTCGTTCAATGTTATTTAAACTTTGTTCTTAATTCCAAAGCCGCCAGTTTTCCCCTCTAATATAAACTACAAATACTAGTAATAAAAACGCAATAGCAACAATACGAGTAAACTAAATCATTTAATTTGTGTTTTGTAATTAAACAATTTAATACTTAAATATCGACATTTATAGGAAACCTGTTTGAATTAGCGATAACAATTTATATCCAAACAGTGGCAGTTTGTTTGCACTGTCGCTTGAAAGTTTTTTAGACATTCGTTCCATTATAATTATTATTTATGGGGATTATAAAATCGTTAATTTTCTGTTGTTTATTTAACTTTTTTTGCGTTTATCAGTTAAGAGCATGTAATTAACAGTAATATAATTAGTGAGTATTTTCTAAAGATGTTCCAAACGAAGACTGTCAGTGTTTTTCTATTTAATATAAGTATGATGTTCACAGCCAATTAAATTGTTTGGTGAACGGTCATTCTCATTCCAGATAAAAGTATGTAATACTGGTCTTCAGGTTCCAACGTTGATAAAGCTCTGATTAATAGATAACATAAATAAATAAAGAAAATTCTCCAGCTACCACACAGATCTTATCAATTTAACTATTATCTCCACAATCTTTAAGTATCCTCTTCGCTTTAATTTCCGCCAACATTTTACAAAACAATAACCCCTCTTATCGGACGCTTTCAAACATACATACATAGATATTGATTGACTTCTTGATTTCTTTTGATTTTGCAAAAAAAGCAAACAAATATAATTCAAATTCTAACAAAAAGGTTCTATTAATGGCCTTCATTGATTGTCAGTTTAAAATTGATATACTTATGTATGTAGTTTAAACAAATTTATTTATTTAAATGTACATATGTATGTATGTATGTATATACCCAATAAACATTATTGTTTGATATCAACTTGAGATGCATTTGATATCAAATACCATTCTCAAATCTCCAACGTTAATTCTCAAATGCACCTCAATAGTCCGATTATAGTCTTCTCAACTTAAAAGGCACATTTTTAATATGGTGATTTTCTTAGTTATCAAATTGAGAAATTTGTGATTCTCAACTTTATATCAAAGAAGTTTCTCCAATTGGTTTCAAATGTATAGTACGGAATTGCCATATTAAAGAAAGCTTATTTATATAACTTTAAGATATAAACAATGTTTTTTACTTAGTTTTGTAACTTATTTATTAAATAAAAAAAAAAAAAAACATAAAATAATGAGATCATAAAAACAATTGATAACAAACAATTCATTACAGTTATTTTTAATAATAAAAAAAAACATTAATTAATATGAGATATTTTCCTTTTTACCATTTGCATAATTTTTCTTCTTATGAAGGCGGTTATTGGCGTGTTGGAAAAATGATATTAGAGTTCTTTCGAACTCGCTGTCCGATGATGCAGCAGCAAATTTTTGATTATAAGCTTCTGGAAAGATTAATTAGATTTAGTTAATATTAATTTCAATCATAACATAAGAACATAATTACGTTTTAATACCGCTGTGACACTTAGAGCTCGTACAGGTTCTTTTGTCTTAGTTTCTTGCCAGGAATATTTGATAGCTACCTCATCCGTTTAAAAATTTTATGGAATTGCCACATACTAACGCCATAAGTTCGGAAACCTAGTAGATGAATTATTAAACTTTAGTATTTGGAATTTTGTTTATATTTTTGTCAAACTTACCTGGTCGTTAAACTTGTTTTCAGATGCTTGAATTTTATCTTCGAATAGGCTGAAATCCGACACTAGCTGAAATGGTGTTTTTGGCAAAATTGGCTTTCGGTTTAAGGTCGTCTTATTTCCCCCCGATTTTACCTCTTCCAGTACTCTTTTTAGTAATTTCTGAGTGATTTCGTGTTCTAAAAATATTGGAAATGTGCATTGTGTTTTTGTTTTTATAAATATGCTTAATGCGTTATACCTTTGAGCACATTTTTTTGGAAGTAGTCAATCTTTTGATTTAATTTATTTATTAAATAAAAATAATTCAAAATTATAATTGACATTTAATATAATTATACTGTCATACGAGAATAAAAAAATTAGAAAAAATCTCAAATTTATCTCAAATCGTATTCAAGTTCAAAAACTGTTTGGTCTCAAGTGGAGAAGTGTTAGATATCCACTTGAGAATTAAAATTTTTCTCAAAGATTGGGTAAAATATTAAATCTCAAATTGATGTCAAGTTGAAAATAAAAAAGGAGAAAAATGTTTCAACTTAAGTTGAGAATTACATTAGAAATCAACTTGAGAATTAAGCTTTTCTCTAACATTGGAGAAATAATTTTCCAATGCATATTGGGTACATATAAGTATATATTGTATATGGGTATTTTCATACAGACGTACGTGACATTCGTACGCATATGGAGTAATGTAAATCTCACAAAAATAGAAGTTAATGAAAAACAATATTACAGTTGTGTTGCAATCAAAAGCTTCTATGTTTGAGAAAAAAATGGGCAGTCTCGAAACTTTAGTGTCGAAAATATCCGATCAAAATAAGGTGATAACGTACGTGACAAAAACGGAAGTGGTTTTAAGGCATATTTACGTACATGCGAAAGTCTGCGAATCATGGGAGTTTTTCTTTTCTTTAAAAATTCCTAAAATAAGCTAAGTAATGTACCTTTACAATCCTTTAATATTTAAAGAGAAATCATCTCTGGTTAGTTTTATATAAAAGAAAAACATAATAACGTACGTGACAATTTTTCTCGTATATAAATAATGAAATGTATTTTGTAGATAATTTTAGACATACATTTGGGGAAAGAAAATAAAAGTGTTTACTTATGCAAAAAATGGTGTGATAATAAAATAAATATCAAATTTATAAAATGTTTATAGAAAATTTGCATTAAATATTAATTTTTTTTATCGGTTGAAAAGGAAATTTGAGTTAATATCTTTAATTGGAAGAATTCTTATTTTAGAATTGTAATATTCTTTACCTGCGACTGCCCATATACAAATGACATAGTTAAACAATGTTTTTGCATAACGTACGTGACATTAGAATACCATCAAAAGCAAAAAAAATACCGTTATTCGAGCTCTAACTTCTCGTTTTTCTCATTATTATAGTTATTTGTTATTGCAAATTTATTTTTAAGATGTAATTGTAATGTTTCAAATCTATTAATTTAGTTAATAGCAAAGAGAAAATAATTTATTTTATTTGCAAAAACTGAGTCGAAGAGACATTCAGTTTTTGTCTTCCATTTTTGAGTTTTAAAATTCCAATAACCTGTAAATGCTTCCATATTATGAAAAATCTAATATTTTTCTCTTATTACATCATATTAGAAACATTTTTCAAGTACTCTTTTTTTGGTCGTGGTTGACATTTTCATGGAACTACCCATATGTATGTAGACGCTGGTGCTTATTTTCAAAAGTTTTTCTTTGCTCAATGAATTTTTTATGAATAAATGTACGTCCGTACGTACGACTTGTATCTATTTTATTTTTACCTTTGTATAGTTATAATAGTAAACAAAAATAACATTTACATATATACAGTTGCACAAATACGACATTTTTACAACTGTCAAGATATTGTCAGTAAAAGTTTTGCGTATTTTACGTCATATATTTGCCTTTAATGATGCCTGCCTGCCTCCTCACTCTCTCTCTCCGTCTCTTTATGTTATAACTACTTATTTATTTAGCATGTCATGCTCACATTTGTGGGTAAAGTAATGTTGTTTGATAATAATTTCATATGGTATGAAATAGTTGAGAAACTAAAATAGAAAACACACAGCCATGTCACAGAACTCCATTCCGATCGAAATTGGTTTTGATTCCGTAAATTGAGTCTTTAGAAAACGAAAAACGAATATCAAAGTTGGTCAAAAAATTACAAAAATTAAAAATCTTAACACAGCACTGGAATATGACAGAGGATCAAATGCATCCCTTAAATTTCTTCTTCGTAGCTTTTCATCTGTGTTTTGATGTCTTTGTTCATTTAAAACAACAACAATTGAAATTCCAGGCATTTTTAAAAAATTATGTTTACTTTTATTTAAAATTTCTTTGTTAGCGCTCTTTTTGTTGTCTTTTGTTATACTTTTTATTATAAACATCATATGTTTTTTGTTTTGGTTACACAACGTTACGTTAAGTTAAAAAACGAGATTTAAACATTTTTTTGGGAATAAACAAAACCGATCGGAATCTAGACGAACGCAAAGTAAAAACGATCGTTTTGCAAACACGAAATTGAAACCATTCCGATCGAATTCTGTGACATGCTTGATAACAAAAGAAATATGACAGAATGTAATAACTGGATTATAACGTTTCTTTCACGTAACTGTAAAAAAAACTATTTATTTTGACCTCCATTTTGTTGTTTTCTGCTTTATTATCTAATGCAAAAATACATGACTTTTCCTAAAGACAATTTGACAGACATTTGGAAAAACAACAAATAAGACATACTACTATCAATTTGAGAGCCAGCAAGACAGACAAGATAGACATTGTAGCAATTACCCTTAAGCATGTAAATAATTTAAAATAGGTATGTGTATGGGCCTATTTATTGTGTACATGTGTTTTCAATTGGACACATATGTACATATTTACACAAGTTTCAGCATTATTATACTCATTGTCGTCACTATCAATTACATGCATATGTTATTTTTGTCCTTCATTTTCAATTTGGACAAAAATCCCCTTTTTTCAAAAAAAAAAAAAATAACACAGACTCGTGACCTATATAATATGTAAAAGGGAACAACTCAAGGTTCTTTCTATTTTATGGTGTAATTAACAAGATGAGTGTAGGAGCGCAGCTGACTGACTTTGTTTACAATTTACTTACATATGTCAATAGTAATATTTTGTCAATTTTTTTTGACTTTAGTACACAAACAAAATGCACGTTGCTTCTGTACTGTGTTGTATTTGTTGTCGGTTTGTACTTACCTTATTAATTACATCATGCATACATACATATTTGTAATAAAGTATTTTTAAGAAATTTAATTTTATTTTTTCTTTATTTTATAAAATGAAAACATTAAATTTTGTTGCAGATTATTATTTAAAAGCAGTACTGCTGAATAGTAACTATAACAAATTAGAAATTTTGTTTGTAACCATTTGATTAGAACCCAAACAGACACTGTTTACTATATAAAGATCTACGATTAAACTAAGTTTATAAAGACCAACGATTAAAGCTAAGCTAACTTTATGTAAAGATCAACAATTAAAGCTAAACCAATGATTAAATCAAAACTTGGACAACGATTGAATTTGAAACTGGGACTTTATAGCAAAATTTAAATTCACCACCGCAGACCATGTTAAAAGCAATTACTTTGTCATTTTAAAAGTAGCAAATATTATAGCATACATATTTATTATTATTATTATTTCGTTTTTTTTTACAATTTGTTTTGTATACAATTACTTGTTGATGATAAGGCATTTTTATTTTCTGTACATTTCTGTTTTTAATATGTATGTAGTACCCCGACAATAGTTTGACATTTGGTGCCAAGTTCAATGCTAAATTATAAATTACTATGAAGAAATGTTTAAATGTGATTTGAAATGATAATTTTATAAATATGTAATTACATTTATGAGCACAGTTGAAAGAACTGTTAAAATGAAATGACATTACTTATTACTATTTAAATAGTTTATGTCTGGTTTAAAATCTTACAAAATTTTGGGTTACTTTAAAACTTTTTGCTGGACTGTTTTATACATACGTAATTTTAATTTGTTTGCTTTTAATTTTTACTTATCTTAATATAGTTTCTTCTTTGTACAGAAACAATGCAATTGTTTCTTCATTTATTTATTCCTACAAAACAAATAAAAGAATGACGTCTAAAATTCAGCGGCACCTGCAAATTTAAATACAAAACGAATGTTTTTATTAATTTTGAATACGTTTTCAATTTAATAACTGACTGAATACAATTGTTATGGTTTGTTCGCGATATTAAATATATTGTACAGGGTGTATCTATAAGAGGTGTTGTTATGTTAACAGAACAAACACTTTATAAGCTTTAATCATAGATTTTCATAAAGTCTTAGTTTTGCTTAAATCGTAGATCTATATAAAGTACATATTAGTGTAGCTTTAATCATAAGTTTATGTACATATAGGTTTACTTTAGCTTTAATCCTTGAGATTTATATAATCGTAGTTTAGTTTTAATCCTAGATCTTTTTATAATCTTAATTTAGTTTTAATCGTAGATATTTTTTATAATCTTAGTTTAGCTTTAATCGTAAATCTTTATAAAGTCTTAGTTTAGCTTTAATCGACGTTCTTTCTAAAGTCTTAGTTTAGCTTTAATCGTAGATTTTTATAAGGCCTAAATTTAGCTTTAATCGCAGGTTTAAAGTCTAGATCTAGATCTTTATAAGACCTTATTTTAGTTTTATCGTAGATCGTTATAAAGTCTTAGTTTAGCTTTAATCGTAGATCTTTATAAAGTTTTAAAGGTTTAACCGAAGATCTTTTTAAAGCTTTAGTTAAGTTTATAAAGTCTTTGTGTAGCATTAATCGTAAAGTCTAGTAATCTTCTTTTAGCTTTAATCGTAGACATTTATAAAGTCTTAATTTTACTTTAAAAGTAGATCTTTAAAGTTTTAGTTTATTATAAATCTTAGATCTTTATTAAGTCTTAGTTTATATAATCTTAGTTCAGTATAATCGTAGATCTTTATGAAGTCTTAGTTTAGCTTTAATCGTTGATCTTTTTAAAGTCTTAAGGTACGGTCACACTTGGTAAATATTTTCCGAAAAAGACGTAACCACTAAATAAAATATTTTTGAACTCATTTATTTAAGACAAGACACAACCAATATTTAGACTTATTTTATTTGATGCTGTTTGATCTGGCAAAACTTTTGTAAGACTAAACAACGTCAAACAAATTTGTGCTTAAACAAGTGCTTTTTTGAATAAAAATTTGTCATGTGTGACCATACCTTTAGTTTAGCTTTAATTGTGGATCTTAAAATTTTAGTTTATTTTTAATCGTAGATCTTTATAAAGTCTTAGTTTAATTGTTAGTTTAATTGTTAGTTTAATTGTAGATCCTTAAATTTTTCTGGTAATAGCTGATTGAACAGATATTTGTCTTCCTTTAACAAATCAATAGCTTTATACAAAAATCCACTTTTGTCGCAATCTCATACATACATATGTTTGCACCACTTATAAACAATTAAATAAATTTTAATAAACATGTTCTTCAATTAATTTGTGCTATTTTGGTATTTATCGTATCATTTATTTATTTATTTATTTAATTGTTTTTTTTTTTCATTTTATTTTACAGAATAATTAAAAATGAGACTGGACGCGCAATATTGCGTGTTATATCTGGACCGAGAGCATTTCGTGTTGTATTATTTACTCGTTTAACGCCCATACCATTTGGCATACAAAATGCAATCTTTGGGGTAAGTTAAAAATTCATACAAATCTACACACATACATACATCCATACAAATAAACTAATAAACATGGTGAAATTAAATACCAGGTGACCGCATTGCTACAACAATTACAACAAGGCAAGAACAACAGGCATTTTTCTATATGAAAAACTTTCGTCACTGTCAAAAAGTTTTTTTTTTATATAACTTTTTGGCATTTTCAAATTCACCATGAATAATCAGCTGGCGCTACGCTATCACCTAGTATTTAAATTCACCTTGCTAATAAATATAAAATATTTAAATTTATGTTATTATTTTATTTTGCTTTTTAAATATACATATGTGTATGTATATGTTTTTACACTGAAATATACCAAAATAAATAAAATTCAATGATATTTAACAACAAAAATACATACGAGTACGTATAAAAAAACTCCTCTAGCGAAACGTCATAAAAATAAATACTATTTGTTTATATTTAAAATTTTGCCGTTGTTGTGGCTTTTTTTGTAATAAATATTTTATTTAAAATTTAATTTGTGTGCTTTGAAATTTTCAAATCTAGCAACAACATTTGGTTATTGTATATTTTCGAAATTTTAATGTCTGGACAGTTTGGTATTTTTGCTTGGCCGAAATGATGTTGACGATTATGGTATTGTCTGCTCACCCACAAAAAAATATATACATATATACATATGTACATATATATGTACATATGTATATATATGGACATTTTATGGACTAAATTAAATAGGGAGGTCTCTTGTGTTGTCTATTTTAGACGAAAAATAACTTAAGAATTTAGTTAAACTAATGGCGTTTTCTTTTCTGGCAAAAATCTTACACGTTTTCCCATTTCGCATCTTTTTTAATTTTTTTGTGTTCTTTTCTGAAAAAATGTAAACACTGCCGTAGTGTAGTGTGTTCTTTTCTATAAATGTCACACTATAAATTAAAAAAATGGTGCACCTTTCACACTCTGTATTTTTAGAGGGGGAGAATCGCACGATAAAACAGCTGACCAGTGATGCCAACTTTTGAGACTCAAAACGCGTAAACATTTTTGAAAAAAGGGCTAAATGGAAAATAATCCATATAAAACCACATCCAATTTTCTTTTTTTTTTCGCGTTTTGAGCGACTAAAATCCTGCTAAATCTAGCCCGAAAAGGGCTAAGTTGGCATCGCTGCAGCTGACACTTGTTTTGTTTATGAATATGTATTTGTGTAAAGAAACAAAAAAAAAAAAAATATACAAAATGGAAAATATTACTACTTTTTTATGTGCTGAAAAAATTTTGGATGACTTGTTGAATTCATCTTCATCATCTGATGATGATAAAATATTTTATATGATTATGGAAAAGTGAAAGGCTTTGTAGAGAACGTAATTATGAATACTCTAAAGTTGATGTATGTCAAATTTCATAGGACAATATCTCCTACTTCTTATGTATATATGTAATGTATATATAATATATATAATTTTTATAGTTTAAGAAGAATTTGCGTGTTAGTCGGGAAGGTGCCATTGGTCTTTTTGATAAATATTCATTGTCTTATTTCAACCGATCTTACCAGGGAGCTATTTGCTTCTTCTTTTTTAACAAAAAAAAACAAAAGCAGCTGTACATGAAAAAAAAGTGTTACACTGTTGTAATTTTATGTTCTATTCTGACCATTAAAAATGCGACATCTTTAAAATGTGGGTAAACATTATAAAAATGTACATAATAAAGGTGTAACATTTTATTTCAGAAAAAAAAACCATAAGACTATATTAAGAACTAAGATTAAAACTAAACTAAGACAATAAAAAGGCGTATGATTAAAGCTAAACTATGACTATATACTAGGACGAAATAAAAGCTATGATTAAAATTAAACTAGGACTATATAAAAACCTACGATTAAAGATTAAAACTAAGACCTACAATTAAAGCTAAACTATGGTTATAAAAAGACCAACGAGTAAGACTAAACTATGACTATATAAAGACCTAAGATAAAAGCTAAACTGAGATTGTATAAAGACCAACGATTAATGCTAAACTAAGGCTTTATAAACATGTACGATTAAAGGTTAACTAGAACTAAATGAGGACCTACGATTAAAGCTAAACTATGATTATATAAAGACTAACGATTAAAATTAAACTATGACTATATACAAACCAACAGCTATATAAACCCCTACGATTAAAACTAAACTTTGACTTTATAAAGATGTATGATTAAAGCTAAACTTAGACTTAACAAAAATCTACAATTAAAGCTAAACTAAGACCAAATAAAAAGCTATTAAAGTTAAACTATGATGAGTTTATATAAATACCTAGGTTTAAAAACTAAACTTATAATCACTTTCTTGAGACAGAAAAATCGTATGTGCCTCCTTAATATTTGTTTTATATATATTTTACGTAAAATATAACATTGTACAAGTGCATCATAAATTTTTTATTTTTTCTTTTCTATTTAAAAAAAAAATAATTTTTAATATGACCCACAAACAATTTAATTGAAAACTAAATTTTGTCTCCATTTAAACCATAAAAATGTACAGATGCAACTTGCAAATTGCTAAACTTAAGTTGTATAGAAGCTGAACTACATACTCGTATATAAAATTTAATTTATTTTTACTGGATTTACTTTCTTGAATATTCAGTTTATAACATTTCAAATATTGCCATCCTATATTAATTTACTACATATTAGAATCGCTAAATATTATGCAAAAACCATGATAGAATTATATTATTATTGTTTATATCAATTTGCCATTTGATAAAATCAAAACTTAATGAAATTTTATTAAAAACGTTTTATCTTGTTTAAAAAAATTATATCAATTTCAATTGTTTTAAAAGTGCAACCAATTATTTAACGGTTGTAAATATAAAATTTCAGTTGGGGTATTATAGTAATGTTTGTTTTCTTTTTTAATTTAAACCTGTATCTAGTATATTTAAAAAAACATTTATTTTTTGTTTATATGTATTTGTTAAATAAACGAATTGTTTTACAAAGGCATAAATATTTAAATTTCCTGTTTATTTGGGATAAAGTATAGCAGGGCAGAGAAAGCCAAGGCACTTCGTATTAACTTTGTATTTCGTACGTGAATACTAAAGTAATTTCCTCATATTGTAAATTCCAGATTTTTAGATTCAACAGAAAGCAATACACAATATGTATTACTTTGCTCCTTTTTTGGACAGCTTGAGCAAAATGTTTCTCAAATTAGCAACATTGTTTTCTTGACAGATGTTGCAGCTTTGTGTTTTTGCCTTATAGTGGAAGGTCAATGTAATAGTGCATTTACACTTGTAATTTTCAAACTAGTTTATGATCATAAGCTACTTTCATAAACCATACCGTTTACATCAGCATTTTTGACAGTTAAGTGGTTTATCTTTGACAAGTCATAAAACAGCTGACTTTAATATTAAAAATTTAATAAAAATATGGACGTTGTTATGAAAAAAAAAAAAAAAATTTAAATTTGTGTTTTTCATCTAGGATGAATAAAATTCAATTACAGTTTCTTTTTTTAAAGAGAACTTTTTTTATTTTTGAGCAAATGTCAAATGTGTCCAGCGTTGCCAGAAAAATGTTGAAAAAACAGAGTTCCATTAGCAGAAACTGGTTGTTTGTAACTATTTTATCTCAAAAGCTAGTTACAAAACCTGTTTTTGATTTGTATGGATAAACATGTTTCTCAAACTAGTTTATCACCATAAACAACTTATAACTAGTTTATGGCATAGGTGTAAATGCACTATAAGCGGCATGCGGCTGCGGGCGGCAACAGTATTAGCAGTGAATTAAAGTTTTGTTTCTTTACAAAAGTATTCACAGTAATGCTGTGAGAAGCGGCCGCGCGGCAAAGGAGAATTTGATTCATCTTTCACACCATTCGTTGCTTTGTCCATGCAGTCACTCGACAGCATCAACTATTGATGTTGCCATGTAATGCATACATTGTTTTTATTGATTGCCTTTTTCGTATTCGTTTTTTATAATGTCTTTATATGTATGTATATCAAGCAACGAAATGAAATGATGATACATTAAAACATTAAAAACATTCGCACCATTCGTTCAGTATTCGTTGACATGTTGGAGTAATTAATGTACATATTTGTGTATAGTTTTGGCCTACTGATATGTTTTTTAGTACTTCAAATAATGCAGCATGCATAAATTTTGGAAAAAGTAAATAACGCTGTTTTTCATTTCATAAAAAAACTCAAAAAGTAAAATTTGAATTTAAACTTTTCATTCAATAAGCATTACAAACATTCGTACCATTCGTTGTGTATTCGTTGCTTTTGTGAGTACATATTATGTGACATTAATAGAAGACATGCAATGCATGGTATTCGTCATACTTTATTTTTTTGAATGGTGTCATGTATTGCTTTTCTCAAATGATGTGAATTGACAACAACATGCTCACATTTTATGATTGCATTCGAAAGCATAAAATTCTGCATTCAAACCGTTCTCTGATGTGACATATGAGTTTAGTTAAAAATAATTTTTGTTTTTAATCACTAAAAAATGTTTATTGAAGAATTTATTTATGTAAAGAACAAATCAATTTAATTTTTTGACATTTGCCGCTTTAAATATGCCAGGCACATTTGCCTACCTACTAAAAGGATTAGGGGCAAAAACAACAGCTGATTGCCGCCCGCGTTCACATGCCACTTACATTGGACTTCCACTACTACTAAAAATTTGTTTTAAAAGTATTGTACTGGATTATGTTTATTTACCATAAATACAATGTTTATTATGAAATTTAAGGTAAACAACAACTTGTAGGTATATTTCTTTTGTTTATTGTTTTTTTTTTTTTTTTTTTTTGTGAAAAAAATGTAAATAAACAAAAATATTTTTATTTAATTGTTTAAAGCGAACAATTATTTTAAAATTTGTTGGCTTATTATGACTATCACTATCACATGGTATAACTATACAAGCTGAGTGCAAATCGGCAACAAATACAGCACAATACAGTAACAATACGCATTTTGTTTGTGTAAAATAATGTACTACTGTCAAAAACACTTGAAAAAGTATTACTTTTGACATAAGTAAATTGTCAACAAAGTCAGTCAGCTGTGCTACTGCACTCACCTTGTATAGTTACACCATGGACCATATCATTAACAAAAAAAACGAAATGTGACAATTTTTAAAAAGTTGATAATTAGGTTTTCATTGTTGTCTTTTCTTGTTACTTCTTGTTACTATAACAGTATTTTTAACAGTCCCCAGCCAAGTACTTAGCCCCAAATAATCAAAAAAAAAATCTTTGTATAATGTGCCCAACTTAATTCGTGTTACTTTGTTTTCCTGCTACAATAAAAGAAACTTCATTCGTTTAGTACTTTTATTGTATAAGTCAACGTAATTAGTGTTTGTTATGAAATCATATTAACGAAACAAAATAAAAAAAACCTAAGTATCATTTAATTTCAAACTTGTTAATTATTACCTTAAACGTGTACGTGTATGAGTATTATTTTCATTTAATTTTATATTGAACTAGCTAAACTCGGTGTGCTTCGCTACCCCCCCCCCCCCCTTCGTTATAAAATAAAACGTATTAATATATTTAAAAACATTTATTTATTTAATTTTAATGTATTATTGCAATGCTTAAGGATATACAATATTTTTAGTTTGCCCATCAGGAACACACACATATACATACATAAATCGGTGGGTTTTTCTACACGGGATGTTAACGCTAACCGAACAGGAAAAAAAATTTTAAAATCGAATGGTAAATCTGTTGGTAGCATTGGAATGCGTACATCTGTAGCTTTATATCTTCCTGTTGTTGTTGTTGTTGTAACAGCAGTGATTGCTGAGTTGACAGCCCTTGGCCGAGTGATATCGGGTCATTCCGGTGCGTAGAACCGGCTGTCGTGGGAATGATATCTTCCTGTAATAATGGTCTCTTCTACTAAATTATTTCTCAGTTTTTTTACTACAAGTCAAGTGCCATTGCTAAGCCGTGCTGATCGATATTACGCAGTAAAATAATTGTCACTTCAATTTTAAGTTGTAGCACATGTGGTGGAAAGCCTGACACATCGAGTGAATTTAAAAACTCAACAGGATAATTAACGGTCTTACATGTTGCTTGATTGATTTGACGCATTTTAAAGTGATATACATCTTCTCCATATTGAACAATAATAGGATACTGAAGCGCGTCATATGAGCGATGCATTTCAGTAGGCGAGGACATGCCCCTTTGTCCACTTACACAGTCAAGAATTTATTATTTCGTAAGAATATCCTATTGTGAAAATTTAATGACGATCGGTCCAGTAGTTAAGACTATATTACGATTTTTAATTTTCCTAAAAAGGGGCGTGGTCCCACCCACTTTTCTCCTGGTACGTATTCCTAATTATGCCAATGCCATATGTACCACATATCATTGACGTAGGTCAAAAAATGCCCAAAATATGGCGATTTAAATTTTTGGGTTATATGGGCGGTGCAACATCCGTTTGTACAATCAAAACTTCATATAGCCTATTATTCCTTCTAGAGTCACAGTAACATGCTGTGAAAATTTCAGGCAGATCGGTCCAAGGGTTTGGCCTCCTATTAAACTCAAACATACAGACTCACATTAATTTTTATATATGTATATTAGGGCGGGTCGATTTAATAATCGCCCATGGCTCAGTGAAAATCGTATTCTAGGGATCAAAATAAGAAACTTTGCCGAAGGAACCATACCTCTAAAACGAATTCTACTACCCCCCAACTGTCCCGTAGGGTCAAGTTTTGAAAAATCCCACTTTGACCCATTTAGAGTGCCCCAATCGAGTCCAAATGTATGACCGACCCCCACTAACATTGGAGGGCCGATCCACCCATGCCAGTGGCACACCCCCTGGAACTCCCCTGAGGGGTTCCCCATACAAACATTTAAAAAATCACCATTTTGGCACTTTATTTTATTATTTTTTATTTCTTTTATTTATTTTTATTATTTTATTTATTTTTTCTCTTTAGAAAAAAGTATTTTGTATAGCAAACATTGTTCGTGGCGGAGAATTGGGCGTGGTTCATAGTTATAAGGCGACGTTAACAGTATTAAGAGCAATATACTACCAAATAAAAAAAATACGTTGGAAGGAACAAATTTGTATAGAGAACAAAAAGTTTAAAACTTTCAAACAAAATTTGGCGTAAAAAGGGGCGTGGCGTAAGAAATGTTTATTTCTACTTCGCCTGTAGTATATAATGTGTATACAATTTGAAGTAAATCTGTTAAAAACTATATGGGAGCAATTACATAATTTTAAAAAAGTGGGCGTGGTCAAAAAAAAGTACCCTATTAATCATACCAGAGTCCCAGTTAAATGCTGTCAAACTTTCAAAAATATCGGTCCAGAGGTTTGGTCTCCAATTACAATATTTTAAAAAAGTGGGCGTAAAAGAGGGAGTGGTCAAAATAAAGTACCCTATTAATCATACCAAAGTCCCAGTTAAATGCTGTGATAATTTCAAAAATATCGGTCCAGAGGTTTGGTCTCCTATTAGGTAGCCACAAACAAATAAACACACATTCAATTTTATATACATACATATATAGATAATACTCATACTCATACTAAATAATGTGTAATGCATTTTTGCTTTTTTTATACATACATACATATGTATGTACCTATATGTATATATAAATTACCTTGCAGTTTTTTTATTTTAAATTTTATTTGCTGCTGTCAAACATATTGATTTAGATTTTTCACTTTTACTATTTATTTACATAGTAGTTTGTTTGTTGTTTTTGTTATTTTTTTTAAATTTTCCTCTCTACTCCCTAAAATTTATGTTTCTCCCCACAAATACCGTTGTTTTGTATTGTGTGGTGTTGTGTGTTGGTTTGTTATTGTTTTTATTAGTGTGTTGTTCATTTTCAGTGAAGGTTGAGGTAAATAAAACTTCAATAGGGGACGTCACAGTCACAGGGCTGCCAGATGAGTGAGTGTAATTTTGATATTTTCGCATTGTTTCTATTGCAGAAAATATAATATGAGTTAGGTAGTTTATATATGCACCTACATATATTGGGCCATAACCAAAGACAAAAACTAAAGTCGGTTCTTTTTAAAAACAACTTTAAACTTAAAACCTACTTTTGATTATTTTGTAACTATAGTCAAAATTTAAGGTCGTTTTAAGTTAAACCGACTTTAACTGGGTGCCACCTCATATATAGAAAAATATTTCATACAAACTCTAAAGAAAACTAAGCAAGTGGCAGCTTTAAACAGCTGTCATTGAAAATTTAAATAAGTCCCCTTTTACAGTTGAGAAATTGAAAGACAGACAGACGAAGTTTTTAGGCGATGTATTATAATAAATTTGCCTTGGTCCAGTACAGTAGAGGTCTACCGCACACTCTTCCTATCGCCTACAAACTTCGTCTGTCTGTCTTTCAATTTCTCAGCTGTAAAAGGGGACTAAGTATTGAAGAGGAAGAGTGTGCGGTAGACCTCTACTGTACTGGACATTTTAAGAAATTTTTCGTTTACAGTTTCCACCCTTCGCATTTTTCATGTTGTTGCTTCACATCATTTTTCTCACTTTAACTCGCGTATTGCAAAAATAAATAAATTTATTAACCAAATAGATTTATTGATAACAAAAACTTTATAATTAACAGTTGTTTGAATATGTTTTTTAATTTCTTTTATTTTTAATGCGTTTTTATAATAAAAATTTCCACAACAATCAACATAGAAGAAGAACGAAAAAATAAACAAAAAATTTCTGTCTGTCTATTAATTTCGCAAATCTAAAAGGTTTAGGCAAGTTCAAAGCGGAATGAGAAAAATGTCTGCCTTCCAATTTCTCAACTGTAAAAGGGGACTAAAAAACAAAAATCGGCAAAATAATAAAATTAAGCGGGAAAATTGAAGAAAAGTGCGGTGGAAAAATGGAGAAGGTATGATTTATATCATAATTAGGCTATTTTGGCGTTGATTTTTTGATAACTCTTTACAAGAACAAAAAAAAAAAACACATCCAGTTTTTGATCTTTGCATAAACAGCTGGTTGATTTTAAACTATAAAATTTAAAGTGATGTTAAATTATTTAAAATCAACTTCAGCTGGTTTCAAATTAAAAGTATGTTTTAGCGGTTAAAGTATACTTTTACGTGTCTATAGTTAAAGCAAAGTGTAATTTTAACAAACTTTTTAACTATTAAAGTACTTTTTTTTTGTGAGTATGGTTATGACCCATTGAAACGAAATTTTATTATTTATCTTCCTATATAAAATATAAAAAACTTTGCAGCTTATGGCTGTTTCCATAAACGCAGTATGCAATGCAACATTTCATTGCATAGAGTTCATAATAGCATTTAGAATATAATTTCAAAATGTTTGTTTTAAGATTCTCTTTAATAGTCCAATATCTTTATATTTTATGTAATAAAAGTTTTTAAATTATATTCTAAATGCTATTATGAACTCTATACAATGAAATGTTGCATTGCATACTGCGTTTATGAAAACATCCTATATTTTCAATAATTCGTTTTTATAATTAAAATTTGTTGGAGTATGTATTAAGTGCTCTAATTTAGTCTGTTATCTGCCTATATTTTTAAATATACATACATATGTATGTATATATTTCCACCTATAGGTATCATTTATAAATAATTTTATATGTCATACGCGTATTAAGACGTACAATAAATGTGTACATACATATATATACATATGTATAAAACAACACATACATACTTATGTGGTTATGAGGTTATTGTGGTCATGAATTAATTCTTAAATTTAAATTGAAGCCATAAATAAAAGTCGAAAGTCCCAAGCAATTGAGCGGCAATTAATAGAAAACAGTTGAAAATATAAAATTAAACATAAATGCAAAAATACAACATGCACTTTATATTTTTAAGACAAGTTGATTTTTATTAAAGAAAAAACAAAAATTGTGTTTTATTTTTCTCTGGTGTAAAGAAAGTTTGCAGCAAAAAATTAATTTACGCTTAAAACTATAAGTTTAAATAATAGCAAGAAACCAATTGCATTATAATGTAATAACAAATTTATGGTTTTAAATTATATTTTTAAGTAAAAATAAAAAAGTTCACTTTATGTTTTAACCACAGAATTCAGTGTTTTATGTCAAAAGATCGGATTTGTAATTTAAACAAGTTTACTTTAAAATTTAAACTTTGTTTAAACTATAAAATTTTCAATTTAATGTCACTGCTTTTTATTATGATGTTTGCTTTCATTTCTATATAAGCCATATTTTAGAGAAATGACTCAATGTTTTTTGTTATGGGAAACTTTGGTTTTGCGGTATTAAATAAATATAACTTTTACAGGTAATCTCTACCTACTGTGAGCATTAAAATAAACTCAGCACCACATATTATTAAAAGAAAAGCTTAATTATATTAATATAAATTAAATTATATTAGAAAATTATATTCCTTTTTTATAGCTATTTACTTGTAAGTAGCATTGCATTCACAAAAAAGACTAATTTAATTGATTTATTGATAAAATAGACCAATTTTTACAATTTTACCAATTTTTGCATTAACAGTGGCACCACCCTTGTGCAAAAAAAATCCTGTCATTCCAAAAGTAGTGGCAATTCTTTTAATTTTTCTTTGTGTGAAAGTATAACGGTAAAGCGCTCTTTATTATTATCATTAAAAGAGATTAAGTTGTGGCGTTAAGTGGTGAAAAATTTACAATGGAAGACAAACATCAATTAAGACTCGGCAAATCATAATAGACTTACATAAAAAAAAAAGTAAATCGCTGAGTGAAATTTATAGACAAGTATACCAAACACAATACCGTAGAAAATTTGCAAAACGACAAAAGCTGCAATAAGAACTACTATATAGTAAGCATACCCAACATCTAGTGCTGTAAAAATAGCTGAAAATATTACGAAAACTTTTGGAAATCCTGTAAGCGCGGGTACGATTAGAAGATCTTTGCATAAAAATGGCCTATATGGTACGAGTAACATGTCAAAATTATTTAACATGGAATAATATTCTTTTCAGCAATGAAAGCAAGTTTATGATATTGATAGTCAAAAACCCCCGATCATCCTCCGCAGTCCCCAGACCTCAATCCAATTAAGCACAAAAAAAATTAGACCAAGAAATATTTCTTGCAAGAATAACCCAATGGCAGTAATACAGGATGAATGGAAAGGAGATTGTCAGCTGTGATAAAGGCAAAAGCACTACAAATAAAATACTAAATTTAAATAACATAATAATTTTAATATAATTGTTTACTTTATTTTGAAAAATGTTGTGCTTTTCCGTTAAAATTTAATTATTTTTTTATGTTCCTTAAATTTCTAGTTTTTGTTAATGAGTTATATTTTGCTTAAGTTACTTATAAATTATGCAATATATCGAGCCATAACCGCCGAAAAAATGTATCCCACAAACTCAAAATTTTACAGGGGAAGGTTTTTTTTAAATAAAATCAGTTTGAATAAATTATTTTAAAATTTATAATGTAAATATTGTTTTGTGTAATACATTTAATTTTAATAATTTTAAATGATGTTGAACTATCGATTTCGATAAAAAACAACAATCGATTATGGTGTGGGATACATTATTTTGGCGGTAATGGCTCGATATTTTGTTTTACATTTTGTGTTTGTAGTATCTATAATAAAACATTATTTTAAAATAACATTGGGTGTTTACTATATATTGACGCTCACAGTATATTTTATTTTTTCAATCAAACATGAATACTCAACATGAATACATGATTACTTTGAAAAAAGTTATGGTTATTACATCCTACAATGAATTTGCTAGATATCATGTTAAGCAGAGTGTTTGCCTTAGTGATGTTTCAGGTTCTAGTTCAGGTTATTATTCGGATTCTAGTTCAGCTTAAATTTCAGGTTCTAGTTCAGGTTCTAGTTGAAGTTCAAATTCAGTTTCGAAACTATCCAAAATTAACTAAACCATTTGTCTTATTTTGTAAATAAGGGTATATAAATTCGTCATTGCCCTAGGTCCACCTATAAATTTTATTGTTTAGTTTTTTATTATAATATTGCGTTACGAATACTAATAAGCCAAGGAAATGTTTATTAACTTCATGCAGACAGACAATGGGAATAACAAAAAGGTGTTTTCCTGTAGTTTATTTTTTTTTTTATTACTTTTGTTTATTTCGAATACTCCTCCGCAACACAATAAATTAGCTTCAACATTAAATTGTTTAACATTGTTTCTTAACATTCAAAGGTTTATCAATTAAATATTTTATTGTAAAAAACAAGCAGCCCTTTCATTACATTTATTTATTTACCTATTTCGTTATATTTATATTTATTCCACCTTTTTTAATTCTTTTATTACAGGTCAGTACAATTAACTCAAAAGTCTATCACACTGCTACGTTTTTGGGTCTTTTGCCAGCACAATTGATTAATGTTTATTTAGGCTCGACTTTAAGGTCAATGCATGAAGTCCTTAATAATCATGGTACCGCGGTGACGGGTTACATTAGTTTCGGTGTTGAGGTGAGTGTTAATTTTTTATAATGTTAGTACATAATTACCACTCGCATAGTAGTAATGTTTAAAAAATTAAGTTGAATGTTTTTGAATTTATTTCAAATGAATTGAAATGAAAAAATACCTGAACAAAAATTAACTAATTGAAATGGAAAAATACATGAACAAAAATTAACTAACTACACATGTGCGCTAAATTAAGCGCACACGTATAATTAAAAAAAACGGTAAAAAAACATAAACAGTTATTTTTTTGTTATTTATATTTATTTATTTAACAAATAATAACTTTGTTATCATTCACGCACACTTATGAATAAACAGTTTGTGATAAACAAATGGCATTTGTTTGATTGTTTTATTAGCAAATTAATTTATTATAACATGTTTATAAGGTACTTAAATTACTTAAAAGTACTTTATTTAGCCTCAATTTAATATATATTTTGTTAATCCTAAAAGTATGCTTAAGATTTTTTGTTTATAGATCAGCGATGCCGTTTTGCAAAAATGAGAAAATGTGTTTCGACATAACCTTCTTCCTCATCACTGCCAAACAATAAATATAATTTCCTTGTACAAGTTTGTTTACTCTAAATTATTTTTTTAATTAAACAATTTAAATTACTTAACATAATATTACTATACTGGTACTTTATAGTTTTGTTCATTGGTAATTTAAATTAATGTCTAAAAACAGCTTTGTGAGGAAAGAATTATTTTCTGAAAATATGTATGTAAATACGTATCTACATATCGATGGTTTCATGTAGAAAGGCCCTAACTCGCATATTTGAAACTTTACAGGAGAAGGTAAAAACATAATAGAAACTGTAATACATATTCAACATGTAACTTTTTTTGTACAACTGCTTATGAAAGCGTTATTTTTTTACTATTGCAATAAATTTTTGATTGGAATCGCAAAAAAAAAAACAAATTTCGAAAAAAATAGCGAGTTAGGGCCTTTCTACATAAGACCAACGATATGTATGTATGTATGTACATAAATCACGAAAATATTGTACCAACTTAAGAATTTCTCACATATTTTTCTAATCTTTTGCATAATAAATGTTAGTAAAGCTTAGAGTAAAAAGGGCTGGTTTTTAAACAAAAAATATAAAAGTAACCACAATTCGATATGAGCAGATTCATTTCTGAGTATGTAATCTTGATGTTACTGAAGTAAAATTTTCATTCAACTCTTTTCATATCATAATTGCGTGACAATAATTTCAGGATATATAATAGTTCAGAATCTAGTTCTGGTTGAAGTTCAGGTTCTAGTTCAAGTTGTACATCAGGTTCTAGTTCAGGTTCACTTTATAGTTTCGATTTTAGTTCCTGTTCTAGATCGAGTTCAGTTCAGGTTCTAGTTTAAGTTGTAGATCAGGTTATAGTTCAGGTTCACGTTATAGTTTCGTTTTTAGTTCTTGTTCAGGTTGTTGTTCAGTTCTACTTCAGAATATAGTTCTGGTTGTAGTTCAAGTTTCTAGTTTAGGTTCTAGTTCAGTTATAGTTCGCGTTCTAGTTCAGTTTTGATATTAAAAGTTTTGGAATTGGTAATGGTCACCATTATAAGGGGTAAAATGGTGTCTTTAGACAATAGTTTTGTAGGCTTTAAAGAGCCAACTGGGATACAAATTAGTTAGGGACTGTAGAGAAGTTCTGAGAGGACACATGAGATGTACACTGTTGGGTCGTGAGCTTGTTAAAAAGTAACATCATTAGCATAAACAATATACATACATACCTCATTAATATCTAAAATAAACGTATAATTGAGTAAATTGTATATAATCTAAAGAATTAACGAATTTTCGTTTATACATTACACCAGAGTATTCATTATTCACTTACTAAAACGACTTTTACTACCTTTATTGTCTGTGTGCTCATATTTTGTCATTCTGCCTTAACAAACGCTTTAATATGTTTTACAATTATTTCAACTTGTTTTGTTCACTCCCCTTCAAAAGAAATCGAAAATAATTATTTATTCAATTAGTTTTGTTTTCATTACCGCTATAATTACAGGTCATTTGTGGTGTTGCTTTGATGTTTTGGGTGGTACAGAAAGCTCGCAAAGAATTATCGGAAACACTGCTCACCGACATAAGCAGCGATGGCAAATTAATCGATATACAAGTGTAGCAAGACTGCAGTAATTTAATTTTATTTTTAAATTATAAATATTTATAAAAAAATAAACTTAAAACTAAAAAATATATTAAAACCGTAAGAAAACATATATTTTTTATTAATTATTTTTTGACAAATATAAATTTTTTTAAGAGCATTTATTTAAAATTTGTTTATTTTTGAAAGGCTTTCAAAAAAAACCAAAAAAAACGGAAAATAATATATTAAATAAAAACATGACAAACAGTTATCGAATTATAAAACATTTATTACAAACGTAATAAATAAAAATAAAAAAAATAATAATAAAATAATAATAATTATTATGTTTATGATTTGTTTAAATGGAAATTAATTTTGTTTTAAAATAGTTATATTAAATGAAGTTAGCCATATTTTTTAAGGTGGGTTAAAACCACAAATAGTTGTTTTTTGTTTATTACTTTTTGGCATTTATTTTAATTTGCTTTAAATAATTTTGTTACATTTATTTTTAATTTTTTTTATAGTAATTTTGTAAAAACAAGCTCATATGTATTGTAAATCCTTGACAGAAAACAAAAATACAAACAATTTCAAAACTGCTGTGCCTCTGTAACACACACTCACACTCGAAAATAAAATATACTTAAATTTAAAATAAAATCTTATTTAACATAGTATATCTAAAACTAAGAAATCTATGTAGCTTTTTATTTTCTGAACTAAGCTTAACTTTTTAATATAAAAAATTGTATAGTAAACAGAGTATATACTTACATATATATAAATATATTTAATGTAATGAAAATCTTATTAAAAAATGGAAATTAAGATAAAGAATCTAAATATTTTTGTATTTATTTCAAATCGTATTGTCTCCAATTTCGTGGTGCTTTCAAATAATGTTCGCTGAGTATGGTTTCCAAGACAGTTATGGTGAAATCCACATCCGTTTTGGTGGCACATAAAGGAGGTTTCAAACACATAACCTAGAAGTTTTTCCAAAGAACAAAAAAAGTAGAATGTGTAAAAGAGTTATTTACATAAAATATTTGAGGAATTAATACTTAATAATTTAAACAATTTAACTATTATAAAAATTGATTTTTAATAGGAAATACTGATTTAAGATTTTTATGTTTTTTAAAGACACAGGATTATTTTATAGAAAGGTAATTTTTGATTTTATGTTTTGCTTATAAAAGACAAATTTGGTCATAAATTCTCTTTATTTCACCGCGTATTAGAATTAATTTTAGTTGTAATTTTTCAAAAATTAAATTTTAGTGGGCAACCCTTGTAACAATTTAAGATGTTTATTATTGTATTATTGTAAGAAATTTTTGATTTCACTTAATTTTATACTATGTATATGCAAAAGTTTTAGTGTGATATATTAGCAGGATTTTGTCACAGAACCTAGTTATTGGCCTGTTAAGGGAATGCATTTTCTATTAACAGAATTGTTAACTTTGGAAACAATTTAACAGTGAAACCAAGAGCTGTCATCTTGTCACTCAGGCAGTGTTGCAATTAAGTAGATGCTATATTACAAATTTCAACTGTTGAGGGGCTAGAAGTAATGTAGCAAATCTTCTGTTATTTTCCTTTGCTACAGAGACACATACATAGGCTTACTTGTCTGGGCATTCTTTTCTTTGCTGGAATTGATGACTTGTAAACAAATAAAAAAAAAGTCGTTGCCACACAAGGAAAAAGGAAATAATATTTTTGGCAATTATTATTAAATGTATGTACGTAATTTGTACTAATATAAACAATTTTATTACACATACATACATATGTATAAGGAAAACTGTATTAAATTAAGTTTTATTTCGCATTGTTAGTCCCAAGTAATTATTTTGTATTGTTTTGCCTGTAAGGAATATATGTATGTACAAACATTTTTCTGTGGTGGACTATTTACGATAGACTTAATATGTATATTAACATTCCGAGAGGACTTTTGATTGTATAAAAACTTGGGACGTTAATGCTTTTATAATTAAAAAAAAAAATTGAGCAAAATTTAAAAAAATCTGTTTTTTCATAGTGAAAAATTGTTGAACTTTTATATTAATTATTAGAGTAGATTTCTTATTATTTTGGCTTGAGTTCAAACTGTTTGCCAATTGTCTAGAAAAATATAATTTTACAATGGTATTCTTTGAGTTATTAATTAAAAATGAACTCAAGCTTAAATAATAAGAAATCTTCTCTAATAATTTAAAAAAATCTTAAAAATGTTTAGTCTTTTGAACACAAATTTTGTAATTTGAGTATCAATCTTACAAAATGTTTCAAAAAAATTAATGTAAACAAAAAACTCGGATTCTAAAAGTAAATATAGTAGCACTAATTTTATCAATAAAATAATAAATTGATTAAACGTCACAAAGTTTATATTGCTACAAAAAGAGAAAATAGTTTTATCTTATTCTCTTTCTATTATGGTTTTAAGACTGGAGCAGCGTTGAAATATATTTTTTGAAGAAAACTAATTATTTCTGATAATAATTTTTTGTTAAAAAAAACTTTTTTTCTAAATTTACCTAGATTGGTTAAGAAAAAATTTTAAATTTATTTATCAATATATTCTTTTATCAATTAAAAACAATAATAACTATTGGGACCATATAGCGCATCATACTCTGGACGTCGGGCTCGTGGCCTTCGATCTTATAAAAGATTATAATAATCGGTCCGGCAATTATCCTTAAATTGTTTGTTTTTTATCAAATGTCTATTTTTTAAAAAATAGCTGATATTCTTGTGTTGTATTCTCTCAAAAAACGGATTAGCTCACGCCATTTCTTGTCGGTTTTTTAAACATTATTTATAGTTTTTGAATTCCAGAAAACTTTTTTTTTATAAAAAAAAAACTCTCGAAAACCTTGGAAACAAGGTAAAACTTGACATTTGCTGGACTGGAGTTAGTTTTTAGTTGATAGTCCCTTTTATTTGCTTATATTATTAAATCTTTTCTTTTTAAACGCCTCTCTTTTTTACATCTCACATTTTTGCTCTTACTCTCAGCATTGCCATATACATTTTGCAGAAAACTTTATATTTTTGAAAAAAAAAAAACTTTTTTTATATAAAACTTAAATTTGTTTAGGAAAATTATCGATTTTATTTATTTATCTATTATTTTTTCAATCAAAATCAAGAACAAAAAATTGCTAAAAATCAAAATCACGCAATTTTCTGTGAGTTTTGTAAATTTTATTCATGGTTTTTGAGTTCCACAACATTGTTTTTCATAAAATAAAAATTTTGTAAAATTTAAATATGGAAACGCTGCTTACTCTATACATACATACGTATGTATGTAAATGAAGAGAATAACAATGGACCATCATTGTGGATGCCTCAGAAATCTTTATAAGCCAGTTTTAAACACATTTCTTATAAAAAGCAATGCTTGGCATGCGGAATAGGGAAAACAGCTGTGACAATTTCTACAAAAGTCATTACAGGCAAATTTCAGTCTTCTTGAAATAGCTTAGGTACATGAAAATCTCAAAATTATTAAACAAATTATCAAGGAACAAAATAACATCTTTATAGCAACTGCTGTGCAAAATATTTCTTTGGTCTTTTAATCATACATACATATATACCTATAGTAGTAATTTATTTAAAATTATTTAATTAACTTAAAAAAATATGAAAGCATTTTATAAAAAATAAAAATATATTGCTAAAATAAACTAAATAAATGCAATAAGTACAAAGTCATTCTTTTAAAGCTTCATAGATTCCCCATAGATTTGAACTAAAAATCTTGGAAAACATCTACTCAGTACCATTTAAACTATTTAAGTAAACTAAAATCTAAACGAAGTTTTAAATTGAAAAGAAATGTTCAATAAACACCAATTTGTTAACCAATTAAAAGTGTGTAGAGGAATGGGTGCACTTAATTTGTTTCGTGATTCTTCAAAAATTCCGAAATAGCTCTAGAAAGTACGTCCACAGCAAATTTAACATCCGTTTTAGTAATACACATGGGAGGTTTAATACGGAAGGTCTGAAAGAAATACATATACATATATACATATACAATATATAAAGGATAAATTGTAATAGGATTTGTAGGGACAAAGGAGCATACATAAACATTTAAATTAGTAGCAGGAAAATACAAAGCCAGGACATTATAAATAGAGCCTTTAACCAAAACCGCAACACACATTTAAAAACATTTGTTTGAAACAAATTTTGCATATTTGAAAACTAACAGCAATAACAATAATAACACTTAATATTTAAAAAAAAAATATCTATACTTACATTGCCATTAAGACCTCCCCTACCAAACAGAACACCCATATCTTTGCAGGTCTCCCAGATCTCTAAAACATGAGGCACACTCAATGGAGTTTTGGTCTCACGATCTGTTACCATTTCCACACCAATCATCAAACCCTTGCCTCTAACATCGCCAATAATTTCATAACGTTCTTTAAGCTGAGCCAAACATTTCAGGAAGTAAGTGCCTACTTCCAAGGAGTTTTTTTGCAGCTGTTCTTCTTCAATGACATCAAGTACAGAAATGCCTACAGCACTGGCCATGGGATTGCCACCATAGGTATTGAAATGTAAGGCCATGCCCAAGGATTTGGCAATTTCAGGTGTAGTAACCACAGCAGCCATAGGAAAACCATTACCAATGCCTTTTTTTTAACAAATAAATATAGTAAGAAGTATATTTAAAGTTTTATTTTAATAATAAAAATCTATTTTATACCTTTGGCCATGGTTACAATATCTGGTGTGATGCCATGACCTTCAAAACCCCAGAAATGTTCGCCAGTACGGCCAAAACCAGTTTGCACTTCATCTGATATGAATAAACCACCATTAGCTCTAACCAATTCGGCGGCCTTCTTTACATAGCCCTTGGGGAATTGCACTGTGCCGCCGACACCCTGTATGGACTCAGCAAACATAGCTGCCACTTTACCTCTAGGCAAAGAATACTTGAAAGTTTGCTCCAATTCTTTATAATACATATCGCTGGCCTTGCAACCACCCTCCAATGAACAATCACAATTTCTATCGGTTTGTACGGGAGAATCACGACAATTCGCTCCACCCCATAAACCCTGATAGGGATCTGGATTCATGACATGATGTATGCCATTCGAAATGCCCGGCAAAGGGAAACGCCAAGTGGAATGAGCCGTCAAACCCATGGTATAGGGAGACATGCCGTGATAACAATTACGTAATGTTAGAATATCTTCATTGCCGGTATGTAGACGTGCCATAAGCATGGCCATATCATTGGCCTCCGAGCCTGAATTGACAAAACAAACGGCCTTCAAGTCACCGGGAAATTTAGCCGTTAAACGTTCAGCATATTCATGGATTTTGGGATGCATATAAATGTTGGTGGTGTGCCACAAGTTTTTAATTTGAGTCTCCAAAGCTTTGTTGACTTTGCTGTAAAGGAAAGCAACTGTTAGTATTTCAAAAAAAATGTTCTAGTGGATTCAAGTGGATTTAATTCTACTTACGGATGACAATGTCCCACTGATACGGTTACAATACCGCCAAACATATCCAGGTAACGGGTGCCATCATGATCAAATAACCATTGCATATGACCACTGTGTATTAACAGTGGCTTCTTGTAGTAAGCCTGTATATTGGGGGTCAAATGATTTTTACGCAACTTCTGGATATTCTCATAACTGGGTCCTCGGTACTGGGGCGGTTGAAAATCACAATCAGGCATTTCATTTTGTACCAGTGGTATGGAAGCAGTTGCCACTTTGGAATGTAAAGTAGAAGAAAATCTCGCCAAGCGTGTTGAGTGGGCTGGAAACAAAAGAAGAAGAAGTTTTAGTTTTATTGATTTTATTCTAATTCACACCTCGCCCTAAGTGAGGAGTTGCATGGAGCATAATAATATTGATGTATTGAAATGGCCAGCTTAAAATCCGGAAAATTGAGAACCTATGGAATGATGTGGAGCAATATATAACGGCAATAAAACACTAGGATTTGGCCGATTTGTGAAATGAAATCCAAAATACTTGGTACGGAATTCCAAAAGAGCGCTGTATAACTCTGGCGAAGTTACATACATATATTCTTGAAAGAAAACCACCGAAATGCAACCAGTTGAGGATGCTGTAGCTTAATTGGTTAGTGCATTTGATCATTAAGCATGAGTTGGTAATTGTAGCCCGGGTTCGATTCCCAGCCGCTGCCACTCAAACAACACCAGTTTCTGATAATTATTAGTTTTCTTTCTATCCATCATAACTAATATTTATCACAGCGCCCTCCTTCGGTGGTATAGCATTCAAACGCCACCGAAGTAAAATAAATAAAGGCTATAAAATCAAGCTTTAAAAAATAGTGCACCTACTCACCACCAGAGGTGCTGTAATGCTGCACTAAAACAAACATAAAGCGCAATTGCAGAGTTATGATATAAAATTTTAATTTACTTTTACCACCTTTTCTTCTTCAATATATCCCCTTTCCAAAAGAAAGTAACGCATATTAATTGCCCGAGTTAAAAAAAAAATTAATAAAACAAAAAGTGAGTGGCATGATCTTAGTCTGACATGTAACACAAAAAATAAAGAATTTTTAAAAATAACGAAAAATATTTGATTTAATTAGCAACAGATTCCAAGTATGATAATCTCGTGTCCACCACTATATACTCAGGCGAAAATTTTTCGTATCCACGAGCTGCTAAGTCCCAGTACGAGCATTTATTAATGGCTTTAAGAAATATAAATTTTTTTTCTTTATAAAAATACCCTCATTTGTACCGGTAAGTTTTGTAATTATGTGCATATATTTGTTTTGGCCATGCTGTAATCATATAATAGAAGTTTATAACTAATCGCGTGATGTATTTTTAAATAAAACTAATATTTAACGAAATTTATAGCAAACTAAACACTCATAGATTATATACAGCCCACAGCTAGCAAAAATCTAAACAAATCATCAATTGATTTTTAACTATCGGAACCTAAAAAGTAATATTATATTTTCTATTGATAAGAATTTAATTAAAAACTAATAATTCATGTAAATGAGTGCCTGAGAATATGGAAAATCAGAGATATAAATCAGTTGATACTGTAGGGGTTTCATGGTTTCTATAATAGTCGTGAATTATTATTAAAACGGCTCAACCATAAAGTTCTTTTAATCATCTAATTATAAACATTACAAACTGTTATCATTTTTAAATAAATTATTTTATTAAAAACTAAAACAAATAAATTATGGGCGCTCGCGCCATTCTTCATTTATTATTTAAACCTACTGTACATACGTCACTCATAAACTTTATCAACGGTATTATTTTTTAAAATAATATATTTATTATCTTTCTTGGCATTATAAATAATTTGTTATCACTGGCTTTTTGCTACTTATTTACTAAATTAAATTACATAATTTTCAACCGCAAGTGACAGATCAATTGCAGCAATAACAAAACAATCAAATAATTAACATCTCAAGTGGAGGAATCTGTGATAATAACGGGTGTTTGAACCTTATCTATAGTATACATATGTGAGTACATATATATGTATAGTACTTGTTTTACTCACTGTATTTCTCTCGCATACATTCTTTTTGTTTTGCCACCATGAACTTGTATTAAATTCAAGTTTAGATAAAATTTCGTTGGGGGCTATCACTATAATACGAAAAATACGCAGTGAAATTTTGGCATAACAGTAGAGTTTTAATAAATAGCAGTAGGATTTCTTTTGTTTTTAATACATTTTTAAAGCTTTATGTATGATAAACATTAAATTTTAAAACTCAATGTGTATTGAGTTTATTTTACTATTTATTACTTTTAATTAAGGTTTAATCTAATAACATTGATAGTTTAAACTGGCAATTAACTGAATAAACCATATTAAACTTCAATTAAACACTACTATTCAACTAATTGTTCGAACTTTTTAACTTTATTAAAAATTATATTTTCTTCGAGCTTAAGGTCAAAATTTCTTTTTATTGAATTCTTATTTATTCCAATATTTCGCTACAACAATGTGTAGCATCTTCAAGAATATAAAATTTATTAAATTTCTTTTTTAATAAATGTTATTTCCCTGAAGATGCTACACATTGTTGTAGCGAAATATTGGAATATAGGTAGGTAGGTATAAGAAATAAATAAAAAGAAATTTTGACCTTAATTAAGATTGAAAAAAATTAATATTCAATTTAAAATTTTACTTTTTTTATGATAAACTTTTTTTACTTACTAACAAGACAGGATTTGTTACATCTTTCTAAAGCAAAGTGCTTTATGAGTTTTTGTATTTTGTTTTTTTTTTTATCAAAATTTTTACTCCCTAAACTGTCTACATTTATCATTTGTTATTTTATGTTAAACAAATTCACTTTCACTGTTTACAGCTGTTAAAATTGTTTTAATAACTTTTCCATTTTCCTCTAATAAAAGCTTTAATTAAATATTTCCTATAGGTTTAAGTACATACATCCATACATACGAGTACATACATATGTAAGTATATACGAGTGTTTATTTACAAATTTACATTTATTTTAATTAAATCATTTATTTTGTTTATACTTACATATTTAAATTGCCTTAAACGTGTGTACCTACAATGTAGGTCCTACATGTAAGTGAGTATGTACATAGTTTTTTCTTTTAAGCAAGAATCACAGAGTGGGAGAGGGAGTGAATTAGTAAGTGAGAGTATGCAAATTATTATTGTTTACTTTTTGCAATAATAAAAGTAAACATTGCGACGCCATAGTTTTGTGTTGTTGATAAATATCAATTAAAAGACTGCCACAATGGCCAATATAAGGTACTTTTTTATGTTTTAAAATTGTAGAAATATTTCATAATTTTGCAGTTAAATGTGGGAAAGGGAGTTTTAAAGTAATTTTTGATGAAAAAGTTAACTTTGTTTAATGAATTGAAAGGAGAAAATGTTTCATTCACGGAAGTATTCCAGAAATAGCTACATAGGTATATTTATTGAAAAAATGTTTATTTTTAAGCATACATATTTAGTAAAATGGTTATATCTTATGATCTTATAATAGACATTTCAATATTTGAAGATAGTGATGTGAAATATTTATAATCAAAATGATGGTTACAAGTTTTACAAAAAGAACTTGGTTTTGTAACAGTTGCATATTGGAATAATAATAATAATAATATCAGTAGTAAAATTTTTCATAATAGTTTTAATGAATTCAGTTACACTTTTCTCCAAAACAACACCAGCTCAATATGTGTCAACAATATCTTGTTGAATGGAATTAAAGAATTTATTCGTGAGATACCGGCCGATATGTTGCAGAGAGTATGACAACATTTACAAGAAATCTTTTTTAAATATTGAATTATATATATCGTTCTATTGACTCAAATAAAGAGTTCATACATTTCACTAAATTTGATGTGATTTTTTAAATCAAATTCGAAAGCTCTTAAAATATGACTCTTTAGAAGTTGAAGATCATTGCAACAGTCAAGCACAAATTTACTTTTTTTTACGAATAAGGTAAGTTTTACCCCAACTATGAAAAATGAATATTGTAAACTTGTATTTGGCACCCCAGTTTTTAGCATATAGTTCCTTCAAGATTATAACTTGTATGAATTATAGTTTAATTTACATAAATATAATATAACGTTTTATTTAAAAGTTTATTAAATTTGCAAAGAAGGAAATAATGTTGCCGGCTTAGAAAATTAAAACATAAACTTAACAACCTATTCAATACTTTATATTTTAAAATAAATTAATTTGTAGGACTATGAATATTTAAAAGGTTAAATATTATAGTTTAAACAATTTAGTTCAATGAAACAAAATTGAATTAATGAAATTGTTTAATCGTGCATTGTACTAAAAAGAAATGCCATACAAATAATGGACCCTGTTTTTTAAAACGAAACCAAACAATTTGTTCATTTTCATAACGAATTCAAACAAATTCACATAATTTTATAACAATTCGCAGTCAAATAATTTATTTAACATTTACTGCAGTTCTTTTTAAAGCTTTGCTGTCTATTGCATTAATTTTAGTTATAATTTGATTTCTTTTAGTTTTAAACTAAAATTTACATAAAAATGCCAAATTAAAACATAAATTTATAAAATTTCTGTCAAAATATGTAGATTTTATTGAAAAACTTAAACTGTTTTTTGTGCAACAAAAACAAAATTTCTGTTACCTAAAATATTTCTGGACATCATTTTCACAGGCACTAAGATATTTAATTTTTTTCTTCGAATTTATAATTTGTTTTTTTTTTTTGTAAATTAAAATCAAACACTTTCTTATCACTTGTACTTATAAAATTCCAGTCGTTTTTTTATACAATTTCTTGATTTATAAACAATCTATAACTCAAAGTATTTACAAAAAGAATTCAAACCGTTCCAAACCAACTCAACTACGCAACTAAACAGAAATTCCAATAGAATATCGCAGCAGAAGTAAAGACAGGCTGCAATCAGGAAAAACGATACGATTACTACTAGTTTCGTTTCAAATGATTATTTTAAAATCTCTTTATAACTTAATTCTCTCTCTCTACAACTATCTCGCTCATTCCCTGTTCAAGTTATCGAAAAGTAAACTTAAAATGTATTTGTGATATTTACGAATTGATACTGTTATCAGCGTTGTCAACTTGGTACGTTTCGTACTATTTTTGGTGCTTTTTTAATTTTTTTTTGTGCGAAAAATACCTTAGTTGGTACGCGGTGCACCAATGTTTAATAATTCTTTATCATGAAATCTATATGATGAAAAAGGACCCCATTAAATGTATTTTAAATATGAATGTATGATAATTCATACATACTATCAAATTCGTGACATGAAGATTATTTCTAAAGGTAAATAGGATGAAAATCTTTGTTTGAAAATAAAATTAACATTTTAAACATGTAAATAAAAATTATTTTGTAGCCTGATGGCTTGGTTTACTGAACTGTATACAAACAACCAGTGTTAGAGTCCCATTGGAGCCCTAACAAATTTTAATGAAAAAATTCAAATATAAGTTCTTAAAAAGGAAAACAAAAATAATTAAAAACGAAGTACCAAATATGTAATGATATTGGTCCTTTTTTACAGTTCCGAATAGCAAATTTGGAGTGGTTAAATGCATATTTTATCTTTATTACCTCGTTTATTAAAAAAAGGCTTTTACTGTTATTACTTTTACTATTAATCGTTGATCTCTTTTTAACCCTAGATGGTTACTCTTCATTTTTGTACATTAAGGTTACTCTTCGTTGAATCGACGAACAATTTTTAAAAATAATTTTAGCGGAACAGTTTTTAAAGTTAAAAATAAACAAAAATATTTTTATTTAAGAATTTTATTTAAGAAATAACAAAAACAATATAATGTAACAAAAAAAATTTTTTTCTATCTTAAAATTCGATACGAATTTGACTCTTTTTTATGAGTTATATGATAAAGAGTAAATGAGCTTCGTCGATTCGACGAACAGTAACCATCCAGGGTTAAAAAGTTTTATATAGAATTTATGAAATTAAAAAAATTCAATAAACATCTTAAATAAAAAAGAAATTGTAAACTTGATGCGTTTTTTTTAAATAACGGTGTTTTCTTCCATTTTGGTGCGTTTTGAAATTTCAAAGTTGACAACGCTGACTGTTCTAGAACTGGCTACGCTGTTTTATTTTACTATACCCTACATAATTTACAATCTAAATGGTGTTATGTGTTCTTGCCGGTATTTGTAACATCAGAATTTAATGAACTTTTAACACATTTTAGTATGCTAAGAGACCTGCAGTGTTTTGCTTTTAAGTCATATTTCGTTTTTAGACATTTTCAGAAAGTCGAACAAAATGTAGTAGATTTATTTGGAAATACTTGACAAATAATTGTAAATTCATTTTGATATATACAATTCTTTCGTCCCAATTCCCAATTCCTGATTAAAATTAAGAAAAAATATCTTTAAAGTCAATTTATTGCGCCTCTTGCTGTAATAATACCGAAAGATTTGCAAATATTCTGTAAGTTTTTTTTTAACAATACACCTTCGGAACCACGCACTTAAATCAATTCCATGCTGCTTTTTACTTCTGTGATTAATAAACATTTGGTGAAGATGTTGGGTCTTAATTAATCTTTAGATCATCTTAATTTGTATTTGAAAAGTGTAATTTTTTAACAACTGGCAGCTAGTTTTGTTCAGTTTGGTCTACAATTTAATCATATATATGATGATACTTATATCAAAATATATTTTGCCGCAATTATGGAACGTGGCCAACCATTTCAACTGAGAGTAGCGGACCGCCCGATCATTTAATCATGAATCGACTTACAAACGAACAACGCTTGCAGATTTTTGAATTTTATTATGAAAACTCATGCTCGTTTGAGAAAGTGCATCGAGCACTTCTTACATTTTATGGTCAGTTTGCGCGACCATCTGAGGCGGCTATTCGGAATCTTGTGATTCAATTTCGCACCAAATTTACATTATTGGACATTAAACCAACAGCACGGAAATATCGCAGCTATATATTGTTGATGACTGTAAATTATCGTTTCAGCGACGATCGCTGCAATTGGACAAGTAAAATTGTCGTATTTGGTGTGAAGAGCAGCCAAAAGCATTGCAAGAACTGCCAATACATTCCGAAAAAGGCACTGTTTGGTGGATTATGGTCCGGTGGCATCTCAAAGAAGACGAAGGCAGGAAAAACTGGACTTGTGGCTGACATGTGGTTTCAACAAGACGGTGTCACATGCCACACAGCACGAGAAAAAAGCCCAATTGAGAGGTGAGTTTGGTGAACAGTTTATTTCACGTCTAAGGCTGGTCAATTGGCCACGTAGATTGTGTGATTTAACGCTTTAAGACTATTTTTTGTGGGGCTATGTTAAGACTCATATTTATAGGGACAAGCCCAAAACGGTTGCCCCACTGGAAGCTAATATTAAAGAATTTATTTGTGAGATACCGACGGATATGTTGGAGAGAAGTTTGGAACCAGCGTATTAACCATTTGAGGCGTTATCAAAATTGTATGTGTTTTTTTCAATCAAATCGGAAAGCTCTTAAAAAATCACTTTTTATAATAATCTACGGTTGAAGAGCAATTATATTACTAATAAAAAAATCTATAAATATCGGCGATTGAAACTAATTTAAAATAATATAAAGATCGACGATTGATTTTGGAAAAGATCTTTCTGGGTGTATGAGCTCGTAATGGGGCAACTGGTCAACCGATCATGTTGTTCGTCCAGCAGCTGCAGGAATCATTCTTCTGTTACCAATTTAGGTCTTTTTTAAATGAACTAAATTAAATCATTTCTATATTTTAAACTTTTGAATTGTAACATTTTTTTAAGGCCCCGATTACCGTTCACAACACTAAGTATAAGTTTTTTGGCTGAAATTTGGACAACATTTTTATAGATTTAATAATATATTTGTTTGAAGTTTGGACAACAGTTTTATAGTATCGAATAACATTTTTAATAGAATTTATTTTTCATTTTAAATTGCAAAATACTTTACCAAATTTACGAATTTCATTATAGGTCCCTTTTTAAGCAAAAATTTGTTTGTTTGTGCGAATTTCGTTATTGAAATCGACTTTCAGTTTTTTCTGTGTATTTTGATGTTGTATGTTGTAAACTGCGATTACGATTCACAACACTTATCGGCTTAATCGTATAAAAAATGCATGTTGTGTTGTAGTCTCAACAGTGTTGAGTGTTGTAAACGATAATCGGGCCCTAAATTTCTAGTAATGTGAGTCCCGTCTTTAAATAAAGATAGTTTATTTCAGGCAACATATTTGATTTTTCTCTTTAAAAGTTGCCTAGGCTCTATAATGTCCTTCCCAACCATAGTAATGTAGTAGCATAATATTACATTTTAGGGCACATTTTGCGGTTGCCTTTATAATATTTTGCATATAGTTAATGTTAAATTTACTGAAGTTGAGTTGTTCTGGAATGTCAGCCTTCGAATAAACATGTACATAGGTAGGTAGAAAATACACCAAAGAGCAAACTAGTTAAAAGAATCTATTTTTAGAATAAAAATATTTTGAATGCGTAAAAGAAAACTTGTTGTAAGCTCTTTATGCAAAGCAAAAATTCATTGAATGAGAAGCTGATAAGTGTGATTAAAAAATTAAGTACATGGTTTAAACGACACCCTACAATATAACAAAGTTATGTTACACATTAGAGGACAAAATTAAGATTTTAAAAGTAAACACAATTGTTTAATGCATTCTTTGATATTTTATTTTTTTTTTATTTTTTTAATTTATGTTTTTTTTTTATTATTATTATTATTTTTATTGACAAACTACAAAATAAAGCCCATTTTTGTTAAATTTTTAGTTGATATTCTTTGTTGTTTTGTTTTCTTTTTTTATAAAATAAAATATCATTTAGCAAAATAATGAAAATTGATAAATTGTGTATATTTATTATGTATAAGAATATAAAAAGGATTATAAAACTGAAAACTTGGTTTAGTTTTGAGTTTTAGTTAAAAATCAATAAAAGATTAAAATGTTTTTAAGAGTAGAATGAAAGCTTTTAAACCAGGCAGTAGGCATTGCTAATAATAAAAGTTAATAAAAGGCATTAATTTTAATTAATGTAGATACAAATTTGAAATAATTTGATTAAATTTTATCTACATACATACGATATTTATTATCGCTAATTTAGATCACAGAAAAAAAAATGCAATTTTGCTATAATTTTATAATTTGACCTTTAGTAGAAGTTTCAATTTCAGACTAATAGATTATTATTTGCTTTCAAAACACAGACCAGGGGCCAAATTACCGCATTCGTTACCGTATTGAAAACTGATTTCGATATCGAAATTATGATAAAATGTACTAAATTTCCTGCTCGATATCGAATGCCATAATCTCAAATAAGAAAACTACGATAAATTTTACTCGATATCGAATGCGGTAATTTGGCCCCAGGTAATCCGTCTAAAATATTATTATTTTGCTTTAATTTGCAATATTTAGCAATTTGACCTTTAACCTATTTAGTAAAATTTATGAAATTCTATTGGTTTCAAATTAGTATATTAGAAAGAGTAAAAATAATTTCATATGCTTACAGTTATAATGATTTAGAGCAGGTGACAAATATCAAGTAAATTAAAGAATTTAGAAATTAGTCATTATTATAATTCAGAAAATTTTGCAACTTTATTAAGTTATTTGCTATTATTTGTCATCTTGGCTTTATTTTAATGGAAATAAATAAGACATTAGTGCAAGAAATATTCTTCAAACCTAACGAAATTCATTACACCTTTAAAAAAAATGGATTTTATTCAGACACCTGATAAATGTACTGTTCATTGAATTGTTTTTCCGCTGATATCAACAGTTCAATTCCAAGCCATGCTATGTCGACTTAGCATGTTTTTAATTTTTTTGCGTTTTTAAATTTAGATTTTTTTAACTTAAATTCTGTCAAACTGTGGTTGTGATTGGCTAGTCCAATCAATTGTTATAAACAACAAAGTTCTACCTCATATGGTTTTTTAGATATCGCCTGTAAACTTTAGGAGCTTTTCCTGCAAAACTTTTTTTTTCGACTTAGCATGTTTTGGAATTGAGCTCTCGATATAAGGATCAGCCCAATTCTCAATCAGCACCAACATAAATTATGTTAAAAAATTCAGTAAAGCTTTTCTGTATCAAGATGACGAATTATGATAATCTTATACACTGTTTGCTATTTGTTGTAAATACAAAAAGTTTTTTAGCACGTGTAAAATGTTTTAAAAGTACATATGTTAAATGATCTCTTTTAATCCAAAATTTACGAGACCAGTTCATTAATTTAAGAGAGAAATTATGCATTAATATTGTGTTATTGTTTCATAACTATAATTACATTTAATGATAAACAAAGAAGACTAGAAAAACAGAAAGATCACAATTATTTATTCTTATTAAGCAATTTTCAACAATTTGTTTTAAAAATTCCGCGTGTTTCAGTTCATATAAAAAGTGGCATAAAAGTTTTCGAGCAATTGCCAAAAAAAAAAAAAAAATAAACCGGTCACATGTTGTGGTAGTACTAAGTACTAAAAGGCGTTTCCAAGCACCAAAAGTAATTCTTCTGATTACATATAATATACTGGATGAGAAATTAGTGTAATTTTTAGGAAATAATAAAGAAAATAGTTTTTCAAGAAGACAACGTTACACAAGGGATGTTTGGAAGTTCTCCACATCAGAACCCCCATTGAGAACATTTGAGGAATATTAAGTAGTCGAATTTATGCTTTAAAGCATATTTCATATAAAGGAAGCTGTTACATATGCTTGGAGATCTACAGTGAGCGTCAAAATAAAGTCACACCCCATATTATTACAAGAATTAATTAAGCTTATAAGAATAAAATACTATTATATTGCATTTTTAGTTATTTAAGTACAATTGAATTAAAAAAAAAAGAAACAAAAACAAAAGTGGGATTTTTTTGCATAAGGATGATACTTAAACAATAAATGATTTCTTTCAGCAACTTTTTGAACAAAATGGAATGGCTGGCATGTGGTTTTAACAAGACGGTGCCACACAGAACGCGAAACAACGGCCTAAATTGACAAGCGAGTTCGGTGAAAAGTTTATTTCACGTTTTAACCGTTAAATTGGCAGCCTAGATCGTGCGATCTAATGCCTTTAGACTATTTTTTGTGGGGCTATGTTAGGCTTCATAATATAGAGACAAGCCCGTTACGTTTGACATATTGGAAGCTAATATTGAAGAATTTATTTGTGAGATACCGGCCCATATGTTAGAGAGAGTATGCCAAATTTTGGAACCAGCGTATAAACCATTTGAGGCGTAGCCGCGGTCTACATTTACATAAAGTCATCTTTAAACATTGAATTATATGAGATCGTTCTATCGACTCAAAAAAAGATTTCATACATTTTTCTAAATTTATAAAGTTATAAAGTAATAAAATTCACCCATATCGCGAATAAAAATTCTCATGAAATTTGTTCCCTTTTCCTATTAAAATTCAATGTTAAAAAAATAAAAGGAAACAAATTTCATATGGAATTTTTATTTACGATAAGGGTGATTATAAAGTTATAAGCTTTAAGCCTAGGTTCTGTATTCCACTAAAAAATTAAACTGCGTTCTAGAAAACAAGTGAAACTTTATTTTACGATGCATCAAACTGGAAACGATATTTTACTTTTTAAATCACTTTCACAAAATTGAAAACACAAACTTAATGAAAATTTCACTTCCACTTCATTTAACAAATGTAGAACCCAGGGGCCAAATTACCGCATTCGATATCGAATAAAATTGAGCGTAATTTTCTTATTTGAGATTATGGCATTCGATATCGAGCAAGAAATTTAGTACATTTTATCATAATTTCGATATCGAAATCATTTTTCGATACGATGCTCATTCGATCACGAATGCGGTAATTTGGCCCCAGGTGTATGTATGTTTTTTTAACCAAATTCGAAAGCTCTTAAAAAATCACAATTTAAGGATAAGTTCATACCAACTGGTCTATTTATGTATTACTATTATTCCTTTTATTACAAAAGTATTTTATAAAAAAAAAAAAAGAATTTTGTAATAAATATTTTTGGAGTATAAAAATACTAACTGCCTGGCAGCTGCAAAATGTTTAACCAAAAAACTAAAAATGTTTAATGTTTTTCAATGTTTAACATTATGCTTTAATTTGTTTGGTTTTGTTGTAATAATTAATAACTTGGTGTTGTATTTTGTATTTTTTTTTGAATATATAAATATATATTTAGTGGTGAGTTTCTGTTTTTCTTTGTTTTTAATTTATATTTTATTATTTTGTAACAAATTAAGTTTATTTATTACTTATTTGCAAAGCTTTGATTATTATTATTTATTTGTATTAAAAATATAACAGCCCAACATAAATTATGTTAAAAAATTAAAAAAAAAAATTTTACAATTTCTTTTTTTCAAAAAAAAAATGCTCAAAATAAATTTAAACTGTTACTTGGCTGGCTGATTTTGTTTTTGCAATCTTTGTTGTTTTGTTTAATTCTGTATAATTAAGTGCTGAGTTGTTGTTTTGTTGGTTTTGTTTTGTATATTGTATTGCTTAAAAAATTAATTATTTATATATATATATTTTATTTAATAATTATATTTAAATTTATTATTTTATTATATGTATATGTATATATAATTTTTTTTGCCATAAAATTATAAATTTGTTTTCTAATGCCACATACTCACAACTTAAATACATACAACACAACATAGAAAAGGAACCAAAAATAAATATGTAAATTATACAAACAAACTAAAGATTGCTATAAAGGACCTTTTTCCTGCTAAGCAATATACATATATAAACAATATGCAAGTTAGGTAGTTAACTGAATAAAACTTTGAATTTTAAATAATTTTACTAACAAATAATTTGCTTTACTTTTTGTCTCCATGTAATTTTAAATAGGGAACATGATATTTTTGAAATATATGCTTATAGTTTTGTTTTTTTTTTTCTTTTTTGTTTAAGATAATTGTTTATTTTAATTAATTTTTAATAGTGAAATAGTTTAATTTTCTTTTCTTTTAAAGTTTAATAGTTTTTGTATAGCATTTTTTGTTTACTTTGTCGGTCTGTTTGTTTTCATTTCTCCGTTTTTGTTAAACTTGTTTGTTTGTTTATCTTAACTTAATAAAAAATAACAAGAAACAAAATTTACAATGCCGGACCACCGCCGGGATATTCATCGTAATCATCACATTCGTCTAGAAAATCTGAAAACAAGTCGGGACTAGCATCGTAGTCAACATGTGTTTCAGATTTTTCTATATTTGCCGCCATTTGACGTAAATTTTCAACACCAGCCAAAAGTTGTCTACAAGAAAAAGAATAAATGTTAAAAATTTATTTTTATTACTGATCAAAAAAAAAAAAAAAAAAAAGTGTTTCTATAGAAAACTTGTCCGTGCTTAACAACAAATAAGCAACAATTCTATAGAAAACTTGTCCGAGCTTGATACAACCTCAACAATTCTATATCAAACTTTTCCAAACTTGACACGGCAGCAAATTTTTCATAGAAACTTGTCCGGCAGCAAATTTTCTATAGTAAACTTTTCCAATCTTGACACGCGTGCAAATTTTCTATAAAAAAATTATCCGAGCTTGACACAGCAGCAAGAATTCTATAGAAAACTTGTTCGAGCTAGACACAGCAGCAAATTTTCTATAGACAACTTATCAGAGCTTAAATCGGCAGCAAATTTTCTATAAAACACTTGTCTGTAAATAACGCAATCGGAAATTTTCTATAGCTGTATGTGCTTAACACAGTCGGACAATTTCGATAGATGAGTTATTAGCATTTTCTAAATATAAATTCTTTTTCATTTACTACTTACTTTAGGTTCTGTTCTGCATTTGATGCTGCCCTACGCAAATCTCTTGATAACTGATGTTGTCTGGACGGTCTAATGCGTAAAGCAGTACCAGCACTAGCAACACCACCACCACCATCAGCAACACCAACTGAACTGCCCGTAACACTGCCAATGCCTCTGCCACCAATTGCTGTCCCTGCCATAGCTGCTGTTGCTGACGTACGTGTTGTACTAGACACAGCAGCTGCGGCATAAGAACGATCACAGCTCTGTACACTACAACCACCCACTGCACCTTCATCGCGCAACAAATCGTTTTCTCGCCTTAACATTTCTACTTTGGCAGTTAATTGTTGTATCTGTTGTTTAAGTTTGGCCACATGCGTTTGTACAGCTGTGGAACGCTTTTTATTGCTGTCTAACGCTTCCTCCGTTTCAGTTTTGTGTTGTTTCTGCTGCTCCTCTAGCTGTCTCTCCAAATTGTCGGCTCTTAAGGTCTGTTCATTGAGGGCTAACATGGTTTCGTTTAGTACCCTTTGCAAACGTTCATTATCCGAGCGCAATCGCGAAAGTTGATTATTAATGGAAGATTCTTCGGGGGAACCTATGGAATTTGAGGGTAGACCGGCGGCCACATCGGCCAGGCGCTGAGAAGAATGTATGATGGGGCCATCGGATAGGAAGTCGGGTAACATTTTAGAACCCACTGATGGCTCGGACTGGCCCATATTAAAATCTCCCCTATCTGCAGGTCCCGGTATGGGGGCATTATCTAGTTGTAATGTGCGATTGTTGGAATTGTTTGCGTGCACGGCCCCGGCCTGACCACTACCGCCTGCAGCCTGACCCAAATTGCCAGCCCCGTTCAAATCGTCCATTAATGTGTTGACAGGCGAAGATGGAGGTGAATTAACATGCATATCATTGGCATACCAAGATTCCATCCAATGATCTTGCACGAAATCTGGCAGAGCAGCGGCAGCCGCTGATCCTCCTGGCAAAGGATTAACTGCATGAAAATCTTTGGGTCTAGAGCAATGAGCAGTTTTCCTGCTGTTTTGCATTGGCTGGCTTGAACCCGAAGCTGCGGCGCCATTTATACCACTGGAATTGGAAGTTAAAGGCAAATCTAATTTCAATTTGGCAGCCGTTGTAGGATTTTGATTTGAGTTTAAAGCTAAACGTGTGGGCCTACTATCTTTGGTTGTGGCACCTATACCCACACGTCTACGGGGCGAGGTTTGAGGTTTAGGCATATCGTAATTGGAATACGAACGTGGTACATATGAGCTGCCGCGATCGAAATCTGTGGGAGCATTAGAGGGGAGATTCCATTCTATAAAAATATTAGAATTTGAAAAGGATTAACATATAATAAAAACTATTATACACACTACCTTGAAAGCGATCACGTTCCCTTTCATCTGGATAGAGACGATATTCTTTTGCTCCTACTGAAGAACCAGCGGAAGCTTCTGCAGGTGGCAAATCTGTTGTTGTTGAAGTACCGGCATATTCGGCCAAACTTGCCTGCGAGTCAAACGACGAAAACCGTGGCGATCTTTTCATTTTTGTAGCCGAAGATTGAGCATCATTCCCGCCCCCCACTGTTAGTGATGATATGGAGGTGGAGGACACAGAATTCGATTGGGGGACTTTTGGCCGAGCTCCCGTTGATGTCTGTAGTGAACGATGTGACGATGTGGTAGCATTTGACGAAGAAGATGTTGTGGACGTACTGTTGGCAGGTGGGTCCAAAGATGTTACCGTCGTAGAGGGTGCTGTTGGCACACTATTACTGTTCAGAAAATGTTTAAAGGAAAATGAGGAATTTTGTGTAGGTGGCTGTTGCTGGACGTTATGTGTAGGAGCCGTGTTTATACAGCCAGTTGAATTACTAGCATCTGTAGATGCTGGTGTGTTAAAATTGTTATCATTAATGCCCACCGGTCCCGAGGTGGCTCTTATATTTGTATAATCTCCATAGGCTGCCAGACTAGGTGGTGGCTGTGGTCGGTGCCCATTTATACACAAATCTGCCACTAAATCATTAAGTTTACCTTTGCTAGCTGTAGCCAATACTAAATTATCCTCATTTGTTTCTGGCTTCAAATCAACCAAGTTGTCATCACTTTCATTTTTGTTACTTTTGAGACTGTCATCTAGAGGTTTTTCCGTTGCCTCCTCATTGACTTTTGTGTTCTGTTTTTGATTCTGCTGCTGTTGATCATTTTTATTGGCCATATTTGTTGTTAACACTTTATTGCAAAGACGTATTATTGTTTTATAAGCCAAATTTCTGCTTTTTTCCTTCTAGTGTTTTGTCTATTTTTTCTATCCGAGTTATAAGGTCTCTATTAATGTTCTTCTTCTATCTCTTAGTTTTACTTCATATAAGTTTATGTTATTTTCTATTAAATATAAATGTTGTTAAAATTTTATTTTATTATGTTGTGTTTTATTAATCTTCTTTATAAATTAATTTGAATTAGTAATCAAAACTAGAGATTTTTTTCTTTCTATTTTCAAGTTTTTCTTCTGTGACAATGAAAATGTTGACACTTTTTGTTGTTGTGTTTTTATTATTTTCTAGTAATGACAGTTGATAAAGGGTTTATTGGGTTTACACAACAAAAAGACTGCCATACGCCAGAAAAAATAATTCATTGGAACCATGGTGAAATTACTTTAAAGTAATGATTGGAATTACATATTTTATTAGAAATATGGAGTAATTTTACTTATATTTTTATAAAATTCGGTTTCTTGGATGTTTTGGAGTTGAAAACGGCTTTGAAATATATTTACTTAAATATATATGGCAACTTAATTTTAATAACATTGCCAAACTTGGCAGCACTACAATGTAAATAAAAATAGCTGTCACAATATACAACTTGTCTAGCATCGATCGATCAATTTCTCCAAATTATTAATAAAATTTGACGAAAAATATGAATTTTCTGCAAAATAATATAGAACATTATACACCCACCAAAGAACAACTAAAACCCTTTCATCAAATCAAGTGTACTCAACCAGAATGTACTAGCATTTTTACTAATCAGTCAAATTACGAAATGCATTTGGAAAAGCATCATCGTTTAGCTCCACCAAAAAAATCCACTCGTACACTGCTATATTATTGCCCAGAACGAAAATGTATTTACAATTATGACAAACCACAAAGTAAACACTTTAAAAATTTCAAATACTTACGGCAACATTATCAAAAAGTGCATTTGATTAAAGAATTCGTTTGCGAAGAATGTAAAAAAACATTTGCAACAGAAACACAGCTAATGAAACATCAGAAGGAAATGTGTGGTAAAAAATTTATATGTAATGAATGCAATTGGTCTTATGATTCTATGGAAGCTTTGCTAACTCACGGTAAGAGAAAGGGTCATAATGTTAAGGAAATAATAGTGGTAAAGAAAACTGAAGGTAAAATGGCAATAAAACCTTTAAAGAAGTTAATTAAAACTGAATTACCTGAAGAATTATCTAAGCAGCAGGTGGCTAAAGAAATACAAGGTGCATTTTTCATATATAAAGTAAAGAGCTTTGTTTCTTAATGATTTTATTATTACAGTTGATTTCTGCCCCAAACTGGTGTGTGCTACAAGTGTGCAAACGGATTTCCTAAACGATACGCATGAAAACAATAGTAATCAAGATCTTTCTAATGCCTTAGACGAAATACACTCCCTCTTAAAGGACATAGAAACCCAAACTGAGCCTTTTTTATCCTCAACTTCTACAGAAAATCACAATTATTTGGATCAAATGCTGGCCCAATCCACTCATATGTACACACAAACCTGTGATGATTTCCTCACAGAATTGGGCTTATCGGATATACAAACCCAAACAAATTGGTCATCACCCGATCACCACAATGATACCGGTAATGTACAATTTACATCAACGGCCACTTCCACCAATCCCTGCATACATGATGAACTACTTGTTTCCACAGAAACACAAACAAGTTTTACACAATGTTTGTTAAATTCTTGCAATGATGCCGGCACCAGTACACCACCGGTGACTTTTGGCAGTCTTTATCATACTCAGCATACACAAACATGTGATCCCTTGTTGGAGAGTTTTGATTTTTGTGGTCAAGCATCAGATTTAATTGATGGATTTCAGTCGACATACACACAGACATGATGGTACGATTGGGATTTCGAGAGAAGTCTAGATAGGGAAAGTGACGTTGGCGGTAGTGTTATGAAGAAATCCGAATCTAATTCGAAAATGTAAAAGGAAATAAAAGGAAAAAATCTATTATTAAGTTTTGTAAGACTATGATTTATAAAGTAAATGTAATTATTTAAATTAGGACAAGAAATATGTAATAAATATTAATAAAATAAAAATGCACAAAAAGATGTCAATAACAAAAACAATTAGCCAAATGTATTTTAATTGTTATATTTACCATATGTTGAGAACTGAGTTAAGGTAGTTCTCAGCTTCATTGTGTTTTTAATTGTTTTAATTAAAAAACCAATAGTTTATGTTTGTGACCATTCCAAACATTCAAAAACAGTCAATGTTGTCCATAGATTATAAATAACTACTCGGTTGATTTATAATAAACAATTTTATGGAAATTTGTACAAATCAAATTTAAAGATCTTAATAAATCATAGAAATAATATTTAAAATAAATTTAGGGCTTATTTATAAGTTTATATAAATTTCTTAAAATAAAAGTAATTTTGTTTTAAAAATTTAAAATGTAACTTGAAGTGAACTTCGATTAAAAATTTTGTAAATTTTACAATTTATACTCGCAAGAGGAATAATTCTCATTTAATTAATTTAAAATGTAATTAAAATTTTCCAATATTTTCTAACATATTTTTTCCCCAAATTTACCATCATTCACAATAAACAAACTTTGCTGCCTTAAAAATCTCTCAAAAGTGCTACCAAATTTGTATAGTATTTTATTATCCTCTGGCAGCACGTTGCACAACACATCGACGAAGGAGATAAAAAAACAATAGTCAAAAGAAAGACGCAATAATCAGTGGAAGAAAAATTTTCGGTGTTGATAAAACAAACAACAATTGCATAGACACACACCAAAAATAAATATACACACTAAAAGAAAGTTAATAAAATAAATATAAACAAAAACGTTGATAAATAAATAATTAAATATGCAAAACATAAACAAACAACAAGAAAAAAATTTAACCATGAAATCTATTCACAAGTGTTTCTACTACAATATATTTTTTTGGTTATTTCTTTCCCTCACAAGGGGGAGGGATGTACTATAAGAAAATATGAGAAGGCAAAATAAAACAAATATTGTTTGATGAGAAAACCAGGAGGAGGATAAATAAAACAACAAAAATATAATACATATTGACATATAAGAAGAAAGTGGAAAATTCTGCGTAGAAAGAAGATGGAAAAAATCATACACAAACCGGTCGGAGAAAAAATATATTAAACGTATCCATTAAACAAATAAATTTCGTATGTTGATTTTGTAAAACAAAAGAAAAAAGTGAAATAAATTTAAACAAAAGAAAGTATAACTATGAATACCTGCTACATAACAAATAAATAATAAAAAATTTAAAAAAAATTAACAGTCACAAAAAAAAAAACGCTGACCATATGTTAAATAAAAGAAAATTTTTACAAGTTTTTGTATTGTAAAACAAAAAAATAAAAAGAAATAAAACAAAAACTTAGAGAAGTATATTGTGAAAACGGGTGAGGCCAGTAGAGTGTCTTTCTTATAGACTGGCCAGGTAAGCTGCGCTAAACTTAAACTACAAGTCGCTGCTAATCTATAGGTTTTAAATTTATGCGCAATTTTTTGTTATTTCTGCGTTTTTTTTTGTGTTTTTTAAACAAAAAATTAAATATTTTGCATTTTTTGATGTTTAAATGCTGATAAGCTAAAAAGTAAATAGCTCAACTTAACCAGTGTTTGTGTTTTACTACAACAAATAAATAAAGTGCCAAATCTTTAAAAAATATTTTATATTTATTACAAGAATTAAATAAAAAACACCTTAATAAGGTAGATTTTCGTTACTACCTTCTCTTTTACATACGTTTTCTAACAATGACCTTAAATCGTGTTTTAATTTTAATAACATTTTCATTAAGAACAACAAATATGTACCTAAATGTTAATTATTATAATTAAAGACTACAAATAGTCAGACAGACGTGTTGTTTATCAGTAGATGCCATAAAAACGGTAAGTTTAGTTTTGTAAAGTCTACTTTAATTTTAAAACAGCCACCCCCGCCCCTCCTCCGTGTTAAAAATACAACAGACTTAGGAACACAAGCACACACTCACTTTAACATCTGTTTAGTTTTTAATTAAAACCTTAATACTACAGGGATGAACTATAAATGGCACGTGAGCGTGATAAATATAAAATAATCATTAAATTTTTAATACCTATATATGTACCTACATAGTTTAGTTGTATGTATGTTTTAAATATGTTTTGGAGTGTGTAAACAATTTGTAATGGTTAGGTTTTGGAATTTCAAGGTTTTTTAAAGAATATTTTAAGGGAATTTGTTAAAATTGGAATAGGTACTTTGAACAAATTCCTTTATTTTTTTTGTTGACTATTTTTTTTATTGAAATACCTTCCCAATAGACCAAAAGCCTTTAGAAAAATATTATAATAAAGCTTGCCTTAAGCTTTAAGAAGACTTGAGAAACTATAGAAAAACACTTTTAAATTATTGTAGAATAATCAAAAAGGAACCCTCGTGATAATAGTACTGAAATAATTATTTAATAAGCTTATATTCTCAATTTTAGAAAAAGCTTCTCCAAATAATATTTTATTAAACTAAATAAAGATAAGCTTATGCCTACAATTGTAGAATAAGCTTATTTCAACAATTGTAGAATATGGTTATGCTTGCAAATAACGACAAGTCTTTCTCCTTAAAAAAATAAATAAAAAAAAACCTTTAATGGCATTCATAGTTAAAAAAGGAAAAAGTTACCCCCTGGTCCACGATGTCGAACGATACGTTCGCTTAGATAAGACTTAAAACACAAACTTAAATGAAACATGTTTTTTTTAAGTGTTTAATGGTGAGGTTTTATAATTTAAAATCAATTTCTAATCTATTTTTTTAGAAAGGCCTGTGGAAGTGTTCTACCGTTCTTTAATTTAAAGTTTTTTAAAGGATTATTTTAGTTTCAAATGACACAATTCCTAACCAAGGTGAAGTGTTCTTTATACACTAACGTTCACATATAAATAATTAGTTTTAAAGTATTTCTATATACAGTTATCTTATTTTAAAATTGTTTTCTGAAACTACAGTAAAATACTTATCATAGTACTTGATTATTTTACTTTTTTTGTCTTCTTTTGCTTAATTCTGCTTCATATCACATCGAACTATTTAAACTACAGTACAATATATACAATAATATTTATTTTGTAACGATTCTTTAAACAATTTAATATTTACTAAGTCAATAACACTTTTCTGTTATTATTTACACCAAGTCAACAATAGGAAAATATAAACATTTGTGAGTCTTATTAAATTACTTACAACTCATAGATATTTCACTTAATTTCTAATTTTTAAATAAATAAAATACTTGTATAAAAAACATTTTAAATAAAGTAAATAAAAAGTGTTGAATAAATAAGCAAGAGATCATAAATCTTTTTGTAGTTTTAAAAAAATAACTAGGCTTTGAATACTTATTTGGAGTTTGGAAATTGTGTTAGAAAACGTTTGTGTTGCACATACGATTTTCTATAGAAAGTTGTGTTATATACCTACATACATAAATGCTCTTCTATAGGAAATTGTGTTGCTTATAAGATTTTCTATATAAAATTATGTTATACACAAGTTTTTTTGTTCTATAAAACAGTCAAATAATTTGATTTCATTTTTCTATTCATCGAAATTTGTTAGTTTTTTTTATTTAAATTACAGCTTTTCAATTAAATTTATACGAAAAATTAATACAGTTAAAAAATTTTTAGAAATTTTCTATAAATTTATTCGAATAATTTTTATTCGGTTTTTTTGTTGGTATTTTGAAATTTTTTTTACCTGAAACTGTTTTATTTTATTCATTTAATAAATAAAATGCTTTCCAATAAAAAAATAAGTAAATGTTTTGAGTAAATCTAACGGATAATTTCCTATAAATTTATTCGAATAATTTTTATTCGGTTTTTTTTTTGGTATTTTGAAAAATTTTTGACCTGAAACTGTTTTATTTTATTCATTTAATAAATAAAATGATTTCCAATAAAAAATATGTAAATGTTGTGAGTAATTCTAGCGGATAATTTTTACTCGGTTTTTAATTTAGATTTTTTTTTTAATATCTACTCTAAACTTATTTACACCAAATAGATTGTTAAAGAAAAACAGTTTTCAATTAAAAATATGTAATTTTTTAAGCAAAATCTTATGCATAAATATTATTCGAATTTGTATTCTTTGAAATTATTCGAATTTTTTTTGTGAAATTTTTAAATTTTTATTGAATTTTAAAGAAAAAATAAACATACACAAGTATACACATCTAAATAAAAAATATATAATTTTTTTCGGTAATAATATTTATTCGGTTTTTTATTCGTTAAAATTATTCTTAATTTTCTTCTAAAATTATTAATTTTTTAAATGTCTAGGCAAATTAATACGACTTAAAAAATGTATTGGTTTATTAGCAAAATTAAACGAATAATTTTTATTCGTTTTTTTATTCGTTGAAATTTTTATAATTTCCTGCCCCAAAATCTTTTAATTTATTCAATTATTAAAGAAAAACTTTTTGCCATGAAAAATATGTAATTTTAAAAAAAAAATCTAACAAATAATTTTTAATCGGTTTTTTATTCGTTGAAATTATTCGAAATTTTCAACTAAAATTACTGAATTTTAATAAAACTTAAAAAAAAAAATGACTAGAACTCAAGAAATTCTTAGAATTGTTAGCATAGCTCAACGAATAATTTGTATTCGGTTTTTAATCGTTATCATTTTTGTAATTTCTAACTCTAACTATTTAAATTTGTACAATTAATGGAGAAAATGTTGTTTTAATAAAAAACTACAGTATGTTCAACATTACTTTCGGAATCCTTATGCACAACAGCAACAACAACATTAATAGGAGAATCCTTCACAAAATTAAAATCTTTACGAATCGTTCTAGTTGCAACAATTTTCTACTTCAAACCGTTGTAATTTAATGATTTACTAGAAAAGACACGGTCTTCAATAAAAATTATTTTATTTTTTTTTTTTTGGTAAATCTAACGAATAATTCTTATTCGTTTTTTTTACTATTTGAAATTTGTGTAATATCTGCTCGAAACTGTTTAAATTTATTTAATTTTTAGGAAAAAAAGAGTTATCAATAAAACATTTTTTAAATTTTTTTAGTAAGTCTGACGAACAATTTTTATTCGGTTTTTTTATTCGTTGAAACTATTCGTAATTTTCTTCTAAAATTATTGAATTTTTAATAGTATGTATAAATATATAAAAATAAATTAAATATTTTTATATAAAATTCAAGTGGCCTTATTGCTTGTAAAAAGAAACTATTAAATATTGAATAAGGTCAAATAAACCAACTAAATAATTATTAAATTTTAATTTAATTTTTCATAAAAATTACAACAGTTCAAAATTTAACGAATAATTTTATTCGTGTTTTTAATCGTTATAATTTATATTCTAAAAAGTTTTAAATAGTTGGATTATGAAAGAGAAACTGTTTTTAATCAAATTTGTTTTTTTTTTGATAAATCTAATGAATAATCTTTATTCGGTTGTTTTATTCTTTGAAATTAATCGTAATTTTTAGCTTCATTGAAAAGCTTGATAACTGTTTAGTTTTACTTTTGTGGAAGGCTTTATATAGCTTTATATAGCTATAGTTTAGCTTCATTGAAAGATTTGTTTGCAGTCTTAGTTTTGCTTCCTTTCGAATTACTTCAATTGGAAATAATCTAAACAATTTGCTTTTAAAACAATGTTCTCATCAACCCCCACCCCACCATGTACAATATCTTGTTGTTATTTAAAATCATGTAATTTTTCCCCCTTTTTTCAAATAGTATAAAAATATAACTATGTCAGTGGCGCGTGTCAACCAATAATTGATAATTAATGAAAACAACAGCAGTAACAGCAAAGAAAAGTACACACTTTATTATTTTTTTCTTCGATTTATTTTAGTTTCTCTGCAAATGATCTTTAGTAAGTATTCACTTACTCTGTACAATATTGTACAATTGTTTATATGTATTTTTTTAATATTAATATTAACTTTTTCATATGCTCAAGCTCTTGCTCGGTAATTGTGTTTACATTAAACGTATTACTTGTTTTATTTTCATTTTATTTATGACTTTTTCAACTCACTCGTACGTACACTTTTGTATTTATTTTGTTTACCTTTCGAATACTTAAATAAAATACACTGAATTTAACGACCACATCAAAAGGCCCCAATCTTCATTATTATTATCATCAGCCAACAGCCAGCATTATTTACTTGAACACTCACATATGGCAGGCATTGGAATGGGAGTGAGCTGTCAATATGTACTTAATATATGATGAGTATAGGCTGGCGCACAGGCACATTATATGTGGATTACAATCGATATAGGTGTATTGCAGAACAAGCAATATTTTTTTGATTTATATCACGAATCCTTATTGAATGGTGTTTTTGTGGCACTTTGGAATTCCTTTAGATTAAATTAGTTCTTACTTTTTTGATGTTCGCTAATGAACCAAACGTTTTTAAGTAATAACATCAAAAACTGTTCGGATGATAATGTTTGGAAAACCTTGTTTATTCTTTAGAACATTTAGAATTTTTTCCCGAATGTTGCTTTAATTTGCCAATTATTAAAGAAATTATATTAGAAATTAAACTATGTATGTTGAATTTTTAGTTAAATCAAACGAATAATTTTTATTCGTTGAATTTTTTTTATAATTTTCTTTTTAAATCAATGATTTTTAATTTAATTTGAAATTAAAATACTACTACTCCAAAAATAGGCAGAATTTTAAGGCAAACTTAATTTATTCGGTTTTTTATACGTTAAAAGTTTTATAATTTCCTAGCCTAAACTGTTGTTTCAAGCTATTCAATTATTTAAAAAAAAAACATGTTAAAAAATATGTAAAATTTGTGAGTAAATCTAACGAATAATTTTTATTCGGTTTTTTATTCGTTGAAATTTTTATAATTCCCCACACCAAACTCTTTAAATTTATACAATTATCAAAGAAAAACTGTTTCCCATAAAAAATATGTAAAATTTGTGTGTAAACGTAACGAATAATTTTTATTGAGTTTTTTTATTCGTTTAAAATTTTACATTTTTTTTAAATTTAAAACTATTAAAGAAAAACTTTTTCCAACAATTTTTCCATAATCAATCAATAAGATTTTTATGAAAATTAAACCGAATAATTTTTTTATTTTTAGAGATTAGTGTAATTTAGATAAAAAAATTGGCCTAATTTAAGACCCATTAAAGAAAAACTGTTTTCCATAAAAAAAATAAGTACACTTTGTAGGTAAATCTAGCGAATAATTTTTATTCGGTTTTTTATTCATTAAAATTAATCGTAATTTTTATCTAAAATTATTAAATTTTAACTTAATTTTCAACACAAATTAATACAATTTTATAAATGTGCAAATTTAACGAATAATTTTTATACGGTTTTTTATTCATTTAAATTTTTATTATTTCCTACCCCAAACGTTTTCAATTTATATATATTATATATATTATTAAATAAAAAGAGTTTCCCTTAAAAAAATATCTAAAATTTGTGGTTAAAACTAACGAATAATTATTCGTAATTTTCTTCGTAAATTATTAAATTTTTATTTATTTTCAAGACAAAAAAAATGTGTAGAATTTTTAACTAAACTTAACGAATAATTTTTATTCGTTGAAATTTTTATTATCCTCCACACGAAACTCTTTAAATTTATACAATTATTATAGAAAAACTGTTTCCCTTAAAAAAATATCTAAAATTTGTGGTTAAAACTAACGAATAATTTTTTTCGATTTTTTATTCGTTAAAATTATTCGTAATTTTCTATGAAAATTATTAAATTTTTATTTAATTTTCAAGACAAATTACACTACAGCTTAAAAAAATGTGTAGAATTTTTAACTAAACTTAACGAATAATTTTTATTCGATTTTTTATTCGTTGTAATTTGTATAATCCCCCATACCAAACTCTTTAAATTTATACAATTATTATAGAAAAACTGTTTCCCATAAAAAATATGTAAAATTTGTGGTTAAAAATAACGAATAATTTTTATTTGGTTTTTTTATTCGTTGACATTTTTATAATTTCTTACGCCAAGCTTTTTTAGTTTATACAATTATTAAAGAAAATAGTTTTCAATGAAAAAAGTGTAAATTTTTTAGGTAAATCTAATGAATAATTTGTGTTCGGTTTTTTATTCGTTGAATTATTTTAAAATTTTCTTCTTAAATTAATTCCTTTCAATTTAATTTAAAAAAAAAATCACTTTTGCTGCAAAAATATGTAAAAATTTTTAGGCAAAATTATTTAATAACCACAACGAATAAATTTTATTCGGATTTTTATTCGCTGCTTTTTGTTAAAGTTTATAACTTAAAATCCATAAATTTTACAAATATTATAAAACTAAAGTTTTCAATTACAAATATGTTGGGCTTTTAGATAAATTTAGACGAATAATTTGTATTCGATTTTTTTTATTCGTTAAAATTTTTAGAAATTTTCTTTAAATTTCCTTTAATTAGTTAATTGTTAAGGAAAACAAGTTAACTAAAAAAATTATATGGGATTCTTAAGTTAAACGAATAATTTTTATTCGATTGTTTTTATTCGCTAAAATTTTTAGAATTTTTTATTTAAAATTTACTTTAATTAGTCTATTATTAAAAAAAAAACGATTAAAAAATTTAATCATGTTGGATTTTTAAGTTAAACTAACGAATAATTTTTATTCGGTTTTTTTATTCGTTGAAATTATTTATAATTTTTGAGTAAAACTTTTGCCTCCTTATTCAAAAATGATTATTAAATTTAACAAACGTTTATTAAGGCAAATTTTATATGCAAATCTGTCATAATAAACGTTTGTTAAATTTAATAATCGTTTCTGAATAAGTGGGTTAAACTTTAACTGCCGTATTTATAAAAAATAAAGTAGACTTGAATTATGCTTTTAGAGAAAATTTTCATACAAAATTTTCTTAAAGTACATTTGAAGTCTACTTTAATTTTTCCTGAATAAGACTGTAAATGTGTAGGATTATTAGCAAAACCTAACGTTCTTAATTAGTTAGCCATGTTTTTTTAAATCCCCTTTATATTGGCCAGTATCTGTCTGTTATTTCAATTCTATTCTATAAAGGCCAGCAAATATTACTTTGATTTGAAATTAAAAAAAAAAAAGAAACAAAACAAGTAAAAATGTATCGTTTGTTTCGTTGCGTTTTGTATTTATTTTATGCCTTCCTAGGTTTTATTTTAATTCCGCAATTATTTGTTTGTTAGGTCAACAACTGCAGCAGCAACAAGAACAAATGGCCGCCAGTGAGTCTAAATGTTTGACTGACTGACACGCTGCCTTCTTGGCATTGCCACCCCATGGTGTTTTCTGTTAATAATGGCTTTTAGTTATTTACTTGTCTATAATTGTTGTGGCACGTACGTATTTACGTCTGATGTTTTCTGTACGTTCATAGACAGTACAACGTATGTGTGTATGCACGTATGTATGTATGTGAACCTGTAAGAACGTGTGTTTACGTTTATACATACATTTGTTCATCTTTGAGTGCATTCCTTTCACTGCACACATATTTCTACTTTACTTAACTTTTCTATACGGCAAATACGTACCGACATTTGTATTTAATATTTATTTCAGTTTTTTTTTGTGTTTTTGGTTTTCTGTTTAATTACATGCTGTGTCTTCATTAAATATATACATATATGTATATGAATATTTTGTACGAAAACACACACACACACATACACTAATTTTAACTGGAATACAATAAAACATCAACATCAATGTTTCCAAGTTGTGTATTTGTAAAAGGTATGCTGTTTGTTAATTAAGCTGGTTTTACTTTCAAAAATGTATTTTTGTTTGTTTTTTTTTAATACAAATAAACAAAACATTCTTATTTTTATTTTGTGGGTTATGGTTGATTCTAGACATCAGTGTTGGAACACCTATGGTTAGTAAAAAAGCAACAAATTTGTTAATTTGTTCAATTTGGAATTAAAAACTTTTTAAAACAAACCCAATAAGCATAAGTGTTAACAGTTTCTATTACAATCTAACATACAATGATACAATTTTCAAGGTTTGTGTTATACCAATAGACATCTTTAGACTTTCCAATAGAAAATGTGTAGGAGTTTTAAGTAAATCTAACAAATAATTCTTATTCGGTTTTTTTATTCGGTATTTAAATTAAGTGCTAAACAAAAATCTGTTCAATCCAAAATAATGTAAACAATTCTTGTTAAAATTATCCGAATAATTTTTATTCGTTTTTTTATTCCTTGAAATTTTGTATAATTTACACACTAAAATTGTTTTAATTTAACAATTATTAAAGAAAAACTGTTTCTAATAAATAAAATATGTACAATTTGTAGGTAAATCTAACGAATAATTTTTATTTGGTTTTTTATTCGATATGATTTTTTTATCCTAAACTGTTTTAATTTATTCAATTATTAAAGAAAAACTGTTTTCATTTAAAAATATTTAAAATTTGTGAGTAAATCTAACGAATAATTTTTATTCGGATTTTTTTGTTCGTTAAAGTTTTTTTTAAATTTACACACAAAATTTTTTTTAATTTAACAATTATTAAAGAAAAACTATTTCCAATAATAAATATGTAAAATTTGTGAATAAATCTAACGAATAATTTTTATTCGGTTTTTTCTAATCGTTGAAATTTTGTATAATTTACACAAAAAAATTGTTCAAATTTAACTAGTATTAAAGATAAACTATTCCCAATAAGAAATAAAAAAAATTTTAAGTAAAATTAAGGATTATGTTAAAATTATTCGTTATTTTTATTTAAAATTTTAAAATTTTTATTTAATTTTCAAAAACAATTACTACAGCTCAAAAAATGTGTGTGATTATTAGCAAAACATTACGAATAATTTTCATGCGGTTTTTATTCGTTGACAATTTTTATAATTTCCTAGACTCAACTACATATTTCTGATTAAACAATTATTAAAGAAAAATCATTTCCATTCCAAATACATAAACAAAAATTTGTGAGTAAATTTTTATTCCCTAAAATTATTCGTATTTTTTAACTAAAAATTTTAAATTTTTATTTAATTTTGAAGACAATTTAATAAAACTTCAAAGCAATTCTTAACGAATAATTTTTATTCGGTTTTTTATTCTTTGAAATGTTTTATAATTTCTAATCTAAAATGTTTTAATTTATTTCATTGTTAAAGAAAAACAGATTTGAATAAAAATTGTGTTTTTGTTTTATTTATTATAAGCAAATCTTAACGAATAATTTCTATTCGGTTTTTAATTCGTTAAAATTTCGTATAATTTCTGCTCTAAAACAGTTTAGATTTTTCAATTATTAAAGAAAAACTGCTTTCAATTAAAAATATTTGAAGTTTTTGGGTAAATCTAACGAATAATTTCTATACGGTTTTTTTATTCGTTAAAATTATTCGTCATTTTCATTTATAAATATAAAATTTTTATTTAATATTCAAGAAAAATTACTACAGCACAAAAAATGTGTAGGTTTATTAGCAAATATTAACGAATAATTTTTATTCGGTTTTTTATTCGTTAAAGTTTTTCGTGATTTTCGTTTTATATAAATGACTTTTGATTTAATTTTAAATAAATATAACTGCTGCTTTAAAAATATGCAGAATTTTAAGGAATAATTTTTATACGCTTTTTTATTCGTTGTAATTTTATATAATTTTCAACTAAAATTAATTAAGCAATTAGGTTAGGTTAGTTCAGCAGGCGGCCATAATTAGACAGCTTACTTAACTCCATTCATTGGTTATTTTGTGTTGCCTGAAAAAATATGATATAGAAGAAAGGAGATGGAGGTTGATAGAGATAGATAGTAAGTAAATATAGGCAAGGGAGAAAGTGTCGGTCCAAAAGTTTTGTAGAGAAAAAGATGAAGTAAACAATCAGAGTCGTTCAACGACCAAATAGTTATGTATATATAATTATAAATAATTAAGCAATTAAATTGTCTACAAATCTGCAGAATCTTTTTTTTTTTAAAAATAACGAATAATTTTTAAGCGGTATTTTGTTCAAAGACAGAAGAAAATTAAAAGAAAAATCGCTTTACCTCTAAAACTATTAAGGATTTTTAATGCAACTCACAAACATAAATATCACACTGACATTGTAAAATCCTTTTACGTAGTTGTTTTAAAACATTTACTTTACCGCCTGGCCCACGATGTCGAACGATAACGTTCGCTTAGATAAGAATTAAGACACAAACTTTTTATCGTATCTATTTTTTACTCAATCAAGTTTGTTTATTCCACAATCAAGTTTGTGTCTTAAGTCTTATCTAAGCGAACGTTATCGTTCGACATCGTGGGCCAGGGGTTTAGTCTTTTATACCCACCTCTTAATCAATATTATCAAAACACTTATTTTTTATTAAAAACAAAATATAATAATCTATTTATCTAACAATTTTCTTTATTCTTTTCAGTATTTCTCTTTTGTTTTGAAATTCCATACTTAAAAATTTGCCAACAAAACAAGCAATCAAGCCAGCCTGATGTTTTTTCAATTCTCATATTACATGAACCAACGATAAGTTGTACTCAAGTATTTTTTTGCCAATGTCGAATAACGGCATAAATAGCGCTACAAATGGGCGCCCTAGTGCCAATAATACCCATGCAACAACAGCAAACACCACCAGCACCGGCTCTTCGGCAGCAACAGCAGCAGCTGCATCAGCAATACAAAAGAATATTATCACGCATACAAATTCGCAAACGGGCAACATCACTACTACTAATGCAACGATTAACACCACACTAAATAATGCTAAGACGTCAATTAGTTTTAAAACAGCAGCACTGCCAGACAAACAGCCCAAATCAAATAACAACGAACATGTAAATACAACAATAGCAACAATCGGTACAGCAACAGCAGCAACATCATCATCAGCATCATTAAGACAACCCATAGCCAATGTAAATATAAATACAAAAATACAAACTCATCGACGTGATAGTTCTAGTGTTAGTGGACACCATAATTCCCACACTGGTGGCATACACTTGCCACAAAGCCTAAAAGATGCCTCAAAATACAGATACATTAAACCGCAGACGCTATATCGTTACGATGACAGCACCATCACCAGTCATCGTAAGGGTAACGATGAAGTCGATAAGGCAGAGAAACGTACTGCTGAAGATCGTAACAATGATCATTGTTTAGTTTACTATGATGATCAGTTGATAGCAGGCAGTTTAGATGCTTTGATCGAACACATGGTACCAACGGCCGACTATTACCCGGAGAGAACTTATACATTTTCGTTTCTCTTGAGTGTGAGGCTATTTATACGACCCCATGAATTGCTGGCCAAAATATCACAAACATGGGAAAACCAACAGCAGCAGCTGCTGCAGCAGTCTGGTACTGCTCACGATCAAGTAGATGATGCTGGTCATTTTACAAATCTCTGTGCTACACATGGCGCTATCAACAATTCGCCTTTACTACAACGCAAGCCGGGACAACTTGCTACGCAAACACAGAAATCTGCTCAAAATTGTATACGTCTGTTGGCGGAATGGATAGAAACCTTTCCCTATGACTTTCGAGATGAGCGCTTAATGCAGCAGGTGCGCATATTAACGCGAAAATGTGTGTACATTGACAATGCTCTGGGCAAACAAGTGTCGAGGATATTGCAGCTATTGGTACAACGTTTGACAGCTCTGGAAAAATATGAAGAATTCTTGCAATCTTTACTACAAAATGATCTCAATACAATCATACAACCCCACTATAGCACCTCGGCATCGGCCTCCTATTCCTCATCCTCCTCTTCGACCTCTTCTTCAAATGCTGCTCACAATTCGCTAACAAAATCGGCTGTACAGGCATTAAATAGTCATGATCATGCGTCTTCTACACAAAAGAATCATTATCTAATAAATGCTCAATTTTCTCACAATATCACATCGTCTACACCTGCTTCTTATACAACTTCTTCGAATATGGGACACTCTGCATCCGATACTCCTAACAGTCATGATGTCTTTGGCATAATGGATCTATGTTCCAGCTGTGCTCAATTGGCTCATCAGCTGACAGCCATAGAATTGGAACGTCTCTCGCATATTGGGCCTGAGGAATTTGTGCAAGCCTTTGCCAAGGAATATCAAAATTCTATGAGTAAGAATGTTGGATCAACTTCCTCGTCTTCATCAACGTCTTCTGCGGCGCCTTCTGGTGGTGGAGGCGGAAGTGGGGGTACAAGTGCAGCTGGTCAACAGCAAATAATGCAAACGTCTTTGAATGATATGAAGAAGACTAGAAATCTGGAATCATATGTAGAGTGGTTTAATCGTTTGAGTTATTTGACGGCCTCCGAAATTGTTAAGGTATGTTAGCTGGTAAAGAGTTGTTATTTATTTCCTGTTTAATTTCTATAATATTGTTTTGAAATTTATTAAATATGTATTTTGTTTATTATTTTTAACCAAATTAATGTTTTTTTTTTTCTTACCCTTAGTACCCCAAAAAGAAACAGCGAGTACGCATTATTGAATATTGGATTGAGACCGCCAGAGAATGTTTTAATATTGGTAATTTTAATAGTCTTATGGCAATAATAGCTGGTCTAAATTTAGCCCCTATTTCAAGACTAAAAAAGACAGTAAGTTTATATATATTCTTAATTTCCTAAATAAAGAATTTTATTAAAATTTTTCTCACTGCAGTGGTCGAAAATACAATCAGCCAAATTTTCGGTATTAGAACATCAAATGGATCCCACTTCCAATTTCAATAGCTATCGTTCCACCTTAAAAGCAGCCATGTGGCGTTCCGAGGGCGCCACTGAAGAACGTGAACGCATAATCATTCCATTTTTTAGTTTATTTGTTAAGGATTTGTATTTTCTCAATGAGGGATGTTCAAATAGGTGAGTGTTTTATTTAAAATTTTAATTTTTTTAAAAAAATAGATTCATAACGGTTTATTAGTAAATTTTCTAAAGAAAAATGTCTTTTCTACACAGTTTTTAAAAAAAAATGTTTTTTCTACATAGTTTTCTAAACAAGAAAATTTTCTAAAGAAAAGTGTCTTTACTAGACAGTTTTCTAAATAAAAGTGTCTTTACTAGACAGTTTTCTAAAGAAACGTATCTTTACTAATCAGCTTTCTAAAAAAAACTGTCTTTATTAGACAGCTTTCTAAAGAAAATTGTTTTTACTAAACAGTTTTCTAACGAAAAGTGTCTTAACTAGACAGTTTTGTAAATAAAAGTGTCTTTACTAGACAATTTCCTAAATAAAAGTGTCTTTACTAAACATTTCTTTTAAAGAACACGTTTTTAAACGAAACAGTTTTCTAAAGAAAAATATATTTTCTACACATACACAAGTTTCTTTTCTAGAAAGTTTTATATGGGAAAGTTTTAAAAACTTTATTCTCTGTATTCTAGATTACCCAACAATTTTATCAACTTCGAAAAATGCTCCCAACTGGCCAAACAAGTTATGGAATTTAACGAATGGAAAAAAGTAACATGTCCCTTTGAAAAACTATTGAATGTCATTGCCTATTTACAAAATAGTCCGGTCTTAAATGAAAACACTCTCTCGATGGCTTCGTTTGAATGTGAACCCCCCGAAAATACCGAAGAAAAAGATCGCTATAAAACGGTTAAAGCCGAAACTAAACAACAACTACTACAACAACTGCAGGAACAACAATTGCAGCAACATTAATATACAAGATAAAAAACAAGGTTAAGTTTTGTTAACTTTATTATTTACCTTTTAAAGAGGACACAGAGAGACATACACGAAAAGTTTTGAAAACTTTAAATATGATTTAACAATTAAACTACACTCAAATAAGCTTGCCATGATTTTTTTTTACATTAATTGAACACAAAAAAGAAACACAACTTTTTTAAGATATTAAAAGCTAGCAGCAAGACGAAAGAAATGTAACAAAAACTATTTTTTTAAATAGGTACTAAGAAATTTAATTTTTTTTCTAAGCCAACAAACAATAACTTTAAAAGTTATTGTAAGATATTTTAAATATAGTATTTTATGCTTAATTATTAAGAAGGATATACACACACACTCACAAAATTTAAGTAACACAAATTTGCCAATTCAATTTTTATTAAAGGTTTAGATTCGGAAAAAAACCTTTTTAAACAGGTTTTAATATTTAATTTAAAGGAAAAACAGTTGCCAGCAAAATACATTTTTTTTAATTTTTAGTTTTTTTGTACTTAAAAGCATTTACAAAATTATTGTTTTGTATTGTTTTATATACCTACACCTACATACATACATACATAAAATCATATGTATTAACATTTATTGATAAAGTATTTTTTAGTTTGTTTTTTAACAAATGTTTTTGATATAAATGCAATACATTTTTGTACACAACTGCTTAAATTCTTGAAGCAATTTTTATATATCTACAATATAATTTTTGTGTAATAATTAGCGTAAAATTGTTTAATATTTTTTTATTTACGACTTGATATGACTCAAATACTATTTGATATACATAGGTACAATTATTACTTAAAGATACATATTTTTTAAAAGAGAAAACTATTAACCTTTGTTAAGAAATTATAAAACGATTTTCTGATATACGAGGCAATTAAAAGTAAAATTATTTTTATAGAGGAAATTTTAAAGAAAGGAAATTTTAAAAAGCTGTCCTTTGGTAATCACTAGAGTAGGCAAATTTTGTAAGATATCATTCGTATTGCACTTAAGAAACGATCATCTTGTAATATTACCTTCCTTTCAGGAACACCTTAAATTTAAAATTTTACATTCTAGACAGTTTTCTAAAGAAAATTGTCTTTTCTACGCTGTTTTCTATGGAAAAGTATCTTTTCTATATACAATTTTCTATGGGTAAAGTGTCTTTTTTAGACACTCTAAATAATTGCAAAATTTTTAAACTAATTCTTAATCATGAACACACTGTAATATTATTTATCTTTATATATGTAATTATTTGTCATGTTGAAAAATTATTTAGACTCTTAACTATTTAAATTTAACGCAGTTAAGCTTTAACTGTAGTTAAAATGTTTAAATGTTAACAGTCCTTAGTTGAAAATGTTCATTGCATTTTATATCTAGTCTTCACTTTTTAGCACTTGTCACATTTTAAGTCATGTCTTTAAAAACAATTAAATTTTATAGGAAAGTGTTTTCTTACATCATGACAGTGATTGTAATTATTTATTGTATTTCTAATTCATTTTTTGTATAGTTATGAACAAATAAACATGTAAAATTATTAATTTGTTAAATCGAAATCATTTACAAATGGTGAATTTTACTTCAAGTGACCCAATTTTAAAAATCGATTTGGCCTTAAAGTAATTTGTATAAGCTTTCTTTTGAGAAAAAAAGGCCCAAATTTAAAAAAAACTTAAAAAGAAATATTAAAAAAAAAATTTTTTTTAAATTAAAAAAAAAATATTTTTGAAATGATTGAAGAAATAGCTATCTAAAAAAGTCCTTTGAACAATTTTTGCCAGGACCAATAGGTGAAAGTTGCACTCATTTTAAAAAAACCCTGTATGACCAAAATGTCCAACTTTGACCCCCTCTAACTTCGGCACTTCTAGACTGATAGAGCTGAAAATTTGTGTCTGGCCTACTATCCAATAGTACTAACCTTGGTGCAAATTTCATCCAAATCGGAAGACATCGATTTTTAAAATTGGGTCACTTGACGTGAAATTCCCCAAATGTAAACCAACAAAATACACATGATTGCACTCATGGTGAAATTAAATACCAGGTGACAGCATTGCTACAACAATTACAACAAGGCAAGAACAACAGGCATTTTTCTATATGAAAAACTTTCGTCACTGTCAAAAAGTTTTTTTTTTATATAACTTTTTGACATTTTCAAATTCACCATGAATAATCAGCTGGCGCTACGCTATCACCTAGTATTTAAATTCACCTTGATTGCACTTGTCAAATCATTTTGTCTTCACCACAGTTTTTCAAAATGGCAACATATTAAAGAAAAAATGCGAATAAAAACAATTTTCCCATCAATTCATGGGCGGACAAGACATTTTCCGTTGGGTAAAAAAAAATTATGGAAGAGTTGATCACACAAAAAAAAAAAATAGTTGCCTTGTCAAGACGGGGCAGTATAATACAGGAGTTCAATTCTATTTAACAAGCAAGGGCGTGTACAAGCAAATATAGGTTTATTAGTTTTTATATACATACATACATATGTATATGGAGTTTGAAAATAGTTAGTACAGACAAATTTGTATATATTTTTCGTTTGACATTTAACCATATAAATTCTTTAATTGTGAATTTTATATTAGCGGAGTTCAACATTGAGATATGATGCTCCAGCAACATTATAAATGCAAAATTTCATAGAAATCTGTAAACAATAGACACAAAACTAAACTTTAGGCCATATGCATTTAATGCTGAACTGTGTCAATATCAAAATAACAAACAACAAGAAGCTATAAATTGTTGAATCTGCAATAATTTTAAAACAGTTTATTTTTCCGTGCTAGCTTTCTTTTATTTTCTATATTGTTTACATGTCGCCATATTGGACAAAGAGAGCAATGTAAAACTCGTTCATTGTTGTAAAGCGTGACAATTGTAATAAACTGTAACGGCCATTTTTTAAGACCTAGGCAAAATTTTAGCTGTTTTATTTAATATTTAAAGTTTAAACTAATAGAAATTACAATTTTATTTAAATTTACGTTACATTTAATAGCTAGTCTTTATTACCTTCAAAAAAAATCTATTTTTGATTTCTTTTAAATGGTTAATAGTTGCTCAGACACTCGAAATACATATTTATATACAAAACAAAAATAAAACTTACTAACAAACTTTATACAAACTTGTACATTTTTATTTAAAAAAAAAACAACAATAAATATACATAATTTATATAATATTATAAATATGAATATAATAAAAAACCCACATTTAAATTTTGTAAGTTGTCAGTATTTATTAAACATATACATAAACATAATGTAATAATTCAAAACTGTATTCAAACTATAAATATAACACAAAATAACACTCTCCACACAACAAGAAACCAGAAATCTAAAATACATTTTTTAGATAAATTGAAACATAAAAAAAAAGAAAAAATTTAATTTTTTTAAAATACTTGTAAAAAATATTTTAAATACAATTTGTATTTAAAACTCAAATTTATATATAAAATATACACTTAATACTAAAATTAAATAAACATTTATAAGAAACATACAATACATTATTTTCTATTTATACATATAAACAAAATACATACATAAATATATACTTAATTATACATATATATTTTATTCTTTAAAACATAAAACCCATAAAGGCTATAAAGTACATACTCAATGATTTAAATGAAATTATTGAAAAAAAAAAATATTTCAAATAATTCATTGGGTTTTGTATTTGACAGAAAATGCAAACAAACAAACAAACAAAAAAAATATTAAATTTTATTAACACAAAGTAATTTAACAATTTTTTATATATATTTATATAAAAACAGATAATTTAGTATTTAAGTTAATATAAATATAAATTAAAAGAAAATTTCTACAAAATTATATATTTTTAATATAATTTAAACAATTTCTGTGTGGTAGCTAAACATTTTTTTTTAAATTGTTTTTTATTAAAGTTAAACTTGTTTTCTTCTTTAATAGTTTTAAATTTATTTCCCTCTTTTTCTTAATTTAACTTCTACTTAAAATATAATTTACTCTTCTATAAAATTAAATTAAACATTTATTAAAAATGAAAACAAATTTAATGATAAAAAACAAAAACAAACAAACTCAAATTCATATTAATCAAGTTTATAAAAAACGAAAAGAAAACACACAAAATAAAATTAAATAAAAGAAAAACAAAAAATAATTAATAAAATAATAAAAAAAATCCATAAAAATTGCTTTCGAAAAGTTTAAAATCTAAAAAAAGGAAAATGTGTTTTATTTCAAATAGTCCAGGGACCAAATATTCTCAAGTTCTGGTTCTGTGAGGTTGCTCATAAGGATACAAAGAGAAGAATGATCGTTGAAAACAAGAGATGTCCTGCCCTGTAGAACTATGGTCAGGATGGCGTTTTGTGGTAAGAATGCCACGATTGGGATTAGATAACACTCACATTTTTTGTTAAGTTTTTTATTTTTTATAAAAACACTGAATGAACTGTTGAAGACTGTTATTAATATTATATTTTTTATGTGAAAATTTTCAATAAACTTTGAAAATAAAATAAGAAAGAAAGGCAATTTGAAGCGATTTTTCTCCATGTTGGTGTGTTTTGAAATTTCAAAGTTGACAACGCTTAAAATTAATTTAAGTCCTGTTTCACACTCATCAGTTCTGACTGTCAAGTCAAGTATTTTTCAATGAGAAGGAAAGAGAAAATTATTTAACGGTTTTTTCTTTGAAAGTGGCGATTCTGAAGTATTGAAGCTGTTTTTTTTTTTGTATGCGAACTTTAAAAAAAGAATACGGGAATTTTATGTAGCAAAATTTTTGGTCTCTAAAAAAGGTGCGCCCTCTAGTTGTTACTTTTAAAAACAGAGTCTTGTTTGTTGGTTGTTTTTGTTGTTGTTTGTTTCTGCAACAGAATTTTTGCGTCCTAAGAAAAAGAAGAAGAGAGAAAATTCACGAAGAGAAAGGAAGAGGGACACCCACACATCCGCACAAACAAACAAAAACATCACATCATCATAGCAGCCAGATTTGAATGATTGATATCGTGATTTTGACGATTTTTCCCGAAATTCATCTGGCATCCTTGGTGACAGGGTTAAAATAGAAAATTAAAGGAAAAGAAAATTACACAAAAAATTTCTATATTTGACAGTTGTAAGAGAGAACGTTGCGGACAAACGCATTTTATTAGTGGAGCCGTAAAGACCATAAACGCGGATAAATTACAGAAGAGAAAATTAGTTTGAGTGAAAAACAAATCCAATAAGAATTTTTGGTATAAAGCAAATTAAATTTCTTATAAGAAATTTAAAGACCAAAGCTAAAGTAAACGAGTTAGTTATAAAGCTATTAATGTTTATCAATTAACTTGAATTTTTTTTTACTAAAAAGGAAGAAAGTGAAAAATTCTTTCTTCCTTTTTTTTCTTGGTGGCCAACTTTTTGACACAAAAGACGAAAAATAGTAATTTTCATTTATGGTGTGGTTGGTGCTATAGAGCAGGGTTTGTCTATAACAGTGTTTGTGTTTCCAATAACTTGACTATTCAATGAGGCAACGTGTTGTAATAAAGGTTTTTGTGTACAAGCCCCAGCAGCAGCACACTTGCAATGATGTCAGGCTGCTGTAAATTGCATAAATGGAGCCAGTCATTGAAATTGTTGGTGTGATTAAATAAATGAACACTTTGAAAATAAAAGTAAAACTATAAAAACCTGTTGTTAATAACTTCTGTAGTGAAAATACTATACACATCAACAACAATAAAACAGCATTAGAAGTACAAGAACAAACATGCTTTTGTGAATGGATTTATAGAAATAAAGGAACAAAAAAAACGAAAAAAATCAATAGTGGTCTCATTTTTTTATTTGTGAAAAGAAAAAACAACAATACAACTAAAGTAATAACAATAAAAAAATAAAAGAAAATTCAATAAAAAAATAAAATAACAACAAATTGAACATATAAAATCAAAAATAATTTCAAGTATAAAACAAAATTCCTTTACCCCTGTCTCTTTTGTCTATGTATGACTCAATAAATTGTACGCGAAAAAAAAATCCCTAAACAGAAATAACAACAACTGCAGTAGCATTTGAATTGTCAAAGAAGAAACAAAAGAAAAAAAAACAGTAATAAAAAGCCGTTAGTTTACGTTTCTTGATTTCACTTTCTTGTAAATTAAATAACGCGTGTATTTTTTTTGTAATAAGCGAGTGCGTGAGTGTGTAATTAATTTCAAGTGTTTTAAGATTGTTTTTTAATTATAACGAATGTGTGGCCATTAATTATAAACGCCCGTTATTGTCCCCCTATCATTAAACATTTTGGTGGCTTGAAACCATGAAAAATCCCAAGAAATATGCTAAACTACCCCAAGATTTAGATTTAAGTTTTCAAGAACAATTAGACGCTGTGGACACTGCTGTTGTCGATGATTTCAATCTAAGCGGTTCCGGTTTAGACGAGGACGACGATAATATATTAGACGATCAGGAGGACGAAGACGAGGACGACGAGGAGGAAGACGAAATTGTTTTAGCCACAGCAGCAGCTGCTAGTCTCACCGGTTCCGGTGGTGGTATACGTTTGGCAAGTGCCACGGCTGCGGCTAGAAAACAACAGCTAAATCGCAAGGTGTTGGCCGGTTTGGGCAGAGATAGTATTATAGAGGTAAGTGCAAGAAATATTTTTTGGTTATTATTTTTGGTTTGGTTACCTATTTTTATTTAACCAAAATTGATTTTATAAAACAAAATTCTTAATTTTGTAGGAAGCTTAAATTTATGTTTGGTATAAGTCACCGATCGTTAACATTTTTTTTTTACCATTTATATGGCTTCAAAATCTAAGATTAGTGATGTACATATGCCTTTTTGGCAATACATATTGACTATTAAAACTAAACAGTTCTCAAGGTCATATAATTAAACACTATTTTATGAAGAATAGGTATTATTGAATTTTAAAAACTTCCATTTTTAAATTAAATATGTATCTACTTCTTTTACAAAGATGTATATGTATGTAGATATAAAAGATATATCAAATGAAAGGTGGAATGTTTTCTATTGATCACTTGATATTTTTTATACCATTATATCGATGAATTTTCGAAATAACGGGAATTTTGTAAAAAAAATCCGACTAAGAATAATAAGTACATTTTTTGCAATTAATGGGTTAATAAAATCGGTCATGTTATACATCGTGTGAGAGGTATTTCAGAGCACTTTTAAATGATATATATATTGCCCGGATCAATTCAGAAATCGCAGAGATATAGTAATATACATATATATGAGTTTTAAAGCTCTATAACATCAATACCGAAAGCTTCTTGCCCATAAAAGCTTTTTGAAATGAACATGTTTTTGACTTTCAGCCAATGGTGTTAAGTTCCAGTTTAAGAATTAATTAAAACTAAAAAAAATTTTGGACATTTTTTCGTAATTTTAATAAAAGTTTTTTACTATTTGTAAAAAAGTTCTAAAAAATATTTGTCAAAAAGTGAATTTTATTTTCAAAAAGATTTTAAATTGATTAAGTATATTTTTTACACATAAAATTATTAATTTTGAATAAATAAAAAAAGTAGTAGATTTTTAGCACTATGTATGTATTTTCAGAAAAAGTACTAAAAAACTATGTATTCAAAACACGAAAATTTTCCCTTTTTTCTACTAATAACTGCCCCTATTGCGGTTCACAACTTTTTTAATAATTTGGTCGTCTTTCATAAATCGGTATTGCCATTCACAACTTAAATGTAGTAGAGTTAATGTAGAGTTAAAGTCGGGTTGACTGACAGACGACCAAACTTAGTTGAGTTGAGAACGGCAATAGGGGCAAACGTTTTTATTTATAAATTTTATAATATTAGCAGATTTTGAAAAAAGTAGTAGAAATACTACTTTTATAAAAATTAAAATTATTTTACTATTTTCATAGGTAGGTATATTCAAAAGTATTTTTATTTCATTGCAAATAAATTTTTTTTGTACCTATAAATCCATAATTTCGTGGAACACATTTTATACAGTATGTAGGTATTTCGCTTTTAAAATTTTTAAGTTGATTTTTTTTTTAAATTTTAAAAATTTCTAAATCTTTTTAAATTGTCTAGAAATGTTTACGTTTATAAAATTTCTCATTTTGCAACATATTCAAAATAGTAGTAGAAATACTACTTTTTCGAAATGAACATTTGATACACTTTAAGAGGATTTTCTTAAGTTGTTAACATTGTGGAAATAATTTTCATAGCATTTTTAGTATTTTTATTTAATTTAGTACTATTTTCAAAATAGCACTGAAACTAAGAATTAAAAAAAAATTTCCAATGATTTTGGAATTAAGATTTTTAAAAAAGTAGCAGAAATACTACTTTTTTTAAATGAATATTAAATCCCAAAAATACTATTTTTGTAGTTAACATTTTGGAACAATTTCCATAGCATTTTTATACTTTTCATGTAATTTTGTATGATTTTCAAAAAAGTGCTAAAAAACTATGAATTTTGAAAACTAACTATTTCAATCAAATTTAACTTTTTTGCTTGAAATTGATTTTATGTATTAAATTAATGATTTTAAAAGTGTTAGTAAGTAGGTATATACTAGATACTTTTTTCCAAAAGATAATAAAATGTCTACACATGATTTCTCATGATTATAATGCTTAAACCGTTCTGGGATTATTTGTTTCTATACAAAAAACGAAAGTATTTAACGTTTATGGACCTATTTTCTTCTTAAGATTTTGTTCCTTTGAGAGACCTTTAATTTAAAGAAAACTGATTGCTTTTGACAACAGCCAATTTGTATTATTTACCCTGTTGTATTGCTTAAACTCATAGTTAAATAATCCTTAAGGATATAAGTAGATTATTAAACTTTTTCCAAATAATTCGGTTAATTTATTTAAAATTTAAATACCTATGTATTGGCATTTCTTGTATTGTGATTTTCTTTTCAACTTATTTTAAATTTTATTAAGAACTTTTGTTATTTCTAACATAAGTAGTTTGTTTGTATTTCTTTGGACATAATTTTCGATTACAGTAGTTTTCCGATTTAACGAACGTATATGTTGTCAGGCCAGTTCGTTAAAGTGAATTGTTCGTTATATGCAGTACTAACTTAAAAGTGGGTTTTTGTCATGTGAATAATTAAAAAAATCATAAAATTGTTTATAAAATTATATTTTATAAAAAAATGTATTTATTTAACAAAAACAAAAAAAGGAACAATTCATGTCACATTTAGAGTTACATATACAAAAAACTTAAATAAAAGGCAATTCTTTTATAAAAGTAAAAAAAATCTATTTATAAAAACGATTTAGCAATGTTTGTTTTTTTGGTATGGAATGCCATACCTATTTTTAAATCTGGTCAACCACCCGTGGCTGGCATTGAAATTGCCACCATATAATTTTTTATGAATTTCCTTGGCTTTGAATTGTAAAATTGCACCAGTTATGGGATTATAACAACGCCGCTGTCTTTGAAACCAAGAAAAGAGCCGGTTTTCCATTATGGGGAATTCACCCTGTTTAATAGCCTTTCTATTTTTGCTCCCAAAATTTGTAGATTCCGCATTTTTCAGAAGATTCTCCTTAGATTTTAAAATGGTACAAATTGTGGATTTTTTTATACCATACTTTTTATATAAATCTGTTACACGTAAACCATTTCGATGATCATCCACAATTTTTAGTTTATCTTTTAAACAGAGTCTTTTTCTTGTACTCATGATGTTTACGTTAGAAAGGAATACACATAACTAATCATCATATTTTAAAAAACAAACAAAAACATCAAAAGAAAACAAAAAAAAACACCGCTTAAAACAACGGTAAATTTTTTTACAACATAGTTTTTTTTGGTAATTTTGTGAAATGTTCATTCAAATAATTTTATTAGTATTTGTTCGCTAAACTGAGACAAAAAATAATTTTTGTTCGTTATATAAGGAACTCAATAGAAAAAATTGGTCTGTTCGTTAAACGCGATTTTCGTTAAAACGAATGTTCGTTAAACCGGAAAACTACTGTATTAAGGAAATGTTATTAATTCCCCAGATGCTTACTCACAACAAAGTCAATAAACCTAATTTCCTTTTTAGATTTATTTTGTCATTTGTATCAAGCAAAACCTTTTTTTGCTTGATTTGTTTTTAAATAATCTTAAGATTTTTTCTAGTATTTAAACTGGAAAGTTAACTGTAAGGGAAATAATTATAGGTATACTGAGGAAATAAAACAAAAAATAAGCTTTATTTTGCTTTAAAAAAAAGTTTTGTAAAGTATTTGAAAATTTAACAAAAGAAACTTGCCTTCAAATGTTAACATCATTGAAGTAGTTCTTCGAGGGCTTAAAAACTTATTTACACTACTACTTCTATGACCAAAAATTTAACCACATAAAATAACATTTATTTTTTTAAAAGGGGAGTACAAAAGTCTGCCTAAATTGAAAGCGATCAATGAAAGTCTAGTAAAGTTCATACCAACAACGCTCACCCCCCACCCATCCCATTACTAAATGAAAGGGCTGTCATCAGCAACTGTCTTACTTAATGTATACATTATTCTTACGCCCGGCTACTAAATAATAATTGATGGTTTCGCAATAATGACAATCAATAATCCTCTTAAAACTGTAGTTGGTTGGCTGTTAGCTTGGTTGTGGCTGTGGCCAGTACTCTGCCCGTTTAACTGACTGTCAAACTGGCGCAAACTAAAAATGTAAAAATAGTTTTCTTAACATTTTACCAACAAATTTAGAAAAAAAAATAAATTTGAAAACAAAGCAATGTAGCAAAATATTTAATAAGCTTTTTATAGTTTGACATGAGAACAGAAATGAAAATCCTTTGTAAATATCCTACAGCTGTGTGTATATATTTACACAAGTGCTAAAACAAAGCTGCAACATAGAAACCATTCGAAGCATTCAATCATTTATTCTGTACTAAGGAATAAAATAAATAAATTGTAAAACGAAAAAGTTTTCTTGTAACAACTTAGCCCATCCTTCTGGTTTTTGCAAGCCACTACTGGATAGATAATGTCATATTACAGAACTTGAACAGAATTAGAACATAATTAGAACAGAACTATATCAGACCTAGTAAACAACCTGAAAAGAACTAGAATCTTAACTAGAACAGAACTAGAACAGAACTAGAACGGAACTAGAATATAACAGAACTAGAATCTGAACTAAAATCTGAACTAGAATCTCAACTTGAATCTAACCTAGAATCTTAACTAGATTCTTAACTAGATTCTCAACTAGAATCTAAATTAAAATCTCAACTAGAATCTAAATTAAAATCTCAACTAGAATCTGAAAGAGAATCTGGACTAGAATCTGAACTAGAACCGATTAGAGCTAAATTGGTGATAACAAAATTCATGGTTGGATACCTACAATGGGAGTTAAACTAAGCCTATATAAAGAGGTAAGATTGGAGCTAAACTAAGACTATATAAAGACTTAAAATTAGAGCTATACTAACCCTTAATCGAAGTTTTAGGCCCTAATTTTGTAAAACACAACGCCACAATTTTCGAAGCGTTGCGTTAAATGAAATTTTGCAAATCACGGCGTTCAAGCAAGTGATTGTTTGCGTTGTAACAGCTGATTCTTACGTTGTTCTTGTTAATACAACTGTTTGAAATTGTGTATTTTGTGAAACGCAACGCTCAATTTTTTTTCACTTGCGTTATCAAATTTAACGCCTCCATTTTCTTGGCGTTAGTTTTAAAAGTTGAATTAAAATATAATTAAAAAACAAAATTATTCAATTGATTTAATATTTTATAGGAACTTTATTAATACGTACGAGGTAAATAAATGTATACAAACATATTCATTTATTATAAAATACTGCTAAAATTTTTCTTAGGACGAAAAAAAAACCACAACGGCAGCTTACTTTGAATTGTTGATAGCTGAAATGTAAAAGCATCCAGATGTGGTTCGGGGAAAGCCTAATTTTGGCAGCTCAAAGGCAACCGTTGATAATAATGTTGATAGCTATTCAATCTTTCTCTTTATCTCGTCTTCAGCCGTAAGATTAAATTTTATGCATTCTTTAATGACGCCACTAACATTGGACTGTGGAAGAGATGTTATAAGCGCATTCCCAATTCCCTTCTGATACCCTCCCGTTGCCTAAAACCTTATTGTTGTTGCAAGTTTCGCTTCTTTTGAAATAGCTGTCACACGATGAGGTTCCTTTAGAAAGGAAAGTAATATACATATTATATATGGAAACGTTTTTTTGTTCATTCGAAAGTTCATCTGAAATCTTTAAAAAGTAAATTAAAAATATTGTAAATTTTACAATTTTACTTACTTCATATTCTTTAAATTCATGATGGTGGTAATAGAGCGCAATTGGGTTTTTACAATAGATATGTCTATGACGCTTAAAGAATCTTCATCATCCGAAGAAGAAGACATATCCGTAAGTGCGAACATTTTTTATAACCCTTTTTATTTTTATATTTATAGTTATTTGCTTTAAAAGCTTTTTTCTTCACAATTTGAAATATTTTCTTGATAAATAACAACATTAACCACGCAATGATTTGACAGTATTATAACGTCATATTTCTGCGTTAGCTAAACGTAATGATGCAGTGATTTACAAAATTTCATATTTTTGGTGATGTGTTCGCAAAAGCGTAGGTGATGCGTTTTACGCAAGTGATTTAAAGGCCTTTTATAGGCTTTGTATAGTGATATTTGCTAAGGTCCCTTGTTTGTCTTATTTTCCCTGACGATTGTATCATACTTTTCAATTAGGCCGCTTTAGCCTGTATTTCTCTGTGTATCACTGTGACGGTGGCGGGGTAAATATTTTGTTGTTTTATTTCTATATATACATACATATTACATCATTTCAATCGATTTTTGATATTCAATTGATTTTATATAAAGTTTTTTTTGTATATCCTAATGGTTTGTTGATGTCAAATAAAAATTACTTACACACAAAAAAATGGACGATTTATAAGTTTTAAACAAGGATACACTACAGCGGGGATGGAAGCATGTGAGATATAAAATGGGCGTACAATATGGAAGTAAAAAAATTAGGAAACGATTAAAATGGCTGCTCAGCTAAATATTTAAAATGTGGCAATTTTTAAAATGCATTTCCTAAATACCTGTTGCTTTTTAAACTAGAATACTCCAATACTTTTAAAGCATACGATACTTAGCAAAAAAAAAAAAATATACCTAATATGTGTAAAATATACTGAAAACATTACAATTGCATTGTATTTACCATCCCTGCTCTATAGTAAACAAACACTCTCCCTCTCTCACCCGTACATTTTTGAGTACAATTATAACAGAACACCATCTCTTACAACAAATACAAAAATATAAAAAAGGTTTGTTTACAAAAAAACACACAATAACAAGAAAGAAAAATAAAAATGGAGGCGTTTTATACATACCTATGCAGACCTTCGACGTTCATATCGAATTTTTACAATAAACACAGGAAAACTTATGACCTGATATATTTTATTGTTGTTTTGTATAGGTCTATAGTAGGTACATTGTTTTATAATAGTTAAAAAAATGTTTTTACTTGATTTGTTTTTGAATAAACTTTTACAACAGAATTTTTTAATGTCACCAAACACAAACACAGTTCTGTTACAGTAAGGGAAATAATGAAATGCTAGATTTTTTTTTCATGAATACCTACATAAATAGTTTTGGTTTTTTGCTTTTGTTTTTAGATAATCTAAACAAAAGCAAATCATTAGTATGTTTAAATTAAAAAAATACTTTAGTAAATAATTTTATTCTATTTTCTTCGACCTTTTTTATGATTTTTATTAAATACTAGCTAAAACCCGGTGTGCTTCGCTACCCGTATTTTTTAAAATTAACTTTGTATGGGAGGTACCACGCCCACTTAAAATTTCCAAAAAAAAAGTAGCCTATAGCTCCTTCCAGACATACAGAAATATACTGTGAAAATTTCAAGCAAATCGGTGATTTTTAAAATTAACTTTGTATGGGAGGTACCACGCCCACTTAAAATTTCCAAAAAAAAGTAGCCTATAGCTTCTTCCAGACATACAGAAATATACTGTGAAAATTTCAAGCAAATCGGTGATTTTTAAAATTAACTTTGTATGGGAGGTACCACGCCCACTTAAAATTTCCAAAAAAAAGTAGCCTATAGCTCCTTCCAGACATACAGAAATATACTGTGAAAATTTCAAGCAAATCGGTGATTTTTAAAATTAACTTTGTATGGGAGGTACCACGTCCACTTAAAATTTCCAAAAAAAAGTAGCCTATAGCTCCTTCCAGACATACAGAAATATACTGTGAAAATTTCAAGCAAATCGGTTCAGCCGTTTAGCCGTCTATAGACTTCAAACTAATAATAATAAACATAACGACACACATTCACTTTTATATATATAGATAATTAAATAATTAAAATAACTCCTGAAGAAGATTTCCAAAGGAAATCGAAATATCGATTTAATTACATATATGTATATAAAAATAAAAAAATCTTTTATAAAAAACAAAAAAGTGACATCAAGCTTAAAAATTATTTAATAAAAAAAAAAATACTTTGGAAATCTTTAAACAAAATTTTAAATTTAATGACAGATTTAAATTATAGACACTTGTTCCATAACTTGGCCCTTTGCAATATTAGCAGCACTGTATTATAACTACTATTGGTTATGGCAATGTGTATTGAAGTATATTTCTGTATAATGTGTGTGTGTTTACAAGTGTGTAACTATAATTGTAAAATGTTGTCAATAATCCAAAGGATTTACTATTTATATCGATAGGACTGTAAATTCAAATACACGCACAAAGATATGTAGATACATTTATTCGTGTATAAACATGTAGGTATGTACTTTCAAATGCGGTCGATAAGCTTAATGAAAAACCTAGACACAGCAATATATGTAGTACATATAATCAGCACACACTCTCTTACAATTTCATTAAAAACATGCAGTTTCTAGCAAAACAAATGAACACCTAACCCAGCAAACAATTTGTGAGAAAAATCTTGAATTTCATAAAAAATCTTTGTATTATAGCGAATTCTTAGATTATATGATCTTAGGCAAATTGAAATGCCTGCTGGGTTTTCTATATTTTATGTACTTAAAACCATTTTTCTACACCTGCTTAATGTGTCCATTACAAGTTTGTTAATGTAGATTTGCCAACATACTGAATTACTATGTGTTATTTTGCCATAACTTTTCATTTAATTCGTTTGCTAACTTTTATTTCAATTCCATTGTCGCTTTTATTTTTTCCCGTTGTTAATACTTTTGATTTGAAAGCAGCGTTCAAAAGCCATGCCAACAAACTATAAATTAATGCGGCAACAATATTTTAACAAGTGCCATTGTAAAGAATAGTTTTTTATTTAAATTAATTAAAATCGATTTTTTACTATATTATTCCTACCATTATTTATTTAATTTTGTAGCTTAACATGTCATTTAAAGCAATGTGAAATAAAAATAAGCATCAAAGCACAAACAACAAAAGGAAAAAAGTTTTCCAAAAAGTTTACAGTTAAACGTAATATTTTTTCCTAAAAGTTAAAAAAAAAAATTGTTAATAAATAATTTAAAATGTCAACTATTCAGTGACGATAGGAGTTGGTTGTAGAAAATTTGCTTAGTAAAAAACTGTATAACAATTTTTTTAAGTGTATAAAAGTTTTATTTAAGTGTATAAAAGTTTTATTTAAGTGTATAAAAGTTTTATTTAAGTGTATAACAATGTTATTAAACTGCATAACAGTTTTAAGAAGCTTTACAACAGCTTTAAGAAATTGTAACAGGGGTAACAAACTGTATAACAGTTTTAAAAAAACTACAAACGTTTTATGAAACTGTATAAAAGTTTTAGGAAACTTTTAAGAAACTGTATAACTGTTTTAACAACTATGTGTATAACAGTTTTATTAATTATATAACAGTTTTAATAAACTATAACATTTTGTTAGCTGCGTTTTGGGAGGAATGATTATGAACAAATCTAGTTTACCGACGCAGCTCCGAATAAAAAAGTATGTAGGGTGATAGAAAATTGAAAAATAAGAAGAAAAAATAAAATAAAAATATTGGCGCAAACGCTTGGTTTTCGAGTTATGGACGTTTTCAGTTTTCATAGAAATATGTGATTTGGCTGAAGTTCAGCTTAAAGGGCAACGAAAAAAAAAATAAAAAATATGCCACCCAATTCAGAATAAAAAAAGAAAAAAACCAAATTTAAAATTTAAGGGGGCTGAGGCCCGTGGAGCCGCCTGAAACCAAAAAACTGCCTCGCACGACGCAGCTCCAAATAAAAAAACTATGTAGGGTGATAGAAAATTGAAAAATAAGAAGAAAAAATAAAATAAAAAAATTCAAACGCTTAGTTTTCGAGTTATGGACGTTTTTAGTTTTCATAGAAATATGTGATTTGGCTGCGGCATGGTCGAGAAACATTCTTTAAATGCATTACTTGCACCGGCATCACAATTGGCAAATTGAGTGTTCAAAAAACCAAGAAACTTTTTGCTTTTAAGAGAGATCCCGATCAAACATATAAAGATAAGTTGTAATAAAACAACTATCAGGAGTGCCCAAAAACTGCTTATGTAAGAGCAAACACCAATACATTTAAATAAAAACTAATTTTTATTCAGTATTTTTTGTTGTAAAAGCCAATACATACAAAGAAACAACACACTTTTTTAAATGGTATCATACGTTAAATAAAAACAAAATCTACATTGACGATCGCAGTCACCAAAAGAGCACCAAGAGTATAGGGCTTGGGCACTTCTGATCTAGATAAATTGATCTAGAAAGCTTAAACAACCAAGTCACGTTTGGCTCTGGAATGACTCGATCAGACTTCTTACAATGACAACACAATCATCAATGAGTTTCTTATATGGAAAATCTTCTGCGACGTTACACATAATCGAGATTTCCTCAAAGAAGATACATTTTCTTTTATAGAAAAGCTTCCAATATCAAATGTCTTATCTAATTTCAATCTTGTTTTAACTGCATTTCTATCTCTTATCTCTGTGACCTTATTTAAGCACCACATTTTCCTATTTCTTATGCCCTAGTGGTGTCGCATTTCCCTGAGTTACTTAAGAATTCCATTTATAAACTTAAGCAAACAAATATATGTATGTACATGCTATTGCTTATGACATGTTATATTCGCTGTTCACACTTTTTCGAAATGTCAAGCATTTCGTTAACCATTAAACACACTCCAACACCCCATAACTCGTTACAACGAACCACATACATAAAAAGTACGTTGATGCTTAAGAAAATTTTTGACAGCTGAGATAACTTCTGGTTGTTTTGTTGCTGCAATAGAAAATGCATGTTCCTGGGGAAAAGCAAAAACAAAAAACATTTTTCTAGTTTGTAGTAATTTTGTAAAAATTGACTTTAGAAAATCACGTACTGTACAAAAACAAATAAAAAAGAAAAGAAGAAATTTCAAACTTCATGTATGGAACAACTCTAAATAAGGACTTGGTTCCAACAACCAGCAACAGCCAACACTGTGATTAATGGTTTGTTTAACAATTTGAAAAATGGCTTTAGCTAGAGTGACATTATTACCATTATGTTGTTGTATTCGACCATTCTTTCTACTTTCTGGTTTATGGTTTATTTTTCGGGTTCTTAAATTTCACAAATTTTATGCTTTTCTTTTTTCTCTCTTTATTTTTATTTTTTTTTTTTGCTGCTGTTGGGTCGTTTATTTTCTCAATGTTCAGCACTTGAGTTTTATGTTGAACTTTGCTAAAGCAACATTGATAATAAAAAGGCCATTTCTAAGGATATTGATGGGGTTTATTTTATTTTCTTTTCTTTTTATTTTTTAGCGTTAACATTGCTTGTTAATGGCGTATTGTTCGTTCGTTCGTTTATTCGCTTGTAAGAAGATTACACAATCTTCATATTATAAACTCCTTTAAGTATGCAATGGCCTTTTGAAAGAAAGAAAAGAATCCTATTAAAATATATTTATGTATAATAAAATCTAAAAATATTGTGTGTGTAATTATTAAAATGAACCAATCCATTGGTACCGCGTGCCCAGCCCTTAAAGAAATTAGCATTTATGTTGGGCAAGGTTAGGCCGGGGCTTGTTTGTTTGTTTCTTATTCTTTTTAATCTTTATTTCCCTATAATTTGTTATCGGTTTGTCCCTTTTTTATAGTAATTTTTTATTTGTTGTTTGGTTATTTAATCAATTATGTTTATCAATTTTGTCAATCTTGAAGAAATTATTAAAATAAGGGTTTGCTTTTAATTTGTTTTTAGTTAACAAAGCAAACTTAATCAAATTAAATTTGCTTGAAAGATGAAAAGCTCAAAATATTCTACTTTAAACAAACATACTTATTATAAATAAATTAACCTTCCTTTAAGTATTCTTTTGCTAATAAACACTTAAAAGCCCACGAGTATATTTCAAAAACACTCATACACAAATAAAAGAAAATTAGTTAAGGGAATAAAACAATTCTTAAGCAATATTATAAAAACTTAAGTTGACAAAAAACTTTTGTTTTATGGAATAAAACCAGGACAACATAACGATTGTTTGATGAAGTTAAGTTGGGATAAAATCAGGATAACTGCACGATTGTTTGATAAACTTATTAAGGAAATAGAACCATAATAACTGCACAATCGTTTGATGAACTTAAGATGGAATATACCACGATTGCTTAATGAACCTAAGATGGAATAAAAGGATCAAACCACAATTGTTTTATCAACTTAAGTTGGAATGAAACCACGATTGTTTGATGAACTTAAGATGGAATACAACCAAGATTAAACCACGATTGTTTGATGAACTTGAGATGGAATAAACCCAGAATCAAACCGCGATTTTTTGATGAGCTCAAGATAAAACAAAACCAGGAGCAAGCTACGATTGTTTGATGATCTCAAGTTGGAGTAAAAGCAATATCAAATTACGATTGTTTGATGTACTTAAGATGGACTCCAAACCAGAATCAAACCACGATTTTTTAATGAACTTAATATGAAACATAACCAGGATTGTTTGATAAACTTAGGCTGGATTGAAACCAAGATAAATCTACGATTGTTGGATAAACTAAAGTTGGAATAAAGCAGGATAAATCCACGATTAATTGATGAACTTAAGATGGAATAAAACCACGATTGTTTGACGAACATAAGATGGAATGCAACCAAGATTAACCCTCGATTATTTGATGAACTTAAGGTGGAATAAACCTAGAATTAAACCACGATTGTTTGATGGACTGGAGATGGAATAAACCTAGAATCAAACCGCGATTTTTTGATGAGTTCAAGATAAAACAAAACCAGGAGCAAGCTGCGATTGTTTGATGATCTCAAGTTGGAGTAAAAGCAATATCAAATTACGATTGTTTGATGTACTTAAGATGGACTCCAAACCAGAATCAAACCACGATTGTTGGAGGAACTTAATATGAAACATAACCAGGATTGTTTGCTAAACTTAGGCTGGATTGAAACCAGGATAAATCTACGATTGTTGGATAAACTTAGGCGGGATTGAAACCAGGGTAAATCTACGATTGTTGGATAAACTAAAGTTGGAATAAAGCAGGATAAATCCACGATTAATTGATGAACTTAAGATGGAATAAAACCATGATTGTTTGATAAACTTAAGCTAAAATAAATCCACTAAAATATAAAACCCAAGTTAAAATAAAACCATATTTAAGAGTCAAACTTGTGAATGAGTAAAACCATAATTAAGATTTTATTTTGAGTTTAATTAAAACTACGTTTAAGAGTTAATCTTAATGTTCTATAAACATGTTATTGAGAATTCCATATCTGTGGTTTCTTTTTAATTCTCATTAAATGAAACCGAGTTTTTTTTCCCTTAGCAAATGTATTGTAATTTCCTAAATTCTCATAAAGAAACCTAATTTTTTTTTTTTTTTATAAATAACATACTCCTACTTAAAACCATAAACACAAAAAAGTTTGTGATTTATTTACAGTGCAGGAAGCCTAAATTTATATACCAACAATTGAAACTCATTTACATACACACACATACAGCCTTAACAAAAACATTCCTGTCACAATTGTGATAAAATTTAAATTACCAGGCAAAAGTATATCTGCTCATTTTCCCAAACACTTGCTGTTTATTAAATATTTAAATATTTATATATTTTTTGCGATTTTTCCTGTATTTTTTTTTTTGTGTAAAATGTCTGTAATTTGTATGTGTTTAGTCATAAAAAACAAAATGAAATAAGAATCAGCTAACAGCAACAAGCTAAATATGTACAACAACACTATTAAGCCAACAACAACTACATGGAGGGGCTTGAAATGAAACACATGAGAAAACACTAACAATATGCTCATTTTTTCCATCGTACTTACATATTTTATTCAAACATTGTGAGTTTGTTTTTTGTTTTGCCAACGGGGGACTCTTAACACATTGACAAAAACAGCTCCAATAAACAAAATAATACAACAAACACATAACAGCAACAGCAACAACTACAAGACTCAATCACAGTGGGGATACTTTAGGGTCCTTACGAGTGTGTGTATTCCCATACTCTGTTATGTAATCTCCCTTTCCAAACGGTTTAACTACAGTTGCAAACAGAAATAAACTTTGATTTGGTTTTCCTTTTTTTTACACCAACAGTTTTTTCATTCATTTTCCTTTTACTCTCTTATTGCTTTTGTTTGTTTCTGTTGTTTTCTTGCATTTTTTCTTCTTGTATAATTTATATAATTGTTATCTTTAGTTTTTGTTGTTGTTGCTTTCCGTCACATATTGTGTGAGTTTTTGTATGTGTAGTGAATTAATTTGCAAATTTATTTTGACTTTTTTTTCATTTATTATGTGAAAAAAGTGCGTTAAATCCAAATTATGCCGCAGGGTGTTTTCTGTAAAGTTGTAAACACATTGAAACAAAATAAATTGTGTTTTGAGAAAAGATTTTAATTTTAAAATCAAAGAACTAAAATTTCAAAAAAATAAATATGAATTAGGTTAAACTTAAGGTTTTACAAAACTAAGTTGAAGCGGTAAACTTTAGTTAAACTAAAACTAAGTTTAAGCGGTAAACTTTAGTTAAACTAAAACTAAGTTTAAGAGCTAAACTTGAGGTTTCTCAATAAACTTTAGGAGCTAATCCTAAGTTGTAATAAAACTAAGTTTAAGAGTTAAACTTAAGGTTTCCCAATAAACTTTAAGAGCTAATCTGAAGTTGTAATTAAATCACGATTTATTTAAAAAATTTAAGGTGGAAATAAAGCAGTAGCTTAATTGATTAGCACGTTGGTTCATTAGGCATAAGTTGGTATTCGTTGCTTGGGTTCGATTTCCAGCAGATGCCACTTAAACAACATCAGTTTCTGATAATTATTAGTTTTCTTCTATCTATCATAACTAATATTTATTACAGCGCCCTCCTTCGGTGGTATAGCATTCAAACGCCAACGAAGTAAAATAATTAAATAAAGGCTATAAATCAAGCTTTGATCAATGCGCCTACTCACCACAAGGGGCACTGCAGTACTGGGGGCTAATTCTGGCAGTCGTATACGATCGAATATTCTTTGCATTCATCACTACTCGTGCTTCTTGGGCTAAACCATCTCATTAACCACTCGCTTCGTTATCTTACAAATGGAGCTTTGACATATTCCGATTAAAAAGTCATTTCCACCTGAATGTTGGAAGCCTCCAGACGCCAGAAGAGATAAAGTTGCACCTAATTGAATTTTCGGAGGAACTTTTGTAGAAAGGTGCCCTTCGAACTCCAATTCGCTAAGAACATAATTAATAGCTTCTTTTGTCAAACGAAAATGTTTTTTAAAGCTGTAAAAGATTATAAAGTCAAAAATTTTAAAACATATACATACATATGTACAAATGTATATATTTCGATCACGACTGCCAGAATTAGCCCCCTGTACTACTGATAAACAGAACGCGCAATTACAGTGTTGTCATATGAAAAGCTTTTCTCTACTTTCGCCACCTATTTTTCTTCTAACTAATCCACGATTAATTGATAAACTTAATTTGGAATAAAAGCAGGATTACTCGTGGACAAACTTCAGTTGGAATAAAAGCAGGATAAATCAACTTATGATTGATAAACTTAAGTTGGAATAAAAGCGGGATAAATCAACTTATGATTGATAAACTTAAGTTGGAATAAAATCAGGATTAATCCACGATTTATTGGAAAACTTAAGTTGGAATAAAAGAAGGATAAATCCACGATTGCTTGATAAATTAAGGCTGGTATAAAAACAGGACAAATTCACGATTTATTGTTTGATAAACTTAAGTTGGAATAAAATCTCATTCGAGATTTTCAATATTGTTTAATTGGGGCTACTTGAAAGATTAATTTTCTCATTTTATTAATTTAGACTTCTTACTACATCTTTAGTATTCTTTTTTATATAATCTCCTTGAGCTTTTGTGCGTTACAGTTACAGTTATTCGCCAACAGCATTAAACCTCCCACCACTTCAACATTTCACCCACATAGAGTGACACATTTCTGCGTAACTCCTTGTACATTTGCAGCAACAAATCTCAACTTGTTGTTGAAACACTCAACCATATTAGATGTGTTGCTGCATGAACTGTCGTCAACTGTTGTAACTAGTGGTATTGCAGTGGTGGCTCTTTTTGGTTGCAAAACCTTGGTTGATAGTTGAAAGTCAAACATTACGTGGCTTGTTTAAGGGGTTTGCTTAGGTTGCTGCATTAAGTTGCTTGTGGATACATTTGTATTTAAATAAATCTCTTTGCTTATATTTCTAGTTATGAGTTTAAAATCTACTATGTGAACAGAAAAATCCTAGTGAATTCTAGTTATTTATTAGTTTGTTTTACCCTAAAACTTTTGCTTTAGTTATGAGTTTTTTTTTTGCCCGTTAACATTTGTACAACAAAATTCCATTAAAACGCCCAAAAATTAGTTGTAGAGATTTTGAGTTTGTTTCTATGGGCAAAAAGTTAAAGCTAAAATTATTACAGTATGACTACAACATACGAGCAAGTATGTGAAATTTTAGTTAAAAAAAAAAGATATTTTTTGTGCGCGAATTTGTAATAAAGTTTAATTTAGTATAGCGCAAGTTTTTGTAGGTGAACACTAAAAGCTGTAAGATTAAAGTTAGCTAAAAGTTAGGTAAATAGTAATTTTGTAAAGCTTTCAGTTAAATAAATTTCTAGAAAAGTATTTAAATTTATTTTGAGGAAATGTTGAAATTAAACACTTTATGGATTTGTATAAAAGTTGAAATAAGAAAGACATCATTGACTTATAAACAAGAGAATTGCTGGAATTAGGATTGTGTCTTAAACTTGCATATCTTTAACTAAGGTTTTGTAAAACCATGTTGGTGATTTAAACCTAAATCGTGGATTAAGTCTTCAAATAGACTTTTATCAAATTTTTTAATTTTAACTTAAGCTTATCAACTAATTTTGGTTTAATTTCATCTTAAGTTTATCAACTAAACGTGGTTTAATTTCAACTTAAGTATATCAACTAATTGTGGTTTAATTTCAACAAACGTTTTTTGACAATTACGGTTTTCTAAAGAATTGATTGTGATATAAACTTGACATCTTATATATTCACAATTAAGTGTTAAACTCGGGGTTTTAAAAATGATGGGCAAGAATTAAACTGAAGATATTCTAAACCAGGATTAAGCCATAAACTAATGGTAGTAACAAAACCAAGATTAGGAGTTTAACTAGAGATGAAACTGGAGGTTTTATAAATGCTGGATTAAAAATAAATTAAAGGTTTCCTAAAACCAGTATTACGACCAAAACTTATGGTTGCATTAAAGCTTATGAAACCACGATTAAAACTTAAACTAAATGTTTTATTAATAAAGCATTAAGGCCTAAACTGTTCGTTTTTTAAAACCCTGATTAAGACTTCAACTTGTTATTTTACAAAACTCATACAAGAACAAGCCAAACACTCCTTGTAAAATACAATTGATTTGCTAAATTCCATTTCCAACTAAATAATATTAAATTAGAAAACTTTGTGAATTTTTGCTTTCGTCTAACTATCATGTGATTTACTTTAAGCCGCAAAAATTTTAGCTATACTAAAGCCATTATTACATATTCCCAGCATTAGCTTTTTAACCAAACAAAAATAAAAAAACAACTATGAAAATATGCAAACTTTTCACAACAGATACACTATTTTACTAACATTGTCTGCCTGCCCAAAAAATATACATTATTTGACCATAAAATCTTCTTTTATTTTTTAAACAACATATTTTTTACATGTTAGTAAGTATATGTTTTAGATATTTTGGACGGAGAAAAGCTAAAAATAATCTAACTACAAGTTTTGAATAACTAAACTGAACTGAACTAAACTAAAGTTTGTTTTTTATGTATGTATGAGGACCTTCTCTTCCCCCAGCTTCTAAAGCAGGCAGGCAACCAACATGAGTCTTTGTCTCTAGCACTTGAACAACATAAAGCAGCTGGTAAGTTAGGTTTGAAGAGCTTGCGTTTGAGTGTTGGGGAGGACTGAAACGTATTAAGGATACAGTGTAAACCGAGAGAACTAGAACATTAGCAAGGATTATAGTATTGTGGTCTGCTTTACAAATTTTTTCATATGTTTTGATATAGTTTTTTTTATAACTTTTGCATAAATAGATGTGTTGTATACGATAAATGTAGTGAAATACTGAATTTCCATCATTATCCTCCATGTTTTAAGTGTCCTAGTATTTATAGGAGTTTATTTTTTTGTTTCCAGTTCATGTTTTTAGTCCATAAAATAATGAGAATATTATAAAGTGTGAACATGTTTTGAGGTTATTTTTTATAAAAAAAAAAACAAACATTAAATACACGTTTGACTATAAAGAATTTCAAAATTGACCTTATCTTGTGAGTTTTTGTTTTGTTCTTAAAACAATTCATAACACTTATTTTCTTTTGAGTTTAAGTGTTTATTTGCTGGAAATAAATGTGACCTCTTCAAAGCGATCTAAATATGTAAATGAAATAACACAATTCAAAAAAAGGATTGGAGTTTTATTAATCATTTAATTAAAGTCCTGGTTTTATTTGGCTTGATCCTGGTTTTATTCCAACTTAAGTTTATCAAACAATCGCGGATTTATTCTGCTTTTGTTTTGACTTAAGTATGTTAATCAAGTGTGGAAAAATCCAAATTTTTTCCAACATAAGTTTGTCAAGCAATCGTGGATTAACCCAGCATTTGTTCCAACTTAAGCTTATCAATCAATCGCTAATTAATCCTGCTTTTATTCCAACTTAAGTTTGCCAAACAATCATGAATTAACCCAGCATTTATTCCAACTTAAGCTTATCAATCAATCGCTAATTAATCCTGCCTTTATTCCAACTTAAGTTTCAATCATGAATAAATCCCGATTTAATCCAAGTTCAGTTTGTCAATCAATCATGAATTAATCCCTATTTAAGATTGTCAATCATCATAAATTAATCCAGCATTTAATCCATCCTTAGTTTTTCAATCAATTGCTGATTAATCTTGCTTTTATTTCACTAAAACTTGTCAATCAGTCGTGGATTAAGCTCCAACTTAAGTTTGTCAATCAATCATGAGTTATACCTGGTTTTATTCCAATTAATCGTGGATTAGTGCTGACAATCAATCGTTGCTTGATCCATCTTTTATTCCAACTAAAGTTTATCTATCAATCGTGGATCAATCCTCTTTGTATCAACCCTCGTATCCTATATCTTTGTTCTTTATTTTACATAAATTCTTTTGAAATACAATCATTGTTTATCATATCATCAATTGTGCTGTTTGTGTATTAAGTGCAATTTCATTATAAACACTCCTACTCCTTCAACAACTTCGAGTGTTTTAGCCTCCCTCTTTACTCCTTGTGTAACTGCAACATTTTGTTGCAAACAAATGCCAACATATGGAAATTGTTTCGAAATTTTTTTTTTGGTTTTTTTTTGATAAAGAGAATAGTTTATTCCACATTATTATGTGTCTGCACGTTTATTTCAAAACAACATACTGCTGCATCAGTAACAGAAATAATATGAGGTTATGGGTACCACACAGCCAAGAAGTAAATAAAAAAGTAACTGTAATGTAAACATTTGCAAATTTAAAATAAAAAAAAAATTTAAACTTAAATTGTAAAGTGAATTCAAGAACTTCCCTACTCATGCACCTCATGCCATCAACCAACCACTAATAGAAAATTTTCGTTTATATTGTTGAGATAAAGTAATTTTATGCAATTTCAGGTTTTTTTTTTGTTCTTTTTGGCACAAAAAAAAAAAAATAGAGCAGAGCAAAAGCTTTAATGTAAAAATGGAAACTTGGCTGGTTGGTTGAATGAATGGAAAAATGAACGAGCGAATAGATGGATGGTTGTACGGTTAAATGGATGAATGAATAGTTTTTTTTTATTTTTTTTATTTTTGAAGTTGAGTTACTTAAATTGATGATACTGACATTTATTTCGAGTGTATGTATACGATGTATGAATTTACTATGGTTGTAATAAATGTAATTTTCAGATGTTGGGGCTAAAATGGGGAATGAAGGAGCATAGTTTCTGGAATGCTTACATTTGAATATATAGTGTGTGTTGTACTTTTAATGGTTCATTAGTATGTAATTGAGGTAAAGGTAATTTTGTGTAGTGTGTTTGTGTTCCTAATATAACAAGCCCTATTAACTAAATTATTGCCAGAAATGTATTACACAAAAGACAACCAACCACTAAGGCGCGGGGGAGGGTGGAAATCAAAATGGTAACGGTATTTTGGATAAAACTAAATTAAATAATTAGGAATATAAGAGAATTCTGTTTGGATGTTGTTGAAAGCAAGGTTTTTATTTTGGAATTATAAAAATTTACGTGTAAAACAGAAAGATATTTTTAATCCACGATTGAAGTTCAAATAACAAGAGGATTATCACGATAGAATGATAAACTAAAGTTAGAATAAAAGTAGCATAAAACCACAATTGATTGTTAAATTTAATTCTTAATAAAAGCAGAATAAACCCATGATTGATTAACAAACTTAAGTCGGTATAAAAACATGATAAAACCACGATTAATTGATAAACCCAAGTGGGAATAAAAGCAGAATAAATCCACGATTGTTTGATAAACTTAAGTTGGGATAAAAGCAGGATAAATCCCCGATTTAGTGACAAAGTTAAGAGAATAAAAGCAGGACAAATGTACGATTTATTGATAAACTTAAGTTGGAATAAAAGCTGGCTTAATCCACGCCTAATTGACAAACTGTAGTTAGAATAAGAGCAAGATTAATCAGCAATTGATTGAATATCTTAAGTTAGATTAAATGCTGGATTAATTCATGATTGATTGACAAACTTAAGTTGGAGTAAAATCAGGATTAATCCTCGAATGATTGATGAACTTAAGTTAGAATAAAATCAGGATTAATCCATGATTGATTGACAAACTTTAGATGGAATAAGAGCAAGATTAATCAGTAATTGATTGAATAACTTAAGTTGGAGTAAAAGCAGGATTAATCCTCGAATGATTGATGAACTTAAGTTGGAATAAAAGCAGGATTAATCCACGGTTGAATGATAAACTTAAGTTGGAATAAAGGCAGAATTAATCCTCGAATGATTGATGAACATAAGTTGGAATAAAAACAGGATTGATCCACGGTTGAATGATAAACTTAAGTTGGAATAAAGTCAGAATTAATCGTGGACAAACTTAAGTTGGAATAAAAGCAGGATTAATTCACAATTGATTGACAAACTTAAGTTGTAATAAATTCTGGATTAATCCACGATTGTTTGATAAACTTATGTTGGAATAAAAGATAGATCAACCAACGATTGATTGGCAGGACTAATCCATGATTGATTGAAATAAAATCAAACTAAATTCATGATTGAATGACGAACTTAAATTAGAATAAGCGCAGGATTAATACACGATTGAGTGATAAAATTAATTTGGAATAAAAGCAGGATAAATCTATGCTAGGGGGTTACTGCGTATTTCGATTCGAAAGCAAAAGCTTTCGAAATACAATGCAAAAAGTATACAAATTCGAATCATTTTCTTTTCGAATCGAAATACGCAGTAACCCCCTGGATTAATAAACTAAAGTTTTAATAAATACAGGATATATCAACGATTGATTAATAAATTTAAGTTGGAATAAAAGCTGGAAAAATTCATGATTGATTGATAAACTTAAGATGAATTAAAAGCAGGATAAATTCACATTTGATTAATAAACTGAAGAAGAAAACAACTTGATAAATCCACGGTTAATTGATAAACTTCGGTTGAGAGGAAACCACGATTAAGACCGAATCGTTTGATAATCTCAAGTTTTAAATTTAAGTTGAAATTCCATTAATCATTTGAAATAATGATTGTTGAGCGCCAAAAATTTAAATTTGCTCTTAAATTTTTTTTTAAACAAAATTCTACATTTCCTTGTTTAAAAATTGCCTAGCAAGCCGAATATTCTCTACTAACATCAATTGTTTCCAACAGATTTTAACTTTAACAATTTTTTTGTTTGTTCCTTTGATAAATCTATCAAATTAACAAAGTGTCATGTATTGCATAATAATGAAACAATAGCGAGCGTTATTTTTATAACCATTTCCCTACATTTTGGCACCAATGCATCTGGATTAACCCAGCATTTGTTCCAACTTAAGCTTATCAATCAATCGCTAATTAATCCTGCTTTTATTCCAACTTAAGTTTGCCAAACAATCATGAATTAACCCAGCATTTATTCCAACTTAAGCTTATCAATCAATCGCTAATTAATCCTGCCTTTATTCCAACTTAAGTTTCAATCATGAATAAATCCCGATTTAATCCAAGTTCAGTTTGTCAATCAATCATGAATTAATCCCTATTTAAGATTGTCAATCATCATAAATTAATCCAGCATTTAATCCATCCTTAGTTTTTCAATCAATTGCTGATTAATCTTGCTTTTATTTCACTAAAACTTGTCAATCAGTCGTGGATTAAGCTCCAACTTAAGTTTGTCAATCAATCATGAGTTATACCTGGTTTTATTCCAATTAATCGTGGATTAGTGCTGACAATCAATCGTTGCTTGATCCATCTTTTATTCCAACTAAAGTTTATCTATCAATCGTGGATCAATCCTCTTTGTATCAACCCTCGTATCCTATATCTTTGTTCTTTATTTTACATAAATTCTTTTGAAATACAATCATTGTTTATCATATCATCAATTGTGCTGTTTGTGTATTAAGTGCAATTTCATTATAAACACTCCTACTCCTTCAACAACTTCGAGTGTTTTAGCCTCCCTCTTTACTCCTTGTGTAACTGCAACATTTTGTTGCAAACAAATGCCAACATATGGAAATTGTTTCGAAATTTTTTTTTTGGTTTTTTTTTGATAAAGAGAATAGTTTATTCCACATTATTATGTGTCTGCACGTTTATTTCAAAACAACATACTGCTGCATCAGTAACAGAAATAATATGAGGTTATGGGTACCACACAGCCAAGAAGTAAATAAAAAAGTAACTGTAATGTAAACATTTGCAAATTTAAAATAAAAAAAAAATTTAAACTTAAATTGTAAAGTGAATTCAAGAACTTCCCTACTCATGCACCTCATGCCATCAACCAACCACTAATAGAAAATTTTCGTTTATATTGTTGAGATAAAGTAATTTTATGCAATTTCAGGTTTTTTTTTTGTTCTTTTTGGCACAAAAAAAAAAAAATAGAGCAGAGCAAAAGCTTTAATGTAAAAATGGAAACTTGGCTGGTTGGTTGAATGAATGGAAAAATGAACGAGCGAATAGATGGATGGTTGTACGGTTAAATGGATGAATGAATAGTTTTTTTTTATTTTTTTTATTTTTGAAGTTGAGTTACTTAAATTGATGATACTGACATTTATTTCGAGTGTATGTATACGATGTATGAATTTACTATGGTTGTAATAAATGTAATTTTCAGATGTTGGGGCTAAAATGGGGAATGAAGGAGCATAGTTTCTGGAATGCTTACATTTGAATATATAGTGTGTGTTGTACTTTTAATGGTTCATTAGTATGTAATTGAGGTAAAGGTAATTTTGTGTAGTGTGTTTGTGTTCCTAATATAACAAGCCCTATTAACTAAATTATTGCCAGAAATGTATTACACAAAAGACAACCAACCACTAAGGCGCGGGGGAGGGTGGAAATCAAAATGGTAACGGTATTTTGGATAAAACTAAATTAAATAATTAGGAATATAAGAGAATTCTGTTTGGATGTTGTTGAAAGCAAGGTTTTTATTTTGGAATTATAAAAATTTACGTGTAAAACAGAAAGATATTTTTAATCCACGATTGAAGTTCAAATAACAAGAGGATTATCACGATAGAATGATAAACTAAAGTTAGAATAAAAGTAGCATAAAACCACAATTGATTGTTAAATTTAATTCTTAATAAAAGCAGAATAAACCCATGATTGATTAACAAACTTAAGTCGGTATAAAAACATGATAAAACCACGATTAATTGATAAACCCAAGTGGGAATAAAAGCAGAATAAATCCACGATTGTTTGATAAACTTAAGTTGGGATAAAAGCAGGATAAATCCCCGATTTAGTGACAAAGTTAAGAGAATAAAAGCAGGACAAATGTACGATTTATTGATAAACTTAAGTTGGAATAAAAGCTGGCTTAATCCACGCCTAATTGACAAACTGTAGTTAGAATAAGAGCAAGATTAATCAGCAATTGATTGAATATCTTAAGTTAGATTAAATGCTGGATTAATTCATGATTGATTGACAAACTTAAGTTGGAGTAAAATCAGGATTAATCCTCGAATGATTGATGAACTTAAGTTAGAATAAAATCAGGATTAATCCATGATTGATTGACAAACTTTAGATGGAATAAGAGCAAGATTAATCAGTAATTGATTGAATAACTTAAGTTGGAGTAAAAGCAGGATTAATCCTCGAATGATTGATGAACTTAAGTTGGAATAAAAGCAGGATTAATCCACGGTTGAATGATAAACTTAAGTTGGAATAAAGGCAGAATTAATCCTCGAATGATTGATGAACATAAGTTGGAATAAAAACAGGATTGATCCACGGTTGAATGATAAACTTAAGTTGGAATAAAGTCAGAATTAATCGTGGACAAACTTAAGTTGGAATAAAAGCAGGATTAATTCACAATTGATTGACAAACTTAAGTTGTAATAAATTCTGGATTAATCCACGATTGTTTGATAAACTTATGTTGGAATAAAAGATAGATCAACCAACGATTGATTGGCAGGACTAATCCATGATTGATTGAAATAAAATCAAACTAAATTCATGATTGAATGACGAACTTAAATTAGAATAAGCGCAGGATTAATACACGATTGAGTGATAAAATTAATTTGGAATAAAAGCAGGATAAATCTATGCTAGGGGGTTACTGCGTATTTCGATTCGAAAGCAAAAGCTTTCGAAATACAATGCAAAAAGTATACAAATTCGAATCATTTTCTTTTCGAATCGAAATACGCAGTAACCCCCTGGATTAATAAACTAAAGTTTTAATAAATACAGGATATATCAACGATTGATTAATAAATTTAAGTTGGAATAAAAGCTGGAAAAATTCATGATTGATTGATAAACTTAAGATGAATTAAAAGCAGGATAAATTCACATTTGATTAATAAACTGAAGAAGAAAACAACTTGATAAATCCACGGTTAATTGATAAACTTCGGTTGAGAGGAAACCACGATTAAGACCGAATCGTTTGATAATCTCAAGTTTTAAATTTAAGTTGAAATTCCATTAATCATTTGAAATAATGATTGTTGAGCGCCAAAAATTTAAATTTGCTCTTAAATTTTTTTTTAAACAAAATTCTACATTTCCTTGTTTAAAAATTGCCTAGCAAGCCGAATATTCTCTACTAACATCAATTGTTTCCAACAGATTTTAACTTTAACAATTTTTTTGTTTGTTCCTTTGATAAATCTATCAAATTAACAAAGTGTCATGTATTGCATAATAATGAAACAATAGCGAGCGTTATTTTTATAACCATTTCCCTACATTTTGGCACCAATGCATCCCCAAAAAATAACTATCTCACAGACAAAACAGTGAAATATTTGTCTTAACACGCCACAAAATGAAAATTTGATTAAAAACCCCGCTCGTTCTGTTGTTTGTTTTACCAAAAAAAAAAAAAAAAAAAAAAAAACAACGACCATGTTGACAAATTCGTTTAGTTTCCTTTTTCAACAAGCTAAATAAAGCTTTACTTTTTTTTTTGCACAGTTTTCGGGGAAGTTTAATAAAACAATAGAGATTTTTGTGCTGGCTGTTTGGTATGACATGTTTTGCCATGAGAAGAGTTATAATAAGTCCTATTTTTTTTATTTTTGCTGTTCATGTTGTCATTATTTAACCTTAGCCACTTATCTCTTCTGTGGGGGGACTCACAGCAAAAGAGTATTTGGTTTTAGCCCCCCAGACCACAGACAAACAAATGATGATGAATGTTTCCTGCACTAGCACATTTTTTTGGCCAAATTATTTAATTTTTTTTTTTTTGTTTTTTGAGATGAGTTGTGTAAAGCAACTCCAGCAAATTTATGTTTATTTTTCATACCATAGCGAACATACTTTGGGGAACATTGAACATTTGTGGTTAACTAAAAGGGTCTATAAGTTGAGGCCAAATTTTGCAGTAATTTTTATTACAAGAAATGTTGGTAAATAAAGTCAACCGCATTTTATTTGATAGGTTAAATGTTTTAAAGAGCTGTAAATGTTGCACTTTAAGGTTGAATGAACTTGAGGGGTTTGGCTACATTTTATACGAGTTTGGATTTAACTTCGTGGGGGAAAACGTGGGTTTTTATGGTCTTAGTTTAGCTTGGAATAAGACCAGGATAAATCCAAGAATGTTTGATAAACTAAAGTTAGAGTAAGACCAGAATAAATCCAAGATGGAATACAACCAGAATAAAGCCACGAATGGTTAATACACCAGGATAAATCCAAGATTGTTGGATAAATTTAATTTGGAATAACACCAGGTTAAATTCACGATTGATTGACGATTGATTAAGATGGAACAAAACCAGAAAAAAATTCACGTATGTTTGAATAAATTAAGTTGGAATAAGATCCACGATAGTTGGATAAACTTTAGATGGAACAGAACAAGAATAAATCCACTGAAGTGGGAATAAAAGCAGGTTAAATCCACAACAGTTGGATAAACTTAAGTTGGAATAGAAGCCGTATAAATGCAAGCTTGATTGATGAACGTAAGTTAGAATTAATCCAAAATAAATCCACGATTGTTTGGAATAAATCTAGGTTTAATCCACAATTGTTTGATAAACTGAAGTGGGAATAAAAGTAGGATAAATCTACGATTGTTGGATAAACTTAAGTCGAAATAATTGACTTTAATTGGAAGATCTTCAATTAATTTAGCTTGCATCGTAGGTCTTTATGTAACCTTAGTTTAACAGTGTTGAAGTCTTGGTTTAACTTGAATAAACCTTTATATCTTAAATGCCCTTAAATTATTTGCACATTTTAAAGATTGTTTTCTATAATGTCATAAGCCTCACCCTCTTAAAGCAGTATTAAATAGTTTCCCTTTCCTGACTTTGATTCTCCCATATAACAATATGCTTTTATAGGCTTAATAGTCTTGCAAAAGAATTTTAATTTGTAATTCTCTGTTTTTTTTTATACTTTATGCTATTTTTTTGTGTAGCTAACTGCCATAAATTTGTAGACACATACCAGACTTATAAAACATTCTCTACAAGAATTTTATTATAAAAAAAAAAAAACAATAAAAAAGTACTGGAAACCCACAAACTCACAAGTATAGAGTAAAACCAACATACTACATACATAAATTAATCCCTTTTCTATCTTTTAAGACTTTATATAACTAAGAATTTTACTTGAAATATAAGAAAAATAAACTTAAGAAAAAAAACAAAAATATTTTCTTTTGTTTGTTAAGGAAATATTTATCAATTAAATTGTTTTAATAAATAATTTCCTTTGATAGATTTATTAGTTACAAATATTTCACTTTTATACATAGTAAATATCAATTGAATACATTAACAATTTAAAAGAACTTTTCAATAAATTTTAATTTTATTTTCTTGTTTTTTTTCTAATTTCGTTTTAGGTAAATATTAGCTATTGTTAACTGTAAATGTGTAATACGAGTATTATTATGGAAACAATTGTTTATTGCTACAAAAAAACATTAAGTACATGTAAGTTTTATTACCTATCATTTGGGAGAGGGGTTGTGTCGTTTGTATAGTTGGGAAAAACGTGCTGTTAAACATGATCAATGCTGTATAACATTAAAATTGTTTTATTTTATAAACATTATGGTAAATACACCATAAAATAATTTATTTATTTAAATGTAGTTTGAAGAAGAAACCCAGTGAAATTTAAGTTGCAATAAAAGCGGGATAAACCCACGATTGTGGGATAAATTTAGGTTGTAATAAAATCAGGATAAATCCATGATTGTTAAAAAAACTAAAGTTGGAAGTAAAAGCAGGATAAATCCACGATTGTTGGATGAACTAAAGTTAGAATGAAAACAGTATAAATCTACGATTGTTGGATAAACAGAAATACGCATTAACCTAGCATAAAACTTCAATGGTCTTTATAAGTTCTAAATTTAGGTTTATTGAACGCTCTTAATATTACCTTAGTTTCTCTTCATTGGAAGTTTCTTAATTAGTCCTAGTTTAGATTCATTGGAGGGTATTCTTATAGTCTTAATTTATCTTAATTTGGACGTTTTTATACAGTCTTAGGTGCTTATTATGAGCAAACTTCGATATTTGACTGTGGTCGAAAATGCTTATCGAACGAATTTTCATTTGGTATTTTATGGTGGACATTCGATAAAAAAAAACGCTATTGTGAAAATCACTCATTTTGGGTTATTCACAAAAGTACATTTCTATCAGCTGGCGCTATATTTGTTTACAATTTCTTAAAGAAAAATAAATTAAATTTAAAATGACCACCACGGATTTATGGTTTGATAATTCGTCTGATGAATAGAATTAAGCTTCTGTCTAATGCCCTCCCATTTTTTGGCTGCCTGAACTTTAGAGCAAATACCTTTGCCAACAGTGGATTTTCTTCCAAGAGAGAAACGAGCTTCTCCAATTACTGTTTTGTACTTACGACCTTTAGACCTGCAGGATTTCAACAAAAGTAATTTACAAGTAGTATTTAGTTGACCAAAACAAAAAAAAAAAAAAAAAAAATATAAACAAATACTTACATTTTTAATAAATTTTGCACAGTTTTATACAGCGTCGAAAGCAAATTTTTGTTCGATAAAAAATTCGTTGAACAACGAAATTTTCGATAGTGATACCAACTCATAATACAAATTTTACATTCGATAGTCGATTTTCGACAGCCAGCTAATATCGATTGTCGAATGCAGCTCATAATAGGGGCCTTAGTTTAGCTTCATTATAAGGTCTGTATATGTATATCTTAATTTGTATGTGATTTAAGCTCGTTCTATGGGCTAAGCTAATGTGCATTAGCAGGTCTTTCTATAGTCTTTGTTTAGCTTAATCTGAAAATCTTAGTTGAGTATTCTTTAAAGTTCTTTTTTAAGTAAGTGTTACTTTAGCTAAATATTAAGCGCTTAATAAAATCTTAGTAATTTCTAGTTTCGCATTATTTGCAGTATCTTGTTTGCTGGGTTATTTTAGAAATCATTTTGCTTATTTAACACACAATAATGTTTATAAATACTTTAAAAGAGATTTGTAGCTTAAAACTAAAGCAAATATGTAAAAGTATTTTACCAAAAAAAAAAAATTAATTTATTTGTGGAGGATTTAATCATAAGAACACCCTACAAAACGCAAAAGATTAAATAAGTTTTAACATTAAAAGTAAATTTATAAAAAAAATCATTAAGAATCAATTAGGAGTTCTCAATAAATTGTATTTATCAATCAATGCTTTATATATAATAAATCAATTGTATTGATGTGTAATTTATATTGATAAACATTTAGCGTGCTAAAAAGTCGTTTCTGTTTTGTTTTTTTTTTTCTTGACATAATCCCCTTATTTGTTTTAGTATTTTAGCAGTTTAATGTAAATATTTTATTTGTCCAAAACATTGCGCATTTAATTAAATGAGTTTTATATGTATATTAATTCGTTTTTGTTTTTGTTTCGGTTTCTATTTATTATTACACAAATTTGTAATGTTATTTTTTGCTTTTTATTGCCATTTCGTATATGTATGTATGTGTTTTCTCTGCATGTTTGAGTGATATTATTTTTAATAGAATATAATTAATTTTAATAGAAAATATGCAGGGTGCGTATGATGAATATTTGCAAAGTTTAGCAAGCGTATGAGTGTTGTGAATTATGTAATAATAATATTAATAATGAATTAAACTAAAATATTGAGATTAACGATTTACTGCCGTATTAAAAAAACAATTAAAGTAGACTTTAAATGTACTTTAAGAAAATTTTGTATGAAAATTTTCTCTAAAAGCATACTTCAAGTCTACTTTATTTTTTATAAATACGGCAGTTAATCTATTATAAGGTTAAGTAACGCCCTTAAAATAAAGCTAACCTATGACTATATAAATATAAACTAAGGTAAAATAAACATCTTAAAATAAGCTCAACTAAGATTATATAAAGACCCTAAAATCGAGTTAAACTAAGGCCGCGTTTTCACTATGTTTTCACTATGTCATTTTTGTTGTCAAATTGTCCAAATTGTTGGCAATTGTATGGAAACGTAGTGAAACCAAGCATAAGCCTGTAGGAGGACCTGTATTGCAGTTAAACCAAAACTATTCAAAGACCATCCAAGATGCTAAACTATGATAATGAAACAACTTTTTAATAACGCTTAGATGAAAATATATGGAGCTCAGTGGTTGAGCTGAACAAAATCTATAGAAAGACCTTCAAATGAAGAAATAGTGGGACTATATAAGGACCTGCAAAATAAGGTTAATTAAGAGTATGTAATAACCTTTTTATGAAGCTAAACTAAAACTATATGAAGTTTAACTAAGTCCTTAAAATGAATTCAAACTTAGGCTGTAGGAAGGCCTGCAATTGAAGCTAAGACAGTGTAATGACCCTTAAATTAAACTAAACTAAAACTAAATCAACACCTTGAACTTAAGCTAAACTATGACTATATATAAAGACCGGCCGACGATGCTGATAAATTACTACATTAACCACATATAAATTTCTTCAAATGAAGCTAAACTAAGACCATCCAAAGACTTTCAGATAGAGTCAAATTAAGGCTAAAGTGCGGTCTTCTCATGGTTCGGTGGTGTAGATTATGGTTCGACTGTACATTTTTAAAGATGAAGAAGGCACGAACGTTACTGTAAATAGCGAACGCTACCATGAAATGATTATAATTTTTTGTTTGGACAAAATGAAGAGCTGGACATGGTTGACATGTGGTTTCAACAAGGCGATGCCTAGATAGTGCGATTTAACACCTTTAGACTATTTTTATGGGCTTATGTTAAGGCTCATATTTATAGGGACAAGCCAGCAGTGGTTGACTTACTGTAAGCTAATATTAAAGAATTTTTTTGATATATACTGGCCGATATGTTGGACAAAGTATGCTAAAATTGGACCCCGGTCAACATTTACATGAAATCATCTTTAAACATTTCATTATATAGATCGTTTTATCGACTCAACTAAAGATTTCAAATATTTGTCTAAATTTAATGTGTTTTTTCCTAAATCAAATCCAAAAGCTCATGAAAAATCACTCTTTATAAAAATACCATCAAAGGCTAAACAGTGATTATATAAATCTCTTCAGATGAAGCTTAACTCTTAACTTAGAATATATATGAATGAATCACGATATCGAGAAAGCTGTTTCATTTCAAAGAATTTCCATAAATAAACTTTTCTTTGTTTAGTTATTCTCTCCCAAAAGTATGCCAAACATGTTAATCTGTTTATTTTCCTTTAATAATAATAACAATATTAATTAATTTTCATAAAAATACAAATAAATTGTTAGCACATTATTAAACACCAAACGCCTGCGTATCTGTGGCAATAAAATAATATCTAGTAAAATTTAATTAAATTTTTATATTTCAAAATTGTTTAGAAAAACACACAGATACATCTAATATCCCAAAAGTATGCCACAGTTTAATGATGAATTTAAATTTCTAGCAACAAAATAGAAAAAAAACAAACCCAAAAAAAGACTGAATAGAAATAAACAGTAAAAAACATGATACGTTTATCATTCTGGCATATTTTGTGGTTACTAAGGAAGAGGCGGCGGAGAGGGGAGCTAAAGAAAAAGTATGTGTATGTGATATTTTCTCCAACCATAGAAACCACAACTTGTTGTTTAAACAACAAAAACAACAATTTATAAAAACCCAACGAACCAACAATGTACGGACGAACTTTTTTCTACTCCATGGAAAACCAACAACAGACATTATAGAATTTACTCGTACACACAAACATACACACACTTACTCCTAAATACGCAGTCTAACTCTCTCTCTCTGTCTCTCTATTCATAATACAAAACAAACACATTGAATACAAAATGGAGTACATACAGCCGTTATAAAACAAAATTTTCCAAGTACATGTGCGTTTGTGTATATGTATGTGGGTTTGTTTACATTCTAATAAAAACGAACAAAACAGATAAGGAGAGAGAGAGAGTTTGAGTGGGAGTTCAACTGTTTATAGAATTTGTATTGTTTTGTTTCCTTTTTAACTAAGAAGAAGAAACACCTATACAGAGTGCAGGGGGTGTAAATTAAATCAGTATTGACACACAAGATAAACACTCAACTTTATTTTATGTGTTTTTGTCTCCCAAAAATATGCTACATTGTAGAAATAACAGTAAAATCTTTAACAAAAGGAAAGCTAAACATACATACATAGATATATAAGAAATAGTTTTACAATGAAACACGGAATAGAGCTTTTAATAGATTTCACTGTTTAAAAAAAACCTTAAATGTTGCGTTTTATTTTAAACAAATAAATAAAGTTAACAAAAGCATATACAAAGGTACAAAAAAATACTTCAAAGGATTATTCTTTTGTTGTTACACAGACATTTACTAAACCATACAAATATAAAATAATAGCAATAATAATATGTTATAATAAAAAACATTTTTATGTTTACTACAAAGCAAATATAATTGAAAAACTTTATTGAATTTTTAATAGTTGGAGAAAAAATTATGTATAATTTAGAGACAAACACAAAAGTAATGTGAATAGCAATAAAACAAACAAAACATATTTCAAAGCCATTAGTTTAAAATATGATTAAGGCAAGCAAACATGATTTGAATGTAGACAAAAGTAAATATACATATGTATGTATAAATAGATTCATATGTATAAAATACATACAATTTTAAATTTCCATACAATTTTATATAATTAAATAGGATATATAGTCTTTCAAGTTCCACATAAAACTGTTTTTCACAAGAACTTTTGTTTTTCAAAACAAAATAAAACAAATAATTTATATGAAAATTATTCAAATGAAATTTGAATAAAATTAAAATTGTCAATAAATTTTAATAAGATTTCATGTAAAAACAATTCCTACCTTCAGTAAAAATAAAATTTTTAATAAACTCGGGCCCAACTAAAAATTATCAAAAATTGTAAAATTAACAGTTCAAATAAAAATAATAATTGTTCTTAAAATAGCTAGGGCACAAGCTATAATGTTTGCATTTGTACTTTAAGTGGTACACATGAAAAATGTCGACGAAAGTGGACAAAGAACATAATAAACAAATGCATTTAAGTTTTCAAGACCAAGTCTTGACAGAAAGAATACGAAAAAACTGAAGGGAAAAAGGAAGCAACATGTAAATAAAAAATTGAAAAATGATAATTACAGCAAATTTCGAACCACCAGTACCACTGGTTAAAGATTGATGTTTGACTGTTGTCTAGCAGGCACCGCAGTGGTGCAGAGGTTAGAACTCGAAGAATACTTATGAAAGAATGTGGTGATTCTTGAAACATATAAACTCAACCCAGGTTCGATCCCCAGCTCAGCCAAGAAAAATTATCAATAAAAATGTTAATAAGATTTCATGTTGTAAAAACAATTCCTACCGTCAGTAAAAATAATAATTTAATGAAAATTAAAGTTAATGAACTCGAGCCCAACTAAAAATTATCAAAAATTATTCTAATGTTTATACAGTAAGGTTTGACAATTAGAAAAGCAAAATTATATGGGGAAGATGTACATTACTACAATCAAACATACAGATGTCGTTTCTTTTATCAAAATTTTATCTGGGATTTAGAGTCTTCAGGCTGTAATCGTTTCGATTGGATGTAAATAGATTCTATCTTCAGCCTAGCCCCACAAATCATTCTGTGAAATTTCGTTAAATTAAGCGATTGGGAAATTTGGTTTGCAATAAATTCGTTATTTGAAAATACCTGTCAGTGATATTCATATCTTCGTTTCGTTAGCTTGATTCATTCATAGTGGTCGCATATTAAGGTGAAGTTAAGGAAAAAAATGCTCCGATTTAGCCTGCATACCATTTAACGCACCATACTTTAACCCTTTCAGCAAGCAAAGGCTTGTCAACAATTTATGTTGGATTTTTAGTAACCCAAATCTGCAGAAGCCAAATACAAACAAATTAAAATAAGCATCATGTAAAAAAAGTAACATTTCCCGAAAACCCTGAGGGTTGTCAAATGAATAAATTTAGCGAATCTACGACGAATTAAATGGTCGGACGGCTTCCATAAAATGCACCAATTGCTCTTTGTAAGGCTGCAAAGCCAAATCCTTAAGCTAAATTCTCCATGTAATCGTTGCGAATTGCCTCAATTGTTGAAAACGTTGAGAAATATACCAATTCGGATGTTCTTCATCTCTGAGCCTCACGGTTACAATATTTTCACTTGAAAGAACCCTGACGAACACTCGTTACACGATTGAAATTTTCTTCAAAATTGCTCTTCAAAATGCTTCACGAGGTAAACAGCAATATTTCATCAAAATGTATTTATTTAATAACTATTAATAACTATTAAATAACTAAATTTTGAAGAATTTTTGCTGTTTACACGAGTTTGAATCATTTTGAAGAGCAATTTCAATCGTGTAAATCTAGCTTTACTTTAGTTTAGCTTAATTTAAAGATCTTTAAATAGTTTTCCTTGAAAGTCGATAATGTAGATAATCTCCTCCATGTTTAGCCTCATTTAAAGGTCTTCGTATATTCTTATTTTAGCTAATATTTTATTACTTTATTCAGCCATATTTTAATTTTAAAGTAACTCTAACTGTATCCTATTTAGCAGGTTTTAAAATACCCTTTTTATTATACCCTGTTTTCATTTCCCTTTCACCCCTACCAATCAGCCACTTGTTGTCTTTAACATTCATTCCATCCACCCCACACTCTGTTATATAAACCAACTTTTTCCGCCTTATCATCATGACTGGATGATGCTTTTGTTTCCAAAATCAAAAAAACGAAAAAAGAAACGCTTTGTATTTATTTAATTTTTAGTCATATGAAAACATTATTTTCACTGCCAAAGGTTTGGTTTAATAAAGATAAAGAAATGAACAATGCAAAAAGTTTTTAATAAAATACAAAAATATGTTTTTGTATATAAATATGGGCATGTATATTAATGTGAGTGTTGTTTTATAATAACAATAACACAACAATAGCAATTATTTAAAAAATGGAAAAATATTTGTTTATGGTGATTTTTGTTGGGCTCAAAAAATGAGCAATTAATTTAAATAATCGTTAAGTGCAGGCTTAACTTATGAAATAATAATAATAACTTATATGTAACAGTTAATGTTAAAACAATTATTTATGTTGTTTGTATATTTGTGTGAAATACTTAATTGTTATTTGTATAACTTTTATAGCAATTTGTTTGCAATAATGAAATTTCCTTTTTTAATCTTTTTTTGCTGAGCAAGGGGAAAAACGTTAATTAAGGGCTTGACTGTGTGGCCATTTTATTGTTGAATTGGCAACATATAGGCAAATAATAATAACAATAAGAAATATGCAAATCAATTGAAGTAAATATGTATGTATGTGGAAAATATACAAATATACAATTAATTTAATGTTTCTTTTGTAATGAATATAGAGAAAAGTTCTTTATGTTTATTAATATTGGTGGCAATTTGTATAATGTAAAAGTAACCCAGTGAATGCTTTAAAAATATGACGTAAGGTAACGAACTACGGTTTCAGCTAAACCAATAATAAATTAAGGGAACTTTAATATTAAGCGAAACTGAAACTATAGAGAGACCTTTAAATGATGCTTAATTAAAGGTACGGTCGGTCACACATGACAAATATTTGTGTTTATTTGGAAGATTTTATTTCCTTAAGACAAGTTTAGTTTTATTTGATGATGTTTGCTTTTACAAAACATTTGTAAGGTAAGGTAAAAAGTACCAAAAAAGTACTTAAGTACCTAAAATTAAATTTTCATATTTAGAAATGTATTACAATCAATTACAAACAAAATTAATAATTCTTGTAAATTCTGAAAAAAGTACCAAAAAAAGTACTTAAGTACCTAAAATTAAATTTTCATATTTATAAATGTATTACAATCATTTACAACTAAAATTAGTATTTTTTTCAAATTCTATAAAAAGTACTAACTTTAAGAAAAGTACCAAAAAAGTACTAAGTACCATAAGCATAATTTACATAAATTAATTTGCTTATATATTTGTTCCATTTGATTTTCTGTCATAATTGGTGAAATTTTAAAATGTTGGGAAAATAGTACTTTTTAAGCAAGTACCAAAATAATTATTTAGTACCATAAACATAATTTTAGTATCATTATAAGCGAATTTAGTGATATTCTTTTTTGAAACTGCCATTTTGTTTACACGTGTATCTTCAATTTCCATGTAGAATAAGACAAAGAAAATAAGTCCCAATTTACACGAAGCAATTCTTTAAGCTAAGTTGATATCGGGAGCGTGGAGAAGATACGACGAGTACACACTTGATTGTATTCGCAATTTGTTTTACTATCTTATTCGTATTACGTAAAGCGTACTTAGAAAATATATTTTTTTAAGTACCCAAAATAGTACTTAGTACCATATATTGAATATTTAATGCTTATTTGTACATTTTTAAGCGATACCATCGTATAAAGGTCAGCTTATACTATTGGTAGTGCTGTATTTCTGTCTACTAAATTATAATATTAAACATTTTGTTGGGTTTTAAATACAAATGTATGTATGTCTATGCAAAACTCTCTCGCCATTGGTTGCTTTAAGTATGTCCTTTTATATTTCATTCCCCACACTATTCCTGTCCAGCCACATAAAGATATAAGTGTATGATGTGGCTTTCTTCACATAATTAACAAATATTCAATTTATTGATATCGAGTACTAGTACACGTAATATTTGCTGGCAGACACTCCTTCAAATGCAACGAGTAAAAACTGTGGCAAGAATTAATAATAATAATAATTTCATTAATTGAATTTCATTTCTATGGTAACATTTTGTTGTTATTGTCTCTACGCTACACTTTTTGCAAATATTCGTACAATTTTTCCATATTTTTCTACATTGAATTGTGCTTTTAACGAGTGCCAGAACTTAAAAAGTCATTGTATTGGTTAAAGAGAACAGAAAGAAGATTCAACAAGTCGTTTGAATCAAACATAGTTAGTGAATGAGTTCGCTAACAACTGTGTGTATTATTTCTCGTTGTAATGCTGGTGATTGTTAATCAATGATAGTGTGAATGTTTGTATGAATACATTTAGAGAGTCCATTTCTGTTAAACACTACAGCCCTTATATGAGTGAATGTATGTGTGTGTGTGTATTAAAAGTATCCCTGCAAGCAACTCCGTTAACTTAAAGCTAACTTTAAATTAACTTTTTCTAAACTAGTTGTGGTTGATGCCTGTATTATAATAAATAAAAATATAATAAATAATTAAATAAAAATATATTATTGTTAATACTTAAGCTATTAATATTTAAATAATTTTAATAATATTTGTATGTTAGTATTTTTTCTTGACCTACAGATAAGCCAATTGACAGCTTCGTGGGGCCCTTTAATATTAAATGAAATTTAATTTATTAACAGAATATTCAATAAAATTCTTCTTAAAAAAAAAAACTTTCAATGGAGCGAACTGACTATTTTAACATGGCGATGCCATAGGAAATAGTCAATTGTCTTTGTCTGCATGACTTTTCAATTAACTTAAAGTTAACTAGATAGTAGTCAGCTTAAAGTTAGGTACACAGTAGTCATATAAGACTGAATGTATGTGTGTGTGTGTATTAAAAGTATTGTATGAGTGTTTTGCAAACTGATTGCCAATATTAAGTATACGTTGGGGTGGCTAGAAATTTACTTACGCATTACATAGAATAGATGACAACAGCAAATTACACAAACTCTAAAACAAAACAAAAAAAAAAAAAAAAAAAAAAACAAGTTAAATTATTGATTAAACAAAAAAAACAAACAAACTATTTTCTTTGTGCGGTGGATAGCGAAATAGCGCACCAATATTCTATAAAGTGCCAAACATATTTGTTCAATTGTTCAACTGATGTTGTAGTGTCGTAGGAGTTGTATGACGTCTGAATTTACAGTAGATGTAGAAATGTTGTTGGTAATTTCTATAAAAATATTTTGTACAACAGCTACGACATTTCTACATATTTTTTTTTCGAATGTTGCAAGAAAGTTAAGGTGTTGTCAAAAGTTCAAATATATATCTAAACAAAAAAAATTACTCATGTTAGTTTGAAAAAATAGCGAAACGGGGTAACACTCAAATCATAAACTGTTTGACAAATTTGAAACAAGCCTATTATGAGCAAAATTCGATATTCATTTGTGGTCGAAAATGCTTATCGAACGAATTTTCATTGTGAAGCAATGCTCACTTGTGAAAAAAGGTTATTTGGTACATTCACCAAAAGCGTACAAAACAAACAAAAATAGCTGAAATAATTGGATGTTTACGAAAGATTTTTATTTATAATGCCATTGAATGTGTTAAATCACATGTAAATTTGCTTAATGTAAAGAAAAATCGAACAGTTCTTGAGTATAAGGCAATAGTTAAAAAAAATGTAAGCTAGTTCCTTTCAAGTCATCAAGAACAATAATGACTGTAATAAATGAGGAATTTGTAGAAAAAGCACTTCTGTTAAAAAAGAATTATAAAGGCATGATTTTCTTTTGCAAAACTATTCAATTCTGGAAAATTTGCTTTTCACAGATGCAACGAAATTAAACTGATTGGTCCTGACAGAAAAACGTTTGTTTTACATCGAGAAAAAAACCAAGCATTCAATCCCCGTTACACTATTAAATTAGTAAAGTGCGCTATTTCTCTGTCCATAGCTGTATGTGTATATGTATGTATGTACATTAGGGTTGCCCCGTTTGTATGGAGAAAAAATAAGGTATCGATGTTCCCGACTAATATGAAAATTTGGTTAATTTTAAGACCACGTTTCTCAATTTTTTTGTCCTGGGGTCAATATTTGGTGAGCTAAATAACGAGAAAATTACTTTATATCGCGACTGCAAATATTTTAGCTTAAATTTAAATATTTATTGTATAGCAAACAAAAAATGTAATAAATTATACATCAATGGAAAGCTTATTTACGTTCTTTTAATACCCATTACATTAACGACTTTGAGGTTTTAAAAAAAATTAATAAAAATTTAAATAGATAGAATTTTAAAAAACGGGAAAAACCATTTGGGTTAAATTGCATGGTGTTTATAATCAAGAAATGTCAACTATTTATTTAAGTAAATTCTATGAAAAAAAAAAAAAATAAAAAAAACTAAAATTTTGTCTGAAATTTTAAAAATTTTTGAATTAAATTTTTTTTTTTTTAATTTTTGATAATCCATTGAATGCGCCTCTCAAAGACCTTTCATATGATACCAAATTTACATATAGTTCCTTTGGAAGAAATGTGAAAAAATCAAAAAAACCTCTAAAAAGGACATTTTTATCCTTTGATCCAGCGCACCAAATATTGACCCCAGGACAAAAAAAATTGAGAAACGTAGTCTTAAAATTAATCAAATTTTCATATTAGTCGGGAACATCCGCAAACTTTATTTTGGGGCCACCCTAATGTACATATATGTATAAAAGTAATGATGTGTAAAGTTGCAAAAAAAAAAAAACATATTAGATTTGGGCTTTGCAAAGAAAAATTGTTTTATTTTTAAGACAATGGAAAGGACTTTTTTAGGGAGAGTGCTAAAACTAAAGATATACAGATACGTGCAACTAATTAAGGACGCGATACTAACATGTGAGCTTGAAGCAAATAATACAAATGGTTTTATGATATTCTCAAAATATGTCGTAGTTTAGTCAATTTATCTCCTCTTACTCCTACAAAATAACTGCATATTGTGTCAAATTAATTATTATTTATGAAACTGTGAGTCATTTTTTCAAATAAGATTGATATCAGTCGTGCATATAATTAAGGACATACCACAAAATTTACAAAAAAAAAAGTATTTATTTAAAAATATATTAAGAAACCATTGTTATGGATAACAGCTTGACATTTGCGAGGCATTGAAGTCACCAAATACATATTTACATACCCTCCTTGAAAGGCTTTGCAAGCCTTCTTTTCTTTCGGCAAAGAAATCATTAAAATTATTAAATTATTTTTTTTACAACTTGCCATAAGTTCTCAATCGGATTGAGATCAGGTCGGCATGAAGGCCAGTCACGAACATTAAAACGAATTGTTAAAAAAACATTGCTCGACCTGATGAGCCGTATGCTTCGGATTGTTATCTTGTTGAAATATCCATGTTACTAACTGGCATGTTCTTATCAGCATACGCCATCATTGTATGGCTTAGAATTCTTGCTTACTGAAACTTATCCATATTTTCCACAATTTTGTGTACATGACAACCTATCACCTTTAAGCATTATTGAACTTCCTCCATGCTTCAAAACGGCTCTGGTGTACTTTGGATCAAATTCTTTCAACTTTGGTCAGCAAACATATTTTTTCCATCTGAAGAATATTAATTTTTGTTTCGTACAAAAATAATATTCTTTTCCATTCTATACCGGCCATGAAGGTATGTACTTCTTTGCGCATACGAGTCTCTGCTTTCAGTTACATTCAGACAGAATGATTTAAATATTGTCCTCAATTAGTTGCACGTAGCTGTTGTTGTAACTTGAACAACATCTTATTTAGGATTTAAATTGTGTAGCCATTTTCGGGTTTGTATTTTTATCTTATATAATACTAGCTACCCATCATTTGTCACGTGGCAAACATACAGCTGTCATTTTACGTTGTCACATTTGAGATAAAATTACACTTGTAAAAATAAATTTGTTAAATTCAAAGACGGCATTATAGTGTCAATTACAAACAAAATGAGTGATGAGGATATAACAAGTACTTATTTTGAAAAAGCAAAAAAAAAAATAAATGTAATTTTAATGGCTTAATTATTGACATATGTAGATGCGTACAAAAGAATTTAGTGTTTTTTGTATATTGACAAAAGTACCAAAATAGTACTTAGTACCAAAAATATAATTTTTTAGCTTATTCATTTAGTTAGTAGCATTTATAAATTATGCAAAAAGTACTCATTTTGAAAAAGTACCAAAAACAAATACATACTTAGTTCCAAAAATAAAATTTTTATTGCTTATTAATTGAATCAATATAATTTTGAAGCTAAATTAGTAAAATTTGTCAATGGTGTGCAAAAAGTACTCTTTTTTTAAAAAGTACCCAAAATAGTACTTAGCAGCAAAATTATAATTTTTAATACTTATTGATATACGTAGTATTTAGTTTCATTTATAACCGAAATGAGCAGTTTTTTAAAACATACAAAAGGTACTAATTTTGAAAAAGTACCAAAAATAGTACTTCGTAGCAAAAATATTTTGTTTTTTATTCGATTAAACTTTAAAGCTAATTTAGAAAAAACTAAAATTTAAAATTGTAGAAAATTGTAAAAAAGTACCCAAAATAGCATTTAGTACCTTATATCGAAAGTGATTGATTTTTGCAACTAGTACAAAAAGTACTATCTTTGGAAAACGTCAACGCTCGTTTACGTCAACATCCCAAAACGTCAACCCTTTTTTTTTACATTACCACTCTAAAATTTTATGAAATAAATAGCGAGAAGGCTCTCTTCCAAGTGTTGGAAAGAAAAAAATAACAGATATACTAGGCTGTTTTCTACAGATAAGCCAAAAAGCTTCGCAGTTTGTGTTTGTCAATTATATTAAAAAAAAAAAATGCATATGATATAAAAATAGGATCTCATTTAAAATTTATTCTTTTGCTTCTAGTTGTCTTCTATTAGTCTAGTCAGGTTGACTAGACCATCGTGAGAAGGGTATATATAAGTTTGTCATTCCGTGTGTAATTTCCACAAAAAAATTTTCCGACCCTATAAAGTATATATATTCTGGATCCTTATAGATAGCGAAGTCGATTAAGCCATGTCCGTCTGTCTGTCTGTCTGTCTGTCTGTTGAAATCAGTTTTTTGAAGTCCCCAGATATACACGGGATCCAAACCTTCAATAATTCTATCAGAAGTGCTTTCGAGAAGTTTGCTATTTAAAATCAGCAAAATCGGTTTAGGTCAACCAGAGTTATGAACCAATATGTGAGACCACCTCTATAAAAATTTGATATTTTTCGTCCATTTTATTGCAATATTTTGAAATATATTGCAGATAATACCATGAAATTTTGTATACGTTGTTTGTATGACAAAAGAAGAAAGTGTGCGGAAAATAGTAAGAATCGGTCCATGATTTCTCATAGCCCCCATACAAATATATATATTCCCGAAATATGGCTTAATGATAAATAAATGCCTATAAAATTGGGATATCAAGACAAAATTCAGCTAAAATAAGTTTTACAGAAAAAAAAATCGCAAAACGAAATTTTTTTTAGTTCGGTCCATGTTTGACCATAGACCCCATATAAAGTCCACTTCCAAAATTCATTTAAATACGTATAAAACAGATATGAATAATGCTAAACGGCTAAAATTATACATAAAGACTCTTTATAGACAAATAAATTGTTGTACTAAATTTTATGGTGGTCGGCCCAAAATTGGTCATAGCTCCTATACAAAGACCACATCTGAAAAAGACATTTTTCCCTATATATATTGTATAAATATCGTTACCGACTCAAAACTTTGTACAAATCATTTACATATATACAAAAATGATACCACACAATTTTGTTAATTTCGGTCTATTTTTAACCGTATGCCCCATATAAAGCCCTCTTCCGAAAATCACTTGAACACTCATAAATCGCTTATAAATAAGGGTACCAATCCACGGATCATTTACATACATGCCTAAATCAAACTGCTGGATTTTGAGAATATCGGTCCATATTTGACTATATCCCCCACATAAGGTCCACTACCGAAATCCACGTTAATATATATATATATATATCTTAAATATACCGTTATTATGTTGAAATTCGACGTGAAATATCCTCATATGCATGAAAATAACTGTTCCAAAATTTAAGAAGATCGGCCCATAATTTGTCATACCTGCCATATAGAACCATTTCCAAAAAAACAAATAAATTCGGGTCAAAAAATATATATAAAATATTTTATAATCATGATATATATCGTTGGAAAGGTATTTTTAATACCTTTTATTTAATGTATTACAAATTATCAGACACCCAGTAGTTCCCGAGATATAGGCCTATATATTTTCAACTTTAAGGGCCCGCCCCCTCGAAAATAGACGTGACCGCCAACAAATTTTTTTTTTGCTGGTATCTCCTCTAAAAGCCCTATTTGATTTTGTTTTTTTTTTTTTTTTTTTGAGCAAAATCACTAAAACCGAATTGTACCCCTTTTTTATACTCTGTTTGTTTCAAAATATTTAACATAAATTATGTTGGTCGTAAAATTGTCTTTCAAACAATTGATATATACTAATAAAATTTGCACTAAGACTGAATAGAAAACACAGAATTAGGATATTCTAGTCTAGTGTAGTTTCTGTATTTCTTACTACGCTTAGGTGAAGGGTATTTAAGATTCGGCACAGCCGAATATAGCACTCTTACTTGTTTGTTTTCTTTTTGAAATTGTTTATGTTTGATTTTAGTTTATAATCAATAAAAACGTTTAAAAGCACATTATCGATATGTTTTTTTATTTAAAAATTTTACATTCGTAAACGTCAACAATTTGTTAAACGTCAACACCCGCGGATTTAATTAGTTGACGTTTTCCCGAGTGCGCTGTACTTACTACCAAAAATAAAATGTTTGTTGCTTATTCTTTTGACCGAAGTTTGTGAAATTTTGAAATGACAAATTTAGGTCTTAATAACAGCAGGATAAATCTACGATTGATTGGCGAACTTAAGTTGAAATAAAAGCAGGATAAATCCACGATTGATTGATAAGCTCAGGTTGGAATAAAAGCAATATAAATCCAGGATTGATTGATAAACTTAAGTCGGAATAAAAGGATAAATCTACGATTGATTGGTAAACTCAAGTTGGAATAAATGCAGGATTCATTGATGTACGTTAGTTGGAATAAAAGCAGTATAAATCCAGGATTGATTGATAAACTTAAATCGTAATAAAATCAGGATTCACGGTTAGTTACTTAGTTTTTATTGATGACTTAGTTGATTTCTTCGTTACTTTTCAAACAAGTACTGTAGGTAATAGTACCAGTAGTGCTAATTTTATTAAAATTCATAAACTTTTAAAATGAATTCACTTTATTTGGAACTATAAATTTGTTATTTTTCTAAATGTTATTTCAAAAAGTACTTTTTTTTTAAGTACCAAACTTTTTAATTGTACCAAAATGTAATTTTAAGTAACAAATGTTTCATAACATTATAATTTTAAAACTTATAACACAAATTCTGTTTCTTAGGATTCATAAAGTAAAGGTACTAAAAAAAATACTTTTTGTACTTATAATTTCAACATATTTTTAAACACATTTTTTAAGCAATCATAACTGCTTTTTCTTTAAACTGCAGCTGAAATAAAGTTTACAACATTTATTTGCCTTTACATTGCCATTTTCCTTATTTGTTTACAAACGAGTTTATTAACTCGACATTATTCAAAAAGTAATAAAAATATACATCCCATCTACATACATACGAGTACATATAGTCATACCTACAAATTTTGTATTAAAAACTGAATTGAAAACAAGTGTAAATCATAAACACCAGGTGTTTGTGCTGTTGCGTTTTCTTTTGTAATCGCTAAAAGAAACATTTTTGTGAACACGAGTACGAGAACTTTAAAATTTAATCAAGTAATAAAGTTTTCAAAGTGAAGTTTATCAAATAGAAGTTTTGGCGAATATTTAAACGAATCAATCAGAAACTTCCTGTTAAAGGAGAACAACAGAAATTTAAACAAAAAATATTTTGTGAAAAGAACGAAATATCTTAAGGAAATTGTTGAAAAAAAACGTAAAAAATAAAACCAACAATAAAGTGACAACTTTAAAGCCGCTTAATAAAATTTTTATAATTTTTGTTTATTCAAAAAAAAAAAAAAAAATTCTTTTCAAAAATTATTTTATTTATTTTGATTAAATCCCTTTGTTGGCCTCAAACACCAGTAAGAGTAAACGAAATAATATAAATATTTTAATATTTATATCGTGCTTCGATATAGATTACACATTTTTATATACACACACAAATTCCCATTTTCCTGTACAAAATGTTCAAACTGTATACTAGAATATGGCGTTTATTAATATTTGTTGTACAACATCATACAAATTCACTCACATCCCTAAAAAACTCACTACTACACTTTTAACTTGTAACACAGTTGCAACAAAATGTTGTAAGATTGATAACGTTATTTACACAATCATACATGACTATAGCAGCAGCAGCGCAACAGCCACATATCAGCCAATTGCACAAACAAGAATGAAAAAAATGTCATTACAAAAAGGAAAACACAAAAACGCACAAAAAAACGACACGTTTCTAGCCACCAAACCTACAAAAAATTGGAAAATAAAATGACTTTGCAGGATATTACATTCTGAACATGATGTGAGTACAAACAGCAACAAAATGGATGATAAAGGATATGTGGCAGAGCAAGAAAATATAGATAACCTCATATTCTCATTTATATAAACAGTGTTGGAGAAAATAATAAGAACGGCTTCTTTATTTTCAATGTTGCGAAAAAGTAAGAAACTTTAAAACTAATAACTTTGTCAAGCCGAAAGTTTGAAAGCCTGCTGAGCCTTAACTTAAGCCGGAATAAAAACAGGATAAATCTACGATTGATAGACGAACTTAAGTTGGAATAAAGGCTGGATAAATTCACGAATGATTGATAGGCTTAAGATGGAATCCAGGATTGATTGATAAACTTAAGTCGGAATAAAAACAGGGCATATCCAGGATTGATTGATTAAATTAAGTTGGAGTAAAAGCAGAATAAATCCAGGATTGATTGATGAAATAAAATTCGAATAAAAGCAGGATAAATCCAGGATTGATGGATGAAATAAAGTTCGAATAAAAGCAGGATAAAACCAAGATTGATTGATAAACTTAAGTTGGAATAAAAGCAGGATAAATCTCCGAGTGATTGACGAACTTAAATCGGAAGAAAAGCAGGATAAATCCAGGATTGATTGATGAAATAAAGTTCGAATAAAAACAGGATTAATCCAGGATTGATTGATGAAATAAAGTTCGAATAAAAGCAGGATAAATCCAGGATTGATGGATGAAATAAAGTTGGAATAAAAGCAGGATAAATCCCCGATTGATTGACAAACTTAAATCGGAAGAAAAGCAGGATAAATCTAGGATTGATTAATGAAATAAAGTTCGAATAAAAGCAGGTTAAATTAAGGATTGATTGATAAACTTAAGTTGGTATAAAAGCAGGATAAATTCACGATTGATTGACGAACTTAAGTCGGAATAAAAGCAGGATAGATCCAGGATTGATTGATGAAATAAAGTTCGAATAAAAGCAGGATAAATCCACGATTGAGTAACGAACTTACGTAGGAATAAAAGCAGGATAAATCCACGATTGATTGACGAACTTAAGTCGCAATTAAAGCAGGTTAAATTAAGGATTGATTGATAAACTTAAGTTTTAGCTTAGCTTTAATCTTGAGGGTTTATAGTCTTAGTTTAGCATCAAACGTAGCTTGAATCATTGATATTTTTATATTATTAGTTTAGCTTCAATAGTTGGTCTTTCTATGGTCTTAGTTTAGCTTCATTTAAAATACTTTAAATAATCTTAGTTCAGTTTCAATTGTTGTTCTTAGTTTAAAGTCAATTAATCTTCAAGCATTGATCTTGTTTTTTGTCTTAGTTTAGGTTCTATCGCTGATCTTTATACAGTATTAGATTAGCTTAGTTGGAAGGATATATAGTCCGAAAATCTGCAGCCTTAATTTTTATTTATAAGTGTTTTATATTGTGTTGGTTTATCTTGATTTGAAACTCGTTCTAAATTTTAATTTAGCTGAAAGATGTTTATATGTATATATTCTTAGATTAGCCACTTTCCCTGCTTGTGGCAAGATACCACAAATATGTGGCAACTATGTGGCACCATATGTCGTTGCAAACTTAAATATGTAAGACTATGAATGACTAACAGCTAACCTTGTAGTAAAGCTTTACCTGTCTGTAAAGTGAAAAACACGTTACTACACAATTTTTGATGTCTAAAGTAATTAAAAACTAAATAAGTAACAGAAAATTTTATAAAAATAAATTTTTTATTCCCTAGATGTCTGGATGCAACGACACTAGCTATTTAGTAGAAGACAATAAAAGAAACTTTAAGACACAACCAAGCATTTATATTAGATTTTCCTTTAGCTTGTTGTTCTTTTTGTTTATCCACACTTTGTTGTAAGGCTTAATTAATGTATTTTATTTTGCTTGTAACCAACACCTTGTATTAGTTAAATGGATGATGTTGCTGCGAGAAGATAAAGCTGTAAGATAAATGCTATCTTTAACTTCAACTTAATATTCTTGAATTAATATTTGTCTATGTTACAGACTTAGGCCCAATAAAACAGTGCGTATTTAAGTGCCATTTATTTTTAAATTGCATTTAAGTACAAAATTTTGTTTTTCACTGAAAACTTAAATGCTACTTAAATGGCCAACGATGTTCATTTAAGTGCAACTTAAGTTTTAAACATTGAACATATGGTTTTGACATTTGTTTTTGTTTTTTTTTTTTCTTTTCAATCATGCTGCTGTATTTTTTAACAGCGTCCAACAAGAAGTCAAAAGTTGGGACTTCTTTTATCCATATTTATGCCACCAAATTTAATATATAAAACACACAAAACAATACAACAAGTAAACACAAAAACCGAAACACAAAATTGTTGGCAAATTTTATTAAAAAAATCAGCTGTTTTCTGAAATATATCGATAATTTTGTTGACATTTCAAAGTGCTACCATATTTTTACCACAAAATCATAACAGCAATTAAGTATGACTGAAAAAATGAATCTGTATTTAAATGCAACTTAAGTTTTTATGAAAATTAACTAAAACTACACTTAAATACGCACTGTTTTATTGGGCCTTAGGGTCTGAGGGATAGATTTTATGTAACAAATAATTTATGCGTGAGTTGGGAGCAGAGATGAAGAAAGTCAGTTAGTTAATCACTGAGTTAAGGGAAAGGGAGTTTTGAGTATGATGGATACAAAAGCAATTTAGAGATTTATTAAGCAAGTGTTTGTTGAAAGGTGTTTATAAAAAGCGTTTCATTAACTTAATCACATTTTAATTATAAACAAAACATGCATACATAGTTAGTAATAACTAAATAGCAGTTTTAATTTAGAAGAAGGCAGTGAAATTGATGTTAAACTAAGAGTACAGAAAGAGTCATGATTAAAGCTAAACTTAAATCATGAAACAATCAATGATTGCTGCTATGATTGAAGCTAAACTAAGACTATGGAAAGATCCACGATTGAAGCTAAACTAAGTCTTCAGAAAGACCTATGATTGAAGCTAAGCTTAAAAAAGAGCTGCGATTGAAGCTAAACTAAAACCAGAAACAGATCAATTATTAAAGTAATGAATGATGTTAAACTTAGAAAATGTAAAAACCTACGATTCAACCTAAACTAATCATAAAACAATCAGTGTTATATAGACAGACGTGTGATTGAAGCTAAACTAAAACCATAAGCAGATCAATAATTGATGTTAAAATAACACAATGTAAAGACCTCCAATTAAAACTAAACTAAGATCATAAAACAATAAATGTTTGAAGCTGTGATTGAGCATATATGCCTATAGATGATAGCTCTAGCTCGCATATTAAAACCAACTAAAACACGATAGGACAGAAACGATACTTATATCTACGAGTATGTCCACAAAGAAACACACAAACATTTAGGTAAAATTACTAAACAAATTTTGATCAAAATCTAGTTGGGGTGTCCCAACTAGAACGCAATTTTTAAATTTTAAATAAAACACAGATATTTAAAAAAAAAATCGTGAAACTTTATTATATCGTAAAGTAGACAGAATGAGGTTATGTATGGAACAAGATATCGTGCAGATGGCCGCCGCAGCTTTGCTGGGACACACGTAATTTCCTCTTTTAAGGCTTGAGTCGTCGTCGGCTTATTCGCGTACACCATCGATTTCAAAAAACCCAAAAGAAAAAAATCTAAAGGTATTAAATCCCACGATCTAGGCGGCCAATTCTGGTCTCCAAAACGCGAAATAACACGACCGGGAAATGACTGATGCATTTTCTCTGGCTGTTTCCTCTACATTTCCTCTACATTCATTTCTTCAATTCTAGGCAAAAAAAAACTGGTTATCATTTCACGATACCGAACACCATTGACACCATTGCGTTCTAGTTGGGACACCCTTTATATATAAAAAGCTTTGGACAGACTGTACTACATATTCTGATCTCTCGATACCATTTAAGTTTTTTTTTTCAATTCATTATTTATTTATTCAAAAAAAATTTTTCAATTTCTAATCTACCTCAAATTTACATTCAATGCTAGTGGTGGGTATATAAGATTCGGCATGACCGAGTATAACACTCCTACTTGTTTTATCTCATGCATACATGCGATAGGTTTTATATTTTTCCAACACCTGCTACTGCAGAAAAGTTTTATGAAATTTTTAACGCCGCTTTTCTTTTGTAAGCGTTTTAAAGACCAAACAGAGAGTTGCATTTCTCCTTTGAGTGCATTTAGGTTAGTAAAGGGTGTGTCAAAAGTTTCTAGATTCTAGACTAGAAAAACATTATAAGTAGCTTTGAATATAAGCGTGAATTTGTATAAGAAATCAAATAATTAAAGATTTCTGTCTGATTCAAACGATCTTAAGCCGCAAAAGTAGTCATTACTGGGTAATGTAGCAAGTAATGAGTAATAACTATCCAACCAAAATGTCTGCAGTTGAAGAGTCTAAAGACAAACAAATAAAAGTTATTAATCAAAAGAAAATTATTGATCTTAAACTTCAAAACCACTCATTACTTTGTAATGCAGCGGGTAAAGAGTCCAGAGGTCTTAAACTGTGAAAACACTCATTACTAGGTAATGAATAAATATTTTAAAATATCTGTATTTGTAGAGTCATAAGACAAATAAAATTTGTTAAGTAAAAGAAAATGGGTAAAGAAACGTGTAATAAGTACTCATGAAATACTCATTACTAGGTAATGTAGCATGTAATGAGTAAATATTTCAAAATATCTATATTGGTAGAGCCTTAAGGCAAATAAAAGTTATTAAAGTAAAAGAAAATTATTCATCTTAAACTGCAACAGCACTCATCACTGGGTAATGCAGCGGGTAATCAGTTAAATATTTCAAAACTCTTACAAAATGTCTTTTTTTGTAAGGTCTTAAGACAAATAAAATTTATTAAATCAAAAAAATTATTGTTATGAAACTACTTCTGACAATAGTCAAGATTAAACTTGTGTTTGCTTTAGAATATTTTTTTTTTTTTTATTAATTTTAATTTTAAGTTTACAAGTATTTTCTTAAATTTTAGTTTTACTTTGTAACCTAGATTTGAAAAGTTCCCGCTAAGCCACTCGCCTTGTCAGCAGAATAACCAAGAATAAACCCTTCTGTGTGCTTTCGAAATTGGAACAATGTCTACAATGTTTTTCTCTATTCAACAGATGTGTTACCCTTTTCTATTACCATTACACAATCCCTGATTGTTTAGATCCTTTTTTATACATAACATTTCTGTTTCATTCCTTGTTTTCCGTTTGTTTGTCCACTCTATAGATTTTTGTTTGGAAGATGAAGTGTGAAAAGCAATTTATTATTTTCATATTGCACCTGGTACCCCAATGATTTCATTGTTATACCCACAAAAAAAAAAACAACTCCCTACTTACAAATAGTCATAAAAAACACCAGAAATAAAGCAAAAAGGGAATATTAGTAAAAAAAAAAATCTTAGAAAAGAGAATCAAACAAAATTCAATTGTTGTTTCAGTAATTTAAATGGAAATTGTTGAATTTTGTAAAAGTTTAAACTAAAAAGATTTGAAACATTCAAGAATTGAATTACAGATTATTCTCCTTTTGCAATTTGAGTTATTATAAAAGGATCTAGCTAGGAGCCTATTTCATAATTTTTAACTTTTAAAGGTTCTTGAGTATATTTTACAATTTCATATAAGAAAATCGACTTTTGGTGCAAATATAAGTGATCACACATCATCTTCCTTTGTTTTAATTTGATGCACTTTTAAAGGATCTCTAGAGTGTATTTAAAAAATCCATACAAAATTTTTATTTGTTAGGAATTTTATGTGTTCGCAAATTATCCTTCCTTTAAATCTAGAGGTTTTTTTATCGTTCTAATAATTAAATTCTTCTAAAAAAAAGAAAAGAAAATATAAATCAAAATCCTTAATACAGATTCTCCCATTCACAGATTTTGTTTTCTAAGCTCAAATATTGTTGGCAATCCGTTTCATATACAACTGAGTTTGCAGCAAGCGCACAAAAACTTACAAGTACGTGGGAATTATTACTGACTCACTTAACTTTGTTCACAACTTGAAGTACTGCTTTGTAATAGCAACAGAAAACTACATAACAAGGCAATAGCTCAAGGACTGCAACAACACATGTTTCCTGGTATTGTGTTTCATTGTTAAATGAAGCATTAAATACTTCAACACAACAGCAAATAAAAAAATTTGCCAGGCAATTTCAAATTACATAAAACAAACCTAAATTTTAACAGCAGGAGCCAATCGAAGTGAAGAGTTAAATGTAGCAAGATGTTAGGAATACTTACCAAAGCTTACAGTTCCGCTTAACAACATTTTACACACTCTAAAATATACTAAACTTATTCAAAGGAGAAATGCAACTCCCGGTTTGTACTTTACAATATTTACAAAAGTAAATGTGGACATAAATCCAACTTCTAAAGCAAACAGAAGTGTTTAATCTTGGTCATTCCAAGAAATAGTAGCTGTAGCATTGTTCCACTTTACAAAGCAAAGAGAAGTGTTTAATCTTGACTATCAATAATTTTCTTTGAGTCTTAAGACTCTACAAAAACAGACATTTTGTAGGAGTTTTGAAATGTTTACTGATTACCCGCTGCATTACCCATTAATGCAGTTTTCGTGTAACATGTTCAGTTTGGTCTATAATTTAACCATGAATTGACTTACAAACGAACAACGCTTGCAGATTATTGAATTTCATTATCAAAATTCAGTTGGATGACTTTTCACTTTGTAATCGGAAAATTGTGTTCAGCAACGAAAATCATTGCTGGCAAAATTGTCGTATTTTTTTTATTTTTTTTTAAATAATTAACAAACACAAACTGCGAAGCTTTTTGGCTTATCTGCAGAAAACACCCAGAGACTTTGGCGGGAATCGAACCCGCAATCCTTTGACTGATAGTCCGGCACTCTATCGCCTAGTCTATCGGGGCCAATTGGTCAATGGCATCATTGGACTTTACTTTTTCAAAGACGACAAAGGTGGGTACGTTGTTGTGAAGGTGCGAAGAAAAAAATGTTGCCCAAAATGTAAGTGTTGGACTTGACTGACATGTCTGCACAAAAGATCTTATAGGTAGTAGTGCTTGAGGCCTCACTTAATAATAATAGTAATGACTGACATGTGGTTTCCTTGCCACACAGCACCCGAAACAATGGCCTAATTGAGAGGCACGTTCCGTGAACAGTTTGTTTCAAGTTTGCAGTCGTTGCATTGACAGCCTAGAACATGCATTAAATCGTCTAGACTAATTCTTGCGCGAGGCTAACTTGTCAAAATTGGACACAGCAAAGCAACTATTTAAGGCGTAGCCGCGATCAACATTTACCTCAAATCATCTTTTAACATTGAATTATATAAAGTGGCAAGCAAAACTGTCCGGATGTTTTGCATTTTGGAAGTAAGGTAGTGATGCGTTCATGCGGTCTATGCCAATAGTATTCTTTTCCATTAGACTAGTATCGGTTGACTTTCATTAGTCGCTCCAAATAACCCGTTTCCTGTCAACTACTGTCTAATTTTTGTGGGTTTTAAAATTTCTATCTGAAAGTGCTGGCCTTTTCTTTTTTACACTGGCTACTGAACCAATTCTATTTAATGTGCGTCTAACTGTCCAGGAACTGACATCCTTACCAACACTTTTTGTAGCATTTTTCGGAGTCTTGATGCCCTTATTATGCAGCAAATGTTCAGTCTGCCGGGCATTACCATCATTATTATTGTAAGCTACGTTACGCCGATGTTTTATATCATTTAGCGTGGACTTACTTAAATAAAATTTTCAGCAATTTTACGGCATTAATAATTATTTTGCAACAAATTCAGTTGGCGTTTTTGTCATTTTTAAATCTCTTTTAATTTTTTATTTAAGAATCAAGTTAATCACTGCACAGGTCAAACAATAATGCACAAATCGAGCAATAAAAGCTTGATTACGAGATCAAACAAAAAAAAAACACCATTTTAACAGAGCAATATCATGATAATGTTTATTTCTTGTACTGTGAAAAAGTGTTCGAATAGTAATTTTTTTTTTTTTTTTTTTTTTAAGCAATTTGTGGTGAGTTTTTGTGCTTTATAATTTATAATAAGGTTCAATTAAATAAATATATTGTATATAAATATATTATTTTCATTACCTTACTTCTTTAATGCAAAACATCCGAACAGTTTTGCTTCCCACGGTAGATCGTTCTATAGACACAAATTAAGATTTCCTCAGGACCGTAATTGTTATGACTTTTATCAAAAAAAATCAAGAAATAATTGTTGATTTTTATATTTTTAGATAGAAAATAAGAGTTATTTTTTATATTTATTATTTTAAATGAAAAATAAAAGTTATTTTTGATTTTTATATTTTTATATCAATAATAGAAATCAATTCAAAATTCGTGACATAGGTACGCGGTACGCCACCTGTTGAAGAAAACTTATTTGGAATAGATGAAAGCTCCGTTGCAAGCTGTCGATCTGTTTTAGCAGACGGTTTAAGGTCAATGGAGATGAATTATTCGTCTTCGGACGACGATGATACTCCTACGACAATAAATGACAGCGTCCGCAAAGCTTATTTTGAAATAGACAATTACAATGAAAAGCGTTTCGATACTTCTGCTAATTTATTGGAATATTGGGAGAACAAAAAATTTGTGTTTCCATGGCTTCGAAAATTAGCTTTAATTGTTCATTCTGTACCTGCCACTAAAGTCAGTGTAGAAAGGTTATTTTCAGCATTCAGATTAATATTGGTAAAATTGAACACCTGAAAACGACCTCTTAACACTGACTTGAATGGCAGCCAAAACTTATAAGCTATTTCTATGCATTCATGTTTTTATAGCTGATAATGGATAAGTCACATAATATATTATATTCATATAGAACATACGGCATCAACAAATAAATAAGAGGTTTGAATAGATTTTTATTTGATATAAAAATATAAAAATCAAAAATAACATTTATTTTTCATTTAAAAATATAAAAATCAAAAATAACTTTTATTTTTCATTTAAAAATATAAAAATCAAAAATAACTCTTATTTTTGATTGTTAAAATAAAAATCAAAAATTTAAAAATCATGCAATATGTTGGATGCATTTCGCCTAAGAATCATGATGGTGTAATTAAAAGTTTTCTACGATGTTCATTTATGTATGATTTATTTCTTCAAAAATTGAAAAATAACTCTTATTTCCGGTCCCTGGATTTCCTACATTTCTGTGAACTTTGTGTTTTTTTTTTAATATAAACCAAAAGTCCTTAAAAATCACTTTTTATGTATCTCGTCGGATTGTAGTCTTTAGTTAGTTTTAACCACGGCATAGTTAGCCGATGACAGCTGTAAAAATGATCTTATCGGATTGCATTCATAGTTATTACTTTCTACCGAATAAATCGATAGCTGAAGTATCCATCTCTTTGGATTGTATTTCTTAGTTAATCATGAGAGCTAAAGAAAATCTCTCATCGGATTGCAACCATAGCTTTTGTTGTTCACCAGTTCCTAATAAAGAATAAAGTAATTTAGTCAAAGCTTGATTCCATTAAACATTCGATCTGAAGAATCTGCACAAATTATACATACCCGATTAAAAAGAAAAACTGCTGCATCACACTACACAGTAAATTACATTTTTAATTTCAAAAATCTTTTCAAATTCATCAACACCTTAAAGCCTGGTGGCATTGCAGGTTTCGATTAAAAATGTAAATCGGCGAAATGCACAAGGAAAAAACAAAATCAGTAACATTTTTCTGGCATACCACGAAATAATATCCTGTCCTTTACACCTGTATTACACCAGTCCATACATTTTCATTTCTTCTGTTTCTATATCACTGTCCGTCCAACCAACCATTCATCCATAAACCGAGCAAACACTGTTTGTAGCTGCAAATTATGAAGTGTTGATGATGATGATGAGACAGTGTTCCAATATACTCGCACAAAATGCTACAAAAAAATAAAACTGCAGGCTACCAAAAAAAAAAAAAACAAAAAAAAAACAAGCCTGTAACTGCCTGGACGCAAATGTAAACAGATTGCTGGAGAAGAAGGAATTTTGCAAATCACACTTTTTCATGGAATATGTTTGATTCTACATATACACAGAAATGTATGTATGCAAATGCTGCCTGTCAGTAAACCCATATACATATAGATAAACTAGCACACAAAAGCAAAAGATTATAAGTGGTCAGAAATACAATTCAAAAATGCAAACAAAAAAACAAATATGAATTCTGTTTGTGTGATGGTTAGATTTGTAGCTTCTACTGCTCCTAACACACCAAGTAATACATGACATTAGCAATGTATAGCACAGTTCTCCTCAACCCCCTCACAAAACTGAACTGGAAATGAAACAGTACAACAACAGTTTTGTCACTTTTAGTTGTTTTATAGTTGTGCTAGTCAACAAAAATCCTGCTTAATTTTTTTTCTTTCTCTTTGTTAACATTCCTCTTCCCTGGCCTAAATTTGGTGGATGGTGTTTGACATTTTATGAATTTTTTAAAGTTTGGAATTTATATTTGATCAAAGTGTGTGCTGTGGAGTGTATTTTATAGGGCTGCTGCCGGTTAATGTCCTTTTATGTGAAATTTTTTAAATTCAATAGAAGTCTTTGCGCAATACAAGCAAAAATAGCAGATGATAATAATGGATTGTTAAACAATATAAAAATTAAGAAAATGTCATTTATCTATTTTATGTCATGTTGGATTTTGGTTGGCGCGAAAACAATTTCAGGACAAGAGTTAGCCATTTATATGATCCGTTTTTGAGAAATTTTTTTCTGTTCCAGTTCAGGTTGAAGTTCAGGTCGGCAGGACCAGATGGTATCTTTCCGGCGATGCTACAAAATATCGGGAGATCATCGCTCCTACTGTTGGTGGAAATCTTTAGGGTATGTGTACTAAACGGATACATTCCTAAGGGATGGAGGGAAGTTAGGGTCGTGTTTATACCCAAAGCGGGGAAAACCGGTCACTCTAAACCCAAGGATTTTAGACCGATCAGCTTGTCGTCTTTTCTCTTGAAGACACTGGAAAGACTGATCGATCTATATCTAAGAACTAGAATTGACACCGGCATCATCAGTGGCGCTCAGCATGCTTACCTCAAGGGTAGATCTGTTGAGAGTGCGCTTAATGATGTGGTGGGTTATATAGAGAAAGGATTGCGAAACAAGGAATACACCTTGGCGGCTTTCCTTGATATAGAGGGCGCAACAATTTGAAGATAGAGGCTGTTAGACAGGCACTAGGTGACCTAATGGTTCCGTCGTTCCTGGTCGAATGGATAACTCTGATGCTTAGTAGCAGAGTAATTCACTCGGACTGGGGAAACGAACGCCTAAGGAAGCTGGTGACCAGAGGAACCCCACAAGGGGGTGTTCTCTCCCCCTTACTATGGCTCTTGGCTGTCAATGTCGTCCTAAGATTTTTTGACAGAACGGGTCAGAAGGTCGTGGCCTACGCGGATGATTTAGTTATATTGGTATCGGGCAAATTCCTGCCGACAATTAGCGAAGTCATGCAAGGGGCACTGGGCGAACTTTCAGCTTGGGCTAGTGAGAAGGGCTTGGGAGTAAATCCGGAGAAAACAGAGTTAGTTCTGTTTACTAGGAAGTATAGGGTGGAAAATTTCAGGCTGCCGGTACTAGGAGGAGTAGAGCTTAGACTATCAGATAGTGCTAAGTATCTGGGAGTTTTCCTGGACAAGAAGCTGTCATGGGGAAGGAACACTCAGGAGAGGCTTAAAAAAGGCCTCAATGCCTACTATGCTTGCAGATCATCGATAGGTAAGAACTGGGGACTTCGGCCGTCAGTGGTAGGATGGCTATACACTTCGGTGGTTAGGCCCATTCTTACATATGGATGCTGTGTTTGGTGGGAGGCAATGAGACTGGCTAATCGAAGAAACCTTCTGTCTAAAGCTCAGAGATGTGTTTCAATCGGCATGACAGGGGCCATGAGAAGCACTCCTCAAGCGGCTCTGGACGTCATTCTTTATCTTTTGCCCATTGAGAAGTATGTGATGGGAATGGCTGCCAGAAGCATTCTTAGACTGAGGGAGCTGGGACTGTTAAAGGGTCACACGCAGGGTCATTCTCGGATCCTGCGTGAGATTGAAGCAGATGGGAATTGCCTAGGATTGCCTGGCTCTACGGATTATGTGAGCACTATGGTAGATTTTAGGCGATTGCCGGAGGTGATATTGCCGTCCAGGGAGAGTTGGTTGGGAAGGGGCAAATTATATGATGGATTTGCTATCTTCACGGACGGCTCGAAGATAAATGGTACGGGCGCGGGGGTCTACATTGAGGATCTGGACATCAGAATGTCATATAGGCTTCCTGACGACTGTAGTGTTTTTCAGGCGGAAGTTCTGGGGATCTTGAGGGCCGTAGAACTAATGAGAGACAACATTGACAGGGGCTCGGAGGTCACGATATATGTGGACAGCCAGGCGGCCCTTTTGGCCATAAGGGGCTGTTATGTGAACTCTAAGCTAGTTGACAGTTGTAGGAGGGCTCTAGAGGGAGCCTTAGGGCGGTATACGGTTAGATTGTGTTGGGTACCGGGTCACTCAGATATTGCCGGCAATGAGGTGGCTGATGAGTTGGCTAGAATGGGCGCAGGCACAGAAGGTAACAACCGTATGGAGGCTGTGGGGCTTCCAATAGGCTTCTACTATGGAAGAATTAGAGAGTGGGTACTAAGTGCAACCAATCAAGCCTGGGGAAGCCGGACGGACTGCCAAGTGTCACGGACACTGTGGCCGGTGCTTGGAAAGTCCGATTCGGAATTGCTGCTGGGCAGGAATAGGATCTGCGTTAGGACCATGATAGGCATTATCACGGGCCACTGCATGATTGGCAGGATGGCGGTGAGAATGGGATCCGAATTATCGGATATGTGCAGATTATGCGAGGACCCGGATGAGCTGGAGACAGTTGAGCACATTCTGTGCCACTGTCCCAGGCTGCAGGGCAGTAGGATGAGATGGCTGGGCAATAGATTCTTAGGCGAATTAGGGGATGTCTCTAGCTGTGGGCTGGAGAGTCTAATAGGATTCGTAATGGGAATGGCCTGGCTACGCGTTAGATGACTGGGTGCGAGTCGCACAAATGGAGGACATATGTCCGAGTAAGGAGTTGGTCAGGTCTCTTTCTTCTCTTTTCTATCTTCTATTTTCTCTTCTCTCTCTCTATACTATAATATTACTTTCCTGTCTTCACTTTCTTTTCACTCTATATACTAAAATTTCTTCCTAAGGCATCGCAATGGACCGTATTGGTCTCTGGGTGAGAGTGTGAGGCGACTCACACCGGCCTTCCTACCTACCTACCTACCTCAGGTCCTAGTTTAGTTCTCTTCTGTTCTGTTCTGGTTTTCTTCTAGTTCTGTTCCAGTTCTCTTCTAGTTCTGGTTCTCTTCTAGTCTATTCTAGTTCTGACCTAGTTTTATTCTAGTTCTGTTCTAGTTCTCTTCTAGTTCTGTTTAAGTTCTATTCCAGTTTAGTTCTAGTTCTGGGGGGTTACTCCGTATTTCGAAAAGAAACTCATTCGAATTTGTATACTTTTTACATTGTATTTCGAAAGCTTTTGCTAGTTCTCTTCTAGGTCTGTTTAAATTCTATTCCAGTTCTGTTCTAGTTCTCTTCTAGGTCTGGTTCCCTTCTACTTCTGTACTAGTTCTCTTCTAGTTCTGGTTCTAGTTCTATTCTAGTTGTCTCCTCGTTCTGTTCTATTTCTGGTTGTCTTCTAGTTCTGTTTAAGTTCTGTTCTAGTTCTATTCTAGTTGTCTCCTCGTTCTGTTCTATTTCTGGTTGTCTTCTAGTTCTGTTCTAGTTCAATTCTAGTTGTCTCCTAGTTCTCTTCTAGTTCTGGTTCTCCTCTAGTTCTCTACTACTTCTGTTATAGTTCTCTTCTAGTTTTATTCTAGTTCTCTTCTAGTTCTGTTTAAATTCTATTCCAGTTCTGTTCTAGTTCTTTTCTAGTTCTGGTTCCCTTCTAGTTCTGTTCTGGTTCTAGTTCTATTCTAGTTGTCTCCTCGTTCTGTTCTATTTCTGGTTGTCTTCTAGTTCTGTTTAAGTTCTGTTCTAGTTCAATTCTAGTTGTCTCCTAGTTCTCTTCTAGTTCTGGTTCTTCTCTAGTTCTCTTCTAGTTCTAATCTACTTCTATTCTAGTTCTCTTGCAGTTCAAGTTCTGTTAAATTTATATTCATTTAAATAAATTCTGCCTTAAAATAAATCCTCAGCAGACTTATTTGAATTCATTTACCATCTTCTCGTGCAATCATCTTAAAAAACATTTTATTTCTTTATACTCCTTTTTTGTTTTTAAGAAACCCATTTCATAATCCTTTTAATGTAGAAATATTTTAAAATATAGCACAAACTAGAACCCAGGAAGAAATAAAGGAAATAGGAAGTAGAACACAAAAAGTGGTTTTTAGAAAGCGCAACAATGTTGGAAATAAATAAATGGGTTTTGGTTGCGGTAGGTTGGTTTAAATTTTAATGTTAATATCTGTCAGTTTGTTGTGTTTTGTGTGGCTTTAAAATCAAAATAAATATGGCAGCCATAAATTTTCTGCAAAAGAAAATTGCTTTTAAACTGCATTGTTTAGAGGAAAAAGTTTAAATTGAAAGCAACAGATTGGAAATAGATTTGGTTGAGCTATTTTAGGGAAACTAACAAAGAATTAGCAAAAAATTGCAGGGAATTACTTGTACAATGTTACAGAAATTAAATTCTGAAGTTAAACTATGTACAATAATTTTGTAATGAAAAGTTGTATGTATGTACATAATATAAATTTATTTGTGCTTTAAAAAACATTTAATTCCAAATCCAGCAATCATTGTTTGATTAATTACATACGGCTTTTCTATCATAAAACAGATACAAAAGAAAACCTCAATCAATTTTTGACATTAAATCAATATTTTAATGATAAATGAAAGCGTAATATGTATTTATAGGTTCCTTTATGTCTTTATATGAATTTTATGACTGTCATTGTGTAAACAAAATAAAATAAAGAAATATTGGAAAAGTTTCTATTTATTAAGGACTAAAGTAGCAACATGAAATAAAACCCCAAACTGTTTGGAAAACATGCAACATTATTGTCTTTAAATGTCATAAATGACATATGAAAATGTCTGAAATGACATTAGTTTGACACGAACAACAATATATTTTTTTTTATCACATGTGTGTTTGTTTAAGAGAGGAAATGTTGGAGCGACAATGACATTGATAGGCAGCCATAAAAGCAAATTTTTATTTTACAAATGTTTAGCAAGAACAGGGAGGAGGTCGGTGGCAGTTTCCACTTGATATTAAAAAAATAGAACAGAACTGTGGGTCGAATAGAACTAGAACAGAACGGAAAACTGCATTAGAACCTGAACTAGGACATGATCTAGAACCTGAACTAAAGCGTGATCCAGTTCGAGGTTACCAACTTTACTTAAGCGAAGCGATGTCACTTGGGAAGGTCCAGCGGCTTCAGTTGTTGCACAAGCTGTATTTTGTACGCTTTCAATTTAAGATCTCGACGTAAAATGCGCCAAGTCGTTTCATACGTCAGTCCGAGTTGCTGCGAACGGCTCTGAATCTACTCTTTACGATCTTCGTGTACACTCTCAGCTACGGCCGCTATATTTTCTTCACAGTGTGCTGGACGTGGTCTATTCGGTCGAATATTATCCAATAGTGAATGCTGGGTCTCAAAATGGGTAATGGTGTTGCGAATAGCACGCTCAGTATGCCAATTATATTGACCATTAGTTTAGCGAAATGCACGAAACACATTCCTCATAGAACGTGAATTTTCGTAATAAAGTTGAACGATTTGTAAACGTTGTTCAGGCGTAAGTCTTTCCATTATCAAATGCCAAACAATACTAAACAAAAATAACGTGACAGCATGACACGACTCACACGTGATCTGTCAAAAAAAGGCTATTGAAAATATTATCTCTACTTGAATCACTCTTTAGAAGTCTCTAAGTACCTTTCAGTTGGCCATCAGACTTACTAAACTTAAATTTCATATTTTATTTCAAATCTATTGAAACCTTTCTGCCTACGAAAAAAAATCAAAATCAAAAAAGAATATTATAAAAATATATGTGGCATTTTTATTACTGGCAAAAATGTAAAACTTTTTTATTTCATTTGTCCAAATTCTTATACTTTTTTTGCATTTCTTTTCAACTTTATAAACCTACATATAACTAAATGTTATTTTCAAATCTACACATTTCCAACAAAATGCTCATAAGAAGGGAATTTCGTTTAGAATGTAGAAAAAAAACTCAGTAACTGATATGTTTATGAGTGTGTTTATACCAGTTAGCTTGGGTAAATTTGTTATGTGATGTAAAATTTTTGAGAATAGAAATTGTTAACTAAAATTAACCCTTCAAAGGCGGCAGATGTTTTGATACAATATGCGATTAAAAAGTGAAAAAATCTAACAGCACAGATTTTATTTAGTTAATGCAGGCAGGTTTTGCCTAGAAATCCAACATTTATTAAGCCATTTGTTTAAGTTTTAATAGCGTGACTTTCTATTGTATATATTTTTGGGGTTTATAGAAAAAACTTTGTAAATATATCTAATTTGAAAGAAAACTTGATTTAAACACACATTCATTGTTAGTTGAACTAAAATTTCAATTTCAAAAATCATGATTTAAAGGTAAAAAGTAAAGGTAAATAAAGGTTTATAACTAATTCAATCATTGATTTTTTTCGTTTTTCTTTAGGTTTATTTATATAAAAACTTTTTTATATAATTTTAAGTTTCCACCCTGTTTCCAAAAATAGCTTTACAAATTTATACCTTATTTGTTTGTTTATTTGTTTGAAACCTTCTTTCAATTACAAATTGCTTCTTTTCTTCTCTACTTGCAGGTATGTTTTTTAAAAGATAAACTGGCAAAATATTTTCCCAAATAAATAAATTTTAAGTAGAACAAAAAAGTAAAATGTTCAGCTAGGAAAAAGAAAAAGAGATGCTGCTTTTGTTAGCTGCCATCCAACCATTTTGATATGTTTGTATGTAAGTATGTATTTGAGGAAATTAAATTTAATTCTTATTTACCTCAAGCCTAATTGTTGCTTGAATCAGTTTTGTCAATGAGTATTAAAGAAAAACTTTTCTTTGCACACAAGTTGAAGGCACAATACAAAAATTAGTTTTAGGTTTTTAAATATACAGAAAGAAGGACAGCAAAATTGAAAATGAATGATCCTTTCCAATGATATACATTTTCATTAACAGTTCGTTGTTATTTGAAAAAAAAAAACTGCAAGTCTAAATCTAAAGGGTGTCCCAACTAGAACGCAATTTTTAAATGACTGATGCAGCAATTGAATTGTTTCTCTGGCTGTATGACATGTGGCGCCGTCTTGATGAAACGACATGCCCTCCACATTAATTTCTTTAATTCTAGGCAAGAAAAAACTGGTTATCATTTCACGATACCGAACACCATTGACTGTTTGCGCTTGACCTACCTCATTTTCATAAAAAAGGTCTAATGATTCCTCCAGCCCAAAAACCACACCACACAGTGACACGTTGATGATGCATTTGCTTCTCGTGAATCACTCGAGGATTTTCCTCACCCCAAATGCGACAATTCTGCATATTGATGAAGCCATTAAGATGAAAATGGGCCTCTTCACTGAAGATGATTTTATCGGCAAAATCAGCATTTTCATGTTGTCTCTCCAATACCCAATTAACGAACTCCCTTCGCTATCCATGGTCAGCTGACTTCAGTTCCTGAGTCAATTAAACTTTGTATGCATGAAGATGCAAATCTTTCGTCAAAATTCGTTGCATAGTGGATTTGGAGACACCAATTTGCTGAGCTCGGTGTCGAACTGAGGTGGATGGAGTTTGAGCGACATCATCACATACAGCTGCGACATTTTCGGTCGTTCGACCTGGTCGAAGGCGCGTTGTTGTCTTTACATCACTAACAGACCCAGTTTCGGCAAATTTATCCATTAATCGCTTTACAGTTGACTCTTTTGGAGCATTATTGTGACCCCAAATTGATCGCAAAACTTTCACAGTTTTGGTAAAACAATTTCACAATGAGAATGCGTTGTTCATTCGTATAGCGCTCCATTTTTACTAACCTCGTACCTTCTACTAGCAAACAATAACAACTGTTTAAATTAATTTTTTGCCTTTCCTTGTGTGTTTTTTTTTTAGGGAAAAGTGTTTTAGTGAGAGCACCTCAATTTTAAGCGAAACCGGGACATTTTTCGAAAAAAGTACTAAAATCCGGAACATTCAAACTTAAAACCGGGCCATTTTTTATTATTCAAGTTAAATTTAGACAATTATATTGTTATAAGTAATTGGAATTTAATTTTCTGTCGCTTCTTGTTTAAAATCGTATTTATCCTGTGATGAAATTTGCTTCAGCAATGTTGGGGGTTCTTTCAAAAAATTGTAAAATTCAACGCATTCGTACTTTAAATTATATTTATTTGAGAAATAGCATATGTTTCAAAGTATCTAGCTTGAGTTGCGATTTTTCTTTTGTCCATAATTTTGCGATCAACGCTCTACACTTGCAGATGTTGCTGGCAAACAAAATATTAATTCAATGATTCGCGCGAAGCCAGTGTACGGTACATTCTTACTTTGAAAATGTTTAAAACATTCCACCCAACGTTGATGTGGTTTAGTAGAACGTGGCTTAGTAGGAGTATTATTTTTATTCCATTCGCTAATTTTGTCTGGGGTAATAAATTTCAATATGTAACCAAACTTGTCAAACAATTCTGCATTGTTGTCTTCTTTTCAACCATAAATTTGATCGTTGTTTCTACATCTTTCTAATTCGGTGCAGCAGCGAGTCCCTTTTTGTTTAAGTAAAAACAATTAAAAAAATAATAAATGATACCTTTAAATTAGCTGTATTTAAAATTGCAATGACTCTTTTTTGACATGATGTAAGAGCTCTTTCTGAGCCCAAAAAACCCTTATAAAAGACTCTTCTGGCATTATCTAAGAGCTCTTTCTGAGCCCCAAAAACCCTCATAAAAGACTCTTTTCTGACATTATCTAAGAGCTCTTTCAGAGTCCAAAAAAAAAACCCTCATAAAAGACTCTTTTTCTGACATTATCTAAGAGCTCTTTCTGACGGATCATTTTCGAATATAATGACGCTCTTTTCTGAAGGTTTTCGGAGCAATAATGATTGTTTTTTTGGGCTCATAAAGAGCATGAACGCTTCAGAAAAGGTGTCGACTCTTTTCGGACTCATATGGCTTGCTGGGCATATGCATAGACTCATGATTTTAAAATGAATCATTCAAAAGAATTAATTTAAATTAATATATGATGCGATTGTGCCAAATTTCAATGAAGTAGACTGTTTTGTTGTTCAAGTCCACATATTTTTTATTTATTAAATTCAAATAAAATGTAGGTCGATTTTTATAAAAAAAATTTCCAATTAATACTCGCAAGAGGAATAATTCTAATTTAGAAAATTTTTATATAAAATTCTAGTGACCTTATTACTTGGAAAACGTAATTATAAAATAATGAAAAAGGTCAAATAAACGAACTAAACAAGTCAACAACTGTATTGTGAACAAAATTAGAAAAAACTAACATTTGAAATAAAACTTGTATTGTTGCATTGAAAAAATTTAGCACTTATTTTTTCTTCTGTAGAACATTTTAGCACTTATTTTTTCAAGTTTTAGCATATATTGAAATTCATTTTCTGGCAACATTTTGTAATTGTTTTAGTTAAGGTGCCATCAGACGGGATGTATTTTACATATGTACTGTCAAATTTTCCATCTGTAAAAGTTGTACACAGCGTGTGATACATATGAAACTTTGCATATGTAAAATACATGTGGAAATACATATGTAATTTTTTCGATTAGAACACGCTCTATATTCCTGTGACAAACATAAACAAAACATCTGTTTTGTTTTGAAACAAAATTTTTTTTAAAAAAATATATTGTAAAAAAAATTAAAGAAAATTAATTTTTAATAAATTAAATTATGTTTATTATATTTATTGCAGTTAGATTGGCCAAAAGAAGCAATTATTGAAATTTATACACGTTAAAAAGTCAGCTTTTGTTTACATTTATAGGTTATGTCATACGGAAAAACATAAGCAGGTGTGATAGCAAAAATTATGAATTACATATGGGTAAGAAAAGTGACAGTACATATGTAAAATACATCCCGTATGATGGCACCTTTATTTGTACATGTATTTATAACAAACACAACATAATACCCTTTCGTTCATATACAATTTGTTTACATTATCATTACATTGTTTTTTGTTTTTTACAAAAATTTTTTACAAATTTTTAAGTGTTTAAAGAAATTATACATTTTTATAAAGTAGACATAATTTCCTTTCTATTAATATACAATTTGTTTCACTTATCGTTCCCACTTTTAACTTAATAACACTTATTACAAGTATTTTCTCTTTTTTCTTAAAAAGTTTTCTACAATTTTTTACATAATTAAGTTATTTATACATTTATGAAAACACAACAACATTTCCTCTCTAATGATATACAATTTGATAAACTTTTCTTTAAAGCTCAACAAATAAAAAGCCCCCAATAAACTTAAAGTCACTTATTACAGTTCCCTTACTTTTCTGTTAAAAATTATTCTTGGATTGTAAAAGTTTTCCAGTTATTTATGGCTTAATGAAAACAATCTATATGTCCTTTCTAAAAACACATAATTTTTCTGTGAATTGTTTTTAAAAAACATAAAATTTCATTTCGCTATCCTACAATTATAATTTCAATCCTTTTATCCTACATTTTGTGTTGTTTTGATTTGGTTTCAAATCTCTTTTTTTTTTTTGTTTTTTTTTTTGCCCTCCCTGTATATCCTGTTTAGTTTTTCTAACATTTTTGCTCCATTATTTTTTAATCCATATGAATAAATGTAAAATCCATACAAAAAACCACTACAAACATTTGTTGTATGTATTATTACTTTTTGTTGAAGCACGTTCTTTGTGTTGTTTGTGGCAACGTGAATAGGAACTTTTAACAAGGAATAATAAGTAATGCCTTTGTAATCCTTAAAAGGAAAATTTTTAAGGTTTAAACTTTTGATTTTTGATGAGATTTTAAATCAAATTCTTTTTCAATGCTCTAAATAAATAGAAAGAGCGAGCTAAAATAGGATAATTGACAGCAAAACAGACAAAACACAGATATTAAAATAGACAGCTAATGGTAAAAAAAATGGATAAAACTTTGTTAAATATTTGACACATATTCCCACACAACATAATTTCATAAATTTTTTCCCGGCCACTCAATTTCTTTGTTAACAAAGTCCTTCAGAAATGTCCTTTTTAATAAATTTATTCGAAAAAAAACGAAAATTTCACTCACTATCAAAATTAAAATGACAACTACTTAAAATGCGTTGCTTTTATTTTTTATTAAAAACAAACTTAAAAATAAATTAAAAAACTCACACACAAACAAGTCCTTGATAAAAAAAACAACAATGCAATTGTAAAAATATTAAATTTTCGTGAGTGTGTGTGGATGACAAACAATGACGTGTGGCCGGAAGTGGGACGTAAGGGTAGAGAATGCGTGTGAGTACAGATATCAACGAAATGAAATAGAGTTAAAAGTATAAAATTTACATGTGTATGGGTTCGTTCAACTGTTTGAACGTTTGATAATATGATTTCTTTTTATTAAACGTAGTATAGTGGTAGTTAGATATGTAAGTGTAAGTAACAAAGCGAGCATATGCTTGCCATGATTGTGGTTTCTACTTAAGGAGTGTATGACATTCTCTGTATTTAATGTGTGCAAAAATTATAATTAACCAGGTACAGTAGAGGATTGTGTTTGGAATTAATAGTAAATTCTTTAATGATGTTTCAAAATGTAAAAAATTTATAAAAATTTCTGTTCTTTTTTAATGTTGACATCGAAATTTACATTGTTTACACCATATCAACAATTGAAATTTGTTTAATTTTTGTTTTAGTTGGTTAAAAAATGCGTTTAAAATCAAGAAATTTTAAATTTGATAAACTTCTAAGATTTTACATTGTTTACATAGAAGTTTAAATTGTTTACATAATGTCAACAATTGAAATATTTCTTAAATTTAATGTTATTTCTTGAAAAGTGATACAATTTTCATTTCATATTGTTTACACCAAAAATTGACATTGTTTACATCATGTCAATAACTGAAATTTTTTGTAATTTTTGTTATAGATTCCATAATATTCGATTACAGTCCAGAAATTTTATAAATTTCTAAGATTTTATATTGTTTACACTAAAATTTACATTGTTTACATAATGACAACAATTGCAAATTGTGTAATTTTTGTTATAGTTGCTTATTAATCGTTCAAAATCAAGAAATAAAATAAATTTTTTGGATTTTATATTGTTTACATAGAAGTTAACATTGTTTACACAATATCTGCAATTGCATTTTTTGTCGAATTGAATGCACTGTCTTTAAAATCATTTGCTTAGCAAAAAAGTATGAAAATGTTTACTATTTTGTATTGTTTACACTGAAATTTACATTGTTACACCATGTAAAAAAATTAAATTTATGTAATTTTTATTGTAGTTTATAAAATATCAGTTTAAATTCTAAAAATTCTATAAAATGTCAACAATTGAAAATTTTGTAGAATTTTATTTAAATTCCGTTGAAAATAAAAAAATCTTCAAATTTTCTTTTATTTCATATTGTTTACACCAAAATCTACATTGTTTACACCATGTCAACAATTGTAAAATTTTTTAAATTTTATGTAGATTCTTTAGTAACTTTTCTATATCTAAATATGTATTTGAATAATGCTTTCAGTTCATATTGTTTACACTGAAATTTACATTATTTGCACAATGTCAATAATATAAAATAAAATCTTCACCATCAATTGAAAAGTAAGAAAATTTAAGTATTTCGTTTTTATATTGTTTACACCGAAATTAACATTGTTTTTGTGTAGATACTATAGTTGCTTTTCAAATTCCAAAAATTAAAATAATATTTTTGATTTCATATTGCTTACCCACAAATTTACATTGTTTACACCATATCTATAATTATAAATTATAGCTTTTCAAAGTCCAGAAAATTAATTAATTTGTTTGATTTTGTATTGTTTACACTTAAATTTACATTATTTACTTTTATTTGCTTTTCAAATTCCAAAAATTAAAATAATATTTTTGATTTCATATTGCTTACCCACAAATTTACATTGTTTACACCATGTCTATAATTATAAATTATAGCTTTTCAAAGTCCAGAAAATTAATTAATTTGTTTGATTTTGTATTGTTTACACTTAAATTTACATTATTTACACAATGTCAACAATTGAAAATTGAAGTAAATTTTAGATAAATTTTATTTTACTGTTTTACAAGCTGGAAATTTGTAAAATTTCTTAGATTTATATTGTTTACACCTTAATTTACATTGTTTACACAATTTCATTAATTGAAAATTCTGTTTTTTACCTTTGCAAAATATTCTCTCCCCTACTAAATGTGTTTGTTAACCCATTAATAAATCTGAACGAACTGTATATATGTAAACATAACCACAAACATTAAAACACACACACTCTTTCTACCTCCTACACTTAATACTCATACTCTCACTTGCACTTACGTTTACTGTATTTACGCTCTCACGTAGAATCATGTTTATTCTGACTCATTATTTGCGTATAGGTATGTATGTACTCATTTACACACATCCTTATACAACTATAAACAGTACTTTTGTTTACGTTCGTGCGTTTAAGGAGGCGTGGAGCCGAGGATGTATGTTGGAGTGTATTTAAAGTTGCATTTATATGAATTTAATTGACTATTGTTTAAACAACATTTTTGCCGCTGTTGTTGTCTTAATATATGTAAATTTTGGAGTTGCAAGTATGTTTGAGTGTAATATGTATGTAAGTAAAATACATACATATATAAGAAAGATTGTTAAGTGAGTGTACGGAGGTAAATGTCAGGAAACAGTGCTTTTGGTTTTGCAAGAGTGAGTGTTTAATGCATACAAATTGTTATTATCGTATTTGTACATAATATTTCAGGGAGTTTATTATTTGTTGAAAGAATTTAAAAGGAATTGAAATAAATAATTTGTCAGCATTATAATATATGTACGAGTATGTGGCAATTTAAAACAGAATATAAAAGAAAATGGGAACAATATTTAAATACTGGCAAATTATTAACATTAAAACAAATCTATACTCTACAAAAGTATTTAAAATTTCTATATAATATTGTTTACACTGAAATTTACATTGTTTACATAATGTCAACAATTAAAGTTTTTGTTAATTTGTATGTAGATTACATAATATCACTGTAAAATTAAGAAACTTGAAAAAATTTTTAGATTTCATATGGTTTACCCAAAAATTTACATTGTTTACATGATGTCAACAATTGAAATTTTCGTTAAAGTTTATGTAGTTTCTGTAATAACTGTTTCGAAAAAAGAAATTCACTGAATTGCATATTATTTACACGGAAATTTACTTTGTCAATAATTGAAATTTATTCTAAATTATCTATAATCTTTTATTAATTTTTTTTTTGTTCAGAAATTGCATAAAGTTGAAAACAGTTTATTTTCCCCATTTTATTACATTTTTTCTTAATTTATGTGCCAATAATATTGTTCTTTTCTTCTATTTTCTAATATTCTTTACTAGATACTCCTCTACTTTTAACCGGCACTATTTTTTTTTTTTTTTTTTTTTGCAATTACAACTTGTTGTTCAGCTGTTTTTTATATCTTCTGCTACCAGTTTTACTACATTTTATGTGTAATGTATAATGTTTGTAGCCTGATATCCTTTATTATTAGATTTTACTTACTCTTGTATTGTATTTTATACGTTGTTCTACAAAATGATAAATGCGTCTCGATTGTGTGGGGTAATTGAATACGACAAAATGTCGTGTTTTCTTGGATATTTTATGGCGTTTTAATAAAATGAAAATGCATGTAATTGAAGTGGTGGAAATATATAAAAATTGTTAACAGATACTTAAAGGAATTAAAGCAGTAATGAAAATTTAAATTTTTTTAAATATTTTTATTTTTGATTGTTTACCTAGAAATATACATTGTTTATCTAATGTCAACACTTGAAATTGTTAATAAATTTTAAGTAAATTCTTATAGATTAATAGGAAGTTAAAAATATATAAAAAAAATTTACATTGCTTACATAGTGACAATAATTGAACTCTTTGTTTAATTTTATGGAAATTCTTATAAAACAGTTAAAAACAAGAAATATTGATAATTTCTGCAATTTCATAGTGTTTATTTATATTATTATTGCCATGTCAACAATTTTTAGTTTTATATATTTTTTGCATTCTTTAATAAGATTTGATTATTAAAAATAAATATATAGTTTACACGCAAATTTACATTGTTTACACCATGTCAACAATTGCATGTTCCTTAGTACATATTATTAAAAAAACTAGAAATTTGAAAAGTTTCCTTGATTCTATATTATTTACATAGAAATTTACATTGTTTACATCATGTCAACAATTGTAAGTTTTAGTAATTAGTAATTTTGAAACATTCAAAAATTTTACTAATTTCTTTGATTTTCTATTGTTTACACAGAAATTTCTATTTTTTACATCATGTCAAGAATTGTAAGTTTTTGAAAATTTTATGTAGATTTAATAGTATCTGTTCAAAATCTGGAAATTTGAATAATTTCTTTGATTTCATATAATTTACACCAGGTAACAATTTTAAGTTTTGCTAAAATTTATGCATATTTCTTAGTAAATTTAAAGAATACAGAAATTTTAATGGTTTCTTTGTTTTTACATTGTTTACATCATGTCAACAATTGAAGTTTTTCAAAATATTTATGTAGACTTTTTAAAAATAGGTATTTACCAATTTCATTGATATTGTATTGTATACACAGAAATTTACATTGTTTACACAATGTAAAAAATAAAATTTTTGTTTAATTTTATGTTAATTCTATGCTATATTTAAGAAATCATAAATCTCTTAGATATAATTTTGTTTACACCGAAATTTACATTATATACATGGTGTCAACAATAGACATTTTTGACTAAATTTGATGTAAATTATATTGCAGCATTAGAAAAGTAATAAAATTGAGAAGTTTCATTGTTATCTTATTGTTTTTGTCAAAATTTACATTGTTTACATAATGTAAACATCGTGTTAAATTTTGGCTAGTTTCTAAAAACTTTATTTAAAATAAAAAAAAAAAAATAATTTCCTTAAATTTTATTTTACCCTCAACTTTGCCTGCATTACTTAAAGTCAACCATTGAAATTTCTGTTATTTAGTAAAGCCTTAAAGCTACCATTTACTGTCTGCTTTATTTATTAAAGTTTTTAATAGCTCTCCTCTTCTTTATTCTCACTTTTGTCAATTTCTTTGGATGCTGACTATTTCCTTTTTAATTATTATGTGCGACATTAAAAATCTATTAAAAAAAAATAATGTTTACCAACACAACATCTATTTCCTACAAAATTCTTTACTTTGCTTGCTTTAACACTTACACAAAAAAAGAAAAGAAAAAGGAAACAAAACAGCAGCAAGTAAATGAAAACTAAACTAAACTGCTGTCAAAATATTGATATCAACAGGAAGTTTACGCAGTGAGCAAGAAAACACCCACTAAATTTTGTTGTCATTACAAACATACTTATAATGTAATGTTTGTCATCAGTGTAATCACCATGAAATCATTTCAGTCCTGTCAAGCTAAAATAGCACAATATACAGATTGTGTAAAATAAACTTTAAAATGTTTGTTACGCAAAAAAAAAAAAGCCAAAATATAGAGAAAAAAAGTTATCAAGGAAAATCGAAATATGTCATTATTGGAAATGATTCCGTTAAACATTTAACTTGGCTTCAAAAGGAAGAAAATATTTTTAAACCTTCTATGCATGCGGGTTGTGTATTTTGAGTTTTTTTTTTTTATTAATGGGTTGGGAAATGTTTAATAGCATTTAGCAAATACAATGTTAATGGGTTTTCATTAAACTTCTTTCCCCTTTTTTAAGTTGCTTTAAAGTCTTTTTTTAGCTTTCGGTTCCTTTCTCTGTGATAAAGTGCTGGAAGTAATATTTTTTTTACAAGTTTTGAAATGCTCTTGGAATAAGAACAGAAATACACATATAAGACGTATGTATAATAGCCGTAAAATTTCAAGTTACAAAAGCACAGTGTTTTATTTTGATAAAAAAGCTAAAATCTGAACATCGACAGTTTTCCTAAAGAAACCCGTGTAAAACTGTGTAAGACAGACACAGTTTTCGTATAGATCTGTGTCTCATTCCGAGCTTCTAGTGGAAAACCGTCTGTGTCTCAGACCGCTTTTCTGCAGGAAACCCGTCAGTGGCTCAAATCGTTTTTCTATAGGAAAAACTTTTGTGTCTTAGACAGATTTTTTTTTATAAGAAAACAGTCTGTGTTTCAAACCGTTTTTCTGTAGGAAAACCGTCTGTGTCTTAGACCGTTTTTTTCTCTAGGAAACCAGTCTGTGTCTCAGACCGTTTTTCTGTTGGAAACCCGTCAGTGTCTTAGACCGTTGTCTTGAAGGAAAGCCGTCTGTGTCATAGGCCGCTTTTTCTACGAAACTAGTCTGTGTCTCAGACCGTTTTTCTGTAGGAAAACCGTCTGTATCTTAGACCGTTTTTCTCCAGGAAAACCGTCTGTGTTTTAGACCCTTTTGCTGTAGACAAACCGTCTGTGTCTTAGATCGTTTTTCTGTAGCAAAATCGTCTGTGTCTCACACCTTTTTTCTATAGGAAAACCGTCTGTGTCTCAAACCGTTTTTCTATAGGAAAACAGACGGTTTTAGACAGATTTTCTATAGGATAACAGTGCAGTAACAGGAAAACCGTGTCTCCGACAGTTTTCCCATGAGACAGTTTTTTTTTGTAATTTATGTCACTGTGTTACTCTAACTAACTGCTAAAACGTATCCTTTCTTTTTTAGTTCTTATTTCTGCTCCTTAAAAAAAATCCTTACAACTAGCTTTTATTGCCAACACTTGGTAACACTCGTATTTGCTGGCTTGCACTCCTTCACGTACGTTTGCAAGGAATATAAAATAATTCGTTAAATCGTTTAAATTACTTCCGTTACATTAATTCCTTTGTAGTTGTGATTTTATTTTCCCTCTGACTCCTGTCTCTCTCATGCTTTGGTTACGTATCAAGGATTCCATTTAACCAGCATCCCGGTTAAACGAATTCTTAAGTTTTAACCATGGTGAATTGTAATCTCGTAATTTTTTTTATTTGTTGGTTTATTTCGGGTATTATTGTAGTTAATGCTGTTGCTGTGCTGTGCCTGTGTGTTAAAGTCTTAACGGAAGTGGTTTTTAATAGGTATTAAATTGGTTTCCTACCCAAACAAAAACAGCCAAAAAAAATAATAATAATTTGAAAATAATCTCTACTTGGAATTGCTTGAATTGTTAGCTGGGAAGTAGTGAAAAAATAGTATACTTTTCTCAAGAGCTCATTAAAATGTAGTTTTGCGTATAATTTGCTGGAAAATTGGCACAATAAACCTTTTGGTTTATTGTTACTTACAACACTATGGTTAAGTTACAAGTTAAAGAATGCAGATTTTAATAATGATTTAAATACTTTACAGCACAATCTGTTATACAGACTGTTTTCTTTATGATACTGATTGTCTTCTGTAGGAAACCTGTGTCTGTCTTAAACAGATGGTTTTCTTAAAGAAACCTGTGTCTGTTTTAAACAGACGGTTTTCTATAGGAAACCAGTGTCTGCCTTAAACAGACGGGTTTCTTTAGGAAATCTGTGTCTGTCTTAAACACACGATTTTATTAAAGAAACCTGTGTCTGTCTTAAACAGACGGTTTTCTTAATGAAACCTGTCTGTGTCTTAAAAAGACGATTTTCTATAGGAAACCAGTGTCTGTCATAAACAGACGGGTTTCTATAGGAAAGCCGTGTCTGTTTTAAACACACGGTTTTCTATAGGAAAGCCGTGTCTTTTATAAACAGACGGGTTTCTTTAGGAAATCTGTGTCTGTCTTAAACACACGATTTTCTTAAAGAAACCTGTGTCTGTCTTAAACAGACGGTTTTCTTAAGGAAACCTGTGTCTGTTTTAAACACACGGTTTTCTATAGGAAAGCCGTGTCTTTTATAAACAAACGATTATCTATACGAAAACTGTCTGTTACACACAGATGGTTTTCTATAGGAAACCTGTGTTTGCCTTAAACAGACGGTTTTCTATAAGAAAACTGTATCTGTTACATACAGAAGGTTTTTTATAGAAAAACTGTGTCTGTTACATACAGACGTTTCCTATAAGAAAACTGTGTCTGTTACACATAAACGGTTTTATATAAGAAAACTGTGTCTGTCTTAAACAGACGGTTTTCTATAAGAAAACTGTGTCTGTTACATACAGAAGGTTTTTTATAGAAAAACTGTGTCTGTTACATACAGACGGTTTTCTATAAGAAAACTGTGTCTGTTACACACACACACGGTTTCCTATAAGAAAACTGTGTCTGTTACACATAAACGGTTTTTTATAAAAAAAACTGTATCTGTCTTAAACACACGGTTTTCTATAAGAAAATTTTGTATGTTACATACAGGCGGTTTTTTTTAAAGGAAACCTGTTTCTTTCCTAAACATACGGTTTTCTTTAGGTAACCTGTGTCTTTCCTAAACATACGGTTTTCTTTAGGAAACCTGTGTCTATCTTTACTATATGAAAACTGTCTGTATTTGTATTTCATGTTTGAATATTTAAAAGTCCTTTTTAACTTTCCTTTAACTTTTTTAAAACTTTTTTTATTCCTTTTAGCTTTTTAATTGTTTTAAACATTTTAACTTAAAAAAAAACAAAAAACTAAGAAATACTTTGTTACTGCTGTTAACAGACAACATAACTAACATTCAACAAATAATAAATATCTACTTTCAAAACACTACAACATTTTAATGATTTTCTTACTTGCTGGCATGCTTGCTTATCAATACTGGCGGAGAGTGTAAAAAGCTAAAATCTTGAGATACTTCTGGGATTATTTTCCATATATAGTATGTACTTGTAGACGTGGGAGTTCTTGTCCTCGTACTTGAACAGTGTCTTGTTAATATTTTTCTTGTCTTTACTTTAATGATACTAAAACTACATTATTTTGTTTAGTTTGTTGAAATATTTATTTTACATTTTTCTTGATTTTTTTCCAGTTTATACTTATATGGAGTTGGAAAAGAAAAACTTTATCTCGTTTACGAGCAACACATACAGTTTTTATTTTTAGTTTGTTTTTCGCAAGACCATTAATATATATGTATGTATGTATGTGTATGTATAAATCCACTTTATTTTGTCTTTCTTAAATAAACTAAAAATTGCTGCTTGTTTTCTTGTATAGTTTTCTTTGTATTTTAAAAACTTTAAACAAAAATGAACTTAGTTTTAAGCATATAAACTATTTTAAGGGGAATGCAGTGAAAAGTCGTTTTAAAATCAAAGAAGATTTCTCATCTAATTGATCCAAGTGTTTATGGTGAAAGATATTGCATTTGAGTTACTTTTACTGTGAATAGTTAGATGTCAGTTAGACATCCTAGGCTTGACAATAAACTTTTTGCTCCACCCTCCTAAATACAGCCATGTGTGTTAGTGTTCATGTTGCCAGCTTTATAAACATCTTTACTCCAGTAAAAGCTTTCTAAAAGAACCAAAGAAACGAAACAAAACTAAACAGAAATTCTACAGAAAAAACCACTTCAGTTTGCCATCAAGGAAAAACTATATTTTCCTAATGTTTTATATCAAGTTTTCCATTTCTTTTCAATTTTATCTTCCCCATTCCTCTATTTTTTTTTTCAACTTACTTTATGTTGCCGGTAAAAACGTCGTATTTGATAGTTAAACAAACCATGAATAAAAGAAAAATAGAAATAGAAACAAAAATACAGAAACAACTACAATCTTTGTAAAAAAAAAAAACTATGGAAAACATCACTTGTAGTTGATAAGAGACATGTTGTAATCAACCATAAAGATGTTTAAGACAATTTCTTTTGCTTTTTCTCAACCAAAAAAAAAAAAAAAAATTCTCAAGAAAATCTAAACAAAACGAGATGAATGTTTGATGAAAAGAATGAAATGGAAAAATCTGCGTAAGCACAAACCAAAGAAATCAATAGAAAAGCAATGAACTGGAAAATAACTAGAGCATACGATTACTAGTAAATAAATAAACTGTGGTTTCTGCTAAGATAAACTAGAAGATGTATTTACTTAACTCTAATGTTTAAGTGACATTTAGATTATTTATTTTGATAAGTTTTAGTTGCAGGGAAGACATTAAGGGCTAGAATTAAGATAAAACAAATAAAACTAGAAGAGAACTAGAACAGACACTAGAACAGAACTAAAATAGACACTAGAACAGAACTAGAAGCTGAACTAGAGAGAGCATTTCAAATTCTACTTCAAGTCATAAATACTTATTCGAAATGACTTTCGTTTGGCGTCCAGCACGACTTAAGGCGATGTAACCACTCAACGATAGTAGACGCACTTTGTGCATGCGGAAATTGGCCACTGTACGAACAAGGGCTCGCGTCAACTATATGGCTGTCGAGTAGAGCAAGCAATGCCCTTTAATACGAACCACAACTTGTAATCCAACGGGTTGAGGTCTGGACTAGCATCTGGCCAATCATCCGTTGATATGAAGTTCCGGACTTGCTGTGTTTTAGCCACAGTTGATACGTTTTTGCCTTGTGAACTTGGAGCAGAGTTTTGCTGGAAATTAGCTTATTGGCGAATATTGATTGGTTTTGAGAGGCTTCACAATGGGTTTAAAGACGACTATGATAAACTATCAGCCCAATCATGAATAAAAATTGGCCGGGAATTTTTTTCCCTTTTCTCATTTTTCCTATTTAAATTCAATGTTAAAAAAATAAAAAGGGGAAAAACTCTCGCGGAATTTTTATTCATGATTGGGCTGTATGGCTGATGTTTTCACTCCTTTCTTGCAAAAATGGAGCTTGGTAACGCCATCGTTGTTTACGCCCCACCATACCATTACAGACGCGGGATGGTGACGTCTTTGGAGCCTCGTGATGAGTTATAATGCTTCTTTGGTTGACCGAGCATATATGTGAAGATACAGTGAAGATTTTCTCGTCTGTAAACAGAATTTAACTGTGAGTGTATTTCGCGTACCGTCTAGAACAGATTTAGATTTTCGCTTCCATTTTACCTTCAATGCGGCCGTGAGCAGTCCAGTCCAGTGTATCGCTTGAACGCGCTGAGTCTCAAATCTTCTTTGATTTTCTGTTTTCGCAGGTGGTGTTCATCTCTTCACGGCTTTGATCGCTTTCGAAGTTCTCACAGTGCGCGCAGGGACGGATATTTGATAATCTCTTACTCCACCAGTATCACCAAACAACTTTACAATACGATGCACAAAATTGCGAATGATTTTAAACGGTCGCAATGTCCTATAGATATCTCCAAATTACATTTTCTAAAATACAAATGGAAACGGTGTAGAACCTGAATTATAATCTCAACTAGAACCTGAACTAGAACCTCAACTTGAACTAGAACCTCAACTAGAAGTAGAACTAGATTCTGAACTAGAACTTGAAGCAGAACCTGAACTAGAACCTGAACTAGACTTGAATTAGAACCTGAATTAGAATCTGCACTAGAACTTGAACTAGAAGTAGAACTAGATTCTGAACTAGAACGTGAATTATAATCTCAACTAAAACCTCAACTAGAACTTGAACTAGAAGTAGAACTAGATTCTGAACTAGAACTTGAAATATAACCTGAACTAGAACCTCAACTAGAATCTAAATTATAACCTGTATTAGAACCTGAACTAGAACTTCCACTAGAACCTGAACTAGAGCCTGATCTAGAACCTGATTTGCAAGTGAACTAGTTTTATTTATAGAACTAATTTTATCGTGAACCTGAACATGATTCTTAATTCGAAACTGAACTAGAACCTCAATTCAAACCTCAACTAGAACTTGATCTAGAACCTGACCTGGAACTAAACTAGTTTATTTATAAAACTAATTTTATCGTAAGCTTTCTATAAAATATATATTTTTGTTTAAATTTTCTCTAAAAACAAATTGTATGTACATATATTTTGTTAATTTTTCCATTTATTTTTCAAAATGTTGCTGACCTACAAATAAATTACTTCAACAACTTCCCTTAAAATCAGCTGCCTTTTCTGTCACGTCCTCTTTATGGTTGTTACCTGCAATCCTTGGCTGCTGCGTTTTAGCAGGCGACATCACAATTCATTATTTCGCTTACATTTGCACATTTTGTTTGTGATATAAATTTGATACGTTCATTTGCTTAACGCCATGTTGGTGTTTTGTTGTCCTGGCACTTACACACATAAATCAGCATCATCAATTTAAATTAATTATTTATTAAATTCGATGTTACGAAATGTGCAAATGCTGGCTGGTATATAAAATAATTAATAAGTAAACACAGGATGTTGTAATATACACTTGTAACAGTATAATTAAAATTATTTGCAGGTATTTTGATGCTGTTCCATAAGAACAGAGTTACATTTTAAGTTTAATGGTTGTATAACAAATTTGGGCCAATTAAGAAATTAAATAAATGCTGTTGTAGTTAGTAAATTTGTTGGTTTAAAACAGTTTGCCATGCATTTCAGCGAGCTTTAGGGGTTTTCTGTTTAAAATATATATTTCTTTTGAAATTGAACCGAATTGATTTAGAAAGGGTAAATTAGTAAGAAAGTTTGTTAGTTTAAATCAATTTTCAGTAGCTTTAGGGTAACTTGACAGATCATTTGTTTTCTTTTTTTTATAAAATATACTTTTAGAAAGTTCACTATTAAAATTAAGCTAAGTTGGTTTATAAATTATGAAATTTCGAAGAAATATGTTAGTGTAAATCAATTTTTCACAGTTTTCGGGCAACTTATGAGCCCATTTGTTTTATTTATATAAAGAATATACAACTAGGGAGTTCACTATTAAAATTAAGCTAAATTGATTTATAAATTATGAAATTGCTAAGAAATATGTTAGTTTAAATCAATTTTCCACAGTTTTCGGGCAACTTATAAGCCCATTTGTTTTATTTATATAAAGAATATACAACTAGGAAGTTCACTATTAAAATGAGACTAATTTGGTTTATAAATTATGAAATTGCGAAGAAATATGTTAGTTTAAATCAATTTTCCACAGTTTTCGGGCAACTTATAAGCCCATTTGTTTTATTTATATTAAGAATATACAACTAGGAAGTTCACTATTAAAATTAAACTAATTTGGTTTATAAATTATGAAATTGCTAAGAAATATGTTAGTTTAAATCAATTTTCCACAGTTTTCGGGCAACTTATAAGCCCATTTGTTTTATTTATATTAAGAATATACAACTAGGAAGTTCACTATTAAAATTAAACTAATTTGGTTTATAAATTATGAAATTGCTAAGAAATATGTTAGTGTAAATCAATTTTCCACAGTTTTCGGACAACTTATGGGCCCATTTGTTTTATTTATATAAAGAATATACTACTAGGAAGTTCATTATTAAAATTAAGCTAAATTGGTTTATAAATTATGAAATTGCGAAGAAATATGTTAGTGTAAATCAATTTTCCACAGTTTGCCGGCAACTTATGTGCCCATTTGTTTTAGTTATATAAAGAATATACTACTAGGAAGTTTGCTATTGAAATTTAGCACAATAGTTTCATAAATATTTAAATCGCTACAAATGGAATTTTCAACCTAAAATGTCTTTACAAAAAACCAATTTTATTTTTCTTCTTTAGTTTTCTTAATAAGAAATACTTTTTACATGATTCCTTTTTTACATTAACTTCTTTTTAAGAGCTGCATTAAGCCAAATAAAAAATTGTATTTTAATTACTTTAACAATAACTTATTACGGATGCATTAAAAGATTTACGGCTGTGCCAACATGAACACCAGTCCTCAGTCCTTTTTAAAGTGGGTGTAAATTTCAAACCATATATTTTCTGTAGAAAAAGGAGTGTTGTAATAAAATCGACAAAACACTCGCCCAAAAATATAAACAAACCAATACCACAAAACACACTTAATACTAACGAATACAAAAGATTTAAAGTTTTGAAAGCCACAACATGTGTTACAAATAATAACAGCCATAACAACAACTACAATATCACTCTAACCAAAAGGACAATAACAGCAACATCAACAACACACTAAAAACATCTGTAATGTTAATGCCGAAACGACCACATACACATTAAACACACTCTCAAACACACAAAGCTACTAAAATTATGATTGTGTATGTGCGTATGTGTTAGTATCTGGAAACTCATAAACTTACCTGTCTCCTTATAGGAAACGGAAATTCTCATTAATTGTAACAAATAAATGTACACATACTGCAGTTTACTTTGTAAGAGCGTTCTTGTTCTGTGTGTGGTAGATATTCTCTGAATGAGTTTAAGTGTGTGATTGTGACTGTTCTGTTGTAACTGAAAACTAAAGTGTTTTTTGCTCATTTGTTTGCATGAAAATTTAAACAAGAGGTTTCAATTCAATTACCTCTCAACTTCTCCCCCTTAGCCTTAAATACATATTTAAAGATTTTCGTAAATTAAACAAAATTTATAATTATGCAATGTTCATTTACATAACAACAATAAGACACAAACAAAAGATTTCATGTTTTAAGATGAAATTATTGTCAACTCAACAGAATTGTTTATATGTATACATATTTATGGGGGTGTACTTGAATTTCGACAAACACAAGGTAACATGACATGGTCATTAACTTGTTCTTTCTTGTAGACTTTAGAAGGCACAAGATAAAATAGGCATAAATTAAATTTTAATATTTATGTACAAGGAAAAAAAGTAAAACTTGTAATAGTTCAGGGGCCAAATTACCGCATTCGTGATCGAATGAGCTATCGTATCGAAAAATGATTTCGATATCGAAATTATGATAAAATGTACTAAATTTCTTGCTCGATATCGAATACCATAATCTCAAATAAGAAAATTACGATAAATTTTACTCGATATCGAATGCGGTAATTTGACCCCAGGTTCTACTTTACGTTTTAGTTTAGCTTATTGTTGAGGTTCTAGTTCACGTTGTAATTCAGGTTCTAGGGTTGTTCTAGTTTCAGATCTACTCTTGTTCTGTTCTAGTTCTTTTCTAGTTGTGTTCTAGTTCTCCTTTAGTTCTGTTCTAGTTCTTTTCTATTTCTGTTCTAGTTCTTTTCTAGCTCTGTTCTAGTTCTGTTTTAGTTCTGTTCTAGTTTTAGTTTCAGTTCAGGTTCTAGTAATTTTCTAGTTTTGCTCTAGATCTGTTCTAGTTCTTTCCTAGTTCTGTTCTAGTTCTATTCTAGTTCTGTTCTAGTTCGGCTCTAGTTCTGTTCTAGTCCTTTTCTAGTTGTGTTCTAGTTCTCTTTTAGTTCTGTTCTAGTTCTTTTCTATTTCTGTTCTAGTTATTTTCTAGCTCTGTTCTAGTTCTTTCCTAGTTCTGTTCTAATAATGTTTTAGTTCTGTTCTAGTTTTGGTTCCAGTTCAGGTTGTAGTACTTTTTCTAGTTTTGCTCTAGATCTGTTCTAGTTCTTTCCTAGTTCTGTTCGAGTTCTTTTTTAGTTTTGATTCTAGTTCAGGTTCTAGTACTTTTCTAGTTCTGCTGTTCTAGTTCTTTTCTAGTTTTGTTCTAGTTCTTTTTTAGTTTTGATTCTAGTTCAGGTTCTAGTTCTGCTCTAGATCTGTTCTATTTCTTTTATGTTATGTTCTAGTGTTCTTCTAGTTTTGGTTCTAGTTCAGTTTCTAGTTTTAGTTTACTTCTTTTCTGAGTTCAATTTCACTACTAGCTCAGTTGAAAAAACTGCTTTGTGCTGGGTTTTCTTTCTTGATGACAAATTCTCAATACTAACATTAACAATACTATTTTCATTTCCTTTGTCTTACTTTTCAGCTTCATTGGTTTTCTAGTTTTCATTATCAAATTGCACTTGACATTCATAAAAAACAAAACCCTAGAAACCCACAAGAAAAAAATTACAAATGTAATAAAAGCTAGAAAAAAAACAAGTAAAATATATTAAATTCATTTAATACTTAAAAAATTTGCACAAAGTATCATTCATATTTCAAACACTTTTCTACTAACCATAAATGACACACTGAAAAACAGACCTAGAGACGAAAAAGAGTGACTGACAACTTCAACTGTAAGTTTATTACAAAACGACTTATTTTATCAGCTAGTTAGGAAACACATCCTCATCATCATCATCATCATAGCCCATCATCACCATTATAGTAAAATCATCCTCATAATTTTCTTAGTTTCTTTTCTTATTTTTTTGGTTTTGGTTTGAAAAATGTTTTTTAATATTGTAGTAATAAAGAAAATTACAACACCATGATTTTGCTTTATTTTTCATTTTTTAGCAAAAAGATTGGTTGCCTGGCATTTTACTTTTTCTGTGTAATTTCGTATGTATGTGTATGTTTGTACTCTTTTTATTTGTAGTTTTCTTTTATAATCCGATTATGAATGATCAGAAAATAATAATAAAATACAGACGAAAATCAACCACAACAATAACAATGAAAATATATTACTTAAATAATTGCATTTCCGTTTCCAGGGGGGTTTTTATGGCAATTGTGTGTGGAACAGCTATAGTCGAATTCAAAAGCATTCAAGTGCAGTTAGTACAGGGGGCAAATCACCGCACTCGATATCGAATGTACGTTCGAGTGGAAAAAATTTTCGATGGCCGCAATTTTTTGGATCACGGCATTCGATCGTAATGTATTTTATCTATTACTATTTTTACATTGCTGTCAACAAATGACAATAAGAAAAATAAAACAAAAGAGGAAAACAAAATAAATAAATTTGTGATAAATTGTTAAATTTGTAACAAAAATCTGAAAAGGTTTAATAAAAGTGGATCTAAATATTTTTTTAATAGTCTCCATAAATTTTGAGACCTTACTTTTGCTTGCGCACAGTTTTGCAGCTTATTTTTGGCCAAGTCGGGGTGTTCCATCATAAATTGCGCCAATACCTCTTTTTGCTTCCCATTTACCTTGTTTGTATTTGTTCTTGAAACGGGTTTTTCATTACTTTTTTTTGGTGTTCACCTTCCCAATTAAATTTATATTTTAAAATATTTTGTAGAAAATCTTAAAAAAGCTCACATTTTAATCAAGTGAAATAATACTTGTTGTTATTTGCTTATTTTGCGCAAAAAAGATGGGGTTTGTTTGTATTCGATAGAAGGTTACCAATCGAGAACAACTTCGAGTAATCTCTTTACGATATCGATTACCGTGATCCACGTTAACTACATTTCGATTACGGAGTACTCGATTTCGAATGCGGTTATTTGCCCCCAGTTTAAATTATATTGAAGTTTAGGTTATAGTACAGCTTATAATTGAGGTTCTATTTCAGATGCAGATAATTCAAGTCTAGTTTAGGTTCTATTTGAGGTCCTTGTTCAGGTTATAATTCAGTTTCTAATTCAGGTCTAGTTCAGGTTCGTGTTCAGATTCGAATTCAGGTTCTAGTTCAAGTTCTAATTCAGGTTCTAATTCAAGTCTAGTTCAGGTTCTAATTCGGGTTCTAGTTGAGGTTCTAGATCAGATTTTTATTCAAGTCTAGGTCAGGTTCTAGTTCTGTTTCTAATTCAGTTTCTAATTAAAAAAAGATGGTTCTAATTCAGGTCTAGTTCAGGTTCTAGTTTAGGTTCTAATTCACTTTCTAATTCTAGTCCTGGTTCTTCTTTAGTTTGTTTTTCAATTAAATTTGTCTCGAAAATTAAATCAATTGTAAAATGTAAATCTTTTTCCAATAATATTTAAGTTCATTTAATGTTTGATTTAGTTGGAAAGCCAATCGTCAATGTATGTGCAAACAAAACAACAATATTGCTGCAATTTCAAAGGAAGTTGTGAAATTCCCCAGGCTGTTAGTGTCTAAATGTCTGCATATTGTTGTGTTTAGAGTGTTGGAGTTTAACTTCTATGGATAGAATTTAGCATGAGGGTAATTTAAGTATTAAAATCAATTTCTTATTAATTTATTGTTGCACTGCTGCGATTATGTCCTGCTAACAGTTCATCAAAAATTAAACAGAGCCAGGGGAGTTAGCCAGTTACGTCATGATAAAAATGTCAGTAGTTAGTTGAAATTATGTATTATATTTTTGAAATATAAAAAAAACAGCAATTTATTTATTTGTTGGAAACAGCCTGTGTGTTTGTAATATAACTTCAAATATTTAAATTTTAAAAATATCAAACATTTGCTTCATTATTATTTCTTGAAAAACAATGGGTGGCTGCTCCTCATTGTGTTGCCGTACCAGATCGCAGCAGCGTGAATATCTGCAATGTCCCGAGGAGCATATTAAGGTTTTAAAAGAAACTACAACGTGTAAGTTAAAAACTTTCGAAAAATTTCTAAATTTGCTGAAAACTTCAAACATATTTTTAGTAAAAACTGGCCAAATAACTCATTTGTATAAATGTTTCTGCCAATTGGCTAAAGATTCATATCAAATTCCTCCACTACACTTAAAGAAGACCTGTTTCCTTTCTGTCACTAGTTTGCAACGCAATCCCATATTGCCCATATTATTAACCTCCATGTTTGGTGATAAGAAACGTATAACATTTGTAGAATTTGCCAAATATTTGAGTATTTTTCGGACCATTAGCTCCCACATGAAGCCAGACCAAGTTAATGAGCTTAAACAAAGGAAATTGAAAAGTAAGTTGGTAACTAACATAGTCTCAATTATTGTTACATTTGTTGAATTTTTAGTGCTTTTCGAGATGTTTGATCATGACCATAATGGCATTATTAGCGAAGAGGATTTAATCTATGTGGTGCACAAGTTATTTTCACATATTTGCAATCACCACCAGATACTGAAGGTGGTGTCTATGATGATGTTGGAAATGGATAATTCTCATACAAATCAAATATTGTTTAAAGATTTTTGCACTGCCTGGGAGGTGTTTGATATGGAGGAATGTTTAATTACCAAAATACCATTTAGTCATTAGACTTTGTTATTAAACTAAAACTTTATTTTATTTCCTTATATAAGTTTTAATTTCTCCAGCAGACCCAAGACATTAGAAACTTGTTCCAAAACGGGTATCAAAGTCTGTAGTAAAGCTATAATAGGATCTAAAGTTCTTTTAACCTCTTTCAGATGTAAAACCAAATTTAAAATAGAAGTGACATCAGCGCCCAACATTTCATTAGAGAGTTCAGTTACTAAGGTGGCTTCACAGTGGCTTGATTTGAAAACGGATACAAGCAACAGCTAAAATTAAGGCTGGCTTTAATTCAGTTTGACAATTAGATAATCTTTAACATAATAATGAACTTACATTTAAAGCCACTACTGTGGCTGCGTGTATTAACAATTTTTTTACTGTTTTATACATTCTTTTGTTGGATAAATGAACTTGGTTTGTAAGGAACTGAAACAAATTTAATAATAAAATTGCAATTTATATGAGAATTCGTTTAAATTTCTTATGGTTTAGTTGTTGTGAATTTCAAACACGATTTCTATTAAACAATTTAATGAGTTATTTTTGTTAAAAAAAAAAGAGTCATAAAATTTTGTTTTAATGGGAGAAGGCAGCCTAACCATTACTCATTGATGAAATTGTAACCGAAGTTTTTGTTTACTTTGATTTAAGATTATTTTTCTTAATGTCCAAATTAAAAGGGGTAAAAAGGATCAGTTTTTGAAATATGTTTGCTGCAGAATTTCTACTTCGTAGGAATTTTTTCAATTGCCAATTTTTTTTTAAGATAAGTAGCTCTCAGGCAATTGATATGACTATATTTAGTTGTTACTTTCTCTATACAGGAGACAGATTGAAAAAGTAAAGCTGGTGAAAGTAGAAGAAATCTGCAATTGCGCGTTATGTGTGTTTTAGTGAAGCGTTGCAGCGCCTCTGGTGGTGAGTAGGCGCATTATTTTTAAAGCTTGATTTAGAGCCTTTATTTAAATATTTAACTTCGCTGGCGTTTCAAAACTATACCAGGAGAGCGCTATGATAAATATTAGTTATGATAGATAGAAAACTACTAATTATCAAAAACTAATGTTGTTTGAGTGGCAGTTGCTGGGAGACCAACCTGGGCTATAAATATCAACTATAAATATATAAAATATAATTTTGATATATGAAGCTAAAATATGACTATATACAGACCAACGAAAGACCTTCCTTTGAAGTTTGAAATTTGACGAATTATAACGAAATTCGTTGGAAGCTAAAATATGACCTTATAAAGGCCTACGTTTGAACATCAAATATGACTTTATACAGACTTAATTTTGAAGCTAAAATTTCACTGATAAGGACGTATGTTTGAAGCTAAATTATGACTTAATAAATACTTAAGTTTGAAGCTAAAATATGATTACGTTCTAACGCAAAATAAGACTTTATAAAGACCCAAGTCAAAATATGACTGCGTTTGAATCACAATAATAATTCATAAATACCTACGTCTGAATGTTACCTTTGTTTGAAGTTAAATAAGACTTTATAAAGAATTATACTATGTTTCCACGACGACTTGAATCATCTGCTTCGCCTTCTGAATCATGTTTATGAATCATGTTTATGAATCATGCTGTTTACATGACTAATAAACTTGATTCGATTTGACAGTTGTTTTTAATAAACAAACAGAATAAATAAAAACAGAATTTACAATTTGTGGAAAATAATTTTTTTTAATGGACAAACAAAAGTGAGTGGAAATTAGTTAGCTTATTTGAAGAAAAAAAACATACATTCGTACGTATTTACTTTCTTTACTTCCAGCAACAAGAAAATAATTTGCTTTGTTTACAATAATATTAAATTTTTACAGCTAGTGCAGATAAAACTGCGATAAAAATTAGAGAAGAGTGCAATTTTTCGTGCTTCGCAAGTAGATTCAATTTGAATCTACTAGATTCGCTCTTATAATTTTGTATGGTGTAGCAAGTTGTTTCGCACATGATTGGTGTGTGAAACATGAATAGAGAGCAAAGCATGTACCGTGGAAACATAGTATTACATTTGAAGCTAATATATTACTTAATTCCAGGTTCGCAGGACCATTTTCTGTTACTATTTTTATAAGAATAAATGTATACAATAACTTAACTTAACAACTAACACATGACTGTATGAAAATAAAACGTTTGCCTTCCCTAAGTAGTTTAAATTTTGCCTTAAAACAAATTTGAAGGACCATTTTTAAGGAATTCAATGGATTCTCGAATACAGTTTTATAGTATGAAAACATAGCTTTAACTTGCAAACTATGTAATTGTAATGAATGATATCTTATTTTAAATACAATTAGATAATGATTTTTTGAATATTCCCTCAAACTATTGATACGAAGGACCATTTTTTTAGGTTTAAGAATTTTTGTTTATACTACTTTTTTTGCTAATAAATTTTTTGATTTTCTTTTATTTGCAGGTAAGCGGAAACTTATTGCATTTAAATTTTATAAAGTAAGTAAAGTTTTGCTTTAAAAATCTTTAACAAAGTGCTTGCGTTCTCTATAATCTATAATCTAAGCAATTTTAAAGGAACTGAAACACTTTCCAGCAATTATCTACTAAAAATAAACAAGTTTGCTTAGCAACTATTATAACATTTAAATTAAATTTTAAACTTTTATTTCAAATCATTGAATTGTGTCTTTTTAAACATAAAGGCTTGTTTATTTTTGCTTACAATTTTGACAATTTAGTTTGACACTTTTACCAAAACTGTCACTGGTAATTGAACATGAAATTGCCATTAATGTATGGATATTTTTGGTTAGAAAAAAATTTGGGTAAATGAATTTCGTTAAACATAGAACATACATATTTTAGTAACATACATACAGTCATACTTAATCTTCATATACATATGTATATACATTAGGGCGGGCCAAATTTTTTGTCGATTAGAGCCGCCCCCTAGGATGATTCTATGGACAATTCTAAGCAACTTTGGTGAAGGAACCATGGGTCTATCTCGATTTTCGAGTCTCCCACTTTTCAAAAAATTATTTTTTTTCCCCAGACTTGAAAGCAAGAAAGAATAAAAATAACTTATTCCGCCTTTCTTCCACTAAATTAATTTTTTTACACATGTTCTTATTTTTTAGGTTGAATTTCTGTTGAAAAAAATAAAATAAATATCAATTTTACCGAACATTTTTTCTCGGAAAATAGACGAAAAATATTACAAATATGCATGAAACGCCCTCTGGTGGTGTTCATAGGTAAAAATAAAGATCAAAAATGAATTTCTCGACCCCAAAAACCCCCCATATACACATAAAAAAGATAATATAACGATGAATAAAAAATCGAATTTCGAATCAAAATGATGTTATAGGGAAAAAAATCATTTTTTAAAAAGTGGGAGACTCGAAAATCGAGATAGACCCATGGTTCCTTCACCAAAGTTGCTTAGAATTGTCCATAGAATCATCCTAGGGGGCGGCTCTAATCGATTTTTTCGGCTCCATACAAATTGGCCCGGCCTAATATACATATATATATATTTCAGCCTCAAATGTATGTCTCTAAATATAAATATTTTAGCTTTAAACTTATGTTTGTAAATAGCTTCAAAGTTTATGTCTTTATAAAGTCACTATAGCTTCAAACGTAGGTTTTTATAACGTCATATTTTAGCTTCTAACGTAGGTCTCTTTCAAGTCATATTTTAGCTACAAACATAGGTTTTTATAAATTCATTTTTTTAGCCTCAAATATAATCATAGTTTTAACGTAAGTCTTTATCAAGACATATTTTGGTATCAAACGTAGTCACATTTAAGCTTAAAACGTAAGTCTTTTTAAATTCATATTTCAGCTTCAAACGTAGGCCTTGCTTCCATTATCTAATAGCTATTAACATGAGTTATTAATCCTCCTAAATACGCAGTAATTGATTATATTCTTTTCAGAATATTTGTTTGTTTTACAATATTAAATACATAATAATTGCTCATTAAAGCCGAAATCACATCAGGCATAAAATTGCTTCAAAATAACCTAATATTGAAAAACAAATTATCAAAAACAATTTTTAGTATAAGCGTTCATAGTCAATTGCTGAAAAAACATAAGCATGAATTTCAGAGTCCTTTCTCTATAGTGACATTATTGCCTTGTGTGATTTTATACGTAATCAAAAAAGGCATATTTTGTGGAATTTTGTTTATGAAGCCATCAAAAAACTACTCCAATGTAAATCATGCATGTCCTTTAAACGTAATATTTTGCTATTAGTTAATTTTTGTTTATATTATATTATTATTGGATCATTAGAAATATGATCATTGATAAAAAGCTGTTCAAAACTATACCTTTGTTCAGAGATGAATATCTGGTGTTAATAAAATTTAGCACAGAAACTGTTCTGACGACCATAGTAAAGACTTATTTTAAGTGAATGTAATAAAAAGTATGATAAAATTTAAATGAGTTTTTTTTACTATTCGGGTTGAGCTTCAAAAATTTTAATAGTTTAAAAATTATTTAATAGTTTAAATTCGATCTGAGGCCTTTCTAAAGTCGTATTTTAGTTTTAAACATAGTCATATTTTAGCTTATGTAAGTCTCTAAAAGAGATACATATTTGAGTTTCAAGTGCAGGTCTTTATAAAGACTTATTTTAGCTTCAAACACAGGTGGTTATATAGTTATATACAAACTGCAAACGCAGTTATACTTCAGCTTAATACGTAGTCATATTTTACGTTTAGACGTAGTCATATTTTAGCTTATAACGTAAGTCTCTAAAAAATATATATTAGCTCCAAACGTAGGTATATTTATACAGTCTAATTCATAAAAACTTATCAAGGGTTTATAACAGGCTTATAAAGCAAATATCCATACAAAATTTGCTTTATAAGCCTGTTATAAACCTTTGACATGTTTTATGAATTAGGGGGATAAAGTATTTTTTTTTGGTTCAAATATAGGTCTTTATAAAGTTATATTCAAACTATGAACGCAGTCATATTTCAGCTTCATACGTAATCTTATTTTAGCTTCTAATGTAAGTCTTTAAAAGCTTCAATTGTAGGTCTTTATCAAGTCATATTTTACGTTCAAACGTGTTTCTGTATTGAGTCATATTTTAGCGTAACACGTACATAGGTATTTTTAAAGTCTTATCTTAACTTCAAACGTAGTCATATTGTAGCTTCAAACGTAGGAGTTTATAAAGTAATATTTTATTTTCTAACGTAAGGCTGTCTATAGTCATACTTCAACATCATAAACTTGTACTATACAAATGTTATTCGTTGAAATTAATATTAAAATTCATCTGCGCAATAAAAAGAAAACACTTATTTAATTCTTATATTGTGCTTAATGTTTAATAAATCTCCGGTAAAATGAAAACAAACAGAAATTTCCAAAAATAAGCATAATTTTAAACACAATTACATGACGACACTGTTTCTGACAATTAACCTGACAAATGTCAAATGCACGTGCTTATAAACGTTCGCTCGCTCGCTCATACATCTTATAAAGCTAAACAGTTGAAATTCGTTAAGGGAACAAATAAAATTATAAATGCAAATGCTGTTGTTTTTCGTAAATATTTGCAAATATGTAAAATTCGTAAATACATTAAAGACAAAGTTATTTAATTATGAACAGAACGTAAAATATTTAATGAACATATTAAATTTTAATGTTTATGACAAAAAGTAATGTGTTGAAACGGCTGCAGAGCTATTTGAAATATGGAGCTTTTAAACAGCAACTGGAGTTTTATAGTCCTTTAAACAAAATACACTCAAACACATACACTCGTATGAATACATATACATACATAAATACATTTGCAGTATTATTTTCCATTTCATAGAGTTTCAACAGGCATTAGCTTATTTGTAGAACTGACAATTATTTATTAGGGAGCTGTGTATTTATATGTATATATTAATATCAAACCTGCAGTTGTATATAATCTTATTTTAGCTTCAAACTAAGGACTTTATATAGTCATATTTCAGCTTGAAACTTAGAGCTGTATACAGTTAAATTTTAGCTTCTAGTTAAGAGCTGTATACAGTCATGTTTTAGTTCTAGCTAAGAGCTCTATATATAGTCCTAATTGAGCTTTAAACTGAGGACTGTCTACATTCATATTTAAGCTTCAAACTTAGAGCTGTGTATAGTCATTCTTGAGCTTCAAACTTGGAGCTGTATACAGTTAGGTTTTAGCTTCTGTCTAAGAGCTTTATATAGGCATATTTCAGCTTCACACTTAAAGTTGTATATACGCCCATGTTCTGAAAAACGCAAAACGCTTAAAATTGGCGTTTTCAATATGAATTTGAAAAATTGAAAAAAGCGGTTTGCGTTTTTCAGAACATGGGCGATAGTCATATTTAGCTTCAAGTTTGGAGCTACTATAAGTAGCCATATTTTATTTTCAAACATATTTCTGTATATATGTAGTCACATTTTGGCTTCAAACGACTGTCTCCACACACAAAGAGAAAAAATATAGTTGTACATGTTGTAATGTATTGTAGTGTATACGCGTCATGCTATGAAGTATGACTCAAACTCATAAACACAATCAAAACACATAGTGGATTTAGGTTACAAGAATAACCCAAAAATCCACTTATGAGTTTGAAGAAATATGAGTTTGAATTGACAAACAAAAATGCAATTAAAACTGCATACTCAATGACACCCAAACAAGTAGAAAGAATATGGAAAATATGTGTAAATAGTAATAAGAAAGTTTGTAATTAGTATACAAGCAAAAGAAATTAGTAAATAAAATTGGAATGAAACTAGACTTGAATTCAGCAAGACGCTGATTTTATTTCTCAAAGCATTCTCATCACATCGGCTTTTTAGCCATAATTGCAAATCGGCGTGCTCGCCTTATAAGCAAACAGGACAGACTTACACAAAGGATATTTGACTTATTGCAATGTTTACCACAACAATATTTACATTTTTCAAATTTTTTTTAACGATGTTATGGTCACCTTAATTATTCATATGATTGTGGTAATCATAATATGGTTAAGTTACGATTCAGATGATTACTACAATCATATATACGATTGTAGTAACTGGGTGTGTTTTTGTGGCAATCATATTTATGATGAATTCATTTATCATAATATGTTGCTCTTTGATAATGATTGCGAACAACTAATATGATATAATATATATAAAAATAAGTGTACATTTTGATTGTCACTCCATAACTCGAAATCCAAAATCGGTCTAGCCATTCTCCAGTTATGATTTTTTTCCTGAAAAAATTCAACATTTGAAAAAAAAGTCCCCTAAAGTATGCTGTACAAATTTGCAAATAAATAAGAGCAGGCAGGTTGTGAATACATCTTATTCTATGAAATACAAATCAATAGTAAATACCGAGCGAAGCCGGGGCGGTCAGCTAGTATGATATAATATTTCATCATAAAACTGATAACCACAAACATTAATCAAATATTAAATACTATAATCATATACATGATTGCTATAATCCTGTAAATCATAACTTAAACATATTATGATTAACGCAATCATATACTTAATTACAGTGACCATAATATTTAAAAAAAAATTTGTAAAAATATTGGAATTGTTGTGATAAACATGCACAACTTTATTTTTTCGGTGCGGGTATAAAGAAGCAGACAACTGAGCATATCCTCACCTGGAAAATCTTAAACTTATTTTCGCACAAACAAATCTGTCTCAGTCTAAGAGTTTTTCACACTCATCGTTTATGGAAACATTCCCCAGTAGTATTATTGTGGTGTTGACAATGTTTTAAGGATAATGTTTTATTATTGTTATTGAAGTTGTCGTTGTTGTTGTTATTGTTGTTGTTTTCAACATCATTGACATTGCTCTTTTTTCCGGCGCATTGCCAATGTGTATTATTAGCTGTTAAGAGGACTCCATACCAACGATAAACATATACACTTAAACAGCCACTCCTATCTACATATATCATATATAGTAGTACTCGTACTCCTTTCTCTACTGACTTTTTTCAATCTCATATTCATAATAACAAACATTTTGAACATGACGACATGTTTTTAGTGTGGTTCAAGCACACGTCCGTCATATGAGCACAACCTCTACCTCTACTACTAAAGTTTGAACGAACTAGAAACTACTGCTGCTGTTCCTGCTGCTACTAGTCATAATGCTATTTTATTCATCTTCTCCATTCATTGATATGGTGTATGATTTCCTACTCTGCACTATATTAAATTTTATGGAGTTGTTTTACACTTACTGCCCAAAAACCTACTATTCGATATTGTAATACACAGATTTGTAAAATCCAGTAATTTATGTTAATGTTAAAGTATGTCTGTTTATATGACTGATTGACAGTGTCTGCTGTGTGAAGTGCTGTAAAAAGGCCTTTCAATTTCTTTTTTTGCAGCTAGATTGTTTGTTGTTACAATGTTAGATTTTGTTAATTCCATTTTTCCACTTTGGTAACTTTGAATTATTTTTCACTTCCATAAGAATGATTGTTTATCAACAATTGGTTTAATTTACAACTATGTTGCCAGTTAAATTAGAACAACAAATTATGTTTAAGAACTAAACAAATGAATTTACAAAAAAAAAAAAAAAACTTTAATTGGGGTTGTCAGTTGAATGTTTGAATGAAATTTACAAAAATTTCAAAAACACAAAACTAAACACAGAAAACAATCTTAACAATCTTAAACACAGAAAAGTTTGTAATGGGAAGTATATAATGTATAGTTGTAAATGATTTTGGAGCAGTTCTAGTTCAGGTTCTAGTTAGTGTGTGAAGTTAAATTTCGAAATTTGAAACCCTAGACACAAACCAATTGTGTTAAACAGAGCACTGTTAAACGTTGAAAATCTAACCAAGTGTATTCAAAATGAAATAATGACGACATGGTTGGACGAAATAGACTACTAATGATGTTATCGGGGGTTCATCTCCTGCATTTTCCAAAAACTAAGTCAAATCAGAAATTTCATATGTGTTTTTTTTTTGTATTTCCTGACTTTTAAAATTTAATAACTAGAAAGGATGAAACGGGAGAAGATGAGCGGTTGAAACTTAGAAATGGAATTTATAGATAATCTATCCCAATATGATAATCAGGGGTCATGATATCTAACAGAGCGATTTTTAATACGAATTTCTTAATTTTTTTGAAATTCAAAATTTAATATTTTTGAGAGGATGAATTAAAATTTCAGGAAGATAAGCGGATGAAACTTAAAATTGGAATTTATAGATAATCTATCCCAATATTATAATCAGTGATCATAATATCTAACAGAGCGAGTTTTGTGACGAATTTCATAATTTTTGCGAAATTCAAAATTTAATATTCTTGAGGATGAATTTAAATTTCAGGAAGATAAGCGGATGAAACTTAAAATTGGAATTTATAGATAATCTATCCCACTATCATAATCAGTGATCATAATATCTAACAGAGTGAGTTTTGTTACGAATTTTATAATTTTTACGAAATTCTAAATTTAACATTCCTGAGAGGATGAATTCAAATTTCAGGAAAACGGGAGAAGATGACCGGATGAAACTTAGAATTGGAATTTATAGATTCTCTGTCCTACTATTATAATCAGTGATCATAATATCTAACAGAGCGAGTTTTGTTACGAATTTCATAATTTTTACGAAATTCTAAATTTAACATTCCTGAGAGGATGAATTCAAATTTCAGGAAAACTGGAGAAGATGAGCGTTGAAACTTAGAATTGGATTTTATAGATAATCTATCGCACTATTATAATCAGTGATCATAATATCTAACAGAGCGAGTTTTGTGGCGAATTTCTTAATTTTTTTCGCAATTCAAAATGATATGTACTTATGAAAAGTCGTTGAAAAATTTAAAATTTTTGCAAGTTTTGTTAGCCGTCAACAATATTTGTGATTAGCGGTTTCAAACATTGAAATTTCACATCGGTTTTCGGTTTTATAATATGACATTTGTAACGTAACGACGTAATGCCTTTTGATTTCAGTACATATTTTTTAAATATTTTTGTTTTCTATTTTAAGTATGTACTTCTAGTACTTCGTTGACCCTATTCAATAAAATTTGTTAGGGCTTCACTGGGACTCTAACCGTGGTTTTTCGTATACAGTTCCTACTGAACCAATCAAAATGTTAATTTTATTTTCAAACAAAAATTTTCATCCTATTCAGCTTTAGCAATAACCTTCATGTGACGAATGTTTGGTTATCATACATTCGTATATAAAATGCATTCAATGGGGTCCTTTTTCATCGTATAGATTTCATGATAATGAATTATTAAAAAACTGCAATTAAAAATTAGTAAAAATAAAGATTTCATCACATTTTCGGAAAAATTAAAAAACGCACCGCGCACCAACTAAGAAATTTTTCGCACCAAAAATTTAAAAAAAGCACCAAAAATGGAGCGAAACGCACCAAGTTGACAACGCTGGATGGAATATTTTGTTTCACATCTTTTCGACGCGAGAATTTTTCACTAAAGTTACAGAACATAGGTACTGTTCCAGTTCTATTAGTCTCAATTTACACGAAGCAATTTTTATGGAAAATATTGATACAATTTGTTTCCTTGAAATTTCTTCGCTGTTTACACAGCACAATTCCTAATGTTTAAATCACTCGTATTTTTATTTGCGAGTATACAAACATTTGTACACACATATGTATGTAATACAAATAAGACAGTAACAGGAATTGCTAGTACAATCAAGTGTGTAATCGTCTTATCTTCCCCTCACCACGATGTCTACTCGAAAAAGGGACTTATCAGCACAATCATGAATAAAAATTCAGCGGGAGTTTTTTTATTTTTATTTTTTTAACATTGAATTTGAATAGGAAAAATGAGAAAAGGGGAAAAACTCCCGCGGAATTTTTATTCATGATTGGGCTGTATATTTTAATTTTGTTCTGTTTTATTTTATATCTATACGATTCACAAAGTTTTATTTAAACTAAACAAATTTTACTTTACACACGTGTAGCATAGGCCTCTAACATACACCTATAAACGTTCCAAATCACATATTTATATTGTAACATATATTGGCCACGTGGAAGGGGCAGCACTTTTAATTGGCTGCTGTCAAAGGTCAAATTTTTTATTATCAAATCATGCTAAAATAATTTTAAAATATTTTTTAATAATTTAAAGCCTATTTAAATAAATATTCGCTTGGCTTACATTATATGGGCAAGAATGATTTATATTCGAATATTGGACTAAATTTTTATAAAGTAAATTCCAGAATATATGACGTTTAGCATTACGTTGGAACGCACAGTAATCAATGACATCGTCATAAAGAAATGGACGATATTTTTTGTTGGTTTTGCGAAAAAGTTTAGCTAGAATCTTTAAAGAAAAAGCAAATATTAAATAAAATAACTTTTAAATTGTATTACCACATATTATTTTTAATTACCGTTACATTTTTAATATTTCTCACTTTCAATTTGATATAAATATTCAACGCATACAGATTTGCATTAATCTCATTCATCTCACAATTGGAAAACTCTATGAAGCTATTGTCAGCTGACTGACAGGTAACATTTGTTAATTTTAAATATTTATTTTGCCGAGGTTTGGTTAAAATTAAATTTATATATTGAGTAAAAAATAATGTCAATGCGATCAGTTTGATTAGGTGCAGCATGTTGTTTAGACTCTGGCTGGTAAAGTGGCATTAAATAATTACTATTTGGTTTGTTTAATGTTTTTTCAATAAAAAAAAAGATATTTATATGAGGTGATTTTAAAGTTATGAAGTAATTTGTGGTAAATATTATTTAATATACAGTGCCGGCAAAAATAACAGCACTGCGCTCGGCAAAATATTTTATGAACGCACAGGAGTAAAATTATTTTATTTGGTGGAGAAGTTTATACGTCTCCCAAATGCAGAATACACTCTACAATTCACATCTAAAACGTTAAAGCATGGAGGTTCTAGAATACTTTTCATAAGTACGTATCACGGAGTGGGGCCAATACATTGCATAATATCAACAATGGATCAACACGTTTACGTTGATATGCTAAATAATGTTATGCTTTCCTATGCCATGGACTAAATGATATTGATTTGGATCTTCTGGATCTATATGTAATTAAGAGCCTTAATGGCTATTCTATTATTTCATACACTTCAGTTTAAATACAATTCTGTAAAAATACTTTAGTTTTTTATTGTTTTAGAATGGTGAACGACCTTTATAACTCTTTCAAGTAATAATGTTAAAATATTTTAATATCAAAAGTGATTACAAATATTCTAAAGGATAGTCGGTGAAGGATCAAAGAAACTTCACTGCAATCACTGCACTAGAATCTGAACTGGAACATTTCTGAACATTTATGTGTGTGCAGATAAATTCGAATTTAACTAGCACAGACAAAAACCACATTTTTTAACATGGGTAATGTTACAGTCAACATACCACTGTTAAGCACTTAACAGTGATATTACTTGAATTTCTGAAAAAAATAACTTTTAGGATTAAATTCTCTATGCAAAAATATGGAATACTATGAACACTTACAGTAATCAATGACAGCGTCATAAAGAAACGGATGATATTTATTCACCCCTATCGTGAATAAAAATTCCAAATTAAATTTTTTCCCTTTTCACATTTTTCCTATTAAAATTCAATCACCCCTATCATGAATAAAAATTCCCCATGAAATTTGTGAAAAGGGAAAAAATTTCATGTGTAATTTTTATTCACGATAGGGGTGATTGTTTGTCTTGGCTAAAACCTTAAAATATTATATGTATGTATATAAAATAACTTTTTAAATTTAATTACACCAACTTTTTTGCATTACTGTTATATTTTCTATATTTTTCACTTTGGCGTACATATTTAAACATGGTTAAACAGACTCTGGCTCGTTGTTGTATTAAACAGCGTTTTTTTTTTGTTCTTTTTTGCAATTAAAATTTATTTATAGATTTTAATGAGATGATTTTAGCAACAATTTCTAGCAAATATTAGTTAATATAGTTATTGTTTAGTATATAATTAAAACCAGGGATAGAAAATATTGATTATTATTGAAATTAAAAACAAAAAATCGTATACGTGGAACAAGAGCATAATAAATTTGAGTATGCATACAAATTTTCATTCTAAGCAGATGTTATATCAGAAAACGAAATTATTCTTATCTCCACCACCAAAAAAATGGGGGGTATATTGTGTTTGTCATTCCGTTTGTAACACATCCAAATAATGGTCGTAGAAAGATTCTAAGACGATTTAGCTACATATGTTCGCCCGTCTATTGTTGGCACGAGGGCTTCGAAAAAAAAACACATAGAATAATGAAATTTTTACCAAACATTCAAACAATGTTTGGTATTGCAAATGAGCAAAATCCAGTACATCAAAGTTTCAGACTAACTCGATATTTTTTTTGCCGTTTTCTTCAAATATAATGCAGATAATATCATGAACTTTTGCACACTTTATTTTTATTTTTAGTAACAATCGGTCCACGATTTCTTTTAGCCCCCATACAAATGCCTTCCCGGAATGTGGCTTTATGGTACATAAATGTCTATAGAAAAACCGTATCTAAATAAAATTCTCCAATAATAAGTTTCATGCAAATTCAAATCTTTGTTTGTATCGTTGGTTTGCAAGACCCCAATTTCAATTAAAGATAAAATTAAAATTTAAAATTTGTATTGCAAAAATTCATATTTACCATTATGTCATCAAAATTTAACCGAACGTATCTGGACATACACTGTCGGACAAAATAAAGTGCAGTTTTGTAACCTTCTTCATTCCTTTTTGATATTTTTCTTCCAAATGTTGTTGGAGTATCTGAATTATTTACATAAACATTGCAATTTTATAAAGTCGCTCATTTATATTTCTGATGTAAACATATTAAAGTGCACAAGAAATCTCCGCGACATAATAAAGTGCGGTTTTCTGCTAACCTTAAAATAAGAGTTGTATTCCTAATTTTTAATAATAAATTATAGTGAAGTATTTATTTATTTAATTTAATATTACTTGAATATGCACAAAATAAGGTTAGACCCAGACTTTTTCTCAAATGAGGACTTTAACCGAAAAGGAAAAAGATTTGTTGGTACTAGATCGGAAAAATGGGATAAAACAGAAAGTATAAGACATCGGAATCTGCGGTCAGAAAAATAATTGCTTTGTATAAAATAAGAAAGTCAAACAAAAGCCTAAAACGTAAAACCACATAAAACGTAAGACCACAAAGCTAGACGATGATGATATTGCAAATCTAGCAAAAAGAAATTCTTTTACGACATCCAGAGATATAAAGGAGGAATTAGAATTAAAGATTTCGACTCGAACTGTCCTAAGAAGACTTAACGAAAGCGGTCTAAAAATTACGTTCTCTAAGAAAAAGCCTCTTCTACGAGCTGCAAATATAAAACAGCGGTTAGACTTTGCAAAGAAGTATGTACATGAATATTAGATAATATAGTAACTGAATTAAAAATAACCCTATAATTTATAATTATTAGAAAATAATAAATACATATTTTAATCAAAACACAGGAAATATTTGCAACCTCACTTTATTTTGTCCGACAGTGTACATTTCGAAAACAGTTTTATTTTGTTTATTGTTTGTTAAAATACATTTCGTATAATAGGAAACCATTGAAGAACAATTTACACCTACATAAAGACAATAGCACAGCTGGATTTTGAAGAGCAGCAAGTATTGAGCAGAACTTTACAGCCAATACCAGTGGCATTATTAATAAAGTGAGGTGTTCGTTATGTATCAGAGTGAAATGACAACTGAGAGGATGAAATTGTATGGCTGATAGTTTTATATATTTGTTTTTAAAGCAGGAGTTTTTTAAGCAATTTAAGATGCATATTATTGGATAAAATATTCATTAAGTGGTTTTAAAGGTTAAATAGTTAGTTTAATAGTTTTTTTTTTGAAGTTATTAGGTTGATTGTGGACAATTTTATATTTTACAAATTTGGATTTTAGTTAAACGATTTTAGCAACATTTTCATTTCCACAACCTGCCTGTTCTTTAGACTTCTAGTTAATTTAAACAATTGGTAGGAACTTATATATGTTTTTATAGAGCACTTTATCAATGGCTTCCATTTTAGCAAACACACACACACACACACACCCAGCAAAAAGCTTTTTGTTTCTTTTTGATCAATATGGATGTTTTAATTTAATTTATGCCATAAATTATACAAACAACATCTCCATAAATGCACTTTAGAAGTATTTACTATTTGAATAATACATTGCATTACAATGCCTCACTCTGCATGCAGTCTGCCTGCCTGCCTCCCAGCTCTTCCATAAACTACCTTTACAAAAACTACTTAAAAGAGAAACATGTAAAAAGGAATAAATTTAAACCTGGAACACTCAAGCACAAGCAGGAATACATATATACATATCTGCAAACACCTCTTAAAGGATCTTATCTATTGTGTGTATATATGTATTTATTCCTTAAGGTATCTTTATTGTAATGGCAAGAAAAATTGCAAAAAAGCAAAAAAAAAACAAAAACATTTTTTGATATTTATACTTTTACCAGCTTGACAACAGGTACAGCATTTATTAACGACCAAGCACACCATAAACACCAGACGTTCTAGCCCAATGTGATGAGATGAAGCACTTTATCAAAAAAAAAATACCCCTCTCAACAGTGAATATATATAAATACACAATAAACTAAAATTGCCCTAGATACGTGAAATTACTGCATACATATTTATCAAATGGACACTGAGCTTATGGAAAAGCTTAAATTGGGAAATAAATTATGGCAAAATGGCACAGGAATATTTTCCACAATAAAACAACATATGGACACACGAGTACATACCTATGCACATATTAAACAGCATAACAATCATTTTACTTTTTCTGTTATTATGTTGCAGATGCTTTACTTGAAGATGAATTCAATTTGTATTTCAGATGTTTTTTTAAAGCAAAAGAATTTGGTATGCCAAATGGAACCCGATATTCGGGATTTCAAAAAATATAAATAGCGATATCCTGGGATTTTTCGGGACCCCGCATCCACAACAAAGGAAATGCATGTGCCCAGTGTTGCATACGGAATGAGTGCGTTCAGTTGTGTACCAGTTAAGCTATGTGTCCACGATGGTCAGATATTACAACGTTGTCATATCTACCAATGTGCTATCAATGTACTGACATTGAAAATTTTTTACCAAAAGGTAAATTGTCAGTTTACACGACTGTAAGAAACCTAACAATTTCATTTGCACACAATTGTCACACAATGAATTTATCTGTCAACCGAAATTGTCAGTTCAAACGGTTGTCAGATTGTTGTGTGGCATTGTCAAATTCGTTTTGCAGCTCTGTGTGTGTGTTTAAAAATTTTATTAATGCACTCTTTAATTTAATTCTTTAATTGTCTTCCACTTTTTTCAAAAATGTTATCAATGCACACTTGTTTGTTTATTATTTATGTATATACAGAGTTGCATTTAGAAATAATTTCTATGACAATGCTGCCATTGGCAGATGCATAAACTTTGCATATATGACAATGAAAGTGTTTGTCAATTGTCTTAAAACAATGACAATGACAAAATTGTGTGTTTACACGATTGTTAGATGTCTGAAAATATTTTTGTCTTCCAATGTACTGAAAATGCCTTTTCTTACAACGTTGGAAGACAAAAATTTTAAGTTTACACGGTTGTTAGACATTTTCTGCACATTTTTCGGACAACGTTGTAATAGCTGACCATCGTGGACACATAGCTTAAGTTCTGTTCTAGTTCGATACTAATTTTGTGCTAGTTCGCATCTACTTCTGTTCTGGTTCTGTTTCTTTTAATTTTCTTTAATTTTTTCTTGATTTAAATAACTTTCATTTCAATAAAACCTTTTTCTCATCTCATTTGTGTTAAATTGATTTGTTTAAATTCAATATTACATACATACACTTTTTTCTTTTCATTCCTTTTTTATCTTCAACTGACAGAGAAATGTAATGAAAAATTGCCAAGTAAATATGTAGAACAAATGCAAATAAAACTGAATGAAACGAACGACAGACAGAGAAAAGGATAAAAATAAAAATGTTACGACTTTTAATACAATTGTAAGTTTTTCAGTTCATTTAACACATTATCCAGCCACTACAACACTACGTGTGAGAGTGGGTGAGTGAGTGAGCCAGTAAATGTTTGTGCAAGTGTTTGCTGTTTAAATAACACCAAGGGAATATAAGAAACTACTGCAATGAACGAGTCCTTCGAACATGCACTCACAAAAAAAAAAACAAAACGGCTGACCAACTAAAAAACTTACTTTTGCCAACATGTTTAAGGATTTAAAAGACAAATGTGAACAATTTTCTACAAATAGAATAAAAAATAAAGGAATCTGTTGCTAGCGAACATTTTTGTATTAAATTAAAACTAAAAGAAACTGTTTTTAATTTTGAGTAAATTTTTCCTTTCTTTTTTTATTATTATTGTTGCATTTTCATTTTAAGTTTATTATTGTTTAATGCTTTCAATGTTTAATGGAATATTTTTCCTGCTAACAAAAGAACGTAACAGAGGAAGACTTTTCTAACATCTTTACTGAAATTTCCAACATCATTATGAACATTATCAGCATCATCGTCATCATCATTATGATAAAGCTCATAATCATTATATTTTTGTATATACTTTTCAACTAGTTAAGTGCTAGAATAGTAAAGCAAAGTTTAAACTTATGCATTTATTCATACACATATTTTTATATATATTTATACTGTCTTTCAGTCATTCATTCATTCATTCGTTCGTTCGTTGGTTCATCTATTCATTCATTACATTGCATTAAGAAAATTGCATATTTACTCGCATTTTTATTGTTAGAGACAAAAGTTTCTGCTAGTTCAGTTTAGAACGGGTAGTATCTCAATAAATTTTAAGTTTTGTTTTATTCTTTTTTTTCGTTGTCTAGTGTTGTTTTGCTTATATTTAGCTTTTCAACAACATGCTACAACAAACTTTTTGTTTCCTGTTTATTTACGCGCTACAAACTAAAATATTTAATTTATTGTTGTTTTCTGTTTTGTGTTCAGTTTTTCAACTGACTGCAGAAATAATAAAAATAATGCATGATAAATAAGAATGTTTACAAAGCAACTAAAAAGGGCATTTTAGCTACATATTTGGGTTATAAAAAAAAAGACAGGTAGATGCCTAAAAATACCCATCACAACTATTAGACTATTAAAACGGGGTATCTCTACTTAAGTGTTAGCACGTAGTGAACTACCACGTAAACCAACCATTAGATCAGATAAATTAAAATAATTTGGGAAATTTAAATTTTATTCGGTTAACGGGATAATTTTTCGTATATTTATACGAATAACCGTGTAATTATTCGTTTAAACGAATAAAAATGAAATTAAATATTTATTCGCATACCTGATAATTGGTCGAATAACCGATTAATTTTTCAAGTAACCGAATAATTTTTCGAATAACCGAATAATTATTCGTTTAAACGATTTGTTAAATTTTAAAATAATTGAATAATTTCTTCAATTACTAAAATCAAATAAACGAATTGTTTATGCGATTATTCGAATAATATGCAAATAATTTTTATTTAATAATGAAATAATTAAACAAGTAAAAATAAAAATTTTAAACGAATAATTCTGCGAATAAAAAATTAATCGAAGATTTTATATCATTATTCGCATAATATCAAAAATTTCTATTTTTCAACGAAATAATTTTTAAAAAAAAAAAATAAAAAATTTTCAACGAATAATTCGGCGAATAAAAAATTAATCCAACAGTTTATTCGATTATTCTAATATTATGCAAATAATTTACATTGTTTAACGAAATAATTAACAAGTGAAAGTGAAAATAAAAAAATTTAAACGAATAATTCTGCGAATAAAAAATGAATCGAATATTTTAATTGATTATTCAACGAATATTTCTGCGAATATTCGAATTTTTACTATATTTTTCGAAAAATTTATATTTTTTAACAAAATAATTAAAAAAGAACTGCTAAAAATAAACATTTTGAATGAATAATTCTCCGAATTAAAAAAATTAATTGAATATTTTAATCGATTATTCGAATAAATAAGCAAATAATTTATTTTTTTGACGAAATAATAAGTAAAAGTAAAACTTTTAAACGAATAAAAAATAAATCGGACATTCGGATACGATTATTTGAATAATAACAAATAATTTATATATGAAATTATAGTAAAAATGAAAATTTTAAACAAATAGTTCTGTGAATAAAAAAAATCAGATTAAATTTTATTCGAATATTATGCAAATAATTTATATTTTTCAACGAAAATTTAAAAAAAGTAATAGTAAAAATAAAAATTTTTAAACGAAAAATTCTGCAAATAAATAATTAATCGAATATTTTATTCCATTATTCAAGGAGTTTATATTTTATTATTTTTTAACAAATTAATTTAACAAAACCGTTAAAAATAAAGATTTGAAACGAATAATTCTGCGAATAAAAAATATTCGAAAATTTTATTCGTTTATTCGAATAATATGCAAATAATTTATATTTTTTTTATCGAAATAATAAAAGATGATAAACTAAAAATAATAATTTTAAACGAATAATTATACAAATAAAAAATTAATCGAATATTTTATTGAATAATTCGAATACTTTATCTGATTTTTATATTTTTAACAAAATAATTAATAATTTGAAAGTAAAAAATAATCGGAAACTTTAATCGATTATTCGAATAATAAGCAAATAATTTATATTTATCTATGAAAAAATAAATAGTAAAAATAAAATTTTTAAACAAATAATTCTGAGAAAAAAAAAATTAATCAAATATTTTAAATATAAGCAAATAATTTCTTTTTTTTTAACGAAATAATTCGTAAAAGAAAAATTTTAAACGAATAAATCTACAAATAAATATTAATCGATTAATCTCTTGCCTGTAAGCGAATACTGAATTATAAAAGAAAAATTGTCATAATTATAAAATTTTTTAAAAATTCTAAATCTAAACGATTCAAATAACCAAATAATTAAATTAATAATAAATATGTTAATCATTAATTAAATAATTAAAAAAGTAAATAATAAAACCCACAATTTTTAACGAATAATTTTCCAAATAAAACAAAAATAATTGATTAAACGAACATGAATAAGCGAAAATTTTATCTCGAAAATATTTATTTATAAAATATTGTTTCAAATTTTACACGTTTAAAATGTAAGTGAATAATTATTCAAATAATGCATTAAATCGTTTAATAGTTATTCGTATAAATTTTTTCTCATACAAATGATTGTCAATAATTTATTCGTATTTTTTACACTACAAATATCTGGCATCACATTAATTTAGTCTTTAAGAGCTATGTGAAAGATCCTACTCTTTTACCTAATGCTTTTCTCGCTCACTCTCTTTCACTCATAATGACTGTGCTCTTTCATTAAGACAAATTAACAGCGTTGTCAACTTTGGAATTTCGAAACGCACCAAAATAGAGAAAAAAACACACCAACTTTAGATTTTTTTATTTAAAATGTTTATATTGAATTTTACATAAAAAGAGTAATATTTTTTGTGTGCACATACAATGTTCATACATATATATACATACATTATGTATGTTTGTGTATCCACATATTTATGACATATATAATATGCAAAGGTACCAAGGTTATTCTTGTTTTTAAAATGCCGGCACGGATAAGCACATGAACAAAGAGCATATAACGGAGGGTCTGTGATATCAAATAGAATTATTGAAAATTTTATGAATGCATGTAAGAACTTTATATATATTTCTTTAATAAATATAAGTTATATTACCTTTAGTTTTAAAGCTTTACATTTTTTATATACATATGTAAATGTTTCACACTTTTCATATGATTTGGTGGTACGTTATAAATGAACGCCAGTCATTATTTGTGGCCTGTAAAAATGATTGTAAAAAAAATTTTCCAGTATTGAATGAAATGGCACTGACTGAAACAGGTGTATTTTTTGTACAAAGATTTTTTCTCACACTGAAACAAAAAGTTGTGTTGAATTTCTTTTGGTGCCACTAAAAATTAAAAAGCGCACCAAAATTTAAAAAAAGCGCACCGCGCACCAACTAAAGAATTTTTCGCACCAAAAATTTAAAAAGCACCAAAAATGGTGCGAAACGCACCAAGTTGACAACGCTGCAAATTAAGGCAAACACAGAGCAAGAAAAAAGGTTTCATACATTATTTGTATGTATGTATTGTATATTTGTATTCTGAGCAGATTTTTTCTGTTTATAATTTTAACTCGTAGTTTTAATAAGTAGTCGAATTTTCTAAACATGATGAGCTGAGAAAAAAAAAGCAGACTTCTTTCTTCAGTAGTAGACGGATGTTTAATTCCATTTCGTGCATAAATAATATAAAGCGTTGCTGCAGTTAAAAAAAATTTCTTTACACAAAATAATTATTAAATTTTGTTTATTAAATATCGGTTAATTAAAAGAAGTGCATAGTTGTATATTTTGTGTATGTAAAATATTTAAGTTAAAAGCGCTGTGAATAAATTATAGAAATCAAGTGACGTGTTTGCAAAGAAAGAAATAGAAGAATAAAAGTTATTAAAAGTGTAAAAATACAATTTAATTGAACGTAAGTAAAGAGAAATGTTATTCAATTGTTTGAGTGTTTTATGTTAGTGGTAGACGGAGAAGAGCAGAAGCTGTCATGTAGTGAGAGAGAGAGAGAGCTGCCAGATTAATCTTAGTATTGGAATTAAGAGGTTTTTTAGAAAAAATATAGCCTGAATTTAATTTCAAAAGTTTAATATAAAAATTATGACAGTAATCGATAAAGGAATATCTAAACCTATATAAATGGTTTTAAATTATTTATTAATATATTATTGACAAATTAACGATTTTTTCGGTATTTGCATTAATTTAGTTAAAACAACCGTTTAATTATATATGTGTTATATGATGTAACCGACTAAATTTTTCCAATAACAAAATTTATTTTTATAGTTAAAAAAACAAATTTTATATTCAATTATAGATAAAACGAATAAAATCATAATTAATAGAATAAAAATTTGAGTAATCGATTAATCATATACATTTAATCGAATAATTATTTTTAAAATTTTTGAATTTTAGAGTTAATTGGTTATATATTAAATGAATTATAAATTAAATGGAGTTTTTGCAATTTTATATTTGGTAACCGAATAATTATTCGAACAATCGTAAAAGCGGTTACACATAACTAACAAATATGTGTTAAACTAGTTTCTCGAACAAATTATTAGCAAATTAACAACGTTCTTTCCCTTATTTGAACTTGTTTAAAATAATAGCTTAATTATTTGTTATATTGAAGTAACCGATTAATTTTTCCAAGAAGAAAATTTATTTTTATAATTAAATTAATAAATTTTATATTAAATTGCAGAAAAAACGATTAAAAATTTAATTAATCGAATAAAAGTTAGAGTAATCGAATAATTGTTTATATATAAGCGAATTATTATTCGTAAATTTTTTTATTTTTTAATTAATTGGCAATGTGTGTTCATATGAAATGGATTTTTTCATCCTTCAACTTATCTCACTGCGAGTAACCGAATAATTATTCTAATAATAACCGGTATATATGTATAACAGAATAATTAGTGCATACATTGTTTTTTGAATAAATTATTGACAAATAAATGAAGTTTAACCAGTTCTGTGAACTAATTTTCTTAAAATTGCCATTTAATTATTCGTTATATCAAATAACCTTTTAACCAAATAACCTTTAATTTCGACATTTGTTTTAATAATTAAATCAATTAAATTAAATTTGGAATTGTAGAGAAAGCTAATAAAAATAAATAATGCTTAAGCTACTTAATTTTACTTGTTTTACACTTTTCCCCTTGAATTTTTATGATGATCCCTTTTATTGTAGCAATCTCCATTAAGTGGCAACTTTTCTGTCTTAGCGTCTGTTAGTGGGAATTTTTTAAGTTGTTGCTTTTGATTTGAGTGCTGGGCTTGTTATGTTTTTTTACGCTTAAAATAATTGTATTATTGTTTTTACTTACCCTGAAGGAAACCTGGGGACAAGTGTCTCCAAGTCACCACTTTTGTCTACTATTTTGGTAACGGTTTGGCGACATTGTCAACAGCATTGTCACAATGGTTATTATTATACAATTATCTTTTTTCAATTGTGAGCCCCGATAGACTAGGCGATAGTGTGCCAGACTATCATTCAGAGGGTTGCGGGTTCGATTCCCGCCAAAGACTCTGGGTGTATTCGAATTTATTTTTTATTGAATATTTTTTAGTATTTTATTTTTTTTTTTAATAAAACTCCAAAAATTAGCAAAAAAAATGCATTTTTATTTTCTATTTCAGAAAAGTACCAAAAGTGTAGACAATGTGGTCCCAAAAGAACTACCTTGTCAATAGTAACTATGTCAGTAGTGGATTTTCAATGACACGCATATGTTAAATGTCTATAGTAATTAGCATTGTCTGGGGTATACTAAGTCACTAGTACTGGTGACTGTGTCAATAGCAATTCAGTACTGTTTCACTACTGACATTTCCTGCAGGGTAGTTTGTATCTCAAAGCATGTGATACATGTGTATATGAGCAACACTAAAAACAACAACAAAATCGTTAGCAATAAGTTCACGATCATGTATCTGACTGCTGCTAGCAGCTAGCGTCGTCTGTAAAAACTCTGTTTGTCTACACGCCTCAACTTCTTGTCGCAATTGTTTACAACATAAATCAAAACACTATTTCAGCTTGTCTGTTTAAAGTTAGCTGAAATGAAAACAGTTTGATTTTGAAATACGGCGAGTAGAAATAACTGAAGCGGTAGAACGTACATACAAAATCTAAATAAATGAAAGAACAAATTAATAAATAACAAGACAACAGAAAAAAAATAATTGAATTAAATAAACAAATAACTTCTGTAGAATTCTAAATATTCCTTTAAATTTATCGCCAATTGTTAATCGTATACGCTTATTACTATATGTACAAAAAAACGCCACGTTTTGTTTTTTTCTTATTGATTTGTAATTTATACACCGTGTTCTATTTACAGTTTTTTGTTGCTATTTAAAATATAATAAAAAAAAGCATAATTGTAAAAAAATCATATAAAACGTTTGCTTTTGTGTGTGTGTGTTTAAGTTGTTTTCAATGAAATTTTAACAACAAATCTTTATACATACCTATATACAGCGTTGTCAACTTGGTGCGTTTCGCACCATTTTTGGTGATTTTTTGAATTTTTTGTGCAAAAAATTCTTTAGTTGGTGCGTGGTGCGATTTTTAGCTTTTCCGAAAATGAGATAAAATCTTTACTAATTTTATTATCATAAAATCTATATGATGAAAAAGTCCCAATTAAATGTATTTTAAATACGAATGTAGATAATGAATACATATTATCAAGTTCGTCACATGAAGATTATTGCTCAAGACTAGTACTCTGTTCAAATTTGGGGAAATTTGACGTGTAGCTAATGTACTTTTGTAAACAAAACACATATGTTTTGCTTTTTGTGAATTAAAATCGAAAATAAATAAAAGTTAAAATATTTAAAAATCTATGTTGAATAAAAATGAATAAACAAATATTACTGGCCGCTTGTGCAGCAGCACAACAAGTAATAGATATTGTTGCGACAGAAGAAAATTCCACGTGAAACAATTGCTACTTTAATTATTTCGCTGTGAAAAAATAATGTTCCAGATACATTTCATATGTTTTTCACAAAATGAACAGAGTACTACTTCTGCAACATTTTTTCATGAAAATTTCATGTGAATTTTTTTAACATGTATTTTGACAGCATTCCACTTGCAATTTTGAACAGAGTACTAGGCTTAAAGATGAAAATATTTGTTTGAAAATAAAATTAACCTATTAAACATGGAAATAAAAATTCTTGTATAGCCGATGGTTTGGTCTACTGAACAATTAGGGTTAGAGTCCCAGTGGAACCCTAACAAATGTTGTTGCAAAAATTCAAATAGAAGTACATCAAATAGCAAACAAAAATAATTTCAAAAAAAGTACCAAGTATGTACTGAAATTAGTACTTCAGTTCCGAATAGCATATTGCGGTTAAATTTGGATTGGTTAAATGCTTATTTTATCTCTTTTAGCTCGTTTATTTAAAATAAAAGGCTTTTACTATTAATCATTGATCTCTTTTTAAAAAGTTTTATATACAATTAATGAAAATAAACAAAAATTAAGATTGATTCAATAAACAGTTCATTTTGGTGCGTTTTGAAATTGCAAAGTTGGCAACGTTGCCTGTACATATAGTTATTGTTTTCTGAGTTTGTTTTGTTTTTTTCTACTCAAACACCATATTAGTCTCCTTATCTCTCTCGCTCTCATTCACTTGAAAAAAGTGAAACGGTATAAATAGTAATGCCATACTAACAGGAAAGGTGATATTATTTTGTAGGTAACATAATTTTAGGGAATTTTTAGGCAAATTGAGAAATTTTTCTTGCGTGATTTATTCTTTATTCTCTCTGTAGCAGTACTTTCTATTAGCTTAATTTTACAAATTTCTTACAAATTCCTTCTGTACTTATTTTATAATGAATGGAGATTACAAATTTGAATAAATTTTAGAAATTTACATGTTATGAAAAAAATTTCCCTTTAAGGGAAATTTTTGTTAAAACGAATTTTTCTGACATTTATAAATTTTCGCAGAATAATAATGACAAAATTGGAAAAAAATTTTGAAAATTTCTGAAAAATACCTTATTAAAAAGGAAAAATTTTCGAAGGTATTTTTCAGTAATTTAAGGATTTTTTTAATTTTAAATTACATAATAAAAAATTACAAATTTTAATTAATTTTATAAATTTCGCTAATATCAAAAAATCTCTTTAAGAGAAAGTTTTAGTTAAAGGGGATTTTATAGAAATTTATTTTACTAAAATATCAATATTCAAGCTTGTTTACTTTTCTCAGGGCCATTATTACAACTTGCCTTTAATGTTCTTAATAATAAAAGGTAACTTTAATTAAAGTGAGGAATAAAGTGACCTTTAAAATTTTTCGTTATTACAACTTCCTTGTAAAATAAAATAATTTTTTTCTAAAATATGGCAATACCAGTTAAAAACCGATTACTTTTGACAAATTACTGACAAGAAACAGTAAATTTTTTGTGTTTGTGAAAATATTTGTTTGTGAAAAAAATATAAATCAACGTCTGCTTTCCATTTTTGTTTATCAAATTATTTATTGGCAAAACAAAATTAAAATTAATTTATTTTTCATGAAATTGTCAATTTTTCAGAACATATGGCAACTTCAAATACATACCTCACTATAAAATTTAAAGGCAAGATGATCTTCCCTTTAGCTTAGCGGTCGGTTTTAGATTAAAGTAAACTTATAATAACCAAATACATCTTATCTGTCCGATAACATCATACCTTTAACTATTGTTAAGTTGTAATAATGGGCCTCAAACTTCTAAATACTTACTGGCTTTAAAAAACTTAATGGTTTTTCTATGTACCTACATATATTGCAGCGATTTAATAGATTTTTTCATCAAAATATTAAATTTTTCGATTAATAATGACAAGTTTTTCTTTTTAATACAAATGTTCTCTAGGCATTTAAAACATTTCCAAAGTTTTGGCTAAATTGCACATGTATTCTATAGCTTTACAGATTTTCCACATTTACGCCTGTTTTACTTAAATTTTCTTTTTTTTTGCGTTTCGAGTGACTAAAATCGGGCTAAATCTAGCCCGAAAGGGCTAAGTTGGCATCGCTGTTAAGTAGATCTCTTAGTTAGAGATTAACAGGAGATTTAAATTGAGTACCGGTAAAATATTGTGCTTCAAAAATAATCAATTTGTATTGACCAATGACGTCACAAGATAAACATCATGAAATGAAAGTTAACAACAACTACTAATAATAAAACTATGTGCCATAATAAAGCAATAAAATAAGCAAACAAACATAAATAAATTATAAATAATAAGTATAACTAAGAAAAAAAAAAAACAGGCTACATAAATAATTTAATTACAAATTTTAATGAAACTAGTAAATCATACGTGAGAGATAAGAAAATCAAAGAAAACAACAAATACAATAGAAACAAAAAAAAAAACAAGAGAAATCAAAAAAAGTAACAATAAAACGTGTTGAAAGTCTATAAAAAAATGTTACAGTTCAGTATTTTTTTTGTTTGCTAATTTATATTTTTAAATTGAAGTGATAAAAATTGAATTCAAATATAACAATTTGATTGTTTTTATTAATAATTATAAATAATTAATTGAATTTTTGTTATTGTTCCACGTACTTACATACATATGTATGTTTTGCTAGAAATGCAAAGTCTAGAATTTGTTTCTTTATCGCCTGATATTGCTCCATTAAATAAAATCGATTTTTTAGATTGAGTATAAATAAATTAAAAAAAAAAAGGTTTTAATTTTCTAAAACTATATGTATGTACGTGGCTGTAGTATGTGGCTTAAGTTTTTCATATGGGTACATACATACATACATATGTATATAATTGAAAATTTCATTAATAATAATTTAAATTCGCACACAATGTAGTTTTTAAACGTATGTACATATGTACATTTGTATTATAAATCAGTAATAATAAGCTTTATATAAAAATGCAATATTGGGTGTAGTAAAAAAGTGTTTCTGAGTGTTCTGAGCAGAAAGAACAAAATGTAAAAAAAGTGTAAAAATAATAATAACCATAAATAGGTATAAATAATTTTTTCTACGAGCTTGTGGCAGCCAGTAAAAACCAACCGTTTGTACTAAATCATCGTATTTAAATAAGTTTTTTTTTTGTTTGCCAGCCATGATTATAATTGATGCTGAAGTAAGTTTTCTTTTTTTTTTATCTAGAAATTAAATTAATTATTTTTATTGTGATTTTGTTAATGCCAGACAGCAAACACATTTTTAATTAAAATCTAATTTCAAATGAATACACATCAATTTATTCTTAATAGTTCAGTTTGAGACCTGCGGGGTTACTCTCTATTGCGATGCTAAACAAATTCGATGCGATAAGCGTACAAATTGATCTCTTACGCATCGAATTTGCTTTCACATCGCAATAGAGAGTAACCCCCCAGTTCTTGATCTGCTCAGATTCTACTTCCAATCCCTATTCTGTTGGATGGCTAGTTCATGTTCTACGCCTTCACAAGTTGTTATTGAGCTAATACAAAGTTATATTGAGAAATACAAAGAGAAATTCACAATAGCAACTTAATATATAATCACTCTTATCGTGAATAACAAGTGGAATTTTTTGTTTCCATGAAATTTTTATTCCCCTCAAAGTGAAAAATACTATCGTGAATCTCACGCGAAATTTTGTTCCCTTCATTGCATATCTGTTTAAAATAAAGGAATCTATCAATGCACAGATAATGTAATTAAGAAGTTTAAAAGCAAGTGTTTAGAATTAGAGCAATTATTTTATTAAAGGAGCAAGAAAATAGGCATCAACATACGTTTCGCTGACGTTTGCGCGATTCATCTGACCCCAAAGTATTTTGAATTAATATTTGTATTAGATTTATACAACATTACAGGGTAAATAAAACAGCTTTTTAATATACATAGTAGATGTAAAGTAAGTTTTTTTTAACTTTTTAGTGTATGCAACTAATTAAAACAAATACAGTGAGGAGCAAAAATGTAACAATGTACGATATTCTCGCAAATAAACCTCCATTATTTGCAAATTAAAAAAAAAAAAACTACAAAACGTTTTTAATTACATTTTTTTTATTGACCTTTATTAACTTCATTATAATTAATAAAACAAAAACTGACGTGTAACCTAAAATTCTCAAAAGTTACACTTTTGCACGCAGCAATATTTTTATGTTAATATATTTTTTTCATTAATATTTGGTCCACAAACCTCTAGCTTTTTCAAGTTCTTTGAGTCGGTTTGGCATGCTGTTGAAAAAATTTACCATCATTTCGTTTGGAATAGACTCCCAAATATGTCTTACGCGGGTCCATAGTGCATTTACGCCATTAGGAGGCTCCGGATACTTTGATAGTTTAGCCTTAATGTAGCTCCAAAAGTTTTCTATCGGATTCATATCCGGTGACTGTGGATGCCACTTTAAAATCGAAAATGATTGACTTTCTAACCAATTCTTTACGACTAGGCGTGTGCTTCGGGTCATAATCTTGCTGAAACACGATATTTTCAGGAGAAAGACCCGTTTTTGTTCTTTCCTCATAATACCCTCAATCTTAACAAGGGGACCTACGCAATTTTTTGCAATACAACCCCAAACCATTATTGAACCACCGCCGTGTTTCATTGTTTGTGTGACCTGGTTTGAAGTTATTGTATTGGGGTCCTTACCCCAACACCATGAGCGACCATCTGACTCAAAACGATTACCCCCTGTTTCACGATGTCGAAAGATAACGTTCGCTTAGATAAGACTTAAGACACAAACTTGATTGTGGAATAAACAAACTTGATTGAGTAAAAAATAGATACGATAAAAAGTTTGTGTCTTAAGTCTTATCTAAGCGAACGTTATCTTTCGACATCGTGAAATAGGCCATAATGGCCTTAGTTTCATGAAATGCTCATGGTATTGGAGTAAGGACTGTTCTAGTTCTGCTTTAGTTCTAGTTCGAGTTTTGTTCTAGTTCTTCCTTAATTCAGTTCTAGTTTTGTTCTATTTCTGATTTAGTTCAGTTCTAGTTCTGCTCTAGTTTTGTTCTAGTTCTGCCTTAGTTCAGTTCTAGTTCCGTTCTAGTTCTATTCTAGTTCTTTTCATAATTAGTTACGAGTATGTTCATTGTTCAGATTTTTGTTCTGTTCTTACTTCTATTCTAGTTTTTTTGTAGTTTTGTTCTTAGCTCTCTTCCGGTTCTTGTTCTTGTTATAATTTAATTCTATATTTTCCTTCCTTAACATTTCTGAATATTGTAAGCCTTTACCTTTAGCAATTTTAGCACAATACTGCCATTAAATCAAACCTTTCACTTCTTTCTTGCTTTAATAACTTCAACTAATTGTTTTGAAAGGTTTGCAAATTTGTTTTATTTTGAAATGTTCTTTAATTAGTTGATTTTATAAAACAAAAAGTAATTGTTTTGTTAGTTATTGTTTTTACTAAACATAATAGTAAAATTAAATCGATTTATTTAATTTTATATTTTCAATGAAATTTAAATTTTCGCTTTCGTGAAAGCAGTTTGATTGGTTTGGATTTCAATCAAATTAAAATTTTCTTTCAAATTAAATAATATTAAATTACATTTAAACAATGTATAATTGTAATATCATAATAGTGGCTTAATTTTTTTATTTTTGTAATTTATTGGGATTTATTAAAGTTTTATTTTAAACATTTAATTGTTGTTTGGTTTTAAATATGTACTTTAGCTGCGTTGCTTGTAGCGAGTCTAAAATTACCATTTGTGTGTAATTTTTTAATATAAATTACTGTTTCTTTTGCTTTAAAATTAAGCAGAAAAACATTTAATATATGATTTTGAGACCTACGGCCAATAATGTAAACGAGAGTAAGATGTAACAAATTTAAACAGAGTTTTAAAGGAATTTAGACTACTTTGTGGGCATATTAAACGAAAGGTTGAAAGTTTAAGGTTTATTTTAGTAGTTTCTATTGTTATTAGTATTGACACCAGTAAGGTAATATTTTACAAAAAAATATTGACACTGAAAGAAAGAATAAGTCCTCTTTGACACTCTTCAGTTTTAGCTGACCAGTTTTTGTTCAGTTCTCTTTTGAACTTGCCATTTCATTTACACACATCAATTCATTTTTCGTACTTTGTAATGTAATGCAGCAATAAGCGTACAAATTGATACTCTTACGCATCGAATTTGCTTTCGCATCGCAATAGAGGGGGTTATATGCATGAAAGAAAAAAAAAACAAAAGGAATTAAGAAACTTGACTAGTACCTCTTTGTTCTCTTATCCCTTCTCATCCAAAAATACTTGCCTTGACGAGAGTCAGAATTGAAGAGTGTAGAAGAGGACTAAGGAAATTAAATGTCTGAATATTTTTCTTTTGTTTCTCAACAGAAATTTTGTAAATTTTTAAACGAAACTATTATGAAACTGTCTTGAAGTTTATATTATTAACTTTGCTAATAGTTCGATAATAGAATAAATTCTAAACTTTAGGTTTTAAATTTTATAAAAACTTAGTTTAAAAAATTCATTATTTTATGGAGCTGCTTTAAAATTAGCTTTATGCCTTAAAATCGTTCTCAGGTTTATGTGTTTTAAAAGCAATATCATTTCAGTTTTTTTATTTTATTTTAAAATTTTAAAAATAAATTAATACGTCTTTTAAAGACTAAAAGAAGATTTAAAATATCTATTTTCTTAAAATCTTTATATGAAGTCATTTGAAATGCATAAAAGTAAAATTAGTTAAATATTTGTCTTTCAACAAACTGCCTTTGTTTTTAATGTAAAGTGTATAAATTATTTCTGTCAATTTCAGTATTTTTATTTAAATATTTACCAAATAAAAGTTTGTCAAAAGCATTTGTTTTATTATTTTCAATAAAACCAATAAATAAACAAAAAACTGCAAATACAAATATACTTTATTTAAACACACAGATACTTTAATTAATTAAATGCAAAAGAATACAAACAAAAATAAAAATTTAAAACAACAAAATAATTTTAAATGGGTTAAATCAAAATAAAACTATAATTCTAGTTAAATAATTATTTGCCAATACAGAAGTTTGGTAACAGCAAACATTCAAACTAGTTTGATATGTAACAACAACAACAACAACGCACACTTGGCACAAAGTGAACGTAATCTTAGTAATTTGTCAACTTTGGTTCCACTGACCTGTCACTTGTCTATTATAAAAAACTTCTGTCCTAACTTTAATTTTATATTTTACCTTTACTTTTTTTCTTGTTCTGCTCTAGTTACTTAAAGCCTACTATTAGTTATTTTTTTCTAAGCACAAGACTAGTCTAGTTATTTATTCATTTTAAATAAACATAAAATCGTATTCAGTTTATCGTGTTTTGTTTATAGCATAAAATAAAATGACATTAAAAATGGGTACAAACAGAAAATTAAAAAAAAAAAAAAAAAACAAGTTCAAATATAATATTTATTAAAATGTTCTTTTACATATTAATTTCAAATTGATTATTTTATATTTATATTAAATTAACATAAACACCTACTACTGTTTATAAAAATTTATGGAAATGTATTTTGATATTTTACTGGTAATTTATGAGAACTGAAACACTGAAAGAAAATTAGCAAACTTTTCTCTTGCTTGATATAGAAATAAAATTAATTTTAAATTAAAACCTATCAATCTGCTTTCACAAAATTATATTTCATTGGAAATATAAAATTAATTTTAAACTATTATTAATAGGACTATAATGTTTATTGAAAACAATAACTAAAGGTACGGTCACACTTGGCAAATATTTACTCAAAAAGGCGTAACCATTTGTTTTAGCACTTTAACAACTAGAACAGAACTACAACCTGGAAAATAACTATAACTGAAATCTGAACTAGTTCTGCTCTTTAGTTTAGTTTCAATCAAAGTTTTACGAGTCAGTCATTGGTCTTTATTAAATTAAGGTTTAGATTAAATCGTAACTGCTTATTTATAGTCTTTTATATACAGTTTTCTTTGGTCAAGAGCCTTTTATAGACAGTTGTCTGCGGAAAAGTCTAACTTGAGCTTCAATAGAGCAGAAGTTGAACTTCAGTCGTAAGTTTTTATAGAGCCAGAAGTTGAGTTTCAATCGAAGGTCCTTATGGAGGCGAAGTTTAACTTCAAAAAAGATCTTTATAGAGCCTAAGCTAAGCTTCAGCCATATGCACTTGCAAAGTCCAAGCTAAGCTTCAATCGTAGGTATTTATGGAGTTGAAGTTGAGCAGCAATTGTAGGTGTTTATAGAGACCAAGTTAACATTCAATCGTTGGTCTTTATAAAGGCCAAGTTAACTTTCAATCGTTGGTCTTTATAGGGTCCAAGTTGAGCAGCAATCGTTGGTCTTTATAAAGGCCAAGTTAACTTTCAATCGTTGGTCTTTATAGAGTCGAATTTAAGCAGCAATCGTAGGTCTTTATACGAGGCCAACACGAGCTTCAATCGTAGGTCTTTATAGAGACCAAGTTAACATTCAATCGTTGGTCTTTATAAAGGCCAAGTTAACTTTCAATCATTGGTATTTATAGGGTCCAAGTTATAGAGACCAAGTTAACCTTTATAGGAGGCCAACACGAGCTTCAATCGTAGGTATTTTTAGAGACCAAGCTAACCTTCAATCGCAAGTCTTTCAATATTAGTTTTTTTTTTTTTGTAGTAACAACTGAGCTTCATTTGTAGATCTTTTCTAGTGTCAAAAGTTAATCTTCAATACAGGTCTTAAAAGAGTGTAGATTTATCTTCAATCGTTAGACGTTATAGAGCCCAAGTTGGGTATAAATCTAAATGTACGTTATGCTTCAATCAAAATTCAATCAAGATTCAACCAGAGGTCTGTATGGAACTTAATTCGAGCTTCAACCAGAGGTACTTATTGATTCTACGTCGAGTTTCAATTCTAGTTCTTTGTAGATCTTAAAGCTAAGATCATACGATCAGCAAAATGCGCCAATTTACCCCAATTTTTATGGTGCTGATTGCCCTATTATACAATCGAACATGCGGCAACACCAACAATCAGCTATTGTATTTTCCAGCAAATATATTTTATAAATTTTGGTTTTTGCTTATTTTGGTACATAAAATGTTTTCTTTAAAAACAAAAGAAGTTAGCGGCGGCTTATTATGTTTCATATATATTAGAAAAACAAACAAACAAACAAAAAAAATTAATGAGAGTTAAAAAAAAAAACAAACCGTAATGGTTAAGAGATTGGTTGAAAAAAGGTTTACTTTACTGATGGTGCATATGAGCAGAAATTGGACCTAGTACAAATAAATACAATTAAAAAAAATGTAAATTTGATTAAATTGCAAAATTTTATACTTATAAAGATGAATTAACGCTCTCTAAAAAAATGAAAATGTTGGCACGTATTGTAAACTTTGATTGCCGCTAAAGAACACATTATATATTGATACACTTTTGACATTTATGTTGTGAACAATTATTATTTTTATTTGAACTGTTAATTTTAAATCTTTGATATTTCTTTTTTATTAAAATATTTTTACTGAAGGTAGGAATTGTTACATGAAAATTATTATTAAAATTTATTGATAATTTTTCTTGGCTTAGGATTCGAACCTGGGTTGTTGGTTGAATTTACATATGTTTCGAGAAACACCACTTTCTCTCATCAGAATTCTTTGCGATTTCACCCTCTGCACCACTGCGGTGCCCGCTAGCCAACAGTCAAACATCAATCCTTTAACCAGTATTACCGGTGGTTCGCAATTTTGCTATAATTAAAAAGGTCACACGGTTGCCACACACATTAGGGTAAAATTTGATTGGTTAAAACAAATTCATCCGCGATTGTCATAAGTAGCAAATTTATCGTACAGTCACACGATTGGGAGGTTATTATTGGAGCATTTTGCAAATCGTGTGATCTTAGCTTTAGTTGTGTTCCAATCACAGCTCTTTTCTAATTCTAAGATGAGCTTTATTCGTAGGTACGGTTACACTTGGCAAATATTTGACGAAAAAGATGTAACCACTAAATAAAATATTTTTGAACTGGTTTATTTATTTAAAAAAAAAAAAAAAAAAAAAAAAAAAAAACTTCGTTTATTTAGAACAAGACACAACAAATATTTAGTCTTATTTTATTTGATGCTGTTTGATCTTGATTCTAAAACAAATGGTTACGCTTTTTTGAGTAAATATTTATCAAGTGTGACCGTACCTTAAGTTTAGTTAATAAATTTTAATTTCCTCTTTTAATCTGGTGTCAATTTGTTTAAGCAGAAAATTACCCACAACTACCAGTTATCTTTATCTATATTAATATTTACCTGAAATTATGCATTAGTTTTTAATACATTACGACCCCCCCCCCCCCCCCCCCCCCTCCTTTAATCAGATGTTTTAAAGTTATTAAAGAGAATACAGGAAATTAAAAAAATGACTTAATTAAAACTAAATACTCTCAGGAGTAGCGTTGCAAACTAAAAAAAACAAACTACAAATGCTATAAAAACAAAGAAAAAAAAAATACAAAAAAAAAACTACAGTGCACACTAAAATTAATCTTTGTACAGCAACATCATCATCTATTTTAATTAGTTTCATATAAAAACATTTCATTATATACTATGTAGTGCTTATATACACATCTTTATTTTATTTTATTTATTTTAGTTAGTTTTTTATTCAAAAATAAATAAAAAAACTACAATATCACTCTACAAGTTAATTGAAAAAGGGCTTATAATGAAAACCTAAAATTTTATAGCAAACAATTTTAAAGTAAAGAAACTTTATAAGAAACCAGTTTCAATATTTGTTTTTCATTAGATTTTTCGTAAATTATTGTCGGATAATAACTTTAACACTTAAATCAATTAAATATATATTTAAAATACGGTCGTAAAAGGTCTTTAATGACTACTATCATCCCCTAATTTTGGCCAGCAACATGGTTGCTTTTTATAGTGATAATGAAAATGATTACTGGCCAAATGGTTGGACAGAGTAAAACTGCTCTGGCATTGAATATGTTTTCTAGCCATTTCAATGTCTGTTTGTCTGTCAATCTGTATGTCCATCTCTCTGTCTATGTAGCTGTTGGCTATATGTATGAATGGATGAATGTGTTTCTGTTGCCACATCCATCAGACTGTTGTAAGAAACAGTGGGTGGTTTGTGAAGTAATATGAGTATTTTTGTTGTTTTTATAGCATTTGTATGTAGTTGCATGTTTGAAGTGTTAAATCTAAATGATGGTTGCAGATGCTGTTGTTATTGTTGGTGCTGGTGGTTCTCTTGGCTAATTTGCAATTGTCATCGCAATGTGTTTTTGTTACCATTGCTGAGTCTGGTAAAATGTTAATAATGACATTTTGTAAATCTGTCATTTGCAGCATTTACTTTTCTACAATTCTATCCACTTTTCTCTCTCTCTCTTCTTTGTGTATCTGTTTGCATAAAGTCTTTCTATGTATTACTTTAATATGTTTGTGGGGTTATTCATTAAGATAAATAATTGTTGCATAATTTTGGGGTGTGTGATAGAAATGGACTATAATTTATTTTCAGCTAAGAACTGCAAATGATTTTGATGAAAAGTTAATAAAGAAAAGATTTCTTAATTCAATTGTGGTGTGGAAAGAAAAATAATATAAAAGAAATAACATTTGAAACAAGGAACAAGCTTGAAAAAGGAAAAGATGAGCTGAGCCTCGTAGGTCTTTATATAGCCAAAGAAAAGCTTCAATCGCAGGTCTTTATAGTGTCAAGGATGAACAGCAATTAAAGATATTTATGGAGTTCAAGTTAAGCATAAATCGAAAGTCGTTATAGAGTCGAAGTTAAGCTTCAATCGCAAGTCGTTATAGAGTCAAAGTTAAGCTACAATCGTGAGTCCTTATAGAGTCCAACTTGATCTTGTATCGTAGGTGTTTATAGAGCCAAAACTGGGCTTCAATGTTAGGTCTTTATAGAGTCCAAGTTAAGCATAAATCGAAAGTCGTTATAGAGTCGAAGTTAAGCTTCAATCGTGAGTCTTTATAGAGTCAAAGTTAAGCTTCAATCGTAAGTCGTTATAGAGTCAAAGTTGATCTTGAATCGTGAGTCTTTATAGAGTCCAACTTGATCTTGTATCGTAGGAGTTTATAGAGCCAAAACTGGGCTTCAATGTTAGGTCTTTATAGAGTCCAAGTTAAGCTTCAATCGTAAGTCGTTATAGAGTCCAAGTTAAGCTTCAATCGTAGGTCTTTGTAGAGCCAAATATGAGCTTCGATCTTAGGTCTTTATAGAGTCCAAGTTGAGCTTCAATCGTAGGTCTTGATAGAGTCCAAGTTAAGCTGCAAACGTTGTCGCAGATGATCTGCAAGATTTGTCGAACTATATAGAGTCAAGTTGAGCTTTAATCCTAGCTCTTTAATAAACAGCCAAACTTTATAAAGTCAAAGTTGAGTTCTTATACTTGCCTAAGATTAGGTTTAATCTAAGGGCTTTCTAAAACCCAAAATACACTTATTCACTTCTCATTTATTTCACTGTTTATAAATCCTAATAACATTATCTGCCTTTTTCTCATTTCCTTCCAGACGGGTTCAACATTAAGCCCTGAAATGTTATTAACCACAGCGGAATCCTCCACATTTAGTGCCTCCGAGGTGGCCGGCCGTCTACAAGTCGATGTACGCTCTGGCCTCAAATGGACTGAGGCAAAATATCGCGCCAAAATCATTGGCCACAATGAACTCAATGTTATCGAAGAAGAATCTACCTGGAAGAAATATGCAGAACAATTTAAAAATCCTCTCATACTACTGCTGCTTGGTTCGGCGGCCGTCTCCATATTTATGAAACAGTTCGATGATGCTGTCAGCATAACCATAGCCATTATAATAGTGGTAACAGTAGCTTTTATACAAGAATATAGATCGGAGAAGAGTTTAGAGGAACTTAAGAAATTAGTACCACCCGAATGTCATTGCCTGCGAGAGGGTAGGCTGGAAACGTTTCTGGCGCGTGAATTAGTGCCGGGAGATGTGGTGTACTTAAATGTAGGCGATCGTGTGCCGGCCGATGTCAGGCTGTTCGATGCCATTGATTTGTCCATAGACGAGTCCAGTTTTACGGGTGAAACAGAGCCGGCTAGAAAGTGCACGGATTTGCTGTTGAATAATACAGGGAATAAGGATCATACGAATATGAAGAACATAGCCTTTATGGGCACTTTAGTGCGCTGTGGCAATGGCAAGGGTATTGTTGTAAGTACAGGTGAGAGAAGTGAATTTGGTGAGGTGTTCAAAATGATGCAGGCAGAAGAGGCTCCCAAAACTCCTTTACAAAAATCCATGGATATTTTGGGGGCCCAACTAAGTTTCTATTCGTTTCTCATAATTGGTGTCATAATGTTGCTGGGTTGGTTGCAGGGCAAACCCTTAACGGAAATGTTTAATATTTCGGTATCTCTGGCAGTGGCCGCCATACCTGAAGGTTTGCCCATTGTGGTTACAGTTACCTTGGCCTTGGGCGTTATGCGCATGGCCAAACGCAATGCTATAGTTAAAAAGCTACCCACGGTAGAGACTCTAGGCTGTGTCAATGTCATTTGCTCTGATAAGACCGGCACTCTAACCAAAAATGAAATGACAGTTACCGTCATCATAACCTCAGATGCTTATATGGCTGATGTAACAGGAGCCGGCTACAATGACCAGGGTGAGATCCACATACGCAATTGCAACAATATAGAAATGGCTAAATCGAATATAACTAATTTACTGGAAATCGGTTCGGTGTGCAATAACGCCTACATACAAAATGGCACTTTACTGGGCCAGCCTACCGAAGGTGCTCTGATAGCGGCAGCCATGAAAAATGGCATGTATGCTACCGCCGAAAACTATGTGCGCATACAGGAATATCCCTTCTCCTCGGAACAGAAAATGATGGCTGTCAAATGCATACACAAGTACAATAACAACAAAGAGGAAATCTATTTCGCTAAGGGGGCCTTGGATTATCTCTTGCCTCAGTGCACCAAATACCAATTTGGCACCCAGACCATGCCTTTGACTAAACAAAATGAAGCGGAATTTTTGGCTGAAGCTTATGAAATTGGCCGCAAGGGCTTGAGAGTGTTGGCCTTGGCCAAGGGTAAAAATCTACAGGATCTAGTCTATTGCGGTTTGGTGGGCATAACGGATCCTCCGCGACCTTTGGTCAGGGAATCGATTGAGCTGTTAATGCAGAGTGGCGTGCGAGTGAAAATGGTGACGGGTGATGCTCAGGAGACAGCAATGTCAATTGGTGAGTGATGTAACTTTTATTAAATATTTTTCTTGTGGGTGCAAAACTAATTTTTTTTAGAAACTTCTTGGGAATTTACTTTTGGTACTTTCTTGCTCAAAAAGATCTTTTTTTTTCAAACTTTACAATACTATTTCAGAAAGTACCTTTCCAAAAATATACTTTTTTTTCAAAAAGTACTTTTCTAAAAATGTACTGTTTTAAAAAGTACTTTCTTGAAAATAATTTTTCCGGAAAAATTTCTACTTTTTCGGACACTTTTAAAAAGTACTTTTTTCTAAATTTATTTTTAAGCTTTTCAAATATGTATGTAGTACTTTCTTGACATTGGCAATTTTCAAAATTTATATTGATATAAAGGGTGTCCCAACTAGAACGCAATTTTTAAATTTTAAATAAAACACAGATATTTAAAAAAAAATCGTGAAACTTTATTATATCGTAAAGTAGACAGAATGAGGTTATGTATGGAATAAGATATCGTGCAGATGGCTTTGCTAGCACACACGCGATCTTTTAATGCAATTTTCAATGACCTTTTTGCATAAATGCTGCGGTATTTCATTAGTGTAGCTTCCAATTTCCTCTTTTAAGGCTTGAGTCGTTGTCAGCTTATTCGCGTAAACCATCGACTTCAAAAAACCTTCAATTGTGGCTCTTTCATTAGTCCTATTTTAGCTTTAATTGAGGATTTTTCTTTAGTCATGTTGAAGCTTCAATTGAGACTCTTTCTTAAGTCCTTTTTTTTTGTTTTAAGTAGAACCTCTTTATTATTTAAATTTTAGTTTAAATTGAGTATCTTTCTTTAGTCCCTTTTCATCTTTAATTGGGGCTATATCTTTAAGTTTTTTTTTAGCTTCAGTTGAGGCTTTTTGTTAGTCCTCATTTTTGCTTTAATTGAGGTCCTTTTTTAGACAAAATTAAGACTTTTTCTAAAATAAAAACCGTGATCCAACTTAAGTTTTGAAGCCTCTTTGTGTGTAAATCTTTAATTGTTCTTTTTTTTTTTTGCTTCAAATAATCCTCATTTAGCCTTTTCTTTTGTACAAATGTGCATTTTGGGTACTTTTTACATTCCTTAGCCTTTTAAACAGATTTTTTTCTTTGCTGGCTTTTCTGGCATGTTTTTGACTTTGAACAATTGAACTCAGAAACACAAAAAGTAAAGAAGGACATGTATGTAAATTTCCAAAAACGATGCAACAATGTCATGTTCCTTGATTGTTAAACATGACTGAAAATGCTGCAAGTTGACGTAACGAAAAGTAATACTTCATGTTTAGCAAGCATGTATGTTTCATGTCAAAACATTATAGTTTCTCTCCCGAAAAAAGAAAACTATCAATTCTATCCTTAAAACATATAAAACAAAACTATTCTTATCTTCTAAACAGTAATGAACATCAGATTTTTGCTTTCATTTATTTTTTATTTTTGGTATCTTTCTGTGGTAGTGAAATTCCAATGTACATATTTGCAAATAGTACTTTTTAGTGTCCTTTATATGTATGTATAGATAAGGATTCATTTATTTCATGTATGCCACCACAAAGATTTATTACTCCCTGGTATATTTGAGTTACATATACAATTTAACTGAAACTGCTGAAAAATCCAAACTATGTAGGAGTGTTTTCTATGAACTGAGAAGAAGAGTTAGAAACAGCGTTAGAGAACTAACTGACTGACTGGCTGCCATCATGGAAAAAAAAACGAGCAAAAAACCACAGATTAAACAACATGCAAGTGGAATTGTAAAATATCTATTTGATATGCTCCTGATGTTGTGTTGCCTGATTCAACTGACGTAAAGGAAACTGCACTTCAAAATAAATTCGTTTGTCAGATGATCTCTCTCTGTGTATGTGTGTGTGTGTGTGTGTATATATTTGTACAGACTCTTCTACAGGCTAAAGTTGAATGTTAAAGGATATAATTCATTTTGTCTGGGAACCTAAGTGTTTTTTAGTTGCAACGATACACAATTTTGCCACTCTCCAGTAAATGGTGGCCAGCTGAGTACAAATAAAAATTGCAAAAATATTTGCCGGTTACGGAAATATATACAAGCAAAAGTCAATATACATACATAAATAGTGTGTGTAGATAGGTAGTTAAACTGACAGGATATGCAAGCAATTTCTGCTGCATAGCTCCAACCAAAGCAAATATATATATAATATATAGAGAGGAAGAGAGAGACCCTGTGAAAACTATGACTAACTGACTGTGGTTAATTATTTCTGCGAAGCCAACCTAATCTTGCTGCTACTGCTGCCTGCATTTTTATCTTAAAACCGTAAAAATAAAAGCATAGTTTAAGGAGGCGAATTACGGCTTTATCATTTTTAACATTTATTTTGTAATATTTAAATTGCCAACCTCGTTCTTCCGCCTGTCTCTCCCCCTCAAAAGGTAATAAATGTTCCATAATGTTAAAATATTAAAGTTGCACAAAAAATTAATAAAAATTTACCATTTTCTGTTTTGTACTGTAACATCCTGGGACACGCTCATGTTGCTGATAAGGCACAGACCATAACACAATATGTACAAGTTCAATGAGTTGGAAACATGTAGGGGTCTTTTGCTTTCTTTTTTTTCTCCTCTTGGCCTTCTGTGTAAAATTGTAATTATGACATGGCATTACAAAACCAAAAAAAAAAAAAAAAAAAAACAAGAAAATCAAATAAAGATGATATGAAATCAGGCATTACAATAAAACAAAATGTTAAAAAGATTAAAAAATAAAAATAAATTGATTGTGTATATACAAGCAGGAAATGATTAAAGATTTGTGTGGGATTTTAAAATGTGAAAGTATTGGAAACATTTTTAAGGAAAAAATGCTTTTGTAGCAGTTTTATTTAAGCTTTTTAAAATCACATTTCAGCTTGAATTGAAGAACTTTTTTACAGCTATATTGCTTCAATCAAATGTCACAATATTTAAGATTCAATTAAATGTTTTTCTAATGCTATATTTTAGCTTTAAATGAGTCAGTTTCCCAGTCATATTGAGCTGTTTTAATAAACATATATTTTAACTTAATTTAGTACCTTTCTTTAGACATATTTTAGCTTTTATTTGGACTGTTCAGTTTAGCATTAATTGAGGCTTTTTGAGATTATAATTATGGCTCTTACTTTAGTCCTATATTAGCTTTAATTGAGACACTTTCTGTACTGCAATTTTGAGTTCAATTAAGGCTTGATCTCTTGTTATAATTTAGCTGCAATTGGGCCTTCTTTCTATGTTCATATTTTAGCTTTAATTGAACCTCTTTCTTTAGTCCTAGTTAGCTTCTTTTCACGCTCTTTCTATAGTTCTATTGGAGATCTTTTCTTTAGTTCTTTTTTGCTTCTATCGACAATCTTTCTTAAGTCCTATTTGGCTTTAATTATCTATAGTTTCCTTATAGCATTAATCGAAGCTATTTCTTTACACCTGTTTTGCTTCAATTAAAAATCTTTCTTTAATTGAGGATCCCTTTTAGCATTTATTAGGCTTCTTTTATATCCCCTTTGGCTTCAATTGAGGATCTGTTTTAGTCCTTTTTCAGTTTGAATTCAGGCATTTTCTATGGTTAGAATTTTTTGGTGCTATTTAACTATAATTGGCTTCAATCTTTCTATAATTAAATTTTAGCTTCAATCTTCTTTATATATTTTGCCTTCAATATTGCATTTTTATATAGTTAAATTTAGCTTCAATCTATATATATATACAGAAGATATATTTTTATTTTGTCTTCGATCTTACATCTTTTTATAATTCAATTTTAGATTCAATCTTTTTTCTCTATATATGTAGCTAAATTGTAGTTTCAATCTTGCATCTATTAACAGTTCAATTTTAGCTTCAATGTTTCATCTTTCAATTGTTCAATTTTAGCTTCAATGTTACTTCTTTATATATTTCTATTTTGGCTTCATTCTACATCTTTCTATAGCTTCAATATTACATCTTTGTACAGTTTAATTTTAGCGTCAATCTTTCATTTTTATTTTGTTCAAATTTAACTTCAATCAAACTTCTGTTTTGACTATAATCTTACTTATTTACATAGTTAATACATATTAACTTCAATCTCTTACAGCATTATAAAGTCCAATTTTAGCTTAATTCTTATATATTTATATGGTTAAGTTAAGCGTCAATTTTACATCTCCATAGTTCAATTTAAGCTTCAATCTTACTTCTTTATATAGTTTTATTTTGGATTCATTCTTACATATTTTTATAGTTCAATCTTACATCTTTCTATAGTTTAATTTTAGCCTCAATCTTATTTCTTTATATACTTCTATTTTGGCTTCAATCTTACATTTTCCTATAATTAAATTTTACATTTATTCAAGTCTTTCTATAAGCGTATGCTCGCTTGAGTTTAGCTTCTTTCTTTACTCATATTTAAGCTTCCATTAAATATTGTTTACATTCTTTTCTATTATGCAAACCAAATACCATATTTTTTCTTTACATTTATGTGACAATAATATAAATGTCCTAATAATGTTGCCTAGTTTTAAGCTGCAAAATAATACTTACAATTAATGAACAATTTCAAATGTTACAAATGAAATAAACCTTAAATAGTATGCCTCGCTATTACTTAAGCTTATAACAAATTAGAGACTCTATAATAGTACTTAGTATAGTTAGAAATTAAGCTGCTTTTAATTAACTTTTATATACATATTTCAGCAGCGCTCAACTGAAATGGGCTAATTAAAGCATACATTTAGGGCTTGTGCAAATTCTGTACTACTACTACTATACAGTATATTCATAATTGCCAGTATTTGAAAATAACATTAAAAAAAAAAAAAAAAACAAAAAAAAGAAGAAATTAAATAGAAATTCACAACTGGGTCATAAAAACTGTGAGTAAATAAAATGCATATTTTAAGGATTTATGTTTTTATTTGTGGTTGGTTTGAAACAAAATCGAAGCATACAAACATTTGGTTTAAGTGGTAAAACTATGCATACGGGATTATTGAGTACATTTGAAATGGAAACTTTAGTGCAGCTAATAAATTTTGGCAAAAGAAATAAATGTTTAAGCATAGTTTTAGGTGTTTTCAAAAAATACATAAGGGAGTGTTAACTTTTGAAAAGCTTTTAAGGATTTATTTTAAACAAATTTTACCAAAATTACAATTGTTAAAAAGTTTTTAGCAAAAGAAAAGGACAAATATGTTGTTGTTTGCAGTTTATAGTATGTATATCATAAAAGCAAGTATAATAAACAAATATTAAGTACTTTGTACGCCTTAAGCTTAGCCATAAACTTTGACAAATTAATCTAGAAACTGTTGCAACTGAAATTGAATGTTAAAACCAAAATACAAAAATTCTATATAGACATCATTAGATTGTGGCCTTAAGCCGGTACAACACACAACTTCTTGCCAGCCTTGACTTATACAAACCAACAACTTTGCCAGTTAACAGTACACAAAATATAAAAAGCATACTTTTAGGAGAAAGTTTATTTCTTTACTTTTCAACCAAAAACTATTAAGTTTTTAATGCAATTTATCTCTGGCTACATCAGTGTTAAGACAAATGACTTTAATAAACAATTTAAATACGGTTTTAACTGTAACTTCTGCAACAAACTGCAGGTGAAATATACATACATATAAAGTTTCCCATAAAGTTTGCCAAAAGGGGAAAAAATATAAAAAAGCATACAATTACTTTGAATTAATTAAGCATAAAAGTGCAAAGTTGTTTCTACTCTCTTTACAATATTTTGACTTTCTGGCCAAACAATGGGGTTGAAATTAAAGCCACTTTTTCTGGTCTACTTTTCTGTGTGCTGGCTTTAGTTATTTAAAGCTAAATATACAGCAAAGGTGGGGGGAACTAACTGAATAATCTAATGGAAAATATGCAAAAAGCAATAAGCTTTAGCTAGTTTTGTTTCTATGTAAACTTTTGTTTGTTGTGGCAAAATATTGAGAGAGAAAAGTGCATGTAAAAAATGCAAATTTTCAAATGAATCAATAAAGGGTTCAGTTTAGCTGGATTTGTAACACACTTAGGAAAATCAATGGTAATTTTAAACGTTTATGAAAGGAAGGAGGAGGGTTTGTAAAATGAGAACAGCTTAATGAAAAAAGGGTTTCTTATATTACAGTTTAGAAAATAGTTTAGAGCACATAAATTTTGTAAAGAAATTTTTTGAAAGAAATTAAAAAGAAAAACTATAATTGAATGTAAAATTTCACTATAGAAAGAAGGAAGATTGAAGCTGAAATAGTTCAATTGGACGATGTAAGATTGAAGTTAAAATTTAACTATGCAAAGAGGTAGGAATGAAGATAAAATTGGAGAAAATATAGATGTGGGATAAAGGCTAAAATTTAACTTTTTAAAGATGTGAGATTGAAGCCAAAATTAAACTATTGGAAGATGTAAGATTGAAGCTGAAATTTAACTATTTAAAGATGTAAGATTGAAGCTGAAATTTAACTATTTAAATGTGAGATTGACGCTTAAATTTAACTTTGTAAAGATGTGAGATTGAAGCTAAAATTAAACCATTGGAAGATGTAAAATTGAAGCTGAAATTCAACTATTTAAAGATGTGAGATTGAAGCCGAAATTTAACTATTTAAAGATGTGAGATTGAAGCTAAAATTTAACTATTTAAAGATGTAAGATTGAAGCTGAAATTTAACATCTTAAAGATGTGAGATTAAAGCTGAAATTTAACTATTTAAAGATGTGAGATTGAAGCTAAAATTTAACTCTGTAAAGATGTGAGATTGAAGCCAAAATTAAACTATTGGGAAGATGTAAGATTGAAGCTGAAATTTAACTATTTAATGATGTGAGATTGAAGCATAAATTTAACTTCTTAAAGATGTGAGATTGAAGCTGAAATTTAAAACATTCATTAAAGAACCATCCAAAGGGCATTACGGGATCAAGGGTATGCAAGCCCTATACCACACAGAAAACCCTTGAGATCTGAAAAGAATCGAAGACTTCGGCTCGAATTTGCAAACACACATTTAAATAAAGGCATAGATTTTTGGAAACAAGTTTTATTTACTCGTATAGTAAATAAAATAAAATTGAATTGATTTAAAATTTATTTTCTGATACTCTTTAATTGATGAAATTATGAAATTTTGGTTATGTATGAATACTCAAGTCCCTTACTGTATATAAAGACGTAACAATTAAAGCTAAAATTTTACTTTTTTGTAAGCATAACTTTTGAAATGTCACTTTCTATACAAGTGTCAGTGTCCTTTAAATATCCTTGATTTCAAATACAGTTTCTTTTCTAAACATTTCTTTACTTAAAAATTACTTCAAAACAGCCTTTATAAAAAAACAAGATTTTCTTAAGACAAAAAAAATGTACTTGCATAAATTCTATTTTTTCCCTTACATGCATGACACGATACTCTTGAAAGTACTTTAAAAGTGTGTTAATGACTGTTAGAGATAACTAAATACAACTAGTTACTAGTATATAGTATTTTAACTACAGTAATTTAGAAATGCATACATATAGTTAGTAGTAAGTAAAGTATATAAACTTTAATTAAAAGCAAATATTAGAAGTCATAAATACTACTAGGGGAAAAAAGTTTCAGGGATTTTTTTCATTTCATTTGTATAGTTTTTTTTTATTTAAATAAATAAAATAATACCAGAATTTTACAAAGTTTTAAATATATGTATGTATTTATTTTTATAATTATTTTATTTATTTATTTTTGTTTGCTTTCTCTTTAGCTTAATAATTCAATTTAATGCTTTTATGCAGATTTTTTTATATTCCATAAATCTATCTATATATATATATATAAAATACAATGTTTGTATGTTTGTCCTCTATAGACTCTAAAACTATCCAACCGATTTGACCCAAACTGGTTTTATTTGAAAGGTTATAGTCCAGATTAGGTTTACAGCTATATATATTTCAAGTGGGCGTGGCTCCTCCCACATAAATTGAATAACATCATATATCTTGACTATTGTCAACATTGCAGTATCCCATATGTTACAGATTTGAATAACCAGGGGTAAAAAATGGGCGGGATCAGACCAGTGGGAGTGGCAGCTCCCATACAAAGTAAATATTTAATATCATATATCTACAGTTCTATAATAGCCACAGTCTTAGAAATTTGTGCACGTTGATTATATTATGAATAGTCATGGGAAAATTGGGCGGGATCATACCGGTGGGTGTGGCAGCTCCCATACAAAGTAAATATTTAATCTATATACATAAAAATTAATGTTTGTATGTATGTATGCCCTTTATAGACTCCTAAACTATGCATTTGATGATGTGCAAATCTTCGGCAAAGTTGTTGTGATTGAGTCTCAGTTGGTGCGACCACGCCTACTCTAACGCCCATTATTTTAAATTGATTAATTTCTTCTGCATGGGTTTTTACAGATTTACTTCAAACAATTTGTATACACATCTTACTGCAGGCGAGGTAAAAATAAAAACTGTATGTGCCAAAGCTTCTTATTTCTTTCGACCACTCCTACTTTTTTTAAATGTGTAATTGATTCTACTCGGATTTTAACATATTTACTTCAAATCGAATACACATGTTAGTCTAGGTGAGGTAAAAATTAAGATTCTTACTCCACGCCCCCTTTCACGCCCCATATCTTGCAGGAAAACGTCTGCGGGGAAGGCCAGACCGATCTTACTAAAAATTTGACGGAATATAACTAAGACTCCGGCATGACTAAGAATACTCCTTTCGACCGCCTACCAAAAAATTAAATCGCCATATTTTGTGCATTTTCTTTACCTACGTCGCGACGATGATATTTGATACATAGTTGTGAATGGGTAAAGGGGCGTGGCCTCGCCCATATAACCCAAAATTTAAAATCGTCATATTTTACAGCTTGCAGCTTTGACTCAGGAATACTTATTACATGATAATATTTTTTGACCATGCACACTTCTGCACCTAATTTTTTTACTACGTTCATTAACGGCTTTACCTCAAAGGGGGGTAGCGAAGCACACCGGGTTCAGCAAGTTGTATCTAAAATACAACTACCCTACAATTCTGTATAAATTAATTATGCCTAAGGGTATGCTTTAAATTTATGCTCCCTCATTGATACAAATACATATATATTTTGGTTAACGGTTGACGGACATGTTTATTCAGTTGCGTACAATATTTTGTAATAACTGCATTGTCAAAGATACTCTACAAATAAAATTTTCAAAGCAGCGCTTAGGGAAATAAATAGATACATTTTATAAATTTTTAAACTTTTTGTTACTATTTTTTTTTTTTTTAATTTGTATGGTTTTCTTTGTGTTTGCAGTGTAGCCTGTTTTTAATTTGTTAATGCTGCTTTTATTTTCTTTATTTTTGTTGACCCAATTGTATGCTTTAATATTTTTAATTTAATAATATGCATATAAAATTAATACGTTAGCCTAGTTAGATTTTGATTTATTTTACGCATTCAAGCTTAAATGTATAGTTTACAGTTTTTTTTCTGTTATTTTATTAAAATATACATACAATAGACATGTTTATTTGTTGTTAAATATTTAGTATGGATGAAAGGTTTTTATTTAAATGATTTAAATATTTAGTTACACAAACATAAGTAAAATAGTTTTTAAAGTTTTCTAAATAAAATTAAACTATTAATGTCAAAATTTGAAGCTAAAATCGAGCAATATAGAAAAGTACGATTGAAGCTTAACTTAAATGTAATAAAATACGTTTAAAGTTAAAATTAGACAATGTAAATAAGGTAAAATAGGATCATATAAACAAATACGACTGAAGCTAAAATTCAATGTAAAGAAATACGATGGAAGTTAAAATTGGAAAACATAAAGAACTACGATTAAACCTAAAATCGCATAATATAAAAACTAATTTATTAATTTACATCATTTAAAGAAAAAATATAATTGACTGAAATTAGCCCGTAGGGATAATATCCAAACCTTAAGAATGAAGTTAAAATTCAATGTAAATAAATACGATTGAAGCTAAATGAGATTTAAGCTCAACTTGGACAATGCAAAGAACCACGATTGAAGCTAAAATTGGACAATATAATGACTCACGGTTGAAATTTAAGTTGGACAATATAAAGAACTACGATTGATGCTAAAATTTGTCAATAATATAGCTTATGGTTGAAGTTAATATTGGACAGTGCAAATACCCACGGATGATGTTAAAATTAAACAATACAAAGAAATACGATTGAAGCGAAGATGCTTATCGGTGACAGTAGGGTATCCAACTCTATTGATTCATTGGAGCATCGTCGCAATGTGGGTTGTGTTTCACTGTTCTATCGATACTATAATGGAATGTGTTCTGCTGAAATTAGGGAACTTGTTCCTGAAATACGCAGTTTTTTACGTAATACACGTTCTTCAGTCAGGGCTCATCCTTTTGTGGTCGACTGGACAGTGGATCGCACAACACACTACAGGGAAAATTCGGCTAAAGGCCGTACTGTCCGTATGTGGAACAAACTCCCAACAGAAGTATTCCCTGCCACTTTCAATATAGGAAAATTCAAGTCAAATGTTCACAAACACTACTCCCGCTATCCTCCCTCCCGTAACCTATTTTCCTAGTTCCAACACAATGCATTGCATAAGTAGGGGTCATCCCCTGAGTGCTGGTCCAAGAAAAAAAAAAAAAAAAAAGTTGTTTTTAACTTCTATTTATTTAAAAACAAACTAACAATAAATATTTCAAATCTTATATCTTATAGCTAGATTTACACGATTGATAGTTATTAAATAAATAAATTTTGAAGAAATGTTGCTGTTTACACGAGTTTGAAGCATTTTGAAGAGCAATTTTGAAGAAAATTTCAATCGTGTAAATCTAGCTTATGAATTTTAATTATTTAGTCCAGCTAGTACCGGACGAAAATTGTTTGAGCATTGTTGCTTTTTGTATTATGTTGGATCTCAGTTTTTACCAGGGTGCAATTGTGATCATTCGTAGCAATTTGTTTTGGCGTCTTTAAATTCTGTCTACATTTGAAGCTGAGTCTGTCCCCCATAGTTGTATTATGTTGTAAAGTACGATTTTACAATCAATACTAAGCTTTGATTAATTCAGATTAATTTCAATTTCATTTGAGTCAATTTTGCATATCGTTGGTCTCATGTAGAAAGGCCCTAACCTGCTATTTTTTCGAAATTAGTTTTTTTTTTGCGATGCCAATGCATTTAACGCAAATACACCTCCTAACAAAAATTTATTGCAATAGTGTAAAAAATAACGCTTTTATAAGCAGTTGTATAAAAAAAGTTACATATTGAATATTACAGTTTCTATTATGTTTTTACCTTCTCCTGTAAAGTTTCAAATATGCGAGTTAGGGCCTTTCTACATGAGACCTTCGATATATTTATATATGTATACCGAGATATTTAACTTCGTTTTTTTTTTGTGTTATTGCTTGATTACTGATATAACAGAAGATTGATACTAAAATTGGACAATATAAAGAACAACTAGAAAACTGAACTAGAACCTGGACTAGAACCTAAACTAGAATCTGAATTAGAACCTAAACCAGAATCTCTAAATTAAAACCTGAACTAAAACTAAATTAGAACCTCAACTAAAATCTGAAATAGAACCTGAACAAAAAACTGAACTAGAACCTGAACTAGAATTGAATTAGAACCTGAACAATATACAGGGTCGGCCAACTTGGACTGACTGATTTGAAATGCTTATAACTTTTGCATTTTTAATTTAATACTCAATTGAACATCTCCAGAACATCGCTACGACGTATTCTAAAAGTTGATCTGAAGATGTTTCCATATAAAATTCAATTGGCCCAATAATTATTGCCGAGGGATGCACCACAACGGCTACAATATGCCAATAGAGTTCAAATCATTCAGTCAAACTTGGCCCACCCTGTACATACATATGTCAATACCTACGATTGAAGCTAAGTATAGATATATTATTAGACCTTATTAGACCCTAAAGGTACCTACGATTGAAGCTAAGTTTGAACTATAGATATATTATTAGACCCTAAAAGTACCTGCGATTGAAGCAAACTAAAAATTTACTTTTCAACCAATTTATTTTTCTTACAAAAAAAAAAAAAAACTTTTAATTCTTAAGATGTCTTAAACAAACAAACTTTTTATTAATCATAATAATCCTGACAGTATTGCATTCAATCCTTTTATCATCCTTTAACTTTGTAAAAGAAAAACTTCTTATTGATTTGCCAGCACAAACATATTTACATACAAATTTATAGTTAAACATAATATAACCCAACTCCCTATAATTTTGAGCAAATGCATCATTTTGTTATTTTAACTATCTGCAGCCAGAGCATCTACATTCATATATTTTGAAATCAAGAACACAACAGGAAATTCTTACAACACAAACTTTACGAGTTTAAGACTTAAAGATGAGTTGGAAAATCTTGATATGAATATGCTGCTGCGATGCACTTTAAAAACACCTGCTTTCTGTTTTTTTTTTTTTTTGCTTTTTGGAAAGACAAGGTAAATGTCATGGCAATGTTATCGAAGACACTTGCTTATATGCTTACATTCATATGCTTATGAATGTATTTGTACGTAAACACTAACATCCTTTGGATATATAAATATTTGCAAACAATACATTCACCTTGAGTTAAATGTGGGGGGGGGGGTGTGATGCTTTGGAATTACTACTACTTTTCTATACTAGTTGTAGTAAATCGGCAGGAATTGTTGTAGCGCTGCAGCAACGTTAGAAGACAATACAACAGGAATAGACAACAAATGCAAGTATGCGTAGATCCTGTAGTTTTGCCATGATTTCCAGCGTTTGTCTCAACAATAACATTCGAAACTATGGCAAGATTTTTCGTTGGTTGCAATGATTTTAGCGTAAGGGAAATGAAGGGCTAACAATAGTGCTTAAACCAAAGATTAAAAGAAATCTTTACAAATATATAATTTTTAAGCGATATGATCGCATATCTTTTATACATGAAATACTGTTAATTTTATAAATATTAAGAGTAATCAAGCTTTCTAAATATTATAAACAAATTTATTAAATTAAAATCCAAGTGGCCGAAGTTGATCACCTTAAGAAGAGCATACTTTTAGGAGGCATAAAACATATGTCCTTTATTTCAATTTCACAACTCTGTTCAACAAATTTTATAAATGTGCCCACTGTGCATATTCTTATATGTATGAAATCCTTCTTTCTCATGCTAATTCTCCCACGTTTCATATTTTGCTATCTATGTACATATTCAACTGTCATATTTTTTTCCTATCCCCCGCTTTCATTCTTTCTTTATTATGATTTCTATTCTAAAACGTATTGTTAAAAGTCTTCATAACTTCTTTAGATTTATGCGTTTGCATAGAAATCTTGGCATAAATTTCCATTTTCCTGTTAGAAGACTTTTTCCGATTTTCTTTACTTATACTGTTCATAAACTGTAAAAAAATTATTGAACATTGCGTGGTAAAAATCACATGTGTAAAATATATAAAAAAAACACAAATATTTATTTAAAAGTTATTGAATTATGAAGATTAAATGCATACCGTAATGTAAAGCATTGTTTTAGGATGAGAGGATAAACGGAAATAAGTGCATACTTAAAGGTGTATAACAAAAATTTGCTAAAATGCTGCTTTTTCAGAAAGCAACCCACCCTAATATCCGGCTTCATACCAAACCAATACAAACCGAAACTCTTCACAAGTGATATTATTAGTTTATTTCAACTCTTTTTTGGGTTTCTATAGAAAACTAGTACAATTCTAGATTAGGTACCAGCTCATTTCTATTAAAAATTTCTGAAATACAATTAGGAATTGCTGAAATTTCTAAAATGGAAAATTCTGAAGTTCAATTGGAAATATTTGAAATTGGAAATGGTGCAGTTTAGTCTTTTTTAGTTCTAGTTCAGGTTACAATTCAGCTCTATTTTTGTTCTAGTTCAGTTTTAGTTCATAGTTCAGGTTCCAATTCAGTTCTAGTTTAGTTGCACTTCAGTTATAGTTCATAGTTTAGGTTCTAGTTCAGGATCTAGTTCTGTTCTATTTCTATTCTAGTTCTGTTTTAGTTCTGTTCTAGTTCTATTTTTGTTCTGTTCTGGTTCATAGTTTAGGTTCCAGTTCAGTTTTAGCTGAGATTCAACTTCAGGTTCTAGTTCAGTTTTAGCTGAGGTTCCAGTTCAGAATCTAGTTCTGTTCTATTTCTATTCTAGTTCTGTTTTAGTTTTGTTCTAGTTCTGCTTCAGTTCTATTTTAGTTCTGTTCCGGTTCAGTTGTAATTCGGTTCTAATTCAGGTTCCAGTTCAGTTCTAGTTCAGATTCTAGTTCTGGTTCCAGTTCAGTTTTAGCTGAGGTTCCAGTTCAGGATCTAGTTCTGTTCTGTTCTATTCTAGTTCTGTTTTAGTTCTGTTCTAGTTCTGCTTCAGTTCTATTTTAGTTATGTTCTAGTTCATTTGTAATTTAGTTTTAATTCAGGTTCAAGTTCAGTTCTAGTTCTATTTTAGTTCTGTTTTAGTTCTGTTCGAGTTCAGTTGTAATTTAGTTCTAATTCAGGTTCAAGTTCAGTTATAGTTCATAGTTCAAATTCTAGTTCAGGTTCCAGTTCAGTTTTAGCTGAGATTCCACTTCAGGTTCTAGTTCAGTTTTAGCTGAGGTTTCAGTTCAGAATCTAGTTCTGTTCTGTTCTATTTCTATTCTAGTTCTGTTTTAGTTTTGTTCTAGTTCTGCTTCAGTTCTATTTTAGTTCTGTTCCGGTTCAGTTGTAATTCGGTTCTAATTCAGGTTCCAGTTCAGTTCTAGTTCAGATTCTAGTTCTGGTTCCAGTTCAGTTTTAGCTGAGGTTCCAGTTCAGGATCTAGTTCTGTTCTGTTCTATTCTAGTTCTGTTTTAGTTCTGTTCTAGTTCTGCTTCAGTTCTATTTTAGTTATGTTCTAGTTCATTCGTAATTTAGTTTTAATTCAGGTTCAAGTTCAGTTCTAGTTCATAGTTTAGGTTCTAGTTCAAATTCTAGTTCTGTTTTAGTTCTGTTCTAGTTCTATTTTAGTTCTGTTTTAGTTCTGTTCGAGTTCAGTTGTAATTTAGTTCTAATTCAGGTTCAAGTTCAGTTATAGTTCATAGTTCAAATTCTAGTTCAGGTTCCAGTTCAGTTTTAGCTGAGATTCCACTTCAGTTCTAGTTCCGTTTCCAGTTCACTTTTATTTCAGTTCTAGTTCAGTTGCATTTAAGTTCTAGTTCATAGTTTAGGTTCTAGTTCAGATTCCAGTTTAGTTTCTAGTTCGGTTCTAGTTCTGCTTTACTTCTATTCTGGTTCAGTTTTAGCTTAAATAATCACTGATATCTTTACATAGTTTAAGAATAAATAGTTTAATTTAATTTTAATTTAAATCCTCCTTATTTTTTAAAACCTCAAACTAAAACTAATAATTAGTGGTTAACACCAGACTGGCAAACTAATTACATACATACTCGTATCTTGAATTGAATGCTGTACATAAATAAATTGATTTAAATAATTTCAATAACAAACCATGTATTATTAAAAATAAATATTGCTAAATAAAACAAATTAAATTTTAAAGTAAAGAAGAAACAAAACTAATGAAAACAACAAACGATTCTATTAAAATTTCCCTTAACCTCAAAAACCTCATAAATTAATTGTGATTTCATTACCAGCATAAAATAACAACACAAAAGGCGTTGTTAACTAAAATTTAGAAAAGGGTTATTTGAAGTTATAAATCATAAAATAAAAGTAAATTTTACAACTACGCCTAAGAGTTTAATTTAAACAGCAGCAGAAATGTTGACATTTCAATGTTTGTCTGCCTTGTGAGGCCCACAATGTTGGGCTACTGACATGTTGCATCAACAATGCATGATAATTGAATTCTTTTTTTTTTTTTTTTTTGTTGAAAAATTCACAAATGAAAATATAATAGATTTACGTTGTTGCGCACCACTGCTGACTATTTGCCACTGCACAGTAAATAATTGACCTTATGACAACTGTTGTAGTAGTGAGGATTGTGTTTCATTACTTAATGCTATTACAATAGAGATGATAATGGCTGACTGACTGACTGATTGGTGTATTACCCGCAATGCTGTTTGCTGACTATAGAATTTATTTTTGAATAAAAACACAGAAAAAGTGGCTTTAAATTCTGATAATTACTAATAAAGTTTGTGAAGCGCACGAGTATTCTTGAATTTTATCGACAGTAATAAATTTTATGTGAAATAATTTTTGTATTCAAGGTTATTTTTCTCAGTACAAAAGTGTAAAATTGTTTAATGTTCAGTTCTTTTTCAATTTTATTTTAGCTTTTATTTCTGTACCATTTTTAATTCAGTTTTAGTTAAGGTTCTAGTTCAGTTCCCGTTCTTTACCTCCTAATTTTCCAAAAAAAAAAAAAAAAAAAAAAAACTTGAAAATATTTACTCCCTTTATCACATTCAGATTATTTCTTTTTATTTGAATACAAAAAAGCAAAAGAATTTTTCCCATCTTTTATTGTTTAATGACATATTTTTCTGCACAATTAAATTTGAAATGTCTTTATACGAAAAGCTCATTTCATTACAGCTTTTGTTTTAAGAAAAAATTTCAATAAAAATGAAAAAAGTACAATAAAGAAATAGATTTAATCAACATCTGCATTCTTCTTGGAAAGCACAAGACTGAGCAACAAAACACCTACCATACCCTCTTTTTTCTTCTCCTTTGTAGTACAAGACAAAAAACGGAGTCTTTTGTTAAAAAAAATTCTTTGTGCAACAGAAGTTTTGTTTAATAAATATGTACGTACCAAATTATATCAGAAAAACCATTTAAATAGTTTTTCTTATTGTTGTTTAGCCCCTCACCAAGTACATTTTTTTGTGTGTTAGTTTTGACAACAACGTTAATAACAACAACAATGCACAAAATGTACAAAAATTCAATGCAACAAAAGGACAATTGTTAATTCACCAACAATTGTACTCGTCATCAACATCGTTGGGTAGAAAAGTGTAAACCAACAATAACAGCCAACACAAGCACAGTTTTACTTATTACTCCCACACTCACAAACAAATTACAAGGAGAGTCAGCAGCTCGAATACTCAGCAAGCATCTGCACTCTTACGGTACTTGTGCTTTTTGCATTGCATTTTGTTTTTGTCATAACAATGCAAGCAGGTCAGGGATGGCTATTACAGTACTATGTAGAAAATATTGTTTGATATTGTTGTTTAAATCGTTAAAAATTGATTTTTTTTGTAAACAAACTGAAAATTTGTTTAACCCCCCGTTTACACATGCATTTTTACATTTTTACTAATACACATTTAATTTATCCAATAAGCACAAATTTTTTGTGAATTCCAATGTTGGAGTTCCTGTGTGAATCCAAGCTTGAATTACATTTGAAATCCTCCTCTTTCCAGCGTGTCTGAAGTTTGTTAAAAAACAACATCAAATTTGTTTTAAGCATATGTTAATAATGGCACAGAGTTGATGCAAATCATTGGCGGCGGTGATGATGATGATTTTATAATTAAATTATCAGAGAACAGGTTCGGTTCAACTGGAATCACAATGTTATTTAAGGCTGGAATTACACTGTAAATGTACTGTTTTGTTCGACTGTAATTCAATGGTTAATTTTGCTGGATTCGCTATTGAATTCAACTGTGTTTCAACTGTAATTCAACACTGGAAATTGTGACTGGATTTCAAATGTAATTCGACTTGAATTCCAGCCGAAATGTTTATTGGGTACATTTTGTCATTTAATTACAGTTTGATATACATATGTATGTATGTAAATATAATCGAATTTTGTCTAAAATTATTAAATAGTTATGATAAAAGTTCAATTATTAAACTAATTTTTCTTTATTAAAAATTATCATCCCAATCATGAATAAAAATTCCGCGGGAGTTTTTTCCCTTTTCCCATTTTTCCTATTCAAATTCAATGTTAAAAAAATAAAAAGGGAAAAAACTCCCGCGGATTTTTTATTCATGATTGGGCTGTATATTTTCTTCAAGCTTAAGGTCAAAATTGTTTTTATTTATTTATTATTTCTTCCAATATTTCGCTACAACAAAAAATTTGTGCCCCTGAAGATGCTAAGTACACAATGTTGTAACGAAATATTGCAAGAAAAAATAAATAAATAAAAGAAATTTTGACCTTAAGGTTGAAGAAAAGAAATTTTTTAATAAAAATTCAATTTTAAATTAATTTGCTTTGAAAAAATTATATTCATTACATTGTTTTAATAAACATAAATGTATACAAATTGTTCTTGAAATTAAAACACAGTATTAATAATTTAAACATTTGAAGAAATTAAATATTTTGTTAATACAAGTTTTCTAAATTGTTGGGTTGACATGAGAGTTTTGACATTTTACTTGCTGACATATCACAATCAATTTAATTTAGCTGGAAAAATTACTATGAAAATGTTGGAACTGTAAAAGCTACATTTCCAAAAAAGCTTGATATTTTCGGCCAACATAATCATGCTTCTGAAACCACTATTAAAAAGTTAGTGAAAGCAATTCAAAAGCTATTGTTATCTTACTGAACGTGATGTAGAGACGTAATAAAGCTATTTTTAAAAAAAAAATTGGAGTGGAAAAACGGTTACTGTGAATGGATCATGATATCGAGAGTTGTTACCAACTGAATTTGGGCCTTATATTGAAAATACGTATATCATTGGCATGTGGTTTCTATAGAACGGTGCCACACAGAAACAGAAATAATGAATTTATTGCAATTAGCGTATTTGGTTACTGGAAATCAAAAGCAATTGTTGAGAAACATTTGCCTGCGTCTGGAAGCAAGATTGGGCTATTCGAAATGCGGTTACAAAAAAAGCATGATGATATCGAGAGAAATCTTTTGATTATATGGATATCATTGACAAGTGGTATTTGTTATTATAATTTATTTGACCTTTATCATTAATTATAAAATAAAAATATTTCCTGAAAATGCTACACATAGAAGTAGCGAAATATCAAAAATATAGATTTTATTTAATAAAATACCTTAAGCTTAAACAATTATTGGAATATTGACATGTGGTTTTAACAGAACGGTATCACATGTCACACAGCCACCGAAACATTGAATTTTTGGCAAATGAAATTCTCCGAACGCTTATTTTCACGAAATTCAGCTGTTATTGGCTGCCACGATAATGAGATATAACATCAATAGGTTATTCAAATTCTACGTTAAGATAGAATGTATACAGAGCGCATCGAATCGATTACAGCTTATGATGTGATTAATAATATTATATATGTATGTATATATAATATAGTATAATCTATTTACTATTTTTTAAGTAATATATCATGCAGACAATTCAAAGACTTCGCGGGATTAGAATTAAGAACAATTAATAATAAAGAATATAAAAAAATTGAATAGACTCCCTATTTTGCCACAATGTAATTTAGAATTTTGATAAATGAATCGACTTCTTTAAGCATGTGACATCTGTTCGATATAATTTTTCTTTTATAATTTTCAAATCGTACTCTTTGGACTACAATACAAATTCGAATGATTTTTATATAAACCCTATGTTTTATTTTACAATTTTTTGAAAACAAAGTTCTTGTTAAAAAAAACCCTTTACAACTGTCAAGGTTTCTGTTTAGCCCTAGAAGCAATAATTTTTGTACGATATTTTCTAAACGCTTATTCTAAGTGTATGTTTAAGGTATTTATTAAATGAACTGGGGCCAAATTACCGCATTCGTGATTGAATGATTTCGATATCAAAATGATGTACTAAATTTCTTGCTCGATATCTCATAATCTCAAATAAGAAAATTACGATCAATTTTACTCGATATCGAATGCGGTAATTTGGCCCCTGGTTTGTTTTATTAAATTTTGTTGTTTTTAAAGTCATATGTATATGCGTTTTTTTATAAAAGTCGTCTCACAAGCTATGTTTACCATTAAGGAGCTTAAAAAATGTGTTTACCATTCTAGGGTTAGTACCGTTCTGCAACTTCTATTTTCCATACCTTAAATGAATGCATGTACCTTGGCATCCCTGCATTGCTTTAATAAAGCTTATTCTTTTTTGCTGTCATTGCTTTCCTCTTCTTCTCCTTATAAATACAACTGTAAAAACAATAATAAAGTAGTTGAAATTATATAAAGAAAAAAGAGCCAGGCACACACACACAATCCAACCTTTTGAGAGGAGAGTTTTTTATGAGAAATAAACCTTCGTTTGTTATTTGGTGATTTTGTTGTACTTCGCAAAACGAAAGACACACAAAGAATTCCCTTTAAAGAAGAGATTTTTTTTTGTAGTTTGTTCATTGTTGTTGTATTGCACTTTTATGCAAGACACAAACCCTATTGTTTTTCTTCTACTGGCTGTTGCTGCTATGGTTGGTTGGTGATGATGACTATGGCTGGTGTACTTTAGTTACAACATACTTCTGAGTAAATTTTAGCTGCTGTCATAAGTACCTACACTACAAATAATGGTGTGTTATTAACAGCAACAACACCAGGAAGAACAGCAAGCAACACTATCACACGATATTGAGCAAAAGTATCCATGATGAGTTAGTTTTGTGTAATATAAAGGGTACTTTTTTGTACCCAAGGAAGAAAATAGCACAAGCGAAAAAAAACTTTAAAAATATTTAGTGTTATCATGTACACATTAGTGTTGTAGCAGTAGTTTATTTGTAATGTGTTAGAAAATGAGATTTGTTTTTTCCAACAGTTTTTCAGTTCTTCCATTTGGTGCTTGGCTGTTTTCTTTCAATGTGTTTTGTTATTTTTTTAAACTTCCGATACAAACGTAAAAATGCAATGTAATATTGTGAACCAAAAAAAAAAAGCAAATATGAAAGGATATTTGTAGTGTTATTTGTGTGTTTCTTAAAGGACAATTAAGGTGGCTAGGTAGTTAAAAAAGTATTTTAATTTATACTAAAACTTAGGATCGTAAATCAATATATGGAGTAAAGTATTTTTTTCCAACAGGGGCATATTGTAATAACCTAAAAGTTGTGCTATTTTACTTGTGGCCATATCAGTAGTTGAGGCTCTGACAATTGTTACAGAAAATTCAATTTCACTCGAAAATTCATTATGAAAATGTGGGATGTGTTAGAGCTACTTACATTCCTTCGTTCGTGATTGATTTTCGTTCATTAATTATGGTCTTTCTGAGCCGGCTATTAAGAATTTGCAGCAATTTTATGCTGCATTTGGACTTTGAAAAATTTAAGATTAATTTCCTCAACGCATTATTTCAGAAATTTAACTGTTAATTGGTCATTTTGAATAAGAAATTTAATACCACTGTATTCTTTTTTGTGTCACTACTTTAGTGTCTACATATTCCCAATCGATTACAGCTACAAAAAAAAATTTGAAATGCAAGAATTGGTGGTATTACTCCATGATGCTTGTTGTCAAATTCAACAAGAGCTCACAAAATCATTGAGAGCTACTCAAACAAAACTTTTTCCAGCAGCAGGATACATCCAAAACAAGGAAATTGGGTACCATATGAATTGAAGACGACAGACCTTAAACGACGGTTTTAAATATCCAAAATGCCATTTAAAAGCTATAAGAGGAAATATATCTTACACTGATTTATTACTTGCAATTAAAAATGGATTCATTACGATAACCCGAAGCTTAAGAGATCTTATGCGAAACCCGGACAACCAGCCGTATAGACACCAAAGGTAAATAACCATGACGCTTAGATAACACTCTGTATTTGGTGGAACTAAAAGGGTCCTAACTATTACGAGCTAAGGAAATCTGAAACAGGGTTAACGAATGCAATTGCCAAAATATACGTCCAGACATGAAAGCATAATATTCCTTAATTACATGTTGCAATACTTAAAAAAAAACTATTATTTAAAACGATATAGAAAGAAGTGATTGGAATATTTTGTCTCCCCCGCCTTAATAGTTCACACCTTGCCGCAATTCGGTTGATTTAGAACGCTGTCTCTGAGATACGCTTTTCTTCAGGGTATTCGAAATTGGCTTGATTAAATCTTTCTAGGTTGAATGGTCAATAAAACGTTTACAGTCTAATTCATAAAAACTTATCAAGGGTTTATAAGCCTATTATAAACCTTTAACAAGTTTTACGAATAAGGGGGTTAATCTTTAAAACGATTTCAGAATTATTTTTTCAAGTTAGGGAGAAGTAAATTTATTGACAGATTTCTTTTGGAAATCATACTGAATTGATTCACTGTCTGCGTTCTCAATTTTGAAATTTCAAAACGTAGCAAAATGAAGAAAAAATGCGCCATTAAAAAAACGCACCAAGTTTAGCATTTCGTTTTTATTTAAAATCTTTATTGAATCTTTTTAATTTAATAAATTCTATATAAAACTTTTTAAAAAGAGATCAACGATTAATAATAAAATTAATAATAGTAAAAGCTTTGTTCAATAAACTAACCAATAAAGATAAAATAAGCATTTAACCACTCAAAATTTAACTCACATTAAGCTATTCGGAGCTGAAGTACTAATTGATAAAAAGGGCTAATTTCAGTACATATTTGGTATTTTTTAAATTATTTTTGTTTTCTATTTTAAGTACTTTTATTTGAATTTCTTCAACAAAATTTGTTAGGGCTCCACTGGGACTCTAACTCTGGTTGTTTGTCTACAGTTCATTAGTTCAAACCTTCAAGCTACACAAGAAATTTTATTTCCATGTTTAAAAAGCTAATATTATTTTCAAACAAAAGGCTTCTTTCTTCTCTTCATCGTATAGATTTCATATGATAATGATTAAAAAACTGCAATTAAAAATTTAGTAAAAAGAAAGATTTCATTGTATTTTCGCGCATCAACTAATGAATTTTTTGCACATAAACTTTAAAAAAGCACCAAAAATGGTGCGAAACGCACCAAGTTGACAACGCTGTATTGAAAGAACATAATATAAATTTATTTTCCAAATAATACTAATACTTTTTTTAAGTATTATTTTAATAATTTTAAACAAAATTTTTGTTCCTTTACAACAAAATCAATTATTAGCAATTTAAACACCAAAATTAAACAATATTTTCTGCAAAGTACTGTATTTGTCATGCCTGACCAGCAAGAAAGAGTTCAAGTACCATAAGAGTGTATTTGTTAGGTATTTGTCCCAGCAAGCCATATGAGTCCGAAAAGAGTCTTTTCTGACACCTTTTTCAGAGCGTTAACGCTCTTTATGAGCCCAAAAAACAATCATAATTGCTCCGAAAACCTTCAGAAAAGAGGGTCATTACATTCGAAAATGGTCCGTCAGAAAGAGCTCTTAGATAATGTCAGAAAAGAGTCTTTTATGAGGGTTTTTGGGTTCTTAAAGAGCTCTTAGATAATACCAGAAAAGAGTCTTTTATGAGGTTTTTCTTGGACTCTGTGTAATCTTGTTTTTATCATTCTTGTGTGGTACAGATATTTTTTTTTTGTTCAAAGCACAAATAACAGGAGAACAACGCTTTGGTACACACATAATTAAGTGGAATTTCTGAGTCATACTGCGTCCCGACTCAGGACAGTAGCAAGCAAATTTTTCTTTCGCTCCGAAAATGCTCTTTAGTTGACTCCTTTTTCGGAGCGCTCCTAGAATGGTATGCTGGGGTGTTACTGACTGCCCTTGTATTGGTCATATGTTTGAAATTTAAAATTCGTGACGTAATTAACGAAATACAGCCGCTATTTTCACTAAATGTGATTGGTTTGATAAATGAAATTGATTTAAATTCTTTGAAAATTTAAATTGAATTTGTATGACTTTTTCGGCGACTACTGGCCACCTTTATCTTTTTTCTGTTTATAAACTCTAGCTAGCACCCTTGTTGTTTTATTCTTGAAAATATGAAAATAAATGTTGTTGAAATCAAAGCATTTCTGTTTTTTTTTTTTTTTTCGTTCATTCTTATTTTATATTTTCAATATATTTTTGTACATTTTTCATACTTTCCTCTATGCTCTAAACAGTTTTGTTTGTAGCATAAAAATTCTTTACTGATTACAAAAATAATTACTTGTTTTTTATGATGATGAAGACTAAGAGGAAGGGGGAGGGAGGGGTTGATTGTGCGTTTCAAATAGTTTCTTCTTTGGAAAAAAGGAACTATATAAGTATCGCATAACACCGCCATTAAATCTGAAAATAATGTGCAACATAGAAACTTCAATTAAATGTGTGTGTGGGGGGGGGGGGGTATGAACTTTCATAAAGAAGATGTTTTTTTTGAAAAGATAATAAGAATTGAAAAAAGCAGGAAACATTAACACACAAATTAAAGACAGTGGAAACTTAAAGAAGAGTTATGTTATGATGTTCAAAACTGAACATTTTGAAGAATAGTTGGTAAAAATAATTAGAAAATTAAGGAAATGTGTTCATTTTCATTGAATTTTGTTATAGTATGTAAGTTTGAAATATTTCTTAGTAATAATGCCAAATTTATACTTCTTTATTTAATATTTAAAACAATTAAAACTAATTAAATTATTGTATGTGCGTGCATACATATTTCTTTAGTGTTCTGGCAATTTTCAATAAACACTTTTGACAGTTTCTTTTTTTAAATTTCTTACTACAAGTCATCTCAAACAGTTACATGTAGCAAAAATTCTACAATTATTTACATGCTACATGCAGAATATTAAAGAAATTACTAAAGATGTCTTAGCAAAAATTTAAACATCTATGCAACAAGAAAAAATAAACAAGAACTAACGGAAACCCCTTAGTGCCAACGAAACAGGAAATATGTATTACATCCGATTGTGATGGCATGTTGCATGTAGCAGTAATACCTAGTGGCAGCAGTAACAAGGACTGCAACAGCAAATTTAAAAAAAAAGGATAAAAAAAACATAATACGCGAATAAAAGACGGTATACTCGTAAACCCAGAAAAAAAATTTAATATAAAATATCACGTAAATATTGTTTGTCCTTTTTTTTTTTTTTTTTTTTTTTTTTTTGCAAAATTCTTTTTTTACCTCAAACGAATTGTGTTGAAACTCAATATGTATTTGCCAACAGAAACAGCACCATTCATGTCTATACATATATTTATGTTTGCTATTCATTCACCATTTCACAAAAGAAACTTCGTTCTGAAGTGTTTGGTGTAAAAATGACAAACCAAATTTAAACCAATGACAGAAAAAAAAAACACAAAAATACTTTTGTTAAAATTACAGGCAGCTGTATAAGGTGTACAAAAAACCATATGTATATAAAAGCATATAGACAACTGAAAAGGACATGCAAATGTTCAGTATGTACATAGTTCTTTAAAAGGACCTCAAGCAAATAATGACAGTTCAAAGAAAAAAAAAAAAAGACAGCCAGCTTTCATGTCGATGCAAACTTACTAACATTAAAATAGTTAAAAGATGAAATTTTAAGCAGTGTAATTAAAACTGCAGGCCATGCTTAGATTAACTATTGTATGGGCCTGTTAACTTAAGGAAATTGCAGATATGTAGTTGTAAAGGTTTTTACTTAGACCTAAAATACTACGAACAGCTTCTTAGTTTTGAATGATGCCAAAAAAAACAAAGAACTTTGTTAATTCTATAATTACAAACTACAATTGATCTTATGCCCAGCAAGCGATACGAGTCCGAAAAGAGTCTTTTCTGACACCTTTTTTGGAGCGTTACCGCTCTTTATGAGGCCAAAAAACCATCATAATTGCTCCGAAAACCTTCAGAAAAGAGGGGCATTACATTCGAAAATGGTCCGTCAGAAAGAGCTCTTAGATAATGTTAGAAAAATAGTCTTTTATGAGGGTTTTTTTGGGCTCTTAAAGAGCTCTTAGATGATGACAGAAAGGAGTCCTTTATGAGGGTTTTTTTTGGGCTCTGTGTAGTCTTGTTTTTATCATTCGTTTTTTGTTCAAAGCACAAATAACAGAACAACAACGTTTTGGTACACACATATTAATTGCCTAAATTTTATGGAAAATAGTAATTTGCTAGGAAAAACTAATAACAATGATATTTTCAATTATGTATTTAAGACTTCAGTTCATTTTCTATTAACTGGTTAAATAATAGTATCAATATTTAAAACTAGTTTTCTAAAATCTCTTATTCTTTCAATTATGTTTGACCAGAATAATAATAATAGTTCTTGCAAAGCAGCAGTCACTTTCTTTAAAAAATAAATTATTTTCAAGCTTCGAAGACAAGTATAAAATCCCCCGTGTGAACACTGAACAAATTTCAAGGAAAATATTGTATCAATCTTTTCAATAAAAATTGTTTCGTGTAAATTAGACACAAAGTATGAGCAATTCTTATTGAAAAGATTAAAATGATGTTTACCTTGAAATTTCTTCGGTGTTCACACAGCACAATTCATATTGAGAGTATACACACATTTGTATACACATATTTATGTAATACGAATAAGATAGTGAAACGAATTGCAGGTACAATCAATTGTGTACTCGTCTTATCTTCCCCTCACCCCGATGTCTAAAAAGTAAATAAATTTTTAAATAAACGAGTTCAAATATATGTTATTCAGTAGTTACGTCTTTTTCATATATATTTGCCAAGTGTGACCGTACCTTTGGTGTTGTGAACGGTAATATGGGTCTTAATTCATGCAGAGTCATAATCTCAATTTCACATAGAAACTAATTAAGACTTGGTCCATGTTATAGAGTGACCGGATTTAAACCCTATTGAACATCTTTAACAAAAATGTTATGTGGGAATAAATCTGATTGCCTTGAATAGAATTCCATATCTAACGAAATATGTTTAAAACCAGAGGGATCGACATGAGTTAATAAAGTTAATGGAGGTACAACTGGATATTAACAATAAAAAACAAAATTTAATAAACTGAAACCGTTTTTTTGCAGGCCGAAACCGAAATGAAACTAATATTTGGTAAAAAAAATCGGTCTAATCCGAAACAAACCGAAACTTTTAAAATGTTAATTTTAACCAGCCCAATCATGAATAAAAATTCCGCGGAAGCTTTTCCCATTTTTCCTTTTCAAATTTAATGTTAAAAAAATAAAAAGGGAACAAATCACTCGGATTTTTTATTCATGATTGGATCATTTTATGGAGCTGTAATGTACCAACACTACATTGCGCAAATCTTGTTTTTTTTAATCGTTAACGGACTAATTTTTTTAGGTACAGTTTTTACCGTATTCTTACAATATTTTACAATGAAATCAAAATGTTTGTGTTTTATTAAATATATTAAAAACTTTCCTTTCGCCTTAAAAATTTCATAATCTATGTTTTTTCTTTTATAAAAGTTTCTGTATTCGGTCAAATATAAATATTGAGATCAGGCCGATTTTTGGCCTAATTCGAAACCGAATACTCGTTCGGACTCTAAAAATCAATTAATAAAAAGTATCGTTCTTAAACTCTGGCTGTTTTTCCGGCCATATTAAAGCACTACGTAGTACAATATTTTCGCTGGAATAGAAGCAATTTTAATTTGTATTAAAGATGTTATTTAGTCATATTTTATTTTAGCTTCCTTTTACCCCTAAACTTTTAACTAAACCTTCTTTAGATAATAACTACTACCGTGCCAAGCAAATGCCGTTTATACTGTTATTATGATTTCTATTAGCATTGTTCTTACTATGACAGCAACAAAAAAAAAACAATCTAAAGAGAACTGAAAAATATTTTATTACCATAATCGATTTCGTTCGTTAAGGTTACACGGATTACGTGCACACCCACCTGGTAATGATGTCTCTAAAGGGACTGGAAACAGGAAACTTAACCAAACATTATAAAGCAAACAAAGACATTGCACAGAGCAACGGTTGGTGGATATAAAAAAAATAATATGTACTATAAAAAAATTGTATATTAAAATGAAAACTACAAAGTAGTTGGACAGATACACGGTTGACTCTTTAAAGGAGGAAAAGAAAAAAAAATCAACAATTGACATTATGAGTTGTGTAGCAAAGTTATAGAAATAGAATTTGGAAACAAGGCAACAAAAGTAGATTTTGGTTGATAAAGACTTAAAGAGAGCCTGTAACTAAAATAAAATAATTATTTAAGCATGGGCAAAAGTAAAATTGCCTAACGATCAGTTTGGAAAGCTGGGCTTATTTGTTATAACGACGAATTGCTCATAACATTACTTAACAGCTTCTAGGAAGCAGTTGTATACACAGTGCTTTACTGTTTGCTATTTTGTTTTTACCTTGTCCCTTACAAAAGGTTACTTGAAAAGCGTGATTTGGTGGTTTTAAAGCATAACGTTTGTTAGTTTTATAGAGTTATTCATTAGCTTACTTTAGAGCTTCCAATAAGCAGTTGTTGATAAAGTAACATAATTTTTGCTAACAACTATTACCTTGTGAAGGGAACTTGCTGAGCTAGGCTTACTTGTTTCAGAGTTTACTGTATGTAAGCTTTGGCGTGTTACTGAGAATATTACTTGACAGCTTCTAGGAAGCAGTTATAGGTATAGAACCTTACTTTTTACTAACTACTATAACATGTAGGGTATTTGGAAAGTTTGTCTTACTTGTTTTAAAGTTTACTGCATGTAAGCTTTAAAGTATTACTTAGAGCATTACTTTTCAGCTTCTAGGAAGCAGTTTTAGGTATGAAGCCTTACTTTTTGCTAACGACTATAACCCTGTCCTTAATGTAGGGTATTTGGAAAGTTTTCCTTAATTGTTTCAAAGTTTACAGCATGCCAACTTTGACGTATTACTGAAAACATTACTTTACAGCTTCTAGGAAGCAGTTTTAGGTATGGAGCCTAACTTTTTCCTAACGACTATAACCCTGTTCTTAATGTAGGGTATTTGGAAAGTTTGTCTTACTTGTTTTAAAGTTTACTGCATGTAAGCTTTAAAGTATTACTTAGAGCATTACTTTTCAGCTTCTAGGAAGCAGTTTTAGGTATGAAGCCTTACTTTTTGCTAACGACTATAACCCTGTCCTTAATGTAGGGTATTTGGAAAGTTTTCCTTAATTGTTTCAAAGTTTACAGCATGCTAGCTTTGACGTATTACTGAGAACATTACTCTACAGCTTCTAGGAAGCAGTTTGTTCCTAAAGTAGGGTACCTAACTGACATTTGCAGACGACAACAAACAGCAGCCAAGAGAAACAGTGAAAACATCAGCAGCAGCTACAACAACTAATGATGACAACTTTAATTTAAAATGTAAAACAGCATTATAAAAGGATAACGAGGTTTTATGTGTTTTTTTTTTTGCTGCTGCCAACAGGATCATAAAGGTATAAGAAAGGAATTAGAAACACAGTAAAAACGAATACAAAATTATTACAAAAAAAGAATATGCAGTAACTAACCATAAAGAAATATACAAATTGTGTCTGTAAGTTTTTAAAATTAGAAACAAACTAAAACAGGTGGGTGGGATGGTGTTCTTTTTTAATATTTCTTTTTTTTAATTTTTTTTAACAACCTTTTTAAATAGAATTTTAATTATTACTAACGTGTATACTTCCTCAGGCTTTCCTTTTTTTTTTAGATATTTTTTGTTATTCCCCAACCTTTAATAAACCCTCAATAAGGTTTCAAATTTCTCTTTTCATTTCATATTGAATATATCGTTAGCTAAAAAGCAAACAGCCCTATCTAACATTTTGAAAATTTTACAGAAGAAGCAAAAAACTCTTTTAAACTAATGGTATAGTTTCGATCAGTATGATTTTTACCAGTATTGTAAGAAAAGGTGTAAGAATTTGAATTCATGCAAAATAAAATAAAATTTTAAAATATTTGAAAAGCCTTGTTAGTTAAGTTAATGAAACCAAAGGCCCTATCTACACATTAATACAAAGTAGATTAATTGTATTTTTTATTTATTAGGAAAACGCTGTTTAATAAATTTAAATATATGTACAAAGCGTGTATATATTTTTAATCAAGAGTTGCAAGAATTGGAATAAAGAAAAGTATTAATTAATTATCAAAGTGTTGCGCTATCATAGAAATAATGTCAATCTTTTGGAAGTAGCGGTTTTAAATCCTGCAGATGTTGACACTTCCTTTTTAGAAACTTTTAATCTTTCCTCTTGCAATATCAGAGGTAAAACGGTAATGATTTCGTTTAAAATAAATAGTGCCTGTTTGTTTCTAGCCAGTGAACGGATTTTTGTCATTAAAAATAAAATATACTTTTTAGATTCAGTAGATTTTACAGAAATACATTTCATATTATACCTGGTCTTATAGATTTATATCGCTTAGGGACAGATTCATAAGCAAGGAAGTAATTGTGATTCAAGTGGTGAACTTTTAGAAAAAAAGGGGCTTTGCGAGCAGCTTTTACCAAGTTGACAAATTCAAATGGCATGTTTATTTCTTGATTTGTAATCTTTTTTTTTCAATAGGAAAGTGCGTAGAGTCGCCTTCCATTTGCGTATGACCAACCATGGTAATGTCTTTTTCCACACATAAAGAAAGCAAAGCATTTGAAAGGACGACATTTCTGTTTTGATAAAAACAACCATCTGAATAGATAATGATGTGATGAATTTCAGGAAACCGTTCAAGTGAATTTCTCAAATGTTTAATAATAATTGTAGGAAATCAGATTTCCCTTAGTTTCATTTCAAATATAATTGTCAGACTCGTAATTAACTGTATTGTAAATGGTAAAATTTTGAAGCTGTAGCTTTAGACTGGGGTAAAAGCTTCACTGCTTGCATGTCTATACAAAGTAGTAAACAAAATCCTGATTTTGCCAAAACCGATTTTGGATTTTTTGTTAGTTAGGGCCGTTTGCGTTTTAACTAACGATATGTATTATTGTAATAAACTGGGTTGCTAGGGGAATTGTTTTTGACATTATATAGTTTAGTCTTACTTTCATCACATCCAACTCAATTCAATTTCAATTAAAATATTACAAATTTATTACAATTATGTTTGTTTATTTGTCTGTGCACGAGTGTGTATTTAATTTTGTTTATATTTGTCCCTGTTGATTACTGTTTGTGTTGTGTCAATAACACCAGTATCTATCAATATCTATGTATGTATATATCTGTATCTATCATCATCATGATTATTATTATTGTGTACCTACGTTTGAGTGTTTTTGAATAAAAACAAAACAACAAAATTGACTGACAATCAGCATCATCATATCGAATAATATTGTTTTAATAATTGAAGCGGTATGTTGACAGCCTGTCAGCAGGATAATCTAAAGAAATATGAGTGTATTAACCCTTTCAGTGGTTTTGTCGAATATATTCGACATTACGTTGTACTCTTTTTCGACAACCTTTGACTGTATGAAAATGTATAGTTAATTATATTTTTTTTGTTTTATCTGAAAGAGAGACACTTTTGCTATTTTAAATTGGTATTATAGTAGGCATTGAGCTTATTTTCTTATTATTGAGCGCATTGTCGTCCACTAGTCAGGAAATTTGTAAAAAGGTTATATTTAGGAAGCAAAAACTAATAATTTTGGTGATCGGGCGATATTAAAAAAAATATGTAAGTATTGATACATACGTCAATAAATGTTTCCTTGAAAAAAATATAGCAAAAATTAATTATAGGATCTTTTGTGGACCTTTTTCGGTTGTCGAATATAATCGACATTTACCTTAAGTGGGTGTATTTGTTTTTATTAGTAATCACTACAAAATAATGTTTTTATTCAGAACTCATAGCATTTTCACTGCGGATTTTCATAGGCAATGGAAAAATTCAATGATGATCAGATAATGGCCAAGTTAGAAGCTTATTCGGATGGAGGACCTAATTGAAGATGATGATGATGACGTCATATTTGAAGTCCCACAAATGCAATCAAAGGATATTGTGCCTGGCGAGCACGACGTTATGTCAGATGAAAATACACGAAGCCGAACCCGGTAGTAAAGCAGCTCCGGAGATTCCACTTGTATGTACTCCTAAAAGCAATATAAGTTGGCGTACAGTTCGAATACCCGAAAACTAAGCAGGCATTAATTTTTTGCCACAGTCGGAGTACAACATGTATGAAATTGCTACACCGACATCGACGAACAAATTATTCCGTTCAAAGGAAAATGCATTGCTAAGCAGTACATAAAAGGTAACCATGTACATGGGGAATAAAAGTGTTTTTTCTCTGTGGTAAAAGTGGTATGCCGTACGATTTCATTCTCTACCAGGATTCGGCAACGCCAAGAAACCAGCAATGGGTCAAAAACGTTGGATGTGGTGCAGCTATTGTTCTTAATTTAACACAGCGCATTCCGAAGAACGAAATTGGACATAATCTATTCTTCGATAACTATTTTCCTTCATACCAATTATTTGAAATTTTGAAGCAAAACAAAATCAATGCTGCTGGAACAATAAGAATAAACAGATTTGCCAATCCACGCCTGCCGAGTGAAAGAGAAATGAAACAAAGAGGACGAGGATCATCACCTGAATGTATAAGTGCAGATGTAAATGTTATTAGCACTCACTAGTATGACAATAAGACTGTAAACATAGGCTCAAATTTTATTGGAATCGGCAAAGAAGATAACGCCAAGCGTTGGGATAAGAATAAAAACTATTTTGTATTCATAGATCGTCCTGAATTTGTTCGAATATATAACGAAAGTATGGGCGGAATATTATAGAATAACTATTCGCACCATCAAGTGGACACTACGAGTCATAATGCACTTCGTTGATTTGGCTTTAACTGCTGCATGGATGGAATATCGTCGAGACAGCATCGCAAAAGGTGTCCCGAAAAATAAATTTCTATATTCTATGAATTTTCGGATACAGGTTTCCCGAACTCTGGTGGCCGCTCAACAAGACTATGTACCACAGACAAATACGCACCGACAACGAGGACGGCCATCAAAAGAAAGTTGCAGAGAGAAGCCAACAAAAGCTTTAACTTCAGACTTGGAAAGACTTGACAGCTTAGACGGAACCGATTCCATCACCACCTCAAAAAAGAAAAAAATAATTTCAAAAAATTCCACCGCAAGAGGTCCGCCATGACGAGAGGCTCCACATAGCAATTTTTATGCAAGTTAAAAGCGCTGGTCGGTGCAAGGTTGTGACAAAAGCTCTTTCATTATTTGCAAAAACTTCAAAGTTTTTCTTTGCGTGAAAAGAAATTTAAATTGTTTCGAAAATTTTCATCAAAGTAGAGTTAATAAAAAATATAATATTAAACTTTGTGGTTATTAATAGTTTTATTATATCTTTTCAACTAAAAACATTTAAATAAATGGTAAAAAATATCTTTTTTCTTTTATTTTGGCAGATATACATAACAATAATATGTATCTTTGAAGGTCAATGTCGAATATATTCGACATTCTGTAAAGACCAGGGGAGCTACCTGAGACGAAAATTACTATTTTTCCTGGCTTCAGCGCCATCACATTAGCTTTAATACAAATTTTCAGATTTTTATCTCGCCATAAATTATTTTTGACCCTGAAAGGGTTAAAGTGATATATGTAATTCCGGCTAGATTATTTCTATATAAAGTTCTTTAAATGAGAAAAAATTCTGAATATACTATCTATTTTTTCTCCCACATAATATTAATAGTAAGTAGAACCTTTAAGCATTTTTAACACTTCTTTGCACCTAGGACCAGAAAGTTTTGAAAATATTTTAGGTGAAATGCAATTCCATTACTTGCTCTTGATTTCCCCCCTTTTTTTAGTTTTATATCCTGCTATTTTTTATGTTCAAGTTCGGCACTAATTTGAATATGTGTTTGGGGCGATTATCTTACTTAAAATCTCTTTAAGAGCGTCATTTTTTATCTGGGTAGCCACGTGATTTTGTAATATTTCTACGTATTCGACAGCCCACACACAATATTCCATCTATTCAATAAATTTTAATAACCCTTTTTAGTTTTTAGTTATACCTGGGGTCAAATTCTTTATTTTCACAAAGTTTTTGCCAACAAAAGCCAACAAATTACATCTTAATGCTTTCAGATCTGACGCAAAACTACCAAGAGTTGTTTTATAATTTTTGAAATATGTGATCCCTACAGCGTATGAAAATATAATCAATCATTAGGTTTTATCATTTTTATATCCTTCAAGGATTTTCAGGACACGCGCAATTGTTGCATCTTGGTCGATTTTCATATTTTTAACTAAAACACATTTTTATTGCATGAAACGATTTCAATTAGTTTGAAATATTAAGTCTATAATTTTTTTAGTTAAAAATACGAGGTCTGATAAAAATGGACCAAAGAAACTGTATTAAGTTTTGTGTAAAAAATTAAATTAAATGCGCAAATATATTTGAAATGTTGACTTAGCGTTTGGCGAGTCTACTATAAGCAGAACAAAAGTTTAATTGTGGTCTAAACGATTTAAGGAAGGCCAAGAAGATGTCAATGACGATGCTCGTCCTGGACGCCCGAGCACGTCAACAAACGATGAAAACATTGAAGCTGTGAAGAAAATGATTTTGAATAATCGTCGAATCACTATCAGAGAGGTGACATATCGTTCGGCTCATGCCAAGCAAGTTTTACAGATGTTTTAGGCGTGAATCGTGCGGCAGCGAAGATTGTTCCAAAATTGCTAAATTTTGAGCAAAAACAACGTCGCATGGACATCGCTCAGGAGCTGTTGAACATCGTCAACGACGATCCAGATTTCCATAAAAAAGGTCATAACTGTTGACGAATCATGGGTGTATGGCTATGACAAGTAAACTAAAACTTGAAAAGACCTACGATTACAGTTAAACTCAGACCCACGATTGAAGCTAAAGTAAGACTTGAAGCTAAACTCAGCTTATTAAACCGTAGCATTGGTTTTCGCTTCTTGTCTCTGGTTTCATTTTTCTGTGAATTGCTTGAAAACCCTTTGTTTTGAATGAATCCGTTAGTATTCCAAATTTTTTTTGTAGACTTTGTTGGTCCAAGATAAGTGAAAATATATGCGATTTGAGAATAAAGATTTTAACTATTAATTCCTGTTATTTACCTGTTGATAATACTATTAAATTCAATGATGTCTTAAAAATAAATTTAAAAATATCTTTCTTCTCAGTTTTTCTCAGTAAATTAACATTTTTCATAAAATTTTGACAATTATAGCATGTTGGCACGGGTAAATTTCGAGATTCGTTTTCCCATTCATGGTTTGCGTTGCAATCATAATTGAAACAACATTCGAGACTTCTGAGACTTGCTGTGTACCACGAACAATTACTTCGCTTTCAATTTTGACTCGTCAATGCCAGTATTTTTCAATGAGAAGGGTACAAACTTGACTAGTCAAATTTCTTATTTCCTTTTTTTTTCTTTCATGCATGTTGATTTGCATTGAGAAATATGAAAACTGAATTGACGTGTGTTAATGAAATGGCAAGTTCAAAAGAGAAGAGTTTAAAACAGGACGTACTGTCTTATTTAATTTTGTTAACAAATTATAACTGAACTAACTGCAAAACCAAATAGAAACGAAAGACAAAAAAAAAACAAAATGTATACATGGCTGTATACATGTCACAGAATTTAATTCCGTTATGAAGTGGAATTAATTCTGTATTTTGCTTCTATAAAAAAACATAAGGAACATTCTTTTACACCATGGTGGAAACTACATTTGAGAAAATAAAAACATAAAATGGGAATACATATTTACATACATATCAGAGATCAGTTATGAGTACTGAAAAAGTGAGTATACTTGAATCATGACTTATAATTTGTTATACTTATACGTACTCATACTTGCCTCAATATCATCAAACCAATATTCATCTTTAAAGTTTGAAGTACTCATTATATTCAGACTTAATCTCATGTATGATGTTGTTTATTTTCCTTAACTCAATGTACGTAGACGATAAAAAAATAAGTATGACTCGCATACACTCATGCGAGAGTCGTTCATTTTTACAGTCCGCTTATAAAAATTATATAATATAACAAATGTTATATTTTCCCCAATATGTTTTCCTATAAACTTACTTGTATGTATTTACTTGTATTTCTTTTTTACTTATTTTGTATAAATACCTAACGGAATATGCTGAAATTTTTTTTCAATGACTTAACTGAGTTGAATACTTTATGAGTATGTGAGTATTTTTCTTAAGATGTAAATCTAAATACCGTTGTTTATGAATCAAACATATTGGGAATCGTATGAGCTCGATGTCGGCGTTGTAGTCATACTTATATCCACCCGCATTTATAAGTCAACGTTGTTGTGAGTTTGAGTAACTCAGAGTAGTTAAATTTCAATGATTTAAAACCACTTATACTTAAAATGTTATGAGTAGTTGTGAATCGTAAAAAAACGTTTCATTGCCGATCTCTGATACATAAGTACATGAAAAATGGAAAAGAAGAAATCGTAAAATCGATGAAACTTAAAAAAACCTACAACTTCTAAATATAGTGAAACTATGTCTAATTTATGAAAGATTAAATTAAATAATAGTAAGAGGAGGAAAGAATTTTATGTGAATGCAAATTGTATACTTTTACTATTTGGCATAGATCTCCACGATTGACAAATGACAAAATGAAACAAAACAATCAGTTCCCAATTGTGATTTTCTGAACCTTGTTATAATCTTCGAATTGAGCTGAGAATTTTGATTTAGGTTAGGTCCATTTATAACTTTACTACAAAAATCTCCTTCCAATTTATTTCAATTAATAAATTTGTTCTTTATATTTCCTTCTTTTCAGCCAGTCTCATTGGTATCGATACCATACACCATCAAACGCTATCCGGACAGGAAATGGATCAAATGAACGAACATCAATTGGACAAGGTGGCCAATAATGTCAGCGTATTCTATCGTGTAACACCCCGGCACAAATTGGCCATAGTGAAATCATTGCAAAGAACCGGCAATATAGTGGGCATGACCGGCGATGGTGTCAATGATGGCGTGGCCTTGAAGAAAGCCGATATTGGTATAGCCATGGGCAAAAATGGCACAGATGTGTGTAAAGAGGCGGCGGATATGATATTGGTCAATGATGATTTCCACACCATAATGTAAGTTAAGAAAATAATAAAAGTTTTACATAACTAATTAATTTTTGTGACAAAACTTTCTTTCCTAGAGCCGCCATTGAGGAAGGCAAAGCCATTTTCTATAATATACGTAACTTTGTAAGATTCCAATTGAGTACTTCGATTGCTGCTCTCTCTTTAATAGCCTTGGCTACATTAATGGGCATAGCCAATCCCCTAAATGCCATGCAAATTCTATGGATCAACATTATAATGGATGGTCCCCCGGCACAAAGTTTGGGTGTCGAACCGGTGGATCATGATGTCTTGAAACAGAAACCGCGTAATGTCAAACAGCCCATGATAACGAAATCCGTGATTGTTAATGTCTTGCTAAGTGCCAGCATTATTATTTTGGGTACTTTGTGGGTGTTCCAAAGGGAGATGGTGGATGGTTCTTTGGGCAAGACCAAACGTGACACCACCATGACCTTTACCTGTTTTGTATTCTTCGATATGTTTAATGCTCTCTCCTGCCGCTCACAAACTAAAAGTGTTTTCACCATAGGCCTAACTTCAAACAAAATGTTCCTAATGGCGGTAGGCTTTTCTATAATTGGCCAAATGCTGGTCATCTATTTCCCTCCCCTGCAAATGGTGTTTCAAACTGAGGCCTTGTCCGCCTACGATATACTCTTTTTGCTCTCGCTCACCTCGTCAGTGCTAATAGTGGCCGAGATTAAGAAATGGTTTGAGAGGACCATGGAACGCAAAATGTATAAAACACGTTCAGAGTTGGATTTTGTATGACAAAACGAAAGCGCTGGAAGATTGTTGAATAAGAAATCTAATTAAATTTTAGACTAAAGCTAAAGAAAAAGTAATAAACAAACGTATTTAAATGAAATTTAAACATAATTAAACAATTTTGAGTTCTTGATATGAAAATAGGGTTTTTAAGAAGAAAAAAAATAATAAGGAAACATAAATAAATATTTATTTTATAAAAGAAAGAGCGAGAGCAAACGAACGTGCAAGTGAGTGAGCGAAAGCAGCAGAGAGCATTTAATAAACAATTTCAGTTCATTTGTTAAGTTTAAGTATTTTTTTTTAGAAAAGACCAACAAAAATCATGTGAGATTTGAAAATTCATAATATTTAATTGTTTAATTCTATTTTAAGGTTAATTAAACAGGTTTAAAACAGAGAACAATGTTTTATTTTTATATTAAAATTGCTTAATTATTGTCTTTTGTTTATTATATTTAAATTAATTTATATAATATAATTTCTCTTAGTTTTTAAGTTTAATTTGTAAGTATGTAGTTTATTTTTATTTGTGTTTTAATATATTTAAATTATTGTCGCAAATTCTAAAAGTAATAAAAAAAAACAGACACAACAAAGTTAGACTTTGGCTAGAAGTACTAAAAATTTTGTCACATTTTAAATACTTTAGATGATGCTCTATAAGTTTATAACTGAAGTGAGAGATTTCAGTGTTTTAAATAAATGTCAATTTAAAGACATTTTTTTACAGAATTTTTATAACATTTTCGAATAAGTAAAAAAATCTAGAATCATAAAATCTCGTCTCAAAGATTTTAAATTGTTCATGAAACTTTTAACGTAGCATGAAACAAAGTACATTTGATAAATATTGTTGAAGTGTTTTTAAAGATAATATTTAAAGCTAATTGTTCTTTTGTCACTTACCTCTGCAATAGTGGTCACTTTACAAAAGACCTGCAAAATAGAAAACAATTATTTTGAAATTGTTTTTTGTTTTTGAAATTGTATTAAATAATAAAACATGCTTAAATACTTCTATATAAACTTCTTCAAATCAATTTTAAATATGCAGTCTTCAATTTCAAGCTAAAATGTCAGATTTTTAATTAATTACGGCTTGAATATGGCTTTATAAAGACCTTTATCACAAGCTTAAATATGCTTTAACTATAGCTGAGGGGTTATTGTGTCTTTCAATTCGAAAGCAAACGTTTTCGCAATATCGTAATCTCTGTTTACAACATACAACATCAAAGAACTTAGTGTTGTGAATGGTAATCGGGGCCTACGACTATATTCTATATTCCACTACGTAGTGAAACTGAAATCGTTTTCAATGCCATATAGACAATTTAACGGCGTTCCAGAAAATGAGTGAAACTATTGCCCCTATTGCCGTTCTCAACTCAACTAAGTTTGGTCGTCTGTCAGTCAACCCGACTTTAACTCTACTACATATAAGTTGTGAATGGCAATACCGATTTATGAAAGACGACCAAATTATTAAAAAAGTTGTGAACCGCAATAGGGGCATATTATTCTACGATGAACCAAACTGGAAATTATATTTTACTTTTCATATCATTTTTACTAAAATTTGAACAGAAATTTAATGAAAATTTCACTTCCAGTTCTTTATATTTAGAAGCCAGGTGTATGACTAAATAAAGAACTACAAGTTAAGCAGAAATATGTCTATAAAGCCTTCAATTTATTCCAAAATGTGGCTACTTAGAGTGTTTAAATTTTAGCTTAAATATGATTATTTCAACACCATCGATTCAAGCTATTTCAATACAAATACATAGAAAGCAAGGACTCCATTTCGATCGTCAAAGCACTTCTTGTCATCGTTTTAGCAACTAATGATGTTGCAGATTTTCCAAAAATTAAAGACTTGAATCCAAAACAACGCAACCTCGAAACGTTAGATTTTCGCACAGTCAAAATTAGTACTAATTAAGCAGCGACACAACTTCGAAAAAATGCAAAACGAAACGACGCAAAGCGAGGTATTGGTGTATAGAGCTACAATTTAAGGTTAAATATAACAATATAAACATCTTTAATTCAAGCTTTAACATATACAGTGGTGGTCCAGTATAACGAACGCCGATATAACGAATGCCCAGTATAACGAACGTTTTTTTCTAGTCCATTGATGACTCTAAATAACGAACGGTTGAAAAATTAAGTATTCTATATAACGAATGCTTTCTTTTTCTGTGCTTTGTTTTATTCTTTGTTTTGTTTGTTTGCTTTGTGCACTTACACAGATGGAACGAGATTTGTTGACAACTGGGGGGTTACTCTCTATTGCGATGCGAAAGCAAATTCGATGCGTAAGAGTATCAATTTGTACGTTTATCGCATCGAATTTGCTTTCAAGCGTAAGAGTATCAATTTGTACGCTTATCGCATTGAATTTGCTTTCGCATCGCAATAGAGAGTAACGCCCTTGGTCGCGTTAAGGAATACCATTAATGCTTTCCAAACGTATATCAACTGGGCAGAAGAAAATGGAATTGAGCACAACAAAGTATTTATTTTAAGGAGATTGCAATAACAAGCTATTGACTTCAGTACAACAATTAAAAACAAACAAACACATATTGGAGATTTTTTTTCCAAAAATAATTAATATAATACGAATATATTAGCATTATTCTTCTATGCTAATATTTATGAACGACCCTGGACATTATATCATTCGTTATACTGGACCACCACTGTATGTATCTCTATAAAAACCTTAAATTCCATTAAAAATATGTCTAAATAAATCACTTTTATCATATATATCATATATATGGTATATAAATACCATCGGTTCAAGCTAACGTCTTTGTAAATAATGCTATTTAAGTAGTGGTAAATTAAGGCTATACAAAGCCTTTAATTCAAGCTAAAATCTAACTAAATACGGCTGTTTAATTAAAGTTAACAGGGAATTGGGAAAAAATTCCCAGGGAATTGTTATTTAGAAACAGGCTGTTAAACTTCAAAAGGTTTTTTTTAGCAATAAAAAGCATGCTAATGGTACAAAAGAGCCTAATGTATGAAAAGGTGTTTAAACAATGTGTATATTGAATTTCAAGAGAAAATATTATGGTTCTTCAATAAAAACTTATAAACATTTCTGCTCGAAATCTCTTTAAACATCTTAATTTTGAGACGAGAAAAACGCAAACATACTTTAATATAACTTTACAAAAATACCCTTTAAAGCACTAAAATCAAACTTAACTCGAAATTTGTTTTTGCAATAATTAGTACCCTTCAAGGTTCTACAACACATTCCAACAGCAATTGTTATAAAAATTAAAGGGCATATTTATACATACATATTCTAATAAAACTTTAACAAACAAATACATTTTAAATTAAATATCATTAATAAATTAATAAAAAAAAATGAAACAGTTTCATAAAATAAAAGAAAATCTATTTAATTATTAATTTGTGATATTATTTTAAGTTGAAAACAAAAAAACAAAAAAAAATCCAACTAGGATTTCTTGTATGAATTCTTTTTCTTTTAGTTAAAATAAATTTAAATTTTTTTTTGAAAAGCACTCGTTAATAAATTTGTTTTATTTATTTTTCAGTTAATTAGCAAATATTTCTTAAATTTATTTAAGCTAATTAGTTAGTTTATTATTAACAGTCAAATGTGGATTTATATATATAAATATACAGCCATGTCACAGAATTTAATACCGTTCGGAAGTGGAATTAATTCCGTTTTTAGCTTCTATAGAAAAATCAAAACGAAATTTTTTTCGGAATGAAACCACTTTTAGTTTGCTATATGGAATTGTAGTTTTAAAAACATCTAGGTTTCATTCCGAAAAAATTGTTCGTGTTACTTTTTCTATAGAAACAAAATACGGAATTAATTCCACTTCCGAACGGAATTAAATTCTGTGACATGGCTGATAAAGTAAAGTGAGAAGATTTTTAATTTAATGTTAAGTGTAAATAATTTTTAGTAGCTTTTTTAGCAGTAGTAATTCAATAAATTTAATTTTTTAATTACACACTATAACTAATGATTGTTACTTTTTTTTAGACAAAAACGATTTTAAGACAAATTTTTCAAAAAAGTATTATAAATTTGTCGACTATTTCAGTATTTTCATTAGTTTAAAATTATTTTGCAAGGCTTAAAAATAATGTTTTTATTACTACATTTGTTGAAAAGGTACTAAAATTGTTTCTACTACTTTTTACGAATATTTTACAAAAAATCAATTTTTTCTGCTTTTCAATTAAGAGTTTTGTTTTAAAGTCGATTTTACTAAAAAAAATTTCCAAAAAAGTACTACAAATATATTTACTACTATTTTAAAAAATTTTACAACAATAATTTTTTAGTACCTTCATTAGTTTAAAAATATTTTGTAATTCTTAAAAATTATAGTTTTACAAAATTTTGTAAAAAGGTACTAAAATTATGTCTACTACTTTTTTTCAAATATGTTTTAAAAATGTAATTGTTACTTTTTGAAATTCTTAGATATGGTTTATGGTTAAAAATTTAATTTATAGTGAAATTTTAAAAAGTTAGTATTTCTACTACTATTTACAAAACGTTTAGATTTTGATTATTTCAATTTTGTTTGTTTTTTAGTAGTTTCTAGCTTTAATTTATTAATAGTTTTTTATAATTTTATTTAAATTTTTATGATTTCTTTTTGAAAATTTGAACTAAAAAAATGTTTAGGATTTGGCAAAAGGCTCAAAATATGTTGTTAATTAATGTTAAAAATTAAAATATGTTTTATTATTTTAGAACAGAAATCAACAATACAAAATCTTCTAGCGCTAAAACAAAGAAAAATTTGTGGAAAATTAAAAATTTGTGAACAAAAAACATGAATGAATAAATTATTTTCAAAATAGAGATAATTTCAAAATAAAAAACAAAACAATTTTTTGGTAGTTTATAAGAAATAAAACAACTTGTTTTTGAAAAATACCCAAAGTAGTCAATATTAAGAAAAAAAAAACTTAAAAAAGCATTTGAAACATTATAAAAAATACCAGAATTTTAAACATTTTTAAAGCACTTTAAAGTATTGTAAACACCTTTTAAAGCACTTAAACCACAAAAACATTAATTAAAATTTAAGAATTAAACAAGCACTTTAGGAAAACCCCAGGTTTTAAAAAAGTTTAAATAACACAAAAACAAAAAAAGCATTAAGAAAACACCAATTTACACCAAAAACAAGAAAAAAGGGTTTAAAAATTTAATTTTGATTACTTTAAATTTTCATAGTAAATGAAACAGCTTTAATAAAGCTTAAGTGCTTAAAATTTAAACTATAAATATTTAACAATTTCCTTAAACTCCTGTTATTAAATTTCAAACAACTATGACCACACAACTACTTATTGAAAAAACAATATTTTTAGAAAACTTAAAATAAACTCCATCCCTGTTTAGACTTAAAACTTGCAACACTTTGACTTTATTAAAATTAAATGTTTTAGATTTAATTGATTGACATTTATTAAAGACAATTTGTTAACAAACGTTAAACAAAAACACAAACAATATAAACAATAACTAGTTTTTAAAAACTTAACGTAATTAAAAAAAAAGAAAGAAAAAGAAAACCAACAAGAAAATATAAAAAATTTTAACTAAACATTCATACTTTAAATCATTCTTTAAAATTTAAGGCTTTTTAACATTAAGGAACGAACATAAATATTTTTTAAAGATTTCATCTAAATGAAAAATACATGTCCTTGCCATAAATACTCTTACCTAATGTTAAACACATAATTCATGAACATCCTTAAAATAAGATTCACATAACATCGTAAACACTCTCATTAAGCAGTTTATGGAGACATGAAAGAAAGGTAAATAAAATATAACATACTCGTATTTTAAAAAAATAATCTTACTGTCAAAGTTTTAAAACAAATTGAACTTTTTTTTTAAAAATTTGCGGCAAATATCTTTGTACTGGATTTTTTTTTTTTTTTTTTTAAAAGTACTAAAAATAGTTCAACTACTCTTTTCGAAAGGTACTAAAAACAATTTTTAAATACTTTCATTACATCGGTCGTAGTTTTTAATGCTTAAAAATCATCGAAAAAAGATACCAAAATATATTCTACTACTTTTTACAAATATGTTACAAAAAATTATTTGTTAGGGATTTTTAATCATGACTTTTTGCTTAAAATCGAGTTTAGCAAAAAATTTTTTTAAAAAAGTATGAAAATTATTTCTACCACTTTTTATAAAATTTTTACAAAAACCATATTTTAGAACTTTTGTTGTTACAAATATTTTTTAATAATTAAAAATTATGTTTTCAGAAAATTTTTTTAAAAAGTACTAAAATTATTTCTACTACTTTTAACAAATATGTTACGAAAACTGATTTGTTGGTGATTTTTAATTAAGAGTCTTTGTTTAAAGCCGATTTTTTAGAAATTTTTTAAAAAACTACTAAAATTATTTCTACTACTTTTTACAAATATGTTACAAAAACTGATTTGTTAGTGATTTTAAATCATTATGTTTGCTTAAAACCGGTTTTACACAATTTTTTTTTTAAAGATTGTAAAATTTTCTACTACTTTAAAAAAAATTTATAAAAATCATACTTTAGTACTTTTATTATATTACAAATACTATTTAAAAAAAAATATAAAAATTGTATATGATTTTTAATTAAAAGTTTTTTTCAGCAAAACTTTTGTAAAAAAGTCCAAAAAATATTTTTACTGCTTTTTCCAAAATCTTTAATTACAAACATCATGTCACTACTAAATTTCCTAAAAAAAAGTACTAAAACTAATTTTACTACTTTTTACAAATATGTTACAAAAATCATTAGTTAATTAGTAAGATTTTGCCAATAATTTCCCCAAAAGTACTAAAAAGATTTATACTACGTTTTACAAAATAGGATGCAATACTAAATTATGGCACTTTTATTAGATCTGTAATTTTTTTAAACGCTTAAATGTAATGTTTCCATATTTTTTTTAAGAGTTTTACAAATATTTCTTCTGCTTTTTAAAAAAAATTCGAAAATTTATATTTTGATAATATCATCAGAAAGTTAGTCAGTTTATTCTGGGCAAAACTTTCCTTAGAGAAAAGCTAGTCTGTTCTTTACTAGACGAAACTTTTCTCTGAAAAAGTAAGTCTAACCTATACTAGACAAAACTTTGTTCTAAGAAAAGCAAGTCTAGTCTTTATTAGACAAAACTTTCCTTGGAGAATAGTTAGTCTATACTAGACAAAACTTTCCTTAGAGAAAAATTAGTCCTGTCTTTGCTTTCCTCTAAGAAAATCAAGTCTGTTCTTTACTAGACAAAACTTTCCTCTAAGAAAAATCAGGGATCATATTACCCTGGCTTAGAGCAGTTTTATATTTATTTAAATTTTATTTTATTTATCTTTCATCTCCTTTCAGACAGCTTCATTAATTCCACAAATGCACATTGTTTCACAAAAAAACGCTTAAGAGTCATAATCACCTGACTTAACTTGAACTCTACCAAAAAAAATCACAGTTTTAATGAATAAGTTTAAATTTAACAAAGCTAAAGACCTCTGGCAATGAAACTGTGAATTGTCTAAAACACCAAAGAAATTACTAAATTTAAATCTTTTTAACATTAAGGATACTCACAGTTTGTTACTTATTAACAAATTTTAACAGTAAATACACTTGTATGACTTTAAATGTTAAAAAAGTACTTTTTTGCTGTAAGTATTAGAGTATTTACTGTTATGAACTCTTTTTTTTATAAAATCAAAACTGTGATTACCCTTAATGTTTTAAGAAACCTTATTAACTTTATATACAAAAATCATTGCTCAATATCATTTGCCAACAAAAATCAATAAAAGAAATCCTTTAACACATTTAATTTCCGTAAATTTCATTTTATACTTAACGGTTGGTATTATTGATTCCGCCGGGAAAGGAAAACTAAGCGTAAAGAAGTATAGATCGTAAACGCAAAACGGAATGAATAATTCGACCCAACATTTTCACATGCTCTCATAAAAATCATTTAAATAAATATCGAAAAATCTTTATAAAAACACTTTATAAAAAAATATCACTAAAAATTTATATCATCATAATGCAGCATAAATATTTCAAAAAGCAAACCTAAAACCAAAGCATATTTTTACTACCAAAAACCACAAATAAAACCATGAAGGCAAACACAAAAAAAAACACAAATTAAATTTAATATTAAATTATTAAATAAATACAAATAACCCGCATATATATAAAAAAACACACACACAAACAAATCTAACACGAATTCATATCATATTTAAACCAATCATGAAACCATTTTTTCTAGAAACTTCATACAAACAAAAATAGTTAAAAAAAAAATACATTTTTTTGCAACTTAACATTCTATATACTTCACACATCATCTCATCCACAAAGGTAACAATAATTAGTTATTTAAGTAATAATATTTAAATAAAATAGCATATAAAACTAAATATATACATAATTATGAAATAATATACAATAACTAACAAATATTTGGTACTAAAACTGAATAAAATTTTATTAAAATTCATATAAATTTAAATTACTCTTTAAACTTTAATACAAACTATAATTTGCAAATACTTGCTTGATTTGCTTGTTTTTAACAAAACTCTGTAAATATTTGTTTGCCACCATCATATAACCAAACCACCTACCGTTAGAATCGAACTAGAAGTTTGTTGGAGTATAAAAAGAGTACCTTCTTGGTACCTTAATTTTAGCTAGTAAAGTACCACCAATTTTAAAAGCAAAATGTATGTGATTGACTTCTAGTTCTATTGTAAGATTTTATAATTAATATAATTTGAAATTTGCTTGCTTTTTTATTATAATTTAAAATAGCTAAAGTCAATTTACAAATTTTAAAAACTAGCACAATAAAGTTTAAATACCAAGGAATTTATAATCACTTTAATTTATTAATCTATTAAAAAAAAGAACTTAGACTGCAGTAATTATAATGAATTGTCTTTTAAATATTTGCTATTATATTCCCCTTTCCTAATCATTTATCTATTTTAATTTTTCTAAGGAAAGTCAGACTCAACTAAACAAATTTTCTTTGAGAAAAGTTAGACTCTACTGAACAACTTTCCTCAGTCCAGTGACTAGACTCTAGTCTCATCAATCAGCCTAGTCTTAATTAGACAAACTTTCCTCTGAGCAAAATCAGTCTACTCTTTACTACACAAACTTTCCTCTTACAAAAGTCACTCTATTCCAGTCAACTTTCCCTTGAGAAAAGTCAGTCTATTCCAGACAACTTTTCTCTGAGAAAATTCAGTCTATTCCAGTCAACATTCTTCTTAGAAAAGTCAGTTTATTCAATCAAGTTTTCACTGAGAAAAGTCAGTCTATTCCAGAGTAATTTTCTCTGCGAAAATTCTGTCTATTCCATTCAACCTTTCTCAGAGAAAAGTCAGTCTATTCTAGTCAATTTTCTTCTGAGAAAAGTCAGCCTATTCCGTTCAACTTTCCTTTAAGAAAAGTCCGTCTATTCCACTCAACTTTCCTCTGGGAAAAGTCAGTATATTCCAGTCAACTTTCCCCTGGGAAAAGTCAGTCTATTCCAGTCAGTTACAGTCAACTTTTCTCTAAGAAAAGTCAGTCTATTCAAGTCAACTTTCCTCTGGGAAAAGTCAGTCTATTCTAGTCAATTTTCTTCTGAGAAAAGTCAGTCTATTCAAGTCAACTTTCCTCTGGGAAAAGTCAGTCAGTTCCTGTCAACTTTCCTCTGGGTAAAGTCAATCTATTCCTGTCAACTTCTCTCTGAAAAAAATCAGTTTTAAAACTAAATATTTAAACTGAAACTAAAAATAGCCTTTTATTTCTTTCAATCATTTAACTTTTAGCCTCCGGAACAATATTTTACAGGACACCCTTTGACCATATTAATTTTCGTTTGCTATATGTGGCTGTATTATATAATTTGCCTTTAAAAAAAGTATGATTTTTTTCAGAAAAAATATCTGTGCTATTATTATATAAGCTTTCTAAATACATAATAACAAAAATACAATTTATTTTAATTTCAATTAATTACTATTATTATTAATACTTATAATAATAATTAAAATAAAAACACAGGAAACAAAGTTATTAAAAAACACTATATATTGTTTAAGTGCTCGTATACTAATTGTTCATTAAACTATTAAATTAAAAAAGTAATAAAAAAAATTATATTAAAAACTGTAAATTTATTTTCCATTTTTTTTGGTTCTGAATGAGAAAAAAATATTTAATAAAAAAAAAAACAAAATAACTAAAAACCATAAATCTAAAAGCAGAACTTAAATGTCTCTATTATACACGTACACTGGCAAAACCAAAAAAAAAAAACTTATTTATACAATTAATTAACATAATTTAAAAACATAAAAAATTCTATATACATACATATATATATATATATTACAATTGATGGATAAATAAATTAAAGAATAAAAAACAAACAAAAAATTATACATAAATATAACATTAAAGTCATGAAATAATAATAAAATAATTGCATAAATAAAATGAAATTTTATGTAGTAATAGAAAAATAAAAATAAATAAAATAAACAAGTGTTTCATTTAAACTGGCATACTTTAGGGGTGATAATTTAATGGTATACTTTTGGGCAGTTTAGATTAGTTTTGTTTCTAAAGGAAAGTTTACTGAACTAATCGAAGTATTTCATCTAAACTTAATGCAGAACAAATTATCTCACTTTAGATTATGAACTTATTTAATTGCATTATTTCTATGGGATTTACAAACTTCCTTGTTAATTAAATTAATTGTTATTTACAAACGCTTTGTTAACTTCTAATAAAAATCAAAATAATCTAAACTAATAACAAAAACAGAATAATATCCAGTCAACTTGACATTATAAGTAGACTATTTAAAATCTTTCATTGTAACGCCTTCTCCCAGTAACTTTAGCAAATTCACAAACCGGAATTTTTTTTTGTGAAGCAGCCTGTACAGTTTTATTCGATAGCAGAAGCAAATCCACACACTCTTGTGTGTATTCTAAAAATGCATTGTAACCAATGTAAACAAATTACCGTTTTTTGGTGGAGATTAAAAGCACTGCTATGAGTGTGTCCCTAAAAAAGAGATATCCAAGACTTAAAACAATTATCGGCATTCTCGCTGCCACTAGCCTAGAATGCCGTCTACAGACCACTACTGGGGGGATTATTATGTATTTAGAAAACCCCCCAGATGCATTGTTATAATAACGTCAGCATTCGGTGATTTTAACAGGCCAAAACAGAAAATTTCATTTTATTCTTAGTTTCATCAGTTGAACAAATGTGGAAAGTGATTAAACAAACTAACTTTTAAATGAATCTTTTTTCAAATATAGGTTTTTATACATCTACATATTCAGGGGTGTCATAGAAACCAATATTGTCAGAATTGGTTTTAAAACCGACAAGAAAAAATGCTTTGGTGTCATAGGGCACTGCTATACGTTCAATAAATATCGTGATACTAGAAATATCTCGATATTTCTGACAATATTGGTTTCTATGACACCCCTGATTATGTATATAGTATATCTTAAGTACAATTTTTATACGAATCATCTGTTGTCAATAGTTATTTAGAACCACTTTAAAAATCGTCGGAATTTTTGTATTTACTTTTACTACCATCAAAGGTTTGTTTTTGGAATAGAGGAAAGTTGACTAGAATAGACTGACTTTGTATATATCCTATAACAATTCGACCTAGCCCACTATTGTACTCTAATTTGTTTGTTCCCCGTTTCCAAATACTTTGTCAGCCAATAGTCCTCCTCACACATCTTAAAAAAAAACGAATTTCCATAAACCAAACTCGCTCAGCTAACTCACTTAAATTTGATTGCAAGATTATGATAGTGGATGTAAAATTACACTAAAATTTCTTTTAACTTTATTGTCTACATCATCATCAGCGTTGTTATTATGTTTTCAATGTTTTGATTTAATTTTGTCAGCCAGTTTTAGGCTCGTGTGCGACGACGACTAAGAGTGAGTTGTTTGTTAAGGAGTACATAAAATTAGGCTAGAGGTTTTTTAATTTGAATTAACAAGCGTGGGAAATTTGATGAAGTAATATGTATATGGATTAGAATGAAAAGGAAGAAGACTTAAATGGGAAAGAAATTGAAATACTAAAACTTTTTACGGCAAATAAAAAAGCACTCCATTTTTTGTAGAAATAAGTTTTCGTTTTTTAATTAATACTAAATTATTATAAATTCCTCCATTTATTGTCTTTAACGAAATGTTACCCCCTGGCCCACGATGTCGAATGATAACGTTCGCTTAGATAAGACTTAAGACACAAACTTTTTATCGAATCTATTTTTTTACTCAATCAAGTTTGTTTATTCCACAATCAAGTTTGTGTCTTAAGTCTTATCTAAGTGAACGTTATCGTTCGACATCGTGGGTCTGAGGGTTAATTTTTATTTTTTCAAAACTTTTGCCTAAAGAAGTTCGTTTCCTAAGTCTTTTGTTTTCAATTATATAGTTACACACTCTGCTTTAAAACGTTTGTGTCATAATTCTTTTATTTTAACTATTATACTTTAGCAATTACATATTTGATATGTATGCTTAAATATTTTTTAAATTTCTGAACAAATACGTTTTAAATGTTCTATAAGCACACACACGTGCTTACAGTACGGTACGGTATAGTACGGAAACGTGGACGATCGGCTAATTCTAATTCTACTTTTACTTTTCGCTCAGCTTTGAAAATAAAACACTTTTACATTTTTTTTTATATTACAAGATTCACTTTATTTTGTAATTTCACTTTTTTTTTTGTTTTTCTCTTGTATAATAATATAATTTTTACTTATTTTTGGATTTAGCAATAATATTGCATACTTTTTGGGAGTTTGTATTCATTTTTTTTGTGTTTAATTTTATTTTTTTCTTTGGAGATTTCAAAAATGTAATATTTTATTTTGGATTTTTCGTATGTTTTGTAATTTTCATATTTTTGTGTTTTCATTAATTATACCACGTTACAATATTTTTGTTAATTCTTTTGGTTGTGATTTGTTGTTGGTTGGGTTTGGTTTGGTTGGTGTGTAGAAAGTGTGTGTCTTTTTTGTTAAATATTTATATATTTTAATATAATTATTACAAAAAAAAGATAAAAAAATGTTTACGACATTAAACTAGATGCATATGATTTTGTAGTTTTATTTTTTAATATTTTTGTTTGTTTTTTTTTTTTTGGTTTTGTTTTTAAATATTAATATTATAATATGATTTTAATTTAGAGTTTTTGTTTTATAAAATTTCGGTAGCTGAAATTTGGACAAAATATGTGTTTTTTTTTTTGGTTTTTTAAATTTTTATTTGATTTTTCTTTTTGAAACAAAATGATGCTTAAAATCTAAACCAATGAAAATAGGAGTACAGTTTTGTTTGTTTTATTTTGTTTTCTTTTGAAAGGAAAATGAGAAAGTAAATTTCTTGGAAGTTGGTTTTTTACGTTTTAATTTTAAAATAGTTTTTTTTTTTGGAGTTTAATATGTTAATAATTTAGCTTTATTTTGTTGGTGGAATATGGTATTTTTATTACAACAAATATAAATTTTGAATTTTGTTTAAAATTTAAAAATTTTACATTTTCTTTTCATTTCATTTCTTTGTGGTTTTTGGGTGTAATTTTAATGTATTTTTGGTTTTTGGGTTTTCACTTTCATTTTAGATTTTAAGACCTAAAAGTTTATAATATTTTTTTGTTTAAGATTTTCTTTTTAATACTTGTTTTTGTTTTGTTTTAAATATAAAATGATGCTTATGTTTATTTATTGGTTATTTCTAAATATTTATATTTTAGTTTAATAAAAATTGATTTTGTTTTTGTTTTTTATTTTCATTTTGTTTTAGCTCCAAAAATTTATTTATTTTGTTTTAGAATTTTGAATGTCCAGTGAGTTTTTTTTTATTTTTTTGACTTAGCCGAGATATACAATTTTGAGTTGTAACAATTTTTCTGTACTTTACACCACTGTGAGTGACGTTAGAGTTTGGCATTACTGTTCGAGTTGTACTGTAATATATTAGTGTTGCCAGGTTTTTAGTATAAGTCATTCCTTAAGTTCAGAATGCCCAAAGAAGTCTTAATCCTGCCCTATGCCAAATGAAGCCAAAGTTTGAAAGTAGTTAGCATAATTTAGCCATTAGTGAAATCATTTTTAATTGGGAGAAATGTTGCAAGTTTTTAGTTTTCATCAACAAAAGTAGTTTATCTCTCATTTAATTTTTAATCAGGTTTCTCAGCTTACTTATAATCAAAAAATCATTTCAACAACATTTCAGCAGGCGATGATGAGGCTTTCCTATTACGAATTTAAAATTATGATCAAAATATTCATCAACAAAATTTCTTTAGGAGAGGTTTGTCTTGACTCTAGCCATCAGTAATTGGTTGCTGTTAATCAGCTAAAGGATTTATGAACATTTGTTCATAAATCCTAAGGATCGTGTAAAGTATTCTAGGCTCTGCGTTATGAGAAATTAATGGAAGCTATTGTTGAAACCTAAATGAATATAACATTCCTATACGTAGGTGCTTCAACTGGCATGATTTATGAAAGACATAAACTGAGTGTTGTCATCTAATATTATTTTATATCTATTTTAAGTTGCCGCTACAATTCGCTCCACAACGTTTCAACTCACAATCAAAGAAGGAAGCACCTTTATTAACAGCAGACAAGTGAACAAGTTTCTTGACTAGATAGATGGTGCTGATCAAGTTGTTTTATATTTCATAACTTGCTGTCATCAACCGACAAAGATGACCCCACAAAAATATATAAATTGTCAACTAATCAATCGAGAGTTTCCAACTGCTTCCAGCCTTTGAGAAACGTGTTGCTACTTTACAACCTAAAGACAAGCAGATCTGATGAGATAAAGAAATTATGTATGATACGATTCACAAGCTTTATTTCCTTCATTATTGTATTGAATGATAACCGATGCTTTCAAAAATTGTGGACCCAATCGCTTGAACCCATTAAAACTTCAAAAATTAAATGTTGTGCTCCTACTGAATATAACATAATTGTCAACTAATCCATCGTGAGTTGCCAGTAGAATTATATCTTCGCTCCAGAATGATTCAACTCAACATTGCCAACTCAGTCACAACAATGTAAAGCAGAAAAGTTAAAACTTTATCAATAACCAGTCTTTTAGGTTTTCTGAATCATGTCCACCAACTGCTGCCAGTCAGCACTTTGAGAAACTTGTTGCTACTTGACAACTTAAAGAGAAGCAAATCTGATGACATAAAGCTGGCCAAAATTTTCATAGGATTCACAAGACAAGCTTTATTTCCTTCATTCACCACATTAATGTCTTGAATGATAATTCCTAAGAATTCCATTATATACATTGAAGCGACACTGGAAGATTATTTAATTTTAAGCTTCGTAAAAGAAAACGGTCTAGCAAAATTGAACTCAGACATCACTAAAAAAAGTGAGATCATAGTGTCAAAAGAAGTTACCGAAAAAATAATATTGTAAAGAAATTGGAAACATCAAATCACATTCCAAAATTCACTGGAAAATCGTTATAATTACGAACATTTATTTTCACATTTCCAACATCCTTTTATCTGTAATGAAAACATGCTTGAGGTTTGAAAATCTTTTGAAGATCAATATCTTCACATATGCAAGAACTTTTTGAACCAAGAAATGGAGCAAATCTATCGAAGGCAGCGAAAAGCGGACGGCCTAATTGCCCTTAAGCGATTATTGACTGACTCAAAAGTTAGTCATCGTTGAGTGAATATCTGCGTTCTTAAACTGTTAAGTGGTGTCTTAACGTTAATTTAAGAGTAGTAAAAATCAGAGTGTTCATTAAAATTGTTTTTATGAACATTTGCATAAATAAAGACTCGTTATATTTCCTATTTGACGCTTTTATTTTTGCAATTAAGAGGAATCCGGTTTATTTCAAGGAAATCAACCACCGTTTTTAAAAGCTAAAACCGTTAGAATATATTGGCTCATAACATTTAACTGTGCATGCCATCAAGTCTTGTTGATAAACTGGCCACGAGTCGATATAAAGTTGACAAAAGCCCTGTACAATGCCAAAGCCTATAGCCCAACTAGTAATCTGGAATATCAGCTCATAATCACGTCTTTTGCTCTGGACTTTTTAATTTAATAATAACTCGCTGTGCGTCGTTTCGTTTTGCATTTTTTCAAAGTTGCGTCGCTGTTTCAATAATACTAATTTTCACTGTGCGTCGTTAGGTTGTCGAGGTTGCGTTGTTTTGGATTCGAGTCTTTAATTTTTTTTATTTTTTGGAAATTTTTGCAAAATCTGCAACATTATTAGATGCTAAAACGATGACCCGTACAAGAAGTGCTCTGATGATTAAATTAAAAATCAAGTTGCGCAGAGAATACCATTAAGTAAAATGGTAATTCAGACAAAAGCTAAAAGCCTATTTGATGACTTAAAAAGTAAAGCATTATTCAACGATAATAATACAGATAATTGCTACAAGGAAATTTATTTTATATTGAAAAAAAGCTGTTCAACAAATATTGGACCAATTTTTTTGTGAAAGAAAGCCGACGACTTAGTATTTTCACAACCCTAGAACCTATCTTCGATCTTCACATGGTTTGCTATAAAAAATCTTAATACACTTTGCGTCGTTTCAGTTTGTGTCTTGTTTTTTTTTGGCACGTAACACCGGCGCAAAGTGAGGTAAGTAAGAGAATAAGAAATCCTGATCTTAAAATGATTTAAACACTTCATTGTTTTTCAAAATAAAACACATTTCGCTCTACATATGGATATATTTTGATATTATAATCTTTTAGTAAAGATTTTATCTTTGAATATTTGGAAGTACTGCCTTGGCTTCTTTTCCACTTTACTAACGCTTTCAAAGTGGCGTAAAGTTTTCAAAGGATCGGTGAATTTCCACCGATCTTCAATTCAATATTTTCACAAGTTTTTTTTTTCTTATTTTTTTCGTTTGTTTTTAGACATAAGTCATCATTTTGTTGTTAAGATTTTGTTAAACCTAAATATGTGTGTTTATAAAGTGTGTGTGTGTGTGTTTTTTTTGAGTGTAAGTATAATTTTCGTTTTGGGTTTCATGTCTTGGGTTTTCAATACCAAAAGTTTTGAAATTTTGTAAGCTTAAATTTAAAATGTATTTTTTGTTTTTGTTTATGTTTTACTTTAATACCATTATTTTGGTTTGGAGTTTAATTTCTAATAAGTATAAATCTTAATATTTAAATGAGAATTATAATTTTTTTAATTTTTTGCGTTTCTTTTTTCTTAAGGGTGGTTAAAATTTTTTATATAATTTTATGTTTTATTATAAATTGTTTTTGTTTTGGAAAATGTTGGTAATTTTGTTTGGTTTTTGAAATACATATTTATTTATTTTTTGTGGGTTTAATTTAAGTTTTTGAAATATTTATGCCTGGTTATCAGTATTTATTTTTGTTGGGTTTGATTTGGTTTGGTTTTGAAATATTTTATGCCAGTGTTGTATTTTTGATTGTAACAAACAAATGAATTGTTTGTTGTTATATTTATGCCTTGAATTTGTTAAATTTTTGCTTGATTTTTTTTTTTCTGAAGTGATGGTTTTTGGGTTTTGGTTTGTTGTAATTTTGAAATTGTTGTTGTAATATTTGAAATTAGAAAATTTGAATTTACGAAAAAACTCAAAATTGGTTTAGATTTTTATAAACAAAAAGCAACTTATGTAAAAAACTAAAGTAAACAAATTAATTAAAAACCTAAGAGTAGTTAACACAAAGAAAAACATAAATTTTGAATTTGTTTGTTTGTTTGTTTTTTCTTTCAGCCTGAACTATTGTTTTGTTTAAAAGATTTTAAGTTATTAAGTTTTTGATTTTGAACCAGAAAGCTTGATTTGATGATGAGTTTGTTTTGTAATGAAAAATGTTGTTTTGTTTTTTGCTTTTCTAACTTTTTTGTTAAATACTTTTTGCATTTGTAGTACAATTTTACCAGTAAAGTGAGATTTGAGTGTGTGTGTGTGGTTTGTCAATCAATCAATCAATCAATTTTTACTTGATACTGTAATTCTTGTAATATAAAATTTATGGTTTTATTTTATTTGATTTTTTCGGTTTTCAATATGGTTTTTTCTTTTTTTTTTATTGTTTGTTGTATATTTTCAATAGAAAATAAATTAAAAAATTAAGAGGCAATTGTTTGTAGTTTTGAAGCTAAAACTTAAAAGAAAATTTAAAGTTGTAAACCCCCTTTAAATTTCCGTTTAAATTCTAATCTCCAGTTTTGTAATTATGGTCTATTTTGTTTTTGTAAAAAATCTATTGTTTTGTTATTACGGTTTTGTAAATTTTATCAATCTGTAAAAAAATATATTGTAAAAAATTCTTTGCAATATTATTTTGTGGTTTTGTAGCTTGGCTATTGTTTGTTTGTAGTTTGTAAAAATAATTTGTTGTTTATTGTTTTAAAGAAAAAATCAGTTTTGTTTTAAATTTTATTTTATTTTTTTTCTGTTTTGTATTTTCAATTATTGTACTATTATTTGCAGTTGTTTTCTTTATTAATGCTATTGTTTGAAATTAAATGTAAGAACTTTTTTGTTAAATGAAAATTATATAGAATTAAACAAATTTGATGCAGAGATTTTTTTCTTGCAGTGTAACTGTATGCACAGTGGGGGGATGAAGTTTGAAAATGTTGTTATGAGAAATGTACTGGGGGTTTATTTTGTAACTTGTTTTGTAAATTGTTCGAATTTATATTTGCTTTTGAAATACACAATAACTCCCCTGAAAAAATCTTCAAAGAAGTTCAGTCGTTATAATTATCATAACTTGAGTACTAAAAAAACAATCGCGTTTTCTAATCTACTGATGCTATTTTTTAATGGCATAAGTCCAGATTTAGGAAAATTATACTTGGCGTTGAAATATTCAATATTCATAAATATTATTTGCATCATCATAATGTTAGTATTTTCATTATATAATTTTAAAGGTTAACATCATGTTAATGTCACTTAAGGCAAATATTTACTTAAAAAAGCGTAACCACCTGTTTTAGCACAAATTTGTTTGATGTTGTTTGCTCTTACAAGAGTTTTGCAAGATCAAACATTATTAAATAAAATAAGACTAAATACTTGTTGTTTCTTGTCCTAAATAAACGAGTTCAAAAATATTTTATTTTGTGCTTACGTTTTCTTCGCTAAATATTTGCCAAGTGTGATTGTACCTTTATAATGTAGCACCTGTATAAATCGGAAACTGTGAGTTTTATTTAATCGCTTTGAGGTTTACACAAACATGAAATCCTAAAATCTTAAGCTGTGTATAGACGGTCGTCAGATATTACAACGTTGTCAGTTCTAGCAATGTATTCACATTGGAAAATTGTTAGCAAAAGGTAAATTGTCAGTTCAGACGACTGTAAGAAAACCTTACAATTTCATTGGCACACAATTGTCACACAATGAATTTATCTGTCAACCGAAATCGTTTTTCCAAAACGTTATTAATGTTTATTTTTTTGTTGCATTTAGAAATAATTTCTATGACAATACTGCCATGGCAGATGCATACACTTTGCACATATGACAATGAAAAGTGTTTGACAATTGTCTTAAAACAATGACAATGACAAAAATTTGTGTTTACATGATTGTTAGATGTCTGACAATATTTTTGTCTTGCAATGTACTGAAAATGCTTTTTCGTACAACGTTTGAAGACAAACATTTTAAGTTCACACGGTTGTTAGACATTTTCTGAAATTTTTTTGGACAACGTTGTAATATCTAACGACCGTCTGTCTATACATAGTACACTACTTTTTATTTGATCAGTTAAATTTATAAACTAAATTTACGTTTCTTGGGCACTGAGATATTAAACCTAATTTCTAATCATGATAGTTGTTATCGGGACATTTTTATGAGAATGCTGTGGGGTTACTATCATTCTTGGGCCAATCATTATTTTGACACGCTAATCTATAAAATAGCCGCCGTCTTTACATAGATTTTTTTCACAACGTTTAAAAACAAAAGAAGCTTAAGCGATGATCGGACTAATCATTCTATTGGCAATGAGTAGATTTTGGTATCCTTAAACTGAAGGATGCATTTCTATAATGATTAATGCTACATTTAGGCAATTACTAAAGAAACTTCACCTTTACAGACTGCTATCTGTTTCTGAAGATAATTTCTGAGTAGAAAATTTACATGGCGGTGACATTGAGAAGACTGAGTAGGCTGAGAATCCTCATCACCATTATACCTTTTGCAATGGAGGTGTAATTGAAAAACTTATCAATTAGTTTTATATGGAAATTGCTGAAAAAAAAACAATATTTGGTTTCAAAACGACGATATAATTGTACACAAATCTGGAACAACCAGAGATGTTTTGAAGAATGCGTTTCCGTAGCATTTAGGCACTTAGTATGGTAAGTAGGATCAACAGTACCATCTAAAGGTATAATTGGAGTATATCATTTCAAAATTTAAATTCATTGATTAGTCCCTGTTCATATTTTAAGTTTCATTTATATGTAGTCCTTTGAAAATATTTCATCTAAGGACTGTGGTTCTACAGGATAGCTTGACGTCTTGCACAGTCTGTAAGTTGCGACTCCGTTTTAAATTTGTATAAAATTAAAAGCTTCTTTAGATTTTGTAAAGATAAATTTAAATGTATCCGATTGTGTCTTATGGCCCATCGCATTACCGCTATTACAATCCTTGGGAGATATATAGCCACACTGGTGTCATAAGCTTGCACGGGCTCGAACCTGGTTTGAGTTTAATTGTTCACGCCTTTAAACTCACAGCTGACTTAAATTACGGGTCAGTTAGAAGTCCAGGCATTTGCAACCTGACCTTGGAAATCAGAGCGCAGGTCCCCTAACTGAAATTGCTTGAGGTCGCTTTAGGGAATACGTAGTGGCTGTGGTTGATGCCTAAAGCGGAAAGAATGGCAGTTGGTTAAAAGACTGTTGTTTGTTTGAGCCACAAATTTCGGGCCACCAATTTGTCTCTAGGTGCTGCTGCTAACACAATAGAGCCATTGAAAGTAGTGGTGATAATTGGCTATGTGCTCGTCATTGGCAGTAGTGGTTGTTGTTCCTAGCAAGTTCATACAAGTATGATCATTGCAAGACATACATTAGTGTGTTTTTGCTGTATTTACAATGCGTTGGTGAGCCGAGTTCTCCCGCGTTAGAGTGTGCCATCAGGTTAGGCCGAAAAGACACGTACCCGCGTTAATCTTGAACACATTTGTGTCTAGATCTATCCTACTATATCTATATTACTTTGCAATGGAGCGACAATTTGTAGAGTTCCGAGAAGTCGATTGCACAGAGATGGAGATTTTGGTAATCTAGGATGTAATTGAAATGGAACTCATCAGGGTTCGGATGCGATGAACATTCTTTTGAGGAATTAATTGCAACAATATGTTCCGAGATTTAGCCAACCAACGAAAATTAACTTCGGCATAATACCGATAATTACCAGAATTAAAGATCTAATTCAATATTAATTATAAAAATTTAAACAAACATAGCAGATCTTAATGAGATTGCGAGACATACCTCAGTAGGACTCTTGTAGATAACGGGACATCAGAATAGCCCAGGGAACTTTATAGCGGATTCATTGGCCAAGACAGGAGCCTCTCTTCCAACAGAGAAAACTGATTACAGGAAACTGGAATTCCGCTATTGTCGTGCAAACGTTGTTAAACAACACTGAGAAACATTTCACGTGGTCGAATACGGAAAATGGTGGTGGTAGTGATCAAAGGCCACTGTCTGATCTTGCAATGACTACTGTAGAAGTTGCCATGATGAGACGGAGGATGCGATACGTACAAAAAATGTAGTGCTTCTGAATAGCCAAAATACGATGAGTAGAATATGGTGCTAATTCAGGAAGTTATTAGTAGTTGGCACAGATCATAAAGGCTATTGTAAAGTTATCTTATATGAGAATCCTCAGAGAACTGGCAGTGCAAGCGACAATTTTTAGAGTTCTGGACAGTCGATAATACTAACAAATAGTTTGTTATTTTGGTAACCGTGTAGAAAATGTAGGGCTTCTGAGTTTATTCTCTGCTCACTGACCTTCTCTTTCTAGGTATCACAACGGGACCCATGCAGGACCTATGTGCGTTAAATTTGAACACCTACCTCCTTATTCAAAAACGATTATTATATTTAACAAACGTTTATTAAGGCAAATTTAATATGCAAATCTGTCATAATAAACGTTTGTTAAATTTAATAATCGTTTTTGAATAACAACATTTCACCCTTCTTCCACAACACTGTCATACAGTCTATCATTTTCCTGTTACGGTGGTTATTGTCTAAGCTAAATACAGTGTCCAAACAACTGAAAAAGTTCACATAAAAAATTTCGTTTTTCACTTCTGATAATGTCTCACTTTCTGATAATGAAAATTATTTATATTTCATTTATGTACATAGTTTATAGAAACACAACAAAAAAATATATATGGATAAATGTAAATAAATTAACAAATTAATGTGTAAATATTATTATAAATGAATACGATTTGATATTGTTACGGTCTACGTTTAGGAGGGGATATGTAAGAAATATATATGTATATATATATAGAGATTTGATTCGTCTGTTAATTGTTCATATGTGATTTGTTGTATATAACAAAAAAAAAAGATGTTGAATTAAAAAACATTTTACAGAAAAAATTATGATTTTATGAAGAGTTGGGGTTGCGGTTGTGGTTGGGGAGCTAGGGAGTTAGGAGAGTTTTGGGCTTTAGGGCGAATTGAATATTTAACTATTTCCTTTTAAGGCTGAATTCATTATTAATACAAATTAAAAACAATTAAAACAATTATTTTATATATATTTATTAATATTTAAATATATATATATATATTTGTGTATAATATATATTTATATATGTAATCATGGTACTATTTGCTGTGGTTCATTATTACTTTCAATCAATTATATTTGTTGAGTTAGTTTTTGTTTAAACTTTTATACAATTATTAAATTATTTACTTGCATTTGATTTGATTCGATTTGAATTGTTTTGGATTTTGGAGGAGTGAGTTGTAATATTGAGTTGTAGAGGGCATTTGCTGTGTAAAATTTTAAATTATTGATAATATAATATTGATTTTCACTAAGAATTAAATTAAAAAAGTGTAATGAAAAACCAAAAGTTTTATTGTTTGTAAGGGTAGTATATACACTAAATAGGAAATTTCTTGGCCAGTTGTTGTGTTATTAGGTATTTTGAATTTTCCTTATTAGTAACATTTTCATTTGAATTTGAACTTTGCTGAAATGTCTTTATAAAAATGTTTCAACAAAGTTTTCTGTTGGGGAGGGGGAAAATGTTTTAGCTAAAAACTTAAATATTAACTTAAGAAAATTATAAATAATTCTTAACTGGTTTTTTGCTATTTTTTATGTTAGTTTTTATTGTTTGGCTTTTGTTTTTGTTTTCAATATTAACATAAAAACTAAAGCAGTTATAAATAAAGGGTTTAAGTTATAATTAAACAAAACTGAATTAGTATTAATTTGTTACTATTGTTTGTTAAAGTTATTTACTGTTTTTATATTTTCATATAATCCCTGTCAATTGATATTGTTTTTAAAAAACAAAAATATAACAAATTCACTGTTTTATTTTATTTTATTATTTTATTCTATGGTTTTGCATTTTCAACTCTTTCACTTTGTTATTAAATTTATTTCTTTTTTCTTTCTTTTTTTCTGCAAAAAAAGTTCAGACAACTTTTCTTTTATCATTTAGATTTAAAGCTAAATGTAATAAGAATAATTTATGTATTTTGTTTAAATTACTTAGTTATATTAAGTAAATCTTTAATTAACACAAAAATTACAAGTTATTTCTTTAAGTGTAACTTAAAACAATTAAAATGAAAACTAAAATCGTTACTATTTCATGTTTATTTAAATTTGCTGGTTTTTTGGTGAATTTTTTCATCAATTTTACTATTTTTTTTTGTTGAGTTTTTGGTTTGATTTTCTTTTAACTATTTTTCATTTGTTATTACATTTCATATTCTTTTCTTTTATTTAGCTATGGTTTATGGTTTTTATTCATTTTATTTATTTATATATTTTCATATTGTTGATTGTAAAACATTTATTAATATTTCTTGTTGTGTATATTGTATATAATATTTCTATGGCAATAAAAAAATCTTTAAAAAAATTTGTTGTTTTAACAGAAAAAATTTGTTGTTTGTTTTATGGTTCTATGGGCACATTGTTGATTTGATTTGAAAGTTAAACAAAATCTTTTTCGAAAATCTTCTTAAGTTTTTCTCTCTATCGTTTATGCAATAAATCTTAATTTTTTTTTGTTAAACTTAACAAAATTATATTTATATAGGAACAACCAATTCTAAAACTGAGTTAAAATAATAAAACAATATAATTTAATAATGAAGCATTTAATGCAACATAAGCCCACTGTTAGCAAAAGTGCTGCCAAGTTTTATTAATACAGTAATGACAATTCAGCAGCGTTTTTAGAGTAATTAAGTTCTACAGAAGAAACTTTTCTCTATTTAAGTGTCAATACACTTTTCTTTAGATAAGTGTCTTAACTTTTCTATAGATTAAAGTCTTAACAAGACAATTTTCTTTAGATAAGTTTTTTAGCAGGAAACTTATTTCTAGATAAGTATCATAACAAGATGTTTTTCTCTATACAACAACACAATTTTCTCTAGATAAGTCTCTTAACAAGACACTTTTCTCGTTTATATCATTATAATTCTTAACTGCAATTGTAAAAAAAACTTGAGCGAATGCATTGCTCTTAAAGCTATGTATAGACGGTTGTCAGATCATACAATGTTGTCAGATCTAGCAATGTGCTAGCAATGCACTGATATTCAAAAATTGTTAGCAGAAGGTAAATTGTCAATGCTTTTTCTTACAACGGTGGAAGACAAAAAATTTAAGTTCACACTATTGTTAGACATTTTCTGAACATTTTTCGGACAACGTTGCAAGATCTGACAACCGTCTGTACAAAGCTTAACATACTGCACAACCCAAAGTATAAAGCACAGTGCTGGGAATAGGATGATGTGGGCAGCGTTTTTTGGGCACGAATGCACAGTAAGCTAATCAAAGTATAGGCTAACTTTATAAATGTAATTTGAAATGCAACACTGTAAATAAATTTATCTTCAAGGCGAAATTATACTATACTAACAGTTCTTTGTTAAATAATGTAATGAATTTATGAACGCGCAAACTTAGTTTTTTTTCTTATGTGATTAAATATAAATTTTTGCAAAATTTAATTAAATTCTCCATTTCTACCACAAATTAATTTGTTTTATGTATTTTTAAATTTGACGTCAAGATAAATGTATAAATAAACTTAAACAATGCACAAATTTGACAAATGTTGCGCATTGAAAAACATTAATATGCAATAATGAACTTGCGGCATCGCCAAAACTAAGTCTACTGTATTTAGAAACAGTACGCATTGCAGTGCAGTGTTGCATTACAAACTGTGTTTACTTTTAACCCTTCTGCACTCCTTGGGTCAATTTGACCCAATTTTGTTTTTCAAACAAAAAATTTTTGCTTTTAAGTATAAGATATGAATGTGAAACTTCATTTTATCCTCTACACAGATGAAATTTATGCTTTTAAGACAAAATAATAAAATTAATACTTTTACTCCCCCCTCCACATCGCTAAATACGATTTACACACATATAGTATCCTTTGGGTCAATTTGACCCAAAATGCGGTATTCCAAGTTTAACTTCATTTATTTATTTATTTTTCAATTAAACTCAATTGAATTGAGTTTATCTTTATAAAGAATTATCGATCATTAATTTTCTTTACAAAATTATCAATAAAATCAAAGAAGAAAAGTAAGTATTGTAAAATAAAACTTCTGGTAAATGTTGTTTCATAGTGAAATTTTTACAGATTCTCAGTGATCTTCAATTGCAACAAATATTGAACGAAGATGATGATGACATTTTTGATGATAGTGATGAAGACGAAATATTTTTACCTGGCAACGATGTAGAAGACGAATCGTATTCATCATCAAACAATAGTATAGAAAGAGTGGTGGTAGAAGATGAATTAGAAATGGCACAAGGTACATCAGCTTCATATTTATCTAAGGATAAAAGTGTGGTATGGAAGGAACAACCACCAAGTCATACTGGTAGGATACCAAAAAATTAAATTGTATCTAGTAAGCCTGGAACTACCAGAAGTGCCACATCTATGGTAACAGATATAAAGTCGTCGTTTGATTTATTTATATCGCCATATATAAAAAATATTGTTATTCAAATGACAAATAAAAAAGGGGTAGAAATATATGGAAATGATTGGAAAAATATTGATATAATTGAACTTGACACATATCTTGGATTGCAAATTATGGCCGGAGTTTGTAAATCTCATGGAGAAAATTTGAATAGCTTGTGGAATGAAAAAAACGGAAGACCAATATTTCGAGCAACCATAAGTCTCAAGCGATTTGCGAGCATATCAAACTGCCTGAGATTTGACAGTTCTGAAGATAGAGAAGAAAGAAGACTTCGTGACAAACTAGCACCGATAAGAAGCGTTTGGGATAAGTGCAGTAATCAGCTTAAAGTTTTTACAATCCACATGAAAATGTTACTGTTGATGAACAATTAGTTCCATTTCGAGGCCGGTGCAGTTTTAGGCAGTATATTCCATCAAAGCCCGCCAGATATGGTATTAAAATATGGGCACTGTGTGATTCCACAAGTAAATATGCCTGGAATATGGAAGTGTATACAGGCAGAGCAAGAAATACACAGCCAGAATCCTGCCTGGAATTTCAACAAAAATTTCAGACGCAGGCTTTATTTAGTAGAACTTTCCGATCAGCTAATAAATGAACATATTGGTTTTGCCACATGGACCCTCAGCCACAAATATTGTTAAAAATATTCAAGAACAAAATGATTCTACAAGTGCCTCGCAATTTTCTGGAGAAAAAAGTACAAGTACATTATTATCGAGCACTTTACCAAATAAAAGACAGCGGTGTTTCTATTGTCAACATGGAAAAAATTCGAATAAGTATTCCAATAAATGCGATTCCTGTAAAAAGTTTATTTACAAAGAGTTTTATTAGTTTATTTTTTTTTATTATATTAAACAAATAAAACCACAAAACAAATAAATTTTCTACATAAAATAGAAAAATTTTATTTAAATTTTCCTGTTGGGTCATATTGACCCAAAGGACCATATGAAGGGCACATATCCAAGGAATGCAGAAGGGTTAAATATAATGATTGCATTAGGTGGAGTTTTATGCGCAACAACGATCCAAAACATTTTTTTTATTTAACTAACTGTGAGTATTGATGTGTTGAAATGGTCAGCCCAATCCCCGGATCTCAGTCGAATTGAGAACCTATGGAATAATGTGGAGCAAAATTCAACGTCATTAAGACCTAAGAATTTGGCCGATTTGTGGAATAAAATCCAAATTACTTGAAACGCAATTCTTAAAAAGCGCTGTATGGTTTTGGTAGAAAGTATGCCAAAATTGTAGAGTGAATTTGATAATGAAATAAAAGTGTGTGTTATTAGAAATGATATTTTGAGAACGTTCCTAACCGAAATGCAACAAATTAATAAAATAGAAATTGTATCGTCGTGATCTCGGGGAGGCTTGTAACACATTTTAAAAATAAAGGGTTTTAAAAAAAACCGAACAACAGAAAATATTTACTTTAATTGACAACAAATATCAAGTGTGCTAACCTGTAAATGTCTTAACAAGACACTTCTCTCTAGATAAGTCGCATAACATGACACATTTCTGTCTAGCAACAAGCGATTTAACATTACTGGATTAGTTGTGTGGAGAGTCGACTCGAAGCGATTATATCCTTGAAACTCAAAATCCAAAATGTGATTAAAAATTTTGATAAATAAATCATTATCCACATATACGTAGTGAACATCTTATCGATATAATTTTTCATTTAAAATTAAATGTTATTCATATAAATTATTTATTTTAATACGTTTTGTAAAACAAGTTTTTTTTAATCGTATATAGTAAATCGTATATGGCCACACTATGTTTGTTTAACTGGCAGCAAATCAAATTTGGCAGCACTTTCTTTATACCAGTGTTGGGAAACGTAATTTTATAATAAAAATAAAATTATGTTAAATTATATAAAAGAAATGAAAAAATTGATTAAATATTAAATAATAAAATTATATATATAATAAATATCGAGGTAGAATAGCGATATTCATTTTAAATTTCATATTTTTTTCTTTCATTTGTTATATTACATTATTTGTTTAATTAAATATGTTTTGTTTATTTAAAAGGTAAATTGCTTATTTTCTTGTTTAACTATTTCAATATATATTTAATAAACTTTTAAAGGTATTTATATTTTTATTGTTTTAACAATTGGCTTTGTTATGGTTGATTTTTATAAACTATTTTTTGTTTGTTTGTTATATATGAGAGCTGTAGAATTGTTTATAAATAAAAACTAGTTTTATTACGATTTTGTTTCTTTGTTTCTGTAACGGTCTCATACTTTGGTTTAAATGTTTTAATAGGCGCTTGTGTTAATAATAAATTGAAAAGATTAATTAATAAATTGAAGTAATTAAAATAATATTTTATACAGTTATTTAATCATTAATTGCTATTTAAGTGTTTGCTTAAAGATTTTCTTTATATATAATATTGCATATTAATTAGTTACAAGGAACCTTATTTTGATTATGAAAACTGAACTAAGAATAAAAGGGTATGTAGAGAGTTTCAAATAAAACTCTTTCAGATTTTGTTGGTGGAAATTTTCAAAAGAGATTTTGTTTAAACTTTTGTTTTTGGTTTTTACTATGGCTAATGAGGCTATTGTTGTTTTTTTAAAAAATAAATTATTTTGTTTTGAGATTTTTGTGTAATAAATAGAAACATTTTCTTTTAAACGTTTGTTTTGTTCAAATGATTTAAATACTTTTTTCGGTTACACTTCAGATTTACAATCAGTTCTTTTTTTTTTAATGTGGATTTTGACTTTTAATCAATCAATCAATCATTTTACTATTTTATTTCTGTGATTATTTGTTATATAATGGTTTTGGTTTTATTTTTATTTGTTTAATCATACAACACTTATTTAGTATTTATTTAATATGTTTTTGTTTTCTGGTATGTTGTTAATAATAATTAGTAGTTTATAATTAAATAATTAATTTTATAAAGAGTGTATGTGGTGAGTTAGAATTTTTCTGTATTATACAAGACAAAATGTTATTTTATTAGTATAAAAGAAATTAAGTTTTTAAAATTATATAATAGAACTTAAACTTAAATGAACATTTTATTTTATTTCAACTAAATTTAATATTGTTTATTTGATATTTTAGTTTCTTACGTTTAGAATTTTTTGTTTTTAATATGTATGTAAATAAACATTTAATATTTATTACTTAAAATCTTAATACTGTTTTTAAATTTAAATTCTACTGCTGTATTTTGTTGAATTTCCCTTTCTCTTAACTGTCTGTTTGCTTTTAATAATATTTAATTTGTTAATTAAATTAATTTAACTGAATTGGCTTCTGTTTATTTCTTTTCATGTTGTATTTTCTTTTTTTTTTTAATTAAGTTGACTTAAAAACTATTATCACTATTGCAGAAAGCGGCTATTTTATGGGTTTTTTTTTCTTTCGGTTGAGTTTTCATTTTCTTTTTTTTTTTAATATTTATTTATATATATTTCAGTTTTATTGTTTGTATTTTTTGTTAGGCAAATTGAATTGTAATTTGGTTGTGTTTTGTTAGCCAGAAGATTAGTTATTTTTTTTTATGGTTTTGTGTAAAGAAAATTGAATTTTTGTTTGAGAAAAAAAAATAATACAAAATTTGGTTTTATTTTATGAGTTTCTAAACACTAAATACGTATATTTGTTTTATATTTTTTAAATATTTTGTTTTATTAGATGTTTTTTATTTAAAAGAAGAAAGGATTTTGTTTTCATTATGTTTTAATTTTGGTTTTTTATTTGAAATTAATAAAATGGTGGATAGTTAAAGCACTGACTTGAATTGATGAAGTGAAAAAGGAATAAACTTGAGTCATGGGATATCAAGTGTAATTTTAAATTTCTTATTAAATCGTTAAGAACATAAACTAGAAAATGAATTAAACACTGAACTAGAAACTGAAATAGAACCTGAATAGAAACAAAACTAGAACCTGCACTAGAACCTGAAATTAAACATGCTCCAGAATCAGAACTAAAACTAGAACTGAACTTGAACTGCACTAGAATTTGAACTAGAAACCTGAACTAGAACCTGAAATAGAACATGCTCTAGAATCAGAACTAGCTAGAACTAAACTACAACTGAACTAGAAACTAAACCATTATTATTATTATTAATGATTATATAATACAATAAATGAAATTATATAATGAACTATAGTACGAGTATGAGCAACTTGGCCTTCAACTACGAGGTTAATTAAATAATGTTAACTATATGATACCGGTGTTAGATTAGATTAAGATAGAATTCAATAGAAACTAAACTAAAACCTGGACTGGAACCTGAACTAAACTGCAGTTTGAATATTCTTTAGTCAATGAAATAAGAAATAAAACAACAACAAAAATATCTCTTAAAACTGTTTTGTTTTAAACATTATAATTCTAATTAGATTTTAATGACAAATTTGAATCCAAAAGATATTATATAAATATTTGTACTTGTGTGCAAATGTTAACAAAAAAAGACTACATACATGGCTATTTTTCAAATATGGCTGATGAAAATTATATAAATATCACTTATCCCATTCGTTTTCTTTATTTTTTTTTGGCCAAGTATTTATACAGCAACATGTTAAGCATTTTATTGTTAATTAGATTGAAAATTGTACTTCACTGCCTGGTATTAACTAAATAATTATCTCCACCTATTTGAAAAACTTGTGTTATATAGCTTTGGTATTATGCAAAATTTTGCAGTAAATACATTTTTAAATTTCAGACTTTTGTAAGCAACTGGACTCTTTTATGGCTCTATTTACATATATGAAAATAATTTTGAACTTTACACACTTCACTTGTATTAATATTTTGCTGTAATTGGTTGTTTACAAAACCAATTAATTAATTAATATTTAATGGGATTTGAATTTCTTAAATTATGTATTTTGAGGCATAATTTACTTAAATTGGTACTGAACTTTTTTGAACTTCCAAAACATTTTACAGGCTTTATTGGTGTAATTTAGATTACATTTTTCCCACTATAGTTATCTTATTTTTATATATGTATGTAATATATTAAATAGGTATATGTAGGTACATATATATTTAACATACTTACCAATTAAAATTTTTTAAGCACGGACTTTGAAAAAATACCAGACCAGAAACGCATTTGAACTTTAGCAACATTTTACTTATTATTTTTGTAATTTCGATAAAATATTACCCACTACACTTCTCTTATAATTTTGCTATATTTTCTTTAAACTTCAATGGATATTTGATGAACTATTTAAATTTCTTTAAACAAATTTAATTTCTTCTTTTGAAAAATCAGACTGAGCACTTTAGTAATATCACAATACTTTGTGGTAATATTTGGCATATTTTAGATTTTTTTTATTTAAATTTGCATTTGGTTTCACTCACTACACATCACAGACTAGTCTGTGCTACACATTTCTTAATGCAATTGCCTACTTCTCAATTGTCTGGCTTGTTGCTTGGTTGTTGTTGTTATTGCTTGAATACCGTTATTCAGGTCTTTGCTATTGTGAATGTTTACAGGCAGAGCTGGGTGTAGTTGGTTGGTTTTATATACATATTTTGTAAGTTGCTGAAAAATAGTAATTACAAATAATAGCTGTTTGGGGAATTAGTAGGTAGCTATTTTTAAACATAAATTGGAGCTTGTTAACAGTAGCTGTATTTTTAAAGAATTAAAATTAAAATTGTTAGCTTGCAGTAATATAGCTTTTAAAATTTATAGTTTTTTTAAGGAAACTACAATGTTTTCATTAACTTTTATAAAAAAGAGCAGTTGCAAAAAATTTGTAGGTTTATTTATAAAAATTCTGTTTTATTTTTGTATTAAAATGAAACCTTATTCTATTAAAGAACTAGTCCAGTTGTGGGTTTAACTGTTCTAGCAAGCAGATCGATGTAGAGTGCTTCATTATTGTCAAATTTAGCTTCAACTATTTACCATTTTATTTATTTTTAGTTTTTTTTGTTAATATAATTTATATTTGACCAGACATTTTTTCAATATTTTTATGATATTTTTTTGTTTCATAAATTTTGGGAAATATTCGAAAACTGTTTGTGTTCAGTTTGCCTGTTTTATTTAATTATGATTAATTAATTATTAAGATATTTATTATGTTTGTTAGTTATATATAATTATTATGGCTTTCAGACTGCAATTTTAAAATCTTGTTAAAAATTATTTGTACTTTTGGTTCATAAATTGGGCTATTGTAGATTTGTTAGGTTTTATTTTGTTTTGTTTTAATATGTTCATATTGTTGTTTTTTTCTTGGCAATATGTTTGTTTGTTACAATGGTTTTTCATTTAATGTTAATTAGATTTTTAAATTATTTGGTTTATAAAAAAAAATCTTTTTTTATTTCTATGTTTTCTTAGCGGTTTTGTATTGTTTGATCAATTATTTGTAAGGTAATATTTTAATGGAAATTGTTCTTTTGTTTTAAAATTTTTATTAAAAGAAAAAGAAAATTTCCTTTAAAATATTTGTTTAATTGTTGTTATTTAAGGTATATTGGTTGTGTAATCTTTTGTTTGTTATTAATTATTTTAATTTGTTGAGTTGGTATGGTTAAAAAATTAAATTTAGTTTGGGTTTATTAGAGAACTTAAATCATAAACATGGCCAAAAGTTAGCAAAAATTTTGAATTTTGTTCAAAATTGCGGTCCGTAAATGTTGCTAGTTATCAAAGGTTTTATTATAATTTCTGTTTTTTTGTTGTTTGTTTGTTTTTAAGTATTATAATAATTATTTTTGCAAATTTAAGTTTTGCCAAGGTTTTATTAAAAATTATGTTGTTTATGTGGTTTAAATTATAGCTTTAAAGAGTTTGCTACCCCTGTCTTTTTTATACTTCAAGGAGTAGTTGAGAGTTTAAGCCGGTGTTTATTTATAAGTATAGCATTCTTTCAGAGTCTCTGTCTAGTTTGTTTTATAAAGTACTTTTTAGTACTGTTGTTTAAGTCCTGGTTCTTTTATTTTTGGAGCTTTTTTTATATACAATTGAACTGAAATTTAAAAGAATTAATAAAAAATTTTAAATAAAAATTAACTTAAAATTGTGTTGTTGTTGTTGTTTTTTTTTTGCGAAATGGAGTAAAAAATTTTGTTAATTTTGTTTTAAATTTTCTTTAAAATTTAAATTTTCCTTTTTTTTAAATATAATTTTTTTAGATTTTCTTTTTTTTACCAAAAATTTTGATTAATTTTGTTGTTTATTTAAGGGCCTAAAATTTGTAGTTTAATTTGTTTTATTATTATCATTTACAAAAGTTTTATGTATATACAGGGGGGCTGGGGGTTGGGGTTTATAATTTTAAGTGTATCACAGTGACATTCAGTCTAATTTTTTAATGCTTTCATTAGAATTATTTAAAATTTTAGCATGATTTTTGTGTTATTTAATAAATTTTTTAATTTTATACAAATTTTGTTAGTTTTGGATATACAAATTTAGTTTTTTTTTTAATTTAAAGCCAAAAGTAGTGAGTTTTTTTAAGCCAAACTTAAATTTTGTTTAAAATCATGCTTTTTTTTATAGATTTTTTTAAGTTGTTTTATAATTCTAATAAAAGCTAATTATTTTTCATATGCCTTTGTTTAATATTTTATGTGTATTTGTGTTTTTTTTTTTAAATATTTGTCCAAAAATCTTTTGCCGAAACTTGAATTTTGTTTAATTATTATGTTTTAATTTATGATATGGGCCTAAATAATAATTTTTTATGTTTAATTTTTTAATAAAATTTTGTCTAATTAAAACAACAGTTTAAAAATACCAAACAAATAATTTTGTTAATAATTTAGTTATTTTTTGTTTTTTTTTTTTGGTTTTTTACTTAAATTTCTTTTCCAACTATAAAACTTTTGTATTTACATTAATAATTTATCAACTTTACTCGTTTACATTATTGTGATTTATTTAAATATTTTTAAAAAATTTCATATAGAAAAATAAAGGAAATGGCTTTGGATTTTAAAAGAGTTGTTATAAGAAGAATAACAAAATCAGGCAAGATCAGCGACCAGACACAGAACAAAATTCTAGACTACAACATTGACTAGGATATAACCCAAAGAGCAGACACTAGAATAGAATTTTTCTTAAAAACAATCTATTTATTAAATAGTAACCAGGCTTCTTACAAAACCTAGAATAAAACTTAACAGAATATTTTAAAATGAAACCCTTTTTAAAAACTAATTTTAAAAATACTATTAGAAAACTTAATTTTTAACAACTCTTTTATTTCTAAAACCTTTCCCCTCATTCCCCATAAATTTATAAGCCAAAAGTTTATATTTTTTTTGCTTTGCCAAATGATTGTAACCAAAAATGTTAGTTGATACCCCATTTTCTGTGTGTGTGTATTTTATATATATATATATATAAAACTTAAAAAAAGAAATAAAACAGAAACATAAAAATAATTTTAATCAAGTTTTTTTTTATTCATATAAATATTATTTTGTAATTTTTGTGAAAGAACATATAACTAAAAAAGTTAAATAATAAAACTTAAAAGCTACAAATATTTATATATAATAAAGAAATTAAAAATTTAAACAAAACTTAAAAAAGTAACACAATTAATTAATAACTTATTAATATAAAAGATATTAAACAAAAAAAATAAGAGAAAATTAATTAAATTTGCAATAAATTTCATTTACTTTTTTAATTGAAAAGTTTAAAAGAGAAATTAAAAAAAAGTAATTAATAACTCCCAGCTTAAGCTAACACTTTAAGTGTTATTGTGAATAAAAAAGAAGAATTTAAGCAGAGCTGGTTAAGGGAACTTGTTAAATAAATGCCTTTGAAAACTAAGTAAAAACTACCAAGGATAGTTGTTAAAGGGTTTAAACCACACTAAGAGAAAAGTTTTAAAGTTAATAAAGTAATAAAAAGAAATTGTAATGACTTTTTAGTTAGTTGCTATAGGAATACTTCTTTCTTTTTTTTTTTAATAAAATTTATTTATATATTTTTTCGGTTTATTATGGCACTCTGGAGTTCTACAACGAGTTTTCTTTTAAAAAATGGTGTGGTTTTATTTGAAACATTGTCAATGAACTAATATTTTTTTTTATAAAGGGAAGACTTGTGTTTTTTTTGCAAATATTTTGAAAGTTTCTTTTAATTTTGAGTACTTAACTTATTTATTTGAAAAAAAAAATAATCACAATTTTATAAAAAAGAAAAATTTAATAAATTAGCATACAAATTATAGTTTAACTTACTTACTAATAAAATTATAGTTATTAGTAACAAAAAAAATATATATGATAATCATTTGTCTTAACTAAATAACGAAAAAGAAAAATCTTATAAAATTAAAGTTTATCAAATAAAATTGTTTAAAAAAAACGTATACTAAAGCTGCTCTTTCAAGTATAAGAAGATATCTTGCACATTTGTTCCGGGAAATTGCAGTTTCACAGTGTAGTTTTGTTAAAAGAAAAAGTAAATTTCAGGCTCTCTAGTTTAGGTTTTGATATGAAATTTAATTAAATTTCGGATGTGATCCGATTAATATAAACAGAAATATTAAAATTTCAGTCACTAAAACTTTATATCTATCTTAATTTTGAACATATCTGTCAATTTGTTTAAAAATTGAGTACAGCACTTCAGAATTGAAAGTTTTATTCACTTTATATTACAATTTCAGCCTCTAAAACTTTATAACTCTCTTCATTTTCAGCATACTTTGTTGTTGAGAAAATCTGTAATTTTAAAACTCCCTTAATTTTGGAAAGCTGCCAATTTGTTTAAAAATTCAATACAGCACTTCAGTATTGAAAGTTTTATGCACTTTATATTAAAATTTCGGTCCCGAAAACTTTATGACTCTTCATTTTCAGCATACTTTGTTGTTGAGAAAATCTGTAATTTTAAAACTCCCTTAATTTTGGAAAGCTGCCAATTTGTTTAAATATTCAATACAGCACTTCAGTATTGAAAGTTTTATGCACTTTATATTAAAATTTTGGTCCCGAAAACTTTATAACGCCTTTAATTTGAACATAGCTGTCAATTTGTTTCAAAATATTACAAATACTTGAGAAATTCCATACAGAAATTCTAAATTGCAAATTTTATTCAGTTTATATTAAAATTAATTAATTTTAGTCTTAACTGTCAATTTATTTGCAAAATACTCACAATACTTAAGATATTTAAGACAATTTTATATACATACGATTTGAAACCAACATTCTTTAATTGTTTAGTTTCTTTTAATTTCGAAATTTTAGTTTCTAAAACTTCTATTCTCTTTTAATTTTAAAATCAATAGCAATTAATGCGTTATTTTAGCCGTATTTATCAAATTGTTAGCAAAATATTCTCAATACTTGAGAAATTAATGAAAATTTTAAATATTTTTTAAAACATTTTCATAAAATTTTGAAATTAACATTGTTACAGAATTCTATGTTTCCTTGGATATCAAAAATTTCAAAATTTTAGTCTCTAATACTTGAATTCTCTCAATATTTTAGAGTTGCATTTTTAGAGTGTTTACTTTCAACATACTAAAATTGTAAAGAATTATTTAATAAAATTAATGTTTGAAAGTATTTATTCTTTTATTTGGTTAGTTCTAACTTATTGAAAAAAAAATTCAGTCTCTAAAACTTCAATTCTCTTTTAATTTTAAGAGCCAGACATGTCACTACCAATTTCTAGAAATTATTTTAAAAATACTGAAACTATTGTGAATTATTAAAAAATTAAAAAAAAAAAACTAAATTCTATTTGATTAAACTACTCAAGAATTCTAAGGATGACACTGAGACTTTAAAGGCTTGAAACTATTGCAATAGACCTGGATCATTCATTAAAATCAACGTTTCTAAGAACTAAATTCTATTTAAATAAACTGCTTTGAAATTTCTTTAAGGCCCTAATAGTTTAAAACCCTTAATGGTCTAATAAAGATTTACAGATTTAAATTACTTAAATCATGTTTTAGGAATTTCTGTAAATGAAACAAATTTTTCTAATCTGTATTAATTTCAGATAAATTTTCTTTTATAATAAAAAGGCAATAATTTATATTCTAAAAATTCAGTTAAATATGAAAATTTTAAAGAAATCTTTTTGGTTTTTCTGAATTGTTGTAAAAAAAGTTTCTCTATTTTGAAACTTTATATTCAGAAATGGTTCTTTCAAACATTTATGTTTAAAAGGCAAGAGGAAACAAACAAAACATTCAAACCTTTAAAGAATATGCCATATTTTAGAAACTTACAGGCTAAAGAATTCCAACTCAAACAAGATAAATGGAAAACTAAGTAAGCTTTTTTATACCTTAAATGATTTTTAGCCAAAATACAGGAATAAGATATAAAATGTCTGTTTAAGATGTCAACATATGAAACAAAATATTAAGTTCTTTTTGAAGATCTGAAATTTTAAAGTTGTCAACAAATTATACCTTAAAAATTTAGATAATTTCATAAAAAAAATATATAAAAAGACTTTACTGTACATATTGTAATAAAAAATACTTTTAAATTCAAGTACATATATGCTTAATTTGTTGCAATAATAACTTGAAATAACAATATTAAGCTTCAAAAGTAGATCCAAGTCTGATCATTACTATTGTGAATGATAGCAAACGTGATTTAGTTATTGAAAATAAATCAACATGGCCAGATTTGTTCATTACTATTGTGAGCAGGGCTGTGTATCTACAATAATCACTTAGTTCTTCATCATAAATACACTGTGAAAAATCCGATTTCCCGTTTTATTTTAAAACAAGTGTTTTTTAACTAAAGTCTTTAAGAAATTATATGTAAATAATAATTTCCTTTCTTTTTTTTTTGTTTAAAATTATAACCGTTTTGCGTAGAATTAGTTGGTTTTTTGTTTTTAATGATTTATGTATGTTTTAGGTAGAGTAGTTAGTTCATTTGTCATTAATGTTTTATATTGTTTTGCTATTAAGTTTACCAAGTTTAGAGTCCTTTTCGAAAAGACTAGTAAATCTTTTTCTTAACAAATATTAAGAAAAAGAACAAATTAAAAACACTTAACGCCCGCAGGCGTTCTTTCATGTGTTGGGAGTAAAATTTAAACCTTAGTTTTAAAAATTTTTAATTATAAAACCTATAAAAACGTTTTGAAATGAAAATTTGTATACGTAATTGCTTTTGTTAGGTTTTTTTTCAGTTATTTTTTTTTTGTGTTGTATTGTGTTATTCTGATTTAGCTCAGTGTATCTGTTCGTTTAGCAAATGCTTAAAAAAGGACTCTTTATGCTTTATGCAAAAGTGTGTTAAAAGAGTGTTTGTGTTCGTTTAAAAAAAGTGTTAATTTTAAAAAATACAATACATATGTATGTGTGTTTAAAAATTTTAAGAAAATTATTGTATACTTAAGTTTGTTGATATTATCATAGAGATCCGAATATTGAGTGTATATGTGGATGTATAGGAATAGCATGGGAGAGCGTGGGAGGAGGTCCTGTGGGTGGTGGATGAGCTGGCGGCGGTTGATTGTGAGCGTGCGTTGTATGACCCTGATGATGATGTGAAGAGGTTGCCGTTGCTGCTGCTGCCACGGCAGCCGCTGTAGGAGGCATACCGCCCACGGGCGGTAATGTTATCGAGAGTGTTACGGTTTGGGGTGCTTGGGCAGCGGAGCTGCTTGCATGCTGGGCTGCCTGTTGCTGGTGCTGTTGATGATGAGTGTGGGCTGCTGCGGCAGTTGTTGTACCACCGCCATTGCCAGGATTATTGCCACCACCACTACCTCCTGCCGACGACACAGTTGCTGTTGTTCCCGCATTTGGGGGATGTCACTGGGCCACTACTGAGGTGGCAGCATTTTGCTGCACCACCACCCCCGGCGCTACTGAATTGGCCACACTTACCGATACGGCTGGTTGTCCGGGACCGGCATGAGCTGCCTGTGGCTGTCCTTGAAAGGGATGCTGGAATGGTGGTCCGTAACATTGCGGAAAGTACAGTTCATTTTTCACCTGTGATCCTGTATTCGCTCCTCCACCTACCATTGAACGCGGTAGTATATTGTTTTTGTTTTCGCCCGGTTGAGTGACTGGATTGTTGTTATTGTTGTTTAGAAACTGTTGAGCAGCTGCATTTTTGGTCTCATTCATTAAATGATTGGCAGCGGCAGCAGCTGCTGCTGTAGCCACTGCGGCCGCTGAGTGTGTTGTATTGCTGTTGGTATTGTTGGCTCTTCGTGTCTTAGTGGCACTCGGGTTCATGTGGTTGTCAATGTGTTTGGTTACCTCGTTTTCGGTGGCGAAACGTCTACGGCAATTTGGCATGGGACAGCAGAAGGGACGATCACCCTGGAAAGAGTTTAGTTTGCAAAACAAAGACGTGATTAGAATAGTTAGCATAAAACAATGTATTAAGTGTTTGAAGAATCATATGAAATTATAGAAAGAATAAAAATTAATTTAGGTAGAAAACTTTTAAGACGCAAAAATAATCTTTAAAGAATTTTAAGTTGTTCTATTATAGTAAAGTATAACTTTAGTGCAGTTCTAGTTTTGGTTCAGGCTTTAGTTTGGGTTCTAAATCAGGTTCTTGTTCAGTTTAGACTCAAGTTGAGTTCATTTTCTAGTTCAGTTTAAGTTCAGTTCTGGTTTTAGTTTAGGTTCTAGTTCAGGTTCTATTTAGTTCAGTTCTAGTTCAGTTCAAGTCATAGTTGAGGTGAGTGTACAGTTCTAGTTCAGATTCTAGTTTTGGTTCAGTTCAGGTTCTTGTTCAGTTTAGGCTCAAGTTCACTTCAGTTTCTAGTTTAATTAGTTCCTCTACAGTTAAATCATCTTAGCAATAGATTGCAAATATTAAAGTTACATGAAGTGAAAGTTTCTTAAAATAAACTTTTTAATTCTACCACTACCTGGTGCGTTCTTGTATGTTGATCCAGTATGGCCTTCTGACGGAAATCTTTACCACATTGAGCACATTTATAAGGTTTCTCTCCGGTATGTATGCGAATATGCTAAAGAAAATATAAATTTTTTTTAAAAAATTCATTTCAAAATACACAAACATAACACCCATTAAATTGTACCTGATTCAATATGGTTCTCTGACGGAAGAAACGCGGACAGTAGAGACAGCCGAACGGTTTTTCATTGGTATGTATTCGTAAGTGTTGTGTCAAATGCGACTGCTGACGGAAACGTTTACCGCACTCGGGACAAGGATAAGGACGTGATTCGATATGTATGCAACCATGCTGTAGTAGTGTGGTCTTCTGTTTGAATTCCTTATCACAAATGGGGCAACGTACATACAGTGGCATATTAGCCGGACGGATGCCAATGTGTGACAGAACATCGGGTAAGATTTTTTGACCTATAAATTACAGAATAGAGCAAGCATAATAATGTTAATATCAGATACTGGCAGCTTTCTCAAAAGATAATAAAGGGCTTTTACCCACCTTTACCATCTTTAAAGTATGAAGGATAGTGTATACCACCATCTTGGCCACCTTGAGAGTCTTCATCGTGGTAACCATCACCGGCAATACCATTCTTGGTATCGTTTTCCTCTCCCGGAAACGGTACATCCTGCGGCCACAGCGTGGGATGGGGTCCATTCTTAAATATGAGATGCGGTGATACATCTAAGTGTTGAGAAATAAAATAAATAAATTAAATATTATTTCAGTTTAAGCTAAACATGGAGTTAAAAGATTGATTTCAAAGTCTAAGCTAAACTACTGAGTTAAGAAGAGTAGGAGAAACGGCAAAGTGCTTCAGCACTTTCCTTTTTAAGAGTTGTTTTTTTTGAGAAAAGATTTTTAATTAATTTAAATGAGAGCCATACAGTTAATTAAAAAATTTTGAAAGTTTTTGCCAGATTTTTCTTTACAAAAAAGATTTTCCAAAATAATGGCCTTAAAGGCGAAATTTTCGAAAGGTATTTGCAGAAATTTTGTTATTTTAAGGCGAACGAGTGTTTTCTTTTGGAGGCCTGTAAAGCCATTAGTTTTGGAAAATCAAGCCAATTCCTTGTTAACAAAGTGCTTTGTCTATCATTCTTTAATAAATTATTCAAATGAAACAAAAATTGAATTTTGAAATTTTTTTCTTTTTTGCCAAAAATTTGTTGCCCTAAACTGTAACTCTCGGGTTTTTTTTTGTTTGTTTTTGGTTTGATTTTGCAAAATTTCTGTTCTAATTTTCTTTTTTGTATTTTTCAAGAATTTATTCAAGAACTGTCGCTCGCCTTGGTGGGTTCGCACATGTTGATTAAGGATGGCCTTCTGGCGAAAGTGCTTGCCGCACTCGGGACACGCAAAGGGCTTCTCACCCGAATGGATGCGAACATGCTGGTTCAGTATCGCCCGCTGTCTAAAGCCCCGATTGCAGTAGCCACACGTAAACGGCTTCTCATTGGCGTGTATGCGTAAATGTTGCGTGAGATGCGACTGCTGGCGAAAGCGCTTGCCACACTCCGAACACGGATACGGCCGGGCATCTGTATGTATGCGATCATGCTGCAGCAGGGTGCTTTTCTGCTTGAAATCTTTGCCGCAGGTCAGGCATTTGAATAGCCTTAGATCACTGTGAGGTTTAGGAGGTTTATGACTGCCCGACGATGAATTATTATTGCTGCTAGAGGTGGGATGTCGTCCGCCGGTGCCATTGCTTGATGATGTATTGTGATTGGGGCCATTCTGCTGGTTATTGCTATTGGCCGAGCCATTCTGTCCGGGTAATAGTTCGGGCAATGAGTAGCCCTCTAAACCGTTCGAGGGACCATTGGCCGCACTTTGATCCATACTGCCGTTGAGACCCGGCAAGACGGGTTTGTTAAGATAGTGTAGGGGTGGGAAGCCGGGCGGTGCCATTAGAGCACCTTGGCCCGGATGTCGTGGTGCATAGTAGCCGGATAGTTCACCGTTTGTGGTAGGAAAATTGCTGTGATCGTTAGTTTGGCCATTTTGTTGTACGTGCGGATTGTTCCCCGCCGGATTGTCAGATGAGCCGCCAGCACTGCCGTTTTGCTGCTGATGCTGTTGGGGATCATTTGAGCTTTGGTTTGGATTCGATTGCTGGGTGGAGTTTTGATGTTGTAAACCAGATGCCTAAGAGAGCGAGAGAGAGAACATAAAATAAAGAAGATTAATGATTTATAAAGAACATAGTAAATAGAATAGAATTGAACTAGAGCAGAACTAGAGCTAAACTAGAACTGAAAAAAAAAAAAAAAACTTAAAAGAATTTGAAATTATTTAGCTGTAAATTTGTATAAAATAATTTTATTTTTTTCCTTTTTTTCCCCAAATTTACCTTTGCCCTCACCTGATTCATATTCACATCATCCTCATTGCTGCCATTCGCTCGCTGCTGCTGTTGTGGCGGGTAGGGACTAGTCGAGGGTGAACCTTGCTGCCGTACACCACCCCCGCCACCTGTCCCCCCGCCAGCATCACCACCGTTCTCTCGTACATGGGGGTCACCATTCGGCGAAGTCGGCTGTGGTCCATTGGCGGCCGCTGACTGGCCATTTGCCGCTAATTGCGCTGCTGCATTCTGCTGTTGCTGTTGTGCGCTTAAATGTGTTTGAGCCTGCTGCTGTATACCCGGATACATTTCGCTGCCCCATTGCGTGGCCGAGCCACCAATGGCTGCTGCATTTCTTTCGGCCTCTTGCGAGTCTTTATAGAGGACATAGGGCTGGCCCGTGTCCTGGGTAATGCAGTACATTATCTGACGCGGCACCTTAAGGCCGGCCGCTATGCAGGCCGCAAACGAGGCGGAGAAATTTATAGCCATTTTGTTGATGTTGCTATTGTTATTGCTTTTTGGTTTATGTCTAAGCTATATGTGTGATAATGATATTTTGTAAAAGGTTTAAGTATTTGCTAAATGTTTATGACTTTCTTTTTGCTATTGAACACACTGTCAGTGAGTTTGCATTTGCTTTCTTTATACTCTCAGCTTAATTGTCATTTTTGTGGTATGTAGTTTTTAATATTTCGATTGTTGTTTGTTGTATTGTAACTCCTCTTGTCTGAATTTCTCTGGTTACAGGGGTTTTTTATTATTATTCTTTATTCTTTTTTTTATATTTTTTATAAAAAACTTTATGTTTAATTTTATTTCCTTTCTTCTTAGTGTTTATTATGTTGTGTTTTTTTAATTGTTTATATTATTATTATTATTATTATTATTTTCTTATTGTTATTATTATTATTGTATGATAAAATATTTTTTCTCCAAAATATTTTTAGTTTTTTTTTGTTTTGTTAAATTTTGGGTTTTTCTCAAAATTTGTTTTTGCCGAGTGATGAATAGAAAATACTTTTCAGTTTTGCTCAATTACTGTTAAATATTGTTGTTGTTGTTTTTTTTTTTTTTGCCAACTGTAAATGAGAAGAGAAAATAATAAAATAATAGTGGTTAAATCTACATATGTTTCAAATATAACAATTTAATTTTAAAGTTTTACTATTTTGTTAATAAAATTTTCTTTAATTTAGTTTTTATTTTAAAATATTTGTTTGGTTAAAAGTGAATTTGATTGATTCGTTCATTGATTCGCTTCAAATTCACAGTCCGAATTTTATCCAGAAATCACAGATTTTAATATGCCAACTGCATTTTCTGCTGTAAGAAAAAAAAAACTAAAAATGTTTGTGTGTAGAGAATATGAATAAATAACAAAGAAATTAACCCCTTAAATGGGTGAAAAAGCTTTCAGGTAGATCGAATTAGGTTTGAAGCTAAACTTAGACTATAAAAAGATTTGCGATTGAGACTGAGGCTGATTAAAGTAGAGATACTTTTTTCAATAGCCTTTCTTTGACAGATCACGTGTGAGTCGTGTCATGCTGTCATGTTATTTTTGTTTAGTAGTGTTTGGCATTTCATAATGGAAAGACTTACGCCTGAACAACGTTTACAAAGCGTTCAACTTTATAACGAAAATTCACGTTCTGTGAGGAATGTGTTTCGTGCACTTTGCTCATCTTATGGTCAATATAATCGGCCTACTGAGCGTACTATTCGCAACACCATCACCCATTTTGAGACCCAGCATTCATTATTGGATAATATTTTTTTTAATATAATTAACAAACACAAACTGCGAAGCTTTTTGGCTTATTTGCAGAAAACACCCAGAGTCTTTGGCGGGAATCGAACCCGCTACCCTCTGATTAATAGTCCGACACACTATCACCTAGGCACCCTGAGAGTGAGCTGAGAGTGTACACAAAGATCGTGGAGAGTTGATTCGTCGTTATTGACTATTTGATGTGTGATATTGAAACTCGTAATTTCGACGACATTTGGTTTCAGCAAGACGGCGCCAATTCCCACAGATAGCATCAAGTAATGGATTTATTGAGAGAACACTTCGGTGAGCACATAATTTTACCTTTTGGGCCGGTCGATTGGCCACCAAGATCCTGTAATATTACACCGCTAGACTTTTTCATGTGGGGATATGTAAAGTCTAAAGATGTGCGACGTAGCAACGGCCAACATTTGATAGACATAATATTCAAAAAATAAACGTCAAAGAATGTTCTTCCAAATGATAATAAATATTCCCCATTAAATTTGAATTTTCTGTGTTTTTTTTTCTTTAAAGAAGTAGGGAACATTGAAATGGATCACGCTTTATATTGCACAAAGATCTGGAATTTAAGCTAAACATTGACACTATAAGGAACTATGATTGAAGGTGAAAATCAACAGAATGACTGTAGCTAAAATTGGTAAATGTAAGGAATTGATAGAGGCCGAAACTGGACAATTGATATTATTAAGAACCAAAATTGAAGCTAAAATTTGAAAATATAAAGATACACGATTGCAGCTAAAATTGGAAAATATAAAGATCCACGATTGAAGCTAAAATTTGATATTATGAAGAACCAAAATTAAAGCTAAAATTGGACAATATAAAGATCCACGATTGAAGCTAAAATTTGATATTATGTAGAACCAAGATTGAAGCTAAAATTTAACAATAATAAGACCCACGATTGGTGCTAAAATTGGACAATATAAAGATCTACGATTGAAGCTAAAATTGGAAAATAAAACGATCCACAATTGAACCTTAAATTGGAGATGGAAGTGATCTAGGATTGAAGCTGAGATTGATCAATGAAGAGATCTACGATTGAAGACCAAATTAGTTCATGAAGAGAAGCTTAAATTGGAGAAGAAAGTGATCTATGCTTGAAGCTGAAATTGAACAACGAAGAGATCTACGATTGAAGCTGAAATGGTACAACGAAGAGATCTACATGCGTTTAAACTTTAAAGCTAGAATTTAACAGTATAAACATCTAAGATAGAAAACTAAAATTGGTCAACAGAAAGAAGGTCTTTTACCGAAGCAGAATTTGGACAATAAAAAGAACTACTGTTGAAACTGCATTTGAACAAAATTTGACAGCATATAAAACTATGACTGAAGCCAGTATTGGCAATAAAAAGACCTGCAATTGGAACTAAAACTGAACACATGACAAAGATTTGTAATTGAAATTGTTCAAAGAAAAAACGATCTACGATCGAGGCTAACTTTGGCTCTGTACGGTGACCAAGCATTTAATGAGTGTTAAGGTCCAGCTCATTTGGAGGCATGGGAAGCATTCCAGGACATCGTTCACAACTTTTTGGGAAACTACAGAAGTCCTGATTACGCAGAGAAGATCGATACCTTACTGCAAAAATTCAATGCCATTGGTAAGCGTTGAGTGAAAACATGTATATCAAAAAGGCCGTTATGATTTAAAATTTATTCTTTTTAACCTTTAGGTTCAAATATGACACCTAAATTACACTTCTTATTCAGTCATTTGGATATTTTCCCCACCAACTTGGGCTCCGAAAGTGATGAACAAGGTGAAAGATTTCACCAAGAAATGGAAGAAATCAAGAGACGTTACAAAGGCTGGTGGGACGAACAAATGATGGCGGACTATTGTTGGTTCCTCATTCGCGAAGATCCATCCGAAAAAAACGTAAGAGTTCAAGTCGCTCGGCATTTTAATTTAAATTTTTTGAATTTACGCCGAATATAGTGTGTAAGCAATGAAGATGAAAATATTGTCGGTCCACAAAATCCTTAATAAAAACTATATTTTTCATCCGATTTTTTTCAAATTACGCTTAAAATGTTGGTAATTAAATAAACTATTTGGATAAAAAATAAAACATTCCAGATATTAACTGTAACGTAGAAAAAAAAATTAAATAAAAAAGAAAAATTTTGAAAAAAACGTAAAAAATAAGCAAATTTCGAACTTTGAGGTGCCATAACTCAGCTATTTCTTATCAGATAGAAATTTGCAGCATATCGGCGGAAAAGGCATTCGATTACCTTTCCAACGATATGCCATTCATCTCGATCGGGCTCTTCGGTTGGGCTCCACAAGGGTTTGAATGGGACCATACACCGAAAAACACAAAAGTACCGTTATCTAAAAAACGGTACTTAGAAAAAAAAAATTACAGCGTTTTTCGTGTTCAGGAGGTCCCAATTAACTTATCTAGGCAAGTGGCGTTCTTGGTATTTTTCCAAATTAAAAATTTGTAAACCAGTGTTATTGAATCTTAAATCAAGCAATATAACGATCAAAGATTGAAGCTAAAATTGTTTAATATAAAGGCCTTTAATTGAGGCTCAAATTGTTTAACACTAAGTTACTTTTTTTTATTCTTCTTTACACAGTTTGCAAAATCCAATTGCTTAAGCTAAACTTTACTGGCCATTTTAGGGTTAATATCAGTTTAATAACATAAAGGCAAAGGGTAACTCATCATCAAACAAAGAATTTATTTATACGAAATTTAACAACAGCAACAACAATAACAACTGCAGCAAAATGAACACAAACAAAAAAACACAATGAAATGAATATAAAATAAAATACTCTTCATAAAAATGTTGTAAGTATATATTGTTGAGATATTATATGGGGGCAAGATCAAGCTACGAGTTTTTTTTTTTTTTGTTTCATTCTTCTTTTTATACAAGTCTGAACACACAGAGATTTTATGGAAACCAACAATAGCAACAGCAACAACTAAAAGGCACACGAATCTAAGTATGGACTTAAACAGACAGTAAAGTCATGATCATCTGTTAAACGAAGTGTTCTTTCTGTTCTGTTTTTTCTTTAATTTTTGTTGAATTTTTTTTTTAATGGACTTTTATTTAAGGAGTGCCTGCCTGGTTTGGCCTGGCTGCCGCTGAGACTGTATTGCTTTAAAGACTTGTTTCTCTGTAGAATTGCTACACCACCCCCTCTACAGCTTTTGCAAGTGGTATGTGAGAGGGGAACTCCTTTGAATTTATTTAAGCCAACACTTTGACAATGTTTCATGCAATTTAAGAAATCGTTTTAAAATATTTTTGCCAATTTCGCTTTTGCTGTTTAATGCGGGATCAAGGTCTTTTTTTTTATTTTAATTTTATTGTTGATCATTTTTATTTTGTATTTTTTTTTTTTTTTTGCAACAAAAAAATTGAGTTTAAGTATTTTGTTTTATTTTTGTTATTTTTGCTTACAGTAGAGAACAATTATAATTTTTTGCCAATATACTCGTAGTATATAAATGTATATTTTTGCGAAATTTATATGAAGTCATTATGGTGATTTATTTTTTTACTAAAAAAAACTGTTTTTGCTATTAATTAAATGAAGAAAAACTGGCAAATACACAAAACTATAACTATTTTGTAAGTAAAATCTTAATTGAGTTCGTTAAAGGTAGCATACGGATCGAGTACAGTGGGGTTGAAGAGTAGCGACACATTTCAGCAAGAACGTAGCAGAAAAACATAGTAATAAATGGCAATGGCTAAATACTTCCGGTATCTTTAATGTTAGATCTGTAACTTCAGTCTTCTCTATTTGACATTTGTTTTGTCCCATATTATCAGTATTTTTATAGTCTTGTTTTAGCTGACCAGTTTTTGTTCATTTGTCTTTTGAACTTGTCATTTCATTCACACACGTCAATTCAATTTTCATACTTTCTCATGCAAATCAACACGCATGAAAGAAAAAAAAAAACAAAAGGAATTACGAAAATTGACTAGTACCGTCAAGTTTGTACCCCTTTTATTCTCCTTTCCCTTCTCACCCAGAAATACTTGCCTTGACGTGTCAGAATTGAAGAGTGTGTAAGCGAACTTATAATTCAGTCTGCTAATTATTATAAAATTGTTTAAACAAATATACATAAACATATTTATTCTTTTCATGCGATTATTCTTTATAAAATTAATCGAAATATTTGTTATTCGAAAATGATAATTTTAAAATTCGTCGAATCGGTAAGAAATTGTTCGATTATTCAAATCATCCTTATTCGTATCGCAAGTCTAGTATTTATATTGTTAAATTTTAGCTTCAATCTTGGGTCTTTATATTGTGCAATTTTATCTATAATCATGACACTTTATATTGTCCAATTTTAGTTTCATTATATAGACCAATTTTAGCTTTAAATGTGTCTAATTGTAGCTTTAATCGTGGCTCTTGATGTTGTCCAATTTTAGCATCAATCTGGGGTCTTTATATTGTCAATATTAGCTTCATTAGTGGCTCTTGTCCAATTTGCCAATTTTAGCTTCAATCGTGTCCAATTTTAGTTTCAATCTTGGCTCTTTATTTTGTCCAATATCAACTTTAATCATGGGTCTTTGCATTGTCCAATTTTAGTTTCATTAGTGGCTCTATATATTGACCAATTAAAGCTTTAAATGTGTCTATCTGGGATCTTTATAATGCCCAATTTTAGCTTCATTAGTGCCTCTTGTCCAATTGTAGCTTTAAACGTGTCCAATTTTAACTTCAATCTTTATACTGTCCAGTTTTGATTTTTTGGTCGTTATCTTGTCTTTATATTTTAAAATTTTTGTCCAGTTTTAGCTTCAGTCGTGGCTCTTTGTATTTTCCAATTTTAGCTTCAATCGTGTCCAGTTTTAGCTTCAATATTGACTCTTTACATTGTTAAATTTTTGTCCAATTTTAGTTTCAATTGTGAATTTTAATATTTTTTAATTTGTGGTTCTTGATATTATCCAATTTCAACTTCAAGCGTAGATCACTTTCGTCTCCAATTTAAACTTCTATAGTAGATCTCTTTATTGATCAATTTCAGCTTCGTTCGTAGATCATTTCCATTTCTAATTTAAGCTTCTGGCGTAGATCTCTTCATTGATCACTTTCAGTTTCAATCGTAGATCATTTCCATTTCTAATTTTAGCTTCAGGCGTAGATCTTTTCATTGACCAATTTCAGCTTCAACCGTAGATCAATTCATTCTCCAATTTCAGCTTCAAGCTTAGATCTGTTCATTGATCAATTTCAGCTTCAACCGTAGATCAATTCCATCTCCAATTTTAGCTTCAATAGTATTACTCTTCATGGACTAATTTTGTCTTCAATCCTAGATCACTTCATTGATCAATCTCAGCTTCAATCGTAGATCACTTCCATCTCCAATTTAAGGTTCAATTGTAGACCTCTTCATTGACCAATTTCAGCTTCTACCGTAGATCCATTCCATCTCCAATTTAAGCTTCAGTCGTAGATCTCTTCATTGTCCAATTTCAGCTTCAAGCATAGATCACTTTCGTCTCCTATTTAAGCTTCTCTTCATGAGAACTAATTTTGTCTTCAATCGTAGATCTCTTCATTGATAAATTTCAGTTTCAATCGAAGATCTCTTCATTGTCCAATTTCAGCTTCAAACGTAGATCTCTGCATTAATCAATTTTAGCTTCAATCGTAGATCACTACCATCTCCAATTTCAGTTTTAATAGTATTTCTCTTCATGGAATAGTTTTGTCTTCAATCCTAGATCTCTTCATTGATCCATCTCCATCTCCAATTTAAGGTTGAATTGTAGATCTCTTCATTGCTCTATTTAAGCTTCAATCGGCAATCTCCTTATTGATCAATTTTAGCTTCAATCATAAATATCTTCATTGTCCAATTTTTGCTTGAATCTCTTCATAGTCTAATTTTATCTTCAAACGTATTTAATTTTATCTTCTCCAGTTTCAGCTTTATTCTTGAATCTTTGCATTGTCCAACATTAACTTCATTCGTTGGTCTTTATACTGACCAATTAAATTTTTTTTTTAAATTTTCAAATATTTTTTTATCTTATTTCAAACTAATATTGGCGCCAAATAATGTTTATTATGTTTCCTTTTTTGTTTGTTTATTTTTTCAAAACAAAAAATCTCGAATTCGTTGCTTTTGTATAATAAACAATAAATTTGTTTGTCAGCTTCAATAATGTTGCGATTTCGTTTGGTGTATTTGTTTATAATTTTGCGATAAATCTTTTAGAAATAAACATTTATATTCTTATCAGTTTTATTTTTGTTGTTCTCTTATTTCTAGTGCCGTTCTTTTTAACAAATAATAAATAAATACAATAAGAATACAGAAAACAAACGAAACGAAGAAAAGCAAGTAAAAAAAAAAAGATTTTGGCAATTGCCGGTAAATTAACTTCAAGGTTATTTTAAATTATTTTATCAAACTATTGCAATATTACTTGTTATAGTATTAAAAAAAACAGTTGTTTATAGAAAGAAAAAACTAAAAAATTAAAGCATTTTTTGAATAAACTATTTGTGAATAGGAGGTATAATGGACTGTATAAAGATCTGCAATTGAAGCTAAAGTTGGACTGTATAAATCTATGACTGTGGGTAAAATATAAGTGTAAAAAGGTCAACGTATGCAGTTTAAATTGGACTGTATAAACATCTACAACTAAATCTATGACTGTAGGTAGAGTATAACAGTTTAAATTGGACTGTATAAAGATCTTTAACTGAAGCTAATGTTGTGCCATTTAAAGTTTCTATTAAAGTTCAAGCTGTAGGGTATTTCAAAGTCGTTAATATACAAGTTTATTAATTATTCAGGCACAAAAAAAATCTCTACTAAGTATTACTAATTTAAAATCTGGGCAAAGCTTTCCTAGGTAAAATGAGAAACAAAATATAAAAACTATAGGAAAAAAAACTCTACCCCAAAAAGTTCCCCTCATAGAACCAACATTAACCGGCAAACAAGTACGAGTACATACTTTTTGTAACAGCACACCAATAACCTTTAGAAATTTATGATAATTGTATAATATTGTATACTTTGTGTGTGTAGTTCTTTTATAACAAAAAAAAAAAAAAAATAAACACTTTGCCAAACCGCAAATAACAACTGAAAAAAACTTTACAAAATTTCGCACATTCTAATGAGTTTGAACAACAATATTCTTAGCGCGAAAAGCTAAAACTAAATTCACAAAATTCAAATGAATCATCGGTTTATTTTTTGTACCTACTGCTGCTGCTGCTGTCTGGCCAACAAACTATTTGCTGTATGCGTAATTATTAGAAGTTTGCAAAGGAAAATGTATTTAAATTTAAAATTAAAATTTGCAATAATGAGTCTTGTTAAAGGTAAATGTACTCGTACTCAAACATGTACTGTACAGAGACTGTTAGTGAAACACAACTATTTTTGGCTGCTGGTGCTTTTTTTTAATTAAATTTTAATTAGAGAATTTTAATTTTATATTAGAAGTGGCTGTATTTGTAAAATTGATCAAGACAGAAGCTGAAATTGGACTGTATAAAGTATGTATGATAGAAGGTAAAATTAGACTGTATAAAATACTATGAAAGAAGATAAAATTCGACTGTATTAAAAAGTATGAAAGAAGCTGAAATTGGACTGTATAAAACACTATAATAGAAGTTAAAATTGGACGGTATAAAATACTACGATATAAACTAAAAGTGGACTGTATACAATACTATGACATGCACTAAAAGTAGACTTTATACAACACTATGATAAAAGCTAAAATTGAACTGTATTAAACAGTATGAAAGAAGCTAAAATTGGACTGTATAAAACACTATAATAGAAGTTAAAATTGGACGGTATAAAATACTACGATATAAACTAAAAGTGGACTGTATACAATACTATGACATGCACTAAAAGTAGACTTTATACAACACTATGATAAAAGCTAAAATTGAACTGTATTAAACAGTATGAAAGAAGCTAAAATTGGACTGTATAAAACACTATGATAAAAGCTAAAATTGTAATGTATTAAAAACTAGTTTTGATACTATTTACAAAGCAATATAAACATCAGACGTGCTTATTTATACACAATAAACATAAGATTTTTTAAAATTCAACTTTAGCTTTCATTGTAGTCTTTAATACAGTACATTTTTAGAAGTTTATACAGTTAAAATTAAAGCTTCAATCCATGGCCTTCATACAGCCAATTTTAAGCTTAAATGGTAGATCTTTATACAGTAAAATTTTAGCTTCAATCATAAGTTTTTTTTTATATCCCAATTTTCGCTTCAATTATTGGTCTTTATATTATCCAATTCTATATTCAGTCAGAGTTCATTACACAGTCTAATAACAGCTGTAATTATGGGTCCTTATAGTGTAAAATTTTATCCTTAATAGTGAATTTTCATTATTAATGATGATGCACTAAGAGAAAAGTAATTTTTTTCAAAAGTGCTTCATTAGAAATATGACAAATTTCATTCTGCACATGAAAATGCTCGTTGGATTAATGAAATTTGCCATATTTATACTGAAGAACTTTTTATAAACGAATTATTTGTCTCTCAGTGTATTACTAAAGATTGTAGCTAAACTGAGACTGATTCTTTTTGCACTCAAATATTAGCTTTAATTGTGGTTGTTTATAAAGATTTTACACTTCAATCGCAGTTCCTTTTGATGTACAATATTAGTTTTAATCGTAGTTCCATCAATTACGTTTTTTTGTCCATTTTTAACTTCAGCCTAAATCGTTGTGCACTCCAATTTTAACGTCAATTGGCGGTCATTAGTTCTTTATATTGTCTAATCTTCCAATTGTTAAGTTTCGGCTTCTTATATTTTTAAAGCTCTTTATATTTTTAAATTTTGCCTTGTTTTTGGATCTGTCGTAGTTCTTTTTATTGCCGAATTTAAGCTTCAATTAGATATTTTCAAATTGTCTAATTTCAGCTTCAATCATGGATCTTTACATTGTCTAATTTTAGCTTAAATCGTGTCTCTTCATATTGACCAATTTCACTTTCAATCTTAGGTATTTCTATTGTTAAGGTTAAGCTGAAATGTAAGACTTTACATTGTTCAATTTTAACTTTAATTATTGATATTTTGATTGTCCAATTTTAACTTCAATCATTGATCTTTTCATTGTCAATAATGGGTCTCTATATTGTCCAATTTTAGCTACAATCATTGTTCGCTTTATTGTCCAATTTTAGCTTCCATCATTAATATTTCTGTTCTCCATTTTTAGCTTCAATCATTGATCGTTTTATTGTGCAATTTTAGCTTCAATCATTGATCGTTTTATTGTCCAACTTCAGCTTCAATCATTGATCGTTTTGGTCTCCATTTTTAGCTTCAATCATTGATCGTTTAATTGTACAATTTTAGCTTCCATCATTGATCGTTTTACTGTCCAATTTTAGCTTTAATCATGAGTCTCTATATTTACCAATTTTAGCTACAATCATTGATCAATTTATTGTCCAACTTCAGCTTCCATTACTTATCTTTTTGTTCTCCATTTTTAGCTTCAATCATGGGTCTCTATATTGTCCAATTTTACTTCAATCATTGTTTGTTTTATTGTCCAACTTCAGCTTCCATAATTAATATTTTGGTTCTTCATTTTTAGCTTCTATCATTGATCGTTTCACTGTCCAATTTTAGCTTTAATCATGAGTCTCTATATTGTCCAATTTCAGCTGCAATCATTGATCATTTTATTGTCCAACTTCAGCTTCCATTACTGATATTTTTGTTCTCCAATTTCAGCTTCAATTATGGGTATCTATATTATGCAAGTTTAACTTTAATCATTGATCTTTTTGTTCTCTTCAATTTTAACTTTAATCATTGATACTTTTATTGCCCAATTTTAGCTTCCATTTTAGATCTTTTAACAGTCCAATATAATCGTCGTAGTTCAGTTACTATACCGTTTAATTATACCTCTAATCGTGGACAAATGATGTAAAAAGGTTCAAAGGACCATTATTTTTAAATGCAGTAAAATTAATTAGATTTTTTCTATTACCTCACAATCATTATTTTCATTTTTTAATTAAAGTTTTTAAGATCTTCTCATTATACCTTTTAGCTCAATACTATTACATACTATTAAATATCTATAGTTTTTTTCATTTTGAAACTCCACCCACTTTTTGTGTTGATATTACGACTTGAATTACAACAGAATCTTGTTAAACGTTGCATTATTATGATTTTGTTTAAGGCACTTGGTTGTTGTAGCTGTTTTTGTTGCCACGCTTTAGTAACTCGAAAGCTGCTGTAAAGCAAAAGAAAAATTAAACAACAACAAAATTGAGCATTCGAGTGGCAGTTAAATGTGGCAACTAAAACTTAAAACACACTTCAAATCAACTTCCATTCATTTCATTTTATTATTATTATTTCATTAAAACAACTGCATAGAAAATACATACTTACATACAAAACTAAAGTACATTCATGGTAATAAGCCTTTAAATAAATAACTAAATGGCTGCTTTTGTAAAGCTAAAAGAAACCTAGAGTTTTTATTGGTGGAAAAGTTTTAGCAAACCAACAACTAACGTTTGTTTTCTGTAATATAAAACAAGATACAACGCCGTCGTCATTTACACAAATTTTTGCCCACATTTGAATTGAATTTTCCTGTACTTGTTGTATCTATAGCTCTGATACAAAAACTCAAATCGAAATGATGTGTATTTGTTACAAACAAACAAAAAAAAACAAACAAACAAGTGCAAAATTGCCACAAAAATATATTTAACTTTCACTAAATATTTTTATGATGACAAAACTAGATCATTTGGAGAGAAATAAGTTCAACCAACCAGCAGCAAAAAAAAAACCCAAATTAATAAATAACGACACAACAGAAAAACAATTTCACAAATTAACAAATAAATGCAAAAATAGCATCAACGAAATATCTTTAATAGAAAGAAAAAAGAAAATGGTTTAATTTTCTTCAAGTCATCAATAATAAAAAAAAAAAACACAGACTTGTCCTGGTTGAAGAGCTTGAATTTTTATCAGATGCTTGATGATGTGATTTTCTTGGCTCTGATCAGTTAAATAAATGTCTTCTTAAAATTTATGCCTGATATAATTTTTATTTTATTATCTAAAGATTTATGTGTTTAATGGCAGACAGTATATTGTACATATTAAGGGTATTCAAGTTAATAAAGAAAATTGTGAGAAAGATACAAATATAATAAAGTTTGGCTATTTCAAAGCGTAGAACCATGATTAAAGGTTTCATTAGTCTTGACTTTTTGTTGCTGTTCTGTTCCGTGTCGTTCTGTTGTTAAATTTTTGTAGTTAGTTTTTCCGTATAAACGTATCAGCTGTTTTAGATAAACAGACAGACAACGCATACCGCGAAAATAAACCAAAAAATACAAATCAAAGTTTTTTTATTGTACTAGAGAGGGGGCACGTTTATACATGGGGCACCTTTGAACTTTGTTGATAAAATCTCAGTTTAACATTTTTTCCGACCCTTAACCGAGTTTTTCACATGGCAACCTTGTTTCCTAGCAACGTTAACAACTTTTGCTAGTTTTTTCAGTCGTCGACCAAATGTAGTTGGGTGAACAAGTTTTCGCAGTGCCAAGAGTGTAAGAAGTATTCAGTGATCGTTTTCTGTCGTGAAAGAAATTTTATTGCAGTCCAAAATTCATTTCAAACAAAATTAAGTTAAGTTAAGTTAAGTTATTTGATATTTATGTAAAAAAAATATTTATTATAAATTTCCGTGAAATGGCATACCAGTTCAGGTTTGAACAAAGAAAAAGGGGGCACCTTTGAACATGTCAATTTATCAACCGAAGTACCAAACATTGTTGATTATCTCTTATTTTCTGAAAACGACGAATCCAATGCTGATCATAATGCTTTAAAGGAAAATGTAATGTCACGCGAAATCCGTCTTAATAATATTAAACCTATTTTTGATCTTAATTTTTTTTTATTTTTTAATCTTTATGTTTTTCTTAATAAATAAATCGAATTTATTATATATATAAAAAATATAACTGTTTATGTTATTTTTGGGTATAAGCGCTACAAGAAAAAATTGCCGTTCAAAACTGCCCCAGCCTAGTTCAAAGCTGCCCCGTCCATTAAAAAAACAAAAAAAATATACATCGAACTAAAAATAAGTTACTTGTAGACTTAAGCTAAAGTTTGAAAGCAAAAAGTGTTCTAAGGTGCCCTCCTCTCCCCTACAATATGTCATTACTAAAGTAATGAGTTTTTCGTCATCCATCGTTTATTTTTTATATTTTTATAACTTAAATAAATTCCAAAAAATTAAAAATTTTTGTAATAAACCAAAATTTTTTTTGTTTTGCGGATGTCAGCTGTTTTGTGCTGTCATTTACAATTACTTAGCAAATTTTTGTTATCAAGAGGTTCGTCCGCAACGGCACGGAAAGTAACAAAACAACTAACGACTTCTACACATTTTCTATTTAACAGAATCAAGTCAGCTGATTCGGAACGGGACAGAAAGTAAAGACTAATTCTGCCTTAAAGCTAAAATTGGACTGAAGAAAGAACCGCGATTGAAGCTAAATTGAACAATATAAAGACCCACGACTGGACAATTGGACAATAAAAAGACCTCAAATTGAAGCTAATATTGGACAATATAAAGAATCACGATTGAAGCTAAAATTGGACAATATTAAGACCTTCAATTGAAGCTAAAATTGGACAATACAAATACCTCCAATGGAAGCTAAAATAGGACCATATAAAGATTGGATTGGAAGCTTAAATTGGACAATATAAAGACCCACGATTGAAGCTAAACTAGGACCATATAAACAACCACGATTGAAGCTAAAACTCGAGTGAAGAATGAACTGCGATGGAAGCTTAAATTGGACAATCCAAAGACCTCCAAATGAAGCTAAAATTACACAATATAAAATGATACATGTGCCAAATTTTGAAAAATCCTATTCTTGAATTAAAAAATAATTTTTTTGATAGATATCCCACTCGCATCCCATTAAGCGATTATAAAGGCCTTAAAGTAAATTGTATAAGCTTTCTTTTGAGAAAAAAGGGCAAAAATTGAAAAAAATTAAAAAATATTAAAAAAAAAAAAAAAAAATTAAAAAGAAAAATTTTTTAAAATTAAAAAAAAATATTTTTGAAATGTTTGAAGAAATAGCTATCTAAAGTCCTTTGGACCAATAGGTAAAAATTTACACTCATTTTAAAAAAACCCTGTATGACCAAAATTTACCAAAATTTCCAACTTTGACCCCCTCTAACTCCGGTACTTCTGGACTGATAGAGCTGAAAATTTGTATCCCTACCTTGGTGGGAATTTCATCCAAATCGATTTTTAACATTGGGTCACTTGACGTGAAATTCACCATATATAAAAACTTGCAAAAAACTTTTGTAAAAAAACAATATAAAGAAAACTTTAAAATTAATTATGTTTGCGTTGCTTTATTTGACTTGACAAATAGACAAATTAGATCATGGTGTAACTATACAAGGTGAGTACAGTAGCACAGCTGACTGACTTTGTATGCAATTTACTTATGCCAAAAGTAATACTTTTTCAAGTGTTTGTGACAGTAGTACTTTATTTTACACAAACAAAATGCGTGTTGATTCTGTATTGTGTTGTATTTGTTGCACTCACATTGTATAATTACACCATGAATTAGATATATTTTATATCATTAAATAAGAAAATAGTGTCTTTTGTTCAAAATTGAAAACAAAATTTCAAAAACTAACACCAACAGTTTTTAAGTTTTTCTCCAAAATGTATGATTTTTACTAATAACGAATGTAGGGTGCTTGTCTGAAAAAATTATAAAATTTTTTTTAAAAGCTTTCTTAAAGTTTACTCTTACAAAAGTTTAATTTTTATAAATTTAGTTTAATAAACTTAGGATTTTTTGCAACTTACCTTTTTAATTTAATTTATAATCGTTTGATTTGATTTAGTTAATCCGAAAGTGTTCAAAGAAAATGTTTACTGAAAAGATAAAAACAAGAAAAACATGAATATGAATTATAACAAAATGCAGTTATTAATAAGATTATACAAATATGAAACAATTTATTAAATAAAATTTATTTATTTAGTTGAAAACATTCGCAAATCATGAAACGCTACTCAGTATAATTAGGAAAATGTTGCCCTAACCCCATAATATGTTGCACTTTATTCAGAAAACCACACAGTAAGGGCAAAAGGTTGGCAAACAAAAGCACAGAATTTAGAATTTTTTTGCACTCATTAAAGCAAATTGAAGCCTGTTATCAGAAAACATCTCAAAAGTGTTGGAATGTTAACAAAAGTGCAACATTTTTGTTTAAAAATTGCCAACACGTTTATTTTATATGACAGCAATATATAATAACAAAAGACTTAACAAAATTGTCTGATACCTTAATAACCATTATTAAACATTTTAATTCACAAATATAAACATTACTTAAATCTAATTTATTATGCGAATCCTCTAAAAAAACATTTATACATACATATATTTATTTTTATTTTATTTGTATTTAAAAAACCCCAGCAAAATCTTTAATAAACTTTTGTTTACCATAAACACCGAAAAAAAAATTCAAATAAATTGCATTTATAATAAATTTAATTGAAATAAAGAATATTACATAATTTCATTTATTGTTGTTATATTATTTGCTGCCTTTTCATTTCGAGCCCAAAAATATCTCATTGCAATATTTATTTATTTATTTAGTACAGCAACAAAAAAAAAAGTTCATTTAATAACAGATAATAATTATTTATATACTTTTTTTGTTATTATTAATAATAATTTAAAAATGCATACGTTTATTTACTCTTAAATTAAACAACAAATGAATAATAATGAAAAATTAAATTAAAAGAACCACCAAAAACAAACGAATAATAAAAATGAAAACAACAAATAAAAAACATTATTTCGAAATTAAGTTGATTGAACGTAAAGGTAATGCAATTATGTTTATCAAAATATGTAAACTCAAACATATCAAGCAACATAAAAACAAATTATACACAGAGAGAAAATAAATTAGTGAACTGATAGGGAACAGAACTAAGAACAGAACTGGAATAGAAATAGAACCGAACTAGAACAGAGCCAGAACAGTAGTGGAATTCTGTAACTTATTTTAACAACACTTGTCATTGTTAAAAAACTAAACAACTGATTAAGCGATTTTGCTATTCTCGAACTTATTTAGCAACACTTGTTATTGTTTGCAATCAGCTGAGTTGTTAATTTTTTTTTTTTTTGTATTCCTTTTAAGGCCCAACTATAATGTGCATATGCTAGCTTAAGCAAACGTGCGAACACATATAAATTGTATGTGGCAAACTATAATGTACTTAACGAAACTTTTCGTTAAGTTTTTCAACTGTCATTTGCTTAAGCAAAAAGCGAAACTGATCGCACATTCTGTACGGAATCAGCTGGTTGTTGTTGTTTGTTTGTGTTTTGAAGAAAATAGAGAAAGAAGAAAATACCTATATTTATTTTAAATTTAATAGAAAATGCGGAAAAAATAAGTGCCTTTACAATAAAAGGGACCCTTTTTATTTTAACAAAAATGTCTTTCTGTCGCGGTTTATTTCTCTGACAGAACAAGAGCGTCTTCTTCTTTTACAATGTAGTTCACTTATTTCTTTTAATGTGCACAGGCCTTCAAGCGCTAACTTTAATATTTTTATATTATTTAAATTTTTCAGTTTTTTCATGGTTTTGTCTCCATTTTTGCAAACACAATACGAAAATTAACAAAACATATGTAAACGTTTATTATTATTTACAATGTAGTGCTGCCACAGCTGTACATTTTAGTACTTTTGCCGATAAATTTAAAAAAAAAGGAAAAATTATGCGTTTCGGGTACGAAGTTTTCTTTTAATTATAAAATAATATAATAATCTTTATAAAATATAGTCATTTAATGGGTTTTTGTTAAAATAAAAACATTTTTTTTAAACATAAATGAGCAACTGTGGACAAAAAGTTGCAAAGTCATTGTAGCCACCTGAAAGTTAACTCTGAACTAGTTATGCATTTGACAGCCTTTTCGTTAACTTTTGCAATTTGCTTATGCATATTATAGTTGGGCCTTTAGCTCTTTTTGTTTATTTTAACAGAGGTGCCACATAGTGCCAAATTGTAACAATATTTTTAACTTTAAGTTACAGAATCGCATAATCGTTACTGCAAACGACAAAATGAGTCGACAAGAAAACAATTCTTGCTATTGTTAAAAGTTACAGAATTCCACTACAGAACTATAACTGAAATACGACAGAGCTAGAACCAGAACCTAGATTATACAGAGAGAGAAAGGAAATTGGACAACATAAAGACCCAAGATTGAAGCTAGAATTAGACAGAAGAATAAGTCACAATTCAAGCTAAAATTTGACTGAATAAAGACCCAAGAGTGAAGCTTAAATTGAAGGTACAATTGGTCTAAAGAAAGAATCACAATTAAAGCTAAAATTTGACTGAATAAAGACTCAAGATTGAAGACTAAATTGAAGCAAAAATTGGACTGAAGAATGAATCATAATTGAAGCTAAAATTGGCCTGAATAAAGAACCAAGATTTACCCCCTGGCCCACGATGTCGAACGATAAGGTTCGCTTAGATAAGACTTAAGACACAAACTTGATTGTGGAATAAACAAACTTGATTGAGTAAAAAATAGATACGATAAAAAGTTTGCGTCTTAAGTCATATCTAAGCGAACGTTATCGTTCGACATCGTGGGCCAGGGGGTTAAGCTTAAATTGAAGGTACAATTGGTCTGAAGAAAGAATCACAATTGAAGCTAAAATTGGACTGAATAAAGACCCAAGATTGAAGACTAAATTGAAGCAAAATTTTGACTGAAAAATGAATCATAACTGTAGCTAAAATTGGCCTGAATAAAGAAACAAGATTAAAGCTTAAATTGACTAAAGAATGCATCACAATTGAAGTTTAATTTAACTACTACTTTTTTACAAGTTTAATTTAACTACTGAATAAAGACGCTTAAATTGAAGCTGAAGAAAAAATCTCGAGTAAATCGAAAATTGGTTTAAAGAAAAAAAAAAACAATATAAAAACCCAAGATTGAAACTAAAATTTAAACTAAAAATAAACTGAAGAAAGACCCAAGATTGAAGCTAAAAGTCGAAGCTGTAGAAAAAAACACAATATTTAAGTTTAAATTGAATTGCAGAAAGAACAACGATTGAACTAAAGCAGCAAACAAGATTGAAGCTCCAATTAGACTGAAGAAAAACTCACGACTGAAACTAAAATTGCTGTGAAGTAAAAAAAAAACAACAGTTGACTTGTAAAGACCCAAGATTGAAGCTGAAATTAAAGCTAAAAAGAGACTAAAGAAAGACCCAAGATTGAAGCTAAAATTGGACTGAAGAATGACCAGGATTTATGTTAACATTAATCTAAAAAAAATGATCAAGATTGAAGCTAAAAGTCAATTGTAAACTACGATTGCAGCTAAAATTTGACTGTAGAAAGAACCAAGATTACAGCTTCAATTTGTTTGAAGAAATAACCTCGATTGAAGCTATATTTTTAAACTGATGAAAGAACCACGAACAGAACTAACAACAGAAAAAAGTATCGATCTTTAGTCGAGTCAACGAAGTGCATCCGCCCGGCTGTCTAAACGTTTGACAACCAGCCATGTCTATGTAAAGCTTGTGTGCAGAGTGCAGATCACAATCTTGAAGACATTTCGATAAAAATTAGCATAAGAACAAAGGCGGTTGTAATTAAATTTGGTTCTAATCGGTCCATTACATTACCTAGCCCCTATAAAAATTTCCTCCTGAAAAAGGTTTATCGGTCATAAATGCTTAATTTATAGACGTATCCAAACAAATTTCATCACAAATAACTTGTGCATGAAGCCTTATCACACCCAGAAATTTTGTGCCGATAGGTCCATAACTGATCATAGCTCCCATATGTAATCTACATACTTTTCAAAAATACAGAAATAATGACACCTAATTTTATAACAGTCGGTCCAAAATTAGTCAAAGCTCCCACATAAGACCCACTTCTGAAAATCACTTTAAAGAGCATAATTCTTCTAAAAATGTTGGTATCCAAATAATATTTAATACAAATATGTTTCATATTTACACAAATCATTCGGCCCAAGTTTATGATGATCAGACCATAATTAGTCATAGCTTCCATATGTCCCGTTTCTGAAAATCTCTTTAACGACCATAAATCTTTTAAAAATTTGTTTGAAGTTTAGTTGAACCCCGTTTATTTTAATTTGATTCTTAGAACATTCCTTAATTAATTTGATAACGTGGTTTTATTAAACGAAATTTAAACTTATTTAAAGTTTAGTTAAACCCTGTTTATTTTAATTTGAGCATTAATGAGAGCATTCCTTAGTTAATGTGATTACATGGTTTTATTAAACGAAATTAAAACTTATTTAAAGTTTAGTAACACCCCGTTTATTTTATTTTAATTTGATTCTTAGAAGATTCTTTAGTTAATTTGATAACATGGTTTTATTAAACGAAATTAGAACTTGTTTAAAGTTTAGTTAAACCCCGTTCATTTTAATTTGATTCTTAGAAGACTTAGTTAATTTAATAACATGGTTTTATTAAACGAAATTAAAACTTGTTTGAAGTTTAGTTAAACCCTGTTTATTTTAATTTGAGCATTAATGAGAGCATTCCTTAGTTAATGTGATTACATGGTTTTATTAAACGAAATTAAAACTTATTTAAAGTTTAGTTAAACTCCGTTTATTTTAATTTGATTCTCAGAACATTCCTTAGTTAATTTGGTTATATGGTTTTATTAAATGCAATTAAAACTTATTTGAATTTTAGTTAAACCTCGTTTATTTAAACCATTAGATTGGTTTAAAAAAAAATTTTTTTCTTAAATTATTTTGTGGTTTTTTTTTTAGCAAAATTTTGTTCAATTACAATATAAAGGTTTCTTTTAAAGTTAAATAAATTTTGCATTTGTAAGCAAGTTTTAAAATATGTACCTACATTTGTGTTTTACTCAAAAATCATGTTGTAGTTGCTTTTAGTGTCAGCCACAGTGACGTGTTACATGTCAAATTTTAAAATTATTTTTTTTTGTTGTTGTGTTGTTGTTATTTTTTTGTTTTTTGTATTTTTAATTTGCTTAACACATAAATAATAAAAACGACAAAAAATTTTTTTGCAAACATTTTGTCATGGTACAAAAATACTTTTTATTTTTACACTTAACAAAAAATATTTTAGTTTTTCTTTAAAAGAAGCTAGTCATTTTACTTTCCTTATTTAACAGGCTTTTATATAAAATTTGTTATTTGTTTATATGTATGTATTTTTTGTTAAATTTTCATTTCTTTTCAACTTGTAAACTTTTTTTCTTTTAGTTATTATGACGTCTTTTTAATGTACTAGACATGTTTGGTATTTTTTTTTGCTGTTTCACTATGGCGATTACGTTTTGACTTTATATCATTTTTTCAGCTTTATTTTTACCGGCAAAAATACAATAACAAAAATTTATTGTTATTTTTGTTGCTGTTTGATTTTCTAGTTAGTTAAAATACTATATACACAAAAACAAAAAATACATATTGCGAAAAAAAGTGCTGCTGTACGAGTATAGATTTACTTTTTTCTTCTATTCTATTTGTTTAAACGATTTGTTGTGATTTTTATTTTTACTACCCCACTTGCGCGTTTCAAACAAATTTCGTTTTTTTTTACACAATATATTTTGTATTTTCGCTCACTTTATCATAAGCAAAATTAAAACAACAAAATTTATAAAAATTCTTACACCACACGAGTTCACTGCAAAAAAAAAAAGCGAAAACCCAGCCAGCGTAATACACATCCCTGCATCGTTTGGGGTTATGTTCTATTCACTTTTGTTCTTTTCTGTTCCGTCCGTACGTACGCCAAAAAAAAAATATATATATGTAGATATCAAGACACACCGTCATCGACGACGAGCAACACAAAAAAAGTATGTATCTCTATCGAAAAAGTTCACAACAAACACTGAACTATACAATTTAAGTTGTTGTGCAAAATATTTGCAAAATTGTTATTTTCTTATAGCCCCCCATCTATACACATGTTATTGCTGTTGTTGTTGTTGTTGCTAAAAAAATTTTGCACATATTAACAAAATTTCATATGTACTCATTGTACTCTCTCACAACAGTAATTTGCTCTAAAACACTCACCAAATCATTGATTTAATTTTTTTTTGTTTGTAGTATAGTAATGTAAGCAGCGTTGCCGTTTTTGGTTATTTCTAACCAAAATTGGTTATTTTTTTTCGCAATGTGTACATGTGTAGATTTTTTCTGTTTTGGTTATTTTTTTTACTGAAAATATTTACTATGTGAATTTAAATTTTGGGATAAAATTTCAACATACAAAAATGGCCTAAACGAAAATTGTTTTAAAAAACTTGTAAATTTCGTACAAAATTTATTGACATTACCCCACAGTTCCGCTGCAGCTGAAAGAACAGTTTCTCAGCTTAGTTTGATAAAAACAAAATTTAGGACAAAACAAATAAAGACAATTAGTAATATATTGCAAGCAAAAGAATTGTGCAAAAATCAACAAAATGCCCATTTTGTTTGGTCTGCCAAAGACAAATTTTAAAATTCAAGCTGTGACATTTTAAGTAAAAGTGATCTCCATATTTATTGTAATATAGTTACATGTTTTTTAGTATTTAAGAGAGTAACTTTCTAGTTCCCTATTTTATTGGCAATGAAAAATTTTTTGTTTTTATTATATACTTTTTATATTTGTTTAAGACATTAAAAATTAATAATTAAACTTGCAAAACTTAATGTAAAGTATTGGAATTTTAAATTTTACAAATTGTAGCATTAGCTTATGTTTCTTTGCATTACTTTTTGCAAAATATGACGCTTAGTTTTTTAAAAAAATTATTTTTTAGTATTAGGAGTTGTGTTGTAAAATACGTTGTTTTATGTTTTTTTTTTGTTACCTTAAAGTACAAATTATAGTTAAAATTACAAAAAATAAATAAATAGTACATGCATTTAAATTTGGTTATTTTTTTGTTAATTTGGTTATTTTTTTCATAAATGTTGGTTACAAAAAATTTTTTTTCGTGGCAACACTGAATGTAAGTACAAACATATGTGCTCCCCATTTTGTAAACATTCATAAGCACAGAAAAATACTCTTACTCTCACACATACTTAGAAACTATTTCGATGGCAGTGTTTTAGCAGAGAAGGCTGCCAGATGATTTTTAAAGAAAAGGCGGCAAATTGAAAGAAAAATACTTCTTAAAAGTGCCTAAATTTTATAATACAAATGTATTAGATAGACAAATGCTTAGATTGCTATATAGACAAATACATAGTTAAAGCGATAAATAAAGAGTTTTTCCACAAAAATTCTGTTTTTCAAAACAAAAGAAAACAAAGAATTTATATGTTTATATGTATGAGAATCCTTAACATCATAAAAGTGTAATTTAGTTGTTTCTAAAAACAAATTATTTTTGCAATAATTTAATTGTTTCTGAGGCTGTTTGCGGCAAGCATCGTCCTGTTGACATCACATGTCAGTATTATCATATTGTAAAATTTATGATAACATCTCACGATAGTGTAATTTCTTTACCGTAACTGCTTTTTTAGCCGGCATTAGGTCTGATTTTCAAAAGTATAAAGCGACAGTTTTGCTTGATGTCATATTCAGAGAACTGCAAATAAGTTTCTTTTAAAAAAACTACTTTTCTAGAAAAATTAGCGCCTTGTTCTTGAACGTATTCAGCGAATCGAAAGCGAAAGCGAATAGTCGGCAGGCTTGAATTTATGCGTCAGTTCTGTTCTAGTTATGTTCTAGTTCTGTTCTTTTCTACTTCTGTTCTAGTCATGGCTCCGTTCTAGTTCTGTTTTAATTTATTTATTTTTTTATTTTATTTATCAATTACTGGCGATTCTGGACCATTTATTTCAATTATTTGTAATGAATTAAAACAAATAGCTGGCATCCTTTCTAAATCTTTTGATTAAGTAAATGTATTCGTAAATTACTCTCATTAGTTCTAAACTCTCCCACTCTCTCTCAACAATATTTGGGGGCAGCATTGTCAACTTGGTGTGTTTCGCACCATTTTTGGTGCTTTTTTAAATTTTTGATGCGAAAAATTCTTTAGTTAGTGCACGGTGCGCTTTTTAATTTTTGGTGGCACAAAGCAAATTCAACACAACTTTTTGTTTCAGTGTGAGAAAAAATCTTTCTACAATAAAATACACCTGTTTGAGTACCATTTCATTCAACACTGCAAATTTTTTTTTTGTGTATTTCGGTGCGTTTTTTAATTTGTTCAAAAATGTGATGAAATCTTTATTTTTACTAAGTTTTAATTGCAGTTTTTTAATAATTCATAAGTCATGAAATCTATACGATGAAAAAAATTATTTTAAATACGAATGTATGATAAATGAAATCAAATTCTTCAAAAATCTTTGTTTGAAAATCAAATTAACATTTTAAGCATGTAAATAAAAATTCTTGTATAACCTGATGGTTTGGTCTACTGAACTGTAGACGAACAACCAGGGTTAGAGTACCAGTGGAATCCTAACAAATTTTATTGGAAAAAAGCAACCAGAAAACAAAAATATATTAAAAAAAAGTGCAAATATGTACTGAAATTAGCTTCTTTACCAATTAGTACTTTAGTTCCGAATATCATATTGTGAGTTAAGTTTTGAGCGGTTAAATGCTTATTTTATCTTTATTAGCTCATTTATTAAAAAAAGGATTTTACTATTATTACTTTTACTAATAATCGTTGATAAAAAGTTTTTTATAGAATTTATGATATTAAAAAATTTCAAATTAATTCAATAAATATTTGAAACAAAAACGAAATTCTTAACTTGGTGCGTTTTTTTTGTAAATGGTGCGCTTTTTTCTCCATTTTGGTGCGTTTTGAAATTTCAAAGTTGGCAACGCTGTTTGGGGGGATTGAGAGTTAATCCATCACTATCATTTTAAGATTATTTAGGCTCTTTTTTTGCGCCAGTAATACATTAAGAGCATAAATAAGTAATATTTTCTAAAAATCTCCAAAATACACATTTCTTCTCTATTCTATAATTGAACATTACTCTGGGTTGTTGTTGCTGTTGTTGTTGCTGAATTCTCTATACAACCAAAAAAAAAAAAACATGCATTTGCACTTTACTTTCATACATTGTTGGCTTTTACATCGAATTGTGGAAGTGTTGGTATGCATGTATGTATGCATGTATGTTTTTTTGTCTTAGTATATAAAAGTAGTCTCCCCCATGCCATTAATTGTTAACCCAGTCAATAATATATTGTAGTTTTTGTTTTTAAGGTGCTATTGAAAATTGTATTATTTAGTAAGAGTTTGTGTAAAGATTTAAAGATTTGGTTTTTGGTTGGTAAGTGTTTTGTTTTTTGCGTTTGAAATTTTTTGTATTTTATTGATTTTTTTTTTTTTTTTTGAGGGTGGAAGGAAATAATTAAATTTTTATATAATTAAATATGGGTTTATGTAAGTTTGGTAATTAGAGATTATATTACAAGGTATTAAAGGGGAGTAAAGAGATTTGTAGCAGTAAAATATTGAAAACAATGAGAAAGGGTGTTTATACTCACTGTTTTGAAAATTAAAAATTGTGTTAAGGAAATATTACTAGAAAAGTAAATCTAATTAAAGTGATTTTTTTCTGCTTGAGGTAGGTTAGAATTTTAGTTATAAGCTTAAGGGAAATTAAAATATTTGTTTTAGAAATAGATATAATGGTTGTGAGGCATGTAAAATGGTATTTTAAATTGGCTTAATAAAAAAATCCTTAAATAGTCAAATATTTTGCCATTAATATAATTAAACTATCGAAATGCCAACAGCTAAATCCAGCTGTAAAGTAAAATGATTATACTCTCAGCAATATAAATGTTGATTCAAGTTACCAAGCAACGTAAGTTAATTTTGAAAATATTTTTGTTTTTTAATCTTTCATAAGTTTTTAAATTTGTTTTATAAATTTTAAACAAATCTACTGATAGTATTCTATAATCTGTTCTTAACATTTATGTTGAATATTCCATTGCTCTATTTATGTTGGTTTCCATTGAAAATTGCCATTTTATAAAATTACTCCAAATTAATATCAATCATACGCACCTAAGAACAATTTTACAAATTTTAAATTTTCTTTAAAACTGTTGAAGATTTTTAAAGTTTGAGCAAAGTTCAAAAATATGTAAAGTATTTTTATTGTTTGGCAATTCAAAATAAAATTAAATGTTAAATGCTGGGAGTGCCAGTAAAAATTTCGACATCGTGAAATAGGCCATTAAACTGATTTGGTTTGTAATATATTAAAGTTATTGACACGATTTTGTTAATTTTTTTAAAGTTTTTCGTATTTTCTAGTTGAAATATCCATTCTTTTCTTAAGTGTTATATTTAAAATTTGTTGCTTTTGTTGTCTTTGGTTGTAACAATATCTTTAACCCATATACTCAACAAAATCATGTTTAATTCATTATCCTTGTTAACAATAAATAAAATAAGAACTAAAATACTTCCCTTTATTAAAATATACAAAATTAAAACAAAGTCGTTAAAATATGCATTTGCTGAGTAACCCAGCAGCTCTGGGTAACTGTCACAAACAAATTTTGAAAATATTTTTTTTTTTAAATTTTGTAAAATATCATTCATAAGTTTTTAAAAGTGTTTTGTAAATGTTAAAGAAATTTACAGAAAATATTCATCTAAGTGTTGTTAACAACATACATTGCTTCATTCCTGTATTTAAGTTGGTTCTCGGTGAAAATTAGGTTTTTGTAAAACTACTGCAATTTAATATTAATCATACGCTCCTTAGAACAATTTTACAAACTTTGAATTTTCTTTACAACTGTTAAAGATTTTAAAGATTTTGTTAACTTGTGTCTTTTAAGTGATTAAAAATTTAAAATGTTCCGATTTTTTAAATTTTATTGAAAATTTAAAGGTTTTTTTTGAAATTATTTGAAAAATACTTTAAATATTTTTTTAAATTTTTTTGTCAACTTTAAAAAAATCTTTTAATGATAATCTTTGATTAGTTTTTAACATTTATGTAGAACATTTCATTGCTATATTTGACTTGCTTGCAGGTGAAAAGATAGTTTTTCAAAATTACTTTAAATTAATATCAATCATACGCTCCTAAGAACAATTTTAAAAATTTTTAATTTTCTTTAAAACTGTAAAAGATTTTAAAATTTTTGTAAAAGTATATGAAAGACAAAAGTCTTTTAAGTGTTTGTTGATTTAAAATGAGATTGGAATTTAATTAGCAACACAGCTGGAAGTATTAGACAAAAGAACTGCATAATTTATTTTTTTAAATTTTATTTTTTAAACAACAAACTTATTATTTTCATTAAAAAAAAAGATTAATGATAATACATATTATAGTTATGTAAATTAAAGTTTTGAAGAAATGGGTTAACAGTAATTAATTTTGAAAATATTTTTTGATTTGGGAAAATTTTGTAAACATTTATTCATAAGTTTTTAAATTTATTCTATAAATGTTAAACTAAACTACTGATAATATACCTTAATCTGTTGTTATTATTTATGTAGAACATTTCATAGCTCTATTTTTGTTGGTTCCTAGTGAAAATTGCCAATTTATAAAATTAATACAAATTAATATTAATCATACGCTCCCCTGAACAATTTGAGAAATTTTTAATTTTCTTTAAAACTGTTAGAGATATTAAAACTTTTGCTAAAGTACAGACATAAGTATAGAGCTCTTAATTATATAGAAATTAAAAAAAATTATAGCTTCACTTTCAACAGAGGTGGGAGTGCTAGAAAAAAAACACGAAAATTATTTTAATTTCTTAAGTATAGTAAAATGTTAATGAAATGCATATTTTAATGATATTTTGCTGCAAAAACTGTGGGGCAACTTCTTATTGTATGTCTGTCGGTATTAAGTGTCTAAAGTAGAGAAAATCGGGGGAAAATCAGCAGAAAAACAAAAAAAAATAAAAGATTTATAAATGAAGAACAAGTTAGTTAGTTGCATGATGTAAACGAATTTGTTGTTTCTGTCTAACACAGAAAACGTGAATCCTGGCAAAACATAAGAAAAAAACCCAAAACCAAACGAAATTCAAAACGTGTGCAAAGTTTGAGCTGAATATTTGTTGTTTTTTTTGCAGTTTATTTTTTTTTAATAAAGTTTTGTTGTAGTATTTTGTTCGTGTTATTTTATGTTTTTGAAGTAGACAGTCAGTTTTTTTCTGCACTTTATTTGCAATTTTAGTTGGGATTTTTTTCCAATTTTTTTTTTTTTTGAAACAAAATTTTGCATGAAAGTGAAAAGTTTGTATAGGAAAAAAAGCAATAAAATAGAGGAAATCAAAATAAAAACTATAACGACGACTAATAGTAGTAAGTGTAGTAAGGGTATGTCTGTATATGCAAAATACTAGCATATATAACAGAGTTTCTGTACAGTATACAAAATTTACACAACACAGAAAACAACAACAAAATTGTGTATATTGTTGTATTTAGTTGGAAATTCCTCAAAAAAAAAATAAACAAGCAAAAATAGTATAGAAAATCCTACGGTAGACGGTTTTAAACACACGTTACAATAGTTTGTAGTTGTTTTTTTTTTAGGTAAATTTATTTATTTTTCTAGTCTTCTGTCTGCGGGGTTGAGTTTATAAAGTGAAACTGCGTAAAATGTAAAGTTTTTTTTTTCTAGTGTATTTACTAAAAGTAAACATGCAGAGTATAACAAAACAAACTGGGATTCTAGTAGCTTTAACAAAAGCAAAATAAAATATAAAACTACAAATACTTGGAAAAAAAAAAACAACGACTGAAAAACTTTTACAGACACCGACGAGACGTTGAGAGCTTAAAACAGGTTAAAAATTTGTGTGCGAAAAAGAAAGGAAACTTTAATAAAAATCCTTTGTTTCTTTAGTTGGAAAAAGGAAGTCTTTTAACAATTAGTTTAGTTAAAATTAGGTCAATTTAAATATTTTAAAATAAAAACTTAAAAACTTAAAAACTAAACATACAATAATAATGATAAACTAACAAGCAAAAAATACATACAAAAAATAATATATTGTGTTGTAAATTTTTTTTAAAAATCCCAGCTATATTATTAGCTCTAGTTTTAGTTTAAATTGTAAATTGTTTCTTACTCTTTTGTTATGCTTAAACTTTATTATAAAAATTAAAACCTCCTGCCGATTTTGGAGAAAATTTAAAATTTTTTGTTGGGTGCGTATGATTAATATTAATTTGGAGTAATTTTGAAAAAACTAAATTTTCACCTAATACCAACAAAAACAGAGTATTGAAATATTCTACATAACTAATAACAATAAATTAAGAAATATTATTAGCAGATTTTTTAACAGGTACAAAACAATTTTGAAAACTTATGAAAGTTTTTCCAATAAAAATCAAAAAAAAAAAATATGTTTATTAAAAAAAAGTAATTTTCAGCCGTAATTAAGTAAAATATAGCAAAGAAATGTTGTACATATATGTTAAGAACTAATTAGGCAATATCGTTAGTACATTTTATTAACATTTACCTAAACTTATTTTCTGAATATTTTTTCTTTTTTCTGTTAGTAATCAAGTTCTTATTTTAGTTTAGTTTGTAGATTGCTTAATCTACTTTAATCAAAACTTTTAAAATCTTCTACAGTTTTTGAGAAAATTTAAAATTGTTTATAGGTGTGTATGATTGATATTAATTTGGAGTTATTTTAGAAAAATGTAATTTTCACCGGTTAGCAAGTAAAACAGAGCAATGAAATGTTCTACATAAATAATAACAACAGATTAAGGAATATTATCCTTAAATTTGTTTAACATTTCAAGAACAAATTAAAAAAAAATATGAAAGAATTTCTACAAAATTTTTTAGAAAACCAAAAATGTTTTTAAAACTAATTGAAGATGATAACAGTTGTCTTCTAAACTTTTATTTAAAAAACTATAGTATGTATTATAATTAACCTAGTTTTTATTCTGTTGTTTAAAAAAAAATAGAAACAAATTATAAAGTCATCTTTTCCTGGCATTCCCAGCTCTGTTGATAGTTAAATTCCTATTGTAATTAAAATCATTAAACACTAAGAAGACTCAAGTCTTTAATAAACTTTTTAAAATATTTGAATATCTCTAATATTTTTAAAGAAACTTGACAATTTCTAAAATTGTTCTTGGTAGCGTATATTAATATTAATTTGGAGTAATTTTAGAAAAATACAATTTTCATCTAAAACCAGCATAAATAGAGCAATTGAATTTTCTACATAAATAATAACAACAAATTAAACAATGTCACGAGTAGATTTTTTCCAATTCACAAAGAAATTTAAAAAAATTATGAGGGATTTTTTGTTAAATAATTTTGTAAATATTTTGTAATTTTTTAATATTCGTAACATCTAAAAAATATTTAAATTTTAAAGTGTAATAAGCGATTTACAACTTAAAAGACTTTAGTCAAACTTAAACTTCAGCAAAAATTTTAAAATCTTTAAGAGATTTAAAGTAAATTAAAAATTTGTGAAATTGTTTATGATTGCGTATGAATAATATTAATTGGTAGTGATTTTAGAAAAAATTATTTTCATCGCGAATCAACATTAATACAGCAATATTCCGCGTTCTGGAGCAGTGTAGCGTAGCATTGTTTATTAACGTGTATTTCGCATGTGTTTACTACACAAATGTCAAAACAGAACTGACATTAGGGGCCTCGCAAAATTTATAGCATTTTCTGATAGGAGGATTACTTTTGCACCACCTTGTATTAACAACAAATTAAGGAATATTGTAAGATTTGTTTAACATGCACAAAAAAAATTTCAAAAAAGTTTGTGTTTAATTTTCTGTTAGAACTTAAGTTCCAATTTTATTTTCAATTGTAAATTACTCAGAGCACTTTAGTCATGCTTGAAATTTGTTAAAAATTTTAAAAAAACTTTTATATTTGAAAATTGTTTTCTTGGTTGCGTATGATTGATATTAATTTGGAGTAATTTTAGAAAAAAACGCAATTTCCAGCCGGAACCAACATTGTAAGAGCAACAAAATGTTCTACACAAATATTAAGAACAGCTTAAGAAATAACATAAAAAGATTTATTTAACATGCACATGGTGGAATTAAGGAATACCACCAGCAGATTTAATTAATATTTACAAAATAATTTTAAAAACTTATTTTTGAATATTTTCACTTTAACTCCCAGCTCTGTTGGTAGGTAAATTACAAATTTACTTTAAATTGTAAATTACTTAGAACACTTCAGTTATGCTTAAACGTTATTGAAACTTTTAAAATCTCCAACAGTTTTGAGATTTCATAGGTGCGTATGATTGATATTAATTTGGTAAAATTTTATAAAAACACAATTTTCAACGAGAACCGGCATAAGTGGATCAATAAAGTATTCTACATAAATGTTAACAACAAGTCAAGGAATATTTTTTACAGATTTATTTAATATTTACCAAACAATTTCGATTCCCGCCAAAGACTCTGGGTGTTTTTCTGCAGATAAGCCAAAAGCTTCGCAGTTTGTGTTTGTTAATTATTAAAAAAAAAAAAAAAAAAAAAAAAAAAAAAAAAACTTGTCCATAATTAAAAAAAAAATGTTACATAAAACTTTCGTTTGATATCAAAGCTTTATTTCTAGTTATTTTATTTTATATTCTGTGTGTTAGTTTCTTTATATCCTTTATTTTTAAAACCTTTTTTTAGTATTTTGTTTAAAGAAAAATTTTAATTAAAAGCATTTTTTTCACAAATTCTTCTTTAAAATCATTATAAATAAATAAAATTGATAACAAACCTTAAAAGAAATAAAAATATTTTTTTTTACAAATTACATTTATTTTTTTAACTAGAAAGTAGATCCCTTTAAAACATTTTCCTTTTTATACATTGTACTGGAAATGTATAAAATCTACACACACACATACATTTACATTTTATACAATAAAATCATCATATATTATTTATTTTATATTTCTGTTTCAAAAGAAAGAAAAAATAATACTATACATATGTGAATAATCACTAGAACGTACACTAAGAAAAATAAATGTAATTTAATGTTATTCTTGGCATTTATGATTATTTTTAAAAGCAGCGGCAATCTCAAAAGGTTTTTGATATAGTGAGATATTTAGTTTTAAAAAATGTTTAATTGTTTAGTGGGAATTTAAAGCTAAGAAGGTTCTTTTCGGTCTTTCTCCTTGTATATTTTACTCAGTTTTAAGTTATTTTAACTAAAATTGTTTCATTTCATTTTACTATGCTGCTGTTATATTTTTCTTTCTCTACATTCTACTACAGATCTACATACATACATACAGTTTTTAAGTGCAATTCTGTGCAATTCAGTTCTATGGTTCCAGCTTTCTTTTTATTTTTCTTTCACATGTATGCATATGTATGATGCTGTTGTTATAAAAATCGTCCTTACTACCCAGCAGTTTTAAGAGTTTTATTCCTTTTAGACAAAATTTTACACTCACACTATTTACCGCATAAAAGAAACTAAACAAAATAAATCAGCTGTGAAACTATTATTTTAGTTTTTTTTTTAAATTTTACAAAAAATTGTTCATAAGTGTTTAAAATTATTCTGTAAATATTAAAAAAATCTTTTCATAATATTCCTTAATTTGTTCTTAATATTTATGTAGAACATTTCTTTGTTCTATTTCTATTGTTTCCTGCTGAAAATGGCGTTTGTATAAAGTTATTGCCAATTAATATCAATCATACGCACCTATTAACAATTTTACAAAATTGCAATTTTCTTTAAAACTGTTAAAGATTTAAAAATTTTTAATAAACATCGAACACAACAAAGGTCTTTTAAATGCTTTACAATTTAAAATAAATTTCTAGTGGAACTATTCACAGAGCAGGGAGTTATTAATTAACATTTGTCCTTGCAATAATTTGCAGTAACTCTGTCTATTTAATGAATACAGTAGACTCGCTGTAACAAAAACACCGCCTCACGTGAACACTAAGAAAGCCCTATAACGTGAACAAATTTAAAATGTATGTATTCAACATAGAAAATGTTTTCTTTTCTACATTTTTCGGCCATCGGAATCGTTATTTTAAAACGGGGTATCCCCGTAAATAATTGCTTGTGTAAACATACCGGCATTTTTTATGTGGCTTGCTGCGCTGCTGATTTGGCATAATTTAATGTAAAGTTTTTCGTAAAAAATGTCGCAAAAACTACCAAAATTCTTCTCTTTAAATGAAAAAGTGGATGTAATAGAAAAACTTAAAGGAATATCAAGCGTATCTAGCTTAGCAAAGCAGTACAATGTTGCAAAGTCAACAATTTGTGCTATCAACAAGAAATTTTCACCTGTCTAGTAAGACATTTAATTCAATTTGTGTGTTTGTAGAGTAGTTGTTCATTTGCTGATACATATCCGTGAATAGACTGAAGATCTTCAAAAAGCAACCGAAACGAATGACGTTTTGACCAGTGATGAAAGAGAAAGCGATGATACTATTCTGGAAATAGCACGGCCCAGAATAGAGTCTAGTGCAGCAATCAACATTTACAATAAAGCTTTGGAATGGGCGGAAGATGAAAACATCAGTCACGCATATGTGAGCGTACTTAAATGTCTCCGAGAAAAGGCCAGAAAATCCAGAAAGATAACCCACTTTTTCAATAATTTTTATGTAAATTTTTTTTTAACAAAACACACAAATTGATAAAAAAAATATATATGAATTTGATTTAAAAACTGGTCTAATTTATTTGGAATATTTAAAGAATTACACCTTCGTAAACATGAACAACTTCGAAAACGTGAACACGCTCAGTTTTTAATAGTTCACGTTACCGCGAGTCTACTGTATGTTAAATAAATTTTTCTTAATGGCTGAAATTTATAAGTTTTATAATACTATAGCCAGCACTGTGAAATAAAAACAAATTTTCTTAAGCTTTTCTTTTTAAACTGCCAGTTGTGTTAGTAGTTAAAATTCCATATCATTTTAAATTGCGAATTATTTACAACACTTTACTTAAAGTTGAAGTAAGTAAGAGTTTAAGAAAAAAATACTTAAAGAAAAAGTTAATTTTTTTTGGAAATAATTTGCAGTAACTCTGCTCTGTCTATTTAATGAATTTGTTAAATAAATGACTGTAAGCTAAAAGATTTATATTACAGCCAACATTGTTAAATAAAAAAAAATTCTTAAACTCCCAGCTCTATTAGTAGTTAAAATTACTTAAAGTTGAAGTAAGTAAGAGTTTAAGAAAAAAATACTTAAAGAAAAAGTTAATTTGTTTTGGAAATAATTTGCAGTAACCCTGCTCTATTAATCTATTCTATTTAATGAATTTGTTAAATAAATTTGTCTTAATGACTGTAAGCTAAAAGATTTATATTACAGCCAACATTGTTAAATAAAAACAAACAAAAAAAAACAAATTTTCTTAAACTCCCAGCTCTGTTAGTAGTTAAAATTCAATATCATTATGTACAACACTTTAATTGAACTAAAAATTTATTAAAACTTTTAAAATCTCCAACAGTTTTAAAGAAATTTGAAAATTTGTAAAATTGTTCTTGGGAGCGTATGATTAATATTAATTTGGAATAATTTTATAAAAACGCTATTTTTAACAGAAATCTAGATAAATAGAACAATGAAATAATCTACAAAAATGTTAACAACAAATCAAGGAATATTGTTTAGCATTTGCAAAACAATTTTAAAAACTTATAAAAGATTTTTGCAAAATTTTTCCAAAAATAAATTTAAAACTAAATAATTTTATTATGTTTCGTTTGAAAAACATTTATCTAATCATCCAGCACTGCTGGCATGTTGGTATATTTTTATAATAAAGCTTTTCTTTATTTTAGTATGTGCCCGAAAACATTTTTATTTGTATGAGTGCAAGTGTATGCATATGCTTTATATTTCTTTCCTTGTATTTAAAAAAAAAAACTGTACATGAAACAAAAACAACAGCTATACAAAAGAGACAAAAACAAAAAAACGTATTATACTGAATGAAAAGTATAAAAAAAATAAATAAAACTGACACAATGTTATTGTAAGTTTAATGCACTGCTCGAGATAAAACTGAAATGAGAAACTGTTTAATATAAAGCGGGCCACACAAACAAACTACTAATCATACGCTCGCATTAACAATTTTATAAATTTTAAATTTTCAAATTAGTGTTGTTTTTATCCGACCTTTCAGTTATAATTTTCTTTAAAACTGTTGGAGATATCAAAAGCTTTAATAAAGTTAAAACATACTAGTATAAGACTCCTTTACTATATTTAACTGTGTTTCCGTTGAAAATGGTCGCTTAAACAAAACATATTTTTTAGATTTTATTGAAAATTGTGCCAAACATCGTTAATTTGTCTTTAAAAATATTTTGTAAGTGTTAAACAAATCTGCTACTAATAATCCTTAATATGTGCTTAATATTAATGTAGAACATTTATTGCTCTATTTACGTAAGTTCAAGGAGAAATTTTGAGTTTTAATAAAATTTCTAAAAAATTAATATCAATCATACGCTCCCATGAACAATTTTCAAATTTTAAATTTTCCTTAAAACTGTTGGAAATTTTAAGATTTTGTATATAGCTTAAGTATGATTAAAGTTTTTCAAGTGATTTACAATTTTAAAGAAAAATATTTTTTTGTTTTTATTGGAAATTTGGAAAAAAATCGTTCATAAGTTTTTAAAATTGTTTTGTAAATATTAAACAAATCTGCTTATAATATTGCTAAATATGTTCTTAACAAATAAGTAAACAATTTTATTGCTCTTTTTTACCTGGGTTCCAATGAAAAAATTAGTATCATACGATCCCATGAATAATTTTACAAATTTTAAATTTTCTTTAAAAGTGTGGGATATTTTAAATTGATTTTTTAGTATTTTGTTCTATCTTGTATGGTACGATTTTATAAAATATTTGACTAATTCAATAAACAAAAAATATATTTGTTTAATATGAGTTTAAATTTTAATAATTTTTTAAAATTAGAAAATTTAGTTGTAACTAAGTTAAAGCAACAAAAAATTTAAAGTATAAAAATTATTCTTTAGTGTTCTTTAGCAGACTTCAAAACATTTTAATAAATATGAAAATAAACTAAAAATTTTAATATATATTTTTTTAATTTGAGGCCAAAGGTAATGTTGTTAAAAAAATTCCAAAGTTTTGCAATTTGCTAGATATCTTTGAAAAAATTTATTTAATGGTAGAAATTTTAAAGTTATATGAAAAAGAACTATAAAAAACCATATTTCCAGCTATATAAACGTTGCATTAGGTTGAAGTGAAATAAATGTAAATTTTTTTTTTTCGATTTTATTGAAAATTTTGCATAAATCTTTTTTAAGTTTTCAAAATTGTTTTGTAAGCATTAAAAAGATCTTTTAGTGATATTCCTTAATTTGTGGTTAACATTTATGCAGAACGTTTCTATGCTCTATTTATGTTGGTTGCCGCTAAAAATTTTGTTTTTATAAAATTACTAAAAATTCATATTAATCATACGCACCTATGAACATTTGAGCAAATTTTCAAATTTCTTTAAAACTGTTAGAGATTTTAATTAGATTTTTTAGTATTTTATTAACTACTACATAAGCTTTAATAAACAGCATAATTAATGTAATAAAGTACCCGGTTGACAAAGCTAACCTTTTGGCTGAATTATTTGCAAATAATTCAAACTTACCGGAAAGCACTCAACCACTGCCCGTGCTCGAAAGAGTATCAGTAACTATGCCAAATATATTCTTCCGCACGCGAGCAGTTAAAAGGGTTTTAGCGGATCTTAACATAAATAAGTCTCCTGGGTCAGATGGTATATCAGCACTGGTCTTGAGGCAGTGTTCTTCACCGTGCCGGTGAATTTACCATGTTTCCAACACATGGTTGCTAATGTAACGCCAATTCCTAAAAAGGGAGAGGCTACAAAACCCCGAAAATTATCGCCCAATTGCAATCTGTTCTGTACTTTCCAAAGTCATGGTAAGTATGGTAAATTACCATCTTGTGAAATATCTAGAGTCCAACAATTTACTTAGCGACCGCCAGTACGGCTTTCGTAGAGGACGCTCTACGCTCTCCGTTCTTTCTCCCACTTTATTTCTCATCTTTATAAATGACCTACTTTCTTCAAACCATATCTACTTTTTTGCAGATGATAGCAACATTTGCCATTCATACTCATTTAACCATAGACCAAACCCTTTGGAGATTGGGGAAATGAGACAAAATATGAATGATACGCTGAACCGAGATCTTGAAACAATTTCGGAATGGGGTTGTGCGAATAAAGTCGATTTTAACGCACATAAGACTCAGTGTTGTTTATTAATGCACAAACGCACATAAGATCATGTTGATTCGTCTGTTTTTATGGGCGGTGTAAATATTAAGGAATCAGACGCTCTTGACGTTCTAGGCATAAGAAACCAGTGTGATGTCCGCTGGACCAAACACATTTTTCAAGTGTCAAAAGAAGCGTTCAAGTGCCTTGGTTTTTTAAAATACTAGATAATACTTCCCTCCATCTGATCTACTTACTACATATTTACACCACCTATATTCGACCGAAAATAGAATACAACTCTCATGTATGGGCCGGTGCTTCGAAGTCTATTTTGGAGTTACTCGACCGCGTACAAGAGAGGGCGAAGATGCTTATCGGTGACAGTAGGGTATCCAACTCTATTGATTCATTGGAGCATCATCGCAATGTGGGTTGTGTTTCACTGTTCTATCGACACTATAATGGAATGTGTTATGCTGAAATCAGGGAACTTGTTCCTGAAACACGCAGTTTTTTACGTAATACACATTCTTCAATTAGTGCTCATCCATTTGTGGTCGACTGGACAGTGGATCGCAGAACACATTACAAGGAAAATTCGTTCTTTAGCCGTACTGTCCGTATGTGGAACAAACTACCAGCAGAAGTATTCCCTGCCACTTTCAATATAGGAAAATTCAAGTCAAATGTTCACAAACACTACTCCCTCCCATAACCTATTTTCCTAGTTCCAACACAATGCATTGCATAAGTAGGGGGGAAAAAATACCAACCAATGCTATAAAACTCATCAAAAAAGAACTTAACATAATAATAAAAAGATTAAAAGATACAACATGCATGTTTCATGTACTCCTTACGCCGATCACTGATTTTTATACGATTTTTATATACTTGTTATATAATTTTAGCGGGGTTTTTTTTCACCAAATTTGTTCAACTTAGAAAAACACTGTAAAATGCAGTAACGTCTCTTCCAATGCATAATATTAAATAAAATTATAAATGAGTTTTCATCAAGTTAGCATTAATGTAAAGATAATATGACCATTATTATAAAATATACTGCTTAAAAAGGGTGGGGCATTAGCTATATAAAAATGTATGCCTTGTATACATACTATAAATAGAAAATCTTCTTTAATTATAAATAAATTTTATTTTTTGCTCTGACCAATTTATGTTGTAAATTTTAAATCTTTTTATGTTTTCCAGGCAGTAAAACTGTTTGTCCGTCTTTATGTGTGTCTGTCTTTAGCTAACGTCACCTGTATTTTAAGTAAAATGACCCATCATCATGTTTTAGCAGACTTAAGTCAGCTAAAGGTTTCAAAAGTACCAAGTAGTAAAAATGCAGGCATAAAATCAACATGATGTACTTTTTGCTTTTAAATATTTGTAAGCAGCTTAAATCTTGGTTTTTTTTTTGCTTTCTCTCTAAAAGTTACTTTGAAATATTATTAATATTATTTACCTTAGTGTCGGTGAGTAAGTTAGTTTAATACCTTATGACAACATTTAACAACAATTATAATTATCTGCTTGGACAGCCAGCCAGCCAGCCAGCCAGCAACATATAGGAAGAAAAAGTTTTGTTTTTATGCAAAAGTGCGTATAGTTTTGTCGGCATTTTGTTTGTGCAGATTTTCGCACTTTCATCTTAAACGGTTTTTGTATTTTAGCTACGCACCATTGAACTGTGACACTTCTTGAGTGTGCAAATTTAACAAAGTACTTTTTAAGCTGTTGCCTAACATTTTCTCTGCTATAGCATTTACTGTTTGCCCATCGTTTGTAGTAAAAACGTTTAGTAAATGTTAATTGCATTAGTCTGGTTTTTATTTTTGTGTTAGCATGAAAAGAATGCTACTCTAAAAACTGGCTTGTTTTTATTAATTATGGGCCACAAAAGGTCTTGTTTATTTGTACTACTAAACTAAGGTTTTATTTTTAACTTTTTTTTTTTTTGCCTTTGATTTGGTGTTGAATTACAAGTGTTTAGTGAAATATTTAAAATTTGTAACAATATTCTGTTAGGTGGCAAAACATGTCGTTTTAAGTTCAGCTGTTGTTAATGGAAATTAAATAATTTAAATTTTTTTTTGAGAATCTTGCAAAAATTATTCATAAGTTTTTAAAATTGTTTTGACAACTTTAAATAAATGTATAAAAGATATTTGTTAATTTGTTGTTAACATTTATGTAATACATTTCTTTGCTGCATTTTTGTTGGTTTCCGTTGAAAATTAAGTTTTTCTAAAATTACTTCCAATTAATATTAATCATACGCAACCAAAAACAATTTTACAAATTTTCAATTATCTTTAAATCTTTAACAGATTTTAAAATTTTGTAATAAAGTTTAAGTTTAACAGAAGTTTTTTACGTGATTTACAATTTAATATGAAAATATTTTTTAGATTTTATTGTAATTTTTAAATATATTTCATTGAAAATTTGTTTAGAAAATCTTTCATAATTTGTTGAAAATGTTTTATCAACTTTAAACAAATCTTTTAGTTATATTTCTTAATTTGTTGTCAACATTTATCTATAACATATTATTGCTGTATTTATGTTGGTTCTTGGTGAAAATTAAGTTTTTCTAAAATTACTTCCAATTAATATTTTTCATACGCAATTTTACAAATTTTCAATTTTCTTTAAATCTTTAACAGATTCTAAATTTTTTAATAAAGTTCAAGTTTAACAGACGTTTTTTACGTAATTTACAATTTAATATGAAAATATTTTTTAGATTTTATTGTAATTTTTTAATATATTTAATTGAAAATTTGTTTAGAAAATCCTTCATAATTTGTTAAAAATGTTTTATCAACTTTAAACAAATCTTTTAGTTATATTCCTTAATTTGTTGTCAACATTTATCTATTACATATTATTGCTGTATTTATGTTGGTTCTTGGTGAAAATTAAGTTTTTCTAAAATTACTTCCAATTAATATTAATCATACGCAATTTTACAAATTTTCAATTTTCTTTAAATCTGTAACAGATTCTAAATTTTTTAATAAAGTTTAAGTTTAACAGACGTTTTTACGTGATTTTCAATTTAATATGAAAATATTTTTTAGATTTTATTGTAATTTTTTAATATATTTAATTGAAAATTTGTTTAGAAAATCCTTCATAATTTCTTAAAAATGTTTTATCAACTTTAAACAAATCTTTTAGTTATATTCCTTAATTTGTTGTCAACATTTATCTAGAACATGTTATTGCTGTATTTATGTTGGTTCTTGGTGAAAATTAAGTTTTTCTAAAATTACTTCCAATTAATATTAATCATACGCAATTTTACAAATTTTCAATTTTCTTTAAATCTTTAACAGATTCTAAATTTTTTAATAAAGTTTAAGTTTAACAGAAGTTTTTTACGTGATTTACAATTTAATATGAAAATATTTTTTAGATTTTATTGTAATTTTTAAATATATTTCATTGAAATTTTTTTTAGAAAATCTTTCATAATTTGTTAAAAATGTTTTATCAACTTTAAACAAATCTTTTAGTTATATTTCTTAATTTGTTGTCAACATTTATCTAGAACATATTATTGCTGTATTTATGTTGGTTCTTGGTGAAAGTTAAGTTTTTCTAAAATTACTCCCAGTTGATATTACTCATACGCTTACATATACAATTTCATAAATTTTAAATTTTCTTTAAATCTGTTACAGATTTTAAAATTTTTAATAAAATCTTAGTTTAACTAAAAGTATTTTAAGTGATTTACAATCTAAATTGAAAATATATTTTAGATGTTATTGCAAATTTTGAAAATATTATATTGAACATTTTTTAAAAAACCTTCATATTTTTTTTTTAAATTGTTCTATAAGCTTTAAACAAATCTTGCAATAATATTCCTTAATTTGTTGTCAACATTTAGCTACAACATTTTATTGCTGTATTTGTGTTGGTTTCTGTTGAAAACTAAGTTTTTCTAAAATTACTCCCAATTGATATCAAGCAAACGCTTCCACATAAATTTCACAAATTTTAAATTTTCTTTAAATCTGTTACATACCTTAAAAATGTTAGTAAAGTTTAAGTTAACCTAAAGTCTTTTAAGTGATTTCTAATTTAAATTGAAATTTTTTTTAGAGTTTATTGGAAATTTTGAAAAAATTTTATTGAGCATTTTTGAAAAAAAACCTTTATAATTTTTTAAAATTATTTTGTTAACTTCAAATAAATCTGTTAATGATTGTCCTTAATTTGTTGTTATTATTTATGTAGAACATTTCATTGCTCTATTTATGCTGGTACCCAGTGAAAAATGAGTTTTTGTAAAATTACTGCAAATTAATATTAATCATACGCCTCCCTGTATAAATTTACAAATTTTCAATTTCCTTTAAAACTATTAGAGATTTTTAAATATTTTAAAAAGTTTTTGAAAGACTACAGTCTTTTAAATGTTTGTCAATTTAAGATTAAATTTAAATTCAATTACTAACAGAGCTGGGAGTGCAAGAAAGAAAGGAAATAAATTTAATTATTTAACAAAATATTTAATTTCTTCTTAAAAATCCGTGGTATTGAGACTCATAAAACTGAATTTATAAGCTGTTTAAATATTTCATTTATCATTTCTTTTTAAAAAATATCTAACAAAAACTATATTTATTTCAAAGCGGTTCACTAACCTTTACATTTTTGCCGGTTTTGTTTTATTTTATTTTGTCTTGTTTACAATTTGCGTTGTTCGTTTTTAATTTTTTTTCTAAAAATAAAAACTGTTTTTTTTTTTGGCAACACTTTATACCCACAGAACTTTACAGTTGACTTAGTTATTTTGTAGTTGTTGTTTCTTTTTATTTTTAATAGTGACAAAAAATTTACTTTCTATTTTGGCTGGCGCAATTATTTTGATGGTTGTTGTCTTTTTTGTTGGGTATGAGTTTGATTAGAAAGTTATGGTTTTTACACTCGAAAAGAGAGCAGGAATAAGGGGGTATAAGGAAATCAACAAGTTGAAAATCAAAATAAATAAATGGAAAACAAATCAATGATTTCATGAGAAAAGAAACACAAACAAGGTACATACTGGAATAATTTCAATAAAAATAAAGACATTTTTTAAAGAATTCTATACAGATTCATTAATGTTTTGCCAAGTTAAGTGACTAACCGGCATTTTATTACCAAATTTACATTAACTGTCTAATTGATGTTAAAAACGTGTCTTTAAATTAATTAAACAAAATAACATACCGCTAAAAATATATTTTTTTAAACAAATTAAAAACAATAACAAAATAAATACAATAATTTATGACTCAATTTAACAAAAATTTGACAAATAACAAAACCTAATGCGAAAATTTCATCAAAAAATCCGGAACAATATTAAAACAAAAACAAATCTTATTATTACAACAACCTTTAAAGAATTTCAAAGCTATTTTTATACAAAATATAAATATTTTGTTTGTTTCTCATAAAATATCAGCCACATTGAAATACTCAGTAAATAAATAATATTGCATTGTATAGAGTATTTCTTGTGTTCATTTTATAAATAATGGGGGGGTTCCTTATCATTTCATTTAAAAATAAATACTATGTATATTATATTAATGTATAAACAAACAAAACAAAAAGTTTAATACAAAAAAAAAACATTCATTGAAACGATAGCTAGAGACAGTTAAAAGTCAATATTAAGTCAATGATTTCTTTAATTGTTGTTGACACTTTAGTGAATGTACGCAGATAAAGAATAATTTTAATTAAAAAATAAACAAGAATATCTAATAAACATAAACATAGCTGCAAATAAGTGTTTAATTAAGGAAAATAGCTGATAAATTTGTGCAAAATTAAAAAAAAACTACTTATTTAAAAAAGTAGTATGTCTACTACTTTAAATTAAATGCTCACTATAATTATAATAATAAACAGTACGTAATGTTAATAAAATTTTAAAATTTTAACACTTTTAAAAAAGTAGTATTTTTACTACTATTTTCAAAAATTTAAATAATAGCCAGAAATATATATTTAATCCTTTAATTCCCAGTGGAACATAGGGCCGCAACAAATGTTCTCCATTGTGTTCTATCAGTAGACATAATTTTCATTTTACTCCAAGACACCTCATGCTCGTTCAACTCTTTCTCAATTTGGCGTCTCCAAGTATTTGCAGGTCTGCCAGGTCTTCTGGACCCTTGGGGGTTATATTCAACGGACTGTCGAGTCAAATCATTCACTGGCTTTCTCATTGTGTGTCCAAGCCAATTGTATTTACGTAATCGGATATTCATGTTTAAAGGAACTTGATTTGTTAAGTTCCACAGGTCCTGATTGGATATTGTGACAGGCCAGAATATCCTAAGTATACGCCTGAGGCATCGGTTTACAAAAGCTTGCATACAACTCATTTCCCGCCTCGAAATATTCCAGGTTTCACAGCCATACAGAAGCACAGATTTCACGTTGCTATTAAAAACTTTAATTTTGGTGTGATTTGAGATATTTTGCGACCTCCAGAATTTATTAAGCGTGCCATAAGCTTGTTTCGCCTTACACAGTCTATTCTGTATATCTTCTTTGCTGCCCCCGCTTTTTGAAATTATACTCCCCAAATAGCAAAAGTTTTCAACGTCGTCAATGGTTTGACCCGAGAGCTGAAAGTTCATAATGCATGAAGAATTTATGCGCATTGACTTAGTTTTGTTGATATTGATTTGTAAGCCCGCTATGGCAGCACGTGTAGCTAAGGCTTGAATCTTGGATTGCATGCTAGAGAAGCGGTGGGATAGTAGACATACGTCATCTGCATAATCAATATCATCTAACCTATCATGAAGACCCCAAGAAATACCATGATGCATATCCATACAATGGTTCATAACTACATCAAGTACTATGTTAAACAGTAGTGGAGACAAAACACAGCCTTGACGAACTCCTACGTTTACTTTAATGGGCTTGCTTGCTGAACCCTCATGAAGTATGGAACACACTGCGTTGTTGTATAGCTCCTTAATGAGATTGATAGCCAGAAATAAGTACAACTTAATGCAATTTACGATTTAATTAACAAAATAAGCACAATTTACCGAAATTTACTATTTTTAATACTTTTAAAAAAGAGTAGTATTTCTACTACTATTTTTAAAATTGCAATTAAAGGCTGTTATTTGATTTATAAGCATAAATAATCCGAAATTTTAATCAAATTTACTACTTTTAACACTTAAAAAAGTAGTATTTCTACTACACTTTTCAAAATTGTAATCAAAGGCTGTTATTTTGTTTAAAATTATAAATACTAATACAATTTAATAAAATTTGTTATTTTCAGCAATCTTAAAAATAGTAGTATTTCTACTACTACATTAAAAAAAATTTAAATATACACTCAATAAAACTAAAAATATGTATAATTTAAAGGAATTTACTATTACTATTACTTAAATAAATTAAGCTGATATTTAAAACTTTTAATACTTTCCCAAAAAGTATTATTTCTACTACTATTTTTACAAACTAAAAACAAACGAATTTATTAATTTGTTAGCAAAATAAGCAATATATACCGAAATTTACTACTTTTAGCACTTTTAAAAAAGTAGTATTTCTGCTACTATTTTCAAAATTAAAATTAAAGACTGTCATTGTTGTTTAGAATAATAATACTAAAAATTAATAAAATTTTGTATTTTAAACACTTGCAAAAATATTAGTATTTCTGCTACTATTCTAAAAATGCAATCAAAACTTTATATTAAATTTTATAACGAAAAATATGAAGAATTTTATAAAATTTTTTGTTTGGAATATTTTTTACAAAAGTAGTATTTATACTACTATTTAAAAAACTCAATTAAAAGTTTAATTTTCAATTTTATACCGAAAATGTGAAGAATTTAATGAAATTTTGTATTTTTAAGATTTTTTAAAGAAGTAGTATTTGTACTGCTATTTTTAAAAATTTAAATTTTTACATAATAAAACTAAAAATAAATAGAACTAATAGAAAGTTACATAAATTTAACATTTTTAATACTTTTTAAAAAAGTAGTATTTATACTACTATTTTTAAAAGGCTTTTAGTTTTTAAAATTTGGCACGCAATTTGCATAGGCTTATTATAACAATAATATCATGTACATATACGTTCTGTTACAACTCGATAGTTTGCTTTAAAACTAGAGCGTATGAGAAATGTTGGGAAAGAAAGTAGAAAAATTAAGCAGAAGAGATGAAAACTTTCAAACTTATAAAGTACTTTAAAGGCTACAAATTGGTCACTGTCAAAAAACTATATTGAGCGGACTATAAACTTATTATACTCTTATTGAAACTTTGGAAATGGGATTGAAATTTTAACTTGAAATTTTCATAAATTTTTTTAAGGAAAAGTAACAAAATATAAAGCCAGCAATACCTTAAACAATTTCTTATACAAAACTTGTATATCTTCAGCTTGCAAACTATGTATATGTACCTTAAAAATACTTATAACTTTTACATAAAAGAGTGAATACATAAAAATATATACACGGATGGAATTCATTAAAATAAATATAAACTCCCCTTTATTTTCTTTCATACGAAAACAAAAAATTTTTTTATATAATTTTTTTTTACATACGCATTTTATTTTACCGTGTTGGAAAAACCTTGAAAAATAAAAGAAAAACGTGTCTTCGCACGAAATAAATTGTAAAAAAAATAAACTTATTGACCAATACCAAGCCAAGATAAATTTCGTGTATATAAATGAAACTTTACATATGTATGTATATACATATACATATACATATACATATACATATACATATACATATACATATACATATACATATACATATACATATACATATACATATACATATACATATACATATACATATACATATACATATACATATACATATACATATACATATACATATACATATACATATACATATACATATACATATACATATACATATACATATACATATACATATACATATACATATACATATACATATACATATACATATACATATACATATACATATACATATACATATACATATACATATACATATACATATACATATACATATACATATACATATACATATACATATACATATACATATACATATACATATACATATACATATACATATACATATACATATACATATACATATACATATACATATACATATACATATACATATACATATACATATACATATACATATACATATACATATACATATACATATACATATACATATACATATACATATACATATACATATACATATACATATACATATACATATACATATACATATACATATACATATACATATACATATACATATACATATACATACATAAATAAATATATAAACAAATAAATGTATATGAGTGACCAAAAAATTGCAATAAATATAAGAAACATTTTAAAATATCAAAAAGAATTAAATTCATTTTGTGTTATTTCTTATTTTACTGAAAGCTGAACGCTGTATGTTTGTAACAGCAGAGAGTGTTTGGTTATATTGAAACTCACACACTGGTTACTGGTCCTGCAGGAGGCCTATTTATGTGTAAGGGTGTGTTTGTTTTTCCCAGAAAGGGAAACAACACAACACAAAAAAAAGTAACCCAGAAAAAGAAATCAAACAAAAATCCCAGTCTGATTTTTTTGTTCATTTCCTATTTTTTCGTTTATGGAAATGGCGTTTTCCAAAAAAACAACAATGAAAAAAGCAGATAAATGGTCTCACATGGACTTGAACATTGCCTGGACATTGTATTAACAACATGTCTGTACAGCAACAACAATTATCCTTTCAACAGTTTGAAAAAACTTTGGCTAGAGATGTATTAATACTTGATATTAAAAGTACTTGGTAATCGGTTTTATTATACAAAACTTAAAATTCTAATAAACAAAGGAAATAATTTAGTAAGAAACATAATTAACAGCAACACCTAAAAGCCACTAAAATAAATTAATAAAAAAATACTATTTTGAGTACTTTAAAACAAGTAGTACTTCTACTACTAATTTCCAAATCCAACAAAATAGAAAATATAAAATTTTATAACGACAAAAAAGGAGAATTAAATTAAATTTTTCATTTTTTAAAAAATTAGTATTTCTACTGTGCATTTATTTAATAAAATAAGCTGAATTTACCGAAGGTTACCTATTTTACACTTTCTAAAAAAGTAGTATTTCTACTACTATTTTGAAAAGTTCAATTAATAACCAGAAATTAGTAGAGCTTAATGAAATTTACTAATTCTTTCATAAAATGAGCTGAATTTATAGAAATTTACCTTTTTTACACTCCTTAAAAAAGTAATATTTCTACTACTATTTTCAAAATTTTATTTAAAGGCTGCCACTTTGTTTGTAATAATAAATAGCCATAAACTTTTAATAAAATTGAATAATATTTTGGTAATTATTTAAGCTTTAGGTCTTTTTTATAAAAAATTTAAATTTTATTTCAATCAGCTTTATTAGATTAAAGATAAAATCAAATTTGTTTCTTTAATCTATTACGTAACAGTCGTTGTCATAAAAAGAAAACGACACTCATAATAAGGCTGAATATATCGCTACTCTTTGAGTAGCTTCTTCAGGATAAAAATTTCTTATTTAGAATTTATAGAAATTTGCTACATTTAAGACTTTTTAAAAAATTAGTATTTCTACTACTATTTTCAAAATTGTATAAAAAGGCTGTAATTTTGTTTATAATAATAAATTATAAAAGAATTTATTAAAATGTTGTATATTTTTAAGATTCTAAAAGCTAGTATTTCTACTACTATTTTGAAAAATTAAAATATAAAAATAATTTTATCACAAATAAGTTAACTTCAATTAAATTAACTCAAAATTTAACAAAATAAGCAAGATTTACCAATTTTAGCATTTTAACAAAAAGTAGTATTTCTACTACTATTTTCAAAATTTAAAACAAAAGCTTTCATCTAGTTTAAAATAAATAAAAACATAATGTAATAAAATTTGTTATATTTCATACATTTAAAAATGTAGTATTTCTACTACTATTTTAAAAATAGTTTGTATTTTGTTTCAATACATTAAAGGTATTTTTCAAGTGTATGTATGCTTTGTTTAACAAAACATCCTGCACATTATAAAACACGAAGGCACAAATAACTGTAATATGGGTGGGCAAATATTTCTGCTTCATGTTGCTTTTTTTATTGTTATTTTAAGTTCTTTTGAAATTGTCAGCTCAGACTCTGTGTGTTCGTACATTTTTAGTTGTTGTATTGTGTGTATAGTGTAGATGTTTTCCCAAAACATTACAATACATTAAACCAGGCAGGCAGGCAATGATGGCAAATGCATTTTACTTTACTCCACAAAATAAAAGAAAAACTCATGCACATACTCAGCAGGTCGTCATACAGTTTTTTAAGTATGAAGTCTATAAAGTTTAATATACATACATGCATATATACATTTTTAGGGATAAAAGCTAAAAAATGATTGAAATTTTTAGTTTTTTGTTTTTTTGTTTTTTAGTTTAAAGTATTAAACAGAGTAACGTTGTAAGTATTGAAATCACAGTTAAATGGGCTATGGGACCATGCAGTTTGAAAAAATGAATATTTGGAAAATCAAAATCAAAAATATAATTTTTCCTTAAAAACTTGCTAAATTATTTTTATGCTTAAATAAACAACAGAATAATCCTTTCAAATAAGAACAAAATTATATAAAATTTTTAATTTTTCATTCGTTTTAAAAAAGTAGTATTTCTACTACTATTTTGTAAAGCTCAAAAACTAACCGGAAATAAGTAGAACTTAATAAAATTATCGAAATTTACATTTTTTCACACTTTTTAAAAAAGTAGTATTTCTACTACTATTTTCAAAAATGAATCTAAAGGCTTTCATAATAATAATAATTTAAACATTTAAATTTATGTAACGAAACAAACTTATCAAGTCCCTAATTCCCTTGACTGTGCTACCTATCATACCGGCCGTGCTGATGGAAATTGGGTTGGTTCTTGTCCCTATTGAATCAGTAGTGTTCACTACACATTTAAAATTAGGTAGCTATAAATCCAAGTAGACTAAAAAAAATAAAATAAACAATAAAAAAAATGTAACAACAAAAAATTTTAAAGAGGAAGCCTAATTAAAGAGAAATTGATGTCGATTCCCTTTTAATATCATTACCCACCCGACCTTGTTATCTATGTTTATAATATTTTATAAAAAAGACCTTAAGCTTTAATAATTACCAAAAATCTTAATAATAATAAAATTTAAAATAATAATTAGCCCAAAACTTGAATAAAATTTGATAATTTCAACACAAATAATAACCGGAAATTAGTAAAACTGAATAAAATTTACTTATTATTTAACAAAAGAAGCTGAATTTATAGAAATTTATTATCTTTTACACTTTTTAAAAAAGTAGTATTTCTACTACTATTTTTAAAATTTACTTTAAATGCTGTCACGTTGTTTATAATAATAAATAGGCAAAAATTTTAATAAAATTTAATAATTTTAACACTTTTAAAAAAATAGTATTTCTACTACTATTTTGAAAAGTTCAAATAATAACTTGAAATTAGTAGAACTTAATGCTATTTACTGATTCTTTATTAAAATAAGCGGAATTTACCGAAATTTACCTTTTTCACCCTTTTTAAAAAAGTAGTATTTCTACTACTATTTTTAAAATTTACTTTATAGGCTGTCACTTTGTTTATAATAATAAATAGCCAAAAAAAATTAATAAAATTTAATAATTTTAACACTTTTAAAAAAGTAGTATTTTTACTACTATTTTGAAAATTTCACGCAAACTTAGCGCAAATTTGAAAATTTAATACAAACAATTTTAAACCTTAATAACAAGAGTTATTGCGATTTTCATCTAAAAACTTCTCTAAATTCCTTAGCTTATTACTAAACTTGCCACAAACCTTAACTGCCTTATCAGTCTTTATAGTTCTATCTAAAATACAGCCACATTTTGTGCCAGACACAGGCACATCGCCACAACTCTCTAACAGTCAATTTATCTATAAACAAAATTCAATGCACAAACTTCTCTATACACACAGAGAAAAAATATAGTTGCACAATGTCAACATTTTTAAAAGTTTTTCCAAAATATTATGGTCACTGTAATTATTTTTATGAATGCGGTAACCATTATATGGTTAGGTTACGATTCAGATGATTATTACAATCACATATACTCTAACAATCATATATAATATATATGATTGTAGTAACTATGTATATATTTGCGGCAATCATGTTTATGATGAATCCATTTATCATAATTTGTTGCTCTTTGACTATGATAGAGAACAGCATAATATTTCAAACTGATCAATATCAGCATATATGTATGTATATGTGCATGGTAAACTTAACCATATTATGGTCGCAGAAATCAGAAAAATAATTACACTGACCATAATATTGTTGAAAAAATATTTAAAAATGTTGAAATATTTTTTCTCTACGTGTACTACACATAGCTAAATATTGTTTTTATTTTTATCCTCGCTTTTCCAACAGTTTAACTTTCAAAAAATATGTTTTTATGTGGGTGGCATACACAGTTTTTCTTTTATTTTACCATACGTTACTTTACTCTCGTTGTTGCAACATGTGCGTTATTTTCCACAAAAAAAAAAACTCAAATTTTGTTGTCTATATTTGTGTAAGCCACATAAAGTTACTGCTGAGCAACAAAAAAAAAACCCCCTCAAGATTTGCAACATTGTTGCCTACAACCAGGAACAACAAGAAAACTCAAAAAAAAAAAAGAAAAAAAAAAACTGTTACATATTTGTATCCGTTTTGTTAATCACACTAAACACAGAAAATACTTTCACTTTACGCCAAAATAGCGAACAAGGAAAACAAAACAATTTAGTTTTCAAGGTAACTGGTATTTGGAGTAGATGGTGAAGGAGAGAAATTTTCGTTAATAAGAAATCTAAGGTTCTAGTTCAGGTTTTGGGTTTTTGTTTTGGTTCTAGTCCATTCTACTTCAAGTCAGAAAAATCGAAACGTATTAATATTTTTTTAAAGATTTTGTTCTTGTTTTTATTGGGTTATTTAATTGCTACAAATCTATGTACAATTTATACGAAATGACTTCCGTTTGCCTTCCAGCACGACTTGACACGATGTTGGTCACTTTTCGATCGCGCGACGCACTTAATGCATGGAGAAATTGTCCACTGCCCGGACAAAGACTCGCTTTAATGTCTCAATATTTGAATATCCAGTAGAGCAAGCAATGCCCTGTAATACAGAACACAACTTGTAATCCAACGGGTTGTGGAATGGTCTGGAGCAGCTGTCCAATCATCCGTTGATATGAAGTCCGGAACAGTTGATTCGTGTTTGCTTTTTGAGCTGCAGCAGAGTCTTGCTGGAAATTGGCTTCCTAATGAATATTGCCTGGTTTTGAGAAGCTTCACAATGGGACTTTGGTTGATATTTTTACTCCTTTTTCGCAAAAATGCAGCTTGGTAACGACATCGTACCTTTTATACCATTACAGACACGGCATGGTGACCTCTTTGAAGCATACATACCAGAGAACAGAAAGAGACCATTCACATTTGCTAACCATTCGCAAATTCATTGCTTTTGCATTGCTTTTACTCGATAATAATAAAAATGTGCATAGCTGTTTATTTATTCATTCCTTATTACTGTTTGCTATTTTACATTCCCTTTTTGTTATGCGGTTATGCATCAAGCAACGAAATAATTCAATGCCACATGAAACAACTAAAAACATTCACACCATTCGTTCAGTATTCGTTGCTTTCAGTGAATGAAAACATAAAGAAAGACCAAAAACAATACAAAACCTAATGAAAAAATAAATATTTGTTGGTTGTTGCTTTATGTGCGATTTGTTGCCAGTAAACTAGTAAAGTTTGATATTTTTTGTTAGTATATACAACTTATACAATCAGCATTGAAACGATCCATACCAATCGTTAACCATTCGTACTAATGGTTAAGTATTCGTTGCTTTTGGGAGTATACGTTTACATTTGTACAAGACATGCAATGCAAGCATCATTTTTCGTTACACTCCGTTTTGTGAATAATGACATGTATTGCTTTACGGAATTGATTTATGTTGTCAACATAAAGTTCGTTTTTTGTGATTGTATTCAAAATCTAAAATTAACCAATCAATCCGTTCTCTGATACATGCACGATCGTTCTGTTTATTGAACAATACTTCTATGGTAACGATTTTCTCGCCAGTAAACAGTATTTCTCTGTGTGTGTTCTTCGCGTACCGGTTGAATAAAGTTTTCAATATTCGCTTGCGTTTTTTCCGTAAGCAGGTGTGTCGCAGTGTGTCGCTGGAACCCGCTGAGTACCAAATCTTCTTTGCTAATACAAGACATGCTTTTTTGTGAAATTTGCATTTTCCGCGACAAGATTTTCTATATTCGCCGGCGGTTTTCGGTCTATTCGTCTCTTCACGGCTTTGATCGCTTTCGGAGTTCTCACAGTGCATGGAACGGCCGAATATTTGATGGTATCGCACTTCACCAGTATCTTCAAATAACTTCACAGCACGATACACAAAATTGCAAGTGATTTCAAGCGGTTGCAATGTCCTAAATCCATCTACAACAATACGATTTTCTCCATCGCCCCTTACTATGATTGTAAACAATTAATGTCAAAAACATTTTACGTCGCAATGAATAATAAATGTCAACCGAAATGGACGCGCCCAGTGTTGCATTAGTATGGAGTGTGTTGAGTTGTGTACCAGTATTTATAACTATGTAGATCTGTTCTAGTGTCTGTCCTGGTGCTTATTTTAGTGTCTTTTCTAGTATCGGTTCTAGTGTCTTTTCTAGTGCCTGTTTTAGTTCTCTTCTAGCGTCTATTCTAGTATCAATTAAAAGTTTTATTAAAACTCAGAACAATTTGCAATTAAATAATATAATATTTTTTTTAATTAAAACTACTTTTAATTAAATTTTTACAAAATATTTTAATTGATACTACAAATTCCTTCTTCGGTCCAATTGCTATTAAATGTTTAATTAAATATACGAATATTTTAATTGAAAAACAATTTTAATTTTTTTCTGTGCGGGAAAAACCAAAACATTTTATTTTAACTATTTTTCTTTAGCTGCTATATTCATTTTCTCTGTTTAAGGAAACTTTTAAAATTCATTTTCAAATTAAGCTCCGCCTTTTTTTAAAGGAGTTGATTAATTTGCCTTAATAAGTAAATAAATGTTAATATTAATATGCCATATAAATATTTTTAGATACCAAATGGAAAAAAAAATATATTTGTTTTTTTTGCACATTAAAATATATAAATAATAAAAAAAAGTAACATAAATTATTACCATCTGTAAATTATATACAGCCAACACTAGGGGCTAAAAAAACGCATTAATTCCACTACATTCAAATAAAGGAAGTTAATAAAAATAATAATAAAAAAAAAAAAAACTGTAATGATATTATAAAAAATTGTTATATGGAGATAGGAGTACGAGTTAAAATGGCAAGAGTACAGCCATATTTTTGGTATTAACTATTTATATTTAAGGCCTGGTAATAATGCTGCAACAGCTCATTATATGGGCAAGAGATGACAATACAATTGAAATGTAATCGAACAATAAAAACGTATAAACTCAAACACTCGCACATAGTTTTTATATACAAACAACCAAAAATAATAAAAGTAAATAGTTATTAAACAAATACATACAAGTATATTGCAAATTTATACATATGTATGTACATACAGATTGTACATAATGAAAAACAAATACAGACAGACAGACAGACAGACGGACGTAATGTCCAACACACTCTTCAACTGCAAAATACAATTGTTTTTATCAAAAGTACAGTTGTGTTTTTCGATTATTTTCATTTCATTTTGTGTAATAAGGCAATCTATCTCTACATGTTTCAGTCTATCTACCACATATACATACATGCATATTGTATCTATGTATGTATATTATACCTACTACATGCAACATAAAATGTTGTATGTTCATTTATAACACAGCCCAGACAACATCAGCAGCAGTGTCATCCAGTTTTATATTGAACAAAAAAAATTTTATTTCCCCAAATAACAACATGACCAAACGGACAGCCATTAACCAAACGCCACCCTGAACTTTAACAAAATTATCCGCTTTTGGGGAGCCAGTTGTACACAGCAACTCATTACCACCCGAAAAAAAAAATTTGTTAAAAACTTTTGTGAGCAGCAGACAACATTTCAACATCCTGCTCATCATCATTAAAACCAGCCCTACCCCCCCACCCACCGCAGAAAACCAAACAAACACAAATAACAAAACAATATGAAAATTAAAGGGGAGACAAACAAGTTGAAATAAAATATATAAAGTACACATATCGAGAGCCACCATAATTTTCGCGTACATCATTTGCAACAGCAACAACAAAAATAACTGCCTTATATGGTAATGCCAACAAAAACAACAACAGCAAACAAACACATATGTACATATGTATGATGTTGCAACACCCCATACAAACAGACAGACAGCCACACAAACCAATCTGCACCCTTTTTTAAAATGAAAAATATCTGACCACTTTAAACACCCACCCACCCACCAACTCAACTCACACTCTCACTATATACCTTCATCATCCTTTATTCTGTATAATCATTTAAAGTACATCTCCCAAGGCTGCTTGTGAATGTTGGCAGCAGTTGATGCCAACAGAGCCATATACCAATAACAATACATGCAAACGCAGCACGCACTCACACAATAGAGCCAAACAATTGGTCGCCGGTTGCAATATTGCATTTTTTGTTTTAGTTTTAATTTATTATTTTTTGGCTTATTGTCCTGAAAGTGCAACAACAACAACAAGTGCATCCTTTGTGCAACACAGCCGTAAATGCATCCTTATATAAAGTACGTTTAACTTAATGTGAAGGTACAGTGGTACAAATAAGTAAAGGAAAAAAATACACATAACTAAAACAGACTCTTGAACAGAAACTAGAATATACGAGGTCTGATCAAAATATAAGCGTTATTTTTAAATTTCGTGAGTTACGTATGTTCGCATTTTCGCATTTTTTTTTTTTTGTTATGTTGTTACACATTTCTGTTATATATGTATGTTGGTGTGTAATATCAGCCATTTTGGATTCCCAGTTTGTTTTTGACAGATAAAAAGGTTAGTCGTGTTTTGGTGTGCTCTTCGATTTTTTACTATTCGAAAAAAATGAATAAAAGAAACTGTGTAAAAAATTAAATTAAATGCGCAAGAACATTTGAAATGTGAAACTGTGGCGTTTGGCGAGTTTGCTATAACCGGTATAACCGGTTTAAGGAAGACCGAGAAGATGTCAATGACGATGCTCGTCCTGGTCGCCCAAGCACGTCAAAACCGATGAAAACATTGAAGCAGTGAAGAAAATGATTTTGGATAATCGTCGAATCACTATCAGAAAAGTTGCTGAACAGTGATTTTTTTTTAAAGAGAAGTAACACTCAGGCAATTAATATGCCTATATATAATTGCGTTACTTTCTTTGGAAATGGGATAGATTGAAGAAGTAAAGGTGGTAAAAGTAGAAGAAAACTTTTTATATCACAACTCTGCAATTGCGCATTATGTTTGTATTAGTGCAGCATTGCAGCGCCTCTGGTGGTGAGTAGGCGCATTATTATTAAACCTTGATTTTATAGCCCTTATTTAATTATTTTACTTCGGTTATACCACCGAATTTCAACGTAATAACGGTATATTTAAGATACATATTAGTATTAAAGTGAATTTCGGAAGTGGACCTTATATGGGGGACATAGTCAAATATGAACCGATATTCTCAAAATCCAGCACTTTGATTTTGGCATGTATGTAAATGATCCGTGTGAAATTTTGGATCGATACCGGTATGTATAAGAAATTTATGAGTATTGAAGTGATTTTCGGAAGAGGGCTTTATATGGGGCATACGATTAAAAATGGACCAAAATTCACACAATTTTGTGGAATAATTTTTGTAAATATGCAAATGATCTGTGAGTCGGTATCGATATTTATACGATATATGTATACATATAAAGATAAATGTCTTTTTCAGATGTGGTCCTTGTATGGGAGCTATGAACAATTATGGGCCGACCACCATAAAATTAAGTACAACAATTTATTTACCTATAAGGATTATTTATGTCAAATTTTAGCCGTTTAACATTATCTATATCAGTTTTATACGTGTATTTAAGTGAATTTTGGAAGTGGACTTTATATGGGGTCTATGATCAAACATGGACCGAACTAAAAAAAAAAATTAGTTTTGCGATTTCTTTTTGTATGAAACTTATTTTTGCTGAATTTTATATTGATATTCCAATTTTATAGGCATTTATGTATAATTGAGCAATATTTCTGGAAGATTTTTGTATGGGGGCTATGAGAAATGATTGACTGATTCTTACTATTTTCCGCACACTTTCTTCTTTTATCATAAAAACAACGTGTACAAAATTTAATGGTATTATTTGCAATATATTTCAAAATATTGCAATAAAATGGACAAAAAATATCAAATTTTTATGGAGGTTGTCTCACATTTCAGACCATAACTCTGGTTGGCCTAAACCGATTTTGCTGATTTTCAATACCAAAGTTACCTGCATAATAATAAATATATTTCTGGAAACTTTGTTTCGTTAAGTTGTATAGTTTGAACGTGAGAACGTTTTACACACACGGACAGACAGACGGACATGGCTCAATCGACTTAGAATTTCATAAGGATCAATAAAATGTATACTTTGTTGGGTCTCAGATGAATATTAATAAAGTTTCACACGGAATGACATACGTAATATACAATCTGTATAAAAAGACCAAAGATAAAAGCAAAAGGCGGTGAGTAAAGCAGAAGGGCAGTTTGTAATGTGGCTAACCGGTGTACCAATGCCGAAGATAGGGAAACGCAATATCTGACAGTTTAGTTGACAGTTACCCACCCAGTCTCGTCGTACTCCCATAAAATGCTTTCCTAGAAAATTAGCCCAACCTTGCTGTCGCCCTAACGTCCTCTAATGAGCAACTATAAACCCATTCTATCCCAGGAACGAGCAACGGCCAACCGGTGTATCAATGCTGAAGATAGGAAAACGCAATATCTGACAATCTAGCAGGAAGTTATCCATACACTAACCCAGTCTCGCTTTCCTCCAATATAATAGCTCCCTAGAAATACGCCCAAACTTCCAGTCGCTCTAACTCTACTAGGTAGGTCCTTCAATTACCTACTATAATCCATCCCACCCCAGGAACGAGCAATATCTCATACCCTATCTTAGTAAAGACACTCCGTCAGTACGTGCCCGGAGTCCTCAGGTCCCCTCACACACCCACATTCGGCAGTCCACAGCGCCCCGTTTTATGCATTAAGTGAAACATGTCATGTCAGTAAGCAGCAAAAAATTAGGCTCAAGTCAAAATCTGGAAGTTCCTGTACGAAAGTCAGAAAATCGTCTGAAATCATCAAAGAGGCTGAAATTTTTGTCGCTGTTCGTCCTTCTTGTCCTCCAACTAAAAACCTATTATTGCTAATCACCAGGGGGGTTACTCTCTATTGCGATAAGAAAGCAAATTCGATGCGATAAGCGTATAAATTGATACTCTTACGCATCGAATTTTCTTTCGCATCGCAATACAGAGTAACCACCCAGATCAAGCCAATTATGCTCTAGCCAAACTTTAGTGGCAATCGTGGTACTTTTTTTTTAAGAGAAGTAACATTCAGGCAATTAATATGCCTATATATTAATTAATTAATTGCATTACTTCCTTTGGAAAGGGATAGGTGGAAGAAGAATAGGTGGTGAAAGTAGAGAAAAGCTTTTCATATGACAACACTGTAATTGCGCGTTATATTTATAAATAGTACAGTAGTGCAGCGCCTCTGGTGGTGAGTAGGCCCATTAATCAAAGCTTAATTTATAGCCATTATTTTAATTTGGTGGCGTTTAAATGCTATATTATCGAAGGAGGGCGCTGTGATAAATATTAGTAATGGTAGGATAGAAAGAAAAACTAATAATTATCAGAAACTGATGTTGTTTTTGAGTGACAGCGGCTGGGAATCGAACCCAGGCCACAAATACCAACTCATGCTTAATAATAAAATGCGCTAATCAATTAAGCTACAGCACCCTAAAACTTTTTTTGTTTTTGTCAATTAGTCCCACTATAGACAATAATAATAAAAATTGGCAATACATTTATGTTGCGTACCTTCAACCCTTTCTGAGGCATTACAATACATAAAGCAGATAAAAATGTACATAAAAATTAACAACAACAATAAAAAAAGAACTAGTATATACCAACAAATACATAAACAGTTATAGGCAGCCACATATGTATAAGTACATATTTATATACATACATATGTATGTATGTAGGTACATAAATGTTTATATATATATGTATATAGATGATATTATTGCAACGATGCTGATATTCGTATGCAATTTTTGTTAAAATTTTAATGCACTCACACATATGGGTGATTGCATTATATGGGTGGTAGTGGTAGTGGTATTGGTGGTGGTGTTGGGTGAAAAAATTATTTTTGGTAGTTTGATTTGAGAGTTCAGTTCATTTCGTTGCAGTCCTGTTGGTATGGTTGTTGCAACATTAATGTTAACAAAATATTTTAATTTACATTTTTAATTTCCGTTTGCAACAGATTTTTTTTTGAGCCATTTTTATAATACACACACACAGAATATATATGTACATATACATACAAACATATACATATGTATATTGTAGATACATAGATATTTATGCATGTAATTATTATTAATAAAATATCTACAATTGTATTTAAAACACCAACTTATTTAAATGAAAACATTGACATTTTTTTAAGTATCTACGAGTACGAGTATGTATCTATTTATTATAATTTTATGTATTAACTATATACTTAAAAAGTAAATAATAATATTGGGTATATAGCTTGTTATAATAATGTTGTATATGTAATTGTATTTTGTTTTTAGTACAGTCATTTTACAAATATTTTTGTATTTTTTATGCCACGCCTTTTTCAGCCACTAATTAATGCATTTATTAATGTGTTTTTAATTGCATACAAAAAAAATGTACATCACTGACAAAATTGCCAATATTGGAAAATGCAGGGAGATTTTGGTAACAACACTTTTGGGTGTAATCAAAATTTAATTTGTAGAGAGTTTTGCAAAACAAGTATATAATTATCGATACAATTTTAACGGCTGTAAATACATAAATTATTTGTATTAAAGGAATCCAATTTTCACTTCAATTGTTTAACAATCATAGGTCCTTCGGTAACTCAATTTTAACTTTTTTTTTTATTTTTTTTAAAGAGAAGTAACACTTAGGCAATTAATATGCCTATATATTATTTTATATAGTTGAAGAAGTAAAGGTGTCGAAAGTAGAAGAAATCTTTTTATATCACAACTCTGCAATTGCGCATTATGTTTGTGTTAAAGCAGCATTGCAGCGCCTCTGGTGGCGAGTAGGCGCATTGTTTTTTTAAAGCTTGATTTTATAGCCTTTATTTTAATGATTTTACTTTGGTGGCGTTTCAATGCTATACCACCAAAGGAGGACGCTGTGATAAATATTAGTTATGAAAGATAGAAATCTAATAATTATCACAAACTGATGTTGCTAGAGTGGCAGGGGCTGGGAATCGAACCCGGAAGATCTTTAAGTTATTCAATTTTACTTCAATTGTTCATCAATCGTAGAAATTTATGTTGTTTGCGCTTTTCAACAAGTTGTCCTTCAGCATCTGATAATCCTCGCTCAAACTTGTACATGATTGTTTCAACAAATGTTAAATTCCCAGTACCAAAATACTGCTGACAAACATGTTCCATGGCGAAATTTAGCCTGCACAGTGTGCTTTTCGTTTTTATAAACTTATTGTTGCTGGCGTGCAACTCCCCCATTAAAATCATGTTGGCGCAAGACACCATACGAACAGTTTTAACGCAACATTGTTGGCCCAGTCTAACTATAACTTTGCTGGCCAGTTGTCCTTATTTTTCTTAAAATGTATTGCTCATCAGGCTCATTGAAAATTTTATTTGATGCCTTTCTGAACACAGAGAAGAAATACATGTTGTGCATGTTTACCACAAAATTGGCAAAATGTTTAAAAGTTTTTTAAAAATGTTATGGCCACTGCAATTATATGATATTTCAGATATTCCGATATTTGTGGCAATCATGTTTATGATTAAGGGCGTTAAGTTAGATACAGTTGACTCATTTTTGGATTTTTGGAATTCTTTTCGATATGAGACTTAAATTCAATTCACACATTATAATGACTAGTATTAAGGCTAATGGTGTGTTAAGCTTTATAAAACGTTGGGCAAAGGAATTTAATGATCCCTATGTAACGAAATCTTTATTTACAACTCTAGTCAGGCCAATACTTGAATACGGGTGTGTAATATGGGATCCTCAATATAACGTTTATAAAAAAAAATTGGAATCTGTACAAAAACAATTCTTGCTGTTTTGTCTTCGTAACTTGAGATGGAATCCTAATATTAACCTGCCGCCCTATCGCAGACGCCTAGCGCTTATAAGCCTGCCAACATTAAAAAGTCGAAGGATTGCCTTCAACATTGCATTGTTTATAAATTTAATTCATGGTAAAATAGATTCCATTTGTCTTCATGATAAAATTAGCATCAATATACCTAACAGGCAACTTAGATCATATGAGCCAGTTTATTTAAGTTTTCACAGATCACATTATATTAACTTCGATCCATTACATAGAATCTCTGCTGAAGTGAACCAATTCTATAATCTAATAGATTTATCTGATTCTGTTGATAGTTCCAAGAGAAAGCTTATTATATTCTTAAACTCAAATGACTATACTTATAACTGTATTTAATAGATTTTTATTTAATATTATTAAAATGTTCAAAATTGCTCAGATGTTACCATATTGTAGCTGATTAAATAAATAAATAAATCCATTTATCATAATTTGTTGCTCTCTGATTATGATAGAGAACAACATAATATGGTATAATCTTTAATCATAAAACTGATTACCATAAACATTACATAATTGTTATAATCACATATATGATTGCTATAATGATATATATGATTGCTATAATCATATGAATGGTAACATAAACAAATTATGGCTGCCGAAATCATAAAAATAATTTCAGTGATCGTAATATTAAAAAAAAAATGTTTATAAATATTGAAATAGTTGTGGTAAACATGCACAACTATATTTTTTTTCTGTTTGTGCCTTTGTTATGGATCCTATTTTCTTGGATGAAGCGCTCAATGATTTTTTGAACTGTTGCAGCTTTAATGTTAACAATTTCAGCTATTTTTGCTGTTAGTGTTTAGGTTAGTTTAGGTTTGAAAACTATTCTAATTTTTCTTATTTTCAATTGACACTTGACATTACAAAATCGGACTCCGACAATTCAACAAAAAATATTGATAAAAGTACAGGGAAGAAAAGACAAAAAGACAGAAATTGACTGCATAAAATGAGCTGTGACGTTAAAATAGGATTAGTTTTTGAATCTATGATATTTTTTTATTTAGGCTCGAGTTCATTAAATTTAATTTCATTTTTTTTACTGAAGGTAGGAATTGTTACATGAAAATTATTATTAAAATTTATTGATATTATATTAGTTTTTGTTTTTTTTTTTTTTTTTATTTTAATATCTTTAAATTCAATTAAACATTTTTGCAATAAATGTTTTTTGTTTATTAGGCGTATAGCTCTTTTAAATGACAGCAATTTCTTTTTTAAGTTCCTGTTAGTTTTCTTTTTATGGAGATGTGAAAACAAACAAAAAATGCACCACTGTGAGCCACTGTAAAATAACTGTACCATTTTAGTGTTTCAATTCTAATGAAAGCAACCAAAATTTGAGTTAAGTTATTAAGTAATTAAACATTCAAATATAAAAACTCTTTAATAATTTCTGAAAAGTAGTTACAATGATCTTTCGTTTAAAATAAATTAATTGTTAACTTTTTCTCCCTCACATGATAATAAAGGCCGCCAATAGAAGGTCAAGTAGTAAAGCAAATTTTTCTGTAAATCTTTTGTACTCACAGGAAATTGTTAGTGTTTACAGTAATTTTTAATAGGTTTTAGTAGATGTACTTTAACTTTACACTTGACATCTGACAAAATGGCCGCCAGTTAAAAAAGTGATGCCAACTTAAAGATCTATATATTTAAGAAAAACGCTGTTTATATTTATGCAACTAGAAATGTATGTATAAACATTCCTTGGAGTTAAAATAAGTGTAATATTTTTTTCTTCCAAAACAAATTAAAGGACTTTAAAGAAAGGTCAAGTAGCTAGTAAATTATGTTTATGTAAATCTGTTAAACTCACAACGAATTGTTAATTTTTGTTTTAAGAGTTTTAAAGTTATGTATTTATACATTAGTGGTTAGAAGACACAATAAGCTTTCCTTTAAACTAAAATAAATCTAACTTTTTATTGCATCTTAAGAAAAAATAGGCCAGTCAAGCAGTAAAATTGTTTTTTTTTTTTTTTTTTGGAAATCGTTTAGACTCACAGATAATTATTAGTTTTTTTTCAGTGTCTTTTAATATAAATTTCTACATTTGTAGATATAAGACATACTGAGCTTTAATTTAAGGTAAAATAAGTCTAAAGCTATGTGCAGATGGTTGTGAGATCTTAAAACATTGTCTGAAAAATGTTCCGAAAAAGTCTAACAATCGTGTAAACTTACAATTTTAGTCCACCAACATTGTCAGAAAAATAATTTTTAATACATTATAGACAAAAATATTGTCAGACATCTAACAATCGTGTAAACACATTTTTTGCCATTGTAAAATTGTTGTAAGATAATTGTCAAACACTTTTTATTAATAGATGTGCAAAGTTTATGCAACTGACAATGGCAGCATTGTCAGAGAAATTCTTTCTATTTGCAAATCTGTATATACCTATACATACATAAACAAAGAAAAAAACAAAATTATGTATCAATAACATTAAAAAAAGTGAAAGAAACTTGAAGAATTAAATTGAAGAAATTAATAAAATGAATGAATGAATAGCTACATTTTAATTAATGAGTCCTGCGTCATAGAGTGTAGCTATAAGCCAATTGAATGGAATTTTTCTAGTCAGTCGCTAACAGGTTCTGAAGACTACAAAAAATCAAGGCCGAAAGAGAATCGAATCGAGATATTTCTAGTATCACGATATTTATTGAACGTGTAGCAGTGCCCTATGACATCAAAGCATTTTTTCTTGTCGGTTTTAAAACTAATTCTGACAATATTGGTTTCTATGACACCCCTGAATAAGTCACGATTTCAAGAGGAGCAAACACGAATGGTTTTGCAATTATTAATTTAAATTAATTAAAAATCCCTTCATTTACTTTCCTGAATATAATAATTAATTTAGCTTGCATGAGGCATTAGTTGGTAGACCTTCCAAATGCCCTTCTCAAGTAGGCTTTCTAGCAGGCATGTAACCAGTAGCGAGTAGGCAAGGCCTTGACTAGCAATGACATGCCATGTAAAATTGGAACGATTTGAAGGCCTTGTAGATGGCCTCTTTACAGCATATTTTCCCCACTGGGGCCTGACAACGTATTTGACAATTTTTGCCATTTAACAATCTGACAACCGTGTGCACTGCCATTTTGTGTGTCAATGAATTTGTAAGGTTTACTGAACTGACAATTTTCCTTTTGCTAAAAAGTTTTTCAATGTCAGTACATTGCTAGCACATTGTAAGATCTGACAATATTGTATGATCTCACAACCGTCCGTATGTACATAGCTTAAGAAAGATCTCTGATATGTATGTATGTAAATGTTGTGCACTTACCATTTTCGTTTATCCAAAAAATAAAGTTTTAATTTAGTGTTGCCAACTGTAGTTTGTTTTCTAGTCCAAAAAAATTGTTTAGATTTTCTTTTGTTTCTTTTGATTTTTACAACAATGTAGCAGTAATTGTTTATAAATTTATATTGTTTTTAGAGTTTATGTTAATTTAATGCAGTAAAATTTTTTTGACATTTATATATTTTTATTTTTTGATTTTTTTAACCTTAATAATGTTTATACCTTAGAATACTTTTTTGTTTTGTTTTGTTTTGTTTTGTTTTTCAAATTTTATTTTAGAGTCTTGGTTTTTGTTTAAATTGTTTTAAATACACTTATAATTTGCTGTATTAGCTGTTAAACAAAACATGTGTTTTTTTATTTAATAATTTTTTTTTTAGCCAAAATTTTTTTTAATTTTAGTAATTTTAGGGGCTTTTTTTATAAAGTTGTTTTAAATTTTCATTTTTCTGTTTGTTAAATTAAGTTTATATTTCCAGTTCATTTGCTGTTAATGTTGATATACATACTAGGAATTTTGGTGCTTTTCCTTTGCTTTTTTAGTTTCAAAACATTTAAAACTTTTTTTCTTGTAGTCTTTTCTTCTTATTTTGTTATTTTGGCTTTCGAATGTTCAGAACGTTGTTTTTGTTTTTGCTTTTTTGGTTTTCTTACACAAACTTATTTTCAAATAAAATTATAAGTAAATTTTGTTTAAAACTGTTGAAAATTTTTTTTTTGATTTTTCTCTCTGCTTTTTGGGTTTTTCTCGTTTAAAATTTAACAAATTTTGTCTATTTTTTTCAGTTATCGGGAGGTTGTTGTTTGTTTTTCGGTTTACGGTTTTGGCTGGGGAGAGTTGGGTTTTATTAATTTTATTTTATTGATCAGACTATTTCCTTGGTATTATTGTTAGTTTAAGATTTTTTCTATTTTACTGCATAAATTTTGTAATTTTAGTGTTCGAAATGTTGCTGCAATTTGAGTTGCTTTTATAGATTTTACTATTTTTTTTAGTTTGAGTGTAATTATTACGGTTGTTTTGCTTCTTGCTTTGCTTTGTTTTTATTTTGATTTGATTATAAGTTGCTTTGTTGTTTTATTATTATTTGTATTTGTGTTTGTTGCTGTTGCTTGGTTTTCTTGTTCTCTGTTTAGGGGGTTTCTCTCTTGTTGTGTTTTTTTATTTTTATTGCGTTTATTTAGTTTGTGGTTGTTTGTTGTTATTGTTATTATTATAGAATTTCGTTTTATTATTGTTACGGTTTATTGTTTGTTTTTGTTGTTGTAGTTGCGAATTTTGTAGTGGGGGATAATTTTGTTGTTGTTGCTGCTGCTGCTGCTTCTTCTTCTATTGCTTCTGATTCGTTTATTTTACTATTTTTATTGTTGCGGGGGGTTTCTTCTATTATTTTTGTTGTTGCTTGTTGTTTTGCCGAAATAGTTTGTTGTTTGTTTTGTTGCTTTGGGTTGTTTGTTTTGTTTTTTGTTTGAAATTTTGTTTGTTAAATTTTGAGAAATTAAACTTAAAATTCTTTTTTGTTTATTTTCGTTTTCTTTTTTTTTGAGATTTTTGTTAAAAATAAATTAAATCATTTAAAATAATTAAAACTTAAAGTCAAACTTAAATTTTTTAAATAAAAATTGCACTTATTTTTGCTTGTTGTGTGTGTGTTTTTTGTTGTTTGTAGTTGAGTGGGCTGGTTGTTTGGATTGGTTTTGTTAGGGGGGGAGCTTGAGTTATGTGTGTTTGGTTTTGAGGTTAGGATTTAATGTTGGTTGTATTTGTTGTTTTTTTTTATATTGAATTAAATTAAAATTAAACAAAATAAATTGTTATAAGTATCAACAACGTTTTAACGTAAGTTTATAAAAATGTTCCAAACAGTCAAAAAGCACCTGGTAGAAAGAAAAAGACAAGAAAAATGGAAGAAATATTAGATTCAGTACCTATTATGCTGAAAAAAAATTAAAAAATTTCAATAAAAATTTTATAAAAACCTTTTATTGCAAAATAATAGTTGAATTTTTATTATTAATTATAAATATTAAATAACAGAACTATAACAGAAATAAATCTTAATTCTAATGTTAAACGATTTTGACAGAGTAATAGCGCACCAATGCTCTATGAAATGACAAACGTATTAGGTACAGTGTAGGTACTCTCTTTAGGACTGAAAAAAGTGTCCGTAGATGGGGGGGTTCGCTTTAGTGTGGTGTCTCCGCTAGGAGATTTATAATAACATTGAATTCTATGCTGTTCTTTAGCTGCACTCTGCTTTCTGCACGTTCTTTATTTTGTCATACCTACTTATTTTGTTAAAAATTAAGTTTTTTTTGTTGGTTAATGAAATAGCGCACAGTTATTTCGTTTTTGTTTTTTATTGCTATTTTCGGTGATAAATTCTTGTGTAATTTTACAAGGTACTGTCACACTTGGCAAATATTTAGTGAAAAAAGCGTAACCACTTATTTTAGCACAAATTTGTTTAACGTTGCTGTCAGGAAAGAATATAAAGACAAGATTGTCTTTTGTGAAACTACTACTACTACTACACCGGCACAAAGATAAAAAATTCTGTAAAATATTGCTTTTTACGGATAAAACAAAAATTAATGTGATTGGTCCTGACATAAATACTTTGATTGGTCCTGACAGAATTACTTTCAAAAAGAAAAACAAAAATTCAATCCTCGTTACACTATTAAAAAAGTAAAGTGCGCTATTTATCTGACCATAGCTGTATAAAGACAAAAAAAAAACATAAAATTTAAACTAATTTAAGACTCTATAAACCCCTACTATCGAGGCCAAAAATTGACAATAGAAAGACATACTTTTAAACTCAAAAGTGGACGATAGAAGGATTTACGATTGAAGCTTAATAAAGACTCTATAAAAACTACGATTGAAGCTAAAATTTGACTATATAAATATCTTCAATTGAAGTTATAACTGGACTAAATTAAGACTTTCTACTGAAGATAAAATTAGATAATATAAACCTGTACTATTGAAGCTAAAATTGAACAATATAAAAACTTACGATTATAGCTAAAATTGGACACTATTAAGACCTGAAGGTCTTAATGAAGTTCAAATTGGACTATGCAAAGATCATCAATTAAAGCTATAATTGGACAAAATAAAGACTGTCAATAGGACAGAGTACAAGGGTTTTACATGCGGTATCGTCAATAAGACTTGATTACATGGTGTTCTTCACACCCGGTTGACGAACGGTAAACCAACGCATTGCATGCCTTGCAAGGACATAGGTACAATATTGCATGTCTCGCAAGACACACAATTCACGACTTATCATACAACAATTGCACAGATCACTGTACAAACACCTTGTTAGAGAGTTTGGGCTATCTAATCCCTGCCATCCATAGCTTAGTCAACTAACTTAGGTCAAGACAATTATTGGACACACAGTAATCGTTCCAGCTATAAACTGGTCTAGCACTGCAAAATTTAAGGCAAATAACAGACCCAGCATTAAAGCTTAAATAAATATAGGATTTATTATTATGCTTAAGTATTCATAAATATTAACCCCCTTATTCAAAAACGATTATTAAATTTAACAAACGTTTATTAAGACAGATTTCCATATAAAATTTGCCTTAATAAACGTTTGTTAAATTTAATAATCGTTTATGAATAAGGAGGTAAATGATTATCTTTCAGAAATTCCCCCCTTTAACTTGAAGCTTATTACCCTAGTTAGTTCACAACTGTTTAGGTTTCTTCTGTATCACTCTCTATCTCCCGAAAAAACAAAAATAAAAACTTTACATTGAATATTTGTGTTATCTTTTGCCCAAAAAAATGAAAGAAGCAAGAAATCAAACAATTCAACTAACTACACAACAACAACAACAGAGAATGGTTACGTATCTAAATTGCAAAAAAAAACACTCACACACACAGTGAAAAAATAAATAAAAACTTTTCAAGTTCAAAACGCCGCTAGACATAAACTAGAATAAATTGCGAAAAAAAGAGAAGAACAGATAGACAGACACACGAACCCAGCAGATACGAGATACAAAAACAACAACAAAAACACAATAATATAGAATAGAATAAAATAAAACAAAATATTATGGAATGATGATGATGATAACAGAGCAGCAGCAGCAGCGTCATATGTGGCAAAAATAACAAACAAAAATTGTATACAACAGATACAAAAATAAAACAATGTATGTATGTATGTACACACATATATAGAGGAATAGGAATAACAGACAGATTTTTAGATATTTAGATACCGACAGACAGTTACAGATACTCTTAAAATATACACACACTTACATATGTACATTAGGGTGACAGCAAAAATTTTTTTTATGAATTTTAAAGTTTTCTCAACGGAATATTGTGCCAATAGGTCTAAAAGTTTTGTGCCGAAAATTTGAGCCAAATCGGATAACGTTTTCTGGACGCGCATCGAGGTCAAAGGTCAAGTATTTTTATATTTTACAATCTATACGAAATAAATTTGTTGAACTCGTGTATTTTCTTCAATATTTAACGAAAATAGTAAAAAAAAACTATTTCGGTAATTAACCCTCATATTTCCAAGCGGGCCACAAACATTAACGTTTTTGAATAAAAGCATCATTAATTTCCGGCTGCCGAAGACATGTAATGTATAATTACAAAAACACATCTTTGTAGTAAATCACGTCATCTACAACTCAAATATTTTAAAATAGCTAAATTTTCTGTGTGGGCTTTTGTTTGTTTGACGAAAGGATAGACAACATGACAAAAAGAAAGTTAGTGGCAAAGATGTCTGTAGATACATCTGGAATTGAGAATGAAGAAATACCAAAGACGCTAATCATAAAGAAGGAAAACTTAAAAAGTTTAATTTCCAGAGACAATTCTGATATTTTACAAGATTTGTTTTCAAAAAATACCAAAAAAGTTTTCAAAAGATTTGGAATTTCAATGGAGATTTTTAGCAAAGATCCACATTCTTGGAGTGTGATAGGAGAGTACCTAAGAGCAAAACAAATTATCCAAAACTTGAGTGTTCTTAATGATTGTGCTGAAAGAGGCATTCAGTTAATTCAAGAATACCATGACAAGATAACAAAAGATGAGGAACAGAAACAACATTTAATGAAAGTAACTATATATATATTATAAATTTTTAAATTTTTTTCATAACATGGTTTAATATTTTACAGGTGGTACAAAAATATAGGCAGTTGTATCCGAAAAATGCTAATCTACATTCTCTTCAAAGAGATTTTGATCTGTAAATTTTAAAAGAAAAAAAAAATCTTAAAACTTTATATTAATTAAAAATTTGTATCATAACTTTTTTCTTGGAATATTTTTAAGTTATTTTATCAAAAGTCTACAGAATTTGTACATTTGTGTACTGTCAATGTAATAACATACATATCGATGGTCTCATGTAGAAAGACCCTAACTCGCATATTTGAAACTTTACAGGAGAAGGTAAAAACATAATAGAAACTGTAAAATTCAACATGAAATTGTTTTTGTACAACTGCTTATAAAAGCGTTATTTTTTACACTATTGCAATAAATTTTTGTGAGGAGGTGTATTTGTGTTAAATGCATTGGAATCGCAAAAAAAAACTAATTTCGAAAAAATAGCGAGTTAGGGCCTTTCCACATGAGACCAACGATATACAAAACATTCTTGCAATAAAATAGTTTGTCGGTCACTTTGACCCAAATGAGATTTGAGGGTTAGTTCCCAAAAAAACAGTTTGACTGTCCTTTTTATTAAAAGTCTACAGAATCCAGATGTTTTTGTAAACTAATGTAGAAAATTAATGAGTTTCCCAACATTATTTCATATTAACTGCGAAATATAAAAATACTTGACCTTTGACCTCGATGCGCGTCCAGAAAACGTTGTCCGATTTGGCTCAAATTTTCGGCACAAAACTTTTAGACCTATTGGCACAATATTCCGTTGAGAAAACTTTATAATTCCAACAAAAATTTTCTTACATACAAACCATTGTCACCCTAATGTACATACAGGCAGACAGACAGACAGAGTCATTCATTCTCACTTGTATTTTCGCAATGGAAGTAAATATTTTGAAACTGTTGTTGTTGTTGTTTGTTCTAAACGTACGTTTTTACACGTGAGGGCGAATTAGATTTATTAGATACATACACACACACATACACAAATATTTCCATACATATGTATATGCACCCTGCCAACATTTTCTATTGCGGAAGTGACTCAGAAGTGACGCTAAGAAGTTGAAACTCATCTTCTGCGATACCATTTTCTGATCGTAGAAGTGTCTTCCGTATTGAGAAGTTGTACCCCCCGGAAGTAACTTCAAGAAGTCACTTCAGCGTAACTTCAAGAAGTCACTTCAGCGTAACTTCAAGAAGTCACTTCTGCTTAACTTCAAGAAGCCGCCTCTCTTTTGCTTTTGATTTTTTTGCCTTTACAGATAATACACTCATATTGACTATGGGATAACAAATATGTAAAAACTACAACAATAACAAATCGAAATCACACTTTACCACTGACCGACCACAGCAAATGACAAAAGAAAACTAATTTCGATGATGTCGAAAACTTACTTTTTGTATTCTTTTCATTTCTTTTATAACGGGACATGTCATTTTCGGCTGGTGTTGTAAACAACAAACAATCTTCCAAACGTCGTCTGGATGATTAAAAGACGACTGCAATGTAAATTGTTATTGTTATCTTCCAAATAACGTCTGGAAGTGAGTAAGACGTAACGCCTTTGACGATGGACGATGCAAGAAACTTCCAATTGCTGGCAGGGCATATGTACAGTAGATAATATACATGCAGATTTAGCTTGTCGTTTCTATAGATACTTTCTGTGTATCTTGTAGTTTATTTTGGGTATGTATCCAACCATGTTTGCTGTTTTGTTTTAAGTATGAATTTGTATTTTGGTTTTTAAATTTAACAGCCACACATGTTAAACTGTTTAAAAGTTTTATATAAATTTAGATTGTCATGTTTTTTGGTGGGGAGGGGGGAGAAGGGGTAAATAAAGCTGGTTTGAAATATTCTTAATAATTCCTGGTTTTTATATTATAAAAAGTAATTATTAGAATTTTTTCATGGTTTTTTCTTTTATTTGAGAGACAAGTTGTTTCAAAAAAAGATTTGCTCAATTAATCCAAATGACAAAACAACCTGAACGGGGAAAGAAACAGGCTTAGTCCCAATTTACACGCAGCAATTTTTATTGAAAAGATTAATACAATTTCAATCTTCAAACTACTTCGGTGTTCACACAGCACTATACTTATTGCTCAAATCGCTCATAGTTTTATTTGAGAGTATATTGTACATACATACGAGCAGTGTTGCCATTTTAGCACTTTCAGTGCTAGATTTAGCATTTTGTTTCTCGAAAATACATTGAAATTTTTAAAAATTATGCTAAATGCTGTTTATCATACATAATTTGATTGATAAAAATTTTTTTTTCTATTTTACTCCAAAAAATACTTTTGGAGAAATAAAAAATAACTTTTACTAATATTTTAACTAAATTTCTTGCGGTGTGGTAAGTAAATGAACACGAAAATTTTTGAATTAATATATGAAATGTAATCTATTAAAACAAGTCAACAATTGTTATGAACAATATTAGAAAAAACTATGATTTATATTTATAACATTTGAAAATAATGGCTGTTTCAAGTAGAGATAATTTTTTCAATAGCCTTTTTTGACAGATCACGTGTGAGTCGTGTCATGTTATTTTCGTTTAGTATTGTTTGGCATTTCATACTGGAAAGACTTACTCCAGAACAACGTTTACAAATCGTTCAACTTTATTACGAAAATTCACATTCTATGAGGAATGTGTTTTGTGCACTTTGCTCAACTTATGGTCAACATAATCGGCCTACTGAGCGTGCTATTCGCAACACCATCACCCATTTTGAGACCCAGCAATCATTATTGGATAATATTCGACCGAATAGACCACGTTCAGCACACTGTGAAGAAAATATAGCGGCCGTAGCTGAGAATGTACACGAAGATCGTGGAGAGTCGATTCGGCGTTATCGACGGTGCCACTTCCCACACATTGCATCAATCAATGGATTTATTGAGAGAACACTTCGGTGAGCACATAATTTCACGTTTTGGGCTGGTCGATTGGCCACCAAAATCGTGTGATATCACACCGTTAACCTTTTTCATGTAGGGATATGTAAAGTCTAAAGTTTATGCGGACAAACCCGCTTCGATACAGGCCTTGGAGGTAAACATCACGCGTGTCATTCGCCAATTACCAGTCGAAATGTTCGAACGAGTCATTGAAAATTGGACTCAACGGATAGACTATGTGCTACGTAGCAACGGCCAACATTTGATAGACATAATCTTCAAAAAATAAATGCCAAAAAATGTTTTTTTTTTTTTTTTAATAGGGAACCTCGAAATGGATCACGTTTTACAATCAGGGCTGCCAAATTAATTTTGGAAAAACTCGTCAAAATCCCGATAAAAAAGAAAAAAATCGTCATTGCGTATATTAAAAATCGTCAAAAAAAATCGGAAAAATAAAAAATCACTATTTTGAATAGTATTTTCAAATTTTTATTTAAACAAAAACATAAAAATTCAAGTTTATATACATATAGTCGTCTCTTGTGCAATGCATATCAAAACACATACATTTTAACTTTTTAAATAAGAAATCACAAAAAAATAAATGTTAAACACAACTTGTGTAATATTTTTATAATCACCCCTATCGTGAATAAAAATTCCACATGATATTTGTTCACTTTTCACATTTTCCTATTAAAATTCAATGTTAAAAAACTAAAAGGGAACAAATTTCATGTGGAATTTTTATTCACGATAGCGGTGAATATCTTAGTCCGCTTTCACACTTTTCAATTCTGACTCGCCAAGGCAAGTATTTTTGGTTGAGAATGGAAAAGAGAACAAAAGGGATACAAACTTGATGATACTAGTCAATTCTCTTATTTCCTTTTGTTTTTCTTTTCATGCATGTTGATTTGCATTAAAAAGTACGCAAATTGAATTGACGTGTGTAAATGAAAGTTCAAAAATTAAACAAAAAACTGGTCAGCTAAAACATGACTTGCAATATTTTATAAATAAGTAGCTGAATTTATTAAATTTTTTAGTTTGTTAAATTTTAAATAACATTTTGAGAATCCAATTCATCCATGATACTTATTTTCAAAGAATTCCGTATTTTTGTTATTTAAATTTATTTAGCTGAATATTCTTTCGAGATTTTGTTAAAATAGGACAAGTTTTTGTAGAATTTGCCCGTTGAAATTCAGAAATTCTTTCCTCTAAAAATTTTAGTTCATGGAAATCAGCATTTAAAACTGCTTTTTAGGTTTACACATAAATAATTATTATACTTAAACTTAACAATTGTCAATAATTAAGAAAACTTTGCTATTATTTAGTTTTGTTTTTGAAATATGTCACGTTCTTCTTAATATTTATGATATTAACTGAGAAAAATAGTTATTGTCCCAAAAACATTAATAAAACAAACAAATGAAATGAAAAATTTCAAGAATTCAGAAATTCGTCACTTTCAGTGAAAAAAAACGTCAAATCATCACAAAATGACGGTTAATCGTCAAATCTGGCAGCTAAAGCTAGATTTACACGATTGAAATTTTCTTCAAAATTGCTCTTCAAAATGCTTCAAACTCGTGTAAACAGCAAAAATTCTTCAAAATTTATTTATTAAATAGTTATTAATAGTTATTAATTAAATAAATTTTGAAGAAATTTTGCTGTTTACAATAGTTATTAATAATTTAGTTCGTTTATTTGACCTTTTTCAATATTCAATAGTTTTTTTTAATAAGCAATAAGGTCACCTGAATTTTATATAAAAATATTTTATTTTTTAATTTTTTTGTGTATTATCCCTGAAGAAGCTATCCATTGTGATAGCGAAATATTGGAAATAAATATATATAAATAAATTAAATATTTTTATATAAAATTCAAGTGACCTTATTGCATATTAAAAAAAACTATTGAATAGTTATTAATAGTTATTAATTAAATAAATTTTGAAGAAATTTTGCTGTTTACACTAGTTTGAAGCATTTTGAAGAGCAATTTGAAAGAAAATTTCAATTGTGTAAATCTAGCTTAAGAGTACAATCAAGTGTGTACTCGTCTTATATTCCCCTCACCCCGATGTCTAAAAGATAATCGGCTTAGCTTAAAGAATTGCTTCGTGTAAATTGAGACTTAGTTTTAGAATAAATGCTAAAATTTTAAAACAATTCAAATTCATATAAAATCTCAAACTCATTCCTTCATATATTGCATATTTGTTATTGACAGTGACAGTATATTAAGTTTGTCATTCCGTTGGTAACACATCGATTGTCTAAATCCTTATAAAATTCTAAGACTATCTAAACTATCCGTCCTATCCGTCCATCTGTTCAAGACACAATAGAGCTTCGTATATAAGACTTTCGATACAGTCTCAAATGGCAAATATTTATTCTAAAAACCATAAGCACTATTTTTAGAACAAATTTGTTTGACGTTGTTTACTCTTACAAGAGTTTTGCAAGAACAAACATCATCAAATACAATAACATTAAACTTCTATTGTGATTTGTGCTTCATAAAAAAAAGTTTTTTCAATAAACACAACTATTAAAACAAATTTTAGTTAGTGGTTGGGGCAAATATTTGCCAAGTGTGACCGTACCTTTAGAACAAGGAAATTTTTACCCAACGTTCTTTGTTTCATCAAAATGTTTGTTATAAAAAATAGGCAAAATGGTTCAAGTAACCGGAAACGAGTTGTATATAGACTAAAGTTTCACACAACCTCGACATTTGTCAGATGTTTTTTTTTTTTTTTTGCTATTTTCTTAAAATAAAAGGGTGTTTTTTTAGATGTATAGAACTTTAAGTTGACCGCACTTTTTCGTGGACATTTTGTCAGCCGTCAAGTGATTTTATTTTAGATTGAAATAACAATAAGACACCTGCTGGTATTACTGATGTTGATCTCTCTCTCTCTATCTTGCATACGGCTGAGAGCAAGAGTATCCCTTCTTCTTAAACGATTATGGTGGCTAGTGGATTAGCATGAGCTTCAAGTTTATTGAAATATGTTGTAGCATGTTTTCTGAACTCAGCTTTTATCATTGGTACGTTTAAATCTGGGAGCGGCTGTGATCATGGGGAGAATGGTCAAGTTATTTATGTTTAGCTTCGTTTGTCATAACACATGATAGACTGACACCTGAACAACGCAAATTTATTTTAAAAATCGTGGTTTTGTTTGAAATACGTATTACGCGAATTTTGATAAAACTCTACTTATGGTTGTTTAGATGCTTTAATAAACAAAACTGTCGTATTTGGAGTGATGATAATACAAGTACTTAAGTGTATGTATTTTGAGACACTTTTAAATCCAGAAAAACTATGTGTTTGGTGTGTTTTACGGGCAGGTGGTATAATTGTTCCCTGTTTCTCTTTTTGAAAACGTAGCTGAACAGAACGTTACGAGCAGTGATGTCAACTTTTGACACTCAAAACGCGTAAACATTTTAGAGAAAAGAGCTAAATGGGAAAAAATCCGTTTAAAGCCACAACCAATTTTCTTTTTTCGCGTTATGAGTGACTAAAATCGGGCTAAATCTAGCCCGAAAAGTGCTAAGTTGGCATCGCTGGTTACGAGTCAATGGTGACCGCCGCTTTAGAGTCATTATTACGAGTACTGACTTTTCGTTCATAAATTAAGCAATCATGTTTATGCAGGAGTTGTGGTTTCAACAAGACAGTGCAGCACATTACACAGCTCGTGCAACAATCAATTAATGGAAGGAAACGTTTGGTAACTGCATAGTTTAGTAGATCTATGGGGATATGTGAAGTCGCTAGTCTAAGCCGATAAGCCCGAAACGAGTGAACACTTGGTGAACAATATTCGCCGCGTTATTGCCAATATACGGCCACAAATATTGGAAAACAGTCAGCGAAAATTGGGGCTGCAGATTAGACTACGTGCGAGCCAGTCATATGCCAAAAGTCATATTTAAATTATATTGCCACTAGATTATCTTTAGCATTAAGTAAATTTCATGTCAATCAAAAAATCATGTTTGTTTTCTTCCATTTTAAAGTTCTATACATCTAAAACAAACACCCTTTATATTGATATCACAGGTGGTTGTCTTAAACCTTGTCTTAACATAAATGTTATTAATAATGTTTTATTGTAGACAGATATGTTTTTGTCCGAATAATTAAACACTTTCTTTAAAAATATTTTCATTGGTTTTCGAAATGTCTGAATTATGTTTGGAATTATATAAATGGTTGTTGTTTGGGTTTCACTTTTCTAGAATTTTAATTAAAAACAAAATTTAACATTTAATGGGAAATGTTTAAATGTTTCACTTTTTAGACTTTTCATTATAAAACTTTTACATATTGTTTTAAATGTTTAAAATTTTGCATAATTTAAATGTTTCTTTTTTTTTTTTGTAAAATATTTGAAATATCGCAATCATGGTGTAACTATACAAGGTAAGTGCAGTAGAACAGCTGACTGACAATTTACTTATGTCAGAAGTATTACTTTGTCACATGTTTTCGACAGTAGTAGATTAGTTTACACAAACAAAAAGCCTGTTGTTTCTGTATTGTGTTGTATTTGTTGCCAATTTGCACTTACCTTGTATAATTACACCATGATTGAAATGTTTTAAAGATTTTGAATATTTTAAATGTTTTTTTTTTCGTTTAATAATTTTAAAACTTTTGTATTCTTATTAAATATGTTTGCTTTTAAAGTTTTGTGCAATAAATTAAAAACATTAAACATTAAGTTTTAGCTTTTGTTGGTAATATTTTAAATATTAAAAAATTTGTAGGTTTTTTTAAGTTTTGTGTAAAAATTTCCAAATTTTTCTTTTAAAAATTTTATGTTTTTCTTGAAATGTTTTATATTTTAATGAATGTGAGGATTTTTCATGCTTTTAAATAAAACTTTTTGAAATGTTTGAAATTTTTAATAATATTTTTTAAAGAATAAAATACCAAGTGTGCTAAACTTATGGCCAACACTGTAAATTCCGTTTCTATATTGACCTTTTAAGATTTAAATTTTCTTTAAAATTATTTTAGAAAATTATTTTCAGTTGTTTGAATTTTTTTATATTTTGTTTGATTTGAAGGTTATTTTACAGTTTTCTTTAAGAATTTTATCACTTTTCTTTATAACTGTTACAGGCTGTTTAAAATGTTTTAGTTGGTTAAACATTTAAATGATTTTTTTTTTTAATTTTAAACTTTTTATTTCATGCGTAATGTTTTGGAAATTTTAAATTTAGTTTAAACAAATAAATTTTTTTCTGCAAATTTCATAATTTTTGTTCTTAAAAATATTATATTTTGTTCTTTGTTTTTCAGTTTTGTTCCACACTTTTCACTTCCAATAATTTTAAAGAAATAATTTTAATTTTAAAGAAATGTTAATCATTATTTTTGTTTTAAATTTTCACCATTTTTCTTTGATAAGTTTTTGTTTTTTTCAAACTGTTAGAATAATTGTTTATTTAAATTGAAATTCTTTATTATTTATATTATTGTTATATTTGTTGTTGTTTCTTTTATTTTGTTATTAAATTCATTTTGTTATATTTTTATAATTCTTTTTCTTTGAGTATTTTTTTTTAATTTTTAAGAATTTTATAAGTTTTTTTTTAATTTTATATAAAAATTTTTTCTTGTCCACAAATTTTTTTTAATTTAATCAAACATTATTATATTACCACGTTTGTTATCAGGATTTTTATACAACACTAAAAACTTACTCAAATTGTTACTAATTGTTTTTATTAATTGTCCAGCAATTAAATTAAAATTTTCTGTTTGAAAATTTCTTTGTTACACATATTTTATTTACAACTAACATAAACTTTTTTCAAAAATACCTACATATATGAAAATATTCATAAATCTCTTGAATTTTTAACTAATTGTTCGACCTTTATGTCTTTATTAAAAATTATGTATTTTCTTTTGAGCTTAATTCTCTTGTTTTCATTTTTTTTTTTAAACACTTTTTTCATGAATTTTATTTTTAATGCTGAAGTTCTATAAAGTTTTAATTTTTATTAAATATTTTTTTTACGAATTTTATAAAACCAGAAAAAATTTCTAAAATTTTTTGTTTTTTAAATACTTTTTTAAATGAATTTTATTTTTGATATTAAGTTCCATATAAAATAATAAATTTTTTTTACAAATTTTATAAAATCTTTAAAAAAGCACTTTATTAAAACAACTGTTTTAAAAGTTTATTTACAAAATTTCATTACTCCCTTAACTATTACACAATTTCCATTTATTATTCAAATATTCCTTTCATTTGTGCTTAACAATTATACTTTGTTTAGGAATTATTACCAAATCCTAAAATTAAAACTCTCTAAAATTAAAACTCTTAATTTTTGCTATTTTCCAAAAATTGTTTTGTTTCCGTTTCAAAATTCTTTCATATTCATTCATAGGTATTTGTTGTAAATTCTATATAATTCTATATACCTAACATTTCTAATTCCATTTTTTTTTCTAAAACATTCGAAACAAATTCTATCTTTTGTTGTTTTTTTATATTTCATTTCAAAGCACGCAAAACTACGTCACGAGTTTTTACATTTTGCCGGTTAAAAAGTTGAAAAAAAGCAAGAAACACAAACAATATTGTTTTGGTAGTAGCAACACACACACATATAGACTTAGATACACATACCCAAACAAAAACAAATCATAAAAACTTAAACAATACAAAATACACCAGATACACACACACACACAGACACAAGCCATAGTTAAATAAACGTTCTTTTTTAGAAAGTTTTCTTAAAATAGCAACAGCAACAACAAAAAGAAAATTGTCTGTTACTTGAAAAATTCCTCCGAAAAAACTCTTCCCTTTATTTCTTGTATAACTTGAAGACATTTTTGTTTCTTTTATTTTATTTTTTTGTTTATTTTTAGTTAAGACTCAAAAACATCTTGTGAAAAAAAGACTCCAGAATAAAAAGCTTAACAAGAAGTAAGACACAAAAAAAAAAACAGAAACACAATAAGAAAACTATAAAAATTGCTTAAAACAAGCGCCACGAAACGCACCGAAAACGGCCAAAAAGATGAATATGGGCAAAAATCTTTTGCAAATGTTCAAGAACCAAAACAGCAGCAGCAGCAGGCCACAAACAGACAAGCCAACCAACAACATACACAATACGATTTGGGAACATTAAGCAATAACAACAAGAACAACAGCAACAAAAAGCCCCAAAACATTAAAACATTACCAAAAAGGGGGGGGGGTATCAAAAACAATCCAACAAAACATCATACACACACACACAACACACTTAACATTCATACTCATACAACCCAAAAGAGAGTAAGAGAGGTTAAGGAACAAAACGGGAGTACAGGGATACCGACATTTTCAAAACAGACAGACAGACTGACAAACACAAACTTAAAATAAAAAGACAAAAATCCATCGACAGCAACACAACAAAAACAAGAAGTACGTACATATATCTACTCTGGCAAAAAGAAGTATATATGCAACAACAACAAAACAAAAACTTCATATACAATATTTTACATACACGCACACACACTCTTAAACTTTTACATTGTGCTGTTATAAACAAGGGAGATGATAATGATGAGTCTTGTATTATTTGTGAGAAATCACAAAAAAGAACTAAAGAGTAAAATAAAACTACCGAAAGCCCCTTAATACAAAAAGCAACAACAAAAAACTTTAACACGACACAGGCACACACATTTTTAAATGAATAACAGGAATACGATTTGCTGGCAGGGCTGGTTAAGTGTTTTTCAATTTCGATGAATAAATGACATTTTTCAGCATAATTTTGAAAGTAACTGCAAGACAAGCTGGAAACTTTGCTACAATAAATAAAATGCTTATAATGTTCTTGATATTGTAGAAAGTTTTCGTAATAAAAGACTTAAGGTACGGTAACACTTGGCAAATATTTGCCGAAAATGACTTAACCATTAAATAAAATATTTTTGTACTCGTCTATATATTAACTCGTTGACTATCTAAAACTGCCACTTTTTATGTAGTTAGCCGTATTATATCAGTGCTAGTATCGATAAATGGCTTCTGGGAAAAGAAAAAAAGTTAGTTTTGGCTCCTCCTAAAAAAAACATCATATTTGCTTTTTCATGATACCTATCATCTAGAAATAATTTTTTTTAATAATATAGTGTGAAAAAATCAATATGTCATTTTTGGCCAGTTTTCTGAAAATGGCCTTGGCAGTCAACGTGTTAAAAAACTATGTTATTTTGGACAGGACACAACAAATATTTAGTATTATTTTTTTAATCTGTTTGATCTTGCAAAACTCTTGTAAGAGTAAATAACGTTAAACGAATTTGTGCTAAAACAAGTGGTTTCGCTTTTTGGAGTAAATATTTGCCAAGTGTGACCGTACCTTTAAAGCTAAAGATTTACAGTGATGGGCAATTCAATAGAATTGTTAAAAATTTTTCCATTAAAATCACGATAATTTTATTTTTAAAACTTTAAAAATTAATTACAATTAAAAGGTATTATTTCCTTTGTAATATAAATCTCATTGAGACTTATGTTTGTTAGATAAATAGTGATAAATTGAAAAGAGCGGTTGTAACGAATCATAATCTTCACTTAAATACATATAAATACAATTGCACACTTTTAAGCAAATTACAAGTCAAAGTTGTCCTATTTTGAACACACCCCTCCCCCCAAGATTTTGTAAGGTTCATAATAAAAATTTTAACAACCCAAACTCTTTGGTATTCTCAGGTAAAATTTTATTTCCATCGCACCAACATACATTATATGAAAAACCTTTGAAAGTTTTGTAGAGCTTTTAAAGAGAAAATAAAAACTTTTATATAAGTTTTAAGAATTGTTTTTAACCTAAGCACATAGAGTTTGATAAATTAGTAAAATTAATTAATTTTATAAATTTCTCCTACGTTAATTAGCTTAAAAACTAATAAAATTATAATGTGCAGATTTTTCTTAAAAAAAAAAAAAAACAAGTTACAGTGCTATATTCAGTTGTGCCGAATCTTAAATACCCTCCATTTCGTTTTTATTTTAAATTGTATTTAATTTAGAATTTTATCATAAATATAGCTGATATTTTCGAAATATATTGCGAACCTCCGTAAGCCCATCATATTTCAAAAATCAAAAAAATATCGAGCATATACTTAAAGAAAAAAATATACCTAAATACTCTTGAACTAAAAAAGATAACCTAAATATGTATGTAAAAATATTTTTTGTAGATCTTTATATTTATTATATGATCCGAATTCGGATCATAAAAATTGATTTTTGGCGAAAAATTGGCGATTTGAACTTTCGGTACATTATCTCCATTTTCAATATTCAAACTATTCTGTTCCACTGTTTCTAGTTCTGTTCTAGTTCTTATCTAAGTCTGTTCCAGTTCTATTCTTAGTCTTGTTCTACTTATGTTCTATTTCTGTTCTTAGTTCTGTTCTACTTCTTATGTAATTCTGTTCTAGTTTAAATTATGTTCTACTTGTAATTCTGCTCTACTTCTCTTCGAGTCCTATTTTAGTCCTGTTTTAGTTCTGTTCTAGCTCCCTAGATATCGAATTATTCAAAAGAAAAATAAACGTTTCTAAACCATTGTGCCATGCCTGTTCAACCGACACGGTTAAATACTCTTCATTCGATAAAAAAAAATTAATCAATTCATTTTTATGCGTTTTAAAATTTATCGATTCTAAATTAAGCAATTAATATTAAATTTTAAATAAATTTTAATTCAATTCAAAGATTTAGGGAAAACCGTTCTCGTTATAAGTAATTTTTATTCGATGCAAAATGAACCAATTATTTTTATTCGATTCAGATTTAATTTTTGATTTAAGCGAATAAAAAACGAGACAACACAACATTTTAGTGTTGTGAACGATAATCCGGCACTTAGTTTCGATTCAAAACTGACCATGGAGCTTAGAACCTTAAATTTAGTTGCTAACTCCAAGTTATGTTACTTCTTTCTTTTCTGCCCTTTATTAAACAGCATTTGCCATTAACACCTACATACCTATAAACATTTTAAAGATTTACAGATAAAGATTTTTGGTACTTTTTTCACTTTTAAGTTATAGTTATTTAAATTTGTATTTACTGATAGCTTGTTTCAAAACCATTTATAAACATTTTATAGATGTAATTTATATATAATGAAATTCTTATTTTACGAAATGTTTTTAAAAAAAATTTTGCTTTATGAATGAGATTTTTAAAGATTAATAGTTATTATTGATAAAGATTTATTTGTATTATCTAATAAAGTTTTAAAAATAGCTTTTTCCACAATTCCTTCTTAATAATCGCCATAATATTAAAACTGATGTCAATAATTATTTCTAATTACTTTTATCTTTCAAATCAATCACTTATAAAAACACTACTCTAATACGTTTTATCCAACCCTGATTGCATTATTAAAACAACCAGCAACAACAACAGCATCAAGCAGGAAAGTTTGTTAGTATACCGGCCTTAACAGAAACAACAAAAACAACACAATCTCCAACCAACTATTCTGTAGAGTAAAAGTACCCCACAAAAATATAAATATAACAAGCAAAAGAGTTGGGAACGGGCATTTGAAAGTGCGGCTAGAGGGCGTCAGGGAGATATTTTACTCTCTGTTTTTTATACATATGTTTAAAAAGTACACACAATATTTAAACGATTTTTTTAATTCAAATAAAAAAATTTTATTTATTTTGTTTTAATTTTCACAAATTTTTTAATAGATTCTCTATAATTTTTTTCAGGTTTTTAAATAATTTATTACAAAAATATTTCTAAACATTTTTTGTTAATCTTTTTCTTTTTTTTTAACAGAAAAACACAATGTCACACCAAAAAAAAACATAAATATAACCCTACCGAACAGTTGAAATGTGAGCGACGTACTAATGTTGGCGAACGAAAGTAAGTAAAAAACTTATTATAGCCCGCGCAAAAAAAAAAACATATTTTGTAATTGCAACAACAAACACATTTGCAGCAGTATTTACAACATAGTATGTACATACATACAACAACATTATCATGATTATCTTGAGCAAAAGTTTTTTTAACTCATCCTTTGCAAAACAGCAAAAAACAACCAAGCACAACATCATTATGCTGCTGATTATAATTAAAACATATCTACAATAAAATTAACTCTGGTCATATTAAAACAATAACAGCAACAACATTAAGAATTTACTCCCCAAACAAAAACAGACTTCCAAAAAAAAAAATCATACCAGAGACCTGCATATTGCCTGCTACTGCTACTTGCTGGTATTCAGGTTTATTCGTTTGTTTGCAACAAAAACAGCCAGCGACTGCAGCAGCTCGGTTAGAGCACATACCAAAAAAAAATCGGCGCTAAATTAAAAAACTGCATACTTGAGATGCAACAGAGAAGCTTTAATGTGCATTCCGAACCAACAAAAGAAAAAGACAACAAATTTTTGTTGATTTCCTTTTTTGTCCCCCATTTATGTATTTTTTATTACAGAGAGAGAGAGAGAGTGAGTGAGTGAATCTTGACTCTCTGTAATACAGAGATATTTTTGTAAACATTGTAATAGCAGGTATGGAAAGTTTATTTTAAAAATTTGTTTGAATTAAAAGGGAAAAGTTATCTTTAACGAAAGTCTTCTATATGAAAACTATCAGGGGTGTTATAATAACTAATATTGTCAGAATTGGGTTTAAAACCGACAAGAAAAAATGCTTTGGTGTCATAGGACACTGCTACACGTTCAATAGATATCGTGATACTAGAAATATCTCCACAGACAGTTTTCTATAAGAAAACGGTCTTCCACAGACATTTTTTATATGGAAACGATCTTGCACAGACTGTTTTATATATCGTTGGTCTCATGTAGAAAGGCCTTAACTCACTATTTTTTCGAAATTAGTTTTTTTTTTGAGATTTCAATGCATTTAACGCAAATACACCTCCTCACAAAAATTTATTGCAATAGTGTAAAAAATAACGCTTTTATAAGCAGTTGTACAAAAAAGTTACATGTTGAATATTACAGTTTCTATTATGTTTTTACCTTTTCCTGTAAAGTTTCAAATATGCGAGTTAGGGCCTTTCTACATGAGGCTGTGAAAGCTGTCTTTCACAGCCAGATTTCTATATGAAAACGCTCTTCCCCAAACAGTTTTCTATATGACAGCGGTTCTGTTTTTCTAGCCCCAGTTCTGTTCTAGTTTCTGTTCTAGTTCTTTTCTAGACTATTTATGTACATTAACTTTTTCCAATATTAAAATCATTTCAAAATATGACTATAGTTCTTAAATCTCCATCCCTGCCTTACCCACACACACTCAGTGCATTTTTATTTTTTACTCTCACACACACCCTCTTTTCATGTTCTTTTTTACATTTTTTTTGTTTGGGTATTTCTTTGTGCTCCAAAATGGAGAATTTTCCACAAAAACTCTCACCATCTCACTTATACTTTCTTGCATTTGTTTGCCGCATAAGTGTAAGTGTGTGCATCTGTGCGTATGAGTTTGTGTATATTTATATGTGTTTCTACAAGTATTGATTGCAATTTTTTTTTGCCGGCAAAAAAAACTCTTTTTGCCAGTTACTTCCAACTCTTTACTTTGATTTTGTTTTATAATGTACATATGTATGTATGTATGGATTTACATGTACATCATGTTTAAATTTAAGCGCACGCGCTTAAATAATCAGTATTTCCTTTTTTTGTTTGGTTTTTGTGCTTGATTTTCAGTTACCAACAGATAATGCATATTGCCCCTCGTTAGCCCGCGATACCCCTTGACCAACAGACTACAAAAACCCTTGGAAAACGAAACAAGAACTACAATGAGAAAAAATATACTGAATATTACTTCTTTTGTGTCATCGCACAGTGGTTTAGAATAATATTTTATGAACTGTTTTTCTATATAGAAAAACTGTGTCTGAAGAACAGATTTTTTATGGAAAATCATTGAGGATAACCAAATTTCGATAGAAAATCATGGGCAACAATAAGTTTTTATAGAAAGTCATGGGCGACAAACAAGATTATATAAAAATTATTTTGGGCGGCAACAAGTTTAAATCGAGAAATTAGCGCTAACTAATTTTTTGTAGTAAATCATGAGCGATAATCAAGTTTCTATAGAAAAACATCGGCGACAAAAGAGTTTCTGTAACAAATAATGGACGGCAAACAAGTTTCCATGGAATATCATGTGTGACAGCCAGTTTCTATGGGAAATCGTGGACGACAAACAAGTTTAAGTAGATATTACTTGGAGACAAACAAGTTTCTACAGAAAATAATGGGCGACAAACTTGTTTTAATGTAAATTAATTAGCAACACACAATTTACTACAGAAAATAATGAGCGATAAATATATTTCTGTAAAAAATTGTGGGCGACAAAAAAATTTCTACTGAAAATCAAGGGCGACAATAAGTTTCTTCATAAAATCATAAGCGAGAAACAAGTTTCTGCTAAAAAAAAAATTAATTGGCGATCTCAAGTTTTAATAAAAAAAACTTGTTTTTACAAAAAATAATAGGCGATAAAAAATGTTCTAAAGAAAATCATGGGCGACAAATATGTTTCTAAGGAAAAACAACAAACAAAAATTCATGAGCGGCAGCCAGTTTCTATATAACTAATATGTATTTAATATAAATTTATTGGTGATAAACAAGTTACTACAGAAAATAATGGACGATGAACAAGTTTCTGTAAAAAATAATGGGCGACAAACAAATTTCCACAACAAATCATGAACTACAAACAAGTTTTAATATAAACCAATTGGCGACCAAGAAATTTCAATAGGAAATCATGGACTATAAAAGAGTTTCTACGAAAAATAATAGGCGACAGACAAATTTTCTATGGAAAATCATGAGCGATAAAAAAGTTTTAATATATGTAAATTGATTGCTGACTAACAAGTTCTTTTAGAAAAATATGGACAACAAGAAGTTTTTATAGAAAGTCGCAAACGACAAACAAGTTTTAATATAAATTTACTGGTGACTAACAAGTTTCTATTAAAAAATCATGGGCGACCAACAAGTTTTAATACAAATTAATTGCCCAAAAACAAGTTCTTATAGAAAAAAATGGGCTTCCAGAGGTTTTTATAGGAAATCACAAGCGACAAACAAGTTTTAATATAATTTCACTTTCGTTTCTATGGAAAATCATGGACGACAACCAAGTTTCTGTAAAAAATATAGGCGGCAAACAAGTTTCCACAGAAAATAATAGGCAATTTTCTGTAGAAAATCAAGGGCGACAAACCAGTTTCTGGACAAAAAAAATTTAAAAAAACATGGGCGAAAAAGAGTTTTTATAGCAAATAATGAGCAACAAACCAGTATTTTATAGGTATAAATTTTTTGGCGATAAACAAGTCTCTGTGAAAAATAATTACCAACACAGTTTGTAAGACCAGTTTTTATAACCACTGTGCATTGTCATCATCATCAGCATTGAACTGAAGGCATTTTATAAATGTTGCTGTGGTTGTTGTTGTTATTTTATATTAACTTTGCCTAGTGGAGGTGTTTGCAATTTTATTACAAGTTCTCTTTTTACTCTTTGCATTCAAAGTCCCCTGCTGCCCTCCTTCGCTATCACTCTAGCTGCTTTTTCCTTAAGGAATTATCATTTCATTTGTTTCGTTAGTATGTGTTTAAATATGTCTTTGTTGTTGTTGTAATTCCTTTTTTCTCTTGATTTTGTTTTGTTTGTAGTTCCTTTATGTTGTTGCTTTTGCTTAAAAAATCTATAAATATTTTCTGTATTTTTTTGCTGCTGCTGTTCGTTTGCATCTTGTTGTAAATTGTAAACTGTTTATTCACAAGGCTTTTTTGTTTTTCAAAATGTATTCTATTCTATTCAATTGTATTTTACCTATTGTTTCTTTTTTCGTTTTAGAGTTCAAAGTAATTTCTATATTTGTTGTTGCTGCTGTTTATAGCTAGATAAAACAAAGAGCTATAAAAGCTGATGTTTAAGGATATTTTTGTGGACTAGTTCCTAAAATAATGGGAAAAAAGTAACTGAGCAATATAGATGGGAAAGGGAAATGTTCTGGAAATTATCAAAAGTTAGTGGTATCAAAGGTTTAATTAGAATTCCTTTTTAATAAATTAAATTTGTAAATGAAATTAAATAAAATAGAAATCCTTCAAATAGAGAAATCAAATTATGCTTAAACAAGGTTTATAAATTTGACTTACTAAAGCCTCCCCCACAATTTGTTATAGTGTTATAGAGATTGCTGCCTTTTAGTTGTTCGAGATTTAACTTGACAGAGTTTAATAATATTTAACTGAAGAAGACATGCCCAAGATCTTCAAGCAGAACGGTGAAACCTAGTAGAATCTAACCATATTGAAACATTTCCCACCACCGGTGATCTATTAAAATTTGTCCCCATTTGTTACGCCAGAATCGGTTGGTTACATTCCGTTATCTCTCTTTAAAAATAGCAGATCGACGGTTTTGCATAATCCACCTTCTCCACCAAACTAATTGCAGAACCTTGTCGTGCTAGTTTATCCTCAATCTTACTGTCTGACCATCGCAGTTTCACGATGTTCATCTTCCATTTCAGATCCCAGTTCAGGTTCCACTTCAGGTTCCAGGTCCTGTTCTAGTTTAGTTTCTAGCTTTACCCTAAAACTGTTTTAATTTTTCAATTATTAAAGAAACACTTTTTGCCATGAAAAATGTGTAATTTTTTTATATGGCTTTTTTATTCGTAATTTTCAACTAAAACTTTTGAATTTTAATAAAACTTTAAATAAAAATAACTAGAACGTTAGCAAAGTTTAACGAATAATTTTTATTCGGTTTTTTATTCGTTGTCATTTTTGTAATTTCTAACTCTAACTATTTAAATTTGTTCAATTATTGGAGAAAAAACTGGGTTTAATACAAAATATTTGATTATTTTGCGTAAATCTAATTATGTAATCATTTTTATTCGGTTTTTTTATTCGTAAAAATTATTCGTAATTTTCATCTAAAATTACCAATTTTAATTAAACTTTAAAGAAAAATAAATTGAACTCAATAAATGCGTAGAATCGTTAGCAAAGCTTAACGAATAATTATTTATTCGGTTTTTTATTTGTTACATTTTTTGTAATTTCTACTTTAAACCGTTTTAATTTAATGAATTACTGGAAAAGACACTTAAATTTGTTTTGGCTAAATTTAACGAATAAATTTTATTCGGTTTTTTATTTGTTGAAATAATTTGTAATTTTCTTCTAAAATTATTAAATTTTAATTTAATTTTTAAGAAAAAGAAAATAGAAACTGTTTTTAATAAAAAATATAGGTATGTTTTTTGGGTAAATCTAGCGAATAATTTTTATTCGGTTTTTTCATTCGTTGAAATTAATCGTAATTTTTAGCTTCTTTGAAAGGTTTTAGTTCTCTAATTTTTTTTTCGAAAAACAAAGTTCTTTTCCTTAATAATTACTAAATATCATGATTACTTTAGCAAATTAGCTGATATTAAACGACCTAAGGACATTTTAAATGAAATAGCGTAAAACTTGTATATTTTTCAACACTTATAATTTTGTTTATGGGTTAAAAAACTTGTAGTTTTTAGCTTAATAAGTGTATTCCAACATTTGCTGGCCAAAAACCTGAAAAAAGCTGTAAGTAACAACAGAAAAAAAATAATAAAATTGTTTCATAACCAAGTTATGTAGCCCAAAATTACAAATTGTCTACACTTGCAATCACTTCACAAAGTAGTAGAATATACTACATAATTTAAATGTAACAACTGAACAAACATCACCCCCGCCACCAACAAACTTTTAAAGGAAAAGCTAACTAAGTAAAAAAAGAAGAAGGAACTGATAAAAAAAACCTGTATAAAATTTGACAATTTAAAAACATTTTATATGATACGAATAAGTAGGTACACAGCAATGAGTTGAAAAAAATTGTATTCTAAAATAAAATTATGGGTAGTTTCGTTCTTAACCTATACCACACAAAATATATTGAACACACGAGTAAATAATACACTTAATAGCTACGAACAAACAAAAGAGTAGGAAAAAATTTATACATACCTACAACAACACCTTTACCTCCTCCACCAACAACTCATTTACACACACAACACATTTTGCAAAAAGAAAATAAGAGAAAAAATCTTCATACAAAGTTTTTACTTTTTGAATGCCGAGGCCAAAAGGTAATCGTACCGAAAAAAAAAAAAATTTATATAGGTACATAATAATATTTGTTTCCATAGAGTCGAGAGTATGTAGAAAAACTCTCAACATGACAACAATAAAAATAAAACAGTTTAATACCTACCTACAACAAAAACAAACACACACTCACACAACAAATATATAAAGTACTTACTTTACATTAAAAATATCCAAGAGTATAGTCCCTGCCAACATTTTCTATTGCGGAAGTGACTCAGAAGTGACGCTAAGAAGTTGAAACTCATCTTCTGCGATACCATTTTCTGATCGTAGAAGTGTCTTCCGTATTGAGAAGTTGTACCCCCCGGAAGTAACTTCAAGAAGTCACTTCAGCGTAACTTCAAGAAGTCACTTCAGCGTAACTTCCAGAAGTTATTTTCTTCGCCTCTCTTTTGCTTTTGATTTTTGTTTGCCTTTACAGATAATACACTCATATTGATTATGGGATAACAAATATGTAAAAACTACAACAATAACAATAACAAATCGAAACCACACTTTACCACTGACCGACCAGAGCAAATGACAAAATAAAACTAATTTCTATGATGTCGAAAACTTCTTTTTTGCATTCTTTTCATTTCATTTATAACGGGACATGTCATTTTCGGCTGGTGTTGTAAACAACAAACAATCTTCCAAACGTCGTCTGGATGACTAAAAGACGACTGCAATGTAAATTGTTATTGTTATCTTCCAATTAACGTCTGGAAGTGAGTAAGACGTAACGCCTTTGACGATGGACGATGAAAGAAACTTCCAATTGCTGGCAGGGGTAGAACAAGAGCAAACACAACAACAAGCTACGAAAAAAAAATGGCGAAAAAAATCAAGAAGATAAACACAAAACAATACAATCAATAAAGCACAACAATTACACAAACCAGCAACTCTTAAACACACACACACACTCCTACTGTACACTTTACTTTAGTGTGTAAATAGGTGTAATCAAGTAAATATTATCTACACATAGGTACACTAGTTGTTGTTGCTATTGTTGTTATTGTTACTATTGCATTTTGTTTTTTTTTATTCTTCTCTTGACTTTTTTTATTATTATTAGATATTATTTTAATATTGTTGTTATTCTTTCTTTATTTCTTTTTCATTTGTCCAGCTTTTCAGGCTCAAAAAACTTTAACAGCTTTTATATGCGTTATTATCTATGGGTGAATACACAAACACTAGTCCCTATTAGATATGAATGCACAGTAATATAGTGCAAAAAGTACAAAAAACAAAACTACAACAACAAAAAACTAACAAAATATGTACTACTACAACATGAAAATAACAAAAACAAAACTAAAATCCCCTATACTCTTTTATTATCGTTTTTCGTTTTTGCAAATTCTAGTAATATTATAAACATTTTTTGGCGCGTTATAGTATGCGTGGGAGCACATTCTCTAATGCTGTTCTCTAATTTCTGCTAAGTAATAATACTCTTTCTCTTGTATTTCTACCAGTGATAGCTGCCACATTTGACGATTTTTTTGTTTTAAAAATAGTAAACTGACGATTTGACGATTTTTTCATTGCAAGTGACGATTTTCTGAAGTATTAAAATTTTCTATCATTTTATTAATGTTTTCGTTACCAAATTCTCTTTTTTTTTTTTGAGACAACAACTATTTTTCTCAGTTAAATACGGATTTCTTTGAAAATAAGTATCAGAATATGATGGATGAATTGAATTCTGTATTTAAAATGTTATTTAAAACTTAATAAACTAAATTGTTTAACCAGAATTAATAAAATATCCTAAATTCAGATATTTATTTATAAAATACTGTAAGTCTTGTTTCACTCTCTTCAGTTTTAGCTGACCAGTTTTTGTTCAATTTTCTTTCGAACTTGCCATTTCATTCACACACGTCAATTCAATTTTCGTACTTTTTAATGCAAATCAACATGCATGAAAGAAATAAGAGAATTGACTAGTACCATCAAGTTTGTACCCCTGTTCATCCAAAAATACTTGCCTTGACGAGTCAGAATTGAAGAGTGTGAAAGCGGACTAAGACATTATAAAATTTTTTTTATTTTTTTTTCTTCTCTTTAAAAAAAAAAAAAAAAAAAAAATATTACACAAGTTGTGTTTAACATTATATTTTTTGTGATTTCTTATTTAAAAAGTTAAAATGTATGTATTTTGATATGTATTGTACAAGAGACTATATAAACTTGAATTTGTATGTTTAAAAATACTATTAGACTTTTGACGTTTGTTCCCTGCCAGTGATGGAAAATGGGCCTTCGGATTTTGTACCAACTACATATATAAATAAAATGTACTTTTTAGAGCTTCACGGTAGCATTTTTAATATTCGGTAAATAATAATAAAACTTAACCAGAAACTCACTTTAACGAAAATTCCATATACCTAGTTACTTACGACAAAATTATATCGAATTTTTAAACAATTTTATACTCGAACGACAAAATTTTCAGTCTTGAAATTTTTTAATAATGTCTCAAAAAATCGTTGAACTCTGATGAAAATGAAGCTTTGGCATTGATTTGGTGGTTTGGAATACGGTGTAAGACTTCTTCAAAGAATCACAATTTAGCTCTATTGAAAAATCCTGCCAGATAAAACGTTTGTTTGTTTAAGATATACAACTAGTGTTCCAGGAAGAAATAATAGAGTAACAATTTTATATTAACGCATTTAATACAAAGATAAATTAGGGGAAATGAAATAGAGCTCGTTTCGTAATAAAATGTTTCCTGTAAATTATCTTCATTCGGGGTTTGCCTGTATTTGTTTAAATGTATAGTCAGTCTACTTCTAAATCATTAAGAATATTATTTTCGTTTATTATCATGATTATCCATAACATTCTTATTTATGAAGTATCGGGATATATATTCGTACATACTTCGATTAGATTTCCAAAATTACAAAATTTGTATATAACTTCTAACCTTTTTAAATTCTGATTAACTAAATATTAAGCTTTAGTTTCTGAATTGAGCCTCAAAATCATTTAAAGTGAATTAATATTTCAGAGGTTCCCATTATTCGATAATTCAACCAACTATTTCTTGTCGTAATAACCATATTATAGAAGCATATTTAAAGATCATATGGATATCAGTTCAAAAATGTTCATGAAAATCTTCACTCCTACTTGCACTACTATACAAATGGAAACTTAAATTTATAATATTTTTCTATATATTTCTTCTGGAATAAGAAATGCAACAGTATTTTTAAATTGTACCAAATGACTGGTGTAGTACCACGGTACCAATTGGGTCTAAAATGTATCAGAAAAGTACAATTGACCATGTTTGCCAGCACTGATTTCCACACTTCCACGTTGCCAGAATGATGATTTTATCATATTTTTGCTGATTATACTCTACACCACCATAGTGGGGAGGATATATTGGATTTGTACTGATGTTTGTAACACCCAGAAATATTGGTCCAACACCCACCTTAATGTATACCGATCGACTCAGAAAGTGATACTGTTGCCCGTCCGTCTGACTGGCTGTAAATGTAAAGTTTGTGCGCAGAGTACAGGTCGTAAATTGAAGTTATTTCGATAAAATTTGGTGCATGATATTTTTTCGGCCCAAGGATAGATAGGCTTGAAACTGGTGGTAATCGGTCCATTATTTCATTTGGCCCCCATACAAATGTCCTCCCGAAATTTGGGTTTACTGATCATAAAAGTTTGAATTATGCAAGTATCCAAACAAATTTCATCACAAATGATTTTTCACCAAAATCTTCTGGCAACACTGCACTTACCTATAGCTAGTAAATCTGCTTTCCTGCCTGCCTGTCTGTGTGAATGCTCTCTAAACACAGTAATACCCTCTAAATTTTAGAGTCTAAAATAAATTTAGTTGTTTTTTTTTTTTTTTTTTTTTGCAAAAAACAAAATTCTCAGCATAAAAATAACACTACAAGAGAGTAGTCACTCTCACTTACACGGACTCATCTGTTTATTGGGGCATAGATTTATCAATATTTGAGGGGGCTATTTCAAATAGGAATTATAAAAAATTGGCGTATTTTCATGGTAATTTTGAGGCTAAAGTTTAATAACTTTGAGATCAGTTTTAAATCAGTTCTAGCTGAGTTTTCGTTCAGTTATAATTTAGTTAAAGTTTGGGTTCTAGTTCAGTTTCCAGTTTATGTACTACCTAGTCAAGTCATAAATACTGGCACACAACTGAACACATTTACAACGATTGCAACACGGGGCACATACATTTCGTATTGATTGCAGACACCGAAAATAACTCGTTCATATAATCAAAAATCAAAGTTGTGATTAATATTTTGAACATATTGATTGCCGAACTCTAATGACAGTTTTTGATCACATCGTTTAGTTTGATAGAGTTAAAATTTAACAATATCGAAGTGAACTTAACCCAAAATATTTGTTGGGATAAAGGTTTTTTCATAAGAATATTTTCTGTCTCTAAAAAACAGAGGCGTCAAACTTCATATGAAAAAAATTTTCTCCAAACAAATATTTTGTTCGGAACGAATGGGTGAATCACTGTGTCTGCCTTCATACATATATTTCAATTCTGACTCTTCAAGGCAAGTATTTTTGGGTGAGAAGGGAAAAGCGAATAAAAGGGGTACAAACTTGACAGTACTAATCAATTTTCTTATTTCCTTTTGTTTTTTTCTTTTATATTCTTCGTCTTATTCTAGGCGAAGCTGTTTGCATGTTAATTTGGTTGTTGTGTGAAAGGATTCTTTCAGTTTCATAAGTCATGAGAAATTCATCGTCAATAAGTTGGTAAAATTGTAAGATTGTATTCGATGAAATATGAAAGGATTGACTCTAAACTCGACGAGTAGTTTCAATAGCTCATAGTTTGTGTTGTTTTAGTAGTTCGCAGTGCTTTTCTTTAGGTTGTTGAAAGGAGAGAACTATAGAGGCCAGAGGCAGGAAAGAATTCTTAAATGTATAATTCCTGATATACTTTATAATTGCAAGTGGCCTAGTTTATCAATGACTGTGAACAACAATCTCTCTCAACCGCTCATAATGACCCCAACATTGATCAAAGTAATTATAGAAAGAGATATCTGTCTGCTACATATAACTTCCTATAATTTATCTTAAAGATCTATTCACCTTTTCCGCACATCCTAACATAAAGAGACGTCTGTTTACGGACTGAAACTGCTTATGTTATTGTTATTTAATCAATCTAGACTTGGCTTCATCCCTATTTATGAATATTCTAATGTTTAAACTGCACAATTCTTGTTTAGTTGAAGCTAATATAAATGTTGTTCCTTTAGACTATTGAAAGCCAGTATTCGGGTCGAAAACATACTGAATCTTTCAGAAAAATTTGACTACTGCACATCCAGACCCTCCTTTTCAAGAAACTTTAGCTTCTGCATTCCTAATGAAACGGAATTAACGGATAGTCTGCTCCTTGATACAGCGCGTCTATTTGTCTCTACGGATGGCTTCAAAAAAGGAGAGCGGGAGTTGGTGGATATGGCTTCATCCATGAAATTGTGTTTAGGATGACCTTGCTCCTCCCAAAATGGATGTAGCATTATTTAATCTGAATATATAGCCAAGCTGCAATAAAATCTCTAACCGGTGTATACACAACATCTAGTTTGATCCAGGAATACTGGGCGTCCTTGAATAGGATGGCGAGACATTCGACAGTCACACTACGGTTGCGTGGACACTAAAATGGTACAGGCAACTGCATTGCCGATGAACTGGTAAAGAAAGGCGCCAGTCTAACTGACGGGAACATAGACTTCCTATTTGGTATCCTGTTAACTAATTTGGCCTAAGTTAAACTAAGAACGCACAGCTTATCTGCTGATCACCGGACACTAAAAATTTGGCAATGAGGAAGAGGAAACTATCTATCACTTGCTTTGTCACTGCCCAGCATTGGAAGACTTAAGAATTATTTTTCTGGAACAACGTTCCTACAATTATCTCGCCGAACTGTGAATAATAAAGTTAGAGAAAATCGAGGCCTTTATAAGAAATCGTAACTGGCTGCGACAATCAGTCATTTCGTATCCCAATGTGGTGACTTTGAATCAAACGCTCAACTGATCCGTAGCACTTTCTTTCCATCTATCACTATCAAACTATCTCCATCTCCTTCTAAACTCTTTCACTTTTTCATCTACCGCCCCTCTATTCTTCACAACTATCTTTTGTTTCGTTAACTTTTCAGGCAACACTAAATGAGCTGTATTTATGATCGGCGGCCTGCTTAACTAAACTGGACCGACTGTAACCCAGTGAAGAGGGGAACACACAATTAATATTCGACCAATAGCGTATTAAACCACATTTAGAAAAGCGATGCAAATCGAAACGACGCAAATAGGATAGACGCAAATCGGGGCTCTAGTGTATTTAAATTCGTTTTAGGCAGCTTGACTTTAATTAATAGTCCGCTTTCACTCTCTTCAATTCTTACTCATCAAGGCAAGTATTTTTGGGTGAGAAGGGAGAACAAAAGGGGTACAAACTTGACAGTACTAGTAAATTTTCTTATTTTTTTGGTTTTTTTTCTGTCATGCATGAAAAAGTACGAAAATTGAATTGACGTGTGTGAATGAAATGGCAAATTCAAAACAAAATTGAACAACAACTGGCCAGCTGTAACGGAAGAGTGTGCAACAGGAAATATATTTATGTAGGAAGTTTCAAAAAGTTGAAATGATTGAAGCAAGAAATTGGTCATCAAGGATATACAGTAGAGATGACTTTAGAGTAATAGTCATTCAGTGTGTAGATGGTGAATTTTTCAATTGCGCATAACTATATTCATACACAAGACTTAAATGAACCAAAATTTTAGAGCTTTATCACGATGCCCTCTATATGATCGCAATACCCTTCGATCTTAATTCAGTATACCCCAGAGTTACATCAATGCTCTTATATATTTAAGCTATCTTTACGCGTTCTAAGAATGGATTCGGAATATTTAGCTCCGGAGAAATTGAGTGCTGGTGAATTAAAATTGGACATTCAGATGGCTAAACAGTTGCAATTGAATGATAAAGGTGATTAAAGCAGAATTACACTTTGTGTACAGATGGTGCTCAAAGTCCCAATTTACACGAAGCAATTCTTTAAGCTAACTTGATTATCTTTTAGACATCAGGGTGAGGATAAGATAGGATGAGTACACACTTGATTGTACTTCGTTTTACTCTCTTCTTCGTATTATATTTGTGTATAAAAATGTGTGTATACTCTCAACTAAAACTATGAGCGATTGTGCCGTATGAACAGCGAACAAATTTCAAGAAAAATATTGTATCAAACTTTTCAATAAAAATTGCTTCGTGTAAATTGGGACATATGAAATTTCAAACAGTTTTGGGAATTTGCAGCAAATTGCAATAAGAAAATAATTTGTAGCAAATTTTCTAAAGCAGCAAAAGGTCAACGAGATTACAAATAGCAATTGTAATTCCCCTAACCAATTCCACTTCTTAAACTACCACAAGTTTATTCCCTTTATTGGCAACTCTATTTCTATTCTATTCTCTTCAGTTATGTTTTTGCTTTCCTTTACCAAACCCTACCACCGCCCACCAACAACCAAAAAAAAAAGAAATAAAACTCAATTTGTTTGATAGTAGTTGTTTGTTTACATCTTCTCTATTGTTGTTTTGCTCTTTGCCAACAAGACACACACTAATCGAACAATGTGCAAGTGTAGGTAAGTTGTCTTATATGCAAGTGTAATGAAGAGCAGAAGAAGAAGAAAGCAAAAACAAAAACAACTACTACATACTTGATAATTGTTGTAGTACATAGTTTTATTTTTATAACACTCTCCTGTCCAAATCTCAATAATATTTTTGAGTATTTATCGATGATGGTGATGATGATGATGACGATGATGTTGTTGTGGTAATTGTTGTATTTTTATGTGTTCGATTTTAATGGTGTTTAAATGTTTTTGTAGCCATCAGTGTGACCATTTTGGCAGTTTTGCGGCTAAATTTAGCCTATTTTCTTTTCATTTAGCTGCAAAATTTTACATTTAGCATTTGGCAATTTATTTAGCATTTCTTAATAATATGTTTAGCATTTTTTAGCATTTTAAAATTTAAGAATACTAATTTATTTTCTGTTCATAATATGTATGAAAACAAAAAAAGGAATATTAGGTATATAAACATTTTAAAGCATAATAGTTTCTTTGATCCATTTTTTCGAATAGTAAAAAATCGAATAGCACACCAAAACACGACTAACCTTTTTATCTGTCAAAAACAAACTCACAATCCAAAATGGCTGATATTACCAACATATATAACAGACATGTGTAACAACATAATAGAAAAAAAAATGCGAAAATCGAACATACGTAACTCACGAAATTTGAAAATAACGCTTATTTTTTTTATCAGACCTCGTATTTAGTAAAATTTATTCTATAAAAACCAATTTAGAATGTACATATAGTATAGTCAGTCAATCCCGATTATAATGCATAATGAAGTAATTTTTATCAATCCAATCGTTATAAAATTTGGTGTCATGATTCATTCTTAGGAGATTTATGGTCCTTCAAGAGAGTTTCGGAATTGAGATTTATATGGGAGCATTGACTAATTATTGACTGATCTGCACAAAATTTGTAGGTGTGATTAGGTTTCATCTATAACTTCTTTATGGCAAAATTTATTTGTATACGTTTATAATTCACATATTTATGAGCGATAAAGCCCTATTTCGAGAGGACATTTGTATGGAGACTAAGTGAAATAATGGACTAATTTCAACAATCGAAATACATATCTTCAAAACTGCGATCTGTACTTTGCGTTGATAGCCTTGAAGTCAAATGAGAAAGTGATTCTGAGTCGATTGGTATACTTTAAGGTGGATGTAAGACTAATATTTTTGGGCGTTACCTTCCCTACTATAATAAAATAAATAAAAAACATAATGATTTTCAATACCATGATGAATTATATCCTTTATATTAGATGTGGATTCAAAATATTAAATAAATGTTTCAAATTACAGAAGACTTAATTAAGGCCTGAAAATTATGCAAAATTTTTATGAAAATTACTCAAAAAATATTTAACAACTGAGTTACCTTTAAGTTTAGACTCATGAAGAGAACCTTAATTAGTTTTGGTCCTCGAGTTCAAAGTCGTATTGTTCATATAAAAAGCTAATTTTTTAATTATGTTTGTTCTTAGATTGTAAAAAATTATTTCAAGAAAGTATTTTAAAAAAAATTCAGAACACTTTTTTTTTTGGCATTTTAAAACAAGTTTTAGCATATTTTAGCTTATTTTTAAACTGATTTAGCCGCTTAGCTTTTTGAGATCTGGTCACACTGGTGGCCATTCTAATCTATTTCATATCAAAGAGATTTTGTTGTAGTAGTTGTTGCTGCTGCTTCATTCTTTCATTTTATAGTTTATGTATGATGGGATGTTGGTTGCTGTTGCTCTGTTTTATCTATATTTTTTGCTTATGCTGTGTTGTCAAATTTCCTTTTTAAACATTTTTGTTTGCTGCTACACACACAACAACTGTTTGTTGTCGTTGCTGAGAAAAGTTTGTTGGGTTTTGACTTGTGGGTGTCAATAGTCCGTATGTACATACATAAAGGGTGGTTAAATTTCAAGGGCCGATGTTGATTTTGAATAAAACACAAACTATTTAGGAAATTATTGTAATTTTATTTTATTATGATATATTGGTATTACTCAATTATGTATGGAACAAGATATCGGCCAAATGGGTGCCGCGACCACGGCGGCACACCTCCATCCGATGGTCCAAATTTTCGATGACCCTGAGGCATAATGGAGGTTCTATGCCGTTAATGTGCCGAATTATCTCATCCTTTAGCTCTTGAATTGTTGCTGGCTTATCGACGTACACCTTTTCATTCAAATAACCCCAAAGAAAAAAGTCCAACGGTGTCAAATCACATGATCTTGGCGGCCAATTGACATCGCCATTGCGTGAGATAACACGGCCATTGAATTTGTTGCGCAAAATAGCCATTGTTTCGTTAGCTGTGTGGCAAGTGGCACCGTCCTGCTGAAACCACATATCGTCCACATCCATATCTTCCAATTCGGGCCATAAAAAGTTCGTTATCATCTCACGATAGCGAACACCATTCACAGTAACTGCCTGACCGGCCTCATTTAGGAAAAAATACGGCCCGATGATGCCGCCAGGCCATAAACCGCACCAAACAGTCACTCTTTGTGGGTGCATTGGTTTTTCGACAATCACTCTTGGATTCTCATTCGCCCAAATGCGGCAATTCTGTTTATTGACGAATCCATTGAGGTGAAAATGTGCCTCATCACTGAATCACGAAGTGCACGATATGCATTTTGATTTGAACGCCTATTTTCATAATAAGTCTGGATAACTTTAACACGTTGTTGGATTGTGTATCTCTCCATGGTTCAAATTGAGTAAGTCTGAAATAGAGAAATGTCAAATAAAATTCCGAAAAAAGCTTGGCGTTTAGGTGTGGTTCACATTCAACATCGGCCCTAACAATTTAACCACCCTTTACATACATAGATATATATTCCTGATGTATTATAGCCTGCTAGTGTTATGTTGCTTGTTGGGTTTGTGTGTGTGACGATGATGTCAAAAGGTGATTTTGATAACAGTTAATCAGTTAGAAACTATCATATGTTTAAATGTTTATGTATGCGTGTGTATGTGTTTGTATAATTGCCCTGCAAATAGCGCGACTAGTCCATACATGCATGTAAAGACTAGTCCAAAGAGGAGTAGGAGTACTCCAAAACTACTCCAAATATATGAAAAAAAGGTGGTCCATTTAACATTGCGATGTCCTAGGACTGGACCATATAACCCATCGGAGTAGTCCCAAAACTACTCCATGGAGTACTCACGAGGGTTAGTTTTAAACAACAACAACAACTCAATATGCAATCGTGTTAACACGAAGCCATGTCATTTAACTACAAACTCTTGTTTAACTATGACATGGTCCATGACTGCATTACATTGGACCATGTTGTGAGTAGTCCATATCATCTAAAATGGATCACGTAGTCCAATATTATTTGCAGGGTGCTATACAGTTGTTGGCAGCTGTTTTAATATTTAAATGCGTTCAGGCTGTTTTTCTGTATTAGCAGGAAAATGTGTGTAGAGGTATAATGATTTTCTAGCAAAATTTTACGTTTTCTATTAATATGAGTTGATGCTACAAAGCAAGTAATTAGATTTTAATGAGTTGAAGCAAGTAAATTTGAATATTTTTTACATACATACAAACATGTATGTATTTATATACATACACACATGTATGTATTTACATATATATTTTTAAGGAATTTATACACAAATTTTTCTATTTATTAAAATGCATAGCTTTTGTAGAAGTTTAAAGACAAATAAAACTAAATTAGAGAATTTTGTCAGCGAAATTTTAAGTTTTAAAGTGTTATACTGCCACAAAAGTGTTATATTTTTGTAGCAAATACAAAAACAAACAAAAAATTATATGAAATAAAGACTAAACATTTCATGTAGAAACCTTTAATATTTTTTATAACAGTTTCTAAATAAACTGTTATAATTATTTTATTGAATTTATTGTAAACTGTTATAATTTTCTAACATTTTCCTAGAAAACTGTTGAAAAGCTGTTATATTTTTATACCACCTTCAAAATAAACTGTTATAATTTTATAACAGTTCCCTGGAAAATTGTTATGCTCATGCAATAAAAAAAAAATCATCAAAAACATTCAAAATAAACTGTTATAATTTTATAACAGTTTCCTAGAAAACTTTTATACTTATACAATAAAAAGTTTATTTCATTCTGTCATAAATTTCATCAAAAACTGTTTTATTTTTAAAACAAATTCAAAATAAACTGTGATAATTTTATAACTGTTTCCTAGAATACTTTTATACATATACAATAAAAATTTCTTTTCTTTCTTAAATAAAATGCATAATAAAATGTTATATTTTTATAACACATTCAAAATAAACTTTTATAATTTTATAAGGGTTTTCTAGAAAACTATTACATACATATATTCATACAATAAAAAGTTTATTTCATTCTGTCATAAATTTCATCAAAAACTGTTTTATTTTTAAAACACATTCAAAATAAACTGTTATAATTTTATAATTATATAACAGTTCCCTAGAAAACTTTTATGCTTATACAATAAAAACTTATTTTCTTTCTAAAATATTATGCATTTTATGCATAAAACTGGTTTATTTTTATAACACATTGAAAATAAAATGTTATAATTTTATAACAGTTTCCTAGAAAACTGTTATATATCTATAATTAAAAGTTCATATTAATTCAAAATATAATACAATAATAATAGTTTAAAAATAAACTGTTATAATATTACAACAATTTGCAAAACAGCTGTTATACTCATACAATAATGCCCTTATTCAATCTGAAATCTAATCCATAATGTTTTGTATATAAAATACACCCAACAATACAGTTTTTACCACAGTCCTCACAAGAAAGTTTTCTTTAGAAAACAGTCTGCACAAGAAATTTTTCTATAAAAAACAGTTTTCATAAGAAAGTTTTCTATAGAAAACAGTTTCCAAAAGAAATTTTTTTTATAGAAAACAGTCCCCACAAGAAAGTTTTCCATAGAAAACAGTTTCCACAAGAAATTTTTTCTATAGAAAACAGTCCCCACAAGAAAGTTTTCTATAGAAAACAGTCTGCAGAAGAAATTTCTCTATAGAAAACAGTTTCCACAAGAAAGATTTCTATAGAAAAAAGTCCCTACAAGAAAGTTTTCTATAGAAAACAGTCTGCAGAAGAAATTTTTCTATAAAAACAGTTTTCATACGAATGATTTCTATAGAAAACAGTCACCACAAGAAATTTTTCTATAGAAACGATTTCCAAACTTCAGCTTAGCATTATCCGATTCGCAGCAAATTTTCAATATCTTAATTTTGTGTCAAGTGTGACAGTAATCCTACCTTAACTCCTTGAAATTTCTATTAATATTATAATTTTTATCAACATGAATATCAGCATGAAAATCATCCTCATCACAGTCTTCATCATGTCAACTTATAAAATGTATAACATCAAAGGAAATGAATTTTCATTAATCATCGGATGAATATATTTGTATGAACAACAAAATTTCTCTCTACATACATAAACACTAAGAACATTTTACAACATCATTTTGGAGAAAAAAAAACCCAACACACGAACTGTAAAGAATTATATATAGACAAATCAAGTAAAATCTCTCTATATAGAAAATTTAAATATATACAAAAATAAATGCTAAAAAAAATCAAAAGTATGAGTGTATGTATTTTGAACTATGTACATACATATGTATATGTAAACGGAAATGATGATATGGAATAAATAAAAAGTGCACCTGTCGTTTGAAGAAAAGTGTTTGCATATACATACAATTTATACATATATAGATACATATTTTCTATATACATACATATACATATATGTATATATATCATTCTATTATATACAACAACATATGAGCAGGAGTTACTGTTAAACCTGCCACAACTCCCGCCAATTCTCTTGGCCATAATTTTAACATAGTAACTACTTAATTTTGTTGTTGCTGCTGCTGTTTGTTGTTGCTGTTATTGTTGTTAGTTCTAGGAAAGGGTGATGTACTCAGTCAACATAATATAATTTTTGAGTATGTGTTTTTTGTGTTTGGTTTTCTTTTTTTTTATGTTTCAACATTTTGGGTTGAATTTTGAAAAGAGATTAATAATAATGTTGTTGCTGTTGCTGTTCACTCGGCTGCTGGTGTTGCTGCATCACAGCAACACACACACACACACACACAACAACAGCAGCAACCAAGCCAACAACAACAAAAAACAACAATTTCCACTTGACATGTGCAGTGAGTATAGTATTCCTGCGTATGTATTAATGAATATACACAACTTACGCAAAATTATTTCACAGAAAAAAAAAAAAAACCAAAAACTTTCTATCACAACGTGTGACACCGAGCCTCGCCTGCCTTCACCACTGTTCCCACCAAAATACATTTCAAAAAGCGATTTTTCTCTGTTTTTAATGGTGTATGTATGATGAGGCGTACATTCACCCTGGACCACCTTGTCTAGCCGCATACCCCTTTTCACGTTATTTTGGAAACGGCTGTATGGTAAAATATAAAACACATGTCCTGTTCCCGTCATTGTCGAACACCCAGGACGAACAGCAACACCAAACCAATAATAAAAATAACAACTCCTTTATTACCCTGTTCATAAACAGAACTCGAATTTTGGGCAACAGAGTGAATGACTAACAGGAGAATAGAAAGAGTAATCGGTTGAAGGTTAAGTTGGAGGTTAAGTAAGTAAGTAAGTAAGTAAGTAAGCAATTAGGTAAGCAAGCAAGTAGGTAAGTAAGTAAGTCAGTAAGTAAGCAATTAGGTACGTAAGTAAGAAAGTAAATAAGTTAGCAAGTAAGTAAGTAAGTGTGTAAGTAAGCAAGTAGGTAATTAAGTGAGTAAGTAAGTAAGAAAGTAAGTAAGTGTGTAAGTAAGAAAGTAAGTGTTTAAGTAAGAAAGTAAGTAAGTAAGTAAGTAAGTTACTAAGTAAGCAATTAGGTACGTAAGAAAGTACGTAAGTCAGTAACTAAGTAAGTCAGTAAGCAATTAGGTAAGTAAGAAAGTAAGTAAGTAAGCAAGTAGGTAAGTAAGTAAGAAAGTAAGTAAGTAAGCAATTAGGTAAGTAAGAAAGTAAGCAAGTAGGTAAGTAAGTAAGTAAGTAAGTAATCAATTAGGTAAGTAAGAAAGTAAGCAAGTAGGTAAGTAAGTCAGTAAGAAAGTAAGTAAGTACGTAAGCAAGTAACAAAGTAAGTAAGTAAGTAAGTCAGTAAGTAAGAAAGTAAGCAATTAGGTAAGTAAGAAAGTAAGCAAGTAGGTAAGTAAGTAAGTAAGTAAGTACGTAAGCAAGTAACAAAGTAAGTAAGTAAGTAAGTAAGCAAGTAGGTAAGTAAGTAAGAAAGTAAGTAAGTCAGTAAGTAAGAAAGTAAGCAATTAGGTAAGTAAGAAAGTAAGCAAGTAGGTAAGTAAGTAAGTAAGAAAGTAAGCAAGTAGGTAAGTAAGAAAGTAAGTAAGTACGTAAGCAAGTAACAAAGTAAGTAAGTAAGTAAGTAAGCAAGTAGGTAAGTAAGTAAGAAAGTAAGTAAGTAAGCAATTAGGTAAGTAAGAAAGTAAGAAAGTAGGTAAGTAAGTAAGTAAGAAAGTAAGTAAGTACGTAAGCAAGTAGCAAAGTAAGTAAGTAAGTAAGTAAGCAAGTAGGTAAGTAAGTAAGAAAGTAAGTACGTAAGCAAGTAGCAAAGTAAGTAAGAAAGTAAGCAAGTTGGTAAGTAAGAAAGTAAGCAAGTCGGTAAGTAAGTAAGTAAGTAAATAAGTAAGTAAGTAATTATAAGAAAAAGCCACAATTATTTTAAAAATGTCGTAGAGAAAAAACAACAATTTAGTAAAGAAACAGCCATGACTCCTGGCACAAGACAGATTCGACAGACTGTCTTGACAACAACACAGTTTTCTATAGGAAAATCGGCTTGACAACAAGACAGTTTTCCAGAGGAAACCAGGGGCCAAATTACCGCATTCGATATCGCGTAAAATTTATCGTAATTTTCTTATTTGAGATTATGGCATACGATATTGGGCAAGAAATTTAGTACATTTTATCATAATTTCGATATCAAAATCATTTTTCGATACGATAGCTCATTCGATCACGAATGCGGTAATTTGGCCCCAGTACTAAAATGTGTATAATAAAGACACTTGATGATGTGACAATTTTCATATTCGAGTCTCTATTCGACTATTCGTTGACTCGTTGTTGGATACACAGAAAATATTTTCTGTGAAAAGTTTTATTTTATTTTCTTTATGTTTTTTTTTTTGCATTGAAATGAAAAATGTAAAAGAATTTATAACATTACTGCACCAGCTACAACCAACGTTGTGGCAATTTATTAAAAATAAGAAAAGCAAAAAAAAAATAAAAAACACGGGAAACAAAACACAAATCCCCAATTTAGCTGGATGTCAGTTTGTCTGTCTATGTATACATGTTCAAGCCTTTTTAGACTTATTGCCTTTACAGTTTTCTATAACACAGATACTACAGCCATTAGACTGTGCTAGTAGTTGTCATTCATTTACAGCCACATACATACATGGATACATGGATACACATATTAAAACGTATGAGTATTTTTCATACTACTAGTTGTAGTTTAAAAATAAAACCAAGAAAAATGTTTTTAAACAGCAAAACTAAAACGAACAAATATTTTCATTTGTAAAGTGTTTGGCTTTTGTTTGTTTTCCCAGCCATTTCCACGTTTTTAGAGAATATCGTCTATTTTTATAAATGTTTTTGGTTGTTATTGTTTTTGCTTGAAGTTTAGCTTTTTACTTTGACTTTCATTCAAGACACTAACATACAACAAACTGCCGACACACAAATGTGGCGCAAAATATCAAAACAACTACAAGTTGCAAACAAAATAGCAAAAGAAAAAAAAATGTACTAAAATACATTTACACACACATACAGCCATGCCGACATATACAAATAACAACAAGTATAAAATAATAATAATAAGAATAATAAGAATAAAAACCATGGTTACATGTTGTTGTTGTAAATAGACGTTGGTAAATAGACAACAACAACTAATACACAACAACGTCATCTAATGAAAATTATGAAGAAATTCTAGTTAAAAATAAAATTCCCGCCAAAACACGGTTGAACTTTTAAAAGGATTTGTTTCTGTTTCTGTTTAGGTTTTATTTCCTCTCCTTTTTTTTCCTTCTGTTTTGTCTTGGTGTACATGAATGTTGCTTCTGTTTTGCTGGAAATTCAAATTATTTTGTTAAAGACTTAATATGGCAGGGAAATTAGACAAATAAGAAACTGTTATAAACGAAAGAAATTTGTTAAAATTTAAGGAAATAAAAGGCAACTAGAAAAATATCTTTATTAAACTGGAACGTTAGTTTCTTTCTATAAGAAAACTGTCTAAGACAGACTGTTTTATGTACGAAAACTGACAAATTCCTGTTTAAAAAACCAAGATTAAAGCTAAACCAAGACTGTTTAAAGAACCAAGATCGAAGCTAAACCAAGGCTGTTTAAAGAACCAAGGTTAAAGCTAAACCAAGACTCTTTTAAAAACCATGATTAAAGCTAAACCAAGACTGTTTAAAGACCTAAAATTGAAACTAAACCAAGGCTGTTTAAAGAACCAAGGTTAAAGCTAAACCAAGACTCTTTTAAAAACCATGATTAAAGCTAAACCAAGACTGTTTAAAGAAAGAACCACGACTGAAGCTAAACCAAGATTGTTTAAAGAACCAAGATCGAAGCTAAACCAAGACTGTTTAAAGAACCACGATTGAAGCTAAACCAAGACTGTTTAAAGAACCAAGATTGAAGCTAAACCAAGACTCTTTTAAAAACCATGATTAAAGCTAAACCAATACTGTTTAAAGACCCAAAATTTAAACTAAACCAAGGCTGTTTAAAGAACCAAGGTTAAAGCTAAACCAAGACTCTTTTAAAAACCATGATTAAAGCTAAACCAAGACTGTTTAAAGAACCAAGATCGAAGCTAAACCAAGACTGTTTAAAGAACCAAGATTGAAACTAAACCAAGACTGTTTAAAGAACCAAGATTGAAGCTTAACCAAGATTGTTTAAAGATCGACGATTAAAGCTAAACCAAGACTGTTTAAAGAACCAAGATTGAAACTAAACCAAGACTGTTTAAAGAACCAAGATTGAAGCTTAACCAAGATTGTGTAAAGATCGCCGATTAAAGCTAAACCAAGGCTGTTTAAAGAACCAAGGTTAAAGCTAAACCAAGACTCTTTTAAAAACCATGATTAAAGCTAAACCAAGACTGTTTAAAGACCTAAAATTGAAACTAAACCAAGGCTGTTTAAAGAACCAAGGTTAAAGCTAAACCAAGACTCTTTTAAAAACCATGATTAAAGCTAAACCAAGACTGTTTAAAGAAAGAACCACGACTGAAGCTAAACCAAGATTGTTTAAAGAACCAAGATCGAAGCTAAACCAAGACTGTTTAAAGAACCACGATTGAAGCTAAACCAAGACTGTTTAAAGAACCAAGATTGAAGCTAAACCAAGACTCTTTTAAAAACCATGATTAAAGCTAAACCAAGACTGTTTAAAGACCCAAAATTTAAACTAAACCAAGGCTGTTTAAAGAACCAAGGTTAAAGCTAAACCAAGACTCTTTTAAAAACCATGATTAAAGCTAAACCAAGACTGTTTAAAGAACCAAGATCGAAGCTAAACCAAGACTGTTTAAAGAACCAAGATTGAAACTAAACCAAGACTGTTTAAAGAACCAAGATTGAAGCTTAACCAAGATTGTTTAAAGATCGACGATTAAAGCTAAACCAAGACTGTTTAAAGAACCAAGATTGAAACTAAACCAAGACTGTTTAAAGAACCAAGATTGAAGCTTAACCAAGATTGTGTAAAGATCGCCGATTAAAGCTAAACCAAGACTGTTTAAAAACCCAAGATTAAAGCTAAACCAAGACTATTTAAAGAACAGAGATTGAAGCTTAACCAAGACTGTTTAAAGAACCAAGATTAAAGCTAAACGAAGACAATTCAAAGAACCAAGACCGAAGCTAAACCAAGACTGTTTAAAAAACCAAGATTGAAACTAAACCAAGACTGTTTAAAGATTGGCAATTAAATCATTGTCTTTCCTTAAATTGTTTACATTGTGTTAATAATGTAAAATTGTTTGTAAACAATACAAAATCTTTAGGTTTAGTTATATTTCTTACTTATTAAATGCTTCTAAATAATTTCTAAATAATTAATTTACAAATTCTATTGTTTACATAGTGTAAATAAATATATCATGTATTTAAACTTTCGTTGATTTCTCTTAAATTGTTCGTGATATCTTGATTGTTTACATTGTGTAAATCACGTAAAATTGCGCGTAAACAACAATCGTTGGCATAATGTAAACAATGTATCAACTATCATTAAATTTAATAAAAAAAAATTTCAGCCCTTTTAATTGTTTACATGATGTAAACATGTAACTTTCTGTGTAAACAATGCAAACTCTTAAGGTTATTTTTTAATGCTTACTTATTAAATGTTTGTAAATAATTTGCAGAAAATTAATTTACATTTTTTATTATTTACTTTATGTAAATAATGTAAATTCTTAAGGTAAACAATTAAAAATAAGCTATTTTTTCGTAAATATTTCAGTAAATGAAACTCTCATTAATAGTCCTTAAAATTTTTGTAGGATCTTGATTGTTTACATGTTGTAAATAATGTCAATTAGTAGGTAAACAATATAAAATCTTAAGGTTGCCATAAATTTCTTGCATTTTAAATATAACTAAATGATTTCTCACAAAACAGTAAAAATTTTAATTTTTTTAATTGTGTAAACAATGTCAAATTTGAGGTAAACAATTGAAAATAAGGTAGTTTTAATATATATTTCTAGTAATTATAACTTGCTTTGAGTTAACTTAAAATATTTGTTTTGTGAATTTTTTTCTTTTGTGTACTTATTGTAAACAATGTAAAATTTGAGGTGAACTATTAAAAATTATTTATTTGTTATATATATTTCAGGCAATTAAAACTTGCCTTGAGTTAAAATAAAATGATGGTTGATTTTTTTTTCATTGACATGATGTAAAAAGTGTACATTTGAGGTAAACAATAAAAAACAATATTGTTTAGGTAAATATGGCAAGTAGTTGTAACTTTTTTTAGGTTAACTTAAAATTGTTGTTAATTTTTTTTTGTTTACTTGATGTAAACAAGATAAAATTTAAGGTAAACAATTAAAAACAAGCTACTTTTAATATATATTACAAGTAATAATAACTTGCCTTAAGTTAACTTATAATATTTGGGATTTTTTTTATTTAATTGATGTAAACAATGTAAAATTTGAGGTAAACAATTAAAAATTAGCTATTTTTAATATACAGGGTGGGCCAAGTTTGACTGAATGATTTGAACTCTATTGGCATATTGTAGCCGTTGTGGTGCATCCCTCGGCAATAATTCTTGGGCCAATTGAATTTTATATGGAAACATCTTCAGATCAACTTTTAGAATACGTCGTAGCGATGTTCTGGAGATGTTCAATTGAGTATTAAATTAAAAATGCAAAAGTTATAAGCATTTCAAATCAGTCAGTCCAAGTTGGCCCACCCTGTATATAACAAGTAATTACTTGCCTTAAGTTAACTTATAATATTTATGAATTTTTTTTTGTTTACTTGATGTAAACAAGGTAAAATTTGAGGTAAACAATTAAAAATGAGCTGATTCTAATATACGTAGTATATTACAAGTAATTATAACTTGCCTTATGTTAACTTAAAATATTTGTGAAATACTTTTGGTTTACTTGATGTAAACAATGTACAATTTGAGGTAAACAATTAAAAATGAGCTATTTTTAATATATATAGCAAGTAATTATAACTTGCCTTAAGTTAACTTATAATATTTGTGAATTTTTTTTTCGTTTACTTGATGTAAAAAAGGTAAAATTTGAGGTAAAGCATTAAAAACAAGCTACTTTTAATACATATTACAAGTAATTATAACTTGTCTTATGTTAACTTAAAATATTTGTGAAATGTTTTTTTATTTAATTGATGTCAACAATGTAAAATTTGAGGTAAACAATTAAAAATGAGCTAATTTTAATATATATAACAAGTAATTACAACTTGCCTTAAGTTAAGTTATAATATTTGTGAATTTTTTTTTTATTTAATTGATGTAAACAATGTAAAATTTGAGGTAAACAATTAAAAATGAACTAAGTTTTCCTATAAGAAATTTGTCTTGTTTAAATATTGTTTTATTGTTTTATTGTTAAGACTCTTTTCAGACAGAAAAGTGTCTTATTATTTACGAAATTAATTGTTTAACACTGTCACTGAAAACTGTGTTATATTGATAAACAATTGTTATTAAAGTTTTCATTTATTTATTAAATAATAAAGTGATTTATTTGTTGGTTATAATTTCAAAATAGTTAATAAAAATTGTTATGAAATTCTTTTAACATTTAAAAGTTTAAAATATTTTGTTATAATTGAGTTGAGTTTTAAATTTTGTTGGTTTAGTTTTGGTTGGTTTTTAAGTTTCTCTACTCTTGTTTTTTTTTCGTAGAGCTTAGAATTTCTTTAGGTTTATTACCTGCTTGTTTGGTGTTACTGTGTTGCACTCAAAAATCATATTCTTCCTTTCTGTCTGTTAGACTTGGAAAATTTCCCATTTTTTTATCACAAATTTTTAAAGTCTACATTTTAAAATTTTTAGCTAACATTTTAGTTTTTAGTTTTATATATATACATATATATTTTTTAATTAAAACAAATTAATGTTGCAACACTAACGGATATTTCTAAACTAAATTTGAGTTAATCAAAGGACTAACACATAAAAACAAAAACAACAACGCACAAAATTCAAACCACAAACAAACATAACAGAAATACAAAAAAAACATGGCGACCAGGAATAGGAAATGGTCAAAAAAACTACGCAATGCCACGCATGCATAGAAAATATAAATAAAAAAAAAACACAGCAGCCTAATAGAGCAGTAGTAGTAGTAGTAGTAACACAATCATTAACGCTCATTTACCATTGACACCTGACACTTTCACTCCTACTTTAATACAAGCACTTTTTACATTTAAAATTTTTTACACAATTTCTATTTGTTTTTAGAATTTGAAATTAGTTTTTTGTTTTTTTTTTTACTCTTCCTTTGCTACTCACTTGTTGTTTAAAAGCCATGTTACGTTGAACTTTTTTCTGTTGTTGCGTTTTGCCATATTTTCCAAATTTAATTGCAAATACGGCTTGCTGGTTTTTTGTTTTGTTAAATTTGCGAATTTTATTAGTTGAACAAAAAATTTAAACAAAAAAAACTTAGTTTTTTGTATGAAACCATAATGATGACTAAAAGTTGTTGGCCAAAAAATTTCTATATAAAAAGTTAAATTCCGTGTGTTAATGTCCTTTTTTTAGTTTTGCCACAGCCAAATGGGTGAAAAATAATGTTCGCCCAAATAGCAAAAAACAAAACGAAAAAAAGAACATAGAGAGCTTTAACACACACACAAAAAAAAACCGAAATTATAAATGTATATGTTGCAGTTGACAATGCATTATTGTAACTGTGCAACATTTTGTGTTATTAACAAACAGTTGTAGCAGTAGTATCGTTATAACTCAAACTATTTTGTTTGCTTTAAACCTATCTGCCCATCTAGCTACACAAATAAGCAGGGTTAAATGAAGCCTGCAACATCAGACAAGTCATTTGCAGCATTCTCAACATCATCAACAACCTCGTCAGCATCATTATTGAAGTCATGTTTGGTTGTTTTATGGTTGTTGGGTTAACAGTGGTGGCTAATTATCAGCAAATGAAATTATTTACCAGTTGAGTTTTTGTGTAGGTAGAACTTATTTCTACACGCAAATAAGCCCTACAGTTGGTGTAAACTGAAATTTTATTTGAAATTGTAAAAAACTACTTAAATTTATGCATTTCATTAAAAAAACTGTTACTTAATTCTTAACAAATTATTTAAAAACATTTATTAACTCAAAAATATAAAGAAATATTAGGACTTTATATTGTTTACCTTTGTTTACATGATGTAAACAAAAAAAAATTACAAAAAAATTTTAAAATAACTCAAAGAAAAGTTTTAAATTACTTGAAACAATGCATAAAATAGCTTATTTTTAATAGTTCACCTAAATTTTTAAATTTTGTTTACACTGTGTATACAAATAAAATTCTACAAAATATTTAAGAGAAAGTTTTAATTATATAACATACTAGCTAAACCCGGTGTGCTTTGCTACCCCCCCCCCTCGTCATAAAATAAAATAAAACGTATTTATATATTTACAAACATTTATTTATTTAATTTTAATGTATTTATTGCAATGCTTTAGGCGAGGCCATGCCCCTTTGTCCACTTACATAGTCAAGAATTTATTATTTCGTAAGAATATCCTATTGTAAAAATTTAATGACGATCGGTCCAGTAGTTAAGACTATATTACGATTTTTAATTTTCCTAAAAAGGGGCGTGGTACCACCCACTTTTCTCCTGGTATGTATTCCTAATTATGCCAATTCCATATGTACGACATATCATTGACGTAGGTCAAAAAATGCCCAAAATATGGCGATTTAAATATTTGGGTTATATGGGCGGTGCCACCCCCGTGTGTACAATCAAAACTTCATATAGCCTATTATTCCTTCCAGAGTCACAGTAACATGCTGTGAAAATTTCATCAAAATCGGCTCAGCTGTTTTGGAGTCCATACGTTACATACATACATACATACATACATACATACATTGAATTTTATATATATAGATTCACTCGAATTAGTTTATTTTTAATTATTTACCTCAAATTTTACATTGTTGACATCAAGTAAACAAAAAAAAAACAAATATTTTAAAATAACTTAGGGAAAGTTATAGTTGCTTGCAATGCATATTAACTATAGCTTGTTTTGAATTGTTTACTTCAAATTTTGCATTGTAAACAAAAATAAAAAAAATGTTAAGTTAGCCTAAAGAAAGTTATAAATACCTGAAGTATTTATAAAAAAAGCTTAAATGTAATTGTTTACCTCAAATTTACATTGTTTACATAATGTCAACAGAAAAAGTTCAACCAAAATTTTAAATTATTCAAGGCTATTTTTAATTAACTGATATTTATATTAAAATTAGCTTGTTTTTAATTGTTTACCTCAAATTTTACATTGTTTACTTTATGTAAACAAAAAACTTACCAAAAACTTTAAGGTAACTGAAGGAAAGTTATAATTACAGTAAATATGTATTACAAATAGATTGTTTTTAATTGTTTACCTTAAATTTTACATTGTTTACAAAATGTAAACAATTATAATTTTTAATTGTTTTATGACAAATCATATAGTTATATGTAAAATGCAAGAAATATACACAAAGCTTAAAATTTTATATTGTTTACGTACCAGTTTACATTATTTACACTATGTAAACAATCAAGATGCTACGTAAATTTTAAGGAATATTCATAAATGTTTCAGTTACTGAAATATGTATCACAAATAGCTTATTTTTAATTGTTTACCTCAGATATTACATTGTTTACACAATGTAAACAACTGATAATGTAAAATAAATTTCAACAAATTATTTACAAACATTTAATAAGTAATAACTATAAAATAACCTTAAGAATTTGCATTGTTTACACAGACATTTACATTATTTACATCATGTAAACAATTAAAACTGCTGAAAATTTTAAGGAATGGAAATTTGTAAATTTATTATTCAGAAATTATTAACAAGTATTCAATAAGTAAGAAATATAAAAAAAAAACCTAAATATTTTGTATTGTTTACACATAAATTTACATTATTTACACAATGTAAACAAAGAGGTAAATAATACAAAACAACATATTTTGTATGTATTTTTAATACTTATTAGTTTCCCTTAGCATATTTCTTCAATCCTGATTATTTACACGGTGTAAATAAGGTGTAAATTTGTGTGTAAACAATTAGTAGTAGGCGTTTTTTTTAATATATTTGTCATGCATTTAAAGCGTTTATTGATTTCTCTTAAAATATTTGCTTGATCTTGCTTATTTACATGGTATAAATAATGTAAACTTTATGTGTAACCAATATAAAATCTTAAAGTTTCTGCATATTTTTGTCAATTTAATTGTTACTAAACAATTTGTAAAAATTAAGCTAAAATTGCAATAGTTGACAATAAACAATACAAAAAAACATATTTTTAATAAATATTTCAGGTATATTAAACTGCTATTGACTTTATTTATAATGTTAGTTTGATTTTGATTATTTACATGATGTAAATAATGTAAAATTGGAGGTAAACAATACAAAATAATATTTCTTAATAGTTATTTCATGCATTTTAAACCGTTATTGATTTTCTTTAAAATATTTGTTTGATTTTGATTATTTACATGATGTAAATAATGAAAAATTTGAGGTAAACAATTTAAAATAACATATTTCTAAAACATATTTCAGGTAAATATAACTTTAGTTGAGTTACCTTAAAATTTATCATGAATTTTAAATGTTTACTTGGCGTAAACAATGTAAATTTATGGGTAAACAATAACAAATCTTCAAATTTCTGTATATTTTTACTTTTTAAATGTTTTGAAATAATTTGTTAGTTATTAAGGCAATCGTTTTTGCAGCTTAATTGTCTGACTGTAGCTCATTTTTACCTCCCTAAAAAAGGTTAATCAATGCATTATTTAATATGCTTTTATGCTTTATACATATGCATGTATGTATATATAACTATATCTACAATGACTTTTCTGCTCATCTGCTTTTTTGCTGTTGCTTTTTTATGGTGAGGTTTTCCATTAACATTTTTTTCCTTAATGTTCTATTGGATTTATATATGTATATATTTGTTGTGTATGCGCTGCACTTACTTTTTTTTTGTTATTAAAGCATTTTTTAATAAATTATTTACTGTAAAAAATAAGAGTAAGCACAGAAAAAAAATATTTCTTTAATCTATAAATATCTACAAATATTAAAAGAAAAAAATCTTAAAATCTTAATAATTATTTTTACTTTTTTGCCAGACTGTGTTAGGCCCTAATATTTGTTTAATTTTATTTCATATTTGGGCGTACATTTACTTGTTAATTTATATTGTTGTCTGCTCTTGCTTCCTTACTGGTTTCTGACCAAATTTGCTACTTTTTTTTGTGTGTAATTAACCACCAACATAATTTTTAATAATAAATATATGCATGTTATGTTTTTGTATTTTATTTTTATTATTATTTATTTATTGCTTTTTTGGGGGGGAAAAAAGACAACATGGTTTAATAACCATGTTTTTGGGTGGCATTATAAAACATATTTTTAATGTTATATTGGTAAAAATAATGTGTAAAACATGAAAATATATAATGAAATTATGATTAATTTCGAAATAGTTTTAAAACTCTACATTTTATATGAAAAATATAGAAGATATTTTTATTGTTTACACAAAATTTTACATTATTTACACAATGTAAACAAAAAAAATTTAACAAAATTAGTTCAAATTAACTGAAATATACATACAAAATAGCTGGTATTTCACTATTTACATACAAATTTACATTGTTTACATAATGTCAGTAAATAAAATTGTGTCTTAGTTCTTTAAATATTATTTCCAAATATGAAATAAATAAAAAATGTAAGGGAAACTAAAGATTTACATTATTTACACAATGTAAACAATGTTAAACAAAACATATATTTTAAGCAAATTCAACACAATTTCTAATTACGTGATATATATGTTAAAATAGCTTATTCTGAATTGTTTACCTCAAATTTTACATTATCTACACAATGTAAAAATTGCATTTTTCCCCTCAATTCTTAGTAATTGTATAACAAGATTTGAAATCTTGTAAATATAGAGAAACCTTAAGATTTGTATTGTTTAACTACAAAATTTACATTATTTAGACAATGTAAACAATTAAAAAATCAAAAAGTATTTTAAGGAAACTTAATGCAAGTTAAATTTACATAAAATATATATTCAAAGTAGCTTATTTTTAATTGTTTACCTCAAATTTTACATTATTTACATCAACTAAATAATTAAAATTATCACTTCAATAGGTGCAAATTGTACAACAACATTTAAAATATTAGATATATAGAGAAACCTTAAGATTTTATATTGTTTACATACAAATTTATGTTGTTTACATAATGTAAACAAACAAAATTATACAAAAAACTTAAGGGATTGTAATGAAAGTTGTAATTACATGAAATATATATTAAAACAGCCTATTTTTAATTATTTACCTCAAATTTTACATTGTTTACATAATGTAAACATTTACATACACAATTGAAGTAAGCTCAATGAAAGTTATAATTATTTAAAATATGTGTTAAAACTGGTTAATTTTTAATTGCTTACCTCAAATTTTACATAGATTACACAATGTAAACAATAAAAATGTTTCACTGTTTTATGACAAAACATTTTTATATTCAAAATGTAAGAAATACACAGCAGCTTTAAGATTTTATATTGTTTACAATGAACAATGAAGATTCTACAAACATTTGAAGGCATATTAATAAAAGTTTCAAACACCTGAAATATGTATTAAAATTAGCTTGCCTTTAATTGTTTACCTAAAATTTTAAATTATTTACATAATGTAAACAATTGAAAATGTAATTTAATTATCTACAAATTATTAACAAACATTTAATAAGTACGATATATACAATAAACCTAAGATTTTATATTGTTTACATACCAGTTTACATTATTTACATCATGTAAACAATCAAGAATCTGCAAAACTTTTAAGTAATATTTACGAAAGTTTGAACCATCTGTAATGTGTATTAAAAATAGCTTGGTTTTAATTGTTTACCTCAAATTTTATATTATTTACATAATGTAAACAATGAAGATTCCACACAAATTTTAAGATTTATTAATGACAGTTTCAAATACCTGATATATGGACTAAAAATGTCTTGGTTTTAATTGTTTACCTTAAATTTTAAATTATTTACATAATGTAAGCAATTGAAAATGTAATTTAATTATCTACAAATTATTAACAAACATTTAATAAGTACGATATATACAATAAACCTAAGATTTTATATTGTTTACATACCAGTTTACATTATTTACATCATGTAAACAATCAAGAATCTGCAAAACTTTTAAGTAATATTTACGAAAGTTCCAACCATCTGTAATATGTATTAAAAATAGCTTGGTTTTAATTGTTTACCTCAAATTTTATATTATTTACATAATGTAAACAATGAAGATTCTACACAAATTTTAAGATTTATTAATGACAGTTTCAAATACCTGATATATGGACTAAAAATGTCTTGGTTTTAATTGTTTACCTAAAATTTTAAATTATTTACATAATGTAAACAATTGAAAATGTAATTTAATTATCTAAAAATTATTAACAAACATTTAATAAGTACGATATATACAATAAACCTAAGATTTTATATTGTTTACATACCAGTTTACATTATTTACATCATGTAAACAATCAAGAATCTGCCAAACTTTTAAGTAATATTTACGAAAGTTCCAACCATCTGTAATATGTATTAAAAATAGCTTGGTTTTAATTGTTTACCTCAAATTTTATATTATTTACATAATGTAAACCATGAAGATTCTATAAAAATTTTAAGGCTTATTAATGACACGTTTCAAATACCTGAAATAAGTATTAAAAATTGCTTGGTTTTATTTGTTTACCTAAAATTTTAAATTATTTACGTAATGTAAACAATTGAAAATGTAAATTAATTATCTAGAAATTATTAACAAACATTTTATATTTTTTACACACAAATTTACATTATTTACAACATGTAAACAAACAATTTTCGTGAAAAAATTTAAAGAATATTAATTACAGTTTTTGTAACATGGAAAACTTAGTTTACCCCAAATTTTACACTAGTTACTTAGAGTAAACAATAAAAATTTTTGTTAATAAAACCTGTGCTTCACCACTGTATATAAATTTATATAAATAAAATAAAAAAATATCCACAATATTATCTAAAATATTTACCGGACATTAACACATGCCATAAATAAATTTTAATATAAAACTACAACAACGACAACAACAACATATAAACATAAAATATAATTAAAAATGAAGTTATTTCCTTCCTTTTTTGTACATTTTACACACAGGGCTGGGATTTATGTAAAACATTATTCAAATTAAACAGGAAACATAACAAGTAAATAGCAACCAAATTCAAAAAGAAAAAAAAACGCAAAGCAGGCTACAAATATTACAACAACAAAAACTATACATGTAATAAAAATATATTAAAAATACATTAATTTATTTCAGTTTTTTGCCAGCAAAAAAAAAACAACAGTTTTATTTTATTTAACCACATTTGCTGTCTGTTAATGACAGTGACAGGACTTTGGTGGCAAGTGACAACTACTCCCCATTCGGGAGAGCAAGCAAAACAAAAACAACGAAATAAAATTGATGTGTCCATTAAAATGAAAAACTGTACTTTTCATACACACATACACACACATCAATCTCATACATATTACAAAACAACAATTAAAAGGGAAAAACGCATTTTTTGGTTAAATTTTATTTACTTTATTTAAAAAAAAATGTTTATGTTTTTTGTTTAATTTTCATAAAAATAAATGTTTTATTTTAATGCAAATCAGTGTAAAAAGCTACATACTAGAAATAAAGCAGACTGAAAGAGATAGAGCGAGTAACAGAATGTGCTGCAAAAAATAACAACAAATATTTAAATGAAACGCATTATTTTTGGCTGAATATACAGTGGGGCAAAACCGTTTTCATTAAAGACTGATTTCTATAGGAAAAACCATCTTCATTATAGACTGTTTTCTATATGAAAACCCGTCTTAATTAAAAAATTAAAAAATGGGGGGTATAATGTGTTTGTCATTCCATTTGTATCACATCGAAATAATGTCATAGAACCAAAAAGTCTTTTTAAGACCCAACCATAATGTGCATAAACTAGCTTAAGCCAGCTTAAGCAACTGTGCGAATACATGCAAAACGTATGTACAAACCATAATGTACTTAATGAAACTTTTCGTCAAGTTTCGTCAAATGTCATTTGCTTAAGCAAAGTGCCAAACTGAACGCACTTTCAGTACGGAATCATCTGTTTTTTGATTTCATTAAAAAAATAAAAAAAAATTAGTATGCAAAATCAAGAAATAGATGATATTACTCATATCTTATCACTTTTTTATTATTTATTCAACAATTAGCAGTTGTTTAAAATTTTCAATAAAATAAAACATAAAATAAACAAATACTGGGCTGTAATTTTTGGTACTTTTTAATTTAAAGTACTCGCAAGAACATAAAATACTGCACAAATATGCAACAAGAATTACATGCATCATGTAAGTACATTATGGCCACCTAAAACTCTTCTTAAGTTTACTTATGCATTTGACAGACCTTTCGTTCATTTTTGACAGTTGTTTAAGCTAGATTATGCACATTATGGTTGGACCTTTATTCTGGGTCCTTATAAGATTCTAAGCCATGCCCGTCCGTCTGTTGTTGGCACGATAGAGCTTTGAAAATAACGACATAGAACAATGAAATTTTTACCAAAGATTCTTTGATCCACCGAAATATTTGGTATTGCAAATGGCTAAAATCGGTCCAGTAGGATCTGAGTCATAGATCAAAATTTTCAGATATTTTTTTGCTGTTTTCTTTAAATATAATGAAGATAATATCATGCAATTTTGCACACTTTATTTGTATTATAGGAGGACAAGTCCTGTTGAAAATGGTTGGAATCGGTCCACGATTTCTTATAGCCCCCATACAAATGTCTTCCCGGAATATGGCTTTATGGTACAGAAATGTCTATAGAAAAGTCGTATCTAAACAAATTTCATACAAAGTGAAATCTTAAAACAATCTTTTGTTTGCATCGGTCCATAATTTCGACATAGCCCCATACAAATACCACTTCCGAAATTCACTTAAATGAACATAAATCTTTTGTACAAATTGAAATTTGACAAGCACAATCAAAATATACATACAAATCGTCGTAACAAACTTCATGATGATCGGTCCATATAAAGTCCAGTTCCGAAAATCACTTAAATGGACATAAATCTCTTATATATCTCCATAATAGGTGATTTGGTGGTGGGTATATAAAATACGGCACAGCAAAATATAAACTCTTACTTGTTCATATAGAAAATAGTATTTAACCCAATAAGCATTTTGGCTGGAATTCAAGTAGAATTACATTTGAAATCCGGTCACAATTTCCAAGTTCCAGTGTTCAATTACAGTTGAAACACAGTTGAATTCAATAGCGAATCCAGCAAAATTAACCATTGAATTACAGTCGAACAGTTACAGTGTAATTCCAGCCTTGAATAACAGTATGATTCAAGTCGAGCCGAACCTGTTTACCGTTGAATTCAAGCATGAAATTTCAGACTGGAAAGAGGATGGATTTCAAATGTATTTCAAGCTTGGATTCACACTGGAATTCCAACATTGTAATTCACAAAAAAATTGTGCTTATTTGGGAATGAAGACTGTATGAAATAAAAACTATAGAAAACAGTTTTTAATGAAGACTGCTTTTCATACAGAAAACCGTCTCTAATAGACTACAGATAAAATGGAAATATTCGACCAGTGATCTTTCACATAAAAACGTATAAAATTTTATTTTTTTATATAAAATCTTAAAAACTGATCGTTTTACATGAAATGGTTTCACAAATTGTAAAATTATTTGTAATTTAACTTAGGGGTTTGTAACGAAAATACTTAACATCTACGGTCAGTGATATTTCTCACCAAAAAATAAATCCATATAAAATTGCAAAAATTCTCAAATTGTTTATATGTAATTCGTAATTATTGCGCATACAATGGAAATTTGAAAACATGAAAACTTGAAAAATTCTATTTTTCACATAAAATTTTTAAAACTGATCGTTTCATAGAAAATGATAAAAATTGTACAATTATTTATAATTAATTAATTAAGCGGTTTAGGGTGAAAATAATGACAATCAATGATCAGTGATCTTCCACACCAAAATTCACAAAAAATTCAAAAATTTCTTAAATTGCTTTTAATTTATAATTTAGTTAATTGCGCATAAAATGGTAATTTGCGATCATTGATCTTTTAAAATCAAACAATTCGATCATGTCATAAAAAAATCGAAATTTTTTTAAAATGCTTTTAATCCTTAATTTACTTTATTTATTGCGCATAAAATGGAAATTTGCGATCATTGATCTTTCTCATAAAAACTTGAAAAATTAGCTGTTTTCACATACATTTTTTAAAAACTGATCGTTTCATATAAAATAATAAAAATTGTAAAATTACTTATAATTATTAACTAAAGGGTTTGAAGCGCAAATAATGAACTATGTACTATGATCAGTGATCTTACCCACCTAAAATGTAAAAAATTCGATCGTTTCATAATAAAATTCAAAATTTTTAAAAATGCTTATAATCCGTAATTTAATTAATTTATTATGCATAAAATGGAAATTTGCGTTTAGTGATCTTTCTTATAAAAACTTGAAAATTTTGATTTATTTATGCAATATCATAAAAACTGATCGTTTCATATTAAATGATAAAAATTATAACATTATTATTTATAATTAGTTGAAGAGGTTTAGGTAAAATTAATGAAAATCTATGATTAGTGATCTTTGCCACCTAAAACCAAAAAAAATCGATCATGTCATAATAAAATCGAAAATTTTTTAAAATGCTTTTAATCCTTAATTTACTTTTTTTATTGCACATAAAATGCAATTTTGTGATCAGTAAGCTTTCACATAAAAACTTGAAAAATTAACTGTTTTCATATACAATTTTAAAAACTGATCGTTTCATACAAAATGATAAAAATTGTAAAATTATTTAAAATTTATTAACTAAGGGGTCTGAGGCGAAAATATTGAACTTCTTTGATCAGTGATCTTACCCACCTAAAATTAAAAAATTCGATCATTTCATAATAAAATCCAAAATTGTTTAAAATGCTTTTAATCCCTAAATTTACTTAAATTATTGCGAATAAAATGGAAATTTGTGATCAATGATCTTTTCCATAAAAACTGGAAAAATTCCATTGTTTCAAATAAAATTTTTAAAAATTTTAAAAACTGATCGTTTCATATAAAATATTGGAAATTACAAAATTACTGAAGTTATTTAATTGGAGGTATTAGCGAAAATAAAGGAAATTAGTTATCAGTGATTTTTTTTCATTTTTAAGCGATCTTGTCATATAGTCGTAAAACTAAAAATAGCAAATATAATAAAATTTTGAAAAATTGCTTTTAATTCTTCAAACTAAAGATTTAAAAGCGACAATATTATTGTGCAATAAAATCAGTCATTCATATAGATTTCATATGGACTGTTTTATATTAAACAACAATTTAATACTATAGAGCCCCACTGTAACACTGACCAGACTTTGGGAAGAGTAAAAAGTGCGTGTAAATATACGCTGGAGTATGGTCCTTCAAGAGGACTATGACTACAGCATTTCAATGCATACATATGCAAGTAGGTATGTATAAAATGCGTTTGTATGTATATGCTTGTCACAATATTGTATAAAATCAATGGAGTGCTTATAATTTGGCTTTTACTGTTTCCACTTTTCACATGTAAATCTAATTTGGACATTTTGCAGAGTATTTTCCAAAGGAGTGTAAATGACTATTTGCTACGCAGGCAGGATAGCGAGAGGAGTATGAGTACCAAATGGACATTATTATAAAACAGCAGTGGTAGTGAGTGCTGATGTTGGGGATGCTGATAATATTATGTTCAGTCGACAATTTTAATCGAACTGCAGTTTGTTGTTGTTGCCCAAACACACATTTTTTTTGGTAAAAAATTTAAATGCTTTTAATGCATATTGAAAGGCTGTGCTCTGCAGTAGCAGTTTATGTGTGTATATTAAAGTTTTTTGCATGTTTTTGAGGTTTTTGTGGTTTCAACAATGGACATGCGCTGTTATATAATATATTTTTATTGCTGTAAAGACAGGAAACAGGCCAGGTTTCCTGTTCTTGAGAGGATATTAAAACATCAAAATATGTGAGATCATTTGAAATGCCTGGCCACCTTGTTATTACAGCCATCAACTGTTAATTAAATACAATACAGATTTTGTTTCATGCTTTTTTCTTTAATATTTTGGAACAATGTATTTTAAAAATTTTGTTGTCCAGCGTGTTGAGAAAATCCTTTGTTAAGAATTTTATTGGTTTTATTGTTTGTAGCAAGTGCGGTATATTTAATGCCATTGATGTTACAAAGTATAGATTTCAGTTGTTTTTATTTTTGGCACTATAACATAAAAAACTGTAGGTATTGTTTTAAGTTTATTAGTAGCTGGGGTTTTTAAATTGTTTTCTGTGTCCTTTGTTACTTAAAATAATTTGATTCAATTACACTTTATTTTATCTGCGCTTTATGGTCAGTTTATAATTTAGTGAAAAGTGGTTGCTGGCTGATTTTATTATTTAGATTAAACAGAAAACACTTCAACAAAATATAAGGAATTTTATTTATTGATTTTACAAAATTTATAAACTCAAATGCAAGAATTTTTTCAGATTTATATGACAAGATCGCTTAAAAGTTGAAAAAACTACTGATATCTTATTTTCATTATTTTCTTTATATACCACTTATGTAATAAATTTTAAATAATTTTACAATTTCCTACATTTAATATGAAACGATCAGTTTTGAAAATTTGTAAAAATTTTATATGATAATATAAAAATTTTCAAGCTTTTATGTGAAAGTTCATTGATTACAAATTTCCATTTTCTTTCGCAATAAATTAGTAAATTACGGATTGTAATAAATTAAAGAAATTTTTGAAGGTTTTATAAAATGATCGCAGTTTTCGATTTTTGGTGGGTAAGATCACTGATCATAGATTATCAATATTTTCGCCCTAAACCTCTTAGTTAATAAATTATAAGTCAATTTAAAATTTTTATGATTTTATATGAAACGATCAGTTTATAAAATTTTTGAAAATTTCATATGAAATATGAAAATTTTTGAAAATTTCATATGAAATATGAAAATTTTCAGGTTTTTATGTAAAAGCTCATAGGATCACTAATTTCCATTGTATTCGGTGCAAATTAAATAAATTGCGAATTATAAGAAATTGAAAAAGTTTTGGAATTTTATGTTGAAAGATCGATTTTTTAAATTTTTGGTGGAAAAGATCACTCGTAGATGTTCAATATTTTCATCCCAAGCCACTTGATTAACTAACTATGAAAATTTTTAAAATTTTTAACATTTTATATGAAACGATCAGTTTTTTAAAATTTTATAAGAAAAAGAATATTGTTTTTCCAGTTTTTATAAGAAAGATCAATAATCACAAATTTCTATAGCATTCGCTACAAATTAAGTAAATCACGGATTATAATTAATATAAGAAATTTTTAAATTTTTTTTTAATTACCGCTTTTTTATTTTTGGAGGAAAAGATCACTGATCGTAGATGTTTAATATTTTAGTTCCAAGCCCCTTAACTAATTATAAATAATTTTAGAATTTTCAACATTTAATATAAAACGTTCAATTTTTTAAAATTTGTATGAAAAATCAAATTTTTTAAGCATTTATGTGAAAGATCACTGATCGCAAATTTCTATTTTATTCGCTATAAATTAAGTAAAAATTATAAGCAATTAAAAAATTTTAGATTTTATTATGAAATGATCGATTTTTTATATTTGATGAAAAAAAATCAGTGATGTCTTTAATTTAAATTACGGATTATTAACATTTTAAGAAATATTGAAATTATTTTATGAAAAGATCGAATTGTTCGATTTTTGGTGAAAAAGATCAGGAGGGTTACTCTCTATTGCGATGCGAAAGCAAATGCGATGCGATAAGCATACAAATTGTACAGCTAATGTTCATTGTTTTCTTCATAAACACCTTAATTAGTGAATTATAAGTAATTTTGAAGTTTGTATCATTTCAAAAGAGACGATCAGTTTTTGGAAATTTTATGCGAAAAAAAAAACAAATTTTTCGAGATTTTATGGCCAAGATCGCAATTTAAGAAATTATGCAAAATTATATGAAAAGTGCGAATTTTTTGATTTTTTGGTAAAAAAGATCATTGATCAGAAACGTTCATTAATTCGCCGTTAATCCCTTAATTCTTAAATTAGAAGGAGTTTTAAAATTTTTAATATTTCATATGAAACGATCAGGTTTTAAAATTTTTTAGAATTTTATTTGTAAAAATCGAATTTTTCGAATTTTTGTATTCTCGGTATGAAAGATCACTGATCACACACTTTCATTATTTACGCTCTAAACTCAGTAATTTACTTATGAGAAGCAATATAAAATTTTTGGAATTTAAAATGAAAAGATGGGTTTTTAGTGGTAAATATAAGGCCCTTCAATTTAAGATTGAAAATTTTTTAAGCTAAAGATTGACTATTTAAGTTTTTAATTCATGGAGGGAAATGTCGCTATTTCTTCCTTTTTTCTTTAATTAAAAAAATGTTCTCCTTTTTCAGTTGCCCAGTATTTGTAATGTAATACCTTCCTTTTTAATAAATATTTAATATTATTACGGATAAACAATTTGTATCCTTACGTTGGCAAAACACCAGCATGTAACGTTCACCATGGAAATGCACTTCAATTAAACATTATGGTGGGCAGTAGGTAGGTATATGAAAAACAGTCTAAAAAAAGTCTGTGTTCACACTGTTTTTCATATATAGAAAACAGTTTCAAGAACTTAAAGAGAAGAGATACTGCAGCACTTATCCGAATAGAAGAGCGCACACCTCTAGTTTGAGACAAACCGTGATATTAACATCTTATGTCCGGCAATGGGCATATAGAAAGATTCAATAAATAAAAAAAAACTTGTTGCTATAAATCCGTGCCTGCCTACTATTTACATTTATATGTTTGTTCAATAACCGCAACTAGCCAAAAATATGAAATCTGACATTATCGTGAATGTAAATACAACAGGAAAGGAGCTGTGTTTTTAAATACAAAACCAAATACAGGGATATGAATTGATATGTTGAACATTAAAGGGAAATTGTGTGGGATTTTCCCTTAAATACCCTGTTTTTTATTTACTCACATTCGTTAGTATTTATCCTCGTGTATATTCTGCCATTACTTTCATTTCGTTAAATGGATATTGTAAACAATAACTATAAGTATTCCTTGTCATTTTTTTGGTTGTGGTACATTTTTTGTATTTGCTTTTTTTTTTGCAATTTTATTGAACACACAAATGCATTTTAATGCATTTTCATGTTGATATTCAATTCTTAGCGTTACTCTACCAAAAAATGGCAAAACAACGAGAGAAAAAAAACAATCATCATATTAATAAACAGGAAACAGGAAAGTTTATGAAAAGGTTGATGACAGCAAAGAGAGGGGAGGGGAGGGAAGGAAAGAGAAACTTTTAGCCAAAATTAGTTTAAAGTGGGATTGAACTGGAAAATATGCATGAAACTAAAATCTATTTTTTATAAAAAATTAGGAACAATTTTAAATTTGTAATAATTTATTAACTAAGATGTTTATAGTGGAAAATAATGAAAATCTAAGATCACCGATCTTTTCCATTAAATTTCTAAAAAAAAAATCGATCTTTTCATATAATTTTACAAAAAATCTTGTTGTTTATAATTCATAATAACTGATCGTTTCATATAAAATAGCAGAATTTATTAAAATACTTTTAATCCGTAATTTACCTAATTTATTGCCAATAATCTGTTAATCAGCGATCAGTTAATCTTTCTTAAAAAAACTTGAAAACCTCGAGTTTTTCATATAAAATTAAAAAAAAAAAATTAAAAACTGATCGTTTCATATAAAATGATAAAAATTTTAAAATTACTTTTAATTTATTCACTAAGCGTTTGATGACGAAAATACTGAACATCTATGATCAATGATCTTACCCAGCAAAAAACGAAAAAATCGATCATTTCATAAAAAAAAATTTTAAATTTCTTAAAATGTTTATAATCCGTAATTAACTTTATTTATAGCGAATTAAATCGAAATTTGCCTTAAATGATCTTAAACATAAAAACCCGAAAAAAAAATTTTTTCTTATAAATTGAAAAAAAAAAATTAAAAACTGATCGTTTCATATAAAACTATATAAATTTTAAAATTACTTATAATATATTAATAAAGGAACTCAGAAGAACAAAAAACAATGAACATTTATGATCACTGAGCTTTTTTAGCAAAAATTTAAAAAAATTTAAAAACTGATCGTGTCATAGAAATATTTTAAATATTTTGAATTATTGAATTGCTTATAATTCGTAATTTATAGGATTTATAATGAAAATAATGTTAATTAAAGATCACTGATATTTCCCCTCAAAAACTGAAAAAATTTATGTTTTCTTATAAATTCTAAAATACTGATCGTCTCATATAAAAACTCAAAATTTCAAAAATTGCTTACAATTAGTAAATTACCAGGTTCAATGTGAAAATAATGAAAATTTGAGATTACTGATTTAAAAAAAATTTAAAAAATTGATATTTTCATATAAAATTAAAAAATTTTGCAAGTTACTTATAATGCATAATTTACTTGACTTAGGACACTGATCTTTACCACTAAAAATGGGAAAATTATGATTTCATTAAAAAATTTAAAAAACTGATCGTTTCATAGAAAAACTCAAAATTTCAAAAATTGCTTACAATTACATACTTAATTACTAGGTTCAATGTGGAAATAATGGAAATTTAAGATGAATAATTTACATGACTTAGGATGCAAATAATTACATCCCAAGATCACTGATCTTTACCACTAAAAATGGGAAAATTATGATTTAAAAAAAAAATTAAAAAACTGATCGTTTCATAGAAAAACTCAAAATTTCAAAAATTGTTTACGATTAGTAAATTAGTTGCTTTAGATTGAAAATTATGAAAATTTGAGATCAGTGATCTTCAAGAAAAAAATTTGAAAAATTCGTTTTTTTTTTTTTATAAAAAATTTTAAAATTTGTAAAATTTCTTATACACTATAATATCCATGATTTACATTAACATAATGACATTCTAAAATCACTGACCTTTCTCGCAAAAAATATTCGATATTCGATGTTTTTATATAGAAATAATGCAAAAATTGCAAAAACTGATCGTTTCATATAAAACCACAAATTTTGAAAAAATTGTTTACAATTAATAAATTACTATGTTTTAAGCGAAAATAATGGAAGTTTAAGATCACTGACCTTTCACCGTAAAACTAGAAATATATGATCTTTTCATATAAATTTTCAAAAATTTTGAAAATTTTTTATAATTCGCAATTTTTAGGATAATGAAAATAATGACAATTAAAGATTATTAATATTTTCCTTTAAAAGGGGAAACATTTTATATTTTCCTATTTCTCATTTAAATTTAAAAAATTTGTTTAACCCTTAAATACCAGAAATTGAAAATACGTTCCAATTTCAGAAATAAATTTTTGTTCTAGCATGTATTTTATTGCAAATTACAAATTTCAGTTGCAATTCAGAAACAAATACTCCTGGAACGCTCCAGGACAAAAACAAGGAAGACAGTCTGTAGACGGTCTTAGTGGCTAAACGGAAAAACCGGTTTTTTTAATACTCAACTGATGACCGTCTATAGACGGTGTTAGGCGTTAAAGGGTTAATAAAGATTTTAAGGGTTAAATTAAACAAAATTTAAGCACTTTCTAAAAGTGTTTTTATGTTGCTTTTTTAAGCCAGATTTTTTAGAATCCCTCCACCCTCTTCCCAACCAATATTCTATTTACATATAACCTTTATTGTTTGTACTAAACTTTTTAATTTCATTTTCCAACTTAAAGTGGGCTCTTGGTATTAATTATATCAGAAAAAAATAAACCTCCTCCCCTCCCTACAACCAACAAATAAATTTCTAAAGGTTTGGAGATAACATGCAGGCAAAATGCAGTTTTTTTTTTATGCAAATAAAACCCAACAAAAAAAACGAATATTTCAATATGTATTGTACAAAAAACATATTGTTTGAAACTTAATCGAATAATGTATGGTTAAAATGATAACAACGAAACAGAAATCTCTTGCTCTATAACAAAACATGCTTCCTTCCTTCCTTACAAAACTGTCAGGACAGGCCATGCCGAACGCCTGCCTGGATGGCTGGCTTTCTTCACTGTTTTATGGAATTGTTGTCGTCATCATCAACATCATCGTCCTGTTAGCAGACTTATGTAGGAACGAACACATGTCATTTTATTTTGGGTGGCAGGCAAGTAAACAAACAAACAAAAGCAACAACTGAATATGAAAAATTAAAACATAAAAAATCAACACTTCAAAACTGAAGTACATTAATTAAAAAATATTTTTTCTTAATTTGAAAATTACAGAAAAACCAGAAAGAAAAAAAAATCAGCAAAATTTCCATAAATATAACGCAAACAGACTGTCATACAATCAAATGTACACAATAAACAAAAAGACACCACCGCATTTACACAATGCAGCCAAGCAGAATTCAATGAAATTCCGGTCTGACTGTCAGCCTTGTCTATCATTGACTCAATGCAGAATAAATAGCTGAGAAGGATATTGCACAAAGTGCAGCAGCAACAGACTGATTTTTTGTTTGCCACCCTCGTAAGTTTTTTTTTTACATTTTGAAATAAAAGTGCATTAGCAGGTTTTTATTTTATCATTAAAATCTATAAGAACAATGAGATTTATAAAGTTGTTAGCAGGGGGGGGGGATGAATTTTGATCACGATTGTGGGAGGGAGGGGGGGGGGGGGGTGTAAAGGGTGGTTAAGAAAGTTAATTAAGAATTTATGGCAAAAAACCAACAAGTGCCAGGTTTCACACAGGATTTAAATTAGAATAAATATATAATACATATTTAATAATGGGAAGCTTGTTTAAAAGAGGCAGAAAGATAATAAAGTTAAGTATATAGAAAAAAAAGACAACTTTTCAAATAAAATTGTTACTTTTTTGCAATTATTAATTGTTTTTGCAATATTTTTTTTAAAAATTTCAGAAATTTTCAAAAAAGTTCTCTATAAAAAAGTACTAAATTTGGCACCTAACACAAAAAAAGTTCAAAGAAAACTTTTTCTTTAAACTCCTACTTGTTGCAAATTTCTTTTAAGAATTTTATAAATTTTCCAAAAAATTTCATTTTAAAAGAGGCACCAAATTTAGTACCGAAAAAATATAAAGTACCAACAATCTAAAAAAATATGCCGCATTTTTATATACATATGTATTTAAAAATCTTTATTTCGTAGTTTTTGCTCTTAAAAGTACAAAATTTTCAAAAGTACTTTATCGGGTACTTTTTAGCAAAATGTTAATAATATGAAAAATGTTTAATGTTCATGTTTTGTTGAATATTAGGAGTTTAAAAATTCACTTTTGGTACTATTTTTATATAAAAATACCAAATGTTGTAAGGTACTTATATAAGTACCTTTTAGTAAAAAGTAGCAAATATGGAAATTTTATAGTACATATTCTTTTGTATTATTAAGCTATGTATTTAAAAATCCTTATTTCGTAGTTTTTGCTCTTAAAAGTACTAAATTTTAAAAAGTACTTTATCGGGTACTTTTTAGCAAAATGTTAGTAATATGAAAAATATTTAATTTTTATATTTTATTCAATATTAACAGTATCTAAATTTACTTTTGGTACTTTTTTTTTGTAAAAGCACTTAATTTAGAGAAGGTACTAAATTAAGTACCTTTTAGTGAAAAGTACCAAATATGATAAATTTATTGCAGTGTTTTTTATTCATTATTTCCTAATTTTTGTTCTTACAAGTACTAAATGTTTAAAAGTACTAAATTAGATATTTTGTTCAGACAGTTTTCATACAGAAAACATACACTGTGTTCACACAGTTTCCATACAATTCCAGTTATAACATCAAATTTCTCTGCTGCTCTGTCACAACAACTGGACAGCAGTTGATATTTTGTTTCTAAGTAGCTAATATAGTCAACAACAACAACATCATCAATAAAATTTAAAGCCATAAAAAAAATCTAAAAACTCCATCATTAAAATTGAAATAAATATTTCAAGTTGTTGAAGCCAAATTCAAAAAATATTGAAGTACTTGCATACAACTACCCACCCATACATACAAAACTACTCACTCACTCACATTTGTCAGGCTGCTTTAAATATAGACAGCAAAATGCTGCTTTAGCTCTTATAACTCGTTTAAATCCTTTTTAACTTTCCAATTATAACAGTCATTAATCAATATTAATTATAATTATCCAAACTGAAACAGCCATTGCCCTGCCATTGCTGCAGACTTTGTACAGCTTGAGGAGGGTTGAGGCAGGAGTTTTTTAAGCAGCCTGCCTACAAACTCTAGAAGATAACAACATGAAAAAAACTGCATTTTATTTCAAATATTTAAATATTTCTTGCAGGTAAATTGTAAATTTATGTTTTAGTTTTGCTGTTGAAGGTTGCCGGGCAATTAAATTTATTTTTATTTGAGTTTTTACAATTTTCTAATCTGAGACTTAGCAAAGCATCCTTGAGCTTTTTAAATAACACGTTGTTGTTGTATAAGAGTAAGAGCAGGCAGTTGCTTTTGATGTTGCTCGAGAGGGTCTGCTGTGCTTGTGTTGTTGCTTTAGAATAATTTGCTGCTGGTTATTAAATGTTAAAGGTGCCACTTGTAAGTGTTTTAAAAGAAAAATCTTTACACCATAAGCAACGTATTTTTAGTGTAATTCAAATGTAAACTTACTTAAGTTATATTATTTTTGGTTGAAAGTCAAAGAGAACTTTTGCTTCCAACTAATGTCTCACAATTAAATTTTCGTTCTAAATCTATGCGACTTGATTTAAATGGAGAGATCACAACTAAATAGTGACAGACTTACAGTTTTAGCTGCTATCGTGCATCTTTAGAAGTCAAAATTTAGCTTCAATAAGTCCTGTTTCACACTCATCAGTTCTGACTGTCAAGTCAAGTATTTTTCAATGAGAAGGAAGAAGATAAAAGATAATTTTCTCTTTCCTTCTCATTGAAAAATACTTGACTTGAAGAAGAAGATAAAAGATAATTTTCTATTTCCTTCTCATTGAAAAATACTTGACTTGACGAGTCAGAACTGATGAGTGTGAAACAGGTCTAATGGATTTTATTCGCAGCTCAATTTTAGCTACTCGTGGATCTTTTTTAGCTTCAAACGTGGAAACTTCAATCGTGAATATTATCTTTAATTGTGGTTCTTTTTTAGCTTCAATCGTGGATCCTATTTAGCTTCAATCACGGATCTTAATTAGCTTCAGTCCTGGATCTTTTTTAGCTTCAATCGTTGATCTTTTTTAGCTTCAATCGTGGATCGTTTTTTACTTCAATCGTAGATCTTTATTATCCTTAATTGTGGATCTTTTTTTAGCTTCAATCATTGATCTTTTTTTAGCTTTAATCGTGGATCGTTTTTTACTTCAATCGTGGAACTTTTTTAGATTCAATCGTGGATGCTATTTAGCTTTAATCACGGATCTTAATTAGCTTCAGTCCTGGATCTTTTTTAGCATCAATTGTGGAACTTTTTTAGCTCCAATCGTAGATTTTATTAGCTTCAATCGTGGATCTTTTTTAGCTTCAATCGTTGATCTTTTTAAGCATTAATCGTGTATCTTTTTTTAGCTTTTATCATGGATCCTTTTTAGCTTCAATGATGGATCTTTATTAGCTTCAATCATGGATCTTTATTAGCTTCAGTTCTGGATCTTTTTTAGCATCAATCGTGAATCTTTTTTAGCTTCAATCATGGAACTTTTTTAGATACAATCATGGATCTTTATTAGCTTCAGTCCTGGGCCTTTTTTTTAGCTTTAATCGTCGATGTTTTTTAGCTTCAATCAAAACTTTTTAGATTCAATCATGGATGCTTTTTAGCTTCAATTATGGATCTTTTTAGCTTCAATCGTTGAATTTTTTTAGCTTTAGTTGTGGATCTTCGTTAGCTTCAATTCTGGATCTTTTTTGCTTCAATCCTGGATCTTGTTTAGGTCCAATCGTAGATTTTTTTTAGCTTCAATTGTGGATCTCTTCAATCGTGGAACTTTTTTAGATTCAATCGTGGATGCTTTTTAGCTTCAATTATGAATCTTTTTAGCTTCAATCGTTGATGTTTCTTTTAGCTTTAGTTGTGGATCTTCGTTAGCTTCAATTATGGATCTTTTTAGCTTCAATCGTTGAATTTTTTTAGCTTTAGTTGTGGATCTTCGTTAGCTTCAATTCTGGATCTTTTTTTGCTTCAATCCTGGATCTTGTTTAGCTCAATTGTAGATTTTTTTAGCTTCAATTGTGGATCTCTTTAATCGTGGATCTTTTTTACATTCAATCGTTGATCTTTTCTAGCTTCAATCGTGGATTTTACGATTGTAACGTAGATATTTTTCAGTTCAATGTTAATTGCAATCGTGGATCTTTTGACAGTCAAAATTTTAGATATAAACCTAGCTGTTTAATCGATTTATTCTGCAACATGAAAGTAATGCTCGCAAAGACCAACTCTAACCAACAATATTATTCCTTGCCAAACTAGCTCGCTAAATATAAAAACTCTTTAAACTTTACCCCCGATTTTTTTTAACAAATCTCTCCCATTCTTTCTAGAACATAAATTAAACCATTTATAATGTTTTTTATCTGTTTCTTTTTTTTTTTTTTGGGGATTTCGTTTCATAGCCAAAACAATTCATCTTGAAAATCAGTCACACTCGCAACACACTATTCCAACAACATATTTTTTTTTGCTGGCCCTCCTCTTCCCTTTTAAATTATGGCTGCGCTTTTTGTTGTGTTGATGGTGTTGCTGGTGTTGCTGGTGTTTCTTTCTGCTTTTTGTGAATTTGTATATTTTGTGTGCAGCACGAACTAAAAATGAATAACCGGCACAAGTTCGAGGTCATTGGATGCAATAATCTGGTTGCTGACGCTACTTCTGCTGGCAACGAACGATATTTGTTCGTTGTTGTGGTTTTGCAGCAAGCAACAGCCACAACAACAACAACAACACAAACCCAGTCGTACTATAACAAAATCACTAAAGAGCCAAACAAAAAACAACATTAACTAAATAAAGAAAAAAGAAATAAATTGCAAGAAAAAAAAACTAAATGATTTTGCTAAAAAGTTGTACAAAAAATGATACTGAAAATAAAGTGAAAACTACAACAACCAACTAAACTTCGTGAGTTGTTGTTGGGGCAGCAGCAACAAAAACAACTCTTTAAGACTTGGACAACTAATTGTATAGAGGAATAAAGTACTAGAGTAGCAGTAGCATAGTTGTTGTCGTTGTTGCTTTTTCCCTTGATTTTTCTGTTGTTTGTTCCTCTTTTTCTTCAAGTGTTTGACTCTCATAGTGTTTGACTTACTGACTGCCTTTTGGAAATTTTTCTAGTTTTTTTTATGCCTTTTTTTTTTGGTGGCAACTTTATTCTTTTGCTAGATTTTGGATTTCTTTTTGTTCTTTTCCGCTCACTTGAGAAAGAGAGTGGGTGTAGTGGGAGCCAAAAGGCAACTAAGAAAAACATAAAAAGAAAACAAAGAAAAATAAGCAACAAAAAAGGCGAGGCTTGGCACAACTACAACAACTAAACGTCAGTTTCTGAAGTAAATACTGCTACTGCTCTTTATTATAGATGTTGTTGTACAGATGATAGCAATAAAAGTTTATTTTTTTTTAAAGAAGCAAGAAAATATTGTAAGTAAGCAAAAAAAAAAAAAAAACAAACAAAAAACAAAAAAGAAGATTGATGATCTCGTTCAAGGATGTTACTTGCAGTTTACAATTGTGTTGCATACAAATCAAATGAGTTGGAAAACACAAAATGTAGACTATTTTACGAAATGAAGAAATGAACATGTTAATGTTAGAGAGAAACTTTATACAGATTTTTGTAATTAAATTTGTAATTAGCCATCAATTTTTGTGGGGAATTTGAAAAAATTAACTTAGCGGAGAATACAGATAAAGCATGTGACAATTTAAAATGTGTCATGGTTTCCTATCAGAAACAGGATTTGAAAAACGATTAAAGCTACAAATTCTAAATCCGTGATTCAAGCCGAAAATGAACAGTAAAAACTTCACAATTGAAGCAAAAATTAGAGTTTGGAAATATCCACGATTGAAACCAAATGAATGCTGTATATCGATTGCAGCTAAAAAGAATGTGGATTGAAGCTAAAATTTGAGTTAGAAATATCCACAATTGAAGCTAAATAAGATCCACGATTGAACCTCAAACAAAGATCCATGACTGAAGCTAAAAATGATCCACGATTGAAGATAAAATTGAACTGTAAAATGATCCCCAATAGAAGCAGAACTTGGATTGTGAAATTATCCAAGAATGAAGTTAAAATTTGACAGAAAAAAAATCTTCAATTGAAGTTGAAATTGCACTGTAAAAGGATCTCCAAATGAAACATTGAAGCTAAAATTATGCAGTAAAATTATCCCCAATTGAAGCTTAAATTGCACTGTAAAATAATCCAAAACTGAAGCTATAATTTGCCAGTAAAAAGATCAACAATTGAAGTTAAATTCAGGCTCTAAAAATATCAACAATTGAACTTAAATTCAGGCTCTAGTAAAAAGAACTAGGATGGAAGCTAAGTTCAGACTGTAATAAGAACGATTAAAGCTAAATTCATGCTGTAATAAGTTACAGGTTTTAATTCAGTCTGTTAAAAGATCTACGAGAAGCTGTAATTTAACATTAAAGATACCCATGTTTGAAGCTCAAAAATATCCACGATTGAGATCTTATTCTGGCAGTATTAAGTACCGCGATGGAAGCTAAGTTAGGCTGTTAAAAAATCCACGAGAAACTGAAATAGAGCTGTAAAACGAACCTCGAGTGAAGCTCAAATTAAACATTAAAGAGATCAACGATTAAAGCTAAAAAGGATCCAAGATTGAAATTAATAGTGATGCACGATTGAAGCTAAAAATGATCCATGATTAAAGCTAAAAAAGAGTCACAAATGAAGCTAAATAAGATCCACGATTGAACCTCAAACAAAGATCCATGACTGAAGCTAAAAATGATCCACGATTGAAGCTAAAAAAGATCCAGGATTGAATCTAAAAAGATCCACGACTGAAGATAAAAAAGATCCACGATTGAAGCTAAAAATTATCCACTATTGAAGCTAAAAATTATCCACGATTGAAGCTAATAAAGATCCAGGATTGAAGCTAAAAAGATCCACGACTGAAGCTAAAAAAGATCCACGATTGAAGCTAAAAATTATCCACTATTGAAGCTAAAAATGATCTACGATTGATTCACGATTGAAGCTAAACTGATTCACGACTAAAACTAAAAATGATCTACGAGTAAAGCTTTAAAGAGATCCACGACTGAAGCTAATTAAGATCCACGACTGCAGCTAAAAAGGATCCACGATTAAAGCTAAAAATTATCCACGATTGAAGCTAATAAAGATCCACGTTGGAAGCTTAAAAATATCCACGATTGAAGCTAAAAAAATCCTTAATTAATGTTAAAAATCATGCACGCTTGCAAATAAAAAAGATCCACGACTGAAGCTAAAAAGATCCACGATTATAGCTAATATTAGACCTCAAAATATCCACTATTTGAGCAGATGGCTAGAAGATCATTGAAACTTGTTTATTTGTAGGAAATGGATAGAGGATTGTTTGGAATTTCCCAGTACCAAAGATATTCGTAGACATAAAAAACTTTAGGCAAAGAATCGTGAAAGTCTTGAGCAGATCAGACTTCAATTTACACAATGATTAGAAGACTAATTTCAAACGGAACCTGTATTTGAAACCTCAAGTTCACAACTTCCTCCTTTACAACTTATGATTTAAAATCTTTAACAAAAACAAAAGTTACATAATTTTTAATTTTAAATATTCTAAAAAACCCAAACTGGTACAATGTTTTTATAACTAACACAAAAACAATAACAACTCCATATAAAAAAACAAACATAAAAAAGTTCTACTTCAGACACTTTTCCACCCAAAAAAAAAATCCAGTTTCGTTTTCAATCAAACAAAACAAAAAGCAAACAAATTCTGGAAAAAAATCAAAATAAAATAAAAATTCTAAAACAAAATAACCAGCAGAAAGAACAAAAAAAATAATAAATAAAGGAATTACTAAAAAAAAAATAGCAATCAAACAAGAACAAAAAAAGTTGCCACAACAAAACTCAGACGAACTTGAAAAATTTTTAGATTTGAAGTAGTTTCTTTTTTATTTTCGGTTTGCTCATTCAAAAAAAAAAAAAAATAAAACATTTTGAGTGTCTGGCTACTACTATGTTTTATAAAAGGAGAGCGGCACTCCAACAAATAAAACTGTGGCAGGCGAACGAATGAAAACGAACAAACAAACGAACGACCAGAGTTAGAGTCAGTGTTACTCGTGCGTGTGGAGTAGTAGAGTAAATACGGGCACACACAGAGAGCCAGCACATGAAAATCATTTTTTTTTTGTTAAAGGATGTTGCAGATGATGCTGGTGTTGGAGTTTTGTTAGTAGAGCTCGTGCTGTATGCATCATTTGGTTTTCGAGAGCAAAAGGGGTTGAAAGCAAGGCATACATAGACATTTTTGGTGTTAAACTGAAAAGTTTTATTAGGGAGATAAATATCTAAAAGGGAGTTATTACAATTTAAATAAATGTATGTTTAAATCAAATATCCTGGCCCTGGGATTAATATATCTCTGATATTTGCTTACATAAAAATTCTCTATCATATAGAATAAACTGCTATTGAAAATTAGAGAAATTGATTTTAAAATAACAGAGTTATAACTTCGTAAACTTAGTTGACCGTTAAAAATGTTTTCTAGTTGTCTTCTATGGTTATAGTCAGGTTGAATACCTTTCTAGTTTCCTTTTTGAATTTGTTTATGTTTGGTTTTAGTTTATAATCAATAAAAACGCTTAAAAGCACATTTTCGATGTTTTTTATTTAAAAATTTTACATTCGTAAACAAACGTAACAAACGTAAAATTTGTTAAACGTTTTAATTAGTTGACGTTTTCCCGAGTGCACTGTATATTGTTTATTTAAAACTAAATAAAAATGTCCTGTATCTCGTTGTTGTGTTATTTTCAAGTATAACCAATTTGTTTGTTTAAAACAAATTTTCAGGCCCACTGTACAATATATAAAAATTTTTTCCATAATCAAATTTTTTTAACAATTTAGAATGAAGTGCTATTAAAAATTAGAAAAATCGCTTTAAAACTGTTAGAGTTATAACTTTGTAAACTTACATGTCGTTCATAAATTTTTTAATAATCAAAAAAAAAAAACAATTTTTGGAGAATATTATCTAATTACAACATATTTAAGCTTTCCTATTTATATTTCTCAAAAGACTCAGGGTTATTTGCTAGTATAAGCAATATGTGTGTTTAAATCAATTTTCTAGGCCCACTGTACAATATTTAAGTTTTTTTTAAACCAAAATACTTATTGTAAAATAGAATAAACTGCTTTTAAAAATTAGAAAAATCACATTGAAAATGTTAGAGTTACGGCCTTTCAAACTAACAAACCTGGTAAAAAAAATTCTTAAAATTTCAAGAAAATTAAATTTTCACTTTAATTATAACTAATTGAAGATTTCCTTTTAAATTTCGATATCATTTCTGTGTTATTGATAAGTACATATAATTGATAAGTGTATGTTTAAAACAAATATCCGTGTCCACTGTAAAATATTTTAAAGTTTTTCTTTTACATTACAGTTTTTTATAATGTAGCTTAAGTTGCTATTGAAAATTAGAGAAATTGCATGACAAATTACAGTGTTACGCCCTTGTAAACTTACATCCCTGTACAAAAATTTAAAAAGAATGTCACGAACATGAATAATATGTTTTATTTATAATTCGATAAAGATTTGCTATTTACATCTTTACAATAGTCCTTGTTATTTTCAAATATAAGCAATATGTATGTTTAAAACAAATTTCCAGGTCCACTGTAAATGATTTTCGAGTTTTTCTAATACATAACTATTCTTTATTAAGCAGCTTAAACTGTTATTGAAAATTAGATAAATAGCATTAAAATTGACAGAGTAACGGTGTTGTAAACTTACATCTCTATAAAAAAAAATTCTTCAAATTTGAAGAAAATTAGGATTAAACCTCAATAAACAAAATTTTCCTCTGTTTTTTATTCAAATAAAATTAATTGTGTGTTTAAAACAAATTTCCAGGCCCACTGTACATAATTTTTAAATTGTATATAATTTCTAAGTAAGTTTACAAGACATTCTTAAAATGTCAAGAACATGGAGAATAAGCTTTATTTACATCCTTACAAAAGTCTTTGTTATTTTAAAGTATAAACAATATGTATGTTTAAAACAAATTTCCAGGTCCACTGTAAATGATTTTCGAGTTTTTCTAATACATAACTATTCTTTATTAAGCAGCTTAATCTGCTATTGAAAATTAGATAAATAGCTTCAAAATTGACAGAGTTACGGTCTTGTAAACTTACATCGCTATAAAAAATTCCTAAAATTTCAAGAAAATTAACAATCAAAAATTTCCTGTTTTTCTTTAAATTAAATTAATTGTGTGTTTAAATCAAATTTCCAGGCCCACTGTACATAATTTTTAAGTTGCTTATAATTTCTAAGTAAGTTTACAAGACAGAGTTACGGTCTTGTAAACTTACATTCCTATAAAAAATTCTGAACTCTAACCAAAAATGATCAAAAATTTAAAAATTAACAGTTCAACTAAAAACAATAATTGTACATAATTTCCAAAAAATTAATAATCAAAAATTTCCTGTCTGTTTGAAATTAAATTAATTGTGTGTTTAAATCAAATTTTCAGGCCCACTGTACATAACTTTTAAGTTTTTTTTCGTATCTAGAGAATCTTTATAATATAGAATAAACTGCTATTGAAAATTATGACCATAGCACTACAGCGAACAGAGTTATGACTTTTTAAACTTACATCTCTTTAAAAAAAAAATGTCCAGAAACTCAAGTTTAATCTTAATTTTAACTAATATAAGCTATTTCTTTTACTTCTTAAAACAAGTGCTGGCTGGTAGTTTATAAACACAGTATTAGGGGCCACCCTATTAACTTATTGCATTTAGTGTCCCGCAATTTGCAGTAGCACAATGTAAATAATACGCACGTCACATTGAAAATTGATGATTGAAAAGTAATGGCTGGGATTTTATAAACGTTTTTTTTTTTTGTAATAAAATGAATAAAAAGCTGACTGTATGTGTATGAGAAAATAAATGTGAATTTCAAGTGGTGAGAGATATTTGTGCAGAGATTTTGCAAATAATGTCAGCATTGGTATAGGCAGACAGATAAAACTTAACAGCAGGCAGACAGACAGATAAAGCGTTGCATAAATAGACAGCTTTAAATAAAATCAATAAATGTGTATCATAGTGTCGGCAAAAGAAATATTTATATACATATATTAAATACGTTAATAGCACTTTAATAAAAATGGAAAAAGAAAACAAGTCTTAGGAATTTATGAATTCAGGTAACAAGTTTTTAATTAAATAATTTATTTTAAAGATTCAGATTTTAAATCTAAAATTGGATTAAAGTTCTACAATTTAAGGAAATTGAACTTAATAAAGATCTTCTAAAGGAGTTTGTTTCTAAATAGTGTCAATACAACCACAATCACCTTCATTTAAAACGTGAGCTTCAGCTAATCATTGGAACAACCTTTTGCAAGTAGTATGGCCACCGCACAACTCTTCGAAATATATATTCTTTATATGGCCTCTAATCCTGCAATTTCCTAATTCGCATAGATCAAACGGGACCTTATTTCTTTATAAATTTTCTAAAGAAATTGTTCCCGAAAGAACAAGTTTTGTTATATTTGAATATTTCGCTTGGAGTCTCGGCTTTATTTCGGCTTAGATTCAAGATCGTATGACTATTACGATCTTTAAGATGACCTTTTTCCTGAAGATTAATCGTCGGAGAATCATTAAAAACAATATTGTTAATGTAATCCAATAAACAGTAGTTTATTCCCGAACTAGCCATTTAAACAGAAAGTTTCTTGTATGAAACAAAGAGCCTGTTGTATGAAATATTCCCGTTCTTGCTTTAACTCTCTTTCATAGTTTGCATGAATCAAACGAGGAAAGTCTGAATAAATGTCTACGAAACAAGTCTCAATTTCACTATAAATCTTCTGAAATATTAGTACTTCCAACATCCAAATATCCTTGTAATTGAAAATGATAACTGTGGGGGATCTTTGCTCCATAGTGGATGTGTCTAATGATTGAAATTGCAAACCACAACGATGTTTTCCTGATGATCTTTAAACTTTTCGACCAAATATCACTGACAGTTTCCGATACAACAATCGATTTTTGAAGATCTATGTTTCACAGTAAATATATCAAATGATTCCAAAAATTGAAACAGAAGCGAAGAACAATGATCCAGAATGGTGCTTGATCACTATCAGCCGAAGAATGAATTTATTTGTTTGTTCTAAACCTTAATGTTCTTGTATTTGGAACTGCTGACAATGGCTTATCAATTTCACCCTTAGTCGTATTCGTTTCTCATCCATTTGCCATTACTAACCTCATTCAATGTGGAATAAAGATCCTCCAAAGTCATTTGTTTTATCGGAAAGTGACAATAATATACATTTTCAATACATCAGACGATTTTAGGGGATCTTTATTCCACAGTGAATGCAATGAATAATTAAAATTGAATGGAGACAAACAGCATTTTACAGACAATGTTGCTCATGGATTAGCTCTTGAATTAAGGAGATGTCAGATTCGTACCTTCTACTTCCAGGAGTTGCCAAAGGAAATATATTTCATTGACGTTTGGCATTTGGAACTGATGATACAGAAGGATCTTTATTGCTCATTTATTGTGGAGTGGATTCTCGAAAATTGATTAAGGTGTCGGAAAAAGATATCATTGACTTTTCCCTTAATTATAGATGATCTTTATTCCACAGTGAATAAAGTCACTGATTAAAACAAAGAACAATAATTCTGTTTAATCACCAACAGTTGAAGTATAAACATTTTACAGATGAGAGTGACTTCTTAATTTTACAATACACACAGGATGATCCATGTTAGTACTTCGACTGTTGGTGATTAAACAGAATTATTTGTTGTTTGTTTTTCAACCAATTTCAATCATTGACTTCATTCATTGTGGAATAAAGATCCTTTTAAGTCTATTGTTGGGTCGTTAGAAGTCAATAATATCTTTTTCCGACACAGCAGTTAATTTTAGAGGATCTTTATTCCATCTTTAATGAAGTCAATGATTGAAATTGGTTGAAAAACAGACAACAATAATTCTGTTTAATCACCAACAGTTGAAGTATTAAAATTTTACAGATGAGAGTGACTTCTTAATTTCACAACATATCTTTGACTTTTACCGACACAGGAGGATCGTTATTCCTCATTCATTGTGGAATAAAGATCCTTTTAAGTCTATTGTTGGGTCGGTAGAAGTCAATAATATCTTTTTCCGACACAGCAGTTAATTTTAGAGGATCTTTATTCCATCTTTAATGAAGTCAATGATTGAAATTGGTTGAAAAACAGACAACAATAATTCTGTTTAATCACCAACAGTTGAAGTATTAAAATTTTACAGATGAGAGTGACTTCTTAATTTCACAACATATCTTTGACTTTTACCGACACAGGAGGATCGTTATTCCTCATTCATTGTGGAATAAAGATCCTCTTAAGTCTGTTGTTGGGTCGGTAAAAGTCAATAATATATTTTTCTAACACAGCAGTTAATTCTAGAGGATCTTTATTCCACATTAATGAAGTCAATGATTGAAATTGGTTGAAAAACAAACAACAAATAATTCTGTTTAATCACCAACAGTCGAAGTACTAACATGGATTACTTCCTCATTGATTGTGGAATAAGGATCCTCTACAATATGAGTAATAAATCATCGAACATTTGGACCCAGGGAGTTGTTACATAGAAATGAAGGAATACATATCCTTTTACATAACTTTTCTCCAACAGAAGCAACCAAAATATGGAGTTCCAGCGATCTATGCAATAATTGTATGCCTTAAGGACTGGTAACTCCTATTGGCTATGGCTATTAAATATCATTGGTCATCTCTTAAAATCTACAATTCCCAAAAATAAATTTTTTCTTGCAACTACTGTTACCAAAAGTTGATAACTGATGCCAAGCAATATTAGCTGGAATTTTAATGAGCTGCTGGCAACTGCTTCTGCAACTACTTAATCTATCCATACATTATTTACACATATTCTAAAACAATATTACCCTGCCTTCTTTCCCCTATTTCTACACTTAATTCTTAATACCAACATAAATCATTTAACATATATTACCTCTCTTTTGCAGGACAAAATAACAAAAAATTGTCCCTGCTACAAAAATTTATCACTGACATTATTCAATTTGATTTAGGATTTTTGTTACTGTCTTTATTACCAGTTTTAATTTAAATACAACATCTTAAGTACCTGTATCTTCAACAAAATCACCAATAAATCAAATAATGCTTTTAGGCAAATTAAACAGAGAAACAAAAGCAAAACAAAATCTTGTTCCTAGTCCTAGCCAGACTCGGCAACTAGTTAATGTCATTGCAGACTTGTAACATCCAGCCAGCCAGGGGACTGACTGCCAATGCTATTTCATCATGTCTCTAGAGCTAGTCAATATGACTTGACTTTGTTTCTGTATGCCTCATCAGTAGTTGTTGCAAGTTGCAACAATGTTGCTAATTGTTACAACATGTAATTGAAACTTTACATAAGAAGACTTCAAAGAATTGTGCTGTGCTTTTTTGCTTTCATTCGCTCTTTCGTGTTCTTTAACACTGTTCTTAGTTTGTTGGCTTTTGGAGTGACGTTTGTAGTAAAAAAAAAGTCAACATTTGCTAAGGGAATAAATTTGAGAAACTGGCTGTTGTTGCAAACGTACAAGAAGACAAGTGGGTTTTTTTTTTGTTGTGCTTTGTATTGTAGAGACATGTTTATGCAACATTTTCGTTTAATTAAATTTTATTTAAGTAATAAATTAGAGAACGAAAGAACAAAAAAGAACAAAAAAGTGAGAAAAATAAATAATGAATATTTAATTAAATGGCAAATATAGTCGACTGCAACGAATATTTTAGGCACTAGACTTTTGACGAGGCATTAGACTACATCTTAGACTAGACTTTATACTAGCCTTTAGACTAAACTTTAGACTACAATTTAGACTAGATTTTCAATTAGACTTTAGACTAGATTTTAACCAGTTTTTTAAACTAGACATTAGACTAGATTTTAAACTAGATTTTAGACTAATATTTAGACTGGACTTTAGACTAGACTTTACATTAGACTTTATACTAAACTTTAGGCCAGACTGTAGACCAGACTTTAAAGACTCCACTTTATACCAGATTTTAGACTAATATTTAAACTGGACTTTAGACCACACTTTAGACTAATCTTTAGAATCCACTTTACACCAGACTGTAAACTATACTTTAGACCAGACTTTAGACTAGACTTTACACCAGACTTTAGACTAAATTTAGTACCAGACTGTATACTAAATTTTAGGCCAGACTTTAGACTAAACTTTAGGCCAGACTTTAGACCAGACCTTAGACTAAACTTTAGACCAGACTTTAGACTACACTTTACACCAGACTTTAGACCAGATTTTAGACTAAACTTTAGACTAGACTTTAGACCAGAGTTTAGACCAGACTTTAGACTAATCTTTAGACTAGACTTTATAACAGACTTTAGACCAGACCTTAGACTAAACTTTAGACCAGACTTAGACTAGACTTTAGATCAGATTTTAAACTAATCTTTAGACTAGACTTTAGACCAGACTTTAGACCAGACTTTAGACCAGACCTTAGACTAAACTTTAGACTAATCTTTAGAATCCACTTTACACCAGACTGTAAACTATACTTTAGACCAGACTTTAGACTAGACTTTAGACTAGACTTTACACCAGACTTTAGACTAAATTTAGTACCAGACTATAGACTAAATTTTAGACCAGACTTTAGACTAAACTTTAGACCAGACTTTAGACCAGACCTTAGACTAAACTTTAGACCAGACTTTAGACTACACTTTACACCAGACTGTATATTATACTTTAGACCAGATTTTAGACTAAACTTTAGACTAGACTTTAGACCAGAGTTTAGACCAGACTTTAGACTAATCTTTAGACTAGACTTTATAACAGACTTTAGACCAGACCTTAGACTAAACTTTAGACCAGACTTAGACTAGACTTTAGATCAGATTTTAAACTAATCTTTAGACTAGACTTTAGACCAGACTTTAGACTAGACCTTAGACCAGACTTTAGACTAGACTTTAGACTAATCTTGAGACTAGACTTTAGACCAGACACTATACTAAATTTTAGACCAGATTTTAGACTAAACTTGAGACCAGACTTTAGACCAGACTTTACACTAGACTTTAGACTAATCTTTAGACTAGACTTTATACCAGATTTTATACTAGACTTTAGATCACACTTTAGACCAATCCTTAGACCAGACTTTAGATCAGACTTTAGACTAAACTTTAGACCAGAGTTTAGACCAGACCTTACACTAAACTTTAGACCAGACTTAAGATTAGAATTTAGATCAGACTTTAGACTAACCTTTAAACTAGGTTTTAGAGTAGGCTTTAGACTTTTCTTCAGACTAGTCTAAAGACTTTACACTAGATTTTAGACTAGACTTTAGACTTAATTTTACATAAGACTTTAGACTAGACATCAGTCCAGACATTTTACTAAACATCAGACTAACTATGATACTAGACATCGAACTAAACCTATGACTAGACAACAATGGTGACAGCTGACTAGATATTGAACCCAACATCAGATTAGACATTAAACTAAATAGTTAACTGGAGAGTAGACTAAATAGACACTTGACTTGATATATGTACATATATGGACACAAATCTTTCAACATTTTCCACACAAACTTGCCTGCATTGCCACGTTTAGCTGCCCCTAACCTTAACATACGGCATCTCATTAATATCCCAATCATATGACATAAAAACAATCTTGCCATTGTCTTCTACTGTTTCACACAATTGAGCCACTAATTAGCAACGCACTGTAAATTGACACTTAACAAAAAAATTGCAGAAAAAAAACCCAAAACGTTGCGTGAGAATTGCAAAAAAAAAAAAAGAAAAACTTGCCACAAATATGAGCATCACAAGAATAACAAATAAAAAAAAGAATCTTGTCAATAAACATGAGTGCTGCCAACACATCATAAATACCAACAAAAGAATTGTGTTGCGTTGCAGGAATACACAATTTGTTACAGCAACCCAGAGTCGTTTGCAGTATCCGAGAATTGTAATTGTTTTCAGATTGTGATATGAAAAATATGTTGTATGTCGTTGAAGTGGATTTTCAGCTATTTCAATGCTCTCGCTCTGCAGAGAGTAAGATTTTGTGTCATGCAATTATTTTGTTCTAGTTCTATGGATTTCTTTTAGCGGCTTTAAAGAATGAATGCCAAAGTCGCGTGCATGGAATTGGAAATGGCAAACGTAATAAACAAAGTATATACATACATATCTATATATTAAGAGGCTGTTGTGTTGCTCTACCTTTCCTTGTAGAGGCCTGGTCGACAGACTAATAACTTTTGTGTTTGCTTTAGAAAGGTAACCAATTGTTGGCAGTCATCATAAATAATAGAAGCAAGTCACAGAAATTCCTGTTTAACTATAAGTTAAGGAAATATTGACACTAGATTAGCAAATTGTTTACTCTGGCACTGAAGAAAATAACTGGAGTTAAAGCTGAAAATATGTATGAATTGATTTTGATTAAAATTAAAATAAACTACTACTCGTTTATTTAGTTGTTTTTGATCGTTTATTTAGTTGTTGTTACATCATTTCGGCTGGAGCAACTAAAAAATTATTTATTTTAATCAGTTTTCCGTCCTCCCAACTAAATCCCTGTTTAAATTGCTTCAAAATGCTGTCCGTTTTTTTTTATATTGATTCATATTTTATTAATTTGCTAGTATATCCCTTTTATATTTCCCCACTTTCCACGGCATTTACTCCTATTCTTTGCCACAATTGCCACATAGCATTTTAACACTTCATCAACAAATATGTTTGTGCAATTCAACGCATTTTATGAGTAGATTTTTATGTTTATAAAATTTCAAAGCTAAAAAAGCCGACCAAACCATTAAAGCACACACAAAAACTCCACAAATGTAAATTATGGAAAAATCAATAGATTTTAGATACGACAAACAAATATACACACAACCAGATTTATAGGAAACTTGACTGTGGAAAAACCTTAACAATATTATTATTATTATTTGTTTATGCAGTCTGTGGTTTTTAAGACTTAAATGCCTACAAAGATTATCTACAAACTAAAGTTTTACAGAGAAGACACAAAGACTGGGAATGACATCAGACCAGACCGCAGACTAGACTTTAGACGAAATTTTATACTAGAATTTAGACTAAATTTTAAACTAGACTTTAGACTAGATTTTAGACTAGACTTTAAGCTAAATTTTAGACTTGATTCTAGATTTAACATTAAATTTTATATTAAGCTTTAGACTAGATTTTAGACTAGACTTTAGACTATAGTTTAAACTAGGCTTTAGACCAAACTTTAGGCTAGACTTTAAACTAGACTTAAGACAGGACTTTAAACTAGATTTTAGACTAGACTTTAGACTTGACTCTATACTCAACTTTAGACTAGATTTTAGGCTGGACTTTAAACTAGATTTTAGACTAGACTTTAGACTAAATTTTATACAAAATTTTAGACTAGGTTTTAAAATAGACTTTAGACTAGATTTCTGACTAGACTTTAGACAGGACTATAAACTAGATTTTAGCCTAGATTTTAGACTAAATTTTATACTAGACTTTAGACTAGATTTTAGACTAGACTTTAGACAGGACTTTAAACTAGATGTTAGACTAAATTCTATACTAGACTTTAGACTTGACTCTATAGTCAACTTTAGACAGGACTTTAAACTAGATTTTAGACTTGATTTTAGATTAAATGTTTTAATAGACTTTAAACTAGATTTTAGACTTGAGTTTAGACTAGATTTTAGACTAAATTTTATACTAGGCTTTAGACTAGATTTTAGACTAGACTTTAGACAGGACTATAAACTAGATTTTAGACTAAATTTTATACTAGGCTTTAGACTAGATTTTAAACTAGACTTTAGACTAGACTTAAGACAGGACTTTAAACTAGATTTTAGACTTGATTTTAGATTAAATGTTATACTAGACTTTAGACTTGACTCTATAGTCAACTTTAGACAGGACTTTAAACTAGATTTTAGACTTGATTTTAGATTAAATGTTTTAATAGACTTTAAACTAGATTTTAGACTTGAGTTTAGACTAGATTTTAGACTACATTTTATACTAAATTTTAGACTAGACTTTAGACAGGACTATAAACTAGATTTTAGCCTAGATTTTAGACTAAATTTTATACTAGACTTTACACTAGATTTTAGACTAGACTTTAGACAGGACTTTAAACTAGATGTTAGACAAAATTCTATACTAGACTTTAGACTTGACTCTATAGTCAACTTTAGACAGGACTTTAAACTAGATTTTAGACTTGATTTTAGATTAAATGTTTTAATAGACTTTAAACTAGATTTTAGACTTGAGTTTAGACTAGATTTTAGACTAAATTTTATACTAGGCTTTAGACTAGATTTTAGACTAGACTTTAGACAGGACTATAAACTAGATTTTAGACTAAATTTTATACTAGGCTTTAGACTAGATTTTAAACTAGACTTTAGACTAGACTTAAGACAGGACTTTAAACTAGATTTTAGACTTGATTTTAGATTAAATGTTATACTAGACTTTAGACTAGATTTTAGACTTGATTTTAGATTAAATTTTATATTAGACTTTAAAACTAGAAATTGGAGTACACAGTAGACTCAACATTTGCTTAATCAGTCTGATCATTAAACTGGTAATTTAACTTTCTTTGCAATCCTTTATTTCCATCTTCCACTGTTTAGTTCTTTTTCGTTTTTTTTTTTCATCAGTTACTTTGATTTCCCAACATCTTAGACGTTTTTTTTTCCTATACTTTGAGGTTAAATAGCAAGAAAAATTTACTTAAAGCCGAGACGGCACTACAACAGAAATACGTAAGAAGACCTGCTTTAAAGTTTTAGCGGTTTAAAGACCAACAACAACAACAATAACAAAAAAAAAAAAAAAAACAACTACAAACAACTTTTTTTCCTACAAGCTTCGAAAATGCCGACAATAGTTTCGATTAGAATTTGTGATTTTCTGTTTTCAAAATAAGAAGAACTGAGCAAATAAAGAAAAACCAACAAACTTTAGAAGAAAGAAAGAGAGAAAAACACACACGGCCACAACATTAATTTAAAACGTGCCACATTGTATGGCATGTTATTTGTTTTCTTGCTTTCGCTCCTTACCTTTCCTCACTTCTCTGGCAGCTTGTCATTTATTAATTAAGTAATTGTTAGTGTTTTGCTGTTTTTGGGATTTCTGGTGTTGTTGTGTTTTTTGTCTTGTCTAGTTTATTGTATCTTATCTTTAAGAGCGGCTATCTTTTCTTTTATATTTCGAGTGGTTAACGATTGCAGGCATAAATTTAAAATAGTTTGGTAGGTATTTAATTTAAATAAAATAGACAGATATTTATTTTAAATACCTGCATATTATTATTTATAAATAAACTAATTTAATTTATTAATTTTGTTTAATTGTTTGCTGAGATTGCTGTGTATTGAAGTGCAGAGCTTGTGCCAGCAGTCGTGGCCGAGCGGTTAAGGCGTCTGACTAGAAATCAGATTCCCTCTGGGAGCGTAGGTTCGAATCCTACCGACTGCGAGAAATATTTTTATTTTTTTTTATTGTTTTATTTTGTTTTTAATTATTTTAAATAAAGTAACACTTGAACATTTAAGCGGGAATAGACAACTTTCTTGCTCTTTAAAATGGAGTGAAATTTAGCTCATTATTGTATGACAGCTTGGTGTGAACATTTTTTGATATATCCCATATATGAAAGTAATAACTAAACAGTTTATTTATATTCTGTTATTCGCTTCACGTTTTTTAAGCAAGCAGTCGTGGCCGAGCGGTTAAGGCGTCTGACTAGAAATCAGATTCCCTCTGGGAGCGTAGGTTCGAATCCTACCGACTGCGAGAAATGTTTTTATTTTTTTTTTATTGTTTTATTTTTTTTTTTTATTGTTTTATTTTGTTTTTAATTATTTTAAATAAAGTAACACTTGAACATTTAAGCGGGAATAGACAACTTTCTTGCTCTTTAAAATGGAGTGAAATTTAGCTCATTATTGTATGACAGCTTAATGTGAACATTTTTTAATATATCCCATATATGAAATTAATAACTAAACAGTTTATTTATATTCTGTTATTCGCTTCACGTTTTTTAAGCAAGCAGTCGTGGCCGAGCGGTTAAGGCGTCTGACTAGAAATCAGATTCCCTCTGGGAGCGTAGGTTCGAATCCTACCGACTGCGATAGTTGCTTTTATTGTTTTTAGTGGAATTTTTTTTATATTTTTAAATTTATGTATTTATAAAATTAAAGCTGTTAGGCAAAATTGTATGAACAATTTGTGAAATATAACTTAAGATTGTCTAGAGGTTAATTATAGAGTCTAAGGGCTAGAAGAATGACTTGTCAATCAGAGAAACAAGCCGATGCGATATGATCGGCGGCGGCGGCTTGAGCAAAAATGGTCGGCGGCGGCGGCTTGAACAAATAATTATCGGCGGCGGCTGAAATTCGGCTCAAAACAACATATCTATAATTAGCTTTTTTAATACAGTTTTAGAAGTACATTTTAATACATTTCTAATCTAATTTTTAAAATTTTTGTTTTAAGATTCTCTTTAGTACCACAATATCATTTATATTTTATATGAAAAAGGTTTTTCAATACAGAAATATTACGAAAAAATTGACTTCTAAAGCTCATTCGTGTTCGCTTTCGGTTTCCATCACATACTTTATTGCTAATTGTAATTTCTTATGTTTATACAAAACTCTCATAATGAATTATGAGAATTACAAAGTATATAAACACATTTAGGTTAAAAATTTTAAATTTAAAAATTATGTATTTGTTTTTTAACAAACAAAAAATACATATTCTGTGAAAACGTCATGATTCTACCTCACGTTTCGAAATTACATTCAATAAAAAATTATTTAAGTTTTGTAATATTCGTTCCAACAGAAAAATGAAACCTTACATTGTCAGATAAGTTGGGGAAAAAATAGCTGCCGTTGTGAGGTACCCTTTTATAAAATTTTTGGAACAAGTCGGTTTTAGTGACTGCTCAAAAAAAAAAAGAAAAATTTCATCAAATAGGGCTTTTTGTGTATTAAAAAAGCTAATGTAAAATACAAACTGTGGAAATGTTGCAGCCGGCCAACTTCAAAACTTTGTCGGCTGAGCTGCCAAAATCGGCGGCGTGGAGTACGCCGGCTCAGCTTTTAAGCCGATTATAATCGGCGGCGGCGGCTAGCCGCCGATTTCAAGCCGATCGGCTTGGTTCTCTGTTGTCAATGCTCGAAAGTCTTTTTTAAATCCTATTCTAGAGTCCAATCTAGTCGAAAGTCAAATCTGTTGTCTAGTTCAAAGTCTAGTCTAAAGTATGGTCTAAAGTCTAGTTTAAAGTCTAAAGTCTAGTCAAAAAGCCTCTTCTTAATCCTGTTCTAAAGTTAAGTATAGTCGAAAGTCTAGTCTTAAGTTTGTTCTAAAGTTTAATTAAAAGTCTAGTTTAAAGTCTAGTCTACAGTCTAGTCTAAATTCTGGTTTAAAGCCTAGTTTAACGTCTTGGTTTACTTGGTTGCCAGCTGCGTGAAATCGTTTCATTCCGTTTTAAAAGTTTAAAGTCTAATCTAGAGTTTGGTCTAGAGTTTAGTTTAAAGTCTAGTCTAAAGTTTATTTTCATATCTAGTCTAAGGGCCAGTTTAACTATTTTCTCCTTTATTCTGGAATAAGTTGCAATACTTTAATACTTCATATTTGTATTCAAACGCATGAAGAAGTGCTTCCTAGTAAGCAAAATTATCTCCTTGCATCTATTTATAAATGTTTAATTTATATTTAATTATTAATAATTCCATTTTATTTACAAGCAGTCGTGGCCGAGCGGTTAAGGCGTCTGACTAGAAATCAGATTCCCTCTGGGAGCGTAGGTTCGAATCCTACCGACTGCGAAGATTTTTTTTGTGCTTCTATTTTTAACGTCAAAACGTTTTTATTATTTAAAAATTTAATAACACTTCAAAGTAGTGCAGATTCTACTACTTTCCATTACTCAATAATATTCAATACTTTTCATTTGGGTACTCAATACTACTTGATACTTTTAATGGATTTTTTGGAATTGTAACGCATAGGATTTATCTGCAAATTGAAGTAGTTTCTTCAAAAAATAAAATACATCTTTAACTATTATTGGTTTTGTATGTCTTTTATTATTAAATCAAAAATAAATGTAAAGCTAACTTTTAATTCAACGTTAACAACAATTTAAGAAATAATTAAAATAAATTCTTTGGAAAATTAATGAATTTTGTAGCTTAAACATTGTTGTCTTTTTATACATTGATGTATTTTTATGTACTATTTTACCCACTCAACTTGCTTAAAAATACAACTCAGAAAGTATCGAGTAAATACTTTTGAGTATTGAGTATCCAAAAAAAAAAAAGGTCAAATACTCTATACTCGGTACCCATCACTCAATACTTTGCCAGCACTACTTCAAAGAATATAATTTAAATAAATTTACTGAAATAAATTTGAGGAACTATTAACCAGAAAACCTATACAAGAATTATAAGACACTATTCAATTGAAAACAAATAATAGTTTCTTTATTCAAAGTAAACAATGTAAGCAACCTAAAACTCATTGATCTTGCATATTTACAGCTAAATTGAATGCGATTTTTTATATAAGCAGTCGTGGCCGAGCGGTTAAGGCGTCTGACTAGAAATCAGATTCCCTCTGGGAGCGTAGGTTCGAATCCTACCGACTGCGAGAAATACTTTTTTTATTTTTAATTTTTTTTAGGTTATTAAATAATTTTAGTAAAAAAACTCATACAAAATTTTAGAATTTTAAAATAAATTTTTTTCCATATTTAAAGAAAATGAAGTTTTCTTTTTCTATATTTGAGCATTTGTAGAGCATTTTTATTAGACCCTAATGTTTTTATACTATATATGCCGTAAATATGTTTTAAGCAGTCGTGGCCGAGTGGTTAAGGCGTCTGACTCGAAATCAGATTCCCTCTGGGAGCGTAGGTTCGAATCCTACCGGCTGCGAGAAGTTACTTTTTTTTTATTTTTATAAAATAAAATCAACTTGAGAATAGTGCTGGCAAATTCTACTACTTTCCATTACTCAATAATCATCCCGAACGTGAATAAAAATTCCATGTGAAATTTGTTCACTTTTCACATTTTCCTATTTAAATTCAATGTTAGAAATATAAAAGTGAACAATACTACTCGATACTTTTAACGGATTTTTTGAAATTGTAACGCATAGTTTTTGTCTGCAAATTGAAGTACATAGTTTCTTCAAAAAATAAAAATAGATCTTTAACTATTATTGGTTTTGTATGTCTTTTATTATTAAATCAAAAATAAATGTAAAGCTAACTTTTAATTCAACCTTAACAACTGCTTAAGAAATAATAGACAGCTTTATTTCGGCGGTTGGTTTTTACAGTCATGTATTTTTATGCACTATTTTACCCACTCAACTTGATTAAAAATACAACTCAGAAAGTATCGAGTAACTACTTTTGAGTATTGAGTATCCAAAAAATAGGGCAAATACTCTATACTCGGTACCCATTACTCAATACTTTGCCAGCACTACTTGAGAATAATTTAAATTCAAAGATTTTGAGTATGTTTCAACGTATGAGAAGACTTTGATACTATGTATTTGAAAATAGTCAATGTCATCATTAAATTGGCACCGAGTCAGTACGTGTTTCTCCAGTCCTCAAGGCCCCATCCACAGTCTGCAATTATCAGACAGATTAATCTTATACAAGAAAACATTCAGGAACCAATGGATATATAAGCAGTCGTGGCCGAGCGGTTAAGGCGTCTGACTAGAAATCAGATTCCCTCTGGGAGCGTAGGTTCGAATCCTACCGACTGCGAAGAGATTATTTTAAAGAATTTCAGATAAAATTAAATAGATGTCGCAAAATTTATAACAAAAGATTATTATAAATAAATTGAATAATAATTGAATGCATGATCTTTTGTGGAAATGAAATTGAATGTAAGATAAGATAAAAACGATCAATTATTATTGAATAAATTTCAATCAAAAGTTAAAAATAGATTTAATAAATAATTCATATTTGAAAGATATTTGAAATTGACAGATTTTTTTAGGAAATAACTCTTCAAGGTCAGATCAGTCTATATAAATCAGCTCATGTTTTAAATGATCGGATAAGATAATTTGCTTATTGAAATAAATAAAAACACATAATTCTTAAAATAGAAATTTAGCCAAGATCAAAGGGCGTGCCAAAATTGATTTAAGATTTGATTGGAATAAAAAAACTCGCCTTGCAGAAAACAATCTCCAACATAAATCTTGAATTTCTTACTACAATGTTCTGCTAAACTTTGCAATGAAAATACAAACTTAATATTAGATCGAAATCGAATTCTGATTATCGTAACGGCAGAGGAACAAGTTTGCTGCTACCTCAAGTCGTCTGTCATCATGTCGCGTTCTCGATCATCAATAACATTCTCTACTTCGACGGTCTAATTTACGAAAAACTAAACTTTAATGATGCCTCCAGCTGAAAATTCCTACCAAACACTCAACAGATTATGCAATTCAGCTGAAATAACTCAATCATCATGTCGCGTTATCGATCATCAATACCATTTTCTGCTTGAACGGCCTCATTTACGAAAAACTAAGCACTAATGATGCCTCCAGATGGAAATTCCTACCAAACACTCAACACATTGTGGAGGCATTTGTTTTTCAGCAATCATCTGTGGGTATTTTATAATCCAAATAGAGAAATTTTGAAGACTAACAAAGCCATCAAGGTAAAACTTTATTAAGTCGTTGAGAAAATTTTAAAACATGCGTTAATTTTGGGTAACCCATTTTAAATTGAGTAAAATTTGTTTATTTTTTGTTAAATTTTACTTGACAAACTTTTGTAGGCAGTCGTGGCCGAGCGGTTAAGGCGTCTGACTAGAAATCAGATTCCCTCTGGGAGCGTAGGTTCGAATCCTACCGACTGCGAGCAAGAGTTTTTTTTAGAAAAATATGAAAAATTAAAAAAAAAAAAATCAAATTTTAATGAAAAGCCAAATTATAACTCTACTGATTTATTAGAAATTTCATTAATATTTAGTAGAATATTTGCAATATGACTTTAAATAATAATTGAAGTTTTTATAAATAGAAATTAAGGAGTTAAGCTAATTTGCGCTAAGCTAATTGAAATTAATAATTTGTTTATATAATTTCAATGTTTATACATATTTAAATATCTGATAAGTTGTTTTTTTTTCAAATTTCAAGAATCGGAATTTACAGCAAGATATTGCAGATATAAGTCTGAAATAAGTCTAAAGCTAAGTATAGACGATATGTTGAATCAGCATATTTATGCTGAAAACTTTGTGACAAGTGCTTACATATCGTGTAAACGCAAAATTTTTTCAGCATACGTATGTTTAACAACATTTGCTAACACTTTGTTAACAATGCCAACAAACGTATGTTGGTAATTTTAGCATATCGTGTAAACAGCATATTATTAGTGTTTGACAAATTTCCTGCGTATGTTGACAGATATGTTATTTGTTGAAAAGCGTATGCAAGCTTTTCAGCATATGGCAAATTCATATGCGATCAGAGTTGTATTTTTTAATAAAGCTGATAAGAAAACAACAATGTCGGCTTCATTGATTTAAATCACAAATTATAATCTAAAGGACAGACGACGTTTAACATTTTTTTTTAACATTTTGTATAGTTTATACAATTTATTATATTCACATATAACAAAATAATTGAACACAAATATTAATTTAAATGGCGGAAAACTGCGTTTGTTGACATTAGCAAAAACATATGTTTTTGCATCTTTTTTGTGTAATAGTGTGGCACCTATGACATACTTTGTTGCGATTTTTTTTGAGTGTGATAGAAATCGGTCAGATTTTCCACTGAATGAATCGTACGATTGTGTACGATAGTGTATCACGACCTTTAAGCCCACCTGCCGATAGTTTTTTTTATGTAAATACAATTCTTGTTGCATATGTACCAGAGATGTACACGAGTTGATTCGCTTTTTTCCTATATGTATGAACTCACTGTTTTTGTTTTGTTTTCAATCATCAACATGTGCTAATAACATTGCTTGCAGTGTTTGCGCTCTCTTAATTGCTTGTCATTTTCTCAATCACTTTTTAAACGTCGTTAGCAATAACGAATCAAAAATTATAACTGTGTTTTGATTTGTAAGCAAAACAATCAAATGATTCATAAAAGCTCAAATTGCATAGTGCAAAATCAGTGCCTTAATTTTTTTAAATAAGTTTTCAAGATGAACTCCGAAATAATAAAAAATATTGAAAACGGTGTTTTTCGTATTGTAAAAAATCCAGTGTACAAATATAAGTGAAAATATAGTTTTATTAGCAATTACAATAATTTATAAAAACAACAAATACATACATATATTTATCTTTAAATAATAAAATATTGAACATGAAGTATTACATTATTTCTTTTGCTAACCTCTGAAAAATGGCTGAAATTTGTATTTATTTTTTCTATCATTATCATTATTACTATCCCTATAATAATACATATGTTTAGCACTATCAAATAAAATTAAAAAGAATATGCGATAAATACAGTAAAGTGTATATTTACTTAAAAAGCTCTGCGTATATTCATAACACTCATACTGATTCAATGCTTTTGTGAATGGTAAGAGCTTACAGAATAAGCAAGCAATTATATGCATTTTGTAACAAACCACTTGCTGTGGTGAATCATGCAATGACAGCTTTCGTTTAGTTATGTATAGTGCTAACTCAGTCTTCACTTTTACAAAATAATAAATATGTCATTTGAATGGTATTCATGCACATCTCTGATATGTACCTACACACACAAGAACACAAAACGCAATATAATGGCCGGCGGCATTGTTCAAATTAATCGACAAATTACCGCATTGATCGAATGAGCTAACGTATCGAAAAATGATTTCGATATCGAAATTATGATAAAATATACTAAATATCTTGCTCGATATCGTATGCCATAATCTCAAATAAGAAAATTACGATCAATTTTACTCGATGTCGAATGCGATAATTTGGCCACAGGTCTCTAGAAATAAATAATAACCCCCTTATTCAAAAACGATTATTAAATTTAACAAACGTTTATTAAGACAGATTTCCATATAAAAATTTGCTTAAAAACGTAATAGCTAGATCAATTTCCTCCCACGTCATCATTTATGTTTTTTTTATTGATATTTTTATTATTTACTTTTATTTCAAAAATTTCACATAAAATACAGAAGTTGAATAATAATTGAAAAATGTTGTCAAACTGACTAATTTCACAAACAAATGTTTATACGACTCAGCATATGTAGCACCACATAAAATTCAACATATCGTATAAACACAATAATCGTATGCTAACTCTTATGTTGACATTTCATTTGCTGACATATGCTGACATCAAAAAATTTGCTACTTTCAACATATCGTATAAACGTCTAACATATGACATACGAATTTGCTGCTAATTGTAATCATATGGCTGTCAGCATATATATGCTGATTCAACATATCGTCTAAACTTACCTTAAAATAATTGTCTTTAACTTGGACCTGCAGCATATAAGCAGTCGTGGCCGAGCGGTTAAGGCGTCTGACTAGAAATCAGATTCCCTCTGGGAGCGTAGGTTCGAATCCTACCGACTGCGAGAAAGACTCTTTTTATTAAAATAACTCATCAAACAAAATTGGACTGTATAAAAATGGACATTATTGGAACAAACTAACTAGCGTCTGTCTGTCTAATTTTAAAATCAGTCTCGGGCACTTGCTATACACGCGTGTATAGGAACAAAATTCTGTGTGCGCGACGTTAACACATGTGTACATAACCTGTTTCACAGTCTGATCTCGCTGCACATTTTTTTGAATACACTCAAACCAAAATGTTTAATGAAGAATGGGAAAATAATTTTTTTTATAGAAAACATGGCTGGCGATGCACAAAAAATATTTAATTATACATTATGTTTATGTACATACATACATATATTCACCCCTATCGTGAATAAAAATTCCACATGAAATTTGTTCCCTTTTATTTTTTTAACATTGAATTTAAATAGGAAAAATGTGAAAAGTGAACAAATTTCATGTGGAATTTTTATTCACGATAGGGGTGAATATTTTATTTTTAATATTATTTGTATATATTTGTATATATATAGAAATACTAAAATCCAAAAAATGTCTTTAATTTTGGCAAATGAAAAATTATTTGAGTGTACAATTACTTGCGGTCGTTTGTTTTTTGCTGCTTCCAACACTAGCACATATGAGTGAGTATGTGTGTGCACATCACTGATTTAAATGCAAGAGTTATAAAAATGCAAGCACAAACCAAAAAAATGTAACACTAAATAAATACTACTCCAGGTGTGGAGGAGGATGGAGGTTATAATAAACCTCTCATCTCAATAATGATATTGCCAAACTCGCCCTCACAATTAACAAAGTAGTTTTATGACTTAATTCAAACATCTCCTCTTTTTGGTTGACTCTCTGCTCTAACCAGTTCCCATCATCTACATCATTCACATTTTGAGATTGGTTAAATAAAAATGTGTTAATATAAAACTAAAACCAAAAGCTTTAAACAAATTTCAATCCTGTTTAATATTAATTTTCTTTTATTCGAATAATATGTTTGCAACGTGTGAACACAGGCCAGCTAATTTAAACTTTTTATAAGAAACTAGATAACCATGAGCAGTCGTGGCCGAGCGGTTAAGGCGTCTGACTAGAAATCAGATTCCCTCTGGGAGCGTAGGTTCGAATCCTACCGACTGCGAGAAAGACTCTTTTTTTAATAAGAACTTATCAAACAATATTGGACTCTATATAATAATGGGACAGTATTGAAAAACTAGAGAAGTTCTTCTGGCTTGTCTCTTCTAGTATTAAAAATCAATTTGAAATATTAGTTAATTGAGCATTTTCAATGCAAAAGTTTAAAAATGCAGGCACAAATAAAAAAAAAACAAAGCACAATGCTAGCTTTAACACACTATTAGTCCAGGTGGACGGGGGATATTGCTGCCAAACTGACAATCCCAAGTTCTTCAAACATCTTTTCTTTTTAGTTAACTCCCAGCTCTAACCACTTCCAAACGTGTTTTAAACCGTTTAATATTAATTGTCGTTTTTTTTTTTATAAAATGTTTGCAACGTGTGAACACAGTCCTAGCAATATCTTGCAATATAGGCAATTATAGCTTTAGATTTTAATGTTTATCTTAACTAAAAAGAAACTTAATTACTATGAGCAGTCGTGGCCGAGCGGTTAAGGCGTCTGACTAGAAATCAGATTCCCTCTGGGAGCGTAGGTTCGAATCCTACCGACTGCGAAAGATTATTTTTGTCAAATCTAGTCTGGATATTGGATTAGGGGTTTCCCGCTGGCAACTTAAAAAAGGAGTTAAAATTTGTTGAAGGAAGCGGTCAAAGAACTCAAAATATTAAATACTTGTTTAATGCACTTTTAACTATTCGTTCAACTTCGGGCAATTTCTAAAATTCCCGCTTTCCCGGAAAGGGGAAAACTGCGGGAAAAAAACTCTGCTTTGGATCCACCTGATACTGCACCTTTTGTAATACTATTTTAATTTTAATTTTTAATTATAAAGGGATTTTAATGCAATAATTTAAAACAAATTTTAATAGTAATTACACAAGAAATAACATTGTATTTTGTATCTTTATTTTCTGCTTTTCTACTCCCCCGCTTCCAAAAGCTCTTGCTTATTATAAATCAACGTTTCGTGTTAAACTGTAATAAAATTAAGAATTACAAATTCTTTCAAAACGTTTGTAAGTTTTGATTAAATTATTAATTCTTCAAAAAAAAATTACCATTGAATATATGCTGAGATAAAATAAAACAACGAAATAAATATATTTTAGATGGTTACTCACTCAGTCTAATTGCTACTTTCCGGGTATGAAAACCAACCAAGTGTGGAAAAGGAAAAGAATTCTTAAAATAACAAACAGAAATAAAAACAAAAAAAAATTCAAATAGAAATAGAAGAAAAGCAGAATTTTTAAGGGGTATTAAAACGAATTATAACGAACGCTACTTTTATGAAAATATACGACAAATGAGTAGAGCTATTTAAAGCCACTTAAACAAATTTAATAGAAACTTATTGGGAATTGAAGAAAATCCAATTAAAGTAATTTTTAAGATTTAATTGTTGCCATACTTTGTTTTGACTTAAAACAAAAATAATCCCTTTTACGGGGAAATTTTTAGTTATTAAAAAATAAGTTACTAAACAAGAAAATTGTTTTAAAATGTAAAAATAGCTTAAAATCTAGCAATATGTTTCATTTCTTACAATCCCGGAATTCCCAATAAGTCAAAAATACTTCATAATTCCATAAAAATTTACAGGGAATTTAAGAAACTTAGCTTAATGTCATAATTAAGCTTAAACAATTATGTTAAACCTTTTTTTTTTATTAAAAACAAGAATTCCCAAAATTTTAAAAATAATCCCTTTACCGGAGACATTTTTAAGAGTTTTAAAAATAAGCTACTAATCAAATTAAAACAAGAATTCCTAAAATTTTTAAAAGTAATCCCTTTAACGGGTACATTTTAGGAGTTTTAAAAATAAGCTTGTAATCCAGAAAATTGTTTTAAAATTTGATAAGCTAAAATCTAGCAAAATATTCAATTTCTTGCAATCCCGGAATTCCTAATATGTTTTAAAATACCTATAATCTTATAAAAATTTACTGGGAATTAAAAAAAAAATATGTTTCATGTCATTATTTAGCTTGAAAATTTATGTTGAACTTGGTTTTCTTTTAAAATAAGGATTCCCAATGTGAAAAAAATAATCCCTTTTAAGGGGAAATTCTGTTAATTACAGATATGTTAATAAAATTAAAATTTCATAAACTATTTGAATTTACACAATACCAGATTTCCCCATTTTTTTTAAAATAATCCCAGTTTTAGGGAAATTTTTAGAAATTAAAAAAAATGAAATAAAATTTTATAAATCAAAAGAAATACAATTAATAAATATAAAAAAAAAAAATATTTTTCGCAGTCGGCGAGCGGGATTCGAACCGACGCTCCTAGTGGGAATCTGTTAAGACGACTGCCAGCAAACAGATGCCTTAATTGCTTGGTCAAGACTGCTTTTTAAAAGCTATTCTAGAAGTTCTTACTTTAAGCTCTAACTTATATTTTGCTAAACAAGCAGCTAAATTGTTAAATTTACTACCTGTAGCGTGTCCTTTTTTACTAAAAAAAAAAACAATTGAAAATTCTCAAAGAAGAGTCAACAGATGCACATTTTTTTAATGCAGGCATATTGCAGCTCAAGCCCAGGGGTATTTACAGCAAAGAATTAACATCATACATGCTCATTATGAAGTGTTTCAACATAACAGTGTATAATAAAGAAGTTGCAAACCTCGCCCTCTTTACACTTTAAATTTCCCCCCTTTCGTAATTTTAACAGTATTATTTCTACTTACTCTCGTTGTTGCATTAATTTAAATTTAACATATTTAGTGTAACCCATAATTTAAGACATCATAAACACATCGTAAATTTTGTTCAACAAAATTAAAGATACAGAAACAAAATTTTATAATTTTTTTTTTGTAAAAAAAAAGCTGAAAAATGAGCCTACTCATATTTGTATTGTGTGTTGTAATTATGATGGGTTTCTTTGATATGAATGCCACACTAAAGCTGAATTAGTTCTATACGCAAACATTTATAACATGCAATCACATATAAAACTTGCCTCAGAACGGTGTTTTGTATGATTTAATAAGAAATCTTATTAAAATAAAAGCTCTAGCACAATAAGGAGCGTGTTTTTTTTTTTGGAAAAAATTCAAGCTTGAAGTGTAAGAAAAAATTTAAAACTGGAAAAAAGTTTTAAAACTAAAAAATAACTTTAAAAAAATTAATTTTTTTTCTTTATTTAACATTTTAGAAATTTTCTATAGCTTATCCTTTAAGAAGATCCCCAGGGGGGTGATCTTCATGGTTCCCCAGGGGACACTATTACACAATTTTTAAATATTTAGTAGAAAGTCCTCCAAGTGTTTAAATTTTTGTAAAATTTTTTTACGCACTTTAATTAATTAACCATTTTATATGTCCTTAGGGAAATTTAAGCGTAAAATCTGCTACATTTTCATTTAAAACTTGTTAATATTGTAATGTAATGTAAATTCAAATACAAATTAAATGAATACTTAAACCTAAACATTTCCACTGCTTTTGTATAAAGAAAATAATTGAGAATTTACAAAACCTCCCGGGGGGGATCTTAAAAATTGTCTTTAAAATTATTGGGATGCAGATGAATTAAAGTTTTTTTTTGCCAAAGTTTAAGGTTATTTATATCTATAATTTTTTTTTATTTCTTTTAAGTGCATTTTTTTTATTCAAATGCCTATTTTTGAATTCCTAAAAATTTCCCCGCAAAAGGGATTATTTTTAAAATTTTGGGAATCCTAGTTTTAAGTAAAACCAAAGTTTTAGTTAAATTTTAAAGCTAAAAAATGACTTTTCAAACCTTTTCTTAAGATCCCAGTAAATTTTTATGTTATTAGAAGTATTTTTTATTTATGGAGAATTCCGGGATTGTTTGAAAACAAATATATTGGTAAATTTTAGATTTACTATTGCATTGAAATAAATTTTTTTTAATTAAATCAGAATTTATTAAATTTCTAAAAATTTCTCCGCAAAAGGGATTATTTTTAAAATTTTTTGAATTCTAGTTTTAAGTGAAAATAAAGTTTAGAATCAATTTCAAAGCTAAAGCAAGACATTATACACATTTTCTTAAATTCCCAATAAATTTTTATGGAAATATTAGCAATTTTTTACTTAATAAGAAATTCGAGATTGTAAGAAATAAAAGATTTTGCTAGATTTTAAGCTTATTGTCAGATTTTAAAACAATTTTTTTATTATTTTTTAATTGCTAACAATTCCCCATAAAAGGGATTATTTTTAAAATTTTTGGAATTCTAGTTTTAAGTGAAAATAAAGTTTTACATACATTTGAAAGCTAAAACAATACATTAAACAAATTTTTTAAAATTCCCAAAAATATTTTATTGATTTTTTTATTTCTTACTTATTGGGAATTCTGGTATTGTAAGATATGAAACATTTTGCGCGATTTTAAGCTTACTATGACATTTTGAAACTATTTTCTTGATTAGAAACTTATGTTTTAAATTCCTAAAAATTTCCCCGATATTGGGATTTTTTTTTTTAATTTTAGGAATACTAGTTTTAAGTTAAAATGAAGTTTAGGTTTAATTTTAAAGCTCAACATTTTTATTAACACATTTTCTTAAATTCCCAGTAAATTTTTATGGTATTATAAATATTTTTTTAACTTATTGGGAATTCTGGGATTTAGTTTAGTTTAATGAAAATTCACCACTTTCTGCAGATCAAACACAAATTCTTGGGTCTCCAGGGGTACCATTAGTTATATTTAAAATATTTAATAGAAAATCATGCAAGTGTTTAAATGTTTGTATAATTGTGTACGTTCTTTAAATATTTAGTAATTTTAGAGGCCCCCAGGGGGTCTTAGAGGCTTAAAAGTTGATATTTTTGTAGTTAAATAAAAATGTTTTAATGAATACTTAAACCTAAACGTTTCTACTGCTTTTCTATAAAAAAAAACAACTGACAATTTGCAAAAAACCCCTGGGGTACTTCCAGAATTTTCCTTAATATTGTGGCTTTTTAGCAGTTATTAATGATGTTTTAATGATTACTTAAACCTAAGTGCTTCTACTGCTTTTCTATAAAGAAAAAACTGAACATTTACAAAAAAACCCCTGGGGGCCCAACTTCAATTTTATAAATTATGTTTTTTAAGCTGATTTTTAAGGAAAATTTTAAATTTTTGTACAAAAATTTTACGTTCTTTAATTCATTGGCCAATACATAAAGCCTCAGTTAGCCGACTGTAACGGAATGTAGTGTAATGACGTAAAAATGTAAGAAAATACTATTTCTTACAGATTCATACATTACGGTGTTGCGTTACTTTACATTTCCATAACCATTTGCATCACTTTACACATAACAATATCCTTCAGCTGTTTCTTACTGTTGCAGTTACTGAGGCTTAAGTCCCCAGGGGGTCTTAGAGTTTTAAAAGTTGATATTTTTGTAAAAAAATAAAATTGTTTGATGAATACTTAAACCTAAACGTTTCTACTGCTTTTCTATAAAGATGGCATCTGAAAATTAACAAACAACCCCTGGGGCACCAATATAATTTTCTTTAAAATTGTGGCTTTTCAGCAGATTTTAATGATGTTTCAATGATTACTTAAACCTAAACGTCTCTACTGAACATTTACAAAAAAAAACCCCTGGGGGCCCAACATTATTGTTTTAAATTGTGTTTTTTAAGCTGATTTTTAAGGAAAATTTTAAAATTTTTGTAAAAAATGTTTACGTTCTTTAATTCATTGGCCATTACAGAGGTCCCCAGGGGGTCTTAGAATTTTAAACCCTCTGGGGACCTTTTAAAACTTGACAGTTAAAAAAAATTTACATAACCCCCTGGCACAACTCTAGAATTATCTTTAAAAGTATGGATTTACAGCAGGTTTTTGTTGAAAAATTTTTAATTATTTTCATTTAATCTGTGTTTTAATTTATTTAATATTTTTTAAACATTATCGGGTTTAAATTTTAATCCCTTTTTTAATATTATAAAAATCGTTTGAAATTTTAATTAAAACTTATAAATATTGATGGGATTCTGTTTTTTAAGAGCGGGAGGCATGAGTTGAGTTTCTTCCATTTAATTTATGTGTTATTTTTTGTTAAATTATTAATCCCAAAGCCAAATGACAGCAGCAAATAGCAAAACAAATGCCAGCTGGTTGGTTGCAATAATCAGCTCCCAGATGGTTTTTATCGCAAATAATATAAATTTTAATTATTTAAAATACAAAAAATGTAGACAGTTTTTTTGCTTTAAAAAGAGCAATAAATATAATTAAAATTAAATTTGAAAAGATAAAAATTGTTTACAAAATATCAATAAAAAGAAATTTAAAATTGTTTCAATAATAAAATAATTTCTTTAAAAAAAGTACTAAAAAGTTTAAACATTAAAACCAACTAATTGTGTAATTAACAATTTTCTGCAACTTAACAAAAGCGGTACTTTAAAGTAAAGTAACAACTCATTTGGCTGGGTTTTAAAATATGCTGGCAATTTCATAATTAAGATGATGAGGATGATGCCGCAGTGGCGATGAGGACGGTGTGAAGCTGATGATGACTTATGACGAATGCAACGAAGCAGAGTGTTTAAGCGCAACACTTGAGTTAACATATCAACATAATGACAATTGCATTGTTTTATGACACGTGACAAATGTGGCTGGGGTTTGTTTTTGCACTGCATGTTTTATTTTAAAAAGTCTGTTACAAAAGTGGGTAAATTAGCTTGACGTAGAGTTAATATTAAGACAAAGGAAAAGAACAAAAGTAGCAGAAGGAAAAGTCATTTAACATTTGTTTATTTCAAAATAATTGTTTAATTAATTTAAATGGTTTTAAAGTTACCTTTTAACACTTTTTTTCAATAAGTACTAAATCTATTACTATTTTTTTTTGTTTATCAAAATTAATTTTTTTTTTTAATTTTAACAAAAATTTAGTTTTTTTAATAAATCTGTAAAATTACGATCTTTTTAAAAAGGTACTAAATCTACTACTATTTAAAAATCCAAAATTTTTGCCTTTTCATGTTTCTTTATTAATCTTTATACAAAATTTTTAAATTTTTAGTAATTTTAAAAAAGTACTAAATCTACTACTATTTTTTTTAATTATATTTTAAAATATTTTTAAGAAAAATGTATTAAACTTAATATTTTTTAATATCTATTTAGAAATTTTAGATTTTTTTTAATAAATCTGTAAAATTACGAACTTTTTAAAAAAGTACTATATCTACTATTTTTTTTTTTTTCATTATAATTTTGAATTTTTTCAACAAAAAATTTATTAATTTTATAAGTTTTTTGATATCTATTTGGAAATTTAAGATTTTTTTTTGCTAAATTTTTAAATTATGAATATTTTAAAAGGTACTACTACTACTACTCTTTTAAAAAGTAATTTTTTTTTTGTTTTTTTCATGTTCATTTTAAAATTTTTATATGAATTTACAAAGTTTTAGTGATTTTTATTACTTTTTAAAAAAGTCCAAATCTACTAAAAATTCTTGATTAAAAATTTCAATGTTTATATGAAATTCTTTAATGGTTAGTACTTTTTTAAAAATTTAAATTTTAAAAATTAAAAATTTTTGCTGTTTCATCATATTTTTCAAATTCTTATATAAAATTTGTAAATTTTTTAAAATTTTTAAAAAAGTACTAAATCTACTAATTTTTTCTTGTTTATAAAAATTTAAAATTTTAAAATTTTTTTAACAAATATTTTATTAAACTTGTTGTTTTTTATTATCTATTAAAACAATTTTAATTTTATTTATAAAATCTGTAAAATTTTTAAAAAAGCACCAAATCTACTACTATTTTAAAAATCAATTTTTTTTGCTATTTTTTATATTTTTCAAATGTTTATATAAATGTACAACATTTTTAATAATATTTAGTTATTTAGTTAAGAAAGTACTAAATTGACTACTATTTTTTTCTTATAAAAAAATCATAATTATTTAATTTTTTTCAACCAAAAATTTATAAAACTTGTTTTTTTTTCAATATTTTTTAAGACATTTTTAATTTTATTTACGAAATATAAAAAATTATGAACTTTTTAAAAAAGTACTCAATCTACTACTTTTTTAAAAAAAAGTAATTTTATGCTATTTTTTAAATCTTTGAAATGTTTGTAAAAATATCCAGCAATTTTTAGTACTTTTTTGTTGGTTGTAAAGATGTACTAAATCTACTATGTACTATTTTTTTGTTTATAAAAATTTTAAATTTTGAAATTTTTTTAAACAAAAATTGTATTAAACTTGTTGTTTTTAGTATATATTTACATATATTTCATTATTTATACTAAATGTATAACATTTGAGTAATTTAAAAACTTTTTTAAAAAAGTACTAAATCTACGAATATTTGAAAAATTCACATTTTTTTTTTTGCTTTTTCTATATATTTTTCAAATGTTTGTATAAATTTTCAGCATTTTAATTAATTTTAAAACTTAAAAAAAAAAGTACTAAATCTACTACTATTTGAAAAATTAATTTTTGTGTATTTTTTACATATATTTCATTATTTATACAAAATGTATAACATTTGAGTAATTTTAAAACTTTTTAAAACGTACTAAATCTACTACTATTTTTTTTATTTACAAAAATTTTTAATTTTTTAATTTTTTTAACATAAAAATTGTCTGACACTTGTTGCTCTTTAATATTTATTTAGAAATTTTTGTTTTTATTTAAAAAATCTGTAAAGTTATGAAATTTTTTAAAAACTGCTATATCTACTACTATTTTAAAAATCTACTTTTTTTACTCTTTCTACATAATTTTCAAACGTTTGTATAAATTTACAGCATTTTAAGTAATTTTAAAACTTTTTAAAAAAGTACTATATCTACTACTATTTTTTCCATTATAAAAATTTAAATTTATTTAATGTTTTCAACAAAAAAATGTGTGAATTTTGTTGTTCTTACATATCTATTAAGAAATTTTTTATTTTATTTAAGAAATCTGTAAAATTATGAACTTTTTAAAAAAATACTAAATCTACTACTATTTTAAAAATCTATTTTCTATGGTTTCCTTACATATATTTTATTGGTTATAAAAAATTTACAACATTTGAGTAATTTAAAAACTTTTTTAAAAATGTACTAAATCTACTAATATTTTCTTTCTTTATGAAACTTTAACTTTTTCAACAAAAAATTGTGTGAAACTTGTAGTTCTTATTATTCATTTTCCGTTTTTTCTAGAGTATTTTAAACTTTTTAAAAAAGTACTAAATCTACTACTATTTTTTTTGTTTCTAAAAATTAAAACTTTTACAATTTTTTTAATAAAATATTGTGGTTTATTTAAAATATTTTATAAAAAAACACTATATTTCTGTAGTTTTTTGTGGCAATTTTTCCCTTAACCCAAATAATTTTGCTGCTTTTGGCCAATAGCTAAGCATTTACTGCCTTGTGAAACGAAATCAAACTAAGGGCTTTGTACAAAACTTTGTACAAGCAATGGAATGATGAATGTTTATGTCGATTTAATAACAATTTTTTACAGTTCATTGTACACAAAAGCTTTGATTACAATTTCAAATGCATTTAAAATACTCGTATGTACAAACCAGCAACGTGAATGTTGTTTTAAAAACCTTTTCAAAAAAATTTCAACAAAAAAAAACTAAACTAATTAGCATGCAGTTGTAGGTCTAGAAAATCAACAGCTACAATAAAAACAACCACAATAATAATGTTAAACATTTGTTGTGTATGGTTTGTAATAATAATGTTGGTGATGATGATGATGTGTTGTAGTGTGATGATGATGGGTTTAAGTTGGTCGGTAGGTTGCTTGGTTGGTTATTTTATTTTTTTTCTGCCAGTGATTGGTTGACAATCCGGCCCGGCACGTACATAAGATAATAAAAATATTTGCTATGAAGTCCGTTTAACCATTCGTATGTCCGACTGTCCGTCCACGTTTGAATGCATTAAACTTGCAAATGTTGCGCATGCGCATAATGAAAATGTGCACACGCTCTCGTATGGAGGGGAAAAAACTCACATAAAATTGTAATTTTTATTTTTAAACTTTTTCAAGGTTAATTGTATTAAGTACTTCAGGTCTTTACTAACCCCCCCTTTTTATATTATCTTGTTTTCTATAAAACTTAGTTAAGTTAACTTGTCCAGCAATCTGTAAATCGTTAACTCATAAAATCTTCAATTTATTTCAAATGAAAGTGAAAAGTTTGCCACACTCTAAAAGTCTGTTTAAAATTTAAACTTTAAATCCAGCTAATTTCAAAGCTAATCAGTTCCCAAGTCTACAAACATGTTGATCATACAAAATATGTGTAGCCATAAATTTGATAGAAATCTTGCAAAACTACTTAAATTTAATGGTTTGTAATTAGCTTACAGATATTTACAAAAAAAGTACAGCTAATTTATTTCAAACTACTTTAAATTATTCACAAATATTATTTGCTGTTGCTAAACTTTGTTAAAAATCGAAGTGAAAATGCCAGAGATTTCCTTTTATTTACTTGCCTGACACATTACTGACCGTACTCAATGTAGAAATAATAAAACAACATTTTATATAAACAAAATATATGTAAGTATATAAGAAAAAAATAAAGCAATTATTTGTTTAACAATTATTGAAGCGTTTCTAGACAATGACCTTTGCCAATGAAGTACAAAAGCTTTGTATATTCCTACAAAAAAAAACTGATAAAAATAAACAACGCAAACAACTACCACAACTTAAAAATTCTGGAATAAGAAAGAATTTTGTATGTACAAAGTTTTAAAAACTTTGAGAAAATAGCCAAAATTTTGGATTTTTAAAATAGTAGTAGATTTAGTACTTTTTAAAAAGTTCATAATTTTAAAGATTTATTTAAAATTTCCCAAACAGATATTAAAAACTTATAAGTTTAGTACATTTGTTTGAACAAAATTTAAAAAATTTGGAAATTTTTAAAGAAAAAAAATATTAGTAGAACTAGTACTTTTTTTAAATTAATTAAAATTTACAAATTTATATAAACATTTAAAAATTAAAATGAAATAGCAATAATTTTGAATTTTTGAAATAGTAGTAGATTTAGTACTTTTTTAAAAAGTTTGTAATTTTAAAGATTTATTGAAAAAAAACTAAAATTTCGTAATAGATATTAAAAATCTTAATGTGTAATAAATTTTTTTGAAGAAATTAAAAAATTTGTACATCTTTATAAAAAAAAAATTAGTATGTAGTAGATTTAGTACTTTTTTTAAAATTACTAAATACGTATTTATACATTTTATATAAACTTTTGAAAATTAACATAAAATAGCAAAAAATTTTAATTTTCAAAATACTAATAGATTCAGTACATTTGTATGAACAAAACTTAAAAATTTTGAAATTTTTATTAAGAAAACAAAAATAGTAGTAGAACTAGTACTTTTTTTTTAAATTACTAAAAATTTACAAATTTTATATAAATATTTAAAAAATAACATGCAATAGCCAAAATTTTGAATTTTTAAAATAGTAGTATATTTAGTACTTTTTTAAAAAGTTTGTAATTTTAAAGATTTATTGAAAAAAAAACTAAATTTTCGTAATAGATATTAAAAATCTTAATGTGTAATAAATTTTTTTGAAGAAATTTAAAAATTTGTACATCTTTATGAAGAAAAAATTAGTATGTAGTAGATTTAGTACTTTTTTTAAAATTACTAAAAATTTATAAATTTTATATAAACTTTTGAAAATTAACATAAAATAGCAAAAAATTTTAATTTTCAAAATACTAATAGATTCAGTACATTTGTATGAACAAAATTTAAAACTTTTTATAAAGAAAACAAAAATAGTAGTATAACTAGTACTTTTTTAAAATTACTTAAAATTTAGAAATTTATATAAACATTTAAAAATTAACATGAAATAGCAATAATTTTGAATTTTTAAAATAGTAGTAGATTTAGTACTTTTTTAAAAAGTTTGTAATTTTAAAAATTTATTTCAAAGAAACTAAAATTTCCATATAGATATTAAAAAACTATGTTTAATAATTTTTTTTTGAAGAAATTAAAAAATTTCTAAATCTTTATAAAGAAAAAAATATTAGTAGATTTAGTACTTTTTTTAAAATTACTAAATATGTGTTTATAAATGTTATATAAACTTTTGAAAATTAACATAAAATAGCAAAAAATTTTAATTTTCAAAATAGTAATAGATTCTGTACATTTGTATGAACAAAATTTTACCATTTTCATAAAGGAAAAAAAGTAGTAGATTTAGTACTTTTTTGTAAATTACTAAAAATTTACAAATTTTATATAAACTTTTGAAAATTAACATGAAATAGCAATAATTTTGAATTTTTAAAATAGTAGTAGATTTAGTGCTTGTTAAGAAGTACTAAAAATTTAAATATTTTATAAAAAGTAAGAAATTCTTATAAACATTTGAAAATTCACATGGAAAAGCAAAAAAAATTGTATGTTTAAAATAGTAGTAGATTTGATACTTTTTTAAAAAGTACTAAAAATTCAAACATTTTATAAAAAGTAAGAAATTCTTCTAAAAATTAGAAAATTAACACGAAAAAGCAAAAAATTTTGCATATTTAAAATAGTAGTAGATTTAGTACTTTTTTAACAAATTTATAATTTTAAAGATTTTTTAAATTGTTTTTGAATTTTTGAAATAGTAGTAGATTTAGTACATTTTTAAAAAGTTTGTAATTTTAAAGATTTATTGAAAAAAAAACTAAAATTTCGTAATAGATATTAAAAATCTTAATGTGTAATAAATTTTTTTGAAGAAATTAAAAAATTTGTACATCTTTATAAAAAAAAAATTAGTATGTAGTAGATTTAGTACTTTTTTTAAAATTACTAAAAATTTATAAATTTTATATAAACTTTTGAAAATTAACATAAAATAGCAAAAAATTTTAATTTTCAAAATACTAATAGATTCAGTACATTTGTATGAACAATATTTAAAAATTTTGAAATTTTTATAACGAAAACAAAAATAGTAGTAGAACTAGTACTTTTTTTTAAATTACTAAAAATTTACAAATTTTATATAAATATTTAAAAAATAACATGCAATAGCCAAAATTTTGAATTTTTAAAATAGTAGTATATTTAGTACTTTTTTAAAAAGTTTGTAATTTTAAAGCTTTATTTAAAAGAAACTAAAATTTCGTAATAGATATTAAAAAACTATATGTTTAATAATTTTTTTGAAGAAATTTAAAAATTTGTACATCTTTATAAAGAAAAAATAGTAGTAGATTTAGTACTTTTTTTAAAATTACTAAATACGTATTTATAAATTTTATATAAACTTTTGAAAATTAACATAAAATAGCAAAAAATTTTAATTTTCAAAATAGTAATAACATTTGTATGAACAAAATTTTACCATTTTTATAAAGGAAAAAAGTAGTAGATTTAGTACTTTTTTTAAAATTACTAAAAATTTACAAATTTTATATAAATATTTAAAAAATAACATGCAATAGCCAAAATTTTGAATTTTTAAAATAGTAGTAGATTTAGTGCTTGTTAAGAAGTACTACAAATTCAAATATTTTATAAAAAGTAAGAAATTCTTATAAACATTTGAAAATTAACATGGAAAAGCAACAAAAATTTTATGTTTAAAATAGTAGTAGATTTGGTACTTTCTTTAAAAAGTACTAAAAAATCAAATATTTTATAAAAAGTAAGAAATTCTTATAAAAATTAGAAAATTAACACGAAAAAGCAAAAAATTTTGCATATTTAAAATAGTAGTAGATTTAGTACTTTTTTAAAAAGTTTATAATTTTAAAGATTTTTTAAATTGTTTTTGAATTTTTGTTACACACTGTGTGTTTTCTGCTGCCTCATTCCTATTGTAAGTAACAAACACTTGCACTTTGTTTGGGGAATTGATGATTTTTCTTTATTTACTATATATGAGCAAAAAAAAAAAATACTAAAAAAACACTATCAGCGATGATGACGATCATGTCGTCCTCATCAATTGTTGTGGTGTTGTTGCTATTGTTTTGCTGCTGCTGCCTATGATGATGATGTTGCAGACACATACAGCATTACAATGCATTTCATTTCATTTAAATTGTGAATTCATTGATCGTTCATTGACTTTTTATTTTATTTTTTTTTGTACTCGTACGTTTTTCTTATTAAGGTTCGATTATTGTTTATTTTAGCAAAATTTATTTTGCTCATTTTGTTTTTTGCTTTTACCATTCCAAGTAGAATTGTGTGTTAATGTTTGTAAAGCAAAACAAATACACACACTAACTAACACACAGTGGAACAAATATCGAGATACTGAAATATTATTGTCTGTTTATTGCTCTCTAGGGAGTGTTGACAAAAAAAAAACATTATAGTTTAACAAGTTTTAATTTATGAGTAACTGAAAAATTTCATACAACAAAAAAAAAAAAAGCTTTTTGTTTGTTGCACAATGCTTTTATATATTTTAGCGATAATTTAAGAGTCAATGAACTTTTCAGGGGATAATGTAGTTAATTAGTTTCTAAGTTACACAATTAGAAAAAAATTTGTGGGCTTACAGAGAGAAAATTTATGTGAATAAGGCAAAACAAAATAAACAATTTGCAGTTTTAAGAGCCAGAATTTTACCACAATTATCTAGTATACCCTCGTTTTAACTAAACATTTACAAACTAGGTAAATATAACATGACCTCTGCTAAAACTGGAACTAAAAAGACCAAAATCATGCTGCCAATACTATAAAATAAAAGAACTTACTCTAAATGCAACAAGTCAATAGCCATAACGAACTGAAAATACCCTTTAAACCACTCTCCATTAGGAAACAAACTAAGCATACTTAAGAGTTTGTCTCCATGCCCACACAATCCTGCATGACTTTTTAGCTATAGCTTAAACTAATAGATAAATATACTCAACCATAAGAAGATTCTATCTCGAAAATAAAGTCAACTTCTCTGTAAAAGCAAAAAACAAAAGAAAGAAAAAAAACACAACATGTTGTAAAAAAGTGGAAATTGAGAAAAAAAAATATTCATATACTGCTAGAGCCTTTTGCAAAAAAACCAGCAACAAGTACAGTCATGCCATACTTTTTTTATTTGTAAACAATTTTCTTTTAATGTTGGTTGCTGTTGGCAGCAATAGCCAAAAAGCAAAATAGGATGGCTTAAAAACACTGAACAACAAAGGCAAGAGTTTAAAGAATAAAATAATTTAAAAAATGTTCTTAAAAATCTGGGGATTTTGAAAACTTTCCAAGAAAATTTTAGAATTTAATAAAGTTGTTCATTAAAAATTTAAAAAAAAAAATTTTAATAATAATACATAAGGTCAAAGAAACTATAATAAGAAAAGTATATTTTTTTAAATAGTAGTAGAATTAATACTTTAAAAAAACAACAGTAACAACTTTTCGTAATTTTTTAAAATTATTAAAAATTAAGAATTCTACTCAATTATGGATTTTTAAAATAGTAGTAGATTTAGTACTTTTTTAAAAAGTACCTAATTTTACAGATTTCTAAAATCACATCAAGATTTTCTTAATAGTTAGTACAAAAGCTAAAGTTGATTAGATTTTTTGTGAAAAAAAACAAAATTTTGAAATTTTTATGAATAAATAATAGTAGTAGATTTAGTACTTTTTTAAAAAAGTTCTTATTTTTCAAAGATTTTTTCAAAAGCTGAAAGTTGTTGTATTAGTTATTACTAAATAATAAATTTCCATAATTTTTTTTATAGAAAAAATTTAAAATTGTTATTAAAATAAATAGTAGTAGATTTAGTACTTTTTTCAAAAAGTATTAAAAATTACTAAAACTTTGTAGATTCAGTTAAACATTTAAAAATTAACCTGAAAAAGCAAAAAAAAATTTTAAAATTTAAATTAGTAGTAGATTTAATACGTTATTTTTAAAGTTCATAATTTTATAGATTTATTTAAAAAATTTTAAATTTCTAAATAGATATTAAAGAAGATTAAGTTTAATACGCTTTTTAGAATTAAAAATTAAATTTTTTTATGAAAAACAAATAGTACTTTTTTAAAATTACTAAAAATTTAGAAAATTTATATAAACAATAATAAAGAAACATGAAAAACCAAAAAAAGTGGAGTTTTAAAATAGAATACTCTCTCAAAATGGTTGACCACCACCATCATCCATCCTGGCTACTAGATTTTATTGTCCGCCTATGAGCGGAGTCGGCTTATGAGAGTGGTAAGCACCCAAATATTATTTTTGGGACTGAAAAAAGTGATCGTATATGGGAGGTGTCCGCTTTAGTGAGGTGTCCGAAAGCAGAGAGTCCACTGTACTACTTTTATACAATCTTTGTAAAATTATATAAATATTTAAAAATTAACAAGAAAAAGCGAAAAATTTTGAATTTTTAAAACGTAATAGTAGTAAATTTAGTACTTTTTAAAAAGTTTTTAATTTTACAGATTTAAATTTAAAAATTCTAAATAGATTTAAAAAAAAAACTATAAGTTTAATAAATTTTTTGTTGAAACCATTAAAAATTTTGAAATTTTTATATAGAAAAAAATAGTAGTAGATTTAGTACTTTTTAAAAAACAACTAAAAATTTATAAATTCTATCTAAACAGTTAAAACGTAAGATGAAAAAAATTTGGATTTTTAAAAAAGTAGTAGATTTAGTACTTTTTTAAAAAGCTAGAAATTGCACAGATTTATTTAAAAACATCTCAAAATCAAACAAATATTAAATCACATAAAATTTAATACATTTTTTGTTAAAAAATTAAAAAAAATTTAAATTTAAAAAAGAACAAAATTAAATTAGTAGATTTAGTACTCTTGAACAATTACTAAAAATTTTGGAATTTTATCTAAATATGCAATTTAAAAGTAACAGTATTTAGCAAAAAATTTGGCATTTTTTAAATAGTAGTAGATTTAGTACTTTTTTAAAAAGCTAGTAATTACACAGATTTATTTAAAAATATCTCTAAATATTTAAATAGATATAAAGCAACATTAAGTTTAATAAATTTTTTGTTGAAAAAATTCAAAATTTTGAAATTTTCATAAAGAAAAAATGTATGTAGTAGATTTAGTACTTTTTTTAAGATTACTAAAAATTTACAAATTTTATATAAACATTTGAAAATTAACATGAAATAGCCAATATTTTGAATTTTTTAAATAGTAGTAGATTTAGTACTATTTTGAAAAGTATTCTAAATTCAAATATTATATAAAAAGTATGAATTTCTCATAAACATTTGAAAAAATTGTGGAAATAGAGAAAAACATTTAATTTTTAAAATAGTAGTAGATTTAGTACTTTTTGAAAAAGTACCTAAATTTACAGATTTCTTAAAAAAATCAAAAAATTCCAAATAAATATAAATTTTATACATTTTTCTTTCAAAAAATTTTAATTTTTTTTAAAGAAAAAAATAGAAGTAGATTTTTAGTACTTTTTTATAATTAACAAAAAATTTACAAATTTTATGTAAATAATTAAAAATTCATGTTGAATTAGCAAAATATATAGATTTTTAAAATAGTAGTAGATTTACTACCTTTTTAAAAGTACGTAATTTTAAGAATTTTTAAACAAAAACTGTTGTGTTTATAATAGAACTAGAAATAATAGAATATTTTATTTTTATATTTGTACACAACATGAAAACCCAGCCCAACACTTTAATTTGTTTAACCAACAGCTTTAGTGCCTCATGATTTCAGCCACATCACGATGATGAGGATGATGACGTTCTTCTAGCAAAATTCTGCCTTAATAATAACTTAATAATAACACAACCAAAAACAAGCAATAGCTATTCTTTAAATATAAAGTGTGTTTGGCACTCACTGCTTATAAAACATACAGACAGACAGACTGCCTAGCCTACCAGCCATAAAGCAATGACTATGAGTAACTCCAAATAGCAGACAATAAACTCAATACAATTCTATACAATTTCATAGCAAAATGCAACTCATATGGTTGGCAATCATATTTATACACAATAAAAATTCATAACGTTTGCTTTGAATTGCTATTGTTAGTTGCTGCTGTTTTGGCTGATGTTGCTTGCTTGTTGGTAGCAACATTTTTGTAGTAAGTGCGTCATTAATTTAAGCAGTTTTTGTATGCTGTCTTAAATACTAAATAATCCCAGGGATATATGTAAGAGACGTTCGATTCGTTGTTTACAGATTGACCATCACCATCTTCCATCCTGGCTACTAGATTTTGTTGTTTTTGTGTTATGAATACGAATGATTTGTAAAAAAAACTGGAGTTGGTTGCCTGCCTTTAGGAATGTGTTTTTTTTTTTTTTTTTTTTTTTTGTTTGTGGTTTCTAGCTGGGGATTTTCAATTTTCTTGTGTGTTAGTGGCATGTGCTGAAGGTATAAAAATAGTTGTTATACCCTACATCACCATAGTGGGGAGGGTATATTGGATTTGTGCTGACCTTAAAGTATACCGATCGCCTCAGAATCACTATTTGAGTCGATTTAACGATGTCCGTCCGTCCGTCCGTCTGGCTGGCTTGTTGCCCATTTAAAGCTTGAGCGCAGAGTACAGGTCGCAATTTTGAAGATATTTTAATAAAATTTGGTAAGTGATATTTTTTCGGCCCCAGGACGGATGGGATTGAAACTGGTGGAAATCGGTCCATTATTTCACCTGGCCCCCATACAAAAGTCCTCCCGAAATTGGGGTTTACCGATCATAAACGTTTGAATTATGCAAGGAACCAAACGAAGCCAAATCACATCTACAGATTTTGTGCAGATCGGTCCATAATTAGTCGTAGCTCCCATATAAGGCCCACTTCCGAAAAGCACTTTAAAGAGCATAACTCTCTCAAAAATGTTGGTTCATATCCAAATAAAATTCGACACAAATAAATTTCATATGCGATTTTAAACTTATGCGGTTTTTTAGTACAAATTTTTATAAGAAATTTTTATGCGATTTTAATTTAAATATTTAATTTTTGTTAAAATTTCTAGTTTTTTTGTCGACCATGCATTATCATCCAAGTTGACAAACAAGTCTGATAGTGTAGGGGCTAAACGGTGGCAGACTTAAAGTTTATCAGATTTTGCAGTTGACAGATTAGTCGTCTAATGTAACCTCCCTCACCTTTATACAAAACATTCATAATGTAAACAAAAAAACGCATCCCAGTTTTTTATGATTTTTAATTTTCTTTTAATGGAAATCCCAGTTTATAATTTTTATTTTTTCTCGTATAATGTACGGCGGTTGTGCTCATTTCTATCCTGTCTGCTGTGATTTAAGTCGATATCAGTGAAGTTTTTTGTGAGCTGTTTCCTGGTGTAATTTGTTTTTATTAGAAAAGGTAAAAAATTTCAAAAATTATTTTATTATAAATTTAAATTAAATTGAATTGAAATGAAATTTATTTTCCTAGAAATTTCTAAATTGATTTTATCCAATGGAAAAAAAAGATTCGCAAACCACGAAATCTTCGCAAAGTTTAATAACAGATTTTGTTGTCAAAGAAGCAAAACCACCAGTCGTTGAAATTAGCACTGGGTCTAATGAGGGAGAATTAGTATCACCCGAATTGTTGACTAGTTACAGCAGCGATGATAGCGATTTCGTACCAGCTCAGAAACGGTCAAGTGCATTGTCAACAAGTGAAGATAATAACTAGGTATAATTATCATTTAATTTCTAAGAAAAGTGTAATAAAAAACTAATTTTTAACTCGTGGTTTCTATTTGTTTTAAATGTGCATATAACCCTCCTTTCTTCAAACACCTTTAGGTGGGTAACATCATTCTTTTTATGCGATTTTTTGGTTATTTAGTTGGTTTTACGCGGTTTTCGAGAGCTATAGAACACATCCCTATTTTTGTATATTTTGTATATTTTGTATACAGAAATGATGACAGCTAATTTCATAATGGTTGGTCCATAATTAATTCGAAACTCCCATATAAGACTCTCTCCGTAATTGAACTTTAACCGCCATAAATATTTCAATATTATTTATATCGAGATAAATTATAACATACACAATATTTATATTCACAGAAATCATGACACTAAATTTTTGGATGATCAGTCCATAATAGCTTATATCTCCCATGTAATAGCCATTACTGAAAAACTGTTTTATACATATACTAAGTGTAGGGTATTAAATGGTCTGGCTTGACCGACTATAGTTTCTTACTTGTTACTTGTTTTTATTGTTTTTCTTTTATTTACTGTGGTTGTTTAATTTAATAAATTAATTACTAACAATTAGTTAAACATTTATTACAGGAATTTGGCTTGTTTTTTTTAGGAATCCAGAGCAATTAATATTAAGTATTTACAACATGTTGTTGTAGATCAAGATCTAGAAACTTTTAATTGAAATTCAAGATAATTGTGTTTAGTTTGAAAACAATTTTAACCAAATTGGATCTCAATTGAAATCAAGTTTTTTTTTAATGTAATTTAAAAGTTTTTTTTTAATACTAAAGATTGTTTTTTTTATATCTTTTAGCTGCACCAGCAGAAAACCTTCGTATTGCATATTTATTTATTAATAAGTTATTAAAGCTCAATATTAAATAATGTTTATTATGCAAAAATGGTTTGTCTGCAGAAACGCAAAAATAAAATAAAATTCATTAAAAAGAAATATTTAAAACAAAAATATTTTAAACCTAAAAAGGCAACCAGTTGCATTAATATTTTTTAATTCTTGTTAAAAAAAATTACAATTTTTAATAGATTACAGTGTGAGACAAATGGTAGGGGTCAGTGATCGGGATGAGATGAAACCAACGGAAAATGTTATATCGGTAAAAAAGAAGTTATACGTGTCCCGGCGTTTCGTGAATTCAAGGCCCAACGACCTTTCACTTGGTTGCAGAATCGCTGAACTAATTTTTGTTTGACGAAGCTCATTTTCATTTGGCTGGATACGTCAGCAAGCTAAATTGCTGCATTTGGGCTTCTGAAAGTCCATAATAAACCTTTACATGCTAAACTGTCGCATTGTATGTTGCGCTAATATGGTCTAAAAACTTAGCTTGTATAAAATTCATTATAAATTAACCTTAACGACTATTTATTATAAATAACATTGATAATTATAAACGTATTTTGGATTTTTTTCGCTGTGCTGTTAATAATTCTTAATTGCAAAAAATTGCAATTATTTTAACATTAATACCTATTTATGCAATGGTTTGGAGATTAAAATTATAAAAATAATAATAAAATACGAACAAAAAAATTAAAAATTTTTTACACGAAACAAATTAACTGCAATAATATTAATAATGAAATAATTTATGCGAAATTAGCGAAACAAATACAACGGAAAAAATATAAATAATTAAACACAGACAAAAATATAACTAAATAAATAAATAAGCATGTAGCTTTTTTAAAACTTTATTTTATTTTAATTAAATTTATTTTAATTAAAATAATAGCAGAAAAATAACAACCATTCCATACATACTTACATATGTATGCATTTAACACCAACCAATAGATGAGGGACTGAGTCACTTTAAAATTTTAATTATGAAAATTTAAATACGGGCGGCCAAAGGAAGATGTCAAATTTATATGCCCAGCTTGTTTCAATACAATTCAATAAAATAAACAATAAAAATCAACCTACTAGGGCAAAGCCAAGCAGACAAAGACAAAAATATATGTAAATAAACAAACAAAACAATTGCAAATGCATACATATAGAAACAACAATAACAAACAGAACAATAGTAAATACTAACAACAAACGACCAGACGCGAAGTAACCACGACCCACCACAACAATAAACGATATAAGAAAACAAAAACAAAACAATGTCTTTCTTTTAAGGCATTCAACTAAAATATTAAAGAAATATTCATACATATATTGTGTGTAGTTGTTGTGTTATTATTGAAACAACAATGAACCATAATACAAAAAAAAAAGAAATAGTAAAAATAATAATAATTTACAAAAACAAAGTAAACCATTCTTAGTAAACAACACTAGCAGCAGCAATAACAACTACAATATCCACGACAATAACAGTAAAACACTTGTGTAAATAACAACAGCAACATCAACAAGAAAATAAGAAAACTTGTTTGAGCAGAAGAAGCAGAAATTTTCTCTTTTTGTCAAATGTTACTTGTAGGTGTACAACAAAACTACATAATTAAAAACATGGATGACTTATTCAAAGAAGGGAGTTGTTAATTGTTATAGATTTATTGTTAAGACATTTTTGGAGAAAACTTATTTAAACCAGGGCAAATTTATGAAATTGTGAACAAGAATTTTCAGAAAACTAAACAAATAATGAAAATTATTATTGTAATGCTTTTGAAATTGAAATTTCTTAAAATTAAAGTTTAATTGAAGGAAATTTAGCAAATGCCAGAGGAGGGAGTTATTTATTAATATTTTGAAAGTCAAAAATTATAGGAGCATATGATATTATTTTAAGTTTTATTCAGAAAATATTAAAGTAAAGCAAATTTTTTAATTGCGGAGAACTTTTACAAAAATTTTATTTTGTTGTGTCTTGTCCTAAATAAAGGAAGTTTTTTTAAACTAATTAATGAGTTCAAATATATTTTTTTTAGTGGTTACGTCTTTTTCGGAAAATATTTGCCAAGAAATAGCAATATACAAAATTTAAGTATTTCTTATAGATAACTAATATTTTATACCAAAATTATTAGAAAAGTAAGATGTATATAGGTCACAAAAAACTATTGAAAAGAAACATTGTTGTAAATTTTAGAGGTATTTTACATTAATTTTTAATACAGATTTCAGTAATATAAGCTGAAACTGTATGATAGCACTGTTTTTAATCAGTGAGGGACGCTAACTTTTTCTCTCAATTTCCTGGGTAGATGGTTTGGGGAGTTGTTACTAGCTTCGGATATTTCTCTACAATCAACAATCAAGCTCTATATCCATCAGTGGATACTCACTTCCTTAGGTACTAAATTTTTGCCATTAATGGTTTTTCTTTTTCTTCTAAATTATTTATGTCAAACATTTTTGGCCCTTTATCTTCTAAATTTTTGCTATCAATCGTGGATCTTTATTTTCTAAATTTTTGCCATTAATCGTGACCCTTTCTCTTCTAAATTGTTGCTATTAATCGTGGTTCTTTCTCTACTAAATTTCTGCCAACAATCGTGGCTCTTTATCTTGTAAATTTTGCCATCAATCGTGGTTCTTTCTCTACTAAATTTCTGCCAGCAATCGTGGCTCTTTCTCTTCTAAATTTTTGCATCAATCGTAGTTCTTTCTCTACTAAATTTCTCCCAGCATTCGTGGCTCTTTCTCTTCTAAATTTTTGCATCAATCGTAGTTCTTTTTCTACTAAATTTGAGCTATCAATCGTGGCTTATTCTCTTCTAATTTTTTAATTTTTTGCCATTAATCGTGGCCATTTCTCTTCTAATTGTTTGCCAATAATCGTGGCTCTCTCTCTTCTAATTGTTTGCCATTAATCGTGGTTCTTTCTCTACTAAATTTTTGCCATTAATCGTGGCTCTCTCTCTCTTCTAATTGTTTGCCATTAATCGTGGTTCTTTCTCTACTAAATTTTTGCCATCAATCGCCGCTCTGACCTGGAATAAAAACACGATTGTTTGATAAACTCAAAGGGGAATAAGGCCAGTATAAATCCATGATTGTTAGATAAACTTAAGTTGAAATATAAGCAGGATAAATCCACGATTGTTTGATAAACTTAAGTATGAATAAAGCCAGTATAAATCCATGATTGTTAGATAAACTTAAGTTGAAATATAAGCAGGATAAATCCACGATTGTTTGATAAACTTAAGTATGAATAAAGCCAGTTTAAATCCATGATTGTTAGATAAACTTAAGTTGGAATATATGCAGGACAAATTGGACGATTGTTTGATAAACTGTAGTTGCAATTAAGCCAGTATAATTGCATGATTGTTTGATATACTTAAGTTGAAATAAGAGCAGGATAAATTTTCGATTGTTTGAAAAATACGTTTAGTAATTAAACAATTTCTTTAATTTCTATTAAAAGTTGATAATGACAAAAGGGGCTAAACTTGGTATTTCTTTGTAATTTATTTAGTTTTTTTCTTTTATTTGTCTGTATAATTCACTTTATTTTTGCAATATCTCTAAACAGGTTAATTGAAACCTATGAGAATTATTCAAACTGACACTTGCTAAAGCAAAAAGATTTATATCTATACAAAATTTAAAAACAAATTGTGACAATCGCTTAAAGGTGGTTTATGATGAGCATTAATACAGTGTGTGCAGGCACAGACGTGCCTGAAATTAATAAAATTTCCATAAATATTTTGTTTAGTTTTTTTTTAATGTATTTTCACGCTCAATAGAAAAATGAATGAAGTAAGACTGAAATCGAAAATAAAAAAAAAACTAACAACTGTTTATTGTTATTATCTCATAAAAATGGCAAAATGCCAAAAAACCTAATAAATTTGGTATTACTTTTAACAAGTTAAGAGATATAGACATAAACAAACCGCAAACGTCTCAGGAATATTGATGTTTGAAAAATTGATAGCAAGAAATGGTTGTAAATATAACGTATGATAGCAAAATGAAATCATTTTATAAAAATGTTTACAGAAAGAAAATGCGATAACAAAAGTTGGCAATTGCTAAAGCAAAGCGCCCTCTAACGTTCAAAGCCCAAGTTTTAGGAGGTCAATGTCAATAATTCAAAACATAAAGGTCTGCTATTTTTGTTTGTCATGTAATACATACATATGTATGTATGTATATTGAGCCATGAGCTGCAACTGTCTGCTTGTATATTAATTTAGACTATTTGGTCTATGAGTGGACTGCTGGGGCGTAAGTTTTTAAATGTTGGTGTGTTAATGTTTGAAAAAAACGTAGCCTGAATTCTAAATTGCTGTTCACTATGCATTTTTTATTTAAAGTTTTTTCTTTTTTTTTCTCTTTTTGATTGTAGCAAAAGCTTTTGATTTTGTATTGTTTCGTTTTGGCAAATTGTAAAGTTTTGTATAAAATCCCAGTAATTTTGTTAACAATTATTAGTTTTACATAACGCGTTGTAAACAATCATCTTCATTTGAACGAACAAAATGGGGTTTGCTTGCAAATTGTGTGTCGCTATCCTGTCGTGTGTGTTGTATGTGCAGGCCGATGTTTCCCATCTGGGCTACAGCCGCTATACGGGGCAACGTGTGCAACCTTTGCGTTTACAACGTTTAGAATCGAGTCCCACTCCCTATCCTGCCGCCGGCTATCGTCCCAATCGTGAATTTCATTTGCCTCTCTTCCCTGCCAGCAGCAATCATCAAAGTAATAGACCTCAGCATAGCAGTGGTTTTGATAGTTTGAGTGAACCCCAGCGGCCCCAAAGACCCCAGGTGGTGTATGGTGCTCCTGAGCCACGTTTCCGCCAGCAGCCCAGATTCCCTCAACAGCCTCAACAGAATGTTCCACAGAACTCAAATGGCTTTAATGACTTTGCTGAACCCCAACAACCCGAATTCGTGGATCAATCTCAATTCTCTCAAGGCAATAGACAAACTCAAAATAATTTCCATAACTTTGATGAACCACAACAGCCTCAAAACAACCAAAATAATTTCAACAACTTTGCTAGACCCCAACAGCCTCAAAACAATGACAACTCAGGCTTCAACAACTTGGCTGAACCACAACAACGTCCTGAATTACTCTATGGAGCCCCCCAGGAACAACAACCATCTGCTCAAACTGGCTCCGATGTCTTGTCAGAACCCCAACAGCGTCCTGAATACAACTACAATATTCCTTCAGCCCAGCTAAGACAACTTTTGGTGGCCAAATTGCAGCAAGCAGCACGTTTGCAACAACAAGTTGATAACCAAGGCTATAGACAAACACAGGCTCCGTCACAATCTCAAAGACAACAGCAACGACAATTCGCCAACTCTCCCGAAACTTTATATTTAGCACCAACCCAACAGCAAACTCAAATCCAATCACAAGCCCAAGCTGAATCCCAAATTATTAGCCAAAAACCCGCCCGTCTAACCGACAATCGTGAGGACAGAGAAGATGACTCCGATGCCAAGACCTCAGAGACATTAGACATTGAAACCACCAGCAAGAGTGATGAACAAAAAACTGCCAACCAAGCAGCTGCTACTCCGGCCGTAACTGCCGCTGGTCTCTACTATCCAGCAGCAGCCTTTAGCTATGTACAGCCTTTCAGTGCCGCCTATGTTGCCGCCGCCAATTATCAAACTGTACAGCCTGCCTATAACGTGGGTTCACCGTTCTTGCCCCAACAATATGCTTTGGCTGCTGCCGCTCCCGCACAATTGCAAGCTTGGTAATTTGCCAGCGAATAATTTTAGTTCCATAATTTTAAGAGTTTTTCCAACTTCACACACATCTGGCCTTTCATATTCGATATTATTTTTATATGTATGTATGTAGCTTAAAGCCTACATCTTTATAAAATTCATCATTGTTATTTAAATAATAATAATAATAATAAATCCAAAAATAAAACAAATAAAATTATTTTTGTGAAAAATTTATTACTTGTACCAGCACTCAGGGCCCTACTCAGGGACCCCTACTCATGCATGCATTATGTTGCAACTAGGAAAACAGGTGATTAGAGGGAGTAGTGTTTCCGAATATTTAATTTGAATTTTCCTATATTGAAAGTGACAGAAAGTCTATTTCACATACACACAAGACGGCTAAAGAACGAATTTTTCCATGAATGAATGAGCCCTGACTGAAGAACATATATTACGCAGAAAACTAAGGATTTCGTTAACAAGTTCTCTAATTTCAGCTGATCATATTCCCTTGTAATATCGACAGTGAAACACAGTCAACAAACAAACACAGTGAATCAACAAAGTTGAATATCCTACTGTCACCGATAAGCAACTTCACCATCTCTTGTACGCAATCGAGTTTGGTTTACATGGTTGCCTACTGCCTAGCAAGACTTCAAGTGAAATCTTTTGATTTCGTTCCACGGTCGAGTAATTTCAAACACCGGGACATACATGAGAGTTGTATTTCATGTTCGTTCAAATATGGGTGGTGTATATTAAGCAGATCAGATGGAGGGAAGTATTTCCTAAATCGTTTTAAAAAACCAACTCACTTGATCACTTCTTTTGACACTTGAAAAATGTGTTTAATCCAGCGGTCATTACTGATTCGGATTCCTTAATATTTACAACGCTCATAAAAACAGATGAAGATGAACATGATCTGTCGTGCATTTGTGTGTTAACACACAACATTGAGTCTTATGTGCATAAAAGCGCCTCTATTCTCATAGATCTTGTTGGTTAAGTGTATCAAGCATGTTTTGTCTCATTTCCTCAATCACCAAAGAGACTTTTTTCTTGAGTTTGGTCTATAGTTGAATGACTATGAATCAGTGATGCCAACTTTTGAGACTCAAAACGCGTAAACATTTTTGAAAAAAGAGCTAAATGGGAAAAAAATCCATATAAAGCCACATCCAATTTTCTTTTTTACGCGTTTTGAGTGACTAAAATCGGGCTAAATCTAGCCCGAAAAAGGCTAAGTTGGCATCGCTGCTATGAATGGCAAATGTTGCTCTCATCGGCAAACTTGCAAAGTCCCGGATCACACACTGCCACTTTTGCTGCGCAACTTTTGAGTTTGTGGATGAGAGGGGGAAAAAGAGAAAGAGAGGAGACCACTCTTCTTTCCCCTCTCACCAACAAACTCAAAAGTTGCACAGCAAAAGTGGCAGTGTGTGATCCGGGCTTTGCAAGTTTGAGGTAGAAAGTCATTTAGAACAAGTAAGAGATTATATTCGACTGTACCGAATCTTATGTACCCACCAGCAAGTCAACTATTATGGAGATATATAAGAGATTTATGTGCATTTAAGTGATTTCCGAAAGTAGACTATATGGAGGCTACCGTCAAATATGGACCGATCATCATCATATTGAGAGTGACGATTTTTGTAATGGACTATTTGTGTTGAATTGTAACTTAATAGCGGCTTTTTCAAGGGATTTATGCACATTTAAGTGATTTTCGGAACTAGACTACGATCAAATATGGAACGATCATCACGAAATTTGGTACGACGGTTTGAATGTGTATTTTTGGTTATGCTTTTTGAATTTTCACTTGATAGACATTTTTAAAAAAGATGTATGTTCATTTAAGTGATTTTCGGAAGTGGTCTTTGTATGGGGCTATGTCAAATTTATGGACTGATGCAAACAAAATATTGTTTTGAGATTTAACTTTACATGAAACTTATTTTTGCAGAATTTTGTTTTAGATACGGCTTTTCTATAGACATTTATGTACCATAAAGCCATATTCCGGGAAGACATATGTATGGGGGCTATAAGAAATCGTAGACCGATTCCGACCATTTTCAACAGGACTTGTCCTTCTATAATACAAATAAAGTGTGCAAAATTTCATAATATTATCTGCATTATATTTGAAGAAAACAGCAAAAAATATCTGAAAAATATCGGGGTAGTCTGAAACTTTGATTTATAACTCAGATCCACAGATCATGCAAGCGTTGTTCGTTGTCATGTTCATGTTTAAAACAGCAACATGTTACACATTACACAGCTGAGCTGGCAAAAACAGTCTTTGCCAAAAAGAAAGTTGCTAAAAAAAAATCACCCTTTGTATAATATTAGCTTTCGCGCACTTTTAAACCCTGCTCAATTCCAATATACTTTGGGTTCTAAACATTTCTAACATAAAATTCCTGCACATGTCTTTATCAATTCCATAATTTCCGTTTCTAAAGCAGAATTTCTACAGAAAACTGGCAAGACATGTCTGTCATACGAGTGTTGTTTGAGTAAATATCCACACACGGTCTATCAAACAAAATCTAATAATGGCATACAACACATTTTTAACACGAAAAACATTTAAAAAAAAAACACATGTAATTTCCGCCATAAACATTTTATTAAACAATTATTAATAAAATAAAAAAATACAACTGCAACTACTAACAGTAATAGATAAAGAATTTAACACAATCAAATATAAATCTTGGAAAAAAAAAACATTAAACAAAAATCCGCTTGCGTCTACCAACATGTGGTTGCTTGGTTGGTTGGCTGGCTAGAATAAATGGTTGGTTGGTTGGTTGCTTTGAAAACCATATGTTTAGTGACGGCTATAGGTACTATTTACCCTGAAATGTAAGGTACTTTTCAATAGAAAATATGTACGTTGTATAGTTTTATTCATAAATAGACGTACGTACTTGTTTTGCATAATGAATCCGCCACAAATCCATGCCAATTCTAAAGCTAAAGTCACGCTTATGCCACACGACACGACAATCAAGACGGTTGGCTTGGTTGTTTAGTAGAAAAAAAAAACACAACTTGAAAATGAGTTTAATAAAAGAACTAGACGTTGGTGTAGAGGACGCATAATGTAAAGGCAACTTGATACGGACGGGGTATCAAATAGGAGTTTATTTTTTTATTTTATTTCTAGTTTATAATAAAAAAAACAAACCGCCAGAGTTAGTGTTGCAAAATGTCACACGAGTTTGAATTGAATTGAAATAATTTTAAAAAAATGTTGAAAGTTTTAACAAGCTTAGGTTGTCATCTAAGAATTTAGAAAATAAGTAATTTTCCACATTTTCAATTTCAAAACATTTTGTTAAAGTTTTGAAATATTGCAGATTTTCCAGAATTGCCTAAATTTTACAAATAATTTAACAACTTCGAAACGGGTTTTAAAACAAACCGGTTAATATGCTAAACGTCTGTTATCAGACACCAAAAAACTTCTTAAAATAAGTAAGAAAGTATAGTCGGTCAAGCGCAACCATATAATACCCTACACTTAGTATATCTATAAAACAGTTTTTTCAGAAATGAGCTCTATATGGAGCGATCATCAAAAAATTTTGTGTATTTTATACTTTACTAGCGGACCCGGCGAACTTTGCCACGCCCCAATTTTAAGGCTTCAGACAAACTTTAGAATAATAATATAATACAACAGGAATAATTTCACACAAAATTTCGTACAAAAAAAAAAATCAATTTTCTAATTTTCCAACTTTTGCGGAGAGATTTTCCAATTGTCCGCGTTTCGCATTTTTCGCAATTTCCCATGACTTACACCAAGAACTTTCTATTTTTCCATTAAGGAATAATTTCACTCAAAATTTCGTACAAAAAAATCAATTTTCCAATTTTTTTAATTTTCCAACTTTTGCGGAGAGATATTCCAATTTTCCGCGTTTCGCATTTTTCATGATTTACACTAAGAAATTTCTATTTTTTGATTTTGAAAGCCATTAAGGAATAATTTCATACTTTTCCAATTTTCCGAATTTCGCATTTTTCGCAATTTCCCATGACTTACACCAAGAACTCTCTATTTTTCCATTAAGGAATAATTTCACTCAAAATTTCGTACAAAAAAATCAATTTTCCAATTTTTTTAATTTTCCGACTTTTACGAAGAGATTTTCCAATTTTCCGCGTTTCGCATTTTTCATGAATTACACTAAGAAATTTCTATTTTTTGATTTGGAAAGCCATTAAGGAATAATTTCATACTTTTTTCCGACTTTTACGGAGAGATTTTCCAAAATTTTTTTCCGTAAAAAACTTCTCCTCGAAAATACGAACAACTGACAAAATATTTTACAGAAATCGGCCCAGCCGTTCTCATATTATGAATTACTATACATTTTTTAGACCATTTTTATATATTACATATGTATATAGATTTAGATATAAATACTTTTAAAAGTTTTATGAAGGTTAAAGTGAATTACGGAGAGGGTCTTATATACGGAGAGGGTTTTTACTTATTATGGACCGACCATTATAAAATTAGGTATCATCATTTCTGTATATATGAAACTTATTTTTATTGAATTTTATTTAGACACAAACATTTCGAAGAGATTTTTGTTCGTTAAAGTGTTTTTTGGAAGTGGACCTTATATGGGAGCTACGACTAATTATGGGCCGATAATCATTAAGATCTACCATATTATTTGTAAGTAGAGATACTTTTTTCAATGGCCTTGTTTTGCCAGATCACGCGTGAGTCGTGTCATGCTGTCATGTTATTTTATTTACGCCTGAACAACGTTTACAAATCGTTTAACTTTATTACGAAAATTCACGTTATGTGAGGAATGTGTTTCGTGCACTTTGCTTAACTTATGGTCAACATAATCGGCCTACTGAGCATACGATTCGCAACATCATCACCCATTTTGAGACCCAGCATTCATTATTGGATATTTGACCGAATAGACCACGTTCAGCACACTGTGAAGAAAATATAGCGGCCGTAGCTGAGAGTGTACACGAAGATCGTGGAGAGTCGATTCGGCGTTATTGACTATTTGATGTCTGAAATTGAAGCTCGGTGACATTTGGTTTCAGCAAGACGGCGCCACTTCCCACACATCGCATCAATCAATGGATTTATTGAGAGAACACTTTGGTGAACACATATCGTGTGATATCACACCGTTAGACTTTTTCCTGTGGGAATATGTAAAGTCTAAAGTTTATGCGGACCCGCTTCGATTCAGGCCTTGTGTCATTCGCCAGTTACCAGTCTAAATGCTCGAACGAGTCATCGAAAATTGGACTCAACGGATAGACCAAGGTGAATTTAAATACAAGATGACAGCATAGCGCCAGCTGATTATTCATGGTGAAATTGAAAATGTCAAAAAGTTGTTTACAAATAGTCAAAGTTTATATAAAAAAATATGTTTTTGACAGTGACGAAAGTTTTTACACAAACAAAAATGCCTGTTGTTCTTGCCTTGTTGTAATTGTTGTAGCAATGCTGTCACCTTGTATTTAAATTCACCTTGGGATAGACCATCTGCGACGTAGCAACGGCTAACATTTGATAGACATAATCTTCAAAAAATAAATGCCAAAGAATGTTCTTTCAAATGATAATAAACATTTCCCATTAAATTTCAATATTTTGTGTTTTTTTTTTAAGTTGGGAACCTCGAAATGGATCACGCTTTATATACGAGAGCGCTCTGGGTGTTTTTCTGCAGATAAGCCAAAAAGCTTCGCAGTTTGTGTTTGTTAATTATTATTAAAAAAAAAAAAAGTTACTGACACCAAATTTGAAAAAAGAAAAGAAATTTAACATGTGTTCATAAAAGAGATGGAAGTTTCCAAAACACTTAACTTTTTTCTGTTTATACCGCGCTTTCTGTTCTAGGCTAAGAAGTTTCCGAACCGTCCTCGTATCTTCAAAATTGTGACCTGTAGTCTGCGCACAAGCTTTACATGGACAGCCAGCCAGACGGACGGACGGACAACGTTAAATCAGGAAATTATTTTGAGTCGATCGGTATACTTCAATGTTGGATGTTGGACCAATATTCCTGGGTGTTACAAACATCAGCATAAATCCAATATACCCTCCCCACTATGCTGGTGTAGGGTATAACAATGCTAAATATTTCTGGTAAACAACAACGTATCTATACCAACCAATACACTAACACCTACCATCATTATTCCAACAAATATCCTGTTACGCATGTTATTTATTTCATGGCAACTTGTACTAGCGGCTTTTTTCTTCAGACTCAAACCTCTCAGGCTCACAAACGAGTATCTCTCTAAAACATGCAACTAACAGCACATAACTTTGAGAATTTGTAATGCACGACTGAACTTTATTTTAACAACCAACGACTACTACTACTACACTACCTACTGCCGGGAGAAGCCCAGCAAACAGAAATGTTTTAACAACATTCTTTAAAATATATTTGCCACGCCTTTATTTGCTACACAAACACACAGACACATTACCCATGGAAAACCAAAACCATTAGGCCATGGAATGTTTCATGCAACTTAAAATGTAATTTGATTCTGTAGTTTAAATGAACGTATCAGTAAGTTAGCTTTCAGCCAAACAGAAATCGTTATTAAAACGCAACACGAGCTGCAAACAAATCTACGCATCTGTCGAACATCTCAGATAATTTAGAATGCAATTTTGCGTTATGAACGAATGCATTTCAGTTGTGTTGGTTTTTATATTTGCAACGTGTATCTATTACACTTAGCTAGAGTGCTGGATGTAAACGCTGGCTGTTAAAGATTTTTTTTTATAAATTAAATTAAGGGAAGTAGAGCCAAGTTAAAGCTGCAGAAAAGTAGTAGAAAGTAGAAAAGTAGTTGTAACATTTATCTTGCCCTGGACTGCTTGCTCGGTTGCTTTCATAGCTGATGTCTGGTACTTATCCTGCAGCTATGGCTGCATGTTGGGATACTTCTCTTGGCACTGTAGTACGGGCTAGCAAGACACTCAGGCTAATTGGGTTGAGGGGTTGGTTGGACGGGGCTCTGGTTGAGGCTTTCGGCTGGTAAGTTTCTGGGCGACACTCGACCAAGAGATTCGGGCGGTTTGGGATGAGGGGTTAGTTATCCCTTGGCTGTTGCTGAACTCTGCTCTTGTACCTGGCTTATGATTGGTTGCTTCTCTTTTGTTCTGGACGCTGAGTAATTTTTTGACCTTGTGTTGGACCCCAATGTGGCCAATGTTCATTATTGTCTTTTCAGTTGTTCGTATTGTGGCCAAAGTGTCGCTCGTGAAGGCGGCTGTTCAATGTTGTCTATTTTATTGTCTTGTATCCTCTTTGTTATTGTGTGTTGATTGTTAGGGGTTGGATCACCAGTCCTGAACTATTTGGAGTTCAACTGGTAGTAGCAGTTTTTCGGCTACGAGTACTGACCGGAGACTTAATTCTGGTAACACGGAAGTCAGTGGCATTTTAAAACTTTGGTTTCATACTGGCTATTGGTAAAGCCAGTGCCGTGAGCCATAGAACGGTAGGAGTTTAGATAGTATAGAAAATCGGCAATAAAGAGAAACAGCCACTATATGATTGTAGTAATTATCTGAATCGTAACTTAACCATATTATGGTTACCGCAATCATATAAATAATTACAGTGATCATAACATTGTTGAAATACTTGTAAAAATGTTGACATTGCTGTGGTAAACATGTACAACTATATTTTTTCTCTGTGTGCAGCCATAATTTCGGGCAGACATTTTTTAGAAAAAGAGCCACAAGTGTGGGCAAAAATTTAGACATTTTAAAGCATCTTTATGGTTGATTTCTAGACCAGCGGATAAAATATATTCCAGTTTTTGCTTTAGTAATTGCTTTAAAAACCACAACTATAGAAAATGATGCAGTTATTGCAAGTCTTCTAAAATAATCATTACGATGTGAAGGAATATAGTTGAGTATTTCAATGTATGTATTTTGCAATGACCATGTCAACAGCTAAATTATGGAATTTGGGCTTCTGAAAATTCAAAATCAATTGTTTAGAAAACCTGACAGGCAGAATGTGACACTCTATGGTATGCTAAGTGGTCTACAGCACATTTGACAAAATGTGATTAGAAAAATTTGTTAAAACAATTGATATCTGTAGACATGATAGAGTGGATTCAAAAGCTGCATTCTAGCGATATTTTGACATTAAATTGTTCATTTCTCCCATTTCGCTCATTCACAGATGTGTTGCCATATATAACCTAGTTACATTACAGGTACATTATACAGGTGTTCTTCATATTCCTGATATTTCACTATTAAATTTTCTATTAAATTTATTGACCACATAAAATTTATTTATTTAAAATTAAAACAACAATTTGATTTCTTTTTAATTTATGTTCTGTAATCCCATAAAATGAAATTTCATCGTAGCAACACTGCTGGTAAATGAAATCAAAATAATACAAGAGAAGAAGAAATGCCAAATTTGTTGCTTCGTTTTACAAAACCAGCGATTCTAGCAGGAGAAAAGTAGCGTGTGAACTCCCTCATAGTGATGGAGAACTGTCCGATATTGTTATACCCAACATCATTATAATGGGCGAGGGTAAATTGGATTTGTAAAGATGTTAGTAGCGTTAGTCTGACAACCATCTTAAAGTATAACAATCTACTCAGAGTCACTTTCTGACTCATTTTAACAATATGCGTCTATCTGTCCGCCTGGCTTTGTGTGTCCAGGAATATTTAGAGGTAAAGAGCAGTAGCGAGAACCAATTGGGTCAGTTAATTAGCAATTGATCTTATATACAGGATACAAAGGAAAGTTCTTAGGTTGCATAAGAAGTGAGAACAAGCACTTGAGGACTTGAAAGTATTCTTAAGCCAGGGATAAGTTCGCTAGAAAGTTTTTGAAAAATACCAGACCAAACCCGATTAAGTTTTCATAAATCCGATCTACCACAACCACTGTTGCCAACTTTTTTTTACGATTCCCGTCAAATCTTACTCCAAAAACCGCTAGAAACCGCTAAACTTTTATATTTAGCGGGAAAAATTAAAAAAAAACCGCTAAATCATGAAAAATCTATATAATTAATACAAAATAGCATAATTTATGTTTATTTATTGCATGTTTTATTACTTTTAATCCATTTAGTACATGTTTTTATAAATAAATATGTATGTTAAACCAATTTAAGCTGATAATTTTATAGTAATCAATAAAATCATATTTTTCGATTCAGGTATTATCAAAAATATTGACCCAGTCGTTTAAATTTTCGGTATACATTGCCTTGGTTCCTACTTCTTTAAGAACGTGGGTTGGAACTTTATAGTCGAAACTCCTATATTAGGTGATTCGTCGATTAAAATGCTGAATTTTCAATTGGATATATCTTTCCTTAACTCCTTTGTGAAATGAGAGGATAAACCATTCTTAATTAAATAGGTGCATTTGCTTCTATGTAAACGACTTTTGCTGGCATCATCAAAATGAGATTTGCACACATCTGACAAATGATCCACTGAATTATTGGAAGTATGTTGACAAGTGAAAAGAGCCAATGTAACTTCCTGCTCTTTGGCTTTATTAGCAACTTCAGGTGCGAAGTCTAATTTACGCCAACACAAACCTCTTACAGAAGCAGCATTTTTATGTTTTTGGGTTTCCCCGTGATTTATCAAATCACTTAATTTACCTATTAAGGAGCACCGCAGTACTTACAAAGTGCTTTAGTGGGATCGTTTTCATTAATGCCCAACCATACCTTTAGTTTTGGATGGTCCAGCCATTCACGACGAAACTTTTGGGTGTACCTTGGTGCCATAACCTTTTCATTAGAAAAACAATGTTAATTTAATAAATTTAATATTGCTTTATATTGCACTTACTCTGTAATTTGTTGCCGATATAAAATGGGTTGGAAGTAATTTTGTTTGGTTTTTTATTTAAAATAAATTGTTTTCCATTAACCGCTATTCGACTCTCCATCACAATTATATGGTTGTATTTTTATGTACTTTCTTTTTTTTTACCAAATAACACAATATACGAAAGAAAACAACTATTAATACAATGTTGCGTACACAACGAATTCAAAAAATCCGACCCGCTAAATGATTTTGAAAAAAGCTAGGTTTCCCGCTAACCGCTAAATCAAACATTTTCCCGCAGTTGGGACTTAAAAAAAGCTAGGTTTAGCGGGAAAACCGCTAAAATGGCAACAGTGACCACAACTTTAATATAACACCAATTTATGCTACAAGTCTCTCGTTAGACAGCAATTATCACTCAAACTTTTCCCTACAGAAGACTGGGATAATTCCTTAATTTCATTTCATTTATTATACTTAGCCTTCTTCCCCATCTTTGTTATCATGTTGTGACTGTGTGCTAACCATTTTAAGTAAATAATCTGATTTAGAAGATCATCTTGGACGTTTAGGTCTTATGATTAAGTAACCAGCCATTTATAATATAATATTTAAACCAGTTTCAAAGAAAAACATCTTTCTAATATTTTCGTTTTGTAAAAGGAAATATAAAATAGCAACAGTTTATACTATAAATTGAATTGAATTGCATTGCATTAGATTGAATTGAATTGCTCTTGTCTTTGCTTACAATTATACAACTTTCAATTAGTGATCATGAGAGGTATACATTACACTATTACCATAAAGACATATTTGATTAAAACTGCGTTTGCTTTGCAAAGCACAACATTACAGCTAGCTATGCTACTGTGTGTTGTGTGTTTTGGTCATAACTGTCACTTGGACAAAGTGTAATTATTGCTAAGCGACACCCCTTCTTTAGGCTATAAAATTCTATGTTTTAGCTCAATTGTAACTGCTGCATGTTTTAATTACCCCTGTGCCCCCTGCAGCTGGCAACAGACATTTAGTTATTGCATTTTCATTGTATAAATAAGGCTAATAATATAAAGTTGGCTTTAATTAGCTGGACATACATACTAAAACTTTGGTAAGACGGTGCCATATGTGTCAGCAGTTCTCTAGTGGCAAGACACTTAAAATCATTTTAATTGTATGAAGCAAAAAAAAACAACAACAATATTTCTTTTATAGAAATTAGAAAGGTGCAGTGCAATTTCTTAGGAAAATAAAACATATTGATAAGAAATTCCTTAAAGCTTACTAAGAATTTCCTTTAGAAGATTTTCCTTAATCCTCTTTTTTTAAAAAAAATTTAATTAATTTTTAATTTAATAAATTTAGTCGTCTGATTTCAAAAAAAACGTTTTCAAAATTAGTACAATTTAAAGTTTACTGGGTAGGTGGTAAAAGGTTAATGAGTGCCTCAAGACACTCTTTGGATTTTGTTGATTAAAATGTAGTAATTTTGTTGATTTTTATTGCAAATACTTTGCATTAGCTGCAAATAAATGGAAAAAATTAATTATTTGTGATTATGATTATCACAAAAAAAAAAACAATTTTTGTTGTTTCAGCAGCATAAGTGAATTTTGCATTTCGAACAAAAACATTGCGTCTCAGACTTTTTGCAATGCTGGCACCATTTTATCACATTTCCCCTATTTAACCAGAGAGGGTAATAATTAATGCTATCATAGCGTATATCCTTAACTGGGTGAATAGATTTGCTGCCTATTTTTAAATGATTTGCTTGTGGTGAATTTACTAAGGATTGTAGTACTCGATCTAACGCTTGTACAACTGACAGTTTCCTTTTGCTGATATGCGACTAGTCCAGCAGCATTGGCTTAAGCTATGTGTCCACGATCGTCAGATATTACAACGTTGTCATATCTAGCAATGTGCTGGCAATGTACTGACATTGAAAATTTTTTAGCAAAAGGTAAATTGTCAGTTTAGACGACTGTAAGAAAACTAACAATTTCATTTGCACACAATTGTCACACAATGAATTTATCTGTCAACCGAAATTGTTAGTTCAAACGGTTGTCAGATTGTTGTGTGGCATTATCAAATTCGTTTTGCAGCTCTGTGTGTGTGTGTTTAAAAATTTTAAATATTGTCATGGAACAAAAAAGAGCAATTGGAACCATTTTATCTGCTTATGCCCTAATGCATTTAATTCTTTAATTTTCTTCTACTTTTTTCAAAAGTTTTATCAATGCACACTTGTTTGTTTATTTATGTATATACAGAGTTGCATTTAGAAATAATTTCTATGACAATGCTGCCATTGGCAGATGCATAAACTTTGCACATATGACAATGAAAAGTGTTTGACAATTGTTAGATGTCTGACAATATTTTTGTCTTCCAATGTACTGAAAATGCTTTTTCTTATAACGTTCGAAGGCAAAAATTTTAAGTTTTTACGGCTGTTAGACATTTTCTGAACATTTTTCGAACAACGTTGTAATATCTGACGATCGTGGACACATACACTCAAAAAAAAATTGAGTAATCCGTACTTAAATCAATCCGTAGCGGTGTCAGTAGTAGGGTAAGTACGGATTTTCTTATACCGAGTACAAAATACTTGATTCAAGTACGGATTCATCAAGTCAAAAAATCTTAATTTTAGTTCTCCTTAAGAATGGCTGAGATTGAATTAATCCCTAAATAAGCTTGATTCAAGAATTATAAGCTAGATTAAGCACGAATTCGTACTTGATGTAATCCAAAAATGAGACTGATTTAAGTATGTCCGAGTTTGAATTAATCCCAAAATGAGCTTAGTTTAAGAATTTTGAAAAAATTTAAGCTCTAATTCATATATGATGTAATCCTAAATGAGCTAAATGATACGAGATAAATACTTCGGATCTCGGTCGGCTAACTACGGCTACAATATTATGAAGTAAGAACCAAGGCCTCGTCTGGTTATATTTTGTTCGTTCGGAACAGATTATAACTGGATCGGTACTCCTATTCTTACTTGTTTTATTGTGATATTTGTATATATTTTATATTAAAATGTAAAATATGTACAAATTTGTTCCCTAATGACAGCTAAACAATCGGGCTTCCGACCTAATCACAGTTGCATTACTGCGTTGGCTGAAGTATCAGATAATATTCGACAAAACTTAGACGATGGTAATGTCTCGTTCCTTGTTCTTCTGGACCATTCTAAGGCTTTTGACTCCGTCGAATATAATATTCTATGCTCTAAACTCAAAAAACTATTTAATTTCTCCTCCTCCGCTATCTCGTTGCTTAACTCGTATCTTATTGGGCGTGCACAGGTTGTTTTCTCAAACAACTCCATTTCAGAGGTTCTCCCAGTATTAAGAGGTGTACCACAGGGTTCCATCCTGGGTCCTCTGTTATTTTCTTTATATATTAATGACCTCCCTTTGCAGTTATCGCATTGTAATATACATATGTATGCTGATGACGTGCAATTGACACTCGGATTTCCTCTTAATGACTTAACTGAATATGTGGCCAAATTGAATAGCGATCTGTCAAGAATACATTGCTGGGCAACGGCAAATGGGCTTTGTCTCAACCCAAAAAAATCAAAATGTTTGCTAATACAAAAAAGACGTTCTGCACAGATTTGCGAACTCAACATACTTCTGAATAACGTACCTATAGAAATTGTGTCACACTCAAAAAACCTTGGGATAGTTTTCAATGATAGGTTGTCTTGGTCAAATCATGTTAATGCTATTGTAGGTCAAACGTATGCTAAACTACGATCACTCTGGCGAACCCAATATTTTACCCCGCAAAATATAAAAATGCTATTAGCAAAAACGTACATTATGCCCGGTTTACTTTATGGCTGTGAGCTTTTCGCCAGCTGTGATTCCGTAAGTAAGCAAAAGTTAAACGTAGTTTTCAATAATGTAGTTCGATACGTGTATAGTATTAAACGTTTTGATCATGTGTCGAATTTTTCCCGCTCACTTTATGGCGTTTCATTCGAAACCCTTATAAATGTCAGAACACTTGTGCTCCTTCATAAAATTATTTATACTGGTAAGCCTTTCTATCTTTATCAGAAAATTCACTTTAATAGAAGCAACAGGGGAAAGAAAATTGTACCATTAAGGCGCTGCAGTCTTGTTTCCGAGTGGCAATTCTTTATACATGCTGTTCGTCTTTGGAATTTGCTCCCTCATAACATTCAGCTCCTTAGTAATGCAAACGCATTTAAGAAAAATCTTTTTGAACACTTTAAGTGATTTTTAAATTATTTTGTTTAAAAAACTTCCTAACTTTGATTTTTATATGGGTACTTGCACATACAACTTCATGACATTTTTATTTAATTTAATTTTATTTCCATTTTACTACTGTTTTCATCTTTTTATTGATATTTTTTTTTTTTTCTTCTTTCTTAATTTTTTAACCTTTCACATTTTTTATTATGTTCTAATTGTTTCAATCGTAAATTATACTTATTGTAAAATTATTTTTTATTTATTTTCGTACTTTATCTTTTTTATTTGTATTCTAAACTTTAATTCAATTAACTTTAAATTTAACTTTAACTTTAAATCTAAAATTCCTGTACTTTAATTATAAGATTTAATCTTGTTGTACAGGATAAACACATTAAATAAATAAATAAAATAAATAAATAAATAAAATTCAAATATACTATTTGAGAATTATAATAGTGAATTTTAACGTAGGAAGTGTGTGTTTTGTAACAACACGTTTGAGAGAGTAAATTTAATTGTTCCAATTTTTTCTCAAAATATAAGTTTTTTTGTCTTAATTCAAGTAAAAATAAGTCTTAATTTTCTCTTTAAGAGCTATCTTCTTGATTTAAGAGCAAATTTGACTTTAAGTAAGAATTTCTTACTCAATAAATTATAAAAAATGATTTTGAGAGCTTCTGAGAGAGTAAGTTTAACTTCGCTCATTTCTTCTCTGGGATTGATTTAAGATTTTTTTTCTTAATTTAAGTAAAATAAGTCTTAGTTTTCGTTTTAAGATTTATCTTCTTGATTTAAGAACAAATTGGACTTAATTTAAGAGTTTTTTACTTAAATCAAGAACAATATTCTTGTTTTAAGAAAATCTGCGCTTGATTTGTCAAATCAATCCCGATTTTTACTTATTTTAAGTATGAACTAGTAAAAGCGTACTTGAAATTTTCAGGCTAAAACTGAGAAAAATAAACTTAATTTTAGAATGTCATTTTTCTTTCTGTGTAGCTTTACCGAAATTCTGGTAAATCAAGCTAGAAAAAAGTGTAGCAAAACATACAGAATTGAGTTTTCAAATATTTTAGTACATTTATTAGCAACTATTAAATAAGCTGTTGAAATAAAAAAAAACAGTTACATTTGTCATCATTGTCTATTTAGTGATGAGTGCCTTGAGGCATGGTTAGGCATCAGGAAGTTAATACTCATTACTCTGTTTATGACTTTTGTAATGATTAAACACAATAACTTGTCACATTGCTATAGCATTATATTTATGTATGTTAATATATTTCCCTTTTATAAAACACACACTTCTTAAACTCTGCATTGATTTATTTGTTTTGTTATTTCAGTTATTTTTAGCAATTTATTTAATTTTTTTTTATTATTTAACTCAAGTCCTTATGCTTGTCTTGTAATTATTAAAATGCCAGCAGTTATAGTTACAAAAACAAATGTGTATTTTAATGCTTATGCGTGCAAGTGTTTAGAAAATGTATCAGCACCAGCAGCGGTTTTATGTGTCTGGCGTATATGTCACAATCAACCACTATGCCAGCTATTTAAGCAGCGTAATAAATGTGCTCGCATTTACAGCGAAAAACTATTTATAAACTATTCATAGCAATATGCGCAGATATTTTTTATAATGATTAAGAGAACCAAATAAACAATAAAGTGATTTGAGTTATAAAAATACATGCAACTATCTAAAGAGTATCAACGATGTTTGTTAAAAAGATTAATAAAATTTCAAAGAATTTAAAAAAAATATAGATTAACAACCATACCTACAAAATAATACAAAATATGTGTAGAAACAGATTTTCAGCTATGATCTATTATGGACTGATCATCCAAAAATGCCATGACTTCTGTTTATACAAATATTCTTTGTGTTAAATTTTATCTCGATATAAACCCTAATTAAAATTTATAGATCTTAAAGTGATTTCCGAAAGTGATCTTATATGGGAGCGATCATCCAAAAATGTAGTGGCATGAATTCTGTTTATAGGAAACTTATTTGTGTTAATTTTTTTTTGGATATTAACATTATTAAGAGATTTATGGTTGTTAAAGTGATTTTGGGAAGTGGGCCTTAATATAAGAAAATATTTTGGTACGTTTATTAGCAACTGTTAAATAGGCTTTTGGAATAAAGAAAGCAGTTACATTTGTCATCATTGTCACTTTTGTGATGAGTGCCTTGAGGCATGGTTAAGCACTAGAGGGACAGACGGACATCATTAAATGGACTCAGGAAATGATTCTGAGTCGATCGGTATAACACAAGATGCGTATTGGATTTTTGATTATTTTTGGGCGCTGAATCTTAACTAGTAGAGCTGTGTCGTTTATGAACGAACAGGTTATAATGAACGGATCACTTGATTGAACGGAATGATCCGGTCATTTAACTGAACGGTTTTCGTTCAATAGTGTACGGATCAGCTGCTGTTTATCAAAAGACAAGAAGAAAATTACATTCAATAAGGGTTGTATTCATTCGTTCAAAGTGAACGATTGAAGGAATTGAATAAATGAATCAGTCTTGGATAAATGACCGGTCACTGAAATGAACGACCGGGCACAACTAGAGGCAGAACTGGAACAAAACTAGAACAGAACTAGAACAAAACTAGAATATTACTAGAAAACTTTTTTTAGAAACTCAAACTTTTTAGAACTAAAACAGTACTCGGACAGAACTAGAACCTGATCTAGAACCTGAGCTACAACCTGAACTAGAATTTGAACTTGGCCTAGAATCTGAACTACAATCTAAACTAGAACTTTTTTTTTCCATTTAATTTATTTATTGAATCTTCAGAAATGAAATGACAATAAGTTTTCGAATCTTAATACTAAAAGAAAATAATAAGTCCAGCCAGTGCTAGACAAAATATTATGATACTACTAAACTAGAACTGAATAGGAATAATTTCCCAAATATGCTGTAAATTCAGAATGCTTTTTAAATACTTAGTTTTATCTAAGAATCTTAAACAACCCCCCCCCCCTCCCCCCTCCCAAAAAAAAAGATATTCATATACCTACACTGGCGTGCAAAACCGGGTGCATGTTCAATATGATTTTGCTTAAAGTGTGATAAAATGATAAATAACGAAAAAAGTTGTGTCTATTAAATTATCAGAAAAAATATAATATTGTAAGTAATGATGACGTAACAAAAAAAAATTAATAATTTTATTCACAATATTGTGCATTTGAGATTGCAAATATATGCTACCAACTGTGAATAATATTTTTTAATTTATTTTGCACTATTTATTGCAAAATACAAAATTAACAGCTGATTTTATTAATCAAACAAATTCTCAAAAATAAATAAAATAAATATGTCCAATATAAGCTTTTAGGAACAGTTGGAAAAAAACAGGGGGGTTACTCTCTATTGCGATGCGAAAGCAAATTCTATGCAATAAACGTACAAATTGATACTCTTACGCATCGAATTTGCTTTTGCATCGCAATAGAGAGTAACCCCCCAGAAAACAGAAATTATATTAAAATAAGGCAAGTATGAGACGATTACTAATCGATTGGCTTGCATTATTGTTAGTCAGCGCTTTATTTGCAATTAGTTATTGCATACTCAGAGCAAATAAAAACTATTGGTTTTAAGTGTTGCATATAAATTGAAGTGCAACATTTGCATTGCTGTGTATTTTGTTACTGTAGAGCAAAAATATGCTAAAACTTTTTGCAAATGCAATGATGCAATACCATTTGCACAAGATTGTGAATTGCGCTAATATAAAAACATAAAGCAACTCAATTAACTCAGCTTTAAACGTCTGCCAAAATCCATTAAAATGTTTTTCTTAAGTTATGGTCACACATGGAAAATATTTGCTAAAAAAAAAGCGTAACCACTTGTTTTACCAAAAATTTGTTAGACATTGTTTACTCTTACAAGAGTTTTGCAAGAGCAAACAACATGAAATAAAATAAGACTAAATTATTTGTTGTGCCTTGTCATAAATAAATGATTTTTTTTTTTTAATAAATAAACGAGTTCAAATATATTGTATTTAGTCAAATATTTGGCAAGTGTGACTGTACTTTTAAAATTTTATCAATAAACCCTTGTTGTTTAATAACGCTTTTCATACGCCTCGGCATATTTTCAATCAAGTTTTCCCTAAATTCTCTTGGAATATTTTCCCATTTGACCTTAACATGGTTCCAAAGCTGCTCTATACTGGTTGGCGGTCGATTGTGTTGTCCCAATGATCTCTTTAATATAGATGGTTGTGATCTGGACTTTACACAGAGGCCATTTTATCAGCTGAACTAATTTTAAACAATTTTCGCCGTTTGTTTGGAATCTCCGTTTTATTGGAAAATAACTTCGTTTTCAGGATATGCGCTGCGGTTCACAAAATGAAGGTACATAGTAGAGGTCTGCATGTGTGCGATTAAACGACACATGAATTCACACATCAAACTAGCAAGTAGTGTGTTGTGTGTGATTTAAGAATCACACAAAATTTATTGTGTGTAAGAAATAACATATTGTGCGAAGCGTTCAATTCATTATGTGAGTGTTGTGAGAGAAATATTTGATTCAACTGTAAATAACAAATATGCTGTTTTACACGAGTAAATACAATTGTATTTATGCAAATCCAAACTAAAGAAAAAACAAGACTGCTGGGCAACCGAAACACAAAAGCTTAGTAAACGCCCGTATCAAAACAAAGAACGTTAGGAAAATTTATTAAATAGGGGGAACCCCAATTTTAACAAAATAAGAAAGACAACAAACACAGCAAGGAATTGTGTGATTTTTAACTTCACACAGGTTTTTTTGAATTTGAGTTTATCAAGCAATACTCAAAGACGCACACACAATTAGTGTTAGTGTATGTGTTTCACTTTTTCATGAACGGTGTTGTGTTGATCTTTCATTTAAAATGATTGAACGTGAATGACTACCCTGCAGGAAATGTCAATAGTGAAACAGTACTGAATTGCTATTGACACAGTCACCAGTACTAGTGACTTAGTATACCCCAGACAATGCTAATTACTATAGACATTTAACATGTGCGTGTCATTGAAAATCCACTACTGACATAGTTACTATTGACAAGGTAGTTCTTTTGGGACCACATTGTCTACACTTTTGGTACTTTTCTGAAATAGAAAATAAAAATGCATTTTTTTTTTGCTAATTTTTGGAGTTTTATTAAAAAAAAAAAATAAAATACTAAAAAATATTCAATAAAAAATAAATTCGAATACACCCAGAGTCTTTGGCGGGAATCGAACCCGCAACCCTCTGAATGATAGTCTGGCACACTATCGCCTAGTCTATCGGGGCTCACAATTGAAAAATGATAATTGTATAATAATAACCATTGTGATAATGCTGCTGACAATGTCGCAAAACCGTCACCAAAATAGTAGACAAAAGTGGTGACTTGGAGACACTTGTCCCCAGGTTTCCTTCAGGGTAGCTCTCATTTGTTTTACACATTTTAATTGAAAATCAAATACACACACAACACTCATTTGGCTGTCAAATACATTTGTGCAGACCTGTAGTACATAGTCTTCTTTCGTCATAATTCCTTTTATTCTAACAATCGGTTCTAAATGCCACCAAGTGAAACTACTCCAAACCATCAAACTACCTACGCCAGGTTTGACTGTTTTACATGATGTCTTTGAATAGTTGCGTAAGCTCTACTCCAGAAGTGTATTTCTTTCCTTTAGATTGGAATCGTTTAAAATTAGTTTCGTTTGTCCAAAATGCCTCGCTTCCATCTTCTACAGTTTAATGCTGAAGCTTTTTGCAGAACTCAAGAGGCGTTTTTATTTCTTATCTCAGATAGAGCTGGCTTTTTCTTTTCAATTGTTAAAGTGCTGATCTTTCTATCCATTCGCTTACGGTTTTATTTTCAGCATAAGCAGTTTGTTTAGGTGTTGTCGTATCATTATCTTTCATATGACGTATCATTAATCGAGTGTCTGAGTATTTTTATAGTCTGGAATGACGTCCTGTATTCGGCACAGAAGCTACATTTCATTCACATTAACTTCTCCGCAATATCACTGGATAAGGGTTCACTTTTGTCAATGTTCTTTGACAGAACTTCTTTCGTTATTTAGCACGCCAGTGTACATATTGTTCATATTGTTCTCAAGGAAATGGCATACTTTGCTTCTTGCACACATTTCACATTTATTTTTTCTTTTTTTGTGAAAAAGAAAGAATCCCTGGCTTTTTTCAAAACACATTTTTATTTAGTTGTTTTCTTTTAATTTTCCCAGCATTTGCTTACATTTCATTATGTTGAGTTATTTTTGTATGTTATTTTATAAAACTAGCAAACGTAGTTTTTCCAATTCTCCCTTTGCTGGCTTGAGAAAGTCTTACAAAAAAAAAAAACGGTTTATTATCCTTTCATTTTTGTGTTGTTAAGTGCTTGTAGTAGAAGCGAGTTCTAGCAGTTGTCATCTAAGGTTTTTATGCTTTTAAATTTTGTGGCAATTTTAAACTAAAATATTTAATTTTCAATTATTTTAAACTTTTTCTTACAATCATTTCATGTCCACTGCTACGGAAACATAAGCAACTCATGTCGTACATTTTAAACTTTAACCTGTTAATAGGTTTTATTTTACATAAGAGAGATATTATTTTCTTTTTAGATTATTGTTCGAGGTTTTGCTTTATTTTTTGGTTTGGTTAGCAAGAAAAATAAGTTGATTGTCTTACAAGTGAAAATAAAAATTTGCTAAACAGTTTGGGCGGCTGCCAAGAAAACACACAGATCTAAATCATATTACATGTGTAAATGAACATTTACTGGTGTGGCTCACTGTATCAAAACAAGTAGCTAGAAACTAAAGGTACAGTCAGATTAGGCTAATATTTGATGTTTTTCGTCAAATATTTCATTGCTTGTTTTCTACCACAAATACAATTTATAGCAAACAATGAAAAAAAAGGTTTTCGTCAAACAAAATTATTTGCCAACATACAAAATATTTGCTTAGTGTGACCACTTGTTATATACATATGTAAAGGGTGATTTTTTAAAAGCTATAGGAAAGTTTTTCAAAAAAACACATAAAATTCAGAAAAATGCATGAAATCTTTATTTGAATCGATAGTACGGTCCATATAATTTAATGTTTGAAGTTTATTTCATGCAAATGTTGACCTTGACTGCGCCTCCAATGGTGCATCCGCTTAGTCCAATTTTGGCATACTCTTTCCAACATTACGGCCGGTATCTCAGGAATAAATGCTTCAATGTTGTTTACCATTGCGTCAATTGAAGCGGGCTTGTCTGTATAGACATGAGCTTTAACAGAGCCCCACAAAAAATAGTCTAAAGGCATTCAATCGCACGATCTAGGCGGCCAATTGATCGGTTGCGAACGTGCAATAAAATGTTCACCGAACTCGCCTCTCAATAAGTGCATTGTTGCGCGAGCTGTGTGGCATGTGGCACCGTCTTGTTGAAACCACATGTCATGCAAGCCAAGCTCTTGGATTTTGGGCAAAAAAAAAGTTGGATATCATCTCACCATTCACAGTTACGTTACGATTCGCATCATCTTTGAAGAAGTACGGTCCAATGATGCCACCAGCCCATAAACCGCACCAAAAATATGGCAAACAAATGTGTACAGTGTGACCATATTAATTATTTTATCAAATATTTACATAGTCTGACCTTACCGTAAGTCTACTGCTACACATAATGTTGGCCTATTTAGACAAGTCTATGACTTAAACCATAACCTTTGCGAGAACTTATTAATGACTATTATGATTGTCTAAGAATTAAAACTATGCCTAAGCATAAGTAACAACACACAAAATGTAATAGACAAAAGACATACTCGTAGACAATAATTAAACATCTACAATTACCATTTAAAAAAGTTTATTAACTTTTAAAGAAATATGAAATATAAATATTTTAATAGTGAAAAAAAAAGTCCAAAACAACTCCTTTTGCTGAAATTCTTGTGGTTTGTTAATTGTAAATCAACCTGATTACCCAGTGAATCGTTAAATATAAAGACGATTTACTTAAGAAATATGTAATTGTTAACATTGTAAATGTTTGAAATTTATTGCACGTTGATAGTTTATGGTCATAAACAAAAAAGCAACATGTGATAAAATTCCAACATTAACAAGACACGGCCAACAACAACATTAACTACAACTGCTAGAGTACGTACCAACCATCACATAGTAAATACTAGAGTATCAAATATGTATAATAAATTCTTGACGAAAAAACCATCCATCATTGTAAAATGAGCAGTCATCACAATAAAAATAAAAAATCAAAAAGAAGTTGCCTTGATTTTGAAGTATGCCAGCCAAGAAGTTTAATGGAAACTCTAGAAGTTATTGCTGCTCAAACAAGCTGCTTAAAGTAAAGCTGCCCTACACTCAAAGAAATCACTAACAGTAATGGCCGAATTCTCGGTCATTAGTTAACCATTGGTAAACTAAAATACTGACTATTGTTAAACTATTACTTGGTATTCTTATGACAAACTAAGCATTGCGAATAAAGAATCATTAGTTAAGCCTTTGCCATTAGCTAACTAAAGACTGTGAATTTAGCCATTAGAGACAGTAATAATGATCTTGGCGTAGCATTAACTCCAGCACATTTACTAATAAGCGAGTAGGATCTAATGATGAACTTTACAAGAGGTGTCAGCGAATTTGTAACAATTGTTTTCTATTTCACACAAATTTGCACAATTTTTACAACAAATTTGTTTTAGTTTACTCAAAGTTGTGCTAAATTCTTACACATTTTATTTAACTTCCATCTATAAGAAAATAGTTTGAAAATAGTTTTGAGAAAATTTGTTGAAAATTTTTTTTTCCAAATTTCATAAATTTTTAACTTAGGACAAATAAATAAAATTATCAATAAAATAATTTGCACAAATTTGGTTTAGTTTGATTAAAAATGTGCTAAATTCTTACACATTTATCCTACAAGAAAAATACTTTCCACAAATTTGAGCAAATTTGTTGAAATTTTTCTTCAAATTTCATAAATTTTTGTAAATAAAATTATTAATAAAATAATTTGCACAAATTTGTTCAAATTTGCTCAAATATGTGCTTAAAATTCCATCTATAAGAAAATATTTTGCACATATTTGTTTCCAAATTTAACCTACAAGAAAAAAAAGTTTGCACAAATTTTAACAAATTTGTTAAAATTTTTCTTCCAAATTTCATAAATTTTTGACTTAGGACAAATAAATAAAATTATTAATAAAATAATATGCACAAATTTGTTCAAGTTTGCTTAAATATGTGCTAAATTCTTACACATTTCATTTAAATTCCATCTATAAGAAAATATTTTGCACAAATTTGTTCTCAAATTTAACCTACAAGAAAAAAATTTTCACAAATTTTAGCAAATTTGTTAAAAAAAAATTTTGTTTTTTTCTAAATTTGCTAAATTTTTTATATAGGACAAAATTTTGCATGCTTTTGGTTTAAACTCCCTTATTAATAAAATAATTTGCCCAAATTTTTGCTAAATTTAAAGGAGAAGAACAAAATCGCACAAACTTGAGCAATATTAAACAGATTGAACAAAATCAATTTTGAGACAGATATGTATATGATTTGATCATAGATCGTGGCCATTTTCTCAGTTAAACGCATTTTAAAAAAGTTTTTAAGGATTTAAGAAATTTTAACAAATTTGAAAGTAATTTGCACATTTTTTTCAATAAATTTGTTTTAGTTAATTTCATATAATTTGTATATAACAATTTTTTCAATAAATTTGTTTTAATTAATTTCATATAAATTCCGTCTATAAAAAAAATATTTTTATTTCTAAATTTAACCTACGAGAAAAAGAGTTTGCACAAATTTGAGCAAATTTGGTTAAAAAATTGTTTTTTCTAAATTGATAAATTTTTAATATAGGACAAAATTTTGCATGTTTTGGATTTAAAGTCCCACATTAATAAAATAATTTGCACAAATTTGTGTTAAATTTAAAGGAGAAGAAAAAATTTAACAAACTTGAGCAACATCGAACAGAGTGAACAAAATCAATTTTGAGGCAGAAATATGCCTGATCACAAGTCGAGGCGCTTTTCTCATTTAAACGCATATTAATAAAATTTTTAAGGATTTAAGAAATTTCGGGTTTTCATTTGTTTAGAAACTTTTTTGTTTTACAAAATTGCACTTGAATATGTGTAAAGTTTCTTTTGAAAATTACGCTTGAATTTGTGTAAATTCTCTTTAGAAAATTACTCCTGAATTTGTGGAAAGGTACTTTAAAAACTTTGGCCGGAATTTTTGTAATAGAGCTCTAAATTACGCCAGAATTTATGTAAAGTTTCTTTTGCATATTACGCCTGAATTTGCGTAAAGTCTCTTTAGAAAAGTATTCCAAAATTTGTGTAAAGTTTCTTTTAAAAACTACGCCTGAATTTGTGTAAAGATTGTCAAGAATCCTGAATTTGTGTAAAGTTTCCTCAGAAACTTACGATTTGTAGTGATCTCTATAATTCCTTTCAACCTGAGAATACATAAGTTTTCTATGATATTCATAGCTTGTGTTAAATGATAAGTTTTTTAAATCTATTCAAAAGCTATGGAAAAGCTATGCTGCTAAAATCCAGCAAGCGTTTTTCAACTTGTTACAATTAACAGCAATAAACACGTAGTAAAAATTCCACAACCCCTTTACCACAGCATCAATAACTAGTTAATGTCTTAATCTTAACATCAAAGCGAACGAAAAACAAAAAAAAAATAAAATCTCATTAAAACTTTTCAAATGAAACCATAAAAGACCAGAAGAAAACATCACCATTGAAATAGGATTTTCATTACCATAATTTCTTTTGCCGAAAAAAAACCTCAACTCACATGTACCACGATCGCTATCTATGAAATGAACTTTTTGTGTAAATTCCTTAAAAGCCAAATACAGTAATAAAGATAATGACAGCGATAACAATAATGATACATACCTACCGACAGATCTGCACAAAAGATAATGAAGATCATGGCATATTTATCGCAACCAATTGTCAATGATGATGATCATCATGGTCATCATTATAGTGATCTAACAATTTTTTATGCACTTTTAGTCATTTGCTTAGTTCCTCAAACAGTTCAGTCTGTCATTTAGTTACTAGTTAGTTAGTTACAAAGTATCGCTTGGATTTTTGTTTTTCAAATAAGCCATGACCAAAATGGCTAACACACCGTTTATGGTAATAAATGAAATTAGACCCCAAAGGCATATGAACAAGTACAATTGTCGTACCTAATGCATTCGCTTGATCATACGGACAAGAGACAGAGAGAGAGAGAGAAGTTTTAGAAATCTTTCATGAATTTATGAAATTGTAGTTGAAGTCTACTTACTACTGTTCAAACAGGCTGAGGATCGTTTAACATTTGTTTAAATTTAGCCAGTTATCTGGCAAATTTTCTTGCGTAAATTTCTAAATATCGAACGAAATTTTCTTAAGCAACTTTACACAAATTCAGGCGTAATTTTCAAAATAAATTTTACACAAATTCTGGAGTAATTTTCTAAAGAGGCTTTACACAAATTCAAGCTTAAGTTTCTAAATAAAATTTATACAAATTCAGGCGTAATTTTCAAAAGAAACTTTACACAAATTCAGGTTTAAGTTTCTAAATAAAATTTACACAAATTCAAGCGTAATTTTTAAAAGAAACTTTATACAATTTTAGGAGTAATTTTTAAAAGAATCTTTACACAAGTTCAGGCGTATTTTTAAAAAAAAATTTACTCAAATTTTGGAGTAATTTTCTAAAGAAACTTTACACAAATTCAGGCGTAATTTTCAAAAAAAAAAACTCTACACATATTCAGGCTTAAGTTTCTAAATAAAATTTACACAAATTCAGGCGTAATTTTTAAAAGAAACTTTACACCAAATCAGGCGTAATATTCAAATAAAACTTTACACAAATTCAGGAGTAATTTTCTAAAGAGACTTTACATAAATTCCGGCTTAAGTATCTAAAGAAACTTTACACAAAATCAGGCTTAATTTTCTAAAGAGACTTTACACAAATTCAGGAGTAATTTTCTAAAGAGACTTTACATAAATTCCGGCTTAAGTATCTAAAGAAACTTTACACATATTCAGGCGTAATTTTCAAAAGAAACTTTACACAAAATCATGCTTACTTTTCTAAAGAGACTTTACACAATTTTTGGAGTAATTTTAAAAAGAAACTTTACTCAAATTCAGGAGTAATTTTCTAAGCAGAATTTTCACAACTTGGAGTAAAATTTTTAGAAGAAACTTTTCACAACTTGGAGTAAAATTGTCTAAAGAAACTTTTTGCACAAATTCAGTAGAATTTTTTTAAAGAAACTTTTTGCGCAAATTCAAGACAATTTTTCTAAAGAAACTTTTTGCGCAAATTCAAAAGAATTTTTTAAGAAACTTTTTGCACAAATTCAGTAGAATTTTTTTAAAGAAACTTTTTGCGCAAATTCAGGAGAATTTTTCTAAAGAAACTTTTTACACAAATTCAGGAGAATTTTATAAACTTTTTGCACAAATTCACGAGAATATTTCAAAAGAAACTTTTTGCACAAATTCAGAAGAATTTTTCTAAAAAAAACTTTTTGCGCAAATTCAGGAGAATTTTTCTAAAGAAACTTTTTGCACAAATTCAAAAGAATTTTTCTAAAGAAACTTTTGCACAACTTGGACTAAAATTGTCTAAAGAAACTTTTTGCTCAAATTTAGGAAAATTTTCTAAAGAAGCTTTTTGCACAAATTCAAAAGAATTTTTCTAAAGAAACTTTTTGCACAAATTCAGGAGAAATTTATAAGGAAACTTTTTGCACAAATTCAAAAGAATTTTTCTAAAGAAACTTTTTCCACAAATTCAGGAGAATTTTTGCACAAATTTGAGCAATATGGATTTCTGTCATTTATATTTAAAATGTCTGTATTTTGTCCCTTTTAACTAGTTCATCCCCTGTTTTCTTAAAATTTTGAGAGAGAAAAAAATCTTTTGACAAAAAAAATGTCCACGATAAAGTGCATTAGTTATGGTTGATGCCACAAACAAACATATAATGTTGCACTAACATGGTATGACAAGATGAACGCAAAAGATGCCTGTAGAAAAACAACTCTTTAAATATTTTGGAGACTTGAAACTGCAGTCTGCAGGCCTGAAAATAATTTTAAAGTTACGCATTCTGTGACTACTGCCCATTTTGGCAGTATTTGGCCGCAAAAACAAAATTATTAATGAGGCATTAGTTTTAACTGAAAGGTAGGGGCTAAATTTGCATAATGAGATGAGCTAGTTTGTTTAAGGAAAACTGCAGTGATTGATTTGAGGCTTTAAGTCATGGAAAGCCAGACAAAAACTGTTTTAGTTTAGTTTAAACAAAACAAGTCATTAAAAGAAAATCAAGTTAAATAGCTGAATTTTAAACAGATAATCAATTGCTAATTTCCATAACATAAAACTGTTAATAAAAAAAGGTTGTCTTGCTGACATTAATATTTTTTCCTTTAAAACCAAAGAAAAACGAAAACTATTTTTTATGTTTTGCACTTAAAGCATCATGTTTCAGTTTGTCAGCGCATGTTGCAAATATTTTATTAATCGTTGCAATTAGTAGCTTCCGTGTTAAGTGTGGCTGGCTGTTGTATAGTTTTCTGAACATTTCTGGTAAATTGAAATTAAACGTCTTTTGCAGCACAATAAACTGGCAAACTTCAAATGCCTAAGGCCAACCAGGGCCACATATTCTAACATATGTATGTACATACATACATACATATGTACTCGTATGTATGTATGTTTTGTTACACAGGAGTTGTGTTTTACAGCTAAACTGATCATGAAATGTTTGGATTTTCTTTGCTAGGTTTTATAACGATAGATGAGTATGCCACCTCTACTAAGGAGTGCTTGCCGCCTTTATTGTTGGATCAGTTTTTAATTAAGCCTGTCTTTTATATAGAGTTTTAATTTAGTTGAAAGAGTACTTACATTTGTTAATAAAATGCCGCTTTAGATGAATTTGTTAATTTTATGAGTTTGTTAAGCCGTTGTTTGCTGTTTTCAGGAACATCTTTCAGAGGTTTTCTGTTATTATTCTTTATTATTTGTTAAAAAAAAGTCTTGCTTTTCGTTTTAATCAAATGTTTTTCCATGGTTTGTGAGTTACTCCCCTTTAGAAGTTATTTATTGTGCGATGATTTCAGTTGGCTAGCAAAACAATTGTATTTGTTGAACGTTTATGATTATGGTGTTTGGCACAAGCTGCAAATTATTGCAAAATAATATTAATAACGACATAAATACTTTTAAATTCAATTTACATTTTTTATAAAAATCTAATTAGTTGCTCTGTCTTGTCGATTTTTTAAAAGCAACCTTAGTTCTACAAAATGTTTTTACTTAAAATTACATCAGACAATTGATTAATTAAAAAGTTATTTTTACAATACTTATCATATTTTTTTTATCTTGTGTTATAATTCCCAAACAGTTTATGTGAATTTTAATAATAAAAAATATAAGATAACTAGCTAAAACCCGGTGTGCTTCGCTACCCGTATCGTAATGAAATAAGAAGTTTAGAGTTAAATAAATATAATTATTAAGTTATTAAAACCTACAGTTTTTTTTTTAAATTAAATCTTATCATATTCACCTATGTTCTATATTCCACTACGAAGTGAAACTGAATTCGTTTTCAATTCCACATAGACAATTTCACGGCGTTCTAGAAAACGAGTGAAACTTTTAGTGTACGATGAACCAAACTAAAAGTGATATTTACTTTTCCAATCATTTTCACAAAATTAAGAACACAAACTTAATGGAAATTTCACTTTCACTTCATTTTACAAATGTAGAACCCAGGTGATTATCTTATTATGATTTACAATATACAAACAAACAAACACACATTCACTTTTATATATAGATAATGGTTTCAAATGTATAAAAATTTTAACATTTACTTAATATTGTTGCTAGTCAGCGCATTGGTGTCCTAAATATTAATATTGATAGCTGATATAGCTTTCCCTATATATAATTTGTCATCATATCTATGGGAGGTGCCACGCCCACTATTGATAGTCCGCCAATTCTTGTCCTAAATATTAATATTGATGATAGAATAACCGTACCATATATTTTATTATATACCATATATTTGATTTTTTTTTAATTATCATCATATGGGAGGTGCCACGCCCCTGTAGCTGCTACTCCCATTTTTTCCGCAAATATTTAAAGAAACAATGGAATTGCTCATGCAAAATTTGAGTACTATAGCTATTATAGTTTCCTAAGTATTTGATTTTTAAAATTAACTTAAAATTTCAGACATACAGAAATATACTGTGAAAATTTCAAGCAAATCGGTTCAGCCGTTTAGCCGTCTATAGATCCCAAACTAATAATAATAAACATACATACATACATACAGACACACAATCACTTTTATATATATAGATATCAAAATCGAAGTACCGATCTAAGGTAGTTATACTTTGTGATCGAGTAAAGAAGGATTCACCCATTCGTTGTGAACAAAATTTAGTGGATTTAGATACGTCTCTCTTTTTTTTAAAGAGAGAAAATATTTTTACGAACAACTAAAGCTAGATTTACACGATTGAAAATTTCTTCAAAATTGCTCTTCAAAATGATTCAAACTCGTGTAAACAGCAAAAATTCTTCAAAATTTATCTTTTTAATAGTTATTAAATAACTACATATTGAAGAAATTTTCAATCGTGTAAATCTAGCTTTAGTTGTTCGTAAAAAATATTTTCTCTCTTTTAACTCTCAGCTTGAATTGCTTGAATTTTATATTTTGTCTGGACAAAAATGAACTGAGTTCCCAGTAAGCTACATTTCTAGCACTTTAGCTAAAATTTAAATTATTCATTTCATTTATTTATGTATAAAAAATTTTGTAAATTATTTTTGAAAACTATCGTTTATTTTTTTAACATTGAATTTTAATAGGAAAAATGTGAAAAGGGAACAAATTTCATGGGTATTTTTATTCACGAAAGGACTGAATATTTAAAAATAATTTAATATTTGTTTTTTGACACTTAAAAACCAAAGCAAAATAATTCAATGACCGCAGTATTAACACTTGTTAAACTAATCAATTTTGTTTACATGTAACAGCTTTGATTTTATAGACAAATCGTTCGAAATGGATAAATCGTGTTGCAAAACAACTTTCGGTAAAAAAAATTTTTCTCCGGACAAAACTATTGTTTGGGAAAAATGGGTGAATCCACCTTAACAAAGCATAACCAGACGAACCCTATGTTCTTACTTCTTACTAATACCGTAGTCGAAACCAATAGTCAGCCGACCTAGAGCCAATGAATTTATCTTGTCGAATTACATTCGTAGCTTATAATAGAAATATGAAATCATTAACCGACCGACAGCCGAAGCATTTATCTCGTAGATTTGTATTCCTTAGTTATACGCCCGAGAGCCAAAGCATTTAGATCGTCGGATTGTAGTCTTAATTAGCCGGCGAGAGCCGAAGTATTTATCTCGTTGGATTACATTCGTAACTAAGTAGTCATTAGCCGACGAAAGCTGAAGAATTTATCTCATCGGATTGCACTCAAAACTGGTCGGATTGTAGTCTTAGTTAGCCAATGAGTACTAAAGCATTTAACTCAGCAGATTTCATACGTTTAGTAAATGTTGTAAAGCAGTCAACAATTTAATAAATGGGTCTTTAGTCGCGGAAGCAGTTAAATTTAGCACGTATGGTTGTCCAAAATCATTGAATGCAAGGAAGGAAAGACTAATGCTCATGGAAAATCGCTCAAACCTATATTTATCCCGACCAGAGTTTAACGACCAACTAAGAATAACATTATCAGCCCAATCGTGAATAAAAATTCCGCGGGAGTTTTTCCCCTTTTTATTTTTTTAACATTGAATTTGAATAGGAAAAATGAGAAAAGGGAAAAAACTCCCGCGGAATTTTTATTCATGATTGGGCTGTATATACCAATGTAAACATCGACAAAAATCCACAGGATACTGAGAGGCATAAATATATGCGGTCACCTGACAAGGTAAAAAGTTCAAGTTCCAGGTACAGGTCAGTTCTAGTTTAGGTTGTAGTTCAAAATTTAGTTCAAGTTCAGGGGGGTTACTCCGTATTTCGATTCGAAAAGAAAATCATTCGAATTTGTATACTTTTTACATTGTATTTCGAAAGCTTTTGCTTTCGAATCGAAATACGGAGTAACCCCCCTGGTTCTAGTTCCGTTCTGGTTTAGGTTCAAATTCAGGTTGTATTTCAGTTTCTAGTTCTGATTCTAGTTGACTTCTAGTTCTGGTTCTACTTCAGTTTCTATTTCAGTTTATGGTTCAGTTTCTAATTCTAACCGCGCTCGTGCGGAAAAAATATTGCTGGCACAACTGAGCTCGGGATAAAGCAACATATTTAGTATCTACTCTGATCCCGTACAGCTTGATAAGCCCCACAATTTCAAGCGCCCAAAACAACCCCATGTAACTTTATTCAAAGGAATTATGGGTTAACTAAGGAGTAGTAGAAAGATTGTTTAGCCTCAAGCTAAATGCAGACGGTTAGAAAATTGTACAGTTTTAGCTATTATGTACACAACAGCAATAAAGATTTTTTTAAATAATGTAAACTCAGCCTTTCAAGAACATCAGTCAAAGTACCGGCAGTCGATATCGCATGTAGAAACATTATGTTACAAAGGCAACAAACTGGTGATAAGCGGTTGCATGAACTTTAATATTCGTAAAGGATCATGTTTAGTGCCAAAACAAGCCGATGAAAAAATCCATCTACACTATACATATCTATCAGTGTCATGCAAATATTAACCGTGCCATCATGTAGCGATTTTTATCCTTGATAGAGCAGAACAATTACTTAGGTATTGTTCAAGCATCTCCTACTCGTCCTTATCATAACAACTGGATTGTTTGTTTTGGTGCTATATTAAAGTTAGAGACTGTAGCAGTCAATTGTATCAATCACAACCTTAGAACTCAAAAATTGTGACGTGATTAAATACATTCTTTATATCGTAAATTTTTTAATTTTTACATTGTTAATATCGTAAATTATTGCAGTATTTTTAGTATAACGTAAAACTATTGAAAATTTTGTATTGAGCTGTCATTCTGTATTCAATTTTTTTTAATATTCAGGGGTGTCATAGAAACCAATATACTAGAAATATCTCGATATTTATTGAACGTGTAGCAGTGCCCTATGACACCAAAGCATTTTTTCTTGTCGGTTTTAAAACCAATTCTGACAATATTGGTTTCTATGACACTGATTTTCTTACGTTTTGAATTAAGAAGAATTTTCTTGTGACAGCATGCTTTAAAAAACATACGCCTAGCATCTATATGCCACTATGAAGTGAAATTGAAATCGTTTTTAATTCACCATAGACAATTCCAGGGAGTTCTAGAAAACCAGTGAAACTTTTATACTACGACGAACCAAACTGGGAATTATACAGCTGGGTTCTGTATTTGTAAAAAGAAGTGGAAATGAAAATTTTCATTCACCCCTATCGCGAATAAAAATTCCACATGAAATTTGTTCCCTTTTCACATTTTTCCTATTAAAATTCAATGTTAAACAAATAAAAGGGCACAAATTTCATGTAGAATTTTTATTCACGTTGGGGTGATTAAGTTTGTGTTTTAAATTTTTTTTTGTGAAAATGATTTGAAAAGCAAAATAGCAATTTCGGTTTCGTTCATGGTAGAATAAAAGTTTCACACATTTTCTAGAACGCCTTGGAATTGTATATGAGGAATTAAATTTAGAATTTAGAACACAAGCTTAATGAAAATTTCACTTTCACTTCATTTTACAACTGTAGAACCCAGCTGATATCTATCTATTTTCTATACAACTCAGTTATTATGTTAAAGCTTTAATTTGTCAGTTTCATTTTATTTATAATCCATAATTTGCTAAATTTATTAATAAAGGTTTCATGTATAATGTAAAACCAGCAGAAAACTCAAAACAATAATCTATTATTGGTTCGAATTATTCATTCCGTTTCGCGTTTGCGAAAAGAAATTTTTTGTGCGGAAGCATAATTTGAAATTATTCATTCCGTTGCTGTGGTATGTTTCCTTATTGCGGTATCATTTCTACACAGTCAAGGTGGATTCACCCATTCGTTCTGAACAAAATATTTGTTCGGACAAAGTTTTTTTCATATGAATATTTTCTCTCTCTTAAAAAGAGAAATATCAGGCTTCATAAGAAAAAACTTTGTCCAAACAAATATTTCGTTTAGAACGAATGGGTGAATTCACCTTCAGTATTGCAGCATGCAGCAAATTTGATAAATTACATCGATATTTCTTTCCGCTTAGTTTTCCTTTAAGTGCGGAATCAATAATAACAACCATTATGCGTTAAAATTTAAACAACAAAATTTACCTTTCAGTCTTGACTTTATTTACAAAAAGAATCTTGATTATCTTGCTTCTATTCCCTGTTATTGCTTAACGTTGCTTATCCCGATTACCTTCCCATACAAAAGTTTGGTAAACAATTTTCGGTTGTTCACCGGCTGCAGACACATCCTCATTAAAATAGGCAAAGACACACAACTTATTTACCGTCACCGATAAACGTACTTTGGTGACCAAATCTAAAGGTTTAATTTTCGAACTCTTTAATAAAATAACAATATGTGAAGCATGATAGAGTAGAGGATCACCCGGGTAGACCAGGAAGTCGGCTCCAAAGGCATCACCACATGTCACATATTTGCCTTTTAGCCAGTAGTCACGAAACACCAAGTATTTAAGGGAGTGTTCGGGTTTGGAAAAGTCAACCAGTTGGCCAGCTAAAATTAAGATAATTATGATAATTTAAAACATTTGTTTGTTTACATTATACTTACTGTGTGCTTCCGCATGAGCACAGGGTATGTCCAGTAAAGCATTTTTTGAATCAAACTTAAGACTGTTGCGTATTTCTTGCAGAATTTCAGAGCGGTTTAGTTTTAAATCTGGCAAATTAAGCAAAATTAATATTAAAAGAAAATATGTAATAATAAATTTAACATTTTGAAAAGACTGACAAAAGCTGAGTTTCCTTACTAAGTTTTATCTCTAAATTGCCAGTTACTTTATTGCTGTTCAAGTGAAAATTTAAAGAATTTGTTTGAAATAGACAAAAATTTCATATTATAAAAACAGTTTCATGGTGTAAATATACAATACAGAAACAACAGGCATTTTGTTTGTGTAAAATAATCTACTACTGTCAAAAACACTTGAAAAAGTAAATTGTAAAAAATTGTTATACCCTGGACAGTTTTGAAGTGGAAACGATGTTCTATAAATTCTACTTAAAAGCTGCAATTCTTTTAAGTACCGTCGATAGTATAGTCTCATCTAACTCCATATTTAATTAAAATTGTTCCAGAACTTGCAAGTTTTACAGATGAAGAAACTTATAATTAAAATTTCAATACATTTTCTGATAAATTCAAAATAAATTCTCACTAAAATCGGATGCATATTTCATAAAAGTTGCAATTTTATTGGCTTTCCTTCAGTTCGTGCAAATTTTGAGGTTCAGTTTTTAATTAAAATTCTAGTTCAGAATCTAATTCAGATTCTAGTTTTGTTCTAGTTCAGCTCCTAGTTCAGTTCAGTTTCTCGTTCAGGTCGTAATTCAGTTTCTGGTTAAGGTTCTTTTTCATGATCTAGTGCAGTTTTAGTTCAGTTCTACTTTAGATCCTAATTCTGTTTCTTGTTCAGGATCTTCAGTTCATTTCTAGTTCATAATTTAGTTCAGTTCTATTTCAGCTCCTAATTCAGTTCAGTTTCTAGTTCATTTTCTAGTGCAGTTGTAGTTCAGTTACTTGTTCAGGTTCCAATTCAGTTTCTAGTACAGAAAATAAATTCTAACAAAAACCTAAAAATCTAACTGGCACTTAACTAGATTCTTTATATTTGATTAGTTTTTTTAAACAACTTTAACTAAAAATTTTCTCTTACAAATACAAATGAAGTGTCTAAATTAGCCTTGTCTTTACTTTAGATATTCCATAATTTTTACCTTTTTCTGGAACACCTTGCTTTAGTAATTTTTTCCTTTTGCCCGCCATAATTTTCTCTATATTTCTCTCAGATTCCTTTAATTTTTCGTCCTTTAAATTGTCCGCTTGTTCATTAATTCTTACATCAAACTTTTCTTTATATACAGCCAGCTCACTAGCACTCCATTCCCTTAAAAGTTCCCGTTTCTTCGAAACCAATACAGCTATATTTTGCTCCAGTAAAAGTCTAGTTTCTAAAGGAGTTAATTCCACCGGCATAGCTAAAATTTGTACAATTTAAAAGATTTTTTTAGTAAATATATGTATTTTATTAGCTTAACAACTTACTGCAGTCATTGGCCGACCAGCCACGGGTGGTACAAGTGCCTACCAAAGCTCCCACTATGTGGTGTTGCTTTCTGAGTGTCATATAATCTGTTTAAACATTGGATTTTGATGAAATTTTTTCTAAATTTCAATTGTTTATGTTAAATACTTACCCTGCACTTCAAAAACATAGCCGGTGCCATTTAATAAAGTTAAAATAATTTTATTTTCCTGAATGGCGGCTTTTTCTTCGCATTTTGTGCCCATTCTCAGCATTTTTGTTTTCAATAAAATGGAGGGAACAGCTGTTTAAGAAGCAATTGTATTTACAAGGCTTCTCAAACTATTTTCAAAATCACAGCTGAGCTTCAACATATATTAGTTGGTATTACTTGTGTTACCCTGCATTATCTCTAAAAGAGAAAACACTTAACGCAAGTCTGTGCTAATTAATTTGGGTAAGAATTATTAGAGTCTTGTCTTTACTAAAATGTTTAGGGGTATTGCCAGCGTTGTCAACTTGGTGCGTTTCGCACATTTGGAAATTTCAAAGTTGACAACGCTGGTCATCTCTAACAAATAATAATTCCCATATTCTTTTTTTTTTAAAGTTCATTATATATACAACGAACCCGGTTTTCTTCTAAGAATTCGTCACAGCAACCACCAAACAACGACGGTGATGATGGTGAGTGTAGAAAGAGAAAGAAGAGAGAGAGGAGAAGAAAGAGAAAGAAAAAGAAGAAAGAGGAAGAAAGAAGAAAGAGAAGAAACAAAAGGTGTGGGGGGGTGTGTGTGTGTTTAGAAAAAAATCTTTTTTTGCTCGAATTTAAAAAATGTGGTGAAAATATCGTGGTGAGTATAAAAATCGTGGTGAGTAAAAATTGTGGTGAGTAAAAATAGTGGTGAGTATAAAAAATCGTGGTGAGTTTTTAGAAATTCACCACAAATACCGTTATTCCAAAAATTTCAAGGTCATTGAAAATTTGTCATCCTAAAAGTAGGCAATGTGCTTTTTTATGAAAATTTGTCATCCTAAAAGTAGGCAATGTGCTTTTTTTATGAAAAATTTTCATCCTAAAAGTAGGCAATGTGCTTTTTTTAAAGAAAATTTCTACAGCATAAATTAAGGATGTCAATAACTATTTGAGTCAGCCTGTAGCCAAAAAATCAAACAAGGTGATCCAATGTAATATTCAGCCTTATTATGAGTGTCGTTTTTTTTACGACAACGACTCTTTCGTAATAGATTAAAGAAAATTTGTTTCTTTAATCTATTAATAAACGTTTTGAAATTTCAAAGTTGACAACGCTGGGTATTGATTGCCGTAGTCAAAATAAACGTTTTTTAAGAGCTTTTGAATAAAATTTCATTCAAAAAGGAACCCTGCAACTGCTGAAAAATAATATATATTTAATAAATAAAAACACTATATATAAACTCTTTAATTTAGCGACTGCTATTTTTTTTTCATTCTCTTGTTTTATTAATAAATATGATTCGTGCTTTAAGCCGGAAGTTTTTTTAAACAGTTACTGAGAAAATTCACAAAAAATTTCAGAAAAACCTAAAACGACGGTGGCTGAATCTTAGCTTTAGAGCACATTAACATTTAAAAGCTTTTGCTAAATAAAACCTGGATTTACTTAAAACATGAACTGAAATGAAAATGAAAGTTGTAGCTAAAAATTTCAAATAAATTTTAACAGAGAGCAAATTTAAATGATGTACCATAAATTTTAAACGTGTTTTTACTTAAAATTTAAAAAGATTAAAATTAAAAAGAGGGAGGTAGTTAAATTTATTTAAAATAATACAGTAAAATCCGAAGTGAACACTATAAAGCGAGCTATCAAAACAAAGCTTTTAATACCGAAAGATATATTAGAATTTGATTATGTATTTTGAAAACTACATTTGTTCTCTAAAAAAAACCTTCATCTTTCAATATTTATTTCAATAAATTATTTAATTTTTAAAGCTTTTACTGTTTAAAGCTAAAATCTCATATTCAAACATTTGTAAATTCATAAACTTTTTTAAATTTTTTTTTTTAACAAAATTTTGTTTCCAAACAACAAACTAAACAAAAAATCAGCTAAAATCAAACATATGCAGTTGAAAATAAAAGCTATAATAAAGCACAAACACACAAATGGATGTATCTCACTATGGGATGGCATTTAAGAGATACAAATATTTATAAGTCTACATATGGCAGAGGTAACTAGTACAAAAAAAAACATAAAACCGATATTGACAGCAATGGATTGATGTATCCAGGCCAAGAGCGACTATGTAGATGCCCTATACTTAATGTTTAAACAATATTTGTATAAAATAATTAAAAAATGAGGACATTTACATAACTGAATGATTGATAAAACTAAAAGGAGCGATTTTTTTTTCTTGGACCAGTACTCACGGGACAACCCCTACTTATGCAATGCTTTATTTTGGAACTAGGAAAATAGGTCCAATTTCTTACACTGTAGCTTACTGTGCATTAAAATTAGGCAGGTATTGCAAAAAACTTCCAATTGAAGTTCCCAGTTTTAAACTGATTGCAGGATATTATTATTAATAAATCGAAAACACATGCCATATTTTGTCACTTTTTCAAACACCCTTGAGTTGCATGGTGAGCACTGTAGATCACCCTGTATTTCAATTTGGAAGCTGTGAAATTGTGATTTAATTCAGCTCTGGGTGGGGAAAGAACTCGCACGTTATTGCCATTATCCCTTAAGGGTAATCAGGCCGTCCTTTGTTTCGCCACCTTCGAGAGTCTTGCGACTAACTGGCATTGGTTAATGTTTGGCGTCGTATAACTTTAGCGCGTTACGGTTTCTCGAAGCTTACATTGACCACATGCTATCGTTTTTTTTTAGTTTCGTGATGGAGTACCAAACAAAACTCTTTTTGGATCTTGATGCAGACCAATATAACTCAGGAGTTGAGTTCGGGAAGTCCTGTTTCTTATCTGGACGAGTCTCCTTTAGGCATAAGCCATCTATAGATGATGGCGTTATGAAATAAATCTTCATCTTAACCCTTATGTGACTGACAAGGTACACGGTTACCTTTTAGGCTTTGAAATTAATTTTTTTTTGTAGAAATTGGCAACCATCGTACTTAAAACTTCTTGAGATTTGCCAAATTTTGATATATTATTGTATTTACACGTTTGTAACATTTCAAATTTTGTTGCAAAATGTAACCGGGTATCGTACAAAACAAGGAGTATTTTTTGTCAATCACATAATCACATAAGGGCTAAGGAAGAAACTTTAAAATTCAAACAAACAAACAACGAGTTACTCCTTCTTAATTGGTGTCCCAAATATCAAACTGATTGGAGCCATATTTGTTAATTTTTCAACAGACTCTTGAGTTGCTTATCTTTGGCACACTGTAACTAACACTGTATTAGCAATTGACACGTCTGTTTTTGTTATTTTAAAAATAAAACTCTTTCTTAATTGATGTGACAATAAAAACCTTTTAAAGTTCGAATTTATCAAAAATCTTTTTCAATATTTTGATTTTTCGTTACCAATTAAAAGTTTAACTTTGGCACTCTGTAGTTTTCCCAGTTTTAAAATTTTAATGGTGTCTATATTAAATTTAAAAAGATTTTACTCATTTTTAATGAATCAGTCAAGTTTCAAACTGATTGAAGCTGACATCTTCCATATTTATTAATTTTGCAAAACCCCCTTAACGTGGACAACTTTAACATACTGGAGGAGGGCAAGCGCGTTATAAATAAAAAAAAGTTAAGTTGATTTGGAAACTTGCATCTGTGCTATGAACACATGTTGTTAAATTTCATTTCCATCTGCCAACTCCTTCATATAGAAACAGGTGTTAAAAAAAACGCATTCGAAATTTTTTTTACAATGGAAAAATTAGAAGTTCATATGCAACAGTAAAAAATTGGTGAAAATTGTAGCCAAAGTACATGATATAATATTAAATGATCGAAGACTAAAAGTGAATGGGCATCTCAAATGATCAAGTCCATTCAGTTTTGCATGAAGAACTGCAGATGAAAAAGCTTTCTGCAAGATGGGTGCCGCAGTTGTTAAAAACGCATAAGAATGAAAATTTCTCAATCTTGTTTGGATCATTTTAAGCAAAATAAAATGGATTTTAAGCGTCGTTTCATAACTGTTGATGAGACATGGATCCACCACTATTCTCCAGAGACAATAAAATAATCCAAGCAATCGAGTGAAGCTGGAGGAAGTGCCCCAACAAAGACAAAAACAATTTAATCGGCTGGTTTTTTGTGATTTCAAAGGTATTTTATTGATTGACTATCCGCAAAAAATTCAGAGTACTATTGCAAGATTTTCGATCAATTAAATGTAAAAATTCGAGAACAACGTCCTGGCTTACAACACAAAAAAAAAAAAAGATTTTTACTAGAGCTGTGTCGTTCATGAACGAACGGGTTAAAATGAACGGATCACTTCATTGAACGGATTGAGCAGGTCATTTAACTGAACGGTTTTCGTTCAATAGTGTATGGATCAATTTCGTTCAGCTGTTGTTTATCAAAAGACAAGAAAAAAATCTCATTCAATAAGGGTTGTATTCATTCGTTCAAAGTGAACGATGAATGAACGATTCAGTCTTGGATAAATGAACGAAAATGACCGGTCACTGAAATGAACGATCGGGCACAACTCTAATTTTTACATCCAGACAACGCACCAGTGCACAAGAGTGTTTTAACACTAGCTAAAATCAACGAATTAAAGTACGAGTTGCTTGACCAGCCACCTTATTCTCCTGATTTAGCACCCAGTGACTTTTATCTGTTCCCAAATCTAAAAAAAATCCTAGCTGTCAAGCGTTTTACCTCAAGTGAAGATGCAATTAAAGTTGTATACCACTATTTTGAAGGCCTTGAGGAAAGCTATTTTAATCAAGGGTAGAATTGGACTAAGTGTATTGAAGTTTCAGGAGATTATATTGAAAAATAAAACAGCCCAATCATGAATAAAAAACCGCGGGAGTTTTTCCCTTTTTATTTTTTTAACATTGAATTTGAATAGAAAAAATGGGAAACGGGAAAAAACTCCCGCGGAATTTTTATTCATGATTGGGCTGAAAATGTTTTTAAAAAACTAACTATTCTCTTTCTGTGCTAGGCTAAGAAGTATCCGAACCGCCCTCGTAGCTCACTCTGCATTAACAATTGACACGTCTCTTTACTATTTGCAAAGTGTAGCCTCTTTTCTATTGATGTGGCAAATTTGAAATTTGAAAATTAAAACTTAGAAAATAGGTATCAAAAAAGTCCAATTTTTGTAATTTTCAGTTAACCCTTAAAGGCTACACACTTTGCCACTCTGTAGATTTCGCTCTGTATCAAAAGTTGACAGCATTATGGTGTTAATAATGAAAAATGAACTCCTGTTCTATAAATAAAATAGATTTAATAAAAACAATTGCATTAATAATAAAAAAGTTGTTAATAAAATTAAATTTTATTCACCTCCTCTTGTTGCTATTTAATGACTGTTTCAAAATTATTAAGTGTAGGGCACTGCCTGAAAAAAGCACCAAAACTTTTTGTGGTTTTTTGTTATTGTTCCGTTTTTTTTTTCTATTTTCTGTTATTTGCGAGCGAGAGTCGTCTCCAACACAGCAGCCAACGAACCAGCTACAGTTAAATAGCAACAAACAAAAAGCACCAACTACACATAACTACATACATACAAAACAAACTTATAACAACAACAACGCCATGGAAATATAAACAACAACTACAATACAGTTTAAGATCAACGGCAAGATTCAACAGCCTGTTTCAACGAGACAGACAAGTTAGTGAGTAAACACCAAACCTTGGGAGCACAACGCTAAACCAAAATTAAAAAAAAAAGAAATTAGGGAATAAATAGAAACAACAAGCCCTAAAATATATAATTTATTTAAGTAAAATTAAATAAAAATTATTATATTTTCTTAAAAAGTGTGTGCCAAATTAACTTAAAAAAACAAAGTTTAAATATTTAAAGAAAACAATAGGTAGGTATAACAAATAAATTTAAAGTGTAAAATTGTTAAATAAAAAAAAACTAGCAAGTCATCTTGGTCACCAAATAAATGTTTTTGTTTAAGATTTGCAAAAAAGTTTATAAATAAATTAACACAAGAAAATATACATAAATAAAATAATACTACAACAAGTAAAAGTTTAATATTCTTCGTTCATACTAAACTCATAACAACAACAATAACAAAACAAAAAAAAAGTAAATGGGTTTTTTTATTTGTAAATAAACTTCGCCGCACTCCTAACACCAACTAATGCAAGAGGTTTCTTAAGCTATGTGTCCACGTTGTCCGAAAAATGTGCAGAAAATGTCTAACAACCGTGTAAACTTAAAATGTTTGTCTTCCAACGTTGTAAGAAAAAGCATTTTCAGTACATTGGTAGACAAAAATATTTTCAGACATCTAACAATCGTGTAAACACACAATTTTGTCATTGTCATTGTTTTAAGACAATTGACAAACACTTTTCATTGTCATATGTGCAAAGTTTATGCATCTGCCAATGGCAGCATTGTCATAGAAATTATTTCTAAATGCAACTCTGTATATACATAATTAATAACCAAACAAGTGTGCATTGACAAAATTTTTGAAAAAAGGGGAAGAAAATTAAAGAATTAAATTAAAGTGTGCATTAATATAATTTTTGAAAAAAGTGAAAGAAAATTAAAGAAGTACATTAAAGTGTGCATTAATAAAATTTTTAAACACACACACAAAGCTGCAAAACGAATTTGACAATGCCACACAACAATCTGACAACCGTATAAACTGACAATTTCGGTTGACAAATAAATTCATTGTGTGGCAATTGTGTGCAAATGTAATTGTTAGTTTTCTTACAGTCGTGTAAACTGACAATTTACCTTTTGCTAAAAATTTTCAATGCCAGTACATTGATAGCACATTGGTAGATATGACAACGTTGTAATATCTTACCATCGTGGACACATAGCTTTAGTTAATGCAACTGGTGGCACAAACAATAACGCAAATTTAACACGGATTTTGCAAAAATTGTCTTAAGATAGCGGGGCTAAAAAAAAGAAAATCTTTAACAGTGTGACCTTTGTGCATTAAATAAAAAGAAAAGTAAGTTTCTAAAACCTACCTACATACATATCCTTGGTCTCATGTAGAAAGGCCCTAACTCGCTATTTTTTCGAAATTTGTTTTTTTGCGATTCCAATGCATTTAACGCAAATACACCTCCTCACAAATATTTATTGCAATAGTGTAAAAAATAACGCTTTTATAAGCAGTTGTACAAAAAAAGTTACATGTTGAATATTACAGTTTCTATTATGTTTTTACCTCCTCCTGTAAAGTTTCAAATATGCGAGTTAGAGCCTTTCTACATGAGACCATCGATATGTATGTATGTATCTATTAAAACTTCAATATTTAATAAAATTTACAGCACATAATAATACCTATAGTGCTTTAATAAATATGTAGTAAACATAATTTCTTTTTAAATTGTTTAGTTTTTAAGAAAAACACTTGATTTTCCAAATGTTATAAAGTAAATATGTATGTATTCACCTTACCCACGTTGTTTTCTCTCAACACAATTGTTTTTGTTTTTTTGCAAAAAAAAAACAACAACAAACAATATACATAGCAAACAGCGTTGTCAACTTTGAAATTTCAAAACGCACCAAAATGGAGAAAAAAGCGCACCATTTAAAAAAAAACCCACCAAGTTAAGAATTTCGTTTTTGTTTCAAATATTTATCGAATTAATTTGAAATTTTATAATATCACAAATTCTATTAACAACTTTTTATCAACGATTATTAGTAAAAGTAATATGTATTAGTAAAAGCCTTTTTTTTATTAAATGAGCTAATAAAGATACAATAAGCATTTAACCACTCAAAATTTAACTCACAATATGATATTCGGCACTAAAGTACTAATTGGTAAAAAAATTTCAGTACATATTTGGTACTGTTTTTTATATATTTTTGTTTTCTACTAAAGAATTTTTCGCACCAAAAAATTGAAAAAGCACCAAAAATGGTGCGAAACGCACCAAGTTGACAACGCTGATAGCAAAGCAAGAGCCATTTAATATTAACCAACAACAATAAATACACCAAAGAAATACTCTTCTCTTAATTGACTCTCAAAAAAAAAAAAAAAAATATGCACATACATATGTATGTATGCATGTAAATAATAAAGCACTAAAAACACATTTGCACTAAAAACACATTTGATACGATTCGGGCTACATGGCAAGGACCAGGACAATATTTGATGATCAATAGGTGTTTAAAAATTTTAATATTATTGTTTTGTATGTATTATATACATACATCTTCCAATGCAGAACGACGCAAGTCGACTGAAGTTGTTGCTGATGTCTGTGATTTGTTATAAATTGGGTTTAATTGTTTTTATATAATCTATAAATCCTTGTTAAACAATATTAAATGGCCGCAAATCTTTGCAGCACATCTGTACATGCAAAACTGCATTAGCAAAGTTTTCCGTTTCAGATCATTCTAACAATTAAACGTTAATTACTTGACTTTTAAATTTTGTAAAACTTATAAAGACGTTTTCCCGAATTTTTTAGATTTTTTAAAAAAATATCGGATCAAAAATTTGTTTTCCTAAATTGACCTATAAATGGCCCATATAAGTAAGTCATGCTATACATCGTTGGTCTTTAAAATACCTATCATTTAATATACTTATATGTATGTACATATATCGTCTAATAAAGAAATGTAGTTTTCAAGATATAGCTAAATATATTACAAACTTTGGAGTCCTGTCCACTCAAAAATAGGCGTGACCGACAATATATTTTTTTATATACCTATTAATCAGTAGTTTTTCGCTTACCTCGTCTTGTCTCTGGTTTAAATTTTGTGTGAATTGCTTAAACAACCTTCATGAAAGTATGAGAACGACAAATTTGCTTTGCAATAAATTTATTGTTTCGCTGGTTGTGTATCACTGTTCAATGTCCTTTTGAAACCAGAAAGCAGTGATAACCATATCACCAATAATAGTCTAAAATTTAGTTATTAATATCTTTTGTAAGCGTGATCAATTCACCGTAAAAGCAATTTCAGCCGCATTTTCGAATACAAAAATGGCCCAAACACGCAACCAGATCAATTAGCGTAGAATACAACGAAAGTCTCCTCAACAATTCTTGTTTCATTTTCAGAAACTCAAATACCACAAATCAGAAGCTCGTACCACTGATATGTCAATAAGTAAAATGTGTAAACAACAAAATTAGAAATTTAAAATAAACAATTTATTGTTTGAATGGCAACACTGTTCATACATACATATTTATTTATTAATTGTTGTTTTTCGCCAATAAATGTGCAAAACATACATGGATATAATTATGGTGGTACCACTACTACTGGATGCTGTTTCTCATTAACCCTTAAAGGGCAAGCAAAATAAATAGGTATAATAGATTAAGGGCCATTATTACAACTTGCCTTTAATGTTCTTAATAATAAAAGGTAACTTTAATTAAAGTGAGGAATAAAGTGACCTTTAAAATTTTTCATTATTACAACTTCCTTGTAAAATAAAATAATTTTTTTCTAAAATATGGCAATACCAGTTAAAAACCGATTACTTTTGACAAATTACTGACAAGAAACAGTAAATTCTGTGTGTTTGTGAAAATATTTGTTTGTGAAAAAAATATAAATCAAACGTCTGCTTTCCATTTTTGTTTATCAAATTATTTATTGGCAAAACAAAATTAAAATTAATTTATTTTTCATGAAGTTGTCAATTTTTCAGAACATATGGCAACTTCAAATACATAAACCTCACTATAAAATTAAAGGCATGATGATCTTCCCTTTAGCTTATCGGTCGGTTTTAGATTAAAGTAGACTTATAATAACCAAATACTTCTTATCTGTCCGATAACATCATACCTTTAACTATTACCAAGTTATAATAATGGGCCTAAGTTGTATGTATTCAAAATTATGTTACACAGAAATGAATTAACTCTTGTACAACAATTTGATTATAGTCCAATATTGTTCAATTGTCCGAAGCTGGGAACAACTACGTGGAGGCCTCATATGCTTACTAGTTTATTAATTCGACTTCATTTCATGGATACGAATTCATTTAAGCTTTGGAATAATGTTATTCAGCTTAATCGGCTCAAAACATTAGTGATTGTTCTACTTAATTCGTTCTAATTAAAAAATATTTTTACATCTTATTACAGCAAAAGGGTTAGCTATTGTATTATACATATTTCGTGTTATTCCTAATGGTTAAAATGTTTATAATTATGTGCCCAAATATATTTTAGATATGAACCACCCATACATAGTGTCCTGTTTTTTGATAATCAGCTTGATACCTACATATGTATATTGTTATACGTTCAGAGAATAATCTAAATGGTCAAAACGCGCTAGATAAGATGTGAATGCATCGAGTGGTGGTGCCCATTACTAAAGTCAAGACTCTAAAAATAACTACAATTAAAGCTAATTGAAGACTATAAAACGATTGAAGCTAAATTATGACTAGAAGCTGAATTATGAGTCTAAAAAAAACTACGATGAAAACTCCCATAATACTCTAAAATGATGAACGATTGAAGCTAAATTAAGACTCTAAAAGAACTTCCATTGAATCTAAATTGAGATTCTAAAAAATTCTTTCAGTAAATATCATTTTCAATATTAGTTTTGCTAGTGATGCCACTAAAATTATCGGAAGATGTAAATGGCAACAAAATGAGTTAGGAACATCTTGTGAAGATGTTGAAATATGTTGATTTTCAACTCTGTACATTTCTTATGGGTAAATTTCAACATCTTTGCAAATTGATGGTAGATGTTTATGAGTGTGAAAGGTCTATTATTCATCTGCTCCAAATAAATACTAATATTTAGCCATATATCTCTACTAATTCTGAAGTTATTACAGATTGTAAATTTCCATGACATTCATAAAGCTTTAAATGTTGCTAGGCAACATTAACTAGCTAATGTGTTTTAGTAACAGTCAGTTTTAAGTTAAAATTTCTGAAATGTTATATGACCGCTTTAGACTTTCAAACGGTTTGCCTTGTGTTTCAGTAACAAGAAATTTGAAATTCCTTAATGTTATTTATATGACCCTTTCAGACTTCAAAAGGGTTAATTATTTACGTCACACTAAACAGCTCACACCACTGATGGCAAATATGGTACAATTGTACTTTTTTTTGGTACATTTTAAACACAGTTGGTACCGTGGTACTACCAAGAGTCATATGGTACAATTTCAAAATACTGTTGCATCAAAATTCAGATGAAATAGATAAATATGTATGTATATCATATAAGTTACTATTTGTGTAATAGTGCAAGCAAAAGAGACTTTGACATATTAATTTACATTAAATGATTTTGAGGCTGAATTCAAAAACTAAAGCTTAAAATGGAGTTAATCAGGATTTCAAAATCTTTAGAAGTTAACTCTTCTATTTCTTTTATTCTTGAAATAATAATTCTAGGGGGTTACTCCGTATTTCGATTCGAAAAGAAAATCATTCGAATTTGTATACTTTTTACATTGTATTTCGAAAGTTTTTGCTTTCGAATCGAAATACGGAGTAACACCCCTAAGTTATTTTGGAAATATATGTATGTATGCATATATTAACCAAGGTTAACTTTTCGCAAATGACTCGATACTTCATAAATAAGAATATTTTTAGATAATCGCGACAATTAACGCACAAATGTTGCTATAAGATATATCGAATTTTCGATAAAGTAAATTTGTGGTAAAGTTTTATAATTTCAACAAATATTAAAACTGGTACCATGGAGATCTAAAAAGTACATTCTATTTATATAGTTGGTACGAAATCCAAAAACCCATTTTTCATCACTGGCTCACACTATTAAATGCTCTTCTTAATGCTTACTTACTTGTTTTATCGCTTTCTTTCTCTCTTTGTCAATCACTCTCGTACCGTTAAAAAATAAACAACAACAATTATATTATCACAATTATATTGCTACTGCAACTAATGATAATAAAATTGTTGTTTTTATATTTGCATGTATTTTATATATGTATGTACTTGCTGTTTTGTTGTTGTTTTTTATTACTTGTTGTTGCTGCAAATGTCGTTTTTATAATATTAAACGCTGGCGCTTTAACGATTTGTTACACAAAATAGATGTGACAAATGATAAGAAAGACTAGAATCATCATACAAAATTTAGTATTAACAATATAATAAAAATATTAATAAAATTATGGTAGGTACGTGTAATTTGTTTGTAATGGTATGAGTTAGTAGATGATGTTAAATGAAAACGAAAGTGTTTGGAATTTGCGTTGAAACGTTGGAATCTTGAGTTAAATAATTAGAGACAAATTGTTAATAAATTAATTTAAAGTAAAGAATTTGTGGTAATTGTTAATAATGAGAGAGAAACGTGAGATTCTTAGAATGAGATTTGATTTTAGTTGTGAAAATGTTGTTGGGTTTTAGGGGTTAAGTTGGTACTTTTTTTTGCAGAGATTTGTTGGAAATAATACCTATTTAATTTTAAGATCTCTATAGGTAGGTTAAGTTTCATTCTACTGAAATAAATACTTTGTTTTGCTTATATTTTATTGATTTATGTACATACATATGCATCAATCTTACAGAGTTTCAATAGGAATGTATTCTATTCTCTCAGATTTACATTTACCCAAAGAAAACTTTTTAAAATTGCTGGTGGGTAAAGAAAATTTGTTTTAAACTTACTTAAAATTATTAATTTATTAAATATATGCTATTTATTTTGCCTGTGCTTTATAATGAAAACTATTTCATTCTACAGAAAAAGTTACTTTGTTTTGCTTATTATTTATTTATTTATGAATCGATCTTTTAGATTTTCAATAGGTATCTATTCTGTTGTCTAAGATTTACATTTACCCAAAGACAACTTTTTAAAATTGCTGTGGAGTAATGAAAATTTGATTTAAACACACATACTTGCTTAGAGTTTTGTAATTAAAACGATTTGTTTATATGGTTTATTTTCTATTTATTTTTTTTTTGTAAAAAACTTACACAAATTTATAAATGTTTTAAAGACTATGGTATTTAAGGCAATAAATATACATACAAATTACTTTAAAAGCCAAGTTTTTAAAGAAAATTTTTTGAAAGTTTTAAATATCCTAAACAAATCTCTATCTCTATAAAATCTTTAAAGAAGCTTAATTTTCTTTCAAAATTAAACAAATCTTTTAATACAAATTTCATTTTAATAGTTTGGCCTTTTGATTTACTAAAACCCAAAAAGTTTTTGTTAAAATTTCCTGCTTAATTAAATTTGTTCTTAAATTTCTTTTTAAATTGTTACCCCTAAAGCACTTGTTAAAAAGCTCCATCGCAAAAGCAGCCATCCTTTGAATTCTCCACTATCCAGTCCAAATATTTCGTTACTCTGGTATACACACCCGGATAATTGGGCCGGGCACAACCATTACCCCAAGAAACAATACCTATTTGTTCATAACGTTTGTCATCGGGTCTCAAACGCACCAGGGGACCACCTGAGTCACCCTGGCAACTGTCACGCTCTCCCTTACCCGGATAACCGGCACACATCATATTTTTCGTAATCATTTTCTGGGTATAATTCGTTTGAGCCACACAGGTTTCATTGTCCAACACCGGCACTTCCACCTCCTGCAGCAAACAAGAGGGTTTGCCATCCTCCTTTAAAGTACCCCAGCCGGTGGCTATACCCTTAGTGCCCACAAACAATTCGTTTCTCTCCTCGGGTCTAGGCAAACAAATGGGTCTTATGAAACTGGTTATGGGCACACGATCATTTAAACGCAACAAGGCAATATCATTATCGAAATTAGAGAAACTAAACTTCTGGGTAAAGGCCCTCAAAACAAAGCGTGTCTCTGGCCGTTCCTTATCATTACAGCGATCATGTTCTCCAAATGTGACCTTAATCATGAACCACATGAAACCCTTGACACAGTGGGCCGCCGTCAAAACATAGCGATCATTGATGAGAGTGCCACCGCAATAGAAACGATTGAAATAGCTTAAGCGTGCCATCCAGGGGTATTCGCTGACGCCGGTGGTGATGCCGCCCACAATGCGTGATTCATCATTGCGTTCACCGCATCTAGAAATAAATAAAGAGAAGAAATATTGTTATAAATCTAAGTGCAAATAATTTTACTAATAATTTGTATTTCTTTCTCAATATGAATGTTTGTCACTTTGGAAATAAATATTTTTGCACTCAGGTGTTGGGCAAATGACCAACAATTGCTTGTAATTCTTAAGTAAATACGAGTATAAAGGATTTTTTGAATTTATGTTGATTTGAAATCAATTTTTGCAAAGAAATTGAGGTCTTCAAATTGTGGCGTTTAAATATTTAATACATTTTGTCAGGCAGAAAAATTTTAACTTATAGTTGTATAATAAAAGAGAAAATAAATAAAATTATAACAAAATAGTTTTACGTAATAAATTAATGATTTTTCAGAATGTATGTTTAAATCAAATTATCTTTATTCCCCAGTAATTTGGAAAACTTTTATTTGGGTAAAAGAAAAGCTTATACAACAGTATAAATACCTATTGACAACCAATAACATAGATTTATTAATCAATATATTACAGTCTTGGAAAAAATAATTAGAATGGTTTCTTTATTTTCAATGATAAGTAGCAGAAAGAAGCTTAAAAATTAGTAACTTTGTTAATTTATGTATATATGTATGTATACTTATATAAAATCTTGTCTGCAATAACGTTTTAAGAACCAAGCAAACTGGTTGTCAAGAGATTTTTTGTTTGTAATTTTAAAATTTAAATAATTTTCCATAAAAAGTTGGACAATTTTTATGACCTTAAGTAGCAAGTCTAAGGTTTTAAAGAAAGAATAAACAGTAACAGCTAAAATAAATCGTTTTAGTTATTATTATTATTATAAGTACTAACCAACAATAGTATGTTTAAATCAAATTTCCTTTACTCTCCAGCAATTTTAAGAACTTTTCTTGGGGTATATATAAACCTTAGAGAGCAGAATAGATACCTATTGAAAATAACTAAGATAGATTCATAACTCATTCATATTACAGGATAAGAAAGAATATTAAAAAAAATAAACACAAAATAAAGAAAATCCCTACAAAATAGTTTCATTTACAAAGCAGAGGCAAACCAAACTGCTATTTAATAAATTAATGATTATTAAGTATGTTTAAATTACACATCAATTTTAAAAACTTTTCTTTAGGTAAATCAAAACCTTATAGAACGGAATATCTCGCTATTGAAAATCTGTATGAACGCTTCACAAATAAATATAATACAAACATAAGAACAGTTTCTTTATTTTCAAAGATAAGAATAACAAAGAAACTTAAAAACTTTTTATTTTGTTAATTTTAACTAACAAACTACTGATGATCTTATGGTAAAACTATTACAATAAGTTTTTAAAAAAGCTCTTTAAGAATCATAAGTTAATTGCCTAAATTATATGGGAAACTTTGATGTGCTCGAAAACATATTAAAATCAATATTTTCAGTTTTCTATTTAAGACTTTATAGAATTTGATTTCAATAGGAAAATCATAGAATCAATAGCTAAAACCGCTAATGATTTCAATTACCTTTGGACCAGAAAACTGTTAATAATATGCATATGTACCTTGCAAAGCCCCCGGCACTTTATTTGTAAATTAAATTATTTCAATTTTACTTAAACCAGTATAAACTATGAGTGAGATTAAAATACTAATGGATTGTTTCAAAACAAAGGTTTCTCAAGCAAATTCTTAGAAAAGTAAAACCCGTGACAAGAGGCAGGAAGCGAATAACAAATGCACGGTGTGATAAGCTCAGTTAAGGTTCAATCGTAGGTCTTTATTAAGAAGTCTTAGTTAAACTTTAATCGTAGGTTTTTATCAAGTCTTAGTTAAGCTTTAATATTGGGTCTCACCAAGTCTTAATTTAGCTTTAACTGTAGATCATAATCAAGGCTTAGTTTAGCCTTAATCGTAGGTGACGTCTTTTTCAATTGAAGGCATTTATCTAGTCCTAGTTTAACTTCAAATGTGGTTAAAAAAAAAAAAAAAAAAAAAAAAAAAAAAAAATGTGGTTCTTTATATAGTCTTAACTTAACTAAAAACATTGTCTTGCATAAGCTTCAATTCAAGGCCTTCATATAGTCTCAATTTTGCTTCAGTTAAAGACTTTATAGTCTTAAGCTAGATTTACACGATTGGAATTTTCTTCAAAATTGCTCTTCAAAATTCTTCAAATTTGTATAGACAGCAAAAATTCTTCAAAATTTATTTATTTAATAGTTATTAATAGTTATTAAATAAATAAATTTTGCTGTTTACACGTGTTTGAAGCATTTTGAAGAGCAATTTTGAAGAAAATTTCAATCGTGTAAATCTAGCTTTAGTTTTAACTTGAAATTTCAATTGAAGGCCTTTATACATGTACGTAGTTTTAAGTTAGCTTGAAACGTAATATTGCTTTAGTTACGTTTAAAGGTCAGTTTAATTTAGTTTAGCTAGAAACATAGTTCCTTACGTAGTCTTAGTTTAATTTGAATTGTAGTCTATTTTAAAGTTCTTTATTTAGTCTTGATTTAGCTGCAATTGGTGACTTTTAAATGATATTAAGCTTGAAACCTAGTCCTGTTTTAGCGTTAAGGCCTTTATTTAGTTAATTTATTTGAATTTTAAGACCTTCATATAGTCTTAGTTAAGCTTGATAGGTAGTCTCTTACGTAGTCTTAGTTTAGCTGGTAACGTAATCGTATTTTAGCAGTAATTGAAGTTCTTTATTTAGTTTTGATTTGGCTGCAATTGATGACTTTGGTATTAGTTTACCTTGAATCGTAGCTCTTTATATAGTTTTGAAGGATTTTATACAGTCTCAGTTTAAGCATGAAACGTAGTCTTACTTAAGTTTCAAGTGAAGGGCTTTATATAGTTTTAGTTTAACCTGAAACGTAGACTTATGTTAACTTCTTATATAGCTTTAATGAAAGCACTTTATATAGTCTTATTTTAGCTGTAATTGAAGGACCTTTTAGAAAAAACGTAGTTCCTTACGTAGTCTTAGTTTAGCTTGTAACGTAGTCTTATTATAGCTGCAATTGAAGTTCTTAATTTAGTTTTGTTTTAGCTTTAATTGTTCTTGAATCGTAACTATTAATATGTTTTTATTTTAGCTTCAATAGAAGGTTTTAGTCTGGGTTTAGCCTGAGAGTTAGTTTGTTATATAGTCATTAATTAGCTTGAAACGTTACTTTAGCTGTAACCATAGCTCTTTATACAGTTGTCTTTATACAGCCCAAGTTTAGCTTAAATTCCTGATAGAGATCAGTATATTAATTAATTTAGATTAGCTTAAAAAAAGTTTTCTTTATTTAGTCTTTATATAGACATATTTTCTTTTGGTTTGTCACTTCTAAAACCGTTTCATTCAAACATAATTTCATAATTCCAGTTCTCATAATACTGTCAGGAACAACTTGTTGCTTCATCAATAACAACAACAACATAAAACTTGTTTTTGTTTATCCTCATTCTATATTCTTTCCTCTGATTTCGTTATGTTTAACTGCTTTTTATGCCAGCCTTTATGCCTTCTTTGTGAATGTGTCAACTGACTGGTATAAATCAAGCCATGAAATAAGTCCATGTATAAATTTGCTTTTCCTTTAGTTGTTTCGATAAATGTGGCAAGATGCTGATGTTGCATAAATAAATAGTCAACATACATAACTGTCTGTGGCAAACAACTATTGAAAGTTTTATGACAACCTGTGTGGAGATGACAGACGTGAAAAGAGAAATTCACAAGCAACAGCCCCAATACACTTACTTAATATTTGGTTTGCTAAGAAGAAAGGAGCATCAGCACCAGCATCACAGAAAACTTACGCAACTTATTTTCTTTTCTGGAGGTTTTTTTTCAGTCTTTCTTACTCTTTATTGGTTGCAAGTATGTAGTCTGCTTTAAAGACCAGTTTATGGTTGATAATTGTTGGAACTTGGAATAAAATTGTCTCTTTCACATGTAATCAGTTTTGAGTTGAATGTTCATTATAAGTAAGTGTTGCAAGGTAGTATTAAAATGAATGGACTTTTTAACTAACTTAAAATTTAGTTCTTTGATATGTATATTTGCTTGATCTTTTAGGGTTTGTTAAGTATATTTAAGCTCTTCTTTTATAACCTCAACTTTATGTAAATTCTTTTATTTTCCTTTGCCATTACTTGTTAAAATTCCCTCAAAATTTGATTGGTATTTTTATGAGTTCGAAAACACATTTAAAAAAAAAACTAAAGAATTGTTTTTCATTTTCTTGCTTTTATACATAAATATATATTTTATAGTATATTTTGCCTTAATCCACTTTAAGGCCGACGAGTATTTACAATCCCGAAATAAAAATAAAGAAAGAAAACTGAATTTTGTGTATCAATAAATGTTAAATTGATTTAACTTTTTATTTGTTCAAGTCTTAAACTTTAAGGCCAATGACACACATTTTATTTTCGATGATTTTGGAAATTTTTAAATTTATTCATATTTTATGGTTCATTGTTTTTCATTGTTTTGTTTTGGGCAGTGAGATCGTTTTATATGAATCATTTCGAAAAAGTATCATTTATATTTATAATCACATGAACAGAAATTCTAAAAAAAAAACAATTCGGCTAAGCCCGACCATATTATACCCTACACCCAGTATATTTATATAATACAGTTTTTCATAAATGGGCGTTATATGGGAGATATAAGCTATTATGGACCGATCATCCAAAAATTTAGTGTCATGATGTCTGTAAATAAGTATTATATGTGTTAAAATTTATCTCAATATAAATACTTTTAAACGATTTATGCAGCTTAAAGTGAATTATGGAGAGGGTCTTATATGGGAGTTTCGATTAATTATGGACCGATCATAATAAAATTGTACCGTATTATTTGTATGCATATGAAATATATTTGCGTTCAATATTATTTGGATATCAACATTATTGGATTATTTGGATATCGGAAGTGGACTTTATATGGGAGCTACGAGTAATTATGGACCGATCTGCTTAAAATTCGTAGATGTGATTTGTGATGAAATTTGTTTGGATACTTGCATAATTCAAACATTTATGATCACTAAACCCCAATTTCGGGAGGACATTTGTATGGTGGCCAAGTGAAATAATGGACTGATTTCCACCAGTTTCAATCCCATACATCCTTCGACCAAAAAAATATCACTTACCAATTTTTATTGAAATATCTTCAACATTGCGACCTGTACTCTGAGCACAAGCTTTACATGGACAACCAGCCAGACAGACGGACGGACGGACGGACTGACATCGTTCAAGCGACTCAAAAAGTGATTCTTAGTCGATCGGTATACTTCTGGGCGTTAAAAACATCAGCACAAATCCAATATACCCTCCCACTATGGTGGTGTAGGGGTATAAAAAAAGATGATGATATTGCGGGGTTTGTTATACGTTTTGTAACAGTTGAAGAGGTAATTTTAAAAAATCGTAGCTTTTTTATGCATCTTAGCTTCTGTCTTCCGTTCTTTATGTTTTGAGCTAAAATATAGCTTTATAAAGTATTTAAATTTAATGTAAAATAAGACTACATATTTAAATGCCTTTTACTGAAGTTAAATTCAACCTACGTTTTATGCTAAGCTAAGACTATATAAAAGCCTGAAAATTAAAACAAAATTAACACTAAGTTAAAAGCTAAAATTAGAATATTTAAAACCTTAAATTAAAGCTAAACTAAGCTTAGATAAAACTACGTTATTGAAACTAGATTAACTCTACGTTTCAAGTTAAACTAAGACCTTAAAAATTCTTTTATTTGAAAATAAATTAGGACTACGAGTTATGAAAAAGGTTTGCAATTGAGGCTAAACTAAAACCACATATGTTTCCTTTAAAGTACGACAATAGAAACCCCTTTAGTTAAATTTAACAAGCGTTTTAAGCAAATTTTTATATGCAAATCTGTCATAATAAACGTTTGTTAAATTTAATAATCGGTTTTGAATAAGGGGGTAAAACTTTAATGTCTTTGTAACACTTCAAAAGTTCTTTGTCTTCTGCTTATGACTTGGTATTTGAGTTGAAAGTGTTTTCGCAAAACAAAACAAACCAAAAAGAAAATTTCATTTAAAACTTTTGCTTAAATCTTTTTTTTTTCTCTTTTAAAAATTAATACAATTACTTGCCGTTTATTTTGTTTTCTTAATTTTCAAGATAAACTCTTTTAATGAAACTCGTTAAAGAGTCTTGTTTCAAGAAACATCATCTTCTTTATAAAATTCTTTAATATGGTTTTATTATTGATAATTTACATATTTTAAACAGGTTTAATTGTTTTCTTTATTAAAGTTATTTTTTTTTTCTTTAAACAATGCTAGTGAAATTTTAATTTGTTTATGTTTTTATATGTTTTTTAATTAATTAAGTAAAAGCAAAACCATTTAATTTTATTGTTTAACGTTGCTTTAACTATTTAATATAATTGTTTGGTTAAATATTGCAATTATTTAGTTTATATTAGTTTAATTAAATATCAACTATTTAATAACTTTTACTTTTAGTTAAACAATTTATATGAAGCTATATCAAGGTATTTAATTGAAGCTAAAGTAAAACTATGAAAAAGGCTTACGTTTCTAAATTAAATATGATTATATAAAACAAGACCGTAACAAGACCAGACAGAGACTATAAAAAGTCTATCAATATATAACAAGCTAAACTATTTAACAACACAAACTAAGACAAGCTAAATGCTTGCAATTGGAGAACTAAGTTTCAAGATAAACTGAATCTTCAATTGAAGCTTAATTAAAACTAAAGCAATACTAAGCCAAAAGAAACGTTTAATTGAAGCTAAAGCAAGGCTAAATAAAAGCCTTTAATTGAAGCTAAACTAAGACTACGTGAAGTCCTTTAATTAAAACTAAATTAATACTACGTTTTAGGCTAAACTAAAACTATATGAAAACCTTCAATTGAAACTTAATTAAGACTACGTGAGACTGTATAAAGAGCTACTATTCCAGGTAAACTAATACCATATAAAAGTTATCAATAGAAGCTAAATCTAGACTAAATAAAAGACATTATTTACTGCTAAAATAAAATAACGTTACAACCTAAACTCAGACTACGTTTAATCCTTCAATTGAAGCTATATAAGACTACGTATCAAGCTAAACTAAGACTACGTGAAGTTCTTTAATTAAAACTAAATTAATACTACGTTTTAGGCTAAACTAAAATTAAATGAAGGCCTTCAATTGATACTTAATTAAGACTACGTTTTAAGCTAAAGTCAGATCATAAAATGGGCTTTCATTAAAGTTGAAACAAGACTATATAAAGTTTTAAGCGCAACCCAGATTAAAGCCTTCAATTGAAGCTAAAATTAAACTATTTAAAGAACTATGATACAAGGTAAACTAATACCGTTTAAAAGACTAAATAAAGAACTTTAAAATAGACTACATTTCAAACTAAACTAAGACTACGTAAGGAAGTAACGTAACTAAAGCAATATTACGTTTCAAGTTAAATTAAAACTACGTATAAAAATGCCTTCAATTGAAATTTAAATAAACTTATTGGCTTAATCCTATGAATCCTTCTAAGTGTAGGGTATTATATGGTCGGGCTTGTCCGAATATACTTTCTTACTTGTTTTATTTCGAAATTGTACGCATTTTATATGCGGTCCATGCATGAATAAAAAATCCGCGGGAGTTTTTTTTTCCTTTTTATTGTTTTAACATTGAATTTGAAAAGAAAAAATGCGAAAAGGGGAAAAAACTGCTATGTAATTTTTATTCGTGATTAGGCTGATTCCTAACAGAAGCTGGTTAAAATAAGCTGTGAGCCACTGTATATAAAAACGCAGTATTATTGTTATATTAATATAAATAATTTTTTTTTTTTTTTTTTTTTTTTTTTTTAAGAGAAGTAACACTCAGGCAATTAATATGCCTAGATATACTGGCGTTACTTTCTTTAGAAAGGGGATAGTTGTAGAAGTAAAGGTGGTGAAAGAAGAAAACTTTTTATATCACAACTCTGCAATTGCGCACTCCAATCATGAATAAAAAATCCGCCGGAGTTTTTTTCCTTTTTATTGTTTTAACATTGAATTTGAGTAGAAAAAAATGCGAAAAGGGGAAAAAACTCCTACGTAATTTTTATTCATTATTAGGCTGATTCTTAACAGAAGCTGGTTAAAATAAGCTGTGAGCCACTGTATATAAAAATGCAGTATTATTGTTATATTAAAGAGAAGTAACAATCAGGCAATTACTGTGCCTATATATAATTGGGTTACTTTCTTTGGAAAGGGGATAGTTGAAGAAGTAAAGGTGATGAAAGTAGAAGAAATCTTTTTATATCACAACTCTGCAATTGCGCATTGTTTGTTTTTAGTGCAGAATTGCAGCGCCTCTGGTGGTGAGTAGGCGCATTAATGTTAAAGCTTGATTTTATAACCTTTATTTCATTATTTTACTTCGGTGGCGTTTGAATGCTATACCACCGAAGGAGGGCGCTGTGATAAATATTAGTTATGATGGATAGAAAGAAAACCAATAATTATCAGAAACTGATGTTGTTTGAGTGGCAGCGGCTGGGAATCAACCCCGGCCTACAAATACCAACTCATGCTTAATGATCAAATGCGCTAATCAATTAAGCTGCAGCACCCTCTTTAAATAAATGTGGTGTTGACTTTATTTTGTTGCTCACTGTATATACACAGCTACATACATTACAGGCTGTATTAAGGCTTTATACATCCCTGAGATTATGGCAAAAAATTTGACCTCTTTTGTATATAAATTTTATTTTCAATGTTTTTATTTAAATTTTATTACTTTTACTAGTTGTTAAATCTTTGCCAACTTTAGCTTTACACACTTAAACAACTTGTCTAAAATATTGTGATTTGAAATTAATGGTCATTTTATGATTAATTTAAAATCACTTTTGTACGAATTTTTAAGTGTCTTAGCGACGCCATTAAAGTGTTTCATTTTGCAATTTGTTTTTCAACAAATTCGCTTTAAAATTCAACACACATTAAGTGGGTGAAATAAAATATAGAAAAAGAAATGAATGACAAGCATTAAAAAAAGAAATAATATTTGGTATGACAATTACGTTCACTTTACATTCTTAACAAAAAGAAAAAGAACAGTAAACATTCTTTGTGAAATGGCCTAAACTAATAAAACTTTACACTGACAGAAAGTATGAAGGCAGCAAGATACATAAGTAAACACACACTTTCTTTGAAAGACTTTTTTTTGAATTGTTTTTTTTTTTTGCAACTAAACCTTACTTAATTAAAACATTTTAGTCATCAGCTAATTACCTGCATGAACATGTTGTTGTATCCTGGGCTGCAGCTGCTGCTCCTGCATTGTTAGCATTTCCCAAATAAGAAGTAGAATTTGTTTGTGGTTTTGAATTGTTGCGATTAAAGACGCCAAACCAGGTTTTTATGGGACTTTCTTGTCGGCCTAATGGTTGAGCTAATTTGGCTTGTAGAAGATGAAGATGGTGTTGTTGATCTGTCAGGCCTTTGGCTGTTAATTTTTTTGGCTGCTGCTGGCTGTAGGCCTGATATTTACCCGGTAGTATGTTGCTGGCATCTCGTTCATTTACAGCCCAAGTTAAACAAATCCAGGAAATAATTAAAATACAAACAGTTTGTTGCAAGTGGAGCATTTTTGCAAATAACTGTGTTTTTCGTTTTGGTTTTTTACTTCAAAAACTTTACGTCCTCTAATGCTAAGTGTTAATGGCAAAAACACGTATAACTAAACGTTAGTTTAAATATTTTGTTATATACGTAATTTTATTTCAATTTTATTCTTTTAGCAGTACTATGTTGTTAATTGCTTCAGGAATTCACTGTTGTTTTGCGTTTAGTTTTGTCACGCTATAGAATATCGTTTCTTTCTTTTCTTTTGCTAAATTTCACATGCACATTTTGTTAATAAATTTTCCACATGCATATGAAACTTTGCAAGCTGTAAAACTACACAAATAAACGTTAATGATTGTTAGGTAATAATTGAGTTTCAATAGCCTACACCAGGAGCAAAAATTATGCAGATTTTAATTAAGATTTGAGTTAAATTGAAATATTGAATTACAAAATACTCAGAATATGACATAAAGGTCATAACACATCGCTTAAATAATCCCTATTGTTAAAACAAACTCATTTCCCTAAAATTTTCCATGCAGAGTTGCTTTAATTGAGGCTGGATTACGTTGAGGCAGTATTGAATTTCCTCCTTCAATGTTCTACTTCAGGTTTCACTTTAGATTCTATTTCAGTTTCTAGTTTAGATTCTACTTCAGGTTCTAGTTCTGCTCTAGTTATGTTCTAGTTCTCTGCTAGTTCTCTTCCAGTTCTCTTCTAGTTCTAGTTTTGTTCCAGTTCTCTTCTAATTCTGTTCTAGTTCTCTGCTAGTTCTCTTCCAGTTCTTTTTCAGTGCTCTTCTAGTTTTGTTCTAGTTCTGTTCTCATTCTCTTCTAGTTCAATTCCAGTTCAGCTTTAGTTCTGTTCTAGTTTTGGTCTAGGTCTGTTCTAGTTCTCTTCCAGTTCTTTTTCAGTGCTCTTCTAGTTTTTTTTTCAGTTCTCTTCTAGTTTTGTTCTGGTTCTCTTCTAGTTTTGTTCCAGTTTTGTTCTAATTCTATTTTAGTTCTGTTCTAGTTCTTCTTCTAGTTTCTTGTTCTGCTCTAATTCTGTTCCCGTTCTGTTCTAGTTCTGTTTTAGTTTTGTTCTAGTTCTGTTCCAGTTGTGTTCCAATTCTGTTCCAGTTCTGTTCTAATTCCGTTCTAGTTTTGTTCTAGTTCTGTTCTAGTTCGTTTCTCTTTCTGTTCTAGTTCTTTTCTAGTTTTGTTCTAGTTCTCTTCCAGTTCTTTTTCAGTGATCTTCTAGTTTTTTTTAGTTCTATTCCAGTTTTCTTCTAGTTCTCTTCTAGTTTTGTTCCAGTTTTGTTCTAATTCTATTTTAGTTCTGTTCCAGTTCTCTTCTAGTTCTTCTTCTAGTTTCTAGTTCTGCTCTGGTTGTGTTCTAGTTCTGTTCTAATTCTGTTCTGTTCTCTTTCTGTTCTAGTTCTTTTCTAATTTTGTTCTAGTTCTCTTCCAGTTCTTTTTAAGTGCTCTTCTAGTTTTTTTTCAGTTCTCTTCCAGTTTTGTTTTAGTTCTGTTCTAGTTCTGTTCCAGTTGTGTTCTAATTCTGTTCCAGTTCTGTTCTAGTTCTGTTCTAGTTCTGTTCTAGTTGTGTTCTAGTTCTGTTCCAGTTGTGTTCTAATTCTGTTCTAGTTTTGTTCTAGTTCTCTTGTAATTCTGTTCTAAATCTGTTCTAGTTCTGTTCTATTTCTGTTCTAATTCTGTTCTAGTTGTGTTCTAGTTCTGTTCCAGTTCTGATCTAGTTCTGTTCTAATTCTGTTCTAGTTGTGTTCTAGTTCTGTTCCAGTTCTGTTCTTTAGTAGTTCTGTTCTTCTCTAGTTTAGGTTCTAGTTGTGTTCGTAGCTCTTTCTATTGTCCTAGTTTAGCTTGAAAATAATCCTAGTTTATCTTGAAACGTATTTTCAATTTTGTCACACTCGTCAAAAATTTGCCAAAAAAGACGTAACCACTAAATTAAATTTTTTTGAACTCGTTTATTTATTAAAAAAATATAATTTATTATTTAGGACAGGACACAACAAATATTTAATTTTATTTGATGCTGTTTGATCTTGCAAAACTCTTGTAAGAGTAAACAATGCAAACAAATTTGTGCTGAAACAAGTGATTATCTTTAGTTTAGTTTCAAGTCTTTACTTATTTTGGTTATATTGAGTTTAGATCTTGTCAAACCATCAGTAAAAGAACATCGTTTTATTTATGGTTTCAACAAAATGTTTTTATAAATAGTAATATTTAAGCTAATTATTTATTTTAAATAAAGGACCGTTTAGCTAATCTTTCAATCTCTATCTGGATTTAACTATAACTTTATTTTAGCTCTGGGATAAGGGTATGAAAAAAGTTTTTAAAAAAAAAATTGGGAATATTGAAAATTCTTCTGGAAATTAGGTTTTGTTTTTTTAGAAACGTTTTATTATAATAATGTTTTTTTTTATTAATATTAATTAAAATTAATTTATTTTCTTTGAAATTATTTAAAAGTTTTTAATTTTCATTTAATTTTACATATTTTATTATTATTATGAGTTTTTTATTTCAAAAATGATTTAACAATTTCACGCTTTTTTGTTTAGTTTTTTAATTAATTAATCACTATGTTTAATAAATTCTAATTTTTTCTAAAACATTTTAAGAAGTAAATGAATTAATTATTTTTTTTTAAAGTTAGAACTTTACTCTTTCTTTTTTATGTTGTTAAGAATATTAATTGATTTTTTTTAATAATATTTTATTTTGAGTTAATAACCGTTTTATAAATTTGCCAACATCTTTTCACGCGAAAGTCTGTTTAAAAACTAAACGTAAACGTTGTTACGTTTCCTACAACAATGTCCATACAGACATTTCTTTCTTTCTTTGACTTTCAACGTGTGTCTGCTGCGGCTTTTAATAATAATAATAATCTTTTGATTTTTTTTTATTGTTTTGGTTTTCTTCACTAACTGTCAACGTTTAAAGCCAACGTTTTCACGCATGCGATCATAATTGATCTTGAGTGTATGGTAAAGTCAACGTTAAACGTGACAGCGCAGTTAGAGTTTTAATCATGGCTTTGCATGTTTAATAAACTATAGCAAACTGTTACCACTCAGTCACACTCACTGTAGGGAAAAAGAAGAATGCTTGTTCTTGGTACACAAACAAGTACATACTTCTGTACATACATACATATGTATGTAAGTACGTGCTTGGCCTGCTCATTTATGTTTGAATGTTTACTGAGATTTTGTCTTCTTGTTGCTGTTGTTTGTTTTGTATACAATTGTTTATTTATTGTTGTTGACTTTCGTGTGTGCTTCCCTGTTACCACACGTCCTCATACACATATGTACGTGCCCACACACTCCCCTTTCGTGGGGGAGAGAGCGAGAGAGAGAGCGACTGAGAGACCAAAGAAAGTCTCGTCTTTATTTATATGATGGGGCAGCGTTGTCAGTTTAGGGGATTTATCCCCAAATTGAGGATTTTTTTTCGTGATTTGGGATAAAAATTTCATCTTGGGGATCCGGGGATTTGTTGGGGATGACAACACAATTTTTAGGGATTTTTTTAGGATATTTTTTTAAAAGTGATGGTAACAAGACTGATTTTTGAGCTAAAAAATATGCGTCTGGCAAGTCTAAAAATGTGTGTTATTATTTATAGTGGATGGTTTCTAATAAATATGAAGTATGTAAATATTTAAAAAGAGTATATTTTTTACCGTTTAAAATTGCTGCAAATACTAATTTTATTAACAAAAATCATAATGCTTCTTGGGAACGCGAAGATTGGGCAAAAGGTTTGAAATATACATATAAGAGTATGGCTGACTTCATAAATGCAGTTTGCAATGGAACATTGCGAACCATGCATGAAATTGACATTGCCAAAATAATTTTTACTGCTTTTATGAACACTATGCATTGCAAGGTTGCATTGCAAACTGCATTTATGAAGTCAGCCTATATTTTTAAAGGGTAACGCATGCGTTGAACGCGTTTTTTCAATAATGAATACTACCAAAACAAAAATACGTAACAAAATGCAATATGAATTATTGGAAGCACTTCTCAGAATAAACACATACATACCTACTTTAAAAATAATTCAATTTGTTGTTAGAAATTTAATCCATCTGCTGAAATGCTAAAGCTTTTTAATACAAGCAATATGTACAACAAAATTTCTGAGGCTGATGAATCAGAAGATTTTGATTCTGAAGTTTTTGAATTGCTAAACTCTGGTAAATAATTTTTTATACTTCTATATATTAAATTATGTGTAATTTTTTCATTACAAGATTTATAATTACAAATGTAATTAGTTTGAATACTAATATATGTATGTAGCTAACGATAAAAATGAATTTTTATTATTATTTTTTAAATAAAATAAAAATTTTGCAAAAAAAAAAAAAATTTGAATAAAAAAAATCAGTTTGTGGATTTTTGGGGATGACAAATCCAAAATTGGGGATAAGCTCTAAAAAAATACTGGCAGCACTGTGATGGGGTCGTATTGGTTGTGTGTAGCCATTTACATTTTTGTGTGTTTTTTGTTGTTCTTGTAGCAAAACAAACCGTAAAGTAAGAACAACAACAGCATTCTTTACTCCATTGTTGCGTTGTGAAAAGTTCTTGTGTGTTTTTGTTGCTTATTGTTGCTGCTTGCTATGATGCGCAGCTTAACGTAGACGTGTGCGCAGGCGCAAATGCCTTTAAAATGCTAATATGTTTAATAATAACTCTTGTAGTCTGTTTTGCTGTTTTATTTTAACGCTTTTTGTTAAAGTAAATACATGATGTTGATTTAAACTACACAGAGAGAAATTTCTTACAAGTTTAAACCCTTATAAAGTGTACTTAACCCTCCAAATTTATTTAAACAAGTTTTAGGAAATATTTAACCCTAGTAACTATCTCTTCATTTTTATACATTAAGGTTACTCTACGTGAATCGACGAACAATTTCTAAAACTAATTTTAGCGGTACAGTTTTTAAAGTTAAAAATAAACAAAAATATTTTTATTTAAGAAATAAAAAAAATGTAATGTAACACAAATTTTTTTTCTATCTTAAAATTCGATACGAATTTGACTCTTTTTTATGAGTTATATGATAGAGAGTAAATGAGTTTCGTCGATTCGACGAACAGTAAACATCCAGGGTTAAAATAACCCAAATTAAAAAATGTTTCTTACATTTCTTTAATTTTCCTTATTTAACAAGTTTACACAATTTAGCCAACTCATAACTATAAAACTATTAAATCTATGACAATTGCTTTTTCAATTTCCACACACTTTCATTTCGCAAACAAACAAAAACCTATAATTTTGCATAAAAACTTACAAAAATATGGCATAAATAACTTTGTCAGGGAAAAATTCCTCTTAACACACCCTAAAAAAACCACATTTGCAAACAATTGACATAAAATAACAATTACCTGAAATTGCTAAAAAAATAAAAAACTAGAACTAAAAAAAATTTGTACCCACCCTACAGTCATTTTCAGTTATTGAAAACTAACAGAAAAATAACATTTTAAATTGCCAACAAACTGATGATGAAGTGCGAAAAGCCAATAACAAAGAATAGAAAAACATGCATATGTACATATGTATGTAAGTACATAATAATAAAACAAGATGCATGAGAAAGTTTTCTATATCAAAAAAGGAAAAATGTATTAATTATTTGTGTGCCAGAGATAATTCTTTGGAAATATTTGTGTTCTTATTCCCCATATCGTGAATAAAAATTCCACATGAAATTTGTTCCCTTTTCACATTTTCCTATTAAAATTCAATGTTAAAAAAATAAAAGGGAAACAATTTCATGTGGAATTTTTATTCACGATGGGGGTGAATATGATTCTTTACGAAAATATGTGCAAATTTGGTTTCAATGTAATAAAAGTTGTGTTGTGAAGATCTTTTGTATAAAAATTTGTGCAAATTTGTGTTGTAAAGATGATTTTAATTAAAATTTTGCGCAAAATTGTGTTCTTAAGTTGTTTCTTTAAGATAATTTGTGTTTTAAAAGATGATTCTTTAAGAGAATTTGTATTTTAAAGATGATTCTTTGCGAATATTTGTTCAAAATTTGTTTTCTAGTTATCAATTACAATTATGCAAATTTATGTTGCAAATATGATTTTCACAAACATTTTGTGAAAGTTTGAGTTCTAAAGATAATTCTTTAAGATAATTTGTGCTTTAAAGATGGTTCTTTAAGAGAATTTGTATTTTAAAGCAAATTTTCGTTTTTGTTTTCTAGTTATCAATTAAAATTAGGCAAATTTGCTCAAATTTATGTTGCAAATAGGCTTTTTTACGAAAATTTGTCAAAATTTTACTTCTAAACATGATTCTCTAAGAAAATTTATGTTCTTTATATACTCAATATTTGGGCAAATTTGTGTTCTAAACATAATTTTTTAGGAACATTTGCGCAAATTTTTGTTCTAAATATAATTCTTTAGAAAAATTTTTAATTCTTTATGAATATTTGTTTTTTAAAATGATTCTTTACGACAATTTGCCAAAATTTTTATTTTTTTGTTCATTACGGGAATTTATGTTCTAAAGAAAATTATTTAGGGAAATTTGTGCAAATTTTTTTTCTATATATAATTCTTTACGAACATTTCTGAAAATTTGTGTTCTAAAGTTGACTTTTTATTTTAGTTTGCGCAAATTTGTGTTCTATTAATTTTTCTTTAATAAATTGTTTACAAATTCGTGCAAATTTATTTGTTTAGAAAATTTCTCGCAAATTTGTGCATAGAGTTTCTTTAGAAAATTTCTCGCAAATTTTTGCAAAAGGCTTCTTATGATAATTATTTACGAAAATCTGTGCAAATTTATTTGCTTAGAAAATTTCTCGCAAATTTGTGCAAAAATCTTCTTTAGAAATTGTGTTCATATGATAATTATTTACGTAAATTTGTGCAAATTTATTTGTTTAGAAAATCTCTCGCAAATTTGTGCAAAAAACTTCTTTAGAAATTGTGTTCTTATGATATTTATTTACGAAAATTTGTGCAAATTTATTTGCTTAGAAAATTTCTCGCAAATTTGTGCAAAAAGCTTCTTATGATAATTCTTTACGAAAATGTGTGCAAATTTATTTGTTTAGAAAATGTCTCTCAAATTTGTGCAAAGAGAATATTTCTCGCAAATTTGCTCAAAAAGTTTCTATAGAAATTGTGTTCTTATGGTAATTCTTTAAGAAAATTTGTGCAAATTTATTTGTTTAGAAAATTTCTCGCAAATTTGTGCAGAATTTCTTTAAAAAATTAGTCGAAAATTTTTGCAAAAAGTTTCTGTAGAAAATTAGTCACAAATTTGTACAAAAAGTTTTTTTTTGAAATTTCTGTAAAGTTTTTTTTTTTTAGAAAATTTCTAGTACTTTGTTGTGTTAAGTTTCTTTTAGAAAATTATTCGCGAATTTCTTTAAAAATGGGTTGAGTTTTAATAAAAACTTTTGCAAGAAACTTTTCAGTTTGTAAATATTTCTTAGTACAAACTTTATTATATCTCTATATTTAGTAAAACTAATTTCATTTTATTTTCTCATTTTTTTTACAGAACTTCAACTTCATCAAATTGGTTTTAAAAACCAATAATTTAATTTTTCAGTTTTCCCTTCCCATTTTTTATTTGAAACCTCCCATTTTTTACTCACTCGCCTAATAGTTTTAGTTACTGAAAGTTTGGCCAGCTATAATTTTTAACTTCAACTATCATTTCGCCAGAAACAAACTAACCACAACATAAAAGTTTATCCGCAAATAACTAGCTCTGCCATACGAGCATTTCATCTTTTCTTGCTATGAATGAGTGGATGGAGCTATCATTCATGAAAAAAGAAAAGGATATTAATACATCAGAAAATCGTCCAGAAGCAAGTGGTAGTGGGGCTGATGTAAGTGGAGGTGGTAATAGTTTCCAACCACTTCTAAGAAAACTTAGTGAGATTTCTGCTGTGTTTAAAACTCAGCCTCAAGAAAACGCGCACGAAACATTATCAGACAGTAAAGAATCGATTCTGCTCAAGGTCTTAAGGGACAAATTTAAAGAACAAAAAGCATTACTCTCGCCCGTTCAACAACTAAACGCGGATTTATACAGAGGTCCTTCGACATCTAAAAATTGTCGTGCTGGCAACGTAAGTGATGGTGAATCTGATGACATTGATAGTAATGCCGACTTGCCTGACAGTGGTCAAGATTTTACGTGTAGTCCCAGCACCAGCATAGACGATATATCAGTATCGCATAACAGGCGCTTTGCTCGTAGTATATTCGGCTGCGGCAAGATGTTTAAAATGAAGAGACGACAGGTAAGTCAGACTATTAAAATTTTAAATATCTTCGTAGTTTATTTTCCATTAAGTATTCATCAAGTGTTCATGGTTAACATGTATAAAAAATATGCAAATTCTTTTTGGTTTAAAGTTGCAAATTTGTTTTGTTTTATATTATTCGTAAGTTTGTTTTTACATTATTTAAGCTAAACTCGCGCGAATGTCTTAAGTAATAAATGAGACTGACTGCATCTAGTTTACTAAATAAAATACTTTCGTTTTTAAATGGATTTTGCTAAGCAAAATAAGTGCTCTACTTAAATATGTATCCAAGTGTCAATACATATGTAAATATATATAAAAAATTGTTTATAACTATAAATAAATATAAGAAATATATTTGGAAATTTTTCAAAAGAAGAGACCTTTTTTACACAAATTTGTACAAATTTTTTGGAGCAAGAGTCCTTTTTTACACAAATTTATAGACATTTTTTTGAAGAAGAGACCATATTTACACAAATTTGTACAAATTTTGTTGAAGAAAAACTTTTTTACACAAATTTATAAAAAAATTTGTGAAGAAAAAACTTGTTTACACAAATTTTTAAAAAATTTTGTGAAACTTCTTTACACAAATTTGTGTTAATTTTTGTGAAGAAAAAACTTTTTTACACAAATTTGTACAAATTTTCGTGAAGCAGAAACTTCTTTACACAAGTTTGTAAAAATTTTAGTACACTTTTTTGTACAAACTTGTGCAAATTTTACTTTATCTAAATTTGTGTAAATTTTATTAAAGCAATCACTTCTTTACCAAAATTTTTGCAATCTTACTAAACAAGTCACTTCTTGACCCATATTTGTGCAAATTTTACTAAAGAAATCAGTTCTTTACAAAAATGTGTGCAATTTTTTCTAGAAAAAGTAATTTTGTACCAAAATTTTTTTAAAAAACGAGTCACTAATTTGCACAAATTTTACTAAAGAATTTTGAAATAGAGATTTGTGCAAGTTTTTCTAGAAAAAATCACTTCTTTACACAAATTTGTAGAAATGTTTTTAAACATGTCTTTTCTATACACAAATTGGTGCAAATTTTATTATTATTTACGCAAATTTGTGCAAATTTTACTTTCAGTTATTTACCTAAATTTTTAAAAATTTTACTGAAACTTCTTTGCCCAAAGTTTACTAAGGAAGTCACAGCTTTATAGAAATTTGTGCAAATTTTTCTAGAAAAAGTCACAGTTTTACATAAATTTAATAGTTTCTATTTGACAATTTTCTAATTTAAATAAATTTTTTGCAAAATACAAACCAAATGCGTTCTTATCCATAAAATTTAGTTGGTTACATTTATTTTAGATATGCATATAAACAAAATTATGGTCTACATTAATATTTGTAGCTGTTTCTAAATATATACGAGTATGTACTCGTTGTTTCCTATTCCAAACACATTTGTTACAGTTCATTCATAAATTGTTGTTTGCTGGCTGGCTGGGTGGATGGCTGGTTGGCTTTTTTTTTATCATGTATTCATTTTACTTAAATAATCTAAGAAATACCAAGTATATTAAGTAGATATGCAAAATATTTATACTAATGCAAAAGTATTTATGTTACAGAGATAATGTTTGTATAATATTTGTTTGTATTGTGGGTTGTTAGCAAAAATATTCCGCCACAGCGCTGACTATTGTTACAATTACGAACGTGACTTGAACTTATTTCTACGTTTGGAAATGATTTTGAAGTTTTTAGTTTATGTAAATTTTTGTTCACGATATTATTGGTTGTGTACTTGTATTAGTTGTTGTAATGTTTATGTAATATTTTGAAGTTTTTTTTTTGTTTTTGTAAATTAAACATTTTTGTTAGGTTTTATTAAATACTATTTTTAAATTACATATTTGAAATATATTGCTTTATTTTTAAAGTTTAATATGTTAAGAAAATGAGTTTAATTTGCTTAAAGTTTAAAATAAAACTTGCTGCAAAATTTTATTTATTTTGTCACACACGTTTTGTTTTATGCCATTTCAAATACGAGCCACTCTAATTGTAAAACTTTTTATAACTTAAAAACAGCAATTGTATTAGACAGGCCTTGAAATTAGCTTTCATTTGCTATATAAATATATTCACCCCTATCGTGAATAAAAATTTCACATGAAATTTGTTCCCTTTTTACATTTTTCCTATTAAAATTCAATGTTAAAAAAATAAAAGGAAACCAATTTCATGTGGAATTTTTATTCACGATAGGTGCGATTAATAATATTAAGTATTCAAGCTTTGTACATATTTGGCTGTGCCGACTCTTAAATACCCTCCACCTAAACGTACTAAGAAATAGAAAAACTACACTGGTTATAGGACAAGTATATCCTTATTCTGTGTTTTCTATTTAGTTTTAGTGCAAATTTTATTATTATTTGATATATTGTTTGAAAGACAATTTTACGACCAACATAATTTATGTTAAATATTTTGAAATTTTATATAATTTTGACCATTTTTAATTGATGTACCCTACAAGAACAGTGGGGAAATAAAAAATTTAAGAACTAAAAATTAGCAGGCCCTATAACTCCCTTTAAGACGTTGGTGGCCCATTAAATTGTGCAAATGACAGCGAGTGATGCCTTTAGAGTAGAGCTGCTGCTATTGCTTGTACAAGTAATATGTACCCAGCAGTGCACTGGGGACACTTCGCCACAACTACATATTTAAACTATCATTTGAAATCAATAAGTATGTGCCTGTCCTAGGCAGAAGACAAAGACTTAATTTGAAAAATGCTATAAATATAAAGAAGAAACTTTTTAAGCCAAATTTGTCAAAATTTTACTAAAGAAGTCACTTTTTTAGACAAATTTGTGCAAATTTTACTAAAGAAATCACTTCTTTACACAAATTTGTATAAATTTTACTAAAGAAGTCACTTCTTTGAACAGATTTATGCAAATTTTACTAAGGAAGTCACTTTTTGCCCAAATTTGTGCAAATTTTACTTAAGTCACGCCTTTGTCCAAATTTGTGCAAATTTTATTAAATAAATTAATTCTTTTCGCAAATTTGTGCAAATTTTACTAAAAAAATCAATTTTTTAGACAAATTTGTGCAAATTTTACTAAATAAGTTACTTATTTACACAAATTTGTGTAAATTTTACTAGAGAAGTCACTTCTTTGAGCAAATTTGTGCAAATTTTACCAAAGAAGTCACGCCTTAGCTCAAATTTGTGCAAATTTTATTAAACAAATCAATTATTTTCGCAAATTTGTGCAAATTTTACTAAAGAAGATACTTTTTTAGCCAAATTTGTACAAATTTTACTAAAAAAGTCACTTATTTACACAAATTTGTGTAAATTTTACTAAAGAAGTCAGTTCTTTACACAAATTTGTGTAAACTTTACTAAGGAAGTCACTTTTTGCCCAAATTTGTGCAAATTTTACTAAAGACGTCACGCCTTTGCTCAAATATGTGCAAATTTTATTAAACAAATCAATTCTTTTCGCAAATTTGTGCAAATTTTACTAAAGAAATTAATTTTTTAGACAAATTTGTGGAAATTTTACAAAAGTAGTTACTTTTTTAGCCAAATTCGTACAAATTTTACTAAATAAGTTACTGATTTACACAAATTTGTGTAAATTTTACTAAAGTAGTCACTTCTTTGAGCAAATTTGTGTAAATTTTACTAAGAAAGTCACTTTTTGCCCAAATTTGTGCAAATATTATTAAAGTAGTCAGAGAACATTTATAATAAATTATAAAAAATTTATAAATTGGAGTTAAATTAGAAATTAGACAAGGAATACCTTTACTTGTTACGCAGTCTATACAAAACTGCTGGGTTGAGTTGCCAGTTTAGGGCTGCTTTACACTGTTACACTTATTGCTGTTGGTTTGTATATATTGCTGCTGTTACTGAGCTGCTATTGCCAACATTTTACCCAAAAACTTTGTTATATGAAGACCAAAAATTAAGTACTACATAGAATTCATTTAAAATGCTATTTTTCAAATTAGGGCTGCTTAAAACAGGGATACAGCAAAATAGGGGAAACAACTTTGAAATGAAATTCAAAAGATATTTTCCGAAAATAAAAAAAAGCTTTTGGTTGAAAATATTTCTTTTAGGACATAAAGAAATTTAATTTCGTTGTTAGTTAGCCCTTTTTTCTGCAGCAATTACTGCTGCCACTGCTTATTATGCGTCACTTTGTCTTGCTCTCTTTTTGTATTTAGCAGTTTGTTAAAAGTTAAAGTGATTTGTTGAAAAGGCACACTTTTTTATGTTTTCCCTTTTTTTTCATAATACTTTTCAGTAAAGGAACAAGTTTTTTTCTAGGTTTTATTTTTTTTAAATATTTTCATGCTATTTTCTTTACTGAATTTTGTTTAAAACTCAGTCATTATGCTGTTGTTTTAACACAAGTTGATGTGATTATGAAAGTGTTAATTGCTTGCATAAATTATTTTCTGCTTTTCTTTGTTTTTTTAACTAAATAAATGTTGTTTTTCTTTTTAAAATATTTTATTTATTTAACAAACGTTTTGCCCTTTTTTCTAGAGCAAAAATTAAACATATTAAAAAAACATTTTAAACACTTAACATTTTCCTAGGAATAAAAGATAATGAAAATTTAATATTTCCAAAGAATTGTTTGTACTTTGTAATAAATCGGTGGTAGTTAATCACACACAATAGGGGCCGACCATCATGGGTTACTTACATTTCTATAAACTGGCTATGAAGTTCTAAAAATTAACAAATAAAAAGCAACAATCACTCTCAATAACTGCTCAGTTTACAAAAAAGAAAATAAAGTGTAGCATGACATGTTTTAATATCCTTGTTCTCCCTAAGTCTACCCTGGTTTTAAACTCTCTCTCTCTCTCTCTGTAATTTTTCTATACACTAACACCATCATTACTTACATTATGTAGTCGTCATTAGATTTTTCCTAAAATCAAATTAATTACATTTCCCCTTGTTTTCTGGTTTTCAATGTTATTAAGATTGTCATTTGTTACAATTTTATTGTATCATCATACTTGGGTTCTTTGTCAGACACACACACACTCAATTACACACACTTTCATATTTAAACCAGCAGTTCTGGATGACTGTAATTGATTTTCCAATTACTACTGTCTATACCCTGCATTACTCAGAGACACTAAAGTGACAATTGTCTAAAGGAAAGATTACCAAGGATATATAAAGTAAAAAATTGATTTCTATTTTCAGAATAAATATGTAATACATTATGTCTATTAAGAATCTTTTCCATTCCGCTCGGTTTGTTGAAAACTATTTAACTTCTTTCCAGTTTAGATTAATACAGCCAACTCTGATTGTTAGTTTACAACTTGCATACTCTTCGTACCCCTCCCTGTGGCTTCTAGTTGATGGCTATTTTGGCTATACCATGTGATAGACCGCCTACTGTGTGATCAACCCAATGACATATGCAGCTTAAAATTTAAATTTGGAACATTTGTGGAAAATTATATACACAGAAAATTTAATTATATATGTGACCCGGCCTATGAAAAGGTGGCTTATGACTCAAAAAAGAAATTGCTTAATACTCCAAATGGATCAATTAGGGATGTATTCAGTTCTACAGTTATATTCAGTGGGATTCGTTGCTATTTTTCGTTGCTGTTAAAAAATCTCCTCAATTCCCTCAATTCATTTCCGGTGATGCCACTCAAATTCAAGAAAACGGGATTGCAAATTTCATTTCTGCCGTTGCTATTTTTCGAGGCTTTCTTGTTTTTGTAAAAAATAACCAAATTTGTATTTATGCTCTTTTAGGAGACAAAAACGATTACTCCCTCTGTCGTCATTTTCAAGATCAAAGGGAGTACTCCATAAGGAGCTTAAAAGGACTACTCGTGTCTGCGGACATGCTGTGCTAAAATTCCTATGAGGTTCAGAGTTTTATGGAGTAATCCATTACTCGCAAAGGAGCGCTCCAGGATTACTCTTTGGATGGTCCTATTTTTTACTGGGAATTATTATTTTTATTTGAAATGTTACTTTTAAACATTTTTTAATTTTTTTATAATAAATTATACTTTTGTATTTGCCATATGAATAATCTGGATTAATTAGGTCCTAAGGACTTACAATCTAAATAAAATATAAATAAATAATTGGTTTGTCTCGGAAGTTTTGTATGATGTTAGGCCAGACAACTTTAAGGATTCTATAAAGACATCGATTAATAAACGATTGAAATGAATTTACTTCGAGTTCTGTTGAATTCCACATCAAGTATGTATTTAGTAGCACTAATTTCATACTGGTTCTGGAGATACGCTACATATCACTTAGGACTGACTGCGTTCGTTATGATTCGGTATTGCAGTGCCCGACTTTACTCCGCCTATATTTGTTTTTAAGCAAGCTTTTGCAGAACCTCTGTTGCGACGTACTTTAATTTAGACATCATTGGTTTATAGATATGTATGTAAAAAAGGCAGATATTATCTACATACCTCAGGTTTTCGAGTTGTTGGTTAAGATGTGAGCTGGGTCCTCTATTAGCTTGTTTAGCATTATTCAGCAGCAACATCTCAGATGAGGTTAAAGGCTGACAGAACTCTGTCAAAAGAAAATCATGAGATAGGATTCCATTAATATCAGATATGAATCAGTTGCTACAGAAACTACTTCTATAAAATACCATGAGATAGAAACCAGTTCCTATAGAATGCCATCAGATAGGATCCCATACCTATAGAATACCATGAGATAGGATCCTATTCCCACAGAAAACCCTGTGATAGGAACCAGTTAATATAGAGTAGCTGAAATAGGAACTAGTTCCTATAGAATAGCGTGAAATACAAACTAGTTCCTACAGAATACCATGACATAGAATCCCATTCCTATAGAATACCATGAGATTGGATCCCATCCCTATAGAATACCATGAGATAGGATTCCAATCCTATATAACACCATAAGATATGATTCCATTCCTATAGAATACTATGAGATAAGATCTCATTCCTTTAGAATACCATGAGATAGGATCCCATCCTATAGAACACCATAAGATATGATTTCATTCCTATAGAATACCATGAGATAGCATCCCATTCCTATAGAACGCCATAAGATATGATTCCAACCCTATAGAATACCATGAAATAAGATCTCGTTCCTATACAACACCATGAGATAGGATCCCATTCCTATAGAAAACCATGAGATAGGATCCAATTCCTATAGAATACCATAAGATTGGATCCCATGATATTGAACGCCATGATATATGATTCCATTTCTATAGAATGCTATGAGATAGGATCAAGTTCCTATATAATACCATGAGATAGGATAGAAAATCGTGTGATAGGAACCAGTTAGCATAAAATACATACGAACCAGTTCCAATAGAAAACCTTGAGATGGAATTTATTTCCTTTAGTGTATCGTGAGATTGGAACCAGTTCCTAAAAAATGCTACTAGTACAGGATCATAGGGTGAATTGATTTCCATCTAAATCACGCACGTGTTAAAATAACTACACATAGCTGATACTGTAACCAGAGTTACGTTGAAATTATTTATACCTCATTTGGAAAAGTCATCCAGAACTGCTGGTTACATATTCACTGCTTCTTGCACATGTCATTTTCTCTTGTCTATCTTTCTCTTGTGTGAGTGTTTATTTTTTGAGTAAGTTTATGTCCTGCTGAGTTTGGCAACATAATTGCGAGTGTAGATTTAATAGACAAAATTAAATTTTGTTAGTATTTTTTTCGTGTTTGCCAATTTCCTTAATGTAAAGTGATACTTAAATATAACATAACCTAATTGAGTTATTCGGAAAGGTTTTAGGATTAAAACTTATAAACACATGTTTAAGAATAATTAAGACCTTAAATGACAAAACATCATCATATGATTTGAATTAAGCAGTTTGGTAAAAATTTAATGAGATATTTAAGTGATATCAAACAGTTTGTTTAACAAAAGTATTTGGTAAAGTTGCTTAAGTGACTTCTTCAAAAGGTTCTCTTTGGGCTGAACACAAATAGTCTTTTGTGTGCTTTTGTTGATACACTGATAGTCTGTGATAATGCGTCCTATGACGCAATTGTACAAGCATTCCAGCTGTTATTCAAAATTGGACGTTTCATAAGCTGAAGCTTCGGGAATATAGGTAACTAAAAATTGTTCTGAAGTTGGCGTATTATGACTTCTACTGTGGATCCTAGTTACGAAAGTTTAATGCAAAATATCAGATTTCTGTATAAATGACTTGAAAACATATAAATATCTTAAAGAATATTGAGGAGAGAGCGCTAACAATCAACCCCAACAAGACTTTCCATATACCAGACCTGTTATTAAGTTCTTTGAAAATGTTTAATAGATTGAGCAGCAAAATGTAAAAAATGTATGTTCCTGGCAAGGTTGGGCTGCAAGACTCTATTTTCATTGGCTTTAAATAGAGCTTAAGGAGAACTTTAAGAAGGATGCAAAAGTTTTAGTGAAGTGCAATAGTCAGGATTCGTTTAGGGTCTTATTATGAATCAAAAATCGAAAAGGACCAGGAAGACACATTGTGCTGGATATCTAGCTTGCTAAATAGGTTGGCTTGACTTAAAGAGCTGGCTCTGGTCCTACCAATAAGATCCTCAACGAAGCCTTAAGAGAAACGAGATAAGATCTAGAAATGAACTTGATAGACACAGAAATTGAAATAGTGCTGACTTCAAGCTCGAGTTGGAGTTTATTTACCGCTAAGGGAGGCCTATCAGTCCTCAAATAAAATAAGTGTCATACTGTCAAGAAGAAAATATTAGGCTCCGATGAGATTCTTATCATCTGAGATAGGATCAGATTTCGTCATTGAGTTTTGAATCTCGGAACGGACTTGGGAGACACAGAATGCTGCTGGATATCTAGGTTGACTAGACTCTTATTGTCATCTATTATGGAAAGAAGTTCACTGTCTGGCTCGAGTTGAAGTTCGTTGGTCTCTTAGTACAAACAAAATAAGTGATCACACTGTCAAGAGGAAAATATTAGGTTTCGCTGAGAGTCTTAATCGCGTAAGGTAGGATCGGGTTTTCTCATTGACGGGATATCTAGGCTGACTTGATGTATTTTTTTCTTTCTCTTGGAAAGAAGTCCACTTTCTGGCTTGGCTTGGAGTTCGTTGGCCACTAAGGGGACCTATTAGTTCTCAAACAAGAAAAGTGTTACCACTGTCAAAAGGAAAATATCTTATCCTCTGAGATAAGATCAGATTTCGCCATTGGCTGTTGAATCTCGGAACGAACTTGGGAGGCAGAGAATACTGCTGGATATGTAGATTGACTAGGCCCTTATTGTCATCTGTTATGGTAAGAAGTGCACTTTCTGGCTCGAGTGGCAGTTTGTTGGCCATTACGAGGCTACATTAGTGTCATTGTAAAAAGTGATATCCTCGAAGATTTTATCGCTCTCTAAGGAGTCCTTAGGTAACTTACGGAATTGCTTAACAAACATTGTGGTCTTGAAAGTACGTTAGTAGATGACAGTTTGAAAAGATCTTTTCCAGTTTCCAAAAGATCCAAACTCTATAAAGGATTTGAAAGACAATATGTTAAGTTTCAAATTTCAATTGATTGAAGTTAAATAGCAAGATCACTTGCCCGATCAGTGCTTTTGAGCCTTAATTTCTTTACTTCTAGACTAAGTCATTAACACCTTTTTGCGCTTTCAATTAAATGCCTTTTACATATCAAATTGACTATCATTTAGCTGTCTTCCTATGCCTCAATTTTTATTGTTAAGGTTTAACGTAAAACCTTTAACGGCACTCCTTTGTCTGTCCCTCACTCCAGCGTCCAACTTTCTCACTGTTAACATTGATGCACACTTTGTTTGGAAGCCAAACTGTGTTTAATATATGAATTTTAGCACAAACTTTTACTATTGATGCCACAACAATTTATTACATGCAAAAAGTAAGTGGCAATTTTATGGAAGACCAAACTTTTCAATGTGTATTTCTGTGTACGAGTATTTTGTTTTCTGCTTACCTTGGTAATAATAAAATAAGAATGCATGCAAGTAATAAATATATGCTAAAGCGAAAAACCATAAAAGTTCTTTATTAGTTTATGGTGCCAAGGGTTTTTAAAAATTCACAAAATCCAATTCACGCTGCAGCCTTAAAGTCAATGTTAATTTGTTGAGGTCTGTGTGGTATTTAGCACGACAACAATTCACATTTACCGGATGCATTAGCGGCAATTTAAGACGATAAATAGCGGTGCCCAAATCCACTTCGTTTGCGGTTATAGTTAAATTCATTTTGTCCGAGGGTGTGTCATCATTGGTTAAGAATATGTCCACTACTAAATCCTCACAACTGGCCGTAGCATTGGTGCGATTGCCCATTTGCAGGAAGACATCTTCGGTGCCCACCGCCTGGCGATAGGTTAAAGTATAGGAGGGACATTTGCGTGAGTCCAAAATGTCTTTGTCTTCTTGTTCATGCAGCTGTTGCCATTCTTCTAAAGTAGAGGCTGGTTTTTGGCAGCTGCTGCTGGGTTCTACAGCATCATAGGGGGAATTTGTTTTGTTAGAAAGGGATTTTTTGTTGTTGATGTTTGAAGGAGCAGCTATACTTCCTGGATCTAGCAGGGAGTTTTAGTAGAAATTAGTTTTTCTGCTTGTGTGTGAAAAAATTTACTTACTTAAATGGCTTTTTAACAAAGATTCCTGTTCATCTTCTAAGTCGGAGTCTTCTGCTGTTGGTTGAGGATTTAATAGATTTTGTAAAAGACGCAAGTTCTCAGGAGTCTCAAACAAGGACATGTTGTAAAGAAGAAAATATCAACTGAAAATTAAAGCTTAAACTTCAAAAAAAATTTGTTTGTTTGACATTTATTGAACTACAGTGGATATAAACTGTTAATTTATTTATTTTTGAGGTAACAAAATTGTTTTAGGAAAGCCAACGTTTGCTAACAAATTGCCTAAACTACTGAATGGTTGACTTTATTTACCACTCTGCTGGGTTTTTTGAATTAGATTTTATTTATTTACTTAAACACATCGATTAAACAAAGTTTATGTACATGGCAACGCATATTTTATTCAGCAGCTAAATAAACCAACAATCCAGCTTTCCCCCTCCAACCCTTCATAAAAACAAACACACAAAGTTGAAAATTTTTTCATTTAAAATTTGAGTTTTTAAAAATACCTCTAGATTTTTTGCTTGTGTGTCAATGGCTGCTAAATGCTGCCACAGTTGTTATTCAGTTGTCATATGCCACAGCACAAATTGTTTTTAAAATTGCTAAAAGTTTACAATTTGTTCTGTTGAAATTTTCCCTTAGAATTTATGAAATAAATAGTTTTATTTTCAAATTAATCAAACAAAAGTTGTATAAAATGTTGAAAGAAAAGGAAAAGTAACTAAAAATTAACACTGACAAGGTTTTATAGAATACAAGAGCTTAAATAAAGAACTAGTTCGCGCTCTTAGTTCGCTATATTTTTTAGTTCTCTTGTGTTGTTGTTATAACAACAGTAATTGCTGAGTTGACAGCCCTTGGCCGAGTGATTTCGGGCCATTCGGGTGCGTAGATCCGGCTGTCGTGGGAATGTCTCTTGTGTTAGACAGCCACAGGTAACAGAATCCGAACATTTTCAGTTAAGGTTAATGAAGTTTTAAAATAAAATTAACAAAAATTAAACAATACTCACAGTTTAAAACAGACAGAAAATATATAGTTGTGCATGTTTAACACAATTATTTCTACATTTTTAAATTTTTTTTTTAAATATGATCACTGTAATTTTGTACATAATTGCGGCAACCATAATATGGTTAAGTTACGATTCACATGATTATAATAATTATAAAGCGTGATCCATTTTTTTAAAGAAAACAAAAACACAGAAAATTCAAATTTAATGGGGAATGTTTATTATCATTTGAAAGAACATTCTTTGGCATTTATTTCTATCAAATGTTGGCCGTTGCTACGTTGAGTCCAATTTTCAATGACTCGTTCGAGCATTTAGACTGTTAACTGGAGCATGACTGAATCGAAGCGGATTTGTCCGCATAAACTTTAGACTTTACATCTACCCACAGGAAAAAGTCTAACGGTGTGATATCACATGATCTTGGTGGCCAATCGACCGGCCCAAAACTTGAAATTATTTGCTCACCGTAGTGTTCTCTCAATAAATCAATTGATGGATGTATGGGAAGTGGCGCCATCTGGCTAAAATCAAATGTCGCCGAGATCACGAGCTTCAATTTCAGGCATAAAATAGTCGGTTATCATGGCACGATAACCGATTGCTTTAAACGTTTTAGTGGTGAAACTTGTTAGGGATTTGCAATTGTCTACTGAGTTTCCCTACAACATATTGATATTTGTTTGTAAAGAGATATGTAGGTTATCAGTTGTGTTAAAGGTATAAACTGGGTTAAAATCAATTAAAGTTAAGAAAAAATTTATGTACTGAATGAGAATTTTTCCTCTTGCGAGTATTCAAGAATTTTTTTTATTAAAAAAATTTTTTATTCGCAGTTTTACTTTTTTTTAATGAAATTTTTTTTTTGGTAATTTTTGTCAATTAATTTATTGATTTTGAAAGTTGTTGAGTAAATTGTAAATTAAAAAAAAATAAGGAAATGTTTTGGTTCGTTTTTTTTTTTGGTAAAAGACCCAAATCAATAAAATTTCGTCCATGTCATAGGGAAGCATAAAATGATTTAGTATATCAACGTAAACATATTAATCCATTGTTGATTTTATCCAATATATTGGCCACACTCCGTAACATGATAAGCACCCCCATACCATAATGCTGGAACCTCCATGCTTTGCCGTCTTAGATGTGAATTGTGTTTTGTATTCTGCATTTCTTAGACGTCTAACATATGAACGAGAATCTTTTCCAACAAATAAAATGATTTTACTCTCGTCCGTCCATAAAAAATTACTCCATTTACTAGCGGGCCAATTTAAATGTTCTTGTGCAGAAGTGCTATTATTTTTGCCGGCACTGTATTATGATAAATGGATTGATCATAAATATGATTGCCACAAATATGCATGCATGGTTAACACAATACTACAATATATGATTATAGTAATAATATGTTTTGTAACTTAAACATGTTATGGTTACTGCAATTGTGTAAATAATTACAGTGAACATAACATTGTTGAAAAAATTTTAAAAATGTTGACATTGTTGTGGTAAACATGTACAACTATAGTTTTTCTCTGCATGTTAAAGCAGCATTAAAACTTTTTAGAAATAAATCAGCAATTTCTGTGCCACTGTGCAATCACTGATATAGAGAATGAAAATCATTCTATCTAGCACTGGAAATTGAAAACTTGTTAGGTGCACTCTAGTTTGCCATAATTTTACAATCTCTACATTCCTACAAATTCTCTTTTTTCTTCTTCTTCTCTTGATTTTTGCTGTACCAAATTTGTCTTTACTCTAAATGACATTAAATGCAAAGTTTTAAGAAAGTGAAAACTGCCATAAATTATTTGACAATGGAACTAAAAGAAGATTCAATGCAGTTTGATGTGGCAAAAGAAAAAAAAATACTTTTTTTGCAGTTTTTGTGTGGCAAAAAATTGCACTAAATGAAGTGGAAGCCATTAAGGTCAAAGGAATATTAGCTAGTGAATAATAATTATACATATATATGTACATACTATGTATGTATGTATAGAAAATAAAGAATAACAAAGACAATTTGTAAGCCCAAGAAAAGTTGGGTCCACTGGGAGTCAGATGTTTTTATTTAGCAAATGTGTAAGCACTGGGAGATAGATTTTTATATATGTATATACAGTGCCGAAAAATAGTAGCACTTCGATAATTTATTCTATATCTGTAAATGGCGAAATATTTTGTGAATGTAAAATTAGAGTAAAATAATTTTTTTTTTTTAAGAAAAGTAACACTCAGGAATTAATGTGCCTATATATAATTGCGTTACTTTCTTTGGAAAGGGGATAAATTGAAGAAGTAAAGATGGTGAAAGAAGAAAGCTTTTTATATCAAAACTCTGCAATTGTGCATTTTGTTTGTTTTAGTGCAGCATTGCAGCGCCTCTGGTGGTGAGTAGGCGCATTAATGTTAAAGCTTGATTTTATAGCCTTTATTGAATTATTTTACTTCGGTGGCGTTTAAATGCTATACCACCGCAGGAGGACGCTGTGATAAATATTTGTTATGATGGATAGAAAGAAAGCTAATAATTATCAGAAACTGATGTTGTTTGAGTGGCAGCATCTGGGAATCGAGCCCGGGCTACAAATACCAACTCATGCTTAATGATCAAATGCGCTAACCAATTAAGCTGGTGGAAAAGATTGTCGTTCATATCGAGCCATTACCGCCAAAATAATGTATCCCACACCATAATCGATTGTTGTTTTTTTATCGAAATCGATAGTTCAACATCATTTAAAATTATTAAAATTAAATGTATTACACAAAACAATATTTACATTATAAATTTTAAAATAATGGCTTTATTCAAACTGATTTTATTTAAAAAAACCTTCCCCTGTAAAATTTTGAGTTTGTGGGATACATTTTTTCGGCGGTTATGGCTCGATATGTTAGATGTCCCCCAAATGCAGAATACCAACCACAATTCACATCTAAGATGGTAAAGCATGAAGGTTCTAGTTGTGTTCTAGTTCTGATCTGGTTCTCCTCTAATTCTTTTCTAGTTCTCCTCTAGTTCTGTTCTAGTTCATCTTCTACTTTAGGTTATAATTAAATTGTTGTTAAAACTTCTCTTATACTGTGTTCAGATATGAAACTTAATTGAGTCAATATTCGGTTAATTGACAATATTATTTTAAGTGTTCAGGCAAACGCAATTTTCAGCTTACTCAATAATCATTTGACAGTTGGAAAACAATACAAATAATACTCTAAATGGTTGTTGTGTTTCTATGTAAACAAACTTACCTTCACATTGATTTTTTAATGATTTCTTTTGATTTATTTTGTTGACATTTGCCATTTTGTACAATTTTTTTCACTAAACACAGTTGTGATTTGTGTTGCATTCGAAATCTTACTCAATATTATAACAATTTCGTACTTATTGCGCAATAATTAATTGAGATTTTATATGGAATATTGAGCTCAATAATGGCGTTAATTGCGATTATCGCAATTAAGGTTCATATCTGAACACGCTATTATGAACATTTGTTGTAATTATTTGTCATATTTATCTTTTATTCTATTCTATTCTATTCTATTCTATTCTATTCTATTCTATTCTATTCTATTCTATTCTATTCTATTCTATTCTATTCTATTCTATTCTATTCTATTCTATTCTATTCTATTCTATTCTATTCTATTCTATTCTATTCTATTCTATTCTATTCTATTCTATTCTATTCTATTCTATTCTATTCTATTCTATTCTATTCTATTCTATTCTATTCTATTCTATTCTATTCTATTCTATTCTATTCTATTCTATTCTATTCTATTCTATTCTATTCTATTCTATTCTATTCTATTCTATTCTATTCTATTCTATTCTATTCTATTCTATTCTATTCTATTCTATTCTATTCTATTCTATTCTATTCTATTCTATTCTATTCTATTCTATTCTATTCTATTCTATTCTATTCTATTCTATTCTATTCTATTCTATTCTATTCTATTCTATTCTATTCTATTCTATTCTATTCTATTCTATTCTATTCTATTCTATTCTATTCTATTCTATTCTATTCTATTCTATTCTATTCTATTCTATTCTATTCTATTCTATTCTATTCTATTCTATTCTATTCTATTCTATTCTATTCTATTCTATTCTATTCTATTCTATTCTATTCTATTCTATTCTATTCTATTCTATTCTATTCTATTCTATTCTATTCTATTCTATTCTATTCTATTCTATTCTATTCTATTCTATTCTATTCTATTCTATTCTATTCTATTCTATTCTATTCTATTCTATTCTATTCTATTCTATTCTATTCTATTCTATTCTATTCTATTCTATTCTATTCTATTCTATTCTATTCTATTCTATTCTATTCTATTCTATTCTATTCTATTCTATTCTATTCTATTCTATTCTATTCTATTCTATTCTATTCTATTCTATTCTATTCTATTCTATTCTATTCTATTCTATTCTATTCTATTCTATTCTATTCTATTCTATTCTATTCTATTCTATTCTATTCTATTCTATTCTATTCTATTCTATTCTATTCTATTCTATTCTATTCTATTCTATTCTATTCTATTCTATTCTATTCTATTCTATTCTATTTTATTTTAGTTTTATTTTATTTTATTTTGGTTTATTTTATTTTATTTTGGTTTATTTTATTTTATTTTATTTTATTTTAGTTTTATTTTATTTTAGTTTTATTTTAGTTTTATTTTATTTTATTTTGGTTTATTTTATTTTATTTTATTTTATTTTATTTTATTTTATTTTATTTTATTTTATTTTATTTTATTTTATTTTATTTTATTTTATTTTATTTTATTTTATTTTATTTTATTTTATTTTATTTTATTTTATTTTATTTTATTTTATTTTATTTTATTTTATTTTATTTTATTTTATTTTATTTTATTTTATTTTCAAATGTCAAATCGTTGTCAAGGCATTAAACCTCAAAATTTATTATTGCATGTCTGCTGTCAGTATTAAAAAAAAATCTTTAATGTTTTTTCTTTCAATAGTTTGTAAAATTTTTGTATTTTCTATGGTTTTAGTGGTTTACTATATTTTTTTTGGTAATTTTTCTACTGAAACGTGTCTTGCAACTAAACAACAACGTTCAAAAAAAAAAAAAAGGAATTGTCAGTATAGAAATGTGGTTGGTTTCCATATCGTAGTGGATATGAAAAGGAAACTATAGTTTAGGGTGTGCAACAAACTAGAATGTGGTCAAGTTTTTTTTTTTGTTTAATTCGAAACCCAGTAGAATTTATTTTTTGCAATATGAATGGAATATGTATGAATATGTGAAAGCGTATTGTTTGGATAGAGAGTTAGTTTTGTAAAATAAATAAAAATAGTTAGAGAAAAAAGCCAAGAAAGCTTAAAATGTTGTCTTGGTATTTTCAACCATATTTTACAATACACGATTGCTCAATAAAATTTACAATAAAATGTGTGTGGAAAATAGTAATATTACTACATACGAGTACATACACAGATTGTTACACAAAACTAAAAAGTAGAAATATAATACAATAAATAAAGAGACAGGAAATTCAAGACTAACCTTAAAAGGGCAACAGTGAATCAACAAAGAAATAGAAGATTGCATGGCAAGAAAATTGTTGAAAGTTGTTGAATTGCTGTTCATGTCTTTTTCCCTTCAACTGTAGCTTTTACTGTGTTCAAATCCTTAATAATACTTTTATTCGATTGCAGTATCATCATCATCTATTGAAAAACCACATTTGAAAAGATAATCCCAAATAATGTACAGCCACATACAGACACTCACTTCTCCACTTATTGTCGTCCTCTTTGGCTATGAACAATGAAACTACAAAATTATTTGTTAATTCTCCAGCCAGGACTCAAATAACTTATAGTTGTTTTTAAAGCTGCACACTTGTAGTCGAAAGGTCAATAAGTTTTGTAAAACATATTAAGTTTTAAGTATGTTTACCAAACCACCATTAATACCAGTAAAAAGAAATCTTACACCAACAAAGAAAATTCAACAGTTTAATTTTGTTTTGCCATAAAAGCTAAAACACAAAACTAAAGATTAAACCAAAACTAATGAGTAGGAAAAAGGGCAAAATTTTTAATCTTTAGCAGAATAATAAGAAACTGGGAGTTAGTAAGTCAAGTGAAAGTTCAACTCCAACAACATTTAAAATAATCAAATCTTTATTTCAACTAGAACAGCACTAGAATCTCTAAAAATTTGTATTTTTTTTTAATAAAAATTTACAAAACTCTTGTAATAGTTTTAAATTTCTGCTACTAACATGAAAGCATATGAAAAATGTTTATTTAATTTTTCCTCTACTTGAAACCACTTGAAACGCCCACACTCATGTATCACTAGCAACTTGACAAAAGAAAAATAATATTGTTGCACTAAGTACCACAACACAGCCTTAACAAAAGCAACTGCTACTTGCCACATGTTTAAAGAATAATGAGCAGGAAAATTTTTAAAAGTCATGAAGGCAAAAATCTCTTTTCTGCCCCCCTCCCCTACCATTACTAAACACCAACAATGACATTAGTAAAGCTTAATTTACTACGAGAATGTCGAGATTTCTTAAGGATTTATTGTGAGAATACACACACACACAGACACAAAATTGCAATACTCAAAAGTGCGTGTTAGCAATGTCGATTATTGTTGGAGCCATGATGGATCCCTTTCAAAGTCAAGTACTGTAAGTCACAGTGATAAAAAAAATATAAAGAAAGTGAAAGAAATGCGAACAGAACTAGAACAGAACTAGAAGCTGAACTGGAATAGAACTTTAACAGAACTAGAACAGAACTGGAACAGAACTGGAATAGAACTAGCACAGAACCAGAACAGTACTAGAAGCTTAACTGGAACAGAACTTTAACAGAACCAGAACAGACTAGAAGCTGAATTGGAACATTTTTAGAACAGAACCAGAACTGAACTAGAACAGAACCAGAACTGAACTAGAACAGAACTAGAAGCTGAATTGGAACAGTACTAGAACAGAACCAGAACAGAACTAGAAGCTGAAATGGAACAGAACTAGAACAGAACTAGAACAGAACTAAATAAGAACTAGAACAGAACCAGAACTGAACTAGAACAGAACTAGAAGCTGAATTGGAACAGAACTAGAACAGAACTAGAACAGAACTAGAACAGAACTAGATAAGAACTAGAACAGAACCAGAACAGAACTAGAACTGAACTAGAACATAACTAGAAGCTGAACTAGAACAGAACTAGAAGCTGAATTGGAACAGTACTAGAACTGAACTAGAACAGAACTAGAAGCTGAATTGGAACAGTACTAGAACAGAACCAGAACAGAACTAGAAGCTGAAATGGAACAGAACTAGAACAGAACTAGAACAGAACTAGATAAGAACTAGAACAGAACCAGAACTAGAACTGAACTAGAACATAACTAGAAGCTGAACTAGAACAGAACTAGAAGCTGAATTGGAACAGTACTAGAACAGAACCAGAACAGAACTAGAAGCTGAAATGGAACAGAACTAGAACAGAACTAGAACAGAACTAGATAAGAACTAGAACAGAACCAGAACTGAACTAGAACAGAACTAGAAGCTGAATTGGAACAGAACTAGAACAGAACTAGAACAGAACTAGATAAGAACTAGAACAGAACCAGAACAGAACTAGAACTGAACTAGAACATAACTAGAAGCTGAACTAGAACAGAACTAGAAGCTGAATTGGAACAGTACTAGAACAGAACCAGAACAGAACTAGAAGCTGAAATGGAACAGAACTAGAACAGAACTAGATAAGAACTAGAACAGAACCAGAACTGAACTAGAACAGAACTAGAAGCTGAATTGGAACAGAACTAGAACAGAACTAGAACAGAACTAGATAAGAACTAGAACAGAACCAGAACAGAACTAGAACTGAACTAGAACATAACTAGAAGCTGAACTAGAACAGAACTAGAAGCTGAATTGGAACAGTACTAGAACTGAACTAGAACAGAACTAGAAGCTGAATTGAAACAGTACTAGAACAGAACCAGAACAGAACTAGAAGCTGAAATGGAACAGAACTAGAACAGAACTAGAACAGAACTAGAACAGAACTAGATAAGAACTAGAACAGAACCAGAACAGAACTAGAACTGAACTAGAACATAACTAGAAGCTGAACTAGAACAGAACTAGAAGCTGAATTGGAACAGTACTAGAACAGAACCAGAACAGAACTAGAAGCTGAAATGGAACAGAACTAGAACAGAACTAGAACAGAACTAGATAAGAACTAGAACAGAACCAGAACTGAACTAGAACAGAACTAGAAGCTGAATTGGAACAGAACTAGAACAGAACTAGAACAGAACTAGATAAGAACTAGAACAGAACCAGAACAGAACTAGAACTGAACTAGAACATAACTAGAAGCTGAACTAGAACAGAACTAGAAGCTGAATTGGAACAGTACTAGAACAGAACCAGAACAGAACTAGAAGCTGAAATGGAACAGAACTAGAACAGAACTAGAACAGAACTAGATAAGAACTAGAACAGAACCAGAACTGAACTAGAACAGAACTAGAAGCTGAATTGGAACAGTACTAGAGCAGAACCAGAACAGAACTAGAAGCTGAAATGGAACAGAACTAGAACAGAACTAGAACAGAACTAGATAAGAACTAGAACAGAACCAGAACAGAACTAGAACTGAACTAGAACATAACTAGAAGCTGAACTAGAACAGAACTAAAAGCTGAATTGGAACAGTACTAGAACAGAACCAGAACAGAACTAGAAGCTGAAATGGAACAGAACTAGAACAGAACTAGAACAGAACCAGAACAGAACTAGAACTAATCTAGAACATAACTAGAAGCTGAACTGGAACAGAAGTAGAACAGAACTAGAAGCTGAGCTGGAACAGAACTAAAACAGAACTAGAAAATAACTAGAACAGAACTAGAAGCTGAATTGGAACATAACTAGAACAGAACCAGAACAGAACTAGAAGCTTAACTGGAACAGAACTTTAACAGAACCAGAACAGAACTAGAACAGAACCAAAACAGAACTAGAATCTAAACTGGAAGAGAACTTTAACAGATCTATACTATATTTTCTTGTCTTTTCCCATACCCTCTGGCTCTGGCTACCTCTGGCTACCTCTGTCTTAATGACATTTTTTTTTTTAACAAATTGTAGTTAATTTCTTTTGGTTATTTTTTTTTAATAACAAATACAACAACAACTTAAACAACAGTTTGTAACCTTGGCCCTATAGCAACCATTACAAGAGTGTATGTACAAGTAATTGACAGGCATGAATGAAAAATAAGTCGACTAAATGACAATTAAAACCAACTCATTAAAGTAACATTTTTTTGAATGTGTCCTTCAGTATGTCACAGACAGAAATTTAAGCACAATGTTTAATGATTTAAATTTTGTATATTAACATATTGTACTAAGGAAAAGTTTCAAGACAATTGAAATTAACAACAGCACAAAATAATTTAGTTACTCAGTAACTTTCACATCTTTTAAAATGTGCTGTTGTAACACTTTCCCTGACCAGTACTCAAAAGGATTTCCTTAAACGTTATGGCTGACTATGGGACTCAAAAATCATTTATTTCATGTGAAACCTTAACAACAATTTTACCTCAGAGCTTTAATTACTTTGAAAAATGTCCTTTACATCTCTAGCTTCACAACAACAGAAAACAAAAGTATTGTTTTTTCAAAAAGACACAAATAGAAAGCAAATACTATTGTCTGCTTTTGGGGGTATAGCTATTGAGAAGGCAAAGAAACAGCATTATTTGGTACTTTTTCATGACAACATTTCATAAATAACACAAGCAAAATTGTGTTAAATTCTGGTTCTATGGAAAAGCATTTACTTGGCTGTGTGTATTTTCTAACATTAAGAGTAAAATAGTTTTGGGTTTTATGAAACGTCTATTGTTTGTAACGTATGTAACACACTTACTCATATTTTGTCATACACATTTACCACAACACTCATAATGTCATCGCCTTAATATTCTTTAGGGCAGATAGAGAGAGAGGAAGAGGTAGAAAGTGTGTGCAAGTCAATGTAATTGGAAGTGAAACTGCCAGAATATGTGTGCTAGGATGTGTATGAACGTATTTGTTTGGGTGTTAATAAAATTTTCATTGTAATAACTTTATGTTAGAAAAACTTACAGTAAAGCAGAAAATTACTGGTTCTATAGCTACAGCAATCATGGCTCTATAATTACAAAAATCGCGGTTTTTCAATCTAATCGTTCCTGGTTCTTTAAGCTAGCGAATACAGGTTATTTAACCTAATCAAACATGGTTCTTTAACTTAATCAATCCTGGTTGTTTAACCCCACCAATACAGGTTCTTTTATCTAAGCAATTGTTCTCTAATCCAACCAATCCTGGTTTTTTAACCCAAACAATCCTGTTTTTTTAATCTAATCAACCTTAGTTCTTTAATCTAATCAATCTTGGTTCTTTAACCCAACCAATTCTGGTTCTTTAACCCAACCAATCCCGGTTCTTTAATCTAATCAACCTTGGTTCTTTAACCCAACCAATCCTGGTTCTTTAACCTAATCAATCTGGGATCTTTAATCCAATTTATCCTGATTCTTTAACCTAATCAATCCTGGTTCTTTAACCCAACCAATCCTGGTTCTTTAATCTAATCAATCTTGGTTCTTTAACCCAACTAATCCTGATTCTTTAACCCAACTACTTCTGGTTCTTTACTCTAATCAATCCTGATTTTCTATTCCAACCAATCCTGGTTCTTAACCCAATCAATCCTGGTTCGTTAACCCAATTAATCCTGGTTCATTAACCCAACCAATCCTGGTTCTTCTACGCAACCAATCCTGGATCTTTAACTCAATCAATCCTGGTGTGTAACCTAATAAATCCTGGTTCTCTAACACAATCAATCCTGGTTCTTTAACCCAACTACTCCCGGTTCTTAAACTTAATTAATCCTACTACTCTAACCAAACCAATCCCGGTTCTTTAACCTAATCAATCCTAGTTCTCTAACCCAACCAATCCCGGTTCTCTAACCCAACCAATCCTGGTTCTCTAACCCCTGGTTCTTTAACCTAATCTATCTGTGTTCTTTAATCCAATTAATCCAGGTTCGTTAACTACATTACTGCTTATGAAGTTTCCTGTGTAATTCTATCTTAGCCTTTTGCCAGCTTTCTTTGCCACTGTTTAAATATCTCCTTATGTCGTTGTTTTTATGTTGTACAACTACATAGAGTAGTAGTATTAGTTAGAACAACTATCGCTACTACTACAACTGCTGCTGCCTTCAATTCATAAAGATTAAAGTGTAGTTTACATAAAATTAAATTGTGGTCGCTGGAGTTTTGTCAGAATTCATTGTCTATGTGGACCAAAAAGATTTACATTTGCTAGCAGGACTTTATTTTATTTTTTCCTTTCCTAAATTTAGTTGGAAAATTTCCCAAAAAAAAAAAAAAAATTTTAAAAAAATTTTGGAAAGTGATTGTATTGTAGTGTCTGTTGTACAGTATTGTGTTGTAAATGCTGCTGCAATCATTGTTAACGATTTAACTACAGCCGCAATTCAAACAATAAAAACGTTATAATAAATGTTTAACATATAAAGGATTTTAGGGATAATAGTAGGGAAAGTAGAACGAATATTAGTTTAAATTAAAATTCCTTTTTTTTATTAATAATAATCATGCGTTTAGGAGGACAAATTTAATGCAAATTTAAGTTACACATACGTACTGCGAAATGTAACAAGAGGAATTTTTGTATTTTACGAGTAGTAGTAATTCTTGGGCTGTTGAAGTTTTTGTTTAATGTTGTAACTTTTTGTTTTCTTAGACCTGCCTTCTAACAATTTGTTTTACCAATTATTATTATCATTGTTTGTGTTAAACAATTTTATTTAATATTTGTTGACACGTTTTCGTGTCAGTATCTTTAAAATTTTCCTAATAAAAACACTTTTGCTTTAAAAAAAAGTTTAACAATGTGTAAAATTTACACTTAACGATACAAAAATCTGACACAATGACGTGCAACTTATTTTTTATGTTGACTTTGTTGTTTTATTTATATTTGAATACCCAGCAAACATTTCAAAGTAATTGGTATATACAAACTGATATATGAAACTGATTGATAAATGGAAATTGATTGATAAAGCTAAAGAACAGCGATTGATTGGATTCAATCACAAGGATTGATTAGATTAAAGAACCAGAATTGGTTGGATTAAAAAACCAGTATTGATTGGGTTAAAGAACCAGGATTGGTTTGGTTAAAAAATCAGGAGTGGTTGGATTAAAGAACCAGGATTAATTCGGTTAAGCAACCAGGATTGGTTGGAGTAATGGGGTTAAAGAACCAGGATTAGTTGAGTTAAAGAACCAGGATTGATTAGGTCAAAGCACCAGGTTTGATTGAATTAAAGAGCTCCGATTGTTTCGGTTAAAGAACCAGGATTGGTTGGGTTAAAGAACCAGAATTGATTGGATTAAAGATCCCAGACTGATTAGGTTAAATAATCAGGATTGATTGGATTAAATATCCCAGACTGATTAGGTTAAAGAATCAGGATTGATTGGATTAAAGATCCCAGACTGATTAGGTTAAGGATTGGTTGGGTTAAAGAGCCAATTGATTGGATTAAAGAGCTCAGATTGATTAGGATAAAGAACTAGTGTTGGTTGGGTTAAAGAACCAGGATTGATTAGGTCAAAGAACCAGGATTGATTAGGTTGAAGAACCAGGACTAATCGGGTTAAACAACCAGGATTGATTGGATTAAAAACCAGCATTGATTAGGGTAGCGAACCAGGATTGATTGATTTGAAGAGTTATGATTGAAAATATTATAGAATAGCAATAAATTTATTGAAAACTTAATAGCGTGTTCAGATATGAACCTTAATTGCGATAATCGCAATTAACGCCATTATTGAGCTCAATATTCCATATAAAATCTCAATAAATTATTGCGCAAGAAGTACGAAATTGTTATAATATTGAGTAAGATTTCGAATGCAACACTGTTCACAACTGTGTTTAGTGAAAAAAAATTGTATAAAATGGTAAATGTCAATAAAAGAAAACAAAAGAAATCAATTAAAAGTCAATGTGAAGGTAAGTTTGTTTACATAGAAACACAACAACCATTTAGAGTATTATTTGTATTGTTTTCCAACTGTCAAATGATTATTGAGTAAGCTGAAAATTGCGTATGCCTGAGCACTTAAAATAATATTGTCAATTAAGCGAATATTGACTCAATTAAGTTTCATATCTGAACACAGTATAAGATACTATTAAAAAATCAATGCTGGGTTATTTGGTTAATAGTTTTATGTTTTTCTTTGCACTGCACACATTGTGTTCATAAATAGCAGACTCTTCCACTGTTATTAAAATGTAGCAGCAGACTTTGTCGTATGTTGCACAAAAAAAAAAAAAAAGATTCAAATCTTTATATTATGTCACTTTAAAAAGCAGTCATCATTGTCATCAATGACAACGCCATTATGCTCAGCAGCAGCTGCACCAGCAACAACAACAACAACAACAACAAGCAGCAGCCTCAAAGTCATCCCTGTCATTAACATCCTACAATATATTTTGTTTTTTTTTTCTTATTTTATTTTGTTATTGTCATTATTATTAACTTAATATTGTGTGAAAATACAAAGTTGTTCTTTTCTACAGAAAAACTTATCATAGAAATATCAATGGAGAAAAAGTTAAAGATATTCAACAAAATATTAATAATTTATGACAATGCTCAAGTGTTGATCTCACAGGATTTTTGAAAAAAAAAACACTTTAACAACACTATTTCTTTTTATGTTTTGCTTTTCATTTAATTTTATTAAATAGTTTTTTTTTTGTTTTTTTTTTTGTTGTAATTAACAAGCAGGCTGTCATGATTTTCATGTATGCTCTTTATAAACATATTGAAAACTGCACAGACAAGTGTGTGTGTGTAATGATCTATATGTTTTGATACAGTTTTGTAATTTACCTCATTAAAAAATGATTTAAGCTGTATAATATTTATATAATATGCTTGTTAATCAATCATAAAGTATTAATGTTTTCTAAAGGCTTAAAGGATTTTAAATGTATATATTTAATCAATGCTGTGTGTCTGTTTTCTGCAACATACAAATAAATGCTTTAATTATAGTTATTTAATTAACAACTTATATTAAAAGTTTACAATACTTATAATGAATATTAAATACATGTCATCTTGTGTATTTATTTACCGTGATATGTGTGCTTTTTATTACGGCAAATGATCAATTATTTATCACTAATAACAGCTTTAAGACATACATAAATATTTAAACAAAATTAACGATTTTGCTTTAATTTCTTCATATAAATGACACCGTTATTTTTCATTTCAATAAAAATAAATTTCTTTTTCATGAGCAACTTTGAAAAAACTTAAATTTAGTTTTTCTATAGAAAAGTGTCTTGTTTTAAAGACAGATGTCTTGATAGAAAAGTGTGATCTTTTAACGACAGTTTCATTACAGAAAAATGTGTTGTCTTGATAGAAAAGTGTCTTGTTTTGAAGTTTTTTTCTTGATAGAAAAATGTCTTGTTTTTAAGACAGTTGTCTCCATAGAAAAATGTCTTGTTTTGAAGTTTGTTTTCTTGATAGAAAAATGTCTTGTTTTACAGACAGTTGTTTTGATAGAAATATGTCTTGTTTTTAAGACACTTTTCTTATAGAAAAATGTCTTGTTTTTAAGATAGTTGTCTCGATAGAAAAGTGTCGTGTTTCGAAGTTTGTTTTCTTGATAGAAAAATGTCTTGTCTTACAGACATTTGTCTTGATAGAAAAATGTCTTGTTTTTAAAACAGTTGTCTCGATAGAAAAATGTCTTGTTGTAAAACCAGTTGTCTTGATCGATAAGACAACAGTTTTCTTATAGAAAATTTAGTGCTTTTAAATACATAAAGTCGACATAAAATACGCAAATAAAACTTTAACCTAATACACCCAAAAAAGTCTCCCTAAACACTAAATTACACCCACAAAAACAGAACAACAACAGCAGCAGGAATTTTAAACAGGAAACAAAAAACAAAAAAACACACACACAGAGAAGCACAGATATAAATAAACGTGTAAAAGTAACTGTTACATTAAAGTGACTCATTTAGAGAAAATTCTAAATGTGTTAATGTTCATGTGTGTGTGTGAATGTGTTAATATGGAGGTATGTGTTTATGTGTAAGTTAACAAGTAATTGTATTAACGTGACTACATTTAGGGGGTTTCTACACGCATTTATGGTCAATGAATCTTTCCTAAATTGTTGTACAATGTGTGTATGAAGGGTGTTTAGGTGTGAACATGTGTGTGTATTTTAAAGGTATTTATGTTTGTATTACTGGCAATCGGGGGATGTGTTGTGCTTTTGGTATTTCAGGTTTTTATTTATTTTTTTTTCTGGTAAGTTGGTAAACAATTTATATTTTACGAGTACTTAACACGTCAACACTTAATATACTTAATAGGACAGAAATACACATGCTTATTTATGCATGTAAACATTCACATGTATAAATATGTTTACAGCTAACAGTATGTTATTACAGCATAACACAGTACTAACTCATTTTGTTACTACGATTTACCAATTCTAATGTTTCTAAAAAGTACCCACACGTACATAAGGGAGGATGACTAAGGATGACTAAGACAGATTAATAAGATAAACAACATTTGCAACTTATTATATGTTTGTGAAACAAATAAGCAAGCAAATAAACAGACAGGCAGACAGACTTAAACAATAGTCCACCGTAATTACAGTGTTTTGCTTTAATAAGGTTTGTGTTAAGCTGTAAACAGTAGAACCTTTGAAAACAGACAAAAAAGAAAATTAAATAAATTCATAACGGAAGCATATGAGTAAAATTGATTGTTATTTATGCCTACACCACAATACCTATGATTAATATTAATTCAAGATTTCTTTTTATTAAGCTATTTTATCTTCTAATTGATGCAAATTATTAACTCTAAGCAAACCAGAAGTAATTTTTTACAACTTTACAACTTTTATAAAACTCTAAAATTTCTATAATAAAATAGTTAAAGTTCTGGAAGTTCTGCAGGAAGTTGTCTCCATCTCTCAAAGCTTTTACTGTTCTTCTCCACATGCATTAGTAATTAAGTTTTAGAAAATAAACAGCAAGATAAACCATGTAGAATATGAACATCTGACTTTTTCTTTTTGTTGTGTCTCGACAATAGAAATATCAATTAGAGTGCTTTAAGTCAGAAAACAAACAAAAAATAAGAACTGTAATTAAATGCTCAAAATACTTCAAAACAAAATAAATAAATTAAATAGTAACTATAGACACGATATTTGCAACAAAGCATTGGCAAAGAAAACAAAGAAAGAATTTGATATACAAACCACCAAATACCAATAATGTGATCTATGAATATTTGAAACAAATTTTTGTTACATTTTGTATCGGTAACGATAATTATAATGACTATTTTATTTTCTCTTTAAAACAAGACACTTTTCTATAAAGACAACTATCTTTAAACCAGACACTTTTTTATCGAGAAAATATCATTAAAACAAGATAATTATATCAAGACAACTTTCTTTAAAACCAGACACTTTTCTATAAGAAAATGATTTTTAAAACAAGACACTTTTCTATCAAAACAACTGTCTTGAAAACAAGATAATTATATCAAGACAACTGTCTTTAAAACAAGACATTTTTCTATCAAGACCACAGTCTTAAAAACAAGACATTTTTCTATTAAGAAAACAAACTTTAAAACAAGACACTTTTCTATCAATACAACTGTCTTTAAAACCAGACACTTTTTATCAAGACAACTTTCTTTAAAATCAGACACTTAAGACTGCCTTTAAAACCAGACGCTTTTTTATAAGAAAACTGTCTTTAAAACAAGACATTTTTCTATAAGAAAACTGTCTTGAAAACCAGACACTTTTCTATAAGAAAACTGTTTTGAAAACCAGACATTTTTTATAAGAAAACTGTTTTTAAAACAAGACATTTTTCTATAAGAAGACTGTCTTTAAAACAAGACATTTTTCTATAAGAAAACTGTCTTTAAAACAAGACATTATTCTATCAAGACAACTGTCTTTAAAACAAGACATTTTTCTCTCAAGAGAACTGTCTTCAAAACAAGACATTTTTCTATCATACAACTGTCGTTAAAACAAGACATTTTTCTATGTTTCTGTTTTTAAAACAAGACACTTTTCTATTAAGAAAACAAACTTTAAAACAAGACACTTTTCTATCAATACAACTGTCTTTAAAACCAGACACTTTTTATCAAGACAACTTTCTTTAAAATCAGACACTTAAGACTGCCTTTAAAACCAGACGCTTTTTTATAAGAAAACTGTCTTTAAAACAAGACATTTTTCTATAAGAAAACTGTCTTGAAAACCAGACACTTTTCTATAAGAAAACTGTTTTGAAAACCAGACATTTTTTATAAGAAAACTGTTTTTAAAACCAGACACTTTTTTATAAGAAAACTGTTTTTAAAACAAGACATTTTTCTATAAGAAGACTGTCTTTAAAACAAGACATTTTTCTATAAGAAAACTGTCTTTAAAACAAGACATTATTCTATCAAGAGAACTGTCTTCAAAACAAGACATTTTTCTATCATACAACTGTCGTTAAAACAAGACATTTTTCTATGTTTCTGTTTTTAAAACAAGACACTTTTCTATTAAGAAAACAAACTTTAAAACAAGACATTTTTCAATCAAGACAACTGTCTTTAAAACGAGACACTTTTCTATGGAAATGTGTGTCAAGAATTTCTAGTTTAAAAAATTTATTTAAATATAAATATTTTGCTTTTAAATAAATGTCTTTAAACAATTATTTGTTTTTTCTTTGCAGGTAAGATTTGGTTTATAATTTTGCAATTTTATGGTCCTTTAAATATGTGTTAAAGTACTTGAACATATTTACACAGAGACATAAGTAACTACATATGTCTGTTGGCAAATGTCTGTATATCAAATATCTTAGGTAAGTTATTTGTAACCAAAAAAATTTTCTTTTTATTATGACTTTTTTGTAAAACAATTTGCTAGCAAAATTTATGAACAGAATATATTTACTGGCAATAAAAATAATATTGTTATTCTTTTTTTTTTTTTTTGCAAAAATTAAAATATGTTTTCTGTTTACAAAATATAATTCTAGCAGGAATATTTATATAGAATTAAAGTTTACAAATTTATCTATAAGTTTACTTTAAATATTATAAACTTTATATAAATATATTTTGCCATACAAGATCTTATGCTTAATACACTTATTAAAGTCTTATTTCTACATGAGATCTTCTTAAACACAAGTATTTTGCTAAACAAATACTTCATCTGTGGTTATATTAAACAAATATTAAATTTAAAATATAAAAATTTTATACTTAGCAAGGGAAATTTAATACTATTGCAGTTTTCTTGTTAACACAAAGCTTCCACTAACCCCCCCCTCCCTGTTTGTAACCATAATCCACACAGAGCGTTTGTCTATAACTAAATGTGTGAGAGATTTATGTTAGTTATTGTACCAACATATAATAATAGATATTTTTACTCTTGAGTTGGTTATATTTATCCTTATAACAAAATATATTTTGTTTATTTGAAAATGTACTTATATTGACGATGTTGATACACATATTCAAAATATATTGAAGTGATTATTGTAAATAAATAAATGCAATTTTTGGGTTTTTAGATTTATAAATCAATAAATATCTAGTGAGCAAGTCTCTTATAAGAAAACTGTGTCACGAAGGCATTATTTAATAATGAAATTAGCTAACATAGACATTATTAAACATCAAATAAAATATAATTATTATTTATAGTTTCCTTGATAGTAAAGTGCCTTGTTTTAAAGTTTATTTTCTTGATAGAAAAGTGTCTTGTTTTAAAGACCGTTGTCTTGAGAGAAAATTGTCTTGTTTTGAAGACAGTTGTCTTGATATAATTATCTTGTTTTCAAAACAGTTGTCTTGAGAGAAAAATGTCGTGTTTTAAAGACAGTTGCCTTGATAGAAAAGTCTCTAGTTTTAAAGACCGTTTTCTAATAGAAAAGTGTCTGGTTTTAAAGACAGTTGTCTTGATAAAAAGTGTCTGGTTTTAGGGATAGTTGGCTTGATATAATTATCTTGTTTTAAAGACAGTTGTCTTGAGATCCAAATGTCTTGTTTTAAAGATAGTTGTCTTGCTAGAAAAGGTCTTGTTTTAAAGTTTATGTTCTTGATAGAAAAATGTCTTGTTTTAAAGTTTATTTTCTTGAAAGAAAAGTGTCTTGTTTTAAAGTTTTCTTATAGAAAAATGTCTTGTTTTAAAGACAGTTGTCTTGATAGAAAAATGTCTTATTTTAAAGACAGTTGTCTTGATATAATTATCTTGTTTTCAAAACAGTTGTCTTGAGAGAAAAATGTCGTGTTTTAAAGACAGTTGCCTTGATAGAAAAGTATCTAGTTTTAAAGACTGTTTTCTTATAGAAAAGTGTCTGGTTTTAAAGACAGTTGTCTTGATAAAAAGTGTCTGGTTTTAGGGATAGTTGGCTTGATAAAAAGTGTCTGGTTTTAGAGACAGTTGGCTTGATATAATTATCTTGTTTTAAAGACAGTTGTCTTGATAAAAAAGTGTCTGATTTTAAAGACAGTTTTCTTAAGAAAATTGTCTGGTTTTAAAAACAGTTGCCATGAGAGAAAAACGTCTGGTTTTAAAGTTTGTTTTCTTGATAGAAAATTGTCTTGTTTTAAAGACAGAGGAAAATGTCTGGGTTTAAAGATAGTTTTCTTAAGAAAATTTTCTGTTTTTAAAGAAAGTTGTCTTAAGAAAATTGTCTGGTTTTAAAAACAGTTGTCATGAGAGAAAAATGTCTGGTTTTAAAGTTTGTTTTCTTGATAGAAAACTGTTTTGTTTTAAAATTTGTTTTAATATTTTCAATTTATTTATAAAAATGTATGTTTTAGTTAATTTTTGTATAGAAATATATCTCAAAAATATTTAAGAGAAATTATTTTCTTTCCCTCTTTTTTTTAATCGCTCTCTTTTTGTGAAAAAGAAAACATTGCATTTCATAGCATTCCTTTCTTAATTACTTCCAGTTACGCAAATTATTTAGAGTTTTCTTTTTTAACCTTAAACTACAACAGGTGGTTTTGATGTGAAACTATTGATATAAAACTCAGGCATTGTAGTTTTTACTCTTTCAGATAAAGAGAAAGAGAGAGAGAATGAGAGTTCTTTGTTTTGTTTAACCTATTCCACATCACTGGCTATTTATTTCGGTTTCTTTGTTTTGCTAACAGAATTCGCATCTTTTGCCGGTTTCTGGGTATTAAAAAAAAGGATGATGGTGGAGGGTGTGAGTGTTTAACTGTGAATGAATGAATGTGGTCGTGTTTTTAAATGGGACACTTTTACGAAGTTTAACGAAGAGTGGTGTGGTAGTTAGTAAATGTAATATAATATTAATATGCCTCTATTTTTTTTTGTTGTTGTTGTAGTTGGATGTTGCTGTAATCGGCTTTTTGTGTTTTTTGCTAGAGGAGTCAAGTATTTACTTTAGTTTATTTTGTTGTTGTTAGTTTCTAAACAGTACAAGCAACGTTGTTTTTGTTTTATATTTTCTGTGTGTGTGTGTGTTTATTGGTTTGATTTTGTTCATTTAAAAACACGATGATGAGATGATGATGATGATGATTACAATGTGATGACGAAGCTGCAGTGATTGTATCGTCAGCTGCTGCTGCTATATTTGCTTTTGTTGTTGTGCTGCTTTAAATTGCACTCCAATTTTGTATAGTTAGTTGCCGCTAAGAACTCAAACTGTACGGTTGTGTCTTTATTTTGCGTTGCGCATACATTTTTCTTCTTCCTACGAAATTCGGGTTGACTCAAAAGTTTTTGTTCCGTTTCCTTTTAAAACTTCACATAGATTTCGATTGTGTTTTTCTTATTTGTTTTTCTTGTTGTTGTTGTTTTTTTTTTTTTTTACTAATTTTTCTTGCGGCAAAGGCAGCCAGAAGAGTCCCACTGTGTGTGGCTGTGTGTCTTCTAATGTTTTATTGTGTTTTCGTGGTATTTTGTCAAGTTTTTCGTTTGACTTTTTAGTTTTTCGGTTTTTTTTTGCGTTTGTGTGAGTCCTGACAGTGTCGTTTGTATAAAACGTGTGGTTTTGTTCTTACGGCTGGTTAAATACGTTGCAGCAAATAGCAAAAAATATAAATTTATAAAACGAGAAAAAAAAACACAATTGACGCCTTTTTGTCTAGAAAGTGTTATACAAGGCAAAACAATACAACAAACACACTGTTTTAAAAAAATTATCAAAAAAATTTTATAGAAAACCCAAAGAAAAAGAAATAATTGTAACAAATTTTTAAAGATGGTCAAGTTAATAAATGTTTTTGTGGGTGCATGTATTTATGGCTGTTAAATTTTGTCTACCATTTTAAAATATTAAAGACGAAATCATTGAGTAAAAACAAAAAAAAAAAAAAAAAAAAAAAAAACTAAATACTGCTCAAGTGTTTCAAAGTAAAAGCATGAGTGTCTGTAATAAATTGCACTGAAAACGGAAATTAAGTGCAATCAATTTGTTGTTTCTTTATTTCAACTACTTAAATAAATAATAAATAAATACTTTTTCTCAACAAATAAATTTTCTTTAAACAAAGACAACACCAAATCTTTAACTCAATAATAAACCAATAATAAATCTTAACATTTTTAATAAAAAAAAAATCAAATAAATAAACAAATTACTTCCTAAGTAAATTAAACAAAAACTTATAGTTAACAAATATTTAACAACAACTCACAAAAGATCAAAAAATTCTTGGAGCAATAAACAAATATTTAATAAATTAAAATTTTCTTAGAAAATTCGTTCAACAATAGAATAATAGTTTTTATATATAAATTAAATGAAATAAAGGTAAATTTTATATCTTTAAATCAACTTTGTGTGCTTTAGTAAATAATTAAAAAAAAAAAAAGAAAAATAAATAATTTGAAAGAAGGGATATGTCTGTAATATAAGTTATTATTTTCTAAGAAAACTGCTTTTAAAACAAGTTACTATTTTATAAAAATATAAGGAAACAGACATTAAAACAAGATATTTTTCTATCAAGACAAGTAAATAATAATAAAAATAAGACAATTTTCTTATATTAAAACAAGATATTTTTCTACAAGAAAACTGTCTGCAAAACAAGACAATTTTGTACCAAGACAACTGTCTTTAAAACCAGACACTTTTTTATCAAGACAACTGTCTTGGAAACAAGATAATTATATCAAGACAACTGTTGTTAAAACAAGACACTTTTTTTTATCAAGACAACTGTCTTAGAAACAAGACATTTTTCTATAAGAAGAAGACTGTCTTTAAACCAGACGCTTTTTTATCAAAACAACTGTCTTTAAAAACAGGATGCTTTTTTATAAGAAAACACTATTTTCTATCAAAAAAAAAAAAACTAACTTTAAAACAAGACACTTTTCTATCAAGACAACTATCTGTCTTAAAAACAAGACACTTTTCTATCAAGAAACAAACTTTGAAACAAGACACTTTTCTATCAAGAAACAAACTTTAAAACAAGACACTTTTCTATTAAGACAAAACTGTCTGTAATATAAGACATTTTTCTCTCAAGACAATGCCTTTAAAACAAGACACTTTTCTATCAAGAAACAAACTTTAAAACAAGACAATTTTTTCTCAAGAAAACAAACTGGAAAACAAGACTATTCTATAGCGTATGATTATTTATTATTTAAATCTCTTAAAATTTATTACTCATACCTTCCATTGCTTTCATTGAAGAGGTCAGTTAGTTGCCTACTTGAGCGTTACTTAATTCATTACATTTAAATTTTTTATTTCTTTTTTGGAAAAAAACTTCATCGAAAAATTTGTTTTTTTTTATACCTTTACAAGTAAATAACTGTAATGAATTTTAACTACCCCACCAACCCTTATTAACTAGCTGCTCTTACAAACAAAGATCAAGAATTAAGTAAAGACAAAAAATAAAGAAAAACATTAAAACCATTTACAAATGTACTTGCCACAACTCTTTTACAGAGATTCCATGCTACGCTAAAATAAAGTTAACTTAACAAAACAAAGTTTTAGCCAATACTAGCTATACTTACATTCTTACACTTATAAAGTAATGAATAAATAAATATACAAAACAAAAAACCAGCAAACTTTTACATTAGAACTTAAATACAAAACACAAAAAAACAGCAAAACTCAGACTTGAATAGAGAAAAAATGCATTAAACAATTAACAAAAGGTTTCATTTAATACCAGCAAACTCAAACTCCAAACTAACTAAATACTTTTATCTTTAGTTTGATACTACTTAAAACTAAGAGCAATATATAGGGATATATAATAGTGGTAGATTGAGAAAAAGTTTGAAATATACAAATAAAAACCAATAGTTTTTTTTATACACAATTGAAGTCAACAATTAACCACACTTCCTTTCAACGGATATTATTAATTGTTTAATATTTTGTTAAAAGCAAAGTTTTTTATGCTGTCTTCTTTCCGGCTGCATTTTATCTACTGTTCATATGTGGCCATTTATAGTTTTAGCTGTCTGTCTGTCTGTCTGTCTGTCTTTACAACTTGTGCTGCAGTCTATTGCAGAAATTAGTTTTTGGTGTAAACTAAATTTTCGTTTATAGATTTCTCACTAACACAATCATTTTATACCGACATATAAAAAGGTTGATTCTGTGTTAGTTTTAAAACGAAATTGTTGTTTAGCAGCACATTGTAAATAAAATCAATTTAGTTTTATAATATAAAAAGTTTTGTAATTTTCCATCAACAGCAACAGTGAATAACTATAGACTAAATATATAATGGTTTTAATTTTATTACAAACAGAGGTGGTCCTTATTAAAGGGATATTAAAAAAACGGATATTAAAAAAACCTAAAGTATTACGACTGTTTTATTAAAGAAGCACGATTGATTGGGTTAAAGAACCAGGATTATTTGGGTTAAAGAACCAGTATTGATTAGGTCAAATATCCAGGATTAATTAGGTGAAATATCCAGGACTGATTGAGTTGAAGAACCAAGATTAATTAGGGAAAATAACTAGGATTGGTTGGGTCAAAGAACCAGGATTTATGAGAATAAATAATCAGGATTGATGAGAATAAAGAACCAGGATTATTTGGGTTAAAGAACCAGTATTGATTAGGTCAAATAACCAGGTTTGATGAGAATAAAGAACCAGGATATTTGGGTCAAAGAACCAGGATTGATTAAGTTAAAGAACCAAGATTGATTGAGTTAAAGAACCAAGATTGATTAGGGAAAAGAACCAGGAGCGATTAGGGTAAAGAACCAGGATTGATTGAGTTGAAGAACAAAGATTGATTAGGGAAAAGAACCAGGATTGGTTGGTTTAAAGAACCAGGATTGATTGCGTTAAAGAACCAGGATTGATTAGGTAAAATATCCAGGAGTGATTAGGTTTAAGAACTAGGATTGATTGAGTTGAAGAACCAAGATGAATTAGGGAAAAGAACCAGGATTCACTAGGTTAAAGAACCAGGATTGATTAGGTTGAAGAACCAGGATTGATTAGGTAAAATATCCGGGAGTGATTAGGTTTAAGAACCAGGATTGATTGAGTTGAAGAACCAAGATGAATTAGGGAAAAGAACCAGGAGTGATTAGGTTTAAGAACCAGGAGTAATTGAGTTAAAGAACCAGGATTGATTAGGTTAAAGAACCAGGATTGATTGAGTTGAAGAACCAAGATTGATTAGGGAAAAGATTGGTTGGGGTAAAGAACACGATTGATTAGGTCAAAGAACTAGGATTGATTAGGTTTAAAAACCAGGATTGATTAGGTTAGAAAACCAAAATTGATTGGGTTAAAAAACCAGGATTGATGAGAATAAAGAACCAGGATTATTTGGGTTAAAGAACTAGTATTGATTAGGTTAAATAACCAGTATTGATTAGGCTAGATAACCAAAATTGTTTAGAATAAACATCCAGGATTGGTAAGTTTGAAAAACCAGCACTTATATAACTTTAATCGTAGGATTTGTTATAGTATTAATACAGCCTTTGTAAAGTGTTATTTAGGCCTTAAACGTAGGTATTTTTGACATCTTTTTAAAACTTCAATCATAGATTTGTTTAATTTAGTTTTGTAATTTTCCTCTATATACCCCTTTTTAAACCATTCAATCTCTCCGCTACTGTCTTTTCCACTTATATAGATTTCACTGTTTTTAATACATTTTTCCACTAGATTTTATTGTCATTATAAATAAAATAAATGTCGGCTATTATGTGGTGTTTATAATTTGCTCATCTATTTTACAGCAATTTAGTTTATAATTATTTCAAACAGCCAACAATATTTGCCGTGTTGGCTTTGATTTTTACATAGCAGTTGTTAACATTATAATTAAATGAAAACTAAATGTATTGTCCCCTACAGTCGAGTGGCCTAATAATTGGACATTTGACAGCAGGGCGAGGCTAATCATTGTTTGATTTAAAGCTGGCAGGAAGGGGGACTACACGCCACCTATATTCATGGAAAAATTTTGCTACTTAATTGAAGAAATCATGTGGTGCTGCACTGATTATTATATTTAAATTAGAAGTGGGTAAAAGAGAAAATATGAAAATTGTCTGGTTTCTATTTACAACTGGTGACCTTAGGGGGGAGCGAGTATAAACTCTAGGAGCTAATTTAATTTATAGACAGTTAAAGCTGAACACTTTTAACTCTTGGCAGTGTTTGTTAAGCTTCAATGGTAGGTTTTTCTAAGGTTTTATTTAAGCCTCAAACGTAGAGCTTTCTAAAGTCTTAATGAAGCTTCAATTCTTTACAATTCTTAATCAAGCGTCAATCGTAAGTCTCCCTGAAGTCTCAGTGAAGCCTAAATCGTAGGTCTTTCTAAATTGTTTCTGAAGCTTCTATAATAAGTCTTCCTGAGTTCTTAATGAAGCCTCAATCTTAGGTCTTTCTAAAGTCTTTATTGATCCTCAACCGCAGGTCTTTTTAAAGTCTCAAGGAAGCTTTAATCGTGGGTCTTTCTAAAGTCTGTGTTAAGTATCAACCGCAGGTCTTTCTAAAATCTCAATAAAGCTTCAATCGTAAGTCTTCCTGAAGTTTCATAGAAGCTTCAATCGTAGGTATTTCTAAAGTGTTTCTGAAGCTTCTATCATAAGTCTTACTGAGTTCTTAATGAAGCCTCAATCTTAGGTCTTTCTAAAGTCTTTATTGAGCCTCAACCGCAGGTCTTTCTAAAATCTCAATAAAGCTTCAATCGTAAGTCTTCATGAAGTCTCAATGAAGCTTCAATCGCAGGTATTTCTAAAGTGTTTCTGAAGCTTCTATCATAAGTCTTCCTGAGTTCTCAATGAAGCCTCAATCATAGATATTTTCAAAGTCTTTATTGAGCCTCAATCGCAGGTCATTCTAAAATCTCAATGTAACTTCAATCGTGGGTCTGTCTAAAGTCTCAATGAAACTTCAATCGTGGGTCTTTCTAATGACTTAATTAAACTTCAATCGTAGTTATTCCTGAAGTTACAATGAGGCCTAAATCGTAGTTCTTTCTAAAGTCTTTATTAAGCCTCAATCGCAGGTATTTCTTAAGTCTTAATGAAACTTCAATCGTGGGTCCTTCTAAAGTCTCAATGAAGCTTCAATCGTAGGTATTTCTAAAGTCTTTCTGAAGCTTCAATCATAAGTCTTTCTGAGTTCTCAATTAAGTCTCAATAGCAGGTATTTCTAAAGTCTCAATGAAACTTCAATCGTGGGTCTTTTAAAGGTCTTTGTTAAGCTTCAATCGCTGGTCTTTCCAAAGTATTTATTAAGCCTCAATCGCAGGTATTTCAAATGTCTCAATGAAGCTTCAATCGTAGGTCTTCCTGAAGGTTCAATCATAAGTCTTTATGAAGTCTCAATGAAGCTTCAATCGTAGGTATTCTAAACTCTTATTAAGCCTTAATAGTTGGTCTTTTGAAAGTCCTAATGAAACTTCAATCGCAATTCTTTCTAAAGTCTTTATCTAGCCTCAATCTTGGGCCTTTCTCTAAACCTCCATCCTGTGATCCCTCACTGCTCCAACTAAATTATTTCGCTGCTAAACTATTACACTAATTACTGCTGTAAATGTGTATTATAACATTAAATTAAATTTAATCCTTCTTGTCCTGCCCTGACAACTTAAAAAAAAAAATGTAAAAAAATAAACGATGAAAAATTAAAAACCAGACATTGGCAAACATTTCATTTTTATTTTTATTATTATTTTTTTTCCAATAACATACTCTATTCCTTAGTATATAAATATGAGATATTATACATACATAAAATAACCCTGTATATAGAAAAATAAAATAAAAACAAATCTGTATGAATTACATGGCTGTTTTTAGGCTATAAGGCTAAACAGATTCCAACTACTCAAGAACATAACAAAACATACACATACTAGAACATGAATGAACACAGTTTCTCGAACAACAACTACTACAAAATACTACTGCAATTTGTAGAAAATTGGTTGCCTTTTTTTAAGTAGAACAAGGCTTTTACTTTAATATTGTAGTATAAGTATATATTTTTGGCCATTTCTTTTTTTTTTTTTTTTTGTTCTTTGAATGTCTAGATTATGAACGTTTTTTTTATGAGCTGCAGCAACCAAAAAAAAGGGACAATTTTTGTTGCTTTTTTTTTTTTGGGAAAATACAGCTTGAAATCTAGCTACACATATTGCTGCTCCACACAAGTGAATGCTGTGCGTTGGAGTGTTTAAAATTGTATGTGCGATATTAAACTCTTTTGTGTTTGATTACAATAAAAGTTAAGATAGTTTTGGGTTCAATATCTACATACATTTGTGGGTTTTCTATTAAGTTTTTTAAGGTAAAAAGTTGGTTAAATGGGGTATGATAGATACTGTACAATGTGTTCCACCTATAGAAACCTTAAAAAACTAACAAAATTAATAATTGAAAAGAAAGAGTTGGTATTGTCAAATATATTAATTTTTCAATGTAGAAATAAGTTAGTTTATTATAATCGCAATAAGACTTGTGATATTGTTATCTATGTTGTTCCTTTTTTATTCCTTTTAATTCTAAACTAAATATTTAATTTTTCTTAATAAATTCTTGACAAATTTAAAAATAAAGGTTGAAATTGTTGTTAAGCTTTTGTCGTAGGTCTTTCTAAAGTTGTTATTAAGTTTCAATTGTAGCTGTGTCCTAAGACTAACCTAAGTTTCAAACATCTTACATAAAACTTATTCGTAGGTCTTTCTAAGGTCTTAAATAAACCCCAATCGTAGGTATTTCGAAAAAACTTGAATAAGCCTCGCACGTGGATCTTTCAAAGGACTTGATAAGTTTCGATAGTAAGTTGCTGAAAGGACGTAAATAAGCTTTAATCGTACGTCTTTAAACAATCTAAAATAAGCTTAAATCGCAGGTATTTCTCAAGTTGTAGTTAAGCTTTAATCGTAGGTTTTTCTTAAGTCCCATCTTGTCTTCAATTATAGGTTTTTATATAGTCTTAAGGCTGTTTTCTCATTAGGCGATTATCTTTTTCCCCAACGAAAAACTGTCAATTAAAGAAATTTGGTTTTCTCAATGTCTCATCTGCCGATTATTTATTTATTGTACAGATAAATTCAATCAGCTGACTGCTGTTCATATTTTTTATGTGGCAATACCTTGAGTTTTTGTAAAAATATCAAATAGATTTTAGAAAAAATGTTTAATAGAGGAATAAACATTAATTTAATGGATGATGAACTCGAAGAACATGAATTCCAAGTGAATGTTGAAAGAGTTTATCATGCCAGAACTAACTACATATGTATCTGGCAGACATGGATGCTAATGAATTTTTGGAAAGATTCCGGCTTTCAAAGGCAACATTTAAAATGGTTCTTGATATGATCACCGACAAAATTTCCTCAATGACGGACAGAAACCAAACTACAGTAGACGCTCGGTTATATGAACTAATTCAAACATAGCCTGTTCACTAAATGGAGAAGTTCACATTATCGAGAGAATATAAAATAAGTAATTCAAATGTGCAAGAGAAGTAAAGCTTGCGCCTTTGTCCAAGCTTGCCAAAATGTCACTTTTTTCAGATAACGTTAACACCTTGCGCTTCATCTTCGATGCACTATGTAAGAAACACTAATGATCTCAAAAGACAACCACTCAAAACTCAACAACTCAACACTCAAAACATTAAAAAAAAATCAACGGTTGCAGGTTCTTCACTTATTTCGGGGAAAAACATACTTCTAATGAGACAAACATTTAAAAAAATCAACGGTTGAAAGCTGTTCACATAATAGAGATATGCTGTGTTCACTCTTTAGAACCTCATGTGTTTAAATTTTGTTGTTCACTATTCTGGATGTTTACATAACTGGATATTCATATAACCGAGCGTCTACTGTATTGCTAACATTACGATATTATGCCACTGGCAATTTTCTTATAACGGCCGGAGATTTTTGTGGAGTAAGCGTATCTTCTGCTTGCCGTGCAGTAAGAGACGTCTCTGAGGAAAATTTTTTACCACATTGCTTTTTATCATCGTTTAAGATATATTTTTTTTTAATATTTCTTTACTTGATTTTATTTTTTGTTATTTTTTCACATTTGGAAAACAGCTGATTTATGTCAACAACTTGTCACTTGAAGACAGAGTTCCCAATTTTCACATAAATTTTGTGAGGTATTGCCAAATGAAAATAATGTTTTTGCGGGTATATTGAGAAAACCAAAATTATTAGCGGACATATTATCAGGCTAATAAATTTATGTCGATATTTAGTAACAGCCAGTTTGTCGACACATTGAGAAAACGTATTGAATTGTTGGTCTTTTCAAAGTCTTAGTTTAGCTAAAATCGTGGATTTTTATAGAGACTTAGTTCAACTGCGATTGTGGATCTTTATAAAGACTGATAAGACTTCAGTCGTGAATCTTTATAAGGACTTAATTAAGTGACATTCTTAAATGTTTATAAAATCTTAGTTTAACTTCAATCTTAGATTTTTTTAAAGACTTAAGCTAGATTTACACGATTGAAATTTTCTTCAAAATTGCTCTTCAAAATGCTTCAAACTCGTGTAAACAGCAAAATTTCTTCAAAATTTATTTATTTAATAACTATTAATAACTATTAAATTAATAATAATAACTATTAATAACTATTAAATAAATAAATTTTGAAGAAATTTTGTTGTTTACACGAGTTTGAAGCATTTTGAAGAGCAATTTTGAAGAAAATTTTATTCGTGTAAATCTAGCTTAAGTTTAGCTTCAATCTTGGATCTTTAAGAGACCTAGCTTAGCTTTTATCGTGGATCTTGATAAAGACTTAAAATAGCTTCAAATCTTGGATCTTTACAAGACTTAGTTCAACTGCGATTGTGGATCTTTATAAAGACTGATAAGACTTCAATCGTGAATCTTTATAAGGACTTAATTTAGTGACATTCTTGAATGTTTATAAAATCTTAGTTTAACTTCAATCTTAGATCTTTATAAAGACTTAGTTTAGCTTCAATCTTGGATCTCTAAGAGACTTAGTTTAGCTTTTATCGTGGATCTTGATAAAGACTTAAATTAGCTTCAATCCTGGATCTTTAGAAACACGTACTTTAACTGCAATCCATGATCTTTACAATTAATTAAATTAGCATCAATCGTGGATCTTGATAAAGACTTAAATTAGCTTCAAACCTGGATCTTTACATAGACTTAGTTAAACTGCAATCCTGGATCTATATAAAATCTTAGTTTAGCTTCAATCCTGGATCTTTACAAAGACTTAGTTTAGATTCAATCTTGGGTTAATCATGAATCTTTATAAAGAATTAGTTAAAGTCTTTTTAAGCCTGAATAGCAGGTCTTTCCAATATATTAGTTTGGCCTTACTTACTTAAACATAAATAATATTTCGATTACCTGTATTCAAGTACGTGTAATGAATATTATTCAAAGTATCACTGATTCTATTTTTCAATTAAAATGTAATGTTTTTGACAATTTCTTTTTGATTATTTTTTGTGATGTGCTCTTTAATCTATGTGCATAAACTTTAAATTACATAAATTGAGAAAACAAAATTATAAATTTGCAAATTAAATTGTATGTATATTTTTCAGCGGCAATTGTTTGTTATAAATTCAATGAGTGCACGAACAAGTGTCTCTAACACTTGTTCTCGTATTTTAGCAACATTCTACAAATCTACAAATCTAAATTTCTTTAGATAATTTCAATTAAAATTAACAATGCTTTTAAGTCTCTATTATTCACACCCCCTCTTAGAAACACCCAGTGCCTTGAAAAAAATATGAAGCAAAAAAAAATTGACTCTAACTAGAGAATGTCATAAAATAAATTAACATGCAGTATTTGAACGGCTAAAGACATAAACACAAGAACAATTTAGTATGTGAAAATTGTCACAGCTTTTGGGTGTGTATATAAATAAAAATGTATGTGGGGGAATAAAGATTAACATGAAACCTTCAATAAAGCACACACTAATACTTGTAACAGTGGTTAAGGTAGATTACAAAATCAGAAATCAGAAAAGTTCCAAGCAAATTTTAAAGATATTAGTGGAAAACTGGCTAAAAAGAGAGCAAGACTCAAGAGAATGTTTATTTCTTTATTTAACTCGCATCTGTGAAATATGTTCATTACCACTGTTCCCTATAATACACTTGTTTTTTTACTCAAACTCCCATCACGCACATTTAGTGATAATCATCATAACAAATCAACAAACAGTTAGACACATGTACAGACATACTCTCTTTCTCCCTCCCCTTCTTACACACATCATAGTCTTTGTCTTAGTCTTTGTTTAGCAGAGTCTAACAATAAAATTCTGTTTTTTTTTTCTTCTTAAACAAGAAATAAATGTGTTGTACCAAATAGAAAGAAATTAATGAAAAAAAAAAGAATTTGTGTTATGCGAAACACCAGGGCTGGTTAGAAAATTTCCATGGGGAAGCCGGTAAAAGGAAAATCATAAAACAGTTCTAATAGCAGGAGCAGACGGTAGCAAAATCAAAAAGTTTCTATTCACACTTTGATTGTTTTTTAACAATTTTCAAAGGAACATTTTTTTAGTGTTTAAACAACGTGTTTTCCTGTTTTTTGTTTTGATAATGGCAGCGTTTGATGCTGCCGTCATTTAGTGTTGTAATTGTGTGGTAAGGTCAGGGACTCTCAACTAACTTGAAGGACTCTCAACTAGTTTTAGATAAAAAAAAAACTGAAAAAGCTTGAAGGCCTTTGTTTCTAACGTCAAATTGTAGGGCTTCCCCAAGTTATAAGTATGATGCTATTATAGGTCTTTCTAAAGCCTTAGTTTAGTCTTTATAAAATTTAGTTTGACTTAAATCCTGGATCTTTATGAAGACTTAATTTGGCTGAAATCGTGGTTCTTTATAAAGACTTAGTTAAGCTTCACTCCTGGATCTTTATAAAGACTTAGTTTAGTCTCAATCCTGGATCTTTGTAAAGACTTTTAGCTTCAATCGTGGATCTTTAGAAAGTCTAAGTCTCTTTTTCAAGACGTTTTTTCTTCAATTGTTGATTTTTATAAAGAATTAGTTTAACTTCAATCCTGGCTTTTCATAAAGACTTAGTTTGACTTCAATCCTGGATATTTATGAAGACTTAATTTGGCTTGAATCGTAGATCTTTACAATATCGTATTTTTTCTTTAATCCTGGATCTCTATAAAGACTTAGTTTAGTTTCAATTAGTGATTTTAATAAAGAATTAGTTTAACTTCAATCCTGGATCTTTATTAAGACTTAGTTTATCTTCAAGCCTAGATCTTTGTAAAGACTTTGTTTAGCTTTAATCGTAAATCTTAACAAAATCTAAGTTTTGTGCATCTTTTTCAAAACTTTTTTTTCTTCTATTTTTATAAAGAATTGGTTTAACTTTAATCCTGGCTTTTCATAAAAACTTTGTTGGACTTTAATCCTGGATCTTTATAAAGACTTACTTTGGCTTCAATCGCATCTCCCAAGTCCCCAGAAACCCCCTAAAAATACCCCCACTGTGCTTCACAAATTCATATTAAATTATTGAAAAAAACTCTCACAAATAAAAAAAAAGCACAGGGTAGGAGGGCATGGTGTAAAAGAAGAATAAAACAAAGTTTATCGTGCATCATTTGCATGTAATTGACATTGAGTTTAATTTCAGCAACATCTTACGTACGTTTCTTGTGTTTTCTTGTTAGACACATTTTCTTTTTATTTTTTTTTTTTGCTCCAGCAATTTTCTCATTTTGAAGTGTTTGAGTATTGTTATTATTGTTGTCGTTTGTGGATTGGTTTCTAAGGCAGTGTGGAGGAGTACTTAAACATTTAAACAAATACTAACTAGGAGTAGGTTCATGACGTATGTAGATATGTGAACAAAGCTGTTAGCTAAATTTTTATCTATTTATTCATAAACACACACACACACACACATACATATGTATATATTAACAAATACATGCATTTATATATGTGTAGTCGTATTTATGTACATATGGTATATCCAGCAAACTAACACTCTTGCAACAAACAGCTTCTTGTAGGAACATTTTGCGTAGTTTTTTTTTCCTTCGCTTGTTACTGTATTTTTGTGAGAGTGTATAAGTGAGTGACTGACTGTTTGCTTGCTTGTCTGTCCAGCTGTCATCCACTTACACCCATATATACTCACTCTCCTCATACTTTTAGTCTTGAACAAGCTGGCTTGTTGTCATTGCTATTGTTGTTGTACAATTTGAATTGTTAATTTGTACGCGCATTTTCTGTAGATTTCTTTCACAGCGTTCTTTTTCAATTTTTATGCGACTGGATAAACATGCGTAGTTTATGAGAGTCTTGTATATGTAGGATGACTGTAGGCAGAAAATAGAAAGAGTGAACTGATGTGAACATATTAAGTTAAAAAACCACGATTGAGGGAGTTAAATAACCACGATTGATAGAGTTCAGGAATCACGATTGATGGTGTTAAAGAACCAAACGTGATGGTGTTAAAGAACCTGGATTGATAGAGTTAAAGACACTGGATTGATGGAGTTAAAGAACATTGATTTATGAAGTTAAAGAACCAAGATTGATGAAGTTAAAGAATTCGGATTGATGGAGGTAAAGAACGTGGATTAATGAAGCTAACTAACAACGATTGGTATAGTTGAATAACATGGATTGATGGAGTTAAAGAACCAATATTGATGGAGTTAAAGAACCTGGGTTGATAGATTTAAAGAACTTTGATTGTGAAGCTAAAGAACCCCGATTAATGGAGTTAAAGGACCTGAATTAATGAAGCTAAATAATCAAGATTGATGGAGTTAAAGAACCTGGATTGGTGAATATAAAGAACTACGATTAATATAGTTTAAAAACTAGGATTGATTAATGTTGTTTAAGAACCTGGATTGATGGAGTTAAAGAACGTAGATTGATGGTGTCAAAGAACTTGGATTGATGAAGTTAAATAATGAAGGTTGATGGTGTTAAAGAACCTAGATTGATAAAGCTAAAGAACCATGATTGATGGAGTTTAAAATCCAAGATTAATGGTGTTAAAGAACCTGAATTGATAGAGCTAAAGAACCTGGATTGATGGAGTTAAAGAACTTGGGTTGTGAAGCTAAAAAACCACGATTAATGGAGTTAAATAACCTGAATTAATGAAGCTAAATAATCAAGATTGATGGAGTTTAAGAACCTGGATTGACGAAGCTAAAGAACTAAGGTTAATAGAGTATAAAAATTAAGATTGATGGTGTTAAATAACCTGAATTGATGGAGTTAAAGAACCTGTATTGATAGAGTTAAAGAACCTGGATTGATGGAGTTAAAGAACCTGGATTGATAGAGTTAAAGAACCTGGATTGATGAAGTAAAAGAACCTGAATTGATGAAGTAAAATAATGAAGATTGATAGAATTAAAGAACCTGGGTTCGTGGAGTTAAAGAACAGAGATTGATGGTGTTAAAGAACCTGGATTGATAGAGTTAAATAACCTGGATTGATGAAGTTAAATAATTAAGATTGATGTTGTTAAAGAACCTGGATTAATGGTGTTAAAGAATCTGTATTGATAGAGTTAAAGAACCACGATTAATGGTGTTAAATGACCTGGATTGGTGGAGTTAAAGAACCTGGATTGATGGAGTTAAAGAATTAAGATTGATGGTGTTAAAGAATCTGGATTGATGGTGTTCAAGATTTCCCAAATGATCAAAACGCTCTTTCAAACATTTGCCACGATATAATTTGTTTTTGCTTTATTTTCGCACTATATTATTAACGCTATTGTTACTCTGTTTCTCACACTTATTATACTCTGTTCGTTGAAATGTTTCTTTGTTTGTTTGCTTGTACGGAGACCGATACCGAGATCGAAAACAGTAACAGATATTAAGGCTATTTATGTCACAGAATATGCGAATATGTCGGTATATGGTTGATGTTATAGTTGTTTTATTTATATATATATATATTTTTTTTTTGTATACCTACAATGTTATGTCTGTCATCTTGTTCATGTTTTGTACTCTGTTGTTATTTTTATACAGTCACAAATTTTATTTAATGCGCTTGAAGGCAGTGATGTACAGAGTTGAGGGCACTGGCGAACTAGCGTTGATTTATTGCAGTAAAGGCGTTGTAAAATAAGAGGTTAATCACGAGGGTAGAGCAAAGGTTTGTAAGGGTCTTGCTTTTATAAGGACTTTAGGAAAGTGGAAAGAAGGAGAAACTCTTGCTGATGTTTAAAGTTTAAAGCTAAATTAATTGGTATTTTAAAAATTTGTTCTTAAGATATACATTTTTGTTGGAAAATTAAATTATTTTAGGAAAATTTATTAGAGGAGAGGATTAGCTGATGAATAGCAAAATTTGGTTTAAAACCATTTGTATTATTTTAAGAATAGCTTGGAGAACCTGGATAGATGAATGTAAAGAACCACGATTAATGGAGTTTAAGAACCTCGATTGATGAAGTCAAAGAACCTGAATTTATGGAGTTCAATGATTAGAAAACATTTCTGTTTCCAATAAAAATATAAAACATTTTTGTATCAGGTTGTGCCTACCTGTATTTTCCTTGGTAGTTTGTAGCTGTTATTCAATTTGTAAATTTGATTAAAACTGCAAAAAATATAGAGACTGTGCAGGTAACTACTCTACACTTGTATCTAGTTTGGGAACACTTAAACATTCTGTGTATGTAAATATGTAAAAAGCTGGCAAATATTTTCATGCTAGTTTTTGCCTTTCATATCTGCATCTAATTCTTTGATTAATCTTGCATATTTTTGGGAAAGCAAAACAAAACATAACACGAAAAACGCTGTAAATACGTAGTTTGTCATCAAGGATGTATAGAAGAGGCAGACATGAATGATAATGAAAACTGCAAACACATGAAAGTTTTTGTTTTGAAATCAATACTAAAGAAATGTATGGAAATTTAAAGAACCTAGTTTCTCCGGCGGCTTTTTCAAAAGAAAAGTAAAAAACTTTGTATTAAAAAACCGCAGCTTTTCAAGATTTTCTTATTTATTTTTATATTTAAGTAGTATTTTGAATAGAACAAAATTTCTGTTGAAATACTTCAAATAAAGAAGTAAAATGACTGATTTTACAGCTTTACAAAACTTTTTTGTGCAACGATCTAAATATTTAAATGTGGTTGAAGCAAACAAGAACTCCTTGCAAGTGTGTTTATAAAAGAGGTAAAACTTTCAGTTGAAAAGTTTTACTCAACAAAAACACACTTGCCTAGATTGTAGCATTAATATGAAAAAGAAACTAACTAATATTTTCTAAATAAAAGAAAAAACTGCTTAAAATGGAAATGTTATGAAATGAAAATAATTGGTAAACAGATCCAGTTTTGATAGAAATTTCTTAAATTTGATTACAATCATAAATCTTATCATAATATGTTGCTCTGAGATTATGTTTACGACAACCATGTTTTTTCTCTGCGTGCATAAGCGAAAATACATCAAGCGTGAATCTTTAACTCCAACAAATGTTGTTCTTACTGAGTCACGAAAATGTTTAAATTGTTAGTTAGAACCTTTTGTAATATAGCAGCCAAGTTACTCATATGTTAGCGAGCGTATACTCCTATGACTAGCTATGCCAGTGTTTGCCAGAGTGTATGGGAATATGTCACTGAAATAATAAACAAATACTGTAAATGTCTCTCTGTATTTAAGCTGAATTATTTACAATACTTTAACTTTTACACCCTACCATCTCATCCCATCCCGTTCCATCCATACATACATACGTACATATTTATATTATATGACAAAAAAAACTTTTTGACATTTTAGTCAACTTACGAATATTTAACTCTAAACAGAAATGTTACAATATATCTGTATATATGGTTGTAAACGTTTGTGTGTGTTTTTCCATAATAAATAGACTTCTGTCTTGTTAAACTAATACAAATAGTTTCTCATATTCATACATATATGTACATATGTCTGTATGTATTTATGTTGATTTGCTTGTGTAGACATGCATTTGTAAGTGTATTTGCCAACATAAATATTTTAATGTAAACATGAAGTTTACAACTATAATAATCAACGTACAATCATAAAAGTTTTTAGTAAAAGGTTAAATTTAAACGAAATTTTTAGAATACAAGAAAGTGTTATTTATTTCGAGGTTCCCTACCTTTTTAACGAAAAAAAACACAGAAAATTCAAATTTAATGGGAAATGTTTATTATCATTTGAAAGAACTTTTTTTGGCGTTTATTTTTTGATGATTATGTCTATCAAATGTTGACCGTTGCTACGTCGCAGATGGTCTATCTTTTGAGTCCAATTTTCAATGACTCGTTCGAGCATTTCGACTGGTAACTGGCGTGATGTTTTCCTCCAAGACTTGAATTGAAGCGGGTTTGTCCGCATAAACTTTAGACATATTCCTCATAGAATGTGAATTTTCACAATAAAGTTGAACGATTTGTAAAGGTTGTTCAGGCGTAAGTAAGTCTTTCCATTATGAAATGCCAAAAAACATGACAGCATAACACGACTCACAAATGATCTGTCAAAAAAGGCTTTTAAATTGAAAATTTCTAAAAAAAAAATATGCGAAATAGTTCCAAAAATTCCTTTAATTATTTCCATTGAACTTAAACATTCCCAATTTTGTAGAATTTTAAAAATTCCTGGCATCCTAATACCCCTTAATATAGGGCGTTTTTTAAGATGTACATAACTTTAAGTTGTCAGCACTTTTTTAACTGGCGGCCATTTTGTCAGCTGTCAATAAAAATATAAAACCTCTAACTTAGACTACTTCCGAGCCTGTCATTTGCCACAAGTCATATTGGCGCATATTCAGAAATCGTAACTAAAGTCGAAACTTATTAAACAGAAACTAAAAAATAGTTCACAAATAGTTAAAGATCTTATTCACAAATCATTACTAACTTAGCAACTGCTTTCAGCTGTTAAAAGAAATGCAACACTGCATTTAGTAGATTTTTGTTGACGAAAAACACATCTCTAGTTTGTTTTCTTTTTCTTGTGATTTTTTTAGTCAAAATGGACACACAGTTAGCGAAGAATTATAATTATTGTTAGAAAAACATATGTATTTATTGCTTTGTGTATTTTAGAGAGACTCAAATTGGTCACCAGATGAAAAAACTACATTTAAAGAATTGGTGGCCAAATATGTTAACATCATCGACAACAAAAAATCAGATGTTCTTTAAATGTATTTGTTAGTTGACATTTAGTTACTTTTCGTGCTTAAAGTAATCAACTAAGAATAACTTAAGTTGGTACTTAAAACAGTTTAAACTTAGATATCAGTTCTGAATATGCGCCATTGAAATTATATTGCCACAAGCTTATCTTTCCAATAAAGTAAATTTCATGTGAATTAAAAAAAAATCCATTTCAAAAAAAAAAAAAAAACATCCTCTACTTTAAACATATTTATGACAGCTCATTTTCATTCCAGTCTTTGCTGTTTATATTTAAACGAGCATAATGAGAAGAGCAAAAAACAAAAGAAATCCTTATAAATTAATTCCTAGCATAACAACAGTCCATTAATTTGTTTATTAAACAAGTTTAGACAATTTAGCAAAGCAATTACCACCAGTGACAGTTTTATTTGTCGTTTTTTTTATAATAAATCTGTCACTTCTTGCCACTGCCACTGTTCTGGCTGGCTGCTGGCGCTTTCAACCAACAATCATCGGATTCATCAAATAAGTTTTGAAATCAAAAGGGAAGGATGCTTAAAGTTGAGTTTTAATTTAGATTCTAGTTCTGTTCTAGTTCAGATTCTAGTTCTGTTCTAGTTCTGTTCTAGTTCTGTTCTAGTTCTGTTCTATTTCTGTTCTAGTTCTGTTCTAGTTCTGTTCTAGTTCTGTTCTAGTTCTGTTCTAGTTCTGTTCTAGTTCTGTTCTAGTTCTGTTCTAGTTCTGTTCTAGTTCTGTTCTAGTTCTGTTCTAGTTCTGTTCTAGTTCTGTTCTAGTTCTGTTCTAGTTCTGTTCTAGTTCTGTTCTAGTTCTGTTCTAATTCTGTTCTAGTTCTGTTCTAGTTCAGATTCTAATTCTGTTCTAGTTCTGTTCTAGTTCTGTTCTAGTTCTGTTCTAGTTCTGTTCTAGTTCTGTTCTAGTTCTGTTCTAGTTCTGTTCTAGTTCTGTTCTAGTTCTGTTCTAGTTCTGTTCTAGTTCTGTTCTAATTCTGTTCTAGTTCTGTTCTAGTTCTGTTCTAGTTCAGATTCTAATTCTGTTCTAGTTCTGTTCTAGTTCTGTTCTAATTCTGTTCTAGTTCTGTTCTAGTTCTGTTCTAGTTCTGTTCTAGTTCTGTTCTAGTTCTGTTCTAGTTCTGTTCTAGTTCTGTTCTAGTTCTGTTCTAGTTCAGATTCTAATTCTGTTCTAGTTCTGTTCAAGTTCTGTTCTAGTTCTGTTCTAGTTCTGTTCTAGTTCTGTTCTAGTTCTGTTCTAGTTCTGTTCTAGTTCTGTTCTAGTTCTGTTCTAGTTCTGTTCTAGTTCTGTTCTAGTTCTGTTCTAGTTCTGTTCTAGTTCAGATTCTAATTCTGTTCTAGTTCTGTTCTAGTTCTGTTCTAGTTCAGATTCTAATTCTGTTCTAGTTCTGTTCTAGTTCTGTTCTAGTTCAGATTCTAACTCTGTTCTAGTTCTGTTCTAGTTCTGTTCTAGTTCAGATTCTAATTCTGTTCGTTCTTTTTTCATCCATAAATTTGATTAACTGTTTGATTAGTCGACTTCCCCTTTGTTAGCCCTGTTAAATACTCTTGCCATTATTTTGTTTTTTTTTCATTCACGTCTCGTTCGCATTCATTGCTGTATCATGTTAATTTAAGTTAAACGGAAGTGAGCGTTTTTTTTTTGTTTTGGCTTGTTTTTTGCTTCATTTTTTTTTTTGCAGACTCCTACATCATGATGTTTCAATTTAAACTCTTGATGTTATGAAAGCATGGCATCACTCCACTCAGCTGTCAGTTGACATAAAACTATTAATTTAACATGATTATTTTACTGTTTTTATGCTTGCCACTTTTCCTTGCGCCGTTGTTTCGTGTTTAAATGGTCGGATGGGGGTCAGTTGGAAATTTGTTGTGATATTTTTAAAATATTTAAAGTTTTTTTTTTGAGCTATATAGAAACATCCTAATGATTTTGGTCTGCAGACGTTTGCTAATTGATAAAATATAGATCAGGTTTTTCTTAGGATCATTGTAGAGAATTTGATCTTTTCTCCATTTTAGTTTCAATATTTCCTACTGTGTTTTGATTATAAATAAATATTTATATTCATCACAAAAAGGCAAACTTTTCGTGAAAATATTTATATGTTTTGCTGTTATTTATTTAAATGAAATGTTAATAAATTTTATTTGTACAACATATACATACATACATGCAAACATATTTATTTGTATTTATATGAAATGAAACCTTTGGCTAACGATTGTGTGTTTGATGTTGAAAACAAAACCGTAAAAATAAAATTTAATTTATTATCATTTTTAAGTTTCGGTTTTAAAATAGATGGGTAAGTTAGAATGTTCAAATCAATTATAATAGTTGGTGATTTATGTATTAAAACGGTTAAAGGATTTTTGTTTTCAATTTAAAATCACTCAGTGAAGCGGAAATACATGTCATCATGATGTTTGATGTAGAAGGGGGGTGAGTGTGTGGGGAGGGAGAGAGTAAAGATTTAAAGTTGCTCAAAACTAAATTGTTTTGATTTTAAACTGACTGTAACGTATAAACAAACACAGCTATTAAATTAGGTTTTCTATTAACCAATAATTTAAAGTCAAATTGCAGTTGTTTACAATTATTACCAGAAGGTTACACAGCAAATGTTTGATTTTTACATTTGTATCCCCTTGCCAGTGTCTCTATCTCTATCTTTATCTAAATTAATTTGTTATTACCTTTGCCAACCCTAATCTTTCAAAGTAAGTAAATAATTGCAGTAAGGATAAAACTACTACCAGAAGGAACTTTTTAATCAGTTGTCGTCCTTTATTTCCTGCACTTTTAATTAAACCTTGGAATCATGTCAAGCTACAATGCAAGATTCTAGCCATACACTGTACATAAAAGGAATAGAGCAAATTTAAAAGACAAAAAAAAAACAACAATTAAGAGAAAGATCAAACAGTTTATATAAATTTTTAAAACTTTTCTAAAAAAGTAGTATTTCTACTACTATTTTCAAAATTTAATTTCAAGCCTATTTTTTGCACTATAATAACAACAATTATAAGAATTTTAGTACTTTTGAAAAAAGTAGTATTTCTACTACTATTTTTAAAAATTCAATTATTAAGCGAATATAAAAAGCAATGTATTAAATTTACTATTTCTTTAACAACAATTTATATAAATTTACTATTATTCAGACTTTTAAAAAAAGTAGTATATCTACTATATATATTGAATTTAAAGGTTTTCATTAGTCTTATAATAACAAAAAATAAAATAATTTAATAAAATTTTTTGTTTTTAGCACTTTTAAAGAAGTATTATTTCTACTACTATTTATAAAAATTCAAATATTAAACGAAAATTAAGAGATATTAAAGACATTTATTATTTCTCTAATAAAATATAGAAAATATATGTAAATTTACTATTTTTCAGACTTTTTCAAAATAAAGTAGTATGTCTACTACTATTTTCAAAATTGAATTTAAAGGCTTTATTTTCACTTATAATACAAACAATAATACAATTTTCTATTTTTATTACTTTTTAAAAAAGTAGTATATCTACTACTATTTTAAAATTTAAAATATTAAGCAAAAATAAAAAAAAATGTAATAAGTTTAATATTTCTCTAACAAAATAAAGAAAATTTATATAAATTTACTAATTTTTAGACTTTTTAAAGAAGTAGTACATATTTCTGCTACTATTTTTTAAAATTCATATAGTATCCAAAAATAACTACAACTTGATAATGTGAAATATTGCTTGTAATAACAAAACATAAAAAAATTTAATAAAATTATGTATTTTAAACACAATAAAAAAAGTAGTATTTCTACTACTATTTTTAAAAATTCATATTATTCTCTAATAAATTTAGAAGAATCTGCAGAAATTTTTATAATTTCTTAAATTTTAAAAAAGTAGTATTTCTACTACTATTTTTAAAGTTTAATTTGGATGTGTTATATTGTTTATAATAACAATAGATAAAAAAATTTAATAAAATTGTATATTTTGAAGTATTTTAAAAAAGTAGTATTTCTACTACTTTTTAATAGTACTACTACTTTTTTGGTAAATTCTAAAACTACTTTTTAAAACACAAGTAATTATGTAATGTTCAGTTTTATAACGAAAAATAATTATTTTTAATATAAAGATTTGTTTTACTCACTTGCTGCTCAGTATAATTACAACTAAAAGTTGTTATTTTTTCCCCTATTTATCTCAAGATTTCTAACCTGTATTACAGGTGCTTTACACAACAGGACAGTTTGTTAGATTAAGTAAATTATTGGTAAAAACTTCAAATAGTTTACAAATATTTGTATGACAGAAATTTCAGCACGAATGACTGCCTTTTTTATATAGTAACAAAATCAACTAGTTTGTAAATAAAATTTATGTTATTAAATTTGTTCAAAATATTTATTTATGGTTTAGAAGGGTGCTTTAAAAAGTGCTATATTTTGCTGAACATTTCATTACATGCTTTCCGTTTCCCCTACAGTTTCTTGCCGTCAACAAAACTGAACTATATTTAATTTAAACCTTCTTAAAATAAAAAGACACACACACAACCTCTACCACCACAATATAGAATAATATAGAAAACAAGCAACAGCAAATAATACTCATTGTAATTTGTTGAGGCAAAAACAAAAATATAAAAAAACGAACGAAAAAAAAACACAATTCAAATTGAAATTGAAAATATTTTTCTTATTCATAGCCAAACAAGCAAACAAATCGAAGTTAATCTGGCTCAGCTGTTGAACAAAAAATTTAGTTTACAATTGTAACAAACTGCTGCACACAACTGCTGTAGTACTTGTATTTTGTTTAAATTTGTAAACAATTTTTTTCTATTTTATTTAAGTCATCATTATTAACTTGCTTTTGTTTAAGATGCTTGGTATTGTTTCTAATTTGAAAAACAAGAACTTGTTGTGGTATTAAAAGCAATGACTGAAAGGGAAAGGAAGGGAAGGACGAACGTCTCCTTGTATTGTTTAAGATTATTTTTTTTTTTGATACCAAAAAAAAAGGCACAATTGTTAAATTTAAATAAATCAAGCTAAACTAAAATAAAAGACCTAATAAACAAAACAGATTGAAATTGAAATTTTCAAGTCATACGTAACGTATGATTAATGAGAAATTTAAGTAATTTAAGGCACAAATTAAGTATACGCCAAAAATAATGTGATTGAAGATTAAGTGCAAAACCGAAAGCTATACAAATTTCAAAAAGGATTTGCAAAAATAAACTGTGTTTAATAACAAGAATGTAATTTTAAACTCTATTTAGGCGTATGATTAATGTGAAATTGTTGCATATTAAATATACGCAGTGTCGAGACAAATAACATTTTCTTTACGTCGACGTGCTTGAATAAATACGAATGAAATGATTGAACAATTTCAACATTTTAATACTCTTGTATGCAGAAATTGTCTAAGGAACTTAAATATATTTTTAAAATGAAATCATTTATCGAGTTTGTGAGAGTGAATATTTTCTAAAAACTACTTAGAAAGGCTGACAAATGCAGGCAAACAATTTTTTTTTAAATAAAACAATTTTTATTTTTTATTTTAGTTATTGTTTTGACATTTTTAATAAAGTAGTAGTTTAAATACTATTTTTACAAACTAAAATAAACAATGAAAATAAGTAAAACTTAATTAAATTTTTATTTATGTAATAAAATAAGTAAAATGTACTGAAATTTACTATTTTTCACTGTTTTTTGAAAAAGTAGTATATCTACTACTATTTTCAAAACTTGTTGAAAAGGCTATAATTTTGTTTATAATAACAAAAGAGAACATAATTAAAGAAAAAATACTAATTTTCTCACTTAAAAAAAAAAACTAGTATTTCTACTAATATTTTAAAAAATTCCAAAATCTATGAAAATCTGTAAACTTTAACAAAATTTTTTAGATCTCTAACAAAATGAGTAAAATATACAGAAAATTACAACTGTTCTAAGTTTTTAAAAAAGTAGTATATCTACTACTTTTTTCAAAATTCAAAATTAAGGCTGTTACTTTGCCAACAACAACAAAACCTAAATTTATTTAAAATAATTTGATGATTTCATTTCATTGCAAAAAAGTATTATTACTACTACTTTTGAAAAAAAATCCAAAATCAACGAAAATTAATAAAACTTAATACAATTTATTGTATCTGTAACAAAATAAGAAGAATTTACAGAAATTTTTAACTATTCTTAGATTTTTTAAAAAGTAGTATTTCTACTACTATTTTTAAAAATTTAAATAATAAATAAAAATAAGTACACTGAATAACATTATTATTTCTTTAATAAAATAAAAAGAATTTACAAACATTTACTGTTTTTATACATTAAATAAAGTAGTATTTCTACTACTATTTTTAAAATTTATTTTGAGTCTGATATATTGCTTATAATAATAAAACTTAAAAGAATTTAATAATTTGTAATGTTTTTAACCCTTAAAAAAAATTAGCATTTTTACTACTATTTTGAGATTTTTAAAATCAACGAAAATCAGTAAAACTTAATACAATTTATTTATCTGTAACAAAATAAGAAGAATTTACAGAAGTGTTTTAATTTTTCTTAGATTTTTTAAAAAGTAGTATTTCTACTACTATATTTAAAATTTAATTTTGAGCCTGCTATATTGCTTATAATAAAAAAAACTTAAAATAATTTAATAATTTTTGAAGTTTTTAACACTTTCTTTTCTACTACTATTTTAAAAGATTCAAAAATGAGGAAAATAAGTAGAACTTAATACAATTTATTACATCTGTAACAAAATAAAAAGAATTTATAGAAGTGTTTTAATTTTGATTTTTAAAAAAAGTAGTACTTCTACTACTATTTTTAAAAATTAAAGTAATAAATGAAAATAAGTGAAAATTGCTTATATTATTTCTTCAACAAATTAAGAACAATTTATAGAAAGTTACTATGTTTCTAAAATTATTAAAAAGTAGTATTTCTACTACTATTTTTAAAATTTTATTCTAAGCCTCCTATATTGTTGATAATAACAAATTATAAACGAATTTAATAAAATTGGTTGTTTTTAATACGTTTAAAAAAGTAGTATTTCTACTACTATTTATACAAATTCAAAAAATATACAGAAATAGATAGAATTTAACAAAATTTATTACTTCTCGAACAAAACATGAAGAGTTTACAGAAATTTGGTGTTTTTATAACATTTAAAAAAGTAGTATTTCTACTACTATTTTTATAAATGTTAAAAATATCTGAAAAAAATCAGACTTAATTTAGTTTATTATTGCTCTATCAAATTACATATTAAGAATTTACCTAAATTTACTGTTTTCCTTACGTTTGAAAAAGGTAGTATATCTACTACTATATTAAAAAATTCATCTAATAACCAAAAATTTGTAGAACTTAACAAAATGTGTTACTTCGTAAACAAAATATGAAGAATTTGCAAAAATTTTCTGTTTTTATTACATTTAAAAAAAAGTAGTATTTCTACTACTATTTATACAAATTCCAAAAATATACAGAAATAAATAGAATTTAATAAAATTTATTATTTCTTTAATAAAATATATATGTGTTTTTTTATTACTATTTTCAAAATTTAATTTAAAGACTGTGGTTTATTTAGTTGAACAAAAAAAAATAAAGAAATTTCATAAAATTTGTTATTTGTAACACCTTAAATGGTAGTAATTCTACCTTTATTTGCTTGTTAAGAAAAATTGTCTTTTTTGCAGTTAACTAATTTGGACTAATATGTTTATTTGGACAAAAAAAACCTGTAACAAAATGTTGTTAAATATGTTGAAGTGTGTAATTTAATATAATTTTCTCTTAAATACTCATTTGCTTAGATTAGGAACAAAAAACAAGATCTATTTAATACCATTAGCATTATTTTGCAGTGTTTTGTTTATAACTGTTTTTTGCCACTACTGTTGTAGTATTTGGGTTTATAGTTGTTTTTGTGTACAATTTGTAATGTGTTTTTTTGTTGTTCTTATTATTGTTAGTCCAATTTAAATTGCTCATTTCTTGCTCGTTAGTTACGTGCACGTTGCTACCGTTAGTGAGTGAAAATGATAATGACGATATGATGATGAGATGAGGCAAGCCGAGGGCGGACATTACAACAAAAACCTGACACATACACTCTCACTAGCTATTCCTTTTATTCATTTGGCTCTCTTTTATTCGGTTTTTTTTTTTTTTTTTTTTTTTTTGTAAACAACAAAATTTTATACGTTTATTATACAACACTATTGCATTTACATTTGTGTGTTTGTAAGTAAGGCGTTAATGGTTTTGTATACATATACATACGATTACATTTATTTAAATAAACACTTGTTTTATTCGCAGTTGTTGTAATTCTCTCTTTTTTTTGGTTTGGTTTGTTGCTGGTTGTAATTTTTTTTTACTTAAAATAGTGGCAGTGTAAAATTTACAAACGTATAATACAAAATAAATGTACGTTTATTTATTATTATATAACAAAGCCCCCCACAAACTAACATTAACACAAAACAAAAACATTAAAGTTTTATACAAAAAAAAAACTACATTATTAAAGGTTTATTTTTTTTTATTAAAAAAAAAAACAAACAATTTTCTGTTGCTGTTGTAATACATAATAAATGGTTTTGTCCAAAAATCATTTAAAATATTTAAAAAGTATGTATGTATTGCAAAATGTGTGTTTTTTCTCTCTATAGAATACAAGTAATATCCTAAAAGTATGCTTTGCATATTAATCATTTGCAGGGGAATTTGAAACTGAACGTTTTGTGTTTATAAAATGTATCAGAAGCAAAAAAAAATAAATATAAGTACATACATGAAAACAATTATATGATTGATATTAATGTGAATGATGTTTTTTGTGGCAATAAAAGATTTAAGGCCCAACTATAATATGCATAAGCAAGATTAAGCAAATTGCAAAAGTTAACGAAAAGGCTGTCAAATGCATAACCAGTTCAGAGTTAACTTTTAGGTGGCTACAATGACTTTGAAACTTTTTGTCCACAGTTGCTCATTTATGTTTAAGAAAAATGTTTTTATTTTAACAAAAAGCCATTAAATGACTATATTTTATAAATATTATTATATTATTTTATAATTAAAAGAAAACTTCGTACCAGAAACGCATAATTTTTCCTTTTTTTTTAATTTATCGGCAAAAGTACTAAAATGTACAGCTGTGGCAGCACTACATTGTAAATAATAATAAACGTTTACATATGTTTTGTTAATTTTCGTGTTGTGTTTGCAAAAATGGAGAAAAAATTTAAAAATTTAAATAATATAAAAATATTAAAGTTAGCGCTTGAAGGCCTGTGCACATTAAAATAAATAAGTGAACTACTCTGTACAAGAAGAAGACGCTCTTGTTCTGTCAGAGAAATAAACAGCGACAGAAAGACATTTTTGTTAAAATAAAAAGGGCCTCTTTTATTGTAAAGGCACTTATTTTTTTCCGCATTTTCTATTAAATTTAAAATAAATGTATTTTCTTCTTTCTCCATTTTGTTAAAAACACAAACAAACAACAAACAGCTGATTCCGTACGGAATATGCGATCAGTTTTGCTTTTTGCTTAAGCAAATGACAGTTGAAAAACTTAACGAAAAGATTCGTTAAGTACATTATAGTTTGCCACATACAATTTATATGTATTCGCAGGGTTGCTTAAGCTAGCATATGCACATTATAGTTGGGCCTTTAGGGAATTAAGGTAGTGAAAATATTTATCTTAAAAGGGTAGCACAAAAAGAGGTGAATGTAAAAAGGAGCATTAAACAAAACAAATAAGTTGCATTTATAAAAATTTACAAGTTTAAAAAACGTATGCAAAACATAACAAGAAATAAGAAAATTTAATAAAATTTGTTGTTTTAAAAACATGTATGTATTTCTACTACTATTTTTAAAAACTCAAATAAACTAAAAACATATAAAACCTAATCACTCCTATCGTTAATAAAAATTCCACATGAAATTTGTTCCCTTTTCATATTTTTCCTATTAAAATTCAATGTTAAAAAATAAACGGGCACAAATTTCATGTGGAATTTTTATTCACGATAGGCGCGAATGATATACATATATTATTTCCCTAACAAAATAATTGGAATTGGCAAAACTTGTAAATATTTTTTACTTTTTAAAAAAGTAATATTTCTACTACTATTTTTAAAAATCAGTTTAAAATCCATAAATATGTTTAAAATATGAAAATATAATAAAATTAAATGTTTGAAAGTTTTTTTTTTAAAAAGTGGTATTTCTACTACTATTTCTAGATATTCACCAAATAATCAAAAATAACTAATTGATTAAATTTACTATTTCTGTTTAAAACTAAGTACAATTTTTAAAAATTTACTACACTTATGACATTTGAAAATAAGTAGTATTTTTACTACTATTTTAAAATTTTTTTTTTAAAGGCTGTAAGTTTTTTCAGAATAAGAAAAATCAAGAACATTTTGAATAATTACCCATTTCTAACTATATTAAAAAAGTAGTATATCTACTACTATTTTAAAAAGGCCAATAATAGCCGAAATTAAGTAGAACTTACTTATGTTTTCCACTTTTGTAACAAAGTAAACAAAATTTACACAAAATTCTGAAGTTTTCACTTTTTTAAAAAGGTAGTATTTCTACTACTATTTTAAAATTTTGGCTTGTACCCAATAATTTTGTATAGAAATCATATTAATAATTATATAAGTTACTTAATTTTTAATACTTTTTAGAAAAGTAGTATTTCCACTACTATTTTAAACAAGTCCAAAAATAGCCAAAGTTAAGTAAAACTTAATTATATTTTTCACTTTTGTAACAAAGCAAGTAAAATTTTTTTAAATTTACTCCACATCTGTAATTTTAAAAAAATAGTCTTTCTACTACTATTTTCAAAATTTAATTTTAAGACTATAATTTTGCCTACAAAAACAAAAACGAACGACATGCGTGATGTTTTCCTCCAAGGCATGAATCGAAGCGGGTTTGTCCGCATAAACTTTAGACTTTACATATCCCCTCATAAAAAAGTCTAACGGTATGATATTACAGGATCTTGGTGACCAATCGACCGGCCCAAAAGGTGAAATTATGTGCTCACCGAAGTGTTCGCTCAATAAATATATTGATTAATGAGATGTGTGGGAAGTGGCGCCGTCTTGCTAAAACCAAATGTCGCCGAGATCACGAGCTTCAATTTCCGGCATCAAATAATCGGTTATTATGGCACGGTAACGGTCGCCTGGGTCTCAAAATGGGTACTGGTGTTGCGAATAGTACGCTCAGTAGACCGATTATGTTGACCATAAGTTGAGTTAAGCGAAGTGCACGAAACACAGAACGTGAATTTTCGTAATAAAGTCATCTGTCAAAAAAAGGCTATTGAAAAAAGTATCTCTAGTTGAATCACCCTTTAGTATTTTTAAATATTCAACTAAGAATCTAAAATAACCCCCTGGCCCACGATGTCGAACGATAACGTTCGCTTACATAAGACTTAAGACACAAACTTTTTATCGTATCTATTTTTTTACTCAATCAAGTTTGTTTATTCCACAATCCAGTTTCTGTCTTAAGTCTTATCTAAACGAACGTTATCGTTCGACATCGTGGGCCAGGGGGTAATTTTTTCTTAAATTTTGTTTTATACTGTAACAAAATAAGTAAAATTTACTGAAATTTAAATTATTGTGTTGTATTAAACAATTTTATTCTATTTTCTTCGACCTTTTTGTATGATATTAAAATGAAATATCTCCTGAAGAAGATTTCCAAAGAAAATCGAAATATCGAGTAATTTATATATAAATCTATATATATAAAAGTGAATGTGTGTCGGTATGTTTATTATTATTAGTTTGAAGTCTATAGACGGCTAAACGGCTGAACCGATTTGCTTGAAATTTTCACAGTATATTTCTGTATATCTGGAAGGAGCTATAGGCTACTTTTTTTTTTGGAAATTTTAAGTGGGCGTGGTACCTCCCATACAAAGTTAATTTTAAAAAATACGGGTAGCGCAGCACACCGGGTTTTAGCTAGTTTTTTATAAAAAACAAAAAGTGACCTCAAGCTTAAAAATGTATTTAATAAAAAAAAGTTGTATTAAACATATTTCTTATTAGTTGCTGTTACATTTTTATACTCCTGCACTGTTTTGTTAACTTTGTTTGCTTTCATTTAAAAACACTGTCAAAAGCACTCCATTAAATATTGTTTTTTTTTTTTGTATAATTGGTTTCTTTCTAAAGAATAATCTTCCGTTTTTTCGGCTTCAAATCTTTAAACATAAAATGTTCACCTTAAATCTTAAAAATTTTGCTTTACTTTTTATTTCGTATTGTATGAGAAAGTTGCCTGCACATAACTTTAGTGAATCTAGCAATTAATATAAATTCCTTAAATATTGTTTTGTAATAATTCCCTTAACATTCCGTGTATATTAAGCTTTTGTTATACTGTTTGTATAACAACATTAATAACAATTTAATCGGGTTTAATATAGAAAATATTTTCTATACGAGTACATACATACGTACATATATTTTGTGTAGATAAATGATTAGCCATTTATATTGTTATCGTTATGTCTATTTCCTCAGCTCCTGCTGCTGCTCTCTTCTGCTTTAGTTGTGTTTATATAATTCTAGACTTTGCCGGGTTATTGTTGTTGTTTTAAGCAAGTTTTCGTAAATGTTTTTCTTTTACAAATAGTTATTGTTTAATCAAGTATTAAATACTTATACAATGATTAACATGATGATTTTTTTTTTTTTTTTGCTAATTTTGATTAAATTAGTTTCAAAACATGTCATTCTCTATCATGATTTTTACTTTAATTATTGTATTCAACATGTTACATAAATTTATTATTACTTCTCCTCCCCCTCTAACTTTTATCTTTAAATTTATTTTAAGCTTTATTTCCTGTGTAAAACATTTGGTATTTTATACAGGCGGAAGGAAGTGTTGTTATAAAAGCGCCTTTATCAGTTAATTCCTGGAAAATAATATTAAAAACAAATCTTTAAAAAAATATTAGTAAAGCTAAAATTTAATTAAGATTATGGGTATTTTGTTAAAGGCATAGCTGTTACATATTCAATATAACTAAATTTATATTATTAAATCCATATAAATAAATCCTTTCAAGTGTCATGAGTTTTTAGGTAAAAATGTTTCAAGTAATATTTAAACAGCATGAATTTAAAACAACTTAAAAAATTGTCAGAAAACTAAAAACTTTATAATATTGTGGTTTACAAAAAGTAGTATTTCTACTACTTTTTTCAAAATATAATTTTATTAAACAATTATATTTTATTTTTCGAAATTAAGGGCTTTTATTTTTATTATTTCTTCATCTTCAGGGAAAGAATTTGGAAGAAATAAATAAAAAATAAAAATAAAAGACCTTAATTTCGAAAAATAAAATATAATTGTTTAATAAATAAAAAGGTCGGACAATCAGTTAAATAATCATATAATTTTATTACTATTTAATTACTTTTAATAACGTATAATAAAAGAATTTAATAAAATTTTTTTTTTGGCTTTTTAAAAAGGTAGTATTTCTACTACTAATTTCTAAAATTCATTTAAATTAAAAAATATTACTTTAAATAACAATAAATTAAAGGAATTTAATAGATTTAGCAATTTTTTTACTTTTAAAAAAAGTAGTATTTCTTCTACTATTTTTCAAAATTCTAATAAAACAAAAAATAAGTAAAGTATCATGAATTTTATGAATTCTTTAACAAAATAAGTAGAATTTACAAAAATTTTTCAATTGTAACACTTTTTTAAAAAGTAGTATTTCTACTACTATTTTTGAAAATTCAAATAATAAATGAAAATATGTAAAAATTGCTCAGATTTATTATTTATTCAACAAAATATTTACAGAAATTTAATAATTTTCTAAAACTTTTAAAAAGTAGTATTTCTACTACTATTTTCAAAATTTAATTTTAAGCCTCCTATATTTCTGATAATAACAAAATATAAACGAATTTAATAAAATTTGTGTTTTCAACACTTTTAAAAAAGTAGTATTTCTACTACTTAAAAAGTAGTATTTCTACTACTTAAAATGAAGTACTACTACATATATTAAAAAATTTAAGTAAATAGCAAAATTATGCATAATTAAACAACATTTAGGATTTCTTTAACAAAATATAATGAATCTACAAAGGTTGACTTTTTGTATTGCATTTAAAAAAGCAGTATTTCTACTACTATCTTAAAAAAATCAACTAATAACCAAAATTAAGCAGAACTTAACAAAATGTATTAATTCTTTAACAAAATATGAAGAATATACCGAAATTTACTGTTTTATTACATTTTAAAAAGTAGTATTGCTACTACTATTTTTACCAATTCAAAATATATTCAAATATAAACAGAATTTAACAAAATGTCTTATTTCTCTAATAAAATGCATATAAAAAATTTAAAGAAATTTTGGGTTTTTATTACATTAAAAAAATTATTACATTAAGTAAAGTAAAGTTTAGGAAAATGTACGAATTTTAAACTTTTTAAAAAAATAGTATTTCTACTACTATTTTTAAAGTTAATATTAAACGCTATCAATGTGTTTATTATAACAAAAAGTAGAACTATTTAACAAAATTTTGTATTTTACTTTTTAAAAAAGTAGTATTTCTAATACTATTTTCAAAATTTACTTTCAAACTTGCAATTTTGCTGATAATAACAAAATATAACAACATTTTTTAAATGTTGGTATTTTTTAACACTTTTTAAAAAAGTAGTTATTACTGCTACTATTTTCAAAAATTTTAATTTATACAAAAAATAAGAAGATCTTTATGAAATTAGCTATTTCTCTAGGAAAATTAGTGTAATTTAGCGTAATTTTCTTATTTCTCACATTTAAAAAAAGTAGTATTTCTACTACTATTTTCAAAATTTAAATTTAAGTCTATTGTGTAACAAAATATTAAAAATTTTAGTATTTTTAAAAATTGTTCTATTGTTAAAAAAGTAGTATTTCTGCTACTATTTGCAAAATTAATTTCCAAGTTTGTCATTTTGCCGGTAATAATAAAATATAAGAAAATTTTATGAATTTTGTTATTTTTAACACTTTTCAAAATAGTAGTATTTCTACTACTATTTTAAAAGCTGTAATTAATCCAAAAAATAAGTAGAACTTAATGAAATTTGCTACTTCTGTAAGCAAATTAGTGGAATATTAAGAAATTTGCTGTTTTCCTAACATTTTAAAAAAGTAGTATTTCTACTACTATTTTTAAAATTTAAATTTAAGTCAATTTAGTGGCTTATATTAACAAAATATTAAATGATTGATAAAATTTTAATATTTTTAACAATTTTAAGTTTGTAAAAGAGTAGTATTTCTACTACTATTTTTAAAATTTTAATTGTATTTAAAATTTTTGTAATATAGAACTTTTTTTATTAAAGAATGAGATTATTGTCGTTTAGTATTTCATTAGCTTAATACATTTTAGCTCTTCCTATATTTTTAATGATAAAGCTGATGAATATAATGACTATTATGTTTAATCTCTTGGATTTACAATTAACAGCGTGTTGACAAATTTTTATATAAATAACTTAGCAGCATATTAAGAAGTATTATTATACCTACATCACACTTGATAAAGGTTTAAATTAAGTCATTTTAAGATACCTTAAGACCTTTAAAACAAAACGATTCCCTGCCTTACTTTATAATACCAGGATATTATATAATTCTTTAATTTTTTGTTGTTAAACTTTTAGCGACCAACATTCATAGCTTAAAGTTACAAAAGCAAAGATAATGAAACCCCAAGATTTTTTGTTCTCCCTTTTTCATCATTAAGCAGAAAACCCCCCAAAAAAACTGAAACTTTTGCTACGAGTATTTGCGCAAAAATAGCTAAAGCAAAGAAAAAGAACAACAAAAAAGAAGTTAAGCTCAAAAAAAAACGTACGACAAAAAGGAAAATATGAGTAGATTTTGATAAGAGCATTGTTAAAATATACAAATAAAACATATGAAACCACTAAAGAAAGATTTATGACAACACTTTTGCTAAAGTTTTGCAACACACATTTTCACATGCATATGTATATGGACATATATTCAGGCATGATAAAAAACCAGCAGAAAAAGTAGAAAAGATTTATTTGTTAATGTATCAGTATGCTTGCAAATACTCTTGCAAACATGCGTTTGGAATATGAAACCACACAGAAAAACATATTTTTTGTTGTTAATCATATAAAAAAAACTCTCGTACTCCAACCAAAAACTTGTAAGCAATTCGTTTGTCAATGTGTTTAAGGACAACAAATTTTTGAACACAAGCTGAATGGAAAACCAAATGCCACATACAAGAAAATATCTATCAATGATGATGATTATAGACCCTATACAAAAGAACACGACCCTACAATTTGAACTCATTATAAATATTTTTGTCTTAAAGATAGACAAAATGTAAGTAATTTGAAATTAATTTGGGTTTAAAAGAAAGTTTAGGAATGTAATAATTAATGCTTGTCATATTAAATTATAAAAACTTTGTCAAAGAAACTACTTCTTTTTTTTATTAAATTTGTAAGCATATTTGCCAATTTAATTTAAAAAAGTTTATGCAAATGCAGCACCAACCAAAATTTATCACTTTTTATACTTTAAAAAAAAAAATATCAGCCTTTTAAAAATGCAATTTTGTGAATTTTAAAAATAGTAGTATTTCTACTACTATTTTCAAGTAGCCCCAAATTGCATTAAAATTATGACAAAAAGTTGAGGAATTGCTTAGGATTTAGTGGCTAAATAATAAGCCTTTTAAAAACATAAATTTGTGAATTTTAAAAATAGTAATATTTCTAATATTTTTTTTTTTAAATACAAAAATTCTTACAAAATTTGTATTATAACTACAAATTATGCTTTAAGGCAATCAAAAACGCAAATTTATTTGTATTATTTATTTGTATTTTAAAAAAGTAGTAGAAATAGTACCTTTTAAAATTTAAAAATTTTTGTTTTTAAAAGACTTGTAGTTTTAGATTTTAAATTCTAAGCAATTTCCTAATTTTTTGTCATGGTTTTAATGCAATTTGGGACTATTCAAAAATAGTATCAGAAATACTAATATACTTAAAGTTGTAGAGAAAGTAGTAGTAGAAGTAGAAATACTGCTAATTAGAAAATTCTTAAAATCTGTTTTTATATTCCTTAAAGTTTTATTTGTTGTTCTAAAACAAATTTTGGGAGAATTTTTATATTTTAAAATAGTAGTAGAAATGCTACAATTTTTTTTAAATTCATAAATTTATGTTTTTAATGTCAGTTATATTTAATCTTTGCATTCTAAGCAATTCCTTAACTTTTTGCATACTTTGAATGAAATTTGGGACTATTTTAAAAATAGTAGTAGAAATACTACTATTTTTGATATACTCAAATTTGTGTTTTAGACTTTATTTGTTGTTCTAAAACAAATTTTGTGAGAATTTTTGTATTTTAAAATAGTAGTAGAAATACTACTATTTTAAAATGGTGCTTTGCAGGGACTTAAACCATCTCTTTGTACTGCGGCACAATATTGAAGTGTATTTTAAAAACGTTTATCATAAGCAAATCATTCATGCCCATACACTTAATGTAATGTGTAAGTGTAGATATTGTTATGTATGTGTAGTAAAATAAGTCATATCTTTGAGTCCGTCCTTCCGTTCGTCTATCTGTTTTTTGATATCCGCTGTATTTTCCCTCAAAAGGATAAGAAGTATTTATTTAGCATTGATATTGAAAAAAGTAACAAAATATATTTGCCATTTTTCTTGACAACACAGTGTGCAAAAGCCAATAAAAAGGAAAGGTGAAATGTAAGAAATCTGCTGTAGACTGATTTGATATTTTAAAATTAATGTTGGTTTTACTGTTTTTAGAAACTTCTTGGTATATTTGTTTTCTAAAGCATATGTTCATTTCTCGTGTAATATTAAATATGATAGAGAACTTTTGTTCATTTTGGTTGATATTTGTTTGCTGGGTTGGGTGCTGTTTGTTTTTCTAGTCCTTTTTGCAACTGATAATAATGACGAAGATGATGTAGATGTAAAGCTGTCATCATTATTGATGTATTCCAACTGATGTTGCCAGTTGTTTTGTTGTTGTTTTTATTGTCTTATTGTTATTGATAGTTCTGTTGGCTGTTAGCTAAGGGGGTGAGTTTGTTGCTGAAAGCATATTTGGTTTAATTTTCTGTGTTTGCTTGGTTTAATCTTATGTCCGGTATTATGACCTTCAATATTCGTTACAAATTCCATATACTTTATTCACAGCAACAGGGAAGAAACAAAGGAAAAGTTATTTTTTAAGATATCTAAATTTTAATAAGTTCAAAGCTTCATAAGTTTTTATTGTATTAAACGATTTCAAAGATTTTTAAAAGCAATGTAGCTAGAACTCTAAAAAATATAAAAATCAAAACAAACGGTTTCTTAAAAGCCAATAAAAACATTAAAATTGACTTACACACACTGATTGTCAAAAGAAATTTTACAGAAACTTCTAAAACTTTTCATTGTTCTTTGCGCTATTTTCTGCACCCTCTGTCTCTGTTATATTCATCAAAGTTTTGGATATTTATATTAACAAACTTTTGCTATTCAACTGCTAAAAAATTATTTCGCTACATTTATGCTCGTATGTCTGTAATTTTCTTGATTTTTTCCCTCCCTTTCGCCCGTTCATTATTGGGTTGTTTCTTTCTTATAGCAAACAAGAGCTTATCACTGATTTTTATAATTATTATTGACTTTTATATTTGATTTTCGTAATATGTTCAAACGTATTAAATTGAATTTATTGGGGTTTGTGGTTTTCGCAAGTCCCTTTTGATTATTAATTGAGTAATATAAATGTATTTCTAAGAATAAAATGTATTTCTATTAAACGCAAGGAACTGAGAGAAGAAATAAGACTGAAACAGAAAGAAATAGAATTAACGATTTCTATTAAATAGTTGATACATTTTTGTACATTGTATTAACTACAAATTTAAGGAAAAAGTACACTTTTAGGCCTTAGAAAAATAGTAGTATTTTTACTACTATTTTAGAATTCTTACAAAATTTTGTTTATTAAAAACAAATAAGATTTATAGATTTCAAAATTAGTATTTTTGAGAAGTTTAAAAATAGTAGTATTTCTACTACTATTTTAGATTTAAACTATTCTTATAAAATTTTGTTTATTTAAACGAAATAAGCTTGCAGGTTTCAAAAATAGAATTTTTGAGAAGTTTAAAAGTAGTAGTATTTCTACTACTATTTTAGAACTAAAAAAATCTTAAAAAATTGAGTTTATTTAAACAAAATAAACTTTACAGGTTTTAAAAATTGTATTTTTGACAAGTTTTTAAATAGTGTTACTATTTTCAAATTGCAACAAATAGCTTTAAAATAATGCCAAAAAAGTAAAAACTAGCTTTAAATGAAAAGTTTGAAAACTTATTTAAGTTTTTAATTTTAGGGGTTATGAAAATGGTAGTGTATTTTTACTACCACATACTTTTACTTATACCCAATTGCATTAAATGATGCAGCAAAGTAAAAACTAGCTTGGAGTTAAAAGTTTAGTAATATATTTTATAGTAAACAGTTTATAAACTTAAATTTCAAGAGTTATAAAAATAGTAGTATTTCTGCTACTTACAAAATTAGGTTTATTTAAATTAAATAAGCTTTACAGGTTTCAAAACTTTTATTTTTGTCAAGTTTTCAAATAGTAGTATTTCTACTACTATTTTAGAAATGATAAATTCTTGCGAAATTGTGTTTATTTTAGGCAAACAAACTTAATGGGTACCAGAATTAGCATTTTTGAGAGGTTTGAAAATAGTAGTATTTCTACTACCTTTTTTAAATTATACAAAATTTTATTAAAATGTTGCAGGAATTAAAAGTTTATAAATTTATTTTATATTAAACATATCAAAAATACAAATTTTGTTGTTATAAAAATATGTATGTAGTAGTATTTCTTTTAGAATTTTAAAATTCTTACAAAATTTGATTTCTTTAAACTAAATAATCTTTACGTTTTCAAAAATCAAATTTTGCGTAATTTGAAAACAGTAGTATTTCTACTACTATTTTAGAATTGGTAAATTCTTGGAAAATTGTGTTTATTTTATACAAATAAATTTAATGAGTAACAGAATTAGCATTTTTGAAAAGTTTCAGAATAGTAGTATTTCTACTACTATTTTTAAAACCAGTTATTTACTTAAGTTTTGTTCTCTTCTTTAAAATATTTAAGTTTTATCAAAATTTTTCCTATCAAATCCTATTAAATTTTGGATATTTCGTTATATTTTGTTTTTTAAATTTTTACAAGTTCAATGGCGAATGTTTTGTGTTGCTTCCTTTCCGCTCTTACTACTTTAAAAGCTCTTCAAAATACATGTCCGGGTCACATAAACCAGCTGAAGCTGTGAATTTCCTTTACGTTGTATAAATTTGTGATGATGTATGTGACTTTTCCAGCAGCTGTCCTTAATTGGAATTTGTAGGTAAACTGTGAAACTCTTATTGACCTTAAGCCAAACTGAAAATCAGATAAAGTAAAAACGATATTGACATGAATTAAATAAAAGCAGAATGAATGAAAAATTAAGGAGACTAGAGAAATGATAAATGAAATCAAGAAGAATTTAATGGGTGAAAAACCCAGGTATCGATGCACAATTAAATTGTAAATGATTTAACAAGAAATAATAAATAAATAACTATTGGAATTGGTAATGGCTTTAAATCTAAATTTTATTTAAACTTCTATAATAAAATTATCAAACGAATGTACTCGTTACACACATTCTACTGCTAGTCTTTCTTTTGATTGGCATTATTATTATTAGTTAAATAGAGAAAAAGGCAGCTTAGAAATCTAACAACAGGATTTGCAAATAGTGTTGAAAAGAACTTAAAAGGACCTAAGTTAGTTATACTGACAGACAGAGACACACAGAGAAACTGACACACAAAACTAACAGCTAGCCTGCCTGCCTGGCCTGTACAATAATTCAAAGTGCTATAAAATGTTTTAAATGAAATGCATAGAATTTCAATCAAAAACATTTTACAAATTAAAAGATGAATGAATAAAAATACACACAAAATATTACAAACAATAAAAAAAGAAAAAAGAAAATCAAATCAATTTTGCTGCAAAAATAAAAACGAAAATATTTATTTGAAAAATAAAGGAATATAAAAATGCAACACTTTTCTAGATTTTTTTACACATCGATAAAAGAGCATGATGGCAAACTAAAACTCAATAAAAAATATATTTTAATATTGGCTACAAATAATAGAAGAATTCTTTGCTCGTTTTCTTTCATTCCAGCTCTCAGGTCCGTTAACGAAACAGCCAGACAGACAGCCTCTTGCCAGTAGTTAGTTACCCTCTGTAATATAAATGAAAATACATTGAAAAATGCTTAAATGCATAGAATAAATGGAAAAATATTTATTAAATTTTTCTATTATATCTTTTCATTTTAATGTTAAATATACATACATATACATTCATATATGGAAATATTTGAGTGTGGGTGAAAACAAGGAAACGGAAATTTAAAATTCAAATGTTACAGAAAAAAACAAAATATAAAAGAAAGAACAACTCAAACTGAAAGAAAGCCATAGAAGACATTTTTGAAAAAGTCAAAGAACTATTTAAGCAAACAAAAGAAAAAGCATTTTTAATGTTTAAAAAAATTTTATAAAGAAATATTGTATTGAATATGAAGAGAGTTTTCAAAAGGTACTTTTTCTGTATAAAGGAAATTCCCAAAAGCAATAAATTAAGCAAATATAATAAATATTACAACATAATAAGTTGATATTTCGCATAACTTGCCATATTTTCAAAAAGTACTTTTTAGATACTTTTTTTTTAAAGTACCAAATTAATACCATTTAAGGAAAATTTTTAAATTTGGTACATTTAAACAACAAATTAAATTTTCAAGCAAATTAAATTTTCAAGTTTGCCAAAGCTTTCCATATTTTTAAATACTACTTTTTAGGTTTTATTTCAAAAATACTAATTTCGGACTTTGGAGCGAATAACTTTTAAGCAAATTGCAACGTCTAAAGCTTATTTTTACCAAAATATTACGTTTTAGGTACCTTTATAAAAGTACCAATTTAATACATTTAACCTACAGAAAAAACTAAAATGTTAAGCGCAAAAGCAAGTATTTTTTTATAAAGATAAGTTTTTCTAAAACTTTCCATATACATATATATTTTCAAAAGTGCCCTTTAGGTACTTTTTAAAAAGTACCAAATTAGTACATTTTAGTAAAAAATTTTAAACTTTTACGCCAAATATAACTTTATATGTTCATTGGCCAAAAATTTTTAATATTTCAAAAAAGTACTTTTTGGTTACTTTTTGTAAAAGTATCAATTTGGTACTTTTTAACTCACAAAAAAAATTTTTGAGCAAAAAAGCAAGTATTTGTTAATAAAAATTGCCTTTGCTAAAATGTTCAATATTTGCAAAAGGTACTTTTTTGGTACTATTTGAAAAGTACAAAATTAGTATCTTTAAAATAAAAAAAATTGTAACTTTTAAGCAAAATACAATGTATGTATAAGGATTATATTTGATCAAATTATAAATATTTTTAAAAAGGTACATTTTAGGTACTATGTATTTAAAAAGTAGCAATTTAGTACTTTTTAGCGAACAAATTTATCTTTTAAGCAAAATAGATCTTATAAAGTACTATTTGAAAAATATTAATTTACTACGTTTTAACAAAAAATGTTAAACTTTAAGCAGAATACAACTCAAAAAGGCACTATTTGAAAAGTACCAAATTAGTACCATTTAATAAAAAATTTTCAATTGTAATCAAAATAGAACTTATAATTATTTTATTTGGCAAAAATTTCTAAAAGGGACGTTTTCTGTATTATTTGTAAAGTACTACTTTAGTACAATTTAATAACAGAAAACACTAAGTTTAGCCAAAATATAAATTACTTCTTAAATAAAGTTCATTTTTTAAAAATTTTAAAATATTTCAAAAACGTACTTGTTTGGTAGGACATTTCAAAATATAACAATTTAGTACCTTTTAATGAAAAATTATATCTTTTAAGCCAAAGTACAAAGGCAGTTTTTCACAAAATTTGCAATATTTAAAAAAGTGTGTACTATTTGGCTACTTTTTTAAAAAGTACCTTTAAAATTAAAAAATTCCATATATTAATATTTATTAATTTTAACATACATTTTAAAAATCTATTTTAAAAATACTTGTACAATACATTTGAGAAGGTACTTTTAACAAAAAGTACCTGTTGGATACTATTTAAGAAGTACCAGTTTAGTACTTTCTATTAAAAAAAAATAAAAATATAAAGCAAAAGAATACTACATAATAGTAATTGTAAAGCTTATTTTTGACAAAGTTTTTAACATGTTGAAAAAGTACTTTTTTTTGGTACTATTTAATAAAAAAAACCTCTAAAGTGAAGAAATTATTTTTAAAATTAATTAAATTTAAATGTAAAAACAACAATTTGAGCAAAAAATAAATATACTTTTTTAAGCACCTTTTCCGATTTCAGACTAAACCACATTTCGCCTATAGACTTCCACAGACGTCCACAGGCGATCTTTGTTTCTCAAGAGATCAGGTTGTTCACTACCCTTAATTGTGAAACTTCGAAATACAAAAACGAAATGCCGAAATGTTGTCACTAAATTGAAAATTAAAAGTTGAAAAAGAAAAATTTAATACTTCTTTAAGCAAACGTTATTTCTGTTTAATTTTTATTGTTTTCAAAAAGTACTTTTTTGGTACTATTGGAAAAAGTTCTGCTAAATTCTAAATAACTTAAATGTTAATAAAAAACAAATACGAATCATTTTAATAAGGCTAATTTTTTTTAGCAAGATTTTCATTATTTACAAAAAAGTACTTTTTTGCTACTATTGAAAAAGTTGTGCTAAAATGCAAAGCTGACATTTTCTCTTGAAATAAATAATATTTTAGGTCAGAATTACCAAAATTTTAAAAGTACTTTTTGAACATTTTCTTTTTTAAACTAATTTAATTTAAGCTGTTGTTACGACTTAATTTAAAAACTCGTTTAATTGTGTCCTAAAAATATTTTCAATTATTTTCTAACATTTTGCTAAAACACACAAAGTTTTCAAAAACTCTTTTCAATTTTTTTGACTTTAAAACAATAAATTTCTATTTATTTATAGCAATACCAAACGCACAAAAACCAGCTTTTAATAAACCTATTAACTGATAATGTAAAAATATTTTTTTGTTTCATTGAAAGAAAAACCATAAACAAAAGCAATTAATATCAAAACATTAGAGTTTATCAAAAGTAATAAATGCTGTTTTAAACTTTGAAAACAGCTCAAGAACATGGCGCGCAGTTTAACCTCGTATTTAAATGAAAATGTTGATAATGAACAGGTGAGTTCCTTTAAAGAAAACTCTGCTAACTCTCAAACTTTTTTAACTTCAATTTACTGCAATTACTTTTAATTTGTTATTTAATTGTTTTTTATTATTTATTTAGTTTAATTTGTTTGATTTTCTGTTGAAATTTTTTGTTTGTTTTTTATTTACTGCCAATGTTTGTATGAAACTAATTAACTCTTATTTGTCATAAATCGACATTTGAACTCAAACAAACTGGAATCATAAGATCATGTTACTAAGAGGCAACAAAATCCTTGTTCTTCCACTCACACACAAACATCTACACTCACATACATGCAAACAGGATTACGCTGTTCGGGAAATACTTACATTTAGAAACACACAAAGAAACATTGACATATTTATATAACATAGAGATACGCAGAAAAAAATTGTTAGACATGTTAACCAGAATCATTTTAACATATTTCCAATTATTCATAATATGTTACTAGTGGAATTTACATGATTGCAGCCATCATATATCATATATTTTATATGCTAATAACAATCATGTTTTTTTATGTTGAATCATTATATTATAATATGTTGCTCTCAGATTATAGTTAGTTTAGATTCCATGGGCGGCGATTCTTAGAACAACTCACTTGGCTCCATTAAGTTGATCCCATTGTGTTACCCGTTAGTTAAACAGCTGGTTAATCAGTCAACACTGGTTGTTGCAATTTCAAACCATCCTGATTCCTTGGTGAAAGTCTTAACTTCTTTCTTGATAGCTCTTGCAGGCATGCTAGGTAAGAGAGCCCATTATTAAAAAGACTGAGCACTGCCAAAGTAGGTGAGGTCTTGTCTCTACCTGCTCCTCATTGTTACAGCACCTAAACATTGTACCGTAGGCCCAATCTCCTGGCGTGATACTAAAACAATTTACCGAAAACGACGAAATCTAATCAGTGAATTTATCCTGCATATCCAATACGAGTGAAAATTATCTCGCACTAGTTTAAGTTATTTTATCCGATCACTTTACTTGGGCAAGTCTAAACAATTCTTGTTGAACATTAATGAACTTATTATTGTATCTATTCTGGCCAATTTCTCAGCTATACAGCTATACCCTGTATTGTAGTGTGATCAAGGACCCATAGTGTTATCCTATATCGTTCAGAGACTCCCCGCATTCTGTAGTTAACCTAGTGCAAGCCAAGTTTAACCACTTAAAGTAGAGTTAGAATAGTGGTGGAGTAGAGGTAAAGTAAAGTTGGTGTATAGTTGGTTATAGCTGGAGTAGAGTTAAATAGAGTTAGATTACAGTTGGAGAAAAATTAGATTACAGTTGGTGTAGAGTTAGAATAAAATTGCAATAGATTTGGAGAAGAGTTAAAGTAGAGTTGGAGTAGAATTGGTGTAGAGTTGGAGAAGAGTTAAAGTAGAATTCGAGAAGAGTTAAAGTAGAGTTTGTTTACAGTTGGTGTAGAGTTAAGATGCATATGGAATATAGTTTGTTAGAGTTGGAAAAAATTGGAGTAGAGTTAGAGAAGAGTTAAGGTAGAGTTGTAGGTGAGTTGGCATAGTGTTGGAGTAGAATTCACGAAGAGTTGGAATATACTTCGAGGAAAGTTAGTAGATGAAGAAAGGGGGTTTGATATCGATGAAAATGAAAGGGGGTTTGAAATTCGATGAAAATGAAAGGGGGTTTGATATTTGGTAACGATGAAAATGAAAGGGGATTTGATTTTTACGATGAAAACGAAAGGGGATTTGATTTTTACTCAAAATTTACGAAGAAAATGAAAGGGGATTTGATTTTTATACGATGAAAACGAAAGGGGATTTGATTTTTACAAAATTTTCCATTGTTTTAAAAAATTCTTATCGCACACATTTTTTTTCCACGGTGATTCCTCTTTGCTGTTATTTTCATGTTTTAAAAAATTCTTATCGCACACATTTTTTTTCCACGGTGATTCCTCTTTGCTGTTATTTTCATGTCTATAGAAAAATTTTTTAAATGTTAAAAAATTATTTATCAAAGAAAATGAGATGAATGGTGGAAGAATAAATCTTAAATCGAGTAAGACATCCGGCACAATTTTTAAAGAAAGACTATTTACACAGTTTCCATTGTGATTTTAGAAAATAAGATATACTTGTCTGGAGTTCTAGACGGCGACAACACCACATATTGTTTAGTTTATGAAAAAAAAAAAAAAAGAAATGATAAAACATTTCCGGATTTATAGACGTTGACGAATCCTCATATCACAAGATACTTATAATAAACTAATATGTATAAATACTGAGTTTTAAAACAGTAACTATTCAGTAAAAGTCAAACATTCAATTGAAATTCAAAGAAATATGACCTCCACAATGACGAACCGGGATATTTTAGCCGCCTTCAACAAATTGAGGGGCAAACCATACTGCTCCGTAAAGGATATGGATTCTTATTTGGACACTATGCCATCAACATCAAGATTCGCTAAGGGTACGATGGAGGTGAATAAGGAAAGCGGAGCTGGATTTATATGCGAAGTTTGTTACAATGTATTTACTACATTAAGTAAACTGCACAAACATAAGCTCGTGCACCAAAAAAGCATGAAGAAGAGTTGCAACATCTTTTACTGTAAGCATTGTGGAGATGAGTTCACAAATAAAATGGATTTAAAAAATCATAAGGCTATCCATGTCGGGATAACAAGTTTAAATTGTGAAATTTGTGATAGAGGTTTTAAAACTCAAAAGGGCTTTGAAAACCACAAAAAAACGCATCAAAATAAAATTAATTGTTCCAGCTGTCAAATTGATGTTGGAAGATTGGATTGGGGACATCATCTTCGTTCAAGGCACCACAAGGAAAGTTTGGGTGTAGTGAGAGATTTCACTAAAAACATCAAAATAAGATCCAGCGACTTCATGGAACGAATTGAAGTCTACACATACTCAAACCCGAAGTTAGAGAACCTATTTGTGGAAGAATTTTTTGAAGCTGCAGAAGAGGAAGTAATGGAAATATTGGAAGAGTCCTTGGCGAAGCAAATAAATTTTAAATGTAATTTTGAGCTTCAATGCCTTTACATAAAAAAAGCAGAGGATACAGAGAAACTTGAGATTATGTCGCATGTGACTAAAATGGTGGCTGTAAACCGTTCTCATGGCTTACGAGATATTTATTTGGAAAAGGCAGATGACATTAAAACTAAAATGTCAGAGTTCCAAGAACGGGATAGTGGATGGGCTCTACTACAAATATCCAACTTGAACATCAACATCAACAAGCACAATATAGTTCGAGGATCGAGTTACATAAATATGCCATATAAATTGAGCAAATTAAATGCTTGCCTCAATATAAAAAATAATGATATATATTGCTTTAAATGGTGCATAGTAGCAGCATTGAAAAATCCAAGCAACCCCCAAAAAGCTACTATGTGTTCCTCATACAATATTGATAATATTGAGAGAGATGTTATAAAAATTAATGAAATAGAAATTAATTTCTCAAACATCAAATTTCCAATTGATGTAAAAGATATAAATATCTTTGAATCACAAAATCCTTACATTAGTATAAATGTATTTGGATTTGATGTGAAAGGGAACCAAATAATTGGACCATACAGAGTATGCGAGAAATATAGGACAATTCACATCAGCCTACTGCTGTTGGAGAACGAGGATTGTAGTAAGAGGCATTATGTTCTCATTAAAGATTTATCACGGTACGTTAAAATATTTAATACATTTTTTGAATTATTTATTTATATTTAAAATTTTATATTTTCTTCTTTCAGATTTTTGAGATCATCGTTAAGCAATAGCAAAAACAGCATTCACTTTTGCATGACGTGTCTTACTTACTCCAAAGATCCAGAAATGTCAACAAGACATAAAGATGGATGCTCTAAAATGGTTACTGCAATGCCGGCGTACGAAGATAAGTATATCGAATTCAAAAATAGAATTAATACTTTAGAAGTGCCATTCGTTGTCTACGCAGACTTCGAATGTCTATTACAAAAAATTAATAGTAGGATTAGCTCTAAGACACTAAATGAACAGAAACACATCCCCTGTTCATTTAGTTATTATATTAAGTGTAGTTATAATGATAGATATTCAAAATCATTCACTTATAGTGGGTTAGATAGCCCCCAAGTATTTGTCAGGGAATTGTTGAAAGACACAAAAGAAATTTTCAAAAATTATTTAAATAAAGTAGTTCCAATGAAAGCACTTACAAATGAAGAAAATGAGGAATTTAGAATTTGTGTAGACTGTAACCTTTGTGGAAAACCGTTGGGTGATGACAGAGTTCGTGACCATTGTCATTTAACTGGTCGCTATCGATCTGCCCTTCACAACCATTGTAACATTAATTTTAAAATTAAAAAATTCATACCAGTGTTTTTCCACAATTTATCATCCTATGACAGTCATTTGTTTATAAAGGAATTAGGTAAAGCTGAGGGTACCATAGAAATAATTCCTATAAATAAGGAAACTTATATTTCCATTACAAAAAATGTATCAATAGAAAATGATAGTTTTCAGTTGAGGTTTGTAGACTCATTTAGGTTTATGGCATCAAGTTTAGACGCTTTATCTTCAAATTTAGCTTCTGATGATTTTAAAATCATTAAGAAATATTTCCCAAATGATGGTGAGTTTGACTTAATAAGAAGAAAGGGAATATTCCCATACTCTTATATTGACTCATTTTCAAAACTTTCTGAAGGAAATCTCCCTGAACGGGAAGAATTTAGAAATTTGTTGACGAATCAAGAGTGCAAAGTCGAAGATTACCAACATGCTAAAAAAGTATGGGAAACATTTAATTGTAAAACACTGTTAGAATATACAGAATTGTATGTTAAAAGTGATACACTTATTTTAGCAGACATTTTTGAAAATTTCAGAAAGATTTGTAAAAGCATTTATGGTTTGGATCCTTGTCATTATTATACAGCACCAGGCTTATCCTGGGATGCTATGTTGAAATCAACAAAAATACGTTTAGAACTTATAACTGATGTTGATATGTATAATATGATCAAAACTGGTATTAGAGGAGGGCTTGTCCAATGTTCATTAAGACATTCTGTGGCCAATAATAAGTATATGCATGACTATGATAGAACAAAACCCTCACAATATCTAATGTACTTGGATGCAAATAACTTGTATGGATGGGCAATGTCGCAATACCTACCATATTCGGATTTTGTTTGGTTAAGTAATGAAGAAATAATTTCACTTAATGTAAATTGTCTTGAAGATGAGTCCAGTGAGGGTTATATCTTGGAAGTTGATTTAGATTATCCTACTGGACTACATGACCTACACAATGATTTACCATTCTGTCCTCAAAATAAAGTAGTTCCTCCCATGAGAAATGAAAAGTTGATAGCAGATTTAACTAATAAAAAAAATTATGCTATACATTATAGAGTGTTGAAACAATGTATAGCAAATGGTATGATTTTGAAAAAAATCCATAGAGTTATAAAATTTAAACAGGCTCCATGGTTAAAGTCATACATCGACTTAAATACTTTTCATAGGACTAAAGCGACAAATGCATTCGAAAAAGATTTCTTTAAGTTACTAAATAATGCAGTTTATGGCAAGACCATGGAGAATGTAGAAAAAAGAAAGAGTGTTTATATTGTAACACAGTGGGAATCGGACAGAAGAAATCATAAAGAAGCAAGAGCTCATATTGCTCAATTGAATTTTCATAGTCTGTCTAGGTTTGGAGATGATATGTTTGCCGTACAACTTAAACGAGTCAACATTAAATGTAATAAACCAATGTACTTAGGTTTTACTGTATTAGAACTTTCAAAATGGAAAATGTACGAATTTCACTATGGCTATATGAAACCCAAATTTAATAGTAGACTTCATTTAAATTACATGGATACAGATTCATTTATATATACCATTAGAACAGAAGATTTCTATAAGGATATCTCAAATGATGTACTTCAACATTTTGATACTTCAGATTATAGCCCTCAAAATAAATTTAATTTACCAATTGTAAATAAAAAAGTTTTGGGAATGATGAAGGATGAAAACTGTGGAGTAATTATGAGAGAATTTGTAGGTTTAAGGGCGAAAATGTACTCAATTAGGAATGAAGATAATGGAGAAATTAAAAAATCTAAGGGTGTGAAAAAAATGGCATTAGATAGAATAACATTAGTCGATTATAAAAAGTGTTTGTATTCCAAAAATGTGCACAGTGATTCAATGTATACATTTCGAGCGTACTGCCATCAAATATATACTCAAAAAATAGAAAAAGTAGTTTTAAGTCACAATGATAACAAGAGATATATAAAGTTCGATGGTATTCAGACATATGCTTGGGGGCATTATAAATTAAAAGAAAATGATTTTGAATTAGAAGATATTGCAGAATATTTAATAGAGGACACGAATAATGTAGAATCAAACATTACTGAAAATTCAGTAACGAACTGGTATAATGATGGAAATGATCAAATTTTCTTAAATATAAATTCAAGTAATTTAAATGTAAATAATAATTATTTATTTTCTGATGATGACGATGAAATGTTTATGGATTTGAAATATTAGGATAAAATATGTATATTTTAAGAATTAAAAAAATAAAACACATGTGATATTATAACAAATTTATTTATTGTTATATAATTTTAAGTTTAAAGATAATATTGTTAAATAAATCTACAATTAAAAATATTGAAATTAATATGTTTTATTCATTGTGTTAAACAATTTTTTTGACTGAAGCTGTAAGCGGTGAGTATTCGATTAAACGATCGTGTATGAGTAAACAGTATGCAGATGTATTAGCCGCTACTATTTTATCTGTAGAAAACTCAACTTTTATATCAATTGGGCCTGTTGTTACTGCTTCATTTTGATGACTGACATCAATCACAATTATAGGTGCTTTTTCCTTAAATTCTTCAGCTGAGAGGAGTGGTTGAGCCTCCCTCATATAGAAATTTTGTTGAAACTTAACATACATATCATATAGAATGGCAAAACGTTGATTATCAAATTTAACATTTAAGTCATCATAGGGATATGAGTCTGAATTTAAATGTACTTTAATATTGTTAAGATTTGAATGGGTAAGCTTGTTGTTATGTTTAAAAGCAATTAGTACAAAACGTGGACGTTCTCTGTTTGCAGCTAGTTTTACATTCCAAATATGATTTTGTGATGCTGATAGTTGAGGATGGTAGTGGCAATCCCAACTACGAAATGCTATTGGCAACACATTTCCACTATTAATAATTTTTATTGTGTTCAGTTTAGCATAATCCGAAAGTTTTACATGCGGAATTCTCCAACTAATATTTTGAATTGTAATTTTTGGTTTTTCAGTAGGTTGATTAGAATTTACAATATTATCATCATTTTTGGTACGTAATAATATTAATTCATGTTTACAATTTAACATAATTTTATTATAATCCTCAGCAAATCCTAATAATGATTTAAGCGGGACATAAAAGTTGAAAAATCCTTCACCAACATCGATGTCTTTATCATAAGACCAGCTTGCATTCCCCATCATAATACTTTCGCTGTCATTTAGGGATAGATAATTTTTAATTGTGCTAGAAACACCCAAATGTCGTGTGCGATCTATTTCGACGCCATTAAGCTCATAACGAATCTCCTCAAATAAATTGGGTACAAAGTTATTTTTCAATTTAAAGTTTTTCGATTTTAGACCACTTGTAGCATCTAACACAGTACCTTCAATATACAAAAAGCTTTCACTCGGTAAAACATATAAATCTTGATTTTGTATTGAAATACGAATTTCATCATTATTATTAAATGATTGAATATACGGTGTATATGTATGATAATCTTTTTTTATGATTCTTTCATCCATCATTGGTTTTTCTAAAACATTAATTATGTCAGTCATTATTCTTTAAAATAAAATTCAAGGATTTTAGGAATTGTTTATTTGCTTCGCTCAGTTTTGATGTGTTTAAGGTTGTTCTTGCTGATGCAGTGTTCAACACACTAATGTCTCTCCTCATTCTATCAACAACGTTTTTATTGTATATAATCATTATTGTTTTGGTCGTAAATGAAGACGAAGAGTAATATTTTCACCACGAAAATTTATAAGCTCACTATTTTGATCTACAATAGTGACCGCAATAGAACTGATCTCCTTGGTGTTTAGTGGTAAATAGATTAAGTTTCGTGGAATTTCGTCCATTTTATATCCTGGGGAAACACTTATTCCAAATTCATGAATTGTATGTGCCCTTTCTCCATTTATATAAGATCCAACAGCGATATTACAATCAATACGTATTGTATTCACTTTGAGAATATTTACGGGTAGTTCAGAGAGATTATTGGAACCCCCGTTTAAAGTTTTTTTGTTAAAACCCATTAACTTTCCAATTGTTCTTTTTTTATTGAAATATATTGAATCATGAGAAGTAGTTATTTCAACTCTCATTGTATTGTTGTTGGCTTCTATTTTAATCGATTTTTCACCATTAGTCAAACGCTCATATTCACTTTCTAAATAATCTGCAATATCTTCTAGCTCATAGGAACCAATAGGAATTTCAATAATGTTATCCCCAATATGAAACAAATTATTATCCTCATCGACATTGGGTATGCTATTATATGTATGAAAATCTATAAGTGAGCATTCATAATCCTCTTCCAATGCTATGGGTGGAAAATAATTTGCAGTTAAAATTGACGAGTTTCCGTTCAAAGTTAATGTAATAGACATATTGAATACTAAAAATGGAATGAATAAAAACATATACAATTTTTTTTTTTTTTTTAAATATATTTTCTTTATTTATAAACTTAATAGATATAAGAAATTTATTACAATATTTCGTTTTTATTAATCCAAGAGTTGTGATCATTTGTAAATCCCAACCATTTAACAAATGCACGATTATTTTTTATTCTTATAACCTTTTCCACAAGATACGTATTTGGATATCTGGTTGGTAGTAGCTCCTCTTCATAGAATCCACCTTTAATAGGATTTCCCATATAGTCTTCTAAAATATATGTCGTTGGATGTGTAATTTTAATATGTTTGATTTTAAATATTTCTGTTGTCCAATTTGGAGTATACCCTTTTTCAAAACAATGTTTATATTTGCTAATGCGTACATTGTCACCAATATTAAACTTGTTTTTCTTAAATATTTTTATATGGTTATAAACGGTATTTAATAATAATTGCTCATTAGAAGGTTTTACATCAATAGGAGCCATTTTGATAACTCGATGGATTTTTTTGTTATAATCACTAATTAGTTTTTCATACAAATCAACCCAATGATATGAGCCATTGTAACTGAATTCTTTCCACATCATACCTTTCAGAGTTCTGTTAAATCGTTCTACAATTGAGGCTTTCATAATGCTGTAAGTAGAATAGTGATTAATTTTATATTTTGCCATTAGGTTTTTGAATAAGTTGTTGAAAAATTCTTTTCCATCATCTGTTTGCAAATTTTTTGGTATACGGCCTAAATTAAATATGTCATTCATAGCATTTGTAACATCTATAGCCGTTTTAGATTTTAGTGGTCGAATCCAAGCAAATTTTGAAAAGGTATCGATGACTGTTAATAAATATTTAAATCCTTTATTATATGTAGAGTAATTTCCCATTTCAACTAAATCCGCTTGCCATAAATCATCAATACCCTTCATTATTACTCTCCGTCGTTTAAAATTTTTCCTTGCTTGGGAATGAAGCTCATTAACCAACTCTCGTTTTTCATCCATACTTGAATTATATTAATATTAATATTTTATTTTATATTTCTTTTTTATTGGATCTGTACTGCTTGGCGGTTCACTTTTTGTAATTATTGACGTAAAAACAAAATTCTCCAGTCTTTGTACTTTCTCTAACAGTGTTTCGATTTGTTCACTAAAATGTAATTTTAAAGACATTTCTCTATGAGATATCATGTTTTGCATTGAATTATCAATATTATTAAGTTTTCCATCAAGTTTTTTATATTCTTGTTTAATCAATGTTGTTAAATCTTGTTGCAATTGTCTGATTTCTGTTCCCAAGTAATGTTTATTAACAGCGTCTTTTTCTTGTGTAGGAAACGAAACATTTGTGATCCTTTTGTTTTGAAAATTAATGTTATTATTTTTATCCAACACAAGTCCAACAACTTGACGAATTTTTCTTTTATTTTTTTCATTTTTTATAAACTTGTTTTGACTCTTTGAGTGATGACCAAATTTATCAACAGGCATATTTTGTTATCCTTCCACTATTTATTTATGATTATTGCTTTCTACGCAATAATATTTGCTTCTTGCAATTCCTCTAAAATTGAATTAATTTCATTGCGATGATTATTGTGTCCCGCGCCTTCCGATGCAACCAATAGTCTCAGTCGATCTACTAATTCATTAGGATCGTTCCAGTATATATAGTTGGGTCTTTTATTATTGACTTTCATAATCATTCCGTTTCCTTTATGCGTTTGTGATCTTAATGATCTTTTTGGTGTTATAGAAATTTCATCCTTAAACAATTTTTTTATAATAGTGTTGTACTTTTTGCTCTTAGTGCCCTTAATTTGATTTTTGGAATTAAATTCTCTTTTGTGCGCATTGGTTTTAATCAAAATATTTTTATAAATATCCAACTCATATGGTTCATAATTTGTTGGTTCTTTATGAAACAATAATTGAATCAAGCCTGGTGTAATGGCCCAATTTTGATTTCCAATGTTAATTTTTTCTTCATTTATTTCTATATCACTATTACCAAACTTCCAAACATTATATGAGTTTTTATGTGGACCATATGTTGTATCAAGCAATTTATTTTTCTGCAGTAATGCTAAGTCAATAACATTAGATGAATTATTAGTTGACTTAAATGTCGAATCTACACTGTTTGTATCGTTACTGTTTTCATCATCTTTAAGTTGTATGTCTTTCTTAGGAGTACTCATTTCTACTTTAGACAACATATTATTGAAATCGAAAGAATTGTCTTGAGTGTAAATATTTTCTGCTTTAGGTTTATCATATTGAGTGTTGTTATTTTTCACAAGTTCTTTTAATGGTTCAGTTATTGGCTTAAATGTTTTTGCTAATCTCTCGTCGTTTTCAGCTTCACCAACTTTTAAACTTCGATATTTTTGTTTTAAAACAGACCGAGTCTTTATTAATTCTTTAAGTAGTTGTTCATTCATCTTAATATAGCTCTGGGAGATCAGATCAATACCGTTGCTTGCAAGTTAATAATAGTAATAATGGTAAAACTGTTTTGCAAATTCTTTTTATTCAACTATTATCTGCTTTGGATCAACTTTCAACAGCTCATGACCAGCTTTCAACAGCTCATGAACGGCTTTGAACAGCTCATGAACGGCTTTGAACAGCTCATGAACAGCTTTCAACGGCTCATGAACAGCTTTGAACAGCTCATGAACAGCTTTGAACAGCTCATGAACAGCTTTGAACAGCTCATGAACAGCTTTGAACAGCTCATGAACAGCTTTCAACGGCTCATGAACAGCTTTGAACAGCTCATGAACAGCTTTGAACAGCTCATGAACAGCTTTGAACAGCTCATGAACAGCTTTGAACAGCTCATGAACAGCATTTATAATTGAATAAAGTTATCAAAACATTTTCTATATCTTCCACCATTCATCGCATTATCTTTGCTAATTACTAAAAAGCCAAATTTGTCTTGCCAACATTCACGACACATATCATAAAATTTTTCAAATGCCATATCTGTTCCAACGTGATCATTATAAACATGACGCATATTTAATTCATCCTGTTTGAACATAATTATCATATTTGCGTTGTCTCGAATCAAATGTTTAGGAATTCTTGTATATGTTTGACATAAGTAAAAAGAATCAACATTTCTGTGGCGACCCATACAAAAATATGATCGTATATTATTTTGTTTCTCGCAAGCAACATCATCGAATATCATTAGCGAATTATTTTTGGCTTCATCAGGCGGTATAACACTCTCATTATCACTAAATGTAAAATATCCCATCCCTGTTATAGGTGCGATGAGTTTTTCCAAGTACTGATATTTTGGTTGATAGAGCGATTTTGAATATAAATATATGTTCTCAAATTTTAAACCATTCGGACTTTCAATGAGACTAAGCATAACATTAGTCTTCCCACAATTAGATGGGCCAACAATTAGAGCCCTAATGCTGTTCGGTAATAAACTACTATGACGTAGTTTTGTGTTTGCATCAGTAGAAAAGTCTATGTTTCTCACGGAAATATTTTTGTCTTGTTTTATTAAACGCATATTGGTAACTAATAATTTTTTTTGTTTGTCAAAGTATATATATAAGATGTTACACATTAATATTTTATTCATTTCAAAAAAAGTTATGAGAGGACAAGGTATATTAAATAATTTAATCGACGTTTTACCAATAGAGCTTCATATACCAGGATATAAATTTTGTGGACCAGGAACAAAACTAAAAAAACGTTTAGCTAGAGGAGATAAAGGTATTAATCCATTAGATTCTGCTTGTAGAGAACATGATATAGCTTATTCAGAAAGTAATGATTCAACCGAACGCAATCAAGCTGACAAAATATTAACTGAAAGAGCTTGGGAAAGAGTTTTAGCAAAAGATAGTAGTATTGGTGAAAAGACAAGTGCATATATAGTGACCAATGCAATGAAGACAAAAACAAAATTTGGTATGGGACTCCAAAACAAAAAACAGCTCTGTAATAAAAAACTGTTTTTGAAAACTATTAAAACTGCTACCAATATGTTGAAGAAAGAGAAACCTCAGGATATACAAGATGCTATTAAAATTGCTCACAAAGTTATTAATAAATCATTTAAAGGAAATAAACATAATGTCATTGTTCCACGGATTATAAAACTTCCCAAAACTGGAGGATTCTTACCACTTATTCCAATTTTAACTGCACTTGGAGCATTAGGCAGTATAACTTCGGGAGCTACATCAATTGCAAAAGCTGTTACCGCTGCTAAAAATGCTAAGAAAAAATTAGATGAATCTACACGTCACAATAAAGCAATGGAATCTATTGCTATGGGAAAAGGACTATATCTTAAACCATACAAGAGAGGTTATGGTATAATTTGTAAAAATTCAAAAAACTATTAAATATGCTACCCAACAGACCACTTACAGATGCAGATATCATGAAGTTTGCTAATAGAAATATTCCTAATTTTAGAGGCGTATTTATGCGAGATATGCTTCCAAAACAACCTAAACAAGCAGAGTGTGGAATAGTTAATTTGGATTCTTCAACTGGTAGTGGCACTCATTGGGTAGCATATTATAAAAACAATAATGATTTGGAATATTTTGATAGTTTTGGAAATTTACAACCACCGTTGGAAATCATAAAATATTTGGGTAAAAACATCAAATACAATCATAAGCGAAAACAACAATATAATACATTTAATTGTGGACACTTGTGTTTAGAATTTCTATATAAAAAAAAATAAAATAAGTAAATAAATACAAACAAAACTCTTTTAAAAATGCTTTTTATTTAATTTTCATATATTATAAAAGTATTTTGATAATAAATAATATTTTTTTATTAAGTCTTCAACCATTTTCTTTTGCTTTTCAAAGTTTATTTCATATCGTTCAGGAATCACTTCAGCATATTCTTGTAAGCAACTTATAAATCCGCATTTATTATGTAGTATATCATCATTTTTTTCACTTTCATCTATTAACTTTAGAAAATGTTTGATTAATTCCAGATGCTCTAAAAAAATATATCCATCAAAATCCTTTAAAAATTGTACAATATTTATGCGAGACATCATTTCAAAACAGCTATGCTAATAAGAATAGTAAATTTTAAAATTTGTTCTATCTTTATATATATTTCTATTATTATAATTATTATTATTATTTTATAAAATACTATATTCTAATAGATAATTAATGTTTCGCTTTTTTACTACTTCCCCAACCAAAGTAGGGTTGTGCGTTGGGGATAAACATCTGATCATCGTCATCTGCTTCTATAGAATTTCCATATTCAGCAATCTCTTCTAATTCAATAATATAGTTCCCAGTTATTATATCCGTCTTTTTGCTCAACAGAAATTGCTCCTCAGAGATCCCCTCAATAGCAGCATCTTCCAAAGCGTTATATCTTTTTGGAAGATATAGCATCCACTCCTCTAACTCCGCTATCACAACATTTCCATATTTGTTGTTGTGACGAAACATCCTAAGAACCTTATACGGCTTACCAGTTTCAATATCCTTTACGGAGCAGTATGGTTTGCTCCTCAATTTGTTGAAGGCGGCTAAAATATCCCGGTTCGTCATTGTGGAGGTCATATTTCTTTGAATTTCAATTGAATGTTTGACTTTTACTGAATAGTTACTGTTTTAAAACTCAGTATTTATGCATATTAGTTTATTATAAGTATCTTGTGATATGAGGATTCGTCAACGTCTATAAATCCGGATATGTTTTATCATTTTTTTTTTTTTTTTTTTTTTTTCATAAACTAAACAATATGTGGTGTTGTCGCCGTCTATAATTCCAGACAAGTATATCTTATTTTCAAAAATCACAATGGAATATGTGTAAATAGTCTTTCTTTAAAAATTGTGCCGGATGTCTTACTCGATTCTAGACCTAAAACCAAACAATATGTGGTGTTATCGCCGTCTATAATATTTTCTAAAATCACAATGGAAACTGTGTAAATAGTCTTTCTTTAAAAATTGTACCGGATGTCTTACTCGATTTAAGATTTATTCTTCCACCCACCATTCATCTCATTATCTTTGATAAATAATTTTTTAACATTTAAAAAATTTTTCTATAGACATGAAAATAACAGCAAAGAGGAATCACCGTGGAAAAAAAATGTGTGCGATAAGAATTTTGTAAAACATGAAAATAACAGCAAAGAGGAATCACCGTGGAAAAAAAATGTGTGCGATAAGAATTTTGTAAAACATGAAAATAACAGCAAAGAGGAATCACCGTGGAAAAAAAATGTGTGCGATAAGAATTTTTTAAAACAATGGAAAATTTTGTAAAAATCAAATCCCCTTTCGTTTTCATCGTATAAAAATCAAATCCCCTTTCATTTTCTTCGTAAATTTTGAGTAAAAATCAAATCCCCTTTCGTTTTCATCGTAAAAATCAAATCCCCTTTCATTTTCATCGTTACCAAATATCAAACCCCCTTTCATTTTCATCGAATTTCAAACCCCCTTTCATTTTCATCGATATCAAACCCCCTTTCTTCATCTACTAAAGTTGGAATAGAATTGGAGTAGTGTTGGCTAAGAGTTCGAGTAGAGTTGGTTAAAGTTGGAGTAGCAGTAGAGTTAGATTAGAGTTTGCGTAGTTTTGGAGTAGAGTTGACGAAAAATTAAAGTAGAACTGGAGTAGATTTGGATGAGTGTTGACATATAGTTGGCGTGTTGTTGGAGTAGAGTTGCCGAAGAGTTGGAATAGAGTTGGAGTAGAGTTTGATTAGAGTTCGATTACAGTTGGAATAGAATTGGAGTATAATTTTCAAAGTGTTGGTCTAGAGTTAGTTGATATTGCTTAAAATGCCTATATTTGACTTAAATCGTAGTTGTTTTTGATGGTGGTTTAATAACAGAAGATAGTCCATTTTATATTTGGCTTCAATCGTTGCTGCGTTTACTGTTCAATCCGAGCTCTTTTCTGTAGTTCAGTTGATTTCGTATGTTTTTTTTTTTGTAGTTCAATTCTTGGTCTTATTTTTGTTTAAATTTCACTCTAATCGTTATTTAATTGTTATTTAGATTTATTTCGATTTTATAATTTAATCGTAATTCAACAACAATACAACCCAATTTTTGTTGAATATTAATTGTTTTAATAGTCGAAGTTTAACTGCAATCATGGTTTGGAATTGAAGTCTTGATGTAGCATTAATCATAGCACAGATTAAGCTTCAATCTTAGCTCTTCTGGGAGTTTGGTTTTAGTTTCAGTCGTTGATAATATCGTATTCGAATTGGAGCACTAGAAGGCGAGTATTTAAAGGATTTCTTGTGCTTGAAATTTATCTTCAATCAGAGACTTTTTCGTACTCCAAACTTAAATTTAATCGTAGACCTTCTTGTACTTCCTATTTAGCTTCAATCGTAGATATTTTTATACTCCATAATAATTTTCAATTATAGACCAGATTCTTAAGCCTCTTGTAGTCGAATTTTAACTTCAATCATAGGTCTGAATTCAAGTGTGTAGCTCAATCGTAATAAGAATTTAGCTTCAATCGTAGGACTTTTTATAATCAATTCTTCATAATTATATGGTTCGGTTTTAGCTTCAATAGTTGAATATTACGTGCTGTAAGTTTTTGTTCCAACGCAGGTCGTTTTGTATTCCAAGTTAAGCTGCAATCGAAGTTCCTTTTCTAACTTGAAGTAAAGTTTCAATCGAAGTTCCTTTTCCAACATCAAGTAAAGCTTCAATCGTAGTTCCTTTTTCAACTCCAAGTTAAGCTTTAATCGTCGTTTCTTTTGCATTCCATTATTATTTCCAATCATAGTTCCTTTTTTCTTAGTCCAACTTAAGTTTCAATCGTCGTTCCTTTTGTACTCTAAGTTTAGTTCTAATTGTAGTTCCTTTTGTATGCCAAGCTTAGTAAAGCTTCAATTGTCGTTCCTTTTGAATGTCAAGTTTAGTTCCAGGATCGTCAATCCTTTTATACTCCAAGTTAAGTTTCAATCGTCGTTCCTTTCACATTCCAAGCTTAGTTTCAATCATAGTTCCTTTCGTAGTCCAAGTTGAGTTTCAATCGTCGTTCCTTTTGCATTCCAAGTTTAGTTCCAGGATCGTCAATCCTTTTATACTCCAAGTTAAGTTTCAATCGTCGTTCCTTTCACATTCCAAGTTTAGTTTCAATCATAGTTCCTTTTCTTAGTCCAAGATAAGCTTCAATTGTCGTTTAAAGTTTAGTTCCAGGATCGTCAATCCTTTTATATTCCAAGTAAAGTTTCAATCGTCGTTCCTTTTACATTCCAAGTTTAGTTTCAATCATAGTTCTTTTTCGTAGTCTAAGTTAAGCTGCAATCGTCGTTCCTTTTGTATTCTGCCATGAATCTGACTTGTAATAATGATTGCGGTGATCTAGAATAACTATATTTTTTCGCTGGGTGTAAGATTTGGTGTAAGAAAGGAAATCTTGTAGTATAAAAACAAGATGAACACAATGATGATGACTATGACGACTGTGTAATCAGGATTTAAACGTTTGTGTTGTTGTATTTGTTTATAACAGGATTACACACACAGACACACATGCTCATGCACTGAAAAACTAATACAGATTTATAAGTATAAACATGTTGGTAGATGAGTATTTGTGTAGAGAGTAAATTTCCTTTTAAGACATTTAAAATCACTAGTTAGTTATTTTGATTGTGTGCCTGCATGCAAAAGCAAGGATATTTTTTTTACACACATACAGATAAACAAATTTATTTTACATGTATTGATGTGTTTGTATATCTGTCTGTCTGCCTGTGTTTATGTACTTATACGTTTGTCTGCGAGTAGTTTTTCTCTGGTAGATGTTCAAGAAACTAAAGAAAAATACTCATACTCGTATAAATATATAAATGAAAATCTTTACCCTACTTGGCAAAAGACCAAGAAAAAAATTTAAATAATAATAATAATAAAAGAAAAATATTCTCTCGAAAATATTCAAACACTGAAACACAAACATTCACTGATTTTCTGCATATAACAACATACATACATCCTACACAACTTGTAGCAGAAAACCTACTTTGTTTAAAGATAAGATGAGATGTAATATAAAAAAAGGCAAAAAAAAAATAAGAGAAAGCAGACAACCGAACCAACATGAAATTTAAAGCATAATTTTGTTTGGAAATTCTTTTCTTTCTTGCAATAAGCTTCAAAAAGCTGATAAATACGATGAAAATTAAGTCGGGCAGGATTTGGTTACATGTGTTATATGTTCGTTTTTCTTTTTATAAATGAAATTATGAAGTTTTTGTTAGATTCCATCCATATGCAATTTCTTTTTTGGGAGTTAGTTTTTGTCAAGGTTTTTTTTTTTTTTCTTCAAAAGAAATAGTGTAAATTGTACTGCAATTTTCAGCAATTGAATATGAAATGGGGATTTTATAATGAAGTAAAAATTAAATTTAATTGAATAGTAAAGTTGAGCAAAAGTTTAAGGGGAGTTTGAGTTTGAATTAGAGTAGAGTTAAGGTCACACATGGCAAATATTTACTCAAAACAGCGTAAGCACTTGTTTTAGCACAAATTTGTTTGACATTGTTTACTCTTACAGGAGTTTTGCAAGATCAAACAGCATCAAATAAAATAAAACTAAATATTTGTTGTGCCCTATCCTAAATAAATTAAACTAGTTTAAATATATTTCATTTAGTGGTTACATCTGTTTCAGCAAATATTTGCCAAGTGTGACCGTGCCTTTAGAGTATATTTTGTGTAGATTTTGAGCAGAGTTAGAATAGAGTTGCACTTAACAATTTAACATCAATAAGACATCTTTATATATTAGCCGTCAATAGTATTAAAATCAGAGAACTTTTGCAGTTTAGCTACAAATCGTGGCCCTTTTCTACTTAAATTTGTCTTCAACTTTATTCAGTTTTATTTCATATTTCAATCATAATTTGAACACAATCAAAGAACGGTTTTTTATGCCCAATTCATCAGCTTTTAGACGCAGTTTCAATTATAATTCTTTTTTTTCTTTTGAACATAGAAACACGTAGAGAAAAATATAATTAACCGCAATCATTTTAATAAAAATATCAATGTTACAAGTTTATGTTTCATTGCGTTAACCATACTATGTTGCAGTTTGGTTTCATATGATTGCTGCAAAAGTCAATTGCAGATCTTCCTGTAGCCCAATACTAATTATATTACAAGTTCTTTAAATATTATGATCACTGTATATTAGGGTGGCCCCAAAATAAACTTGCGCATGTTCCCGACTAATATGAAAATTTGATTTATTTAAGACTACGGGAAAAAGCATTTGCGTTAAATTGCATGATGTTTATAATCAAGAAATTTCAACTATTTATTCAAGTAAATTCTATGAAAAAATTAAAAAAAAAATAAAATTTTGAAAATTTTTGAATTTAAAAAAAAATTTTTTTTTTTTAATTTTTCATAACCCATTGAATGCGCCTCTCAAAGACCTTTCATATGATACCAAATTTACATATAGTTCCTTTGGAAGAAATGTGAAATAAATCAAAAAACCTCTAAAGAGGACATTTTTATCCTTTGATCCAGCTCACCAAATATTGAACCCAGGACAAAAAAATGGAGAAACGTAGTCTTAAAATGAATCAAATTTTCATATTTGTCGGTAACATCGATACATTATTTTTTCTCCATACAAACGGGCCACCCCCTACTGTATATATTTTATTGCGTTAACCATACTATGTTGCAGTTTGGTATCATATTATTGCTGCAATCATGTATGTCGCAGTTTTTCCTATAGTCGCGATTTAACTTTATACGGTATTTTTGTAGTCCAGAAGTTCCTTTCTGAACTCCAAGTTTAACTGCAATTGAAGTTCCTTTTTAACTCCAAGTTTAGCAGCAATCGTAGTTTTTTTTTTAACTCCAAGTTTAGCTGTAATGAAGTTCCTTTTTAACTCCAAGTTGAGCTGCAATCGCAGTTGGACTGAACTAGAACTGCAATGGAACTGAACTAGAACTGAACTAGAACTGAACTAAAACTGAACTAGAACTGAACTAGAACTGAACTAGAACTGAACTAGAACTGAACTAGAACTGAACTAGAACTGAACTAGAACTGAACTAGAACTGAACTAGAACTGAACTAGAACTGAAATGGAACTGAACTAGAACTGAATTAGAACTGAATTAGAAATGAACTAGAACTGAACTAGAACTGAATTAGAACTGAATTAGAAATGAAATGGAACTGAATTACAACTGAAATGGAACTGAAATGGAACTGAACTAGAACTGAATTAGAACTGAACTAGAACTGAACTAGAACTGAACTAGAACTGAACTAGAACTGAACTAGAACTGAACTAGAACTGAACTAGAACTGAACTAGAACTGAACTAGAACTGAACTAGAACTGAAATGGAACTGAACTAGAACTGAAATGGAACTGAACTAGAACTGAATTAGAACTGAACTAGAACTGAACTAGAACTGAACTAGAACTGAACTAGAACTGAACTAGAACTGAACTAGAACTGAACTAGAACTGAAATGGAACTGAACTAGAACTGAATTAGAACTGAATTAGAAATGAAATGGAACTGAATTACAACTGAAATGGAACTAAACTAGAACTGAATTAAAACCAAGGCTCTTGTCTTTTATTTACCTTTATTGTCATCAAAATTAATCCCTTTACTTATTAGCTGCAATTAAACTGAACTAGAACTGAAATGAAACTGAAATGGAAAATAATATTCAATAAAAATTCTTCTTCAAAAAAAAAAAAAGGAAACTAGAACTGAACTAGAACTGAATTAGAAATGAAATGGAACTAAATTACAACTGAAATGGAACTAAACTAGAACTGAATTAGAAATGAAATGGAACTGAATTAGAACTGAAATGGAACTGAATTAGAACTGAATTAAAACCAAGGCTCTTGTCTTTTATTTACCTTTATTGTCATCCAAATTAATCCCTTTACTTATTAGCTGAAATTGAACTGAACTAGAACTGAAATGGAAAATAATATTCAATAAAAATTCTTCTTCTAAAAAAAGAAACTAGAACTGAAATGGAACTGAACTGGAACTGAATTAGAACTGAATTAGAACTAAGGCTCTTGTCTTTTATTTACCTTTATTGTCATCCAAATTAATGCCTTTACTTATTACTACTGTTGCCATTTAAGTTTTCTTCGTTTTTGCCTTTTCTTATTTTTAAAACAATTCAATTTTGTTGTGTTTATCTTGAGATCCTAATTTGTTTAGTTGAGTGTGTTCCCTTTTCTGTGTTGTTGGTTTGTTATTTCAGTTTTGTTGATATTTTTTTTTTTGTTTCCTTTACACACATTAAATACACATTTGATGAAGTTTTCGTTTTAAGTTTTTTTTATGTGGCTTTTTCGTTTGTTTTTTTTTTACTTTCAACATAAAACAAGTTGATTATTTCTTTTTTTTTTTGTAATAATAAAAAAAAGGAAAATAATTTCAAATGTGTTTGTGTCTGTCTGTCTTTCTTATTTCTCTCAACAATGTTTTGTTGTTTGTAATGGCCTAAAAATGCGGCTTTTATAATGGATGGAAACTAAACTTGATTATATGGGGTAAAAAAAAATAAAACCATAAACCAACAAAATAAAAACGGAAAACTGAAAATCACATGTATATGAATGTGAAACTAAACAGTATTATCCTGCTGCTATACATCAGCACATACATCAACATTATAATAATCAGCAGCAGCAGCAGCAGCATCATGAGCAGACAGTTGTTGCAGGACAACAACATTGTAATCTACACAAAGGAGTTGTAGGTAAACAACAGCAACAACAGCATTTACATTATCAAAAACAGCTGCCGCATCATCAACATCAACATGAGGCACAAATGAGGCCAGAATATTCCACACAATCCCAACAGCAACAACAATATCAAAACATAGGTACATGGCTGCCACAAAATAAACCCTCTCTAACAACAATAAACACTAACTTGAATGGAAAAATTGATGACTTAAAACATCATCGACAACATGAACAGCAGCATCACACACATCATCATCATCAACAACAACAACAACAACAACAGCAGCAGATACAATCAAATTATTGTTCTAAACGTCTTGATTCCAATATTGCTAATGGACATAATACCTGTGTCATTGAGAATATTGAAGCTGATTTCATCATTGGTAAAACTTTCATAACACCACCCGACATACCCTCGCCACCACCCCAGCCCATACTCAGTGACAGCAAGAGATATCAAAGTGGCCAAACGCCAAACAAAACCACAGCTTCAGCGTCCACAGCCAATACAACACTAATAAACAAAGGCTGCTGTCAATGTGAGGCAAGAGCAAAAAATCTGCAGCAATATACAAATCAAACACCTTTAGCTCAACATCACTGTCATCTACAACACCAGCAGCAGCAGCAGCAACAGCAACCAGCCTTAGCTAACCATCATCACAATAATAATAATAATAACTTGCAACATCAATTTCAACAACAGCATCATCACCAACATTCACATCAACATCAGCACAACAACGAAGAAACTGTAATTTTACCAAAAGCCGCTACATCAGCATTAAAGTCACAACAGCATTATCATAATCACCAGCACCAGCACCACCACCAGCAGCAGCAACAGCAGCAATATCATCAGCATCATCAGGCTTTACAACACCAGCAACATTATCGCAAAATCGATGTTTTTGCTGCAGCCAGCCTAGATGATGATGACAACGACACAAGTCCCAGCATAAAGGTAAAAACAAAAAACCTCAACAAAATCCTAAAATATGCTGATTAGTTTTAGTTTTTTGTTTTGTTTTAGTTTTTTACTTTCATCTTTCACCGACCTATTGTCAGCAACAAATACTGCAAATGAAACAAAAATTAAATAAAATAAAATTGCTACCAAAAGAAATCCACAGAAAATTATATGAAATTTTAATGCAATTTTGGCAGGCAACGTCTTGTTTAAATCTGAATTTAATATTAATATTAATACTAATAATGAAATTCTCCAGAGATAATTAACATAAATTGGAAGATGTTTCAAAAGCTTTAAACTATATATATCGACAGTTCAATTCCAAACCATGCTATCTATGTCGACTTAGCATGTTTTTAATTTTTTTGCGTTTTTGAATTTAGATTTTTTCAACTTAAATTCTGACAAATTTTAGTTGTGATTGGCTAGTCCAATCAATAATTGTAAACAACAAAGTTCTACCTCATATGGTTTTTTAGATATCGCCTGTAAACTTTAGGAGCTTTTCCTGCAAAACTCACTTTTTCGACTTAGCATGTTTTGGAATTGAGCTGTCGATATGTACAGACGTTTCTGAGATCTTACAATATTGTCAGAAAATGTCCAACAACCGTGTGAACTTACAATTTTTGTCTTGCAACGTTGTTAGAAAAAGCTTTGTATTGACGGCTGTCAGATCTTACAACGTTGTTCGAAAAATGTTCAGAAAATGTCCAACAACCGTGTGAACTTACAATTTTTGTCTTGCAACGTTGTTAGAAAAAGCTTTGTATTGACGATTGTCAGATCTTACAACGTTGTCTGAAAATGTCTAACAACCGTGTGAACTTACAATTTTTGTCTTGCAACGTTGTTAGAAAAAGCTTTGTATTGACGATTGTCAGATCTTACAATATTGTCAGAAAATGTCTAACAACTGTGTGAACTTAAAATTTTTGTCTTGCAATGTTGTTAGAAAAAGCTTTGTATTGACGATTGTCAGATCTTACAATATTGTCAGAAAATGTCTAACAACTGTGTGAACTTAAAATTTTTGTCTTGCAACGTTGTTAGAAAAAGTTTTGTATTGACGATTGTCAGATCTTACAACGTTGTCTGAAAATGTCTAACAACCGTGTGAACTTACAATTTTTGTCTTGCAACGTTGTAAAAAAAAGCTTTGTATTGACGGATGTCAGATCTAACAACGTTGTCAGAAAATGTCTAACAACTGTGTGAACTTAAAATTTTTGTCTTGCAATTTTGTTAGAAAAAGCTTTGTATTGACGATTGTCAGATCTTACAATATTGTCAGAAAATGTCTAACAACTGTGTGAACTTACAATTTTTGTCTTGCAACGTTGTTAGAAAAAGCTTTGTGTTGACGGCTGTCAGATCTTACAACGTTGTCCAAAAAATGTTCAGAAAATGTCTAACATCGATGTGAACTTACAATTTTTGTCTTGCAACGTTGTAAGAAAAAGCATTGGCAATTTACCTTTTGCTAACAATTTTTCAGTGTCAGTACATTGCTAGATCTGACAACATTGTATTACTAGATCTGACAACCGTCAATACATAGCTAAACATATTTGTAAGGCAAAAATATGGTCAAACATCTAATAAATGAGTGAACACATTTGTTGTCATTGTAAGATTGTTGTAAAATAATTGTTATTAACAGATGTGCAAAGTTTATGCAACTGTCAATGGCAATGGTTTATGCAATGTTTTTTACGTTGAATAAAAAACTTTCCAAATATGCATATAAATATTTTAAGGTAAAATATTGCAGTTTCCATTAAGTTCTTTCAGCCAAATTTTGCTGCTTTTTTTGTTATTTTGTCTTTACCCGCGCTACTGCTTGCTCTGTTCCATGACATGATATTAAACATTTTTAAAACACAAACACACACACACAGTTTTGTCAATACGTGACAACGTTATTTGACAATTTTTCACATACAACAATCTGGCAAACGGCTGTTGTCAGATAAATTTATTGTGTGGCAATAAAATTGTAAGTTTTTCTTACAGTCGTAAATAAAATAAAATAAAATACAATAAGTAAATTGTCAGTTCAATTTACATTTTGCTAACAATATTTTTAATGTCAATACATTGCTAGCACATTGTCAGATTGTCAGATCCGTCAGATGTATTTATGATCTGACAACCGCCTGTGCATAGCTTTCGTGTAACTTTAAACTAGTTCAGGTTCTAAATTGTAAATTTTTCTTACAGTCGTAAATAAAATAAAATACAATAAGTAAATTGTCAGTTCAATTTTCATGTTGCTAAAAAATTGTTTAATGTCAATACATTGCTAGCATATTGTCAGATCTGTCAGATGTATTTATGATCTGATAACCGCCTGTGCATAACTTTCGTTTATCTTGAAACTAGTTTAGGTTCTAAACTAAATTTTTCTTACAGTCGTAAATAAAATACAATAAATAAATTGTCAGTTTAATTTACATTTTGCTAACAATTTTTTTAATGTTAGTACATTGCTAAAACATTGTCAGATCCGTCAGATGTGTTTATGATCTGACAACCGCCTGTGCATAGCTTTAGTTTACCTTGAAACTAGTGCATGTGGTGCCTACCATATTTACCACATATCATTGACATAGATCAAAAAATGCCCAAAATATGGCGATTTAAATTTTTGGGTTATATGGACGGTGACACTCCCGTTTGTCCAATCAAAACTTCATATAGCCTACTATTCCTTCCAGGGTAACAGTAACATGCTGTGAAAATTTCAGCAAGATCGGACCAAGGGTTTGGCCTCCTATTAAGCACAAACATACAGACAGACATTCATTTATACCAGAGTTGTAAACGAATCATTCATTTTTGAATTAATTCGCGAATCATTCATGCAATGAATTGGTAAAATTTTGAATTAATTCTTTTCTCCAAAAAACGAATTGAATTAAATTTGAATCAATTCATTTGAATTTAATTTGAATTGATTTTGAATTAATTCAAATGAGTTGAAATATGAAAGATTCATTTTACCAATTCATTTGAAATAACTCGAAAAATGAATTTGTTATAGATTTCCAATTTATTTGAATTGAATTGATTCTGAAAAAAAGACTAATGCAAAAGCATCACCCTTTTTCCAAGTACTTCTATTCGGTACTTTATAATAAATATTACTTAAATATTAAAGAAATATTACATACATAAGTGTTTGTCCTTTAATGTTCGTGGGTCACAAAATTTCATAAATTATTAATAGGTTTTAAATACTGCATGTCTTGTTATTCAGCGAAATAAGTAGTACTTGAAGAACCAAACTCCAAACACCAAGTTTACTTCAATTGAATGCAATTCATTTTTGATTTGATAAATTTGAATTAATTCCAAATCATTTCAATTCAAATGAATTAGAAATGAATTGCGATTCATTTTACCAATTCTTTTGAATTAAAAAATGAATTGCAATTCATTTTGCCTAATTCATTTGAATTGGAAATTAGTTGCAATTCATGTTCGCTAAATTCAAATGAATTGATTCAAATTTAATTCAATTCTTTTTTTTTTTTTTGTTGAAAAGAATTAATTCAAAATTTAGCTAATTCGTAATGAATTGAAATGAAAAAAGAATGATTCATTTACAACTCTGATTTATACATATATAAATATATGTATATAGTTAGAAGATAAAAGATAGATAGGTAGAAGAAGATGGAAGATTTATAAGACCTTAATGTATTAATAAAAAATTAAATTTATTAAATTTATTTTGAATATGTATATTGAAAATTGAAACTTTTTTTGGTTAACAAATTTCCCTCAGTGTTTACCCCACTAATGTTATATGACCTCTTAAACATTTTTGCTTTTGCATGATTTATATAATAAAAAAACTAGACATTGTAAGTGTAAATTTGTTGACATTATGTAAACAACTTGGTTATTTTTTTAAAAATTTTTTTTTATATGACATTTATTGTCACAACAATCTAGCGGTGTTAAGTAGATTTTGTCTGCCTGCACAGACAAGCAGGTCACAAAAGTTTATTAATGTCAACTTTTATTTTTTTTTTTCAATGTTTTGTTATGACAAAAATCTCTTGCTAATGATGTTATTACTTAAAATAGTTTTTTCTCATTCTGTGCATTTTCTTTTTATGTCTTTGCAGGTAAGATTTTCTAGAGACGTTAAGCACTACTCAGTGTTGATGCTTATGGTAACGTGTAAGTAGTTTTCTGAAATATGTCTGTATGTAGTCTCCTGTAACAATATGTTTGAAACTGTTCCATTGTTGGTAAATTGTTTTAGGTGAAATTAAATATTAAAGACAATATTTTATATTATAAAGCTAATGGCTGTTGTTTTAAGGGGAAATTGGGAGAGTTGTAGGCCTGGGGGTTTTGAAAAAAACATTATTTTGGGTTTAAAAACAAAGGCCTTTAGTTAATGAAAATAAAGGTTTATGTAACAAGACAGTTATGAAATTTATATTTAATACTTTTTTAAAGAAAATAAATATATTTTATTCAAGTAGAGATACTTTTTTCAATAGCCTTTTTTGACAGATTATTTGTGAGTCGTCATGTTATTTTTGTTTAGTATTGTTTGGCATTTCATAATGGAAGGACTTACTTACGCCTGAACAACCTTTACAAATCGTTCAACTTTATTACGAAAATTCACGTTCTGTGAGGAATTTGTTTCGTGCATTTTGCTCAACTTATGGTCAACATAATCACCCATTTTGAGACCCAGCAGTCACTATTGAATAATATTCGACCGAATAAACCACGTTCAGCACGCTGTGAAGAAAATATAGCGAACGCCTGTGCGAACGTAACCGTCAATGGCGACCGTTATCGTGTCATGATAACCGACTATTTCAGCCATGAAATTGAAGCTTGTGATCTCGGCGACATTTACCAGTCGAAATGCTCGAACGAGTCATTGGAAATTGGACTCAACGGATAGACCATCTGCGATGTAGCAACGGCCAACATTTGATAGACATAATCTTCAAAAAATAAACGCTAAAGAACGTTCTTTCAAATGATTATAAATATTCCCCATTAAATTTGAATTTTATGTGTTTTTTTTTTTTTTTTCTTTAAAAAATGGAATCACACTTTACTGTTTTTTTAGATGTATATAACTTTAAGTTGTCAGCACTTTTTTTTAACTGGCGGCCATTTTGTCAGAACTCCACTTCCAGAATTTGTTATCCTTGTTCCGGTGTAGTAGTTTTGCAAAACACAATCGTACCTTTATTTTCTTTTTTTGGCAGCAGTGATTTTTTTCTACTTGAATTACCATAAAGCTGCTTTTATTGAAGCGTCTTTGTACAAGTCTACTGGAAACATTTAAACCAAACTCCTCATTTATTTTAGTCATTATTATTCTTGACGATTTGATAGGATCTAGTAACCTACTTTTTTTTAAACTATTGCCTTATCCTTACGAACTGTTCAGTATTTGGCGTTGCCTTTTTACGATATTTCTTTACATTAAGCAAATTTACATGTGATTTAACACATTAAATGATATTATAATTAAACATCTTTCGAGAACTTACAATTATTTCCAATATTTTTGTTTGTTTTGTTCGCTTTTGCTGAAGTTTCCAAATAACCATTTTTTGTTTCAAGTGAGCAGTGCCGGAAATTTATGAGACTCTAGAATATACGGAGAATTTTCAATATTAAAATGTGCAAATCTGTTGACACAGGCTAAATTTTAATTGATAAAAAATTCTTTAAAACTTTTTTAAGATCCAAAAGTGTCTTTTGGCGAGCGAGCATGAATGTCAGTGATCAAAATTGGCTTATACGAGTATTGGAAAGATTATTTTAAAGTAGAAATGCCAACAAACTTACTAGACTGCAGCGGTAATAATTAATTTTAAAGAGCCGTTCTTAATATGTTGATCATTCTGACTAGTGCTAATATCAACTCAACTTTATATTAATAAACTGACAAAAAGTAAACGGAAATTTTATTTATACTCTTCATAATGCTAAAATAAAATGTTATTTTTAAAAATTTTTTTAAATTTTTTATTTTTTGACGATTTCTGATAACTGTCTTATTAAAAAACACCAGATTCTTTAAAAATAACATTACTTTTTCCTCTTAAATAACACATTTAAAACAATTAATTTGCTATTTATTACTGTATAATAACTTTTTAAGAGTATTATTACCCCAAAACACCTGTTGCTTTTGCATTTAAATAAATTTGATACTCTTTATAAAATCTTTACACACTCTCTTTTCCTTTATAATTCGCCCCCCTACACAACAATATTAAAAACTTAACAGAGCTCTGTTCGTCACATAAACATAGAATCTGCAGCCGCAGCAGCAGCAGCAAAAACAGTTAAACTTGAGCACGTTTTCTTTAACTAATTCAGTGTTGTCATTTTAGCACTTTCAGTGCTAGATTTAGCATTTTGTGTCTCGAAAATGCATTGAAATTTTTAAAAATTATGCTAAATGCTTGTAACATTTGAAATAAAAATTGTAAATTTAGCACTTTTTTTTTCTTCTGTAAAACATTTTAGCACTTAGTTTTACAAGTTTTAGCATATGTATTTTGAAATTCATTTGCTGGCAACACTGAACATATTACACCTCAAAAGTGTAGAGCTGCTCTCCTGTACACACATGCTCACTTACATTTATTTCATTGTATTTATCACTTATTATTTGTTTTGCTCACGTTATTCGCGTGACATAATAAATTTCTTTTTGCATGTGAAAGTATTTGGCGCTTTTGGCCAGCTGAAGCTTGAGCATTTAAAAGAAGAAAAAACGGAGAGAGTAAATAAAGAAAATACAATTTTGTGTGCAACAAAGTAACTGTGTTGTGTTATAATAAGACGATGAGAGGGGAGTTGGGTCACTGATGGCAAACATGGTACAATTGTACTTTTTTTGATACATTTTAAACACAGTTTGTACCGTGTTTTTACCACGAGTCATATGGTACAATTTCAAAATACTGTTACATCAAAATTTGGTATTTCAGATGAAACAGATAAATATCAGCCATGTCACAGAATTTAATTCCATTCGGAAGTCGAATTATTTCTGTAGAAGCAAAAAATGGAATTAAATTCTGTGACATGGCTGTTTATCATATAAGTTACTATTTGTGTAATAGTGCAAGCAAGCAAAAGAGATTTTATTAAATTTCATGAACATTTTGGAACTTATATCAATTAGATCTTTAAATATGCATCTATAAGATTATTATTACGACAATAAATTTTTGGTTGAATTATCGAACAATATGAGTCTTTGACATATTCATTTACATTAAATGATTTTGAGGCTGAATTCAAAAACTAAAGCTTAAAATGTAGTTAATCAGGATTTCAAAATCGTTAGTTCTAGTTAACTAGGTTAACTTTTCGCAAATGACTCGATACTTCACAAATAAGAATATTTTTAGATAATCGGGACAATTAACGCAATAATGTTGCTATAAGATATATCGAATTTTCGATAAAGTAAATATGTGGTAAAGTTTTATGATTATTTAACAAATATGTATTAAAAATGGTACCATGGAGGTCTAAAAAGTACAATTTATTTATATCACTGGTTGGGGTATTTTAATTTGGTGGAATATTTGCAAGTTATTTACATATGTACATATTTATATATGTATGTGTTTTAATTAGGAGAACAATTTAAGTTTGCTTCCGTTAATATGATATAATAGAAAAAAAAAATACAAAAATATTTTATATTTATATTTTATATAAGGTGATCAACTTTGTTGACAACTTGGTGCGTTTCGCACCATATTTGGTGCTTTTTTTAAATTGTTTGTGCGAAAAGTTCCTTTAGCTTTGTACACACAGTTGTCAGATCTTACAACGTTTTCAGATCTAGCAATGTGCCAGCAATGTACTGACATTAAAAAATGGTTAGCAAAAGGTAAATTGTCAATGCTTTTTCTTACAACGTTGGAAGACAAAAATTTTAAGTTTACGCGGTTGTTAGACATTTTCTGAACATTTCTCTGACAACGTTGTAAGATCTGACAACCGTGTATCTGTACCTTTAGTTAGTGTGGTGCGTTTTTTAATTTTTCCAAAACTGGAATGAAAAAGGACCCCTCATTAAATGTATTGTAAATACGAATGTATGATAAATGAAAGCATACCATCAAATTCGTCACATGAAGGTTATTGCTAAAGGTGAATAGGTTGAATTTTTTTTTTTTTTGAAAATAAAATTAACATTTTAAACATGGAAATAAAAATTCTTGTGTAGCCTGATTCTTTGGTCTACTCAACTTTAGACGAACAACCAGGATTAGAGTCCCAGCGGAGCCTTAACACATTTTATTGAAAAAAGTACTTAAAATAAAAAAATATTTAAAAAAAATGTACCAAATATGTACTGAATTTAGCCCTTCTTTACCAATTAGCACTTCAGTTCCGAATAGCATAGTGTGAGTTAAATTTTGAGTGTTTTAATGCTTATTTTATATTTATTAGCTCGTTTATTTAAAAAAAGTGTTTTACTATTAATCGTTGATCTCTTTCTAGAAAGTTTTATATAGAATTTATGAAATTCAAAAAATTTAAAATTAATTCAATAAACGTTTTCACAACAAAAGTTTCAACGTTGACAGCGCTGGTGATGGTGTTTACTTAATAAAATTGCTTAAATAGTTTTAATATTTAAGTATTAGCAAGTTATAACAAAGTTTTTCTTTAAAAATTGCACCAAAAAAACAAAAAGTGCTTTAAGTTTGGGTACATTTTTACAAGAAATAAGAGCGGCAAGTTGGATATATTTCATACAATCATTCATTCCAAAATGTATAAACAGTTTTAATATTTAGATATACATATTAACAAGTTATAAAAGATTTTTGTAAAGAAGGCCCAAAAATAAAACTGCCTCAAGTTTGCGTACATTCTTAAATTATTTCAGATAGAAAAGTTTTTATATCAAGCAAAAGGAAATGTTAACTACTTTCGAAAAAAGTCTAAATAAATTTCAATATTACTATTTTAAAAATATGTTCTTATTAACGAAAACTAGTTTTCCCTAATTTTAAAGTATTTTTACAAAATTTTGTTAAAGTGATTAAAATTTGAAGCCAATTCAAAGCATATCAAGGGCTAACTCGACACAATTATGTAAAATAAGAAAACTTTTTAAAATTGTATAGTAGACTTAAATTTTTTATCACGCCTGGAAAAGAATTGAAATTTTTTTAAATATGTAACATTTTCAACCCGTACTGAGAGTAGGGAGCTTAACAAAATACTTTTCAGATTTCTTTATTAATAATTCTTGAAGTTTTTTCTTTCTAACTATATAACAAAATGTATGGTGTTACAAACAAAATTTTAAACTAGATTTTTTGTTAAAATTTGTAACATTTTTAAGTAGTCTTGAAGGTAGGGTGTTTGTCAAAAACCCATTAAAAATTTCACAAATAATAATTCTTTAAATCTTTTGCTTTGGAATATGTAACAAAAATAGTTTTATTAAAAAAAATTTATTAAAAATTTATAGAAAGATTTAACTTTTTAAAATATTTTTATTAAAATTTGACAACGTTCCAACAAGGTAGGGTGCTTAACAAAATACATTTTCGGATGCACAAGCTAATGTTTGTAGTTGTACTTTAAGTGGTACACATTCGAGACGAAGTCTTGACATGCATACGAAAAAACTGAAGAAAAAGGAGGCAACATGTAAATAAATGGAATAATGATAATTACAGCAAATTTCGAACCACCGGTAACACTGGTTAAAGGATTGATGTTTGACTGTTGGCTAGCGGGCGCCGCAGTGGTGCAGAGGGTTAGAACGCAAAGAATTCTGATGAGAGAAAGTGGTGTTTCTCGAAACATATGTATGTAAATTCAACCAACAACCCAGGTTCGAATCCCAAGCCAAGAAAAATTATCAATAAATTTTAATAATAATTTTCCTGTAACAATTCCTACCTTCAGTAAAAATAATTTAATGAAAAATTAAATTTAATGAACTCGAGCCGAAATAAAAGAAATGTCAATGATTTAGAACAAAAAAATTTTAATATTTTGTCTCTTTTTTTCAAAAAAGTACTTTTTCTTTGTAGCTAAAATGTAACATATTCAACTACCCATCTCTGTTATTAACATTCACTCTTTTTTTTACTGCTTGCTTTTGCTTTTTATTATTGTGTTCTGTATTTGTTGTTTTTTTTTTCGAAAGTTACATTGTTTATTTTTGGGGCTTTTTTGTGTTTGCGTTTTTCTGTTATTTTGTTTTAGGTTTGTTTTTGTTTTGAACGCGTTGTATTTTTGTTTGTGAACCGCACTCCAGTTATATTCTCTGTGGTTGTTGTTGTCGCTGTGTGGTGGTTGTTACTGTTGTTTTTACTGTGTGTGTGTGTGTGAAGCCCCCACTCTGTTTGTTGTTTGATTTCTAGAGAAATTTTTATGTTTTTTCAGTTGCCAATTGGTGCTTGTGGCGAGTGGTTGTAATTTATTTTTTTTTCGGTTCGTTGCCAACGGTGCTGCCCGTCTCTTTCTAAACTTTCGGTCGTTTACTTTTTTTTATATAAAAATACTAATAATTTTTGAAATACATATGTATAAACAATTAGGTATATTTTCTAAATAATAAACAAAACTTTGCTGTAAATTTTTAATAAATTTACTTAAAAAAAACTATAGTAGAAAGAAATAAATTGATTTTTGTTTGGTTGATAATGTAAAATAATAAAACAAAAATTAAGAAATACTTGTGCCAACAACAACAATAATAATTGTAAACGGTGTAATTTAAACCGTTATTAAGCCAGACAAGAGTAAACAAGATTGAAATAATCAAAATAATTAAGTACTAGGTATGTAATTAAATCGTATAACATTTTGTAATTACATATTATACAAATTTTATTAATTATTAAAATTTGATTTAATAAGAAGCATTGCCAACTTTTTATTTTAGTTTAAAGAGTTAACAAATTGTGATAAATAAGAATAAAATACCTTATAATGATTTTTTATTTTGGATATTTAAAATTTTCATTATTTTTGTGTGAGTGCTGGCTTTCAATTGAAACAAAATATTAAGAAAATTCTGAAATTTTAATAGAAATAAAACCTTACTGCCACCATTTTGTAATAAAATAATTTCTTAACAAACTACAGTGCAACGCAACTAATAGAAATTTCCGTTATTGCTAAAAACGAGTGACATTTTTTAGAGCGCTTTTTCTTTTTTGTGGTGAAAATTAAAAAAAAAATAAACAAATTATTTATTAATTATTATTAAATTCATTAATTTTATTGTACAGCAACATAAAAACACTATTAATAAATAAAAAATACACATTATAATGTACCTACTTCAAATACACAAATTTCAATTTGTAAACTTAAACGTATAAAAATCAGTTAGAAAATTCGGAAATTTTTGATTGGTGGCTTTGAGAACAAAGTTGCGATAACTGAGTCAACAATGCAAATATTTTGTGTGTTGCAATAAGCGAGGTGGCACTGTAATTTTAAAATCTAACTGTCCTAAGAATACGAAAAATTAAAAACAAATATTTAAAAATTATAAAGAACAAGCCCAACTTTCTGGAAAATAAACTTATAAAATTCGAGTACACTTTTTTAGAATTAGGAATCGAGAGTTAAAAAAATGTTTACAGCTCTTAAAAAAATTATAATTTTCTCAAAATTTTATTAATAAATGTATAGCTATTATTGGCTAAAGAAAACACCTTAAAATTATTATTTGTGAAACTTTAAATGGTTTAAGTCAGACGAACTAGCTAAAGCTGGATGTTCATTTACACATCGACAGTGAAAAAACGTAACCAGAGCTTTGAAAAAAGAATCATAATTCTTGCAAAACGTTTGCTGTTAAAACCAAGGTGAATTTAAATACTAGGTGATAGCGTAGCGCCAGCTGATTATTCATGGTGAATTTGAAAATGTCAAAAAGTTATATAAAAAAAAAACTTTTTGACAGTGACGAAAGTTTTTCATATAGAAAAATGCCTGTTGTTCTTGCCTTGTTGTAATTGTTGTAGCAATGCGGTCACCTGGTATTTAATTTCACCATGGTTAAAACTATGTATGTATTAGTGCTGGCAAAGTATTGAGTAATGGGTACCGAGTATCGAGTATTTGCCCTTATTTTGGATACTCAATACCCAAAAGTAGTAACTCAATACTTTCTGAGTTGTATTTTTAAGCAAGTTGAGTGGGTAAAATAGTGCATAAAAATACATCACTGTATAAAAAGACAACAATGTTCATTAACTTTACAAAGAATTTATTTTAATTATTTCTTAAGTTGTTGTTAACGTTGAATTAAAAGTTAGCTTTACATTTATTTTTGATTTAATAATAAAAGAAGAAACTACTTCAATTTGCAGATAAAAACTATTTTCAAAAAATCCGTTAAAAGTATCGAGTAGTATTGAGTACCCAAATGAAAAGTATTGAATATTATTGAGTAATGGAAAGTAGTAGAATTTGCCAGCACTAGTATGTATATGGAAACAAGCATATTTACAAAGAAAACACTTTAAAAATTATTAATTGTGAAATTATAAAATGTTTATGTTTAGCGCTCTACCTACAGCCATATGTATGTTCATTTACAGATCGAAGAGGGAACAAAGTTACTAGAGCTCATGAAAATAATCATAATTTTTTCAATATTTTGTTAATAAAACTATAAAGATTCAGAAATGTTTCCAAAGAAAACACTTTAAAAATTATTATTTTTAAAATTTTTAAGAATTCCCACAAGCACACCCTACTTACAGCATAATTTGAAAATAAATAAAAAGTAATATAACTCTTAAAATTAATCATTATTTTTTTGAAACTTTACCTTTAAAACTATACGGATTAAGCATATTCCCGAGGAAAACACCTTAAAAATTATTATCTGTAAAATTTTAAATGATTTGTGACAATCGCCCTACCAACAGCATAATTTGAAAAATGTAAAGAAATAGAACTCTTAAAAATAATCATTATATTTTTAGTTAAATAACATAAATAAAAAAGCTGCCATAAAAAATTGTTTTAATTCTTTAACATTTTTTTCTCAAAAATGTTGTTAGCAAACTATAAAGGCCCAACTATAATATGCATAAGCAAGCTTAAGCAAATTGCAAAAGTTAACGAAAAGGCTGTCAAATGCATAACTAGTTCAAAGTTAACTTTCAGGTGGCTACAATGACTTTGAAACTTTTTGTCCACAGTTGCTCATTTATGTTTAAAAAAAATGTTTTTATTTTAACAAAAAGCCATTAAATTACTATATTTTATAAATATTATTATATTATTTTATAATTAAAAGAAAACTTCGTACCCGAAACGCATAATTTTTCCTTTTTTTAATTTATCGGCAAAAATACTAAAATGTACAGCTGTGGCAGCACTAAATTGTAAATAATAATAAACGTTTACATATGTTTTGTTAATTTTCGTATTGTGTTTGTAAAAATGGAGAAAAGACTTAAAAATTTAAATAATATAAAAATATTAAAGTTAGCACTTGAAGGCCTGTGCACATTAAAATAAATAAGTGAACTACACTGTAAAAGAAGAAGACGCTCTTGTTCTGTCAGAGAAATAAACCACGACAGAGACATTTTTGTTAAAATAAAAAGGGCCCTTTTATTATAAAGGCACTTATTTTTTCCACATTTTCTATTAAATTTAAAATAAATGTATTTTCTTCTTTCTCCATTTTGTTAAAAACACAAACAAACAACAAACAGCTGATTCCGTACGGAATATGCGATCAGTTTCGCTTTTTGCTTAAGCAAATGACAGTTGAAAAACTTAAGGAAAAGTTTCGTTAAGTACATTATAGTTTGCCACATACAATTTATATGTATTCGCAGGGTTGCTTAAGCTAGCATATGCACATTATAGTTGGGCCTTAAGACTTAGAGACTATAATTAAAAAATTTTAAATTAATTTTGTTAAGCAACCTGCCTAGAGTTTTAATTGAAAACGTTACAAATTAGAACAAAACTTCAAGATTTTTAGCAAGCGACAGAAAATTTAAAAACTTTTTCAGCGATTATCTTAAAAATTTGTTAAAAAACTTTTAAGTTTTGTTAGATATTCTGAAAGAAATACCTTCAATGTTTATTAATAATGAAAACTAAAATTGACTTTGGTTAAGTACCCTTACTTTAGCATTGGTAGAAAATTTAAAAAAAAAAATCCAATATGTTCAAACTGCAACAAAAAATTTTTACCAGCTATCTCCAATTTTGAAAACTTTGGTGGTAATTTCTTTAATTTATTACAATTATTATGTATATACTTAAATTTTGGAGTAGCTATTTTTTGTTTACAAGAAAATTTTTGTTAAAAGAATCACTTTCTGAGTCGATTTAACAATGTCCGTCCGTCCGTCCGTCTGGCTGGCTGGTTGGCTGTCCATGTAAAGTTTGTGCGCAGAGTACAGTTCGCAATTTTGAACATACATATTTCGATAAAATTTAGTACGTGATATTTTTTCGGCCTAAGGATGGATGGGATTGAAACTGGTGGAAATCGGTCCATTATTTCACCTGGCCCCCATACAAAAGTCCTCCCGAAATTGGGGTTTACCGATCATAAATGTTTCAATTATGCAAGGAACCAAACAAATTTCATCTCAAATGAGTGGTAAATGAAGCCAAATCACATCTACAAATTTTGTGCAGATCGGTTCATAATTACTCGTAGCTCCCATATAAGGCGCACTTCCGAAAATCACTTTAAAGAGGATAACTCTCTTAAAAATGTTGATATCCAAATAATATTGAACGCAAATATATTTCATATGCATACAAATAATACGGTACAATTTTATTATGATCGGTCCATAATTAGTCGTAGCTCCCATAAATGGCCCACTTCCGAAAATTACTTTAACGATCATAAATAATCAAATAAAATTCGACACAAATAATATACAGAAATGATGACACCTAATGACACCCCGTAATCAACTTTAATCTCCATACATTTTTTAAAAGTATTTATATCGAGATAAAGTTTAACATACACAATATTTATATGTATTCACAGAAATCATGACAATAAATTTTTGGATGATCGGTCCATAATAGGTCATATCTCCCATATAGCGCACATTTAAGAAAAACTTTTTTATACATATACAGGGTGTAGGGTATTATATGGTCGGGCTTGACCGTCTATACTTTCTTGTTTTTTGTTTTGTTTTTGATTTTTTCTTCCAAAGTTTATAATCATAAAATGTATGCAAATATTAATATTGTTTAAACAATTTCCTTTTTTTTTTTTGCTATACAATATGTCTACCTTTTCTCTTACTGCATTAACCAAAAATTCAATCTAACTTATTACCATGCCCTAAAATGGCACTTGTCGCGTTCTTCAACGTTGACTGGCTGTATTCAAACAAAATGTTTACAACTTTCATTTTCTAAAATTCTATCTTACAATATTCTTTCACATTATTTATAAAGAGAAACTGTAGTTTAAAAGTTATAGATTTTTTAAATTTTCCTTACTATTATAGCCACTGTGCAGTCTGTGCTTAACTTTGTGGAACTATAGCTTTCTATGTTTTAGCTATTTATGTTTTTGCTTTTAAGATTCTAAAAGCTTTACTCCTGCTCTATAAATGTTATAAAATTCTTACGCATGGGTTTAGTATTTATATAGAATTACAGCTATAAACTTTTCACATATATTGTATGATTAAATGGCATTTGTCGCGTTCTTCAACTTTGCTGTTACTCAGCCTGTATTCAAAACAGACATGTACAAGTTTAATATTCTAAAAGCTTAGATTCTAGCTTTTAATTTTTTACTCGGACCAATAGTCCGGTTTATTAAATGTTGCTTGTTATTGAGCCCTTTCTGCACTCTATGTTTAACTTTGATCAACTGTAGCTTCCTATGTATTAAACATTTATATATTTGCTTTTAATATACTGAAAGCTTAACTTCTGCTCCATTAATGTTTTAGATTTTAAAACTTTTTACATATAAAACTTTAGGTCATTGTCTCTTTTTATCTATTTAAAAAAGTACCTCCAAAAAAATACCAACCTTTTACACCTCCCTTCTGTGACTGTATTCACAAGTCTATGGCTCTTGTTGTAAACATTTTTCTCGAGTGTATCGAAATGTGTGTCAAGTTCGCTGCTCGCTTGCACGAGTGTGTGTGAGTGTGTTGCACTCGTACATTATTTAAGTGTACCTCCCAAAGGGTTAAATCATCGTTATTGTTTTTTTCTTGTTGTTGTCTTTATTCATCTTGTTTTCTTTGGAGGATTGCGAAATATTTTTTTATTGCTTTTGTTTCTTGTGTGTTGGTTGGTTTTTTGTTTATTTCTGCTTCTTTGCTGAATTCTACAAAACTTATAAGTTGTTCTTGTTGTTGCAGTATTTGTTTGGTTGCATTATGCACCATCATTATCATCACCAACGTCATCATCTATGAACCATACAATCGTATTGTGTTGCAATGACTTAAAAGTGTGTGTAAATCATGTACGAGTTATATTGTATACGAAAAATACGGCAAGATTAAATAGTGAAAATGACTTAAATTGTTTGATTCAGTTTTTGTTATTTAATTCTTTGTTTTCTGTGTGTGTTTACAACAAAAACGTTACGAAATTAAAAGGAATATTATATTAAATTTATTTTATTGCAGATCAAAAGGTTGGTTTGTTAATGAATCACAGCAATTTATAGGTTTTAAGAGACATATGGTAACAGTTTATAGATATTATAATACCTTATTCAAAAACGATTATTAAATTTAACAAACGTTTATTAAGCTATATATGCAAATCTGTCATAATAAACGTTTGTTAAATTTAATAATCGTTTTGAATAAGGGGGCTAGACTTAAACCAATCTTTAATAAGAAAATTTTATTTTATAAGAAAAATAGCAAAAGCCTTTAGGAATGTAACAATTTTTCCTCTTAATAGCAGAACATATTTTAAACTTGTAATAAAGTAGCTTGAAAAAAAGTACCACAAACTCAACTGAAATGTACCAAATGTCATAAAGTAGTAAAGTACTAATTTTTTATTCTATTTTAAACCTTTTAATAAAGGTACTTTAAAAAAGTACCAAAAACTAAACTAAAAAGTTCCAAGTTCCAGTAAATTAAAAAGAAAATCGGCAGCACTAATAAACTGTACCATTTTAAACACTTCATTAATACATAAAATTAGTAATAAATTTGGTACCTTTTACAAAAAGTGCCACAATGGATAAATACGGTTTTTGAACCAAAATCAACAAAGGAATTTTATCAAAAGAAGTTATTTAATACATTTTTAAAAAAGTACCAAAAATGGTACTTATTTTAAAGGTAACAAATTTGGTACTTTTTTCAAATGGTACCGAATTGGATTTTAACGGAATTTTTAATATTTACTAATAAAAAACTAAAGAAAAAATACCAAAATTGGTAACTACGGTTTTTGAACAGAAATCAACGAATTTCTACCAAATTTGGTAACTTTATCAAAAAGTACCATTACAGTAAAGTACGGATAAATGCACATCGGTTTTCGCTCAACTTTTTGTGCACTTATCCATTCTTTGCATTTATGCTAACCTCGGATAAGTGCACAAATATTGCAATTATGCAAATATTACATAAGTGCACAAATATTGCAATTATACAATTATTGGATAAATGAAAATTTTTTTAGTTACAGAAAAATAAATCAAAGAATTTTTAAAAGAGTTTATATTTGTCCATTTGACCATTGATTTTACTAGGCGCTAATATGGACACCATTCAAAATTTGACAATTGATGCATAAACACAAAGAAGGAGTTAAAATATATATTTTTAAAAAGAAAATAATAGAATAATTCCATACAATTCAGAAAATTAAAAAAAATAAAACTATAATACAGTTGAATACAAATAACAAAACTAATTTCTATCCCATGTTGTATTTGGAGAAGTTTATATTAAAGTTTATGTAACTTGCTGATCGAGATGATCCCGGGAGTTCTTCTGGTTGGAGCATCTTTGCCACTATTTCGTTTCGTTGAATTGGCTAATATCCGGTAAATCGGGATAAGTAAATCTATCTGTCATTCTTTCGTTTTAGAAACGTAATATCGAAATCTTGAAAACCGTGGACGGTGACAATTTTGCCAACATAAAATTCATTTTGCTTCTTGAGTGTAGTAAATTTAACCAAAACCATGTCGTTCTCTTTCAAAATATCTTGGTCAATTAAAGGTGATTCATTGCTGTCATCATTGATTTCATCAAGTCCAGGCACTTCCTCTGATTCCAATATCATGTTATTGGGAACATCGATATCTGAATCCGACGATGAAATTAATATTTTTTTTAACTTGTTTCTTTTGTTTCGTTTCTTTCATTTTCTTCATCTGTCTTCTCAGGCGTGTCGTTTTCGTCTATTTTGAGATTCCTTGGACCGGATTTTAAAAAAGGCCTGACGATTTCTGGAGTAATTTCAGTTGTCGCGGAAAGTATTTGTGCTGGTGGAACATATGCTTGTGATGGATTGTCTCAGGTTGATCGGTAACAAATGCAGCACCAAAATCTTCATCGGTAAAAATGATGCTGTTTGCAGGCCATATCCCAGCCTTTTTAAAGGAAAAAAGTGAAACTTTTATTAAATGTTTTATTAGCAAGTTCGGCCACATTGTAAATAGTAATGGCCTTGCCAGGATTCGTCCTCATCCAGTCAATAAATGCAATCTTTACTGCTGATTTGAATGGTCCATACACGCCGACGTCAATCGGCTGAAGGCGCTGGGAACAATGAGGCGGAAATGTTAGCATAACAATTAATTGCTTCGATCGAAACGTGGCTTACATGATTATTCATGATCAACAGAATTTTCTTCATTATTGAGCAGCCCGAAGTATTTACTATGTGTTGCAAAACTTACAAATAATTCAGCTGTCATCCATCCATTTCTCGAGGATAATCCCAGACTTCCAGCAGGAGCACTATACAAAAAACTGTCTTTAAACTTAATTCGTAGGAAAATTAATACAGGTGGAAGGGTGGTACCAGCAGCACTTTCAATACCACAGAAAGTTGTTATCCCGGTTTCAGCAATGTTAAAGATGGAATTCGGTAAAAAGCGGAAGCGATCTATAACCTTACCATAATTTACGAAAAAAAAAACGTTAACGTGTAAACTTTGATATGCAACGGTAAACGGTAAACTATTAATACATACATTTTTTCCTGTGATCAAGAGTGCAAATACCAACACCTAAAAAATCAGTTTTTATTTTAGTTGTGCATTTATGCATACTATGTTGTACTAAAAATGTCTCTTGAGGCTTAAAATTTTTATGCACTTATGCATTTTTTGCATTAATCCGTGTTGCACTTATCCGTGCATTTTTAAATGATAAAGTATAAAAGAGGCTTATGGCTTCGAAACACGTTGCACTTAAGCGTTTTTTGCATTTATGCGTGTTGCACTTATCCGGTTTTTACTGTATTGATATACCACCTTTTTTTAAAGTAAAATTAATAAATTTGTACAAAAATTGACAAAATTTTGATTTTGTAAAAATTTTCAAAAAAAAAAAAAACAAAATTAGTACATTTTGACAAAGGTACCAAAATGTTGTTTAGTCTTTTTTAATCCAATACTCATTAATAAATAATAAAATAAAATAAATTACTATTTGAATAAAATTTTGTAAAATTTATTGTAATATTTTTGAAAAAAGTACTTTTTAGAAACTTGAAATCTTAGACTAAAATTGTTTAAGTTCACTTTATTTACCTAAAATTATTCTAACATTAAAACTGTTTATTTAAAAATGGCTTTTGTAAATTTTATGACGTTAGAGTTTTGTTAATTGTAACTAAGTATGTGATAAAATTAAAACAATTTTTCTATCGGTTTTATTTGTTTTAAAATTTTTATATTACTTGTACGACCATAAATTTGTTTTTAATAATAGTGATAAAATGTTGAATATTACTTGGCCAAATTTATTACCTACTTGGCTCATAATATTAATATACGAGCACTCTAGTTCAATAATTTTTTCCTCAGTTTCCTTTTCAATAATGCTCAAGTTAGACATCTTAAATAACTTTGTAAAGGACATTTATTGCAGTTTTTTTTTAGTTTGTAGGACTCTTAAGTCTCTTTGCGCTAAACATTTCAAAATTCAATTGTTTGTCGTACTTACTTACAAATCATTTCATTTCACTCATCCGTTTCATGCGCTCATTTATTCCGGCAGCAACGGCAACAATAATCTCGTTAACTTAGTCCTTTTCATCGACAATAACAATAACAAAAGTTGGTTATACAAAAAAAAAAACAAAAGTTTAGGAATTCCTTAACCACCGTCCTCCAAACACACTCGTATTTGTCAATTGTCTTTTTGGCAATTGAATTCATGAAATTCATTCAATAACTGTGTGGAAGGTTTGAAATTTCGTTGTGTTACAATTACTTTTTGTGTGTGTTCGTTTGAGTGTGTAAAAGTTTATTAAGTCGACAAGTTATGTAATTGTTGTTATTGTTACTGTAATTTAACCCAGTATCCTTTAAGTATCCTTAGAGAAAAATAACCTTTTAACTTAAAATTTAATGGTGACCACATAAATTTATGTCGCTGTGAAATGAGCTTGTAGTAATTTATGTTTACTAAATGTTTAATTAAATAAAATGTGTGTAACAAGATTTCTTAAAATGTTTAAGCAGGAAAAGGTAAAGAAAAAAATATGGGATTTAGAGCTTAAGAGAGTAACTATAAAAATGGCCTTTTTTAATCCCTTCTTATTTCTCATAACTTCAGTTTCGGATCTTAAAAGGTACCATTATTTAGCAACAAAAATTAACTTGATTTCCTCCTCTTTTATTTTCTATGAAAGGGGAAATCAGACCGGTAATTATAAAAAGGGCCTTTTTTATACCCTTTTTTAATCCCTTCCAATTTTTCTTAACATCAGTTTTTGATCTTAAAAGGTGCCATTATTTAGTACCAAAATTCACTTGATTTCCTCCTCTATTATTTTTTATGAAAGGGGAAATCAGACCGGTAATTATAAAAAGGTCCTTTTTTAATCCCTTCTTATTTTTCATAACATCAGTTTCGGATCTTAAAAGGTACCATTATTTAGTAACAAAAATTAACTTGATTTCCTCCTCTTTTATTTTCTATGAAAGGGAAAATTAGACCGGTAATTATAAAAAGGGCCTTTTTTATACCTTTTTTTAATCCCTTCCAATTTTGCATAACTTCTGTTTCGGATCTTAAAAGGTGCCATTATTTAGTACCAAAATTCACTTGATTTCCTTCTCTATTTCCCCTTTCTATGAAAGGGAAATAAGAGCGGTAATTATAAAAAACGGCCTTTTTTATACCATTTTTAATCTCTTTCCATTTTTTTAACATCAGTTTTTGATCTTGATATTTTCTTTTCGTTCTATCTTTTGTTTTACATTCAATTTGATTTGTTCCTCTATTTTTTTACCTTTTAGTTACAGTGAAATCGTTCAGTGCTTGTATTAGTTACCATGACTGACAAAACGTAAATTATGTCTTTAACAAATATTTAAACAATATTGTAAATAAACATATAATAATTAAACAATTTATGGCTTTAAATCCAAACTGCAGTTGTTGTAACCTCAAAAACCCACAAAAAAAACACACACAAAAACATGAAACAATAACAAAAATATCAAGTAACCAACAAATCATTAAATTTAGCACCAGGTGTGATAGGAAAATTGTAAAAAAAATTAGAGGGCAAACGAAAATAAAAGCAAGTTAAATCAAAAAAAGTCTACTCAAAAAGCAGCAACATTTTTATTATTTGAGGAGATGGTCCAAAATATGTTTCCAAAAAGGCTTAAAATTCTTGGATATTTGATTATAGAAAAAGTACGTTTTTGAAAAATATTTCAATAAATAAAATAAGTGCTAAAATGTTAACAAAACATTATTATATAACGCTTTTTAGGTTTTTAGCACTTTTTGGCCAAAAGTACCACCTTGGTACTATTTCTAAAAAAAAGTACTTTTAGGTAAATATATTAAAACTATATAAGATCACATTTTCTATAACAAAAAAATACATTTAAAGTATAATTTAGCTTTTCATATAGTATATTTGAAAAATTTCTAAAAAGTACCAAAATATAGTATTTTAATTAAAATCTTATTTTCACCAAAAAAACAAATTTTCAAATTTAAATTAGATGTTTTTGTAAAATTGATTGCTTTTTTAGAAAAAAGTATCAAAAAAAAGTACTTTTTGGAAAAAAGTACCTGTTAATTTGCTTTATTTTTAAAGAGGTTTAAATGTTATTAACTTTATACTAATGCTTGTTTTGTTAACTTAAGTAGACTGTTAGTTCTAAGCCACTTATTTACTGCCGTATTCATAAAAAATAAAGTAGGTTTAAAGTGTGCTTTTAGACAAAAAATCTAATATTAACAAAATTCTTATTTACTTCAATAAAAACAGGTTTTATTATAGGAGTGCAATTTAGCTTTTTTTGGTATTTGGCTCAATTTTAAAAAAGTACCAAAAAAAGAAAATATTTTTTTCCAATTCTGTAACTTTTAGTCTAGACAATTTAGTGTGAGCCTAATGTTAAACTTATAAATCTGTGTGTTTGAGTTTAACTAAACCTAGTGTTGATTTGCCTTGAAGGCATGCAATAGTAACAAAAACAACAAAAAAATTAACAATTTACACATGTTACTTGCTAAATTTAACTACTGTACAACAAAGAACTAAATATAACTAATGAAAATTGTGTTTTTTGTGTGTTTTGTTTTTGTGGTTAAACAAAAAACCGGGCAGGCAGGCAGGCAGCAGCATGCTGTGGAAAAATGAAAATTCAACTACGCAAAGCAAACGTTTTATTTTTATCTTGATTTCTTTGCAAAACTAAAAAAAGTAAAACGAATTTAACACTCATACATATAAAATTTTCATATCTACATAAAAGTGTATTTTAGTAACTTAAATACTTTTCAGATTTTCACATAAATTCTTACATAAGTACATATAAACACATACATATGTATGTACATATATTTGTTTGCTAAAAACTAACCTGCAAAAATCCTAAAAACAATAACAAAAACAACCACCTTAAAATGCTTTTTTACAAGTGGTTTCACAACAATACCGAGTGGCTCTCATGCCCTAGGACGACTTGTGTAAAACCTAGCAAATCTCATGAGGAAAAACGAATATTCAAAATTTTCCACAGTGTGCAGCAATAAAAACAAGTATGAAAAACAATCACAGGTTCTTTTTCTTTTTTTTTTCCTTTTTTTGATATATTTTTATTTTATTTTTATTACTGTTTTGTACGTAATAATTTTAAACAAATTTTCCAAAAGAAAAAAGATTTTTTTTTATGATACAACAACTAAATGGCGCCAAACGTTTCTATTTTATATGGAGCTGTTTTTTTTTGTAAAGCTCATGAAAATGCATTTTATTGCTGCTGTTGTTGGCCCCCGTAACAAAAAATAGAAACTTGCAACTTGTGTGTTTAACAATACAAACAACAACAGCAACACGCTGTAGCTGTAAATAGGATAAAAATTAAAATTTGAATACGCAGCACACAAGGAGAAAAAAAGTACTCAGTGATAAAATGAGATTTTCCTCTTACACTGTGTAAGTTTGAGTGTGTCAGTTTATAATAGTATGAGCAACATTGCATTATATTTGTAAAAAATACATTTTGGGGTAAATATTGTGGAATTTTATAACTCAAAAGGTGTTCAAGGGATCAAAGGGGACTGAATAAATGTTTGTGAAAAGCAGTTGTGAAAAAAGTAGCTAAAAAGTACTTTTTGTAAAAAATACAAAAATCTTATTTTCTGCAATAATAAAAGAATTAGCTACCTAATTTAGCTTTGGACACTTTTTCATTTATATTTGGTGTAATTTTGAAAAAGTACCAAAGAAAGTACTTTTTAAAAAAGCATTAATATTGACTAAAATCTTAGTTTCTTCAATAATAAAATGATTTGCCACTTAACTTAGCCTATTTAGCTAATTCTAGACACTATTTCATTTACATATATTCTGAGCAGTTGTGAAAAAGTACCAAAAAAGTACTCTTTGAAAACATACTAATAATGCGTAAATTCATATTTTCTTTCATAAAAACATATTTCTAAATCTAAATTAGTTTTTTTTTAGAGAGTTGACTACTATTTTTAAAAAAGTACCATTACTTACTTTTCACAATTGCCCCAAATATAAATTTTAAAGAGTCTAACTTATTTAAAAAAGCTAAATTAAGTGAAAAATTATTTTATTACTGAAAAAAACTAAGCTTTTAGTTAATATTAGTAGAACTTTTTACAAAAAGTACTTTTTGGTACTATTGACAAAAATCTTAATTTCATAAAAAGCTTGAGAAGGAAGCCAATTTCCTATAAAAAATGTTACTTGAGAAGCAACTTTTGTAAAAGAAGTGTTGGTTGAAAAGCCATCAACTTTTCTAGAAGAAAAGATGCTTAAAAAGTAAGCAGCAGTTTTATAAAAAAGATGCTGGAAAAGCAAGCAACTTTCTGTAAGAAAAGATGCTTGAAGAATGAAAGAAAGAAATGTTGCTTGAGAAGCAAACAACTTTTCTATAAAAATTGTTACTTGATAAGCAAACAACTTTCCTTGCTTTGATATCTTAATATGTTTTCATTCTCCTTTAAGGGTTAATTCCTTAAATGTTCTTTTTTTTGTTTTGTTTAATGTTAACAATTATTTATAACTTGGGAATAACATATATTTAATTCCACTAGTAAGTTCCCCCTTTTTATGCAGCTACAGCTAGTTAGCAACAACAGCAGAAACTAAACAAAAACAAAACTTTTCTACAAAAAACTGTTGGAAAATTTAGTTGTCAACATTACAACAAACAAGATAAAAACCGAAAAACTAAATTAATTTTAAACAACATAATAATATCATAGATTTGAAAACAAATTTATTTTTGTTATAGATAGTTTCAGCAGCAGGAAAAAGTAAGAAAGAATGTTAACAAGTAAAGGATTGTCTGGAAAAGTTTTTTGTTTTTAAATAAATTCAAGAATTTATTAGCTCTAAATGAGTTAAACTATTAAGGATTTCTTAGATTTGCTTTTAAAGGAAATTAAATGAAATGTTTTTGATGTTTTTGTAAAGGCTATTAAATTATCCTTAAATCCTAAATTTAAGGATATATTAACAGTAAATTTAAACTACTTATGACAACTAATACACTTCCCCTACTAAGATTAACTTAGTAACAGCGTATGTTGCAACATCCTGTCATTATATTTTGATGTTTTTTATGCTGTTTTAAAATAGGAAAAGTCGTCCTTTTTCTATAGATTTTTTTTTTGGGTTCCCTGCTAAAATATGTCAGGCACGTCAGCACGCACGTGATGAGTATTTTGAATAGCATAAAGGCAAGCGTTATGGAAGAACCTTTAGAAAAAAACTGAAAAACAAAAAAAAAAAAAGCAAACAAATTAACATTGTAAAAGGTTGGCAACACATGTAACAAAATGAACCAACCATTCTAAATATCCTAAACAATGATTACATGTATTTATGTTAATGTTGATGATGCGAGAAATCTATAATAGAAATATTCACTCAACCATACATCTATTAAAACAAACCCAGAAACAGAAAGACAGACAAATGAATGGACGGACGGACAGACAGACATAAATACATTTAGATGTTTTTATTATATTTCTAAGTTTGTTTAAACACACACACACAAGAGCCTAGAATATATTAAATTCAACATAATACAAAATAAATAAATTTAGTATTTTACTCTTGCAACTTATTTACCACATGAGAAATTTTATTTTATTACGTTTTTAAATACAATTTTTATGTTTTGGTACATAAAAAGGCATAATTTTTATTAAAATTGTTCCTAAGAAAAGTTGTTGAAATCTAAGCAACTTTTCCTAACGAAAGGATCTAAGACAACTGTTCCTATAGAAAAGTTGCTAGAGTCCAGGCAACTTTTTCATTGAAAATTAAATGGATTCCAGGCAAATTTTTCTCTAGAAAAACAACTTTTTCCATAGAAAAATTGCTGGACACCAGTGAACTTTTCTCATAGAAAGGTTGCTGCTGGAGTCCAGGCAACTTTTTTCATTGAAACGTTGCTGGAGTATAGACAACTTTTTCAATCGAAACGTTGCTGGAGTCCAAGCAACATTTTTCATCGAAAAGTTGCTGGATTCCAGGAAACTTTTTTCATAGAAAATTAACTGGATTCCAGGCAAGTTTTTCTATAGAAAAGAAACTTTTTTCATAGAAAAGTTGATGGAGTCCAGTGAACTTTTTTCTATAAAAAAGTTGCTGAATTCAAGACAATTTTTTTTTATAGAAAAGTTGCTGCAGTCCAGGCAACTTTTTTCATTGAAAAGTTGCTGCAGTCCAGGCAACTTTTTTTTATAGAAAAGTTGCTGGAGTCTAGGCAACTTTTTCAATCGAAACGTTGCTGGATTCAAGGCAAACTTTTCTGTAGAAAAGTTGCTGGATTCAAAGCAATATTTTCTATAGAAAAGAGGCTGAATTCAAGACAATTTTTTTATAGAAAAGTTGATGGAGTCCAGGCCAATTTTTTCATAGAAAAGTTGCTGGAATCCAGGCAACTCTTTTCATAGAAAAGTTGCTGCATTTAAGGCAACTTTTTGTATAGAAAAGTTGCTGAATTCAAGATAATTTTTTTATAGAAAAGTTGTTGTAGTCCAGGCAACTTTTTTCATAGAAAAGTTGATGGTGTCCAGGCCAACTTTTTCATAGAAAAGTTGCTGCATTTATGGCAACTTTTTTTATAGAAAAGTTGCTGAATTCAAGACAATTTTTTTATAGAAAAGTTATTGTAGTCCAGGCAACTTTTTTCACAGAAAAGTTACCGGAGTCCAGGACACATTTTTCAGAGAAAAGTTTTTGGAGTTCAGGCAACATTTTTGATAGAAAAGTAGCTGCATTCAAGGCAATCTTTTCTGTAGAAAAGTTGCTGGATTGAAGGCAATATTTTCTATAGAAAAGTTTACTGGAGTTCAGGCAACTCTTTTCATAGAAAAGTTGGTCAATTCCAAGCAACTTCTTTTTTGTAGAAAACTTGATCATGTCCAAGCAACTTATTCTATAGAAAAGTTGCCCAATTCCAAGCAACTTTTTCTATAAACATTTCTTCTAAAAAATTAGCTTGCTTTCAAGCTCAATATCTTATACAAACCATGCTCGATTTCAAGCAACTCCTATTTCCATATTTAAAATTTCAATCTTTTTTTTTGGTATTTTTTGTTTAAAATTTATTTACTTTCTCTGCTATGAACATGATATTTTGCCTACATTTTTGTGTGTGTTTTTTTTTTTGGACGGTCCCAAAAAATGTTTGACCGAGATTGTATGCAAGCCAGTACATATTTGCTGGCATATGTATTTGTAGGACTTTTGTTTGTTGAGTTGTATTTAGTTGCTTATGTTATTGTTGCTGTTGCTTTTTAACAACCAACATTTTTGCAGAGCATTGTTTTAATATATTTCTGTTCATGTCCTTTTTTTTAGGATCAACCTTGTCCACTGATGACAATTGTATAAAAAGAACATGAAAATGTAGTATGTAGTTTATTTCATTTTTTGTCAATTCAATGTCATGTGACAAATAAAATACATAAAAATTATAAAACTACACACATGCTCAAATACTATATACATACATACATATGTATGTGCACAAACAAATAATACTGAATAATGTATATTTAAATAAAGTTCTTTTTTTTTTGTTGGTTTGGTTAGGTTTAAATTTAATTCGATTTTAATGTTCTTTATTTGAGTGTTTAAATATTTTTACACACACACTGACTCACTCACTTTCAAATTATAATTTTGTTTATATATAAATCTTTGTATGTACATACTTTTATACACAACTAAAATGATTTTTAAATAATTTAAAACCGAAATTGTTAAATACGATTAAAATATATTTAAAGTTTTGTTTACATAAACGAGGTTTAAATGAAACAGTTTGGTTAAATATTAGCAAAAGAAATAGAGCAAAAAGTAAAGCATATTTAATGGCTTGAAAACAAGGAAATTTTCCTGGTTATTATTGAAGTTTTATAAATGCTGTATTATGAATACAGGTTACACCTTAACCGGGAAAAAGCAAAAAACATGTAGAGGCTGATTAAATGGGCAACATTAGTTGAATGTTTCAAATTCTTAGATGTTACTCCATTCTTGATTACTACTCAGCGGTTGAAAATTTGACACAACTGCAACATAGAAAAATAACAGAACAAAGTTTGGAACGAACGAGTTTTGCAACAAATTTTCAAAACAAACGAAATGTAAAAGAAATGCCAATTTAAGAAATTGCTGTGAATTGTAATATTTATTTTGGCAAACGACCCAGTTGGAAAAGTTCAGTAATTAAGATCTCAATAAATATTGGTTGAACACCCACTTAAAGTATACCACTAGACTCAGAATAACTTTCTGAGTCGTTTTAACGATGTCCGTCCGTCCGTCTGGCTAGCTGGGTGTTCATATAAAACTTGTGCGCAGAGTACAGGTCGCAATTTTGAAGATATTTCGATAAAAATTGGTACATGATGATTGGGGTTGAGACTGGTGGCAATTGGTGCATTATTTCATCTAGCCCCCCATATAAACCAAATTACAAGATAATATCAGAAGCTTCTATTGAAATAAAAAATTATTGAAATCTGGAAATAATAATTTTTTTAAATTTCCCTAAAACTTAAAAACTTTTTAATACAAATTTTTTTTTTTTTTTTTTGTGAAATTTCGAGTTTTCTTAAAAATTATTCTTAGTAATAAAGCGTTATTTATTTTGCTTTATATAAAAGATCATAGCACCAGGTTTTAAAAGTATTAAAAAAGAATAAATTTTTTAATATATATTTTTTAAAATTCTCTCAAACTTTGCAACTTTTAAATTAAAAATTATTTTTTTATAGAATAATTGTAGTTGAACTGTTAATATTCAATTTTTGATATTTCTTTAGTTAGGCTTGAGTTCATTAAATTTAATTTCATTAAATTATTTTTACTGAAGTAGGAATTGTTTTACAACTTGAAATATTTTTTTTTTTTTAATTTTGATAATTTTTTTGACTGGGATTCGAACCTGGGTTGTTGGTTGAATTTACATATGTTTCGAGAAACACCACTTTCTCTCATCAGAATTCTTTTTGCGTTCTGACCCCTTGCACCACTACGGTGCTTGCTAGTCAACAGACAAACATCAATCCTTTAACCAGTGACTGGTGGTTCGAAGTTTTTTATGTAATTATCATTTTATGTTTTTCCTTTTCTTCAGTTTTCAGAATCCCAGTCAAGAAAAATTATCAAAATTAAAATTTTTTCAAGTTGTAAAACAATTCCTACTTCAGTAAAAATAATTTAATGAAAATTAAATTTAATGAACTCAAGTCTAACTAAAGAAATATCAAATATTAAATTATTATTTTTTTTTTTTTGAGAAATTCGGAATTTTTCAATTTTTAAATTAAAAAAAAAATATTATTTATTTGGCATACTAGAAAGTTTTAAAATTCATTTAAATTGTTCAATATATATTTTTTTAAATTTTTCTCAAACTTTGATAATTTTTAATACAAATCTTTTTTTGTTGAAATTTAAAATTTTGATTGACTGAAAAAACCCATATTTATTTTACTTTATCTGAAAGATAATATTAATAGCTTTTACAAAAATTAAAAATTATTAAAATCTTTAAATATAAATGCATTTTTTTAAATTTCTCTCGAAATTATGTTAATTTTTGAAATAAATTATTCTTTTGTTGAGATTTTGAGTTATCTCAAAAATTAACATTGACTTAAAAAACCGTTATTTATTTATCGTTATCTAAAAGACAATATTACCAGCTTTTAAAATAATTACAAATTATAAAAATCTGTTTTTAAATTTTTAAAATTTTCTAAAACTTTGCAACTACAATACAAATTATTATTTTTTGTAAAATTTCGAGTTATCTCAAAAATTATGTTTTTTTTTTATAAAACTTATTTAAAAGTCAATAAGATAAGCTTTTTTAAAATATTAAAAATTATGCTATTCACTTATGCCCGTATTCATAAAACTTACAACAGGTTTATAAGAGGTTTATAAAGCAAATTTCCATACAAAATTTGTTTTATAAACCTGTTATAAACCTGTTGTAAGTTTTTATGAATAAGGGGATTAATATATATTTCATTCATTTAACCCTTTAAATACACTTGTGTAGTTTTATGGCCGAGTCTACAAAAGGACGTAATGTAACAATCAGCAGAATTGAATTGAACTGGGTGATGATGAAAATATAAAAAGTGGGAAGCTCTCAAGAAGTCTACAAAAAGAAAAAATATTTTCCAAACCTAAAAGGTGCCCGTGTACCTTGCCAGTGCTATAAGGGTTAAATTTCTTTTCAACTTTAGTAAATTTTGTTACAAAATATGTTTTTAAGGGAATTTTTAGTAATTTTCAAAAAAATCACTTTAAGTTTAAAAATTTAAAAATTTTCTTTTAGCTAATACCTTAAGCTTTCAAAAGTTGTAAAGATCTTAATATATATAAATATTTTTTTTTTTGTTTAATTCACTTAAACCACCTCGATAATTTTCAATTTTCTAATCAACCTCTTACAATTTGCACTTGACTACTTTGCAATCAATATGAGTAGTTATTTGTATTTGTGTATTTAAAATTTGCTTATGTATTAGTTTTTATAAATACAAATACAAGTATTTGTGAATATATATAAAGGACTTTCAATACTTTGTATGCTGCATTAAAGGCACATATTCAAACCAACAAATACCCATATAAACACAGACAAACATTTGAAGTAGACATTTAACTACTTATACTTCGTTATTTGAAATACTATTCATACATTTTATACAGCAGAAAAAAGGTCTATCAATTCAAATGAAATGTATATTTCTTTTTTCAATAAGAGAATAAAAAAATACAGTGGAACCTGGAAACAAAAACTCATTTCTTAATTTCTAGAGTTAAGCTAAACTTAAACAGAGTGATTTATATTTGTTTTTAAATGCTTTTAATAATATGTATATTTCAATATTATTAAAGGTTTATTTTTATAGATGTGCTACTGTAATTTCCGTTGCCATCAAATCATCTTCTTAAATGTGCCAGCTTATGTGCTTGTGAATGTGTGCTTAAATGCAATACAAAACAAAATAAATGGAGCAGAAGTAAAACTGCAATATGTTCTTTTTGTTAAACTAACTTCTCAATTGCTCTTCACTGCTCTTTCTCGCTCTCTGTCTCTGTCCCTTTCTCTCCTTATTTTAGTTCTAAACTGAAAAGCTCTGTTTAGTTAAACACAACTATTTATACGAGTGTTTTGATATTTGTTTTGCAACTTATATTATTGCCATAACCTTAGAATCCTTGCACAACAAACTAAAAAAGATTTCAAATATGTGTATTTAATTTTTAAACATGTTTCTTTTTTTCAGCAACTCTATTTATTAGAATTTAGCTAATTATCTAATCTCTCTTTTCATGCCTTTCTTAAGCTTTGTATAGACGCTTGTCAGATCTTACAACGTTGTCCGAAAAATGTTCAGAAAATGTCTAACAACCGTATGAATTCAAAATGTTTGTCTTCCAGCGTTGTAAGAAAAAGCATTGACAATTTTTGCAAACAATTTTTCAATGTCAGTACATTGCTAGCACATTGCTAGATCTGACAACATTGTATGATCTGACAACCATCTATACATAGCTTTACTGTAACAGTTTTTGAAATGAAATATTTAATAAAGTAGGAATTGTTTTACAACTTGAAAAAATTTTAATTTTGATAATTTTTCTTGACTGGGATTCTAAAAACTGAAGAAAAGGAAAAACATAAAATGATAATTACATAAAAAACTTCGAACCACCAGTCACTGGTTAAAGGATTGATGTTTGTCTGTTGACTAGCAGGCACCGTAGTGGTGCAAGGGGTCTGAATAAATTAATATTAGACTTTTAAAGATTAGATTTACATTATAAAGTTCTCATTTTGAGATAATTTTCAAGTTGTTATTTAGATTAGCACAACTTTAGTAGTTGATAAAAATGGTAAAAAAAAATTGTTATCTATTGAAATACAAGGGGGTATAAAAAAAGTATAAATTTTTAAATTTATTTTTATACAAAACTCATTAAAAAAAACTTATTGATTGGCATATTAAAGACGCGTGCAATAAATAAACTACAGTGGTGGACTTATAATTAGAAACGACTTTTCAATATGAACAGATTTTTACAAATTTTCAATATTTTTAAAAGTTTATGTTTTTAACTATTAAATAAAGCAAAATTATTAGCGTTTTTTTTTCAAAACTAAGGATACGATCACATATAACAAATATTTGCCAAAAAAGACGTAACCACTAAATAAAATATTTTTGAACTTATTTATTTATTTAAAAAAACTTGGTTAATTTAGGACAAGACACAACAAATATTTAGTTTTATTTTATTTGATGCTGTTTGATTTTGCAAAACTCTTGTAACAGCAAACAACGCCAAACAAATATGTGCTTAAACAAGTGGTTACGCTTTTTTAAGTAAATATTTGCCGCCAAGTGTGACCGTACCTTAAGATAATTTTTTTGAACAAACAAAATTTCATTAAAAAAAAATAATTTTTAGCAAAACGTTTTTAATTTTAATAGAAATTAAAAATAATATATATTAACAGATTATTATTTCTTTAACCTTTCTTTTTTTAATAAAATAAAAAAGTTTCTTCGAGCTCGAGGCCAATTATTTTAAGAGATTTGAAAAGTTTTTTTTTTAAATTTTAAAAGCTTATGTTTTTAACTATTAAAGAAAAATAATAAAAGATTTTTTTAATTCTTACATAATTGTAAACAAACAATATTTTTTTAGCGAAAATTAACAGAGTTAAAAAAATAAAATATAAAATAAAAAAACAAAAATAAAAAATTTAAAAATTTTAATATTTTGAGAAGCTTATGCCCATAACAATTAGATAAAGCTAAATAAATAAATCTAAAACAATTTTTGAGAAATTTAAAAATTTCACTGAAAAAATATTTTATTTGCAAAACTAATAAAGTAACTTTAAAATACATATTAAAGGATTTAAAATTTTTTTCAATAATTTTAAAAATAAATATGTAACAGTTTTTAAATCTAACTTAATTTTTCAAAAAAAATCAAAATTTCTCAAAAGTAAAAATTATTTTTATAAAAAATTCGCAAAGTTTAACAGAAATACATATGTATGTATATTTAGAAATTTCAATAATGTTTTAATTAATTTTGAAAAACTTGTTGTTTGTAACTATTAGAAAAATAAAAATAAATGTTTTTTTTTTAGTCTAAAACAAATAATTTATATGAAAACAAAATTTGGGAGAAATTTAAAAACTATATTTATTAAATTTCTTTTAAGGGATTCGAAATATTTAACATTTTTTGAACAGCTTATAATATTGTCTTTTAAATAATGAAGAATAAATAACGGTTTTTTATACTAAAGATTATTTTTGAGAAAATTTAAAAATTCACTTAATAAGTTCAAAGCTTAAGAGCAATTTAACAAAAGATTTAATTAAGTTTAATATACAGTGGTGGCCATTTAATTAGAAACGATGCTTTGATATAATAAGATCGCTGTGTAGCTTCTTTAAGGACCAGCACTGTAAATTGGTTTTACCGTTATTCAATGAGTTGTGAATTAAATTAAAAAATATTATTTTCGCAATTGTGTTTTGCTGAACACGTAATTAGAAACGCCCATTTTTTTAACTTTTAAACTTAATTTTTTAAATAATAGATTAACTTGTAATAATTTTGATACTATTTAGTTTTGAAAATGGGCAAAAACAAGTCATGTACTCCAGAAATAAGACGGTTAATTGTGCAGTGTTACCAAAACGAAAAACTTTCACAAAAGAATGGTATTTGGTGCACTAAATCTTTAAAATGTAACAAATATAAATATATTTTTTTAAAATTTCCTTTAATATTTTTTCTAAAATTTTTTATTCGAAGGTTTACTTCTAGTTAAACATAAAACTTTATTTTTGTATACCTCTGTTATATGTTCTACATAGTTTTCCGTTGGAAAACATAAATGTAAAATCATATAGAAATATACAAAGAGTCACTAGCAAAATGTAATGCATTTTCTGGCCTGCTAAAGCCTTCGTCAGCATTCTTTGTGTCTAATATTTTTTATTTTCAAATTCCTTATGTTTAACTTTTTTTATTACTGAATGAGAATTATTCCTCTTGCGAGTATTAATTGTAAAAATTTTTTTTTAAATTTTTTATTCGAAGGTTAAAGGCATTACATTTTGCTAATGTCTCTTTGTATATTTCTATATGATTTTACATTTATGTTTTCCAACGGAAAACTATGTAGAACATATAACAGAGCTATACAAAAATAAAGTTTTATGTTTAACTAGAAGTAAACCTTCGAATAAAAAATTTTAGAAAAAATTTCTACAATTAATACTCGCAAGAGGAATAATTCTCATTCAATTTCCTTTAAAATTTTAAAAATTGGCTGGCTGTCCATGTAAAGCTTGTGCGCAGAGTACAGGTCGCAATTTTGAAGATATTTCGATAAAATTTGATACGTGATATTTTTTCGGCCCCAGGACGGATGAGATTAAAACTGGTGAAAATCAGTCCATTATTTCACCTGGCCCCCATACAAATGTCCTCCCGAAATAGGGGTTTAACGATTATAAATTATGCAAGTATACAAACAAATTTCATTACAAATAAATTGTAAATAAAGCCAAATCACATCTACGAATTTTGTGCAGATCGGTCCATAATTACTCGTCGCTCCCATAGGAGGCCAACTTCCGGAAATCACTTTAAAGAGCATAACGCTCTCAAAAATGTTGGTATCCAAATAATATTGAACGAAAATAGATTTCATATGGCTAAAAATAATTTTATTATTATCGGTCCATAATTAGTCGAAACTCCCGTATAAGACCCTCTCCGTAATTCACTTTATGCTGCATAAATTGTTTAAAAGATGATCGGTTCATAATATCTCCCATATAACGCCCATTTCTGAAAAATGTTTTATACATATACTGGTTGTAGGGTATTATATGGTAGGGTTTGACCGACTATACTTTCTTACTTGTTTTTCAAACAAATTTTTTTTTTCTTTTTTTTTAAATTTGCTTTTTTCAAATTTTGTGTAAAACTTAGAAATTCATTATTTATTTGTTACCTTTTTAATCTTAATTTTATAATTATATAAATTTCCATACAAAATTTGTTTTATAAACCTCTGTTGTAAGTTTTATGTATAAGGGCATAAGTGTTTAAACAAATTTGTTAATATATATTTATTTCCTTTCATTAAGTTTTTTTTTTTTTTTTTTTTTTGAGTTTCCTTGATTTTATATGAATTAATTTAAAAACATAACAAGTGCCTACTTGCTTTATTAATAACGCAAAGCTGTGAGTATGTTTTCTATATGTTTTTATAAACATTTCTTTTTGAATTGTATTGAAAGAAAAACCTTTCTCTCATACAATTTACTGCTTTACTAGCAAAACTCTTTCCTATTTACACATGCCAAAGTTTTATATATTTTTTTTTACATCTTTTTCTTTTCCTAACTTAACCCTTTATTATGCAATGATGTTGCATGCATGCGGTTGTGACAAATGACTGCAGATTATTATACATTTTCAATTTTCTTCTTTTAACAAATCACTTTCAGTGTATTTTTTGTTTTGTATTATGGCTTTGCTACAACCATAAATAAATCATGTCATTTTTTCTTCAAATTTATATTCTATCCAATACAGAAAATATAATTTACATATAAACATTGCACAAGAGTATCAATGACAAATGATATGGAAAAAAAGAACACATTGCTTTCCAACATTCATACATACTCGTATATTCGAGAAAAAGAAAATAACAAGGTCTTTATAATCTGTATCTAAAACCAAGTAAATTGATAAACCTATAACCAAAATATTTGTCATATTTCTAACATTTTTATGTTGTTGGTTTTTTCCTTCTTCTTCTCGGTAAGTTATCTCCACAGACTATTTTTATTCAATTTTAGATAAAGAGCTCGTTTAAAATAATACATATGAATGTAGGCAACAAATAACAGCGAGTAGATTGTGACATTGACACTGACACCAGTTAGGCAGCAACCTTAGCTTTGCAAAACAGCCAGGAAAATCAACCCCAAATAATCTACTTTCATTCTAAAACACATACATACATATGTATGTACATACTCGTACACACCTGTGAGCCCAATACAGTGGTCGTCTCATCTCATCTCATTTCATCTATATATAGTATAATTTTTGATATTAAATAGGAAGGTTACCTTTAGGCGTTTTAGTACCAGCAACAACAAAGAAAGAAAAAAAAAACTCATCTTTATACATATTTAAGCATGTAAGCAAATTTTTCTAAAAACCCATCTAAATATGACAGCTATTCTAAACTCATATGGGTACATAACTAAACAAAGCTACAAACAATAAACACAAATACTTTTGCAAATATTTATTCACCTTTAACCTACATATTAGCGGTTGTGTGAAAAATTCTCTCACACACACTTTAACACTCAGCTCAGCCACTACAGCCCATCAAACCAAATATTGGCGAATAAATCTCTATAATTTTTGACATTTTTACACTATACATTATTTATAAAACTTGTCAAAGGTTTATAACAGGCTTATAAAGTAAATTTTGTATAGATATTTGCTTTATAAGCCATTTATAAACCCTTGATAAGTTTTTATGAATTAGACTGTAATTCTTTATAGTTGGTAAAATAAATTCTAGACAACTTTTAAAATGTTGAATCTTTATAATTTTAAACACAAGTTGACGAATATTCGATTATGAAGGTTTTGCTGCTCTTTGGTCTCACTCGATCATTTGTTCAAGTTATCCAAAAGATAAAAAGAAAATTTATTTTTAAACTTGATTGATGCTGCTGTGGAATAGTTAACAAATCTCGAATGATATTGAAAATGATTCGGTATTACGTTCTTGAATATTCGAGAATTTAGATTTTTAATCGCGAAAAATTCTCGAACACAAATGTTCGCGATAATAATGCATAATTCTTGATGTTGTTTTCGTAAGTTAAACACGAAAAATTTGCAAAGAACTTTGCAAATTTTGAATCTTTGTAATAGTAAACACACATTAATGGAAGTTTAAGAATGAAGATTTTGTTGACACTCGAACATTTATTCGCGAATAATTCTTGAACTTTTTTAAAATTTTCAATCTTTGTAATAGTAAATACACATTAATGAATATTTCTAATGAATATTGCTAATTATTATTTATATATTTATAAAAAAAAAGCGTTCTTATAAATATCCACGATGATATTTATAATTATCGAAGACTTTGGTCAGTTGGGTTATGCTGATGACAACAGCATAATAAATAAAAGTATGTATGAATATGTGAATGTGTGAGTTATTTAGTTTTCCGGTGTTTTAGCAAAAAATAAAATATTGTAAACAACAACTACACAACACATCTAAATATAGTATAACAATTACGAATAAGTGTCTCCAAGCTACAGCTGGGGTTAATTCAAACAATATTCAATGATTAAGAAAAAGTTTAAAACTAACTTCGGTATTACTATTTAATTTTGAATAGGAATTTTTTGACCAAATTTTCCATGATCATTTTCATTAATGTCAGGTCAGGTAGATACCTGCAATGATTTAAAAACTATAGAGGAAATAATTTATTTAAAAACATAGACCTAGTTGCATAGTTGCAGTTTCTTAGTCCTGTTTCATACTCTTCAGTTTTAGCTGACCAGTTTTTGTACAATTCTATTTTGAATAATTTTGAAAGGTTTTGGACCAGTTTTTGTACAATTCTATTTTGAATAATTTTGAAAGGTTTTGGTCAGTTTGGTTCACAAACGTCAATTAAATTTTCGTACTTTATCATCCAAATCAACATGCATGAAAGAAAAAACAAAAGTAAATAATAAAAAAAGGAATTAGACCGCCAAGTTTGTACCCCATTTATTCTCTCTTCCCTTTTTATACAAAAATACTTGCCTTGACTAGTCAGAATTGAAGAGTGAGAACGCGGACTTACAGAAATTGAGACGGTCTTCGAAAATAGTCGAAATTTCTCAATTGCAAAATCCTTTAAAGACAGTTGGATTTTCCTGTTGAAATTTTTAAAGGCTGTATTTGCAAACAATTACCCCCTGGCCCACGATGTCGAACGATAACGTTCGCTTAGATAAGACTTAAGACACAAACTTGATTGTGGAATAAACAAACTTGATTGAGTAAAAAATAGATACGATAAAAAGTTTGTGCCTTAAGTCTTATCTAAGCGAACGTTATCGTTCGACATCGTGGGCCAGGGGGTTAAATTTTCTTAAACAAATATATTCAGTCTTTAGAAACAATTTAATTTTCTTATTGGAAAGGCTGCTATTTAAAGCTGTTTAAATTTTTTGTTAGGAATTGTTTAAAACAAATTAAATTTTCTGATGGAAATTGTGTCTATTTTAAAAGACAATTGCGTTTTCTTAAACAATTAGAAGCAGTCTTCAAAAATCTTATTTAAAAAAATTCGGTCTGTCTTTAAAGCAACAGGATATTCTGTTTAAAATTAAGGCTGTTTTAAAAGCATTTAAAATGTTTGTATAAAAATTGTAGCTATTTTAAAAGACAGTTGGATTTTCTTAGATAAATTGAGGCAAACTTCTAGAGTATTCGGAATTTCCTAACGGTCTTCGAAAAAAATTAAATTTTCTCATTAAAATTGCAGCTATCTTTTGTGCTTGTCTTTTCAGAAAATTCGATTTGCTGTAATACAATTATATAACCACTTTTGTCAGCCACTGTATTTAACTGATGTTTTGATATTATTTATAACATCAGCAGTGTGTTATGCCGGAAGCTTAAATTTACCCATACATAAACATATTTTTGCACATGAATTCATGTTTAAACTAACACGCATGCAAGTAGCACTATTTCATTGTCACACAACGAAACTGTTTCTCTCGTTGGCACAAAAACACGCAACCTACCAACCACCCACCCACCGACACGCATGAAACATTGACTGATAGACTGTAACAATCGTGACTGCAGACATTTCTTGTTTTGTTGTTGTTTTTGGTTTGTTTGCAATAACACTGCTTCAGTGTGGGTGGCTGGCTGGTTGGGCGTCAGTGTAAATGAGAGTAAATTTTACTGTTTTCGTTGCAAGTTGTTTAATAACGGTATTCAAATCTTAAATCAGTTGAATGTAAGAAAGAATAGAAGAAAAAATTCGTTGTTGCTTGTTATTGTTTATTTGTTAGTTTTTGTTTTTTTTTTTTTGTTAAAGTCAAGTAAACAATAAATGCTTAAGAAACAAATAGGCAAAATAAACTGAATAAGAAATTCTATGTCAATTGCATGTAAATGATGCTTAAGTTTGTTTACAGCAACAAGAAGTACTGCAATGGCAACAAATGCAATTGCTGCAACAACACATTAGTATAACGCATGCAGTTGCAAGTTTAGTGGTTGTTAAGTAGTTGTACCTTCAACTCTTAAGTGGTGGAGGAGTAGGGAGTGCAGGAAAAAGAGTGAGAGTGTGAGAGTGTTTAAACACGCATAAATAAACACGAAATAGTTATTTTATTTTTTGTAAGGGAATTTTTTTCTGCATTTTTATTCATTAAAAATATGTATGAAGATTTTGTAGGAATATTTTTATTTTCATTTTAATGAATACAATTTTAAGGTTGGTAACAAATGTAATTTAAAGTAAATAATGTTTGCAGTGTAGAATAAAGTAATGAACATTATTTGTGCATAATAAATTTACGAACATCAGAAGAAATGCACGAAATTATGTTTGAAAATCCCTAAGAAATTTTTAATGTACTTTTTAAATTTATTTAAAATAAAGTGAAAAATTTAATTTTTGTTGAAATTTTTCAATTTCGATAAATTCGAAATTGCAATCAAATTTTCGAACATGATTAAAAATGATTAAAAGTTATTTAAAATGAAGTGAACATTTTAATTTTGCGAAAATTTTTTAATATCGAAAAATTTTAAATTATGTTCGAATTTATAAACATCACTAAAAAATTTAGATATTTCAATGTAGTTATAAATACATTTATAATAAAATTAAAACTTTAATTTTTGGTCAAATTTTTAAATTTGGAAAACATCAAAATGAATTTCGAATTTTCGAACATGACTAAAAATGTGCGAAATTTAAATGCAATTATGTATAATTTTTGCTTCAATTTTTTAATTTCGAAAAATTGGAAATCATGTTCGAATTTTCGAACTCACTAAAAATGTTAGAAATTTAAATTTATTTATAAATATATGTATATAAAATAAAGTGAAACAATTGTGAATTGGCAAGATTTTGGAGTTTCGAAAAATTAAAAATTAAGTTCGAATTTTTGGACGTCATTAAAAAATTTCGCAATTTAAATATACATATGTAGGTATGTATAAATTTATATAAAATTAAATTAAATTTTAATTTTTGCCCAAATATTTGATTTGCGAAAAATTCCAATTTTCAAACATCACTAAAAATGTTCTAAATATAAAAGCAGTTATAAACATATTTAAAATATTTTTTAAAAAAATTTTTTATTATTCAAAGATTTACTTCTAGTTAAATATAAAATGTATTTGAAATTTATTTTTGTATACCTCTGTTATATGTTTTACATTATTATTGTAAAAACTTTTTAAAAAAAATTTTTTATTATTCGAAGATTTACTTCTAGTTATATTAATTTTATATTTAACTAAAACTAAATTTTCGAATAATAAGAAATTTTTTTAAAAAGTGTTTACAATAATAATGTAAAACATATAACAGAGGTATACAAAAATAAATTTCAAATACATTTTATATTTAACTAGAAGTAAATCTTCGAATAATAAAATTTTTTTTTAAAAAGTTTTTACAATAATAATGTAAAACATATAACAGAGGTATACAAAAATAAATTTCAAATACATTTTATATTTAACTAGAAGTAAATCTTCGAATAATAAAAAAATTTTTTAAAAAGTTTTTACATAATACTCGCAAGAGGAAAAATTCTCATTTACATATTTAAAATAAAAAGAAAAATTAAATTTTTGCTAAAGTTTTTAAATTTCGAAAAAATCAAAATCAAGTTCGAATTTTCGAACATCATTAAAAATTTTCGAAATTTAAAAACACCTATAATTTTACTTAAAATAAAGTAAAAATTCTAATTTTACTAAAATTTTTGAATTTCGAAAAATTTTAAATCTAATTCATGATTTAAAAAAAAAATTTTTAAAATCTAAACTAAGTATAATTTTATTTAAAATAAATTAACAAATTAAATTTTTTATCAATTTTTTTTTTTAATTTCGAAAAATTTTGAATTATGTATGTTCGAATTTTCCAACATGTCAAAATATCTTCGAAATTTAAATACAACTACAAACCTATTTTTTTTTTTTTAATTTTTGGAATTTCGTAGAGTTTTGATTTCGGTTCGAATTTTCAAACATGACTTAAAAAATTTTCGAAATTTAAAAACGCTTAATAATTTGCTTAAAATAAAGTAAAAAACTTAGATTTTACTAAATTTAAATTAAACATACATAAGTATAATTTTGTTTAAAATAAAGTGAAAAAAGTAATTTTTTCTCAAATTTTTTAATTTTGAAAAATTCAAATTTTCAAACATGACAAAAAATGTTTGAATTTTAAATACACTTAAAAATTTACTTAAAATAAAGTAAAAATGTAATTTTAGTTAAATTTTAGTAATTTCGAAAAATTTCGAATCATATTTGAACTTTCAAATATGTTTAAAAAATGTTCAAAACTTAAATACACTTATAAATTTACAGAAAATAATGCAAAAATTGCATTTCTGTAAAATTTATTAGATTTTTCTTCTTAATTTGCTAAACAATATCTAGTTAATATTTTTATTTATTATTGTCATTACAATTCCTTAAATAAATACATATTTTAGCTTATTAAAAATTTTATTAGCAAATGCAAATGTTTTAACAATTATTAATAATAAGCTTGTGCTGCTGACAAAGCAAAATACACCAACCACAGTTTTCAGTCTCTTACAAAATTAACAAGCTTTTTTTTTATAAACATATTTTCATCCTCCCCTTACAAAGAGAATTGCATTAATTTCATATTTGAAAGCTGAATTGCTGACTCCACAAAAACAGCTTCCCCCAAAGAAAAACCCTTAAAAATCAAGCACATAATATCAAAATAAATGAAAAGATGTAAAAATTAATACGTACAATATAAAAAAATAAAATAGCATTATGAAACCCACCAACTAATAGAGATTAATTTTTTGAAATGAAAACGAATATGTATGTATAGTTATGCAAAAGAAATAATAAACATTTGATGTAGGAAAGCAAGCAGCAACATTTATTTTTCGGTGTCAGACTCCCTGAGGCCACAACAAGACACGTTAGCGTATGAGTGATACTTTGTTTATTAGCCAACACTCATACGCAGCGGTGCTTTGCAGCTTAAAAAATAATAATAATTTGTATTGAGTGTTTTTTTTTTTTATTTAAACGTTTCAAAAACAAATTTATTTGAAATGTTTTGTAGAGATAGAGAAATTGAAAAGTTGTGCAAGGAAAAACAAATGAGAATGGGACTGCCAGAATACCCTACAGTGGGAGTTTTTAGAGAAAGGATGAGATAAATTTTTAATACAAGTTGTTGCAAAGCAAATGTAATTAAATTTCAATCTTTTGGTTAACTTTAAAGTAAACTAAAGGATATCAAAGAAAAAATGTCGGTTTTATTTATAAGGCTTGTTTTTCTAGTACATCGAAAGTAAGCTTTTTTAATGAAAATTAATCTTTCGAAAAAACTAGCAAAGTTTGAGCAAAGTTTAAATAAATATTATTGTAGTTTTTCATATGAAAAGAAAATAATTTCATGATTTTAATTTTCTTTTTTTAATTTTTTGGGAAAATTGAATTTTTTTTTAAAAATTTCAAAAATTTATATATTACGGATTGGAATAAATTTTTGAAGCATTTGTTATACTATAATGTTAATTAAGGGATTCAAAACAAACAATGCCGGTTTTGCTGCCAAATCATATTTTTGTAGAACTTAGAAAATAAGACTTTTTAATGAAAATTATATTTTTGGAAAAAAGTTTGAGTTGTATGGTGGCCATATATTTATAAGGTAAAGCGTTAAATTTTTCAGTTGGTACATATCCAACAAAATATTAAAGAATTAGTCCGTTTTGTTAAACCTCACTAAGGTTTTTTGCATATATTTTTTTAGTTTCTAATTATGTAACCAATTTGATATTGCGTTTTTTCTTTTTGGTGTTTAAGTTAATTTTCCTTAAAATAGTATTGATGCTTAATAATAATTTGTTACATTACTATTTCTAGTTATTAGTTTTAATATGTTGAACTAAATCTTTGCAATATGTACATATAACAAATATATATGCGAAAAGTTGTTTCTAATTATAAGGCCACCACTGTATTTACTTTAAGGGATTTAATTAAATTTTATTATTTCAAAAGTCAGGGTCTTTCATATAAAAATAAATAATAAATTAAGTAATTTGAAGTTGTTTTTTTTTGTTAATTTTTAATTTTTTAATTAAAATTTCCTTTAATTTCGAAAACTTCAAAAATTAACAAAGTTTTTGAGCTTTTTAAAAAAGTATATATTAAAGATTCGGATAACCTTTTAAAGCAATGGAAACTAAAATATTAAAACAAAATTAAAAATTCAAGTTTTTCTTTTAAAATTTGTTTTTAAAGGACTTAAAAAGTAAGACCTTTAAGCATGGTACTCTGTTCAAATTTGCGAAATTTGTTAAGCAACATCAATTATTTCGTTTGAAAATTTTGACAATTAGCAAGTGGTGACAATGCCGCGATTTAGAAGAAAATTGTCATTTTTATTGCCCTTAGGTATGCAACATATTTTGTTTTATATAAACAAAAATCATATGTTTTTATTTTATGTGTTAAAGAAATGGATACAAAAATTATATTATTATCCATGATGCTTTTATGGCGTTGCGATTGCAATGTAATTTATTTTGTTTTATTCCTTATATTTTTTCTTTTTCGTACTGCCGATATGATTGGATAAAACGCTTCTCAGTTTCACTAAATTTATTTTTGTCTTTATTATTTTTTGTTTTATTAGTACTATTTTCAATTTGAATAATTTTTGTGCGAAATTATTAAATTAAAAACACAATAACAAGTAAAATCTAAACAGCTGTTGTTTTTAATTTCGTGCGAAATAAGTGCCGCTTACATTATTTCGCAGTTGAAAAAAATGTTGCCATATACATTTTTTGGTTGAAAAAACATGCTGCCAGAAACATTTCGTAACTTTTCACAATAAGAACAGAGTACAACTTCAGCAGCATTAGTTCGCATTTATTTCGCATAAATTTTTTTTATATGGGCTTTTGATAGTATTTCGCACGAAATGACGAACAGAATACCATGCTTTAGTTGAAAATGTTAAAGAAAAGTACTATTTGAAAATCCTACATTAAGCTATTGAATTAAATTTATATTAATAGCTTATATTACAAACTATATTAACAAGATATTTTTTTACTAAAAACTTAATCCTTTTATTTAACAATTACTACTCGAAAGTCTTACTTACACCCTTTCAAATACTTTCAAAATTTATAGACAACTTTAAACACATTTATTTCTTTTTTTTATCAGGCATTCAACTGGTAAACAAGCATTTTACTTGTCAATTCAATACCAATTTCATTTGTAAAATGTCACAGCATGATGCAAAAAAAATATAAAATTTAAATGGGGCAAAAAAGCACTTAAACGGTAGAAAATACTATAACAAAAAAATGTGGAAAAGAACAAACTTAAAATGTGGCTAAAAAAAATTACACACATTTAAAATAAATAAAATATTTATTTCTTATTTATGTGAGGAGGCTTTCAAAATTTAAAACATAATTATACTAATTATGGAATACCAGCTGTGTCAGCTAGATTTTAAATTTATTTTACTACCAGCAACACTGACTGACTCATTTCAGAGTCTGGTGATACATTTAAAGGGGGCCAGAGTAAGGGGGAAATATTGAAATATTGTTTGTAAAGACCAACACGCCAAATCAAATAATGATACTGTGCCAATGACATTCAAATACAAATATAAATGACTGCAAAAAAGAAACCCATAATTTGTTTCACATTCTTCACATGCTGTCATACTTTCACTCATACACGCATAAAATTTTTACAGTTTTTGGCAGCAATTTAAAAAACACAATTACAAGTATCAAATTGACCCCAGTACGTGCCACATAAACATGATTTTTTGTTATTACACTCTTCCTCTACTCTGTTTCCGTTTTACCCCAAACCTTTCTCTCGGTGTTTTTTTTTTCCACTATAAAGAAACATTAGTGTTTCAGTGTGTTGCTAGCCTAGACCTAAAGTGTTTGAGGTTTTTGGAAAAAAAAACAGCAGCAGCACCAAAACTTGTTCTTATTTTTGGAATTGCATTTATGATGAGTTTGTTTGTGTTTCGCCCAAAAAAAATTTCAAACTGCTGCTTTTCATCAAGCGCCAGACACAAGTTTCAACAGACCCACACACACACTTTTTACCACTTTAACCCTGTTTGCAAGTAGTTTATAAACAGTTACTATAGATTAAGGGAAGGTTAGCTAAATTAAATGAAATTCCCAAGAGTCTTATTATGGGCATTTTGTTTTATACAGAAAAAGTTTTCAAGTTTGAGTTAAAATTAAACATAATGGGCCATAACCATAGTCACAAAAAAAGTGTAATTTAATAGTTAAAAAGTTGACTTTTGTTAAAAGTACTCTTTACTTTAACTATAAATACGTAAAAGTATACTTTAACAGCTAAAACATACTTTTAATTTAAAACCGGCTGAAGTTGCTTTTAAATAATCACTTTAAAATCAACCAGCTGTTTATGCAAAGAACAAAAACTGGATGTGTACAAAAATAAAATAAAAATCTTATACAATCTTATACACTCCCGCAAATATTCAACGCCAAAATAGCCTAATTATGATATTAATCTTACCTTCTACATTTTTCTACCGCAAATACTTTTCTTAAATTTTCCCGCTTAATTTTATTATTTTGCCAATTTTTGTTTATTTTTTAATTTTCAATGACAGCTGTTTAAAGCTGCCACTTGCTTATTTTTCTTTACAGTTTGTATGAAATAATTTTCTACATATGAGGTGGCACCCAGTTAAAGTCGGTTTAACTTAAAACGACCTTAAATTTTGACTATAGTTACAAAATAATTAAAAGTAGGTTTTCAGTTTAAAGTTGTTTTTTAAAAAGAACCGACTTTAGTGTTTGTCTGTGGTTATGGCCCAATATTTATAATAATAGTTTATGTTGCCACATTTTTTAAATTTTTTTTAGATTTTTTTAGAAAATTAAAATTATTGTAAAACTTTTCAAATAGAACTTTTAATAAAAAATCAAAATTCTTCAAACTTTAAAGCTATATTTTTTGTGCAGTAAATTTTTAAACTTATTTTATTAAATCATTTGTTTAATTCGGTGGGGTGTCATAAAGCCATAGGACATAAAGCCATAATGGGACCATTCTTCTTTCCCCTCTCACCAACAAACTCAAAAGTTGCGCAGCAAAAGTGGCAGTGTGTGATCCGGGACTGAGAAAAAATGGTGATTCTCTATAAAAAAGTGTTTTGTTCATTAAACTTTCTTTGCCACTCTTAAAGCAAAAATATGTAGAAGTTTTAGGGTGCTTTTAAAATATTTTTTTAAATTCACTATTTTCACTGGTACCATTGCATAATTTTGCATTCATACTGGTACTATGGTACTTATAATAAAATCATAATTTGACAAATAGTAAAAATAAAATGATATTAATTTAACATATTATGATAAAGTAAAGTATAAAGTACTGAATTGCTTTATATCATAATATGAATAATTTATATCATAATATGATTACTTTAAATCATAAAATGATTATTATATAACATAGTATGGTTACTTTATACATTATGTGATTACTTTAGAACATAATATGATTATTATATATCATAATATGATAAATTTAGATCATAATATGATTGCTTTAGATAATTATATAATTACTTTAAACTATAATATGTTTACCTTGGCTCATAATATGATTATAATATAATGTTATAATATCAAATTATGATTAACAAGAAAATATTATGATGAAATATTACGATGATAATTGATTATAATATGATATTTTATGGCACTTATACATATTCATCATAATATGTTTTGACTACAATCATAAATCTTATTACCACTACTGAAAGGAATTCTGTGACATGGCTGATAGTAACACTAATTTAGGCTTTAAAATATGCCTCCAAAAGGGTTTAAATTATTCTCTTTATATCATGAATTGTTTTTTCACTTTTTGTTCAATACAATAAATTTTTTTTTTTAATTTTTCATTTCATTGAAAAAAAAATTGCAAAATTTAAGGAAATATTAAAAAAATTATTTTTAAAAATTAAATTTTAGAGAAAATATTTTATAGTTTCTGTAGCTGTTTAATAGAAATTGTTAATAAACTTTGCGGTTTTCTCTTAAAAACAAAATTTTTTCATACACGAAAATTTACCCTTTTTAATTTTTCATTGAAAAAATTTTCAAAATTTAAGGAAATATTAAAAAAAATATTTTAAAAAATTTAATTTTAGAGAAAAAATTTTTAATAATTTATATTATTCTCCATGGGAAAATATTGAAAAACTTTGAGACTTTTTTCTGTTAAACATTTTCTAATAAGAATTTTCAAAGTTTAAGGAAATGCAAAAAACTTTTTTATACAAAGCTTGACTTTCAGACTAAATTATGATGATTTTGAAGGTACAGTCACACATGACAAATATTTGACGAAAATGACGTAACCACTAAATAAAATGTGTTTTAATGTTTGTTTTTATTTCGAAAACTTATTTTACTAAGGAAAAATTATCATAGAAGTTAAGTTTTATTTTATTTGATGCTATTTGTTTGTACAAGACATTTGTAAGATTGAATATCGTCAAACGGTTATGCTTTTTTGAGTAAACTCTTAGGCCATGACACATTTCCTGTTCTAGTACTGTCTTGTTTGAGTGATCACAATTAGCCATTATAAATCACTATGATTTTATGTATTTGTATATTGCGTTTAATAAGCTAACCTTCCCCTCCTTTTCCTTTCACAGTTTTTGTACAATTTTCTACATCATCAGTGAAAATATATGACAAGTGTATTTCTACTTAATATATTTGGTAACTAAGAAATAAACCTACAAAAAAAAAAAAAGCGAAAATAAAAAGGTTGTTTTAGCTGTAAAGTGTATATGAAGAAATTAGTTGCTTAGATGCTAAAGTTCTAGTGTTTTCTTTGCACTTTTCCAATAACAAATTTTAAGCTACAACTCTTTAGCTGCCTAAATCCAGGCACTTAAAGTAGGCTATACAGCCAAAGCAATTCTTCTCAAACATTCTTTGGCAGTTTTTCTATTTAAATAAATTTCGTTTAGTATAACTGTTTCTTTGTTTTTTTTTCTTTCTTGCCGTTGTCTAACTAAATACCTCTGGTACAGATTTCACTTTTGAACAAAAAAAAAAAATTCAAGTTTGTTAAATTTGTTATGGGGGTCTTTATGTCAAGGTTTTGTTTGTGGTTTCTCTGATGGCTTTTATTATGGCAAGTACTGTAAGGATTTTTGTTTTTCAATTTATAGGCCTTAATACGAAAAAGGATTTTCTAGAAATAATTTTTTCTTGCAAACAGCAAACTAGGGAAAATTGGTTAAAGAAAGAAATATTGTGGGCTGCTAGGAAGTTTGTTAAAAGGTTACTGCTCTAATATGGCTAAATGTTTAGTCTATCAATCAAAATATGATGGACAGTTAAGCTTACGGGTGATGCCTTAATCAATAAATGATAAATGTGTTTTAAAAAAGTAAAAATGTTATGTTTGAAATGTTGTTTTTAAAACAAATTCTAAAGAACTCTTAAAAACACTAGAAATTACTTAAAAATTTACAAAATTAGTTGCTTAAATTTCTTATAATATCTTTTACATTCTTTATAATTCTTCTGTAATAATTTGTTCATAACCATGGCAATTTGCCAACATATTTTTATTCTATAAAAGAAAAACTATACTAAAATAAATGTAGTGAAATGGTTTATAGTCTAACTTAAACGAAAATAATAAAAAAAAATAAGCAAATAAAAGGCATCTCATCAAATAAAAAACGCATTCTCTAATGCCTCAATGGCACATGGTGATGATGATGATGATGGTGACATGGCTGAAATTTCAAACCACCAAAGAAGGAATGTGGCACAAAAAACCCTCCAACAAGGAACTAGCAAGGGAACATATAATATAAAAATGGAAATATATTTTAAATAAAAATCAAAATTAAACAATTTTCAGGTGAAATTAAAACCAATGCACAAGCAATAAAAAAACAACAATTTAAGGTTTTGTTTAGGGAAAATGTCAATGAAAACTATTTATATTTTTAGTAGCAATAGAGAACAAACAACAATTACATATATTGAAATAATTTTAATTTCAATATTATTAAAAAAGCATTATTTTGAGTTTTGTGTAAAGTATAAAAATGATTGGAAATTGTTTTTTGTTTATTTTTCCATCGCCTATGTTCTGCATTCCACTACGAAGTGAAACTGAATTCGTTTTCAATTTCTCATATACATTTCAAGAAAACGAGTTAAACTTATACTACGATGAACCAAACTAAAAACGATATTTTACTTTTCAAATCATTTTCACAAAATTTAGATCACAAACTTAATGCAAAATTCACTTTCAGTTTATTTTACAAATGTGGAACCCATGTGTATATGTTCCAAGTTTAATAAAATATTTAAAATATATATGTATATATTAAACAATTTCAATTGATTTAAGCTAAACTATTGCCTAACATTTATTGTTAAAAAATTTTTTCTTAAAAGAAAATTTCTCATTTTTTATTTTATATTAACCCAATTTTTACAATTTAAGGAAATATTTTTTTCTGTTTTACACGGTAATTGGTTTCAGGAAACAGTGTAAAAAACACATGCAAAATAGCTGCAAAAACATATTACAATTATAAAATTATATATTAAGTGATTGCAATGAATTTTACTTAACTGATAGCCTGCACAGTGGTCTACTAAATAGCGAAAACTTAAAAATAGATATGGTTGTACAACTAATTTTCTTTAACATTTAAATTATCAATTTTTTACAAAAAAAAAATATTATTTTGTCTTTCAATAATAACAAAGTTTGTGGCAAGATTATAAAAATATTGCAAATATTGATTGCAATGAATTTTACTTAACTGATAGCCTGCACAGTAGTATATTAAAAAGTGAAAATTTAACAATAGATTATATTGTTCTACTTTTTTCTTTTAATATTTAAAATATCAGTTTTTTACCAAAATATTATTTGTGACAATATTATAAAAATATATATTAAGGGACTTGTTTGAACTTTATGTTAGTGTTAGTTGACACAGTGGTCTATTAAATAGTGAAAATTAAACTTAAGATTTTTTCTAAAAATTATGTTTTTTTTTAAGGAAAATATGACTTCGGAAAATTTCTCATTTCCTAATATTGTTGACATGCATATTTTAAAAAAATATATTAAGCAATTTGCTTAAAGTTTATTTTCCTGCACAGTGGTCTTTAAACTAGTAAAAAGTTATAAAAAAGATTTTCAAATTCTTAAAAGTTTAAAGTCAATTTCTCATAACGAAATTTGTTGAAATATTATAAAAATATATATTGATAAATTCAATTGAAATATTAGTTTCCTAATAGCTTGCACAGTGGTTGTGGCTTTAACTAAATTTTGTTTAACATATAAAATATTAATTTTTTTTTAAGTAAAATAAAATGTTGGCAAATTTTTGTTCTATTTTCTTAAATAATAAAGCATGATTTTAATTTCAACTTTTAGCAAAACAAATTATAACAAAATTTTAAAACATATCAACAGTGTAACGCAAAACTACATAATCAAATTCTATAAACAAAACAAATCAAACAAAAATTGTACATATTTACTTTACAACTTTAAATTACCTGAATTTTAACAACAAACCCCGGCAAACAAAAATTAAATGCAAAATGTCTGCCATCGACATTGATAGTCCGGAGGTGGAAGTCCCCACTGCTGAGGTAAGTTATTGTGATGCCTTTCAGTTTGTATAAAACACATTTAAAATAAGTTTTATTTTTTTTCTATGTACATATATTTTATTTTTATTTATTTTTGTTAGTTTTTCTCGCTTACAAATGTTTATAATTGCAATTTTTGCAAATGATTTTGATGGCTTTTAAAATGATTGTTTTTCATTTGAAAATTTTTTTGCTAGTTAAATTGTTTGCTGCAACATGTTATGTACATATGTAGGCTAATAAAGCATGTAAAGTAGTTGTTTAATTTAAAATGTAATTATATAAAGCTGTTAAACAGTGGCATGAATAGGCGAAATTTTCCTACAAAAAAAAAAAAATATTTGAATTTTTTTTTACATTTTTTTTAAATTTTTATTACATATTTTTTTACAATAATCACTATTTATGAATTCAATTGAATTTTATTTTACTGGTAGCTTGCTTTGCCCTCTATCAAATATTTTAAAGTAAATAAAAGATTTAATAAGACAACTAAAATTTTTTTGTTTAACAAAATCAGTTAGTTTTTCAAAAAAAATTTAATTTTTCTTCTTGTTTATTCAAATATTGGAAAATATATATTGAGCAATGGCCATCATATTTATTTTCCTGGTAGCTGGCTTAGTGATCTTCAAAGTTGTGTCCAAATTTTAAACGATTTATATGTAAAACTTATATTTTTTTAACATTTAAAATATCTATTTGGAGAAATTTTTAAAATTTTTCACTTCTCAATAATAACAAAGTTTGTCCTTCAATTTTATTGCATTTTAATTTTCCTGCTAGCCTGCACAATGGTCTTTAAAATAATGAAAAGTAATGTTACAAACTTGGAATTAAAAAAAAAGTTATTTAGGTTTTTAACCATCTAATGCTTAACCATACCTCAAGGCACTCATCACAAAAGTGACAATGGTGACAAATGTAACTGGAGTTTTTATTCAAATTACTTTTTATTTTTATTACTAAAATATTTTCAAAGATCTTGAAAGCTTTTGGAAGCTCAATTCTGTATATTTTGCTAAACTTTTTTCTAACTTGAGTTACCAGAATTTCGGTAAGCCCTTGCTGCTGGACTAGTTGCATATCAGCAAAAGCAAACAGTAGGTTGTCCAAGCGTTAGATCCAGTAGTACATCCTTAGTAAATTCACCACAAGCGAATAATTTAAAACTAAGCAAAAAGTCTCAGACGCAATTTTTTTGTTCGAAATGCAAAATTCACTTATGCTGCTCAAACAACAAAAAGTGTTTTTTTTTTTTTTTATTTAATCACAAATAATTAATTTTTTTCCATTTATTTGCAGCTACTGTAAAGTATTTACAATAAAAATTCACAAAATATAACTTCTTAGAAATGACTACATTTTAATCAACAAAAACCAAAAAGTGTCTTGAGGCACTCATTAACCTTTTTCCACCTACCCAGTAAACCATAAATTGTACTAACTTGGAAAACGTTTTTTTTTTTTTTTCGAAATCAGATGCCTTAATTTATTTAAAAAAAAATATTTAAAAACTTTTTGGCCTTTCAGAGGGTTAAGAAATATGAAAATTTCGCATTTCTCAATAATAATAGAGTTTTATAAAAACATAAATTAAGCGATTGCGAGTGCAAAGTTTGTAAACGTTTTATAGCTACAACTTAATTTTGTTTAATATTCAAAATTCAAGTTCTTTTACACACATTAAAATTTTTTCCATTTCAATAAAAGCAAAATTTGTAGTAATATTATGAAATTATATATTGCCCGAGTAACTTAAATTTTAAGTCAATGGCAGCTTGCACAGTGGTCTTTAAAATAATGAAAAGTAATCATACGATTTTTGGTTAAAACTAAAGTTTTTTTTTTAATTAAAATATCAGTTTTTAACAAAAAGGAAATATTTTTTCATTTCAATAATAACAAAGTTTGTGATAATATTGTTAAAATACTTATAGCTCGATTTAATTGTATTTGGTTGTAAAGGTAGCCCTTACAGTGGTCTATCAAATAGTGCAAAGTTTGTAAACGATTTATAGCTACAACTTAATTTTGTTTAATATTCAAAACATTAAAATTTTTTCCATTTTAACAAAAATGAAATATTTTTCCATTTCAATAATAACAAAGTTTGTGATAAAATTATAAAAATATTTATTTCTCAACTACTGTGGTCTATCAAATAAAGAAAAATTAACAAAAGATTTATGGCTATAAATTAATTTTTTTAATATTCATATTTAAAATTTTTTCCTTAGTGCAAAGTTAGCAAAAGATTTATGCCCACAACTTAAGGTACGGTCACATTTGGTCACAATATTTGCCAAAAAATAACATATATTTGAACTCGTTTATTTATTACAAAAAAAACTTTTCTCATTTAGGTCAAAACACAACAAATACTTGGTTTTATTTTATTTGATAATGTTGGATCTTGCAAAACTCTTGTAAGTGTAAACAACGTCAAATTTGTGCTAAAACAAGTGGTTACGCTTTTTTTAAGTAAATATTTGCCAAATGTTACCGTACCATTAGTTTTTTATATTAAACAAAATCAGCTCGTTTACCAAAAATTTTGATTTTATTTTGTCAGAGTTTTTTTTTCTCTTTTATAATTATTTGTAAATTTAAATTTATTACATTCTAGTTTTATTGTTTCTTCATTTTGTATTTAAAATAATTATAATATTTATTTCCAATAAATCTATTTTTTCCCCGGTTTTATATTTTTAATTAATTTTGATAATTTAATCCCTTAATTATTTTAGCTTTTAAGCTTTTTATAATTTGTTTATAAATTAATTGCATTTCAATTACAATTTTAGTTTCTAGAACAATTTCATTATCATATTTATAACATACATATTTGGGTTGTAAGTTTTGCCATAACTTGTTGTTTTGGTTTATTGCCAAATAAACACAGAGACACAACCAGCAACCAAACTCTTGCTTTCAAAATCATTTTCCGTCAGCAGGCTTCCATTTTTTCACAGCCTCATCTCATGTTTTTTTTTTTTTGTTCATGTTACTCATTAGCGAAATGTTCTTGTGAGTAACTTAGCATAGCAGTTTTTTTAAACATGCTGCTGACTGGCTGTTCGTTGCTGTGTATGCTTTATTCCTTGGAGATAGTTGGCAGCGGTCAAAAAGGATTTTTCTAGTTTCCGTTTTAGTTTTTTTTTCTGTTTTTTTTTTTTTTTTGTTGATTTTTGTAAATTTCATTTCTGTAATTTACATAACAAAATATGATGGTAATTAGGTTTTTGAAATGGTTTTCATATTTCGTTTTTTTATAACCTACACCACCATAGTGGGGAGGGTATATTGGATTTGTGCTGATGTTTGTAATGCCCATAAATAAATATTAGTCCAACACCCACCTTAAAGTATACCGATCGATTCAGAATCACATTCTGAGACGATTTAACGATGTCCGTCCGTCCGACCGTCTGACTGGCTGTCTGTCCATATAAAGCTTGTGCGCAGAGTACAGGTAGCAATTTTAAAGATATTTCGATAAAATTTGCTACATGATATTTTTTCGGCTCAAGGATGGATGGCATTGAAACTGCTAGAAATCGGTCCATTATTTCACCCAGCCCCCATACAAATGTCCTCCCGAAATTGGGGTTTAACGATAATAAATGTTTGAATTATGCAAGTATCCAAACAAATTTCATTACAAATGATTGATAAAGCCAAATCACAACAACAAATTTAGTGCAGATCGGTCCATAATTGATCATTGCTCCCATATAAGGCCTACTTTCGCAAACTAGTTTAAAGAGCATAACTCTCTTAAAAATTTTGGTATCCAAATATTATTGAACACAAATATGTTCTATATATCGATGGTTTAATATAAAAAATCAATGAAAAAATGTCTATCTTCGATATCTTCATTTAAACAAAAATAAAACAAAAAATTTAAATGAGAAATAAAATGCGTTGCTTTTTTTTATAAAAAATTGTATTAAAATTTTTGTTGTATCTGAAATTTTTCTGATTTTATTAAGTTGTTTCCTTCGTCTGTAAAAGTAACAAACAATCGAATTAGGCCTTTTCTATATTAAGCCATCGATATATACAAATCATTCGTTACAATTTAATGATGATCAGTCTATAATTAGTCGCAGCTTCCATATAAGCCCCACTCCCGAAAATTACTATAAAGAGCATAACTCTCTTAAAAACGTCGGCATCCAAATAATAGTGAACGCAAATGTGTTTTATATATATATATATACAAATCATTCTGTACAATTTTATGATGATTGGCCCACTTTCGAAAATCACTTTAACAACCATAAATCTTTGAAAAATGTTGATATCAAAATAAAATTTAAACAAATAAATTTCGAAACTCCCATATAAGACCCTCTCTGTAATTCACTTTAACCTTTATAAATCTTTTAAAAGTATTTATATCGAGAAAAAGTATAACATACATAATCAGGCATGTGATGGAAATCGAAATCGAAAACGAAAACGAATGAGTTTTAGAATTCAATTTTTTCGTAATATTTCTGTATTGAAAAACGTTTATCACATAAAATATAAAGATATTGGGCAACTAAAGAGAATCTTAAAAGAAAAATTTTAAAAATTAGACTAGAAATGCATTAAAATGTACTTCTAAAACTCTTTCGTTTTCGTTTTCGATTGCTATTACATGCCTGAATATTTATCAGCCCAATCATGAATAAAAATTCCGCGGGAGTTTTTTTCCTTTTCCCATTTTTCCTATTCAAATTCAATGTTAAAAAAATAAAAAGGGAAAAAACTCCCGCGGATTTTTTATTCATGATTGATATTCACAGACATCATGACACTAAATTTTTGAATGATCGGTCCGCAATAGGTTATATCTCTCATATAACGCCAATTTCTGAAAATTGTTTTATACATATACTGGGTTTAGGATATTATACGGTCGGACATTACCGACTATACTTTCTTACTTGTTTTTTTTGGTATGAGTTTTGCAAATGTAATGTTTTGCGGAATTTTGGTTTAGTTTTTCAAGTAGTTGGCAAGTTTATAAAGAATGACTGAGGTTTGGTTTTTTTGTTTATCACTCTAAAAAGAAAAAGCAAATTAACTGAAAGCCCGTAGAAAAAAATCCGGCCTAATGTTTAAATATTTAAAAACAACAACAATGTATTTAGTAAAGTCTTTGAAAAAAAGTAGTTTTAACAAATAATTAACCCCCTGGCCCACGATGTCGAACGATAACGTTCGCTTATATAAGACTTAAGATACAAACTTTTTATCGTATCTATTTTTTTCTCAATCAAGTTTGTTTATTCCACAATCAAGTTTGTGTCTTAAGCCTTATCTAAGCGAACGTTATCGTTCGACATCGGGGGCCAGGAGGTAAGTTTCCACAAATTGTAAAAAATTTTTAATCTCTTAAAGTTACGGTCATATTTGGTAAATATTTACTCAAAAAATCATAACCTCTTGTTTTACCACAAATTTGTTTAAAGTTGTTTACTCTTACAAGACTTTTGCAAGATCAAACAGCGTCAAATATATATATTATTTAGTGGTTAGGTATTTTTCGTCAAATATTTACAAATTTGTAGTTTTAAATTCTTTTAAAATTTTTCATTTCAATAACAATCCCAATTCTTTTAAAAAAACATTCTAAAACTTTAAAAGAATATCAAAATATTTTCTTTAAAATTTCTTTTGCAAACCATTTTATTTAATGATGGCCTCGTTTAAAAACCTATTTACCAAGCTTTATTAATTTCTATGGCTTAACTTTTTAACACACCTGCCCCCAAAACCCCCTTAAACACTTGACTTTTTAAGGCCTCTTAATGAGTTCTTTTTCAACAATTTGTTTTCTTAATTATTTATTAAAGATTAAAATTTCTTTACAAAATATTTGTTGGCACATTTTTAGAACATAAATTTTATTTAGCAAATAATTTACTTTTCTCAATTAAACCCATTTTTTTTTCTTATTTTCTTTGGCAATTTTGTTTGTTTTAATAAAAACATTATTTAAAGATTTCCTTTTAAAAACAATAATCCTTAAATGCTTATTGTTGTTTGCCTTAATTTTTGTTGTTATTTAGTATTTATTTAGCTAGTTGTTGTTTTTTTTGGCCAATATAAGTGAAATATTATGGCCTTGTTTTTATTTTGTTATTTGTTTGTAATACTCTTCAATGCTAAGATTAAAGTAGGCCATAATAAGTATTTTAATTTTGACAATTCTTTAGTTTCAGAGTAAATAAAGCAAAATGTGGACTGTAAAACACAGCTAAAATTCTAGCTAAACTTAAACCTGCATTTGTAGTTGATATTAGACAGATTAATCAGTTGAAATTGGTAAAAAGGGACTGTATAAAGTTACTAATTTCAGGCTGTTGTTGGACTGTAAAAATAGTAATTTTTAGTTACATTTGCAGTTGAAATTGGAGTGAATTAATAGCTCTACTACTGTTTTAAAGCGACTGTATAAAGTTACTAATTTCAGGCTGTTGTTCGGACTGTAAAAATAGTAATGTTTAGTTACATTTGCAGCTGAAATTGGAGTGAATTAATGGCTCTACTACTGGTAAAAAGGGACTGTATAAAGTTACTAATTTCAGGCTGTTGTTCGGACTGTAAAAATATTACTTTTTAGTTACTTTTGAAGTTAAAATTGGACTGTATTAATAGCTCTACTACGGGTAAAAAGGGACTGTATAAAGTTTCTAATTTCAGGCTGTTGTTGGACTGTAAAAATAGTAATGTTTATTTACATTTGAAGTTGAAATTGGAATGAATTAATAGCTCTACTACTGTTTTAAAGGGACTGTATAAAGTTTCTAATTTCAGGCTGATGTTGGACTGTAAAAATAGTAGTGTTTAGTTACATGTGCATAAGAGTGTATCGTTGGTCTCATGTAGAAAGGCCCTAACTCGCTATATTTTCGAAATTAGTTTTTTTTGCGATTCCAATGCATTTAACGCAAATACACCTCCTCACAAAAATTTATTGCAATAGTGTAAAAAATAACGCTTATATAAGCAGTTGTACAAAAAAAGTTACATGTTGAATATTACAGTTTCTATTATGTTTTTACCTTCTCCTGTAAAGTTTCAAATATGCGAGTTAGGGCCTTTCTACATGAGACCATCGGTATACTCTTATGTCGTATAAACCAATCATGGAATTCCCTTACCATTCACGTCTGGATTGAATCACAAAAGACCAACGATTTAAATTAATCTTGACTATAGCTTAGAACTAAATTTGGACTGTATAAAGACCGAAAATTTAAACAAAAATTAGGCTGTTTAAAGACAAAGGATTCAAATTGATAATATAGCTTCAAATTAAATTTGGAATGTATAAAGAGGTACAATTTAAACAAAAATTAGGCTTTTTAACGATCTATGATTTTAATTAATCTTGACTATAGCTTGGATCTGAAGGTGGACTGTATAAACAAAACTTTGACTGTTTAAAGACAATGGATTCAAACGAAACTTTGACTTTTTAAACAACTGCAAATGAAATTAAACTTGACTAAATATTAAAACTGAATTTAAACTGTGCAAAGATCTACGATTAAAATTAAACTTGACTGGAGATTGAAACTAAAATTTGGACTGTATAAACCTCTACGTTTAAAACATAGGTCGGCATCCTATAGCACAATTGTGCAGAGAGCACCTCACACATACACTTAATCTCTTTCATTCAGTCGTCATTGAGACAGCAATGTGTGCACATGCGCCGAATGCTTTTATATTTTTTTCAGAAATACATCCCAACAAACATTTCAAATTAATAATGAATTACGAAAAATATTTTATGATTGATAATGCATTTGGTAACATGCATGTAATCAGCTTTTGCAGTATTAGAAGTTCCGTTTGTATATCAAGCTCGTTGTTAATTTCTTATATGTTACGGAAAATATATTTTGAGTGTATATTTCCTATCTAAGTTGTTTTGTATAATTTATATAATTATGTTTATGTTTGCTGGGTAGTTCGCTCACATACACAACCTCATTTTACGCTTTGCCTACCTCTGGTTTAAAACAAAACTTGGACTGTTTAAAGATCTACTGCTTTAATTTTTTATTATATCTTGTATTTGGTTTTAAGCTTTAGCTTATTTTTTATTCAATGTAGTCTTGCTTTTTTGACTTTAAAAAGCCACCGTTTCTTTTTTTTTTTTTTTTCTTGCATGTTTGTTTCAGTTACAATTTGTAAGATAATAAACTTTAAAGATTTACAAATCCATTAATAGATTAAATAGAATAAAAGTAAAAGTAAATAATAATTGAGAAATTTTCCCCCACAATAAAAAAAAACAAAACTGCTTAACGAACTGAACTTCATTATTGTGTGCCGACCAATATGATAAACGTAATAATGATAATGATAATGATGATGATGTGGATGTGGATTTTATATATTGTTGATGGCGGCGGGAATTTCCAACAAATATTTGTTTCGCAGTTAAGTCAACATCAATATGAGTTGAACAATAAATTGTTGATAAGAAATTGTAAACATTTGCAAAATAAGCAGCTGCAGCAGCAAGAGCAGGACCATTTGAAACGTAATGGTTATCAAAGTAAACCCCACAAATATGGCAGCAAAGAGGATTACAGACACAATAATGCACAACATACTGACAATCTTAGCCGGGACTTTAGTATGGAAAGCTATAATTCTTTTTATGAGGCCGAATTAAATGGTTGGCCTCAGCAAATCAAATTTGAGAGCATTAATAATCTTAAGCACAATTATAGCAGCAGTAGTTTAGGTATTAGTAATATAAGCGGTAATCGCAGCGGTAAGCCGGCCGATGGAACCACAGCGAAAGGGTTAAATGGCCAACAATTAAATGCTGCAAATATGAAAACATTTCAACATATCATTTATAATAATGACAGCTATGAGACACACTTGACGCCTGATAACGAGAATGATGATGATGATGACGATGCTAATGATAATATGACCAAAGCAACATTAAACTCCAATAAGACATATAAGAAATTTGTTTTACCTTTGGATATACCAACGCCTCCTTTGCCTCTTAGCCATAATACAACTAAACGACTCTTAAGCTCTCACACTCACAATCATTACACGCCGTCAAACATTTCCAACGCCTCCTGCCAATGTGATAAACAAACGAATTTTGCACAAAAAACTACCAGCAGCAGCAGCAACACAAACAATAATAATATAAAAAATCAGGTAAATCATATCAGTTTTATACAAACCACCCAAAACCAGGCAGCAGCACCTGCCACCTACGCCAACACTCCACCCTCTAGAAAAGAAAATTTAACACTGCTGCATAATAAAGGCAGCAGCTCTAGCAGTACCCTCAGTGGTAGTATTGGTTGCAGTGGTCTTAATTTTAATGTAAGTGACCAACACCTGCCACACCACCAACCACTGCAACATCATCGCCTGTGCCAGCAAAAAAACTTTAAACTACAACATGCAACACACCAACAGCAACGCCACCATCAGCATCAACAACATTTACAGCAGCAGACACAGTGCCAGCAAAAACTACAACACCAACCATCATTGCCTTTATATGATGCAAAATACGCATCGCAACAACAACAACACCAACAACAACAGCAACAGTATTTGCCCCAACTGCCACAACTACTCAGCATTAATAGCAACAACAGTAACTACCAACAGAATTCATTAACATTATCACAACGCCGCATGGCTCCCACATTTAATCGTATCGCTGATAAAAATTATATGAAGGTAAGCGGATTTTGGTTTTCCCAACAGCCGCCCCTTGTGCTCCTGACTGTGCCTCTGCCGCCTACAAGTTTTTCCATCTGTTTTTTGTTCTTTGTAATTTATCGTTTTTTTCTTCTTTCTTCCTAATCTAGTTATAAAAGGTTTTTGCTTTTTACTCAGTCTCTGCCTATTTAATGCTCATGGCCAGTTTAATGAAGCTTAAAATAACGAGGCTGGTGTGAGTGTAAAAATCAAGGTTAGACAAGTTAAATAGTTTAAAGCTGACGGGCTAAGGACTAAAAACCAATCTTTAGTCTGGGGACTATAGACCAATCCATAGTCTGGGGACTATAGACCAATAGATAGTCTGGGAACTGTAGACCAATCTACAGTCTGGGGACCAATCTTTAGTCTGGGGACTAAAAACCAATCTTTAGTCTGGGGACTATAGACCAATCCATAATCTGGGAACTGTAGACCAATCTTTATTCTGGGGACTAAAAACCAATCTTTAGTCTTGGAACTGTAGACCAATAGATAGTCTGGGGACTGTAAACCAATCCATAGTCTGGGAACTGTAGACCAATCTTTATTCTGGGGACTAAAAACCAATCTTTAGTCTGGGGACTATAGACCAATAGATAGTCTTGGAACTGTAGACCAATCTATAGTCTGGGGACTATAGACCAATAGATAGTCTGGGGGCTGTAAACCAATCCATAGTCTGGGAACTGTAGACCAATCTTTAGTCTGGGGACTAAAAACCAATCTTTAGTCTTGGAACTGTAGACCAATCTACAGTCTGGGAACGAAAAATCAATCTATACTCGAAAGAAGATACAATATCAGATAATGCTCTTTGTAGATTCGCTATAATATCAACAGCCATAATTTCAGAGCTGAGAATTGCAGTGTCATCTGCGAAAATTTACAAAGTGCAGTAGTCTACTTGAGGCAAATCAGGAGCCAAATTACCGCATTCTTGATCGAATGAGCTATCGTATCGAAAATGATTTCGATATCGAAATTATGATAAAATGTACTAAATTTCTTGCTCGATATCGAATGCCATAATCTCAAATAAGAAAATTACGATACATTTTACTCGATATCGAATGCGGTAATTTGGCCCCAGATGTGTATAAATTATAAAGAATAGGGGATAAACATGCCCCTTGAGCACAGCCTGCCGTAAGAGAATGGCTTTCAGAGTGGTGAGAGCCAATGTGGACTTGAAAAGAACGGGAAGTGAGAAAACTGGGAATTATTTTCGTCAGTGCTATTGGCAAATTTAAATTAATCATTTTGTAAACTAGTCCCTCGTGCCAGACTGTATCAAAGGCAGCTTTAACATCCAATAAAACCATGCCGGTTGATTTCTACTGGTTAAAGTTTGTTTTAACTAAGTTTGTCCCCGTTTACACAGTCGAACATTTGGAAGAAAAACAGAGAGAATCAATTTTGAGTTCGGTACTCGGTGAACATGCTTTGTTGACAGTTTCTTTGCTGGAATTTACTACAAATTATTACACAGCACGCATAAGAGAAATGTTAAAAAAGCAAATAATAATGAAATGTGTTCGACAGTGTGACCGCGAATGAAAAAACAAAAGAGAATTCCAGATGTTTTTCTTCCAAATGTTCGACTGTGTAAACGGGGACTTTCTAATTCTCATTAAAGGATGGACTGTGTTATCTTCTTTTCGAAACCCAAACTGATGATGATGGAATAATATTATTTGCTTCCATAAAATCGACCAATTTAATTTTAATGATTTTTTTTCCAAGATTTTGCCTACACTTGACATCAGCTTATTGATGAGACGATAAGAAGATGGGCAGTCACATTGTTTACCTGGTTTTTTAATTGGGATAACTTTAGCCACTTTAAATTGTTGAGGAAAATAACAGAGCTTAAAACAGGAATTAATAACGATTGTTAAAAATGTAATGCTTTTAATATTTTCAAACTTTTGCAAACATCCCACCTGTGCAAACCACAATTCATTTCAATTAAATGGAAATAACAACTTCAATCAACATTTGCTTTTATTAAGTTTTAATTGTTTATATGGAGAAATTATTATTAATCAATCAATTTATTATCATAATAAACGTCTTCAGACAAGTCGTAAAGAGTGGGAGAAGGGGGTTGGCGTATAAGAACATTGAATTAAAATTTATAGTAAACTTTTTCAAATCCAACCCTTTAGCAATTTTCAATTAGTTAATACAATTTGTTCATTAACTTAATATTATTAAATGCTCTGAGTGTTTAATGTATTTACCTAGCGTTGTAATAAATTGAGAGGAATTAAAGACAGGAAAGTAAACAGCAAGGAGAAAATATAAAATTTCTATATTTATGACAATAAATTGAAAAGGTTTTAAGGTTTATTATTGACATTTTGTTTTTAATTTAAGACCTTGATTAAATGGTAACATTTAGTTTAAAAAAAGGTTTAATTCAAATTGACAATTTACATGTTATTTTATAAAATTTACAATTTAAAATTACAACGTACTCTCTTACATAAGAAAACTGTTCCCAGTTGAAAGATTTTTTTTTTTTTTTTTAATAAAAAAAAATACTTGAAATTCATATTTAAAATAAATTGTTCAAAACTGGTTTCTTATACAAAGTAAAACTTTAAACAAAACCATATTGCAATTTTCTTGTTAACTTGTCTTTAAAACGTGATCAAATTGTGGTAAAGCAAACAATGCAAAAAACCACAATCCACAGCTTAAAGCGAATTGAGTTTAAAGCTTTTATTTTGTTTGAAATGTTTTGTATTTATTTATTTGCTGCAATGAATATAAATCTTTATGTTTATATTGTTTTTCAGCTTTTTATTTATTAAAATTTTATTAACACAAAAAAAAACAAAACAAATTAAACAAACAAACAACAAAACAGTAAATAGTTGCACATGCGCAAACCAAACAATTGTTCAACCATTGAAAGCAGCCGGATAAAAAAGCAGACGCAAACTGAGCATTAATTTTTAATAATTTTATTATAATTTTATGTTTGTATGTATGTCTGTATGTAGTATGTACATATTAAAGGGTTGCAAATGTTGTCTTGAATGCCACTTAAGACATTTTATTTTTTAGCAAATACTTCAATGCACTTACTTCTTGTTTTGCATGACACACACAATGTGTGCCAACAACAATAATAAACAACGAGAGAACATAGCTGATGAGTAACAAGTTGAACACATTCATGACAAAAAATTTTTGTTGTATTGTTATTGTGTGCGCTCGCTTAGATTTTTTATATGGTGCAGTGTACAATAATCAGATTTTTACATTACTGTCATATACACTACAGCATAGTCTTTAGTGTAGACAGAAAACCAAATGTTTAAAAATCAAAGGCGTAATACAATTTTTAAATAAAAATTTTATTAAGAAACAATTCAATAACTTAAACTAAAAAATAATACATTAAAACTAAAATTATAATTCAGTCTTTTTGTTACACATTGATCGGCCAAACACAAAACAAACAAGCTTTATTTTTTTTTGTTGTATTGTTATTGTGTGCTCTCGCTTAGATTTCATTGCTTGACGAATAAACACATGCACGAATAAATGGCACGTCGTGCTATTGATCGGCCAAACACAAAACAAACAAGCTTTATTTTGTTTGTTGTATTGTTATTGTGTGCGCTCGCTTAGATTTTTTATATGGTGCAGTGTACAATAATCAGATTTTTACATTACTGTCATATACACTGCAGCATAGTCTTCACTGTTGACAAACAACCAAGTGGTTTTGCGCAGACCTTTAGTACATATATGACTCGTCCACAATTGTAGCAATTTTTGTACGTGCCTTGTGTTTCCAAAACCCAGTGTCTCTTACTCTTAACCACAATTGTCAAATGCGTTGCACGTTTGTTAATCTTATGGGGTTTTTTTTCAAATTGTGTGAGTGTGTAAAATTGGTTTTAGAAAGTCTTGTGTTTGCGCTCTTCTAACTCTTCTTACTTGCCAAACAATGTCTGTAGTTTAAACTTTGGTTTTATGCGAGTGTTTCGAACCGCCGCCGTGCAAGCCTCCCAAAGCATAAAGATTGCATAACGAACACTTGTAGACTCATGCAAAGAGATGAAGCGGACACAATGCGGTAATATAGTAAATAAATAGATTTTATGTAATTTCTTTTAAATTAACAACTTTTTATTCACTTGCATTTACACTTGCCAGGGCAAAGAGTGTGTGGTTGTCATGGCCATAAATGTTGAGAAAAATAATAAAGAAGAAAAATAAGTGGGTGAAGTGGGTTTGATTGAAAAGACATCAAGTTGCTATAAAAATTGTAATGGCAGTAATAGTAGATGGTTTTATTATATAAAATTGCATAAAAAATAATAAAACAATATGTTTGTGCTTGTCAAATAAATAGAAGAAGTAGAGGAGATATGGACATAAACTAGACATCCGATCAAACTGATCTACATATATATTGGATTATAGACTATACATATTAGACTTAAGACAATAAAAACAAGAGAGACTAAAGAAAGACTATAGACCAGACCAAAGATTAGACTAGAGACCAGACTAAAAAAAAACAAGACAAAAGACTAAATATCAAATTGAAGACCAGAGTAAATACCAGACTAAATACAGGACTAAATACCAGACCCAAGATCAGACTAGAGACCAGACTAAAAACAACAAGACAAAGGACTAGATTAAATATCATATTGAAGACCAGACTAAAGAAGAGATTAAAGACAAGACTGAAAACCAGTCTAAAGACCAGAGTAAATACCAGACTAAACAAAGACTAAAGACTAGACTAAAGACAAAATTAGAGAAGAGTCTAAAGACAAAACTGAAAACCAGACTAAAGAAGAGAGTAAAGACAAGACTAAAGAAGAGACTAAAGACCAGACCAGGCTAAAAAAAAACAAGACAAAAGACTAGATTAAATATCATATCGAAGACCAGACTAAAGACAAAACAAAAGATGAGACTAAAGATCAGACTAATGACAAGACAAAAGACAGGATTAAAAATAAGACTATAAACAAGACTTGACGTACAGTCAGAGTCAAAATTTAATATACTCGTACAGCGAACAATCATTTCTGTAAAGAATATTATCTTTAAAAGATAATCACCCCTATCGTGAATAAAAATTCCACATGAAATTTGTTCCCTTTTATTTTTTTAACATTTTAATAGGCAAAATGTGAAAAGGGAACAAATTTCATGTGGAATTTTTATTCACGATAGGGGTGAATATATTTTTAAAATTTCTTTAGTCCCAATTTACACGAAGCAATTTCTATTAAAAAGATGGATAAGAATTTTTCGGTATTCACACAGTGCAATTTTATTGCTCAAATCGCTCGTAGTTTTATTTGAGGGTATTTACACATTTGTGTACACATACATACATATGTAATACGAATGAGAGAGTAACACGAATTGCTACTAGTACCATCAAATGTGTACTCGTCTTATCTTTCCCTCACCTTGATGTCTTAGCTTAAAGAATTGCTTCGTGTAAATTGGGAAATCTTTTAAGATTTTTAGTTCAAAATCAAGAGGATAGTGCTGGAGAACAAGAAACTGTGAGCTGCTGCCACAGAACCTTATTGCTACAGTAAAACAGGGCGGTATGGCTTTGTTATCTTTCAACTCTATACTAATTTTTGATTGAAATTTCCATGAAATCAATTTTAATATAAAAAAATTAAAATAAGAAAACATTAAAACTTATGGTACGGTCACACTTGGCAAATATTTGACTAAATAAAATATATTTGAACTCGTTTATGTATTAAAAAGAAACTTCATTTATTTAGTCTTATTTTATTTAATGCTATTTGATGTTGCAAAACTTTTGTAGGAGTAAACAACATCAAACAAATTTGTGCTAAAACAAGTAGTTACGCTTTTTTGAGTAAATATTTGCCAAATGTGACCGTACCTTTAAATTAAATATGAAGTTGATTCACACTTACCTATATACGAGTATGTATATTTCTTATTATAATAAAAATGTATTGTTTGATAGATGAGAAAAGGCGTGGTATGCTAAATTTTGACTCTGACTGTACCTATAGAGTCTGCTTTAATTTGACAAAATTCTTTTAATATTTCATTAAATTGAAATATTCATTTTGCCATTTAAGAATTAGTTTAAATCAATAAAGATTTAAGTCAACCGGGAACAGTTTTGTAACAAAGAATGTTGATTAAAAATGTATTCTATTACAAATCAATAACACTACGGCTAGGGGCAAATAATTAACGACACTATACTAAGTTGTTAGCTTGAAGCAAATAATACGTAAGGTTTTATGATATTCTCAAAATTTGTCTAGAAAATTAATTGCAGATTAAGGCAAATTAATTATTATTTAGGTTTCTGCAAGTCATATTTCCAAATAAGATTGATATCAGTTGTGCATATAATTAAGGACATAGCACAAATTTTGCAAAAAAAAAAAGTATTTACTTAAAAATCAATTAAAAATTATCTGCATTTGAAAATGTTAATAAATTTATCACGGTCCTTAATTTAGTGCGTTGTGAGTTGGGTTTAGTCTGGATGTCCAGAAATTAGCTTTGTCCCTATAATTGTTTGGTGTCGTTATCACTGTCCTTAAGTTACTGTACAATTAATTTATTTCACAAATTATGAAAAAAAAACAACACAAAGAAAAAAAATAAAAGTGTTAAATTTTAGCGTCTTATTTAATCAATATTACCTTAAACACAACGATTTAAATATTGAAATATTACTGTCCTTAATTAATTGCATGCAGCTGTAAGTGTATGGAAGTATAAAAAAACAGGTTGTTTTTACATAAATATTTACACAACAATTTGCAAATATAAGTAACTACAGCCATAAATAAGTAATGCACAATGGTGCAAAATAATAATAACAACTGCATATATCTCGTACATATACAGTAGTGGACAAAAGTGACTACATTAAATTAAAATTTTTTTAAATTTGTATTTTTTTGTATTTTATATAAAAATTTAAAATTTTTTTTAAACATAAAATTCAAAAATTGTTCTTCAATAAAAACTTAAAAAAAAAGTTAAGAATTTAATAAAAAAAAAAGGATGTAAGTTGTGGACGCTTTTCTCCAGTATTGTTTATATGTATTTTAAATTTTTGACAAAATTTAAGATTAAAGAAGTAATCAAGGATAATATAATATTAAGAAATATTAAGAAAATCACCTGGAAATGATTCAGTTACACACACCTACTATGATTAAAAACCTACCGAGTGTGGCAATAATTGTGTTGTCTATAATATTTAATGCGATCTTTAAACATGGATTTTTTCCGTCAAATTGGAAAACTTCTCAGATAATAATGATACCAAAGCCAGGTAAAGACTTGACCGTACCAGCCTCCTATAGACCAATAAGCTTACTTCTTGCTTATCTAAGCTATTCGAAAAGGTGTTCGAAAAGAAAATCATACCATTTTAAAATGAGAGAAATATAATCCCAATTCATCAATTTGGTTTCCGGGAACGCCACGGAACAATTGAATAAGTTAATCGTATAATCGGAGAAAAAAGAAAATCCTTTGAATTAAGGAAATATTGTTCAGCAATATTTTTGGATGTGGCTCAAGCCTTCGATAAAGTCTGGCACAAAGGACTGGCATATAAAATAAAATGCTTGCTACCACCATGTACCCATAAACTATTGGAATCTTATCTATTGGACCGCTTATTTACAGTTAAGTACAACGATTACGTGACAAGAGAATATAGGATTGGAGCAGGAGTACCACAAGGTGGTGTTCTTGAACCTACCCTCTATTTGATTTACACCTCTGATTTGCCTACGAACGATATACTAACTATTTCTACACCGCAATTATTAGCTCGCATGAAAATCAATATATAGCATCTAGGATACTAGATAGCTATCTAAGATGTGTGGAACCATGGTTAAACAAATGATAAATACGAGTAAATGAGTTAAAAAGCAAACATGTTACGTTCACATTAAGGAGGGGATGCTGTCCACCTGTCACACTTAACAATGTAAATATACCCCAGTCCGATTATGTTACATGCCTTGGTATTCACTTACTTACTTGGCGTCGTCATATAGAAACCAAGAGACTTCACATGAAGTTAAAAGCATCTAGCCTTCACTGGTTAATCAGTGACCAATCTAAGCTAAGCCTGGACTAACCCTGTATAAAACCATTTTAAAACCAATTTGAACATATGGAATCCAATTGTGGGGAACTGCTAGTAATACCAGTATTGAACTTATACAGAGGGCCCAATCAAAAATTCTTAGGACCATGACGGGCGCACCATGGTACATAAGAAATGAAAACATCCACAGAGATCTAGAAGTACCATTGGTAAAGGATGAATTCAGAAGTAACCGCGAGAACTACATCAAAAAGCTACAAAGCCAGACAGAGTCGAGGCTTCGTAGAGCTTAGCAGCCAATAAGAAATTTATGCTCTGTTAGACAGCAATTAGATTTATTTTATTTGTAAGATTTGAATACTTATTGTTAGGCCTAAGGAAATAAGGCAGATTCAAAAATTAATAAAAATAAAAAAGTAAAAAAAAGTATTGTGTCCAAAGTCTTTAAAACACTTTTCTATGCATTCCACAAGATTTTTTTAAGTTTAATGTGGAATTTTAGACCATTCCGCTGAAACTCTTGACCAAAGATCCTCTAAGTTGGACGGTACTCGTTCGTATTAGAAGAGAATTCTTTTGACAATTGCCCAAAAATTCCCCATGGGATTCAAATCGGGGCCTTGAGCTGGCCACTTTATTGTTTGGAATTCTTGCTGATCAAACCATTTTTGCACAATTTTGGCAGTGTGCTTATGATCCCCATCTGGCTGAAAAATTATTTCTGTTGCAGGATAAGCGCCGTATTCAACTAAAACGGGCAAATTGTTTTGTAAAATACTTGGATAGTACTGCTTATCCATAATTCCTTCTTTACCTAAATAGAAGACCAATTCCCCACCAAGTGAAACATCCCCACACCATTACACTTCCAGCACCGTGTTTCACTGATTGGTTTCACCGGGCCTCTTCCAGCAATATTGTATTCCATAAGATTGAAAACGATTAATTTTGTGTTTCATCCGACCATATCATTTGTTTCCAGTCATTAGTTGTCCATTTACAAGACATTCAATAATGTATTCACTTTAGTCCACTACTGTATGTATGTACAAGGTGGCGCAAAAGTATCAGAAAATGCTATAAATTTTGCAAGGCCCCTAATGTCAGTTCTGTTATGACATTTGTGTAGTAAACACATGCGAAATACACGTTAATAAACAATGTAGCGTACACTGTTCCATAACGCGGAATATTGCTAACTATTTATTTGACCAATAATCGGTCGGTGACAGCCAAAAAACATCGGAAGTTTACTTTTGCGTGGCGCAAAGGTGGCCTTGTATAACAAGTTTGAGGTGATTTTAAAGAACAAGTTTTAAATATTAAAAAGTTTATTAAAAACAAACCAACTTAATGAGAACAGTTTCAAGCAACTATATTAATCTTAAAACTTTTAAACATTTCCAACTATTAACTAATACTCAATATTTTCTTTTCCTACTCCTCCTCCTCCTCCTCCTGTTTGCTACTTCTCTACATTCCACAGAACTTTGTCTACTCACCGCAGAAATTACGACGTGTTCGTATAATACTAAGTATAGTGGGTTGTTTACTTCTGCTGGCTCTCTTGTGCACATCCCTTTACTTTATCATCAGCAGCACGAAAGAAGGCTCCCCGGAGGATAACAATAATTCGCCTTCGAATGGCATACAATTGGATGATGTACTTCAAGGTAAATTGATAGCGCGACCCTTTAACGGCAGTTGGTCAACCGGCAGTAATATAATCTACAAGGAGAATAATGTAAGTTTTAAACAAGTATAGACAGTTAGTGAACATATTTTCAAAATCCTACTAAAAGGTCTTTCAAAATTTACAGGCCATTATGGAGTTTAATGTAGTGACGAAACAGAAAACACGTCTAATTGTGGACGCAGCTGTAAGTATTAAAAGCAATAGAACACACAAACAAACAACAGAAAAGATTAGGATTGGAACTAGGTACGAATTTACACGAAGCAATTCTTGAAGTCAAGCTGAGATTGGATTTTAATCATACCAGACATCGAGAAAACTCTGCCTCCGAAAACAAAAGTCGTTGTGGTACAACTCAGATCGGGATGAAGCAACAGGCTTAACCCTTAAATGCATACTGTACCATATATGGCACATAAAAAAAAATTACTTTTTTGAATTTTCCGGAAAAACGGTGCCGAATTTATATTTAGTGGATGATTTTATATAAGGGTAGTGTACTCACGATTCAGGGTTCTGACCTCATGCATTTAAGGGTTAATGCCTTTAGGTCCCACATAGACCGTGCCAGTATGTGGTTAAAGACTTCATGACACTCTCCACATATTCAGCTGTCCAGCCAGTCCTACTTCGCTTTGTCCTGAAGATCTGTGGACTCACTCACTGGAAGTAACGCACTTTCTTGGAATGTATCTGTCAGTACCCCCGATTAAATTTTGTAAAATGTTTTAGCTGCTACAACAACCTTTTATACATTGTGGTAAGGGGAAGATAAGACGAGTACACAAATAAAACTATAAGCATTTTAAGCAATAATAATTGTGCGGTGTGAACAGCGAAGAGATTTGAAGGAAAAAATGTTATCAATCTTTTTCCATAAAAATTGCTTCGTGTAAATTGGGTCCTACATACGAAAATATACGAGTACACATATACATATGTACATGTATTTATTAAGCAAGTTATTGTGTTTCTAATTTTAGCAAGAATATTCTACATACGAGAAATCCGCCGATGGCACTTATCTTTTGCTGGGCAAAAAATACAAAAAGAATTTCCGTCATAGTTACTATGCTGAATACGACATCTATGACATTGAGAGCCGGCAAATAAAACCCTTAGAGTTCAGAAAGGAATCTGAGGTATTCCTGCTGGTGCAATGGGCCCCCGTGGGCAATGCCTTAATCATCAATTTTGATCGCAATTTGTATTATAAACCTACAGCGTTTGCGGATGAAATCACCTTAACCGACGATACAAATATAGCAATTCTGAATGGTGTGCCCGATTGGGTGTACGAGGAGGAAGTGCTCGCTTCCAATTCGGCTGTTTGGTTTAGTCCAGATGGCAAGAAAATAGCCTTTATACAGTTCGATGATAGTCCCACGCACATCATTAACTTCCCTATTTATGGTGAAGCCGGTGATTTACGTTTCCAATATCCCTATAATCGTTTGGTGGCCTATCCGAAAGCCGGTTCACCAAATCCGCGTGTAAAACTGTTTACCGCGGATTTGGCTAGGGCAGTAGCGGGTAATATGGATCATTTGACAAATATCCCAGTACCAAGTGCCCTAAATACCGAAAGTGATTATATCATAACGGTTGTGGGTTGGTTGAATGATACGAATGTTTTGTCGATCTGGATGAATCGCATACAAAATCAGGCCCATATTCAGATCTTTAATGGTTTGAGGAGACAAAATGTAAGTACATAGTTTTTATTTTATAATTTTTCTTATTTAACATTAAAAGTTTTCTTAATAATTTTTTATGTTAATTCATATTCATATTTACATACAAATGTAAATTAATGCATGAATATCTACTAATAATTTTTGGAAATTTTTAAGAAATTCAGACATTGTTTGCTTAAAGATCGGCTGTTTCCACTTGCATTTTTTCAGTCATTGCCAGGTTTTTCCAGTTATCAAGTCAAAGTATTAAGGTACGGCCACACTTGGCAAATATTTACTCAAAAAAGTGTAACCGCTTGTTTGGGCACAAATTTGTTTGACGTTGTTTACTCTTACAAGAGTTTTGCAAGATCAAACAGCATCAAATAAATTAAAATTAAATATTTGTTAAATAAGAAAAGTTTTTTTTTTAAATAAATAAACGAGTTCAAATATATGTATGTTATTTAGTGGTTATGTCTTTTTCGACAAATATTTGCCAAGTGTGACCGTACCTTTAGACTCTAGATATCATGTCTAGTTTACCCCAACTATTGACGTCAGCAGAATTATGGACACAAATTTGTTAATGTTCATGCTCTTAGTTTTCTTTGTAATGTTTCTACCCAAATATAATTTCTTTCAAATAACTATCCACCACCAGAAAGATTAAGTTTGTCATTCCATTTGTAACCCATCGAAATATTAGTCGTAGAACCAAAAAGTCTATCTATTCTGGCTCCTTATATGATTCTAAGACGTTCTAGCCATGTCCTTCCATCCGTCTGTCGGTCTGAAGACCCTCGAAAAAAAGACCTACAGCCATGGAATATCTCCCAAATATTCCTTGTTTTCTTGAAATGTTTTGTATTGTAAATAAACAAAATCGATCCGCTAAGATCCGAGTTACACACAAAAGTTTCAGACAACCTCGAAATTTTTCAGATATTTTTTGCTATTTTCTTCAAATCAATGCAGATAATATCAGTGATATGTTGCATACTTTATTTTTATTATAGATGAACAAGTTCTGTTGCAAATGGCAAGAATCGGTCCAGGATTTCTCAGAGCCCCCCATATAAATATCTTAACGGAATATGGCTCTATGTTACTTAAATGTCTTTAGAAAAATCATGTTTTATATCGTTGAAAAGGGCTTTAAAATACCTATCATTTGATAAAGAAATTTTAAAAGAAATAAATTCAGTTCTCAATATATAGCTAAACATATTACAAACTTTGGAACCCCGCCCACTCGAAAATAGGCGTGACCGACAAAATTTTGTTTTATATTACTCGTATTTTAAAAATATATTGCAAAAAACTTTTGGAAGTGTTTTGAAAAATGTCACTAAAACCGACTTGAACAAATTCCAGCTTCTTTGCAATAAAGAATTTTCATCACATTTTAACTCATTTGCCATGATTTATTAGATCCCCTAAATGTTTAAGCTTTTACTTGTTCTTAATCATTCCTCGGCTTTAAAGTGGACCCTACAAAACAACTTATCAACTTTTCAATTCGCACTCTTAACTTATTCGTCAAGTTTTAACGTTTTTAAAGAGCAATTTTGAAGAAAATTTCAATCGTGTAAATCTAGCTTTACTATGCACTAAGCAAATTTTTGTAAACACTTAGCACTCTTTGTAAAGTTTTTGCGCTTATCAAATTTTATAATTCTGAGGAACATAACGTTTAAAAAATAAATTTTAAAGAATTTTTGCTGTTCACATGAGTTTGAAGTATTTTGAAGAGCAATTTTGAAAAAAATTCCAATCGTGTAAATCTAGCTCAAGATTTACAAAGACTATTGTGAAACAGAAATTTTTCACACTTTGTCAGAAAAAATTATTTGATAAGTGCAAAGTGAAAAGTTGATAAGTTGTTTTGTGGAATAGCGCCATAGACACATTTGGCTGGCTTTGGTAATTAATTTCATAACTAATCATGTTATGGCCCTAAAGTGGACCCTACACTTAGTTTGAGTTCATTAACAAGGCCAGCAGCTGAAAAGGATTAAAGCTAAGTTTCACATAGTGGAACAAATTCCAGCTACTTTGCAATAAAGAATTTGCATCACATTTTAACCTATTTGCCATGATTTAGTAGATCTCTTCAATTTTTAAGCTTTTACTTCATCATTCCTTGGCCTTAAAGTAGAAAAATGAGTGCATTAAGTAAAAATAACCACCCCTCCCCACCCCCTCAACCCTTTCATGAACCCCTACTCAGTTTGTTAACAACTTCAAGATCTGCAATAAACAAGGTAAAAGATCAGAGATCTCACTTATTTAACATAAAGAATTTTCATCACATCTGAACACATTTGCCAAGCTTGTAGATTCCCCAAAATATTAAAGCTTAAGCCCCCCCCCCCCTCACAGTTTGTTAACAACTCCTAGATCAGCCGAAAGATTGACAAGGTAAAGTTCTACATAGATGGACGGAAAAGTAAATCTCCACAAATAAAAACAAAGCTTAACACCATTACACCGAATTATCGACTGAACAATTCGCATTCGTCGTTCAATTCCATAACCAACTGAAAATACTTAAACAGGCTCTTTTTATTATAGGTAATGGTAACGTAGATTTCCTACTTAAACAACAAACTGCAACAAACTAAAAAAGAAAAATATGTATATCTCATTTCTTTAACAATTTTAAACAATAGATTTTCTTTTGAAACTTTATCGCACAGATCTATAGCTTAGAATCGAAAACCGGTTGGATAGATTTCTTTGCGCCTCCCTTTAAAAATCGTGATGGCAACCGTATAGCCTTTATATTGCCGCAGGCACAGGAAACCGGTGGTGAATATCGTCATTTATGTGTTCTATCAACTAGTCCCATGAATGACATTCCGGAGCCTTTAACCAAAGGCAAATATACTGTCACCAGCATATTACACTGGGACTCAACACACGATATCATATTCTACACTGCCAATATGGAAGAAAAAACCGAACAATCACATGTCTATGCCATTAAGGCGGCCACTGGACAAACTGCCAAATGTTTAACCTGTAATCTAATTAAATCCAATGGTGAGTTGAGCGGTTTTAATATATAACAGTTAGTAACAAAATTTAGTATACAGCAAACAATAATTTCTGTAAAGAATATTATCTTTAAAAGAAGTCTACATACCCACAGTGGTGGTCATATAATTAGAAACGATGCTTTGATAAAATTAGATGAGAGTGTAGCTTCTTTAATTACCTAGACAATCAAACAATCAACATTGTTGTTGATGCACAACATGTTGAGTTCTAAGTTAAATTAAAAAAAAATATAAAAATGTTTTTTTTTTTTTTTGGTTGGTCACGTAATTAGAAACGCGCATTTTTTTCTCCAACTTTTAAACTTTTTGAAATATAAGTGAGTATAAATTGTTAAACAATAGATTAACTTGTATTAGTTTTGATGCGGTTTAGTTTCGAAAATGGGCACAAACATTTTTTGAACTGCAGAAATGAGACGGTGAATTGTGCAGTGTTACCGAGTGTTATTGAAAAAACTTTCAATGTAGGCTATTGCACAAAAGTTGTCTTGCTCAAAAAGAAATGGTATTTGCTACAACTCAAATGTCCTCCGAAAATCAAGAAATATCAAAGCACTTACATTTCCTTTATCCAAATTTTTTTGTTACGGTTTCAATTATATCAAGTAACACTTTTAAATGAGGTTCAATTAAATAAAGAAATATAGAAATATATTTGCATTATTTTCATTAACTTACTTCCTTAATGCAAAACATCCGGACAGTTTTGCTTTCCACTGTACATATACATATTTCTTATTATAACAAAAATATTTTACTTCATAGTTGAGAAAAAGCTTGCTGTATACTAAATTTTTGACTCTGACTGTATTTCAGAGTTCTTCGCGTATAAAGAGAGAGACGGACGCGAATAATATTTGTAATAATTGTTTTTCTTTTTTTTTATTTTTTATGATTTTTCTTTTTTAGGAATAGCACAAACTTATTATACAGCCGAATTTAACAATAAAAATCAGGTCTTAATCAATGCTTTGGGCCCTGGCATACCCCAAGTTGTTATTTACGAATGGTCCTATGCTAACAGTATGTTTTTGTTTAATTTATTTTGGTTTATATTTAACTTTAACAATTGCATTTTCTTTAATATCTGTTTCATTAAGATCAAGTCTCGTTAAATAAACTGATAACCTGGGAAGATAATGAGGCTTTAAGGAAGTCCATAAGTAAATATGATATGCCTACGCATGAAATTCATACCCTGCCAATTGCCGATGGTTTCACAGCTAAGGTTTTATTACAACTGCCTCCCAATATGGATCGTAGTGGTAAGACGAAATATCCCATGTTGGTGGATGTCTATGGTGGACCCGATTCTTGTTCGGTAGGTTTTAACTTTCAGTTACTAAACTACATTTAAAGCTAAACTAGGTTTGTTTGTAAATGTGACTTAACCTCTTTATGTCTATACGTTTTCTAATAGTTCTATTTATTATTTATTGTTTTTCTTTGCAACCAGGTCGTTGATAGATGGATGGTCGACTGGGGCACTTATCTTACTTCAGATCAATCCGTTATCTATGCCAAAATCGATGGTCGCGGTTCGGGTGCAAGAGGTGAAAAACTTATGCATTCGGTCTATTTGAAACTGGGTACCGTAGAAATAGCTGATCAAATTAATGTGACTAGGTAAGGATAAACAAGATAATTTTAAATTCCAGTTTAAATTAAATATTTTCTTTTGTTTACTTTTCACTTTTCAAATTTCAAATGCTGCTGATATTTGCAAATTTTTTATGTTTGTTTTCTTGCAGACAATTGCAACAGAAATTCAATTTTATTGATGCCAATCACACCGGCATTTGGGGTTGGAGTTATGGCGGTTATGCCGCAGCCATGGCTTTGGCTAATGATAGCGAACATGTATTCCGTTGTGCCGCCTCCATAGCACCTGTAACCGATTGGACTTATTATGGTAAGTTTTCCCAATAGTTTAAGTAAAGGGTAATTTTTTGTTGGCAAGTGGCAAGTTTTTGACAGCTCAGCGGTTTTCGTGTAACATGTTATTGTTCAGTTTGGTCTATAATTTAATAAATAAAACAACTCTTGCAGATTATTGAATTTTATTATCAAAATTTATGCTCGGTTAAGAAAGTGAAAAAGCTTAATTCTGGTTCAAGGGATTAATAAACCAGCAAAATTGTCCTATTTAGTGTGAAGAGCAATCAGAAGTGTTGAAATTAAAAAGTTTATCTAGACATTAAGTTGGCATCACTTGAATTATTTATGTCAACCCTGTCATTAATATTAATAAATAGAATAATTGCTCATTCTCTTTTTGTACATCAAATGAACAACTTGTGCTTTTTAATTCAAGAAGAAATAACCTTTCAAATAAGTATAAATTACAACAAGAAGCATTGCAAGAACTGCCTCTGCATCCCGAAAAATGCACTATTTGGTGTGGATTATGGACCGGCCTATTATGTGGCAGCTCGAGGCAAACATAAACATTTATACATCTATTACGTCTACCTGATTTTGATACCAATCAAATGCGCATTTGAATAACAACAGGGACCTAGATAGGGCTAAAAGAAAGTTGTCATCTGATAAGAGCCAGCAAATGTTTCTGTTGATATTATTTTATATATGTACATTAGGGTGGCCCGTTTGTATGGAGAAAAAATAAAGTATCGATGTTCATGACTAATATAAAAATTTGATTTGATAAAAAAAAAAATAAAAAAATTTTTGTCTGAAATTTTCAAAATTTTTCAATTTAATTTTTTAATTTTTGATAACCTATTGAACACGCCTCACAAAGACCTTTCATATGATACCAAATTTACATAGAGTAGTTGCTTTGGAAGAAATGTAACAGAAATCAAAAAACCTCTAAAAAGGACCTTTTTATCCTTTGATCCAGCTCACCAAATATTGACCCCAGGACAAAAAAAAATTGAGAAACGTAGTCTTAAAATGAATCAAATTTTCATATTAGTCGGGAACATCCGCAACTTTATTTTGGGGCCACCCTAATGTACATAAATACCTGAAATCATAGTTGAAGCGATTATACCAACTTGCTAATATGTATTATTTTTGTTGTCAAGAACTACTAAAACCACTCCGCTTGATCTGCATATAATTTCGCAATTGAAGCTGAACACAATTAGGCGCGTTTATATATTTAAACAAGACTCGAAACAATGGCCCTATTCTGAGACGACATCTTTGAACAGTTCATATCACGTTTGCGGCCGCTAAATTGGCCGCCTAGATCATGTGATTAAACAACCCCTTTATACTATTTTTTTGTGGGGCTATGTTAAGGCTCATATCTATAGGCATAACCATGCAACGTTTAACACACTGGAAGCTAATAATGACAGAATTTATTGCTCTGCTAATGGCCGATATGTTGCAGAGAGTTTAACAAAATTGTACCAGCGCATGAATCATTTGAGACGTCTTCATATTTAAACATTGAATAATATAGATCAGGTGTGCCCAAAAGCTGCTTATGTAAGAGCAAACACCAATACATTTAAATAAAAACTAATTTTTATTCAGTATTTTTTCTTTTAAAAGCCAATACATACAAAGAAACAACACACTTTTTTAAACGGTATCATACGTTAAACAAAAACAAAATCTACATTGACGATCGCAGTCACCAATGTTTACCAGTAGAGCATACGAAAGTGTTGTTGCTTTGCGCTTGCGTGTATAGAGTGAAGTACGACAAAAAAAACAAATAAGGCAAAGTTGCTAGTGCTGTAATGAGTATACAAAACACACAGCCTATAGCTAAGATTTTTTACAAATACAAAAGAGCACCAAGAGTATAGGGCTTGGGCACTCCTGATATAGATTGTTCTATCGACTTAAATAAGAATTTAATATATTTCTCTAAATTGTATGTGTTTTTTTTTAAATCAAATCCAACAACTCTTAAAAAATCACTCTTTTTTTTTTGAATATATACGGACAACAGTAAAGACTAGACTAAAGAACTACACTAACCAAGCTTAAGGTCTAACTATAGCCTGCACTACTGACTAGATTATGTCCGGGATTATTGGCTAGACTGTGAACTATGAATTAAACTATAGTTTGAGGACTATAGATTAAATTATAATTTGGCGACTATAGATTAAACTAAAGTCTGTGGACTAAAGGTTAAACTATAGTTTGCGGACTTTCGATTAAACTACAGGCTGTGGATTATAGATTAAACAATAATCTGCGTATTAAAGATTAAACTATAGTCTGTAAATTGTAGATTAAACTATAGTCTGTGGAAAATAGATTAAATTATACTCTGTGTAATATAATTTAAATTATAGTTTAAGGGCTATAACTTAATTATAGTTTGGGGACTATAGATTAATCTATAGTCTGTGGATTATAGATTAAACTATAATCGGCGCATTAAAGATTAAACTATAGGCCACAGACTAGAAGAGTCTGTGAACTATAGATTAAACTATAGTCTGTGGACTGTAGATTAAACTATAGTTTGGAAAATAAAGGTTTAACTAAAGTCTTTGCACAATAGATTAAACTAAAATCTGTGGACTAAAGGTTAAACTATAGTTTGGGGACTATAGACTAAACTATAGTATGTGGAGTATAGATTAACTATTATTATTATTATTAACTATAATCTGTGGACTGTAGATTAAACTATAATCTGTGTATGAAGATTCTGTGGACTATAGTGTAATCTGAAGAGTATGTGGACTATTGATTTAACTGTAGTCTGGACTTTGACCTTTAGAAATTGCCAATTTTCCTTAATGTTAATTATATTTTATTTATTTTTTTACTTTACTTTAATTACAGATTCCATTTACACTGAACGTTATATGGGCTTACCTAACATCAATGATTTGGCCTATGCCACTTCTCGCCTAAGCACCAAGGCTACACAGTTCAGGGGTAAAAAATTCCTTTTAATTCATGGTACTTTAGATGATAATGTACATTACCAGCAGGCTATGATATTGGCCAAGAACTTGGAGAGAAACGATATTCTATTTAAGCAAATTGTAAGTAGAAATTTCTTATTATGTATTGTTTATTTGACCGTTTTCTTTATTAAGATTTTGGTAATTATTAAAACTTTAGGTCTTTTTTATAAAATATTTAAATTTTTATTTCAATTTAATAAACAAGAAAACAATTTTAAAGAGACTTTTAGCAAATATAAATTTTCGGCTTAAGTCGGTTTTAGTGACTTTTTTCAAATCACTATCAAAGTTTTTTCACTAATAGAATTCTGATTAAAATAAAAAAAAATTGGGGCGGGCACGCCTATTTTCGAGTGGGCGGGGCTTTAAAGTTTGTAATATATTTAGCTATATCTTGAAAACTAAATTTTTTTTATTAGACGATATATATGTATATCAACATGATAGGTATTTTAAAGACCTTTCCAACGATATGTAACATGACCTATTTATATGGACCACCTATTGATGAATTTCGCAAAATTATTTTTTGCTCCGAAATTTTTTTAAAAAATTAAAAAAATCCGGGAAAAAGGTCTACATGAGTAAGTAGATAAATTACAATATTTTCAAGTCAAGAAATTAAACCTAACATGACCATGTAGGTAATATAAATCCGAAGATATTAAAGAAAGATTATTGCATTTCACCATATAAAATGCAATCTGTACTATGCGAAGCCGGTGTTCTGTACACCATAGAGGAGAAAATCCTTCCGCCCGGCCGTAGGCCGGCAATACAGAGAATCTGTTCTATGCGCAGCCGGTGTTCTGTATACCATAGAGGAGAAAATCCTATCCTGCATACAAAATTTTGAAAAAATGTGTTTTTGATATTTCTTTTATTTCGGCTCGAGTTCATTAAATTTAATTTTTCATTAAATTATTTTTACTGAAGGTAGGAATTGTTACATGAAAATTATTATTAAAATTTATTGATAATTTTTCTTAGCTTAGGATTCGAACCTGGGTTGTTGGTTGAATTTACAGTTGGTTGAATTAACAGTTCAAATAAAAATAATAATTGTTCTTAAAATGTGTTTTTTTTTTTAATTTTTCAGATCTTATAATTCTATGATTATAGTACCTACAGACACATATGATGCCTTAAATTAAAGCTTAATGTCTTGGCTATTTATATTAATAAACTAAAATCACACTTATAATTTTTTTAGATATTAAAAAAAAATTCGTGTCAAAAAATATTCTTTTCGGATTTAACCCATAGTCGGTCCATATTTGATAATCATGATATATATCGTTGGAAATGTATTTTAATGTATTACAAATTATCAGACACCCAGTAGTTCCCGAGATATAGGCCTATATATTTGCAACTATAAGGGCCCGCCCCCTCGAAAATAGGCGTGACCGCCAATGATTTTTTTTTGCTGTCATCTCCTCTAAAAGCCCTATTTGATGAAATTTTTATTTTTTTTTTTTTTTTTTGAGCAAAGTCACTAAAACCAAATTTTCCCTAAATAAAGTCATAATTTTTTAATTTATTGAGTTGAAATTTTTGTAATATACAGCCATGTCACAGAATGTAATTCCGTTCGGAAGTGAAATTAATTCCGTATTTTTTCGGAATTGTAGTTTTAAGCATTTTTAGATTTTATTCCGAAAAAATTGTTCGTTTTACTTGTTCTATAGAAGCAAAATACGGAATTAATTTCTTTTCTGAACGGAATTAAATTTTGTGTCATGGCTGATAATATTGTTTAATTTTTTATTTATTTATTTATTTATTTATTTATTTATTTATTTACCCCCTGGCCCACGATGTCGAACGATAACGTTCGCTTAGATAAGACTTAAGACACACACTTGATTGTGGAATAAACAAACTTGATTGAGTAAAAACTAGATACGATAAAAAGTTTGTGTCTTAAGTCTTATCTAAGCGAACGTTATCGTTCTACATCGTGGGCCATGGGGCTATTTGTTTGGTATTATAAAGGCCCCAACACATTTAGGTTATATAGGCCATTTAATTTTTATTTTTAATTATTTTGTTTATATATATTTTTTTTATTTATTTAACATAGAGTTATCCTGATGAGGATCATGCTTTAGGCGGTGTACGACCCCACTTATATCATTCGCTCGATAGATTCTTTGGCGAATGTTTCGCCAGTAACCGTATGGCCCATAGCAAATGGAACTAACATGCGGAGAAATTAAACATTTAACTAAAAACAAACATGCCATGCTAACAATACCCCATAAATTAAAAAAAAGAACAAACTAAAAAAAAACGCTTCAAAAAAAGTATATAGTTAAAAAAAGAACAAAATATTGTACTTCTACATACAATACGAAATTTTAATAACAAAAAAATATTATTAACCACCAACAACCTTTTTTGTTAAAGTTTAACCCAACAGACATTTGTAGTAAATTTCTTCTTTTTTTTTTAATTATTAGAAAATAAATTTAAATATATATATATGTAGATATATATTAGCTTAAAACAAATCCTCATAGAAATATTAGCAAAAAGCGTAAACAAAATAAAAATATTAGTTTTTTTTAACAAATATTTAACTAAACAAATTTAAACAAACTTCAAAATTTTATATTAAGATAAACAACAACCACAACAAACAAATTAATAATATTTTTGCATTAAAACAAAGAGTATGTAGTAAATTGAAGTAAAAAAAAAATAGCAAAATTAAGTAAAATGTAAAAAAAAATGTAACTTTCTATGTATTTCTTCAAATTTATTCAAATTTCCACTAACATTTATTATAAAAAACTAACATACACATAGTATAAATCAAGGGAAACATAGCAGCGGGAAAAATTGCTAGTGCTTACATTTGCAGGCCTTATACCTATGTATAAGACCTGTTGCACACACTTTAGTTTTTATGCAATTCTCTGTTGAACTTGCCATTTCATTCGCACTAGTCAATTTTACTTGTCGTACCTTTGCATGGCAATCAAGAGTCATGAAAGAAAAGAAAAAACCAAAGAAAGTAAGTAAATTGACTAGTACCGTCAAGTTTGTACCACCTTTTTTTTAGCCTTGACTAGTCTGAATTGGAGAGTGTAAAAGCAGACTAAGACCTGTTTACACATTCTTAAAGTTTGGCAACACATTCTGCGATGCCTTCTCTCAGTAGGTGTTTTGGAAGGTGTTTTATACGCACTGAAAATTGCATTTCAAACAAATGTCAATAAAACAAGTTTTCAATTTTTGAATTTTTCAATTATTCCCGTATTATCATCTCTACAAACACAAACATGACTTTGCTCACTCTCTTAAACGAGTAATAAATAAAGTTAGAACTTCTAACAGGCCTCTAACTAGTAGCTAGTACACGAGGACACGCCATGGTAAAAAACAAACGATTTTTCCATACGCCTGTTAGTCCTTGTGCCAGCAAACTAAGGCCTTCTTTTTCCCGCCGTAAATGTTTCCCACTTAGTTTCATACACCGAAAAGCTTAATAGCCCAGCCTTTAATGAAATTTGTTATATTTGTTTAGTTTTTTTTTTATTTAGCCCAGGAATATTTGATTTTATATATTTCGATTTTATTAAGCTAAAATTTTATATGAATTTTTGCCTTATAAAAAAAACCTTAATAATATACAAATTTCCGGTTAAATTAAGAGACTAAGAACATTGAGAATTTATGAAACAGATCAACACAAAAGTTTTTTTGTTTTGTAAGTTTTTAAGTTTAACAAAACACTTATAACATTAATTTGTTTAAGGTTGGCTAAACTAAGTTTAACTTAAACCAATATAACAATATATTTGAAATTTCTATAAAAAATTATGATAATAATATTAACACGCTTAAATGAAATCCATATTAACTTCCAAATTAAAAATTACGCTTTACAAGTAGTAAATTTTTTATGATTAGCTGTTTTTTATGATTTTAAAGTAATTTTCAGATTTTGGTGTAAGAAAAATGTTTTAATTTTTTATATTTTATGAAATATACCCTGCAAAACTTTTAAAACAGCAAGCGAAGTTCAAAATAATTTTCCTAATGGCTTGAAAAACTAAAGGGCACGCTCACAAAAAAAAAAAAAAACGTAACCACTAAATAAAATATATTTGTACTCAAAGAAACAACAAATATTTAGTAATATTTTAGTAATTGTTAAAGCTTAAGGTATTTTTTTAACAAATTTTATTTATGCTGTAGCTTCTTTAGGAAAAAATTTAAAAACAAAAATTTCCTACAAATAAAATTTAAAAAAAAAAAACATTAAGCTTGAACAATTACTAAAATATTAATAATAAAAAGCGTCAAATAAAACTATCAGTCCAATCTTGAATAAAAATTCCGCGGGAGTTTTTTCGCTTTTCCCATTTTTTCCTATTCAAATTCAATATTAAAAAAATAAAAAGTGAAAAAACTCTCGCGGAATTTTTATTCATGATTGGGGCTGTATAATAAGAAATAACAAATATTTAGTTTTATTTTATTTGATGCTGTTTGTTGTTGCAAAACTCTGGTAAGAGTAAACAATGTCAAATAAATTTGTGCCAAAACAAGCGGTTACGTTTTGCTTTAAGTGCTAACTAAAGTTTACTTTAAAAAAATTGTTTTTTTTTTTAAATCTTGCTGCTGTTTTAAGCTTTTCAATTAATTTCAGTTAATTTGTAACATAAATTTATTATTATCATAATAAGGTATTTGTTTATATTGGTTTTTAGTTCCTTGATTACTAACCTTTCTTGTAACCATAGCCCTAGAAAAAAGTGACACTTTTCTTTAAACAGTATTTGTCTCTAAATTAAACGTAAAAATGTTAAACAAATCTTTAAAACAATTTCTTTGCTATATATGCTTTTAAAATTATAACACCTGTCTACCGAAAATTTCTCTTTAATTGTTAAACATTTTAAACAGAATTGCTGTTAAATGTAGCACATTTTAAGGTAAAATTTGTTTGGTTGAAATTGTGTGTCTCAATTAAGTTTCCATTTAATAAATTCTTTGTTTAATCATAAAGTAAGCTTTCAAACAATAAAATAAATAAATTAAACCTTAAGTTTATAATATTCCATAATAAATAGTAATAGCAATAGCTACAGTATAGATTAAACTACAGTCTGTCAACGATAGCTTAAACTATAGACTATAGATTAAACTACAGTCTGGCGACGATAGCTTAAACTATAGACTATAGATTAAACTACAGTCTGTCGACGATAGCTTTAACTATAGACTATAGATTAAACTACAGTGTACGGACTATAGCTTAAACTACAGTTTTTCCACAAATTAAACTACAGTCCATGCTATATAGATTAAACTACAATTTCCGGAAAATAGTTTTAAATATAATCTCTGTAGACTATAGCTTAAACCATAGCCAGGGGGTTTTATTTTGTAACTCGTTTCGAAAAGAAAATCATTCGGTATTGTATACTTTTTACATTGTTTTTGGAAAATGTTTGCTTTCGAAGCGAAATACACAATAACCATCATATATTTAGTTTAATCTATAGACCACAGCCTGTAGTTTAATTTATATGACACAAACTATAGTTTAATATATAGACCATTAACTATAATTTAATCTGTAGTTCAGAGACTGTAATTTAATCTAAAGTCTATAGACTTAATCTAAGTTTAATCTAAAGTGTATAATCTTAGACTTAAACTAAGATTAATCTATAGTCCATAGACTTAATCTAAGATTAGTCTATAGTTCATAGACTTAATCTAAGATTAATCTATAGTCCATAGACTGAATCTATAGTCTATACACTTTAGATTAAATAGCCTATAGACTTTAGCTTAAACTAGAGTCTCTTAACTACAGATTAAATTATAGTCAATGGTCTATATACTAAACTACAGTCTGTGTGTATACAAATTAAACTACAGCCTGTATTTGATATATTGATTTCAAAATTTTACAAACATTGTCCTTTAAATTATTTTAAATACTTTTTTTATTAAGCTTAATATTCCTAAAGTCTAGTTATTGTTTAAACTAAAATTATTTAAACGGTTTTCTTTTAAAAAAAAACTATATAGTAATAGAAAAATTCAGCTTAAAATTTATATATTTTTTCAACATCTCGTACAACTTAATTTATTTGCATTTCTTTTAACAAATCATTTTAAAATAATAACATTTATCAACTGGTTTGTAAAAATTTTACCAGAATTCATACAATAACGACTTGAGCAAATAACTTGCAGTTGCAGTTATTTCAGTTTTAGTTTAGAACTAAACAGTTTAAGTTCAGTTTTAGTTTAGTACTTGTTCAGTTGTTGATCGGTTCTTGATTAGTGTTTGATCAGTTCTTGATCAAGTTTTTGTTCAATTCTTGTTCAATTCTATTTCAATTCTGTGTTCAATTCTGTGTCAGTTCAGTATTAACTCAAAGTCTGTTCTAAATCTGTTATAAGTCTGTTCTAGTTGTATTTTAGTTCTGTGGCTTAACTTTTTTAAAAATCTCTTTAATTGTATTTAAATTTCCAACAAATTGTTGCTACTTAGGGTACGGTCACACATGGCAAATGTTAACACAAAAAAAGCATAATCACTAGTTTTCTAACAAATTCGTTTGAAGATGTTTAAACTTACAAGTAATTTGTAAGATCAAACATCATCAAATAAAATAACATTAAACTTCTTTCTATTGTGTTTTTTTTTTTTTCAAATAAACACAAGTATTTATTAAAACAAATTTTATTTAGTAATTACGCCTTTTTCGTCAAATATTTGCCGTGTGTGCCCGTACTTTCTTTAGACTGCAATTTGCTATTCTATCAGTTGCTTTAAGCCAGTTTGAACTGTTTTAGTAAAATTGTCTTTTATTCTCAATTTATTTAAAGAAAGTGTCACTTCTTTGCCGTACAATACAGCCCTTTTGCAACATTTAACAATACTTTTGCAACTTATTATTTTTCTATTTTCTAAATGCAACAAACGCTTTAGTGCCAAATATTAGAATTAAATTTAAACAAGATCCTAATCCTATAAATTTAATTCTTAAAAAAACTATTAGTAGACACAAAATATTAAACGATTAAATATTGAAAACAAAATTCAAATGATTTCTTTTTTTTTAAATTTTAAACAATTTCAATTTTAATATTTAAACAAATTTATTTCAAACTATATAATTGATGTTGCAAAAGTATTGTAAAAATAAACAACAATTGTAAAAAGTTTTATAAGTTTTTATTTTGTATACAAATTTATAGAGCTTTATTTTAAAAAGCAAATCTATTTTATCTGGACTATAAATTAAGTTTTATTTTAATAAGATAAACTGTATTTGTAATTTTAAAATATATGTATGTATTACAATAAAATGTTGTAAAAACTGAAAATATAATAAACAAATAAAGATCAAACAATTTAAAAACAAATATTTAAACAAAAACTCAGCTGAAAAAACACACAACATGTTAAAAAGTAGAAAATCATGCAATATACATATTTAATTATTTCTCAAACTAATTTTCAACTTACATAACTTTCATTAAAGCAAACCTTTAATTTTCCTTAAAAAAACATGACTTGACATGATTTATCTTGTCCTAAACCCTCCTCTGCTCTCTATAAACTTGCCCCACACCAAATTGTAAATTTTTTCAACATTTTTATAAAACAAAATGATCTGCCTTACAAATAATTGTTTTATTAATCCCTGTTTTTAATAATAATTTTTTCACCCATCACACTCAATTCACTATTGTAAATAAACCAACCAACTTAAATCTTTTACTACATACTTTTTCTTATATTTCTTTAAAACGTAATTTCTTTTCGTTTTGCAAAAAAATCAAAAAAAAACGCAATAAAATTTAATAAAATTAAAAAAAATACACAAAATTGTTATTATATTTTTATCCTATTAAATATTAAGAATTATTAAGTATAAGTAAGACAAAAGAAAAAAGAATTTAATACAATAAATTTAAATGAAATAATATAGTAGGAAATTTAAAACAAAAATCTTTTATTTATTTATTGAAAAAAGAAAACAATAAACAAAGGTAAGTAATGAAATCAATCAAAAAAAGACTTGTTTATACAGAAAACATTCACAGCAATTAAATGTTCTTTGAAAACACACTAAACAAGACAATTTTCTAAAACAGTCTAGACAAGACAATTGTCTATAGAAGACAGTCCACACAAGACGATTTTGTATACTAAACTGTTCAAACAAGACATTTTTTTTATAGAAAACACAGTTTTCTTTAGAAACCCCATTAGACAAGATCATTTTCTATAAAATTTTCTTAATTTTATTTAATTACTTTCCAAAATACTCATAAACACACACTCATATTAGCAATTTTTTAAAATAACAAAAACAATACATCCAACTCTTTTTATTAACACAAGCATGCATGGCTTTTGTTTACTCCAATGCGATTACGTCACGCTCAAAAACATTTTTGATTTTACATCAAATATTTACAGCATACTTTACAAATTTTGTATGGGATTTCGGAAAAAATTTTGTCCTATCAAAATTCTGAGTCCATATTCGGATTCAGCGTGTGGGTTCACGGTAAATAGGTGTTTCCAGCCCAATCGGACGGCAAATTTAGGAGAAAAATGCAAAAAACATAAAATCATTGATTAATAGAAAATTCATTTTAAACATCTATACATACATACACAGACTCTCATTTATTTGTAATTAAATGAGAGTGATTTGTATAGAATACTTTACGGGGTATATTATATTAAAATTACCTAGGACTCAAATTTTGTATGGCATTTCGGAAAAAATTTTGTCCTATCAAAATTCTGAGTCTATATTCGGATTCAGCGTGTGGGTTCACGGTAAATAGGTGTTTCCAGCCCAATCGGACGGCAAATTTAGGAGAAAAATGCAAAAAACATAAAATCATTGATTAATAGAAAATTCATTTTAAACATCTATACATACATACACAGACTCTCATTTATTTGTAATTAAATGAGAGTGATTTGTATAGCATACTTTACGGGGTATATTATATTAAAATTACCTAGGACTCAAATTTTGTATGGGATTTCGGAAAAAATTTTGTCCTATCAAAATTCTGAGTCCATATTCGGATTCAGCGTGTGGGTTCACGGTAAATAGGTGTTTCCAGCCCAATCGGACGGCAAATTTAGGAGAAAAATGCAAAAAACATAAAATCATTGATTAATAGAAAATTCATTTTAAACATCTATACATACATACACAGACTCTCATTTATTTGTAATTAAATGAGAGTGATTTGTATAGCATACTTTACGGGGTATATTATATTAAAATTACCTAGGACTCAAATTTTGTATGGGATTTCGGAAAAAATTTTGTCCTATCAAAATTCTGAGTCCATATTCGGATTCAGCGTGTGGGTTCACGGTAAATAGGTGTTTCCAGCCCAATCGGACGGCAAATTTAGGAGAAAAATGCAAAAAACATAAAATCATTGATTAATAGAAAATTCATTTTAAACATCTATACATACATACACAGACTCTCATTTATTTGTAATTAAATGAGAGTGATTTGTATAGCATACTTTACGGGGTATATTATATTAAAATTACCTAGGACTCAAATTTTGTATGGGATTTCGGAAAAAATTTTGTCCTATCAAAATTCTGAGTCCATATTCGGATTCAGCGTGTGGGTTCACGGTAAATAGGTGTTTCCAGCCCAATCGGACGGCAAATTTAGGAGAAAAATGCAAAAAACATAAAATCATTGATTAATAGAAAATTCATTTTAAACATCTATACATACATACACAGACTCTCATTTATTTGTAATTAAATGAGAGTGATTTGTATAGCATACTTTACGGGGTATATTATATTAAAATTACCTAGGACTCAAATTTTGTATGGGATTTCGGAAAAAATTTTGTCCTATCAAAATTCTGAGTCCATATTCGGATTCAGCGTGTGGGTTCACGGTAAATAGGTGTTTCCAGCCCAATCGGACGGCAAATTTAGGAGAAAAATGCAAAAAACATAAAATCATTGATTAATAGAAAATTAATTTTAAACATCTATACATACATACACAGACTCTCATTTATTTGTAATTAAATGAGAGTGATTTGTATAGCATACTTTACGGTTGTATATTATATGGAAATTATCTAGGACTCAAATTTTGTATGGGATTTCGGAAAAAATTTTGTCCTATCAAAATTTTGAGTCCATATTCGGATTCAGCGTGTGGGTTCACGGTAAATAGGTGTTTCCAGCCCAATCGGACGGCAAATTTAGGAGAAAAATGCAAAAAACATAAAATCATTGATTAATAGAAAATTCATTTTAAACATCTATACATACATACACAGACTCTCATTTATTTGTAATTAAATGAGAGTGATTTGTATAGCATACTTTACGGAGGTATATTATATTAAAATTACCTATGACTCAAATTTTGTATGGGATTTCGGAAAAAATTTTGTCCTATCAAAATTCTGAGTCCATATTCGGATTCAGCGTGTGGGTTCACGGTGAATAGGTGTTTCCAGCCCAATCGGACGGCAAATTTAGGAGAAAAATGCAAAAAACATAAAATCATTGATTAATAGAAAATTCATTTTAAACATCTATACATACATACACAGACTCTCATTTATTTGTAATTAAATGAGAGTGATTTGTATAGCATACTTTACGGAGGTATATTATATTAAAATTACCTAGGACTCAAATTTTGTATGGGATTTCGGAAAAAATTTTGTCCTATCAAAATTCTGAGTCCATATTCGGATTCAGCGTGTGGGTTCACGGTGAATAGGTGTTTCCAGCCCAATCGGACGGCAAATTTAGGAGAAAAATGCAAAAAACATAAAATCATTGATTAATAGAAAATTCATTTTAAACATCTATACATACATACACAGACTCTCATTTATTTGTAATTAAATGAGAGTGATTTGTATAGCATACTTTACGGAGGTATATTATATTAAAATTACCTAGGACTCAAATTTTGTATGGGATTTCGAAAAAAATTTTGTCCTATCAAAATTCTGAGTCCATATTCGGATTCAGCGTGTGGGTTCACGGTAAATAGGTGTTTCCAGCCCATTCGGACGGCAAATTTAGGAGAAAAATGCAAAAAACATCAAATCGTTTATTAATAGAAAATTCATTTTAAACATCTATACATACATACACAGACTCTCATTTATTTGTAATTAAATGAGAGTGATTTGTACAGCATACTTTACGGTTGTATATTATATGGAAATTATCTAGGACTCAAATTTTGTATGGGATTTTGGAAAAAATTTTGTCCTATCAAAATTCTGAGTCCATATTCGGATTCAGCGTGTGGGTTCACGGTAAATAGGTGTTTCCAGCCCAATCGGACGGCAAATTTAGGAGAAAAATGGAAAAAACATCAAATCGTTTATTAATAGAAAATTCATTTTAAACATCTATACATACATACACAGACTCTCATTTATTTGTAATTAAATGAGAGTGATTTGTACAGCATACTTTACGGTTGTATATTATATTAAAATTACCTAGGACTCAAATTTTGTATGGGATTTCGGAAAAAATTTTGTCCTATCAAAATTCTGAGTCCATATTCGGATTCAGCGTGTGGGTTCACGGTAAATAGGTGTTTCCAGCCCAATCGGACGGCAAATTTAGGAGAAAAATGCAAAAAACATCAAATCGTTTATTAATAGAAAATTCATTTTAAACATCTATACATACATACACAGACTCTCATTTATTTGTAATTAAATGAGAGTGATTTGTACAGCATACTTTACGGTTGTATATTATATTAAAATTACCTAGGACTCAAATTTTGTATGGGATTTCGGAAAAAATTTTGTCCTATCAAAATTCTGAGTCCATATTCGGATTCAGCGTGTGGGTTCACGGTAAATACAGTAGTGGCCATATCATATGCAACCGAAATTTGTTATGTGGAAATATGTTGTAATCTCCTTAATTTAATTTAAAACGTACATCAGCATTTTATTGTTTTCATGTGTTAGGTTCAATTGAAATAATAATGGTAATTTTTCCTATAAATTTTTTGTATTGTGCTGTAAATTTTATCGATAAAATCGATTAACCGATATTCGCTTGGCCAAAACAAATGCAACTCTGAAGAAATTTAAAGATACCGTTACTTTAGCTCACATGTCTTATCACATTTTATATATTTTGCAAAGTTTTAGTTTTCGTGAGTGTTAAAAAGTGTTTTTAATAAATATTTAACAAGCAATTTTGTTTTATACGGTCACAAACAACCAATTAGAAATGGCACGTGATAAATTCGGTTTGGAGTTAAGACAACGCATTGTTGACGATTATTCCGTTGGAATGTCACAAAAAGAGATAACTGAAAAGTATAAAATTACCAAGAGTTCAATATCACGAATAGTAAACAAGTATAAATCCACAAAAACAGTTTCGGTGATCCATAGCGGAGGACGTCCACGACATACAAGTCAACGTACAGATAATTTTATCGTGCAAACTGTCAAAAAACAACCATTTATTACATCTTTGCAACTAGTAAAAGACCTTCAACTACCAATAGCACCCAGAAGTGTGCGTAGACGCTTAGTAGATGCCTCCTTACGAGCGCACCGTCCTGCAAAAAAACCGCTTATTTCAAAACGTAACCAACTCAAGCGGTTAAAATTTGCCAGAGACCACTTAAACTGGCCAATTTCCAAATGGAAAACGGTGTTATTCAGTGACGAATCAAAATTCAATATAATCGGGAGTGACGGCATGCTTTATGTGAGGAGGCCATCAAATATGCGTGTTAAATCACAGTACTGCACAAAAACAGTGAAACATGGAGGAGGTAGTGCAATGGTGTGGGCATGTTTTTCTGCCAATGGAGTGGGCCCCATACATCGTATCGATGGTATAATGGATCAGCATAAGTACAAAGATATTTTAAAAGATGTTATGCTTCCATATGCTGAATGGGAAATGCCACTTGCTTGGGTCTTCCAACATGACAATGACCCAAAGCATACATCAAGAATTGTAAAGTCATGGTTAGCAGAAGAAAACATAACTGTAATGGAATGGCCACCTCAATCACCTGATTTAAACCCTATAGAGAACCTTTGGGAAATTGTTAATCAGAGAATTGACCGTAATAACGTTCGAAATGCGAACGAGTTATTCATAAAAATAAAAGAGGCGTGGGGTTCAATTCCATCAAAGATATTAAATAATTTAATAGAATCAATGCCACGTCGTTGTGCAGCTGCGATAAAGAATTCAGGTTTTGCAACGAAATATTAATATTTTTTACTTTGCAGGTTTTTTTTGTGATTTTTATTATAAGTTGCATATGTTTTGACCAAGTTGCATATGTTTTGACCAAACGTAACCCTAAGATTTTTGAAAAAAATATTTATGTTATTTTTAAAATGAAGTCTGTATTAATTTGTTGTGTTTAATTTTATTTATTAATAAATATCCTTTGATTTTATTCATCAATTTAAATTTTCTTTTTGTCCGGAATAAAGTTTTAGGGATTTTGTTATAAACCAAATTTTAGTTGCATATGATATGGCCACTACTGTAGGTGTTTCCAGCCCAATCGGACGGCAAATTTAGGAGAAAAATGCAAAAAACATCAAATCGTTTATTAATAGAAAATTCATTTTAAACATCTATACATACATACACATTTAATTACAAATAAATGAGAGTGATTTGTACAGCATACTTTACGGTTGTATATTATATGGAAATTATCTAGGACTCAAATTTTGTATGGGATTTTGGAAAAAATTTTGTCCTATCAAAATTCTGAGTCCATATTCGGATTCAGCGTGTGGGTTCACGGTAAATAGGTGTTTCCAGCCCAATCGGACGGCAAATTTAGGAGAAAAATGCAAAAAACATAAAATCGTTTATTAATAGAAATTTCATTTTAAACATCTATACATACATACACAGACTCTCATTTATTTGTAATTAAATGAGAGTGATTTGTATAGCATACTTTACGGGGTATATTATATTAAAATTACCTAGGACTCAAATTTTGAATGGCATTTCGGAAAAAATTTTGTCCTATAAAAATTCTGAGTCCATATTCGGATTCAGCGTGTGGGTTCATGGTGAATAGGTGTTTCCAGCCCAATCGGACGGCAAATTTAGGAGAAAAATGCAAAAAACATAAAATCGTTTATTAATAGAAAATTCATTTTAAACATCTATACATACACACACAGACTCTCATTTATTTGTAATTAAATGAGAGTGATTTGTATAGCATACTTTACGGGGTATATTATATTAAAATTACCTAGGACTCAAATTTTGTATGGCATTTCGGAAAAAATTTTGTCCTATCAAAATTCTGAGTCCATATTCGGATTCAGCGTGTGGGTTCACGGTGAATAGGTGTTTCCAGCCCAATCGGACGGCAAATTTAGGAGAAAAATGCAAAAAACATAAAATCGTTTATTAATAGAAAATTCATTTTAAACATCTCATATTCACACACAGACTCTCATTTATTTGTAATTAAATGAGAGTGATTTGTACAGCATACTTTACGGTTGTGTATTATATGGAAATTATCTAGGACTCAAATTTTGTATGGGATTTTGGAAAAAATTTTGTCCTATCAAAATTCTGAGTCCATATTCGGATTCAGCGTGTGGGTTCACGGTGAATAGGTGTTTCCAGCCCAATCGGACGGCAAATTTAGGAGAAAAATGCAAAAAACATAAAATCATTGATTAATAGAAAATTCATTTTAAACATCTATACATACACACACAGACTCTCATTTATTTGTAATTAAATGAGAGTGATTTGTATAGCATACTTTACGGGGTATATTATATTAAATTACCTAGGACTCAAATTTTGTATGGGATTTCGGAAAAAATTTTGTCCTATCAAAATTCTGAGTCCATATTCGGATTCAGCGTGTGGGTTCACGGTGAATAGGTGTTTCCAGCCCAATCGGACGGCAAATTTAGGAGAAAAATGCAAAAAACATAAAATCGTTTATTAATAGAAATTTCATTTTAAACATCTATACATACATACACAGACTCTCATTTATTTGTAATTAAATGAGAGTGATTTGTATAGCATACTTTACGGGGTATATTATATTAAAATTACCTAGGACTCAAATTTTGAATGGCATTTCGGAAAAAATTTTGTCCTATAAAAATTCTGAGTCCATATTCGGATTCAGCGTGTGGGTTCATGGTGAATAGGTGTTTCCAGCCCAATCGGACGGCAAATTTAGGAGAAAAATGCAAAAAACATAAAATCGTTTATTAATAGAAAATTCATTTTAAACATCTATACATACACACACAGACTCTCATTTATTTGTAATTAAATGAGAGTGATTTGTATAGCATACTTTACGGAGGTATATTATATTAAAATTACCTAGGACTCAAATTTTGTATGGGATTTCGAAAAAAATTTTGTCCTATCAAAATTCTGAGTCCATATTCGGATTCAGCGTGTGGGTTCACGGTAAATAGGTGTTTCCAGCCCAATCGGACGGCAAATTTAGGAGAAAAATGCAAAAAACATCAAATCGTTTATTAATAGAAAATTCATTTTAAACATCTATACATACATACACAGACTCTCATTTATTTGTAATTAAATGAGAGTGATTTGTACAGCATACTTTACGGTTGTATATTATATGGAAATTATCTAGGACTCAAATTTTGTATGGGATTTTGGAAAAAATTTTGTCCTATCAAAATTCTGAGTCCATATTCGGATTCAGCGTGTGGGTTCACGGTAAATAGGTGTTTCCAGCCCAATCGGACGGCAAATTTAGGAGAAAAATGCAAAAAACATAAAATCGTTTATTAATAGAAATTTCATTTTAAACATCTATACATACATACACAGACTCTCATTTATTTGTAATTAAATGAGAGTGATTTGTATAGCATACTTTACGGGGTATATTATATTAAAATTACCTAGGACTCAAATTTTGAATGGCATTTCGGAAAAAATTTTGTCCTATAAAAATTCTGAGTCCATATTCGGATTCAGCGTGTGGGTTCATGGTGAATAGGTGTTTCCAGCCCAATCGGACGGCAAATTTAGGAGAAAAATGCAAAAAACATAAAATCGTTTATTAATAGAAAATTCATTTTAAACATCTATACATACACACACAGACTCTCATTTATTTGTAATTAAATGAGAGTGATTTGTATAGCATACTTTACGGGGTATATTATATTAAAATTACCTAGGACTCAAATTTTGTATGGCATTTCGGAAAAAATTTTGTCCTATCAAAATTCTGAGTCCATATTCGGATTCAGCGTGTGGGTTCACGGTGAATAGGTGTTTCCAGCCCAATCGGACGGCAAATTTAGGAGAAAAATGCAAAAAACATAAAATCGTTTATTAATAGAAAATTCATTTTAAACATCTCATATTCACACACAGACTCTCATTTATTTGTAATTAAATGAGAGTGATTTGTACAGCATACTTTACGGTTGTGTATTATATGGAAATTATCTAGGACTCAAATTTTGTATGGGATTTTGGAAAAAATTTTGTCCTATCAAAATTCTGAGTCCATATTCGGATTCAGCGTGTGGGTTCACGGTGAATAGGTGTTTCCAGCCCAATCGGACGGCAAATTTAGGAGAAAAATGCAAAAAACATAAAATCATTGATTAATAGAAAATTCATTTTAAACATCTATACATACACACACAGACTCTCATTTATTTGTAATTAAATGAGAGTGATTTGTATAGCATACTTTACGGGGTATATTATATTAAATTACCTAGGACTCAAATTTTGTATGGGATTTCGGAAAAAATTTTGTCCTATCAAAATTCTGAGTCCATATTCGGATTCAGCGTGTGGGTTCACGGTGAATAGGTGTTTCCAGCCCAATCGGACGGCAAATTTAGGAGAAAAATGCAAAAAACATAAAATCGTTTATTAATAGAAATTTCATTTTAAACATCTATACATACATACACAGACTCTCATTTATTTGTAATTAAATGAGAGTGATTTGTATAGCATACTTTACGGGGTATATTATATTAAAATTACCTAGGACTCAAATTTTGAATGGCATTTCGGAAAAAATTTTGTCCTATAAAAATTCTGAGTCCATATTCGGATTCAGCGTGTGGGTTCATGGTGAATAGGTGTTTCCAGCCCAATCGGACGGCAAATTTAGGAGAAAAATGCAAAAAACATAAAATCGTTTATTAATAGAAAATTCATTTTAAACATCTATACATACACACACAGACTCTCATTTATTTGTAATTAAATGAGAGTGATTTGTATAGCATACTTTACGGAGGTATATTATATTAAAATTACCTAGGACTCAAATTTTGTATGGGATTTCGAAAAAAATTTTGTCCTATCAAAATTCTGAGTCCATATTCGGATTCAGCGTGTGGGTTCACGGTAAATAGGTGTTTCCAGCCCAATCGGACGGCAAATTTAGGAGAAAAATGCAAAAAACATCAAATCGTTTATTAATAGAAAATTCATTTTAAACATCTATACATACATACACAGACTCTCATTTATTTGTAATTAAATGAGAGTGATTTGTACAGCATACTTTACGGTTGTATATTATATGGAAATTATCTAGGACTCAAATTTTGTATGGGATTTTGGAAAAAATTTTGTCCTATCAAAATTCTGAGTCCATATTCGGATTCAGCGTGTGGGTTCACGGTAAATAGGTGTTTCCAGCCCAATCGGACGGCAAATTTAGGAGAAAAATGCAAAAAACATAAAATCGTTTATTAATAGAAATTTCATTTTAAACATCTATACATACATACACAGACTCTCATTTATTTGTAATTAAATGAGAGTGATTTGTATAGCATACTTTACGGGGTATATTATATTAAAATTACCTAGGACTCAAATTTTGAATGGCATTTCGGAAAAAATTTTGTCCTATAAAAATTCCGAGTCCATATTCGGATTCAGCGTGTGGGTTCATGGTGAATAGGTGTTTCCAGCCCAATCGGACGGCAAATTTAGGAGAAAAATGCAAAAAACATAAAATCGTTTATTAATAGAAAATTCATTTTAAACATCTATACATACACACACAGACTCTCATTTATTTGTAATTAAATGAGAGTGATTTGTATAGCATACTTTACGGGGTATATTATATTAAAATTACCTAGGACTCAAATTTTGTATGGCATTTCGGAAAAAATTTTGTCCTATCAAAATTCTGAGTCCATATTCGGATTCAGCGTGTGGGTTCACGGTGAATAGGTGTTTCCAGCCCAATCGGACGGCAAATTTAGGAGAAAAATGCAAAAAACATAAAATCGTTTATTAATAGAAAATTCATTTTAAACATCTCATATTCACACACAGACTCTCATTTATTTGTAATTAAATGAGAGTGATTTGTACAGCATACTTTACGGTTGTGTATTATATGGAAATTATCTAGGACTCAAATTTTGTATGGGATTTTGGAAAAAATTTTGTCCTATCAAAATTCTGAGTCCATATTCGGATTCAGCGTGTGGGTTCACGGTGAATAGGTGTTTCCAGCCCAATCGGACGGCAAATTTAGGAGAAAAATGCAAAAAACATAAAATCATTGATTAATAGAAAATTCATTTTAAACATCTATACATACACACACAGACTCTCATTTATTTGTAATTAAATGAGAGTGATTTGTATAGCATACTTTACGGGGTATATTATATTAAATTACCTAGGACTCAAATTTTGTATGGGATTTCGGAAAAAATTTTGTCCTATCAAAATTCTGAGTCCATATTCGGATTCAGCGTGTGGGTTCACGGTGAATAGGTGTTTCCAGCCCAATCGGACGGCAAATTTAGGAGAAAAATGCAAAAAACATAAAATCATTGATTAATAGAAAATTCATTTTAAACATCTATACATACACACACAGACTCTCATTTATTTGTAATTAAATGAGAGTGATTTGTATAGCATACTTTACGGGGTATATTATATTAAAATTACCTAGGACTCAAATTTTGTATGGCATTTCGGAAAAAATTTTGTCCTATCAAAATTCTGAGTCCATATTCGGATTCAGCGTGTGGGTTAATGGTGAATAGGTGTTTCCAGCCCAATCGGACGGCAAATTTAGGAGAAAAATGCAAAAAACATAAAATCGTTTATTAATAGAAAATTCATTTTAAACATCTCATATTCACACACAGACTCTCATTTATTTGTAATTAAATGAGAGTGATTTGTATAGCATACTTTACGGTTGTATAATTTTGTATGGGATTTCGGAAAAAATTTTGTCCTATCAAAATTCTGAGTCCATATTCGGATTCAGCGTGTGGGTTCACGGTAAATAGGTGTTTCCAGCCCAATCGGACGGCAAATTTAGGAGAAAAATGCAAAAAACATAAAATCGTTTATTAATAGAAAATTCATTTTAAACATCTATACATACATACACAGACTCTCATTTATTTGTAATTAAATGAGAGTGATTTGTATAGCATACTTTACGGTTGTATATTATATGAAAATTATCTAGGACTCAAATTTTGTATGGAATTTTGGAAAAAATTTTGTCCTATCAAAATTTTGAGTCCATATTCGGATTCAGCGTGTGGGTTCACGGTAGATAGGTGTTTCCAGCCCAATCGGACGGCAAATTTAGGAGAAAAATGCAAAAAACATAAAATCATTGATTAATAGAAAATTCATTTTAAACATCTATACATACATACACAGACTCTCATTTATTTGTAATTAAATGAGAGTGATTTGTACAGCATACTTTACGGTTGTATATTATATGGAAATTATCTAGGACTCAAATTTTGTATGGGATTTTGGAAAAAATTTTGTCCTATCAAAATTCTGAGTCCATATTCGGATTCAGCGTGTGGGTTCACGGTAGATAGGTGTTTCCAGCCCAATCGGACGGCAAATTTAGGAGAAAAATGCAAAAAACATAAAATCATTGATTAATAGAAAATTCATTTTAAACATCTATACATACATACACAGACTCTCATTTATTTGTAATTAAATGAGAGTGATTTGTATAGCATACTTTACGGGGTATATTATATTAAAATTACCTAGGACTCAAATTTTGTATGGCATTTCGGAAAAAAATTTTGTCCTATCAAAATTCTGAGTCCATATTCGGATTCAGCGTGTGGGTTCACGGTAAATAGGTGTTTCCAGCCCAATCGGACGGCAAATTTAGGAGAAAAATGCAAAAAACATAAAATCATTGATTAATAGAAAATTCATTTTAAACATCTATACATACATACACAGACTCTCATTTATTTGTAATTAAATGAGAGTGATTTGTACAGCATACTTTACGGTTGTATATTATATGGAAATTATCTAGGACTCAAATTTTGTATGGGATTTTGGAAAAAATTTTGTCCTATCAAAATTTTGAGTCCATATTCGGATTCAGCGTGTGGGTTCACGGCAAATAGGTGTTTCCAGCCCAATCGGACGGCAAATTTAGGAGAAAAATGCAAAAAACATAAAATCATTGATTAATAGAAAATTCATTTTAAACATCTATACATACACACACAGACTCTCATTTATTTGTAATTAAATGAGAGTGATTTGTATAGCATACTTTACGGGGTATATTATATTAAAATTACCTAGGACTCAAATTTTGTATGGCATTTCGGCAAAAATTTTGTCCTATCAAAATTCTGAGTCCATATTCGGATTCAGCGTGTGGGTTCATGGTGAATAGGTGTTTCCAGCCCAATCGGACGGCAAATTTAGGAGAAAAATGCAAAAAACATAAAATCGTTTATTAATAGAAAATTCATTTTAAACATCTATACATACATACACAGACTCTCATTTATTTGTAATTAAATGAGAGTGATTTGTATAGCATACTTTACGGTTGTATATTATATGGAAATTATCTAGGACTCAAATTTTGTATGGGATTTCGGAAAAAATTTTGTCCTATCAAAATTCTGAGTCCATATTCGGATTCAGCGTGTGGGTTCACGGTAAATAGGTGTTTCCAGCCCAATTGGACGGCAAATTTAGGAGAAAAATGCAAAAAACATAAAATCGTTTATTAATAGAAAATTCATTTTAAACATCTATACATACACACACAGACTCTCATTTATTTGTAATTAAATGAGAGTGATTTGTATAGCATACTTTACGGTTGTATATTATATGGAAATTATCTAGGACTCAAATTTTGTATGGGATTTCGGAAAAAATTTTGTCCTATCAAAATTCTGAGTCCATATTCGGATTCAGCGTGTGGGTTCACGGTAAATAGGTGTTTCCAGCCCAATTGGACGGCAAATTTAGGAGAAAAATGCAAAAAACATAAAATCGTTTATTAATAGAAAATTCATTTTAAACATCTATACATACACACACAGACTCTCATTTATTTGTAATTAAATGAGAGTGATTTGTATAGCATACTTTACGGTTGTATATTATATGAAAATTATCTAGGACTCAAATTTTGTATGGAATTTTGGAAAAAATTTTGTCCTATCAAAATTTTGAGTCCATATTCGGATTCAGCGTGTGGGTTCACGGTAGATAGGTGTTTCCAGCCCAATCGGACGGCAAATTTAGGAGAAAAATGCAAAAAACATAAAATCATTGATTAATAGAAAATTCATTTTAAACATCTATACATACATACACAGACTCTCATTTATTTGTAATTAAATGAGAGTGATTTGTACAGCATACTTTACGGTTGTATATTATATGGAAATTATCTAGGACTCAAATTTTGTATGGGATTTTGGAAAAAATTTTGTCCTATCAAAATTCTGAGTCCATATTCGGATTCAGCGTGTGGGTTCACGGTAAATAGGTGTTTCCAGCCCAATCGGACGGCAAATTTAGGAGAAAAATGCAAAAAACATAAAATCGTTTATTAATAGAAAATTCATTTTAAACATCTATACATACATACACAGACTCTCATTTATTTGTAATTAAATGAGAGTGATTTGTATAGCATACTTTACGGTTGTATATTATATGAAAATTATCTAGGACTCAAATTTTGTATGGAATTTTGGAAAAAATTTTGTCCTATCAAAATTTTGAGTCCATATTCGGATTCAGCGTGTGGGTTCACGGTAGATAGGTGTTTCCAGCCCAATCGGACGGCAAATTTAGGAGAAAAATGCAAAAAACATAAAATCATTGATTAATAGAAAATTCATTTTAAACATCTATACATACATACACAGACTCTCATTTATTTGTAATTAAATGAGAGTGATTTGTACAGCATACTTTACGGTTGTATATTATATGGAAATTATCTAGGACTCAAATTTTGTATGGGATTTTGGAAAAAATTTTGTCCTATCAAAATTCTGAGTCCATATTCGGATTCAGCGTGTGAGTTCACGGTAGATAGGTGTTTCCAGCCCAATCGGACGGCAAATTTAGGAGAAAAATGCAAAAAACATAAAATCATTGATTAATAGAAAATTCATTTTAAACATCTATACATACATACACAGACTCTCATTTATTTGTAATTAAATGAGAGTGATTTGTACAGCATACTTTACGGTTGTATATTATATGGAAATTATCTAGGACTCAAATTTTGTATGGGATTTTGGAAAAAATTTTGTCCTATCAAAATTTTGAGTCCATATTCGGATTCAGCGTGTGGGTTCACGGCAAATAGGTGTTTCCAGCCCAATCGGACGGCAAATTTAGGAGAAAAATGCAAAAAACATAAAATCATTGATTAATAGAAAATTCATTTTAAACATCTATACATACATACACAGACTCTCATTTATTTGTAATTAAATGAGAGTGATTTGTACAGCATACTTTACGGTTGTATATTATATGGAAATTATCTAGGACTCAAATTTTGTATGGGATTTTGGAAAAAATTTTGTCCTATCAAAATTCTGAGTCCATATTCGGATTCAGCGTGTGGGTTCACGGTAGATAGGTGTTTCCAGCCCAATCGGACGGCAAATTTAGGAGAAAAATGCAAAAAACATAAAATCATTGATTAATAGAAAATTCATTTTAAACATCTATACATACATACACAGACTCTCATTTATTTGTAATTAAATGAGAGTGATTTGTATAGCATACTTTACGGGGTATATTATATTAAAATTACCTAGGACTCAAATTTTGTATGGCATTTCGGAAAAAAATTTTGTCCTATCAAAATTCTGAGTCCATATTCGGATTCAGCGTGTGGGTTCACGGTAAATAGGTGTTTCCAGCCCAATCGGACGGCAAATTTAGGAGAAAAATGCAAAAAACATAAAATCATTGATTAATAGAAAATTCATTTTAAACATCTATACATACATACACAGACTCTCATTTATTTGTAATTAAATGAGAGTGATTTGTACAGCATACTTTACGGTTGTATATTATATGGAAATTATCTAGGACTCAAATTTTGTATGGGATTTTGGAAAAAATTTTGTCCTATCAAAATTTTGAGTCCATATTCGGATTCAGCGTGTGGGTTCACGGCAAATAGGTGTTTCCAGCCCAATCGGACGGCAAATTTAGGAGAAAAATGCAAAAAACATAAAATCATTGATTAATAGAAAATTCATTTTAAACATCTATACATACATACACAGACTCTCATTTATTTGTAATTAAATGAGAGTGATTTGTATAGCATACTTTACGGAGGTATATTATATGGAAATTACCTAGAACTCAAATTTTGTATGGGATTTTGGAAAAAATTTTGTCCTATCAAAATTCTGAGTCCATATTCGGATTCAGCGTGTGGGTTCATGGTGAATAGGTGTTTCCAGCCCAATCGGACGGCAAATTTAGGAGAAAAATGCAAAAAACATAAAATCGTTTATTAATAGAAAATTCATTTTAAACATCTATACATACATACACAGACTCTCATTTATTTGTAATTAAATGAGAGTGATTTGTACAGCATACTTTACGGGGTATATTATATGGAAATTATCTAGGACTCAAATTTTGTATGGGATTTTGGAAAAAATTTTGTCCTATCAAAATTTTGAGTCCATATTCGGATTCAGCGTGTGGGTTCACGGCAAATAGGTGTTTCCAGCCCAATCGGACGGCAAATTTAGGAGAAAAATGCAAAAAACATAAAATCGTTTATTAATAGAAAATTCATTTTAAACATCTATACATACACACACAGACTCTCATTTATTTGTAATTAAATGAGAGTGATTTGTACAGCATACTTTACGGGGTATATTATATGGAAATTACCTAGAACTCAAATTTTGTATGGGATTTTGGAAAAAATTTTGTCCTATCAAAATTCTGAGTCCATATTCGGATTCAGCGTGTGGGTTCATGGTGAATAGGTGTTTCCAGCCCAATCGGACGGCAAATTTAGGAGAAAAATGCAAAAACATAAAATCGTTTATTAATAGAAAATTCATTTTAAACATCTATACATACATACACAGACTCTCATTTATTTGTAATTAAATGAGAGTGATTTGTACAGCATACTTTACGGTTGTATATTATATGGAAATTATCTAGGACTCAAATTTTGTATGGGATTTTGGAAAAAATTTTGTCCTATCAAAATTCTGAGTCCATATTCGGATTCAGCGTGTGGGTTCATGGTGAATAGGTGTTTCCAGCCCAATCGGACGGCAAATTTAGGAGAAAAATGCAAAAAACATAAAATCGTTTATTAATAGAAAATTCATTTTAAACATCTATACATACATACACAGACTCTCATTTATTTGTAATTAAATGAGAGTGATTTGTACAGCATACTTTACGGTTGTATATTATATGGAAATTATCTAGGACTCAAATTTTGTATGGGATTTTGGAAAAAATTTTGTCCTATCAAAATTTTGAGTCCATATTCGGATTCAGCGTGTGGGTTCACGGCAAATAGGTGTTTCCAGCCCAATCGGACGGCAAATTTAGGAGAAAAATGCAAAAAACATAAAATCATTGATTAATAGAAAATTCATTTTAAACATCTATACATACATACACAGACTCTCATTTATTTGTAATTAAATGAGAGTGATTTGTATAGCATACTTTACGGAGGTATATTATATGGAAATTACCTAGAACTCAAATTTTGTATGGGATTTTGGAAAAAATTTTGTCCTATCAAAATTCTGAGTCCATATTCGGATTCAGCGTGTGGGTTCATGGTGAATAGGTGTTTCCAGCCCAATCGGACGGCAAATTTAGGAGAAAAATGCAAAAAACATAAAATCGTTTATTAATAGAAAATTCATTTTAAACATCTATACATACATACACAGACTCTCATTTATTTGTAATTAAATGAGAGTGATTTGTACAGCATACTTTACGGTTGTATATTATATGGAAATTATCTAGGACTCAAATTTTGTATGGGATTTTGGAAAAAATTTTGTCCTATCAAAATTCTGAGTCCATATTCGGATTCAGCGTGTGGGTTCATGGTGAATAGGTGTTTCCAGCCCAATCGGACGGCAAATTTAGGAGAAAAATGCAAAAAACATAAAATCGTTTATTAATAGAAAATTCATTTTAAACATCTATACATACACACACAGACTCTCATTTATTTGTAATTAAATGAGAGTGATTTGTATAGCATACTTTACGGGGTATATTATATTAAAATTACCTAGGACTCAAATTTTGTATGGGATTTCGGAAAAAATTTTGTCCTATCAAAATTCTGAGTCCATATTCGGATTCAGCGTGTGGGTTCACGGTGAATAGGTGTTTCCAGCCCAATCGGACGGCAAATTTAGGAGAAAAATGCAAAAAACATAAAATCATTGATTAATAGAAAATTCATTTTAAACATCTATACATACACACACAGACTCTCATTTATTTGTAATTAAATGAGAGTGATTTGTATAGCATACTTTACGGGGTATATTATATTAAAATTACCTAGGACTCAAATTTTGTATGGGATTTCGGAAAAAATTTTGTCCTATCAAAATTCTGAGTCCATATTCGGATTCAGCGTGTGGGTTCACGGTAAATAGGTGTTTCCAGCCCAATCGGACGGCAAATTTAGGAGAAAAATGCAAAAAACATAAAATCGTTTATTAATAGAAAATTCATTTTAAACATCTATACATACATACACAGACTCTCATTTATTTGTAATTAAATGAGAGTGATTTGTACAGCATACTTTACGGTTGTATATTATATGGAAATTATCTAGGACTCAAATTTTGTATGGGATTTTGGAAAAAATTTTGTCCTATCAAAATTCTGAGTCCATATTCGGATTCAGCGTGTGAGTTCACGGTAGATAGGTGTTTCCAGCCCAATCGGACGGCAAATTTAGGAGAAAAATGCAAAAAACATAAAATCATTGATTAATAGAAAATTCATTTTAAACATCTATACATACATACACAGACTCTCATTTATTTGTAATTAAATGAGAGTGATTTGTACAGCATACTTTACGGTTGTATATTATATGGAAATTATCTAGGACTCAAATTTTGTATGGGATTTTGGAAAAAATTTTGTCCTATCAAAATTTTGAGTCCATATTCGGATTCAGCGTGTGGGTTCACGGCAAATAGGTGTTTCCAGCCCAATCGGACGGCAAATTTAGGAGAAAAATGCAAAAAACATAAAATCATTGATTAATAGAAAATTCATTTTAAACATCTATACATACATACACAGACTCTCATTTATTTGTAATTAAATGAGAGTGATTTGTACAGCATACTTTACGGTTGTATATTATATGGAAATTATCTAGGACTCAAATTTTGTATGGGATTTTGGAAAAAATTTTGTCCTATCAAAATTTTGAGTCCATATTCGGATTCAGCGTGTGGGTTCACGGCAAATAGGTGTTTCCAGCCCAATCGGACGGCAAATTTAGGAGAAAAATGCAAAAAACATAAAATCATTGATTAATAGAAAATTCATATTAAACATCTATACATACATACACAGACTCTCATTTATTTGTAATTAAATGAGAGTGATTTGTATAGCATACTTTACGGAGGTATATTATATGGAAATTACCTAGAACTCAAATTTTGTATGGGATTTTGGAAAAAATTTTGTCCTATCAAAATTCTGAGTCCATATTCGGATTCAGCGTGTGGGTTCATGGTGAATAGGTGTTTCCAGCCCAATCGGACGGCAAATTTAGGAGAAAAATGCAAAAAACATAAAATCGTTTATTAATAGAAAATTCATTTTAAACATCTATACATACACACACAGACTCTCATTTATTTGTAATTAAATGAGAGTGATTTGTATAGCATACTTTACGGGGTATATTATATTAAAATTACCTAGGACTCAAATTTTGTATGGGATTTCGGAAAAAATTTTGTCCTATCAAAATTCTGAGTCCATATTCGGATTCAGCGTGTGGGTTCACGGTGAATAGGTGTTTCCAGCCCAATCGGACGGCAAATTTAGGAGAAAAATGCAAAAAACATAAAATCATTGATTAATAGAAAATTCATTTTAAACATCTATACATACACACACAGACTCTCATTTATTTGTAATTAAATGAGAGTGATTTGTATAGCATACTTTACGGGGTATATTATATTAAAATTACCTAGGACTCAAATTTTGTATGGGATTTCGGAAAAAATTTTGTCCTATCAAAATTCTGAGTCCATATTCGGATTCAGCGTGTGGGTTCACGGTAAATAGGTGTTTCCAGCCCAATCGGACGGCAAATTTAGGAGAAAAATGCAAAAAACATAAAATCTATTATTAATAGAAAATTAATTTTAAACATCTATACATACATACACAAACTCTCATTTATTTGTAATTAAATGAGAGTGATTTGTACAGCATACTTTACGGTTGTATATTATATAGAAATTACCTCGAACTCAAATTTTGTATGGGATTTCGGAAAAAATTTTGTCCTATCAAAATTCTGAGTCCATATTCGGATTCAGCGTGTGGGTTCACGGTAACTGTTGTTTCCAGCCCAATCGGACGGCAAATTTAGGAGAAAAATGCAAAAAACATAAAATCTATTATTAATAGAAAATTAATTTTAAACATCTATACATACATACACAGACTCTCATTTATTTGTAATTAAATGAGAGTGATTTGTACAGCATACTTTACGGTTGTATATTATATAGAAATTACCTCGAACTCAAATTTTGTATGGGATTTCGGAAAAAATTTTGTCCTATCAAAATTCTGAGTCCATATTCGGATTCAGCGTGTGGGTTCACGGTGAATAGGTGTTTCCAGCCCAATCGGACGGCAAATTTAGGAGAAAAATGCAAAAAACATAAAATCTTTTATTAATAGGAAATTAATGTTAAACATCTATACATTCGTTGTGTGAAGTAAATGAACGCAGAAATTTTTGAATTAGTATATGAAATGTAATCTATTAAAACAAGTCAACAATTGTTGTGAACAAAATTAGAAAAAACTATAATTTATATTTGTAACATTTGAAATAAAAATTGTATTGTTACATTGAAAATATTTAGCACTTTTTTTTTCTTCTGTAGAACATTTCAACACTTAGTTTTTAAAGTTTTAGCATATTTTGAAATTCATTTTCTGGCAACACTGTTCTTAATACTTATTTTTCCTTATTAATATATTAAAGTTAACATTTGCTGTTTAACCATAATTTTAATACTTTTAATACGCTTTTATTTATTTTATATGTGAATAACAAATGCAATTCCTAAAATATACTATATAAATACAAATATTTTTTGCACATTAAGTTACATTACAGTAAGGAAATGCATACATTAATTACGAAAAAAAAATATACAGGCAGGATAAAAAGTCAAATAGGCAGGCACATAAAAAAAAACATTTAAAAAGCTTGTGTTTGAATTTAAGTGGATGTACATATTTATAAAAGTAAAGGAATCGGTATGTGTCTGTCTGTCAAGTTTGTCTATATGATTGTCTCTCCAGCCACCGTCTGTCTGTCTGTCTGTCTGTGCCTGTATAACCAACTGAATAAACACAATGATGGCTGTTGTTGACAAAGCAGATGACGCTGATGAGTATGTCTTTGATGATACTTCATTTAAAATTAAGTAAAAGTTCTTCAATAGAATAAATAATAGCGGGTTGTGGCAAACGAAAAAAAAACAAGTGAACATTTACAGAAGATAAAAAGCAGAAAAAGTTTAAAAGAATATTCCTGTGTATATATAATGCACGGCTTTCTATACCTAAACAGTTGAAAGTTTAATGTACTTTAATGTTACAAAAAAATATTAAAGAAAATAATATTATTATAAGGTTTGAATAATCAGTTAAGTTAAAAAAAAATAAAAATCAAAGAAAAAATATGTTTTTAGCTGTATGACTAGTGTGACCAACTCAATTTTGAGAGAAACCGGGACATTTTTCTAAAAAAAAACTTAAAACCGGGCCATTTTTTATGGGAAAAAAACTTTATTATTCAAGTTAAATTTAGACAATTATAATGTTATAAGTAATTGGAATTTAATTTTCTGTCGCTTTTTGTTTAAAATCGTATTTATCCTGTGATAAAATTTGCTTCAGCAATGTAGGGGATTCTTTCAAAAAATTGTAAAATTCAACGCATTCGTACTTTAAATTATATTTAAGAAATAGCATATGTTTCAAAGTATCTAGTTTGAGTTGCGATTTTTCTTTTGTCCATAATTTTGCGATCAACGAAAACATACGCTCTACACTTGCAGATGTTGATGGCAAACATAATATAAATTCAATGATTCGCGCGAAGCGAGTGTACGTTACATTGTAACTTTGAAAATGTTTAAAACATTTCACCCAACGTTGATGTGGTTTAGTAGAACGTGATTTAGTAGGAGTATAATTTTTATTCCATTCGCTAATTTTGTCTGGGGCAATAAATTTCAATATGTAACCAAAGTAGTCAAACAATTCTACATTGTTGACTTCGGGTTTTAATCATTTCTTTTCAACCATAAATTTGATAAATTGAATTTCCAATTCGGTGCAGCAGCGAGTCCCTTTTTGTTTAAGTAAAAATAATTTAAAAAAAATAATAAATGCGACCTTAAAATTTGTTGTATTTAAAATTGCAATGACTCTTTTCTGACATTATCTAAGAGCTTTTTAAGAGCCCAAAAAAACCCTCATAAAAGATACTTTTCTGACATTATCTAATAGCTCATTCTGACGGACCATTTTCGAATGTAATGACCCTCTTTTCTGAAGGTATTCAGAGCAATAATGATTGTTTTTTGGGCTCATAAAGAGCATGAATGCTTCGGAAAAGGTGTCAGAAAAGACTCTTTTCGGACTCATATGCATAGGCGCATGATTTTAAAATGAATCATTCAAAAGAATTAAATTCCATTAAAATATGATGCGATTGTGCCAAATTTCAATGAAATAGACTGTTTTGTTGTTCAAGCCCACATATTTTTTATTGAATTAAATTCAAAATAAAAATCCGGGCCATCCGGCGGATGTCACCGGGACACCGGGACATTGGTTCCAAAACCGGGCCATGACCTGGATATTCTGGGCCAGTTGGTCACACTATGTATAACTGTAATATAGCTCCTTATATTACACAGCTGAAAACTTGAATTATTATGAAAAAACTGAAGAAAAATGAAAAGCAACATGTAAACAAATGGAAAAATGATAATTACAGCAAATTTCAAACCACCGGTAACACTGGTTAAAAGATTGATGTTTGTCTGTTGACTAGCAGGCACCGCAGTGGGGCAGAGGTTAGAACGCAAAGAATTCTGATGAGAGAATGTGGTGATTCTTGAAACATGTAAATTCAACCCAGGTTCAATCCCCAGCTCAGCCAAGAAAAATTATCAATAAAAAAAAATTTTAATAAGATTTCATGTTGTAACAACAATTCCTACCTTCAGTAAAAATAATAATTTAATGAAAATTAAATTTAATGAACTCAAGCCTAACTAAAAATTATCAAAAACTTGAATTATTTTTAACAAAATTTGTAAACTTGTAAAGCTAGGGAAGGCTTTAATTTAATATAAGCAGCATATGTACATATTTGTTTTGGATTTTGAATTTTCTAAAGAAAATTGCCAGGACACGACAATTTTCTAGAGAAAACTGCCCCGATAAAACAATTTTCAAAATAAAACTGACCAAACAAGACACTTTTCTAAAGAAAACCGTGCAAACCCGATAATTTTCTATAGAAAACATAAAAAATTTAACCTCCCTATACAATAAATATGTAAGTAGGTTCCTCATACTTATTAAAATATTAATAATAACAAACTTTATGAAATTATTGAAAAACCTTTAAAACTTAACTAAAGTTTTGTTAGGTTATTTCAAAAGCTTTAGGGGGAAAATGAGTATTTTCATGTATATATACAGTGGTGGTCATATAATTAAAACATAATTCCATTCTCAGGCAATTTAAAATGTTTAATGTTTTTTGTTTTTTTTTTTGTAATTTTAATTTTCTGTATTATCGCTGTCTTACGCTTTTAATTACACAGTTATTTCTCTAATTTCTCAATTTATTTTGTTAAAAAATGCGTTTTTTTTTTTTTGCGGTAATACGTTTTTCGGGGTGGACACATAATTTAAACATTTTCAACTTTGTTTTAATATTCGTTTAATATAATAACACACATATATTTTCAAATTGTGCCTTAAAAACATTGCCGGTAAGTATTAAAATAGTGTTTTAATGCAAAATTATACAGGGGTGTCATAGAAACCAATATTGTCAGAATTGGTTTTAAAACCGACAAGAAAAAAAGATTTGGTGTTATAGAAACCAAGTTATTGGTTTTATGTTCGAACTAGAATTAATGTCGGTTTTAGGTGTCACAGGAACCAATGTTATAGGTTTTTTATTGAAAGCTGTCAATTTTCATTTTTACGCCCTTTTTTTATTTTTTTGCAGCCTTTTTAGTTTTTGTTTTTGCAGCGGGATATTTTTTAGAAATGTAAGTAAATTAATTTAATTTAATATTTGCTTTATAAAAAGAAAAATTTTTGCATTGGCCTTTTTATTTTCTAGGGGAAAAATATCCTGATTTAGCTAAATATTACACGAAGCGCGACAAACCAACAGTAAATGCCCTCTGGGAAGAACTGGCTGATTCACTGAATAGTGCCGGGCCACCCCAATTTGACGTGAATGGGTGGAAAAAGGTAAACAAAATTTTTTCCACAGAACAAATTGTATTGTTATATGAAATGTCTATTTATTCGTATAGAAATAGACTGAGTGAAAGAGCGAGGTAAAAAAACTAGCTCAAAAAAAGAAAGACTCTAGGGCAACTGGCCGTTTGCAAAGCATCACCTGACAACAACAGAAGAGGCCATAGTACGCCATGACAGACAGACATGGCATTTCGCAGTTGATGGAAGGTGTTTGCGGCGTAGCAGTTGGTCTCAACGAAGATGTAGAAGAAAGAAGTGACCTCTACATCTTCAAAACGGCCATTGTCTCCAATAACAAAAATGCTACAACTGCTGATGTCATTTTAATGTATTTATAAGCACTTATCACCTTTTAATTATTTGATATAAATTATTTTCAATTTTCTGCAAAAAAGTAAAATAAAAAATAATAAAAATGTAAACAACAGCTGTTTCGTAATTGGTTTTATTTACATTCGAAATTAACAAAACCAACTTGGTTTCGTGACACCAAATGAAACCAATATTGGTTTTAAAACCGACAATTATTAAAACCAATATTGGTTTCTATGATAAAGTTTTACATTGTTAGGTATGGGCAAAGCACCAACTTGTTCCGAAGAAGAAAAAAATAACCTACATAAAAAACATATTACAAATGTTTATTATGCTGGTTGGTCCAGAGGAAAATCATACATCGCCATCAATCATTTCATATGTATGTACATACATACCTACAAATGTACATAAGTATGTTTTTTACATTGAGTAAATTTCATAAATAAGTTGTTTTTCCATGAAATTTCTTCGGTGTTTACACAGCACAATATAATTGCTTAAGCTGGTTTTAGATGGTATGTATTTTGCAGTGTACTTGTCAGTTGTACGATACATACATATAATTGTGTATGTCTGTCAAAATAAGCAATTTACAGGAGGTTTATAAGTCTTGCTTTCACACATCGGTTTTTAGTTTCATATGACATAATCTACAATAGAAGACAACACAGCTGTTACCGTTGTGAATATTTTCGCGGGAGTTTTTTTTTTGTGTTCTTGCAAAATATAGTTTGAAAAGATGAATTAAAAAATTAAATAATTATTAATTGCAGCATTATTGTAATAATAGCTTCTATAAAGTATTAAAATAAAAAAACAATTAAGCAAGAGTTAAAGAGGAAATGTACCATATGGTGGCAAAAATTGTTATATTTAAGTTAAATAAAAATTAATATGTATAAATACGTTTTTTTTCAATTAATTTTTTTAAGCAAATTTACATATTTTTTTGTTTATTAAAAATTTTTTTTAAATATAAATTTGCTAAATCACAAACACTATGTTCTATGTTTATATGATTGATTTTTGTTAACAATAGTAAAATGTATGTATGTATATACGCTAGCAAAGTTTATAAATAATTTTTATATTATAAATATGTATAACTTTATCAAAATATGAAATAAATTTTATTAAAATCAATAAAAAGAAACAAAAAGATAATTTATTTAATTAACTAATCTAGATCTGATAAAATACCAAACTTGCGTTTGCTAGTAACGATATTGAACACGCATTTAGTTTATAAAAATTGAATGCGCATTATTATTTATTGAACACACACATTTAGTAATACTAACTAAAATTAAACGCACATAGTATATTTCTGAACAGACATATGTTTACTTTTTCACAAGCTGAATTATACACAATTAAAAACTAAATCAATGTTTATCACGAAATTGAACGATTTATTTGGTTTTCTACTACAAGCGTTTATGGTGCGGAAAACGTAACAAATGTTAAATGTTTGGTTTTCTACTACGTAATTTTTTCTATGCAGGCTTAGTCCTGTTTAACACTCTTCAGTTTTAGCTGACCAGTTTTTATTCAATTCTGGTTTGAACTTGCCATTTCATTCACACACATCAATTGAGTTTGTATACTTTTTAATGCAAATCTACATGCATGAAAGAAAAAATGGCAAATAAGTATCGTCAAGTTTGTACCCCTTTTATTCTTTTTCCCCTTCTCAACCAAAAATACTGGCCTTGACGAGTCAGAATTGCAGAGTGTGAAAGCGGACTTATAATTAAGTATTGAAAAAAAATGTTTGTTATTATCTTTTTATAACTACAAAATAAATTGCTTAAGTTACAGTTCTGATGAATGTTTTAATTATATGACCACCACTGTATATTGCTGAAATTGATATTGAAACTTAAATATTGAAAATTTTCTAAGTGGCCTCCCCAATACAGCTTTCCTGCCACAAATAAACATTTATTTTCATTGCAACTACGAGTGCATAAATACAATATGAATTGTTTGAATTTATACTTAAGCCAACATTCTCACCATTCATTCAAGCACTCAACAGTATCCACTGTTGCGAGCCACCGGCATGCATATAAAACTTGCTGCAGCGAATCCTTATGAACATGAATAAGCACGAATAAAAAGGAGAAGGGAAATAATATAAAAATAAAAACGGAAATAATGCGTTAAAGAACTAAAATCAACTAACCAATCGGCCATTGATATTCTATGCATTAGGGATGCCAAACGGGACTGGATTTGCAAACCCCGGGATTTTGGGATTTTTGTTTCTTTTTAAAACAGCTTTAAAATCAATTAATTTCCAATTCCAAAAATCATAGTGACACATCAAATAGTGCATTCGAGTTTGATAATCCCGGTATTTTCGGTATCGGTATTTCGGCATTGGCAGCCCTAGTATGTACTAGTACGAGTATGTATGTAAGAATGTATGTTCAGCCAAAAAGAAAGTCTTAATTAAAAAAAAAAAAAAAGATGAGGAAAATACAAAATAAAACAAATAACTAAAAAGCTAAATAATTGTAGACAAAGTGAAGGTCAATGTGGCCAAATATGTGTGTAAAGGAAATGAGAGTATAAAATAATCATTTCATGCACTACGTTTGATTTCAAATTAAACCCTGTGTATTAGACAATATTTAATGACCTTAAACTCAAAATAAGCATGTAATTATTATGGCACAATCAAGCAGAAGGTTTTATACAGCAAATAATAATAATTAATTTGAAAATATCGCATTGAAAGCTTGTTTATTTAGAAAGCTGTAGAAAAAGTATTTGCATTGCTAAAGCTTAAGCAAAAGCTTATTTACAAACTTTATATACAAGTTTCTTTTTACGAAATAAGCTGCATATATTTTTCTTCTTTTTTTATCTTAAAGCCCCATTTGTTTCTGTTTACAAACCAAAATAAACAATATTATTTTATTTAAATATGTCCCAATTTACACGAAGCAATTATGTAAGCTAAGCAGATTACCTTTTAGACATCTTGGTGAGGGGAAGATAAGACGAGTGCAACCTAGAAATTTCAAAATGGAGAAAAAAAGGCGTCTTTTACAAAAACGCACCAAGTTTAGAATTTTTTTTAAAATGTTTATTGAAGTAATTTTACATAATAAGTATAATATTTTTGTGTTACAAATATAACAATAATTTTAATTTTAATTTCATAAATCTTACATCTTACATATATGTATATAAAAATATATATAAAAATTACGTGTATGTTCGTGATCGCTAAACTCAAAAACTACTGGACCGATTTTGACCAAATTTTGTATGCTTGTTCTATGGGCCGTGAGTAATGTTTCTGTTTCTGTCTGACAGATGGTGTAATATTTAGTTTTTTGTGTTTTTGCACCGTAACTCAATAAAATAACGCGATAATCTTTTATAGAATCGTATACTATTCATTTGATCATGTGATGATCTTCGGCAAAGTTGTTGTGTATGAGTCCGGGAAGGTTTCTCAGTTAGTATGACCACGCCTACTCTAACGGCCACTTTTTTAAATTGATTAAATTTCTTCTGCATGGGTTTTTACAGATTTACTTCAAACAATTTGTATACACATCTTACTGAAGGCGCGGTAAAAATAAAAAATGTATGTGCCAAAGATTCTTATTTCTTTCGACCACTCCTATTTTTTTAAATGTGTAATTGATTCTACTCGGATTTTAACATATTTACTTCAAATCGAATACACATGTTGCTCTAGGTGAGGTAAAAATTAAGATTCATACTCCACGCCCCCTTTTTGATTTATTCGTTTACGCACCGGAAGGAAATACAAAAAATATTGTGTATCCAACAGCACTTCAATAAAAGACGAATTAAAATGAAACACTGCAATTTCACAATTTATCAAAATAAACAAAATCAATAAAATTATTCAAAATGAATTGAATATTTGTGTAATGTCTTTCTTTAAAATTTATTTTAATTGGTATCGTAGCAACGCGCGCAGGGTACAGCTAGTTCTATATTAAACTTTCTAAAAAGAGATCAACGATTAATAGTAAAAGCCTATTTTTAAATAAACGTTAATAAAGATAAAATAAGCATTTAACCACTCAAAATTTAATTCACAATATGCTATTCGGAACTGAAGTACTAATTGGTAAAAAGGACTAATTATTTTTAAATCATTATAAGATTATTATTACGGCAAGAAATTATTGGTTGAATTATCGAAAAATGGTAACCTCTGAAATATTAATTCACATTGAATTATTTTGAGGCTGAATGCAAAAACTAAAGCTTAAAATGTAATCTAGTAGTTTATTTTATAATAAAAAATACCTGACCTTGAAAGCCCAATTTAGAAATTTCTATTAAAAATTTAACAATCTAGTAATTTTGGAAATACAATCGAAGGATGCACGAATATACATATGTATGTATATGTATATGTATGTACATATACCTTTTTGCAAATAAACCGCTACTTCATTAATATGAATATTTTAGATAACCGCGATAATAAACGCAAATAATATTCTTAAAGATTTAGAAGTAGCCGTCTGACTAACTTTAAACAAATACAAAACAATCCCAAATTAAGATAATTTGCAGAAAACATTTTATTACGAAACGAGCTCTGTTTCTTTGCAATAAAATAAAATTGCTAGAGTATCTTTTGGTAACTTTCGTCCTGGAACACTTGAAGAAACGCTTTATCTGGTAGCATTTTCCAATAGAGAACCAATATAAAACATAGCATTTACATATAATATCACTAAAAGTTAGGCAATGATTTCTTTGAAGAAGTCTTACGCCGTATACTTTTTTATCACTTGCAATTAATTAATACCAAACGAGTATGAAATTGTTTAAACATTTATTATATAAGGTAATATTAAAACTATTGCCAGCTTTATTATTATTTAACAAATATTTAAAATAGTACCGTGGAGGTTTAAAAAGTACATTTTTATTGTATAGTTGGTACGAAATCCAAAAGCCCATTTTCCATCACCGGCATCAATATTGTCTACAAAAATTGCTACGTGTAAATTGGGACTACATATATACAAAAAACTTAAATTCATAGTTTCTTTTTCATTACCTCTCCAAAGATTTCTCACAAGTTTCATTTAAATATAATATAGCCTTCCGATATAAACAGGGTAATAAAGAGTTGTAAAACATAAAACGATATAATTTTGTACCAGCAAATAATGTATGTATGTATGTATGTAAATAAAAATGCAAAAGAGTAAAATAGAACAGTTATAAACAAACACATCTTTTTAATATGTCTTCTCTCTGTACATTGCACAGTGTAAGATTTAACCACTCTAGGGAGACAAAATTAAATATCTTGGAAAAAAATTAAGCTAGACTTATGAATTTCGGTGCATGGTGTTACTAGGCCAATATGTATCATTGTCAAAAAAAAAATGGGCGAAATTGGACCACTGCCACGCCCACCTTCCATACAACTACAAAATGATCAAGTAAAGATTGCAAGTTTACTTCGGCAGAAATTTCGTCAACATTTATTGTATCTGGGTAGCATAATAATTTCGCATTTTAAACTAAATCATAACATGGCTATAATTTGGGGTATAAATGTTGCACATGATTTCTCATTGAACGATATGCGTTTGTCGATAAATTTGTATCGATCATCATTGCAAGTGCTTCTTGTGGAGACAAACTTTTTACAATTTCATTAGAAATTCTGGCTTTTTTTATATTGGAACCTCTCTGAGGTGATGTATTAAAAAGTTCACTTACTATACTTGCAGAATCTCGTTTACCTGTTCACCGCAATTTTTTGCTATTCTTGCCTCAGTTTTTTGCGAATTTTCATTGAACGCCTTAAATGGTCTTCCAGCTTCCAAGTTTTCTTTTGGTTTCTTATAAATAAATTGAGAAATGTCAATAGTTCTGCTTCACCAGGCACCATAGCGACTTATAAAATCACGTTTTGTTCGGTTTACCGCTTTCCACCTTAGCTTAAATCTAATATACACATTCTTTACAAAACTTTGTAATTGCTCATAATCAATATGAGTTTTGGAAGTACTGCTTATTTTTTCACAAATATGGTTTACGGAACGGTCAAGCCTTTCATTTTCGGGCGTTTTAAGCCATATATCAAAAATTGCATGGTATGTGATATTATCACTCATTATGTGTTTCTTTTTATTTAATCGGCAAATCTCGGCGGATATTTTTATATGTGCCTTAGAGTATGTACTTCAGACGTTCATTTAAAACTAATTTGGTGTTGAAGAGTTATGAAGAAAATAATTTATCGATTATAGAATTTAGTTTTTTATACCCTTCAGCTTCATGAGAAGGGTATATATAAGTTTGTCATTCCGTGTGTAAATTCCTCAATATAATTTTACGACCCTATAAAGTATATATATTCTGGATCCTTATAGATAGCGGAGTCGATTAAGCCATGGCCGCCTGTCTGTCTGTCTGGATGTTGAAATCAATTTTCTGAAGTCCCCAGATATCTTCGTCAGTGAAGAAAACTTGTTTAAATTGACTATTTTGAACTTTAATTTTTTATATGTAGGTACTCTTCACTGACGAGAGTAAATTTAACCTTCATGGGTCAGATAGAAAGCAGTACGTTTGGCGTAAGCCAAATACTGAGTTTTTGCCTAATAACACTCGGGCTACAATCAAGCACGGGGCAGGGTCTGTAATGGTATGGGGATGTGTTTCCAGTGCAGGAGTAGGGAATATTCATTTTATAGAGGGTAAAATGTACCAATTCCAATATTTGGACATATTGAAGTAATATGTGAAACAGAGTGCTGAAAAATTACATTTGCTTTTTATCAGGATAACTATCCGAAGCACATTTTACTCGTTGCGAAGATGTGGCTAATTCATAATTGCCCAAAATTACTGCAAACACCCGCACAGTCCCCAGATCTCAATATTATTGAGCATGTGTGGGAAGAACTTGACCGAAAGCTCTATAAATCTACTTTCAACACATTGGACCAGTTAAAAGAGGGAATACGACGTGAATGGAACAATAAAAGTCCAGAGTTTTGCGCTAATCTCATGCAGTCGATGTCCTGATGTTTAGAAGCAGTAATAAAAGCAAAAGGTTTTGCTTCCTAGTTCTAAAACTGTATATTTTATTTGACTGTCCAATTATGCGTTTGACGTTAAATTTATTATTTTAGTTTTCTTTTCTTATTTTAAAAATCATTTTGAATAAAACATGCTAAGTATTATACATTGTTTTAAAAGTTTTTTAATAATCTACATCATAGCGTAATTTTTTTTAGAATTATTTTTATTAAGGTGAAAAAAATCGGCATTTGAATATTATCATACCAAGTGTCCAATTATGCGTTTGAACCACTGTCTATGTATGTATATAATTATGCATCCACAACAAAGGTGAAGAGTATATAATATTCGGCATAGCCGAATATATCACTCTTACTTGTTTTTTTTTTTTTCTTAACTTAATGAAAAGAGTAATTGTTTAAATGAAATATCACTAAAAGATATTTCCAGGTTCTAAAAACAAAATCTCATGATATTAACACCGAATAAGTTGAGCTTCAAAACAAAAAAAAAGAATCATTAAAAAATGTCATTCCAATAAAAAATTACACGCTTTTAAAAATGACCAATTTCATGTATGTAAGTGTTTTTGTTGTTTTTAATTCACTCAAAAATATTCAAGTTTAAAGTACCGTTATATTGTTATTGTTGACTAATTGGGCAAAGTTTTTGCATTTTCTTATTTTATAACAAGTGCTCTTTCATATTTGATAAAAATATTTACTCAAATTGAAACTCAAAAACACGACTTTTGTCCAGCTAGATTTGCAAAATCTTACACTGTGCATTGGTTGGACTGTGTTGTCAACAAACAAAATTATAGCTACAAAAAAAATTGGCATAATGCCGACAAATTGTGTAATTCAAAAGGAGTTTTTTTGGGCTTTAGACATTTTGTATATCTTTAATCAAAACTGAAGAGAGCAAGAGAAAAAGAACTGTTTGAATTATTTGAAACAAATACATAAAAATATAAAAACAAACTTAAAAATACAATAAAAAAAGAACCCAGATTTTTAGTAAAAATTTAAGGTAAGTGCAAAGTTATCAATCAATCAATCTAAGTTGTGCAATGAAATATTGTAAACTTTTTTTAAAATTATTACTCATACGTCCTGGAGTACCTGCAACTACAATCAAATATTGTACATAAAACAATATTTATTATTATTGTGTTTATTGTTGTTGTTGTTTTTGTTTTATATGTATAGCTAAAAGTGACTTTATTTTATTTTATAAATACAAGTTGTGTTTTTTTTTGTTATTTTATATATATTTAAGTATTTGTTTATACTTGTTTGTCTCAACTTTCTATTAAAAAAATAACAAAACAAAAAAAAAATACAGCTTAAAGCAACTTGCCTTTAACAAAAACAAAAGAAGCACCAAACAAATAAAAGAAACAACAAATCAAAAGGAAAAACCATTACAAGAAAAAGTTAAAGAACCAACAACTAAAGTCAGGGTAAACATTTGCAGCCTTCCGTCATGCAGCTGAGTGTGTTTTATCCGTGAATACTCGTATGTGAATGAGACCTAGAAAATACAGATGGTATTTAATCGATTTTCCTCTTTGCCACACCAGAAGAGACTAAATAGATTTAAAGCATTTCAATTTGCTGTAATCTTAAGATCTAAAAGCATATTACATAAAATAAAAAACAAGACAATTTTCTACAGAAACCTGTCCAGACAACACAATTTTCCAAATATACCCGTCCAGACATGACAATTACCTATCTTGTCTTATTTGAAGAGTTTTCTTTAGAAAATTGTTTTGTTTGAACAGTTTTCTCTGGAAAATTGTTTTGTTTGAAGAGTTTTCTTTAGAAAATTGTCTTGCTTTCTATAGAAAATTGTTTTATTTGATCAGTTTCCTCTAGAAAATTGTCTTGTTTGGTTAGTCTTGTTTTCTATAGAAAAATGTCTTGTTTGGTCAGTTTTCTTTAGAAAATTGGCTTGTTTGAACACATTTTTCTCTAGAAAATTTTCTTTTTTGAAGAGTTTTCTTTAGAAAATTGTCTTGTTATAGTTTCAGTTTCTTTTTTGAAGAGTTTTCTATAGAAAATTGTTTTATTTGATCAGTTTCCTCTAAAAAATTGTCTTGTTTGGTCAGTTTTCTCTAGAAACTTGTCTTGTTTTCTATAGAAAAATTTCTTGTTTGGTCAGTTTTCTCTAGAAAATTGTCTTGTGTATTTAGTTTTCTAGAGAAAATTGTGTTGTTTGATCAGCTTTCTTTAGAAAATTGTCTTGCTTGAACAGTTTTCTTTAGTAAATTGTCTTGTTTGAAGAATTTTCTTTAAAAACATTGTCTTGTTTAAAGAGTTTAAAAAATTGTTTTATTTAGACTGTTGTATTCAACAAATTGTCTTGTCTGGACTGTTTTCTATGGAAAATTGTTTTGTCTGGCTTGTTTTCTTTAGAAAATTGTCTTGTCTGGACTGTTGTCTATAGAAAATTGTCTGATATAGACTGTTTTCTCCATAAAATTGTCTGGTATAGGCTGTTTTCTCCAGAAGATTGTCTGGTATGGACTGCTCTGGATTTTTTTCTTTAGAAAATTGTCTTGGCCATAAAACTATCTATACATATTAAAAAATATTAAAAAATATAACTCCCATTAAACAAACTTCTGTTTGTTTTGTCAGTTTACGAAAAGTTTCAGAGTTTCATTTCATTATTTAGTTGGTAGCACATGCCAGACGTAACTGGTGTAAAGTTGTTGACAGCAAACAAATAGCTGCAGCAATATGATGAAGTTGATGACAAAACAAATACTCATATAAACGTATGTTGCAAGCAGCAAGTTGCATTTGCAAAATTTGTTATGTTCAAAGTTTTTATATATATATATTTTTTTTTTAGTTGAAAATGATTTAACCTGTTTGTCTAAAATCAAAGATGAATTAGGTACTAGCTGGGAGAGACCAATTGCTAAAATTTTAAATTGAGCTTTTAAACTACAGCTCTGAACACAAGTTAAGCATAAAGAAGTTTAGGGGCAGAAATAATAATTGTAACTTGGCTGTTTTTGTAGTATTTGAAGGATTGTAGCGATTGGTTTTATTATAAATTCAAACATTTCCGCCATCATCGTTTTGTTACTCTTCTGAAACTGTGACTCTAGTGCCTGACATCCAGTGAATTTTTTTGCTCTGTCTCTAGTTAATTTTTTTTATTGTTATTTTACAACCATTTTCAGATTGGTATTCGTATTCCATATTTAAAAGTTTATTTGTAAAACAAACAATTTTTTAACTCAAAAGTTCATGAAAGTGTAACACATTTTCATGACACGGTCTTATGGCGCCTCAGGATGTTGCACTTTTATATGTGTTTTGTGATTTTTCTCTTTAAATTCATTTCGTTTCTTGTTTTTTTTTTTTGCCGTTTGTCTTGTATTCTGTTCCAGGATTTTTATTTATCAAAATACAAGTGAGTGGTTACAACGACGACGACAACAACAAAGAATGCTTGCTGGCAGAGTAAATAAAAGTGTCATTTTTTTAATTTAATTCTTGTTTATTTTTGCAATATTTTTTACTGTATTAAATGGTGATAGTGTTTTTTGCTTTTATTTCTTGTCGTATTTTCCTTGAATTTATTTTGTGTTGTCTAGGATTTGGTGAGTTGTTGTGTCCGTCCAACAGTCTAGTCTGTCTTCTATTGCAGCATACTTTGATCAAGTGGCGGTGGGAGTGCATTAAATATGTTTGCGTTAGAGTCATTAAAAAGTAGCCATTGAACCATTGAAAAACATAGAGTATTCTTGCAATACTGTTGCGGTTATAAAAACAAACTTTATGGAGTTGTTACTGTTTATTGAAGTGCTTTTGAAATTAAATTTGAAATTAAAAACACTATTGCAATGTGTTTACATTACAGAAAGTAAACTTTTTATAATAACAGACATTAATAACTACTGTTATTTTGCAAAAATTATTAAGAGCTGCTCAAAGTTTAAATACACTAGAGCCCCGATTTGCGTCGTTAATAGGGACCGGGGAAATGCGACGCAAATCGAATCAATTTTTTTTTTCTATACAAATGTATTACAAAATTTCAAAGTCGACGCAAATCGGAATCAAAACGACGCAAAGGGGATTAAACCACATTTAGAAAAGCGACGGAAATCGAAACGACGCAAATAGGATAGACGCAAATCGGGGCTCTAGTCTATACAAAAAATGTGATGAAACATTTATTTTAATTGCAGTTTTTTAATAATTCATTATCATAAAATCTATACGATCCCATTAAATGTATTTTAAATACGAATGTATGATAAATATTCATATATATATATTCATATACTCTCAAATTCGTCATATGTAGGTTAGGTACTGCTAAAGGTGAATAGGGTGAAAATCTTTGTTTGAAAATAAAATTAACATTTTTAACATGAAAATAAAAATTCTCGTGTAGCCTGATGATTTGGTTTACTCAACTGAAGACGAAGAACCCGGGTTAGAGTCCTAGAGGAGCCTTTTATTGAAAAAAATTCTATTAGAAATCTGTACTTACAAAAATAATTAAAAAAAGTACTGAAATTATCCCTTTTTACCAATTAGTACTTCAGTTCGGAATAACATGTTGTGAGTTAAATTTTGAGTGGTTAAATGCTTATTTTATCTTTATTAGTTCGTTTATTTAAAAAAGGCTTTTACTATTATTACTTTTTTTACTGTCAAATTTTCCATCTGTAAAAGTTGTACACATCGTGTGATACATATGAAACTTTGCATGTGTGAAATACATGTGGAAATACATATGTAATTTTTTCGATTAGAACACGCTCTATTTTCCTGTGACAAACATAAACAAAACAGCTGTTTTGTTTTGAAACAAAATTGTTTGAAAAAATATATTGTAAAAATAATTAAAGAAAATGAATTTTTAATAAATTAAATTATGTTTATTATATTTATTGCAGTTAGATTGGCCAAAAGAAGCAATTCTTGAAATTTATACACGTTAAAAAGTCAGCTTTTGTTTACATTTATAGGTTATGTCATACGGAAAAACATAAGCAGGTGTGATAGCAAAAATTATGAATCGTATGTAAAATGGAAATTTTGACATACATACGCAATTACATATGGGTCAGAAAAGTGACAGTACATATGTAAAATACATCCCGTCTGATAGCACCTTTATTAAGCATTGATCTCTTTTGAAAAAGTTTTATATAGAATTTATGAAATTAAAAAAAATAATTACATACATATCTAGTACAAAGGAATACAAAAAAATTTGTTTAGTTTAGATTTTATTTTTGTTAAGTTTTATTTATTTTTTTATTTTTTGGTAAAAATACTGAACTGTAGAAGACTGTTTTATTGTTAGATTTATAATACAAAAATATTATACTTTTTATGTAAAATTAATTCAATAAACATTTTAAATAAAAAAAAAATTCTAAACTTTGTGCGTTTTGAAATTTCAAAGTTGACAACGCTGATCTTAGTAACTGTTAATATTGTTCTCTCTAGTGTGACCATTTTAGCCTTTTTACGGCTAAATTACGCTTATTTTACATTTAGCAATTGGTATTTTAGCATTTCTTAATGTTTAACATTATTTAGCCTTTTAAAGTTTAAGAAATAGGTACTAATTTATTTTCTGCTGAAGATAGCTTGAAAATAAAAAAAGGAAAATTATATGAACATTTTAAAGAATAAATGCCAAATTTATCAACGGATGAAATTACAACTCTTCAACTAAAAACACATACTTAAATTAACTAAAAAAAAAATAATAAATTTTAATATTTCAAATTAATTGAAATCGTTTTTTGCTATAAAAATGTGTTTTAGTTAAAAATATTAATGAAAATCGGCCGAGATGCATTAGGTGTGCGTGTCCTGCAAATCCTTGAAGGATATAAAAATGATAAAACCTAATCATTGATTATATTTTCATACGCTGTAGGGATCACAAATTCCAAAAAGTATAAAAAAATTCCTGGTAGTTTTGCGTCAAGTCTGAAAGGGTTAATGCATCAGAAGTTATATTCAATTTATAATGCCAGAAGATTACATATCTTTCGAATAAAGTAAATTTCATGTCATTAACAAACAATACGTTAATGTTAATAATAATGTTGAGTTTTACTTTAATTATTATTTTATTATTTTATTTCGTTTTTTTTTTCTTTTCTGTTTCTCTTAACAACTAACCTAAAATGTTCTCATTTAAATCACTCTCACAGTGATGTAAAAGAAAAAACAATTTTTAAATGGTAACTATTAATCATTAAAATTAAAGTGGAACTGTTATTTTCGGTCCCTGGTTTACAGGGAGTTTGTTTACAATGATTTCTGCAGAGTGGACTTTGTTTGGAGGATTTTCTATAGTTTCTAAATTTCTTTACCAAAGTAATTATGTACATTGAAAAACCTATGTATGCAATTTATTAAAATATTATCCTTATTTACAGTTTTCTTTACACACCATGAAGTGAAAATTAATATTTTAACACACATTTCTTGTTGCTAGATAAAAAAAAAAGATGCAGAAGTTCATTATAATAAACATGACTAAAAATAGTTTTTACATACATATGTACATGTATGACAAAAGTTTAAAATGCAAATACGATGTAGACGAAAACAAAGATATATGTACATACATAAATACATACTTACATAAATACTTACATATATTTTATAATGACACAACACATTTCTTTACTCAGCAAACTGAATACAGCAGAGAAGGTGGGAAACAGGTTGGTTCCTAAAGGAAGCCTATTACAAACCACATAAGTCTACTTTTTTAACAACTTACATACATATACATATACAAACCTAGCCATGATGAAAATAAATGTATAGACGCAAAAAAAAAGAACAGCAAAAAAGGAAAATCACAGCTTTATGTAAATTTTTTTGCAACAAAATAAGAGGAACCTTCTCGGTGGGGGTACCATGATGTACTTATGTACATATGTACTTATGCCAAGTACTAAGTACATGTAAACTAACTGGAGTATAAAATATGTAAATGTTTGAGGTAACGAATTGTTAGTAGTTAGTTTCCAAAAAAAAAAAAACGAAAAAAAAGAAAAAGTGTCTCTGAAAAAACATTAAAACCAAAGCGTTGAAAGGAATATGTAGTTGTAGAGAAATTTAGAGCATAAAAATAACAATGAATTTAAATGCTACTTTTTTGTGTCCTTTTGTTGGAATATCTAAATACTAACGCTGATTTCCTTCTGTATGTAAGTTTAGAATTTATTTGTTATGGAATAGAGAAAACTATAAAAAACATTTGTGAAAAATTCATGAGGTTTTAAAACCTTGATACTCTAAGGAATCATATTTCACTGACAACTAGGGGAAGTATAACACAGAGGGTTAGTAAAGATTTAAGAGTAAATAAACACAAGCTAAGAAAATATTTGACACTACAACATGAAGAGAACAACTAAGCAAAAGAACAACCCAGCATAAAGAGAGTAACTGTATTAATCACCCCTTATAGATGCTTATAGATCTTTGCTTTTATGATTAATTTTGTTATTTTTTGTTTAAATTTAAATAAAAATTTATCTCTCCTGCTAGCTAGTCAACCTCCCTTTACAAATGTCTGCAAAAATCATTAATTTTCAATTGTAAATGTAACAAAACTACAGTTGGAGAGTGAAAAACTCACAGCCATCACACTCAGACAACAGCTTTTTTTAATTTACAGCATAAAAAAACTCAGCAAATTCCCCAGATCTTTAAACACAAATGCAAACAGTATATAAAAAACAGCGATTAAATTTTCAAATACCATTTGCTCAATAAATCTTTCAAAGGCACAAAATAAATAACTAAAATAGCTTTTACTTCAAACATCTTAAATATGTAGTATGTATTTATATCTCACAAATCTCATAAATTTCACAAATTTTCTTACCTCCATCATTGATTTCCCTTCTAAAAATATTCAATATAGGTATGTATTTCAAATTTTATGGTCATTTTATACACTAATCAACAGCCAACAATCCAAGAGACAAAAAACTTATCCCCACTATGGGTAAAATGTGTTTGGACAATGGCCTTCATTGGCTTACTGTACAGTAAACGGAAGGCAATGAAATTTAATGATGTTGTAAATTTTGCACCATGGTGGCCAAAAACAGAGTGAAAGAAAAACTAATCTACAAAAATTGTAATAAATATTTATTATGTCACCGTTTATTAGTGATTTGGTTTTCTTTTTTTTTTTTTGGACAGACACAATAAATACTACAAATTGTCTATTTAAAGCAAGTGGCAACTAAAAAGGAATAGCACATTTTAATAAATTCAAAAAGGGAATTCATATAAAAAACTGTTTTTAGAATAGAAAACACGACAATTTCCTAGAGAAAACTGTTCTAACAAGACAACTTTCTATAGAAAACTGTTCAAACAAAACAATTTTCTTAGAGAAAACTGATGAAACAAGACAATTTTCTATAGAAAACTAATCCAACAAAACAATTTTCTATAGAAAACTGTTCAAACAAGACAATTTTCTAAACAAACCTCTTCAAACAAGACAACTTTCTAAACAAACCTCTTCAAGCAAGAAAATTTTCTTAAGAATACTTTAAGAAAACTGTTTTAACAAGACAATTTTCTATAGAAAACTGTTTAAACAAAAGAATTTTCTTAGATAAAACTGATCAAGCAAAAGAATTTTCTTAGATAAAACTGATCAAGCAATACAATTATCTAGAGAAAAGTGTTCAAACAAGACAATTTTCTAAACAAACCTCTTTAAACAAGACAATTTGCTATAGAAAACTGTTCAAACAAGACAATTTTCTAGAGAGAACTATTCAAACAATACAATTTCCCAGAGATAACTGATCAAACAAGACAATTTTTTTTTTGTCTTGTCTAGACGAGACACTTTTCTTTAGAAAATTGTTTATAAAAAACTGTCTAAAAATGAAACTTTTCTTTCGAAAACTGTTTAGAAAAGTTACTTTTCTGTAGAAAACTGTCTAGACGAGACACTTTTCGTTAGGAAATTGTCTAGACGATACACTTTTCTTTAGAAAATCGTCTAGAAAAGTTACTTGTTTAAAAAAGAAACTTTTCTTTCGAAAACAGTTTAGAAAAGTTACTTTTCTTTAGAAAATTGTCTAGAAAAGTTACTTTTCTTTAAATTACAATCTATAAATACAGTTTTTTATAAAACACTTGAGACTCTGTTTACCAGTTTAATGTCGCGAGGAGCAGCTACATATTTCCATAATTCAAACACATTTCTTGTTTATTTTTAATAATAATTTGTTTTCTTCTTTTTATTTAATCATACTTTTTCCTTAACAAAATATGCAAATAGTGCAAAATTGTTTTATATAATAAAACCATATTTTGTTCAAGACTCTTTACGTTTTTTATTTTTTTTAATTATCAGGTATGTGATGGAAATCGAAAACGAAAAGGAGTGAGTTTTTGCAGTCCATTTTGTAGTATTTCTAATCGAATTTTTAAAATTTTTGTTTTAAGATTCTCTTTAATAGCAAATTATCTTTATATTTTGTGGGATAAAACTGTTTCAATACAGAAATATTACGAAAAAATTAACTTCTAAAACTCACTCGTTTTCGTTTTCGATTTCCATCACATACCTGTATTTTTTGTTTATGCGTGTGTTTTTTTATAGACATTCCAAAGAGTTTGTTACAATAAAATACAGTAAATCTGTAAAATATATTTTATATAGATATTCACATTTTGTGTGTGGTGTATGTTTAAAACATTTTTGTTCGTTATTTTACAGTTGTCATTATGATTTTAGATATTTTAGGTTGTTTAATAAAAATATAGATTTTTTATTATAAATGATATATCATTGAATTTGAATTGTAATGTTTACTGGGATCGTACGTACATTTTTGGAATTGCGGTTTGAAATTGATTCAGATGCAATTTGATGCAGAACAATTTATAATCATTTAAGAATGGTTGCGTTATGTTAACAACCCCTTTAAAGGTTGTTAAAAATTTCATATAATAGAACCCCTTTTCTTTGTTATTCAAATTCATAGACAAAATCTTAAAGAAAATACTTACATATAAAAATTATGTTTTGTTTTGATTTTTTTAGGTTTTGATTATGACAAAATAAAATTCTCTAAATAATTAAGTTTATGTTCTTTAAACTTTGAACGTTAAAAATTGCATTCATTTATTTTGAAAAGTAAAATTGTAAAAGCAAAATAAGTGTTTTAAAAACAATAAACTAAATCTTAAATTCATTTACAAAATTAAACAAAAATAATTTAATTAAGACTTTATAAAGTTGTTTTATAAAGATTGTTTTAAATAAAATATATATGTAGGTATATTTGTTTTATTAGCCATATAAAATATGTTTGCATTCATTAATAATTAATTTGTGTAAATAATAAATGATGGCCGAAAAGTTATAAACTATTTGGGGTCTCAATTATTTATTTTATATAGATAATTTGTATTTTTATTATTATTTCTGTTGTTTTGTAGAATTTCTATTGCTAAATCTGGTTTATTTATTATATTTACTTAATATTTATTATATGTTTAATAAAATTCGTTTTAATTTAATTATTAAATCAATTATATTACAATCTTATATTACACTGTTATATTTGTTTTAATATTCAATTATATCTTTTTTGTGAGTTTTTCTTTAACTTTGTAATAAGTCTTTACAAAGCTTTCTTAGTAAGTTTTCTTAATAATTTTAAAACATTTTATTAAATCTTTTATATTTGAAACAGAACAGTTGTAAAAATATTAGAAATTTTTGGTATTTAGAGATGAAAACAAAGATATCAAAATTTGTATTTACAAAATAAAGGACCAGCTTTTTGTGATATAAAAGTAATACATAAGGAGACTTTAAGAAAATCAAATTGAAATTAAATTTGCCATTGAAAACTGTTTAGAAAAGACACCTTTTCATAGAAAACTGTTTAGGAAACACACTTTTCCATAGAAAACTGTTAAGAAAAACACTTTTCCATAAAAAAAAAACTGTTAATAAAAGACGCTTTATAGAAACTGTCTTTAACACACTTTTTTAGAAAAATTTCTTTAAAAGAAACTTTACTTTAGCAAACTTTCGTATAAAGAAACTTTTCTTTAGAAAACATTCTTTAAAATTAATTTTTCTTTAGAAAACTTGCTTAAAAAGAAACTTTTATTAAAAATAAACTTTTTTTAAGAAAACTTTCTTAAAAAGAAACTTTAGAAAACTTTCTTAAAAACAAACTTAAGTTTCTTAAGAAGAAATTTTTCTTTAGAAAACTTTCCTAAGAAAAAACTTTTCTTTAGAAAACTTTCTTAACAAGAAACATTTCTTTGAAAAAATTTAAAATAAACTTTTCTTTAGAAAACTGTCTTGAAAAGACTTTTCTTTGGAAAACTGTCTTTAAAAGAAACTTTTCTTTGGAAAACTTTCTTTAAAAGAAACTTTTCTTTGGAAAAAAATTTTTAACAAAAATGTCTGTACACTGTCTTTAACAAGCACTTTTCTTCTTCAATACACTGTCTGTAACGATCACTTCTCTGTCGAAAATTGTCTAAAAACTTTTCAAAAATTTAACAAAATAATATTGAAAATTTGTAAAAAAAAAAAAAAATATTTAATAAACATTTCAAAATTAAACAATTTTAACAAAAAAAAATATAGCAACTAATATACTTAAACCAAAAATCTTAATCACTAATAAATTAAATCCTTCAAAAGTTTCTACACAAAGAAATTATATTTCAAATTTTTCAAAAAATTTATGTATTTTAGTTTAACTTTAATTTAATAAAACTATTAAAGTTTAACTTTAAGTTAAACTTGAAAATGTGAAATTTTCTAAACACTAAATTAACATAAAATAAAAATTTAATTTTTAGCAACATTTTAAATGTTGTTTTGAAAAACTGTTTAGAAGTTAAGAAATAAAAAAAAATATGTATCAATTGAAGATATTTTAATAAAAAAAACACTTGTTTTAAAATATTTGAGTTGTAAAGATTTCAGATATGTATATAGTTTGCTAGAGTCATGTACATAAGTCAAATTTATTCATTATTTTGGAAAATATGTAACTAACATACCAAATCAAACTAATAACAAGAGAAATATTAGAAATTAAAAACCGTTATTTAACTGATAAGAGAGCAAAATACTAAGAGAGTAGTAAAGATACTAAAAATTTATAGTGTGGCTTTTAAGTGGCCTTGAAGCCAACCCTATATATTTACATTTTAAAACCTCAACTAAAGTCCTGTTCAAACTTGTTATATTTAAAGTGTTTGAAAAATAAATTTGTATATTTAAATAAAACTGCTTTAACATTATGTATGTACATATGAAAGCAAAGTACATTTCAGTTAAATTCTTACTGTATTTTATCATGTGATAAATCTTTTAATTTTTGTTTATGGGTTTAAAAGAAAATATTTAACAAAATTATAACTTATTATTAAACTTAAAAACTAACATACTTTTAAAAACTTTTTACACTTAAACACTAATTCAAAATCTCTATTATAAAATACACTGCACTTTTTCTTTTTGAAAAGTGTAAATATAATCTGTTTAAATTACAAAATTTTTGTTTCAACTTTATTGCAAATAGACTTCTTCTACTTCACCCTCATCATCCTCCAGACATTCGGTCTGCTGGTGTGCCTGCAATTGTACCGTATGCAATTGCTGTATATGGTGAGTCTCTACCACTTCTTCAACATCTTCAGCATTGTCTACAGCCATGGCGGCCTCTACCACCTGATCTACATTACTGGTGCTGTATTCCAAAAGCTCATCGTCGTCCATGTCCGCAGAGGTGGCCTGCGTTTGTGTTTGTATGGACATGAGATGGGGCACGTTGGTTTGATGGTGATGCTGTTGTGGTTGATGATGATATTGGATTTCTTGCTGTTCCGCCTGATTGCCGTGATGATGTATGATAACTTGATGCTGCTGCTGATGATGATGCTGCTGTAGCTGCTGGTGTTGTTGGTTCTCCGTATGATCCTCAATTTCTTCAACCTCCTGCAGTTCATGTTGTTCTATGTCGGCCGCCGTATGTGTGGTAAACACTAAAGGAGGTGGTGATTGAGACCGCGTGTGTAACGTGGAGCTGCTGGTGGTGGCTTGTATGGTATTTGAGTAGGTAGTTGTTTGATGTTGTTGCTGCTGCTGCTGCTGCTGCTGCTGGTGTTGCCTTATAATATGACCTGCGTTGTGTGATGATTTATTAGATCGTTTCAGTGTGACTGTAACTTCAGAGCCAAGTCCCGCCAAAGAAACCGGTGTAGCCGTTGTGGTAGTAGTACTAGAGGTATTTGCCGCATGCGAATTATTATTATTATTATTACTGCTGCTGGTATGATGTATACCTCCCCTGGTTTGTATAACCCTGCGCGTGGTATTGTTATTATTTGAGCTGGAGGGTTGTATTATGGTAGCATTTGTGGTTTGCACTTGATTATTGTTGTTGTTGTTGTTGTTGGAATTCGGAGAAATATAATTGATCAATAAGACTCGTTCACCGGCCGCATTGTGCGTTGTATGACCTCTAAGCATACGGCGAGTGGCCCGGGTCAATGGCTGGGCTGATCTTATTTGTACATTGCCACCATGACTGCCACTAACCATTTGTGCTAAATCTGCTGTGCTGACACTTAATACCTCATTGCCACTTATGACGGTGTTGTTGTTGCTGGTACTACTACTGTTATTATGGTTGTTGCTACTGTTTATGTTGTTGTTGTTGCTGTTATTATTGGTTTCATTAGCTGTTGTTGACGTTCTTGCTGATGTTGTTGCCGCTACGACCTCGACTCCGTTGTTGTCCACCGTACTACCCTCGGAGCCGCAGATCATATCGTTGGATCATCATTACGTATTATTACTGCCTTTTAAAATGAAAACCTTCTTTACCAAAATGTTCTTATTGTTGCCCTATTGTTATTTATACATAAATGATGATAATGATGTTGATTTTGAGCAATGTTTTTTGATTAATTATTTGTGAGGTTAGTCATTATTATTTGTTGATTGTTTTGGCCAGCGTTTTTGTGTTTTATTTTAAAAACGTTTTCAGTTAATTTGCAAATAACATTCATTTTATTATATGTAGGTATGTAGAAAGAGAAAGAAGATAAAAAAGAACAACATTTATTGATTAGTGTTGAATGTTTTTTTATATGTAAGTTAAACAAACATAAAAACAAAATATGTAAGTATGTATGTATGTATGTTAAATTGTTAAGTATACACATGTACATATGTATGTACATTAGGGGTGTGATAGTGATCGACTTCTTGATTTCGATATGCTAGAACCTCTTATTCTGTGGGGTTTGGCAAAAAAATGCATGAGCCAAAAAAATTAGGGGGTGGGATGGGGGTAAATGGCGCCTCATCGGGGTCAAAAGTAGGAGAAAACGAGACAAAATCCACGTAAAGCTTCATAACTGTCCCTGAATCGCACTTACAGGGTTAAAATGTGAGACCGACCCACACTAATATTTCCTCTCCTACATTTTTTATGAACACACCTACCCCCTATCTACACTACACTCATCCTACTACTACCCTGTTCACTCTTTCACTCTTTCTCTTCTCTCTATAATCTTCTATCCAAACAGGTATCACAATGGGACCATTAATATGGACCTAAGTGGGCCGTTTTACATGGCCGCCTGCTAACCTAACCTAACCTACCCCCTATCTGCCCTCCTTAAGGGTGCTCCCACACAAAATATTAATTTTTATAAAATTAGCCCTCACCGCCCTAACCCAGATTGCTCCTAGAGGAGTAAAATGTATGACCGACTTTAATATTTTTGTTGTCTTAACATTTTCTAAGAACATACCTATCCTCCATCTGCAGTGTACATTGTACATATGTATAGGGGTTAAAACATGATTTTTAGGAAACATTCTAGAAGAGAAACGAATTGTTGAAAATGCCAGCTTCTTACAATCCCCTACACTTGTATAACTGTCAGCTGGACAAAGTCAACAGTTTGTCTATAGTTTAGAAAAGTCATAGCTGGCAAAATTGTGGACATTTGTGAATTTGTGAGCTACTGGCGATATGCTAGTTTTTTATTGCCGGCATTTACATATTTAAATTAATGAAAGATGTCGTACTAAACAAGTTGAAATAATAACTATTAAATTCAAGAATAAAATTCAAACGTAACGAGTTTTACAGTAATCTACTACGATTTCTTGTTAAAAATTAAACTAAACTTATTTCACATCTTCGTTAAATTAACTCGGAGAAAGCAAATCTTTTAAAGGCAGCGAAAAAAGGACGGCCTGATTGGCTTTAAGAGATATTGACAATGAGGTGTGAATTCTTCCTCCATCCAATGCTGAATTGCGACTCAGCAGCTGTTAAAAATTGTTTAATATAAACATGGTTGGCGGAGAATTAATCCCTCAAATTGCCAGGTTATACCACGATCGATATAAGTAAGTCCCAAGTCGACCTATACCTTCATATAGGAAGCTGAAACGCTAAAAATTATAGCATGTTAAAAAGCTGCTACAATTGATTTCTAATAAGTTAATGTTTTTGTTTTCGTATAACAGTGTGACCATAAAAAAATAATAAACATTAAGCTATGTGTCCACGATCGTCAGATATTACAACGTTGTCCGAAAAATCTGCAGAAAATGTCTAACAACCGTGTAAACTTAAAATGTTTGTCTTTCAACGTTGTAAGAAAAAGCATTTTCAGTGCATTGGAAGACAAAAATATTGTCAGACATCTAACAATCGTGTAAACACACAATTTTGTCATTGTTTTAAGACAATTGACAAACACTTTTCATTGTCATATGTGCAAAGTTTATGCATCTGCCAATGGCAGCATTGTCATAGAAATTATTTCTAAACAAGCAAGTGTGCATTAATACAATTTTTGAAAAAAGTGAAAGAAAATTAAAGAATTAAATTAAAGTGTGCATTAATAAAATGTTTAAACACACACACAGAGCTGCAAAACGAATTTGACAATGCCACACAACAATCTGACAACCGTGTAAACTGACAATTTCGGTTGACAGATAAATTCATTGTGTGACAATGTTTTCTTACAGTCGTGTAAACTGACAATTTACCTTTTGCTAAAAATTTTTCAATGTCAGTACATGACAACGTTGTAATATCTGACCATCGTGGTCACATAGCTTTAGCGCATAGACAACTACTTTAATATGTCGTAAGCAATATGAGTACCACCCACATTACTAAAACCATAAAATAAATATTTAACAAATAGTTTGTTTTTGGGGAAAGGAAAGTAAAGCAATTAAAGGAATTTTTATAAACATTACAAGGAAATACTGAAACACCTTTAAGTAAACAGGCAATTTACAAACATGCTTAATTACAAAAAAAACCAAACCAAATCTGTAAAGGAAATTACAAATATAAAACAATTACCAAGCAAAGTTCTAAAAGCAACATAATACACAAAATTACCAAAAAATTTATAATAAATAAATTTCATTATAATAAAAAAAGTGAAGATTTTTAAGAAAAAAAAAAATAGTAAATGAAAAATGGTTAGTAAATTTCAAATGGTTTATTTTTAAATAAATTTGTGTTTTATTGAATTGTTTTTTGTTTGTTTAATTGCTAGAAAATATAATTAAAAATAACTAAATAGGCAAAATTAAACAAGATATTTAAAAAAAAATTAATTAAAGATAAACAACAATTACAAAATAAAACTATTGTAACATTTAGCATTGTGTATAACTTAAAGAAAAAGAAAGTAAATTAAATTTACAATAATTGCGGCAAATAGAATTGTCTAAATAAGAAATTGACTAAAATAAATTTGGTTTAAAAGTCATAATTTTAAAGAAACTAAAATTTATTAAATATATATATAAAAAAATTTTGTTTTTAAACCATAATTTTGGTAGAAAATTCTATAAAACTTATTTTAAAGTTATTTGTAGTTAAAAAAGGCACTTAATTTTAAATGTTTTGCGTTAGAGTAAAATATTAATTTAAAGAGATTAATTTTAAAGAGTTTCTTAAAGGTTTACAAACTGAAATTTCTCGCAAATTTACAAATGTTATTTAAGCTAAAAACTCTATTTTTTAATTAAAGTTTAACAAGATTTTCAAGAACAATTTAGTTTAATCAGTAAAGAAATTAAAAAAAAAATTATAACCCAGTTATTGAAATTAATTAAGTTAAAAGAAAATTTGATTTACATTTTCTGAACTTTTTAGGTTTAGGAGGTATTAAAACGTCATTTATTTTATATTTTATAACATTTGTAAACTTTTGTATTTTCTACTCAAAGTGTTAATTAAAGTAATTATTAAGTTGTAAGAAAACTTAAAGGGAAAAGTACAAATAACCGCCTTAATGCTATAGTACAACCAATAGTAGTAATCATAGTAATTAAATTATAAATAATCATTAAAAATTAACTAATAATATATAAGCTTAAGATAATTACACCATAATATATTGAAAAAGATTTGAAATTTCTAATTTATAAAATATATATTTAAACGATAATTGAGTAAAGTCAAGAAAACCATAATATTATAAATGATCGATAAAAGAAATACTAAAATTACAACAAAATTACAACTTTTAAAAATATTAGTAGATTTAGTAATTTTTTCAGAACATAACTTTTTCTTGAAATTTATAACAAAATTAGAACAATAAAAACTTTTAATTTGGAAATGTGCTACAAAATATAAAAAAGTACTTTTTTAGAAATATGTAGTAGATTTCAAAAACCAGATTTCTGCCAACAAAATTTCATATTTTTAATAGAAAATATTTTTTTAATAAGTTGCAGTAATAAAAATCAACTTTTTAAAATAGTAGTAGATATAGTACTTTTGAAAAATTAAGTTTTTCTTGGAATTTTTTGCAAAATTTGAACAATAAAAACATTTACTTTGAAAATATGCTACAATATATAAAAAAGTACTATTTTTAAAATGAGTAGTAGATTTCAAAAACCAGATATCTGCCAACAAAATTTCATATTTTTAATAAAATTTATTTTTTAATTGGGTATTATTAATGAAAATGCAATAAAAGTCAACTTTATAAAATAGTAGTAAATCTACTACTTTTTTAGAAAATAGCATCTTCTTGAAATCCATAACACAATTACAACAATAAAAACTTTTCGTTTTGAAATGTTCAACACAATATAAAAAGTGCCTTTGTAAAAATAGTAGTAGATATCAAAATTTATAGAAAAAAGTTTTCAGACAAAAAATTCATATTTTTTTAAAGAAAATGTTTTTAAATGGTTATTATTAATAAAAATATAATAAAATTTGAATTTTTAAAATAGTAGTAGATTTAGTACTTTTTAAAACTCTACTTTTTATAAATTTTAGGTTTCTAAAATTTTATTTTAGAAAAAAATCTTTTATAAAAACAAAACTGACCTCAAGCTTAAAAATTATTTAATAAAAATCATACTAAAAGGTCGAAGAAAATAGAATAAAAGGTTTCTAAACCTAAAAATTAGCCAAAATAAAACGTTCGCTAGTTTTTTAAAATAAGAAATCCTTTTAATTGTAATTGAAAAATAGTAGTAGATTTACTACTTTTACAAAAACTAAATTTTTTAATAAGTTTTAAAGCTAAATTTGTAGAAAATATTTTAAAAGTATAAATTTTTCCTCATGATTTCTTAGCAAAAACTAACATTTAGAAGAATCAAAAATAGTAGTACATATATTTAGTACTTTTTTAAAAGTTTTGTTTTATATGCATTTTGTGTTGTAGTTTTCAGACATTTTATAATAACATTCTATTTAATACAAAATATTGAGTTTTTAAATAGTATGTAGATTTACTACTATTTGAAAATATGATTTTTCTACAGATATCTAGCAATTTATACGTTATTGTTTTACAAAATATAAGGTTTTTTGTTGAACCGAAATATAAAATTAGAAAGAAATTAGAAAATATAGTAGATTTACTACTTTTTTTAAAAAGGTACTTTTTTTAAAAAGGTACTTTTTTATGATTTTTATACCACATTTTGCTGAAACTTTACAATAGCAGTATAATTTAGTGTAAAATAGTGAGTTTTGAAATAGTAGTAGATATACTACTATTTGAAAATATAACTTTTCTACAGATTTTTAGCAATTTATACATTCAGCCTTATTATGAGTGTCGTTTTCTTTCTACGACAACGACTGTCTCGCAATAGATTAAAGAAACAAATTTAATTTTATCTTTAATCTATTACGAATCTATTACGTTGTCGTAAAAAGAAAACGACAATCATAATAAGGCTCATTATTTTTTAAGAATAACATTTTTAGTTAGTTTTTTGTAACAAAAATTTAAATTCAAAAAAAAAATTTAAAAATAGTAGTAGATTTACTACTTTTTAAAAAGTAATTTTTTATATCACATTTTGCTGAAACTTAACAAAACCAATTTAATTTAGTACCAAAAAGGGAGTTTTGAAAAAGTAGTAGATTTACTAATTGTATTTAAAAATAAAAGTTTTCTAAAATTTTTAAGTACATAATTTATACGTGATTTTTTTCAAAAAAGGCACTTTTAATTTGTTTTGATAACAAAAAGTAGAATTGGAAGAAAATTCAAAATAGTAGTAGATTTACTACTTCTTTTTTAATATTTTTTTAAAGAATTTTTTGTTAAAATTTTCAATAATTTTAGAATAGCTTTCAAATGTAGTACAAACAATTAGATTTTAAATAGTAGTAGATTTAAATACTATTTCAAAATTGCAATTTATCTAAAGTTTATTTACTAGTAATTACCTATAAATAAATAATTTTTTTATTTAGACGTTAGAATTTCAAAAGTAGGACATTTATAGTTTGATTTATTAATTACCATGAAATTGTAAACAGTAGTAAATTTATTACTTTTTCAAAAACACTTTTTTTAAGGCCATGTTTAAAAATTTTATTCAATATTGCATAAATACCCTTTAAAAGTAATTTGTAATTTAATATTTAAATTGTGTTTGTCAAGAGTAACAAGGAAGGGTAAATAAGTATTAAAATAAAACTATTTATATAAAATAGAAAAACAAATAGTACAAGAATATGGCATAATATAACTAAGGATTTCAAAATTAAGAAACTTTAAAGCAGCTAAGAAATATTAAACTAAAAGAAGTTTGTGTGATAAATCACACAAACCCCCTCATCAATAAAACCAACACACATACATAAATAAAGAAAACATGATAAAGTTAAACCAAAACTTTCTATATTAAGCGAGGGGTGTTTGTAAAATTAACAAAAGTAACAAACAATTTACCATATGGTTGTAGTTAGTTCCAAAGAATTAATTAAAATAATATTTTAAAAGGGTTTCTTTAGCATCATTAATTTCAACTAAAAACAAGCTTTTTTTCTAAGTGTTAAGGAAGATTTTTTTTTTTTTTTTTTTGAATTTGTTTAAGGATTAAGAGTCTTTTTATTTAAAAATTTTATACATGTGTTTGTTTTTAACTCTTGGTTTTCTCTCACACATATGTTTTTCATCACAATGTCGAATGTGTTTGGTATTCAGTCATATTCACCTGATTGATATTGCCCAAGATTTGATGACCCTGCAGGGTTTGTACTTGAGCTATGGATAGGGATGTGGTGCCATCGGTATTCTCGGTTTGTGTGACAATTTGTTGTGGCTGCTGTTGGGTTTGTTGTTGCTGCTGCTGCTGCGTGTTAGCTGTGGTGGTAGCTGTTGATATATTACCCGACTGATCTATTATATGATGTTGTTGTATTTGTTGTGTTTGTTGCACTTGCACCTGTTGTACTTGTTGCTGTTGCTGCTGTTGTTGATGTTGCTGCTGCTGTTGTTGTTGTCCATTGTTGGTCGTTGTCACTGTCATGGTTTGTTGCTGCGGTTGATTTTGTGCATCAGGATCCTTCTTTACTTGTACGGTCTGCAGGGTGTGCATCGATTGTACGGATTGTACTTGCGGCACAGTGCTTACGGTTGTTGTGGTCACGGTCGATGTTCCAGAAGCGTTGCTAGTGCCGGTCGGTACAGCCATGGCGGTTTTCTTGCCGGGCGCTAAAAAAAAAAAATAATAGAAAAAGAAGGAGAAAGGGTTAAATAAAGAACATTCGCTTTGAAAGACATCTTTTATTAAATAATCATTTATAAGTTTATCATCCCTATCGTGAATATAAATTCCACATGAAATTTGTTCCCTTTTCACAAATTTCATGTGGAATTTTTATTCGCGATTATTCACCAATTTCTAGAACTTTAGAAATTTTCTTTAAAATTGCATTTACATAATTTGTACTAAAACCTACAAAACTCCATATTTTCAACAGAAAATATTCTTGAATAACAACATAAATTCGTCAAAAAACTCAAATTTTTAATGGTATTAAGATATGTAAGTACAGACGGTGGTCAGGGGCCAAATTACCGCATTCGATTTCGAGTCAAATTGATCGTAATTTTCTTATTTGAGATTATGGCATTCTACATCGTGCAAAAAATTTAGTACATTCTATCATAATTTTGATATCGAAATCATTTTTCGATGCGATAGCGCATTCGATCACGAATGCGGTAATTTGGCCCCAGATCTTACAATGCCAGAAAATGTCTAACAACCGTGCGAACTTAACATTTTTGTCTTTCTACGTTTTCAGAAAAAGCATTATCAGTGCATTGTAAGACAAAAAATATTGCCAGACATCTAACAATCGTGTGAAGAAATTACGCTGCCATAGACAGATTTTTGTCATACACTTTTCATTGTCAGATGTGCGAAGTTTATGCATCTGACAATGACACCATTGTCAAAGAAATATTACGTGTTGGTTTTGGTCCGTTATTTTATTTTTGCAGTTTATTTGGCTTGCCAAACACACTGAGAGAGTGTAAAAAAACACATAAACAGAGAGACATTTGGTGAGGGAGCAAAAAAATATTTAAATGTTCCCAATAAGCACAAATTTTTTGTGAATTCCAATATTGGAATTCCAGTGTGAATCCAAGCTTGTATTACATTTGAAATCCATCCTCTTTCCAGTCTGCTTGAAGTTTGTTAAGAAACAACATCAAATTTGTTTTAGGCGTATGTTAATAATGGCACAGAGTTGATGCAAATCATTGGCAGCGGTGATTATGATGATTTTATAATTAAATATTCAGAGAACAGGTTCGGTTCAACTGGAATCACACTGTTATTTATGGCTGGAATTACACTGAAAATGTACTGTTTTGTTCGACTGTAATACAATGGTTAATTTTGCTGGATTCGCTATTGAATTCAACTGTGTTTCAACTGTAATTCAACACTGGAACTTGAAAATTGTGTCTGGATTTCAAATGTAATTCCACTTGAATTCCAGCCAAAATGCTTATTGGGTTATTACACCAAACAAACTGTTCCATAATCAGGCATGTGATGAAAATCGAAAATGAAAACGAATGAGTTTTAAAAGTCAATTTTTTCGTAATATTTCTGTATTGAAAAACTACTAAAGAGAATCTTAAAACAATAATTTTAAAAATTAGATTATAAATGCATTAAAATGTATTTCCAAAACTGATTCGTTTTCGATTTCGATTTCCATCACATGCCTGAATATTTAAAAGTTCTAAAATTTAATTAAAAACACACACAGTTCTGTCTGGCAATGTTTGGCAACGAATCTGTAAATTTTCACCATACCACAATCTGACAACAGTTTAAACTGGCAATTTTTGTTTCTATACCATTTCTAATTGTATTTCAGAAGTAGAACTGACTGTAGGATATCGAGACCTACCCAAAATTTAATACTTCTGATTGCGCCTAGATAAAAGTAGTGTTAGAGTGATAGTGGGGTTTTGATCAGGGGTCACTGCCCTGTATGGTTAAGAACATATAGATGGGATAACAACACTCTGGACTTCTGTAGAACATGCGAAGATGAAATGAAGTTGGAAACCGTTGATTTCACACGGAAAGGAAAACTAAAGCGAAAGAAATATCGATCGATATGTAAAATATAATTGTTCATTCCTGCGGCATGCCGCAATACTGTCTGTGAAGAGATGGTACCGCAAAAAGGAAAAATACCACAGCAACGGAATAAATAATTTCAAATTATGCTTCTGCACAAAAAATTTCTTTTGACAATCGCGGAACGGAATGAATAATTCGATCCAGAAACTTTAATTTCGAATTTAATTTCGCATCGCATTAGAGAGTAACCCCCCTTGTCCTATAAAATCAAGTGGGATCATACTTTCTAAACTAAACTAATGGGTCGATTATGTATAGCAACCAAACTGGAGTTGGGTTGCCAATAAGCAACGCAACTGACATGCCAAGTTGTTATTATGTAAGGCAACTTTCGTGTTTAATCTGTTTTTCGAATTTTCAAGTAGAAAAAAAACATTTATATGTTAAAAATATAAATAGTTTAACAAGAAAATAACTAACATTTAAAATTTACCACTTAAAAGAAATATCAAAGCAATCACAAATTCTCAAGTTAACAGCTTAGTCCCAGATCACACACTGCCACTTTTGCTGCGCAACTTTTAGAGTTTGTTAGTAAGAGGGGAAAGAAGAGTGGTCCCCTCTCTCTCTTTTCCACATCTCATAAAACTCAAAAGTTGCGCAGCAAAAGTGACAGTGTGTGATTCGGGACTGACAGTTGTCAGTTGCCATCTGTAATATATTTTTGGCAACTGTCAACTCCACTGAGGTTCGGTTGTCATCCGTAATTGACCCATAAGCAATTCTATTTTCTTTTTCTAGAAAGGATTCACAATGGACCTTGTAGGTCTCCGAGAGCATAGCACACTACCTACCCTCTACGAGCTTACTAACTAACTTATATGTAGATAAATACTTTCTTAAAAACAGCCTTTTAAAGAAATATTTTTTTTCTTTCTTTTAAAACAAGTATGTATGTACTTTTAGTGGAATTAACATTAAAATGCATTTTAAAACTCTTCTTGGGTTTTTTCTGTAGAGTTTTAACATCGCAGCTGTTCACAAAGATATTACAACTGTTCCTTCACAGTCTCTCTGAGAAGTAGACAAGAGAACCAATTGTATGAATTCGAAACCAACGTCGACAATGGCTTTGTAGCGATAAATTGATTTAATTAAGTTTGACAGTTTTCAAAAAAGAATGATTTAACACTACAAATTCATCGAAATATTGAACAACAACCAGCAGCTTTAAAGCAATAACACACAACACAATTTTAAAATGAGTATCTATGAGAAATGAAATTTTAAAAGAAATGTGTATATTTTAAAGTATTTCAAAAAAAAAAAACAAGCAAAAAACACAAACATTCTTTAAAAAAAATACACTTTAAACACTGAGAAAAAAGGGAAATTTATATTAAAAAAAACCAAACAATAGCAGATGAATTTGTAGTTTAAATTCATTAAAATTAGGAAATAAAAGATTTTAACTGAAAAACAACTAACTACAGAAAGAAAGAAATTAAATTTTTTATAAAAAAAAATTTAAAATAAAGTTTTTTTAATAAAAAAAAACTTGCAAAAAAATCACTAAAAATATACAAACTCACAACAACAATAGTTTGGCTTTTTTTCAATATGTCCACTTTATTTGTCAAAAAAAAAAAAAAATAATAATAAGATTTAAGTAAATTATAAAAAATAGAAAAATATTAAAGGCAATTTCGTTTTTTCTACACAAGGAAATTAGCAGAAGTATAAAGTGAATAAAGATTTCTATAAGCACAATAATGAGATTTTTAGTTTAATAAATTTATAAAGAGATTTTATAAAAGAAAAACTTTAGCTGAGTAAGTTTGAGTTTAGAATTCTGAAGTTAAATACTGACTGTTAATTTGCATATTTATAAAAACAAAACAAAACTAAGTATTTTAAAAACGTGAATAAAGTGAATGTTGCTTGTTTGTGTTTTTTTTTTTTTACTTTGTTTCTTATACTTTTTTGTTGATAACTAAAACTATGTTTTACAAAAGAAAAATTACAAATTAAATAAAATTATTAAATTTAAGTGGAGTAATATTAATATTAATTGTGTGTATAAAAACTAAACTATACAAGTAGTTTAATTAAATTTTAATTTTAATGTTAATGTAAATATATGAGGTGTATGTACATAAATTTAAAGAGGAAATTTTTTCTTAAAGTATTGATTTTACTTGTGTGTAAACAAATTTTTTTAGGAAAAAGAACAAAGAACAGGAAAGGAATGCCTTTAAAAAAACTGTTTACAAAAACTAAATGGTGTTTAAAAAAGAAACTGGAAAACAGTTAATTAATTAGAAGGAAGAAAGACAGTGTTATTAAGGGCTAATGGATATTGCTGTTATGTTAATGTTGTTGTTGTTGCTGCTGCTGGTGTTGTTGTTGCTGTTGCTGCTGCTGCTGATAAACCTCCTCACTCACTATGTGTATAACATTTTGCATTTGATTTTGTGTCACTGTCACCTGTTGTGCATTGGCATTGCCCACTATACAACTACCACCAGCACCCGGTTCTTGTTTCATGGGTATTTGCGTTATCGTACCGCCCACATTCAGGGCCGCACTACTAACTAGTATGGGTGTAGCTACCGTGCTGGTGTTGTTTAGTGAGGGCGCCGTTGCTGTGACCACAACACTACCGTGTTGTTGTGTTGCATCTAAAAGTGAACTGGTGTCACTGTTCAGTGTCGATGAGGCTAATAGTGTTGTACCGTTATCGGAATCGTTAGCACCGGTATTGGCGGCATTCGAGGCAGACTTACTTTTCTTTTCTTTTTTAACGCCCGGTTTGGCAAAATGTCTCAGCTCCAAGTGACGACGCAAGTTACGTGATTGACGGATGACAGCATAACAAATGGGACAGGTGGCCGGTTGTTCGGATTGTGAACGGGAGCGGGGCTCTGAAAGGAGGGAAACAAAAAACGGTTTTATTATATAAAAAAGAAATTTGTAAATTTTAGCAATAAATATGTTAAAATTGTAAAATTTTTCTATATGTATACATAAATCATTGAAAATCTTTTAATTTTTTTCCCAAAAATTTTCAAAAAATCCCCATCAAAAATGAAATAGAAACAAAAGTTGTACATTGAAAACAATTCAATTTATATTAAATGATAAATGTCCGCAAAAAAACTTTAATTCCCAAAAATTTTCTAAAAATCCCCAAAAGACCTCATTTTAAAAATCATAGATAAACAAGAGTTTAATGTTTTCATCAAGAAAATTTAAGATAAATAATAAATTTCAACAAAAAAAATAATTTCCAAAAATTTTTTAAAAATTCCCAAGATTCCCTTTTTAAAAATCAAAATCTTAATTAACTTAATTAATCTGGTAACTCTATGCCTGAGTGAACGTGTTTTAATTTGACGGCTAATCATTTTTTTAATTATTTAACTTAATTTGCTGCTAAAAATTACAAAATTACAATATTTGTTATTCTGTAATAACATAAATAATCATTAAATCAATGTGTGTACCTGAATACTGAAAATAAATTAGAAATTTTACGTTTAATTTGCTTGAATTACTGTTGCTGTTGCTGCGTAATTACTGCCGCCATTTTTTGCTGTTTATCTGGAATTCCTTAAAATGCCTATCACTAAATTACAATATAAATGTGGAAATTGTCAAGATGTTATTAACAAGACTCAATCCAGCGTACAATGCAAATCCTGTGCTAATTGGTTCCATGTATCTTGTGCTGGGTTAAATGATAAAGCTATTTCATCATTAAAAGATTACAAGTCTTTATCGTTTTTCTGTAAATCTTGTGGAAATGATTCTTCGTCTGGAATAAATTTGTTACGGCAGGAGTTTAGTGCGCTGAATTTGAAGCTCGATTCATTTATTGATAAAGCTAATAATGAACAAGCAGCAATTTCTAAAACATTAGCTGATACAGTTGCTAGCTTTAAAGCTGAAATAGCTAGTTGTCTCAAAGACATGAAGACCGAAATTGTTGATTGCAACAAACTTATAAGTTATATTGATTCCTCTACCACTAAGAAAATTACTGATTTGGAGACTGAAAATAACATTTTGCATAGGAGAATTAATAGAGGTGATATTGTTGTTAGTGGTCTACCAGATGGACTTGATGACCTTATCACGCCAATAACCAAAATTGGTTCTATCTTTAATATAGAGATTTCCCCTTATAACATAAATTATTCATGTTATATTAACAATCGGAAAGCTGTGTTATATAAATTTAATAATGTTTTTGTACGTGACAATATTATGAAGGCATACTTTAAGACTAGGTCCTTAAAAATATGTGATGTAATTGGTGGTGAGATTGATATGCGCCTATATTTAAATGATCATTTTTCTCCTGCGGCTAGCAAATTAAATTATATTTGTAAGAAATTATTGCATAAAAAAATCATCACTAAATATAAAATTTTAAATACTGATGTTGTTAAAGCTAAGCTATTAATGGTTGATGGTAAACAAATTGTTTATAATTTTTCAGAATGTACTTCTCTTCTTAATGAATAATCTTTCTATTATATATATCATTATAATTACTATTTGAATTTTTGTTATTATTATTTTTATAATAGTTGTGTTTTTGTTTTGCTAACGCTCATATTAAATTCATACAAATTTTATTCTAGTATACGTTAAGAGTCAACATTTAAATTATACATGTTAACTTCTACGTATATTAATATGCTCCCAATTTGAAAATAAAATCACATTTATGAAAATTATTAAAGCCAAAAACTTAAATAACTTAAATTAGAACAAATTAATTAAATAAGTGAAGTGACAAAATCAAATAAATGTTAGCAACATAACACAGCTATTATGCCTAAGCATCAAATTTTATTTTTTTTATCGATCTCATATATTCTATGATTAGCTGTTTAATTAATTAATGAGAATTTGAAAATAATTAATGTTTTTTTTAATATTTATAATTATATATATTTTTCCTTTAGCTTTTTGGTTCCCCACCTCATTGTTTTGTATTTATTTTAATGTCTCTTAATTGTAATATTGGTCCGGTATTCAGTAGCAAATCTGATATTGACGCAATTCTGCGTCCTTATGAAAATAAATTCAATATTGCCCATCTCAATTGCCAAAGCATCAGGCCATCTGCAAATTTTTCTAAAGTTGATGAACTTAGATCTATATTGGTTGGATCATATTTTAGTATTTTTGCTGTTACGGAGACTTGGCTAAAGCCACACGTATCTAATCGGGCTGTTGAGATTCCTGGCTATAAATTCTGCCGCAATGATCGCTTAAACTCAAGAGGTGGTGGTGTTGGTATGTATGTATCTATTGGTCTTAAATACAAAATAGTTTTTAGGTCTTCTGAGCCTGGTATTTGTGAATCCATCTTTATTGAAGTTGTTTCTAATGGATATAAATTGTTGTTTGGAGTTGTTTATTTGCCTTATGGTGATCTTTGTTCATTTGAGAACTCTCATTATGATTTGTTTCTAGGTTATTCCAATATTGTCGTGGTTGGAGATTTTAACTGTAACATGTACGACACATCTAAATCCTGTAACATGCGGACTATGTGTTCAAGAAATAATTTATCTGTCGTTCATAATTCTAGACCCACCCACTTAGATATTACACATGGATCTACTTCATTAATTGATTTTTGGTTGGTTAGTAGTAGTTGTTGGACTGAGTATTCTTATCAATTTCAATGTCCCTTAATTTCTCACCATGCATTAATATTGGCCTCATTCGATATAACCTGTGATAAAACAATTGAATTTATAGAATATCGGGATTTTGAAGCTACAAATTGGAATGAAGTTCATTCCTTTTTGGCTAGTTTTGATTTTTCTGCCTTTTCTTTGGGTAATGCTGATGAAATGTGCTCTTCCCTAACAACTTTGTTTGATATTCTTCTTACCTTTGTTCCTTTAGTTAAAAGAAATGTTTTTAAAGATAAGTCTAATTGGATGAATTCTAAACACATTTTATATGCAAAATCTATTAGTATATTGGCTTACCGTTCCTATATGATTCACCGCTCTGAAACCAACTGGAAAATCTATTGTAAGTACCGTAACAAAGCTAAGTCAGTCATTAGAAAGGCTAAGAGAGAATATTTTTCTAAAACATTTCATAATATGGATGTTCGTACTATATGGAGAACGTTAAAAGCTCATGGTTGTTTGAATAATGATTTTGATAATTATCTTGGTGATGCGAATGTCATTAATGATTTTTTTGCTGGTAATGGTGGTGGTATTTTGGAGAGTTTGGCGTTTGATGACTTTGTCGAATCTCCAAATCGTTTCTCTTTTCATTGTGTTTCAGAATTAGAGGTCATTGATGCTCTTGCTAAAGTTCGGTCACAGTCATTAGGGATTGATAATGTTCCAATTCGCATGATTAAAATGGTATTTCCTTTTTTGTCTAATTATATTCTTCATTTTTTAAATACTATCTTAACCACTTCAATTTTTCCACAGGCTTGGAAAATTGCTCGTGTAACTCCTATTCCTAAATCTCGCGTAATAAGTCAGCCTGGAGACCTAAGACCTATTTCTATTCTTCCGGCTTTGTCCAAGGTTCTTGAACACATAATGAAACAGCAAATATTGGATTCTGCAATTTTAAATTTTAGTGATAGTCAATACGCTTTTCGTAGAGGCTATAGTTCTACGCTGATGGTTGTTGATCTTACTGATCACATTCGTAAATGTATTAATGATAACAAACTAAGTGTCCTTGTCTCTCTAGATCTTACTAATGCTTTTGGTTCTATTTGTCATTCTATGATGATAAGGAAACTCAAAGATGAATACAACTTTTCTAAATCAGCTTGTAAACTTATATTCTCGTATTTGGTTGGTAGATCCCAATATGTGGACTACAATGGAACTACTTCTTCTCTGCGTGTTTTGTCAACTGGTGTTCCTCAAGGTTCCGTTTTAGGTCCCCTACTTTTCACGTTATATATAAATAGCCTTTCTGATTTGGTTACCTCATCCTTATGTAAGACCTTTATTTTTGCTGATGATGTTTTCTTACTTTTCAATAGCCAAATTGACTTTAGTGATGTTTTACAGAGCAATATCGATTTTTGTTTGGATAGAGTATGTGAGTGGACTTCTTTCAATTCATTATCTATTAACCCTGCAAAGTCTAAAGCGATTATGTTTGGTCCAACTAGTCGTTTCTTTCCTGACATTAATATAGTTTTGGGTGACGTTCAAATAGCCTTAGTTGATCGTATTAAGTGTCTAGGTATACTTTTGGATAGCAAATTCTCTTTTGATCCCCACATAGATATGGTTTATGGAAAAATTTGTGGTACATTACGTAAAATTTATTCTACTAATTTATATTTACCATTGCGAATTAGGTATAATTTGGCTCACGCTTTAATTTTTTCACAAATCTTATATGGTCTTGAGGTTTACTCTGGTACTGGCTCTATTCGATTGAGAAGGATTTTTCGTATTTTTAACATAATAGTGCGTTTTGTTTATAATGTTAGACGCTATGAACATATTACGAACTTTGCTATTCGTTTTCTTGGATGTACTTTTAATAACTTTATTAAATGTCGCAATTTGCTTTTGTTTTATAAAATTATAAAGAATGCCAAACCTCCTCGGTTATGCAGAACTTTTGTTTTCACACGATCTACTAGAAATCCCCAAATAAATTTACCAAGAATCTCAACATCTTTTTTTGAAAAATCTTTTATTGTGCGGATAGCAAGACTCTGGAACTTTTTGCCTGTTACCTTACGTATTTTTTCTTGTTCTAACAATGCCTTTCGTTTAAAAATCTTAGACTTTTTAAATACTCATGTATAGCTACTGACGGACAATAGTATAATTATATATTTATTAATACATATTTTTTTAATGTGGCTGGGGAGCCTTAATCTAAGTGATAAATTCTTTTGTTTTTATTGAATTTGAAGTGAATTGTAAATAGTTATTTATTTTATCTTTCATTAATTAAATTAAAGGAATTATTTACTTGTAATATTATTATTTTGGCCTATAAGGCTTGATATTAGACTTAAGACACAAACTTGATTGTGGAATAAACAAACTTTATTGATTAAAAAATAGATACGGTAAAAAGTTTGTGTCTTAAGTCTTATCTAAGCGAACGTTATCGTTCGACATCGTGGGCCAGGGGTTAGATAATTAAAAAATTCAGCAAAACAATAAACTCCAAAAAATCCCCAAAATATCCCAGGTAAAAAATTACATAAAAACAAGTTTACTGTTTTAATCAGCAAAAAAAATTAAATTCCAAAATTAAAAAAAAAAATTTCACAAGAGCCTCCTTTAAAAATCAAAAAAAAAAACAAAATGTTTTAATCAATAAAATTTAATAAATTTCTGCAAAAAAATTAAATTCCCAAAAATTTTAAAAACATCTCCAAAAGACCCCACTTTAAAAATCATATGAAAACAAGAGTTTTCTGTTCTAAAAAAATTAAGATTATTAAAAAAATTCTGCAAAAAAAGATTCTCAAAAATTTTTAAAAATCCCTAAGTGCCTTTTTTAAAAATTAAATTTTAAATAATTAACAATTTCAGCAAAAAAAAACCCCAAAATTTTTTTTCAAATCCATAATTTTACAACTTTTCCCACTTTTATAAAACAGTTCTCACCTTATTGGCTTATTTTTTTAAATTAATTCAAATTCATTTTAGTTATCTATAAGTAATTGAAAATTCCAATATTTCTCCAACTTTTTTACAACTCTTCCCACTTTTTATAAAACTCTTCCCACCTCTAATATGCTTATTTTTTAAAATTAATTCAAATTTATTTTAGTTATCTATAATTGAAATTAAGAATCCTTTTCCAAACATTTTAACAACTCTTCCCACTTTTATAAAACTGTTCCCACCTCCAAATGGTTTATTTTACCAAACCAATTGAAATTTATTTTAGTATCTACAAGAAATTGCAATTGCATATCCTTCTTCAACTTTTTTACAACTCTTCCCACTTTTATAAAACTGTGGTGATATATAAACAAATTGTTTGTTTATCACTAAATTCCTATTTACTTTTTATAATATTGGCCTGCAATAAATTATTTCAATTGCACTTACTTTCACCACTGACATTCTTCGAACGTTTGCCTGGTTTGCTGGGCGTTGTTACCATTGTCACTTCGCCGCTGCTGTTGGGATCTATGGTGACAATGGTCTCCACTTTTGTTACCTCACTCTTGATGATGGGTGTTGAGGTGATTATTTGTGTTTCATTGCCATTTTCAATTTGTTGCTGCTGCTGCTGTTGTTGTTGTTGTTGCTGTTGTTGCTGCTGATGTTGTTGCTGTACTTGTTGCTGTACTTGTTGCTGCTGTTGTTGGGCCTGTTGTTGCTGCTGCTGTTGTTGTTGTTGAACCTGCTGTTGTTGCTGTTGTTGTTGTTGGTTGGTTTGTATAGCAGTGGCCGTGTGCGATGAAGTGGGTGTGCTAATAATCGATTCCATGCCATCAACTTTGCTGATTTTGGAGGCCGTGGCTGTTTAAAAGTAACCATAAAACACTTAATATGTTGTGTTTAAATTATTTTATATAACTATTTAAGACTTACGTGAAATTTTCTTGACTCTGGGTTTACGTTTGCGTGCCGGTAAATATTGCTGTATAACATCCTTGGTAGCATCAGTGGTCAGTATCGTTTGTTGTTGTCCGGTAGCCGCATTCGTTTGTGTGGTGGTTTGCAAGATTTGTCCAGCCTGGTGTATATCATCGACAACTTGAGCGTGTACGGTTTGTTGGGGAGCGGTGGCAATGGTAGCAATCAATTGGTCTTGTTCCTAAAAACACATAAAATATTCAACAAAATGTATAACAAATTTCTTTTTGTGTTTATAATAAAATTTGTTAAACCTACATGGTGATGTTGCGGTATCATGTGCTGCAATTGTATCGAGTGCGTGGTGTAGTCATCTTTGGTCACTGTTTGTGGCGCCAAGCCTTGTATGTTCAAACATTGAGCCGCCTGTAGTAGCGAGGGTAGTTGAGCGTGATCCACGCTCACCTCACCACGATAGACAAACTCAAGCAGAGCCTCCAAGTCGTTGGCATTGACACCGGCCAACATAACTACTGGATGTTTGCAGGGTGTATTCTGAAATTGGGAGGAAAAAAGAATAGAAAGAAAAAATTAGTTTCAAGTTTAACTTAAATATATTTTTGGAAAATTTTCAAAAAGCCTTAAAAGACCCGATCTAAAATATCATCAGAAAGACATTTTTTTGTTTATATCAATAAAATTTATGGTAATTGATAAATTTCCTTAAAAAAAATAATTCTTAAAAATTATCCAAAAATCCCCAAAAGACCACAATTTTAAAATCATATTTAAACGAGTGTTTTTTGTATAGATCAATAAAATTTAAGATAGTTGATAAATTTCCAAAAAAAAGTCCGTTCCCAAAATTTTTCCGAACATCTTCAAAAGACCCAATACCAAAATCATCATCAGATTTATATCTTAATGAATTTAATTTAAGATAATTAATTATAATTACCAAAAACTTCCTTAAAACCTCCAAAAGTCAACAATTTAAAAATCATATTAATTTATAAATAATGTAAATGCCCAAAAACTTTTAAAATATCCCCAAAATACCTTTTTAAGAAAATCAGGCTAAATCATCAGGAAATCAATTAAAACATGATATTTTATTTAAATTAAACCATTTTTATAAATTTTAATGTGAAATAAATTCCCACGTATTTTTTTTAATATTCCCAAAATTTCACTTTTCAAAATTTTTAAATTTATGTACATATGTATGATTTCCATATTGATTTTTTTACAAAAATAGAAAAAAAAATTCTAATTTTAAACAAAAAAATCAAATTGCCAAAAATGTTCCAAAAATCCCCAAAATTTATATCTTTTTAGGAAAAACAAACTAAATCCCTAGAAAATCAAGAAAATATTATATAGGCACATATTTAAAATTAACAACTTTTAATAATGGTAGTGTTGTTGAATTAATTCCCAAACATGTACATACTTTTTAAAAAATTCCCAAATCCCACTTTTCAAAATTTTTAAATTATGTGGGTATGTACATATGAAAATCTTTGCAATGTAAAAGGAAATAGATATTTAATATATATTTATTATTAATTTTAAACAAAAAAACTTAATTTCCAAAAATGTTCCAAAAATCCCCAACATATCTTTTTAGGAAATCAAACTAAATCCCTAGGAAATCCGAGGGCTAAAACATGATATTTTATTTGAATTTAACAACTTTTAATAACTTTTATTGTGTTAAATGAATTCCCAAATATTTTTTTTTTCAAAATCCTTAATATGCCACTTTTCCAAATGTTTAAATTTATATGAAAATCATTGAAATGTAAAAAGGAAATAGATAAAAATTTATAATTTTTTTTAATTTTAAAAAAAAATAACAAAAAATTTCCAAAATACCTATTTAGGAAAATCGAGCTAAATCGCCAGGAAAGGGTTAAACAAAAATAGTAAATCCGCAAAATTTTTTTAAGTCCCCAAAATACCTTATTAAGAAAATCAAGCCAAATCCCTACGAAATCAATAAAAATATGATATTTTATTTAAATTTAACAACTTTTAATAATTATAATTGTTTAAATAAAATCCCAAATATTTTTTTAAAAATTTCTAAATCCCACTGTTCGAAAATTTTTAATTTATATGAAAATCATTGTAAGGGAAATAGATAAAAATTTATAAATTTTAAATAAAAACGGAAATTCCGAAAAATTGTAAAAAGTCCCCTCAAAAAAATTCTAAAATTTTTAAGTCCCAATATTTCAAACGTTTGTTAAACAACTATTATTGTAGTGTGAAAACTCTCTATTTATGTTTTGTAAATAAACCTTTCATTAGCACGTGCCAGACACCCAGTGAGTGAGTTTTCATTTTCATCACAGAGACATAAAATTTTTACTACCGGCATTTAAATAACGACACACACATAAACTGCGTTTTCTCTTCATCTCTTTTTTTTACAAAAAAAAAAATCTTGTTTTAATAAAATAAAAATCTACAAAACAAAACCCTCTTCTTTCTCCCCAAAAACAGTCAGAAGACCACAAACAAGAGCATTATATAACCAAAACAGAGATTTACTCTACAAAACAAAAATATGATATAAAATCTAAAGAACACAAACACTGACTCACTAAATAACTGAATAAAAAGACTTTCAGAGAATTATAAATAAACCGGTCAAAAAAGAACAACCAACTAACAAACTGCGTGTAGCAGCAGGGAAAAGTGAAAACTATACATTTATTAAAAACTCAGGGCAATTATTTTACGCTCAGAGTTTTGAATGCAATAAAATTCAAGATAAAACCTTAAACTCACTTTTCACTATTAGAAAAAATCAAAGTAAATAAATCTAAAAAAATAATGAATGAATAAATGTTTGGGAATAACTTGAAAACAAACACACACACACACGGAGTATTTAGAAACTTCACAACCTCAAAAATTAATGAATGAAGGATAGTATGTAAAGATGCTCTTTTTTGTTGTACAATTTTCTTTTTTTTTTTTTTTTTTTTTTTTTTTTTTGTTAACAAGAGATTTCAAAATGATTGCTTTAGTAACTAAATGCAGTCAAACTGTAAGCAAGAAACTGAAAAGAAAAGAGGGTTAATGAAACTATTTTACTCCCGCACTCATCAGAGCCAAACAAACAGCCAACAACAATAACAACCACACATCACACAATAAGTTTAGAGATTTTTAAGCAAAAAAAAAAAAAAAAAAAAGTAACAAATACAAAAAAAAAAAGAAGAGGTAATTGAGGAAGAGTAAAATCATAAAGAAATATGATGACGACAAAATAAAATATAACATGGAAAATAATAAATATTGAGAGTTTAATGAACTTGGAAAGTAAATAAACAAATACTCTTGAACATACAAACACACACACATGAAATAGGAAATATGCAATCAAAAAAATAAATAAACATGTTTTGTTTTGGTTAATGGTAATTATGAATTAAAAATTGCGTTTTACATTAAAGGAAATCCAATAAGACTTAATAAAATACACAAAGCTTTAAAAACACAAAGGTTTGCTTCAACACAATTAATCTTAATTAAATGAAGAAAAATATTAAATTTTTCTTTGAAACTAAAACGAAACTTTATTTTTGAAACTAAAAACATTTCGAGCGAAACCTTTGGTAAATTTGTTTAAACTAAATTAATTTTAAATTAAATTAAGAGAAACCTAATGAAGCTTTATTTTCGTATCCAAAAATATTTGGCTTAAGTCGGCTTTTTTTCAAATTCTGATTAAAATAAAAAAATAAAATTGGGGCGGTCACGCCTATTTTCGAGTGGGCGGGACTCCAAAGTTTGTAATATATTGAGCTATATCTTGAAAACTACAATTTTTTATTAGACGATATATACATATATCAAATTATAGGTATTTGAAAGACCTTTCCAACGATATATAACATGACCTATTTATATGGACCTATTGATAAATTTCGCAAAATTATTTTTTTATCCGAAATTTTTTTTAAAAAATCTAAAAAATCCTGGAAAAATGTCTATATGAGTAAGTAGATAAATTATACTATTTTCAAGTCAAGAAATTAAGCTTTGATTTAATGTATAACATGACCATGTAGGTAATATAATTCCGAAGATATTAAAGAAAGATTATGAAATTTTACCAAAAAAAAAAATACAATCTGTACTATGCGAAGCCGGTGTTCTGTATACCATAAAGGAGAAAATCCTTCCGCCCGGCCATAGGCCGGCAATACAAGGAATCTGTACTATGCGAAGCCGGTGTTCTGTATACCATAGAGGAGAAAATCCTGTACAATGTGTAGCCGGTATTCTGTATACCATAAGAAAAAAATCCTATCCTGCATGCAAAATTATGAAAAAATGTGTTTTTTTAATTTTTCAGATCTTATAATTCTATGACTATAGCACCTACAGACACATATGATACCTTCAATTAAAGCTTAATGTCTTGGCTATTTATATTAATAAACTAAAATAACACTTATATAGACTTTTTTTAATTTTTTTAGATATTAAAAAAAATTCGGGTCAAAAAATATTCTTTTCGGATTTAACCCATAGTCGGACCATATTTTATAATCATGATATATATCGTTGGAAAGGTATTTTTAGTACCTTTAATTTAATATATTTGATGAAAATTTTCTTTTTTTTTTAGCAAAGTCACTAAAACCGACTTTTTCCAAATATTTTACTAAAGATTTTTTTATAAGCGTTTAATTAGGATTGCCAATTAATTGAGTAAAAGAGAAAAATTTTGAATTTTGGACCAATAAAAGACTTAACGAAACTTTATTTTCTTGACGAGAAATATTTGACCAAAAATGTATTTAATTTTTGGACCAATAAAAAACTTAATGAAACTTTATTTTATAAACCAAAAATATGTATGTTAACATAGATTTTTCATAGGCGTTTTATTTAGATTAATAATTCATTAAATCAAGAAATATTTTGAATTTTAAACCAATGAAAAACCTAACGAAATTTTATTTTCGAAACCAAAAATATTTGAGTAAAAATATTTGAATTAAATGAGAATTATTCCTCTTGCGAGTATTAATCAACAAATTTTTCAAAAATTTTAATCGAAGTTAAATTGTATATTTGACTTGAAAGTAACTTCGATTAAAATTTTTGTAAAAATATTTGTAAATTCTTTGAAACAAAAAAATTATTACTTGATCAAAAAAACTTTTGAATTTTGGACTAATCAAAAAACTTAATGCACCTTTTTCCAAACCAAAAATATCTTACTAAATTTGTTCTATAATCGCTTACAATTTAGTACATACACATATGTATGTATGTACATTAGGGTGGCCGCGTTTGTCTGGAGAAAAATAAGGTATCGATGTTCCCGACTAATATGAAAATTTTATTCATTTCAAGACTACGTTTTTTGATATCCCATTAAATACGCCTCTCAAAGATTTTTCATATGATACAAAAATTTACATATATGTAGTTCCTTTGGAATAAATGTAAAAAAAAATCAAAAAACCTCTAAAAAGGACCTTTTTATCCTTTGATCCAGCTCACCAAATATTGACCACAGGACAAAAAAAAATGAGAAACGTAGTCTGAAAATTAATCAAATTTTCATATTAGTCGGTAACATCCGCAATTTTATTTCGGGCCACCCTAATATACATATCGTCACCTGAAATGCCCAAAGACGTAACCCTCAAATAATTTAAATTCGTTTTTTGATTGAATCTGGAACACAAGGCTAAAATACAATAAATAAGAAATAAGTCTGTCGTCTATCTTACGACAAGATGTGAAGAAATCACAATTTTCAATTAAACAGTTTTCATTTTATAACGTTTTTTGATTCTCCTGTAAAATTATGATAATGAGCGTTCCGTCTTTGGGCATTTTAGGTGACGATATGTAAAATCAAGAAAAATTTTGAACTGTTGCTGATAAAAAAAAAACAAATTTTATTTTCCAATTTAAAAGTATGTACCTACATATTTGACTAAAGATTATTATATCGCTGGCTTAACATGTAAAGGCTCTAAGTCCACTTTTTTTAGAAATTGAGATTTGATGCAGTTGTGTTCAATAAGTAAAAATACATCGATTACAAAAAAATACAGTGATGAGTAAAGGCGCTAAGTCCAATTTATCACATCTTTGTGTAATATCTCAGTTCTTCCAATGTTGACATATCAGCTGTTTCGCGAGGAATAGTCTGCGAGTTCAAATTGACATAATATAATTTCTCATTGGCTACACTCTCGTTGTTTTGAGTATCAACACCATTGACAGTCATGACATTAATCGTCATGATATTACTTATTTGGATCATTCATTTTTTAAAAAATTTAACAATGTACAATTTTGTAAAAATATTCGCCCTGGTCGTGGAAAAGGCGATTCCAAAGTGACGGACATTCGAGGACTACAATACACATCAAACGGTGAAAATAATTTCAAACTTAGATTTCCTGATGAATGGAAAAATCTCCACCAAAAAATAAATGAAAATGTAGTCGCACTAGAGTGGTCGGATTTACACAAACTTCAGCAAGAAATAAGAAAAAAAAAAAAGACTAGAAAGTTAGAAGATTTACTATACATATCTAAAATCCACTTTGCCTACAAACATTCGTTTTCGTTTTCGATTTCCATCACATGCCTGATTATTAACTTTTTAAATAACAACAATAAAAAAGCAACAAAAGTACACTTTCATTGTAGTAAGTAAGAAATATAAGTAGAGACAAGTTTTAAGAAAAAGATCTAAGTCCATGAAAACATAGGTACAAACTAAGCAACAGAAAAGGCTCTAAGTCCAAAAAAGCTTTTATCTCGGCAAATACATGCATACTTATTTTTTCATTTTGCTTTTACGCAAATAAAAAAAAAGAAAAATACAAAAACAAATTGCATTTACAGATTTCAATAATGTTTATTGAAAAAAAGTTTGATTGTTTTTGTCTCCTGTAATATTCACCCCTATCGTGAATAAAAATTCCACATGAAATTTGTTCACTTTTCACATTTTTCCTATTAAAATTCAATGTTAAAAAAATAAAAGGGAACAAATTTCATGTGGAATTTTTATTCACGATAGGGGTGATTGTAAAATTTGCGCTATGACACCAACGCATTTTTTCTTGACGGTTTTAAAACAAATTCTGACAATATTGGTTTCTATGACACCCCTGATAATTTTAAGCTAGACTCAAATTTAATTTATTGTAGGAAAAAATCTTATACCTATTAAATGATTTAAATTTTAAAAAATCTGTTGTTTTTGTTAAAGGAAGAGTAAAAACATATTTTAATAACAAAAAATAACTCAACGATACCTTAATAACATAACAACACACACTCCCAAGTATTTTCCCTTGTTGAAAGCAAAATATCATCAAACAACAACAAAATCAAAAATACCTTTATGACCAAAATAATCAAAAACATTGCAATGTATGCTTGGAATGTAACAACAACAAACATGAAATGAGATGAAAGAGGTCACAACAACAATAAACAAGTCTCTGTATTTTGATTATTCGTTTCATTTCTTTGTACTCAACGAGAAACTTTCACAAAGCAACAATAACAACAAAATACGATTTATAAACCCTCATACTTGTTCACTCAAGTACTTTGTATTTGCAATCAAACAAGGAGTAACATAGAGTAGCATGGATGCATTTTAAAACTAGGAGCAAGAGTAAATTTTTATAATTTCAATTTCAAACAAGAGCGTAGCAGAGTAGAGGGGTAACATAACATAAATTGTTTGCAAGAGTGTGTTTTTAAATATTTAAGAAATATTTGCTATATTAATAGTATTTGTAGCTCAAAAATGTTACAAGGAAGTTAATTGAGTAAGAGTTTAATATAGAGAGGAGTGGGTTGGAGAGCAGAGACGTGTTAGAGAGTTTTATTGTTGTTGTATAATTACTTTAGAAGATTTTGTGTCAAAAAACAACCACATCAAAACAAACAAACATATTAAGAAATTGGTTTAAATTACGGTTAACAGCTGATTCTTTTTAAGCTCTTGCTTATAGTTTGATTCTCTGTTTACAGTATGTTTAAGGAAAATGCACAAACTTCGTTTATTTGGAAGTAGGTAAAAAAAAGTAGGAAATTTAAAAATTCACGACTTGAGAAACAAAACATTTAATTGTTGATTTCTAAGACATTTTGAAAAACCCCATATCATGGTGAGTGCAGTATCACAGCTGACTGAATTTGTTTACAATTTACTTATGTCAAAAATACTACTTTTTCAAGTGTTTTTGAAAGTAGTCCTTTATTTTACACAAACAAAATTCCTGTTGTTTCTTTATTGTGTTGTATTTATTGCCGATTTGCACTCACCTTGTATAATTACACCATGACCCATATTTTGGTTAAATTCGAGATTTTTAATCAATTTAAAATGTTTATATTTGAATTTAGTTTATTTTTAAATTTTACATTTAGCATTGAAATACCTATATAGAAATTAACAATTTTAATATCAGAGGTTTTTAATTTTTTCTGGAATTAATTTCATTATTACTGTAATAATTAAAAGAAAACAAATGTTGTTTTTGTTGCAGCATAAACAATTTGCAATTTAATCGGGTGGTTTCTGACAGACCTAGTCAAAGGAATCTTGTCACAGTGTAAGTCCATAGATCTTCTGGACATAACGAAGAATAGCTGGATGGATAGTTAAATAATTAAATATGCTTTTCATACATTAGAGGTACGGCACGGTATATGCGAGACAAGAAACCATTAAGATTATTATTCATTCTGATCTTATTTGTTCTAGAACGACTCTTGTTTTACTTGGTGTCAGCTAGCGGTAGAAAATGCTGGCGTCAGCCTACGGTAACTTCCCAGAAGGATCTGTTACCTTAACATGATGTTACCACTGGGTATTACACAACGAAGGAGTCCACACTGGAGCAGTCCTGTGTGGCATACCTCTAAAAAAAACCTCCAACTGTGTAATGTCGAAGTTTAGATGACCTTTCCTTTGACTTTTCAGAAGTAACTGTTACAACAACATGAGGTGATGTTGGGAGGTTATTTGAAGGCAGCCAGTGACTGTCCTTAAGACTGCGTTTCAACGAAGGTGACCACACTGGAGCACTCCTGTATAAAAAAACCTGTAAAGTACTTCCAACTGTGTGACATCGCAGAAGGAACTGTTGTCTCAACATGACATTGTGTTGCTTGACCGGTAGAACCTTAGTCCCTTCATAAGGGTATTTGAAGGCTGTGATAGTCCTTAAGGCTGTGTTTTGACAGCTTGCAATATGTCTCCACTGGGTATCACTTAACGAACAAGACCACACTGGAACAGCATAGTTAAACAGCAAACATGGTTTCTTTGTATATACTCAATGTGATGCTGGGACTGTGCTTTTATAACCTTGTTTTTATTTCGCAATTTTTGCGTGATTGCTTTGGCGTATGCTGAGAAGGTAAAGGAGGTTATTTTAAGGCAACATGTGACAGTAATTAAGGCTGCGTTTTGACAGCTTTGCATATGTATGTCTATTTTTGGTATCACTCAACGAAGGTAATTTCACTGGAGCTGCAGCACAGTTAACCACTTGTAGATAACAAGCAAGGTTTCTTTGTCAATATCCCAAGTGCTGCCGGCTAGTGCTGTAAGAACTTTGTTTCTATTTCGCAATTTGTGTGCTGGAAAGGTACTAGTGTCTACCAAAAGCGACATCCAACATTTTAGGGAATTTGCCCAAATTTGTATGCCGTCAGCCATGAGTGATTCTTACCTCCTTAAAAGTATTTTAGACAATCGGCAAATTGAAATGTATTTTCTATCCTACTAAAGTCATCTTTAGCAATCTTACATGTTCAGGATGTATTGTAAACATCATGTAGGTATTTAACTGAGCATTATTGAGAAATAGAATTCGTTATCATGTTATGAGTTAGATGAAATGTTATTACAAATTTGTTATTGGTTACTAATTTATCTACGTTTTCTCCCACCTAATGCATTTATGTACATATGTATGTATATCTAATATGAACTACCTAAGTATATAGAATTGTTCTTTGATTCAAACAAAAAATAAAAACATTTATTTAATATTGCAGCTAGTTGTTCAAACTTTAATAAAAATTAAAGTAAAAGACAATTTTCAAGAAATAAAATTGTTCGAGGTTGAAAATTATAACTGAAAGGTCGGATAAAAACAACACTAATTTAAAGTAAAAGACAATTTTCAAATTAAATCTATATATGTACCTATGTATATAAAAATGAAATGGTCCATGTACCTAGTATGTAATGGCATCACGTGAGAACGGCTGGAGCGATTTGACAGATTTTTTTTTTACTCGATTCGAAATTATCAGATGGTTTGTAAAGAAAAAACTTCAAAAATTCAGGGTAAAACTCGGAAATTTTAAGTTTTTAATAGGTAGGCTTTTCACTTCTCATTTTTTTTAATAAGAGACATCTTTTACGAAACTTGAAGACTGGCACCAAAGCCTCCTTTTCATTTCTCATTTTTTATGTATGAGACAATTTTAAGAAAACTCAAAGAACTAAATTTTACTGCCTCATTTTCACTTCTCATTTTTCTTAACAAGAGACATTTTTTGAAGAAACGAAGAACTGACACCAAAGCCTCCTTTTCATTCAATATTAAATCATTAGTAAATACCGAGCGAAGCCGTGCGTCAACTAGTATTAATTTATACAAAATAATTGTGATTGTAGATTTTCAAAGAAACTAAAACTAAATAACATGTTTCAATTACAATTATAAAAAAAAAACAATACTTATGTGCATACATTGTATGTATGTATGTATATTGTACATTGCAGTTTCGTTTGTTTTAATATAGAAAAACAACACAAATAACAAAAAGCATTTAGGTATAAAATGTACTTGACTAATATTCAATTAAATTTACACACTAAGTGGGTTTTTTTAACAACAACAAACTACTTTGTGTTTAGCAACAAACACAACAACAACATTAACGAGAAATATGTGGGAGTATTAAATAACAAAAGGCCCCAAAAAATACTTTACTAATAACCAAATAAATTTCCCCTTTTTGCTTGAAACCCAACAGAAAGAGATGGAAAGAGAGTAAATGTTGAAAATAACGTCATCATACACATAAATGAGGGGGCAAAAACTCGTTTCTTAGCTCTCACTCTCTCACACAAATTAACAACACAACAAACAGCTCTTATTAATAGAGTGAGATAGAGAGTATATGAAAAATGTACTTATGGAAAAGCTGAGTTGGCAACAATTGTATGCTCTGTGTATATATAATGGAAAAAATCAACAGAGCATGAGCAATACATTAAGATTTGTTGTTGTTAAGAGTTGTGAAGGGTATGAGGGGAAATGGTTATTTGGTTTTGCGTAGGTTTTTATTCAACACATAAATGAGGGGGCAAAAACTCGTTTCTTAGCTCTCACTCTCTCACACAAATTAACAACACAACAAACAGCTCTTATTAATAGAGTGAGATAGAGAGTATATGAAAAATGTACTTATGGAAAAGCTGAGTTGGCAACAATTGTATGCTCTGTGTATATATAATGGAAAAAATCAACAGAGCATGAGCAATACATTAAGATTTGTTGTTGTTAAGAGTTGTGAAGGGTATGAGGGGAAATGGTTATTTGGTTTTGCGTAGGTTTTTATTCAACTTTTTTTTTTTTTTTGGGGGGATCAAATGTTTAAAAGCAGAAAAGTTCTCTCGCTCTTTCTTACTCTGGCAATTTATATTTTAGTATTATGCTCCTGTAATAAGCTCTTCTCTGTTGCACTCATGGTCATTTAGTAAATAATATAAAATAAATGTATGAAATAAACATTTGTATATACTTTTTTAAACAGTGGGTAAAAAATGCCATGTTTATACATTTAGGTATACAGAAAATAAATTTTCTTATTAAGTAATTTCCTTTTTAAATTTTTAATTTTAAATCGTTTAAATGGTAAATTTTAATTAAAAAGTTTCCTTAAACCCTTTAAGTTTTGCTAGCTCTTTTTTGGTACTCTTTCGAAAAATTATGTTAGGTCAGTTTAACACTAAATAGAGTACCAAACACATATAATAAATGAATTGACGTTTTTAGGTAAAAACTTCCTCCCTTCTTTCCGTGGATTTTTGTTTTTTTTTTTAAAACAACACTCTATTAGCACAAAAAAGAGTGTGTGTAAATTGAAATTCTTATTGAGATGAGTTTGGTTTTTAGTGTATGCAATATAACTGGGGAGACAGTTCCTCATTTGCCTCAATTGACAATTGAAATCTTTAAAAGAAATCTCTAAAATTCTGTCTTGTTAGAGTGGAAACCTCCAGCCATAAACTGCAGCAACAACAACAAGCTTTAATAACAACCAGACAGCTAAATTATCAGAAATTGAATGAATGAATGCCAGCAAGAATAAGTTTTTAATAATAAAAACTAGTAATGATTAAAATAGAGATAGAGTATAAAAATTAAAGCTACCTACAATAACAGTTTGTCTTTATTTTTGTTGTTGATTTACAGCACTTCGATAACACAAACATCTACAAAAAAAAAACGGACCAGCATTCAATTCCAATTTTAATTTCATTACTTGGTTTACTGTTACTTTTTGTTGCTGTAACAAAGTGAGAGTTTTTTATTGTTATTTGAGAATTTGCCTACTCGGTTTCTGTTTGGTCTCAGCAGCATTTTACACACAAAGACCTAAATTTTTATACAAAAAAAAAAAAAAAAACCCAGATGAAAATATCTCTGTTTACAAACAATCATTATTAAAGAATGAAATAATAAGAAAACGTGTCGACTTATACCGGTTTAAAAGGAAAATATATGTGTACATATGTATGTATTACCTATAATACAAAAAAACTAAAACCAACAATAAATTTCATATACAGTGGGGAGCAGAGGTGAGAACATGTTTGTATTGTCTACATTGTAAAGATCGTAAAAATGGTAATAATGGAGCGATTTTTAAATTTCTTCTTCTATTTTAATTCTTATTTAGTTCTTGTCATAATTCTTAGGCCCATTGTTATCGGACAGATAATAAGTATTTGGTTATTACAAGTTTACTTTAATCTAAAACCAACCGATAAGCTAAAGGGAAGATCTTGTAATAATGGCCCTTAATAAGAGAAATAAAAGCCCAATAAAACAAGATTGTAATTTAAATAACAACAAAACAACTTGTATGTACTCAGTTTTGCTCACACTTGTTATAAACCAAATTATTGAATCATTTTTTAATTTACCGTTATTTGAAATTAAGTTTTTAAATTTGTTACTGCAATCTTTAATTTTGTCAGTATGAATTTTAGTTTTAAATAATAATTGAATAACTCCGTGTTCCAAAAACGTCATTTTTTTAATTTAAAAAAGTAAAAGTTAATATTTTTTGAAAAATGAAGAAACTCGATAGCCGTGGAAAATTTGATAATAAATAAAACAAAGGATGACTCCTCGTCACGTATGATAACAAAAGAGCTTAATATAAGCCAAACAGTAGTTGTTAGAGTGTTAAAACGGCGAAATGTAGCTCCTAAAGACAGGTTTTCAGTCGCCAACGATTATATCTGATGGAGACGCACGCCCTATAATGAGAAAAATGAGAGCAGACACGTCTTTAGTCCTAAAAGAAGCTTCCTGAGCAATAAATAAAAATGTTAGCCGATGTACAGCAAGAAGAGCGCTACACAATATTGGATACATCTCAGCTGTAAAAAACCTAAACCAGCACTGTCAGATAAAAATGTTTCAGCACGTTTAAAATTCGACAGAGTACACAAAGATTGGACTGTTGATGACTGGAAACGCGTAATATGGTCAGATAAATCCAAGTTTAACCGATATCAATCTGACGGTAAAAAGTATTATTGGCGTCGACAGCGGGAGAGTATACAACGACACCATGTTAAACAGATTGTAAAGCATCATCATGGTTTGGGGTTACTTTACATTGTGGCATGTTGGAAAATTACAAAAAATTTATGAAATCATGAGAAAAGAAAACTATTTAAAAATATTGCAGATTCAACTTCCCGATTTTGTAGATCTGAGCGCATAAACTGAGTAAGAAGTTGTGTTTCAACAGGATGGAGACCCAAAACACACCTCGAAAATCGTTAAGGAATGGTTGAATGGGCAAACATTTCAATTAATGCAGTGGCCTCCGCAAAGTCCCGACCTCAATCCAATTGAAAACTTGTGGTAAATTGTGAAAAGACAGTTGATACAGTATCGAACAGCTCCGTCGAACTTCGCTGAGTTGTGGCAACGTGTGGAGCTGGAGTGGCAGAGAATTCCACATGAAATTATCCAAAAGTTGGTATATACATTGAAAGTATGCCCAATCGCATAAATAGTGTATTAAAAAATAAAGGGCTGTGGACTAAGTACTAAAAATGTAAAAGTTTTTGTTTGTTTCCTGAAAGTGCAAAACTGAGTACATAAGATTTAATTTTATTTAATTTAGTTTGTTCCCTGAACACGTAGTTTTTTGTTTTGCTTTAAGATCATTATTGTAATCCACTAATTAATAAATAAAATAAAAAAGTAATAATTTAAATCGCTTTGTTATTACCATTTTTATGCACCTGCAAATGCAGAAAATAAGAACATGTATCTTCCTCTGCTCCCCACTGTACATATGTATGTACATATGTACCTACTTGTTATTAGCATGACGCAGTCTATTTAAATGACGTCGTACACAAAATATTTTTTTAAGAAAACTTTAATGCAGTGGCCTCCGCAAAGTCCCGACCTCAATCCAATTGAAAACTTGTGGTAAATTGTGAAAAGACAGTTGATACAGTATCGAACAGCTCCGTCGAACTTCGCTGAGTTGTGGCAACGTGTGGAGCTGGAGTGGCAGAGAATTCCACATGAAATTATCCAAAAGTTGGTATATACATTGAAAGTATGCCCAATCGCATAAATAGTGTATTAAAAAATAAAGGGCTGTGGACTAAGTACTAAAAATGTAAAAGTTTTTGTTTGTTTCCTGAAAGTGCAAAACTGAGTACATAAGATTTAATTTTATTTAATTTAGTTTGTTCCCTGAACACGTAGTTTTTTGTTTTGCTTTAAGATCATTATTGTAATCCACTAATTAATAAATAAAATAAAAAAGTAATAATTTAAATCGCTTTGTTATTACCATTTTTATGCACCTGCAAATGCAGAAAATAAGAACATGTATCTTCCTCTGCTCCCCACTGTACATATGTATGTACATATGTACCTACTTGTTATTAGCATGACGCAGTCTATTTAAATGACGTCGTACACAAAATATTTTTTTAAGAAAACTTTAAAAAAAAACTGCTTGCTGCTGGTTTTTAAAAATATAAATAAAACAATTAAATCCAAAACTTAAAAGTAGATACATACATACATAAATATGTAGGTAGGTACATACAGTCAAAGACTAAAGTTTAAATACACCTCAAAAATTGATTGTTTTAAGAAAAGTAAACGTTTCAGGAAAACTTAAAGTAGGTAAGGTATACAGCTTTATTTAGTTTTATAAATAACAAAATACAATAACAAAAAATATAGACTTCATTGCACAGTTATTGATAGCCATGGCGGTCCAAAAAAGTATTGAAATGTTTTCTTTTTTAATATATCTAAAAAAATTTATTAACATTCCAAGTTGTATTTATTTTTTTGTTGAGTGAAGGTCTATATTTTTTGTTATTGTATTTTGCTTTTTATAAAACTAAATAAAACTGTATACTTTAAGTTTTCCTGAAACGTTTACTTTTCTTTAAACAACAATTGTTTGAAGTGTATTTAAACTTTAGTCTCTGACTGTATGTAGGTATGTAATTAAAAACAAAGTAAAAACTGCAGCTTGCTTAACAGACGCTAACAATAATAAACCAGACCGGAAATTGTTAACATTCATATTAAAACACTAAAACTTTTATAATACATTTCTTTAATTAATACAAATATTCAAAAGATTTTGTGAAATTTCAAATGTTTTCTTTAAGAATTCTAAGCAACCAACTCCATATCGAATATGCAAAAGATTTTCTAATATTTTCTTCAAAAATTCTGTTCAATTTCACAACAGCAAGCGGAAATCAAGGGTTATCAAAAGGTTTCGGAAATTGCACGTGCTTCTTTTAAAAATTATGTCAAATTCTGTAAAATATTCATAAAGAACATGAAAACAGTAAAATAATATGTATACAATTGATTTTTAAAAAACTTAGCTAAAAAAAAATCGAATTTGAAAAAAATGTGTTTGAAATGAAATTAATGAAAAATATTACTTCAAAAATAAGTTCGAAATTTAATGTGTTTAAAATTCAAAATAAACCCTAAAAAATTATTCTTTCTCTGAAATTAAGCAAAAACATAACTTCGAAAACTTATTCTCAAATTGAGGAAAAATATAACTTCGAAATAATATTCAAATTTTCGAAATTGAGTTCGAATATACGTTTAAAATGTTTAAAATTCAAAATAAACCTAGAAAATAGAATTTTCTTTGAAACTGAGGAAAAATATAACTTTGAAATTATATTCAAATTTTCGAAATTAAGTTCGAATATTTCAAAATGTGTACAAAATACGAAACTAAACATGATTAAACTTGAGATTTATTATTATTTGTAATGAAAAATATAATTTCGAAATTAAATTCGAATTTTCGAACTTGTTTTTATTCGACATAATTCTTGTAAATAAACGAATAATCAAAAATTTCAGTGAGATTTTATACATTTTAATAAATATATTTAAATAAAAAAATCTAATTTTTGAAATAAGTTCGAATTTCTAAACAGTTAAAAAAGTTTGTAAAAATGTTAAAAATAAGTTGAAATTAGCAGAAAAACCTGAAAAAATCAATTTTTCTATGAAAGTGAGGAAAATTTTAACTTCGAAATTATATTTGAATTTTCTAAATTAAATTCGCGGCTGTACTTTGGATAATATGTATTCTTTAAACTTGGCGAACATATTTTTTCCATCTGGAGAGAACCTATTAATTTTTGTTTCGTCCGAAAATAATACTCTTTTTCCATTCTACATCCGTTGCAGGAAGACTTTTTTGCAAAGTACCAATTTCAAGCATGGAGCATGTTCTAAATTGATTTGGGGTGATGTTCTCGACTGGCACCATGCAGTTCTGATCTCTACCCGTTATAAAAACCAAAGCAAGGTCTGTAAAAAAGGCAATTTTAATGATATCCATGCCGAAACAAAGTTTGGGAAGCCGTTCCATGTAGTGTATGTAAAAATTTGTTGAACTAACAAAATATTGATAAATTTTTAAGTAAATACTTTTTTTGTAAAATTTGTGTTAAAATTAATACACTTGGGTCCTCCAAGCGTCCCTTTGTAATACCTATAAAGAGAAGTTCGGAGAGCTGGAAAAACTAGAGACCGACCAATTTAAATGTTTGGATAGACAATTCTACGATAGATTGAGGCACAGTACTAGTTTCATTAGATGTATAAAAATGGCTTAATGGTAGTAAAAGGTGATTTTTTTTTTAGCAACTTTCTTTTTGACTTGGAAGCTCAGCTGTGTTTGTGTTATATGTTGCTGTTCAGTTCAACATGTTCAGTTTGGTCTATAGTTTAACTATCAGCCCAATCATGAATAAAAATTCCGCGGGAGTTTTTTTGCCTTTTCTCATCTTTTCTATTTAAATTCAATGTTAAAAAAATAAAAAGGAAAAAAACTCCCGCGGAATTTGTATTCGTGATTGGGCTGTATGAATCGACTTATAAACGAACAAACGCTTGCAAACTTCAAATGTAGTTGGATGAAAATAAACTTTTTTATCAGAAAATTGTGTTCAGCGACGAAGCTCATTTCGATTTGAATGGATAAGTACGTAAAGAAGCAAAATTGTCGTATTTCGTGTAAAGCAACCAGAACCATTGCAACATAGGGAGTTATGCCCGAAAAAAGCACTGTTTGGTGTGATTATGGGCCGGTAGCATCATTTAGCCGTACTTTTTCAAAGACGACTAAGGCAGTAACGTTACTGTGAAAGGCGAAATGTGTTTAAGCCCAAAATAGAAGAGCTAGGCTTGGCTGATAGGTAGTTTCAACAAGCCGGTGCCACATGTCACACAGAACGCAAAACAATGGCCCGATTGAGAGACGAGTTGAGCAAATAGTTTACTTCACGTTTGGTGCCGGGAAATTGGCCGCCTAGATCGTGCGTTCTAACGACTTTGAACTATTTTTTGAGGGCCTATGTTAAGGCTCATATCTATATGACGCACTGGAAGATAACTACGGAAGAATTTATTCGTCAACTGCCGGCCGATATATTGCAGAGATTATGCCAAAATTGAACTTAGCGTATGAACCATTTGAGGCGTATCCCTGCTACATTTACATGATATCATCTTTAAACATTGAATAATATAAATTTCATGTGTTTTTTTTTTAATTCAAATACAAAAGCTCTTAAAAAATCACTCTTCACATTCGAACATAATGTGATTAAAATGTGTTAATATTGATTTTTATTGTAAACTAGCAGAACCGGCGAACTTTGTATCGCCCCAATTTTAAGCCTTCAGACAAACTTTAGAGTAATAATATAATACAACAGGAATAATTTCACACAAAATTTCGTACAAAAAATTCAATTTTCCAATTTTTCCCATTTTCCGACTTTTGCGAAGAGATTTTCCAATTTTCCGCGTTTCGCATTTCGCATTTTTCATGATTTACACTAAGAAATTTCTATTATTTTTAGTTGGAAAGCCATTAAGTCCAAATTTCATACAAAAACTCGATTTTCCAATTTTCCGACTTCTCCGGAGGGATTTTCCAAAATTTTCTTCCGTAAGAACCTTCTCCTCGAAAATACGAACAACTGACAAAAAATTTTATAGAAATCGGCCCAGCCGTTCTCATTTGATGAATTACTATACATTTTTTACACCATTTTTATATATATAGATAATAGGAAAACTATTAATAAACTCTTTAATTCAAAGTTATTGAATTCAAAATTATAAGTAACTTAAACTTATCTTAAACAAACTTTAAGAACTTCAATGGGCTGAATTTTTGTTTATGAAGCCAGTTAATCAGATGTCTACAGGTACTGTTTTCCTTTACGGCGAGAGAGATTGAAGTTCATTATACAATTATCAAATTATCATTTTGTTAGTTCTAATTTGTTTGGAGTGAAATCAAAATTTCGAATTTGAATAAACTCTGAGAATTTCATCATTGGGTTTAATTTTTGTTATGGAGTCAACAAATTTAATCTCTTCTGGTTTTGTTTACTTTTACAGAAAGAGAGAGAGAGTAGCAGACATTCAAGCCAAATTTTGTAACAATTTGTCAATTTGTTTTGAAAGAACAATCAAATTGCATTTAAAAAATGCAAGTCAAATTTAACTAAACAAGTGTTTTACAAAATTGTTACAAACTATTAACATAAATTAAATAACACCTAGAAATTTGCAATGAATAAACAATTAATGCTTTAAAATATACCTTTGCATTTGTTGTAATTTAAATTTTTTCTTACCTTTAGCAAATCCAATAGAAATGGTGAGGCCGCACACAAGACAATTTTGTGTGCGGGAAAACTCCGGCCACCAGCTGCTAAAGTACAATCCACTAGATCGCCATGACATCGCAGCAGTTGTATGGCCGATACCAATGAGGTGCCATAGTCACCCCAGGTAAGGGAATATAAGGAATTCATTGGCAAAGCCATCATTGAGTCCACCGATTCACCAACAGCACAAACGTCCTCAATGGGCTGTTGCTGTTGTTGAATTGGGTGGTAATAGTGGGTAATGGTGGCGAAATTTAATTAACACCCCGGATATAAAGAGTATATTATGGTTGTCACCGTTTCTTTTTTTTTTGTTTATATTTTATTTAGCAAAAACTTTGCCTTTGGCAAGTTTTTTTAACAATTACTTTTTTGTTTTATTTGTTAAATTTTAAAATTATATTGCTAACAAGTTTTTTTTTATTTAATTCAAGCCAGCGTCCGTGGCTATTTTTTTTTTAGAGTTTTATTTCAAACACTTTATTTGTTGATAATGCTCTTGTGAGTACTCTGAGTACTTATGTTATAGGGAGTTTTTTCCTATTTCATACACTCTCACATGGGTAAGAAACTGTAAATAAAAAAAAACACAAGCATTTACTTAAGAGGGGAAATTATGAAAACAACACTCTTGCTTTCTCTCTCTTACTCATTTGAGTACTTAAGGAGAATTTTTGATAAACACTATACAGTTATTATGTGAGTATTTATTAAATTCGTTTTACAATATTATAACAAGAGTAGTATAAACGAGAGAAAGAGAAGGGAGAGAAAGTATATTTTTAAAACTTTGTGTGGGGGGAAGTTAGGGGTTTTTTTTCTGTATTTTTTTTTATGAAAGGTTTCTTTCAGCCAGAAAATCTAGTAAGAAGTATTGCGCAGTGTAGCTAAACTTTATAGAAATATATTATTTATTAAAAATATGTTAACAATATGGAAAATCTTAACATAATTTTAAGAAATATTTATTTTAAATATTTAATGCATTATTTTCATTAGATTTTTATATTTGCTGGCAAATGTTAATTTCAACACATTAACTGGCTGCCACGTCCTTAAATTTTTAAATTGCAAACCAAAAATGTATACACATAATTTTTTCGTTTAATTTAAAGTCCATTTTTTTTTTGTTATAAATAATTTCCCGCTTTTTTAGTTTTTATTAAAATTCAAATAGTCTATTCTTTTGTGTTCATTCTCATGAGTGTACTCAAAAATCACTTCCACTAAAAATCTTGTTGAAATATTTTTTCTTTTTTGTATGTACCTTTAGCAAGAAAAACAAAATAAATCTCACCGGAGATTCAACTAACGTGCGCTCACAACTACTCGCCAACGTTGAAAATTTTCTACTAAAAATTGAGTTTTTATTAAATTCCCTGAAAAGTCATACGATTTGCTACTCGTCGTCTCATCATCGGTTACCCTATTGTAGTGTGTATTTCGTTGCTTGTTATATACTAAAACAACAACAACACAATGTTTAATATAGTTGTTGTTGCTGTTATTGGTATTGTATTTTTAATGGGAGCAATATGGCTGACGCTCTTCACCAGCTATAACAACAACAACACACATTTAGCATACAAATAAGCTTCAATAAACATTCACATTTAGTAGAAAATAAAAGAGGTACAGTCGTCAGTCATTCATATTGTGCTCGTGTTTTGTTGTCTTTGTTTTTTCTTCATATTATACACAGCCACTAGTTACGGCATTGCCAGTTTGAACTTTTTAAAGAGAAATTTTATTTTAATGTCAACTCTAAAACAGTGACTACTAAATATTTTATTGTTGTTGTTTGTTTGTTATTTATTGACTTTTAACCACGTTGAATTGCATTTTACATGGCCTGAGTAGAAGAGTGAAAATAGTTTTATTAGGTTAAATGTGACTGACTCTGTGCCTGGCTCTGGAATCTAGATTGTTTTTAGAAATCAGCTTAATATATTATTGCTTTTTTTTTGTTTGTATTATAGAGCCACTAAATTAGATCTCTTCTTGATGTTTGGTTCGTTTTCTTTAATGGAGAGAGTAGAAGAGTAAAGTAGAATTCATGCCTGATTTTCTGCCAGATTCAGTTTTGTTTTTCTAGAAATCAGGGAAAAAATACAATTGCAATTGGAGAAATTTGTCATAGTTTTTCATAAGCCGGTGCATGTTTTTAAATTTTAAAAACAAAAAGTTTATCTCAATTCATTTAAAAATCTCTGTTTACATTTTTATTTGTTTGTCTTTCAGCGGTGGGGTGCGTTGCGTTTTTAGAGTACTAGTATAGGAATTTTGGAAATTTAGTTGGGTTTTTTTTAATTTCCATTATGTCTAGGTCATGGTGCAATTATACAAGGCAAATCGACAACAAATACAACACAAAACAGAAACAAGATGCATTTTGTTTGTGTAAAATAATGTACTACTGTCCAAAATACTTGAAAAAGTATTACTTTTGACATAAGTAATTGTAAACAAAGTCAGTCAGCTGGGCTACTGCACTCACCTTGTATATATATTCTATATATCTGCTTGAAAGCAAAAAGTGTTCAAAGGTGCCCCCTCACTCCTAATCAAACCCGAACCAAAAAACCCACAGTAGTATTATCGAACTTATATACATATGTATTAGGGGGGAGCAAAAAAAATTTTTTTTGATATCAATTAGCTTGGGCGCGCAAAAGTTGCTTCTATACACCAGTAGATTGTGATTATTTTTTTTTTTAAATTTTGCCGATTTTTAAAGGTGCCACAACGACCTTGATTTTTTCATAAAATGAGGTTAACTGATACATTGTATTAATTGTTTTAATTACTTGTCGATATCACATATAGTTTAACTTGACCCAAAACTAAGTACTCAAAGCTATGAAAAGGACCACAGAAAAAAATTAGGACAGTGTCGTAGTCTTTTGAGGTGCCACAAAGGGATCCAAATTTGGTAAAAATAAGGAAAATCACATTTAATTACAATTAAGTTTATATTTCTTTTACGGAAGATAAGCTCTAGCCTAACTCTTATAAGTTTTATTTAGATCTATTAAACTAAACAAAGACATATTCAACGACAGTGGCGTACATAAAATATATAAACTAAATTAATGAGAAATAAAAGATTTCAAAAAACGCATTTTTATCATTTAACATTTAAAATAATAAGTTTAGACTACTACATAAGTTTGTATTCCGATTTCCGAGTTTTACGCATTTGGACATATGTGGAAATACCAGATGAAGTAGAGGGGGTGGTAATATCTTCAAATAAAGGCAAGTCTGAATTCATAGTTAGATCATCTAACAGACTATCACCTAACTCCACGGATGTGTCTTTATCGGGTTTGTCAAATTTCTGCATTTTAGAACGGTTGGCTTCTTGTAGGGATTGTTCTTGTTTCAGTTTTCTTTTTTCCCGTTCTTGGAGCTGTTTTGTCGTTTTCTTATCAATATTTCCTATCATCATTTTTCTTGCAGTTCTTTGGTCTAGTAGAAACAATCTTTCCGTCACAGGAACTTTTTTGTTCTTTTCGCAAATGCAGTTTTCGCAATTTTTACATTTGCATGAAGCAATGTCGAACAAAACTTTCGATTTATCTTTAAATTCTTCGGTTTTCTTTATAAAACTTGGAATATTGGATCGTTGTTTGAAAGGTTTCATAAGATTTCTGTATTTACAGTGGTAGTCACGGATTCTTTCAATAATGCGTTCAGTAGATATTATAGGTATAGACGCTTTCTTCCAAAGAGTTTCAAGAGAAGGGACGATAATTTTGACTACTTCTGAAAACGTAGGCTCCTTTAACTGACCTTCCAATTTCGAGTAGTTACGTGTAAATATATACTGCCTCAATATATCACCATATGTGGGTAAAACATTTTCATTGAATGGTACTCCAACTCCAAATAACGGACAATTACTATCTTTTGAACGCGTTAAAGTTTCCATTTTATTTGGTATACTACTTGCCCTAATCTGAAACAAAATAAATATAATTATAAAAGAAATATACGGGCTTGGTGCAAGTTTCGATGTTGTCGCAAACACCGAGTATTAATTTCCCATACCGTACCTCTCAATAGTCAGCTTAAAACTGATTCAAATTACAACATTTTATCAGCAGCATAAAACGACGGGGATTTCCCGAAATGTATTCAGTCTAAGAAAACGTAAACAAAGCACGTAAAGGTGGATTCTCCCATTCGTTCGTTTTTTTATATGAAGTTTGACGTCTCCCTTTTTGAGAGAGAGAAAATTTGTTTGGCGAACTTGAATTGGTTTAATTTTATATTTTTTCTGGACAAAAATAATTTGAGTTGCCAATAGGTTGCATTTTTTCATACAATTAACAATGCTTTATGTATTTCCATGGCCATTAGCAAAAGCAACTTTCGTTTTTCATTCATTTTGAATTTATATCTGTAATTTTGAATACACAATACTTTAAAATAATTTAATATTTGTATTTTGACACTTAAAACCCAAAGCAAAATAAATCAATGGCCGCACTTGTAAAACTAATAGATTTTGTTTACATATGGCAGAATCGAGGTGTATGTGCAAGAAGCGAGTTACTACTGTAATTATATAATAAAAGAAATATAATTATATAATTAAGAAAACGAAAAACTGGAAAATGTGTGATTTTGGTGGTAAATCTTCGAAATTCAGTAATATTGTGGCACCTCAAGAAATCTGTTTGAAATTATGACATTTTTTCAGGGCGTTACTGATAGCATAAATATTTAATTTTTGGCTCAAGTTAAATCATATTTTGAACGAAACACAAATTGCATAAGCATTGATTTTTGCGTAATTTTAATTTTTTTTAAAATTTTTAAGGTCGCCGTGGCACCTGAAGATATAATTCGATTTATTGCAAATTCTAAGGGCACAATCAGTATACGGAGTAACAACTTTTGAGCACCCAAGTCTTATCAAATTTTGACAAAAGTTCAAAATGCTACATTTTCGCTCCACCCTAATATGTATGTATGTAGGAAGCTATGTTGCCATTGTCAGATGCATAAACTTTACACATCTGACAAATATATTAATAAAAATATATAAAATTCATTTTTCAAACACAGAAAAGTCTACATACGGATATGTGGAAAAGTAAATAAAATGGAACTCCGTACTTAAACAGTGTTACCACACACTTCAGGCATCTTCACGAGATACCGTTACTTAGAAAAAAGTTTAATTGTTGTTAATCTTGTTATTTAACGAAAATGAGTAAAGAAATTTGTGTAAAAGTGCGTGAGCTTATTGTAAAGTTCCATAAAGAAGAAAATCTTTAAAAGAGACTGAAAAACTAGTTGGGCATCCAACATCAAGCATTCAGACAATAATTCGGAAATATAATGAAACAAAAAGTGTAAAAAACAAACCAAGAAGTGGTCGCCCACCTAAACTGACTCCATGTGCAAAACGGCAAATTTTGTTGAATGTTCAATAAAAGCCTAACATTACGGCAGTAGAAATTGCAGACCAAATGCTGGGGATATTGCTTCACTGCATCCAGAAATGGTGAGACACGTATTAAAAATCAATGGATTTCACAGCCGTGTGCCCCGAAAGAAGCCGTTTATAAGTAAAATAAATATGCAAAAACACGTCGAATTTGCTAAAAAAAAAATATACATTGCAGATGAGCGTTTTTAGGCTAATATTTTATTTAGCGACGAAAGCAAGTTCAACTTGTTTGGTTGTGACGGAAAACAAAAAGTATGGCGTAAAAATAACGAAGCATTATTGCCTAAAAACTTGTTTCCTACAGTGAAACACGGTGGTGGCTCCATTATGGTATGGGGTTGCATGTCGGCGGCTGGGGTGGGTAATTTAGTATTTATCGATATACTTAAATATTCTCAAAGATAATCTGAGGAAATCCGCGAATAAATTGGGTCTTGCAGAAGGTTGGTACTTTCAGCAAGACAACGACCCAAAGCATACCGCTGGTGTTGTTAAAGAATGACCACTATATAGCGTGCCTCATCAACTTCATTCGCCACCTCAGTCACTGGATTTAAACCCTATAGAGAATTTATGGGATGAATTAGACCACCAAGTTAGAAAAAGGACGATTAAAAATAAAGAGAATCTTAAAAACGCTCTTCTTGAAGAATGGAATTTAATTTCAAATAACTACACACAAGTATTAGCAAATTCTATGAAAAATAGATTAAATGCTGTTCTACAAAGCCAAGGCGGACCTACTAAGTATTAATTTTGTTGTTTTTTTATTTACTTCTAGCCCAAAATAATTTGTTTATTTAAAGTATATTTGTGTTAATAAATATTGTGTGGAAAAAATTTTTTGGTCAAAATTTATTGTTTATTTTTCGATTGAATTTGTTTGAAATGAACTTTATTGCTAAATTGTTCATAGATAACCCAAAACCCCGTTTTTCAAGGGGGTATGTATACTTTACTGTGCCACTGTAGATCTGCTGTGACCAAAAAAAATGTTTCTCTATATTTCTATAGAAATCTTGAAAAAGAAATCTTTACAAATCCCTCGTGGTCAATAGATTTTTAGGTATATTCCACAAGTCCATTGGTCAGAGTTTGACAAAATTCTTAAATGCACATCAATAACTCATTCCAGCAGTACACAAAATATATGCACCTAGTGTGTTCCAAACAAACAACTTTTCTTACGTATGAAAAATATATAGAGGAAATCATAAATACATATTTCTTTCAAATTTCCCTCCAAAAATTAATACGTAAATTATAGTTTAGTCTTCAAATCAGTTGGACAAACACAAATGAATTTTAACATGTAACAAAAAAAAGTTCCGCTCCGAGGTTCTGTTGTGTGTTGGTTGGATGCCCAGACAAGACCAAAAATAAACTGGCAATTTCACCCAAAACTCATAAATGTTTATTTTATCATTAATTTCTATATTGAATTGTATGAGTATTTAGTACTCGCATGAGGTAAGGGGTTTATTTTTGTTGTTATTATGTACATAAAGGTATAAAGTATTTCAATCTCTTGTGAGGTGGTGTTTTTAGTTGTTGCCTATTATTGCATCTCAATCTCCTCGATATACATACATACATAGGTATTTACAAGTATAACTAATTTTTGTACTATACGCGGTCGCTCTATTTTATTGTGGCAAGGAATTTTTATATTCTATGTATGTATGTGTTTTTCACAATTTAAACTCTTCTTTTTTCAGTTTAAAGACTTGTGAGGAGGAACATGAAATCGAATAAAAAAAATGTTTCAGTCAAAATCAAAAATCAGCCTACACTCACCACATATTTAAACGAGATACCAAGGGAGTATAAAAGAGGGTTCAAAAACATTAGTTTTTTTCTGCTCACATGAAGAATAAATTAAAGAAAGAAATAACAAAATTTAAGAGGAATCGTAACATTTCAACTCTCAAGTAGTGAAAATCTTATAAGAATTTTTTTATTGTTTTTTCTTTCAAAAGACTGAAACTGCTGTGTATTATTTTATGTGCGTTTAAAAATAAAACCAAATAACCCTCAGTTCGGAGAATAGAGGGCAATGCTGTCTGTCTTTCTATACGTCTGTCCATCCATCCATTCATTTCTGTCTGTCTCATGCCTGATGAGTAGTAGTTAGTTGTTGTTGGTTGAAAATTCGGTATTGTTGTCATCGTCGTCGTTCGAAATCATTTAGAAACTCACAACTCTTGACGCAAAATTCACGTACAAATAATAAACGTCCGCCATGCAGCCAGTATAAAAGACGCAAAACAGAAAAAAAATAAAAAGTTCAGGCTAAAATATTTTGTATTTTTTTGTAAAAGTGAGCGTTGTAGTAGTTGCACAAGCATTTGACGGTAAATGTAAACAGTGTGGCTAATTTTATGTCTCAGGCAACAGTAAAAGCGCTAAAATCATATTCCTGCAGTTATACCTACATTATTTACTGGTTTTGTGCCAATATTAGGGGCTCTTCATTATTATACCCTTCACCTTCATAAGAAGGGTATATGTATATAAGTTTGTAATTTCCACAATATAATTTTCCGACCTTATAAAGTTTATATGTATGTATATTCTGGATCCTTATAGATAGCGGAGTCTCAATTTCAATTTTCTGAAGTTCCCAGATATTTTCGGGATTCAAATCTTCAATAATTCTGTCAGACATGCTTCCGAGAAGTTTGCTATTTCAAATCAGCAAAATCCGTTTATAAATAACAGAGATATGAGCAAAAATACGAGACAACCTCATCAAAAAAACTATCAAACATACATAATATATGTATGTATGTACATTGGTATATAAAATAATTATGCATCCACAACAAAGGTGAAGGGTATATAAGATTCGGTATAGCCGAATATAGCCTCCTACTTGTTTTTGTTTTACAAAAATGATGAAATCTCGAAATTGAACCCATTTAATAATAATTTATGTTAAATACAATTTTATAGAGAACTTTTTAAGCTTTCATTTGACATATTCCATTTAGTTCTAGGTCTTAAAATGTCGTTTTTATTTGAAGTTGAAAATAATTAATTTAAAAAAATACATACTTATTGAAACAATTTACTCTAAACCTAAAGTGAAGGTGGTGCTTCATGATTTAGTAAAAAAAAAAATTAAATCCAAGCCAGTGTCAAGATTTTGATTTAAGCCCACCAACCTAAAATGTCTATGAAAATCATTCGCCAGCATCAATATTTCCATAGAAATATATCGCCACCTTTAACATATCTATTTTTTCCAAAACAGTTTTTGTTTAATCACTAAATTAGCAGCACTGGTATTCATAGAGGCCAACACCATCATCATTATAATGAAAAAAAAAAAAAAAAAACATTACCATGTTATGCCATACAGTACAAAACCAACCATACATTCATCCATTCTAGCTACACATTGAATCGACCGACAGGCAAGCAACCAACCATCAATTATTAAAACTACAGTACTTTGGCCCCATACTAAACAGAGAAACTTAAAAACAAAACTGCCAGACTTACATACATACCGATGGTCTCATGTAGAAAGGCCCTAACTCGCATATTTGAAACTTTACAGGAGAAGGTAAAAACATAATAGAAACTGCAATAGGTATTCAACATGTAACTTTTTTTATACAACTGCTTATAAAAGCGTTATTTTTTACACTATTGCAATAAATTTTTGTGAGGTGTATTTGCGTTAAATGCATTGGAATCGCAAAAAAAACTAATTTCGAAAAACTATCAAGTTAGGGCCTTTCTACATGAGACCAACGATACATAAGTATGTTCACTACATCTACTAAACATTGTTGCTTGGGATTTTTTTGTTTTTCAAGTACATATGTTCAATATTTTTTGTCTATATCTAATTTATTCATTGATTAATCAATGGAATGGTACAAAAAATGGAACTAATTTATTTCATTTTCCTAAAAAACAAATTATTTAAGTTTAACAAATTCTATTAAAATTTTGAACAAAAACCTAACATCTGGCAGCCTTTTGTTATAACGTAACCAACTCACCAGCAACAATTATAAAAAAACAACAGAAATTACGCTCACTCATACAACACAAATTGTGAACGGAAAAATATACAAATTAAAAAAAAAACACTTCCATATGAAATACAAACGAAACAGAAAAATAAAACGAGAATCTAGCACGCCATACAAAAACAAAACATACACTCGCGCACATATGATGTTAACAACAACAGCAATGTCTGTTCCGACAAAATATAATGAGATACGGGCAAAGTTATTGTTTTCTTTCAACAGTCACGAATTTTTAATATCATGGTTTTTTATTTGATAGGGCTGCCAAGCCAATTGCGGATTTTCGACAGACATTTTTGCTATATTATAGTTGCAATCACTGGAAGAAATCATTCGCCAGCCTGAATATTTCTATAGAAATCTATTGCTAGCCTTAATATTTCGGTAAAAATCTATCGACAGCTCCAATGTAGAACCCTTAGCGTTTTTCAACTTTGTTTTTCAATGAGGGGGCTTCTGAAAATCTCTGGGCTCTGGAGGAATGTTGTGTTGGACAACTATCCGATACAGTTTTTCATTTAAAATTGTCAAATCCTCAAGAAAAAATGTTACTCGACAGTAAATCTTATGTATAGCTGAATTTTCTGTATAAAATTTTAAGTATGTATAACAATATTTTATATAGAAATCCTCGGTCTAACAATATTTTCTACAGAAAACCTTCAGTATTTTCTATAAAAAATACTCAGTACAACAGTATTTTATATGAAAAATATTTCGTACAACAGTTTTTTCTGTAGAAAACTGAAGATTTTCTATAGAAAATCTACAGTATAACAGAGTTTTCTATAGAAAATCTTCAGTATAGCAGTATTTTCTATAGAAAACCTTCTGTATAACAGTTTTTTTCTAAAGAAAATCTTCAGTATAACAATCTTTTCTAAAAAAATCTTCATCATAATATAGAAATAGTATAACAATGTATTATATACATACATATACATATTTTAGTTAAACACACATTAATATGAAAATAAAAAATTTTAAATTTTATTACTCTGGCATCAAGATAAATTACTACATACTATTTGAATATTGTTTTGATACACACAAATGTTTTTGTTAGCTATCCCTTATCTAGGGTCATTGTGTCGATTTGCCTGTTATTAAACATCAAATCTTATTAAATTAGTAAGAATATAAATTAAATTACATAATCTTTGGAAATATTTAATAAAATATCGAATTTTAAAATTTCTTCGGTATTTTGTGGGGTATTTATAGCGATTTTCTTAACTAGCAGGAATTTAACAGTTTAACGGGCAACTCTTCACATTAAAACAAATGTTAATGCATTATAGCGTAAGAGAATGATAAGGGGAGGAAAACGGGTTTTTTTGTGTACTCGTTTATCTCGCTTATATATTCATTTATAAAAATGTATGAGAAACAACAAAAACAACACAATACTCATATATAGAAAAAATAAGAAGCACACTCATATACTCAGAGCCAACGAAGCACTTTTTTTCTACAGACACAAAAACAACAAATTTATACTCTATCTTTTGTGTAGGAAAGTGTAATGAGGAATGTATAAACAGTAGAAACAGCAAAAAAAATTGTTGTTTGTTAAATAAATGAATAATATAAAATTTAACAGGAAAATGTTTGTATAATATAAAAAATAAATACAATAAGAGAATTTTAAAATACACACAAATGTTTTTTGTACATACATACATAGGTTTCTAATGATTAAATTTTATTTAAAGAAATTTCTAGAAAAACTGATTACAAATTGTAGATATTTTATAAAATTTAGATGATTTTATTAAAATTTTTAGAATTTTTGTTTGTATTTTAGATAGGTACCTACCTTTTATAAATTTTGGCGCCAATTTTTCTATTGTTTTGATGCTCATTTAAAACAGGAGTATAAATTTCTACCAATTCTCGAATAGTCTCAAAACTCTTGGCATAAAAACATCAACACAGAACAGCAGCAGCACTCTGAAAAACTGTGCTTAAATTATTGAACAAAATTAAATGAAATACTCTGAGTAACATAACACAACATGTATGTATGACAACATCCAACAAACACCATAATAATGTCAGCCGGAGACCTTTTACCATTCAAATTGAAAATTTAAGCGAATTTTTATAAAGTATTTTTATTATTATAAAATTCATATGAATTAAAAGAATCTTCTGCTCACTCTAAATATTGCTCAGTATTTTTGTTTAAATTTAAATACCTACAAACTCAGCTTTTCTGAACACAGGGAGTTTAAAGTGAAATTAACTCACGCATGCAATGAAGTGTAGTCAACAAATAGAGGAAAATATGTTAAACAAGAGTCAGGAGTAAGATGTAAATATTATTAAATCTCATACACCTGATAATCTTTGAAATCCTCACTCATCCACAGCGTTGTCAACTTTAAAATTTCAAAACGCACCAAAATGGAGAAAAAAACGCGCCATTTAAAAAAAAACTCACCAAGTTTATAAATGTTTTCATTGAAAATAAATAAGTAACTTTAATTACCTATTTCTTTTAATAAACAGAAGTAGTTCTACAGCACTTTATATAAATGTTTCACACTTTTTTTTACACCACACTCGACAGCAACTTTTACTGCAAAAGCAATTACAATAAAAATCAAAAAGGGACAATAAATTTCATATAATGAAATAGGTTTTTCTTTTTCTTCACATAATAAAAAATATCTTGTTTACACTCTTTAAATTGAATTGACGTGTGTGAATGGAATTGCAAGTTCAAAAGAGAAATAAACAAAACTGGTCAGCTAAAACTGAAGAGTGTGAAACAGAACTATGATTTGGAACGTCTTAAACATCATTAATTGTTGTTCTTATTGTGATCTGTAAAATTTATTGTAAAAAAAAATTATTGTGCTGTTTAATGAAAAGATATCGAAACAGGTGTATTCTATTATACAAAGATTTTTTTCTCACACTTAAAAAAATCTTGTGTTGTACATATTTGCTTTGGTGCCACCAAAAATTAAAAAACGCCAAGTTGACAACGCTGCTCATACAACAAAACAACTACATAACTACTCTAACTAGAAACATCCTCTCGTACTTACCTATTATTATTTTGATTTGCTTTGTTCTTCTTTGAATTTGAACCACCTTCTTGAAAAACTGAAAGTAAAAACTCTCCCTTCTCCCTTAAAAAAAACAAAATATAAACCCTCTTAAAACTGTTAGTTGATAAAACAAAAATTCAATAAATTCATTTCATTTAACTAAAATTTCTCATAGAAATGAAATGAATGTAATGGAAATTTTATACCTAGTTTTAGTATTGCCATTTATTGTTATATTTCCTCTTGTTTGTTTTTCATTAAATTTTTTTCTTTAAAATTTTTTTTTCATAACACTTTGTTGTTCTTTGTTATATATCTCTTTACATTTTACCCTCCTTATCAAGAGTTTTATTTATTTCTTAATATGCATAAACAAACATATTTACAGCTCATGGTTGCCTTGTTTTAGTCACGATTTCTATATGTGCTGCCAGCAGAGTTGGTTTTGTTAAAATAGAAAGAGAAAGAGAGCTACACTGATAGAGTGCGTGAATAAGGGGAAGTTTACGTGTGTTATATATTAGAGAATAGGGGTAATGAATAAAACACAATTTACCAACAACAGGGACAATGTAGTGATTTTTTTTTGAATAATTTATGTATAGAGATATGCAAAGCAAATAGTTAAAAGGGGGTTATCAACAAGAACTTCGTTTCATTTGACATTTTACTTATTTTCTGACTCTTCAAGGCAGTATTTTTGGTTGAGAAGGGAAAAAGAGAATATAATTGGTACAAACTTGACGGTACTAGTCAATTTTCTTATTTCTTTTTGTTTTCTTCGTCTTATTCTACGCGAAGTTGTTTGCATGTTGATTTGCAATTTTTTGATTTAAAATTTTTCGGTGTTTACACAGCACAATTTTGCTTAAATCGCAAACCATCGTATCACGTCTTTCTAATACATACATATATCTGTATATAAATGTTGATCCAATTTTGAAGAAATTCTTAGCCCAATTCCGTGTTTGTTTTTATGCTATACCTACTTTGGATGTTGCTGTTGATTCCTCTAGAAATCTTTCGCTAGGTTCAATATAGAAATCTTTCTAGCCAAATTCTTTTTCAAAAAGTAATTTTTCCATAATATATTCTGTGTACTTTTATTTCTTAAAGCGAAATAAATTTTTTATTGATTGTATACAAGAATGTATGCTTATATCTTAAAAATAAACAAAAAAGATAAAATATTCATCCCCATCGTGAATAAAAATTCCACATGAAATTTGTTCCCTTTTATTTTTTTAACATTGAATTTTTATAGGAAAAATGTGAAAAGTGAACAAATTTCATGTGGAATTTTTATTCACGATAGGGGTGATTATGGAAAGCTAGATTTACACGATTGAAATTTTCTTCAAAATGCTTTAAACTCGTGGAAACAGCAAAAATTTTTTAAAATTTATTTATTTAATAGTTATTAAATAAATAAATAAAATAGTTATTAAATAAATAATAGTTTATAATATAATAAATAAATTTTGAAGAAATTTTGCTGTTTAAACGAGTTTGAAGCATTTTGAAGAGCAATTTTGAAGAAAATTTCAATCGTGTAAATCTAGTTTAATAATAATAATAATGAAACATACACATATTTATTACACATGCACTAATAAAAACGCTTAAACATTTTTTCGCAATTTGAAGCAAATCATGGCGCATTTGAAAAACTGATAATAAAAAAGCCTGTTGGAGCTCCTTACACTCCCTTTGTTGTTCTTCTTTTCGATTTCATTTAAGATAAATTGAAATTTTGCGTAAAATCATATTCTATGGTTGGTATAACAGTTTGTACAAATTTCAAAAATATAATCAAATATAAATGCACACCCAGTTCGCCGCCGCCCTCCTCAACGGTTTGTATGATTTTCTTCATTATATCAGCATGACGACAGGGATGTACGGAGGCCATATTCGGGCCGGGCAAATGGGGATGGGATTCCATGGTGACAGTCTTTTTGGCATGATCCTGTGAGACATCTTCGTACATTTGTTCAACGGTTAAAGGTTTGCGATTCTATTATTTATAAAATATATAAATATTAATCAGAAAAAAACAATTATAATAAAACTTTATGCACCTCATCATAACCCACTACCCAGAGCCGTGGAGTCTGATAGTATTTGTCATAGGTTATGTGTAAATCATAGGTACGAGTATGAAGTACAGAGTCGCCTGCATCAAAAGCTGATGCTCCCTCGGTTTTAGGGTTTTCTGGCTTTTCAGATTTTCTGGTGGTTAAAGCTACAGCTGGATCAACTAACTCCAGCATGCCACTCTCCTCGAATTCGTCCATATCTAAAGCCTCATCATCATCCTCTTCTTCGTCGCCAGCAGCAGCCTCATTCATATCCGCCGGTTGGTCACTATCGGATGTGTGCATTTCATCCTTTAGAGAAAATTTAGTTTAAATAATATTTTTAAAAGTTTAATTGTTGTTTACCTTGCTGTCGTCCAAAGTTAATTCACAAATTTTGTCTATTTCTTGGGCAGTGCCATCTTCATTTAGCTGATGCGTTTCAACCCAGCCGCCATCACCGCCTTCTTCTTCGACTACGGTTTCTTCGCCTACATACTCCATTTGTTTGCATCTTCGATAGCAGGCAACATTACGGGTAATTAAGAATTGTTTATCTAAAAGAAAAATAAATTTTTATTAAAGAAGATTTCTACATTTTTCTAGGCAAAACCAATAATAAATTGATAACAGATTCTTGCATAAGAAGATTTATTGATTAACAGCGAATTGTTCTATACAAATTTAATTATATTGCATTAGTAATTTAATTTTAATAATTTGTTTACCTTTAGGCAAATAAGATTTGGTTTTATTATCATCTCCTGCTGCCCACTGCCAAGTGGGACAGTGATGTACCAAATGATCTCCGGCTGCCACAAATTCCTCAGGTGTCAAGACACCTGTTTCACGAAATTTAGATTCCTACAAACCAAACAAAAATAGTTCAATTTATAAATGATATACCTATAGCATTTTATATTTAGCATTTTAAGATGTTGTGCAATATATGCATCAAATTTCAGTGTCTTATCACCAACACTAAAAAATTCACTGCAACCTCGAAGAAAAAAAAACAGTGTCATTTGAAAATAACTTATGACTCATATATTGTCCACCAAAAGCCTAATCGCAGCCTCCATTAAACTCACTTTTAATAATGAAAGTTTTTTTTTAATATAACTAAACTCTTATATTTATTAATATCAATTTATTAATTGATAACGTCAAATATGAAATAAATATAAAATACTTTTATTATTTGTTTCTTTTCTTAAAAAGATATGTAAAAAAAGTAAACACGACGCTGCCGCAGCGAAGTCGACGTAGAATTTCTCCATACACAAAGTTGCACACAACAAAAACAACTGGGTTTAAAGAAGATTTAAAGACCTGTGCCGTAGTAGTCAATTCATTCATATTGAAATTTACATTACCAAGTTGGAAGATATTTAGATATACATATTCGAAACTATCGTTGCTGGCTCGTGCTGCACTATGATTGAGGTATGTCATAAACGTATTTATTTCTCCCTTTTACCTTTAAAACTGGTGTCAAATATTCGGCTACATTGAGGGCTGTGCCCTTAACACTGTTTAATACACTTTGCATGTCTTTAAATTTCAGGCATATGTATATATGTTCTCAATTAGTTGTTAATGCTGTATTAACAATTTTTTTTTATAAATTTCTTTGTTTTAATTATTAAAACGTTTTAAAGATTGCTTTCTATTTTTTTAAATAAGCTTTGTTGCTTTTCTTTCTATTAATTCTGCCGTCTGTTTTTTTATGTGTCCAATAGCTCAGTTGTTTGAAAAGAGTAGTAACTTTTAATGCGTATCATACAACAGTTAGCTTTTAGTACTAAACAAGGTGATTCAAAATAGAAAAAAATAAATGTGTGCCGTTATATTTGGAAATGGGTATGGGTTTTTTATTAAAAATTAATTGTAGTTTTTTTAATATTACTTGTGTTGTTAAAACGATTTAAAAATGACAAAGATGTAGTTAAATAATAAAAACTATAGTTAAATAACTTGTTATTATATACATATCATGTAATCTGTATTCTGCAAAAAGTATATAGAGTTTTCCATTGAGGAATATTGGAATAAAATTAAAGTTTTGACATATTATTTGTTCCAATGAATGAAATTTATTTGAAAATTCTCATAATTTCACGATATTCAATTGTAATTTTTTTTTATTTTTTTATTTATTTATTTCATTCAATAAAAATACAAAAATACGATTTACGTAAAATAGACCCGCCATTTTGACAAAATATGATTGAAAAACATTTTTTTTATTTCTCATTTATAATTGTTGAACCTTACCTTTTTTAAGTAATAAAAATTATAATGATTTTCATTTAATATTTCTTATTATAGTTTATTTGACCTTTTTTATTATCAATAGTAATTGAAATATGTATTGAAAATAAAAATTTTAATTTTTTAAAAAAAGACTAAGCTTGAACAATCACTAAAATATTGATTAATTTTATTCTATATTCTTCGACCTTTTTAATGATTTTTATTAAATAATTTTAAGCTTGAGGTCACTTTTTTGTTTTTTATAAAAGATTTTTTAATTCTTATATATAATTCACTCAATATTTCGATTTCCTTTATATTTTTTATAATATTAAATTACTCCTGAAGAAGATTTCCAAAGGAAATCGAAATATTGAGTGAATTATATATAAGGATTAAAAAATCTTTTATAAAAAACAAAAAAGTGACCTCAAGCTTAAAATTATTTAATAAAATATTGATTTTCATTTAAATTATTATTATTGAAAAACAAAGTTATAGTTAGCATCATTTTTAGTGGATAAATATTTCGTATTATCAAAAAGTAATTAATTAAATAGACGAAACTAATTTCTAACTAAAATTAGCAACCTGATATTTGATTACGATACGTTTGTAATTGAGACGAATGAAGAAAAAGTTGTTTTTGATGATATAATCGATTTATCTTGTTTAAAAATATTATTATGTATATATATTTTACATATTTCAATAATTTTTATTTATTTAATACGAAATTTCTCCCTACTAAAGTACTTTCTGTCATTTTACCTTCTTAGTACAACTATTTCCAACCCTGCCCGACTTTAACCTTAACTAGTACCTTAATTAACAACACTGATCTGGCAATTGAAGTGAATCGTGAGAAAAAAGAAGAGGAGAAGAATTGAACGTAAATTGAAAATTCGGATCATTTTCCTGTATTTTTTCACAAATTAAACCCACTGATAATAAATATTTACAAATAAAATTGTTAGAATAACAAAATATAATAATGATAACAACGAACATATATAAAAACCAAAGAAATTGCCAAAAGCAAGTTCATAAAAAATTTAACTGAAAAAATAACCATTTTGTGTACATAAAAATAAGGTGTAGTGAGAAGAGAAAAAGAAAGGTACATAGAAGAAAAATTATAGATTTTGTGTTATTATTACAACAACGACGTACTAAATTTCAGATATTTGTGATAAAATAAGAAATTGTGTTGATTTGTCTAACAAAGTTCATAATAATAATAGACTGCTAGTTGAAAAGAAAAAAAAAAACGGACAAATGTTACTTTAAAAAGGCTTGAAGAGGGAAGCAACGAAAATTGCATTTTCGAAAGCTTCTTCCTGTTGGGCGAGCTGGTGGTGTTGTGGATTTGTTGGTTTTCCTGTGGAACAAAAAGACGCAAAGGTATGTGTTGTGTTTAGTTAACATCAATGTCAATTGTTAAAAATTTTGTTTTATTTTATAAATCTGTGAAAATAGTTATTTTTTTTGTTAGTGTCTGGTCTTGTTCTGTGTACAGCTATTCTTTGGCTGTAAATTGGTGTATTGTAATTTGTGTTTTTATGTAGGCTTCTTTCATGATTGCTTAAGGGTATATGGCTGTGTGTGTGTTTGTATATTTTATGTCTTTTTATAGCTTGTTGTAATAAGTAGTTTTTTTCATGTCGGCAAATTTTATTACATATTCCAACTACAAATTTTCAATTCAAGTGTTTATTTTTAATTTCTTGTAACGAAAGTATGTATGTATGTATGTATGCTTTATTAGTATTCAAAATACTTTAAAAATTGAGTGTGTTTGAGTAGGGTTTTTACCTTTAGCATAAACTATCGTTATCAAGGTTAAAGCTTATGTCACTATAAGGATTTTGTTATTGTTAACTGAACATTTCTAATTGTTTTTATAAAAGAGGGCAGATTATTCACCCCTATCGTGAATAAAAATTCCACATGAAATTTGTCCCCTTTTCACATTTTTCCTATTTAAATTCAATGTTAAAAAAATAAAATTTCATGTGGAATTTTTATTCACGATAGGTTTTTTTATTGCTGTAAAAGGTTGCCTGTCAAAAGTTCTTCCCTGAGAGATATTAATTTAATTTTTCAAGCGGGGCAATAATTCAAGGTGACAGGAACAATTTTTTCAAGGTACAGGTTAAAAATACAGCACCAAGTAGCTCTTAATTGTGCTAATATTTAAAGGCTTTGGCAGGGTAATTGTCGTTTACTAAATTATAGCAACTATTGCCAATAATGGCTTCTGTAAGCGACATATATGTGTGATTTTAAACACACATGTCACCAGAGAAACGAACGTGCTAGTTAATGTTTTAAAGCCAAATTTAATTTAAACTATTCTTTAGAATTTCCCATAGATCCCGGCTCTCATAGCCCTTATCCTATATTTCTATTTAAACGCTTAAAACAATATAATTTTAGCGGGAAAAACTACATAGGTACAAGGTGTCTTAAATTGTAAGATTTTTAATACAATAGCGCACGGCCAGCATTCAATAATAGATACATATGTATGTATCCATTAACTTTGTGTGTTTAAATGCTCATTTATTCATATCTATTTATAAACAAGAAAAATATTATTGTTGGCTGTTTAATTTTTCTTGTATTTTTAAACGAAATCAAAAATTATTGTTTTCTATGCACGTGATGTTGGGTTTTCTTAAAATAAACTAAAAGACATTTTATTTTTTTGTTAGGCAGACGTACATATTTAACTGCACACGTAAAGTCGAAAAGTTTTGGTATAATAAATACAGTAATAAGTTTGTTATACCTACCTAGTAATTTGTTGATTTTACAATAAAGAAAAAGAAAAACAAAGCTGTAATTTATTAAAACCAAAAGAGTCATGGGTATTCATTTTATTTAGAAGACAATAGAATTTCTTTAAATAAACATACAATACAACTTTAAAAAGTAAAACATTTTTATATTGTAAGTAACTTAAAAGTAGTTATAACTGATTTGCGTAATTTTATTTTTTTTAACAGCCGCATTATATTTTTCCAAATAAATAAATATTGTATTTTATTAGTGCAATGAAATCATTGTTTTTAAATACATACCTATATTTAAATATATATAACTGAAGTTTAAATTAAATTTACTAATTGTCTTTTTATTTACCACCTCAACAGATAGACGCGGTGTGGGGTTGGGCTTCTGCCCCGCTGCGCTTAGCAGCCAATAGAATGGGTGATCCCCTGCTGCCGGGAGCCAATGGCGGTACGGGCGCTACAGCTGGTGGTAGTGGTGTGGATAGACCACAATCGCCGGCCCGCATGGCCCATACCTCCGATAAGCATCCCAAAGTCACACTATCCGAATTAAATATGCTACGACGACATCGTGAACTCTGCGATGTCGTACTCAATGTTGGTGGCCGTAAAATATTCGCTCATCGTGTTATACTGTCCGCCTGTTCGCCCTACTTTCGCGCCATGTTCACTGGTGAACTGGAGGAGTCGCGTCAAACTGAGGTCACCATACGTGACATCGATGAGAATGCCATGGAACTGTTAATAGACTTTTGTTATACCGCTCACATAGTGGTCGAAGAATCCAATGTTCAAACCCTTTTGCCAGCCGCTTGTTTGCTACAGCTAGTGGAAATCCAGGACATATGCTGTGAGTTTCTCAAGCGCCAATTGGATCCTACCAATTGTTTGGGTATACGCGCCTTTGCTGATACTCACTCGTGTCGTGAGCTGTTGCGTATCGCGGATAAATTCACTCAGCATAATTTCCAGGAGGTTATGGAAAGTGAAGAGTTTCTTTTGTTGCCCGTGGGCCAGTTGGTCGATATTATATGCAGCGATGAGCTGAACGTACGTTCAGAAGAGCAGGTTTTTAATGCCGTGATGTCATGGTTGAAATATAATATTGCTGATAGAAGACAGCATTTAGCTCAGGTGGGTTAACAAGAAGTTATTTTCTTTTAGTTCAGTGTTAATGATATGCAAAACGAATTAAAAATAATCCTTTCTTATTCTCCATTTACTAACTATCTATTCTCCCTCTCTATGCAGGTTTTACAACATGTCCGTCTTCCACTTTTATCACCCAAATTTTTAGTCGGCACCGTTGGCTCTGATCTGCTAGTGCGCTCCGATGAGGCCTGTCGCGATCTAGTAGATGAAGCCAAAAACTATTTACTACTTCCTCAAGAACGTCCTCTTATGCAGGGACCTCGTACACGTCCACGTAAACCCACCCGCCGAGGTGAAGTACTCTTCGCTGTTGGCGGTTGGTGTTCCGGTGATGCCATTGCCTCCGTTGAACGTTTCGATCCGCAGACAAACGATTGGAAAATGGTAGCACCCATGAGTAAAAGACGTTGCGGCGTTGGTGTGGCCGTCCTTAATGATCTGCTATATGCCGTGGGCGGCCATGATGGTCAGAGCTATTTGAATAGCATAGAACGCTATGATCCCCAGACGAATCAGTGGTCGTGTGATGTGGCACCCACTACCTCATGTCGCACCAGTGTAGGTGTGGCCGTCTTAGATGGATTTCTGTATGCGGTGGGTGGTCAGGATGGTGTGCAGTGTTTAAATCATGTGGAACGCTATGATCCCAAAGAAAATAAATGGTCGAAGGTGGGTTTTGAAAATGTTTCTTATCCGTTGTGTGTAGCTATCATTATAAGTAATATTTTACAGGTGGCCCCTATGACTACCAGACGTTTGGGTGTGGCTGTTGCGGTCTTGGGTGGTTATCTATATGCTATTGGTGGCTCCGATGGCCAATGTCCTTTAAATACCGTGGAACGTTATGATCCCAGGTGGGTTTTTGTACTTTTTTTCTTGTATTTTACTTGTTATAATTTATTAATTATATGTTTTTTGTTGTTTGTTTTTTTTAGACAAAACAAATGGGTGGCCGTTAGTCCCATGTCCACACGCCGCAAACACTTGGGCTGTGCTGTTTTTAATAATTATATTTATGCCGTTGGCGGCCGTGATGATTGCATGGAACTTTCCTCCGCCGAACGTTATAATCCTCACACGAATACTTGGAGTCCTATTGTTGCTATGACATCGCGACGCAGTGGTGTAAGTTGATTAATTAATAAATATTTTTTTTTAGTTTTCTTAAAGTTCAGATTCCAGTGCAGGTGCTAGTTCTAGTTCTAGTGCAGGTTCTTGTTCAGATTCGTTCAGGATCTAGTTCAGGTTGCAATTCTGTTCTAGTTTTGTTTTAGTTTAGGTTCTAAGTCCTGTTAGTTTTCAAATTTAAATTCCTAAAATGTTTATTTTGTTTCTCTTTTAGGTCGGCTTGGCTGTTGTCAATGGCCAATTATATGCCGTTGGTGGTTTTGATGGTTCTGCCTATTTGAAAACCATTGAAGTTTATGATACTGAAACAAATCAATGGCGCCTTTGTGGTTGCATGAACTACAGACGCTTGGGTGGTGGTGTGGGTGTAATGAGAGCTCCTCAAACTGAAAATTATATGTGGTAAGTTGCTAAAGAATTAAATGCAAATCAAAAACTTATTTTAAAATTCTTCTATTTAAATGTCTATTCAAAAGGATACGTAAAGATTCGGTTGTTTGATTGGGATTGGATAGTGACTCTAAGAATCTTTATATAACAAATCTATATAAGTAATTCGTCTTTTTAAAACTTAAGAATTGCAAAGAATTTATTGGAAAAAAACACTGAAAAACACAAAATTTAAAAAAAAAACAAAGAAAAAAGCTAAGAAAAGCTGTTTAATAAAAAATATTGTTGGTTAACAAGAAAATTCCAAAAGCCAGCAAATTAGTAAGAATATTATAAAGAAAACAAAAACTAACGAGAATTGTTTGATAACAAGTTAATGCACAGCAATATTTGAAAACTTATTAAGCATGTCTTTAAAACAAACAGAAAAAGCCAAATTTTTATTCATTACCAAACGGTGGAGCATGTCCCGTAAATTTAAAATGTTTACTTAAGTTTACGGGACATGCTAACATTTTAAGTTTTTGTCTATAAAAATTAAATTATTGTATTTGCACTAAATGTTGTTATATTTAAGTTCTTGAAAACTATAGAAAAACACAAAAATTATATATGTGAGCCGGCCTATGAAAAGGTGGCTTATGACTCAAAAAAGAAATTGCGAGACAAGCTGTTAAAGATAAACAATGCATTTCGTCAGTGTGTGTTGGACAAAATAAGAATAATGTTATGATATCATATCTGCAATGACGGCTGGTTCGAGGACTCAACACGTGAAAGAGCGTCTCAAAAACTATCGAAACTAAAAAAAAAAAAGTGGAAAATTTTTTTTTGAGTCATAAGCCACCTTTTCATAGGCCGGCTCACATATATTAAATGTATCTGAACTGCCTTTTTCCTTATGAATCTAAATGAAATACATACATACATAATAAACTTATGAAAAATAACAAAAAAATCTTGAATAATTAAATGCCTAACAATAAGTTTAAAGAAACCTATATTATTTGCATATTTGTTTAAAGTTATTGTTTAAACCGTAATTATTTAGTTATACTAGTTATATATACTCGTATTTAGTAGTACACATTCTTGATTTCTTTTTAATTTTTCGAAATCTTTTGTTTTTTTTTAATAAACATTTTACGCGTATTAAAAACTGTTGAGTGTTTTTATGGTATAAAAAATTAAGAAAAGCACTTTAAATCTGTATAATTGAAATAGTACACAGACAACAAAATAATCAAGTTTAGTTTTAAAATCAAAATTTAGCATCTAAAATCATACATAGTTATTATTAGTTGTTCAAGAAAATTAAAAAAAAAATTATAAAATATAATTTAACAAAAGTTTTTTTTGAAAGTATTCTACAGATATTTACTGTACTGAATTAGAGATATGTACATACTTTAATTTCTCAAGAAAAATTCAAAAATTTCTAAAGGATATTTTGTTGAATATTGTTTATTGCAAATGTCGGACGACTAATATTTGATTTTTTTTATAGAATTTAATTTTTAAATGAAACAGTTTTATTAATCCTAAATAATTTTAGTTTTCTATAAAATATTTCTAATAAAAATAAAAAATAATTCTATAAAATATTTTGTTGTTTGCTAATTTTGTTAAATTTGTCGGACGACAAATTTTATAAATATTTTAAAATATATATATATATAAATGTCGCACCGTGAATAATTTAGGTAATTATATGAATATTTTTACAGTCTGGAATTGATACACATTAATTTTACCTGAAAAGTTGTAATTTTCTTAAAGATTTTTTGTCGGCTGTTGTTTTTTCAAATGTCGTACCATAAAGATTTAAATTATTTGTAGAATCTAATAGAAAACTTAAGTTTTATAAGGAAATTGTTTTATTTGCCTTAAATAATTTTGGTTTTCTATTATATATTTTCTCGTTTGATAATTTTGTTAAATGTCTGACTTCAAATTTTCTCGCCCGACTTTTTATTATATTTTGTCGTACGACATTTTTTTGTCGTATAACTTACAATTGGTTTTTCTATAGAACATTTGAAGTACATATTTTTATGTTTATAGTAAAGAAATTTAAATGTTTTGTTTTCACTTTTAAATACAAAACTTAATAAAATATAGTTTGTCGCGCGCAATTTTTGTTAGATAATTTAAAAATTTTTCACTTAATTTAATATGAAAAAATATTAGAAGTCAAAAAAGTCGCGCCACATTTTATTGGAAAATATTTTTTCTCATGATTTTTTTTTTCGAAAATTTCAAGAATTTATTTTATGCAAAACTAATAAAAAAAATATTTTGTCGTCCTGCATTTGTTAAGAAATTTTTTTTAAAGGATTAAAAAAATATTTTGTCGCGCAACATTTTTTTCGCATTAATTTTTTGCACAAATATTAAGTATTTTATGTTTATTTTTAAAGTAAATGAATTTATTTTTTTGTGATAAATCACTTTTAAATACAAAAGTACATAAAGAAAATATATTTTGTCGCGCGATAATTTATATAAAAAAAATTAACGAATGACTTTAGTATTAGACAATTTAATATTTGAAACTTAAAACATATTTTGTCGCCTGACATTTCAATTGAAAATAATATTTTCGTTTGTATTTGTTTAGAGAAAATTTAAAGGATTTTAGTTTACATATTTCTAAAGTAAAGAAATGAAAATGTTTTATTTGTGCTAACAAATCAGCTTTTAATTTAAAAAAATAACCAAAATGAACATTGTCGCGCGACATTTTTTGAGAATTTTACAAAATTTAGTTTTTAGTTTTATGAGAATTTTATTTGTCGTATGACTTTTCTATTTTAAGGATTTTTTTTATTTCATTTATCACCAACCAATATTTTGTTGCGCAACATTTGATTAGATAATATTTTTGCAGCATTAGTTTTATTAAACCAGAAACAATAAAAACATATTTTGTCGCCCGACATTTTATGAGAAATTTTTTATTGGAAGCTTTTTTAAATTTTTTAAATTTCCTTTTTTGTTTCTATTTATTTTTGTCGCTTGACTTATTAAATATTAACCCCCTTATTCATAAAACTTACAACAGGTTTATAAGAGGTTTGTAAAGCAAATTTTCAGGTTTATTAAGCAAATTTCCATACAAAATTTGCTTTACAAACCTCTTATAAACCTGTTGTAAGTTTTATGAATAAGGGCATAAATAATTAAAAATTTTTTAAACAGAAAAATTCTCAAAAAGGTTTATTTTTTAATGCTTAGAGCAAACATAATCGCCTATGTTCTATTCCACTACGAAGTGAAGCTGAATTCGTCCAATTCCACATGTACAATTTCGAGGCGTTCTAGATTACAAGTGAAACCTTTACACTACGATGAACCAAACTAAAAGTGATATTTTACTTTTTAAAACATTTTCACAAAATTTAGAACGCAAACTTAATTTAAATTTTACTACCATTTCATTTTACATATGTAGAACTTAGGTGAATAACTCTTAAGAAAGTTCTCATTTGATTTCAGAATTTAAAAATAAGTTTAGATCACTAAATTATCAAAACCTTACTTCTAATCTAAGCGGATTTTTAGAATCAACAGATAAATTGTTATGCTATCTGGAAACAAGTAATATGTTGTAATATTTTAATTATTGTAGGAAATTTAATTTTGTTTAAAACTTTTTTAATAAGAACTAAATTTAAACAAAGAAAAAACAATATTCAGAGTTAAAATTTGTCACATTTATCAAGTACATACATAAATAAGGAAGTTCTTATCTTTAGCATTAACTTGAAACAAAATAACATTAATATTCTATGTAGGTTTAAGGCTTCCTTTACACAAATTGTTAAAGTTACCCATATTAATTAAATTTTCTTATTAATTTCACAATTTTTTTTTTTTACAATTTATAAAATTTTTAAATATTCTAAAAGCAAATACATTCATGCTCCGTCATCATCATTTAAACAATTCTTACTCTTCTTTCATATTCTTACAATCCCTTTCACTCTCATTCTCTCTTTCTTGATGACAAAACTCACAGTTTTTAGTTTAGTTACTAAAGAAACATGTCCTCTTATTTATATTAAATTAATATGAAAAAAATAATAAACAGTTTAACAAAGGTGATTATTGTAAAAAAATTAAAAATATACTATAAACAAATACAAATTGTTACAAGCAAAAAACTTAGCATTTTAAGTAAACAAAAAACACAAAAATTAACATATTATTATTAAAAAGGAAAAAATTCACATATTTTATCAATAAACAAATAACATAGAAATGAATGTAATAATCTTTAGTTATTGGTGGCAATTATTAATTATTAAACAAACAACAAATATGTATTGTGTAAAAAAAAAACTAAAATAAAGCTAAAATAATAAAACACTAAACTGAAAATAAATTGAAAAGAGAAACCAATAAAAATATTGTAAAAAACCAATGGTGACAAAATTGTTTTATTTTAAAAAATATTTAATAATATTTCTTTTTATAATTTTATTCTATTTTCTTCAACCTTTTTGTATGCTTTTTTTGTTAAATATCTTTCTGTTAAAATTATTTACTGTTGAATGTTATTATTGAAAATTTAAAATTATTTTTCTGTAAAACCATATTTTTCAATTTTGTCAACCCCTTTCAAACTTATATCAAAATATTTATTTACACATAGAATTTGTTATTTTTTAAATATTAAAATTAAATAACTCCTGAAGAAGATTTCCAAAGGAAATCGAAATATCGAGTAATTTATATATAAAAATAAAATATCTTTTATAAAAAACAAAAAGTGACCTCAAGCTTAAAAATTATTTAATAAAAAATATTTCTTTTTATACAACAATTTTAACTTTAATTGTAGTTGCTCTAATACTACAATTTTAGCTTTAATTGTATATGTAGCTTCAATTGTAGATCTGTTCATGTTTATTTCTTTAATATTTCATATTATTAAAATTTCCTTTGATTTCTCCTTAAATTAGCTGTTATTACCAAAAAGTACTTTTTTGTGGTACTTTTTCAAAATTTAATTAAACTTGCATAAATACAAAATTTCTGTATATTATTTAAGTTAGTAAATAATTTCTAATAGTTTTTCACAATTTGGTACTTTTTTCAAAACGTACTATTTTTGGTACTTTTTCGAAATTTAATTAAACTTGCAAAAATACTAAATTTCTGTACACTAAAAAATTTACACTATTTGGTACTTTATTAAAAAAGCACTTTTTTACTATCTTTTTAATTTCATACAATTTGAGTATTTTTTCATGAAAATTTCATAAATATTTCTTTTCTTTTAAATTTTCTTTGAATTTCCATTCAACTAGGTGTTAGTTATTACCAAAAAGTACTTTTTGTTGTACTCTTTCAAACTTTAATTAAACTTGCATAAATAATAAATTTCTGTAGGTAGAGGTATATTATTTAATTTAGAAATTAATTTCTAATATTTTGTTTACAATGTTGGTACTTTTTTACTACCTTCTTTAATTTCTAAAATATGTTTATATTATATTAAATCAAGATTTTGGTAATTATTAAAGCTATAGGTATTTTTTTTTATAAAATATTTAAATTTTTATTTCAATATTTCGCTACTAAACCTAAAGCTTTATTCATGCCGAAGGATCGATATTTCTTTCGGTTTAGTTTTCCTTTCCGTGTGGAATCAATAAAACCAACCATATTTTAAAAAAAATTGTTTATTTAAGAATATATTATAATGGGCACAATATGAATGAATGAATGTTGATTTCTAGAAAAGTTGGGAGGTAGCGAGTGGGAGAGAGTATTAACTGTACACATGCAGTCGAATTATAGTATTTAGCCTACAAAGTAGAACATGCAACTTTCTACTCATGGCAGAGACCCACTTGGTAGTATTCCAAACACAAGCAACAAGAAAATGATAATAATACAAAACAACGCAACACAACACAACAATTGCTGATAACAAATAAATAAAATGAATGAATGCTGCTACTTTACTACTCACGCTCTCACAAGAATATTTTTTTTAATGTAAAAGTAATAGCAGCACCACTAAACAGTTTGTTAGTGATCGTGTTGCTCTTAGGGTCGTTGTACGCTAAGGAATACACAATAAATTGAACAGAAAGAAATTTAAATTAACAACAAATACTTGCTACACCAACCCATTAATAGTGTGTGTGTGTTTTTACTAAGTTCCAGTGGAATTTAAATTAATTGAAAGGCCTACTATTTTAAATACATAGGCCCATAATCATAGTCATAGAAAAAGCATACTTTAAGTAAAGACTTTTAAAGACTTTTAAACAACAAAAACATATAAATTTAGTTCTGAATTTAAAACAAAAGCATGCTTTTGCTTAAAGTATGCTTTTTCTATGACTATGATTATGGGCCATTAAATTTGTTTTTAATATCTATACATAACAAAAAAGTATACAATTGAAAATCATAACAAAGAAAAGTCAGTCAGCAAGCACCCACGATTTTTAAATAAATTTTATTTACACATTTAAAATAAAATAATATACCTACAACAATATTGCAGGTCATTGTGTTTAAAGAACGAAAAAACAATGTACATTGTACAATTTTAAAAATTCAATATTAAAGAAAAAAAAACCGGAAATTCATATATGACAAGCACGCACAATAATAAAAAAAAATTAAACAAAAACAACAAAAAACAAGAACCAATGCAGTTGCTTAGAACATGAAATTATATAAATAACAAAACAAAATCAAAAAAACTCTATACCAATAAGCAAAAACAAAATTGAGACCAATTGAAAACATAACAAAACAATCAAATTAAAAACAAACCAGTTACATACTTACACAACCAACAGCTACATCAAAACTACAACAACAAAAGCCTACTATAAAAAATTGTAAACAAAGATGTCGTCTACTCTAAGCACTTGTACTTAAAGTTTTTCTTCTTGTTATTGCAGTTGCTGTAATGCAGTAAGTAAAATCAACACACTCAGTTAAACTCATATAAATTTCTCCATTATTTTTATTTATAGTTGTATGCATGTGGAAGTGTGCATTTGTAAACAAACCTGTTGTCAATCTATTTAAACTCTCAAGTTCTCCATTGAAATGGGGCTTCATTTTATCTAGTTTTTTTATGTGTTTGGTTTAACAAAGAGTAATTTAATTATTATTCATTTAATTATTATTATTTATATCAACAAGGTGCGGAATATAAATTTGCATTAACGATGTTTAAACTTTTTAAAGTGTAGTACGTTTTTTATGCAGAAAGTTATGTACATAATATGTACGTGTGTAAGAGCTGGGTAAACTTTGATACCGGATCAAACAAAAATACTTAAGAAATCAAAGAAGAATATTATTAAAATTGAGTTAAGTTTGACAGGCGGCTATCAAATTGTACAGCTGCCCCTTAAACTTTAGGTTTAGCTGTTTTATTGATATAATTTTTGTTAAAGACTTTACAAACTAAATATTTTTACATTTCAAAGCCATTTCCTAATTTATATACTAAAGTAGCTGACCGCCCCGGCTTCGTTCGGTATTTACTAATGATTTGTATTTAATATAGAATTAAAAATTACCGACTAAATTATATCACAGAGCAAACACATACATATATCAATCACTCTTTAGAAACTTTCTAAAGTTTAGGCGTAGGTTAAGTAAAAAAATTGAGTAGTGAAAATGTGGTAGTGTTGTTAGTTCTTCAAGTTTCCCCAAAAAATTTCGCTTTTTAAGAAAAAAAAAAAAAAATGAGAAGTGAAAAGGAGGCAGTAAAATTTAGTTCATAGAGTTTTGCTAAAATTTTCTCCTACTTTAAAAGAATGAGAAGTGAAAAGGAGGCTATCGTGTATGTTCTAGCTTCCGACAGATTTTAAAATCACATGAAACTGAAATTTCACATGAAATTAAAATTATATGTTCCCGTTTTCACATTGTTTTTACATATTCGAAGTACTGTTCGAAACAAGTTTGAAAAATGTCAAAATCAATTAAATTCTTATAAAAAAGTAATATTTAAGTAAATTAAGGTATAAAATTTAAATTTTCATCATTTCTTTTGATCAAAAAGCACTATTTCATAAAGAAAAAGCTGATTCGTTTTGCTTTCACCAAACTATTTTTAAGTGAAAAGAATACGAATTTTTTAGTTCGTAAGTGAAAACGAGAACATCAATAAAATGTGAAATCGTTCGTTTTCACATTTGATCTTGTGAATTCGAAAGCTAGAACATACACGAATATATTAAAAACTTAAAATTTCCGAGTTTTACCGGGATTTTTTTTTACAAACTCCTAAAAGTTTTGAATAGAATAAAAAATCAGCCAAAGCGCTCCAGCCGTTTTCACGTGATGCCATTTAATTTATATATATGTATATAGATAGATAGATAAAAGATAATCAGCCCAATCATTAATAAAAATTCTGCGGGAGTTTTTCCCTTTTCTCATTTTTCCTGCTCAAATTCAATGTTAAAAAAAATGAAAAAGGAAAAAACTCTCGTGGATTTTTTATTCATGATTGGGCTGTATATTTAAATTATAGAAATAATAAACCTTAGGAAAATATTTATCTTGGCCTTAAAGATAAAAGCAAATACAATTTTGATTGACAAAATAAATAAATTATATGTACATTTTATTTTATAAACAATAACCTTTTAAAAGTTTGCAAAATAATGGTTTCCGTGTTGTATTTTAGCTTTAATCATAGTTCCTTTTATACATCAATTTTAGCTTCAATTATAGTTCCTTTTATACTCCAATTTAAGCTTTATTCATAGTTCCTTTTATACTCCAATGTTAGCTTCAATTGTGAATATTTTGATACTCCAATTTTAATTTCAATTGTAGTTCCTTTTAAATTCCAATTTTAGCTTCATTTGTAGTTCATTTTATACTTCAATTGTAGCTTAAATCATATTTCAATTTCAGTTTTATTCCATATTTAATATGAATTCAAAATAGCTGTATTTTAATTTCTTTTTCGAGAATTTTAAATCCTGTAAATCTGTCTGTATTTACTGTATTCACACAACTTATTGCCTCAATTGAAAAGTAAATTTTTGATTAATCTACTGATAAAAAAAACGTTTCTTGTGTTGTCATCTACATTTTGCTGATAAGCTGCAGGCACTTAATAATGAAATGTCATAAAAATACCGCCTGAAAGCTAAGAAATTTGTCGTTGTGGTATTATATTTTTAGTAGCAATTTTGCTGAAAATGGTTGTTTGAAGAGTAGTACGTGTAAAAAAGTTAGTAGTGATTAAAATATCGCATTATCAGGCCCAGCCAGCTGTTTATTTTAGTTGTCACATTTTGTTGTTGTTTTTTATTGTGTAAAATTGAAGATACAAATTAGCAAATTTAAAAATTAAAAAGAAATATTTTTGAAATGATTGAAGAAATAGCTATCTAAAGTCCTTTGGCCAATTTTTAATTAGAGGAAAATTCAAATAAAAAAGTACTTATTAATAATTAATTAAGAAATACATATACAGTGAACTCGCAGAGACGTGAACTAATTTTTACCGAGAGTGTTCACGTTTTCGATATTGTTCACGTTTTAGATTGCATTTTTTCTATAACATATTTTAGGCTCTTATCTTTTATTTAATTTAAAATTATTTTTTACCTATGACACATACATATTTTGATGCTACTTTTTGTAAGTTCCTGCCATATTTTACGAGTAGTATGTACATAGCTACTATGGTTTGCAAAAGGGGTTCTAAGATACTAATTTTTAAATTATGTTGTTGTTCACAACAAACAAACTACGAAATTCTGCTGCGGGAAATCTCCCTATGTTCACGTTTTAGAGTAGTCAATGTAAAAAAAATATGTTCATGTTTTTAAGTAGTTCATGTTACTGGATGTTCATGTTTCTGCGAGTTTACTGTGTTATAAAAAATATACAACAATTCCATGAAATTGAAAAAGAAAGTAGAAAAAGTACTTTTTCCGAAAATTACCAAATTGCAGAAAAATATTGAAAACCTTTTTAAAACCTTAATATGTATATTAAAAAATAAAGTATTTTACAATGTTTTATGCACATTTAAAAAAGTATTCAAAAAGTACTTTCTTCGAAAAGTAAAAAATTGCAGAAAAGTATCAGAAAACTGTTTAAAACCTAAACAAAAGTAAAATATAAAGTATTTTGTAAAGTTAATTAAATGAGAATTATTCCTCTTGCGAGTATAAATTGTAAAATTTAAAAAAATTTAAAAATTTTTAATCGAAGTTGCCTTCAAGTTAAATATACAAATTATTTGAAAATAAATTGTATACACTACATTTATTTTTGAATATTTCTGTTAGATGTTCTACATAGCTTTCCGTTGGAAAGCATAAATGCAAAATCATACAAAAATATTCAAAGACACTAGCAAAATGTAATGCATTTTCTGGCCTGCTAAAGCCGTCATCAGCATTCTTTGTGTCATAGTGTTTCATTTTCAAACCTTGCATATTTAACTTTTTTTATTCATTAATTAAATGAGAATTATTCCTCTTGCGAGTATAAATTGTAAAATTTAAAAAAATTTAAAAATTTTTAATCGAAGTTGCCTTCAAGTTAAATATACAAATTATTTGAAAATAAATTGTATACACTACATTTATTTTTGAATATTTCTGTTAGATGTTCTACATAGCTTTCAAATAATTTGTATATTTAACTTGAAGGCAACTTCGATTAAAAATTTTTAAATATTTTGTAAAGTTTTATAAAATTCATAAAAAATATGTATGTATGTAGTAGAAAAAAACTTTTTCACAAAAGTACCAAATTGCGGAAAAATATCAGAAAACTTTTTAAAACCTGAATAAAAAGTGTTTTGCAAAGATTTATAGAATTAAAAAAAATAGCAGAAAAAGTACTTTTTAAAAAGTACCAAATTAGAGAAAAATATCAAGAGAACTTTAAAAAACATATACATACATACATGTATATGTATGTACCCAACAGACCAAAAAATAAGTAAAGTATAATAGTTCTTTAGAAGAATCTTTTAAAAAAAAAAATACTAAAGTTTTTTTTAATCATGCTTGAGAAACTATTATTCTTCACAATATGTTTTTAAACATAGTATATAATAAATATTATAAAAATAAGTAAAATATAATAGTACTTTAGAAGAAGCTTTTTTTAAAAAAAATACTAAAGTTTTTTTAAATCATGTTTGAGAAACTATTATCCTTCACAATATGATTTTAAACATAGTATATAATAAATAGTATACAATAAATATATATTAAACATGCTTGTCATATTTTGTCATTGTTAATTTTGATTTAAAATAAAAAATTATATTTGTAAAAATGTTTTGTTTATCCAAAAAGTTTTGATTTTTTATGGAAAAAGTTACCCTCTGGCCAACGATATCGAACGATAACGTTCGCTTAGATAAGACTTAAGAGACAAACTTGATTGTGGAATAAACAAACTTGATTGAGTAAAAAATAGATACGATAAAAAGTTTGTGTCTTAAGTCTTATCTAAGCGAACGTTATCGTTGGCCAAGGGGTAACTTTTTCCTTTTTTAACTATGAATGCCATTAAAGGTTTTTTTTAAAAACTTATTTTTTTAAGGAGAAAGACTTGTCGTCGGTAGCCAAAGCTCCGAGTTTTCTTATTTGCAAGCTTAACCAAATTCTACAATTGTAGGCATAAGCTAATTCTACAATTATTGGAAAAAGCTTATTCTACAATTGTAGGTATAAGCTTATCTTTATTTAGTTTAATAAAATATTATTTGGAGAAGCTTTTTCTAAAATTGAGAATATAAGCTTTATAAATAATTATTTCAGTACTATTATCACGAGGGTTCCTTTTTGATTATTCTACAATAATTTAAAAGTGTTTTTCTATAGTTTCTCAAGTTTTTTTAAAGCTTAAGGCTTATGCTCGCAAGCTTTATTATAATATTTTTCTAAAGGGTTTTGGTCTATTGGGTATAATAAAAAATACAGAATGATTTGCAAAATTTTATAAAATTTAAAAAGGTAGTAAAAAAGGCACTTCTTTGTAATAAAAGCAAACTTAAGGGAAATTCAAAGAAAAAAGTAATGTAATAATTTAATTAGGCATGTTCACATGGTTTTATAAAAGAAAACAGCCATTTTGTATATTTAAATTAATTTAATAATTGAGAATATGTATAATTTTCTTATAATTAAATCATGTTAGTTGCTGTGTTACTCCCTTAATAAGAACTGAAAAACTTTTAACATCCTTCTCCTGTTAACCTTTTTCAATAAAAATAAATTCCCTAAAGCTTTTCATATACGAGTAAATTAGTCTGTCATGCGAATAAAAAGCTTTTTAAATAAACTTTTATTAAAACGTCATACAAATGATGTTTAATAAAACATCAATCAACAACATGGACCAATTATTGTCCAATATATTATTTTTTATATTAACAAGTAATAACTTTAATTAACTGCTTGGATTTTTTTTTGTATTAAATTAAACTTTTGTGTTTGTGTGTGTATTTTTTTTAGAATGTTATAAAATCTTAAAGACTGCTGCTACTTAACATCCAGAAAAGAACTTTTACCACATCACCAACAGGAATTAATAACTTTAGACTCTTTTATTTATAAAATGGAATGTTTAACAAAATTTCGCTATCGTTTTCGTACCACAAAAATACCCTCAGATGTGGATGATGGTTTGGAAACTCTAGATGAATATCGCATGAGATGGCGTTCTATACGCGTTATATATTTTACCATGTTCCTAATGTCTCTGGGATTTAGCATAATATTAACGGGTATCTGGCCGTATTTGAATAAGGTAATTTTTATATTATAAACATTAAAATAAATTCATTTGAAATTGTGCTAGTTAATATTATTTTGTAATTGTTCTTAGCTAGATCCTACAGCGGGCAAAGAATTCATGGGTCTTATAGTGGCTGCAAATCCTTTGGGTCAAATGATTTTTAGCCCTTTATTCGGTTGGTGGAGCAATAAAATCGGCACTATACGTTTGCCATTGCTTAGCTCTTTGGCTTTGTTTACGGTGGCCAGTGCGATATATTCTTCTTTGGAAATGCGTCCTGATAATGTTAAATACTGGATGCTGGCCTCACGTTTCTTAATCGGTGTCAGTTCGGCCAATATAGCGGTGTGTCGTTCGTATTTATCGGCCGCTACACGCTTGAGTGAGCGTACAAAAGCTGTTTCAATGGTTTCTTTGGCCCAGGTTTTGGGTTTCATTATAGGACCGGGTCTGCAGGCCTTGGTAACACCGCTGGGCAGTGATGGTTATGTTTGGCTGTGGGGTGGCATGGTGTTTAATATGTATACGGCGTGTGGCTGGATAAATGTTCTCATGAGTGTGGGCAATTTTATCATGTTTTTGCCCAAGATATTTGAGGTAAGTTTTTTCTCTATCGAAAAGTATCTAAGTCAGACAGTTTTATAGAAAAGTGACTTTGAAAGACCAGAGAAAGACCAGGGGCCAAATTACCGCATTCGATATCGAGTAAAATTGATCGTAATTTTCTTATTTGAGATTATGGCATTCGATAACGAGCAAGAAATTTAGTACATTTTATCATAATTTCGATATCCAAATCCGTTTTCGATACGATAGCTCATTCGATCTCGAATGCGGTAATTTGGCCCCTGAACTGGAACCTAAACTAGAACCTGAATAGAACTACAACAGAAGTAGAACAGAACTAGGACAGAATTAGAAAGAAAACTGAAACGTCCTTTAAAAAAAAAAGAAAACTTTGTCTTCTGAGAGACAGTGTTTTCCTATAGAAAACTTTGTTTTGTGACAAACAGTGTTTTCCTAAAGAAAACTTTGTGTCTTTAAAAGACAGTTTTTCTTTTAGAAAACTTTGTGTTCTGGAAGACAGTGTCTTTTTTAAAAAAAACTTTGTGCCTTTAAAAGACAATGTTTTCCTATAGAAAACTTTATTTTCTGAGAGACAGTGTTTTCCTAAAGAAAATTTTCTGTCTTTAAAAGACAGTTTTTCTTTTAGAAAACTTTGTCTTCTAAAAGACAGTGTTTTTTTCATATAACATTTTGTCTTTTTCTTATAGAAAACTGTATCTTTGAAATACAGTTTTCCTATATTTATTTAAATTATTGCTTAAACAAAATTTTTAAAAGAATGTTTTATGTTATTGTTATTATACAGGAACGTAAAGTGGCGGCCCGTGAAATCATGATAATGCAGGGTAAAACCTCGGAAAAAGAAACCTGGAAGTCAATTAAACCTGACTATACATCAGCCTGGACTTTAATAGTAGCATTTTTTGTCTTAGTATTCAATTTTGTTTTATTAGAAACGTAAGTTTTATACACAAATACTCGAAGAACTCCCACTGACTTTCTCATGCTTTTGAACAAATTGCCAGCAAGACCAACAAGCTTTTCAATAGAGCAGAAAGTTGTATTAAAACAAGCTACGGATTTTTTTTAGTCTATAAGCCGGGAAATGTCATGGGTTTTGAGAGAAAGTCAATATTTTTGAATGAAATTTTAATTAAATTATATTTATGCTTTTATTTAGTTTGGGCACCTCTTTAACCATGGATCAGTTTGCCTGGTCCAATGATGAAGCCTTGTGGTATATGGGCATACTTATGTCGGTGGGCGCAATAGTGGCTCTCATAACATTTGTAGCCATAAATCCTTTGTGCAAAGTATTTCCCGAAAATCAAGTTTTAATATGGGGTGGCTTTTCCTTAATGGTGTTGGGCCGTGTGCTCTATATACCCTGGGGTGATGGACCGCCAAAAATTGCCGAGGTCTATAATGTAACCATACCGCTCACGGGCAATTCTACATTAGATCTAAAACCAGATAACGAAATATTCTTGGGCTGTCCAAAAACACAAGAATGGTGTGAAACTACACCGGCTCTCACTTTAACGCAATTCATAATCGGTTATGGTTTCACCTCAATTGGTTATCCAATTGGTGTGACTTTAATACAAACAATATTTTCCAAAGTTTTGGGTCCCCGGCCGCAGGGTGTCTGGATGGGTTTAATGACAGGTTCGGGTTGTTTGTCCAGAGTTTTTGGTCCTGTATTTGTGGGTTCCATATACACAAGATTGGGTACTTACTGGACTTTTGGCATAACCACCATAATGATGTTGTTCTCCATGATATGGTTGTTAATTGAAAGGTGAGTGCTGACAATTTGACTGAGAATTTTATATTAAACTGACTTTTTGTTTTAGAAAACGTTTAATTCCTCCTACCTTTGAGGGCACAGAACCGGTGGAATTAAAGAATTTAAGTTCTAACAAAAAGGAAAATAATTTGGATCACAATGGAGTTTTGGAAGCTGGACCCAATGGCCATATAGAAGAGGATTCCAAGTTGTTAAACAAAAAAAATAATTTAGTAATAGTAACAGTGGAGGGAGAGAAGTGTGAACAAACAAACAAATAAATACTTATTGTACAATTATTATTTATAGTGATGTAAAGAGAGAAAGAGGGAGGAGAAAGGAATTACTTACTGATTTTAAAAAAGTTTTATGGCAATATTTGTTTTCTTATGTAAATGTTTCTAAGTACTTTAATATGTTTTTAATAGTATCTTATATATAGTATTAATAAAATTTTATTTTAGGTTTTTGTGCCTGTTTTGTGTTTGTGTGTAATTAACTGCCTCTAAAAGTACATAATATGTTAATATAATAAATTGTTAGTTAAGTGGACGTTTTTTTTTACAAATATATATAAACAAAACTTGTGTTTTTCTTTTAAAATAACTAAAAAGAATCATCTGTAACAGAAACACAATAAGATCTTTACAAAATTCTAAGCAGAGAACTTAAACTGACTAAGTGTGTTGTGACTGAGAAAAGAGATTAATAACACTGTGACACAAAATCTAACTTTTGGAATCCGAATGGGATGAGACCAAATACAAATGATAGCTGGCATTGTCCATAACAAAACCTCCAAGGGATTTTTTTGGTTCAGTGCTAGATTTTTTTTTATAAGCATTTGAAATTTGTGATTTTGGAACCCTGGCTAACGAGAAAAACTCATTACAATTTTGATAAAATAATGGCTATATATTTTTACTATCCGGGAGAAATGTGATATATTTATGTTTATGGGGTCGGGGAATCCATTTCTGATATTATATTTTACCTAAAAATAACGCTAGGTGGCGCTGTCATACAATTTGCGTTATTATTTGTAGACTTTCATAGAAAAAACGGTGCATATGCTTTTTTGAGGCTGAATAATCAATTTTTGTTGTTGGATTTATTTTAAAATATAATTTTAATGATTTTGCAAAGTACATTTTATTATTGTCAGTAATTACCTATTTTCTATCACAAAAAATGTTTTATTAAAATGAATTATAACTTATTATATCTATTATATCATTTTGGATCTACATTACTATCACTGTCAGTTTGTATTGTTTGAAGAAGTAGAGGGTTGTGGATCTGTGTATATATCTAGTTCTTGCTCTTCGTCACTATTGTCTTCATCTGTGGTTCTCTTTAACCACCAGCATAATCACCTAACATAGCGTCTAGTTTTTTTTCCTCTATACCTGGTTTCCATTGTTAAAGCCACTTGATGAAAACGTTCACCTTGCTCATCTGATTCAGTTGAAAGTTGGTTTTCAAACCAATCCATATGTTGATGGAGAAAATGAATTTTTAAGGACATGTTTACTCCTAGTTCCTCAAAGGCCTGTAAGAGACGTTTTACTCTTTGTGAACTGTCTGCTTCTCGTTTTCTACCAAGAACATTTCCAATAACGTCCTTAATTTCATTCCATGCAATTAACTCATTTTGATTTAACGAATTATCAAAATCACTATTTTTCATCAATCTTCTAATGTCTGGACCATTAAACATACCTGTAAAATTAGAAAACTTGTATTTTCAAACGAAATAAATTAATGAACCGATTTTATATTTTTTTTTTCTTTGCAAATTTTAAAAGATAAATAAAGTAACATATGTACATTTTTATAAAAATATAATACTTTGAAATAAAACGTTTTTTTTTGTGTAATAGAAAATAGGTAATTCCAATAAAAACTAATTTTTTCCATGAAAACAGCATTTTTTTTTAAAGAAACGTACTGGCAATAATAAAATGTACTTTGTAAAATCATTATAATTATATTTTAAACTAAATCCAACAACAAAAATTGATTATTCAGCCTCAAGAAAGCATACGCACCGTTTTTTCTATAAAAGTCTACAAATAATAGCGCAAATTGTATGACAGCGCCACCTAGCGTTATTTTTAGGTAAAATATAATATCAGAAATGGATTCCCCGACCCCATAAACATAAATATATCACATTTCTCCCGGATAGTAGAAATATATAGCCATTATTTTATCAAAATTGTAAGGAGTTTTTCTCGTTAGCCAGGGTTCCAAAATCACAAATTTCAAATGCTTATAAAAAAAAATCTAGCACTGAACCAAAAAAATCCCTTGGAGGTTTTGTTATGGACAATGCCAGCTATCATTTGTATTTGGTCTCATCCCATTCGGATTTTGGTTGTTGCACTGTGTAATTGATCTCTTATAATTCAGACTAAAAATTTTATTTAATTGGCTGTTCAATATCATATTTTGGATCAAACAATTTATTTTTTGTATGAAAAACCAAGAATAATTGATTTTAATATGAAATATCTATATAAATAAGTGTTTAAATGAAAACAGCAGCCAAATAGTCATGATTAATCAATCATTTTAACACGGATTAATTCCAAAATAATTATCCAATATACAGCCATGTCACAGAGTTTAATTCCGTGCGAAAGTGGTATTAATTCCATATTTTGCTTCTATAGAAAAAGTAAAACGAAAATTTTTTCGGACTGCTAGATCTGACAACCGTCTATACATAGCTTTAGTCTATTTATTTATATTAAAAAAATTATAATCACAATTAATTATGAATACAATTTAATTTAATAATTTTAAACTAAAATTAAGTAGTGCTTAAATAAGTTTAAATATATTACAGTGTTTCAGTAGCAGGATGATAGCTTTAATATACTGGGTATTCGCGGTTTTTAGTAATTCAGAGAAACAGATTTTACACAGAAAAAAATAAAAATGAGTTTCAATTAAAATACTTGTGGAATCAATTAAAAATTTAATTGAAATATGACCTGTAAACAAAATTATAGTATCAATTAAAAAAAATTGAGATTTAATTGATAAAATTAAAAAATTAAAAAAAAAAAAATAAATAAAAGTAATTGAATCAATTAAAATTTTAATTGCAAATTATTTTAAAATCAATTAAAGGTTTAATTGAAAAAAAAAAATGATTTTTTTTTTCTGTGTACTGTTTGAAACTGACATTGAAAAATTGTTAGCAAAAGGTAAATTGTCAAAGCTTTTTCTAACAACCGTTTATACAAAGCTTAACTCAAGCGCTACTCAAGTTAAGCTAGATTTACACGATTGGAATTTTCTTCAAAATGCTTCAAACTCGTGAAAACAGCAAAAATTCTTCAAAATTTATTTACTTATAACATTTAATTAAATAAATTTTGAAGAAATATTGCTGTTTGCACGAGTTTGAAGCATTTTGAAGAAAATCTCAATCGTGTAAATCTAGCTTTAGTTTATTGTGAGTCATCGTTGAATGAGCATCTAAGTGTTCTCAAACTGTAATTTAGGTGCTATTTAAACTGTAATTGAGGAATAGTCAAAGACAGAGTGTTCATTAAAATTGTTTTTGTGTACATTTGAATAAATAAAGACTCGTTATATTTTCTTTAAACTACTGGACACTTCTATTTTGCAATTATGTAAAAGGAATGCGGTTTATTTAAAAGAAATGAAACAACGTTTTTAAAAGGTAAAAACGTAACAATATGTATATTAATTTCAATATAATTCAATTTAACACAGTTAATATAATTATCACTTACCCATTTCAAAGCTGGTGAATCGGAAATTTTGTTCTCCTTGACAACGTGATCTCAAACTACATTGACGGTTCAGAGAAGGAAACTTGGGCTTTTGGCTTCTCTTAGCAATTTCAATATTTACAATGTTTTCCGAATGCACACAGCAGCAAGATGAATCTTGTTGTGCAGCACAGGGCAAACGTGAATATGTTGACCATTAATACTTTAGTATATCTTGCATTAATCAAGTACCTGCATGACTATGTATGTGGTCATATACTAACGAACGCTACTGTATGTAAAATCCAGGACTCCCAGACTGTTGTAAATCACTTGGAGAATTACCGCCAATTGAATATGGTTGTTCGAATGTTATTCGAACTTCTTCTCTAACTAGAGATGATGAAGAACGTTCCAAGAATCGACGAGAATGATGTAGATTTTTTTCATATAAGATGAAGACTTTGGAATTAACAACTCAAAACTTTCCTGGTGTTTTTACTTGTGCTCTTGAATTTAAGTAACAAAAAAAAAATAATAAAATTGTTGTAAAACCTTCTGCAGAATGTAGTTTATCAGGCATGTTCTAAAATCACGAACGATTTTGAAATCACGGGAGGAATATTTTGGTGTTCTGAAAATCATGAGATTTTTAATTTTTAGTAGTGATTTTGATAGTTCTTTGTGTTCGACTACTAAAATGTAAAAGTAAATCACGAAAAATGTAAACAAGTCTAAAAAAATGGTCCGCAAAAAATACAACGTCTTACTAAATTTGTAAATTTTAAGTTTTTTCTGTGTAAAATAGTTAGTTTTATTTCAAAAACAAATAAAGAACAAATGATTTTAAGTGTATGTGATAATTTTATTACAAGATAATTTTAATTATATTGATAATTTTATTACTCTAATGGCCGAATTCACAGTCTTTAGTTAGCTAATGACAAAGGCTTAACTAATGATTCTTTATTCGCAATGCTTAGTTTGTCATAAGAATAACAAGTATTAGTTAAAGAACCGTTAGTATATTAGTTTACCAATGGTTAACTAATGACTGAGAATTCGGCCATAAGTGAATTGAAATCATTAGGCTGTTAGATGACCGGTTTTAAATCACGAGATTTCAATAATTTTTGTGCACAGAACACCGTTTCAGTGATTTCAAATCACTTTACGAAAAACTGATTTTCAGAACATGCCTGTATGTTACACTCTTTTTTATTACCATTTGGATTTATTAATTAAATGATTATTATCTAATTAACCTGTACTGATGGCAAAGAGCGGTCTGGAAATTGGTAATCGGTGCCAAAAAAAACATTCATAACCATGTTAGTAGAGTGGTTCGCCTTCCATACAAAAAAAAAAAAAGTTGTGTCAGGATTAAAGATAATGTAAAAACAATTTCAGAATTACGTTTTTTTTGCCACGCCTTCAAATACCGCCCTTTTAGTATTTTGTTCACTGTGTCGCTATTTTTAGTCCGATCATAACATTTTGTAAACCGGTGTTCATGGTTCTGTAAAGGCTACATTTCTTTCCTTAATCATTTTTTACTAACACGTCAATTTCTAGTCATGACTTTTAAGAACTGAATGTCAACCACACCTAAACGTCCAGTCATTTGACATTTCTCAATTTCAGACCAACTTAATTTGAATCATGGCAAGATACACAATCGGGCAATGCGTTAAATTTACTCATGCTTATTATTAAAATGGCCGTTCAAATCAAAATGCATATTGTGCGCTTCGTGATTTTTTCGCTCAATTTAATCGTCCAAATGTGATGTGATTTAACACCGTTGGACTTCTTTCTTTGGGGTTATTTGAAAGAAGAGGTGTACGTCGATAAGCCAGCAACAATGCAAGAGCTAAAGCATGAGATAATTCGACACATTAACGGCATAGAACCTCAATTATGCCTCAGCGTCATCGAAAATTTGGACCATCGGATGGAGGTGTACCGTCGAGGTCGCGGCCGACATTCTGTTCCATACATAATTGAACCATACCATATTATCACAATAAAAAGAAATATCAATAATTTCCTAAATAGTTTGTGTTTTATTTAAAATCAAAATAACCAGTAATAAGACGTTTTATTTCGTTATTGTTGCTATGTACCTGCTATGTACACACCCTGTATAAAAATCATTTAAATGCCATAATTATTTTAATTTCGTATCAACTAAATGTTGATATGATTGCATGATTATCGTCGTCATTATTATTGTGTGAATACTCACTGGTATACTCTTTTCAACAACAAAAAATAGATAAGAATTTCAATATTTTTCATAATTTTATCAGTTTAAATTCAAGAGCACAAGTAAAAACACCATGGAACGCTGGCATAAACGTATAGCTGTAGTAACCGGTGCCAGTTCGGGCATAGGAGCAGCCATAGTCAAAGATCTTTTAGCGGCTGGTTTGGTGGTAGCTGCTTTGGCTCGTCGCAAATATCTCATTGAAGAGTATGCCAAAGATTTGCCGGAAGAGCAACAAGAACGCCTGCATGCCCTCAAATGTGATGTGTCTTCGTTGAGAATGGTTAATGAAACATTCGATTGGATTGAAGCCAATTTGGGTGGTGCAGATATACTAATCAACAATGCTGGCCGCTTTGCTCAGGGTCAATTAGCCACCATGGATGTTGAAGAGGTGCAGGCTATACTGCAAGTCAATGTTATGGGTGTGGTCTATTGCACTCAACGGGCATTCAAATCGATGAAAGAACGTGACATTGCGGGTCATGTTGTCTTAATTAATAGTGTTTTGGGTCATAGCATTGGAGCTTCCCTGCAAGGACCGCCAGTTTTTAATATTTATCCACCCAGTAAATATGCTGTGACGGCCATAACGGAAATTTATCGCAAGGAATTTAAGGATTTGGGCACAAAGGTTAAAATAACGGTAGGTAAATATGAGATTTAAATGATGATTAAATATAAAAAAATGCTATTCATTTTGTTGTAGAGCGTTAGTCCCGGCATGACTGATACCGAAATTGTCCCAGATGAATGGAAAAATGCTGCCAATTCTATACTTAAATCGGAAGATATATCTGCATGTGTTATGTATGCTTTGGCCACACCGCCGCATGTTCAAATTCATGAGATTACTGTAAATCCTCTTTGATGTTTATACATAAATTCAATTTGTTTAATAAGTATTAAATACATGATGGAGATTGTTTCTTATTAACACTTTCTAGTTATTAGTTATTGATTGTTTGAATTTCGGATTTGGTAACGCAGCCAGTACTAAGGAACTTTTATATAATAAATAGAACGGTATTGCATCTAGCCAAATGAAACAGCATGCAACAGATTAGATTCACAATTTGACTGTAACATGCCTTGAGAATCATAGCATCTAGGTAGCTTGTGGTTCATCTTCTGTAATCAGATCCATTATTGTCGTGAGTTCTTTTGTTGATACAACTCTCGATGGGTTGACATTCTGTGAATATTCCAAAATTCCTTTTCGTTGGAGTCACAAAAAGTCCTCAAAAGAAGCTGAATTTAATTCGGTTCGGTTCAACTGAGAAGTATCCAAATTAAATGTAAGACCTCAAGAGAATGTGCTCTCATACAAACGGCTGGAACTCCCTTTAAAAACCGTTCACCTAACTAGTTCTGTGTCAATTTACTTTCTCCTAGAATATGTACAACTAGCTAAGATCCATATTCTCTATTTCGAAATTGAATTACATTTTTTTACGTCATTATTAAACCTCAAATTCAATGGACGAATAAGCATTGCTGTATAGTAGATAATGTAAAAGAGCAACATGTGGCGACATTCATATGGTGAATAGGTCGGCCATTTGAATATGGTTGTTCGAATGTTATTGAAGATCAATTCAATTTCTTCGTATTCATCTGGATATCTTCTCTACTTGCTGTGGAAATATTGTCGTTTCTATGAGTGTTATTTAAAGATGTCAAGTACAAGCTGAGATGGATCTGTCCTATAAGATTTTGTGTCTATAAATCCATTGGATGAATTTAATAATAAGGAAAATGTAGGAGGCCATAATGTCAATGAATGTCAAGTTTAAACTGCGATCAAATCCTGTACGATGTCCTATTGAATCCTGGTAGATTAGATATTAGTTACTAAATGAACCATTTGATACAGAGAAGATTGCGCTCCGTATTCGGCTCGCTTCCAAATGAATCCTGCACTTACCTCTGTATTCTACTACATGCTAAATGTGTACTTCCTATTTGACATGTTTCGTGACAGCCTCCAACTGTCTGATGAAGGATGACCCCTCCAATGATAATTTAATGAGATTTAATTGAGAGTTCCAGGGTTAATTGTTTAATTTTAGTATAATCAAGATTGCGCTCTTTATTCTGCTCTCGATCCTATGAATTCTGCACTTACCTCGGTGTGATGCCCTTGTACATACATATGTATGTATTTCTTTGTTGACATGTTTTGAAGCAGCCAGCAGCAACAGTATGATGTCGAAGTTTTCATTGATTTGATTGAGAGTTCCGGGTTTAATTTCTGAATCTAAGTATAATCATGTTTTCGCTCTGTATTCGGCGTGTAAACAAAAGGATATAGTTTGCTATGTTTCGAGAGAACTGTCATCTACATAATGTCGAAGTTTGAATGACTCCTCCGATGATTTCTCTCTGTATTCGGTTTCCAATTAAAAAGGATTTAGTTTGTCATGTTTCGAGGGAGCTGCCATCTGCATGATGTGGAAGTTTGAATGACTCCTGAGGTGGCATTCATTGTGTTGCTATAATAGATCCATTTGATTGAGAGTTCCAGCCCTTAATTAATGAATTTTAGTATAATCATAAATTTGCTCGGTATTCGGTTCACGAACCAAAGCATCTTGTTTGACATATTCTTAAAAGAGTCTTTCCATTGCACAATGTCGAAGTTTGTGTAACTTCTCCGTTTAATAGTTCATATTTTGCAATTATTGTCCTGCTAAATCAAAAGTATTCGATTTGTCATGTTTTGGGGGACACTTCATTTGCTCGATGTAGAATTTTAACCGACTCATTGATGATTATTTCCTGGTTTTCAACCGGTTTCTTGCTAAAAATCGATCCATTTGATTGAGAATTCCCTATTAAATGACTGAATCTAAGTGTAATCATGAAATCGATCAGAGGGGTTACACTCTATTGCGATGCGAAAGCAAATTCGATGCGATAAGCGCACAAATTTATACCCCCCAGCATTTGACTCGATATCAAAAGGATTCGGTTTGTCATATTTTGGGGGACCCTTCACATTTACTCGATGTAGAAGTTTAAATGACGGCTTCGGTGATTATTTTCTGGTTTAAAAACTTTGTTCAGCTAAAATCGATTCATTTAATTGAGAATTCCCTGTTAAATTACTGAATCTAAGTGTAATCATGATTTCGCTCAACATTTGACTCGATATCAAAAGGATCCGGTTTGTTATATTTTGGGGGACCCTTCATTTGTTCAATGTAGAAGTTTGAATGACTACTTTGATGATTATTTCCTGGTTTTCAAACATTATCCTGCTGAAATCGAATTCCCTGTTTAATTACTGAATGTGAGTGTAATCATGATTTCGCTCAACATTTGACTCGATATCAAAAGGATCTTGTTACATTTTGGGGGACCCTTCATTTGTTCAATGTAGAAGTTTGTATGACTACTTTGATGATTTAATTACTGAATATGAATAATTTCTGAATATATGTAGTCAGTAAGGATGTAAAATCTATTGACCTAAATAAATAAATGGTGTAATCATGATTTCGCTTAGTATTTGACTCGATATCAAAAGGATCTTGTTAAGTTTTGGGGGACCTGCTGAAATCGAATTCCCTGTTTAATTACTGAATGTGAGTGTAATCATGATTTCGCTCAGCATTTGACTCGATATCACAAGGATCTTGTTAAGTTTTAGGGGACCTACTAAAATCGAATTACCTGTTTAATTACTGAATGTGAGTGTAATCATGATTTCGCTTAGTATTTGACGGGCGATCAAAAGGATCCTTTTATTCGCTCGTTGCAAACAAAAGTTTTAATGACTACTTCGATGATTATTTCCAGGGTTTTTCCTTTTCATTGGAGACTACCAACTTGAGTTTTCGAATGTGAGTATGATCGCAATTACGTTCGGTATTTGTTATTAAGAACATTTGTTGCTTGATATATAATTTTATTAGTGAAAAGAAAACACTTTTTGTAATTATTATTTTAAACACTGAATTATTAATAATTATTAATTTCTATTGTTTGTTTTAATTCAAGTATTTTGTTTTGTTATTTGTTATGCTAGATAATAGAGGTTATAATATAGTACTATATGTTTTGTTTATTAGTTACTTTTAAATGTTATTGAATTATACAAAAATATTTAAGTGATTGACTTAAATTACAAGATACGTTTTTTTTTTTTTAATTTTATTGTTTTAATATTTTTGCAAGAAGTGTGAAAACTTCTAATTAATTTGTGTTTTTTTTTCGTCTGTTTTTTTTTTTGTTTTTCTTTATTTTTTAGGGGGATAATCATATTTAAAATTCATTTAAAAACAACAAATTTTTGTTTAAAACTAATAATAATAAAGTAAACTTTAAAGAAAAAAATGAGATTAAATATTAAGATGAATTAAACAATTGTATATATAAATAAAAAAAGAAAAATCAATAAAGTAAAACGAATATTATTGCATTTGAAGCAAATAATTATATTAAAAAAAAAAAGAAAAACTTAAAAAATATATAAAAGAACGGTTAAATTTCGTGAGGCAAATGAAACTTACAATAACTTAGAATTTTTGGGGGTTTTGTGGTTAAATTTAAATTAAGTAACAGGAAATTTAAAATGGCATTTTAAGGCATAATAAAACTGAATGAAATTTGGAACAACTTTAAACAAATTTGAAATAAAATAGAAAAAGGAGTTTAAATAAATTGTTTTTAGAATATTTAGCAAAAAAAAAATAAAACTGTTATGGAAAAAAAATACTAAAAAAAAAACTCAACAAAATAGTCACAGCATTAGAGAGAAAAATTCTAAATATTACTAAGTATATTTATATATGTATATATTAAAAGAAAACTGTTTAAAAAGCAATAAAACCCAACATTAACTCAACTGAAAAGCCTGAGTTGTATACAATCAAAGAAGTATCAACGTTTTTCCGCTTTATTGCTATGAGGCACCGACAGACGTGTACGCAGCGCATGAGTAGTTGATGCTGTTGAGGTTTTGCCGCCGCCCTGTAACTTATCATGTTGCACTTTCGTATTGCTGCTGTGATTATTATCTAAGGTAAGACCGGCTATAGATTGGCGCCGTGTGGCCACACGTTTTCCTGTTAATGCAGCTGTAGTGTTTAAGGTTTGTTGTGTGGTGTCCTGCTGTTTAGGATTTAAAACATTACGGCTGCTGGTATTGCTATTATTATTATTGTTGTTGTTGCTGCTATTACTATGGGCAGTGTTATTGCTTTCATTACGCTGACGTTTCGAGGCAGGTTGTTGTGTATCTGTTTTAAAAATGTGGTTTTGGTGGCAGGTATTTTAGGTGTTTTTGGGGTTGCAGGGGGGGGGGGGGAGGAAGTAGAATGGGAAAAATAATTTATAGTTTTCTTTTTTTATTACTTAAAAATATATATAATTTTACCAACAATATTTAACATAATATATATATAATTTTTTATTTTTAAATTTTTAGTTTTAATCAGGGACCGGAAATAAGAGTTATTTTTCAATTTTTGAAGAAATAAATCATACATAAATAAACATCGTAGAAAACTTTTAATTACACCATCATGATTCTTAGGCGAAATGCATCCAACATATTGCATGATTTTTAAATTTTTGATTTTTATTTTAACAATCAAAAATAAGAGTTATTTTTGATTTTTATATTTTTAAATGAAAAATAAAAGTTATTTTTGATTTTTATATTTTTAAATGAAAAATAAAAGTTATTTTTGATTTTTATATTTTTATATCAAATAAAAATCAATTCAAACCTCTTATTTATTTGTTGATGCCGTATGTATTATAATATGCTGCTTCATTCAACGGAGCTTTCATCTATTACAAATAAGTTTTCTTCAAAAGGTGGCGTACCGCGTACCTATGTCACGAATTTTGAATTGATTTTTATTTGATATAAAAATATAAAAATCAAAAATAACTTTTATTTTTCATTTGAGTGCCCGATAGACTAGGTGATAATGTGCCGGACTATCAGTCAGAGGGTTGCGGGTTCGATTCCCGCCAAAGACTCTGGGTGTTTTCTGCAGACAAGCCAAAAAAAGCTTCGCAGTTTGTGTTTGTTAATTATTAAAAAAAAAAAAAAAAAAAAAAATTTAAAAATATAAAAATCAAAAATAACTTTTATTTTTCATTTAAAAATATAAAAATCAAAAATAACTTTTATTTTTCATTTAAAAATATAAAAATCAAAAATAACTCTTATTTTTCATTTAAAAATATAAAAATCAAAAATAACTCTTATTTCTTGATTTTTTTGATAAAGGTTATAAGAGTTACGGTCCCTGGTTTTAATTAATTATTGTTTGAAAAGATTTATAATTTTTTTTATATAATTTTAGCAGAAAATATCGAAACAGTGTTGAAAAATAGTTGGTTATATTGCTAAATGTTAATAAGTGCTAAATTTTTAATAAATTTTTAAAAATTTTAAAGAATTTTCTTTAATTTTCGTAAATTACCGAAAAATTAACATTTTAACGGGTCCGCCATTTAACGTTTTGTTTTTTCAACTAGTGCTTATTTCGTGAATGGTCACACTTAGCTCATGTCTGATTTGACAGATAATTAGTTTTATCCTTCCGCTGAACGAATATTGTTGTGTATACACTTGAACAACGCTGGGAAATATTGCGACATTACTTTGTAAATCATTGTAATGTTGCAGAATGTGTGTGCGAAAATTGCGTACGTATTTTGGAAGAAGAGAAGCACCGTCAGCTCCGTATGTTCGTTATCTTGTTATAAAAGTAAAATAAACTGGCATCCTCATCGATAAACCAAAGCGTGAAAAGCCAAAAACAGTGCGTACACCCGCACTGCTGTGGCAGAAAGTGTGCGTGAAGCGCCATCAACATCAACTCACCGTCGTTCTCAACAATTGAACATTTCGGAGACATCATTGAGACGAATTTTCCAGGAGTTAAAGCCAACTGACCATGCGTTTTCGCTTTGCTAAGTGGGCCTGCGATCGACTTACAGAAGATGCCGATTTTGCAAAAAAAAAAAAAAAAATCATCTTTTCAAATGAAGCTCATTTTGATCTTGGCGGGTACGTAAACAAGCAAAATTGTCGCATTTGGGGCACAGAAACCCCGCACGCATACATTGAAAAGCCGATGCACCCAAAACGAGTCACTGTTTGGTGCGGATTTTGGTGCAGAGGCGTAATCGGGCCATTTTTCTTCGAAAATGAGCAAGGAGTGGCCGTTACAGTCAATGGCGATCATTATCGGGCCATGTTGAACGAATTTTTGTTCACAAAAATTGAAGAGGAGGATATTGGCAACATTTGGTTTCAGCAGGACGGCGCTACGTGCCACACAGCCGAAGCTACACTCGATGTTTTGCGCTCTGTTTTTGAAGATTGCATTTTCAGCCGCAGAGCTGATGTCGTTTGGCCACCTCGGAGCTGCGATTTGACACCGTTGGACTATAATTTGTGGGGTGCCGTCAAAGATAAGTGTAACGCCGACAAGCCAGAGACAATGTGCTTAAAAATTGGACCGATCGTATAGGCTACTGCATGGCCAGCCGAGGCCATGAAATTATTTGAATGAAATTATTTTCCGTTATTAACCGGAAGGATTGTACTTTCAAATAAAAAAAGAAATTTGAGAAAATATTCATTAGTTTTTTTATAGCATTTTCAGGGAAAAAAACGTTATTTGGCGGACCCTTTATCCTTCGAATATTTCAATAAATGGTTTAAAATGAACGATTAACTAATAAATTATTGGACTTTAGGAGAGACATCTAGTCAGGAAGCACAGACAGAGTGTCGCATAATTTTAAAGAATTTGCGGCCCTGTCAGTGATATCCTGAAAGGATTATAATAATCCTACTCATTAGAGTGGCTGTAGTAACTACAACCACAGATAGTAAGAATAAAAGGCACACGGCTGGTGTTGAATCTGCCAAAGCGCTCACGTCTTCGGAACGGGCAGTGGAAGTCGTTACCACAAAGAAGTTCAAGAAATTGGATCAAAAAGAAAAGGCCACTGAAGGACCAGCTGGACCTCTTAAGGGTCATCAAATGGAAGCTAGTAGGAGAGCCAGATCCAGTGACAAAGTTCCTTCCACTTCGAAGTAGGTAAAGAAATTCTTAAAAAGAGTTTCCTAAAAGTTTCCTTTTTAAAAATAACTAAACTCTATACTAGATATGGTCCTACGAACCCTAAATATACATTTTAATTAAGAATTTTAATGACCAAAAGGAAAAGAAAATCTAATTTATTATTTTGATAACATTTGTGTTGATAGTCAAATATACATACATATATGTATATGACATATATGAATAGCAATTTTTTTTATTTAAACAGCAAGTGAGACAAAGAAGTGCCCGTAGTGTTAAGAATATTGCTGCCGCTGAGGCTTCAGTTGAAGAAATCCCAAATGTGTCTCTCACACGTCGTTCTCAAGCGTTGGGCATCTCTGTGACGTCATTGTGGCGAATTTTGCGAAGAGATCTTGGCCTACATCCTTACAAGAACAAATTGACACAAGAACTGAAGCCGCTTCACCACCAGAAGCGTCGTAAAAATCATATTCAGCGATGAGGCACATTTCTGGCTGAATGGCTTCGTCAATAAGCAAAATATGCGTTATTGGCCAGACAGCAATCCACACGTACTCCATGAGTCATCATTGCATCCCGAAAAAATTACGGTTTGGTGCGGTTTATGGACCGTACTTATTCCGTGATGATCAAGACCGGCACGTTACTGTGAATGTTAATCGCTACCGTACAATGATAACAGAATATTTTTGGCCCCAATTGACTGATATGGACTTGGAGGACATGTAGTTCCAACAGGACGGCGCCACAAGCCACACAGCGAATGCCACAATCAATTTATTGGAAACCAAGTTTGGAGAACGTGTTATCTCACGAAATGGTCCAGTCGATTGGCCGTGTAGTGTGTATGACTACTCGCAGTTACCATATTTTTTTTATTATTATTAACATTGTTAAACAGAACAGTCGGACAAACGGCTGTTCGACAGAAAAATAAAATAAATGTGTTATTTCTAATATTACATAAGAATCTGAAAATATTTCGGTAAATAAATTCTACAAGCAAAAGCTTAAAGTCAATAATACTCAACCTGTCTCGAATAGGGGACATTCTTGATCAATTAGGTAGAGCTAAATTCTTCTCTTATTTTGACCTGATGTATGGTTACCATCAAATAGAACTTGAAGAAGAATCTAGAGATATTACATCCTTTACAACGGACAAAGGATCATTCAGATTTAAAAGATTGCTGTATGATATTAAAATAGCCCCTAATTCTATCCAACGTATGATGTCATTAGTTTTCTCAGGTCTATCTGCAGCACAAGTATTCGTGTATATGGATGACCTAATAGTAATTGGTTGTTCTCAGAAACATATGTTACATAAACAAACGTATTCGTATTATGCAGAAAATATTATCTGAAATTACATCCAGATGTTAATTTTTCTGTACCCAGGTTACATTTTTAGGCCACAAATGTACCGATCAAGATATATTGCCTGATGATAGCACTTTTCTATAGTACAAAACTATCCAACACCAAAAAATGATGATGAAGCTAAACGCTTCGTAGCCTTTAGTAATTATTAACGAAGGTTTATACCAAGTTTTGCCGTGTCATCAAGACATATAACTAGATTGTCTAGAAAAATTGTACGTTTTGAATGGACCCAGGATTGCGAAAATTCCTTTCAATATTTAAAAACCCAATTACTAAGTCCTAAAATTTTACAATACCCTGATTTTTCTAAAGAAGTCCAGACGGTGCATCAGCTGTTAGCTGCTGACCACCAATCGCGTCTAACATACGCTCAAGCCATCCTTAATTACCACCAAGAGGAAGATGATTTTTCATCAAAAATAATCAATCATGAGTCATGAGGCCCATTTCCATCTTAGCGGGTACGTAAATAAGCAAAATTTACGCTTCTGGGGCACTGAAAATCCGCGTGTAACCCACGAAGAGCCATTACTCCCGCTCAAAGTCACTGTATAGTGTGCTGTTTTCGCTGAAGGAGTCATCGGACCTTTTTTCTTCGAAGACGCCGCGGTCCAAACGGTTACTGTGAATGGTGAGCGCTACAGAGCAATGATCAACGAGTTCTTTGTGCCGCAACTTGATGAATTGGGATTGGAAAACATGTGGTTCCAACATGACGGTGCAACGGCACACACTGCACGTGTCACAACCGATATGCTGAAGGATGCATTTCCCGGGCGCCTAATCTCCCGTTTTGGCGATTTGCACTGGACAGCAAGATCGCCTGATTTGACCGCTCCAGACTTCTTTTTGTGGGGTTTTTTGAAGTCGCGGGTTTATGTCAACAAGCCTTAGACTCTTGTAGCTCTTAAAGACAATATCCGTCAAGAATGTGAGGACCTATCGCCGGAAGTTTTGGCCAAAGTGATGGAAAATGCAATAAAAAGGGCTCAAATGACAATCAACTGTGGCGGCGGCCATTTACATGACATCATATTCTCGACTTGATGTAAAAAAAATTAAAAGACCAAATAAAAATAATCCACAAGAAGAATCAAAGTTTTTAATTTTTTTTAATTACACCCAAAAAACATCGGAAGTTTACTTTTGCGCCACCTTGTACTTTCCGATTTTAAGTTCAAGGACTTAATAGAAAAGTCGATCTAGGTCACCTCTTTCTACAGCTTGCAAAAATAGCTAATAACATTGGTCTCGAAACATTGCTACTCTCACTAGATGACAGTATGCTTACTAACCTAAAAACAAATATTGAAATCTTCAAAATTAAAGGTAATGAAATCTTGCAAGATTCCAATTTACCAATTGTGCTCGTTCCGAAACTTACTAAAGTTTCATCAAATTCTGAAAAACTGAGAATTATGCAAAAACAGGAGTACATCCAGGCATTACTCGCATGATAAAGAAAATTAGACTTCAATATCATTGGAAAGGCATGACTAAAGTCATCGCAAAATACGTTAAAAAAACGTCAATCATGCACAATGAACAAAACAGTTGTCAAAGGTAAGGAACATTTTGTTTTTACACATACACCTGCGAAAGCGTTCGATATTGTTATTATTGACACTATCGGTCCGCTACCTAGGTCAGAGTCACAAAATGAATACGCAGTGACGATTATGTGCGATTTAACTAAATATTTAGTTACTATTCCTGTACCTAACAAATCAGACAAAAATAGTCACGGATTTGGGTACAGAGTAGATGAATCAGACTTTACAATAGTTATTCTCACTCATGAAGATAGAAAAACTTAATTCTACACCGTATCATCATGAAACTTTGGAAACAGTAGAAAGATCCCACAGAACGTTCAACGAATATCTAAGAGCATACATTTCCTCAGACAAATCCGATTGGGACATGTGGCTAAAATATTTTACATATTGCTACAATACCACACCGTCCACCGCTCACGGGTATTGTCCGTTTGAGGTAATCTATGGAAAAATACCGCCTTCTCTAGATTTCTTAAAGAAAAACAAAGTTGAACCATTGTATAATGTCGATTTATATGAAATCTCACAGAACAAGCAAAGCTGCAAAGACAACAAACTTCCAATGAGGGAGCCAACACTCAAAAAATATCCATTAATGATCTTGTTATGGTGCGCAATGAAGCTGGACACAAGTTTGACGCCACCTATAAAGGACCTTACCATGTGATAAGTCTCGATGACAGTAATTATGTCGAGCTCCTTGATAAAGGTAATACATACTACCTTCAAGGTCCATAAAAATAGAATAAAAAAAGTGTACACGTCATAACTCAATTAAAAAATATTTCTCGTAAAATCTTGCCAACATTTTATATTTCGTGTTATTTCAAACTTACACTATCAACACTGAATATGTACTTGATAAATTCAATGTTTCTTTATTGAGCATTTAAAAAAAAATCCCTAAAAAGGAAGGGATGACATATGTGACCCGGCCTATGAAAAGGTGGCTTATGACTCAAAAAAGAAATGGCGAGACACAGCTGTTAAAGATAAACAATGCATTTCGTCAGTGTGTGTTGGACCAAATAAGAATAATGTTATGATATCATATCTGCAATGGCGGCTGGTTCGATGACTCAACACTTTCACCACGTGAAAGAGCGTCTCAAAAACTATCGAAACCAAAAAAAGTGGAAAATTTTTTTTTGAGTCATAATAAATATAATTAATATTTAATTTGTGGAATTTTCTGTCTACATAAATCTGCTAACATAAAAGCTCGGGTATTTCCTTCGCTGTGTTCACAAAATGTTTGGAGAGATTCATTTCAAAACTGTTTCCAAGTCGAAACTTGCACATTTTAAATCAATTTTCAAATAATTCAACAGAACGTGAACAACATGTCTAAAGGACGCAGACAATTCTTAAATTTGTGTCTAGAGCAGACAATACCGTCTAAATCCTTGATTTGAAGTGTTTCAATTTCTGCTTCTATATTATAATTTTTACACATATTTCGTTGACTTTGTTTATTAATTCAAATTCCATCTTAAGTCAATTATCGTTTTTACCAAGACTTTGAATGAATGTATAAATTAGATGCACCCTAGATTTTGGTTTAGAATAACTTATAAATCATACTTTTCCTTATTATTAATGGAAACAATTATCTTATCCTTTCATAATCATATATCATAAGATTATTCTTTCTATAAAAGGGTGAAGTAACCCTGAAATGGAATCAATACATGTAAGAAAATTTTAATTTTTTTATTATTTGAATTTCAATGCATGTAAAGGGTGTCCCAACTAGAACGCAATTTTTAAATTTGCCGCCATTCGAAGTGTCATTGTTTGACATTTGAACAATTGTTATTGTTTGCTAGTAGAAGGTACGAGGTTAGTAAAAATGGAGCGCTACACGAATGAACAACGCATTCTCATTATGAAATTGTTTTACCAAAATGGTGAAAGTTTTGCGGCTACAGTTCGCAAATTGCAATCAATTTGGGGTCACAATAATGCTCCAAAAGAGTCAACTTGACGAAAGATTTGCATCTTCATGCATACAAAGTTCAATTGACTCAGGAACTGAAGCCAGCTGACCATGGACAGCGAAGGGAGTTCGTTAATTGGGTATTGCTATCGAAAATCGACTATCGAATGTAAAATTTGTATTATGAGTTGGCATCGCTGTCGAAAATTTCGTTGTTCATTGAATTTTTTATCGAACACAAATTGGCTGTCGACGCTGTATAAAACTGTGCAAAATTTATTGAAAATGTAAGAATTTGCTTTTTTTTTTTTGTTTTGGTCAACCAAATACTACTTGGTTAAATTGTAAGGGCCGATTTTGAATGTGAACCACACCTAAACGCCAAGCTTTTTTCCGAATTTTATTTGACATTTCTCTATTTCAGACTTACTCAATTTGAACCATGGAGAGATACACAATCCAACAACGTGTTAAAGTTATCCAGACTTATTATGAAAATGGGCGTTCAAATCAAAATGCATATCGTGCACTTCGTGATTTTTTTGGTCAATTTGATCGTCCAAATGTGCGTACAATCGCAAAAATCGTGGAAAAATTCGAGCAAACCGGGTCTGTAGAAGATGTGAGAACATTAGTGCATGCTCGTACAGCTCGTACTGCAGAAAATATTGCTGCTGTTCGCGATAGTGTGGCTGAAGAGCCGTCCACCTCAACTCGTCGTCGTGCCCAACAATTGCACCTCTCACGCTCGTCGTTGATGAACATTATGCATAAAGACTTGCATTTACACGCTTACAAGGTGCAATTGGCTCAAGAACTAAAGCCTCTTGGATATTCCAAACGTCGTGAATGGGCAGAATGGTGGCAAGAAATGGCAACAGTGGATGATCAATTTTCGAAGAAAATCATCTTCAGTGATGAGGCACATTTTCACCTCAGTGGATTCGTCAATAAACAGAATTGCCGCATTTGGGCGAATGAGAATCCAAGAGTGATTGTCGAAAAACCAATGCACCTACAAAGAGTGACTGTTTGGTGCGGTTTATGGGCTGGCGGCATCATCGGGCCGTATTTTTTTCCAAAATGAGGCCGGTCAGGCAGTTACTGTGAATGGTGTTCGCTATCGTGAGATGATAACGAACTTTTTATGGCCCGAATTGGAAGATATGGATGTGGACGATATGTGGTTTCAGCAGGACGGTGCCACTTGCCACACAGCTAACGAAACAATGGCTCTTTTGCGCAACAAATTCAATGGCCGTGTTATCTCACGTAATGGCGATGTCAATTGGCCGCCAAGATCATGTGATTTGACGCCGTTGGACTTTTTTCTTTGGGGTTATTTGAAAGAAAAGGTGTACGTCGATAAGCCAGCAACAATTCAAGAGCTAAAGGATGAGATAATTCGGCACATTAACGGCATAGAACCTCCATTATGCCTCAGGGTCATCGAAAATTTGGACCATCGGATGGAGGTGTGCCGCCGTGGTCGCGGCGCCCATTTGGCCGATATTTAGTTCCATACATAATTGAGTAATACCAATATATCATAATAAAATAAAATTACAATAATTTCCTAAATAGTTTGTGTTTTATTCAAAATCAACATCGGCCCTTGAAATTTAACCACCCAATATTAAATTGTGTCTATTTAAATATATATACGAAAATAATGAAAAATATTCAAGATATTTAGAGAAAGTTATGAATAAAGAATTGTGCGTTTAAGAATTTTTGAGAAAATATTTGCTTATAAAAGTTAAAGTATTTTTTTAATAAAAAAAATTGCTTTTTAGTTTAAGCCATATTTTATTATATGTTTTAAAATACAATCTTTTAAAACACAATTCAAATATTTTCCATTGGAGAGTTTGAAAATTTTGTAACTTCTTTGTTTCCATGATAATGATGTGGATTCTGATTATGATGATCAGATAATGGAGCTATTATTGAAAAACTCATTCTTAAATCTCCATTACATGATCATCATAGTCGTAATCATCAACATAATCATGATAACATAAACGTTACAATGCTAATTACAAACTGCTTGGGAATTTCTAGTTTAACAACTGTTTCTAATTTCGAATTTAAGTTTTTCTGAAATAAGTAGTATTTTAGATTTTAGGTTTTTTAAACACATGGTTTTTGAGAAAAGCAGCAACTATTATAAAAGTACTAGCTTTTTTTTAACATGTACATGATTTTGTCATTTGAACCGTAACTGTTCCTTCAAATAAAAATCTTAAACTGGAGTTTATTTGAGTATATAGTTTAATATTGCATTAAAAGCTAAAAGCTATAATAGTTCTACAAAATTGGTACATTATATTAAACCTTACACTCTTTAGAATTGAACATAAATTACTCTAGTCCTTTTCATGTTAAAGCAACTAGATACTGAAGAAATATTAAAAACTGTAAAGCTGAGAAATAGGGGGCAATTTAAATGTATTATTTACAAAAAAACAATGATTTTTCAATAAAAAAATAATCACCGTGATTTCCATTTTAAATGATAATAGGAAAGTATGAGAAACAAGTGCAGTGTCAATTAATAATTTTTAAAAAAATATATTTTTTTTTTCTTAAGGAAAATATTTGCCATAATTTTCATTTCAAATGGTTCACCTTGAAGAGTTTTTATTAAAGCATGATCATTTTTCTATAGAAAATTATTCGCCACATTGAATTTTCAATAGAAAATTATTCGCCGCATTGAATTTTTTAAGGAAACTTAATCGCGCAATGAATTTTTATAGAGAAAATTATTTGCCGCATTGAATTTTCATGAGAAAATAATTCGCCGCGTTGAATTTTCCATTGAATATTATTTGCCACATTGAATTTTCTATAAAAAATTGTTCGCCGCATTGAATTTTCTATAGAAAATTATTCGCCGCGTTGCATTTTCATGAGAAAATTAGTTGCCGTATTGAATATTCACTAGAAAATTATTCGCCGCATTGAATTTTAATTACAAAATTATTCGCCACATTGAATTTATCATAGCAATCATTTGCCGCATTGAATTTTCTTTAGAAATTTGTTTTTAACATTTACAAAGAAAAAATCCCATATTTTTCAACACTGTTTTTTTTTTAGTGTACACTATAAAACTGTTATTAATTTAATCCTTCAACTTATAACTAAAATAATAGTATTTATTTAAACTCATACAATAATATAATAATCATTGTATATTAATAGAACTACTACTGCTACAATTATTTGCAGTAACTGTATTATCATTATTACTAAGCTCATCGGGAATTTGAGACACAACCTCATCGAAGTGATGATGATGTTCATGAATTTTAAAAACATGTTTATCTACTTTTTTATCGTGTTCATTCACAATATCACCACCGTTGGCAGCACCATCAACATCACCACTATTATCATCTGCAGCAGAAAGTGTTTGAGAGGTTGGAAAAATTTGATTATAGATAAAACAATGGAAAAGAACAAAAATATTTGAGAACAAAAAAAACACCAAATTATTATTTAGTTATTATAAAAAAAGCCAAATGGTTGTGGTTGTTTGATAGTTGTTTTAATTTTTTTTTTTTGCAAATGAATTTAGAATTTTGTTTTATTTTGCACTGAATTGAAATATGACTGAAGATGATACGGGTAGTATGATGATTTGTAGCTTAAAGATGTTGATGGATGGTAAAAATGAAAACGCCTTTTGCCAAAACCAATTAAAATAACCTATATATTTTTCAATTGTGATTAAATGATTTTAAGTAATAAAACATGATTGTGGCACTTAGTTGGATCTTGTTACGTTATTTCAAATAAAAATATTAAAAATGTAGAAATATAAAAATACAACTTACCCCTTGTAGAAAGTCTTCTTTTAGTTGCTTGAGCTTTAGTTTCTAGATCATTTTTAGCTTTGGTTTCAGATTTCTTATCACCATTAGCCGTTCTCTTTAGACTATTAGATTTCTCTTTGGCATCATCATCTTGAGTAGCCGATTTGCGTGCCACACTTTTGCCGTTTGTTGGTTTCTCACCGGCAGTACCATTTACACCACCGTTGGCATTAACAATAGAACGTTTAACAGCTGTTGAAGAACGTTTTGTAGGCGGCTGCATAGAGCTTTTAGTTTCCGCTGCCAAACCCATTGACGTTTTATCTTCTTTCTTTTGGGCCACTATATGGTTAGCGGTAAATATTGTAGGTGCTATGGGTTTTTGTGGTGATTTGAGTTTTTGTTCGTCTTGTTTGTGTATACCCACGTCTAACCAATATTTCAGTTGTGTCTCACGCTGTTTGGACATTAATTCTTGACCATCTCTGTATTTGCTTAGAATGCCCTGAAGTTTTTGTACAGTTTTATACAGGGTTTCTGGTGAAACTAGACCATAATCGAATAGCGAACACATGTGTAGTATGAAATTGCGATAGATATTTTTACGTATAATTTCGTGACCATTTGCATCGAGAAACATTTCACAGGCCAAAGGCAATTGACAATCGCCCACATAGCCATGTTTCATGACGTGTAGATTCCATAATTTCATCAATTCCTTTTCGCCCTCATTGACATCGGTGAACTCATCGATCATTTGTATGGTTTTTTGTCGCAACCACAAGGGATCACTTTCACCTTCCGAATCGATGTCGAGTTCTTTGGGATGGACAGGAAGACAGGTTTCGGTATGGTGATAAAGTCTGTAAGATGAACATATTTGAAGTCAAAATATGAAATATTGATAAAATTAAGAAAAATAGGATTTTCTATTTCGTTACATTAAAATTTACATGGAAAACTATTCGCCGCATAGAATTTACTACGGAGAAATATTCGCCGCATGGAATTTTCTATAAAAAACTATTCAGAATATAGAAAAAAATTCCTAGAGAAAACTATTCGCCGCATAGAATTTTTTATTGAAAACCAGTTGCTGCATAGAAATTTCTATGGAAAACTATTCGCCATATATAATTTCTATAGAAAACTATTCGCCACATAGAATTTTTTATGGATAACTATTCGCCGTGATAATTTTATATAAAAAAAAGCTAATACTAACCTATTATGTCCCGTTATATAGGGCCTCTGATTACTCATATCATCCTCGTCCAAAACCAAAAACTCATCCAAACAAGTCTTCTGTCGTCTGGGACGACAGACCAATAAATTCGTCACAGTTGTACGTCGTACGGGTCCACACGTACGAGCAAACGAACATCCCGATGGCCCGGCCAAATCATATGGCGAACCAGCATATGAACCATCATACGAATCATTAATGGTCACATCAATTCTAGCACCATTTTGAGCAGCCGGCTGATAAGTGAAATTAAATCTGGCATGACATAATTTTAAATGTTTCAACAGCGAATACAAACGCATACAGTCTAAGCCACACCAGGGGCATATGACCTCTTGTGTGTACTCGGTTTGTTGACGGGTATTGTTGCTATACAAAAAATTATAAACAATTTGTATCTTCTCCGTTTTGGCTAAGGGCTTAGAAATCGTAGTGCTGTTCGACTTGCCACTATTTTTGGTTGTTTCTGCTGCTGTTGTTGTCATCGTTGCTCTTCCCTTAATACAATTATTATTGTGATTTATTTGTTCATTGTTATTGGTTGTATTGGTATTTTCGCAACCAATACCATTGGTTATATCGGTAAAAGTACAATATGTATCCATTTCTTTTATGGAAATTTCCTTTGGCAACTCATTGGCCGACCACGTTAAGCGAAACTTTAATGTGGGATATTGTGTGAAGACATCGAATTTCATGGTGATTGGAATGTAATTGTCAGGCAGAGTTTCCCAGCTGCGTTTCTTTGGCGAAAATGATTTAATACTAGATGAATTGAGCTCTTGCAGGGCGGCCTCATAATCTCCCTCGGGTATACAGCCACTATTCTTTTCATAGACAATTAATTCACAGCCGTAAAGTTTGGTGGATAGTTTACTGCGTTTAGTAGGAGTATCTAAGAAAAATATAGAGTTAAAAAAGGTATGGGAAAGTTAAAAATGCACCTTGAAACTTACCTTCATTGCCACCATTAGCAATAATAGCATCCTGACCAACAGGCTTAACTTTAATGCGAAACAATAGTTTATAGATAGTGTGTTGATCACCTAGAGGATGAATTGATTGAGCGGGTATGGAAATGGCAGTAAATTCTTGCATATTATCAAGAGGATTATAAATAACACTGGAACTATGCGTCTAGTTATAAAAAATAAAAGTATATAAAAAAACTAGATTGAATTATTTATTTTTGGTACCCAACTCACCAAAATTTCTTGAAAATCTGAGGTGCTGTCTTTACGTTTACTTTTAGTTATTTTATACAAAGTAGATTCCACCGTAACGTGGTCACCCTCCTGCCAGGCATGTTCCGCACTGGCGGTCTTTTCAAATAAACCATTATAAATGATATTAAGATAATTGTTTGCCAATGTTTGGCTTTTCTGTGTTAGAACATCTAGCATGGTGTTGATTTTGAAATTATTACGTTTACGGTGATTACGAGACATGCGTTCCTTCATGTAGCTAAGTGTACGTTGTAGAAAAATGGGACTAGTACCATGGCGATTACGTAGAAAACGATAAATTTGTGTGGGTTCTAAATTATGCAACAGTTAAAATTATTACAAAAATTAAATGCAGAAGCAAAATAAAAACCTACTTTCAAAAGCCTGTAAAAAGAGTTCCTGCTCTTGTTGGTGACTATTGAGTTTAGTTTGTTCGGCGCTTGTTGCTGTTGTCGCCGCTGCCGACGCCTGTGTCGCTACTGTAGTAATGCCAGTAATTGCTTCAGCACCATTGCAACTTATTGCATTCTGATGATTGTTATTGGCTACTGTGGTGGAATTGTTATTATGATTGGTGCTGGTACCATTAAGGGAAGAAGCCGCAGTATCTTTTGTTTCTTTTTCACGTTTTTTTTGCGGTGGCATTTTCTTCATTTTTTTCTTAGTATTTTTTTTCCTTCTTTTTGCACTCAACACACTAACGCTACGCCGCTTCTTGTTCTAGCTACTTGTTCACACACTCTACACAAAGCACTATAATACCAACATTAATTATTGTAATTTGCTTTAATTTTTCTAATATATATTATAATTTGCACTTGGTTTTGGGGATTTCATAAGCCGTAGTATTAATTAAATTTTATTTAAACGACAAAAATGTGTAAAAATAAAATTTTATACGGCGCGAAATTTTTTACACGCATTTATGCAAAGTTTTCTTTGTTTTATTCCTTTTCACACAGAGTTGTAATGTTGCGGACTAAGCGACATAGGGTTGCATGTATTCGTACTAAAGTGTAATTAAAGTAAGGGGCATAGAAAAGCCCCTTTCAAAGTTAATTAAATAAAAATAATAAGTTTTTAGTTTTTAAATAAGAAATATCTATAGAAACCTACAGAAATATTAAAATAGAAGTAATTAAAGTTATTTTCTTTATTAAAATACAGTATTTTATAGGAAAATAAGGGGTTTTATTATAACAGAAAACTTAAAAATAATTTGAATTAGTATTGAATATTAAAATTGAATATACAAATAATAATAAGAAGTAATATTATATTCTTTTTTCATGTAAAAATAGTCCTTCGATGCAACAAATTTTAAATACTAAATAAATTTTATCTGAACTCATCAATTTCTTTTCGGAATTGAATTATTTCAAATATTTTGTTTCAAACGAAACATTTCTATTTGATAAAGAAGTATTCTGTATGAACTTCGAATTTTTAATTTTAGAAACTAAAAGCTCAAAAATAATTTTTTGGAATTTAAAATTTCTATTCTATTCAAAATTTAAATGTTCAGTCCGAATTTGAAAATTTCTGTTGACATTAACATTAATGTTCGAATGTCTATTCTGTATTAAACACTAATAATTTTTAATTTTTTTTGTAACCTTTTGGAATTTTCAGTTTTGATTCGAATTTGATTAAAATCGTAATATATTTTTTGCTTTTTTCAGAATAAAGAAAATTCTGTCGAAATTGAAAATTATTCTTCGAAAACTTTAAAAAATTCCGTGGGAAACGAAAAGTTCTCTTCAAAATTTTTATTCGAATAAAAATTTACTCGAAATTCCTTTTCAAAATTTAAATGTACAGTCATGTCACAGAATTTAATTCCGTTCAGAAGGGGAAACATTTTTTCTAGAAGAACTTCTAGATTTCATTTCGAAACAATTTTTCGTTTTTTCTGTAGAAGCAAAATACGAAAATTATTCCACTTCTGAACGGAATCAAATTCTGTGACATTGTTGATAGAAACGATTTTATTTCAAATTTAATAAAAACCCATCCATATATTTTTTGTAAATCATTTTTTTCTTTTATTTATTACTACAATAAATGTAAACAACACATGATTATTTTTATTTCAGCAGCTAAAATTTACAATATATTGCTATAGTTTAGTTTTTTTTTATAATAAACTTTATAAAAAAGTTATTAAATGACAATTAAATATTTTACACAATATGTGTAAAATAATAACGATTAAACACTGATTAAATATTAAACAATAGATTCGTTTATAAAATATATATAAACAAATCGGGTCGAATAATAAAAGAAAGTTAAAAGTTAAAAAAAGTTAAAGTTTAAAGATGAGTGAGGAGGAGTCTGCTCGAACAGAGTAGTGATGGTATGTGGTGTGTACAAAATTAGCAAAAGTGCTTACTAGGATAATTTAGAAAATTTTTAAAAATAACATAAAAACAATAGATTACAACTCCAAAATAGTTCGAAGCCAAATAAATGTTAAGTTAAAAAAAGGCCTTATTTTTTTGTTTTGTTTAAATTCATATCATTTGTACTAATTATTCCTCAAAACCAGGTTTACCCTCAAAAGTACAACCGCTGCGCTGTATGATTTGTGAGGCTGCCCAGATACCGCAACGTATACAAACATCAAAGGATTTCTTTTGTACGTATTGGGCCAAGAAACCGCCCACAAAGGCATCACCGGCACCATTAGTATCGACCATTTGCTCACGCGTCAATTCTTGCACAGGGAATTCCTCAATTTTACCATTGCGGAAGAGTAGAACGGGCAGATGTCCCTGAGTAATGATGACGATACGTTCACGTTGTGTATTCTCTTTGGGTAGAGCGACTAGTTTATGGCCGATTTCTTTCACATCTTTGGTATCCCAGGCCTGTTCGTTGGCAAATGTTTCAACTTCTTGTTCATTGCCAAAGAGTATGTCGACATAGGGCATGGCTGCCATCATGGGTTCTTTAAATAATTGCGACAGGAAGGGAGCGCTCAGGTTCATCATGAACATGCGATTATGTTTGTGAGCATGGTGTGCCACTTCCATGATACTTGGCGGGCTGACGGTGAGGAAGAAACCCTGGAAAAGAGAAGGTGGAAAAGTTAAAGTTATTTTTTTCAATATTTGGAATTTCGAAATTAAATTTATTTTTCAAAATTTAAAAATTTCTTTACGAAATTTAAAGATTTATTTTCAAAATTTTATAATTTCTTTACTTTTTTATTAAATAATTTTTAAGCTTGAGGTCACTTTTTGTTTTTTATAAAAGATTTTTTATTTTTATATATAAATTACTCGATATTTCGATTTCATTTGGAAATCTTCTTCAGGAGTTATTTTATTTTAATATTTAAAAAATAACATAGAAAATATCGAGTAATTTATATATAAAAATAAAAAATATTTTATAAAAAACAAAAAGTGACCTCAAATAAATAGGCAAATGAATTGTAAATCTTTTTGGAAATAAATAAATAAATAATACTACTTGCAACAAAAAAAAAATCTCTTCGAAATTCCACATTTCTTTTCAAAATTCAAAATTGCTTTTTTAAATTAAAAATTTTATTTAAAATTTCTATTCAAAATTGAAAATATTTCATTCAAAATTTAAAATTTTTTTTCGAAATTAAAAATTTATTTTTCATTTTAATACTTTTCCAATTTTTTGCAAATTTATTTTTAAAACTAATGTTTCGAAATCCGAAAGCTCTTTTCGAAAATTCAAATTTTCATTGAAAATTTAGTGTTCGGAATTGAAAGTTTTATTTCGAAATTTAAATTATTTTTAAAATTTAAATTTCTTTTCAAAATTAAGAATTTCATTTAAAACTTCTAATCGAAATTGAAAATTTCTATTCGAAATTGAATTGAAAACTTCTATTCGAAATTCTTTTTGAAATTAAAAATTTCCTTTCGAAATTAAGAATATCATTGAATATTTCTTGTTCAAAATTTATTTTCGAAATTAAAAATTTCTTTTTTAAATTTTGAATTTCATTTCAAAATTAAGAATTTTTTAAAATTGAAAATATTTTTCAAACCCAAATTTCTTTTTGAAATGAAAAACTGTTTTGAAAATTGTTTCCCCAAATTAAAAGTTTCCTTAAGAAATTCAAAAATTTGTCTAAACACTCACCGATATATAATAATATTCAGCATTATCTAACAGCTTTCTATTCTCAGCCTGTTGCAAATGTTCAATGGTAAAATGATTAGCAGCCGCTAAGTTAGCACACAAAGAACGATGGGCATCTGTAATTAAAACACCACAGGTGCCAGTGGGAGCCTCTTCTGTATATTGATATTTAACATTTAACCCCTCTTTGGTGGTTTTTTCTTTCAATATTTTAGCATAATGATCATTGCCTACACAGCCAAAGAAAGTAGCCACTTTGGGCTTTTGCAAGATCCACTGGCAAACACGTAAAGAATTCTGCACTGAACCGCCGGCTATAAATTCAGCTTTATACTTTTCTATCAGCTCTTTGTACAGGGGCATGTGTTTTTCCTCGGCCAGAATCGCATTGTTAGGTTTGAGGTCATACTTTTGCAGAAAGTCTTCGTCGACAGTAGCGGAAATGTCCAGTAGAGGATTGCCACAACCAATAAGGCTGCCTTCTCTGTAAAGATTAGAAATTGAGGAAGTGTTTTTTTTAAGATTTTAGTTCATAATTTATAAATACTACTTTATCTGCATGGTGTTTAAAAGAAATGAAAACTATTTTTTTTTTTGTAGAATTTATGTGTTAATTGTTTTCAGTGGCTGCATTGTTTTTGTGAATGATTAGAAGATGACTTCTAATGATAACCAACACTTATTGTGTTGTTTCACGTACGTGAATAAAATAAACTGCTAATGTTTTTATGAATGTCTACCACTAAGAGTTACTATCACAATATATTTTAACATACATATATGTACATATGCATATTCCTTATCTTTATTGAGTTTGTAAGTGAATGGTGAGGCTTTTTTTTTTAAAGGGCGAGGGAAGTCAGTTAGGTCACCCTCTTTGTTAACCTTATAAACACAAATAAATCAGTAGTTTTTATGAAACAATTGTGCTCTTTCATGTATGTATTTGGAAGAATCTCTGTAAAATGGTTTATTAAAAAAAAGCTATGAAGCTTTCCACTTTCATAGCTACATTTACCAACCGGATGTACAATATTCCCCTGCTCACTATTCACAATCTTGTGTTATTAAACCACTTTCTTTTTGTTAAAACTATTAAATTTCTTAATTATATTAAACTTACTTTAAATTTTCCATTATGTAAATATATTTTTCTTTTTTTTTAACAAAATGTGCTACACGTTTGCGCTTGTTTCTTCTTTTTCCTAACGATTGTGTTCCACAACTGACAGCCGCCTAATGACTAATATTTTTGAGCGTATTGTTGGCTAAACGTGTTTTGGTTAATGTTTCTTTAACTATTTGACTAGTTTAATTGCATTTTTTTTGTAGATTAATAAAAAAATATGTACACACAAGCTATCGAACCGAGCAAACAAAAAATGCTTCTTCTGATTAAAAAAAACAACGTATCGAACAGCTGTTTTTTATTAGAAGAGCACGTTGTTTTCGCTAAGAAACAACAATAACAAAATTTGTTTACTTATAAGAGTTGCCAGACGACACAACTTTCGCTTCTACTGCAGCAGGCAGCTAGTGTTAAATATATACAATGTTATATACAAATGTGCCCAATGAGTACAAAAAACTTTAGCGCAAATTACATATTGAGCTTTGAAGTATTCAAAGTTATAAAAAGTAACGTTTTTGCATTACTAATGCTAGCTCTTCAACGAGAACTTTGTTTTCAAAATAATTTGATAAATTGAAACAAATAAAAATTATTATTGTATTTACATATGTGAATTTTTATTCACAATCAGCTGTTTTCTTGACTGCAACTTAAAACACACAATTGGAATGAGAATTTAAAAACAAACTCGTATAAGGTTTTAAAAGTATGTATTTATTTATGAAAAAGTATGAAAAGTATTAACATTTGAGAGACGGACTTGATCGTGTAACCCCAAAAAACTTATTTTTAGATTCATGAGAGATTGTATGCATTACAATTGCATTTGATGTTTGCTAATAGAAATCTTAGATAGTAGTTAACATACCATATATTGTTCTCATAAAAGTATGCTTATTTAAAATTATTGAGCGATTTTGTAATATTAAATATGGCAACTATAAATCCATGGTGTAAATATACAAGGTGAGTGCAGTAGCCCAGCTTTGTTTACAATTTACTTATGTCAAAATTAATACATTTTCAAGTAATTTTGACAGTAGTATATTATTTCACGCAAACAAAATGCCTGTTGTTTCTGTTTTGTTTTGTATTTGTTGTCGATTTGCACTCACCTTGTATATATGCACCATGTATAAATCTATTACAAAATATCTACTACATTTTGTTACAACACTGTTGCCTGAGTTGCCTGTTTCAAAGCTTTTCCCTTATATTTATTTATTAATTTTAAATAATTTTAATGATAATAACATAACACATACTTTGGTTAATATTTTTTTAATATTTTAAGTTTTAAAATGATGGTTTAGCTTTATTTAAAAACAAAATTTAAAATTTTTAAATGACTTAAAAATTAATTTATTAACGTTATAATGGGATTTTTTGCGTAACTAAAACTAGGCAACTCTGCTGCCAAGAAGAACAAGCTTTCAGCGTCGTCAACTACGTGCGTTTCGTACCATTTTTGGTGCTTTTTTAAATTTTTGGTGCGCTTTTTTTTCTATTTTGGTGCGTTTTGAAATTTCAAAGTTGAAACCGCTGGTCATATTTACCAAACGAAATAATAATTCCACATTCTTTTTTTTTAAAAAGTTCGCTATATATACAACGAACCCGGTTTTCTTCTAAGAATTTCAAAGCCACAGCAACCAACCAACAGACACAAACAACGACGACGACCGTCGGAAGAAGAAAAATAATTGATGGTACATGAGGAGGAAGGAGAGAAGAGAAGAAGAAAGAAAACAAGGTGTGTGTGCGCGTGGGGGCTAGTTAAGCTAGTTAAGCTAGTTAGTTAAAAAAAGGAAAAGATTTTTTTTGCTCGTGTAGTGAGTGAATTTAAAAATGTGGTGAAAATATCGTGTTAAGTAAAAAATCATGGTGAGTATAAGAAATCGTGGTGAGTAAAAATCGAGGTGAGTATAAAAATCGTGGTGAGTATAAAAAATCGTGGTGAGTTTTTAGAAATTCACCACAAATTCCGTTATTCCCAATATTTCAAGGTCATTGAAAATTTGTCATCTTAAAAGTAGGCAATGTGCTTTTTTAAAGAAAGTTTCTACAGCATAACTTAAGGATGCCAAAAATTGACTCAACCTGTAGCCAAAAATCAAACAAGGTGATCCAAGTAATATTATGCTTGTTACCAGTGTTGTCAATTTCGAATAGCATATATGAGTATCTTTACTATTAAGCCTAGTACTCTGTTCAAAATTTTAAGTAAAATGCTGTGCCAATAATATTTGTTTATTCATTTTTTTTAACGATTTCGATTCAACACAGATTTTTAAATATTTTAACTTTTATGGATTAATATTTTGTATTGCTGGATTGGTTTTAACTTTTATTTATTTTCAATTCAAATTCACAAAAAAGCAAAACATAATATGTGTTTTGTTTACAAAAGTACATTAGCTACACGTCAAATTTTCCGTATGAAATAATTAATGTTACTCAACATTTTTCCCAAATTTGAACAGAGTACTTATTCGAAAAACTCGACTACCTCTGCAAGTGAAAAAATTTGAGTGTATTAGTAAAAAATGTGAGTGGATTCGAACTGTTACTTGCATGTGTAACCCCGGGTAGAAAATAAATTACATCTGGTACAAAAAACAAATTTGTTTAGTTTATTTTTTATTTTTGTTAAGTTTTTTATTTTTTATAAAAACACTGAATGAACTGTTGAAGACTGTTATTAATATTATATTTTTTATGTGAAATTTTTCAATAAACTTTTATTAAATAAGAAAGAAAATCTAAATTTGGTGCGATTTTTTTCAAATGGCGCGTTTTTTTCTCCATGTTGGTGCGTTTTGAAATTTCAAAGTTGACAACGCTGCTGATTTTCCTTCATCACTTTTTGTTTCGCGACATTTGTTCAAAAAATTTTATTCCTCCACACATACACAAGAAGCGGTTTAATTTTATTTCTTATTAAAATTTATTTGCTTAGAAAAAACAATTTTCCAACTCTTTAAAAAATAAATAAAAATTTATAACTTTTGTTGGCAAAACAAGTGAATCAATAATAAGACAAACAACAGCTAAAATAGTTTAAGAAAAACTGCAACAAATTTCAAAAGAATTTTTTTTTATTTTAAACAAAAAAAAGTGAGTACACAAAAAAACCTGATAGAAAAAGTGAATGCGATAAAAAGTTCTAAAAAAAATATGTTCTAGAGCAAAAAATATTGATAATGAACTGGAAACAGCAAAAAAGAGCAATATGATGAAAAAAATGTTAGAATTAGAGAGATGTTGCAAGTCGTCTATAAAATGGTTTGGTTTTTAGTGAGTGTTTGTTGTGTGGGAAAAAGGGTGGGGACCCCTTTGATTCCACGTCTTCATGCTGGTTTATTTTTTGTCCACGTTTGGCAGCTTATGCTTTATTTTACCAGCCATTGTTTTAGCTGGCCATAAATGAATTTGGGGGTTTAATGACATAAGGAGTCTGTAGTGGGTAGCTGTATGGATGGTCTTTGTCTTATAGCTGCTGCTGCTACTACTGTTTATGGTTATCCATTATTTTCCATTTCGTTAAACAATTTGCATATGCCCCAACAATATTACATACAATAAAGTCATCGATTCCAAGTTAAAATTAAAATTTTAATCACATATAATATGATTACGTACGTTTGTCAGATTGTTGACTCGTGTGTATGTAAAAAAGAATAAGAATGTTTGCTGCTGAGTGTGTTTCTCCATCCTTGGGGTTGTACAATTGAGCAGCCAGCCATTCAGCTAGTCAATCATCTTTGTCTGCTAAATATTTCTCTTCCCACATTTGTTGTTTTCGTCTTTTATTTTTTGCATTATTCTTTATAACCGGTTTATTGTGGTGTTATTTTGAGTTTTTAAATATTTTGTTTTAAAATTTCATTCAATTTATTTTATTTTTACCCCTTTTTGTTCTTCCCCCCCTCAGTCTTATTATCATTATTTTATCATGATAATTAGAATTTTTTGTCATTTTCTTTTTGATTTTCTTATTTACCGGTGCTTTGTTTCTTTAGCTTGTTGTTGTTGTTTCTTGTATTATTTTCATTAGTGATTCATACATTTTTTTTTGGTATTTTCTTGGGTGTTTTATTTGTTGTCTTTCTCAAATTTCAAAATTTGGCAACTCTAGTTGTAGTTGTCATTCATAAAATAGTTGTTGTTGCTCTTTTGCTTTGCTGCTTCTTTTTAGTATTCTATGTATTTGCGTACGTTTTTTCATTTTTGCTAGTTATAAGTGTGATTTTTTTTTTAGTTTTTCTTTTGTGTATCGGGTCAAGTGCAGCTTAAATGGGGGTTCTATTTAGTTGTGTTTGCTTTTTAATGTTGAATGTTTTTGTGGTAATATTGTTATTATTGTTAGTGTTGTTTTTTCTTTTGTTAAGGGTATCATTTTCACAGTTTAGTGGTAATTTTTTGTTAAATGTCATAACGAATACGGAAAAAAGGGGGGAAATAAGTTGTTTGTTAATGAGGTGTAAAACAGAGAAATTAAAAAGGAATTTTTAATTTTTATTAAAATATTAATTACAAAAGATAAAAAGGGTATACAAGTAAAGCTAAAGAAAGAGTAAATAATTAAATTATGTAAATTTGAATGAAGTGTAAGTTGAATTTAGTGTGTAAATAGAATAAGCAGATAAGTCCATATTGACTGATTCTTCTGAATTTGATGTAATTTTTCTTCAAAAGTTATTAAAAATATACCTACTTATAATAACAAATTTCTTTATTTATAACTGATTTGTATTATTTGTGTTTGTATAGAAGCAATAATTTTATTAAAAATTCCCAGAGTTTTTTCATTAATGTGCCAAAAAGTCGAGTCTGGGAAATGTCTCAACTTGACAGATTTTAGCAGATTTTTTGGATAAAAAAGTCTGCAAATGTTTCAAAATCTAGTAAATAAAGCTAAGGAAAGAGTAAATATTATAATTATATAAATTATAATTAATTGGAATGATAAAATATCATTCCTAACTAAAAATTATTAAGAAAAATTATTTGAACAAGTTATTTTATTTATAAATGGATTAATATTACCAATTATTTGTATAATTTAATAATAATTTAAAATTTTTTTTTATTAATTTGCTAAAAATAAAAGATTTTAGCAAATTTCTCAGCCCAGCAGCAGACTAGTTTATAAAGGTCCTTTAAAATGTTTTTAACATAATCTAAAGCTGCAAAATTATTAACAATTTATTGAAATTTTGTTTTTAATGTATTTTAACATTTTTCTAACAGTTTGACTTTCTTATAATGTGGCCTTTATTGTCGAGAGGTTTTAAAATAAAAAATACAATCATCACATCTAAATATGGTGAAAACCACAATAATTGTAAAAATAAAACAGAAAAACACTGTACAAATAATAAAGCTATAATAAGTAGATGTTGGTTAATAAAAATATATGGCTGCAATAAGATTTTATGTGAAAAAAAAACTGAACAGTTTTTCATAAAAATCAGAATTTGCAATAAACTTGGAATGCAACAAAAACAAAACTATTAAAAATAAGAAACAAAAGTATTTAATACTTAAAATTTTCAAATTTGAAACATCTATTTTTAATTTGTTTAACAGCTATAAATAAAACTCGCCACCATTACAGATTTTCATGAGGTCCTTTTGCTAGAAAACAAAAAAACCTTAGATAAACTGGTATGTAAACGGGGGGAGTATTGGAAATCTGTAACACATCCATCAAACATGTTAAGTGTGACGATGACATATCTATAAGTATGTCGTAAATTTTGTAGGTGAAAATTATCAACCACTAACACTTTTCTTCAAATGCCAGGCCACATACAGCTAATATGGCTGGTTGTTTTGTAATAGGCGTAACAAAATATTACCTACCTCTGCTGTCACCACTCACACTGACAGCATATAATCGATATTTACCATATGAATATTAAAACCAGGAAAGAAAAACTGTAACAATACAAATACATACATACATATAGTAATAAATAGCAAAAGTATGAAATGAAAAAATTATTCATATCAACTGATAAACACAACAACATATTTAATAAATTGGTATTTTTTGCGTTATTTTATTATTGTGTCTTTAAATCGTTGATAAGCGCCACGGCCTCTAAAGTAATTATTTTTTTGGTTTGTTAAAGAAAAGTATAAAAAACAATAATTAAGAATAAAAGAAATTTGAAAATTAAAATAATTTTTAATTATAGAGACAGTTTTCAATTTTAAGGAGCTGAAAAATAAGCTATGAAATTGGTAGTCTTGTCTATAATCTAGTTTATAAGCTAGTGTATAATATAGTCTATAGTCCCGTCTATAGTTTTATCTACATATACATAGTATTTTCTTTAGTCCTGTCTTTAGTCTTGTCTGTAGTTTTGTCTTGTCTTTAGTTTAGTCTTCAGTTTAGTCTTTAGTCTTGTCTTTAGTTTAGTCTTTAGTCTTGTCTTTAGTCTTGTCTTTAGTCTTGTCTTTAGTCTTGTCTTTAGTCCTGTCTTTAGTTTAGTCTTTAGTCATGTCTTTGGCATTGTCTTTAGTCTGGCCTGAAATTTTCTTCCGAAATTTAATATTTAATTTCTTTTTCTTCTTTTTCAGGCTATTATTTTTCTTCGCCACCAAAATTTACTTTAAACTATTTGGTCTTCAATAAATCTATAAAAATAAAACATGTCTGCCGATGCTGTAGCTGCAAAAAATGAGGTTGAGCATCACGAAGAAGATGTACATGATGCCAACTATCAGCCACCACCAGAAAAAACTATTGAAGAAATAATGGCAGCCGATCAAGAAGATGAAAGTTTAAGACGTTACAAGGAAACCCTTTTGGGTGAAGCGCAAGCAGAGAAAATCATTGTTGGTAAGGAAAAACGAAATTAGTTTTTTTCCTAGAAATATTATAAAATAAAACTTATTTCCATTTAATTAGAACCCAATGATCCACGTAAAGTGATTGTTAAGAAATTAGCTTTGGTTGTGGAAGGACGTACTGATATGGAATTAGATTTAACCGGTGATCTAAGTCAGCTTAAAAAGCAAGTAAGTATTATTTATTTTTAGATGGTCTTTTGTTATTAAACAATTTATTTTATATTCATTTTCAGGTTTTTGTTATTAAAGAAGGCGTACAGTATAAAGTACGCATTGATTTTATTGTTCAAAGAGAAATAGTGCACGGCCTTAAATACGTACAAAAGACTTATCGTTTAGGTGTCCCTGGTAAGTACTTAAATAATTTTGTTTTACTTTTCTATACGTACTTTTTCGTTTTTATACCATTTTATGCTTAATATAACAACACCCTAACATTTGCTAAATGTATGTACATATATGTATGTAAATTTTACCAACAATTACTTTTATGTTTTCTTTAGTTTATAAGAATTTCTTACTGCTCAAGGGGGTTTTATTTATAAACATTATTTAATTTGAATTTTATTCAGTTTGTTACCACAAGTCTTAGAGCTTACTACTTGTTTAATATTTAGTTGCATTTTATATTATCTGTTATTCAACATGTTCACCGAATCAACTATTTCGAATATATTTTGTGGCATGTTTGGTGTTACTTATGTTTTATTAATCACCTTAGTTATTACTGTCTTAATATTGTGTTGATTTAATGCAATGATAATAATGTACAAAATTAATACATTTACCATTCTTTTTATTTGTGTTTTTGTTTATTATTATGTTTCTAATCACTGATATTTTGTTTGACAACTAATTTACTACTATTTTTTTAACTCAATGTTTGTGTATGTGTCTAAATAAATGTGTGTCTAAAAAATCTATTAACAAAAAAAAAAAAACTACTACTAACAACTTAAAGAAATACCTGGTAAGATATTTCAAAAATTATTAATTAAACTTAACAGTAATTATAATAAGGAGAAGGGTAATGCAAATTAGCTAAAAAAATAAATAAAATATAAACAATTGGCAACTATTTTTAAGTCTTTAAGAAGTAAAAACGGAATACATCAGAGACAACCAAGACAAGACTAAAAACAAGACTAAAGACAAGACTGAAAACAAGACTACAGACAAGACTTTGGACAAGAATTTAAACAAGCCTACAGGCAAGACTATAAACAAGACTTTGGATATAAATTTAGACAAGACTTTAGACAAGAATTTAAACATGACTATAAACAAGACTACATACAAGACTTTGGACAATAATAATCTATGGATAAGAATTTAGACAAAACTTTAGACAAGACTATAAACAAGAGTTTGGACAATAAATTAGACAAGACTACAAGCTAGACTTTGGACAAGACTTTACACAAGATTATACACAGAAATACATACAAGACCATAGTTTGTTCCCAGATAAAATTTCACAAATAACTTTAATATAGAAAAACTTTAAATTTGTGAAATTTATTCTAAATTAAATTTAACTCTTGAAGAGTTAAACTTTTTTCAAAAGCAATGATTTACGAGTAACTCTTTGTTCCTAAACAGAAAAATTTTACTCTTGAGGAATAAAAAAATTTACTCTTGAAGAGTTACAATTTTATTCATTAAATAACAATTAGAATAAGAATATTTTTTTTTAAATTCTTCAAGAGTTAAAAATGTTGTAGATATCATTTTCTTCTCAAAAAAAGTTAAACAAACTTCGCTTTTAAAAGAAGTTAAAATTTTTCTAGCGAAAATTTCCCTCTCAAAGAGTTAAAAAATTGTTTGAGAAAATTTCGATCTCAAAAACAGCTAAGAAATTTCTAGAGAAAGTACGAGAGAAAATTTTACTCTCAGAAAGAGGTAAAAAAACATTGCTAGAGAAAACTCTTTTTGAGAGAGAAAATTTCCTTCTCAAAAAGATTTAAAAAATTTGTATGGAAATTTTCGCTATCAAAAACAATTAAAGAAATTTTTGGAAAAAATTCCATCGGAAAAACAGTTAACAATGTTCTAGCGAAAATTTCACTCTCAAAAAGAGTTGAAACACCAGTGGAAATAGTTTCTTTAAAAAAATTTCACTCCTGACGAGATGATAATTTTTCTTTAAACAAAATTTACCTCTCAAAAAGAGTTTAAAAATTTTGTAGAGAAATTTTCGATCTTAAAAACAATTAAGAAATTTTTAGAGACGACTTCCATCCGAAAAACAGTTAACAATGATCTAGAGAAAATTGCACTCCCAAAAAGAGTTAAAGAATTTCTAAAGATAATTTCCCTCTTAGAAAGAGTTGAAACAGTTTCTTTAGAAACAATTTCACTCCTAAAGAGTTGAAAATGTTTCTTTAGACATGTTTCTTTTCTAGAGAAAATTTCACTCCTGGAGAGTTAATTTTTTTTTAGAAAAAATTTCACTGCAAAAGAGTTAAAAACTATAATATTGAAAGTTTCATTACCATCTCCTTATTTAGTTTACCATAATTTGTGTATTTTTTTTTAAATTTATATAATTTTTCATGTTATTTGTGTTTCCCCCTTTCATAGTTGATAAAATGACACATATGGTGGGCTCTTATCCACCCAAAAAGGAAATCCAGTGCTATATTACACCCAATGAGGAGGCACCTTCTGGTCTAATGGCACGCGGTACTTATTCGGTTTCATCACTCTTCACCGATGACGATAAACACATTCATCTTAAGTGGGAGTGGACATTTGAAATAAAAAAGGATTGGGAGTAAGTCAGACAGCAATAGTAACAACAACAACAACAATAAACCACCAACACTAAAAAATGCAACAATCACATTAACAAATAATTAACATAAAATTTCAAAATTCAAAGATAAAAAAATTAAAACAACATTCAAATAAAGAAACAAAATCAAATTTGCAAAATTTATTAAACAAAAACAAAAAAAAATTGATTAACCTTTAAGTCTTTAAAATACCAAAACAAAATTCTAAATTTGATTTTTGAAAAATCCCTTTAACCCTTAAAACTGAACAAAAAGTGCTGAAATTTATTTGATAAAAAAAAATATTTAAATATTGCTGAAACTAAAGCAATAGTTAAGATTAAAATAATTAGTTTTTCAAACAAGTATTTCATACAAAAAAACTCTAAAAAAATATGTATTAAATTTTGTATTAAAATGAAACATTTAAATTTAAAAACTTTTCTAATTTCTAAAATTTTGAGTTTGCCAAAAAACAAGTGCTATATATTTATATATTTAAAACAAGATTTCCATTTAATGTTTCTTAACTACTATTTTTGTATTATTATTAGTTTTCTTTCTTTACAAATTCCCATAACACTTTCCTTAATAATTGTGTTGTGTACATTTTTGTTTTGTGCCTTTTTTGTTTTCCTTTTTTTAAGTACATATGTATTTCTGTTACCACTTGTATTTGTTTTACTACTTCTTTAAAAGTAAGTTTTTCATTATTAAAACCAATTCTGCGTAAATTAAAAATTACTTTAATAAAGCCAGTTTATATTGTAATTTTCTTCCAAAAGTAATCATTATAATAAAAAAAAAACAAAACAAATATTTTTGATAAAAAACATTTATTTTATTTTATTTCTTTTCTTACAAAAGATCGACTAACATTGCCTTTAACAAACAAACAAAAATAAAAACAATTGTGAACAAAATAATATGTATTATTGTAAGAAAATGTGTTTCATAAAATAATTGAGTGTGTCATAAATAAAATCTCAAAAAAAAACTACAAACAAAAAACGCATTAATATTCATTAAATAACTACTAGAAATTAAAAATAATTTTTTTTTAATTCTTCACGAGTTTAAAATATTCAAAAGTAAATTTCACTCCTAAAGAGTTTTTAAATTACTAAAGAATTAAATTTCTCTCTCAAAAAGGGTTAAACATTTTATAGAGAAAATTTAATTTTAAAAAGAGTGAAACAATTTCTAGAAAAATTTCCCTCTCAATATAGAGTTAAAATTTTTTTACCGAAAATTTCCCTCTAAAAACAGTTAACAGTTAAAGATTTCCTATTGAAAATTTCCTTTTAAAAAGAGTTAAGAATTTTGTAGAAAAAATTTCACTCCCAAAAAGAGTTAAATAGTTTTTAAAGAAAATTCGCTCTCAAAAAGAGTTAAATATATTCTATAGAAAATTTCTTTCCCAAAAAGAATTAAAAATTGTATAGAGAATATTTTCCTCCTAAAAAGAGTTAAAAATTTACTGGAGAAAATTTGAGAGAGTTATATAATTTTTGCAGAAAATTTCCCTCTCAAAAAGAGTTTCTCAAGAGTTTTGATGTTCTAAAACAAAGCTTTAAACTCTTCAAAAATTAAAAACTGTTTAACACTTCAGGTAACAGGAAACTCTAGGGAAATTATCCCTCAAGAATTTTATTTTGCTAAAGCAAAGTTTTAAACTCTTCAAGTTTTATATTTTTCAAAAACATTTTTGAATTTTTCTCTTGACATTTGTTTAACTCTTCAAGGGTAAAACTTTTCTTAAGACAAAATTTTAACTCTTCAAGAGTTGAATTCAGGAACTAAATTTTTCTTAAGGAAACTCTTCCAGAGTTTAATTTTTCTTTAAGAAATTTTCTCTTCAAGAGTTAGTTTTTTAAGAAAATTTGATGAACTCTTTAATATTTTTTTTAATTTTTCAAAGGTTTAATTAAGGACATTTTTTTTATTCTTCAAGAGTTGGATTTTTCTCTAAGAAATTTTTTAGCTCTTCAAGAGCTAAATGTTTTTTTACAGAAAATTTTTTAACTTTCAAGAGTTACATTTTTCTTAAAGAAAAATTTTTAACTCTTTTAGAGCTAATTTTTTTAATTATTCAAGAATGAGAATATTTTCACCATCATCATATACCCTCTTCATTTATCTAACTCACTTTCTTACATTTATTTGTGTAAATTTATTTCTGATAAACCCATTTATTGGCTTTATAATTCCTTTCAGCACCTCCCCAGTCTAAATATGTTTAACTCTTCAAAAGTTAAATTTTTTACTTCTTCAGATTAAAATTTTTCTTAAGGAAATTTATTTTTAAATCTTCAAAATTGAAAACGTAAGAGTTTTAGAAGTCAATATTTCTGTATTGAAAAACTTTTATCACATAAAATATAAAGATATTGGGCTACTAAAGAGAATCTTAAAACAATAATTTTAAAAATTAGACTATAAATGCATTAAAATGTATTTCCAAAACTGATTCGTTTTCGATTTCAATTTCCATCACATGCCTGTATGTAAGTGCTTTTACCAATATTCTTTGTATAAATCATAAAAATGGTTTTCTTACATATTAAACACATTTTAAGTACATTTGGTTTCTTTTTAAACATTTCCTTGAAAAAGGCTCAATTTTACATTTAATTTCACAGCAACTATTACCATATTTTCAATGTGTGTAATACAGAAAACAGAAATAAACTACAAAACAATTAATTATTCTCTAAATATAAAAAATAAAAAAACAGAAAAAAAATATATGTATAACGTTTATAAGAAGAAAAGCAATTTAAAAGAAAGCAAACAAATAAAAAACAACATAAAGAGACAAATAAAGCATAAAATGATTTAAAGAAAAAATAAAATAAATAATATTTTTTTTCAAACTTGAAACAAAGCCACAGGAAACGGTTATAAAAATCCCGGCAAATTTGAAAAGTCCACGCTCTTTGTATTAAAAATTACAAATGACGGTTAAAATGTATGTATTTGTTTATAAAATCACAGAGAAAGAGCTTAAAAAGCTGTTTCGTAGGTATATATACAGCGATGCCAACTTAGCCCTTTTCGGGCTAGATTTGAGACTCAAAAGTTGGCATCACTGCATATATACATTCTACGTGTTGCTAAACATATTGCTAGAGTCATGCTGGCAACAAAGAGCTAATGAGGGCAGTGATGCCAACTTAGCCGTTTTCGGGTTAGATTAAAATAAAAAACGCGTAAATCTAGCACGTTTTACAATTATCTTTTAGCATTTTTAGCCCGTTACTACTTTTTCTCGATATGGCTACATTTTAGTTTTTTCGTACTCTTTCTACCTTTAATCTAATTATATAGAAATAATGTTATTGGTTATAACCCATTCCTTAAACCATAGATTATATCTGCTATATCTGTGCCTTAAACTGTCCAGTTTTTGCCATACACATATTGACATATCCGTACTCAAATGCAGAAGTTGAGAGGAGTTTTAGTGTCATGAATTTGGTCAAAAATAAAATTAGAAACAAAATGTCAATAAATACGTGTAACAGTTTAATACACATTAAATGTAGCCTAAACAGATATAATGTATGTTATTCAAACTACAAAATACCTGACGAAGTGTGCTCAAAAATTAATTCGAATGAAACATATAAAAAATCTAAATATTTTATTGATAGTCTCTAATGGACTGAAAATGATGATGAACAATAAATCGAAATTTTGTTCAGTAACGACCAATTTTAAATGTATACTATTTAATACTATGTATTGAATCTACGTATGTACATTATTTATTAAAATGTAATATGAATTATAATTGAAATATGTATCTCTTGGTAGTAATTTTTTTCTAATAAAATATTTTATAAAAATGTGTTTGTTGTTTGATTTTTAAAAGAAACATTTTATAATTTAGCCCCTTTTCGCACTTTATCGAAATTTTTGACAGGATGTGGCCTTAAACGGATTTTTTTCTGCAATTTAGCCCTTTTTACCCCTTTTTTCAAAAATGTTTACGTTTTGAGTCTCAAAAGTTGGCATCACTGGATACAGTTGTATTAGTAGCTAAACACGTGTTGCTTGAATGTAAAAAATAGTTAACAACAATTAAATTCTCGTATGTCTAGTGAATGTAACGTTATTTTGTTTGAAAAAAAAACAGGGGGTTACTCTGTATTGCGATGCGAAAGCAAATTCGATGCGATAAGCGTACAAATTGATACTCTTACGTATCGAATTTGCTTTCGCATCGCAATAGAGTGTAACCCCCCAGGGCGCTTGATGAAAACAAAGCAGGGAGTGTTATATTAAGTTGCTGATTTTAATTATTGAAAATAATTCAATAATTTCAATGAAAATAATGCAATATTAAAGACAATTTTAATAGAAGAGTGTTTAATTAAGGTATTAATGGAATTGCTGAAAGTTTTAAATTTAAATAAAATGAAAATAAAATAAAAAAATGAACTTTAAAAAACTAAACTTTAGCTGCTTTTATTTCAAACCTTGTTTTTGTTTTAAAACTAAAAAAAATTTTAATTGCTTTTAAGATTGATTAAAAAAACTTGAAAATTTTAGAATATATTTGCATTTTTGATTAATTATATTTGTTTAATTAATACTTTTGTTAATAATAACATTATTTTGACGATTTTGTTGCTATTTTAAATTCTTTTTAGTTACAGTCTTAATAATTCTATAGTTTTTACTTTTAACTTAACGAAACTTAATTTTCTTTACTAAAAATAATTAAATGAACAATGTTTCATATTCGTTTATAATATGTACAAAAATTTTTAATGAAATCTAATAAAATTTTTTTATTTTTGTAAATTTTTGAAACTTAACGAAACTTTATTTTCTAAACTGAAAACATTTGAATAGAACAATATTTGTCTTCATTTACTAGATAGTAAATTTTATCTATCTCAGAAAAAAAATTCTTATATTGTCTAATTTTACGAACTTAACGAAGCTTTATTTTGTAAACTAAAAGCATTTGAAAACAACTTTATTCATATTTATTTATTTTGGAGAATAAACTGTTTAAATTAAAAAAACTTGAATTTTCAACAATTTAAAAAACTTAACGAAACTTTTTTTTAACGAAAGTTAAGAAACCTCAAATGTTTTCAAATTCGTTAAATTTGCTGAATAAACTATTTAAACCAAAAGAAAAAATTAATTTCCGGCAATTTAAAAACTTAACAAAACATATTTTTTAACGAAAATTACGAAAATAAATGTGTTTTCAAATTCGTTAAATTTGCTAAATAAACTATTAAAATCAATATAAAATTTTAATTTTTGACGATTTAAAAAACAACGAATTTTTTTAAACCTAGGTTTTTGGTTTAAAAATACAAATGTTTTGCAAATTCGTTCAATTTACTTAATAAGCCATTCAAATTAGCGGAAAAAATTTAATTTTTGGCGATTTAAAAAACTTAACGAAACTTCAGGTTTTGAACGCAAAGTTTTATTATTGAAACCAAAAACCTAAAAACAAAATGTTTGAAAATTCATTTAAGTACAAAGAAAAATTAATTTTTTTTTACATTTAAAAAATTTAACGAATCTTTAGTTTCTTAAACAAAAATATTTTAAAACACAATTTTTTTGTATCTATACGTCTAAACAGAACAAGTAAAATATATTACCTTAGGATTACGTAAGTTAAAGTTTTCTAAAGAATGAACAAAAATTTAATATTCTTTATTGGTTTTGATTAAATAAGTTAGTTTGTTTTATTATTTTCTTATTTATATGCGTTATTCTTGTAAAAATAACTTTTTTAGTATGAATTTGAGTTTTTAGTTTCGAAATTCTTGCTACTTTTTATTAACTACACTATGCGTATGTTTAATTTACATTTAATAATTTCACTATATTACTTATACGCTTTTTACCACAAATTATTGCTTGAATTAACTGAACGTATAAGTAATTTATCAAAACTAACAAGTTTTTATGGTTTACTGACAAAAACCGTTACATTCAATTAAATTAACTTGTTTTACAACAAAACACCGTTAAAATTTAAAAGAAAACATTCAAAAGCTCTCTCTTAGTACTTACAATAATATTCTACACTCTCTCTCTGTCTCACTCACATCTTTACTCTTTAGGTTTTTATAATTTAAACAAGAATTTCTTACGGTACCTTTGGCATGCTGTTTTTTGTTTTTATTGTTGTTGTGGTTGATGTCAACATATGGGTCACAAGCAACAGTGTGTTGTGTTGTTTTATTTCTTCTGTTTTGTCTCAGTTGTTGTTGCTGATACATTCCCTGCCAGCAATTGGAAGTTTCTTTCATCGTCCATCGTCAAAGGCGTTACGTCTTACTCACTTCCAGACGTTAATTGGAAGATAACAATAACAATTTACATTGCAGTCGTCTTTTAATCATCCAGACGACGTTTGGAAGATTGTTTGTTGTTTACAACACCAGCCGAAATTGACATGCCCCGTTATAAAAGAAATGAAAAGAATGTCAAAAAGAAGTTTTCGACATCATCGAAATTAGTTTTATTTTGTCATTTGCTGTGGTCGGTCAGTGGTAGAGTGTGGTTTCGATTTGTTATTGTTGTAGTTTTTACATATTTGTTATCCCATAGTCAATATGAGTGTATTATCTGTAAAGGCAAACAAAAATCAAAAGCAAAAGAGAGGCGAATAAAATAACTTCTGGAAGTTACGCTGAAGTGACTTCTTGAAGTTACGCTGAAGTGACTTCTGGAAGTTACTTCCGGGGGGTACAACTTCTCAATACGGAAGACGCTTCTACGATCAGAAAATGGTATCGCAGAAGATGAGTTTCAACTTCTTAGCGTCACTTCTGAGTCACTTCCGCAATAGAAAATGTTGGCAGGGTTTGTACGTATGTGTGTGTGTGTGTGTATGTTTGTCTGTACATTTCACATATTTACGAGTGTTGTTGACACACTCGTGTGAAAAAACGCCTGTTGGACGTGTGTATGATAAATTTGTTGTGTTTAGTTTGGACGGCGACGTCCTAACGAGTAGATCGTGGCGCTCGCTAACGGGAATTTCATTTTCATACAACGTACGTACGGTATGTGTTAATTTACACTAACAGAATAAATAAATAAAAAAAAGAAGAATTAATAAAATCGCTTTTTATTTTGTGTTTGCTTGTATGTATATAAGTAGATATGTGTTTAATATTATTTTAAATATTAAAGTGAATGAAAGAGTAAAAAAATGTGAAGAAAATAAATACAATAACAAAGCAGTAAAAATTAAATAATACCAAATGTAAATAACAAATAATGACCAAAAAATAAATAAATCAAAAGCGCGAATTAAGCACACAGAAAAATACATATGTATTTAATAATAATTATGAATGAAAAGGAAGAATTTTAGTTTTGCAAACGAAAAATTGATGAAACAATTGATGAAAATCAAAATCAAGATAAAGATTAAAGAAAGATATTTTCATAAATATAACCGTTATAAAATTAATTGAAATTTATGTGTTAAAGTTAAATTTAAACAACAGGTTGTAAGTTAAAATGCATTTATAATGTAAAGCAGCAAATTTATAAGCAAGCTAAAAATAACAAACTAAACTAAGGAAAGATATGTTAAATAATTTAAAAGAAAACAAGAAAGTTTATTAATAAACGAAAGAAATATGTATAAAACAAAATTTAAAAATTTAACTTAATGTAAAACGTCTTAAACAAATTTCATGTACATATTTCTATACATATTTATGTAGTTTAAGTTTGGAAAAATAACGTTTCTTTAAGTTTTTTATATGGATAAAAATAATTTTTTTAATTTAAATAGTTTATTAACAAATTTAAAAATTTTCGTTAAAAATTAAGTTTCGTTAAGTTTTTTAAAACTTCAAAAATTAAATTTTAACTTTGATTTTAATAGTTTATTAAGCATATTAAATGTATATAGAAAACATTTTATTTTCGAAATTTTCGTTAAGATAATAAAGTTTCGTTAAGTTTTTTTGTTTGGTTAAAAAATGAATTTTTGTTTTGATTTAAATAGTTAATTAATCAAGTTTAACGAATTTGAAAAACGTTTTTATTTTCGAAGTTTTTGTTAAAAAATAAAGTTTCGTTAAGTTTTTTAAAACGCCAAAAATTAAAATTTTCTTGTGATTTTAATAGTTTATTTAACAAATTAAATTAATTTGAAAACGTTTTTATTTTAAAATATTTTCGTTAAAAAAATAAAGTTTCGTAAAGTTTTTTAAAATGCCAAAAAATAAATTTTTCTAATGATTTAAATAGTTAATTCTCTCTAACAAACGAATTTAAATAAAGTTATGTGGAAATAACTTTAGTTTAGAAAATAAAGTTCCGTTAAGTTTTCCAAAATTCTAATTTTTTTTTGATTAACATAATATTTGCTTTCTAATAAGAGAATGTAAGGAAAGTTCTGTCCAAATGTCTTTAGTTTAGCTAATAATTCAAAAAATTTCGTGATTTAAATAGTTTATTCTCTGTAATAAACGGATACGAATAAAGTTTCATTTAAATGGCTTAAATTTAAAAAAAAAAGTTTCGTTAAGTTTCAAAAATTTCCTAAAATAAGAATTTTAACTAAGATTTTATAAAATATTCACTATTTTTATTTAAAAACTTTTAGTTTCGAAAATAGTGCTTGGTTAGGTTTTATTTTTTAAACAAAACAACAAAAATTTCTTTAGAATTAAAAAAGATTTTGTATAAAACTAAACAAATATTAAGAAAACCAAACATTTTAACTAAAAACAGCAACATTTGTTCGGTGTAATAAATCGTGAAAATAAAGTTATTATCAACAAAATAGTTTTAATAACACTTGAACCACAAATATTAAATATTTCAAATATTTATTAATTTCAAACCCATTTTCCAACCAAAAAAAAAAAAAACTTTGTTCTCAATATAAAACATAAAAATGTTGCTCATTATTTATAAAACATATAATAAAGTGTTAAAATTATAAATTCAATTTAAATATTTATTAAACTACGTAAACTTTTTTTTTTAGTTTGCAGTGTTTATATAAAAGAAAATTTTGAAAGAAAAAAATTCTTTAAAAGTCGTAATTTATGAATGAGTCTTTTTCTTATACAAACAAAATTTAATAAAGAAATAATCTTAATTTCATTTTCTATATTACGGTCAAGTTTGTAGCTGAACGAAAAAAAAAATAATAATAAATAAAATAAAAATACACAAAAAACTAAATTCACAAAAAGAACCAACAACAATTGTCAAACATCATAGAGAAGTTGTGTGTTTCTGAAATAACAGCGGCAGCAGCAGTTTGGCCTGTGTTTGTAAGTTTGTTTTATATATTTCTATTTTTTTTATTTTAATTCAATTTGCACTTAAAGTTCTGGCGATACTTTTTCACTGAATATATATCTGTCTATAAACACACATATGTATGTATAAATTTACACCATTTGCTAAAGGAATTAATAAATTCTAGAATGAATTTTGAGAAGAAAAAAAGGTAAACAGAAATTTTGATTATAAACAGTAATATTTAAAGATAAAACCAGCATTTTTTGAGAAAGTTTAAAATTACGTTTTATGTGTAAAAAGTAGTTTTTAGCGTAAAATCACGTTTTTATTGTAAAACTAGACTTTTAGTGTAAAACTTGGTTTTTAGTGTAATAAACTGCCAGATCACACTTTCAGTGCAAAATTACCTTTTCATTGTAAATTGACACTTTTATTATACTTTCAGTGTAAAATTACACTTTCAGTGTAAAATTACACTTTCAGTGTTAATTGACACTTTCAGTATAAAATTATACTCTCAGTGTAAAATTACACTTTTAGTGTAAAATTATACTTTCAGTGTAAAATTACATTTTCATTGTAAATTGTCACTTTTATTATACTTTCAGTGTTAATTGACACTTTCAGTATACAATAGTACTCTCAGTGTAAAATTACACTTTTAGTGTAAAAAGACACTTTCAGTGTATAATTACAGTTTCAATGTAAAAAGACATTTTCAGTGTAAAATTCTACTTTCAGTGTATAATTACATTTTCAGTGTAAAATTATACTCTCAGTATAAAATTACACTTTCAGTTTAATTGAAACTTTTATTATACTTTCAGTGTAACATTACACTTTTAGTGTAAAAAGACACTTTCATGGTAAAATTACACTTTTAGTGTAAAATTATACTTTCAGTGTAATATTACACATTCCGTATAAGAAGACACTTTCAGTGTAAAATTACCTTTCAGTTGAAAAATGCACTTTCAGTGTAAAATTACACTTTTATTAACTTTCAGTGTAAAATTACACTTTCAGTGTAAAAATACACTTTCAGTGTAAAATTACACTTTTATTAACTTTCAGTGTAAAATTACACTTTCAGTGTAAAAAGACATTTTCAGTGTAAACTTATACTCTCAGTGTAAAATTATACTCTCAGTATAAAATTACACTTTCAGGTGTTAATTTACACTTTTATTACACTTTCAGTGTAAAGTTACACTTTTAGTGTAAATAGATTGATTGAAGCTGTTCTAATGGGTGGCATTTTTATTTAAAGCAATTTACGACCTAAATGTCTAACCCCCTTATTCAAAAACGATTATTAAATTTAACAAACGTTTATTATGACAGATTTGCATATAAAAATTTGCTTAATAAACGTTTGTTAAATTTAATAATCGTAATAAAGAGGTAATACCTACTTTAAGGAATTGCAAATAAAAAAAACATCTGATTAAATGATTCCATTAAATGTTCATGAAATTTAATTCAGTATAAAACTACGGTTTAAAATCGCGATTTTCAGTTTTTAATGTAAAATTATGTTTTTACTGTAATGTTACAATTTCAGTGTAAAAATACGTTTCTATGTAAAGTTACGCTTTTAGTGTAAAACTGCGTTAAAAGAAATTTTCGGGTAAAATAACGTTTTTTGTGTAAAATTTAGTGTTTTGTGTACATATTACGCAGTGTAAATTTCCAATTTCAATGTAAAAATACGTTCTTATGTAAAATTTCGTTTTTAGTGTAAAATTACGTGTTTATACCCACCACCAAAAAGATGGGGGGTATATTATGTTTGTTATTCCGTTTATAACACATCAAATTAATGGTCGTAGAGCCATCTAGTCATGTCCATGTCCGTCTGTCTGTCAGTCTGTTGAAATCAAGGTAGAGCTTCGAAAAAAAGACATAGGACAATCAAATTTTTACCAAACATTCTCTGTTCCACCGAAATGTTTTGTATTGCAAATGGTCAAAATCGATACAGTAGGATCTGAGTTATAGATTAAAGTTTCAGACTACCTCGATATTTTTCAGATATTTTTTCCTGTTTTGTTCATGGAATTTTGCACACTTTAGTTTCAATATAAAAGGAAAAGTCGTATTGAAAATGGTAGCAATCGGTCAACGATTTCTTATAGCCCCCAGACAAATGTCTTCCCGGAAAATGGTTTTATAGTACATTAACGTCTATAAAAAAGCCGTATCTAAACAAAATTCTGCAATAGTAAGTTTCATGCAAAGTGAAATCTTAAAACAATACTTTGTTTGCATCAATCCATAATTTTGACATAACCCCATACAAAGACCACTTTCGAAAATCACTTAAATGAACATAAATCTTTTGTAAAAATGACTATCAAGTTGAAATAATCAAAAATATTCAGTTAAATCGTCTTATTAAATTTCATGATGACCGTAGCCCCTATATAAAATCCAGTTTCGCAAATCACTTGTTAATATAAAAAATAATTATTTTTTATTTTTTAATTATAATTAATATAATTGTTAGTGCAATTTTGCTAAACATTTTTAATTTTTGCTATAAAATTGCATGTCTACATGAGATTTTTAGAGCATTTTTATACCCTACACCACCATAGTTGGGGGGGGGGGGGGGGGGTATATTGGATTTGTGCTGATGTTTGTAACGCCCAGAAATATTGGTCCAACTGTCACCTTAAAGTATACTGATCGACTCAGTATCATCGTTCTAAATCGATTTAACGATGTCCGTCCGTCCGTTTGGCTGGCGGGCTGTCCATGTAAAGCTTGTACGCAGAGTACAGGTCGTAATTTGAAGATATTTCGATAAAATTTGGTACGTGATATTTTTTCGGCCCAAGAATGGATGAGATTGAAGTGGTGTAAATCGGTCCATTATTTCACCTGGCTCCCATACAAATGTCCTCCCGAAATTGTGGTTTACCGATCATAAATCTTTTAATTATGCAGGTATCCAAACAAATTTCATCACAAATGATTAGTAAATGAAGTTAAATAACTTCTACAAATTTTGTGCAGATCGGTACATAATTACTCGTAGCTCCTATATAAGACCCACTTCTGAAAACAACTTTAAAGAGCATAATTCTCTCAAAAATGTTGGTATCCAAATAATATTTAACGAAAATATATTTCATATGTATAAAAATAATACGGTACAATTTTATTACAATCGGCCCATAATTAGTCGTAGCTCCCATATAAGACCCTCACCGTAATTCAATTTAAAGTTTAAAAGTATTTATATCGAGATAAAGCTTAACACATATAATACTTATATTCACAGACATCATGACACTAAATTTTTGGATGATCGGTCCACAATAGGTTAAATCTCTCCTATAATGCCCATTTTTGAAAAATTGTTTTATACATATACTGGGTGTAGGGTATTATATGGTCGGGCTTGACCGACTGTACTTTTTTACTTGTTTAGTTTATATGTATTTAAATTCTTTAGCTTAATATTGCTTTTCTGTTTGGAACAATTAATTATTAGATTCTGTTTTGTTTTGCTCATTATTTTACCAAATATTTATTTGTTTTAAATATTTGCACAAAATCTCTTTAACTTTTAAATATTAACTACTCAGGCAAATGGTGTGTCATCTCAAAAAATATTTACAATTTATTAAGAACATTTTGAAATATACAGACACACATTTTTTTGTGCGTGTTTAGTATTAATAACAATACATACAACAACATAATTTTATTTAACAAAAAAAATGCTTTTTGTATTTGGTCTAATAATAAAAGACAAACATGAATAATATTAAACAGATATATCTAGTTTTTTGTTTCTATAGTATTAAAATATCTTTGACTTTGATATAAATGTATTTTAACATTGAAATCTATAGGCTAAGGTGTTTGTTTCAAAAGAAAATATATACAAATTTTCTATTTTAAACATGTGTGTAGAAATGTCTTACACAATATGATTGATAAATAGGTTTTTAAAGCAATTAAAACTCCCCTAAAAAAATTTTAGACGTGTACAATTCTGCTGAAATTTCCAAACACACCAATCCATTTAAATAAATAAATTTGATAAATTCTATAAAATTTTTGTTGTTTTTTAACTAACACTGCAATCCTATGACGGATTGATGGAAAATATACGATAAAATTTAGGTTAAAAACTAATCAATTTCCCTTGAAGTTAAAGATAAACAATAAAATACACTGTGTAAAAAACGTTTAAAGCCACCATTTTTCATTAAACAAACTTTGAATATTTTATTGGAAAAAATTCTCTAGCTACTTAAAGAACTTAGTTCCTGACTGATTTTTGAGCATTTTTAAAGCAATTTAAACTCTGTCAAGTTTCATGTGACATTTTGACACACTTCACTTGTTGTAAAATACAAAAAATCACTGTTTGTCTCTTTAATTGTCAACTAAATTGTTTATACAATTTATAACTAGCAGACAGTTTTACAAACTAAATGCCTGCCACAAATCAATAAGAAACTAAACAAAATCACACACTTAAAGATTTATTATTTTAAATAAATAAAAAGCTCTATGGTCCATTTACTACTAACAAAATCTTTTTAGTGTTAATTGCATCAAAACTAAACTTGTATAAATGTGTGAAATTTCACTACATTTTTATATATCCAGCTGTTTTTCTTCAAATTATTTGGAATCCCTTTATGCCAAGTTTTAGACATTTAGACGGTAAATTGTTTTAAATAAAAATTCCAACCATTAGATCAGCTTCAATCAATCTATCAATCAAACGTTTAGCAAGTAAACAAAAATTGTACTTATTTTAGACATTAAAATTTGTATTTTAAATAATTTATTTGCTTTCTTGCCATAATAGCAGGCAACTTTTTTTTGTTTAACTGATAAGAAATTACGTAAAATAATTAAATAAATAAAAAACTAAACTTTCAAGTTTACAAAAGAAGATTTTTAGGAATAAAAGAATAGAAAAAGTAAAAGAAATGTAAATAAAACGACGATTTTCAGTGTAAAATTACGTTTTTAGTGTAAAATTAAGTATTTAGTGTAAAACTACATTTTTAGTGTAAAATTAAGTATTTAGTGTAAAAGATTTTAGTGTAAAACTAAGATTTTAGTGTAAAACTACATTTTTAGTGTAAAATTAAGTATTTAGTGTAAAACTACGTTTTTAGTGTAAAATTAAGTATTTAGTGTAAAACTAAGATTTTAGTGTAAAACCACGTTTTTAGTGTAAAACTAAGATTTTAGTGTAAAACTACATTTTTAGTGTAAAACTAAGATTTTAGTGTAAAACTACATTTTTAGTGTAAAATTAAGTATTTAGTGTAAAAGTAAGATTTTAGTGTAAAACTACATTTTAGTGTAAAACTACGTTTTTAGTATAAAACCTCTTTTGGTTTTAGTATAAAAACAATTTTTTTTTTATTTTATTAGAAAACTACGTTTGGTTTCAGTATAAAACCACGTTTTTTTTGGTTTTAGTATAAAACCATTGGTTTGAATATAAAACCACGGTTTGATTTTAGTATAAAACCACGTTAGGTTATAATATATAACCACGGTTTAAAGTATAAAACCAAGTTTTGCCTTTAAATGAAGCTTGTTTGATTGAATTCACTTCAATTAAAGTGCTTTTGCTTATTTCCTTTTTTTACCACAAGTTTTAAAGTGGTGAATACGTGCAACCACAAATGTTTCCTTTCCCCATAATTACCTTCAATTATAGTAATTCCTTTTCATCGAGAATACACTTATAAAACACACGTCAGAATGCCAGCATAAGTTAGCAGAACTTTAATTTATAACAAACAACACGGGGGAGACTATCGTATTGCCAAGGGATTTTAGGAAATAATTACAAATAAAAGAAGTCCATAAACATTTTACTTAATTCTGAGTATTCCTGCGAAACTTCTTACACTTTACAAATTCTTACATTTGCTGCGTTGTATTAATTTGTAATTTTCTGGAGACTGAAACTGCTGTTTTAACAAAATGTTAATGTTTGTTATTTGCTTACCTAAGCTATTAAGGTAAATCTTAAATAATTTTGTTTGAATTTTTTTTTCTTTCACTCCTGACTAATGTTTCCTAATATGTTATAAGACATAATGTGGGCTAACAAAAGAAAGCTGCAGATTTTTAAACATTTGATAAGTCCTTAAGGTATGAAAACGTATTTCATTTCATTAACTTACCACAATTGCTGCTTTTCATGTCTTGTATTTTGGGGTTTTTTTCAGCACCATCAGCATAAATAAATGAATTTCTTTGAAATAGAATTTAGTATAGCTGCAATGCTAAGTATTATTTTTTATTTCTACTTGTTAAGATGCCCTTTTATTTCTAATTATTTTGGGATTTATAAAATTTTTTCCCCTTTTCTTTTGCATTTGTTGCTTTTTTATGGCATTAAACATAAATAAATATAGATAAAGTAAATAAAACACTTGAGATTTTCATTTGTAATTATTTGTCTTTTGCTTTGTTTGTCAATTATGCACTCACTTGTATATTAATTTAGAATTAGCTTTAAGGTATATTTTTTGCGTTCGTTACATTGTGTTCATGTTGCATGAAAATTAAAGCCGTGGGCTGAGTTGTCTCATGATTATTGTAGTATTTAATTCAATATAAATGTAATTATTTTGATATTACAAGTTTGTTTGCTGAAAAATTTGATTTAACAACAAATTAATTGTCAGCAATTAATGTGCACTGGAAGAAAACTTAAACGTAAAACTGAAATCCGTGTTTTATACTAAAACAAACCGTGGATTTATATCCAACCAAAGCGTAGTTTTATACTAAAAACGTTCTATTATACTAAAAATATGCTCCTTATTATTGTTTATTTGACCTTTTTTTTATTAAGATTTTGGTAATTATTAAATCTTTAGGTCTTTTTTTTATAAAATATTTAAATTATTATTTCAATATTTCGCTACTCTGTGAGTAGCTTCTTCAGGATAAAAAATTTTATAATTTTATAAAATAGTAGCGAAATATTGAAATAAAAATTTTAATATTTTCTAAAAAAGACCTAAAATTTTAATAATTACCAAAATCTTAATAAAAATATTCTCCTATACTAAAATGTTTTATAATAAAAACTTTGTTTTATACTAAAGACGTTGTTTTATACTAAAAACCTTGATTTATACTAAAAACGTTGTTTTATACTAAAAACGTTGTTTAATACTAAAAGCGTTATTTTATGCAAAAATTTTTATTTTATACTAAAACACTTGTTTTATACTAAAAACGTTGTGTTGTACTAAAAACGTTGTATTATAATAAAAGCCTTGTTTTGTACTAAAAACGTTATAACCGATGTAATTCTCAAAGTTCTTTTCTTTTAATTTAATTATTATTTTAAACCCTAATCATTTAACTACAGATTCATTAATTTCTACCTGTGTGTTTCTTTTACTATATTGTTTTGCCAATTTTCATTTAGTTTATTTGGATCTTCAATCAGCAATCAATTGATTAAAGCTATTGATGCGTCGTTAGTCATTGTTTTATGTTGATTCCAAACTGCTTTTTTTTTTGCCCAAAATGTCTAATTCCTTATCAATTTGGGGGGATCCCCCATGGACTTAATTGCTGATACAATTGTAAACTTTTTTGTTTAGAAATATAAGCTAATTAGTTTTCGTTTAACTACTGTTTGAGACAGAGGATTTTTTTCTCTCTGCAAGTGATAAACATAAATGTCAAACATATCGATGGTCTCATGTAGAAAGGCCCTAACTCGCATATTAGAAACTTTACAGGAGAAGGAAAAAACATAATAGAAACTGTAATATTCAACATGTAACTTTTTTTGTACAACTGCTTATAAAAGCGTTATTTTTTACACTATTGCAATAAATTTTTGTGAGGAGGTGTATTTGCGTTAAATGCATTGGAATCGCAAAAAAACTAATTTTGAAAAAATAGCGAGTTAGGGCCTTTCTACATGAGACCAACGATATGTATTTACTTTGAAATTTGACAGCTGTTTTGTAGCAAAAGTTGAAACCCTATAACATATGAAATTTTCATTACTTGTTTGTAAATTTGCATAAATCGTAATGATTTATGAATAGTTTTACGATCAATACATGTTTTTTGTTAATATTTTATAAGCAGTTTCTAACTAAAAAAAAAACAAAATTAAACTAAAATATTGAACTGAAATACAGACACACATTGTAACCCTGAAGAAAAGTATATAAATTTTAACAAACAAAAACCAAAAAAATCATAAATACTGATATATATCACATATCTACAATCTATATAAATCCCCACAAAATTATTTAAAAAATCAAGAGCAACAAATACTAATATACACACACACAAACAAAATCAAAATAAATAAATTGTGAATATATTGCCAACGACCGGCCCAGCCCGTACCGGCACATATTGCATGTGTAACAACAACCAACAACAATTTAAACTAAAGCAAAGAAACAAACAAACAAAAACTTTTTTATTATTCTAACTATTTTGAATACATTTTCTTAATTCAAATTCAAATATGAATACATTACAAAAAATTTGTTTAAATTACTTCCACTTTAAGATTTACAGTCATGTGCCATTGCGGCTGTCAGTCTGACACTACAACGCTCGTTCTCTCTCTCTGTTTTACAGCTCTGTCTAGTATCGCTTTCAAAATTTTGTATAAACAACTTTTATTTGTTTTTGTTTATTTTAGACGATTTTACATTTAGAACTTGTTAATTTTAATTTTAGACGGTCGTTGGAACGGTCGGTCTAGCTTTTTTTTTTTGCGCAAATTTTCCTATAATTATGAAAATTATTTAATATTGCTAAAATGCATTTGTTGTTATTATAGAATTGTAAATTTTTTAATTGTTTTATATAGTAGAATATGTCAATTACTATTTTTTAAACTAAATAAAACGCAGAGATTTGTGTGATAAATGTAAACAAAGTAACCGTAAACAAATGGCGTCACTAAATTAATCCTTAGATTTGTCACAAAGTGGTCAAACGAGGTTTTATTTTAAAACAATATTTTTAGTATAAAACGAAGTTTTTAGTATAAAAGAAGGGTTTTAAGTATAAAAGAAGGGTTTTTAGTATAAAAGAAGGGTTTTTAGTATAAAACAACGTTTTTAATATAAAACAACGTTTTTAGTATAAAACAACGTTTTTAGTATAAAACAACGTTTTTAGTATAAAAACACGTTTATAGTGTAAAACAATGTTTTTAATACGTTAGGTTAGGTTAGGTTAGGTTGCATGGGCAGCCATTCTTAGAAAACAGCTCACTTGGCTCCATCATGTTCCAGATTCCTTTGCGAAAGTGTAGATGTATTTTGGATTCATCCCTGATAGCTTCCCCAAGCATGATAGGTAAAGTGCCCCAAATATACGCTCCCTGGGTGATTATTTCTTCTTCCTCCTCGTTATGACGTTTTTAGTATAAAAATACGTTTTTAATATAAAAGCACGTATTTAATATAAATTAATATTTTTTTTAGTAGTTTTTAGTATAAAACAACGTTTTTAGTATAAAACAACATTTTTAGTATAAAACACAGTTTTTAGTATAAAACAACGTTTTTAGTATAAAACAACGTTTTTAGTATAAAACAACGTTTTTAGTATAAAACACAGTTTTTAGTATAAAACAAAGGTTTTCAGTATAAAATAACGTTCTTAGTATAAAACAAAGTTTTTAGTATAAAACAACGTTTTTGTATTTAACAACGTTTTTAGTATTTAACAACGTTTTTTTTATATAAAACAAAGATTGTTGCATTTAGTTTATGTTTATAAATTAAGCCTGTAGGATTAGTTGTCTCATGATTATTGTAGTATTAAATTCAATATAAATGTAATTATTTTGATGTTACAAGTTTGTTTGCTGAAAGATTTGATTTGACAACAAATTAACTGTCAGCACTTAATGTGCACTGGAAGAAAACTTAGTTTTTATACTCAAAACTTTGATTTTCTACTGAAAATTGTGATTTCATATTGAAACAAACCCTGGTTTTATATTTAAACAAACCCAGCTTATATACTAAAACAGTTTTTTTTACGAAAATAAACCCATTCTAAAACAACCATGTCTTTATACTAAAACAAACCGTGCTTTTATGCTTAAACAAAAATTGGTTTTATAATAAAACAAACAGGTTTTATAATAAAACAATCCGTGGTTTTATACTAAAACAAAAACTGGAAAACCCCTGATTTTATAATAAAGCAAACCGTAGTTTTATACTTGCTAACTAAAAACATTTGATTTGTTTTATTTTCTTTCTTTCCCCTGCATCTTAATTTATTTTTGTCCTAGATCTAAATAAATTTCATGTTTTCAATATCTTTACATATATGTATGTTTTTTCTTCTCCTTTCTAATATTTGTTTATATCAAAGTGCTAATTATAATGTATTTGCGAATATGCCCAACAGAAACGTCACTTCTAATAGTTTGATTTTAAAACAAAATCGTTAATTTCTCTTCATTTATTTTTAGAATTATTTATCATTTTAATGTATTCGCTATATTTTCTATTAATAATTAATTTTGACATTTATTGGCTACCAAGTGTTAAGAAAATAGTTGTACAAGAAAATAGCTTGTAGTTAAATGAAATCCATGTTTTTTTTTTGTTGCATCCTCTAATGCCATTTTAATTTTAGTTTTGTTTATAGAAAATAAAATCAGTGCCATACGTTTGAAATCAATTGTACATGTTCAATTAATAAAAATAAATGTTTGAGAAAATAAATCATTAATAAAAACGAAAAATTGTAGGAAAAATACTATGCTGCAAAATATTTTGAAATAATGAATGACAGAACATAAAAATTAAACAAGTTAACAGCTTTTGCAGATATGTAATTGCTTTTTGTTGGAAATTACAGTTTTCAATAAAAGCTAGAATTTTCTTAAATTTAAAAAAAATTAAATATTTTTTACTTAATTCACAAATCAAAATTTGCAAATCTAAGTTTTTTTTACTTTTTGGGAATTCTGGGAATTATATATTTTAATTTGGGCATTTTAATTTTATGAAAAATAAAAGATTTTCTTAAATTTTAAATGCAGCGAATTACTTCTAATAGATATTTTTTATATTTTAGGTATTCTGGGGATTTTTTTTAATTTGGGAATTAAAATTTTAGGTCAAATTACAGAATTCTTTAAATCTTAAAGCAATTAAGATAACTTTAAATTAATGTTTTGTGTTTTGTTTTAATCTTTAGCTGTTTTTACATTTTAGGAATTCTGGGGAAGTTTTTTTAAAATTTAGGAATTAACATTTTAAGACAATTTATGGATTTTATGAAATTTTAAAGCAATTAGATAACTTTTAATTTATTTTTCTATGAATTACCTTCATATTTTTTTAACATTTTGTAAACTCTGGGGAAGTTTTTTCAAATTTGGAAATTTAAATTTTTAAGACAAATTATGGATTTTATGTAATTTTAAAGCAATTAGATAACTTTAAAATGAAATTTCAGTTTTTACTTTTTGGGGATTTGGGGGATTTTTTTCGAATTAGGGAATTTAGATTTTAAGTCAAATTATGGATTATATAAAATTATAAGGCAATTATATGTCTTTATATTGATTTTATGTGATTTTTTATAGAAATTTTAGCTGTTTTTACTTTTTGGGAATTCTGGGGAAATTTTTTTAAAATTTGGGAATTCAAATTTTATTTCAAATTATGGATTTCATGAATCTTTAAAGCAATTACATATGTATATGCATTTTTTTGTTTTTTTTTTCGGAAATTAGATATTGATATTTTTATATTTTGGGAATTCTGGGGATTTTTTTTTTAATTTCAGGAATTAAAATTTTGAGTCAAATTATAAATTTCATGAAATTTTGAAGCAATTAGATGACTTTAAATTGATTTTGGGAATTCTGCGATTTTTTTTTTAATTTCAGGAATTACAATTTTGAGTCAAATTATAAATTTCATGAAATTTTGAAGCAATTAGATGACGTTAAATTGATTTTGGGAATTCCGGGTTTTTTTTTAATTTCAGGAATTAAAATTTTGAGTCAAATTATAAATTTCATGAAATTTTGAGACAATTAGATGACTTTAAATTGATTTTGGGAATTCTGGGATTTTTTTTAATTTCAGGAATTAAAATTTTGAGTCAAATTTTGAAGCAATTAGATGACTTTAAATTGATTTTTTTTTTCTAAAAAGTACATACTGATATTTTTACTTTTTGGAAATTCTGGGGAGGTTTTTTTCAATTTGGGAATTCGAATTTTAAGTGAAATACAGGATTTTCTTAAATTTTAAAGTTATTAAATAACTTTAAATTAATTTTCTAAAATTTCAATTAAATTTTTATTGAGTTCTCGGCTTTTTCTAGAATTTGGGAATTTTGGGGATTTTTTTCTTCTATTTGGGAATTAAAATTTTAAGTTCAATTTTGGTTTTTATTTAATTTCAAAGCAAATAGATTAGTTTAAATATGATTTTGCAGTAAATTTATTTGAAAAATACTGATATTTTTACTTTTTGGCAAGTTTTTTCAAATTTGGGAATTTTAATTATAAGTAAAATTAAAGTTTTTATGTTATTTTAAGGCAATTTGAGAATTTGAGACTCAAAACTTTTCCTAAAAATTGGGAATTCAGATTGTAAGTCAAATTAAAGTTTTTTTTTATGAAATTTTAAGGCAATTTTGAGAATTTAAAATAAGTTTTTGTGGGATATATTAAATTTTTTGGGAGTTCTGGGGATTTTTTTCTAAAATTTAGAATTTAAGTTTAAAAGCAGGATTTCGTGAAATTATATGGCCAATAAATTACTTTTATTAAAATTTCTTAAGTTTATAGATATTTTTTTTGGACAGAGGCTAATAAATTCATTTGATGTTGAGTTTATTGTGAAATGAAAATATTTCTTTAATATACTCGTATATCTCTTATAAATGAATGTCAAGTGAAAATTCTATATAAATATTTGTGTTTTATTTTGCTTACGCAAGAAAATTCTTAATATTCGCATTGCAAAGCAGAGAAATCAAAATGAATCTTATAATTTAAAACAAAATAAATATAAATGGTTTTTGCCTATAAAAAAAATAATATTAAAAATTGTTTTGTGTTTGTTGTTATTGTTGCACTAGAACAACAACATTATACATATATAGCTAAAAATAAATGTGAAAAATCATGAAGAAATAAAATTTTGTAGAAAGAAATGATAAAAAATAAATATTAAAATATGTTAATAGCCTTATTTTATGCTTCGTTGATAACCCTAAAAAAATAGACAGGGCAGCATCCACAGTGACACCCACACCATGAATAAAACGTGTAAACTAATAACAAAAGAGAGAGGCAAGCTGGGAGATAAATAAAGAACATTTTGGAAAACTCAGTCTTAACATTTATTAAGAAATATTTAATTGCTTATTTGTTTTCAAAAAAAAGTAATCATTTGTTTACATGCCTGCTTTAAGGTGTAAAGTTGTCAATTACACACAACAAATTTCTGCAGCAGCGGAATTAACGGCAATTTATGGATCATGAATGAGAGAGTAGAAAAGGTAAATAAAAAAGCCAGTTTCTTTTTTATTTTATTAATAATAAAAAAGTAATTTATGTTTATTCTGTGTATGGAAAAAACTGTAGTACTCGTATATAAAAATCAATTTAATTACATGTTATTGTTATAGAAGTTATTAACAGTTTAATTATATAGCAGAGAGGAATGTGAACACATAATTTTAATTAGCAAACATTAAAATAATTATATTTTTTTCGTAAACAGACAAATGGGCAAAACGATAAAACGCTTTAGAATTTGTCAATATTTAAAAAGAAATTTTCTGAATCATTAATTTTTTGTGCCTCTACTGCTGTAAAATAAAAACAATTTATTGCTTAATACGCTTCATAAACAATAATTTTTTGTTGTTTTGCAAACAGTTCTGAATACATTTTTTTCAATGATTAGTTTACTAATTATTTAATTTAACTTGATAACAATAATAATAGAACAATAAAATTTTAATTTATGTACTTTGATAAATGAAACAGTAATACAAGTTGTGGAACTTCCCATTTAATCAAATAATGTAAATGTTAAGGAAAAACTTAAAAACAACAAAATCAAAAGCTTAAAATCCTTTAAATTAACTTAACTCATGAAACATGTCTGTATTTACTGGCTGCTAAAGTATTTCCCATCTTAAACAATTGCAGGTTAAACTAACCATTTCCTAAAAATGTAAATTTACTCATTTTTATTATTGCTCATTTTCTGTAATTTAACAACTTTGTAGAAAATCTCTAGGACCCATCTCCCCCTTAAAACTAATTTCAAATTTCAAATTTTCTTTTCTCTGTACAAACAATTTAACAAACAATTACAGTTTAAACAAACCAAAAAAACTAGAATAATGCTAGAAAATTTGCATAAAACTCACAAAACTTAACAACACACAGCTAAAATTATTGTAAATTTTTTTTTTCATCATTGTCGTTGTTTTTTTTTAATCAAGATTATTGAGCCGTGGAATTTTTGTAGCTTGTTAACACCCTGATGTTACTTAAATCAAAATAATTTGCATAGTTCTCAACTATAACAGGGTGACCAACTAAATAGAAAATATAAAAGAAAAAAAAAACAATATTTTAGACAAATTTAAATTAATAACAAATTTTTGTATATTTCTAAAATTTTGTCGATTTTACTTCAAGTAATTTAAAGTAATTTTTAAATTTTTAAAGTTTTTTAGTTTTTTTTAACCTACAAAGTTTTCCTATAAAAGGGATTTTCTTAAAATTTTTAGGAATTCTGGGATTTTAAAATTTTCTAGGATTTTTGGCAATTTTATTAGAAATAACAAGGTTGGCAGTTGGCACTTAGGTCCATATTGCTGGTCCTATTGTGTTAAATAACAAAAAGCTTTTTTTAATAAACAAAGTTAGTTTTTTCAATCCTAAAAATCTTCCCCAGAAAAGGGATTTTTAAAAAAAATTTCGGAATTCCTGAACTATAAACAATTTTGTTAATTTTATAACAAATATTATAGTTTAAGAGCAATTTTTTATAATTTTTATTTTTTATAATTGCTAAGAACTTCCCCAAAAAGGGGTTTTTTAAAATGTTTGGGAATTCTGAGTTTTTAAAAAAATTCTGGTATTTATGTTAATTTCATTAGTAATAACATAGTTTATATATTTTTAATTAAAAAAAGTTAGTTTTTTCAATCCTAGAAATCTTCACCAGAAAAAGGATTTTTAATAAAAATTTTGGGAATTTAAATTTTTTTTTTTAGTTTATTTTATTACAAATATTATAGTTTAAAATCAATTTTTTATAATTTTACCATTTCTAAGAACTTCCCCAGAAAAGGGATTTTTTAAAAATGTTTGAAAATTCTGGGTTTTTAAAAAAATCTAGGATTTTTGTCAATTTTATTAGAAATCACAAAGTTTAAAAGTTTTATTAAAAATAAAATGTTAGTTTTTTTAATCCTAAAAATTAGAATTACGGAATTCTAAAAAAATTTTGTTTTTTTGTTTATTTTATAACCAATATTATAGTTTAAAGGCAATTTTTTATAATTTACAATTCCTAAGAACTTCCCCAGAAAAGAAATAACAAAGTTTAAAGAATTTTTTTTAACAAGTAGCTTAGTTTTTCAATTATAAAAGCTTCCAAGAAAATGTGATTTTGTAAAATAATTTCAGATTTCTGGGTAATCAAAAATTTTTGTTAATTTTTAAACAAATATTATAATTTAAACGTGATTTTTAAACAATTAGCTTAGTTTTTTTTGACTCCTAACAGCTTCCCCGGAAAATGGGTCTTCTAAAATTTCTTTTTTGGGGAATTCTGGGATTCCAAAAACTCGAAAGTTTTTGTTAATTTTATACAAATTTATAGTTTAAAAGCTATTTTTTTTAACAAATATATTTGTTTTTTAATTTATCAAAGCTTCCCCAGAAAAGAGATTTTCAGAGATTTTTGGGAATTCTGGGATTCCTAAAAATCTAGAATTTCTGTTAATTTTATAACAAATATCAAAGTTTAAAGTAATTTTTTATAATTTTAACATTCCTAAAAAAATGTTCTAAAAATTATTGGGAATTCTGGGATTTGAAAAAATTTTGAATTTTTAGTAATATTAGTCCAAATAACTTAGTCTAAAATAATTTTTAATAAATATTTCAGTTTTTGAACCTTTTCCCAGAAAAGGAGATTTTTTAGAACAAGTTTGGGAATTCAGGGATTTTAAAAAATTTTCCATTTTTATCAATTTTAATTTTGTAAACATTTTTTTTTTAATTTTTAATACATATATATTTAAATTTTTTCAAGCTTCCATAGAAAATAATTTTTTAAAAATTTTGGGAATTCTAGATTTGAACAAAATATATTTTTTTTTATAAATAATATAAAAATAAAAGTTTTTGTAAAATTTTAAAGCCATTAATATAATGCAAACGCGTTTTCTTGCAATTCCATTAGATTTTTAAAATTTTCCCGTAAAAGGGAAATTTGGGAATTCAAATTTTAAATTACAACAAAGTTTTTGTTAAATTTTAAAGCATTTAAAATATTTTAAAAACATATTCTTATAAATTCAAAATATTTTTATTATGAGTTTAGGAATTCTAGTTCTCTATTTACATACCTACTATTAATTAAATTTTCGCTACAATCTTCGGAACGGAGGTCTATGGGTTAAACTGTAATTCTATAAAGATTAGTTCAGGATGTTTAAAAATTAACCCTTTTTAGGTCCCTTTTTTTGGCTACTTTGTTGTTGGCATCTTTGTGCAATTTTTATTTGTATATAAATTTACACAAAAATTTATTAATTTTTTTGTTGTTTACTCCCCATGGTTTAGTTTTTGTTGTTGTTGTTTTTCTTTATATCTAACATTGACTTATATATTGTTTAGAGCTGTTTTTTCCTCATGTAGAGACAACAATATAAGATTATTTTGCTTTGGTTGTTGTTATTATTGTTGTTATGGCATTTTACTGCAATTATCATTAATTTACATTTATTCATTTTGTTGTGGTTGTTGTTGTCATTGTTGTATAGTTTGTTGTATGGTTTTGTTATTGTTTGTGTATTAAAACGAAATTTATGTTGATCCATAAAAGCAGCGATGCCAACTTAGCCCTTTTCGGGCTAGCTTTAGCCCGTTTTGAGTCACTCAAAACGCGAAAAAAGAAAATTGGCCCGAAACTAAAAAACGCGTAAATCTAGCACTTTTTACAATTATCTTTTAGCCCTTTTAGCCCGTTATTACTTTTTGCTCGATATGGCTACATTTTAGTTTTTTCGTACCTTTTTAGTTTGCTTTACAATTTATAAAAAGAAGAGGAATCTAAAATAATCTACATACATACATTTCTTTCAAATTGATGTGCTTTGAAAATTGTTCTACAAATTTAACCGTCATAATTGAAATTAGAGCAAAACTTCCATCCAACATACAAATATTTCAAAAAAAATCGTTACTAAGTACTGAAAATATTTTTTCGAATAATATGAAAAGCCTTTTACCAAGCTTTAAAGAGTTTATTGTTGATGATAAAGAAATTGATTGTTTAGAGAATTGTCTTCTAAGTTTAAAAACATGTGAATGGAATAATAGTAAAAGAACTGACAAGTTTTGGATCGGTGTTCATAATTACAAAAATGCTATTGGTAATAACCCATTCCTTAAATTATCCAGTTTTGCCTTACACATATTGACATATCCGTACTCAAACGCAGAAGTTGAGAGGAGTTTTAGTGTCATGAATTTATTCAAAAATAAAATTAGAAACAAAATGTCATTAAATACGTGTAACAGTTTAAACATTAAATATAGCCTAAAAAGAGATAATGTATGTTGTTCAAACTACAAAATACCTGCCGAAGTGTGCATTAAAATTAATTCGAACGAAACATATAAAAAATCTAAATTTTTTATTGATGGTGTCTAATGGTCTGAAAATGATGATGAACAAGAAATCGAAATTTTGTTCAGTAACGACCAATTTTAAATGTATACTATTTAATCTACGTATGTACCTTATTTATTAAAATGTAATATGAAATGTAGATAATTTAAATATGTATGTATCTCATTTTAGTAATTTTTTTTCTATTGTTTTTTTATGTGTTATGTAGACCTTTTATATTGCTAAAAATCTTTTTATTAAGTAAAAATATTTTTTTTTTCTAATAAATTATTTTATAAAAAGTCTTTGTTGTTTTGATTTTTAAAATAAACATTTATAATTTAGCCCCTTTTCGCACGTTATCGAAAATTTTGACAGGATGTGGCTTTAAATGAATTTTTTTCAATTTAGCCCTTTTTAGCCCTTTTTTCAAAAATTTTTACGCGTTTTGAGTCTCAAAAGTTGGCATCCCTGCATAAAAGGAAGGTAGAAAACAAAGAGAGAGAGAGAGAATGGAAATGAGAGCGAGATAAAGATGTAGGTTAGCAAAAACTAACGGTTTAAGATGGCTGACAAGAGTAAACACGAAAAAACAAGGAAAATAAAGAATTTTTGAAAGTTTTTTAGGAATGATTCTTTGATATTTTTTTCTTATGTTTTTTAAATAGGTTTGTTTACAATTTCAGTCAAGTATTATAAAATATTTTATTTGTTCTGTTGGGTGAAAAGCCCAAGCTCTTGGTATCCAAATGTAGATTATAAAAACGAAAAGTACAAGATTTTCTAAAACAAATTCAGTTATTTATTTCTTCTACTTTTGCGTTTAAAATTCCTGTAATTTTACATTATTATTATTTGCTTAAAGACACTTACAAATTAACTTACTTTTTCGTATGAATCCAAGAGAATAAACTTCTTTATATTTTAACAAACTTAAAATGGCTTTTTATATAGCCAAAATGAACTATATATATATGTATATAAATGAAAAATACCGCTTGGAAATAAATAATAAGTTCGAAATACATATCTAAATATGAGATTTAAGCGATAAGTAATAGCAAAATTATAATGATTATAATCGATAACCAGTAATGTATTGTAGCGATTAGGCTGTGGCGCTAACACCCCCCCACAGTAAGGCGAGAAGATTCTAGGACTTACTCCTTTCTTCCAGTCACGTCTAAGATCGCCAATTTTACAGCTGGCCTCTCTAGTATACCACATTTTGTCATTACTTTCGCTTTTCTGACTTGACCATCTTCTGACAGATTGACTTCAATAATTCTACCTTTTGGCCAAACATTCCTAGGATTCGCTGGGTCAACTACCACCACCAAGTCTCCAATCGCTAATGGTTTAGCCCTTTCGCACCACTTGGTTCTACAAGTTAATGTAGGTAAATACTCAGCTACCCATCTTTTCCAAAATTTTTGAGCATACTGCTGCGAACATAACCAACTTCCTTTTAACAAAACACCGTCATCATCATAAGAGGCAAGGGGCTTTAAACCATTTGAATTGCCTAACAAGAAATGGTTTGGTGTAATGGCTTCATCGTTTTCACTTTCTACTGGAACATACGTTAAAGGACGTGAATTAATTATATTTTCAACCTCAGCCATAATGCTTTGTAATGTTTCGTCATTAGGAAATCTTTCTATATTAATTTTGTAAAAAACATTTTTTACTGAGCGAACTAGTCGTTCCCATGCCCCTCCCATATGGGGCGCCGAGGGTGGGTTAAAGTTCCACTTTGTATTGATATTAGTAAAAGTACGGACCAGTTCGTCCTTATCTACTTCACTGAGTGCTTCACGCAACTCCCTGTCAGCACCCACAAAGTTCGTGCCATTGTCGGTGTAAATTTCTCTCGGCTGTCCTCTGCGCGATATGAATTTTCGAATAGCCATAATACATGAGCTTGTGTTAAGCGAGTGGACGATTTCGACATGAACAGCTCTTATTGTCAGGCAAGTAAACAGTGCTCCATATCTCTTTTCTTTATGGCGATTTACGGTAACGAGCATAGGGCCAAAATAATCTATGCCTGTGAATGTGAAGGGTGCGTGATATGCACCAAGGCGAGCTTGAGGCAATTTGGACATCTGAGGAGGTACTGGCGATGCATTTCTAATTTTGCACGTTTGGCATTGCCTTATAACAGATTTGCACACGACTCTTAATCTTGGGATGTAGTAGCGTTGTCGTATTTCATTAACAACGGTCTCGTGACAACTATGACGATACATATTATGATAGTGCCATATTATGAGCGTTGTGAGGCGACTGTATTTTGGCAAAATAGCTGGATGCTTTAATTCATCGGGAACATTGGCATGATCTAGTCTTCCACCTACCCGAAGAACACCGTCGTTGTCCAAATAAGGAGATAATTTGTACATAAAATTCGACTTTGATAATTTATTATTTTGTAATAGACTTTCAATTTCTTTATAAAATGCCAGTTTTTGTGTATCTTTTATAAGAATTATTTCGGCTTTACGCAATTCCTCTTGACATAATTCTGCGTCCCTTAGATCCTCGGCCTTATCTTTTAGTCGATAAATAAATCTAACGACAAATGCCACAGCTCTTAACGCCCTACACCAACGAGAAAATCGATCCACATTTATAAACGGTTCCACATTTTGTATAGTTAGATTGCACTCCTTCAACTCAATATCTGTTGTGGTTAACTCTTCAGTAGTATTTGGCCATTTATCCTCTGGCAGTTTCAAAAATTCTGGACCATTAAACCAACGACTTGTGGCCGATAAATCAGGAGATCGTGAACATTTTGTTGCTTCGTCAGCCACGTTTATTTTAGTAGATATCCAAAACCACTCCTTCATCTCTGAGGTATCCAATATTTCACTAACTCGGACAGCAACGAACTGGTGATACTTTCGATGATCTGATCGTATCCAACTTAAGACTGTGCGTGAGTCTGACCAGAATAATTTTCGGCTGATATTAACTGAGTGATTTTGAACGATAAAATTTGCAAAACGAGCGCCAATAACAGCTGCCATCAATTCTAGCCTGGGGATGGAGACTACTTTCAGAGGGGTTACCCTAGTTTTCGATCCTATTAGGGAAACAACAACGTTATTACCATCTGTGACTCTAAGGTACGCTACAGCGGCGTAACCACTTTCGCTTGCATCTACAAATGTGTGTAGTTGCACATTTTGGCGATTGTAGCTTTTCAACGTTTGTAAATAACAGCGAGGTATGTTTACATTATTTAAAAGTGGCAGAAGTTTTAGCCAATTTTTCCACTGAACTAGTTGCTCAGCTAAAATTGGTTCATCCCATTCGACACCACTCCTCCAAATCTCCTGCAAAATGATTTTCAAATACATTAAAAAATTACCCACAAGTCCTAGAGGATCATAAATGCTCATCAAAATTTTTAAGACTTCACGTTTGGTTGGTTCTTTGTTTCCAAGGAAAAGTTCGTTATTAAGAATATTTGGTGAAAGCTTAAACGTAATCATGTCATCGGCTGGAATCCAATATACACCGAGAACTTTTTCTGTTTCTGAACCGGCGCCCATATTTATACAGATATTACCTGATGCTGTATCAGAATTTAGAGCTTTCAAAACGTCATGATCATTTGAGCACCAATTACGGATGTTAAAACCACCTTGACTATGAATGAACCGCACATCTCTTGCCAATTTGGTGGCTTCCTCGGGAGTATCTGTTGAGGCAAGAAAATCGTCCACATAGTGATTATTTTTAATAGCATCCGCTGCCAATGGATATTCCTTTTCAAACTTTGACGCATTTAAATTCTTCACATATTGTGAGATACATGGTGCACATGAGGCACCAAATATCATAACTTCCATCATGTATACCTCCGGTTCTTTTCTTTCATCGCATCCGCGCCATAAGAAACGTTGTGCATGACAATCTTCATTGCGTATATAAATTTGGTGAAACATTTGTTCTATATCACCACATACAGCGACATGCTTTTGTCGAAATCGAAAAAGGATGGATGGAAGAGAAGATAGTAAATCAGGCCCTTTGAGTAGCATACAGTTTAGTGAGACTCCGTTTACTTTTGCGGCCGCATCCCACACTATTCTGGTCTTTTTTGGTTTATTTTTGTTGAATACCGGAAATATTGGCAAATACCATACGTTACGATTATTCATCTGATTAGCGTCTACTTTGCTTATAAATTTTTTTTCCAAATAATCGTAGATAGTTCTTTCAAAAATATCAAACAAATCTTTATTTTTTCTTAAAGTTTTCTCGAGGCAAAGTAATCTTTTCATCGCCATATTGTAGCTTTGTGGCAAAGTAATATTATCGTATCTCCACAACAATGCTACCTCATAGTGACCGTCAGTTCTCTGCTTAGTAAATTTGCTCAATATATCCATTGCCCTTTGATCTTCCTTACCAAGCACCTGACTAGTATTACCAATACCAGTCATTTCTACTGAGTAATACTGTTTAAATAAAGTACTAAGCTTGTTATCATCTTCACGTTCACATTCACAAGAATGAAAATTATATTGGTTTTGATACTTTTTTCCGATATATGAATTGCCGCACAAAAGCCAACCCAAACGTGTGCAGATAGCAACAGGCTCATTTTTATATCCCTCTCTAACTCTTGTGGGTACACATAATTTTAAATTATTTAGTCCTATAAGTAAATCTGGGACCGCGTTTGTAAAATTATCTATTGGTAAACCCCTAATATGAGGAAATCTTTCACTCAGCATATCGTAATTCAAACTCTGATTAGGTAGTGACAACTGTTTTACTGTACGGGCATTGATCGAGAATTTTGTTTTATTACTACCAGAAATTTGCAGTGAGACAACTTTGGAATCTTCTTCATTTCGAGCCATATTGCCCGTCCATTTCAGACATAACGGTTGTGGGTCGCCTGTCAAATTTAATGTGTTTATTATACGCTCATTTACTAAACTTATTGACGAACCCTCGTCTATAAAAGCAAAGGTTTTAACGATTTGGTTATTTTTGCCATAAATAACAATTGGTATAATTTTAAACAAAATTTCACTGCTTGTGTTACCACTGTGCGCTGCATGTAAATTAGTTGTATTGTTTTTATTTTCATTTGTTTTGTTTTTCTTTTCATCCGCTTTATTTGTTACTTTTTCGTCATCAGTAGATTTGTGTAGTAACGTGTTGTGTTTTATACTGCATCCCTCTATTGTACACACAACTTTACTATTGCATATGCCACTATGTTTTTTCAAACACTGTTTGCACAAATTGTATTTTCTTATTAAATTCCATTTTTCGTTTCTATCAGCGGACAAAAATTTTTCACACTTTCCAACACTACTGCAGTTGTCAGAACATATTATGCAGTCTCTTTTGTCTTTGAGTTCATGAGCATTTACATATGCATTTCTTGTTTTACGTGAATTTTGTTCTGCTGACGTCGATGTCTCGCTGCTACTCTCTATATTTATACTGCTTGCTGATATGCCGACTTCAAAAATCCAATTGGAGAAATCTGTCAAACTTATTCGTTGTTTACTTTTTTGCAGTTTTGTTTTTTGTTCACCCCAGTTCAGCTGAAAATAAGAAGGCATTTTCATTACCAAGTCATTTAGTAAAGAGGAATTATTTAGTTCGTCCAAAAGCCCACATGCTCTGATGGTTGTCTCTAGACCTTTTACTTCAACGGCAAATGCGGTAATTGTATTTAATTTATTTATATTGAGAGTAGGTAATAGTTTAATTTTATTTTTTAGGGAGTTCAATATTTTTTCTGGTTGGCCGTAAAGTAATTTTAGAGTTGCTATGGCACATGGTACGCCGCAAGGGTGGATTAATATGTGTTGTACTGATCGTAATGCTTCTCCACGTAGTGACCTTTGAAGACGCAACAAGTTTTCTGCGTCAGTTAAACCACAAACTGATGTAGACCAATCGTATGTAGAACTAAATAAAGGCCACTCTTCGGGCATTCCGCTAAATATTGGCAATTCTTTAGGTACTGATTGACGAGCATTTATTTGTTGCTGTGTAAGCCTTCGATCGTTGCTGGTGCTTGGCCGGAAATCAAACGATGGATGCATGGAGTATACTGGATCAGTGTTTGGGAAATTAGTTGCATGTGTGGCTTGTGTTGTAGATGATGGATGTGTAAAAAACGTTGGATTTATGTTTGTAAAATCAAGAGGAGCTGCTGCTTTTGTTGTTGACGTTGCACGCAAAGAAAAGGTGGGATCCATATGTGTGGAATTAGGTGGGGCTGCTGCCTGGGTCGTAAATGTTGAACAGTTGGGAAATGTGACATTGGCATTACTAAATTGAAGTGGTGGCGCTGTGATTGGAAGGTTTTCAACATTTGTATTATTTGTGCTATGTAAATTGGCAGTAACAGAATGTAAATAGTTACTTGTTCTGTTATTAATAAACGATGTTAGGTCTTTGTTTAATGTCATGAGTGTAGTGACAGGCTGAGTTGCTGGTGTGTATACGAGGTTTGTACTTGTATTTGGGTATGTTGTTACAATATTAGACGAGTTTGGTAAATTTGTATACGCAGTTAGGTGAGGAATTGTTGAACAGTTTTGAGGTTCTTCATTGATCGTACTTACATTTATTGATCCTTGTAGGGGAGGAGGCTGTTCGACTGGTTTAGTTTGACTGTCCAACCATTCATGCACAGAATTGTTAATCGTTCGTGTATCATCACAGTCATCTTGTGCCTGCTCGAGAATTTGGTATTTCTTTTTAATAAATTCTCTTTCGAGTTGTGTTTCTTCTTCTAAGCGTTGTAGTTCTAATGCATGCCTGCGGGAATGCGATGCAACTGACGAACCGCTACGAACAGAGGCAGCTGAACCTACTGCTCTTTGTGTTTGCTTTGAACAGTTTCTACAGATCCATGTTATATTTTGTTGGGTATTATCGATGTCGGCACAAACCAAATGAAATATGAAATTGCATTTGAAGCATTTAATGGAATTACCGTTGTCAGATGGTTTGCTGCATATGTGACAATTTTCTGAAGAATTCGGTGTTAATTCACTTACTTGGTGGTGGTTTGGTTGTTGACCCTGTAGGGAAGAAATATTAGGATCCATATTTTAGGACTTACGGTGATTTCAGCCAAATGGTTTCCTTCGTGTTGATCCAATTAGGGTATTTTTATTGAAATTATATGGCCAGAAAAAGAATTTTAAAGTTGTTGGGTGAAAAGCCCAAGCTCTTGGTATCCAAATGTAGATTATAAAAACGAAAAGTACAAGATTTTCTAAAACAAATTCAGTTATTTATTTCTTCTACTTTTGCGTTTAAAATTCCTGTAATTTTACATTATTATTATTTGCTTAAAGACACTTACAAATTAACTTACTTTTTCGTATGAATCCAAGAGAATAAACTTCTTTATATTTTAACAAACTTAAAATGGCTTTTTATATAGCCAAAATGAACTATATATATATGTATATAAATGAAAAATACCGCTTGGAAATAAATAATAAGTTCGAAATACATATCTAAATATGAGATTTAAGCGATAAGTAATAGCAAAATTATAATGATTATAATCGATAACCAGTAATGTATTGTAGCGATTAGGCTGTGGCGCTAACAGTTCTATAAATTAGCAGTTTAAATATCATTTAATTACTTGCATTCTTAATAGTTTTTAGACATCTTTTTTTCATGTTTTTTTTATAAATTTTTTTTATTTATTTTTAACTGTTTGCTGTCATTTAACTCTATTAAATTATTCTTTAATGATAGAACAAACAAAAAACCGCGAAACAATTAATAAGAAATTCAAAATTAATGATAAATAATTTATGTAGACAAAATAAAAAAATAAAACATTGTAAATAGCTTTATAATTACATTAATTTAATATTGTTTTAATAAATGTGATTAAGTGTATGTTTAATTAACTTTAATAAACTTCCCAGAATTAAAGTTAACACACCAACTATTAGCAGCTACTAAGAAAATGGTTTTTAATAATTATACTAATTTTAAATTAATACTAATAAAAATTAAACATAATCACTCTTTAAAGTCTTTTATTAATAAAGACAGTTTATTAGATTCAGATAAAAATAAAAGCAATTAAATATTCCTAAAACTGTTTTTGAAAATTAAGGTCAAAGGTCGAACTTATAATTCTTTTTATAGAAAATTAGGCAAAATTTCAGTTTATGGGGGACACCCCTGGAAAAAAAAAAAAAATGCCACGCCCCCTTAAATGACCCCAGGAGTGCGAAAATCATAATGAATAAGGGGGCTCACGCCCCCTATGGGCGTGGCAGTCGAAAAACGACCCGGCGCACCTACGTAGACAATATGGGTATCAAATGAAAGCTAATGTCTTCACGATTCCAAAAATAGCCGTAGTTGCCAGATCGGGCGATTTTTGTAGCCGATATGGCCATTTTGGCAAAATTTGGGGTGGGGGAAATTTTTTTTTTTGCTTATATTTTGTTAAAAACAAACAAAAATGAGCATTTTAAATGAGGATAAGTACAAAATTAAGAAACGAGGAAAGCTCTTGAAAGCTTCTGATTGATTAATGAAAATTTGTTATACTGGCTTCGCTTAGTAAAGTTTTTCTGCGTGACCGGCCTACGGCCGGGCTTAGGGGTTTTTAACTCCAGTATGTCTTAATTCTAGACGGCGGGGATCTCGAGTGCTCGGCCTCTGGCCGAGCTAAAAAGAAATAAACAAAAAAAGTCCTTCCCCCATTTTATAAAAATTAACATATCTTCCTCAAATTCTGGACGATCTGGCAACTACGGGTATTTTTGGAATCGTGAAGACATTTCCTTTCATTTGATACCAATATTGCCTAAGTAGGTGGCATGGGTCGTTTTTCACCCCCGCCCCTATTTAACAAAAATGGCCGTATCGGCTGCAAAAACCGCCCGATCTGGCAACTATGGCTATTTTTGGAATCGTGAAGACATTAGCTTTCATTTGATACCCATATTGTCTACGTAGGTGGGCCGGGTCGTTTTTCGACTGCCACGCCCATAGGGGGCGTGAGCCCCCTTTTTCATTATGATTTTCGTACTCCTGGGAACATTCTGAAGGGGATGGCATATTTAGATTTTTTCTCTAGGGGTGTCCCCCATAAACTGAAATTCAGCCGAAAATTATAACTTTTTATTAAATAATTTTTAAGCTTGAGGTCACTTTTTTGTTTTTTATAAAAGATTTTTATTTCTTATATATAATTTACTCAATATTTCGATTTCCTTTGGAAATCTTCTTCAGGAGTTAATTTAATATAATAAATTTAATAAAAATCATTAAAAAGGTCGAAGAATATAGAATAAAATTATTTAGAAAATTATAACATAATAAATAAATTCGTCTAAATCTTATAGTAAAATAAAAAAATTTATTTGTGTGTAAAAAAGGTCAAAGGTCATAAATTTTTTTTCATAAAAATCAAATAAAATGCTATAATTTTATAGACAAATTTGGTTAAATTAAGTTTGTAACAAATTAAATGAGAATTTTTCCTCTTGCGAGTATTAAACAATTTTTAAAAAATTTTTATTCGAAGTAAAAACTTCAAGTTAAATATATAATTTGTTTGAAAACAATTATACACTATTTTTAAAAAATTAAAAAAAAATTGTATTTGGAAATTGAGGTCAAAGCTCAATAACATTGTAAATTAAATTAAAAAATTAGTGATATATATAATTTTATGGACAAATTTTGTTAAGCCATATTTTAAACAAAAATTTTTTTTTGGTAAACTTGTTTTTTGGAAATTGAGGTCAAAGGTCAAATTTATATAATATAAAATTTTTTGGGGACATTTTAGCGATATATTATAATTTGAATTAGGAATCTCATTGTAAATTAAAAAAATGTAAACTGTGATGTTTAAAATTGTCATTTAAAGTTGAGGTGAAAAGGTCAAATATTTCAATTTTCGAAGTTTTCATAAAAATTTAGTGATATATTATAATTTTATGGACAAATTTTGTTAAGCCATATTTTAAACAATTTTTTTTTTGGTAAACTTGTTTTTTTGGAAATTGAGGTCAAAGGTCAAATTTATATAATATACAATTTTTTGGGGAAATTTTAGCGATATATTATAATTTCAATTAAGAACCTCATTGTAAATTAAAAAAATTTAAACTTTGAAATTTAAAACTGTCATTTAAAGTTGAGGTCAAAAGGTCAAATATTTGATGTTTTTTTAAATTTCATAAAAATCTATTGAAATATTATAATTTCATGGAAGAATTTAGTTAAATCAAGTTTTAAAATTTTTTTTTTTGCTAAAAACTGTTCTTGGAAATTGAGGTCAAAGGTCGCACTTATAAACATGTAGAATCTTTTAAAGAAAATTATATGGAAATAATATAAATTGTTAGACGAATCTAATTGTAAAACAAAAAAAAACCTTATGTGTGAAATTAAAATTTATTTTATTAAGATAAGAAGTTCAAATATTTTATGTTTGTAAAATTTTCTTAAAAATCTAATGAAATATGAGGTACTTTATAACACAGATTTTGTTAAAGCTTTTCAAAGTGTTATATTAACTTCAAAATTTACTATTTTTAGCAAAAAATCTAAATTTAGGAATTTAGAATTTTTAATACCAATGTGACCCCAATTCAAGATTTTTGATAATTTGAGCTACAGCTAACTAAAAAAATTAAGGCTTTTTCTTTATTATTTTATTAAGAATACTTAAGCGTATAAAATTAAAAAAGAATTACTTTAATTAGTCCCTTTACTTAACAGTAGTTGCGATTTGACCTAAACAAATTTAGAATTTTGCAAAAAATCATTAAAAACTGCAAATATTTTTACTAATTATTTGTGTTAATGGAAACTTTTTAGTATGATACGCTATATAAATTTAAAGGTTTTGAAATTTCTGACCAAATTGTTTAAATTTGAACTTTTAACTTTGACGTCATAGGTCAATTTCTTTTGCATTCGAAATTTTTATGTAATTTTTAGGTTTTGAAAGTTTGTTATTAAACTTTTAGGAAATTATTTTATAAGCTTAAAAATTGTTATTTCAAGTAGAGGTCAAAGGTTAAATTTGGAAATATTTGAAAATTTTCAATAAAAACTTTAAGAATTTTTTTATTATTGAGTTATATTGAACTTTATGAGCTATTTTTGTGTTACATATTTATTATTATTACGAAATATTGTATATGGCATTATTTTTTTTTTTTGCATAAAAACATATTTCCATTTTATAATCCCAATACATATTTACAATTTAGACAGAATTTCATTCTAACAACATTTTTATTTATGTCTGTCTACTTGATTCTGGGAATTTATTATTTACACATAAACTCTTTCTAAAACTATTCGCAAACATTCAATAAAAAACGTTTTGCAATCATGCATAAACATGTAGCAATAGATTGTTAAGTTTTGCTGTTAACTAGACGCTGACTTGAAATACACGTGCTTTTGCTTTGGAATTATTTATATTCCTCATTATACAAAATGTATTTGTTATTGTTTTGATTATTTGAGCAGAAACAGTTTTGAATTGAAGCAACTATATTAAAATAATGAAAGTAAACAAAGCAAATGTTGTAGGTTTTTTTTTGGGGAAACGAAAAATGCAGTTCAAAAGAAAAACAATAGCGGGGAAAGGAAATGTTAGAGAGTAAAAGAAAAGCTAATAAAAATAAAATCAATTTTATTACAATAGAAAACATGAAACTGAAGACCAAACAAAAGAAAACAATTTAACGTTTCATTAATAAATCAAAAGAAATTCAAAAATTTTAAGTGAAAAGATGGATAAGTAAACATTTTGAAAAGTGTAGGCTAGCCAAGTGATGACATGAGTGAAAGTGAAAAGAAATTTCTTAAATAAATTGAATTAAAATTAATTACATTGTTATAATTCAAAAAAACCTAATGAAAAAGCAATGAATAATAAAAGAAAATTATTTGAATATTACAAAATTTTAAAAATAATTTTAAAACATTTAAGAAAATTTCATATTTTTCACAAAGTTTTCAAAATTTTAACTTTAACCTCGACTCGAAATAACAATTTTAATGTTCACAAATATATTTTTCTAAAATTTGTATAATAAATCCAACTTTAAAACCCACAAATACACAAACAAAATTTTAATGAAATTTTCAAATCTTCTCAAATTTTACCTTTGACCTCTACTTGAAATATTAATTTAATGCTCGGAAAATATGTTCCTAAAAGTTTACAACAAATCCGCCTTTAATACCTAATATTTCAATAAAACACCCAAAAACAAAGTAATTTGACCTTTGACCTCAAAGTTAAAAGTTCACATTTAAGCAGTTTTGCCATAAATTTCAATACCTTTAAAATTTTAACATTTTAAATTACTAACAAGTGTCCATGATTACAAATAAATAGTAAAAATATTTGCAGTTTTTAATTCTTCTTAAAATTAAAAAAATTCTTGAAATTTATTAAATTTAAATCAAATTTACTTAGTGCTTCATTGAAGTAATTTTATACTTACATAAATATCTTAAATTTTCATAAATTGTTTAACAATTTTTCACATATTAGAAAATTTTAACTTTAAAACTGTTAAAAACTAAAAAGTATGTTTTATGTGTAATGTTTATTTAGCAATGTTAAAACGTGTTTATTTACTATATGTAACAGAAAAAATATTAAATTATTTTTTTATTTAGCTAAAGCTTAATTTATCAAAAATTTTGAATGGGGTCACTTTGGTATCAAAAAAAAAAAAAAAACTCATAAATTTCCATTTTTTGTTTGAAATAGTAAATTGGTTGCTAATAAAACACTTTCTAAAGCTTTAACAAAATCTATGCTATAGCACGTATTATATTTCATTAGATTTTACAAATGATTGACCTTTTGACCTGAATTTTTAACTTCACAAATTTGTTTTTATTTTACTAAAAGTTTCTTCTAACGATTTATATTACTTTTATATAACTTTATTTAAAAAATTTCATATGCTCATAAGTGTGACCTTTGACCTCAATTTCCAAAACACTGTTTTTAGAAAAAAAAAAAATTTTCAAAACTTGATTTAACTAAATTCTTATATACAATTTTAATATGTAACTTTATAAAAACTTAGGAAATTCAAATTCTTGACTATTTGACCTCAAACTCGAACTTCACAAATAAAGTTTTTTATTTTACTATAGATTCTTCTAACGATTTATATTACTTCCATATAACTTTCGGTGAAAAATTTTATATGTTTATAAGTATGACCTTTGACTCCATTTTCCCTAAAATATCTTACATTATATAAATTTAAACTTTGACCTCAATTTGCCAAAAAAAAAACAACTTGATTTAACTAAATTCTTACATAAAATTATAATATGTAACTCTGTTTTTATAAAAACTTAGGAAATTCAAATACTTGACCTTTTGACCTCAACTTCAAACTTCACAAATTAAGTTTTTTATTTTACTATGAAATTCTTCTAACGATTTATATTACTTCCATATAACTTTCTTTAAAAAAATCTACATGTTTATAAGTCTGACCTTTGACCTCAATTTCCAAAAAACAGCTTTTAGCAAAAAAATTTGTTTAGAACATGAATTAACTAAATTTGTACATGAAATTATAATATTTCACTAGATTTTTATGAAATTTGAAAACAATTTAAATAATTGATCTTTTGACCTAACTTTAAATAACAATTTTAAAATTCACAATATAAATTTTTTAACTTACAATAAGATTCCTAATTCAAATTATGATATATATTAGCTAGAATTTCCCCAAAATTTGACCTTTGACCTCAATTTCTAAAAAACAAGTTTTACCAAAAGAATTCAAAGCCTTTGGATATGTTATTACTATTTGGAGTTTTTAAAAATTCAAAAATGTTAGAGGGCTTAAAAATTGATTCACGTAGATTGAAGAGTACTGGGCAGTCCACTAAAATGTGAAAGACAGTTAATGGCGAGGAGCTGCAAAAGGAACATATTGGCTGTGCAGTTTTGTGCTTAAAACTTGATTTAAAAAAATAATAATTGTAAAATTGTTTCATATATGTAGTTGAGCTTTTGACCTTGTTTACAACTAACAATTTTTTTAACACATTAGTTTTTTAATTATATAATAAGACGAATTTATTTTTTTGAAATATTATAAAAATATGTAATTTCCAAAAACATTTTGAACAAAAAAAAAAAAAAAATTATGTTTAAATTTGTTGAAGCAAATTAAGTCGTTTAAAAAATCTAAAGATTCAAGAAAATTTAAAAACATTCAGAAAGTCTCTTACTTAGCATGTTTAATAAAAAAAACTTTCCTAATAACCTCAAATGTTTCTAACTAACTAGACCATAAATTCTTAGCTTACTAGGTTATCTTGGAGTGTAATTTTCATCATTATTAGTTTAGCTGTGTTAATGCTGGAAATTTATATTAATTTATATTAATTTCACAAAGAAATCTAATTTTACTTTATGGAAAGATAGATAAACATTTAAAAACGTTACAAATTTCACACTCTGTTAATATTATTATCTTAAATTAAAAGCTATATATAATATAGACACAAAAAAAAAAAAAAAGATAACAAAGTCAGTAATATACTTAAAAAATGCTAATTTATCTTAGGCTTTTAAGAACATTTAAACAAAAACCTGCTTCAAATTATATAGTGTTTATTTCCCATATTATTTATATTCATAAAACCCAGCATTTAATTTCATTTTCATTATATTTAATTATATTTTGTTGTTAAACTCTTTAATTCTTTCATTTATTTACAGTTTAATGTTGTCATAACCTCTAATTAACAATTGGCAAACCTTTTTTTTCTTGTTGCCATATCACTCAAGAAGTAAAAACAACAATAATAACAACAGAAAACCAAAAAACAAAAAAACAACAACCAAAACAAAACAAATCCCCAACACCCCCAAAACAACAACAACCACACACACGCCATGTAACCCAACACACAACAACAAACATTGTAAACAAAACAAAAAAAATCCCTAAAATAAATTTAAACTCAACTCTAACCTCCACTACCACTCTCACTCACCTCTCATACCACACCACTCACACACCCACCACTCACTCACACACCCACCACTCACTCACACACCCACCTCACAGTAAAACAACATGGTGAAATACAATGTGGAAATTGTTAAAACCGAAAATGGCACGGGAAAACCTACAGCTGGTTTAACAACGGCCTTGGTAGCGGAAAACGGAAATGATAATGCGGATGCTAATGGTCGAGAAAATGGTACAACGGGTAAGTTTATTTACGAGTATTTCTTTGTTATTATTACTAAGAACAATAAAAAAGTAATTTTAGTATTTGAGCTAAATCTTTAGACTTAGCGCAAGAAAAATAAAATAACATTGAAATAAGTAGAAATAATCATGTTTATGTGAAATTTAATGGCCATAAAACTAGAGTTAATAAAAATGTACAAAAAATATACATATGTAAGTATGTATGTATATACCTACATATATTTACAAAGTAAAAACAAAGAAGGTCAAGTTTGTTAAGCCATAAAATTAATCACATAAAAAACAAAGATAAAAATACTTTAAAGGCGAATAGTGTGGAATAAAACTAACTATTAAATTGTTAATGTAAGACAGTTTTTCTATGGTGTGGTCTATGGTCTGGTCTATGTTCAAATCTTTGGTCTAGTCTATGATCTGGTCTATGGTCTGGTCTATGTTCTGCTCTTTTTTTTCTTTTTTTTTTTTTTTGACTCGCTTGGGGTGTGGAATATTCATAGATGTATTCAGTCCATACTGAAAAACATGTACGATTCAGCTTATTACTAAACCACCTACGTACTAAACCACACCCCCTTCTGCTCACCCACCCCGCGGAACTGCCCTCATGTATTACTTCGCGGGGGTGTCAGCTTACGCTGCCCCGGTTATCGGTCTTCTAGTGACCTCCTTTCTGAAGACTTACGAATTTCCTCTGCTTCGCAAAGTGCCCGATTTATGCCGCTAACATACGTGTTTATTGCGGCCCAACTTTCCTCCGACTGAAGCATAACTTTGATTATGTTTGCTGGATACAAAGTTTCTCCAAGGTACGTCTGGAGTCTTCTACGTTGTTCTAAAAATCTCAGGCATATAAATGTGACCGTTTCGTCATCTTCATGCGCTTTAACCACATATCATATCAATACTACTATGTTTTGCTCTATGGTTTGGTTTATGTTCTGGTCTTTGGTCTGTTCTATGTTCTGCTCTATTCTCTGTTCTATGTTCTGCTCTATGGTCTGGTATATGTTCAAATCTTTGGTCTAGTCTCTGTCTACAAAAATGTCCTATTTGATTTTATCTCTCACAGTTATAAAGGCCATTAACAAAAATAAACTAAAGAGCATTTAAACAAAAACCAAATAATTTATGTATATGATATAAAAAAAAGTAACAACAATAACTAGAACACAAACAGCATGTTGTAGTTTTTGCTTTAAACAGCCAGTGTGTTACGTCATGTTCAAACAACAAGTTCAGAAATTCATCCCCTTTTTTTAAATGTTGTTGCTGCTGCTGCTTTTGCTTTTATTTTTGTTCGTGTTTGTTAATGTTACAATTTATATTTGATGTCAGCATGCAACAAGTTACTCAAAGTCATGGCCATTTAGCGAACAAAATGATTACGCGAGAAATAAAACAAAAACGCGAAAACATAAAAAAAAAAATAAAACAAATATTTACTATATTGAAAAGGCAGTAGTTTAAAGTAGTAAAAGCAAGGAGAAATTTTTGTTTTGGTTTTCAGTCAGTTGAAATTCGAAAAAGATGTTACACAGCTCCAAATTTGGTTTGAATATTTTCTAATGCTCTTGAAAATTTATTTAACAATTAATTGTTTTAAGTTTCTGTAACAGTATTTGGTGTAGTGACAGCTTGTAGTGTCTATTTTGAAATATTTGTTTTCACTTAAAACAAAAATAGTGCTAATTAACTGAACATGTTGAATGTAAAACCAAACATTACAATTTTTAACAAATGCTTATCTCTCTCCCCCTTTAAAACCTATTATGCTCTTTTATTAATAACACCTTTGTTTATATATCTGAGCGCCAAAGTTTTTTGTTTTTAACTTATCATGTTGCCTGATGGTGTAGTTTTAGTGTTTTGTAGAAAACACTTATATTTCTTTTATATTTCTTTAGAAATATTATTATAACATTTTATTTGGTTTTTTTGTTTTTGTTAAATTGCTGCTAGACATGCCAACTTTTATATTCTACGAGTATTTTCATACATATATAAAAGTTATTAATGCGATTTAGTTTTCTTGGGGTGCGTTTACGTGCTGTTCTAATTTTAAGAATTTTTGGGGAAGTAAGTCAACATTACAGAAATTACATTTTTTTGGTGGCTTTAATATTTGAAAATTTATTTAAAACATATTTATTTTCTTGTTTTCTCTTATTTATATTCGGCATCATCATAATCGGCTGACACTGAAGAAACAAGTGATACCTTTAGGATTTTGTTTTGTTGAGAATCTGAAGGAATCTGTTTAATATTCGTAGAATATATTAGCATAATAAATAAATATTGACAGTATTGAGTAATTTATTCAGCTTTGACAAACAGTATACAAATAAATTGAGTTGTGTGAGATTAATCTAAGAGTAGAGGGAGATACAAATTGTCAAACCGACTACAGACAAGACTATATACTAGAACATAGAAGAAAATATAGACTAGACCATAGAACAGACCATACAACAGACCATAGACCATATAACAGGTCATAGAACAAACCATAGATTAGACCATAAAACAGACCCTAGAACGGACCATAGACCAGACCATATACCAGTCTAAAGAACAGACCAAAGACCTTTTTCTATAAGAAATATGTCTTACAAAGGCAGTGTCTTACAAAGATACTATTTTTTATACGTCTTACAAAGACACTTTTCCTATGCGAAACTGTCTTACACTTTCCTATAAAAAAACTTTCTAAAGGAAATTCTTTTAACAAGACACATTTTTCTAAAGGAAGTATTTTATTTATTATTTAATGAATATTTATTTGTATAGGTTGATTAAGTAATATTCGTTTTCTTCAAGTGTTTGTTTTTTACTTTCTAATAAACCCAAAATTCTTTTAAAAAGTATAATTTCTTTTTCTATTTACCCTCCATACAAACGTTTTATTTACTCTCACTCTTATCAATACACATACTTACACTCGCCCTCCTACTCTATTACATTCGTTATTTATTATTTGAACATAAAAATGATTACTATTTTTATATGTAGGAGTCAAGGTTTACGAGTATGTGTATGTTTGCGTATAAGTAATTTAATGCTTATGCGTACTCTCTCATAATAGTACGCCATGTTTGTTTACATTTTTCTGTGATTATGTTTGTATGTTTAAGTGAGCCATTGAGAATGTTTGTTTATTATATGAAGATGAGTTGTTTGAGTAAATTTATTTACTTGTGACAACTCATTTATTGTAGTATTTGTAGTTGTTGTAGGCCTTAGCAGAGTATAAGTAAGTAAGAGTTTGAAGGAGTGTGGTTAAGTGAGGTGTTTATTAACATTCCTTAATAAAGAAAACACTTCTGAAATTGTACTTCTCCTTAAATTTCCTTGCTTTTGCTTACAAAATTAATTGCCTTTAATTTATTGTGTATGTTTTTATTTCTCCTTTTAAAGCAAGCAATATGTTATTCCTTATACTGAATTCTTAAATAAATACTTAAAATATCTTCTTAATATCAAGACTCATTTAATTTCAGTTTTTTTTGTTGTTATTTACATAATAAATATTTATTGTATATTTATGTGTTTTTATTGTTGTTTAACTTTGTTTTTATGATGTTACATTTGTTTTCAATTGATTTCATAAAAGTTTATTAAATACATTTTATGCTGAATAAATTTGCCAATTAATGTAAACTTATGTTGGCGTATTTTTAAAGGACTGCATAAAATTAGAAACAGCTTATTATTATTAGCAAAGTTAAAAGGCAAATATTTAGAACATAAAATACTTGTTTTACTTAATAGAAAGAGGAAAAATTATTTTTATTATTGATTTATATTTCTGAAATTATGGGACAAGAAAGCACATGAAAAAAATAGTTTTTAGACACTTTTTTGATTAAAAACTTTTCTTATAGAGAAAACAAAGCATTTTATTTATATAAAAATACGTTTTTATGGCTAAAAAATGACAAATCATTTTTTATTTTTAATTTTTTCGCATCATGAAAAATATTTAAAAGAAATATTAACAATACAATAATAGAATGTCAAAAACATTTATCAAAGCTTAACCAACAATAATAACAAATAATGTAGGTTTTTCTTAACGAGTTTTACTTCGTTTGCAATAAAAAAATATATACAATTTATTATATAAAATCGCCTATTTGTTTGTGTTTAACTTAAAGTTTTTATTTGTATTATTAACCTGTCAACAGCATAAAATTAAGTTAAAAAAAAACAAAACTTTTAAATTAATCCTTTTAAAAGTGACGGAAAAAAAACAGGAAAATAATGATAAAAATCCCGAAACATTTATAGGAAAAGACAAAGTTGTGTAGCCTACCTCGAGGCTGAATAAATAAAAGAAATGCTTACTACAATTTTCTACAAACATACACACACACACTGCTGCATTCCTATACCCACTAAATTGAGTGGTAAACAAACGAACGAACAAACAAACAAACACTCTTCCACTTACACTTACTCGTTTAATAAATCGTTAACTGATAGTGTTGATTTACAGACTCTCAGTTAAGTACTCGTAGTAGTGTGTGTATGAGCATTTAACACCTAAAGTTATTTACTTTCAACATGTTTAACCAATCAACAATCATTGTTTTGTTGTTGTTGTATTGTTATTGTAGCTGTTGTTGTTGTTGTTGTTTTTAAGATACTAGATCTTTTAAGTGATTTTTCCTATTTTTTTTCTAATCGATTTTAACTCAGCAACAATAACAAATAAAATATTATCATGAAGAAAAAACTCAGCAATGAAAAAAGCGACTTAATTGTGATTGATTTTAATTGAAATCATACAAGCGTTATAAATAGAAATAGGACACGTGTGTTTGTGTTTAAGGATTGTGAGGAAAAAGATTGAACAGCATGTGTAGGTTTTATGTGGATTAATATTCATACAAGTATTTCATTGTATTTTCTCTTTTATTTTCCTATTGTTGTTTTTAATAGACATTTCGTGGGTAAATAATGAGAAGAACTGTTTATAAGAGAATTTTAATCTAGTATTAATATAAAATAAAGGTTTTTTTGAAATGATGCTAAGCAATAAAAACACTAAGAAATCTATATACTGAAAAAAAATACGTTCCCTAACTGAGAAACCGTTTGCTTACTAAGAAACCTGAGAAACGATTTTTCAACTGAGAAAATGTTTTTTCGCTAAGAACCCGTTTTTGCACTGAGAAACCGTTTTTTTTACTAAGAAACCGTTTCTCTACTAACAAACCATTTTATCTACGCAGATACCGTTTGTCTACTGGGCAACCGTTTTTCCACTGAAAATCCTTTTTTCTACTAAGATACCGTTTTTCTACTATTAAACCGTTTTTTTTACTAAGAACCCGTTCTTTCTTTGAGAAACCGTTTGTGTACTAAGAAACCGTTTTTTCTACGTATCAATCGTTCTTTCCCTGCAACAACCGTTCTTCTACGAAGAAACCATTTTTCTACGTAATAATCGTTTTCCACTAAGAAACCCATTTTTAAAATGAGAAAACGTAAGAAAGACTTGTTTTTATACTTTTAAACTGGTTTTTATACTATTTAACTCGTTTGTATACTGGAAAAAAATCGGGTTTGAACCGTTTATTGAACAACTTGGTTTTATACTGAGCAACTTGTTTTTATGCTGACAAGCTCGTTTTTATACCAAGAAACTAGTTTTTATACTTTTAAACTCGTCTTTGTACTAAATAGCTTGTTTTTATTCTGTAAACCTTGTTTTTATACTTTTAAACTGGTTTTTATGCTTTTAAACTCGTTTTTATACTGAACAACTTGTTTTTATTCTGAAAAACTCGTTTTTATACTTTTAAACTGGTTTTTATACCATTAAACTCGTTTTTATACTGGAAAAATTGTTTTGTAACCGTTTACTGAAAAACTTGCTTTTATACTAAGCAACTTGTTTTTATGCTGACAAGCTCACTGTTATACTAAGAGGCTAATTTTTGACTTTTAAACTGGTTTGAATACTTCTAAACTGGTTTTTATACTATTAAACTCGTTTTTGTACTGGAAAAATCGTTTTTGAACCGTTTACTAAAAAACTTGTTTTTATACTAAACAACTTGTTCTTATCCTGAAAAACTCGTTTTTATACTTTTAAACTGGTTTTATACTTTTATGCAGAAAAACTTGTTTTTATAATGAAAAACTCGTTTTTATACTGAAATAGATTTTGTTTCATAAATTTTTTGTCTTATCCTCTTAATAGCCTTAGGATAAACAATATCAATGTTGCAGTTATAACAATCTAATTGACAACATAAACCATATGTTGGGTAAATATATGGATCTTCCATTATTACATGGTTCAACAAAATTCATTTATTTTGTAAGTTAATTAACTTGAACTTGTCTGTCTTTAGAACATAAAGTTTATATCGACAAGTTTTCTGATGTATGTTGTATGTTTAATACATAATAGATGAATGATGAAGGAAACATTTCCATTAAAATGAGGAATATCTATATAACTATACATACGAGTACATTGTGTTACTTGATGTTCATTTCATATTGTTTTCTTTCTTGTTTTGTTTCTTTTTGTGTCTTGGTTCTTGTTTTTTTCTTCAATTTAGTTTTCATTAAAACTTAAACTTTCTTCGACAAGTTCTCGTTTAGTTTTTTTGCTTACTGCTAAGCTCTAATAAAAAATGTATCTCGATAAATTGTTAAAACTTAAGTACAAGGAAAATAATATAAAACAACAAATAAGCAAAAAATAAAGCACAACACATTATAGTATCATTAGCAGATTTTTACAGCTAACAATTATAAATCTTAAATTCTGAAAAAATTTGTTTAAATATTAAAAAAATTCAAAAATTAACAAAAGAAAACCTAATATTATATATCGTCACCTAAAATGCCCAAAGACGTAACCCTCATTTGTAGAAATAAAATACTTTGTTTATACTTTATTTATAAAATTTTGTAAGTATATTATAAGCATTGAATAATTTGTATAATATTTTTCTTTATTGTAAAATAAAAATTCTAACTTGAAACAATAAAAAAAAATATTATACAGAGAAATCACAGTGGATTGGTGCTATGCAGGAGGAGTTTAAATCGATAAAAGAAAACAATACTTGGGTTCTTGTTGATCTTCCTCTAGATCGAAAAGCAATTGGTTGCAAATGGGTATATAAGAAAAAAACAAATGAAAAAGGAGAAATTGAAAGATTTAAAGCTAGACTTGTGGTTCAAGGATATAATCAGAAATTTGGTATTGATTATGATGCAGTATTTGCTCCAGTTGTTAAGCAAACAACAACAAGGATTTTATTTTCGATAGCTGGAAAAGAGAAAATGAATTTATATCATTTTGATGTGAAAACAGCATTCTTGAATGGGGATTTGAATGCAACGATATATATGAAGCAGCCTTCAGGTTTTATATCAAAAGAGTATCCAAATAAAGTTTGCTTACTTAAAAAGAGCTTATACGGTTTAAAAAAAGCTGCCCGTTCGTGGAACCAATGTATTCATAAGGCATTAATCGAATTCAAATTTAGTCAAAGTTTAATGGATCCTTGTTTATATATAAGAAAATCAAAAGAGAATGTAGATTATTTGTTGGTATATGTTGATGATATAATTGTGGCAAGTAAAGATGTAAAATTAATTGAAGAAATTTTTAATATGTTAAGTTCAAAATTCACAATGTCTAATTTGGGACCAATTAAACAGTATCTCGGAATGCAAGTTACAAAAGATGAAGAAGGTCATTATTTAATTAGTCAAGAACAATATATCAAGAAAATTATAAATGAATTTGGACTTTAAGACTCAAAATCTTCAGATATTCCATTAATACCTTCATATAACAAAATTGGAGAATCAGAAATACTTTTAGATAATAAGCTGTATCAAAAAGCTATTGGATCACTTCTTTATTTATCAGTAAATACAAGACCCGATATTACAGCAAGTATAGCAATATTAGCTCAGAAAACTCAAGCACCAACTAAAGAAGACTGGAATGAAGTAAAGAGAGTTATGAAGTATCTGAAAGGATCAGCAAAATTATCGTTAAGATTAAGTAGTGCATCAGAAAATAATCAGTTATATGGATATGTGGATGCAGACTGGGGTGAAAATAAAATTGATAGGAAATCGCATAGTGGTTACGCATTTTATTTAAATGGTGGAGTTGTTAGCTGGTCATGTCGAAAGCAAAGTTGTGTTTCACTCTCTACAGCTGAAGCCGAATTCATAGCATTGTCAGAAGCTTGTACACAAGCAAAGTGGATTCATGGACTACTTCAAGAAATGAATAATACAGTAAATACACCGATTACAATTATGGAAGATAATCAGAGTTGCATTAAGATGGTTTTAAATGAAAAATGTAATGCTAGAACACAACATGTTGACATAAAATATCATTTTGTAAAGGATTATTGTATTCAAAAGTTTATAAACCTTAAATATTGTCCTACTGATATAATGGTAGCAGATATTCTAACAAAACCACTTGCTAAAACACGATTGTTAATATTAAGAAAACTTTTAGGACTTATATAAATTGTAAACAAAGAGGAGGAGTGTAGAAATAAAATACTTTGTTTATACTTTATTTATAAAATTTTGTAAGTATATTATAAGCATTGAATAATTTGTATAATATCATTATCATAATTTTACAGGAGAAGCAAAAAACGTTATAAAATGAAAACTGTTTAATTGAAAATCGCGATATGTACATATCGTTACCTGAAGCTTGTCGTCTATCTTAAGACAAGATGTGAAGAAATCGCGATTTTCAATTAACAAGTTTTCATTTTATAACGTTTTTTGCTTCTCCTGTAAAATTATGATAATGAGGAGGGTTACGTCTTTAAGCATTTTAGGTGACGATGTAGAACATTTAATAGATGACTGAGTTAGCATCTATTGTATTGCCAACTTTCAGGCTTTAGAAAAAAAAAAAAAAATAAAAAAATAAATATTGTGTGTGAGTGTGTTTGCTAGAACAATCTTTTTGCATTAAGGCAGCACGTTATAAACTTGTTAATTAAATGAAATTCTTGTTAGAAGTTGTAGACACGTTATTATACTTGTATGTTTTAGGACACAAACACACACACGCACACATACACACTCACTCCAATTATAAATCTAGTGCTCTGTTTGTCTATAGTTAAGTGCAGATTTAATGGCATTTTTTTCTTGCCATCATCATCATCTTTTAATTAAGATTTCATTTCGTTCTCTCGCTCATTTCTCGCAGTAATTGAAACAGCATCAACGCAGCGCAGCGCTTCAATTGCAGCACAACAGTCATCCAAATGGTGTGATGACACTCAATGAGATGTTATAAATATTTTCATTTGTAAGAAATCATATGATGCTGATGATGATTGCTTTTAATTAGGATTGTGATTAAAAAACTGTAAAGGTAGTGAAGGAAAATGCTTGATATCAATACATTAATGTCACTGACAGTTTTTCCTTTCCGCACAGCGAATGATGAAAAGCTAAATGACATCAATCAAATGCAGAAAGTAAATGATAAGGATAATGGTGGTGGCGGATTTATCAGCTAGTTACTATTAAAATCAAAGAAGGTTAATCAAACATTTATTATTATTCCAGCTCATATTAAAAAGAAAAATGTTTTAGTATAAAAAAACGATTTTTAGTACAAAAACAGTTGTGCAGTATAAGAACAAGGTTTTACAGTATAAAAACGTGTTGTCACTATAAAGACGTTTTTATATTTCTTATTATTTCTTAATATAAAAACGTCTTTTTACTATAAAAACGTTTTTAGTATAATAACGTCTTCTCAGTATAAAAACGTTTTCTTAGCATAAAAACGTTTTCTCAGTATAAAAACGCTTTCTTAATATAAAAACGTTTCTTAGTATAAACATATCGTTTTAATACAGAAACATTTTCTTAGTATAAAAACGTTTTCTTAATATAGAAACGTTTTCTTAGTATAAAAACGTTTTCTTAGCATAAAAACGTTTTCTCAGTATAAAAACGCTTTCTCAATATAAAAACGTTTCTTAGTATAGAAATGTTTTCTTAATACAGAAATGTTTTCTTAGTATAAAAACGTTTTCATAGTATAAAAAATTTATCTCAATATAAAAACATTTCTTCAGCAAGAAAACCGTATAAAAACTTTTCTTAATATAGAAATGTTTTCTTAGTATAAAAACGTTTTCTTCGTATAAAAACTGTTTCTCAGTATAAAAACGTTTTCTCAGAATAAAAACGGGTTCTCAGTATAAAAGCGGTATTTCCGTATAAAAACGTTTTCTCAGTCTAAAGACGTTATCTTGGTGTAGAAACGTTTCTATTCAGTATAAAAACGTTATCTTGGTGTAAAAACGTTGTTTTTCAGTATAAAAACGGGTTTTCAGTGTAAAAACGTTTTCTCAACATAAAAAAGGGGTTTCAGTATAAAAACGTTTTCTCAGCATAAAAACGTTATGTCAGTATAAAAACGGGGTTTCAGTATAAAAACGTTATCTTGGTGTAAAAACGTTGTCTTTCAGTATAAGAACGGGTTTTCAGTATAAAAACGAATTTTCAGTATAAAAACATTTTCTCAGTATAAAAATGTTTTCTCAGTATAAAAACGTTTTCTTAGTATAAAAACGTTTTCTTAGTAGAAAAACGTTTTTTAAGTATAAAAACGTTTCTTCAGCAAAAAAACGTTTTCTAAGTGTAAAAACATTTTTTCAGTATAAAAACGTTTTCTCAGTATGAAATCATTTCTCAGTTTAAGAGCGTTTTCTCTATTATAAACAGTCTTTCCTTATAATAATAGGCTTTTAATATAAAAAACATTATTTAGCCTTTAATTTTTAGTCCAAGTACCTAATCATATATTTTTTAATCTCTACATATATATTTTTTTTATTGACACACAGTCTCGTGTGTACATTTAAAAGTATTATTTCTGCTGATTATTAGGATTATAGTTAAAGATACTCTCATTATTTTAATATACTTTACAGCATTCCTTAGCAGAAACACAGATTCTTACAATAAGAATTATTCCTACATACATATAAAACGTATGCAGTACTCTAATGGCAACTTTATTGCAAGACGTAATAGGGGCAAAAGACACAATGTGAAGAAAATCCAACTAATAATAGATGCAATGTCATCATCATTTTTTTATTATTACAATAGTTTTGCTTAACACTCACATGTACTTAAACTTTCCAACATTTAGAAAAGAAACAAAATAGTTTAAATAAAAGTCTCTTTTTACTAAGACTCTGTACATTGTATAATCTTCATTCTGCTTAATAAATCACTACTATCTCTTACATAAACACTCTTAAAAAATACTCAGTCACACATACGATTTACTACACTACACTTTTAAAGTAATAAAAGCTTAGTAGTCGTACGACTTCTTGAATAATTTACTGGCGAGAATAATTTAAAATGTCATTCTGGCAGCAACAGCAATAAATATTTTATACTCGTAATAGTAGGGAACTTTTTAAGTAAAATGAGAACAAATAATTTGGGGTTTAAAAACCCCAAATGTAATGAAAAAAATACGGTTTTTAGTTTTTTTCTGTTAAGAAACGGTTTCTCTGTCTAGCAATGGGTTTTCGGTCTAAACCGTTTCCAGACTTAGAAACCGTTTCTGTACTGGTTTCTAGATCAAGAAACGGCTTCTCAGTCTAGAAATGGTATCTCAGTCTAGAATTGGTTGTTCAGTCCGCAAACGGTTACTTTGTCTAGAAATGGTTTCACTGTCTAGATACGGTTTCTGGGTCTAAATACAGAAACCGTTTCTTGGCAGAAAAAAACTGAAAATCTTTTTTTTCCGTTTCTAGACTGAGAAACCGTTTCTTGTTCTAGAAACCAGTCGAGAAACGGTTTCTTACTCTGGAAACGGTTTCTCAGTCTAGAATTGGTTGTTCAGTTCAGAAACGGTTCCTCTGTCTAAAAACGATTTCTCTGCCTAGAAATGGTTTCTCTGTCTAGAAACGGTTTCTCGGGCTAGAATCGGTTGCTCAGTCCAGAAACGGGGTTTCCGTCCAGAAACGTTTCTCTGTCTAGAAACGGGGTTTCGGTCCAGAAACGGTTCCTCTGTCTAGTAATTATTTTTTTTTTGGTCTGGAAATGGTTTCCCAGACTAGAAACGTTTTCTCAGTACAGAAACGGTTTCTTGGTCTAGAAACAGTTACCCAGTCTAGAAACGGTTTCTCAGCATAAAAATCTGTAATTTACTATGTAAGTTTTTAAACTTTTATAACTTTTTGCCAGCAAATTAATTTTATCTTAAAAATGCTGTAAACTCCACCATAAACATAATTTTATTGGCTTTAAATTCAAGATTAAACCATTTTTAACTTTATACCTTGTTTGTTGTAGTTTTGTTTCTGTTTTGTTTAGCTTAATGTTTTTTTTTTGTTGTCAAAATTTAAAGCTAAAACTTGTGGCTGTCTATTGATAAGAGGATTTGAAACTGTTAGTAGCAAATACTAAAAGTTTAGTTAAAAATCACTTTATCAAATGCTAAGTTAAGTCACTTTAGCTGTATTGAGGCAGTAAATGTGAAAAATAGCTTTTGTTTTTTACAGAGCAGAAAATTTTACACAAATATCCTTAAATAAATAATAGCGCTAACAAACAAAGACAAAATGATTTTGTTAATAACAGTTTTCAAAAATTGCTAAACTTTTTAAACAGGAATTCCGATGACAATGACAAGTATTACAGAAATGTTTTGCAAGAAAATAGTAGGGATAATCACAGTATCTCTTTAAGTGGAAGAATTTACAAGCACTAAGTTCTGTAAAAAATTAATTTCAACATACATTTATAGATCTTGGCTTGGATTTCCCATGTGTTGGTAGTTTTGCTCAAAAACTTTTCTTGTAACTGTCGCAAAACCAGGTCATGTGACCTGTATTTAACTTTTATATTGTTTTTAAAATAAAATAAAAATTCTTTGGTCTTTCGCATAATATTGCTGCATCCATTTATTGTCCTTTTCTTATTTCGGTCTGGGGAAGTGTAGTGTTTTGTTTTATCTTGCAACAATAAAAAAATAAGAAATTTTTAAAAAATTTTTTTAAATCGTTTCAAGACAGGGAAACCGTTTCTAGACTGAAAAAACATTTCTTGACTGAAAAATCATTTCCGGACTGAGAAACCGTTTCTAAACAGAGAAACCGTTTATAGAACAAGAACATGTTTTCAAACTGAAACTCTTTCTAGACAGAGAAACTGTTACTAGACAGAAAAACCGTTTCTAGGCAGAGAAGCGATTTCTGAACTGTGAAAGCGTTTCTGAACTGAGAAACCTTTTCCAGACGAGAATCCGTTTCTAGACAGAAACCGTTTCTGGACAGAGAAACCCTTTATAGACCGAGAAACTCTTTGCAGACTGAGAAACCGTTTATATACAGAGAAACTGTTTTATACGGAGAAACCGTTTCTAGTTCGAGAAACTGTTTTATACGGAGTAACCGTTTCTAGTTCGAGAAACCGTTTGTAGACAGAGAAACCGTTTCTAGACTGAAAAACAGTTTCTGGACTGAGAAACCATTTCTATGTAGAAAAACCGTTTTTAGACAACAAAAAAGACTGTTTCTATGCCGAGAAACCATTTCTATACTGTGAAACCGTTATTTTGTGCAGCCGTTTTTATGAAAAAATCTCGTTTTTGTACTGAAAGATTCGTTTTTATAGTTATTTTTATACTAAAAATCGTTACTATACTAAGAACTCATTTCTATACTAAAAAATAATTTTTATACTGAGAAACTCGTTTTTATACTGGAAAACTCGTTTTGATGCTGAAAAGCAATTTTTGTGAAAACCCGTTTTTATTATAAAAAGCTATTTTTTATAAAAAAAAACCGTTTGTTATACTAACATTTTTTTTAAATCATGTTTTAATTGTTATAACCGTTTTTATTTTAAAACAGTTTTATTGCAAAACACGTTTTTGTTGCAAAAACGTTTTTTTAAACACACTTTCTGTTCACTATTTTTATTTACATTTTTAAGCTTAAATCTAATTTTCATATTTTCAATTATTTCTTTCTGGAAAGGTTAAATTTTAATTGTTTTAATTTTCTTCATTTTTTTGTATTCTGGTATCTAACTAAATACAGCTACATTTTATTAAACAATTCTTCTGATGCTCTACAAGTTGCTACATATCACAAGCAGCAGCTCAAGCGTTAGTATGGTAGTAGTTGCAGCAGGAGTAGTAGTAGTAGTAGTTAGTAGTAGTTCATATTTACAACAGCATAACCAGCAGGCATAGATAACAATAAAAAAAACTCTTTAAACGTCCTTGTATTGTTTAAACTCTTTCTTGTATTCTCGAGTTCTCACTAACAAAGAACAGGCAACAATTGTAGTTATTTTTTTTTTACACACACACCCACTTACAATGAATGCCTTTGGGTTGTGGCAATGACAATTGTATGCAATTGCCACAATACTTAACTGAACAAGAAGTGCTTTTTTACAGCAACAGCATTTCTTTTCTTTTTAAATTTTTGTTAAACAAAGTTGCTATTGTTTTTTTTTAAATAACATTTCTAAAGAAAATAATAGATAAATAAGTGCAAATGACAAAATATTATTTATTCTATAACAAAATGAAACATTTAAACAAATAAGCAATACAAATTGTTACGGTTTAAAATTTTGCTTAAAGTTTTTCTGTTTGAGCAACTTTAAATAGAGGATTTAAACGAAATAATAAATAAAGAAAATAAGTGTTTCAAAGAGTTATTTCAAATGAGCAACACTGGCTTTATTTAAACACTTAATTGTTGCCTACTTTTAGGCTTAGTTGAAAAAACTTCTTTAAGCCTATAAAAATGCTTTTTATAATTTAATTCTTCCAAACTTTAAGTATAGGGTGTTTTTTTTACAGGTTTGTTTTTCGAAAAGAGATAAAACTGGCATTTTGTGGTCAAATCTGGTAACTCTAATGTCATTTATGTTCAGTTTGGTTTGCCATTTCATCATGAACAGGTTGACAAAAGAACAACGCTTGCAAATCGTGCAAATTTATTCCGAAAATAACGGTTCAGTTCGCGAAGTTTACCGCAAGCTCCGTCCATTTTATGGTCGACATAATCGTCCATCAGAGCAATTAATTCGGTTAACCATGGATCGTTTTCGCACTACGTTTACTCTATGTGATAATACGCATCCGCAGAGACGTCGAACAGTGCGCACCGAAGAAACAATTGCCGCTGTAGAGCAAAGTGTTGAATAGGACCCGAATTAATGGAGACCGGTATAGAGCCATGATAACCGACTATTTTGTTCCCGAATTGGATGGCATGAATGTGGATGAGTTGTGGTTCCAACAAGACGGCGCTACATGCCACACAGCGCACGCCACAATCGATTTATTGAAGGAAACATTCGATGAGCGCATAATTTCGCGGAATGGACCTGTCAATTGGCCACCTAGATCGTGTGATTTGACACCATTGGATTATTTTCTTTGGGGATATGTGAAGTCGCTCGTCTACGCCAACAAACCAGAAACGTTAGGGGAATTGAAAGCCAACATTCGTGACGTTATTGCCGACATACGGCCCCATATGCTCGAAAAAGTGGTTGAAAATTGGACCTGTAGAATTGGCTTTATTCGAGCCAGTCGCGGCGGCCACATGCCTGAAATCATATTTAAACATTAATGGCATAAAATTATCCTTCCAATAAAGCCAAATTGATGGTCATTAAAACGATTTTCTTGTGTTTTATTTCAATTCGAAGTTCTATATCTCTCAAAAAAACACCCTATATATGCTTCCATTTCAAAAGGATATTAAGCAAAATACCTTAATAATAATATTATCCTGTTTGTATTTGGTTACAATTCAAATACATAATATTAACAATAAATGAACAGAGACAGTCATAAAAAACAAGTAAATATTTGACATTCAGTACAATAATTTCCTGTTGTAGCTTTTCAGTTTCACCTTCTTTATATTCATTTCCGTTAAGCGTTTCTTTCTCTTCCTCCTCCCAGCCAGCCTTTAGACTGTGTTACGAATATTAAATCATTCAAATACCTATACAGTGTAAATGAAAAGAGCAATTCAGTTGTGTGATGTGATGTGAGCTAGGCAGGCAAAACTTTAACACAAATATTTTAACAACATTTTTCTTTGGTTTTTCAGTAGGTTTCATTATTATTGTACGTTTTTGATGGTTAACAGTTTTAATGACCTGTTTTTCAATACTCTATGCTATTTCTTTTTGTTGTCTGTAATTAAAACAATTGATTTAATCAACAGTTGTGTCTGTTAATGAAAACATTTTAATTGAATTTAATTAGCATATAAATAATAAGAGAAAATCCTAAGAAAATCAGGCCTCAAATAAAGCAAATTTTGTGGAGAAAATAAGGCCTTAAATAAAGCAAATTTTTTAAAAGAAATTTAGGTTTCCATGGCAACAAATTTTCAAAAAAAAATTAAGCTTCCAGGCAGTAAATTTTCTAGAGAAAACCAGGCTTTCAATGCAGCAAATTTTCCAGAGAAAATCAGGCTTGCATGTCAGTAAATTCTCTAGAGAAAATCAGGCTTCCATGGCAGCAAATTTTCTACAGAAAATCAGGCTTCCATGGAAGCGAATTCTCTAGAGAAAATCAGGCTTGCATGGCAGCAAATATTCTAGAGAAAATCTATTCAATATCTATCAAGTTAGCCACAGTTTGAGCAAATTTGTCTTGATTTGATAAAAATTAGCTGAATTTTAAAGTTTTTTTTTCAATTAAATCAGCTTTTTATGGAAGATTGTGAAAAATTTGTCCTAATTTGAGCAAATTTGTCTCAATTGCCTACATTTTACATTATTTTTATTTTCAGATGAATCAACTTTTTTATGGAATATTAGGACATTGACTAATTTGAGCAAATTTGCTTAAATTGTGAAAAAGTTTTGCACGAACTAAAAAAAAAATGTCCTCAATTTAACAATAATATATTCAAAATCTATAAAGTTTGCCAATGTTTGTGCAAGTTTGACTGAATTTTATAAAATTTTGTGAATTTCAGTTGTTTATGAAAGACTTTGCCTAAATTGTGACAAATTCTATTCTAATTTGAACAAATTTGTGTAAAATATACACTTCTGTTTGAATTTAAACAAGTTGTCTTTAATGTCAAAACAATTCGTTCAAATTAAAGTAAATTTACCTAAATTTGTGTAAATTTAAGTAAATTTGTGTAAGTTTAAGTAAATTTGTCTCAATTTGTGTAAATTTGCCTCAATTTGAGCAATTTTTTTTTTAAATTTTGTGATATTCTTGCCTGAACTGAAATGAGATTGCCTTAATTAAAGCGTACTTGCATGAATTTGAACAAATTGCCTTAAATTTAACAATAATTCGAACTAATTTGTGCAAATTTTGTGTAAATTTTCCTTAATTTGCCTCAATTTGAGCAATTTTATTTAAATTTTGTAATATTCTTACCTGAACTGAAACAAGTTTGCCTTAATTTAAACATATGTACTTGCATGAATTTGAACAAATTGTGTTTATATTAACAATAATTCGAAATAATTTGTTTCAATTTGTTTAAGTTTTGCCTCAAGTTTTGTGTATTTTTGCTTAAATTTAAAATAGTTTGCCTTAATTAAAGCGTAATTAAATGAATTTAAATAAACTGTTTCTAGTTGAACATAAAATCGGACAGTTTTGTCTGAATTTGTGTAAATTTGTCTCAATTTGAGCAAATTTGCTTAAATTTGGTGTAATTTTTGCCGGAATTAAAGCGTTATTGAATGAATTTAAAGAAATGGTTCTTAATTTTATAATAATTCTAACAAATTTGGAATAAAATAAAAACTTTTTATTTCAACAAAACAAAAGGTCGAAGAAATCAAAAATAATTTATGTAAATTTGAGCAAATTTGTCTTTGTGTTCTTTTTGCCGGAATTAAAACAAATTTGCCTTAAGTAAAGAATATTTGCATGATTTTTAACAATTTATTCTTAATTTAACAATAATTCTAAAAATTTTATTTTAATTTGCGTAAATTTGCTCGAATTTGAATAAATTTTGATTAAGTTTAAGCTTTAATTGAAAAAAGTTTGCCTAGGTTAGAGCGTATTTGCTTGAATTTCAACAAATTATACTTAATTTAACAATAATTTAAAAAAAAAATAATTTTAATTTGTTTAAATTTGCCCATATTTGACCAAATTTTGCTTAAATTTTGTACAATTTCTGCTGGAATTTAAACAAGTTTACCTCAATTCAAACGTTATTAAATAAATTTAAACAAACTGTCTTCAATTTAAAATGAATTCCCAAAATTTTCCTAAATTTGTGCAAACTTGCCACAACTTGAGCAAATTTGAATTAAATTTTGTGTTTGAACTTAATCAAGTTTTCCTTAATTAAAGCATATTTAAATAAGTTTTAGTAAATTATGCTTAATTTGACAACAATTTGTTCAAACTCAATAAAAATTTGCACCAATTTGAGCAAATTTGCGCAAACCTTTGCCTGAATTCAAACAAAATTTATTTATTATGGATGAGTTTAAGTAAATTGTGCATAGTTTAAGAACAATTCGTTCAAACTCAATAAAATGTTGTACCAATTTGAGCAAATTTGCGCAAATCTTTGCCTGAATTCAAACAAAATTTGTTCATTTGCACCAATTTGAGTAAATTTAACTAAAATTTGAGCAAATTTACTTAAATTAAAACAATTATGCCTTATTTGCCTGAACTGAAACGAAATTTGCCCCCATTTGTGCAAGTTTGCTAAAATTTTAAACGTTTGTTTGCCATAAATTGAGTACATTTTATAATTTTCTACAGAAAATTGTATATAAATTTCTTCAAATTTGTGATAAACTAAAAAAAATATATTAAAACAAAATCAATTTCAAAGCTAAACAAATACAATACAAAGTATTGAAGCAGGGAATGTGTGAAATATTTATTTTCCTAGTGCTCATATTTATTATTAGATTATCAAATGCTAATATATCAGGATATAAAAATCAATCCCTAGAGAAAAAGCTGCTTAAAAAAGATTTTTATTCTGGCAATAAAAAAAAGGAGAAGAAATCCTAACAATTTAAAAGCACTTCTCACATAATGATGAAAGCATGACTGTGAGATGAGTAGAAATATTGGGAAAAATATTAGCACACACACACAGAAATTGACATCTACTTTACATGTGTATGTATGCACTCGTATATATTTCTTAGTAAATAATTATTGCCTGGTGTATGTGAAAAGTCACGAAATAAGTTTTTGCTGGGAATATATTTTTTTTTGAATGTAAATGTAAGGAGGTTTTCTTGTGTGTTTTTGTGAAGCATATTTTCAAAACTCTTAATGTCAGAAAGCGGAAATGGAATATCAAATAACTGTTTAAATCTACATATTTAGTAGACATGTTTAAATATGCCTGTAATGTTTTATGAAGTGTCATAAAAATCAGTTAATTTATTTTAAGCTGCTTTTACTTGTTTAGATTTGTTTAAATTGTTATCGGAATTATTAAAAAGATTTAAATTCCTTTGTCCTTTTTTCTTTACAAACACAAGGTCCTTTTTTTTAAATTAGCTTTATTTCCTTTAACCAGCAGGTTATTAAAAGGATCAATCAAAAAGTTTTGATAAAGGTTAAATTTCATATTAAATATAATTTCATTTAAAAAATGTCCTTATAATCCTAGCTTTTTCTCCCTTTAACTGATAATATTTTTTTTTTGTTACTTTAATTTCTTAGTTTTATTATTTGTTTTATAGCAGTTTAATTTACAAAAGATTCCATAATCCTTAAAAAATATAAATAAGAATAAAATGCTACAAAAAAAACGAATTAATTTTAATTGCATTTGACATCGGCATTCTTATTTATGATGTCACGTATCCTTCGTTATTATTATATCTTTAAGCCATCACCTTTCATTTTATCAGCCAGCAAAGTTTTGTTTTATTTATTTTTCTCACATATTCAACAGAAACCGTCAGGAAAAGAAGTTGACAACAGGATATGTTTGCAATATATTAATAGTAATACAATACAAATAAAGAAAAATATAGAATTAAAATTTAACAGAAAGAAAAAAAGGAAGATTTAAATTAGATTTTCTCATATTGGCCAAAATTTGCATAAATTCAGGCAAATTTAGAACAATTTAAGCCAAAATTTCTACAGAAATTTTCTCAAATTAAAGAAAAATTACACAAATTTGCACAAATTGATTAAAATTTGGTAAATTTGCTAAAATTATGCAAAATTAACACAAATTATTTTGAAATTTTGTAAAAATTATTGTTATACATTTTAGGCACAATTTGTTTAAATTCATGCAAATGTGCTTCATTTCAGGAAAACTTGTTTTAATTCTAACAAAAATTGCCGAAAATATAAGTAAATTTTGCTTAAATTTACACAAATTGTTAAATATTTGTTTGACTTAAAACAATTTACTGTTAAATTAATGAAACTTGATTTAATTTGAATTAGAATTGTTTTAATACAAACAATAATAACACAAAATTTAAGTAAATTTGCTAAAATTAAGTCAAATATACACAAATTGTGGCAAATTCAACGATTAATTATTAAATTAAAGCAATTTATTTAAATTCAGGTAAAAAGTCTTTTAAATCAGGTAAAAATTACAACAAATTTTAACAAATTTGCTCAAATTAAGTAAAATTTACACAATTTGTGGCAATTTTCAAAGAATTATTATTAAACTAAAACAATTTGTTCGAATTCATATAAAAAGTCTTTTAAATCAGGTAAAAACTGCTAAAATTTTAGAAAATTTGTTCAAATTTAAACAGTTTTACTACAATTAGTGCAAAAGACAACTTGTTGAAATTCCTGCAAATACGCTTAAATAAACCACAAAAATTATTTCAATTTACACAAGAACAACACAAAATTTAAGCAAATTTGCTTAAATTGTGTCAAATTTACATATTTTTTTTTGTATTTTAACGAATGATTTTTAAATTTAAGACAATTTATTTAAAGTCATGCAAATACGCCTTAATAAAGACAAATCTGTTCTAATTCAGGCAAAAATTACAAAAAATTTAAAAAAATTTGCTTAAATTTACACAAATTTACGCAAATTAAAACAAATTTGTTGAAATTATTATTTAATTAAGAACAATTTATTTTAATTTATGCAAATGCGCTTTAATAAAGACAAATCTGTTCTAATTCAGGCAAAAATTACACAAAATTTTAAAAAATTTGCTCAAATTTACACAAATTTACGCAAATTAAGACAAATGTGTTGATATTATTATTTAATTAAAAACAATTTATTTTAATTTATGCAAATACGCTTTAATAAAGACAAATCTATTCTAATTCAGCCAAAAATTACACAAAATTTTAAAAAATTTGCTCAAATTTACACAAATTTACGCAAATTAAGACAAATTTGTTGAAATTATTATTTAATGAAGAACAATTTATTTTAATTTATGCAAATGCGCTTTAATAAAGATAAAGGTGTTCTATTTTAGGCAAAAGTTACACACAATTTAAACAAATTTGCTCAAATTTACACAAATTAAGACAAGTTTGTTGAAATTATTACTAAATTAACAACAATTTGTTTAAATTCATACAAATCCGTTTTAAGTAGGTCAAACTTGTTTAAATTCAGGCAAAATTTAAGGCAAATTTCACCAATTTACGCAAACTTACACAAATTAAGATAAATTTGTTGGAGTTATTGTAAATTTAATGATAAAGTGCTTAAATTCATGCAAATAAGGCAAACTTGTATAAATTAGGCCAAAATTATAGAAAATTTAAGTCAATTTCCTCAAATTAAGTTAAATTTGCACAAATTTAGCAATATTTTCGCAAAATGAAAAGGAAATGTTTTTGCATTGAAGAAAAGTGCTCTGAATTCTTGAAACTACTCTTTAACTTATACAAAATTCGTCTAATTTAAGCAAAAATTGCAAAAAATTTGCTCAAATTGAGATAAATTTACTCAAATTTACAGAATTAAGGCAAACTTGTTTCAAATTTGAACAAAATTAGAGAAAATTTAAGCTAATTAAGGTAAATTTACTCAAATGGAGCAATATTTGCACAAATTGAGACCACTTTGAAGGAATTGTTTTTAACTTGAAGAAAAGTGCTTTGAGTTCTGGCAAATACTTTTAAGTGACACAAAATTTTGCTAATTTAAGCAAAAATTGCACAAAATTTGCTTAAATTGAGATAAATTTACACAAATTAAAGCAAATTCACTTAAATTGGACCAAAATGTATTTAATTTTAACATGATGTTCTTAGAGAATTTCTATGGATAAGATAATCTGCTGCATTCAAAGCCCGATTTTCTCTAGAAAATATTTTGTATTTAAGGACTGATTTTCTCTAGTAAATTTTCAGCCATGAAAGCTGGATTTTCTCTTAAAAAAATTGCTGCCATGGAAGCCAGATTTTGTCTAGAATATTTACTGCCATGAAAGCTGAATTTTGTCCAGAAAATTTGCTTCAATTGACGCCTGATTTTATTTAGAAAATTTGCTGCCTTTCAAATTCAATTTCAATTGTTTTCGTGTTAATATCATTAAAAATCAATTTAAATTTGTTATTCAATTACTTTCCGTTTCATTTGTATGATTATTTTTTTTATTTTGCACAAATATATTCAATGCAAATGCATTGCGCTTTAAACATCAGTAGTTTTAATTTATTTCCAGCAGTATCTATAAAGAAGGATATTGTATTTGATGTGTGTTTGGGTTTTTAAAATACTGATGACGCGTTTTTGTGTGCTTGCCAGTCATTTAGTTGATGCTGTCGTTGTTGACATGTGTGATAAATTGTGTAATTGAAAATCAAATGAATTTGTTTGCATATATCTTGATAGATATTGGGGGCTACCACTACCATATCTTAATAGGTGACTGGCGTCAATTGAATTAAGTTTTATGATGAAACTAAACTTATGAAGTTGTTAAATTCTTTGGTATACAAAAATTGTGTTCAAATGTTTTAGTTTTTAAAGTTATAATTCCCTTCAAACAAGCAGTGATTAAATGTTACCAAAAATATTTTTCAATATTTCAATAGTATTTATTATGACTATGGAACATTTTTAAGGATTAAAATTGTGGTTGCGTGAGCGTGTGGTAAAAAATAAATTATTTAATTTCAAGCATATTTAATTCTTTGCCACAACATATTCAGCATACACTCCATACAACGGTTGTTACCAAAGTTTGTGCTTTTTTATGGGTTTTGTCAGAAATACAACTAATTAATGTAAATAAATTGTAACCTTAAAAATGTCAAAAGCAAAAAGGTATTAAATGGCATTTTTTAACACAACCTTTTTAATTTTAAACCAAATTTTAAACAAAATTATCCGTTATTAGCCAAACAAATTTCTGTTCTATTAAACATATTTTAAAATCTGTCTTTTATGACCTTTTTCACTTGTTTCATAACTCTTACACAATTACATACACAATTAAATACATTTATACATTTTATGGCTTAAAGGGTTGTAACATTAAAACAAATATTTGCAAAAAACACACACAAAAATCCTCAAACTCAATTACAATTACAGGCATATTTGCATCTAAAAGTAAAAAAAACTAGCTTAAATTGTGAACAATAAACAATATTTTCATATTAAAGACACATTTTCTATTGAAAATTTGCTCAAATTGCTACAAATTTGACTAAAAAATTCTCAAATTAAGGCAAAAATTTGCTCAAATTAAAGAAAAATTGCACAAATTGGGATATCAATTTTAAATAATTTTATTCTATTTTCTTCGACTTTTTTGTTTAATGTTTTTATAAAATAATTTAAAATTTTTAAATATTAAAATTAAATAACAACTGAAGAAGATTTCCAAATTTCAAAGTATTTGCTCAAAATGGGGCCAGAATTTAAACAAAATGACACACATTGGACTACAAAGTTGAACATATTGCAGCAAATTTGCTTAAATTTACACAAACTTGCTTAAAGTTTACTTAAATTTAAAAGTATTTGCTGAAATTGATGGAAAAAATGGTGCCCAAATTTAAAAAAAGTTGCACAAATTGAGGTAACTATTTTATCAAATTGAATTGAAATTGTGGCAAACTGCATTAATGTTTTTAAAATTTGCTAAAATTGCTCATATTTTTATAAAATTAAAGCAAATTTGCTCAAATTGAAGCAAACTTGCTTTAACTTTCTAAAATTTAAGAATACATATTTGCTCAAATTGGTGTAAGAACATTATCAAATTGAAGCAACTATTTAATGCTCAAATAAAGGCAAACTTTCTTAAAATTGGCTCAAATTTAAAAGTATTTGCTCAAATCGGTGTAAAAAATTTTGTACAAATTTAAAAAAAAATTGCACAAATTGGCGTAAAAATTTTATCACATTGAAGCAACTAATAAACGCTCAAATTGAGACACACAAAATTAATGTTTCTCAAATTTAAAAGTATTTGCTTAAAATTTATCAAATTAAAGCAAATTTGCTCAAATTGAGGTAAACTTGCTTCAACTTTCCCAAATTTAAAAGTATTTGCTCAATTTGAAGAACAATTTAACAAATTGGAGTAAAAAGGTTATCAAATTGTAGCAACTACTTAATGCTCAAATTAAAGCAAACTTGCTTAAAGTTTAAAATTCAAATTTAAAAGTTATTGTACAAATTGGTGCAAAAATTTAAGCAAACAACAATTTTTCTAAGATAAAGGAAACTTTCCTAAATTGTGGCAAGTTGGCTCAAATTAACACAAATTGGCTCAAATTTTGTTCAAATTTAGGTAAATTTTTTTAATTACTGCTCCAGCTCGAATTAAAATTCTTAATGAAGTTTCGATTATTCCTGATCAAGTTCCACAAATAAAGTATAAAGTACCAATGTCTTTATAATTAGTTAAATATAATCACTGTCGCGAAGAAAAATTTGGCAATATAATTAGATTTTATTCCAATGGAGCCAAACTTGCATAAAATCACACAAATTTGCGCAAATAGATTAAAATATGCTTAAGTTTAGGAGCATTTTCTACAACTAAAGCAAATTTCTTCAAATTGAAATTTTGCCATTATTTATAAAATTAAAATTAAAATAACTATTTTATAGAAGCGAATGAATATAACTCCAATTGCGCAAATTTGCTTAAATTTTGTAGAATTTTGGCTTAAGTTCAAAGCAATTTGCACAAATTCAAGCAAAACGAATTAATAATGATTTAAAGATAATTTGTTCTATCTAAACAAATTTGCAATAATTGCTAACAAATTTTATAAAATTTAAGCAAATTTAAAACAATTTGAAAGAATTATTAATGCCATTTTTATTTATTAAAAAGACCTCAAGCCGTATTAATAAAATACAAAGATTTTTAAGAATTGTTAATGAAAATTAGTCTTTCCTCAATTTGAGTAATTAATGTTTTAGTTGCAAACTATTTTCCATAATTTGTGCAAATTTACCTGAATTTTGGAAGAATTTTTTAATAATTTGAGGAAAATTTCTTAAAATTCTGGCAAGTTTATTGCAATTGGTACAATTTGATGCAAATCCTATTAAACTAATGGAAAATTATTTCATATTGTGGAATGAAATTAGCGCAAATTTGTCTCAAATTGTGCAAATCGAACTTTAATTAGAGGAAATTACAGTAAATTTGTTCAAATTCAGTTTGAGTTGTAGCAAATTTCCTTGAATTGAGGCAAATTTGCCTGAATTTGAACGAACTATTAATCGATTGAGAATAATTTGTACAAATTGAATCAAATTTTCTAAAAGCCAGCTTAATTTAGCTTGATTTTGTATAGAAATTGTCTTGTTATCATGCTTTATTTTCTATAGAAAATCGGCTTGCTATCAGCTTTATTGTGCAAATCGAACTTTAATTAGAGGAAATTAAAGTAAGTTTGTTCAAATTCAGTTTGAGTTGTAGCAAATTTCCTTGAATTTGTAAAAACTTGCCTGAATTTGAACGAACTATTTATTGATTGAGAATAAGGCTTGTCATCAAGCTTTATTTTATCAAGCTCCATTTTTTATAGAAAAGTGTCTAGTTATCAATCTTCTTTTTCTATAGAAAATTGTCTTGTTATCAAGCTTTATTTTCTTTAGAAAATTGTCTAGTTTTCAATTTTCATTACATGTATATAATATTCTCTAATTTTAATACTCTTTGCCTCAATTTTCTGCAACACAAATTAATTTGAATATTTTGCAAAGCATACATTCTCTAGTTGCCAAAATAAATCAATTCTTTTACATTTGGTTGCCTACTTTTTGGCTGTTTATTATACAACACGTGCTTCCAAGGAATATATTACTTGCTTAAATTGTCTGTGTGTGTTTATATGTTTATATTTCGTTGATGTTTCCTATGATTTATTAGAATATATTTTTGGTTTTAACAACTAGATATTTTTACAACATATATTTGAATATTCGATTGCGTGCGTTTGCTGCTTTTATTAACAAACCAAAAAAAAATATTGATTAATTTTTACAATATTTATGTTATAAAAATAAACAATAAATTTTAATTTCGTTTGTGTAAAACATATTAAAGTTTACAAGCAGTATGATGAGCAAAAATCGATTAAATATTAAATTTATTAAAGTTTTGTTAAGGCAAATTAATGATTATTTGAATCCTAAATTTTGTTCAGTTGAGGTTTAAAAAATTATTCAAAATTTGTTGGTATTTAAGTGTTACAGTTTTCTTTTTTTTTCTTTGTATAGATGGGAGTTGTTTTTACTGAGTAGTTTAACATGAAGAGTATTTTAAACAGTTCATTTGTCAACAAATGTTGTTCGTTTAATGGACGTTTATTACATTTTAAATGCTTGGCACGTTTAGCAAAAACAGTATTAGTATAAAAACATTAAGTAATTGAAACAAGCTGTTGACATTTGTCATTAATTTAAAGAATAAATTAGACATAATAAATTACCTAAATATGTGCCTTTAAACTTTAAAATAAAAGGTCTCCTTTAAAAAAAAAAAAAACTTTTCTATAGCAAATGAAGCTTGATAGCAAGCCGATTTTTTTTATAGAAAATGAAACTTGATAACAAGACAATTTTCTATACAAAATCAAGATTGATAACAAAACCATTTTCTATAGAAAATAAAGCATGATATCAAGCCAATTTTCAGTGGAAAAAGAAGCTTGATAACAAGTCAATTTTCTATAGCAAATGAAGCTTCATAACAAGACAATTTTCTATACAAAATCAAGCTTGATAACAAAACAATTTTCTATGGAAAATAAAGCATGATAGCAATCCAACTATAGAAAATAGAAAATAATGCTTGATAACAAGCCAATTTTTCTATATAAAATCAAGCTTGATAGCAAGCCGATTTTTTATAGAAAATGAAGCTTGATAAAAAGTCAATTTTCTATACAAAATCAAGCTTGATAACAAAACAATTTTTTATGGAAAATAAAGCATGATAGCAAGCCAACTTTCAGTGGAAAAAGAAGCTTGATAGCAAGCCGATTTTCTATAGAAAATAAAGCATGATAACAAGACAATTTCTATACAAAAGCAAGCTTGATAACAAGCAAAATTAAGCAATTGCAATAAACTTGCCAACGGCCCTTTGTTCCAACTTGGAACCATAGGAATCAATATAATAAACTTGCCAGAATTTTAAGAAATTTTCCTCAAATTATTAAAAAAAATCTTCCAAAATTCAGGCAAATTTGCACAAATTAAGGAAAACTGTTTGCAACTGACATTAATTACTCAAATCGAGGAGAGACTTATTTTCATTAACAATTCTTAAAAATCTTTGTATTTTATTAATACGGCTTGAGGTCTTTTTTATTAATAAAAATGGCATTAACAATTCTTTCAAATTGTTTCAAATTTGCTTAAATTTTATAAAATTTGTTAGCAATTATTGCAAATTTGTTTGGATATAACAAATTATCTTTAAATCATTATTAATTCGTTTTGCTTGAATTTGTGCAAATTGCTTTGAACTTAAGCCAAAATTATACAAAATTTAAGCAACTTTGTGCAATTTGAGTTATGTTCATTTGCTTCTATAAAATAGTTATTTTAGTTTTAAATAAATTGGCGGAATTTAAGTGTAATTTCTTCAATTTGAGCAACTTGGCTTTAGTTGTAGACAATTTTCCCAAACTAAAGCAAATTTTAAACTATTTGAGCAAATTTGTGTGATTTTAAGCAAGTTTGGCTCTATTGGAATAAAATTTAATTATATTTGCCTAATATTAATAAAGACATAAAGACATTGGTACTTTATACTTTATTTTTTGAGCTTGATCAGGAATAATCGGAACTTCATTAAGAATTTTAATTTTAACTAGGACATGCTGGGGCAGTAATTAAAAAAATGTATCTAAATTTGAGTAAAATTTGAGCAAATTTGTGTTAATTTTGAGGTATTTGACCACAATTTAAGCAATTTAGCTTTAATGTGGTAAAATTTGTATCCCAATTTGTGCAATTTGTCTGCAATTTGTGCAAAAATTATTGCACCAATTTGAGCAAATACTTTAAAATTTGAGTCAGTTTTCTATAGAAAATGCAGCTTGATTTGAAGTTAATTTTCTATGGAAATTGTTGAACAAACTTCTTTGGAGCTTAAGACTATGCCCCTGTTAAAAGTATTAGCAATTAATGTTTGATGATATGACTGTTCTACATTTAAGCTTCTTTCACATGTATGTTTTATGACATCAATGGACCAACCAACATTTACGTTTACCGCTAGCACTGGTAAAGATACTACATCTACATGCGGTCATAATATAAACGAACTGAAAAAAAACACCAAAAAAAAACCACCCACCACCAAAGTTGGTTGATGAGGTTGTTCGCTTTTGTGTTTGATATATTAAACCCTGCCAGCCAAATGGAAAGACATCATCATCATCATATCGTTTCCCTTGATATTGTAATACATTGTTAATGTTGTGGCTTTGTATATGTATCAGTTTGTAAAATCTATAAGAACAATGTTATTACGATGATGCTGACGCTGATGCTGCTGCTGCTAGCGGTGCTTATCATTGTCAGTCATTCCCTTTTTACTCCAACCAGTCATCATCATCATTATCAGCTACAACACTTAGTTCTTTGAAGAGTTCTTTATAATGAATGAACGTGTTAATGGTTTTTTTTTTTGTTTTGAAATGAGAATGTTTATTTGATTTTTATTGGCTTTTTATATTATGAAGATTATAAATATTGCTGTGTTAAGGTTCTAACTACAAAAAGTTAGACAAGTTACAGAAACGTGTTGAAATCCTACGGAATTAGAAATCTTTTTGATACCCAATCAATATGAAATAAGATTTATGATGTTGTAGGATTAACTTGCCAATCATAGAGAAAATCTGTAATTCTCTTAAAGGTATGTGTGTTAAATTCTAGATGAAGGCATTTTAATGTAAGGAATTTTTGCACAATTTAAGGAGAAAATCCACAAGTTTCCTAGAAGAAAATCCAGCAAATTTTCTGGAAAAATAAGACTTAAATTGCAACATATTTTCAGACTTTAATTGCAGCTAATTTTCTTTAGGATTTGTTTAAATTTATTTAAATTTGCATCAGCTTAAGCAAATTTTTAAAATATTAGTAATATTATCTTAATATGAAAAAATTGACGTAAGTTTGTATGAAATATGGTTAAATTTGCACAAATTTGAGTAAATTGTGTTTAGACTTTTATCTTTTTGAAATTATTCTGTTAAAATTTAGCTTTAATTTTAATAAATTGGTTTTAACTTAAACATAATTTACAATTGATTTATTTTTAGATGTAATTTTGATTAAATTTTAGTTAATTTGCACAAATTTCAGTAAATTGTGTTTAAACTTTTATCTTTTTGAAATTATTCTGTTAAAATTTAGCTTTAATTTTAATAAATTGGTTTTAACTTAAACATTATTTACAATTGATTTAATTTTAGCTGTAATTTTGCTTAAATTTGAGTTAATTTGAGCAAATTTGAGTAAATTTTGCTTAAACTTTTATCTTTTTGAAATTATTCTGTAAAAATTTAGCTTTAATTTGAATAAATTGGTCTTAATTTAAATATATTATTTACAATTGATTTAATTTTAACTGTAATTTTGATTAAATTTGAGTTAATTTGCACAAATTTGAGTAAATTGTGTTTAGTTTTTTATCTTTTGGAAATTATTCTGTTAAAATTGAACTTTAATTTGAATAAAAAAAATTTAATAAAATAAGTGAAATCTTAAAAAATAAATAAATCTTCCAATATAAATCCGTTTCGAAGGACCAAATGTTAAGCTGAAAAGCTCTAAAAAGTGGCTGGATAATTGGAAGAGATTATCAAACTGTCTGAGACGAAACCAAATCGTTTAGACTTAGATACTCAGAAAAACTTAACAAACAATATGAAAAGAAATGAACAGGTGTATGGTGTACGGCTGTTTACAACTACAATTACAAAGTAAACTTCAACACATACATAGTTCTCTACATTTATATACATTAAGGAAAATTGGAATTGTAGCGAAATTAAGGAGAATCACTAAGTGTTGTGTTGACGTAAACATTCGTCTTCATTTAAGCATATTATTTCCAATTGATTTAATTTAATCCAATTTGTTTAAATTTGAACAATTTTGGCATCAATTTTGGTTAAATTTGAGTCAATTTTTTTTTAACTAAAATAAATTGCTTTAGACTTTCAACAATTTGAAAATATTCTGTATAAAAATTTGCTTTAATTTGGTTTAAATTTAAGCAAATTATTTCCACTTGATTTAATTTAATACAATTTGACCAAATTGACCTAAATTTGTGTCAATTTGTGCAAGTGTTACAGAAATTTTTCTTAAATTTGTAAAAATTTGCTTCTATTAATGTAAATGTGAAAAAATGTGCACAAACTATTTTTTATTAGAGAATGTTTGTCTTAATTTGTGCAAATATTTAGTAAAATGTTTCTTTTGTTTTGTACAGATTTGCTATATTTTGATAAGAGTTTTATGAATTTGGAAATGTTTTCTACAATTTAAGAAATTTTTTTCACTTTGTGCAAATTTTAAGGAAATATTCCCTTCAATTCTTTTAAACTTGTCTAAATTTAAGCAAATGTGTCAATTTTGTTTGGGTCTGAATAAAAGATATTCTTTAATCTGCTGCAATATGCAATTAATCTCAAGTTTGAGCAAAGTTGATTCAATACAAGAATATATGTCTCAATTTGTGCAAATTAATAAGTACTTTCTTCCCAAATTTAAAATATTTTCTTCAGTTTGTTTAAACTTGAGCAAATGTGACAATTTTGTGGGGTGTGTATAAAAAAATATGCTTCAATCTAAGCAAATTTGCCACAATTTATGCAAATCTTATTCTTAAATTTGAGCAAATTTAGTTCAATGTTAGAAAATATGTTTTAATTTGTGCAAAATATTAAGTATTTTTCTCAAATTTAATAGATTTACTTAAATTTTAGAATATTTGTGTTCACTTTAAAAAAATGTGTTTCATTTAAATCAAATTTGTGTTAATTTATTGCATAATTTGTGCAAAAATGCTTTAGTTTAATCAGTTTTGTAAAAATTTTCAGAAAATTATTTTTAACTTTAGCAATTTTTGCATACTTTTAAACTATTTTACCTAAATTTGAACAGACTAGCCTAATTTAAGCAATTTTGTGTTCAAATTGAGAACATTTTTTTTTAGCAATTTGCACAAATTGTCACAATTTGTTTCCACAATTTATGCAAATATGCTTTAGTTTTATTTTAATTTGGTTTAATTTGACTAAGCTATTTTAAATTTGTTCAAATTTGAAGAAAATGTTTGCTTAATTTGATCTAATTGTGCAAATTGTTTTATTTTGTGCAAATTTCCCACGAAATTTTAAGAAATTTGTTCTACGTTTAAACATATTTGCTTGAAATTTTATGCAATTTGTGTATAATTGTGAGTTATTCTCAATTTGTGCAAATTATTTTTAATTTGGAAAAATTTGTACGTATTTTTTATATTTTGTTTTTACTAGATTTAAACAAATATGTTTGAAATGTAAAAAAATTTTTCTCAGTTTAATATAATTTGTATCAATTTCCACTATTTTTGAAAATTTGCAGCGATTTCTAAACTTTGTTGTAAATGTGCTTTGTTTGATTTCTATTTGGGAAAGCTATAAATTTGTTCAAGTTTTTAGAAAATTTTTGCTAAATTTCATCTATTTGAGCAAATTGTTCTTATTTTGTGCAAATATCCCCTAAACTTTTAAGAAATGTGTCTTAAATTTTAACAGATTTGTTTGAAATTTGTATAAATTTGAAAAAATATTATTAAATTACCCTCAATTTGAGTAAATTTGTGCAAAGTTTTAAGAAATTTTTCTTAAATTTAAACAGATTTGCTTGAAATTTGAGAATGTTTATCTTAATTTTTATCAAAATTTGAGAAAAATTATTATCAATTTGTACAAATTACCTTTGTGCAAATTTTTAAGGAAATTTTCCTAAAATTTAACAGATTTGCCTGATTTCATGCAATGTATGTATAATTGAGCAAATTATCCTCAATTTGTGGAAATTATTTTTAATTTGAATTTTTTTTTGCCAATTTTTAAAATAATTTGTCCTAAATTTTCACATAGTTGCTTGAAATTTTAAAAACATTGTCTCAAATTATTGCAATTTGTGTATAATTGCGTAAATTATTCTTAATTTGTGCAAATTATTTTAATTTTTAGGAAAAATGTGCAAATTTTTAATAATTTTTTACTAAATTTAAACAAATATGCTTAAATTTGGGAATAACTATTTGCCTCAATTGAATACAATTTGTTTCAATTTGTTTCAATTTGTGCAAATTATCCACTATAAGAGAAAATTTGCAGCAATTTGCAAACTTTGTTTGAAAAGTTTATGCATATATTTTTAGATTTAAGTAAATATGGATTAATTTAAAAAAAATAGGCTTAAGTTGCACAAATCAGTGCTTAATTGCTGTCCATTTAAAAAATTCCTCAAATACCGTAGAAATTATGTTTCTGCTCAGACAAGTTTTTTGTTAGCATTTAAACTGTTACTTGCAATAGCATGGTAATGTTAAAGTTTATGCACATATTTTTCTATAAAAATATTTTCAAATTCAGTTCATAAGAAAGTATTTAATTTTTTTCTTTAAATCAAATGTCGTGTCATTTTCACAATGACACCATTTTGTATAAATGGAGGCGTAGAAAATTGCAAACAAAAAAGAAACGTACAAGTCTAAAAGCAACCTCTAATATGTTAAAAAGAATTGATACCTGACACTAAACGAATTGGTGGCAGTCGGTCTGGTTTTTAAAAAATAATAACAAGTTAAAAATACACAGACAGGTTGAAGTGAGCTGCTGTAGATGAAGATTGACAGGCGAAAAAGAGCTGTTTGTAGAAGACAATATAAATGATTGAAGATGTTGGAAAAATTGAGCATAGCCGGAAGTAGACAGACAATTATTGACAGTTATAAATAGAATATAGATTTTGTTTTGGTGCAGACACTAAAAATAATGAAGATAAATTTTTAAGATATTTTTAGCTAAAAACACTTATTAGAAATAATGGCAGTGATTAGATAAAGTACAGAAATATATAATAGACAAAATAAACAATTGTAGCAGACAGTTTATTAACAAATATATTTTATTATTTGATTTTGTTTCAAAATTTTCTTTTGTAGGTAAAGAAATTTTTAAGCAGTTTTCGTTGTGTAAATACTTTAAAATAAAAACCAATTTAAAATTCCCTCCCCACATCTCATTGTTGTCATATTATCTTTAGGGTTTGTTTATTTGTTTTTTGTTGTTGTTGTTATACATGGAATGCACTTTAACTACTTGTTATCCACTGTTTGTCAACCATGAAATATTTATCTTTTTTTTACAATTTTCTATATGACATTTTTGAAGGTTTTTTTTTGTGGATTTTCAAGGATTGAGTGTAACTTTTTCAAGAGATCGGAATGCAATTTTTATGAAAAATATATTTAAACAAAGTAAAGGCATAAAAACTGTTGTTTTTAAGCTTAAAATAAAATAAATATCAAGGTTATGACAAACTAAGGTGTATAAGTAATATTTAATGCAAGAGAAATAATAATAATCATACGTCGTGTGTGGCAAACTGTAGCGAAAAGGAAGAGTTTTGTTAGAAGAAAATTTTGTCTTAATCGAATGTAAATATAAGTGGTATTTAATAGGCAATAATTAAATACACTCATCAAGAGAACATTGCGTATGAGTGATATTTAATTGGAAATAATTAAATATCACTCATACGCAATATTATACATAGTATTTTACTTTATATTACACACAGCGTTGCCACGACCAAAAAAATTTTGTAACCAAAATGTAAAAAAAAAGTAACCAAAAGCAAAAAAAAGTAACCAAAATTTTTATATATTTAAAATTTTATTTTATTTATACTTCAGCTAAAAAATATATATGTAAAATATAAATTAACCATTGCATTTCAGTTTCTAGTTTAGTCTTATAATTAGGTACAATTGAAAGAAAAAAATAATTCAGCAATAACAATATTAATAAAAACCAAATGTAATTAATTTCATTAGATTTGTTACAAAACACTAGTAGATAAAGTTTAAGTAGATGAGGCTAAAAATCTGTCTTGAATGTTCTTAGATGATTTATCCATATAGCGAACGACTAGAACTAGTGATTTCTTTGTGGATACGTATGTTGTTTCGTCTACTATTAACGAAAACTTTCCTAACATTTCTGTTAATTGAGTTGCTTTACCTGCCACATTTAATGTGTTTCGCAATTTTGAGAGTCGGGACAGCGCTCCTCTAATAAGCCTGGTAGATAGTCCATTAATAAAAAAAGGCAAATTGTGGGTAATAAGAAACATTACTAATGTTAGCTCTGTTTGGTGCACTTGCTTATTAAGAGTTTCTTTTTGAGAACTTGCAAATGTTGTTTTTATTTTCCACATTTTGCTTATGACACTTTTTTTGTGTGCTTTCGTAAATAACTTACGTGATTTGGAATTTTTTTTCACAGGCAGCGCAGAAACAACATCGATCTTTGTTTCTTAGCCACGGAAACTCATCCAACCACAATACACGGAATTTTCTTTTCGTGCTGTTTTTAATATCACTAAACAACAAAATATTATTTAAAAAAAGTTATTGAAATTGAATGCAAATATGCCTATTCTCATCATCACTTCCAGAAGATAACTCGACATTATTAGTTTTACTTTGAGCAGCCTTTTTAAATAAAAATCTAACAAAAATAAAAATTGTGCTTAAAACCAATATTATTATTTTTTAATTCGAAGTACATACAAACTTATCCATTTTTTACGAAAGAAACCCAATCTTAACTATTTAAAAAACACTTTATTAATTAAAAATTAAATAGCACGCTAATTTGTAAAAAGCTTTTTTTGGTTTTCTGATAAAAAACATAATTTATGAATGTTTATTAAGGTCCGTTCATATCTAAAACAAAAGAATAATTAACTTGCTCCGATGTCAAACATCAATATGAAAATGCATTTAGTAGCATGTTTTTAGATGGTTTTTGTGAAGAACCTTTTACTCGTTCAACAATACAATGATTGTGTTTGTTATGTTTGGAGACAGGCATGTATTTTTTTGTAATCTTGTGTTTAGTGTTTTATTTTTAAAACACTTAAAATGTGGTAGTTTAGTTTATCACCAAAATTAGTGGTAAAAATTAAGTCAAAGTAAAAACAATGTAAAAAATGGTTACTTTTGTGTTAAAAAAAAGTAACCAAAACGGAAAAAAAGTACACAAGTACACATTGGAAAAAAAAGTAACCAATTTTGGTTAAAAGTAACCAAAACGGCAACGCTGATTACACAGCTTATTTATTTATAAAATTAACTTAAATTTAAAAAATTATAAGCTAATTGTTTAATACGGAGCTTAATTTAAAGCAAAGTGTGTAAACGAGCATGATTTTCTCTAATAAATTTACTGCAATTGTAAATTTGAACAAATTTGCTCAAAAGATCCTCAATTGAATGAAGTACGAGTATTTTTGTCTTAATTTTTAATTTTAGAAAATTTGTGCAAGTTTTTAAGAAATTTTTTCTAAATTTTAACCGATTTGCCTGAAATTTGACAAAGTTTGTCTCAATTTATTGCAATTTGTGTATAATTGCGCCCACTATACTCAATTTGTACAAATTATTTTCAATTTTAGGAAATTTGTGCGAATTTTTAATCAATTTTTTTTTTACTAAATTTAAACAAATATGCTAGAAATTTAAGAAAACTTTTTTTAATTGAATACAATTTGTGTCAATTTGTGCAAATTATCCCCTATTTGAGAAAATTAATTATGTATATATATATATATATATATATATATAAATTAATAATTAAATACCACTCATCAAGATATTGCGTATGATTCATATTTAATTATTTCCTATTAAATATTACTCATACGCAATACAGTCAAACCTCGGTATAACGACCCTCACTAAAAAGAATTCCTCTATTTAACGAATTTTTTTAAATCCCCTACAACGCTCCATAAGTTTTAATACAAAATCAACCTCTCTATTACGAATACATTTGTCAATAGCCTCGTTATAACGTTTTTTCATTCACTGCAGACTAACGAAATAGAAAGAATTATTTGCCTCTATTTAACGAATTTTGTCAACTTACAACCCTTTAATAACGATTTCCATCAATTAATCCAAAGTATATGAAACAGATTCACACAAAACTATTGTGTTTGCTACGACAACGTCTCCAGCAAACCTACATTCGTAGTCGACAGCTGAAATATTCGAAATTTATTGTTGCCAAGAGTTTGTACGCTTGTTGCAGCAGTTGTTTTTGCTAGGTTAATCATTGGCTCAGACTTATTATTTTATAAATGTAAACTATTTTCGAATTTTAAAACTACAAAATACAGTGTTTTCCTTCAAATGTGTTTTGATTTATTAGCGGAAATCGTTCGCTATAACATGGTAAGCAGATGATGATTAATATACATACACAATTTTTTATTACCTCGTTATAACGCATAGAAGTGCAACTTCACCTCGACATGACGAACCTCATTTTAACGAATTATTTGCTATAACGTTTTTTTTTCTAATCCCCTTAAGGTTCGTTATACCAAGGTTGAACTGTAATGTTTTACTTAATGTTTTACTTAATGTTTTACTTAATGTTGCGCAGCTTAATTTAAAGGAAAGTATTTAAACGAACATGACCCAGCATACCATTTTAGGAGCGCTCCGAAAAAGGAGTCAGAAAAGAGTCCAACAAAAGAGCATTTTCGGAGCGAAAGAAAAATTTGCTTGTTACTGTCCTGAGTCGGCACGCAGTATGACTCAGAAATTCCACTTAATTATATGTGTACCAAAGCGTTGTTCTCCTGCTATTTGTGCTTTGAACAAAAAAAAAACATAGCTGTACCACACAATAATGATAAAAACAAGATTACACAGAGCCCAAGAAAAACCTCATAAAAGACTCTTCTCTGGCATTATCTAAGAGCTCTTTAAGAGCCCAAAAAAACCTCATAAAAGACTCTTTTCTGGCATTATCTAAGAGCTCTTTAAGAGCCCAAAAAACCCTCATAAAAGACTCTTTTCTGATATTATCTAAGAGCTCTTTCTGACGGACCATTCGAATGTAATGACCCTCTTTTCTGAGGGTTTTCGGAGCAATTATGATTGTTTTTTGGGCTCATAAAGAGCGTTAACGCTCCGAAAAAGGTGTCAGAAAAGACTCTTTTCAGACTCATATGGCTTGCTGGGGATTTTCTCTAGAAAATTTACTGTAATTGATTTAAACAATTTTGCTCAAATGATCCTCAATCAAAGTATATTAGTCGTAATTTGTGGAAATTTTGTAAAAAAAAAATTCCTTTTTTTTGCAACTATTTACTTAATTTGAGCAAAAGTTTGTAATTTTGTTAAAATTTTTTCAATTTAAAAAATAATTTTTTCTAAATTTGTGCAAATGTTGAAGAAATTTTCCCTTAGTTTTAACATATTTGCTTCAATTTGTTCAAGCTTGTGTAAATTTCAGCAAATGTGTTAATTTTGGATAGTCTGTATTTTAATTTGCGATTTTAATTGATCAAATTTTGCCACATATTTTGGAGACAGTTTTTTTGGTTGGGCAAATTTAGTTCAATGTAAGAAAGTTTGTCTCAATTTTCGGCAAATTTTTATTAAATGTGTGCTAAATTTGAACAGTTTTGCTACGATTTGACCAAATTTGTGTCAGTTTGATTAAAATTTTAAGGGCTGATTTGTTTCAATATAAGCAATTTTTATGAAATTTGGCTTAAATTTAAACACATTTGCTTCAGTTTGTGTAAATTTGAGCATATGTGTTAATTTTGAGAAGTATGTACTTTAATTTGTGCATGGATTTGGTTCAATTTAAGAAGCGTTTATGAAATTTGTGCAAATTTTTCTGAAATTTGTTTCAATTTGTGCAAATGTTAAGAAATTTTTTTCTTAATTTTAACACTTGCTTCAATTTGTTTAAACTTGTGTAAATTTGAGCAAATATGTTAATTTAGGGAAGTCTGTTTAATTTAAATTTGTGCTTTTATTTGAGCAAATTTGCCACAATATATAAAGATATTATATTTCTTTTTTTTAGCAAATTTTTTTCAATGTGGGCAAATTTTTAAAAAACATTTTCTAAATTTGAGTAAATTTGTGTCAATTTGATACAAAATTTATGCAAATATGCTTTAGTTCGAGCTAATTTGTTTCAGTTTAAGAAAATGATATGAAATTTAGGCAAATTTTGATGAAATTGTACCTAAATTTTAACAAAAATGCTTCGATTTGAGTATATTTGTGTTTAGTTTGAGCAAATTATTCTCATTTTGTGCGCAAATTATACTCATATAGTCCTGACTATAATCCTGTCTATAGTCCTGTCTATAGTCCTGTCTATAGTATCGTTTATAGTCCTGTCTAGAGTCCCGTATATAGTCCTGCCAATAGTCTAGTCTATTTTATAGTCTATTTAATGTTGAAGCGTCTAGTTTATGATGTAACCTCTTGTTTTGTTTATGCTGTTTTCTACTTTGCAGTCTATGATCAAGTTTCAGTTTATTATTTTGTTAAACGTTTTCTTATTATTCATTGTTGAACCTTATTCGTAAGTCCCTAACCATATTTTCTCTATTCAGTTTGCCTTAATATTTAGTTACTAGAAAATGTTCTTAATCTTATCAGCTACAACTGAAAGTTGCCTGTAATATCTACTTCAGTTCTCGTTTAAATATTACATTTTCTATTCAGTTTGACATAAAACTTTTTGTTTTTTTTTTATATTTTCTGCTACAGCACAATTTCCTACCACCTTATTTGCATTTTCTTGACTTATGATTTTTGTTACAGTTTACACATCAACCTAGATTTGCAAAGCGTCTTAGTATTTTGTTGTTGCTGTTTTCATGTATTTATACATGCAGCTAGTTTTTATATTTATGCCATCATAAATAATAAATAAACTTGAGGAGATTTCAGTAGGAGCCCCTCCTGCTGCTCTCATCTAGTTTTCATGCAGCTAGACAGGAAGCAGAGCTCAAGTTGTTAAAATGTTTTTACGTGATGATACAAACGATAGTTTATTTTTTTATTTTGTATATTTCAAACTTGTGTTACAGTTTTGTTGCTATTTATGTATTTTGTGAATATATAAATAAATAATGTAACAAACTTTAAAATGCACATAAAACAATTGTTGTTTAGCATAAATTGGTTTACGGTTGTTGCGGGCAGAGGAGGAGGTGGATGGTTGGAAATAATTTATGATTTAACGAAAAGAATTTGAACAAATTGTATAAATTTGTAACGAAATTTTGAGGCGTCATGATGAGAGTTAAAAAGTTAAATATTGGCAATGTTTTAGTTTGAAATGTTAGAAAAAAATTTGCAATTAACATTTTTCATTACAAGAGAAATTAAAAGTTTAGTATAATAATGCGTATGAGTGTTATTTAATTACTGCCTAATAAATATCTCGCTCATACGTTTGAGTGAAATTTAGCAATGACGCTTGTAATTGTTACTAAATGCAACAGTTTTTAACTTTTGTAAGCCACTTAGTCTAAAAATACATACATATATGCTACAATTGAATCATAGATACTCAAATAATTATAAAAAATACAAAAAAGTACTAAAAAATAAATTTTTAAAAAAGTAGTATTTTTTGGTACTATTTTAAAATTTCTAAAAAGCAGTATTTTTTTACATATTTCGATTAAATTAAATGATTAAATAATTAAAAACCATAAAAAGTACCAAAAATTTTAAATTTTAAAAAATAGTATTTTTATTATCCAAGAAAAATGTGTTTTAGGTTTTGTGTTAATTTTTTTTTAAACAAACACAAACTGCGAAGCTTTTGGCTTGTCTGCAGAAAACACCCAGATTCTTTGGCGGGAATCGAACCCGCAACCCTCTGACTGATAATTCGGCACACTATCGCATAGTATATCGGGGCACCCAAATAAAATTTGTAGAAAAATTTGCTAAAAAAAACAAAGAAAGTACCAAAAATTTAATCCTTAAAAAAGTAGTATTTTTAGTACCTGTTTATAATTTTCTGAAAAATTAGTATTTTTACATTTCTGTGTTTTGGGTTTTATTTTACTACAACTTTTAGTATAATTTACTAAAAGAAATAAAAAAGTAATAAAAATTTAATTTTTGAAATATGTAGCAGTAATTTTAGTACTTTTTTTATTTTCCAAAAAAACTGTATTTTAGGTTTTTTTTAATACAACTTTAGTAAAATTTACTAAAAAAAAACATTAAAAACGTAATAAAATTTTAATTTTTAAAATAGTAGTATATTTGATACTTTTTTATCATTTTCAAAAAGTAGTATTTTTTACATATTTTGATTACATTGTTAATAATAAGATTAAAAACCCTAAAAAGTAGCAAAAATTTTATATATTAAAAAAGTAGTGTTTTTAGTACTGTTTTTATTTTTCAATAAAACTGCATTTTAGGTTTTATTTTTCTACAAGTTTTAGTAAAATTTACTAAAAAAAACATAAAAAAATAATAAAAATTAAATTTTTAAATACATAGTAGTATTTTTGATACCTTTTTATCCTTAAAAGTTAGCAAGAATTTTATATTTTAAAAAAGTTGTTTTTTTTTTGGTACTTTTTTATAATTTTCAAAAAAGTAGTATTTTTTACATATTTTGATAATATCGTTAATAAAATGATTAAAAACCTTAAAATGTACTAAAAATTTAATATTTTTATAACAAAGTATTTTTAGTACTTTTATATTAACTAAGAAAACTGTGTTTTTTTATAAAATTTTTAATGAAATTATATAAAAAAATAAAAAATACAAGTTTTAAAAAAGTAGTATCTTTGGTACTTTTTTAAAATATATGTATATACTGTACAATCACTGTACAATTTTGTTACAGTTAATATTTACTATAATGTTTTAACTGCAAATAACGTAGAAAATTTTCTAATAAATAATACAAAATACAATTTCAAACACTATTATTTGTTAAGTGAAAAAAACTACACAATAGCTTGTTTATTTGTGTTCAAAAGGAAGTAAATGTGTGTGTTGAAGAAGATTGTATGTGCATGATTATTTTTCTCTATGTGTTCATATCAATACGTTTTTATTTGCTGTTTGACTAAAGTTGACAATATAAAAAAAACTTGCAAAGGCAGGCCTAGTCATGCTATCATGTACCGTCTTATATACCGTCTATTATACATACATATTATGTATGTATATAGTTTCTGTTATCAGTCTGTTGACACTTAAAACACTTGGGTTGTATTTGTTATATGCCCTTCTTTTGTTCGCCTCCTTGTTGCTTGATACTTTTTTTTTATACATACATACATATTTTTACAATTTGTATGTGCTGTTAAATTTTTTATGTTTATTTGTTTAGTTGGTGTTGCTTGCTGTTTGCAATAATAAGTAGAGACAACCAAACAAAAGGCTATAGAAGAAAAAGAAAAAACAAAGAATAAATAATAAAATATCCTTGCAATAACAACAGCTGTGACTTGCTTCAGCTATAGTTTTTGCATTGACGCTGTTCAAATGCCCTATACAGGAATAAATTAATTTGTTTTTAATAAAAAATTTACCAAGAAATTAGAATTTTTGATAGTTTGCTTACATTTTTAATGAAGTTGTTGAAAGTCTGTAAAAAGTAAACAATAACTAAATTTTTAAAATAGTAGTATTTTTAGTACTTTTTTAAAGTTTTCTAAAAATTAGTATTCTGGTTTATAAATTAGTAAACTTATATTAAAAACCTTAAAAAAAATTGCAAAAATTTTAAGTTTTAAAAACGTAGTATTTTAGTACTTATTTTTAATTTTCAAAAAACGTATTTTTTATACTAAATTTTATAAGTGACCTTATTGCTTATTAAAAGAAACTATTAAATATTGAAAAAGGTCAAATAAACGAACTAAATAATTAAATTTTATATATTTATTTTAATTAAATTTGTAATAAAAATATTAAAAATTTTAAATTTTATATATTTTAAATAAATTTGTTTTAAAAATATTAAAAATTTTATGTTTTAAAAAAGTAGTATTTTTAGTACTTTTTTTAATTTTCAAAAACATATTTTTCGGCTTAAATTTTATATATTTTGATTAAATTTGTAATACAAAAATTAAAAATCTTAAAAAAGACAAACATTTTATGTTTTAAAAAAGTAGTATTTTTGGTACTTTTTTTAATTTTCAAAAAGCATATTATTTGGCTTAAATTTTATATATTTTGATTAAATTTGTAATAAAAATCTTGAAAGATAGTAAAAACTTTATGTTTTCAAAAAGTAGTATTTTTAGTACTTTTTTTAAAATTTCAAAAAAGTATTGTTTGGCTTACATTTTTTATATTATATTTATTATTAAATCTTAAAAAACTTATTGTATTTATATTAAATCTTAAAAAACGGAAATATTTAAAAAGTAACAAAAATACAATTAAAAAAAGTAGTATTATTAGTACATTTTTCTTTAATTTTTTAAGACTCGAATTTTAGGCTTAATTTTAATAAAAAAAATCCATAGAAAGCAACAAAAATATAATTAAAACAAAAGTATTTTTAGTACTTTTTTAAAAAAGTACTATTTTTAAGGAAATCTTTAATATTTTCTTTATGTTTTCAATTAATTCAACAAAAAACACAAACATATTTTTAAAAATATTAAAATTTTTTAAAAAGTAGTATTTTTAGTACTTTTTTAAAATTTGTATTAACAAAAGGCATTTTCAAGTCCGCTTTTTCCCAACACAAATTGTGCTCTATTTTTGCCTTCATAACCTCTAGCCCCATGAATTGTTGCTGCAAACAACTATTCTCTTGTGTTTCTCTATAAAACTACTATTTTTCTTGTTTTTTATCTATAATTTTTTTTAAGAAAAAAATTCTTCTTTGAACTTACAACAAATTGCAAGAGTTGCACAGACATTTATATTGATTTTTGTTTATAATATTAATTCAGAGCAATATTAATACAAGTTGCATTACAAATATAAAATGTAGGAAAGAATTGAACTTACAAAAAAAAAAACTAACAATGTAATAATAGTTTGTATAAATAAAAACCTTGACATCTACTGATATATTTATTGTTGTTTTGTATTTAAGCAATAAAATGTTTTATTTAAATATTTACAAGCTGTCAATTTGCTGTAAACTTCTTTTTTTATTGTGGGTTTTTGTGACCAAGCATGATAATGTGTATGAATTTTAAAGAGGATTAAAATTTGATTTATAAATATTTATTAATTTCAAGAGATTATAAAATATACATATAAAATTTATAGAGGAAATGAAATAAATAAATATTAAATTTGTATTAAAAAACTATAAAAACAGAGCTGGAAAATTATGAAATATTTTGCAAAAGGTAGAAATTTAAAAGTTGTCATAAAAAAGTAACTTTTATTTAATTTTTTTAAAAAAAGTAGTTTTTTTAGTACTTTTTTTAAATATTAATAAAATATTTTTGTTGGACCTCAAATATTTTTAGTTATAATTAAGTAAATTATAACTAAAATAACATTTTTAAAAAGTAGTAAAAAACTTTTTTAATTTTCCAAAAAAGTAGTATTTTAAATTTGTTTAAATAAATATTTAAAGAAATTAATAAAAAATTCCTAAAAACTTGTTTTAATATTTTTTTATCTTTTATAAATTGTAAATATGTATGTGAGTATATAATTTTTGCTACTTTTTTTAAATATTTTTCACATATTTTTCATTTAGTTGAAAGAATAAACAAAAAAAAAAAAGAAAACCTGATATGTATTTACTACTTTTAAAAAAGTAGTATTTTTAGTACTTTATTAAATATGTTGAAAAGTTGTTTTTTTACAAGATAAATGCTATATGTATCTTTGAAAGGACCAAGAAAATGAAAAGTAAACTAGAAAATTTTAAGAGCACAATTTTTCAAAAAAGTAGTAGTTTTACTTCTTTTTGAAATATATTAAAAAAGTAGTATTTTCGTTGGATTACTAATATTTTTGTTATAGTGAAGAAAATTATAACCAAAATAACATTTTAAAAAAGTAGTATTTTTAGTACTTTTTTAATTTTTTTTTTAAAGTAGTACTTTTATTATTTTATCAAATATTACTCAAAAATTTGCAAAAATCTTGTTTTTTAAAAAAGTAGTATTTTTGCTAACTTTTTTAAATTGTAAAAAAATAGTTTTTTGCTACTTTTTTAGAAATATTTTTAACATATTTTTTATTTACTTTAAAGAGAATAAACAAAAAAAATCAGAAATTAAATATTTAAAATAGTAGTAGTATTTTTAAATATGTTAAAAAATACTACTACTATTTTAAAAAAGTAGTATTTTTGTTGGATTTCAAATATTTACACTATAGTTTTAACAAAATTGAGTAAATTATAAAAAAAAACATTTTTTAAAAAGTAGTATTTTTACTACATTCTGTATTTTTTTTGCTTAAATCTTTAATGAAATTACTTAAAAATTATAAAATTATGTTTTTAAAAAAGTAGTATTTTTGCTAGTTTTTAGAATTTTTAAAAATTTTAAATAAATAAAATATTTTTAAATTTCTTAAAAGTTGGCAAATTTGTCATTCCCTTAAGTTGGATTCACCCATTCGTTTCGAACAAAAATATTTATGCGAACAAAGTTTTTTTTATATGAATATACTTTTATTTTGTTCTAGACAAAGCAAGAGACGGAGAAAAACAATTTTTACCAAGTGTATGATTATTATTTTTTTTTTCAATGCACGAGTAGATACTGCACAAATGCAAATTACTCATACGTCTTTGTGTGTGTGTGTGTGTATATATATATACCCAGCCAGCATTTACATATAAAATTTTTTAAGAGTATATCTACTCTTAAATTAAAACATGTCTGTATAATTTCAATAATCATACACTTAACAAACAGTCAAAGCATATGAAAGAGTATAACAAATAAGCATTAAAAATAAATGGACAAAATGAAACCATAATTTGTAGTCTTCGTCTGTGTGATTGTGTACTAAATATAATTTTAAATATTACAGCAGACAGACAGGCCAAATTTAATAAACATGAAGGTCTATGACTTGTAGACAGTTCAAACTGTTTACAGCATTAAATAAATGTCCTTTCTAAGTGATAAAAAAAATGTTGAACGAAGCTATTATTGTTATTAACACACACTGAGAGAAAAGTATTCTTGTGTTTAACTTTTACTTTTACAACTTTTACAAATCTAAGTTTTATTAACGATTTAATTTGTCATGAGTTCATATGGAATAAACATTTTTATAGCTTGCACAAAAAAAAATCCACTAAAGACAATTTATGCCACAAATAAAACCGTGATTGTAGATTGTGTGGCTGTTAGTAATGGTGTTAGAAATGCCATAACAAATAATTCCAATAATTGATAGACTGGAATAATTTATTTATTTATTCATTGCTTTCTTTCCTCAACTACTTTTTTCTGCTTCCTTAATCATCTTAAATACATTTATTAATGATGACTATACATACTTATATTGAAGGAATAAGGACAAAAAAGAAAACACAAAATCAGCAGAAAGTAAGAGAAAAGCGTAATATTATTTTAAATAAAGAAGTGTTAATGTTTTAGATTCCTTTTTGTTAACTTAAACTCTAAAATTTGAAACAAAATTAAAGAAAAAAAGAACCTAAAAAAATTTAATACATTAAAGAAAATTTAAAAAGAAGTACTAAAAATACAACTATTTTACAAATTGTTATTTTAGCTAATTTTTACCCTTTTGTTTAATAAATTAATTCAAATTTAAAGAAAAACTAAATTTTTTCCCAAAAATAAAAAGTAGTGAAAATACTACTTTTTTAAAAATAAATATTTTAGCTAATTTTTAGCATTTTGTTTATAAATATATTAAAATTTAATAAAAAAACACAAGTATTATAAGTTTACAACACTGTAAATACCAACTATCCGTTACTTTTATTTATTTGAAGACAGTGATCGTGATCTTTTTCGATACCTGCCCTGCATATCACAAACCCGGTTGATTTGTTGTTCGATGCATAACAATCTGCTCTCGAAATTACTTCTAGAAACACGTTGAGCTGTTAGCTGACAAGTTTTGAAATTCTCTTACTTCCATTATTTTATCTGGTAACTTTGGCAATTCTGCACGCACCTGCGCCGGCAAGCGCTGCATCCACAACGATTTCAAAAAATCTGGGGTTATTTTGTCTTTCGACAACGTGCTCAACTCGTTTAGAAGCTGCGTCGGACGTTTGTCACCCAAATCGATCTCTAACAACAACTTCTGAGTTTTCTTTAGCTCACTCTCACAATAACGTTCAACGATGCACCTCCTCAAGTTGCCGTATTTGTTGCTTTCAGGTGGATTCAAAATGGCGTCTGAAATTTGCACGAGGACGTTTGACTCGACCGCGGCAACGACCGTGTTCAATTTTGCTGAGTCACTCGTGATACCGGCAACAGCGAATTGTGCTTCCACCTGCGCCAACCAGACCTCTGCATGGTCAGGCCAAAAAAGTGGAACCTTAACTCCTACAACATTTATGGAAAACGGGAAAAACCATTTGGGTTAAATTACATGATGTTTATAATCAAGAAATTTCAACTATTTATTTAAGTAAATTCTATTAAAAATAAAAAAAAATTAAATTTTGTCTGAAATTTTGAAAATTTTTGAATTTAAAATTTTTTTTAATTTTTGATAACCCATTGAATGCGCCTCTCAAACACCTTTCATATGATACCAAATTTACATATATGTAGTTTCTTTGGAAGAAATGTGAAAAAATCAAAAACCCTCTAAAAAGGACATTTGTATTCTTTGATCCAGCTCACCAAATATTGACCCCAGAACAAAAAAATTAAGAAACGTAGTCTTAAAATGAGTCAAATTTTCATATTAGGCGGGAACATCGATACCTTATTTTTTCTCCATACAAACGGGGCTACCCTAATGTATATGTATTTTAAAATATCTATGTATATATTTTGAATTGTGTGTTTCTCGCACCAATTTGAAATGTGAATTTTTTGACAGTTCTTGTGAGAATCTTTTCACAAAATATTGTTACAGAAACACTTTTTCTCACATTCTTCCACTAACTGTTGGAAAACTTTTTAAATGACAGAGATTTCTCGCAAAATACAGTTACAGAAACACTTGTGTGACAAAAACCATTTTTTGTTTTATTTTACACTGTTTTTGTTGCAATTCACTATTTCCATGCGAAAAATTTTATAATGCGAGAAATACAGAAACGAGCTACAGATTACGCCTATCGATTGTTCGAGAGGTTGAAAAAGTGTGTCTCTACTTAGAGAGAAAGTAACGGGTAGTTGGTAGTTACAGTGTTGTAAACTTATAATGCTGGTGTAGAGTCACCACAAGTACATTTTGCGAAAATTGAAAAAAGTAGTAAAAGTACTTTTTAAAAAAAATATATATTTGATACTTTTTACAATTTTTAATGAAATTTATTAAAAATTAATACTAATTTTGCGATTTTACAAATTTAAAAAAAAGTACCAAAAATACTACTTTTTAAAATTGTAGTAAATTTTAAAATTTTTACCATTTTCTTAAAAGTTTTATAAAAATATAATGAAAATATTTAAGAAAGCATAAAAAATCTGAACTTTTCATTAAATTAAAAAAAGTACTAAAAATACTACTTTTTAAAAAAGAAATAATTTGGGTAGTTTTTTAAGGTTTTTTATGAAAGAACTTAAAAATTAATTAAAATAGCAAATTTTTTAGAAAATTTTATTAAAAACCAAAAATACATATGTACTTCCTTTCAAAAGCACTTTTGTAAATATGTAGTTGATTTTGCTAAAAGTAAATTAACAGCCTGTTTGAAAAAGACCCCTGCGACTTCAATTTCTTTGTTATTTCTTTACCCAACCTTAAGTCATAAATACTTTAAAAACCACACATTCCTACCCAGTGTGCTTAAGACAACCAATATGTTTCCTTTTCGTTGCCTTCTTGTGGCATTTTTATGCCATTTTCTAGCATTGTTGTTCTGTACAAAAAAAAAATAAAAATTCTTGGTAACAAAATCATTGTTGGGTGACATTGTTAATTGAGGGTGTCAGGGCAAACAGCACACAGCTAAATTTACAAAAACACTTATAAAAGCGCAGGAGGTCATGACATAGAAATATTGTTATTAAGGTTTTGCTGTTGTTTCTTTTTGTACTTTGGGACGACTTAGAGTCCTTGTGACTTTTTGCCTTCTCAGCAAGCAACAGGTTCTAGTTTTCTTTTTTATATTTTTGCTTTCTTTTGTTTTGGTGTTTTCAATCTAAAAGTAGCTTTTAGAACAACAAATATCTCGGCATATTTAGGATTCAATTTGTGAGCATATAAATATTGTTTAACTTAAAGTTGTTGACGCAACCCTCTACAATAGACTGTATATTTAATAAGAAATCTGATATATTTTCATACATTTAAGGAAACACTAACACTCGGCACCTCCACCACAAACCCCCAAAACACACATTTACTGTGACAATATTTATTTGCCCTCATTTAAGATGTTAGCATTAGAACAAGACAAAGAAAAATGATCTCATTTGGTTGTGTTTTGCAGTGGGAAGCGGGGAGCCGAGAAAATGACGTTTCAGTTTAATAACGGCTGATTTTAATTGACTATAAATAGGAGCATATGGCAGAAACCATAAAGTGTTCCTAGAGATTTCTAATGGATTTAAATTGATTAAGAAATTTGTTATTTTAAATGATACTTCAGGCTATAGTTGAGATTCTGGTTAAAATTCTGGTTGAGATTAGAGTTGAGATTTTAGTTCACGTTCTAGTAAGGTTCCAGTTCAGATTCCGGTTATGTATCTAGTTGAGATTCTGGTTAAAAATATGGTTGAGATTCAAGTTGAGATTCTAGCTGAAATTCTGGTTCTGTTTCTAGTTGAGATTCTATGTGAGATTCAAGTTGAGATTCTAGTTCAGGTTCAAATAAGGTTCCAGTTCAGATTCCGGTTATGTTTATAGTTGATATTCTGGTTCAAAATCTAGTTCAGATTCTGGTGGAGATTCTAGCTGAGATTCTGGTTCTGTTTCTATTTGAGATTCTAGCTGAGATTCAAGTTTAGGTTCTACCAGAGATTCTGGTTCTCTTTCTAGTTGAGATTCTAGTTTAGGTTTTAGTGGGGTTCAATGTACAGATTTTGGTTCTGTTTCCAGTTGAGATCTTAGTTCTGTTTCTAGTTGAGGTTCTGGTTCTGTTGATATTCTGGTTGAGATTCTCTTTAAGAATTCAATTTGATTCAATTTGAGATTCTACTTGAGATTCTAGTTCTGTTGAGATCCAAGTTGAGATTCTGTTTCTAGTTGAGATTCTAGCTTAGATTCTGGTTCTGTTGAGATTCTAGTTCATATTCTAGTTGAGATTCAAGTTGAGATTCTAGTTGAGATTCTAGTGGAGATTCTAGTTGAGATTCTGGTTCTGTTGAGATTCTAGTTAAGATTCTAGTTGAGATTCAATTTGAGAATCTACTTGAGATTCTAGTTGATATTCAAGTTGAGATTCTAGTTGAGATTTTGATTCTGTTGAGATTTCGGTTGAGATTCTGGTTCTGTATCTAGTTGAGATTCAATTTGAGATTCTGGTGGAGATTCTAGCTGAGATTCTAGTTGAGATTTAAGTTGAGATTCTAGTTGAGATTCTGGTTGAGTTTCTAGTTGATATTCAATTTGAGATTCTACTTGAGATTCTAGTTAAGATTCTAGTTAAGATTCAAGTTGAGATTTTGATTCTTTTGTGATCCAAATTGAGATTTCGGTTGAGATTCTGGTTCTGTTTCTACCTGAAATTCTGGTTCTGTTGAGATTCTAGTTGAGATTTAATTTGAGAATCTACTTGAGATTCTAGCTGAGATGCAAGTTGAGATTCAAGTTAAGATTCTAGTTGAGATTTTGGTTCTGTTGAGATTTCGGTTGAGATTCTGGTTCTGTTTCTAGTTGAGATTCTAGCTGAGATTCTGGTTCTGTTGAGATTCTGGTTGAGAGTCTAGTTAAGATTCTAGTTAAGATTCCATTTGAGATTCTACTTGAGATGCAAGTTGAGATTCTGGTTCTAGCTGAAATTTTGATTCTGGTTCTGTTTTAAGTTGAGATTCTAGTGGAGATTTAAGTTGAGATTTTAGCTGATATTTTGGTTCTAATTCCAAATAAGATTTTAGTTCTGTCCTAATCCTCATTCTCCAATTTAAATAAACCTCTTGTTTAATAACAACAAATTTTTACTAAACAATACGACTAATCAATATGTATGCCAACGAAATGCCATCTGCTTAAACTTAATTTTGCACAAAACACCAAAACAGCAAAAGTGAAATGAAAAAACAATAATGACTCTTTATTTCATGCTCAAACGCCTCCAAACAAAAACTAACAAACAACCAAATGTTTGCCTGACCAGCCGACCAACAGAAACCAACAAATTAAACCAACCAGACTATTAAAAGGCATAGAGAAAAACTTTATAGCCAGCCAGCCACCCAGCCACCCATCCAGCCTATTAAAACTTTTCTTTCATTTTGACTTTTATGTTTTTCAATTTAGCAACAAAAAACAATGAAATATGTTACAAAAATCATAAAATAAGTTTTTTTTTTAATTTTAAGTTTAGCTTCTTGTTCGTCATATGAAACAATTTATTTCTTATTTTTGTATTTTTTTGTTTCTTTTCAGCGGAGGACATTCACTTGGACGACCTGTACACTAGATATCGTCAACGTTTGCGTAAATCTTTGTTCCGTTCTGGTTTACTAATATCGTTGGCAGCATGTGTGGTCTCCATTCTAATTGGCGTAATTTACCAGCAGGTGAGTTACAAAAAAGAACAATATTGGTAAAATAAAAAGACGAAAAACTTTCAAAAATGTTTAATTTTAAAAATATTGGAAAACAAGTGGTGGGAGTTAAAGTGCTAAAGCATTAACCAGAATACCTGAAACGAAATAGAAAAGAATTGACAACTTTATTACTTAATCTTGAAAAAAAATCATTAATTCTTACTGCTGCCTTTAATTCATCCCCCCCTCTAAACCTTTGACTTTTAATTCATACAGAGTTTTAGATGTCTACTCTTTACTTAATTTATATTTAAATATCTACATATATTGTACTGATGTGGCTGTTGTGTATTCTCTTCTCAATTATAGCAATTATTGCAAACACTATTATTGGCAGTGGCTGCATTAATATCGGCTGGCATACTAACAGCCCTACAGTTCCCAGCCGTATTGAATTCACCGGTGGCTGCTTTGGCTTTTGCCATTGTAACAACATTTTCATTGGGAACGATAGCTGCAATTACGGGTGAAGAATTGGCGCCATTACCATTATTTGCTGTATTCCTGGTAAGTATTTTTAGTCTGCAAACACGTTCATATATAAAATACAGGTTATTAATGGCCGACTATAAACACATGCACAGTGGGGCAATGTTTTTGGACAAAAGAACATAACTGAACTAGAACAGAATTAGAATCTCATTTAGAATCTCAACTGGAAACAAAACCAGTATCTGAACTGCAACCAAAATATCGACTAGAACATCAACCAGAATCTGAACTGGAACCTTACTAGGATCTGAACTAGAATTTCAACTAGTATATAAACCAGAATCTCAACTGGAATATCAACTAGAAACATAACCAGAATCTGAACTGGAACCTCGCTAGAATCTCAACTAGAATATCAACCAGAAATTGAAGTGGAACCCCATTAGCACCTGAATATCCAGAATCTAAAGTGAAACTTCACTAGGACCTGAACTCGAATCTCAACTAAAATATGAACCAGAATCTCAAATAGAAACAGAACCAGAATCTGAACTGGAATCTCAATAGAATCTCAACTAGAATATCAACCAGAATCTCAACTGAAATCTCAACTAGAAACAGAACTAGAATTTGAACTGGAACCTCAATAGAATCTTAACTAGGATATCAACCAGAATCTGAACTGGAACCCCACTAGTACCTGACCTAGAATATCAAGCAGAATCTCAGCTAGAAACAGAACCAGAATCTAAACTGAAACCTCACTAGGACCTGAATATCAACCAAAATCTCAACTGAAACTTCACTAGGATCTGAATTCGAATCTCAACTAAAATATCAACCAGAAATAGAAACAGAACCAGAATCTCAACTGGAATCTCAACTAGAAACAGAACCAGAATTTGAACTGGAACCTCAATAGAATCTCAACTAGGATATCAACCAGAATCTGAACTGGAACCCCAATAGGACCTGAACTAGAATATGAAGCAGAATCTCAACTGGAAACTCAACTAGAAACAGAACCAGAATCTGAACTGAAACCACGCAAGGAACTGAACTAGAATCTCAACTAGAATATTAACTAGAATCAGAACCGGAACCTGACTAGGACATAAACTAGAATCTCAACTAGAATATCAAGCAGAATCTCAACTGTAATCTAAACTAAAAACAGAGCAAGAATCTGAATTGATACTTGACTATGACCTGGACTGGAAACAGAACCAGAATCTGAACAGGAATCTCAACCAGACACTCTGACTTGTACGACACTCTGAATTAGAAACTTACTTATGGCGTTTTCTTTTCTGGCAAAAATGTTACACGTTTTTTCCATTTCGCACCTTTTTTAATTTTTTTGTGTTCTTTTCTGAAAAAATATCAACACTGCTAAAGTGTAGTGTGTTCTTTTCTATAAATGTTACACTATAAAATTAAAAAATGGTGCACCTTTCACACTCTGTATTTTTAGAGAGGGACAATCGCACGATAAAACAGCTGACATTTGTTTTGTTTATGATTGCGTATTTGTGTTAAGAAACAAAAAAAAATATACAAAATGGAAAATATTACTACTTTTTTATGTGCTGAAAAAATTTTGGATGACTTGTTGGATTCATCTTCATCATCTGATGATGATGAAATATTTTATATGATTATGGAAAGAAACCCACAACCGCGAGTGAAAGGCTTTTAGAGCACGTAATTAATGAATACTCTGAAGTTGATGTACATATGTAAAATTTCATAGGACAATATATGTATATAATTTTTATAGTTTAAGAAGAATTTGCGTATTAGTCGGGAAGGTGTCATTGGTCTTTTTGAGAGATGTTCATTGTCTTATTTCAAGCGATCTTACCAGGGAGCTATCTGCTTTTTTTTTTTAACAAAAAAAAAAAACAGCTGTACATGAAAAAAAGTGTTACACTGTTGTAATTTTATGTTCTATTCTGACCATTAAAAATGCGACATCTTTAAAATGTAGGGTAAACATTATAAAAATGTACATAATAAAGGTGTAACATTTTATTTCAGAAAAGAAAACACCATTAGACTCTTGTCTAGAACCTAAACTATGGGTAGAACAGAATTGAAACAAACCCACTGTGTTATGCTACAAATTAAAACACACTCACATAAACTTCTAAACATATGTATACATATGCGAGAGTTTGTGTTATTACTAAAGAAACGGAAGTCTGTACACAGGATATGAGAGGAAACAACCAACATACGTGCATATAGAAACAGTCTGTTATACATATATGTACATATATGGTTACTTGTTTATATAAATATGTGTTGCAAAGTGTTTTGGAATATAAATGTATTTATTTATGTTCGGTGCTTTGATTTGAGCTCGGTTCGGTAGCTAAATGGCTGTGTATGAACTTCCTAAAGCACTTAATAGTTGAAGTGTTGTTCCATGTATTTGTATTTAAGTAGCCAATATATATTTTTTGTGCAAAATATTGGCTTTTAAACTTAATGAGATTCTTGATGGGGTTTGTGTTAATGTTGAAGATGTTGGTCGCTGGCTTTTGGATTGTGGCTGGGGCGGTTTGGTTTGGGTTTTCTCGGCGATTTTTATTTAAGTGGTGTATTTTATTTAACACTAAAACAGCTTTTAGTTAAGCTTATTTAAAATTTCCACTCAGAAACATTTAAGGTGAAGTAAATTTTGTTGGTAGTTTTCTCAAGGTTTTAACTTTTCAAGTAAAATGGACCCTTACTTAATGAAAAATGTTGATATTTTTGCATTAATTTTCCCTTAAATCTATAATTAAAATCTAAAACTTGTAATAGCAAAAGGTTCTTGTGTTATTTTAGTTAGCAGTAATTGAATTTCGCTTTAAATATAAACTATATTGAATAATAAATGTCAGGTAAATTCTATTGAAATTGTCCCCACCCACCTTAAACATAAATATTTAATATTTGTATAAATGTATGAGTAATTGCATAAGTGAGAGTGTGTCTGTGTTAAATACAATATTAATTATTTAACTATTTTGTTTTATTATTTTTGCAATATTTGTTTCTCTTTTCTCTCTCCTTCAACTCTAGGGTATTCACACAATGCTGCCCATATCATGGCCAGTGTCAGTGGTTTTGGCGCTATTCATGACATCCATACACATTGTCTATCGCATTGGCGAGAGTCCTGACTATGCACCTAATTTACCTGTGGTAAGTACAACCAGTAACCTGCAATCAGAAACACACAAAAAACAAATAACATTTTACAAAAACCTACCTACACGAACTAACTTAAATGATAACGAATGTTCAGCAAGTACAAGGACCTGCTATAGACATATATATAGTACATACATACCTATACATATTCACTGTTATTTATTTCAACATTTGTGTATGTAAAAGTTTTTGTTTTAATTGGCTTTGAAAAAATACACTAGCAAGGGACCACGAAAAAGAGAGAGAGAGTGAGAGAGGTAGAAAGGTTGTGACATAAAAACTATTATAAAAGTCATTATACAAATTCTCATGGAATACTAAAGTAAATACTAGTGAAATGTTTTCTATGACAAACAAACTTGTACAAAAAAGTAAGTGTAAATACAAGTGTATTTACGGGGGTTTTTAGTTGTGTCAGTGTACAAAAAATAAAAAGAGAATTCTATTTAAAATGTATTAAAGACTTCAATGTCAAAAGTAGAAAAAACAAGTAAAACTAATGACAGTCTATTAGAAATGACATTTAGCTGCCCTACTAGAGAAGACAGTATATTTAATTTAATACAAGCTGAACTAGAAACTGAACTGGAATCAAAACTAGAAGCTGAACTTGAAACGCAATAAAACCTGAACTACAATTAAAATAAAATCTAAAGTAGAACCTCAACTAGAACTTCAACCAGAACATGAATCTCAACTAGAACCAGAACTGGAACTTCAACTACTACCTCAACTAGAACCTTAACCCCAACTAGAACCTAAATCTCAACTAGAACTTCAACTAGAACCTTAACTAGATCTTCAACCAGAACCTGAATCTCAATTGGAACCTGAACTGGAACCTTAAATGGAACTTCAACTAGAACCTCAACTACAACCTGAACACCAACTAGAACCTCAATCTCAACTAGAACTTCAACTAGAATCTCAACTAGAACCTCAACTAGATCTTCAACAAGAACCTGAATTTCAACTGGAACCTGAACCGGAACCTTAAATGGAACTTCAACTAGAACCTCAACTAGAACCTGAACACCAACTAGAACCTAAATCTCAACTAGAACTTCAACTAGAATCTCAACTAGAACCTCAACTAGATCTTCAACCAGAACCTGAATCTCAACTGGAACCTTAAATGGAACTTCAACTAGAACCTCAACTACAACCTGAACACCAACTAGAACCTAAATCTCAACTAGAACTTCAACTAGAATCTCAACTAGATCTTCAACCAGAACCTGAATGTCAACTGGAACCTGAACTAGAACCTTAAATGGAACTTCAACTAGAACCTGAATCACAACTGGAACCTCAACTACAACATCAACCTAAACTATAATCTTAACTAAATAAATAAGAACTTCAACTAGAATCTCAATTAAACCTCAACTAGAACAATGCCATGCATTGTGTTGGAACTAGGAAAATATATTATAGGAGAGAGAATGGAGGAAGTAGTATTTGTGAACATTTAATTTGAATTTTCCTATATTAAACCTACACTAGAACCTCAATTTTAACTAGAACCTGAATCTCAACTAGAACCTGAATCTCAACTGGAATCTGAATCTCAACGAAAACCTGAACTAGAACCTTGCCCAATATAAAGACCTACTAATTGAAGCTAATTTAAGACTATATAAAGATCTACGATTGCATCAAAAATTTAACAATATAAATTGAAGCTAAAATTTGACAATAAAAAGACATATGATTGAAGCTAAAATTGGACAATATAAACACCTTCTATTTGGGGAATGTAAATCCCTATGATTGATGCTGATTTAAGACTTAATATAGACCTACGATTGAGTCAGAAATTGGACGCTATAAAGGTCTTCTAAAATTTTGCGGCTGCTGTCGATCAATTGGTCAGCGCATTTAATCATTAAGCATGAATTTAAATTTATAGCCCGGGTTCGATTCTCAGCCGTTGCCACTCAAACAACATCAGTTTCAGATAATTATTGGTTTTCTATCTATCATTACTAATTTTTATCACAGTGCGCCTGCTTCGATGGTATATACCATTAAAACGCCACCGAATTAAAATAATTAAATAATGGATATAAATCAAGCTTTAAAATATTGCGCCTACTCACCACCAGAGGCGCAGCAGCGCATACTGCACTAAAAACAAACATAATAAGCAATTGTAGAATTGTGAAATAAAGCTTTCTACTACTTTCAACACCTTTAGTTCTTCAACCTATCCAGTTTCCAAAGACAGTAACGCAATTGTTAATTGCCTTAGTGTTATTTCTCTTATAAAGATCTTCTATTGAAGCTAAAATTGGACAATGTAAGCTCTTACGATTGAATCTAAAATTGGACAATACAAACCCTTCGAAAAATTTGACAACATACAGATCTTCTAAAATTGGACAATATAAAGACCTACGATTGAAGTATAAAAAGACCTACAATTGCAGCTAATTTAAGACTATAAAAGACCTGCCATTGAAGCTAGCATTGCACTAGTACAACAACTAAAGTTGAATTGTACTAGAAAATAATTTAAACTGATTTCAATTGATTTATAAGGTTTGTGTTTAAAGACCTCAAAGTTTCTTAAGGTACGATCACATATGTCAAATATTTGACGAAAATGAGTTAATCACTAAATAAAAGTTGTTTTTATTTCGAAAACTTATTTTACAAGGAAAAAATAACCATAAAAGTTAAGTTTTATTTTATTTGATGCTATTCGTTGTTAAAAAACACTCGTAAAATTTAATATCGTCCAATAAATGTGTACAAAAACTATTGCTTACGCTTTTTTGAGTAAATATTTGCCATGTGTGACCATAGCTTTATACTTAAATGTATTTAAAATGCCTTAATGTTTAATTGTAGCAAACAATATGGACTTATTTGAATATTTTTATTGCACAACTATTGTTGTATAATTTTGTGTTTTTTTAGAAACCAAAACCAAACACACCTGTTTGTCATTGTAGAATATTTAAATAAATAATTTTTTATTTTAACAATTGACAGGGTCATTCATTGTGGCTGGTTGGTTGCATTTAAATAAAGGATTATTTAATTAATAAAACCTGAAAACTGTTTTAATTATAAAAAAAAATATTAATTAAAAGCGAACTATTTTAGGCAAAAATGCTGCAGTTTAGTTTAATAAAATGAAAAAGCTGAGTTTAAACGTAAAAAGAGGATTAGATTAAATTTTAGATTAGTTAAACTAACTTGTAAAAGAGAAATCTAAATGAAGTGTTAGTAGAGTGTTTTCCCCGCAGTTTTTCGCTTCCCGGGAAAGCGGGATTTTATTTTAATTTCCCGGGATCCCGCTCCATAGAACAAATAAAACGTAAATTTGTTTTTATTTATGAAAAAACTTTTATTAAAAAACGTGAGGGAAAAGACAAGGCAAAGAAATACTTAAATACTACAAAAATTAGTTTTAATTGAAAGAGGAACTTGTCTTATTATTATGCTCTACAATCTAGATACTAGATAAAAAGAAACATAAACATAACAATTTCATTCATAAAAAAATAGTAAAAAAAAAACAAATTCAGGTACTCAAGATATGCGATCAATAAATTTAAAATTTAATTCACAAAATATATAATATATTTTAAATAACTATAGTAACATTTTAACGGCTTAGGAAATAACTTTTTAACACACTCAAAGCGTTTATTGAGTCGTCAGAAAGTCTATTTCTGATTTTATTCACAAATTGCCCTATTACTGAAAAAACTCGTTCACTTTCTACCGAGGTTGGACGAATAGTTAAAAGTGCATTAAACAAATATTCAATATTTTGAGTTCTTTGACCGCTTCCTTCAACAAATTTTAACTCCTTTTTTAAGTATAAGGAGCGAGTTGCCAGTCTTTGTATTTCCCGGGATCCCGCAAAAAAAAAACCGGGAAACCATAACAATTGAAATTCCCGGGAATTCCCGGGATAGGAAATCCCGGGAAAAAACCCTAAGTGTTAGTGTTAACAGGGCTTAGATTAAATTTTTGATTAAACTAACCCCCTGGCCCACGATGTCGAACGATAACGTTCGCGTAGATAAGACTTAAGACACAAACTTGATTGTGGAATAAACAAACTTGATGGGGTAAAAAATAGATACGATAAAAAGTTTGTGTCTTAAGTCTTATCTAAGCGAACGTTATCGTTCGACATCGTGGGCCAGGGGGTAAATGCTAATCAAGAGTAACATAAGCAAAGTTTATCCCTACTAATTGTTGACTAAAGTTTAACTTTAGAGTTAAGCTAACTTAAAGGCAATTCACAAGTGATGTTGTTGTTGTTATAACAGCAGTAATTGCTGAGTTGACAGCCCTTGGCCGAGTGATATCGGGTCATTCCGGTGCGTAGAACCGGCTGTCGTGGGAATGAAGGAAGAAGTGATGTTGTAGTGTTGTTGTATGTGTCCCAAACAAAAAAATGAGTACTTTTTAATTTAAACGTTAACATTCAAATCATAAACTGATTGAGAAATTTAAAACAAGAAAATAAAATTATTATTGTTTTGTAATGTAATTGTATTTAATTTATGAACAACGGACATTAATTTTTTCCTTACTTCACTCAATTGCTAAAATAACTGCATTTTATTTTTCACGCCATGCAGAAATTAATTTGTTTTTCTCACTTGTATTATTCATTTTTAATATTTTCAATAGTTTACTTTTGAAAGCTTGACAACATAAAAGTACGACTTTGCTCAAAATTCTGTTCAAAATCAGATAGCGTGTGAACCCAGCTGCGATTTGTCGCCGCGACTATGCTGTCTTGCTCTCTTGGTGTCCCTTCTATAGTCATCGTCTGTTCACATGATGAAATATTTGTTGCAACATTCTTGCCACATTTTAACATTGAATTGTTCATTTCTTCTATTGCACTCATTCGCAGATGTGTTGTCATATAGGACCTAGTTTTTTTGCGAGGGCGGTTCGGAAACTAGCACAGAAAGAGAATAGTTAGTTTTTCAAAAATATTTTTATTTTTCAATATATGTAATCTCCTGAAACTTTAATACATTTAATGCAATAAAAACTTTTTGAAAAAATTTAAAATAACGGTTACTGTTTGATCAGACCTCGTATTTGTCAAATTGACATATTGCTACAGTTAAGAATCAATGGGCCTTGGGTAAAAAGGACAAATGAAAGTTAAAAATAAACCAACTAAAGTAAACTTTACGTTATTGTTATCCATTTCTTTCTGTCAGCGAAGATTTTTTTCTTCGTAGAATTTTTAGGTTTTACTGTTTTTTTTTTATTAAAATACAAATATCCCTTAATATTCAATTACTCGTGCATTGTGTCTTATCATGCTTACATTTGTCACATGTTGTTACTGTTACATTTTTCTAAAACATTTGGTAGTTAAGCTAAATGTAAACTTGATTGACAGTTGGCATTTCATGTAACTGTCATTTGGATTTACTTTTATAATTGAAGCTAAATTCTATATAAAAAAAACCGGAGACAAAAGTGAAAAAGACAATGTAATAAAAACTAAATAATATACTTGCTTTCATTTAAAATCTACTGAAAAACAATTTAAAATTTGTTATAATCTCTTGTTTAAAAATTTAACAAATAATTACTCATGGATACTCTTACTTGTTCCCTGGTTAGTATTTTGTAAAATTTTAAAACATTTTTTTGTGTGTTTATTTTGCAGCTATTTGGCGAAATCGTCATGTTGGCTAGTGCATCCGTATCCGGATTATATTATCGCATAATGTCAGATGCTGCCCACACGCGTACAGTTGATGGTACGCGCACCGGCATCGAGCAACGTGTAAAACTGGAATGTGAACGTGAACAACAGGAGCAATTATTGCTAAGTGTAATACCAGCTTACATAGCAGCTGAGGTCAGTACAAACAAACTAAATGTATTTATTACATAACGTTGTCGTGTGCCACTTGCCACTTGCCACTACCAGCAACAGCAATAGCAACAACTTTTTTATTATTTTAATTTATCCCCATATTTTGTGTATCAAATAGCTTAAAATTGTTATTATTGTTGTTGCTGTGCTAAAAAGGTTGCGTTTCTTTTTTAGTGTGTTTGTTTTTCACTATTGCATCGTTTCGTTTTGTTTTTCTTTTAGGTGAAACGCAGCATAATGTTGAAAATGGCTGATGCTTGCCAACGGGCTGGTGGTCAAACGAATTCATCGGCCACCCGTTTCCATGAATTGCATGTACAAAGGCACAACAATGTTTCTATTTTATATGCAGATATTGTCAATTTTACACCATTGTCCGAGCAACTGACCGCCAGTGATTTGGTTAAGACTTTGAATGACCTTTTCGGTCGTTTTGATCAAATTGCGCAGGTGAGTTTTTGAAACGTAATTAAAATGAAATTCCTGTTATATCTATAGTCATACAGTCAGAGTCAAAATTAAGTATACAGCATGCTTTTTTTTATCTATAAAGCAAAATATTTTTCTTACTTGTGTCTTTGAATTAAGAGCTTGGAATCTGGTTGGAATATGTACATATATGGAAATAATTAATCTCTGAGCCGATGGACTATATAAATTAATATTTATTTTATTGTCTCAGCAATGGCAAAACCCCAAATAGGAAAACAGTCAGGCAAACGAAAAAAAAAACAAATAAAAAGCAAATGGGCGATTCTATTCTGACGGGTGCAACATTTTCAATTAAGTTATTTCAGAAGGGGTAATATTTTTCTATATACTATTGTTATCTATTTACAAGAATAGAATCTAGAATAGAATCGCCCAAGTGTTAAGGCTCAACCATAAGCTAGCTTAAGCAACTGTCAAAAATTAACGAAAAGTCTGTCAAATGCATAAGTAAACTTAAGAAGACTTTTAGGTGGCCATAATGTACTTACATGATGCATGTAACCTTTGTTGCATATTTGTGCAGTATTTTATATTTTTGCGAGTACTTTAAATTAAAAAGTATCAAAAATTACAGCCCTGTATTTGTTTATTTTATGTTTTATTTTATTTAAAATTTGCAAACAGTAAAAACTGCTAATTGTTGAATAAGTAATAAAAAAGTAATAAGATATGAGTTATATCATCTATTTCTTGATTTTGCATACTAATTTTTTTATTTTTTTTAATGAAATCAAAAAATAAATGATTCCGTACGGAAAGTGCGTTCAGTTTGGCACTTTGCTTAAGCAAATGAAACTTGACGAAAAGTTTCATTAAGTACATTATGGTTTGTCACAGTTACTTAAGTTGGCTTAAGCTAGTTTATGCACATTATGGTTCGATTTATTGCTTTCGAATATATCTTTCTATACGGCTGGCAAGAGAACAAGAAGGAAAAAATATTAATGGCCGAAACGGGCCATTTCAACTTGGCTGATAACTTATTGTTGACTGACGCTTCGCGCAGCATTCTGCTTGAATATACAGGACTTTTGGCATTAACATTAAGGTTTCATAATTCCCTATTTTATTATTAGAGGAAATTTTCTTTGACCTGAGTTTATCCCATAATTAGTCATGGCTGTCATATAAGGAACACAAAAATGTCAAAATAATATCGATATTGAAACAACTTTTATACAGATCAGAAATTTTAATCCAAAACTCATGCTAATATCGGTTATACGGCAGCTATGCTACTGTCATACAATCATACAACTCTTGTAAATAACGTTATGGAGATGAAATTCAACCAAAATAAGCCTAAAAACATAGAAATCATGTTACTTATCACTGGAAAGTGATAAGACAGAAGTGTAAAAATGATTAAATGTTTTGTAAAACACTTTACACACTTTGCACTTTGCAGGAGAGCGTAAATACGTTACAAAGAACTCAAAATATTAACAAAGAAAGCAAAGTCTCTGCAAAAATTGTCTTAGTGCAAAATGAGATTTGCAAAGAATATTGTGGATTAGAAATAATTATATCTTTGCAAAAAGAATGCAATTTGATAAGTGTGTAGTGAAAAGTTGATAAAATGTTTGTGGAATAGGGCCCAGGTTCTACCTTAGTTTCTAGTTCTGTCTTAGTTCTAGTTGTATTTTAGTTCTGTTCTAGTTTTCAATGTTATAATTTGTTTAAGCTTTATTAAATCTGTTTGATTTCTTTTAAATTTTCTTTAAAGGAAAACCATTGTTTGCGCATTAAAATTCTGGGAGATTGTTATTACTGTGTATCTGGACTGCCAATTTCCAGGCCGCAGCACGCCTCAAATTGTGTCAATATGGGTTTACAAATGATTGATGCCATCAAGTAAGTAAAATTTTTACATACACATGTACACTAGGTGTTTTAGATTGTTGATGTAATGTATTTGATGTATGTATGTATCTAATAGCTGAACGTGCGAGTTTCATTATTTCAAATAATGTAAACACAACATACATGTGTATATTTTGCCAGGACTTACACAAACAGCAACATTTACTTAGACAAGACTTTGTTACGACTGACAATGATTGAAATTAAAGACGTTTGAGTAAAACCATTACAATGACATCATGATAAACAACAGCAACCAGTAATTGTCAAGAGGACACTTGTCAAAGGTTGTTTGTTGTTGTTGTTATTTACAGGTGTTAGTTTAACACAAACTTTGTATGTAAATAAATCTTGAGATGATGAGAAAACAAATAATTAACCTGACTCTCTCTCTATTAGTTGACGATGTCAGCAAAACAGTGAATTATCTTAATAAAAGGACTCTTCAACAAGTTGAGTTATTGTAACAACTAATTAAAGTGTGTCAGTTATATAACAAACTTGTCCTAAGTGATTTCACTGTTCATTTTTTAAGTAAGCAAATATGTGTGTAAACATGCCACCTGTTAAAAGCTTAATATCAAAAGGTTAAGGATAAACGCTAAAACAGATTTACTAAGTACATAGTATATCCATAGCAGTGTTTTGTTTTAACTTTCTGGGGTTTTTTCATATAAACCACTGTTTGGGGCTTTTATTGTGTTTTAAATAAACCAGTTTGCCTTGTGGCTGATAAGCTACAAAGTATATTGGTTTAGGATTTTGTTTGTTGTGGATTATGGTTTAAAGGATATGCACAGGATGCACAAAGCAAGAGATTTAAAGGAACTTAAAAGTGGAGGAAATAAAATGTTAATAAAATCGTGAAAGTAAATAAAACAAATGTCAAGTCTTAAACAAGTAGTAAACAAATTAGTAAAAGTACTTTTTGGGTACTTAACAGAAAACGTACTATTGTTGGTACTATTTGCCAAAGTAGCTCTAAAAAAGAAAAACCTTTAGTTTTAACAAAATTAACTCTTCATTTGTTACATTTATTATTTAGAATTTCTAAAAAGATCCCAAATTTGGTACCAAATATATTTAAAAACTTTTTTGAAAAAGTACCAAATTTATGGTGTGTACATTTAAGAAAAAATTAAAAAAAAATTAGAAATTTTTATGCAAAATATTTAAAGTAACATTAATTTTGCAAAAACTAACACTTAAAGGTATTTAAAAAAAAGTACTTTTTATGTACTAATTGAAAAAGTACCTCTAAAGATTAAAAAATTCTCATTCATTACATTTATAATTCAAAATTTCTGAAGAAAAAGAATTTTGGTACTAAAAAAATTTAAGTACTTTTAAGACAAAGTACCAAATTTTTAGTACCTTTCAGAAAGAATTCGAAAATTGCACAATTTTTATTGTAAATTCTTTAAATAATATGACGTTTGCTGAAAATAGAGCCAAAAACTGACTTTTAAAAAAGTAAATTTTTTGGTACTACATAATGAAAAAAGTACCGCTAAAAATTAAAAACCGTTAAATTTACATAAAAAAAGTTCTCATATATATGTAATTGAAAAGTTCTTAAACACTTAGATTTGGTACCAAAAAGTACCAAATTTTTAGTATTTGATTAATATTACAATTTTGCAAAGCATTACTTCATAAACTTACTTTTAAAAAGTACTTTTTTGGTACTAATTGAAAAAGGACTAACAAAAAATTAAAAAAAATCACTTAAATTGAAATAAAATTTAGAAAAATACTCAAAAATCCACATGGTACCAAAAAAAAGTTCCGAACTTTTGGTACATTTTTTGTGCCTTTAAGAAAAATTTTTAAAATTTCAAAATTTTTATTCTAAATTATTTAAATAATACTAATATTGCAAAATATAGCGCCTATAGCGTATTTTAAAAAGGTGCTTATTGAAAAAGTGCTTCTAAAAAGGAAAATTTATAAGTTTAAATAGCAAAATCTTTGAACTCAATCGTGGCTAAGCCACTATAATATTAAAGGCTTAGTTTAGTTTTCATTGTGATGCTTTATAAAATCTTAATTAAGCTTCAATCGTAGGTGTTTATAAAGTTTGAATTAAGCTTCTATATAAAGTAGTTCTTTATAAAGTCTTAGTTAAGCCTCAATTGTGGGTCTTAGTTTAGCTTCAGTTCGTTATTCTTTATAAATTCTTAGTTAAGCTTCAATCCTGGCTTTTTATAAAGTATAGGTTGAGCTTTAATCGTGGCTCTGAGTTTAACTTAAATCTTTGTTTTTAATTAAGTCTTAATTTAACTTTAATCGGGGCTGTTTTAAAACTCTTAGTTTAGCTTCAATCCTGCTATACTAAAACCTTAATTTTTACAAATTATAAATTTTTACAAATTAAGGTTTTATTGTTTTTATTTGTTTTTTTTTCCTTTAAGCTTTAGTTGTTATTTTGTGGGTAGAGAAAGTTTTTTTTTAATAATCTTTACATATTTAACTACAGATTTATGTTAAGGGATTTTGTGTATTTAACATAATAATATATTTGTATTTACATTTTCCTTTAATAACCTTCCGTTTAACATTTCAATTCCCCATAATTGACTTAAAACAATACCCTTGAAATTTATATACAACTTTATTGACAATTTTACGATGTAACATTTGGTACGGTCAGGCAAAAAAAGGGATAGCCATTACAAAAATAAAAAAATAATCCTGCAAATGTACAAACAAAAAAATATACATACATATGTACATTGAAATATAAGGCTTGTAAAATGTCAAATACAATTTTGAAAATTACAAAAATCAGCCGATTAAATCAGTGTTGAAGAAAAAGGGAAAATCCTATAAAGCAGCAATGAAAGGTTTATAGTTTAAATGAATTGAATTTTAAATAAATAAAAGTTAAACAACATAACAAGGTTTTAAATTTTAAATTTAATTAAAATTTTTTAAAATGTAGCTAACAAATTAAGCACACATTAAATAGACTAACTTAAAACCTCAAGTCGAATTTTTTAACACTTGATAATTAGTGCCACAACTCCCTCCCTCTTTCTCTCTCTCTTTCACTGTAATTTTCAATTAATTCCTTTTCATTCATTACAACATTAGACCTGTTATTAACCTTTTATTTTTTTCAAAAAAATCGAGTATCGTTAATAAAATAAAAACCGAATTGAGTGCAACAATTTTCAATTTTAATTTGCATAAAATATAGATCTCCTTGAATTGTGTTTAATCCTTACACCCTGTTCTTCCCCTTTTTGCTTAGACATGTACGTGAGGCGACGGGCATAAATGTCGATATGCGTATTGGCATCCACACTGGCAATGTACTGTGCGGCGTTTTGGGTTTGCGTAAGTGGCAATTTGATGTCTGGAGTGATGATGTGACTTTGGCTAATCATATGGAAAGCGGTGGTGTGGCCGGGTAAGTTTTCTTGATTATTTTCTTTTATTATAATTTGTTTGATATTTTTGCAGCTCATAATATTTTAAGAGTGTTTGTTTACTTTTAAGATAAGATATTTCATCATTAAGTGATAAGGAAATTGGGTTTTATTTTTCTCTCTTTTGGTAAATACCGGCGGAAGTCCTTTTGTAAAGTAATGTAATTTTTCTTTTGATATTTAGAAAAAGGAAAAAAGTATTTGACATTAAGGTGAAAAGATATTAGATAATAATTGTTATTATTATTACATATATTATATTTGTAATACGGGTAAATGTGTTCATTTTTGATATCAAAATTAAACGTTACAAAATGTTTAAGAATTTTTTAAATTTTTAACTTTTAACATGAAAACTTGGTTTTTATTAGTTTTTGCTTTAAAATCAAAACAATAAAGAATTTTGTTAAAATTATTACTTTTAAATTATTAGAAACATAAAGAATTACACATTTTTCTTTAAAAACTTTTTAGTACTTTTTTAAAAAGTCAACAATTCTCATAACTCCCATCTAATGATAAAATTTTTAACATATTCGTTAAAAAAAATCGCTTTTTAGTACTTTTTTAAAAATTTAGTACTTTTTTTTAAATTTTGTTTTTTTTTTAATTTTAAGTTATAATAAACATTAATTAGTTAAACCTTTTGCATATTTCACCATTCGGTACTTTTTAAAAAAATTACCTTTCTTAATTAAATTTAGTACTTTTTCAAAAAGTAAAATTTTTTCATAAATTTGCTTAAATCTCAACTAATGATGAAATTTTAAACACATTCGTTGTAAAAAGATCTTCAAATTATCATTTTGGTACCTTTTTAAAAAAAGTACTTTTCTGTACAAATTTTAGTACTTTTTCGAAGAGCAAAATTCGTTCATAATTACCTCTATTCTCAATTAATGATGAAATTTTAAACATATTTCTTGTAAAAAATTCAATTTTTTTAATTTTAAAAAAGTACTTGTTTACTTAAATTAAGTACTTTTTAAAATAATAAAAAATTTTGTTAAAATTGTTAAACATTTAAGTTATAATGAACATTATGAGTTTAACTCTGGCATATTTCACTATTTGGTACTTTATTAAAAAGGTACTATTCTTAATTAACTTTAGTGCTTTTTCAAAAAGTAAAACTTTTTCATTAATTTACTTAATTCTCAACTAATAATGTAATTTTAAACACATTCGTTGTAAAAAGATCTTCAAATTATAATTTTGGTACTTTTTTAATAAGTACTTTTCTGTACAAACTTTAGTAAATTAAATTTTTTTTCATTACTTTAATTCTCAATTAATGATCCAATTTTAAACATATTTCTTGTAAAGAATTAAATTTTTTGAATTTTAAAAAAGTACTTTTTTACTTAAATTAAGTACTTTTTTAAAATAATAAAAAATTTTGCTAAAATTGTTGAACATTTAAGTTATAAATAATATTATAAATTAAACTTCTGGCATGTTTCACTATTTAGTAGTTTTTAAAAAAAGTACTTTTTCGAAAATGTTGATACATTTTACAAAAACGTTGACTTTGACAAATATTTTTCATTATTCGTATGAAAACAAGAACCAAATTTAAATTTTTAGTACTTTTTCAAAAAAGTACTTTTTTCGTAAATGTAAAATTTTACAACTTTTCTTAAAGAAATTAGTAAAACAGTTCTTTAAAACAAGTTTTAAATAGATTGATAACATGTATAGCATAATAATGTCTTTATACCTTAAAAAAGCTCTCGTTAAATGTTAAAATAATACTTTGATCTAGTTTCCATCAACCATTAATTTAATTTTAATGCTTTCGCTTTAACATCTTTTTGTATTTCAACTTAAACGAAACAATCCAAAAAAATAGAATTCAATAAATTGGAAGCAATTTAATACTATTCATTTACAGAACACTTTCTAAACATGAGACAATTTTGTTTTTCCTTTTGTTAGCTAAACTCTAATACTCGTACAAATAAATAAACATTTTAGATGTATGTATGTATGTATGTTTTTTTTCATCTATTATTTTGCTACAATTTATCTGTTCTAGACGAGTACACATCACCAAACAAACGCTACAATTCCTAAACGAGAAATTTGAAGTTGAAGAGGGAAATGGTGGCAGCCGTGATACTTATCTGGCAGATCATAAAATTGAAACGTATTTAATTGTACCACCAAAGGTAGGTTTTTTTCAATTTAATTGAATAGAAGTTACAAACATTGAATGTTGTAAAAGTAAATAGCTGGAGGGATTTATTATACATGTGAGGGAATGGAAAATAGAAGTGGGATTAAATGTTATTAAAAAAGTTTGTATTTTGTACTACATAATATCTCAAATGATGTAATGTAAAACTGTTAATGGTAAAAGACATTGAAATTTTAAATGTTAAGTACTTTTTCTTTGAAATTATGATTTTGGTACTTTTTTAAAAAAAAGTATTTTTTTACCTACCATTAGTACCTAAAAAATGTTATATTTATACTTAATTTTATAGCTTTTAATAAGCATTTAAATGCTTTGATTGTAAAAAATCCTTTTTTAGTACAATTTAAATAAAGAACTTTTTTCTGCAATTTAGTACTTTTTTAGAAAGTAAACCAGAATTTTGCAAAATTTTCATAATTTTTCTTAATAGCACAAATATAGATTTTTATTATTTATTTTTAAAAAGTAGTTTTTACTTAAATTTAGTACTTTTTACAAATATTTGAGAATTTTGTAAACATTTTGAACTTTAATGTTATAATAAACATTATGAGATAAAATTCTAGCATATTTCACTATTTGGTACTTTTTTAAAGCAGTACTTATTAAATTCAATTTAGTACTTTTTCCTAAAATGCAAAATTTTTTCTTAATTCTTTAACTCTCAACTAATAACAAGTATTTAAAAACATACGTTGTAAAAAATCGCTTTTCAGTTGAATTTTAAAACAGTACTTTTTTATATAACTTTAGTATTTATTAAAAATTCTAAAGAATTTTGTTAAAATTGTTAAGATTTAAGTTCTTAAAAGATATACACAAAAATTCGCTACTTCTTAAAAAATGTGCTTTTTTGGTACTACTTGAAAAAGTACTAAAATGGGAATAACTCCAGTTTAAATGGGAAAAAACTAAGGTTTTTGAAAAAGTACCAAATTTTTTGTAACAAACAAATAAAAAATTTCACAATTTTATTACAAAATTGTTTAAATAATATTAGCAATGAAAAAAATACCCCTGGACTCATAATTAAAATAGTACTTTTTTGGTACTAAATTAAAAAGTACCTCTAAAAGAGATACTTGATGTTTAAATGGGGAAAAATTTGATTTGCTTTATTTTTAGTTAAAAATTTAAGTAAAAAAATTTTTTTAGTACCAAAAATATTTAAGTACATTTTTCAAAAAGTACCAAATTTAAAATTTTTAAATCAAATTGTTTAATTAATAATAAATTTGCTAATAATGACGTCTTAACTTTATTTGCAAAAAAGTACTTTTCTTGGTACTAATTAAAGGAGTTCCCCTAAAAGCAAAAAAATCTTCAGAAATAATGGAAATTTGAAACTAATAAAACGCCAATAAAAATTACCTTTATTGCACTCTTTTACAAGAATGAGTTTGTGAATTTAATTTAAATCATTAAAAAATCTGTTGGAATTTGTCAATAGTTTTTATTCTTAAATTATTTTTAAGCACAAGCTCTAAGCACTGCAATTTACATGTTTTTTTTATTACCATAAAGTAGATAAAAAGCTGCCAAGCCAATAAAAGTCCACAACAATTTATGTGATTTCCATTAAAAAAGGTCATTTGTTAACAATTTTTTTAATTTTGTTCGTATATTTCTTCTCTTAATGCTGCGCTTTAGAAACCCACCTACATCACCCACATAGTGCCACGTATCACAGAAATTAACTCATCACAGGACAATGTCAACATGCAGCTCGATAGCTCGAATGCCAGCCACCATCACAGCTACAGCAGCAATAATGCAGAGTCTGAGGCCAACGAGAAACTTTTACCAGTGACAGTAGTAAATTTTAAAAACATTGATTCAACAGAAACAGCAGCTACCAACCTTAAAATCTCGCCCACAGCAGCAGCAAATAGTCCCGAACATAAATTGGCACAATTATCATCAAGAACATCCATGTCGATTAAGGAGGAAGAGGATGAAGATACGGTTGAATTACGCAATCCAACAGCAACTCCACAGGAAGTTTTATCAACAGCAACAGCAAATGATGGCTCTCTTACTCCCACAAATTCGGCCAGCCAGCTGTTACTGCAACAGAAACGTTTAAGTGATGCCAGTGATGTTGCAAATGCAATCACTAATAATACTCATGCTTCACTAACACCAAAGTCATCATTAACTCTACCCAATAACGATGATGCTCTTAGTGCTAGTGGCAGTGAGGGGGCCACTTCAAATTGTTGCTCAGCTACGGGTACTACTGGCACTGGTTGTAATGCACTCATAGAAAATCCCATCGGAAATTGTGAATCATCACAGTCATTGCAGGCTGTAGCAACAACAGCAAATGGTGTAGTTTCAGCAAATGCAACAAATGTTACGACAACATCTACGGCGTCATCAACAACAGCAACCACAGCTGTTACGTCTGCTAATGCAGGCAATAATTTATTGGTAACTGATATACCAGAGGCTAAAAGTCGTAGGAAATTATCTGTACAAGGTAAAGGAGATTTGCTTTGAAATTTTTCAATTCAATTTTCATTTGTTAAATTCTAGGTTTTCTTAGAGCAAATATTGGCGTTCTTTAAAGTTTGTTGTATTTCTAGTTTCTTATAGAAAAGTGTCTGAGTTAGACAGATTTCCTATAGAAAAGTGTCTGTGCTACACAGATTTCTTATAGAAAAGTGTCTATGCTAGACAAATTTCCTATGGAAAAGTTTTCGTGCTAGACAGATTTTTTGTGGAAAAGTGTCTGTGATAGACATTTTTCTTATAGAAAAGTGTTTGTGTTTAAGAGTGTTTTCTAATAGAAAAGTGTCTGCGCTAGACAGATTTCTTATAGAATAGAATCTAAAAAGTTACTTTGCTATACAGATTTCTTATAGAAGAGTGTCTATGATAGACAGATTTCCTATAGAAAAGTGTTTGTGTTTAAGAATGTTTTCCTATAGAAAAGTGTCTGCGCTAGACAGATTTCGTATAGAAAAGTGTCTGTGCTACACAGATTTCTTATATAAAAGTGTCTATGCTAGACAAATTTCCTATAAAAAAGTTTTCGTGCTAGACAGATTTTTTGCGGAAAAGTGTCTGTGATAGACATTTTTCTTATAGAAAATGTTGCTGTCTTCAAACTGATAGATTCCCTTATAGAAAATTTAGCTGTCTTTAAAGCCGGTGGGATTTTCTTATAGCAAATGTTGCTCTCTCCAAAGACAGTGGGATTTTCTTATAGAAAATTTGGCTGTAGGATTTTTACAGAAAATTATGCTGTCGTTAAAGACAGTTGGATTTTCCAATAAAAAATATTGCTGTCTTTAAATCGGGTGGGAATTTCTTATATAAAATGTTGCTATCTTCAAAGACAGTAGGATTTTATTTTAGAAAATTTAGCTGTTTATAAAGCTGGTGGATTTTTCTATAGAAACTGTTGCTGTCTTCAAAGATAGTTGTATTTTCTTTTAAAAAATTTTGCTGTCTTTAAAACCGGTGGAATTTTCTTAGACAGTAAGATTTTCTTATAGAAAATATTGCTATCTTTAAAGATAGTTATAGTTTTTTATATAAAATAATGATATCTTTAAACACGGCTGTAATTTTATATGTTTGCAGTCTTTTAAAACTCTTTTTTAATGCTTTATTTATTCTCTAGGTTTGATTTCATTTGCTGATAGAAGACGTTCTTCTGGGGCATTTTTGGAACGTAAAATGTCCATACACACCAATGAAAGTTTTCGCAGTCATGGAGGTAAAATAGAGTTTAAAAAAAGTTGCACTTCCTTATAAAACATAAATTTATCTACATTCTTTTAAATTAAATAAAATCTAAAGTTTTGCTTTAAAGAAAAATTTGTAATAAAATTTATTTAATGTTTCCTATAACTTTTTACTTATTTACTTTTACAGGTCATGTGACACGTAATCGTCCTTCATCGAAAATGACCAAATATGTTGAGTGCTGGGGTGCTGATCGACCCTTTGCCAATATAGCTGAATCGAAATTGGTCAAAAACATTGGGTTGGCTGTAAGTATTTTTACACACACACACACACACACACACTTTAAATATGTTTTCAAAAGAAAAAAGAGCAACTAGAAAGAAGAAACTTTTTTGTGAAAATTACTTTTCCCTTTGGTCAAATTTTGTAAATACAATTTGTTATGTGTTTAGAAAAAATAGAAGGATAAAAAGGTTAAAAAAGGACGGTGGGTTATAAAATGAAAGGAAATGATTAAAGGAATATATAATTTTTGACAGAAACTTTGCATAACTAATTCAATTCTAATTGAGTTAACATATTGCAAACATGTATAGTGTTTCTGTTTTTAAAGACTGTGATAGCAATATTTTTTTATATAAATTGTTGCTGGCTTTAAGTACAGTTGTACTTTCTTATAGAAAATGTAGCTGTCCTTAAGGACATTTGTATTTTCTTATAGAAAAAATCTTTTGAAAAAGTATATATTTTTTTCCTTTTATAATTACTTTGTTAACCCACTGTCAAATAATGCACACTGTACATTTATAGTTCTGCTAAAGCTTAACAAATTTGTGTTATGTTCCTTTTTAAAATTCTTAGTAACAAACTAAACTTGCATGTGCCATTTTGTTGCTGATATTATTCTTCAATCCAACATATCAAACACCTTCCCCCCAACCTCCCCCAACCATTCTACAAACACCTACATATGTACGTGCTTTTAACTACTTTATCTTTATTAAATAAACAAATTTTAAACATGTAAACGTAATTTCTAACATTTCTCTGTTAACTGATTTGTTTGTGTTCCCAAGAATCTTTTAAGACCTAAAGCATTGCATTTATATATGAAATTTTGGTACAAAAAAAAAATAACAACAAAATTGTTACGTCTTAGCAAAAATTTTGTAACTAAACAAAGTAAATGTCAAAACTTATAAACGCCCTAAAGTATGCACAGGAGTAAAAATGAATTTTAATTAAATTTTGTTTAGAACTAGTATAAAGGACAACTAAAGTAAGGTGCATTTAAATGTGATGCCTTTAAAGTAGGATTTTATAATAGAAAATGTTGCTGTCATTAAAGATTGTAGTAATATCTTATAAGCAAAAACATAGTTATCTTTAAAACCGGTAGAATTTTCTGTAGAAAATGTAGCTGCATTTTAATCCGATGGGATTTTCTTATTAAAAATTCAGCTGACATTAGACACAGTTCGATTTTGTTAAACAAAGTTTAGCTGTCTTTAAAGGACAGTTGGGTTTTCTTATAGAAAATGTTGCTCTCCTTAAAGACTGTAGAATTTTCTTTAGAAAATGTACCTGCATTTCGGTGGGATTTTTTTTTTAAATTCAGCTATCTTTAGAGACTTTAAAGACATTTGAATTTTATTATAGAAAGTGTTGGTCTCCTTAAAGAAGAAAAATGTGGCTGCATTTTAATCCGGTGGGATTTTCTTATTAAAAATTCAGCTGACTTTAGAGACAGTTCGATTTGGTTAAATAAAATTTAGATGTCTTCAAATACAGTTCGATTTTATTATAGTACTAGCTAAACCCGGTGTGCTTTGCTACCCCCGTCCCCCCTCGTAATAAAATAAAATAAAACGTAAATATATATTTACAAACATTTATTTATTTAATTTTAATGTATTTATTGCAATGCTTTAGGCGAGACCATGCCCCTTTGTCCATTTACATAGTCAAGAATTTATTATTTCGTAAGAAAATCCTGTTGTGAAAATTTAATGACGATCGGTCCAGTAGTTAAGACTATATTACGATGTTTAATTTTCCTAAAAAGGGGCGTGGTCCCACTCACTTTTCTCCTGGTATGTATTCCTAATTATGACAATACCATATGTACCAAATATCACCGACGTACGTCAAAAAATGCCAAAAATATGGCGGGTTAAATTTGTGGGTTATATGGGCGGTGCCACCCCCGTTTGTACAATCAAAACTTCATATAGCTTATTATTCCTACCAGAGTCACAGTAACATGCTGTAAAAATTTCAGGCAGATTGGTCCAAGGGTTTGGCCTCCTTTTAAGCACAAACATACAGACACACATTCATTTATATATATATATAGATTAAAAGCAATATAATTTAAGGTGAAATGGGGCGAAAAATGGGGATTTGGTAATAAAAAAATTTATGTAGTTAAAAAGTATATAAAACTTTAGGTAAATACATATTACAAAAAAAGTATTTTGTATAGCAAACATTGTTAGTGGTATAAGTAAGTATCTGACTTAAAAAAAGGGGGCGATGAAGTAGGCGTGGTTCATAGTTATATTGTGACGTTAACAGTATTAAGAGCAATATAATACCAAATAAAAAAAATACGTTGGAATGAACAAATTTGTGTAGAGAACAAAAAGTATGAAACTTTCAAAAATTTGGCGTGAAAAGGGGCGTGAAAGAGGCGTGGCTTAAGAAATCTTTATTTTTACCTCGCCTGGAGTATATAATGTGTATACAATTTGAAGTAAATCTATTAAAAACTATATGGGAGCAATTACATAATTTTTAAAAAGTGGGCGTAAAAATGGGCGTGCCCAAAAAAAAAGTACCCTATTAATCATACCAGAGTCCCAGTTAAATGCTGTGAAAATTTCAAAAATATCGGTCCAAAGGTTTGGTCTTCAATTACAATATTTTAAAAAAGTGGGCGTAAAAGTGGGCGTGGTAAAAAAAGTACCCTATTATTTCTTCCAGAGTCACAGTAACATGCTGTGAAAATTTCATCAAAATCGGCTCAGCCGTTTTGGAGTCTATACGTTACATACATACATACATACATACATACATACATTGAATTTTATATATATAGATGTATATGTTGTTTAAAGGCGGTGAGATTTTCATATAGAAAATGTTACTGTATTTAAAGATAGTGGGACTTTCTTTAAATATGCCACAACATTCTTAAAGAAATTGCAGCTTTCTTTAAAGCGGTTGAGATCTTCTTATTGAAATTATGCCGGTCTTTAAAGTCGGATAGATTTTCTTATAGAAAATGTGACTACCTTTAAATATGCTAAAATATTTTTAAAGAAATTGCTGTTGAGATTTTCTTATAGAAATTATGCCGGTCTTTAAAGTCGGTGGAATTTCTTTAAAGAAAATGTGGCTACCTTCAAATTTGCCAAAATGTTCTTAAATAAATTGCGACTTTCTTTAAAGCTGTTGAAATTTTCTTATAGAAACTGCGGCCTTTAAAGCGGGAAGGATTTTTTATAGAAATTGTTACTGGTTTTAAATTTGCTAAGATTTTTTTAAGAAATTATGCCGGTTGAGATTTTCTTATAGAAATTATGCTGGTCTTTAATATTTGGATATTCATATTAATATTATTTATATTAAATTGCGGCTGCCTTTAAATTTACTAAGAATTTCTTAAAGAGTTTATTGTGGTGTTTAAAGACAACTTTAAAAGACCCTTTGTCTTTTCATATATTTTGCTTAAACATGTTCCCCCTTATTCAAAAACGAGTATTAAATTTAACAAACGTTTATTATGACAGATTTGCATATAAAAATTTGCTTAATAAACGTTTGTTAAATTAATTAGTCGTTTTTGAATAAGGAGGGTTATCTTTTTATTTTTTAGTTAAAGTATGTTTGTATATCCTCTTTTTTAAGATAAATATTCTTTTTGCTTTCTTCTTAAACTTCTTCTTTTGTTCTTCTTTTTTTAATAAAAATGTGCCTTTTCTAATTGTTTATATTTTTAGAGCATTGCCATGATTGAATCAAACTTACTACCACCGGAGCGTAAATGTTTTAATTTCAATTGTTTTGGACCACCCACCGAATTGAGACCTCTCACCATGTGGTATCGCAACTCGCCACGTGAGGTGATGTATCGCGCCCGGCCCGATACACACTTTAGATATGATTTGATATGTGCTTTCTTGCTGTTCATATCGATAGCTTTGGTGCAATTGATTGTAATGGAAGTGTAAGTATTGTGGGTTTTATTACAACAGCAAATAAACATATTTTTATTATTTTATTTTAACTTTTTTTTGTAGGAACTTTGCTTTATTGGGTTCTTTGGCGGCCACTTTAATTTCATTGGGCTTGTTTTTGTATCTCAGCAATATGCATGTGCCCGATATGGAGTCTTCAACAGCAGACAGAAATGGCCCCGGTCAGGTGGTGGCCAGCAGCCGTTACTTACGTTTGGCCATATTTGTTATAGCCAATATTTTAATATCAGCCTGTGCGGTATTTAGTGTGGTTAGTTTTTTAAATTAAATTTTTTGCTTAATTAATTAGTTAATTAATTTGAAATTGTTCTTGTTTCTAGATAAACTTTACCACCGATCCCGAGTTTGTTGCTGCCAATCTTACCTCTTTAACTAATTCCTCTAATGACTCTTCTATAACGGACATTGTGCCCTCCATGATTTTGTATCCAGATTTGAATATAGCCCCCATGTTTCTCTTCTGTTGTGCCATTAGTTTAGCGGCCATTTCAGCTTTTCTGAGATCGGGTTTTATCTTGAAACTCTTTACCATGTTTGTGGCTTTAGTGTGTCAAATTATTATACTACACTACAATGATTTGTATGAAAGATATAATTTTGAACTGAGAGCAGAGTGGTAAGATACTCGTAATTCACTATTTAACACAAAATTAAGTTTAACTAAATAAATTCTTTCATTTAAAGTTTACCCATAGAAGTCAAAGGCTTTCTTTTACTATTATTAGTTATAGCAGTTTTGCATACTCTAGATCGTCAGGGTGAATATGTGGCGAGAACAGATTTCCTATGGAAGGCTAAATTGAAAGTCGAACAGGAGGAAGTGGAAACCATGAGAGGCATAAATAAGGTTAATTTAAATTATATACATACATCAAAATTTAAAACATTTTCAATTGTTACAAATTTTCTTTCTTTAGATACTTTTAGAAAACATTTTACCCGCTCATGTGGCCACACATTTCCTGCATCAAGAACGCTCCACCGAATTGTATCATGAAAGCTATTCCTGTGTAGCGGTAATGTTTGCCTCCATACCCAACTATAAAGAGTTTTATGATGAAACGGATGTGAATAAACAAGGTTTAGAATGTTTAAGATTACTCAATGAAATTATATGCGATTTTGATAAGGTATTCATTACTCTCTCTCTCTCTCTCTCTCTTCACATGCCAACTATTTGCCTTTAATAATAATTTATTTATGACTTTTTCCCAGTTACTTTTAAAACCCAAATTCAGTGGCATCGAAAAAATTAAAACCATAGCCAGCACTTATATGTGTGCCTCCGGTTTAAGGCCTGGCAAAGAGGAGGGCGCTACGGTAAGTCTATATTTTTATGTTCCTGTTACATGTTGTAATTAACGTTATATATATATATATATGCATGTACATATGTAGTGTGTTAGTGGTTGTAGTGCAGTTGTGGTCTTTGTCAGTGTCTTCTTGTTTCTTTTAATTCATGCTATTTTCAATTTACTTTTTTCTTCTCTTGAAATGTTTTCTTAAAAAAACAAACATACAGCGTATGCGTAATTTTGCGGTAAGTAAATAAAACTATGTAGTTTATTTTGTTTAAATAATAAACGAAAGCTTTGAATCAACAAATAATTTTAAAAAATGTTGCACTAAAATTGTACTTGAATAAAATTTTAACAAAAATTTTTCAAAACTTTAAGAACAAACTTAATTTCTATAAAAAAAAACTCCACTGAAACATTCACTGTGTTTAAAGTTAACACAATTTTCTATAAGAAAACCTTATTGTCTTGTAAAATAGACAAAAATTTTAGAAGAAAATTCAACTTTCTTTAAAGTCAGCAAGATTTTACAGACAACTAAATATATTTACAGACAGCAAGCTGTCTTTATAGACAGCCAAATGTTCTATAAGAAATTCCAACTGTCTTTTAAGACAGCAAGATTTTCTATAAAAAATCCACTGTTTTTTTTTCTATAAAAAAATTCAACTAACTTTTAAAACAGCACGATTTTCTTATAGAAAATTCAACTGTCTTTTAAGACAGCAAACTTTTATATAAGAAAATGTAACTGTCTTTTAAGATAGCAAGATTTTCTATAAAAGAATCCAACTGGCTTTTAAGATAGCAAGATTTCCTATAAGAAAATCCAACTGTCTTTTAAGTCAGCAAAATTTTCTATAAAAAAATCGAACTGTCTTTTAAGACAGCAAGATCCAACTGGCTTTTAAGATAGCAAGATTTCCTATAAGAAAATCCAACTGGCTTTTAAGACAGCATGATTTTCTATAAGAGAATCCAACTGGCTTTTAAGATAGCAAGATTTCCTATAAGAAAATCCAACTGTCTTTTAAGACAGCATGATTTTCTTATAGAATATCCAACTGTCTTTTAAATCAGCAAGATTTTCTATAAGAAAATTTAACTGTTTTTTAAGATAGCAAGATTTTCTATAAAAGAATCCAACTGGCTTTTAAGATAGCAAGATTTCCTATAAGAAAATTCAACTATCAAGATCAAGCAGTGAAATTTGCTGGTATTTTTACAAAGCATTTGTTTATTTTATTAAATTAGTGTTTTAAATAAGTTGTAAATACTTTGTCTACATGAAATTCGTTTACCCCATTTTTAGTAACAAAATAAATAATAAACTAATAAAGTTTTAAACAAAATCAATCATTTAAACTCTGTATTTCTTATATTTTTTTTATTATTTTCTGCACTTCCGTTTTTAAACAAAACAAAAAATAAACATAAACCAACAATACTCTTCCTGGATGGTCATAATGTCAATGGGTTTTTTTTATGATGTTTACACCCTGACAATGTCAATAATGTTGTTTTCCTTTTAAACTGATGATGGCCCTGATTGTCAACTATGTACATGGCGCGCTGTTGATTACAATGTTGATGATGGTAATTTAATATCATTTACAACCAACCAGGATGAGAAAAGGACAGAAGAACACAATGTTGTCATTTTAGTAGAATTTGCCATAGCATTGATGTCAATTTTAGATTCAATTAATCGTGAATCATTTCAAAGATTTCGCCTGCGCATTGGTCTAAATCATGGGCCTGTCATAGCTGGCGTCATTGGCGCCCAGAAACCGCAATATGATATCTGGAGTAATACGGTGAATGTGGCATCACGCATGGATTCTTGCGGTGTTATGGGTAGATTACAGGTATGTTTATTGCTGTTAATTTATGTTAATTTTCTTAATTATATGTTTTATGATTTTTCAAATTTCCACAGACCACCGAGAATACAGCACAAATTCTAATGGCTGCCGGCTATGAGTGTGAATGCCGTGGTTTAACTTATGTTAAAGGCAAAGGAAATCTAGTCACTTATTTTGTAAAGACACCATTTGATGGAAAATTATAATAATTTTAAGCTTACAATTTAATCATCATATTTATTGCTTGTAAAATACTTATAAAAAGCATATTTGGCTTAAAATACAAAAAAAAACAACGTTAAGAAAAAACTATGAAAGTATATAGCAACATAATATGTATGTAATATGAATAATTTATTTATATATATATATAATATTTATTAGCCAGAATAATTCATATTTAGAATATTATATAACGAATCGAATTATCTTTCTCATCTCTTATACACTAATGGCCGAATTCTCAGTCATTAGTTAACCATTGGTAAACTAATATACTAACTGTTCTTTAACTAATACTTGTTATTCTTATGGCGAACTAAGCATTGCGAATAAAGAATCATTAGTTAAGCCTTTGTCATTAGCTAACTAAAGACTGTGAATTCGGCCATAAGATGAACAAAAAACCACCAATCAACCAACCAACCATTTCAATTATCCTAAGCATTTAACTTATTAAAAGCATACAAAAAAAAAACAAAAGAAAAAAACAAGGAATTTAAACTGATATTAAAAGGAATGTAAAGCTTAAGCCTAAAATATATAGAGAAATAGTTTAAATGTGTCAGGTTTTTTTAAGTACATACTAACACAATTTCCCTAAGAAAATTCAACTGTTAATAAACTTGATACCCAGCATACCATTCTAGGAGCGCTCCGAAAAGAGTCCAACAAAAGAGCAATTTCGGAGCGCTCCGAAAAAAGGAGTCAGAAAAGAGTCCAACTAAAATTTGCTTGTTACTGTCCTGACTTGGCACGCAGTATGACTCAGAAATTCCACTTAATTAAGTGTGTACCAAAGCGTTGTTGTTCTGTTATTTGTGCTTTAAACAAACAAAAAAAAACATAGCTGTACCACACAAGAATGATAAAAACAAGATTACACAGCGCCCAAAAAAAAAACCTCATAAAAGACTCTTTTCTGACATTATCTAATAGCTCTTTCTGACGGACAATTTTCGAATGTAATGACCCTCTTTTCTGAAGGTTTTCGGAGCAATTATGATTGTTTTTTGGGCTCATAAAGAGCGTTAACGCTCCGAAAAAGGTGTCAGAAAAGGCTCTTTTCGGACTCATATGGCTTGCTGGGTATAATATTCTGCACCCAGAGAAAAAATATAGTTGTAAATGTTTTTAAAATATTTTAAAAAACAATATAATCACTGTAATTACGGTTTACATGATTATATAATGTTTGTGGTGATCAGTTTTATGATGTAAGTAAGAGTATATAAAAATTTCGAAAACTTTGCAAATTACATTTTCATAATTTCAATGATTTCAACTTATCACTTATCAAATTGTATAATACTGAGAAACATAGTTTTGCAAATTAAAGAAAAATTGTATAAAGCTTCGTACAGACAGGTACAGCAGGGGCCAAATTACCGCATTCGTAATCGAATGAGCTATCGTATCGAAAACTGAGTTCGATATCGAAATTATGATAAAATGTACTAAATTTCATGCTCGATATCGAATGCCATAATCTCAAATAAGAAAACTACGATAAATTTTACTCGATATCGAATGCGGTAATTTGGCCCCAGGTTGTCAGATCTTATAACGTTGTACGAAAAATGTTCAGAAGATGTCTAACAACTTTATGAACTTAAAATGTTTGTCTTCTAACGTTGTAAGAAAAAGCATTGACAATTTACCTTTTGCTAACAATTTTTCAATGTCAGTACATTGCCAACACATTGCTAGATCTGATAACATTGTATGATCTGACAACCGTCTATACATAGCTTAAGTTTAAAGTGAAAAGTTTATAAGTTATCCCTTATAAACAGTATAGCTCACTAAAAAATCCAAAATTTCTGTGTACTTGTCCGGGGAAGGTATTTAAGCGTTCACGGTTATTTACCTTATAAAGATAATTAAATCAATTTGCTTAAATGCATTTAAGAAGCTAATTATCAGAATACCTATTTTAGGGGCCATGAAACATTACAATTAAATTCTGCAGCTATTTGGTGTTTTGTTTTTCGTTTTTTTTTTTTTGCAATAGAGATCAATAAAAGCTTGTGCTTTATAAAAAGATGTTTTCTGGGGAACCATTTCATTAAAAATGTCTGTAACACTTTGATTAAATTCACCACTGTTTTGAAAACCTTATGTTTCCATAATTTTACCAGTAACAATAAATGAAAACAATTGGGTAAATAAACGAATTTAAACTAACGAATATATCAGTAGTGATGGGAAAATTTTTTTGCGGTAATTTCTCGAATTGGGTATTTAAGCGCAAGTTATTAAAACGTGTTGTTTTGTTTGAAAAAAATATGAAAAATAAACGAAAAAGGTAATTAAGCGTGGGGTATTCAACCGGGTTATACTGTATTCTGTTTTATTATATTGAAACAAATAGCTTTTGCTTGCAGACAGTAACATTTAAATGTAGAAAATCTTGCTGTTTTTAATTAACTTACATTTTATTTATAGTATGAATTCCTTTTAAAATCTGCTTTAACTTCCTTTTTTAAAAATAAAACTAAAAAAATCTGATTGTTTAAACGTGTTAAAATACAATTTATTTCTTAGCAAAATAAGCAATTTTTAATGCATTACAAAAAAAAACCTTAAAGTTTCCTATTTTTCTTTTGCTGTCTTCTTTAAAGTTTTTTTTTTAAACCTTAAAGTTTCCTATTTTCTTTTCTGCTGAGGTCTTGTTAAAAGTTTTTTGTTTTGTTTTTATTTTAAACAAATACTTTTACTTTATTTCTATTTCTTGTTCATGTTTAATAACAACATTACTTGTTATCATTATTAATATTAAAAGTTTTTTTTTGTCTTTTTGTCTTTTTAATATAAATTATTTAATATACATTTTTAACCTCAAGCCCTAAATACCAGGAAGTAAGTTTTTAAAGATGCTGTTTCAACAATAAAAATAAACAAAAAATATACATAGTAATATAATATAATGTTAAGTTGATTTTATACCCTACACCACCATAGTTGGGAGGGTATATAGGGTTTGTGCTGATGTTTGTAACGCCCAGAAATATTAATCCAACACCCACCTGAAAGTATACCAATCGACTCAGAATCAATTCCTGAGTCGATTTAACGATGTCCGTCCGTCCGACCGTCTGCCTGGCTTGCTGTCCATATAAAGCTTGTGCGCAGAGTACAGGTCGCAATTTTTAAGATATTTCGATAAAATTTGGTACGTGATATTTTTTCGGCCCAAGGATGGAGGGGATTGAAACTGGTGGAAATCAGTCCATTATTTAACCTGGCCCCCATACAAATATCCTCCCGAAATAGGTGTCTAACGATCATAAATGTTTGAATTATGAAAGCATACACACAAATTTCACCACAAATGAGTAATAAATGAAGTTAAAAAAGCATCTACAAATTTTTTGAAGATCAGTCCATAATTAGTCGTAGCTCCCATATAAGGCCCACTTCCGAAAATCACTTTAAAAAGAATAACACTCTCAAAAATGTTGACAGCCAAATAATATTGAACGAAAATATATTTCATAAAAATAAAACAGTACAATTTTATTATGATCGATCCATAATTAGTCATAGCTCTCATATAAGACCCACTCCGTAATTCTCTTTAAGCTCCATAATTTGTTTAAAAGTATTTATATCGAGATAACACATATAATATTTATATTCACAGACATCATGACACTAAATTTTTAGATAATCGGTCCACAATAGGTTATATCTCCCATATAACGCTCATTCCTGAAAAACTGTTTTTTACATATACTGGGTGTAGGGTATTATATCGAGCCATAACCGCCGAAAAAATGTATCCCACAAACTCAGAATTTTACAGGGGAAGGTTTTTTTAAATAAAATCAGTTTGAATAAAGCACTTATTTTAAAATTTATAATGTAAATATTGTTTTGTGTAATACATTTAATTTTAATAATTTTAAATGATGTTGAACTATCGATTTCGATAAAAAACAACAATCGATTATGGTGTGGGATACATTATTTTGGCGGTAATGGCTCGATATGATCGGGCTTGACCGACTATACTTTCTTACTTGTTTTATTGTTATTATACTCTTAGTTAAATCTATCAAATATACTTTTGTTAAACCCCCTAAAGAAAATACCTCAAAGTTTTCTCTTTATCTCTCTTGTAATTTTTAACATTAAATTTTAGTACATAATGTCCTGACACAAAAACAAAAAGGGGACATGATATTGTGAGAACAATAAGTAATGTAACATTTAAATATTAATACAATACAAATTAAATGATAACAAATGCTATTTTAAACTATTTTTTATACTAAATTGTTATTAATGACTTTTTTTAGGATAATTTCTTTTTTTTTATTAATATTTATGTATGTGTATGTGTTTCTCTTTAGAAATAAATAAATACACACACACACTAACAAACACACAAATTGAAATTAATCTATCGAAATTGTGACAAAGAATATAAAAATAAAACGTTAACAAATTGAAGTAAATTTGAAGCTGAAAAAACCAAAGTCGTTTAAAATTTGTATAAATTAAATTTATATAAATTAATCACCCCTATCGTGAATAAAAATTCCACGTGAAATTTGTTCACATTTATTTTTTTAACATTGATTTTAAATAGGAAAATGTGAAAAGTGAACAAATTTCACGTGGAATTTTTATTCACGATAGGGGTGAATATGTTTTTTCAAAAATTTTAATCGAAGTTCACTTCAAGTTAAATATAATAATATGTTTAAAAAGTAAATTTAAAATATATATTCACTGTAGTTTTAAAATTTTAAAAACGTTTTCGTAAACGTATTTTGTATAAATTTTTTTTTTATTTAATATTAATTACATTAATACAATTAAGTAATTAATACTTAGAAAAGAGCACTAGCTGCTAAGGCTTTTATGTTTATAATGAAAAAATACAATTACAGTTTATGAAGAAGGCCAATTTCTAATATGAATTTGTGGATAAAAATTTAGCTGTTTATATAACGTGACCACATCCCGCTTTTGGCGGGATAATCTAGTTCTTTTGAAAGCTCATCTCGCCTAGATTTTATAACCCGCTTTTTAAACCAAAATCCCGCTTTTTACTGTTTCAGTTTTTTTTACAAATTTTAAAGGAAATATAATATAAAAACTATGATAACATTTGAATCCAATAATTCTCAAAAAATGAAACGAAGTTCACAAAATTGTTTTTTTTTTACAAATTTTTTAAACCTCCACATTTCTTGAGGGGCCTACATTAATGTTTTCAAAACAGTTTGCTGTTTTGTATACCCAGTTTTGACATTTTTAAACAAATGGCCTAAATTATATATTTTTGGGCTGGAAAAATATATTGGTTCCCAAGTGAGCTGTTTCAAGAACGGCTACCCACGGAACCTAACCTAACCTAAACTGTGTCTGTGTATTATTTTGCTTTTTAAGTAATAAAGTAAATCTGAGGATATTTAAATTTTCAAATGCATTTAATTTGAAAATTATAAGAGCACACGCTTCAAGCCCGCAGGCTTGGCCCATGTTCAAATCATAATCTCTCTAATGCTTGGCTATGCCCATATAAAATTTTGTCCGGATCACCAGACGTTTCCAAATGGAAGATTTATTTAAAAAAAATATTGAGTCTGCTATTGATTTCTGGTTTCTTAAATGTTATTTTTTTTGCAAGTGCTGCAGATCAAAAACATGGAATGTTTTTTTAAAAAGTTTTTTCGAAAGATTAAGATTTTTCCGCAAATCAATTTTGCAAGCAATTGGTAACTTTGATAATTTTAAAGCGCTACATTTTAATTTTACATTTATTTTGAAAAATTGTTTAATTTTTAGTTCCATCATGTATCCGAATGATTTAAACTATGTATTAGTTTGCTTCAACCATTAAAAAGGTTTTACTTAATTCGGCTTGAGGTCTCTTTTATTAAAAATATAAAAACTCTTTTTTCACAAAGAAACTTAAGACATTAACATCGAACAGCACTCACTGTATTAAACATTAAATTATATTTCTTCCCTGAAGATGATCAACAAAGTTGGTCGAAATATTGGAAATTAATAAAAGATAATAAAAATTAAAAACGAACAAGAGTTTTTATATTTTTAATAAAAGAGACCTCAAGTCGAATTAATAAAGTAAAAAATTTTAACAATGTAAAAGGTCTACATAGCACATAAAAAACAATCAAAGGTTTTAATTTTTAAAATAATAAGTTTCATATAAACAGAAATCATGACAACTAATTTTATAACGGTCGTAACGGCCATAATTAGTCATATTTTTAAATCTTTTATAAGTGTTTATATAGTGAGATAAAATTTAGCACAAAGAATAATTATAAGCACAGAAGTCGTGCCACTACATTTTTGGATGATCAATCCATAATAGGTCATATACTGGGTGTAGGGTATTATTTGCTCGGGCTTGCCCCGACTATACTTTCTTACTTGTTTTAACTTGTTAAAATTCTCTTCTTTTATTAGTATTTCAATATTTTTGTAACAATTTTGTATTCAAATTTTGTGTTCAATTTGTTGCCGATTTTATTTATAACTTTTCTATAAAACTTATAAACAAAACTATCTTTCAAAAATAATAATGTAATGAAATATATATGTATATTTATTTAAGCTATTGTAAAATTATGTAAAAACTACAAATAGTTTAATAAATGCAATACAATACAAAACAATACAATAAATATAAAATGTTAGCAAATCAAATATTTAAATGGTTTTTTTTTAAACTAGCGAACCCTCTGCACACTTCGTAGTGCAAAACAGAAAATAAAAAAGATCAATTCGAATTCATTTAAATCACCGGAATGACCCGAGATCACTTGGCTCAACTCAGTAATTACTGCTGTTACAACAACAACAACAACAACAACCGATACCAGATGAAGCAAAACAAGCCAATTTACAATTGCACAAATTTTGTACAAACAAAAGAAATGGAAACTAAATTTAATAAGAATATGTACAACTAATACATACAAAAGTATGTCTAATTAATTTTCTATGATCTCTATACATATGTATGTGATAATTTAAATGAAGTATTATTCGTTATGTTTTTACTGTTAATTTTATATTCATATGTATATTTTATATCAAATATAAAAAATATATTTTGTTTTCTTTTTTTCTTCAATAAATTAAACATATACAAATATCATTTTATTTACCGCATACTTCTTCAAAAGTGAATCAATTCAAAATTTTAATTTTTCGGGTTTGTATGCTTAAACAACACACAACACACTTGTTTATCTATAAGAAAAAGGTCAAAGCATTTTGTTACAGTTAACAAGTTCTAAAAAACAGTTAAGTCTTTCTTTATATTTCATTTGGTATAAAGTTGCAATTTAATAGTGATTTATTTTTAGTTGTGTCATATAATAAACATTTTGAATTGAGTCACTTTTAAAGAATGTGTACGATATTATTTAATTTTGTTTTGAAGGTGCAGATTTTTTTCGAAAAAAACAGATTTTTTTTTTAGAATTGTCAGATTTTGTAAAAAAAAAATATGGCAACACTGGTCCTAGGTAATTTCAATATAATATACCTCCGTAAAGTATGCTGTACAAATCACTCTCATTTAATTACAAATAAATGAGAGTCTGTGTATGTATAGATGTTTAAAATGAATTTTCTATTAATAAAAGATTTTATGTTTTTTGCGTTTTTCTCCTAAATTTGCCGTCCGATTGGGCTGGAAACACTTATTCACCGTGAACCCACACGCTGAATCCGAATATGGACTCAGAATTTTGATAGGACAAACATTTTTCCGATATCCCATACAAAATTTAAGTTCTAGGTAATTTCTACCCCCGTAAATTATGCTGTACAAATCACTCTCATTTAATTACAAATAAATGAGAGTCTGTGTATGTATAGATGTTTAAAATGAATTTTCTATTAATAAAAGATTTTATGTTTTTTGCATTTTTCTCCTAAATTTGCCGGCCGATTGGGCTGGAAACACCTATTTACCGTGAACCCACACGCTGAATCCGAATATGGACTCAAAATTTTGATGGGACAAAATTTTTTCCGAAATCCCATACAAAATTTAAGTTCTAGGTAATTTCTACCCCCGTAAATTATGCTGTACAAATCACTCTCATTTAATTAGAAATATATGAGACTCTGTGTGTGTATGTATAGGTGTTTAAAATTAATTTTCTATTAATAAAAGATTTTATGTTTTTTGCATTTTTCTCCTAAATTTGCCGTCCGATTGGGCTGGAAACACCTATTTACCGTGAACCCACACGCTGAATCCGAATATGGACTCAGAATTTTGATGGGACAAAATTTTTTCCGAAATCCCATACAAAATTTAAGTCCTAGGTAATTTCTATATAATATACCCCCGTAAATTATGCTGTACAAATCACTCTCATTTAATTACAAATATATGAGAGTCTGTGTGTGTATGTATAGGTGTTTAAAATGAATTTTCTATTAATAAAAGATTTTATGTTTTTTGCATTTTTCTCCTAAATTTGCCGTCCGATTGGGCTGGAAACACCTATTTACCGTGAACCCACACGCTGAATCCGAATATGGACTCAGAATTTTGATGGGACAAAATTTTTTCCGAAATCCCATACAAAATTTAAGTCTTAGGTAATTTCTATATAATATACCCCCGTAAATTATGATGTACAAATCACTCTCATTTAATTACAAATATATGAGAGTCTGTGTGTGTATGTATAGGTGTTTAAAATGAATTTTCTATTAATAAAAGATTTTATGTTTTTTGCATTTCTCTCCTAAATTTGCCGGCCGATTGGGCTGGAAACACCTATTTACCGTGAACCCACACGCTGAATTCGAATATGGACTCAGAATTTTGATGGGACAAAATTTTTTCCGAAATCCCATACAAAATTTAAGTTCTAGGTAATTTCTACCCCCGTAAATTATGCTGTACAAATCACTCTCATTTAATTAGAAATATATGAGAGTCTGTGTGTGTATGTATAGGTGTTTAAAATGAATTTTCTATTAATAAAAGATTTTATGTTTTTTGCATTTTTCTCCTAAATTTGCCGTCCGATTGGGCTGGAAACACCTATTTACCGTGAACCCACACGCTGAATCCGAATATGGACTCAGAATTTTGATGGGACAAAATTTTTTCCGAAATCCCATACAAAATTTAAGTCTTAGGTAATTTCTATATAATATACCCCCGTAAATTATGCTGTACAAATCACTCTCATTTAATTACAAATATATGAGAGTCTGTGTGTGTATGTATAGGTGTTTAAAATTAATTTTCTATTAATAAAAGATTTTATGTTTTTTGCATTTTTCTCCTAAATTTGCCGTCCGATTGGGCTGGAAACACCTATTTACCGTGAACCCACACGCTGAATCCGAATATGGACTAAGAATTTTGATAGGACAAAATTTTTTCCGAAATCCCATACAAAATTTGAGTCCTAGGTAATTTCTATATAATATACCCCCGTAAAGTATGCTGTACAAATCACTCTCTTTTAATTACAAATAAATGAGAGTCTGTGTGTGTATGTATAGGTGTTTAAAATGAATTTTCTATTAATAAAAGATTTTATGTTTTTTGCATTTTTCTCCTAAATTTGCCGTCCGATTGGGCTGGAAACACCTATTTACCGTGAACCCACACGCTGAATCCGAATATGGACTCAGAATTTTGATGGGACAAAATTTTTTCCGAAATCCCATACAAAATTTAAGTTCTAGGTAATTTCTACCCCCGTAAATTATGCTGTACAAATCACTCTCATTTAATTACAAATATATGAGAGTCTGTGTGTGTATGTATAGGTGTTTAAAATGAATTTTCTATTAATAAAAGATTTTATGTTTTTTGCATTTTTCTCCTAAATTTGCCGTCCGATTGGGCTGGAAACACCTATTTACCGTGAACCCACACGCTGAATCCGAATATGGACTCAGAATTTTGATGGGACAAAATTTTTTCCGAAATCCCATACAAAATTTAAGTCTTAGGTAATTTCTATATAATATACCCCCGTAAATTATGCTGTACAAATCACTCTCATTTAATTACAAATATATGAGAGTCTGTGTGTGTATGTATAGGTGTTTAAAATGAATTTTCTATTAATAAAAGATTTTATGTTTTTTGCATTTTTCTCCTAAATTTGCCGTCCGATTGGGCTGGAAACACCTATTTACCGTGAACCCACACGCTGAATCCGAATATGGACTCAGAATTTTGATAGGACAAAATTTTTTCCGAAATCCCATACAAAATTTGAGTAATAAGTAATTTCTATGTAATATACCACCGTAAAGTATGCTGTACAAATCACTCTCTTTTAATTACAAATAAATGAGAGTCTGTGTATGTATGTATAGATGTTTAAAATGAATTTTCTATTAATAACAGATTTTATGTTTTTTGCATTTTTCTCCTAAATTTGCCGTCCGATTGGGCTGGAAACACCTATTTACCGTGAACCCACACGCTGAATCCGAATATGGACTCAGAATTTTGATGGGACAAAATTTTTTCCGAAATCCCATACAAAATTTAAGTCCTAGGTAATTTCTATATAATATACCCCCGTAAATTATGCTGTACAAATCACTCTCATTTAATTACAAATAAATGAGAGTCTGTGTGTGTATGTATAGGTGTTTAAAATAAATTTTCTATTAATAAAAGATTTTATGTTTTTTGCATTTTTCTCCTAAATTTGCCGTCCGATTGGGCTGGAAACACCTATTCACCGTGAACCCACACGCTGAATCCGAATATGGACTCAGAATTTTGATGGGACAAAATTTTTTCCGAAATCCCATACAAAATTTAAGTCCTAGGTAATTTCTATATAATATACCCCCGTAAATTATGCTGTACAAATCACTCTCATTTAATTACAAATAAATGAGAGTCTGTGTGTGTATGTATAGGTGTTTAAAATGAATTTTCTATTAATAAAAGATTTTATGTTTTTGCATTTTTCTCCTAAATTTGCCGTCCGATTGGGCTGGAAACACCTATTCACCGTGAACCCACACGCTGAATCCGAATATGGACTCAGAATTTTGATGGGACAAAATTTTTTCCGAAATCCCATACAAAAATTAAGTCCTAGGTAATTTCTATATAATATACCCCCGTAAATTATGCTGTACAAATCACTCTCATTTAATTACAAATAAATGAGAGTCTGTGTGTGTATGTATTGGTGTTTAAAATGAATTTTCTATTAATAAAAGATTTTATGTTTTTTGCATTTTTCTCCTAAATTTGCCGTCCGATTGGGCTGGAAACACCTATTTTCCGTGAACCCACACGCTGAATCCGAATATGGACTAAGAATTTTGATAGGACAAAATTTTTTCCGAAATCCCATACAAAATTTAAGTTCTAGGTAATTTCTACCCCCGTAAATTATGCTGTACAAATCACTCTCATTTAATTACAAATATATGAGAATTTAAAATGAATTTTCTATTAATAAAAGATTTTATGTTTTTTGCATTTTTCTCCTAAATTTGCCGTCCGATTGGGCTGGAAACACCTATTTACCGTGAACCCACACGCTGAATCCGAATATGGACTAAGAATTTTGATAGGACAAAATTTTTTCCGAAATCCCATACAAAATTTAAGTTCTAGGTAATTTCTACCCCCGTAAATTATGCTGTACAAATCACTCTCATTTAATTACAAATATATGAGAGTCTGTGTGTGTATGTATAGGTGTTTAAAATGAATTTTCTATTAATAAAAGATTTTATGTTTTTTGCATTTTTCTCCTAAATTTGCCGTCCGATTGGGCTGGAAACACCTATTTACCGTGAACCCACACGCTGAATCCGAATATGGACTCAGAATTTTGATGGGACAAAATTTTTTCCGAAATCCCATACAAAATTTAAGTTCTAGGTAATTTCTACCCCCGTAAATTATGCTGTACAAATCACTCTCATTTAATTACAAATATATGAGAGTCTGTGTGTGTATGTATAGGTGTTTAAAATGAATTTTCTATTAATAAAAGATTTTATGTTTTTTGCATTTTTCTCCTAAATTTGCCGTCCGATTGGGCTGGAAACACCTATTTACCGTGAACCCACACGCTGAATCCGAATATGGACTCAGAATTTTGATGGGACAAAATTTTTTCCGAAATCCCATACAAAATTTAAGTCCTAGGTAATTTCTATATAATATACCCCCGTAAATTATGCTGTACAAATCACTCTCATTTAATTACAAATAAATGAGAGTCTGTGTGTGTATGTATAGGTGTTTAAAATGAATTTTCTATTAATAAAAGATTTTATGTTTTTTGCATTTTTCTCCTAAATTTGCCGTCCGATTGGGCTGGAAACACCTATTTACCGTGAACCCACACGCTGAATCCGAATATGGACTCAGAATTTTGATGGGACAAAATTTTTTCCGAAATCCCATACAAAATTTAAGTCCTAGGTAATTTCTATATAATATACCCCCGTAAATTATGCTGTACAAATCACTCTCATTTAATTACAAATAAATGAGAGTCTGTGTGTGTATGTATAGGTGTTTAAAATGAATTTTCTATTAATAAAAGATTTTATGTTTTTTGCATTTTTCTCCTAAATTTGCCGTCCGATTGGGCTGGAAACACCTATTTCCCGTGAACCCACACGCTGAATCCGAATATGGACTCAGAATTTTGATGGGACAAAATTTTTTCCGAAATCCCATACAAAATTTAAGTCCTAGGTAATTTCTATATAATATACCCCCGTAAATTATGCTGTACAAATCACTCTCATTTAATTACAAATAAATGAGAGTCTGTGTGTGTATGTATAGGTGTTTAAAATGAATTTTCTATTAATAAAAGATTTTATGTTTTTTGCATTTTTCTCCTAAATTTGCCGTCCGATTGGGCTGGAAACACCTATTTACCGTGAACCCACACGCTGAATCCGAATATGGACTCAGAATTTTGATGGGACAAAATTTTTTCCGAAATCCCATACAAAATTTAAGTCCTAGGTAATTTCTATATAATATACCCCCGTAAATTATGCTGTACAAATCACTCTCATTTAATTACAAATAAATGAGAGTCTGTGTGTGTATGTATAGGTGTTTAAAATGAATTTTCTATTAATAAAAGATTTTATGTTTTTTGCATTTTTCTCCTAAATTTGCCGTCCGATTGGGCTGGAAACACCTATTTACCGTGAACCCACACGCTGAATCCGAATATGGACTCAGAATTTTGATGGGACAAAATTTTTTCCGAAATCCCATACAAAATTTAAGTCCTAGGTAATTTCTATATAATATACCCCCGTAAATTATGCTGTACAAATCACTCTCATTTAATTACAAATAAATGAGAGTCTGTGTGTGTATGTATAGGTGTTTAAAATGAATTTTCTATTAATAAAAGATTTTATGTTTTTTGCATTTTTCTCCTAAATTTGCCGTCCGATTGGGCTGGAAACACCTATTTACCGTGAACCCACACGCTGAATCCGAATATGGACTCAGAATTTTGATGGGACAAAATTTTTTCCGAAATCCTATACAAAATTTAAGTCCTAGGTAATTTCTATATAATATACCCCCGTAAATTATGCTGTACAAATCACTCTCATTTAATTACAAATAAATGAGAGTCTGTGTGTGTATGTATAGGTGTTTAAAATGAATTTTCTATTAATCAAAGATTTTATGTTTTTTGTATTTTTCTCCTAAATTTGCCGTCCGATTGGGCTGGAAACACCTATTTCCCGTGAACCCACACGCTGAATCCGAATATGGACTCAGAATTTTGATGGGACAAAATTTTTTCCGAAATCCCATACAAAATTTAAGTCCTAGGTAATTTCTATATAATATACCCCCGTAAATTATGCTGTACAAATCACTCTCATTTAATTACAAATAAATGAGAGTCTGTGTGTGTATGTATAGGTGTTTAAAATAAATTTTCTATTAATAAAAGATTTTATGTTTTTTGCATTTTTCTCCTAAATTTGCCGTCCGATTGGGCTGGAAACACCTATTTACCGTGAACCCACACGCTGAATCCGAATATGGACTCAGAATTTTGATGGGACAAAATTTTTTCCGAAATCCCATACAAAATTTAAGTTCTAGGTAATTTCTACCCCCGTAAATTATGCTGTACAAATCACTCTCATTTAATTAGAAATATATGAGACTCTGTGTGTGTATGTATAGGTGTTTAAAATGAATTTTCTATTAATAAAAGATTTTATGTTTTTTGCATTTTTCTCCTAAATTTGCCATCCGATTGGGCTGGAAACACCTATTTACCGTGAACCCACACGCTGAATCCGAATATGGACTCAGAATTTTGATGGGACAAAATTTTTTCCGAAATCCCATACAAAATTTAAGTCCTAGGTAATTTCTATATAATATACCCCCGTAAATTATGCTGTACAAATCACTCTCATTTAATTACAAATATATGAGAGTCTGTGTGTGTATGTATAGGTGTTTAAAATGAATTTTCTATTAATAAAAGATTTTATGTTTTTTGCATTTTTCTCCTAAATTTGCCGTCCGATTGGGCTGGAAACACCTATTTACCGTGAACCCACACGCTGAATCCGAATATGGACTCAGAATTTTGATGGGACAAAATTTTTTCCGAAATCCCATACAAAATTTAAGTCCTAGGTAATTTCTATATAATATACCCCCGTAAATTATGCTGTACAAATCACTCTCATTTAATTACAAATATATGAGAGTCTGTGTGTGTATGTATAGGTGTTTAAAATTAATTTTCTATTAATCAAAGATTTTATGTTTTTTGCATTTTTCTCCTAAATTTGCCGTCCGATTGGGCTGGAAACACCTATTTACCGTGAACCCACACGCTGAATCCGAATATGAACTCAGAATTTTGATAGCACAAAATTTTTTCCGAAATCCCATACAAAATTTGAGTCCTAGGTAATTTCCATATAATATACCCCCGTAAATTATGCTATACAAAACACTCTCATTTAATTACAAATAACTGAGTCTGTGTTTAAAATTAATTTTCTATTAATAAAAGATTTTATGTTTTTTGCATTTTTCTCCTAAATTTGCCGTCCGATTGGGCTGGATACACCTATTTACCGTGAACCCACACGCTGAATCCGAATATGGACTCAGAATTTTGATAGGACAAAATTTTTTCCGAAATCCCATACAAAATTTAAGTCCTAGGTAATTTTTATAAAATATACCTCCGTAAAGTATGCTATACAAAACACTCTCATTTAATTACAAATAACTGAGTCTGTGTTTAAAATTAATTTTCTATTAATCAAAGATTTTATGTTTTTTGCATTTTTCTCCTAAATTTGCCGTCCGATTGGGCTGGAAACACCTATTTACCGTGAACCCACACGCTGAATCCGAATATGAACTCAGAATTTTGATAGCACAAAATTTTTTCCGAAATCCCATACAAAATTTGAGTCCTAGGTAATTTCCATATAATATACCCCCGTAAATTATGCTATACAAATCACTGTACAAATCACTCTCATTTAATTACAAATAAATGAGAGTCTGTGTATGTATGTATAGGTGTTTAAAATGAATTTTCTATTAATAAAAGATTTTATGTTTTTTGCATTTTTCTCCTAAATTTGCCGTCCGATTGGGCTGGAAACACCTATTTACCGTGAACCCACACGCTGAATCCGAATATGGACTCAGAATTTTGATAGGACAAACATTTTTCCGAAATCCCATACAAAATTTGAGTCCTAGGTAATTTCTATATAATATACAAGCGTAAGGTATGCTGTACAAATCACTCTCATTAATTACAAATAAATGAGAGTCTCTGTATGTATAGATGTTTAAAATGAATTTTCTATTAATAAAAGATTTTATGTTTTTTGCGTTTTTCTCCTAAATTTGCCGTCCGATTGGGTTGGAAACACCTATTCACCGTGAACCCACACGCTGAATCCGAATATGGACTCAGAATTTTGATAGGACAAACATTTTTCCGAAATCCCATACAAATTTTGAGTCCTTGGTAATTTTTATAAAATATACCTCCGTAAATTATGCTGTACAAATCACTCTCATTTAATTACAAATATATGAAAGTCTGTGTGTGTATGTATAGGTGTTTAAAATGAATTTTCTATTAATAAAAGATTTTATGTTTTTTGTATTTTTCTCCTAAATTTGCCGTCCGATTGGGCTGGAAACACCTATTTACCGTGAACCCACACGCTGAATCCGAATATGGACTCAGAATTTTGATGGGACAAAATTTTTTCCGAAATCCCATACAAAATTTAAGTTCTAGGTAATTTCTACCCCCGTAAATTATGCTGTACAAATCACTCTCATTTAATTAGAAATATATGAGACTCTGTGTGTGTATGTATAGGTGTTTAAAATTAATTTTCTATTAATAAAAGATTTTATGTTTTTTGCATTTTTCTCCTAAATTTGCCGGCCGATTGGGCTGGAAACACCTATTTACCGTGAACCCACACGCTGAATTCGAATATGGACTCAGAATTTTGATGGGACAAAATTTTTTCCGAAATCCCATACAAAATTTAAGTTCTAGGTAATTTCTACCCCCGTAAATTATGCTGTACAAATCACTCTCATTTAATTACAAATATATGAGAGTCTGTGTGTGTATGTATAGGTGTTTAAAATTAATTTTCTATTAATAAAAGATTTTATGTTTTTTGCATTTTTCTCCTAAATTTGCCGGCCGATTGGGCTGGAAACACCTATTTACCGTGAACCCACACGCTGAATCCGAATATGGACTCAGAATTTTGATGGGACAAAATTTTTTCCGAAATCCCATACAAAATTTAAGTTCTAGGTAATTTCTACCCCCGTAAATTATGCTGTACAAATCACTCTCATTTAATTAGAAATATATGAGACTCTGTGTGTGTATGTATAGGTGTTTAAAATGAATTTTCTATTAATAAAAGATTTTATGTTTTTTGCATTTTTCTCCTAAATTTGCCGGCCGATTAGGCTGGAAACACCTATTTACCGTGAACCCACACGCTGAATTCGAATATGGACTCAGAATTTTGATGGGACAAAATTTTTTCCGAAATCCCATACAAAATTTAAGTTCTAGGTAATTTCTACCCCCGTAAATTATGCTGTACAAATCACTCTCATTTAATTACAAATATATGAGAGTCTGTGTGTGTATGTATAGGTGTTTAAAATGAATTTTCTATTAATAAAAGATTTTATGTTTTTTGCATTTTTCTCCTAAATTTGCCGGCCGATTGGGCTGGAAACACCTATTTACCGTGAACCCACACGCTGAATCCGAATATGGACTCAAAATTTTGATGGGACAAAATTTTTTCCGAAATCCCATACAAAATTTAAGTTCTAGGTAATTTCTACCCCCGTAAATTATGCTGTACAAATCACTCTCATTTAATTAGAAATATATGAGAGTCTGTGTGTGTATGTATAGGTGTTTAAAATTAATTTTCTATTAATAAAAGATTTTATGTTTTTTGCATTTTTCTCCTAAATTTGCCGTCCGATTGGGCTGGAAACACCTATTTACCGTGAACCCACACGCTGAATCCGAATATGGACTCAGAATTTTGATGGGACAAAATTTTTTCCGAAATCCCATACAAAATTTAAGTCCTAGGTAATTTCTATATAATATACCCCCGTAAATTATGCTGTACAAATCACTCTCATTTAATTACAAATATATGAGAGTCTGTGTGTGTATGTATAGGTGTTTAAAATGAATTTTCTATTAATAAAAGATTTTATGTTTTTTGCATTTTTCTCCTAAATTTGCCGTCCGATTGGGCTGGAAACACCTATTTACCGTGAACCCACACGCTGAATCCGAATATGGACTCAGAATTTTGATGGGACAAAATTTTTTCCGAAATCCCATACAAAATTTAAGTTCTAGGTAATTTCTACCCCCGTAAATTATGCTGTACAAATCACTCTCATTTAATTACAAATATATGAGAGTCTGTGTGTGTATGTATAGGTGTTTAAAATGAATTTTCTATTAATAAAAGATTTTATGTTTTTTGCATTTTTCTCCTAAATTTGCCGTCCGATTGGGCTGGAAACACCTATTTACCGTGAACCCACACGCTGAATCCGAATATGGACTCAGAATTTTGATGGGACAAAATTTTTTCCGAAATCCCATACAAAATTTAAGTCTTAGGTAATTTCTATATAATATACCCCCGTAAATTATGCTGTACAAATCACTCTCATTTAATTACAAATATATGAGAGTCTGTGTGTGTATGTATAGGTGTTTAAAATGAATTTTCTATTAATAAAAGATTTTATGTTTTTTGCATTTTTCTCCTAAATTTGCCGTCCGATTGGGCTGGAAACACCTATTTACCGTGAACCCACACGCTGAATCCGAATATGGACTAAGAATTTTGATAGGACAAAATTTTTTCCGAAATCCCATACAAAATTTGAGTCCTAGGTAATTTCTATATAATATACCCCCGTAAAGTATGCTGTACAAATCACTCTCTTTTAATTACAAATAAATGAGAGTCTGTGTGTGTATGTATAGGTGTTTAAAATGAATTTTCTATTAATAAAAGATTTTATGTTTTTTGCATTTTTCTCCTAAATTTGCCGTCCGATTGGGCTGGAAACACCTATTTACCGTGAACCCACACGCTGAATCCGAATATGGACTCAGAATTTTGATGGGACAAAATTTTTTCCGAAATCCCATACAAAATTTAAGTTCTAGGTAATTTCTACCCCCGTAAATTATGCTGTACAAATCACTCTCATTTAATTACAAATATATGAGAGTCTGTGTGTGTATGTATAGGTGTTTAAAATGAATTTTCTATTAATAAAAGATTTTATGTTTTTTGCATTTTTCTCCTAAATTTGCCGTCCGATTGGGCTGGAAACACCTATTTACCGTGAACCCACACGCTGAATCCGAATATGGACTCAGAATTTTGATGGGACAAAATTTTTTCCGAAATCCCATACAAAATTTAAGTCTTAGGTAATTTCTATATAATATACCCCCGTAAATTATGCTGTACAAATCACTCTCATTTAATTACAAATATATGAGAGTCTGTGTGTGTATGTATAGGTGTTTAAAATGAATTTTCTATTAATAAAAGATTTTATGTTTTTTGCATTTTTCTCCTAAATTTGCCGTCCGATTGGGCTGGAAACACCTATTTACCGTGAACCCACACGCTGAATCCGAATATGGACTCAGAATTTTGATAGGACAAAATTTTTTCCGAAATCCCATACAAAATTTGAGTAATAAGTAATTTCTATGTAATATACCACCGTAAAGTATGCTGTACAAATCACTCTCTTTTAATTACAAATAAATGAGAGTCTGTGTATGTATGTATAGATGTTTAAAATGAATTTTCTATTAATAACAGATTTTATGTTTTTTGCATTTTTCTCCTAAATTTGCCGTCCGATTGGGCTGGAAACACCTACTTACCGTGAACCCACACGCTGAATCCGAATATGGACTCAGAATTTTGATGGGACAAAATTTTTTCCGAAATCCCATACAAAATTTAAGTCCTAGGTAATTTCTATATAATATACCCCCGTAAATTATGCTGTACAAATCACTCTCATTTAATTACAAATAAATGAGAGTCTGTGTGTGTATGTATAGGTGTTTAAAATGAATTTTCTATTAATAAAAGATTTTATGTTTTTGCATTTTTCTCCTAAATTTGCCGTCCGATTGGGCTGGAAACACCTATTCACCGTGAACCCACACGCTGAATCCGAATATGGACTCAGAATTTTGATGGGACAAAATTTTTTCCGAAATCCCATACAAAATTTAAGTCCTAGGTAATTTCTATATAATATACACCCGTAAATTATGCTGTACAAATCACTCTCATTTAATTACAAATAAATGAGAGTCTGTGTGTGTATGTATTGGTGTTTAAAATGAATTTTCTATTAATAAAAGATTTTATGTTTTTTGCATTTTTCTCCTAAATTTGCCGTCCGATTGGGCTGGAAACACCTATTTTCCGTGAACCCACACGCTGAATCCGAATATGGACTAAGAATTTTGATAGGACAAAATTTTTTCCGAAATCCCATACAAAATTTAAGTTCTAGGTAATTTCTACCCCCGTAAATTATGCTGTACAAATCACTCTCATTTAATTACAAATATATGAGAGTCTGTGTGTGTATGTATAGGTGTTTAAAATGAATTTTCTATTAATAAAAGATTTTATGTTTTTTGCATTTTTCTCCTAAATTTGCCGTCCGATTGGGCTGGAAACACCTATTTACCGTGAACCCACACGCTGAATCCGAATATGGACTCAGAATTTTGATGGGACAAAATTTTTTCCGAAATCCCATACAAAATTTAAGTTCTAGGTAATTTCTACCCCCGTAAATTATGCTGTACAAATCACTCTCATTTAATTACAAATATATGAGAGTCTGTGTGTGTATGTATAGGTGTTTAAAATGAATTTTCTATTAATAAAAGATTTTATGTTTTTTGCATTTTTCTCCTAAATTTGCCGTCCGATTGGGCTGGAAACACCTATTTACCGTGAACCCACACGCTGAATCCGAATATGGACTCAGAATTTTGATGGGACAAAATTTTTTCCGAAATCCCACACAAAATTTAAGTTCTAGGTAATTTCTACCCCCGTAAATTATGCTGTACAAATCACTCTCATTTAATTAGAAATATATGAGACTCTGTGTGTGTATGTATAGGTGTTTAAAATTAATTTTCTATTAATAAAAGATTTTATGTTTTTTGCATTTTCTCCTAAATTTGCCGTCCGATTGGGCTGGAAACACCTATTCACCGTGAACCCACACGCTGAATCCGAATATGGACTCAGAATTTTGATGGGACAAAATTTTTTCCGAAATCCCATACAAAATTTAAGTCCTAGGTAATTTCTATATAATATACCCCCGTAAATTATGCTGTACAAATCACTCTCATTTAATTACAAATAAATGAGAGTCTGTGTGTGTATGTATAGGTGTTTAAAATGAATTTTCTATTAATAAAAGATTTTATGTTTTTTGCATTTTTCTCCTAAATTTGCCGTCCGATTGGGCTGGAAACACCTATTTACCGTGAACCCACACGCTGAATCCGAATATGGACTCAGAATTTTGATGGGACAAAATTTTTTCCGAAATCCCATACAAAATTTAAGTTCTAGGTAATTTCTACCCCCGTAAATTATGCTGTACAAATCACTCTCATTTAATTACAAATATATGAGAGTCTGTATGTGTATGTATAGGTGTTTAAAATGAATTTTCTATTAATAAAAGATTTTATGTTTTTTGCATTTTTCTCCTAAATTTGTCATCCGATTGGGCTGGAAACACCTATTTACCGTGAACCCACACGCTGAATCCGAATATGGACTCAGAATTTTGATGGGACAAAATTTTTTCCGAAATCCCATACAAAATTTAAGTCCTAGGTAATTTCTATATAATATACCCCCGTAAATTATGCTGTACAAATCACTCTCATTTAATTACAAATATATGAGAGTCTGTGTGTGTATGTATAGGTGTTTAAAATGAATTTTCTATTAATAAAAGATCTTATGTTTTTTGCATTTTTCTCCTAAATTTGCCGTCCGATTGGGCTGGAAACACCTATTTACCGTGAACCCACACGCTGAATCCGAATATGGACTCAGAATTTTGATGGGACAAAATTTTTTCCGAAATCCCATACAAAATTTAAGTCCTAGGTAATTTCTATATAATATACCCCCGTAAATTATGCTGTACAAATCACTCTCATTTAATTACAAATAAATGAGAGTCTGTGTGTGTATGTATAGGTGTTTAAAATAAATTTTCTATTAATAAAAGATTTTATGTTTTTTGCATTTTTCTCCTAAATTTGCCGTCCGATTGGGCTGGAAACACCTATTTACCGTGAACCCACACGCTGAATCCGAATATGGACTCAGAATTTTGATGGGACAAAATTTTTTCCGAAATCCCATACAAAATTTAAGTTCTAGGTAATTTCTACCCCCGTAAATTATGCTGTACAAATCACTCTCATTTAATTAGAAATATATGAGACTCTGTGTGTGTATGTATAGGTGTTTAAAATGAATTTTCTATTAATAAAAGATTTTATGTTTTTTGCATTTTTCTCCTAAATTTGCCGTCCGATTGGGCTGGAAACACCTATTTACCGTGAACCCACACGCTGAATCCGAATATGAACTCAGAATTTTGATAGCACAAAATTTTTTCCGAAATCCCATACAAAATTTGAGTCCTAGGTAATTTCCATATAATATACCCCCGTAAATTATGCTATACAAAACACTCTCATTTAATTACAAATAACTGAGTCTGTGTTTAAAATTAATTTTCTATTAATAAAAGATTTTATGTTTTTTGCATTTTTCTCCTAAATTTGCCGTCCGATTGGGCTGGATACACCTATTTACCGTGAACCCACACGCTGAATCCGAATATGGACTCAGAATTTTGATAGGACAAAATTTTTTCCGAAATCCCATACAAAATTTAAGTCCTAGGTAATTTTTATAAAATATACCTCCGTAAAGTATGCTATACAAAACACTCTCATTTAATTACAAATAACTGAGTCTGTGTTTAAAATTAATTTTCTATTAATCAAAGATTTTATGTTTTTTGCATTTTTCTCCTAAATTTGCCGTCCGATTGGGCTGGAAACACCTATTTACCGTGAACCCACACGCTGAATCCGAATATGAACTCAGAATTTTGATAGCACAAAATTTTTTCCGAAATCCCATACAAAATTTGAGTCCTAGGTAATTTCCATATAATATACCCCCGTAAATTATGCTATACAAATCACTGTACAAATCACTCTCATTTAATTACAAATAAATGAGAGTCTGTGTATGTATGTATAGGTGTTTAAAATGAATTTTCTATTAATAAAAGATTTTATGTTTTTTGCATTTTTCTCCTAAATTTGCCGTCCGATTGGGCTGGAAACACCTATTTACCGTGAACCCACACGCTGAATCCGAATATGGACTCAGAATTTTGATAGGACAAACATTTTTCCGAAATCCCATACAAAATTTGAGTCCTAGGTAATTTCCATATAATATACCCCCGTAAATTATGCTATACAAATCACTGTACAAATCACTCTCATTTAATTACAAATAAATGAGAGTCTGTGTATGTATGTATAGGTGTTTAAAATGAATTTTCTATTAATAAAAGATTTTATGTTTTTTGCATTTTTCTCCTAAATTTGCCGTCCGATTGGGCTGGAAACACCTATTTACCGTGAACCCACACGCTGAATCCGAATATGAACTCAGAATTTTGATAGCACAAAATTTTTTCCGAAATCCCATACAAAATTTGAGTCCTAGGTAATTTCCATATAATATACCCCCGTAAATTATGCTATACAAATCACTGTACAAATCACTCTCATTTAATTACAAATAAATGAGAGTCTGTGTATGTATGTATAGGTGTTTAAAATGAATTTTCTATTAATAAAAGATTTTATGTTTTTTGCATTTTTCTCCTAAATTTGCCGTCCGATTGGGCTGGAAACACCTATTTACCGTGAACCCACACGCTGAATCCGAATATGAACTCAGAATTTTGATAGCACAAAATTTTTTCCGAAATCACATACAAAATTTGAGTCCTAGGTAATTTCCATATAATATACCCCCGTAAATTATGCTATACAAATCACTGTACAAATCACTCTCATTTAATTACAAATAAATGAGAGTCTGTGTATGTATGTATAGGTGTTTAAAATGAATTTTCTATTAATAAAAGATTTTATGTTTTTTGCATTTTTCTCCTAAATTTGCCGTCCGATTGGGCTGGAAACACCTATTTACCGTGAACCCACACGCTGAATCCGAATATGGACTCAGAATTTTGATAGGACAAACATTTTTCCGAAATCCCATACAAAATTTAAGTCCTAGGTAATTTCTATATAATATACCCCCGTAAATTATGCTGTACAAATCACTCTCATTTAATTACAAATATATGAGAGTCTGTGTGTGTATGTATAGGTGTTTAAAATTAATTTTCTATTAATAAAAGATTTTATGTTTTTTGCATTTTTCTCCTAAATTTGCCGTCCGATTGGGCTGGAAACACCTATTTACCGTGAACCCACACGCTGAATCCGAATATGGACTCAGAATTTTGATAGGACAAAATTTTTTCCAAAATCCCATACAAAATTTGAGTCCTAGGCAATTTCCATATAATATACCTCCGTAAAGTATGCTATACAAATCACTCTCATTTAATTACAAATAAATGAGAGTCTGTGTATGTATGTATAGATGTTTAAAATGAATTTTCAATTAATAAAAGATTTTATGTTTTTTGCATTTTTCTCCTAAATTTGCCGTCCGATTGGGCTGGAAACACCTATTTACCTTGAACCCCCACGCTGAATCCGAATATGGACTCAGAATTTCAATTTGTATATTCTCAATATTAATTTACATTTCTTACCATGGTGTAACTATACAAACAACAGGTATTTTGTCCGTGTAAAATATTGTACTGTCAAAAACACTGGAAAAAGTAGTACTTTGTAAACAAAGTGTGTCAGCTGTGCTACTGCACTCACCTTGTATAGTTACACCATGTTTCATATTTCTTTCTCAATATCAATGTGAATTTCTAAATTTCAATTTGTTTTTTCTCAATATCAATTTGGATTTCTGAATTTCAATTTGTTATTTCTCAATATAATTTTGGAATTTCTCAATTTCAACTTGTAAAAGTGTAGTAACAGATGCCCATAAATCAATGTCAAGGTTTTAACTATTAACTTATGTCCATTAAAGAGATTCATAGAAAGTTTTTTTTAGTATAAGGTGATTCTTAAGATCATCAGTAGTTTGCCAATAAGAATTTACAAACTTATTTGTTTTTAAGATTTTTTTCTTAATAATTAAGAAAACTTTTACATTATTGCATATTTTTCCACACTGTATGTATATGATTGCTTTTTAATAATTTCATTTAATATATTAGTTTTAAATATGTTTTTATTGAAATATGATATTTTAGTCTTACATTTAGTAAAAAAAAATCAACAAAAAAAATAGTACGATTTACTAAAAAACATCTTAAATTAAATAATAATTATAAAAAGTTGTAGAAAAAATAACAAAAGATTTAATAAAAACTTAAAAACTGACCTTTGAGCGTAAACTTAATAATTGTTTTGAGATTGCACAATTTAATATATCGAAAACGTGAGAATTATAAAAATCCTATAAATTTTGTTAGTTTTTAAATCTCTTCAACTAATAAAAAGTTTTAGATGATACTAAAGAAGACGAAGTAGGTACTAGACTTACCAAAACCTTAAAGTATTTTGAAAAGAAATTTGTTTATTAAACAATATGGGACATGTAGATTTCATAAGAAATCAATATATTAAAAATAATCCGCATTATGATTTTGTTAATATTCGGATCTAAATTTGATTTTAGTGTTCTACACTTTAAAACGTTTAATGTCGAGTTTGTCTCTTATAAATTGAATCATAATCAATTTGAATAGCTAATTTAAAAATATTTTCAGCCGCAATTATTTCAGAATTGTTTGAATTGGAAAAAAATGCGTTTGTGTGGACTAGAAATGGTTAACATGCCAATCGGGAGACATATTTTTAAATTAGGTACTAAACTTACAAATTGTTTTACAAACTTTCTTCGTCCCTGCGAATAAACCAGTCTAGCTTAGAGCTACAAATATTTAATCCTGGTTTAGATTGTGCTCTAAAAATGAGGCAAACAAACTTTACCGGCAAACAACTCGGACACCACGGTTATCCACAAAGCTAAAACAAATAAAATATACGATATACCTATTTTATAAGTATTGGGCAACTGATACGCCTGGCCGCCAATCTCCTCAATGTGAAAACCTAAAGGAAACACCACTGCAGCCAAACAAAATAAAACCATGGCAGTGAAGCCCACCCAGCGGGCATACGGTATAACATTACGATCCCAAGTACTTGAGGCCAAAAGTATAACAGTGGTTGTTATACAAATGCAGCCAATGAATATACAAACAAGAGCCACCAGCCATTCAGGTTGTAATTCGGGTGTATAGCAGACTTGCGGGCGATTGTAGAGTGTCATGCAAGTCCACATGAGACCCAGGCGTATATCCCCTAAAAAATAAAAACAAAAATCTTGAATTTTTTTCCAATTTCTTTTTAGAAAAATTCATTTACCAGCCTCCTCGGTGACTATCCAATCGGGCATGGCCAAACTCACTATGGCAAAGACATCAGCGGCCATAAATAAAGTGGCACTTATAGTGGTTAATTTATCCATAATTTTGTCAAAGTTTTTAAACAATTGTTTTTATTTTTCCAGTATTTTTGTGTATTTTTCGCTGGATTTTCTATAATTTTACAGTTTGTAAACAAAATCTTAGCAAATGTCAAATTTGTTGGTTACAATGATGCCGGACTAACGTTGATTAAAAAAGGAATCAAAAAAATACAACTGTTTTAAAAAATGCTGCCAAGTTGTAAAAAATAAGCCAGAAGCATTAAAACCCGTTATGTTGTTGGAGCATGATTATTTTTATAATTTTTATAATTATTGCTTAGAATAATACAAAAATTAACAAAATAAGACCTTTTATATGGAAACATATACACAATAAGTAAAATGATTGAAATTAAGAATTATATTTTGTATTTAAAACGAAACCTTTCACAGATATAACTTTAAAAGCTGAAGACAAAGTATGAAGAAAACTTACTGATTCCATCAAATATAAATGGCACATCAGTCGTAATACAACTCTGGGTGGAGGACGAACTCGCGCCTCATTGTCATTTTAGTTTAAGAGCAATTAAGCCGTCCTTTTTCTCTGTCTTCGAGATATATGCCAAATCTCACAAAATGTATATATTTTTTTATAATAAATCGAAAATCTTTGGGATTTCTGCACATGGCAACCCTTGAGCACAATCACAAAATACGTCATCAAATGATAGTTTCGATAGTTTGTCATAAAACTAGTTTTAAAAATATCCACCGGCGCCGAAATTTTTTGCCAAACAATTAATTTAAAATATGCCAATTCTTGTCAGCTACGCTGTTTTTTTAATAATGACAATTTTTGTCGATAGTATAGCTATCGGAAAAAAACAATCGATAGTACACTAATAATGAAACTATCGATACTATCGATAGGTACAGTACACTATCGATAGTACCATCGATAGTTTTACAGCTCTAGAAATCAGCGCATGTCGCAGTCTTTATTTCTATCATTCTTGATTAATTCTATGTAAATTGCGGGTTTCAGGATCTTTATAAACAAAGGTTTAAACCAATTAAAAGTAAAAAACGTTTAGTGAAGTGCATAACAAATGTTTAAATAAGGAATAAAAAACAAAAAACGTAAACATGAAGTGTGCAGTGGGCAAATGCAAGCAAAGTAGCAGTAAAAAATCAAGTGAGAAATTGTACTAAAGAGGATATGATCAGTGTTTTTAACAATAGTGTAAATATTTTTTTTAGCTGATGGAAAATGTATATCCTTTTACAATTTTCCCAAAAATGAAGCACAAAGGAAGCTTTGGGTAACATTTTGCAAACGAGCAAATACTGTGAATGCTCAGAGTGAGAGAATGTGTGCCCTGCATTTTACTGAGGAGGATTTTGAAAGAAATTTTAAATTTGAAATGGGTAAGTCACGACTAATTTTATTTTCTGCAGTTTATTACTGTTTTACATATACCCTCCACCACCATAAGTGGTAAATGATGGTAAACATATGTATATGCTTTTGCCATACCTTGTAAAACTTGGATAATATTAATCTGAGACCCAACAAAGTATGTACCCTACATATACATTTTTGTTTCTTATAAAATTCCAAGTCGATTGAGCTACATATGTCTGTCTGTTAGCGTAAAACACTACCACGTGCAAAAGACACAACTTAACTTTAATATTTAATCTTTGATTAAATGTTATCCCAGAAATCATAATAAATATCTGTTATACGGCAATTATTCTATTGGAATTTTTAGCTCTCAGTCAGTAATTCCAAATAAGTCCAACCAAGTGTATAACAACCAACCAAACAACTCTTGTAAATAACGTTGATAACCCTAAAACACATAGGAATCACGTTACTAGATTTTGAAGCTATCAGCTCATAATTGTTTCACTCTTACCATGCAACCCATAAAACTCTTGTAAACAAGACTATTGAGATTAAATTCAACCAAAAGAAGGCTCACGTTTTAATTTTACCCTTTAGGTTAAAATGTAAAAAGGGTTTTTCTTTAAACATTATACCTACAACATACAAATAAAAGTTGACCAAAGACTAAATAAAAACATTGAATAAGGATATTTTAGTCCTATAAACAGTGCAGATTTTTTATTTCTCGTTATATTTAGGTGGAGGTTATTTAAGATTCGGCACATCCGAATATAGCACTCTAACTTGTTCTACATTATTTTCCTACTATTGGATAGGACTTACCAATCGGCGTACACTAAAATTGAAACCAGGAGCAGTCCCCACCGTAGAAACGACCGCTACTGCAAATGATGATGATGTGAAGGATATTGAAGCAATAATAAGTAAATACACTCCAATAGCGATACACTCCAATAACAAAGATTTGGAAAGGAAAATGTATGTATGAAAAAATTAAAAACTAGGCCAATACTTATGTACATAAAATTAATTGTAGAGATGAATTGCAACAGGAAAATTATAAACTGAAAAAAAAACAAAAGCAATCCGCTATTACTATTAAAAATTTGTCTTCTAAAATTCAGAGGTTAAATTTTAAAAACACAAAACTTGAGAAAGCATTAGCCCGTTTCTTTACTGAAGGCCAAATAAAAAAACTTAAAAACGGCGGTAAAAGGCAAACCTTCACAGAAGCAGAGATTGCCCAATCACTTACCCTGTATTCCACGAGTGCCAAGGCTTACAAATTATTGATGAGAAAACAATTTCCACTTCCTTCGGTGAGAACATTGCAAAGATGGTCGCAAAAATTAAATGTGACGAAGAAAAATAAAATAAATTAAAAAAAAAAATATCAAAAAATTTTAAATATCCCACTGTTATTTTACAACAATTTTTTTGAGTTCGACAGCTTGAATTAGGCCGCGTTTTCACTATGTAATTTTTGTTGTCAAATTATCTAAATTGTTGGCAATTTTATGAAAACGGGTTGTCATATGGCGTCATCTATGTTTGCAATGATGATTGCAAAAAATTAAATTTATTGATGACAACCCGTTTGCATACAATTGCCAACAATTTGGACAATTTGACAACAAAAATGACATAGTGAAAACGCGCCCTTAGGAATACGGTTTGCGTGACGTCAGTTGTGCGACCTGCAGTTTTGAAAATAACCAAAATATGTTGGTGAGAGGGGGGACCCTTAGAACACTTTTTTCTTTCAAGCCACATAAAAATTTATATTTTTGAATTATTGACTTTTTACATAATTTAACTAATATACATATATGGAAATAAACTTTAGCTTAAGTCTACAAGTAACTTATTTTTAGTTCGATTTATATTTTTTTTTAATGGATGAAGTCATTGTGTTCAAATGTATATGGGTATAAACGTGCCCCCCTCTCCCCTACATATTCTTTTTTGAAATTCAATCGTTTTAAAATTATCAACTTTTAATACTTTAAAATACACATTTTGTTTCAATTTATTTTATTTTTTGTTTGTTGTACATATTTATAAATGATACTCAAATAAAACTTGATTTGTTTATTCAATAAACTAGAGCCAAATTTAATTTATACTTAAATGTTTAAAAACAAGGACAATAATTTCAGAACTAATTTAAAAATCTTGTAAATATGTATATAAACTTGTATAAAAAAAGAGAGAGAAAACATAGAAAAAGGTAGAGCGTTTTACAACTATTTATGTATATGTATTAGTTCTGATTTATGTTAAATTAGTTAATTTTTCATGATTTTGTATAACTATTATACACTACGTTTGTTATTGTATATTTGTAAGTGTACATTTTAGCAGTTGCTTAATAAGTTTTAGTAAAATTAATAAAAAAAAATGTTTTTTTTTTTTTGTTTGTTTTTATCTTTCTTTTACAAACATACATACATACATATTTCAAATATTTCAGACACATTTTTCTTCAGTTTACAAGTTATACAAAAATGGATTCTTAAAAAGAGTTTTGTTTTGGAAAATTAAGCTGAATAAGTTATTTATTTAGGGGTATATCTTCAAAAAATATATTCGTTCTTAATTATTAACTTAAGCCTCGCCATTTGCTGTAACATATGCTGTTTCAGAATCCGATACTAAAGCACTGTCATTTAACAGCTGGGCTTTGCCATTGCAAGTCAAACTGGCATTACCATTTAATTTTAAATGTTTCAAGGTGTCTGCCACCAACAATTCGTCTTCATCGGAGGAAACATCAGACTGTTGACGTGGCGATAAACGGCAACCTCTGGCTATGTAGCTAGGCAGGCGACCCACAGAGGCTAAAATTAAACCCAGGAATGGCGGTGAGGGTTTAAGGGGACGGGACAAATACTCCGGATGATATTGGGTGCCCACATAAAAGGGATGATCTCTTAATTCTATAATTTCCATGCGCGTATGGGTGTCATCGCAGCCCACAAAACGCATGCCATGCTTCTCTAATTCTGGCACATATTTGGGATTCACTTCATAACGATGTCTGTGACGTTCGTCTACAGATTTGGGATTGCCATATAATTGTCTAATGATGCTGGGTTCATCGGCAAAAATGGTGGTGCGTTTACCCAGACGCATAGTGCCACCCATTTGGCCGGTATGATGTTCGGGCATGTCAATAACCAAAGCATTAGCGGTTTTTGGATCATTTTCAGTGCTGTGGGCATCTTTAAGACCCAAAACATTGCGTGCAAATTCTATAACAGCTGCTTGTAGACCCAAGCAAATGCCCAGGAAAGGTTTGCGATTTTCACGACACCATTTGCAGGCCTTAATCTTGCCCTCAATGCCTCTGGAGCCAAAACCTCCGGGCACCAAAACACCATCACTTTCGCATAGCATTTGCCATTCTTTGTGATATTTCGAGGGAGCTTCTTGCAAAGTTTCATTCTCCAGCAAACTGGAGTCAATGAAATTCAAATTTAAATTATAGCCGGCGACCAAGGCGGCATGTTGCAAAGCCTTGACCACAGAGGCATAGGAATCCTTGAATTTGGTATATTTGCCTACCAAAGCAATGGTAACATTCTTGCGCAAAGTTTCCGAACGGCGGGCCAAATCTTTCCATTGTTGCAAACATCTAAACAAAATTGAAAACGAACATATAAAAAAATACCAATTTCTATTAAATTAAAAAACAAAAAACAAAGACTTACTTTTCCCTTTTGCTGGGCATAATATTCAACTGCAAACGTTCATTCAAAAACTCTATAACACCAGTCTGTTCCATCAACAAAGGTACATGATAAATGGAACTCAAATCGTGTATACAAATAACTTGATCGGGAGCCACATGACAGAAATTACTAATTTTCTCCTTGACCTCCGAGCCAATGGGTTTTTCCGAACGGCATACAATCAAATCGGGACTCAAACCAAAACCTCTCAACTCACGTACTGAACTTTGGGTGGGTTTGGTTTTGGGCTCGCCCGTCGAAGATGGTAAGGGCACCAGCGAAACATGAGCCAAACAGAAATTTTCACGTTTTACACGAAATTGAAATTGACGAAAAGCTTCAACGAAAGGCATGCCTTCTATATCACCAATAGTGCCTCCCAATTCTACAATACACACCTGAGGCTTGGAATTGCCGCGCACAGGAGTTTCAGCCACACGTTCCACCCATTCTTGAATGGCATCCGTAATGTGGGGAACAACTAAATATAGAGAATGAAACAGAGTTCCGTTAGATTTGTTTGTTGTTAGATATGTTGTATATGCAAATAAATATTAAATTACCTTGCACAGTTTTGCCCAAATATTCTCCTTTGCGTTCTTTTTCTATTACCAATTGATAAATTTTACCGGTGGTAATGTTGTTATCTCTATGCAGTGTAATGTCCAGGAAGCGCTCATAATTGCCTAAATCTAAATCAACTTCACCACCATCATCCAAAACATAGACTTCACCTATAATTTAAAAATACAATAGATTAATATGTATGTATGAATGTGTTTTAACAAATAGTTAAAAATATAAAAAATAGAAACAAACTTTTCTAACCTCAAATTTATATTTAATAAATTTTTTAGTTTTATTTTGGAATTTTAACTTAGATTTTTAAACGGCAATTAAAAAACAACTTAAAACTCTACTGAATCCTAGTAAATAGTATTTAAATAAACAAAGATTAAAAACCGAAAATCGTTTTTAACCTCAAATATATTTTTTTAGTTTTAAACCTTTATTTGCCCAATTTAATAAAAAGTTATAAAACAAAACTAGTTTTAAATTACTAGAAAGTGTAATTAACAAATTGACAAAATGGTAAAAAATTATTACTAACCACAAATATTAAAAAACTTTTTAATTTTACACCCCTAATTTCAAGCTTAAACTGATAAGTCATTAAACAAACAGTATTGAATTGACTAAAAATTATACATATTTTTATCAAGCTTAATGTCAAAATGTTTTTATTTATTATATTTTCCGATATTTCGCTAAAGCAATGTGTAGCATCACCAGGGAAATAAATTTATTAATTATTTACATATTTATTTTAATTAAAACTTATTTATTAACAAAAATGTGGAACAATTAGTCTAATAGTATTGAATTGATTTAAATTGTCGAAATGTTAGCAAATAAACTACTAAATATGTATTAAACATCTTTTCTAACTTCAAATATTAATTTTTAGTTTTAAATATTGATTTAACATTTGGTAGTAAAATGTATAAATCATAATCATTTAATTAATTTAAAGATAAAAAACTGCATAAATATTAATAAAATGGACGAAAAATAAAGAACATTTGTTTCTAAACTAAAAAAAAAAAAAAAAAAAAAACAAAATCGTCAGCCATTTTTAAAAAGTGATGCCAATGTATGTATTGTAATGTTAAAGTATTACTTTTAGAGGTTTCCTAGTAAAATACAATTTTATAAGTTAACGCAATAAAAAAAATAAATTAAAGGAAAAATTAATAAAATAACTTTTTTTCTTTTGAGCTCGATTTATTATAAAAGGAAAACTTGTGTATTTTACATTGGACAATGGCTATATATACATATATTATGGAGTATTCTTTATACATTTTGTTAGATCTAGACAAATTTCCATACAAAATTTGCTTTATAAACCTGTTGTAAGTTTTTATGAATTAGGGGGTTAGAGCACAGAAAATATGTATATTTCATTGCAAGTAATTTCAAATGAAAAATGCTTTGAATTTTATAGGAAAAGTTGATGAATGTGTTTAATTAATAAAAATCCAATTATTTCTTCTTTAAACACTCGTGTCTACATCAAACTTCAATATCTCGCTTAGCTGACTGATGATTTTATACCTATTTATCTTATTATTTTATATTATTTATCCATATGAAGGTACAGAAATTATAAACAAAATGTATACTACTTTAGAAATAAAACTTCAATAGCAATTTTACAACATAAATCCATCAATAAATCTTGTTTTCTTTTATTCATTCATGTATTTTACAGTTTAAATAGTGTTACTTAATTCAATTATACAATAATTGATAAGAAATAATATAAATATAATATAAATGCTTTATAAATGTTTTTATTAGTTAAATTTTTCAATTATAAAAACATAAAACTAAAAAATTTGTTAAACAGATATACATATATGTATATACATATATACATACATATGTATGTATAAACGAACAAAAAAATAGTTAAATAAATGCAGCTGAGATAAACTTAAAATCATATTTCTTAAAAAGAGACAGCTAAATGTAAATATTTACAAAAAAAACATTAATAAAATTACAAAAAGATTTTCAAAATCTTAATATTCAATTTCTTTTTTCTTTTTTATTCCCTATAAATACAGTGGTCAGTTTAATTACATATAATAATGACTTTGGTTTTTTATTTCGACTCCTCCAAGTCCTCCTTGTATAGCTCTTTAAATATAAGTTTTTGTATTTTGGTGCGTATGCGCAACTTTTGAGCGGCTGTCAATTGTTTCATATACGGATGTAGGGACAATAAATAATGATAATCATCGTCTTCGGGTACTAAAGGTATAGGCGTTGAGGTGTCCATGGTGGAGGAGCCATTAAAATTACTATCTTCCGATAAACGGGGTCTTTTTAGTTTTAAAGCGGGTATTAAGCCATTTGTATAAGAATGTTTGGTGAAATTTAAATGTTCATGACTGCCATGCAAACAGGTGCTGGCATTGAGAGGAAAATCATCGGAACGTTCTTTACTCATGACACCATTGGAGTTGGGCGGTGGATGATGGGCTTTATTGTAGAGTGGCGGTGGCGAAACAGAGCGTATTTTTTGTTGTCCTGCTGCAGCAATACAAGTATTTGGTAAAACCATTGCACTGGGCAACGAAGAGGGTGTATGATTGTGAAGGGCTGTGACTGCCAATGCAGAGTTGTTAGACACACCATTCATTGAGGCCAATGTGGCCGCCACGGCGAATGCTGTGGTATGAGCTATGGGAGGAGATGTCTGAAAGACATTAAGTGTGGAAATGCATGACGAAGAGTTGGAGGATGTTGTACTCGATACAGAAGAGGCTGAAGAGGACAATGAGGCGCCATTGTTGTTGCTAACACCGACTGTTGTGTTAGGCGCTGTGGGAGCGGTAGTTACCAAACACAAACCGCCGTTTGTCGTAGTCGAGGATATGGTGGTGGCTTGCTGTAACTGTAGTGTTGTGCTGGCCGCCTCTAGTAAATGTGCATTATTGTCTAATGATTTCTTGGATAAGTCTTGCACCTCTTTATCCATATTTTTGAGTAAGTTGCGTGTATTTTCCGTTTTTATTATGGCACCCGGTAGTGTACCCATAGTTGTCAATGGCTGAGAATGTGCTGCAGGTGGTGTGGTCTCTGTCACTTCATCGTCTTCTTCCTCGACATCATCTTCATCGAATTCCTCATCACTGTCCTGTATGCGCCGTATTAGACCGTTTGTTAGATCGGGTTCCACGACAGTTTTCTCACAATCCTGACTTTGTTGGGCAAAGTAGAAGGCCTGATCTTGTTCGTTTTTGGGTACACGATGGCGCATGTGTTCGGCTATAGAGTATAGGCGAAAATTAATAATATATTCAAAATTAATTAATCATTAATCGAACAGAAAGTTTTCTATATAGAGAATAGCAATGTTTATTTTAGAAAAATTTCAATGTTTGACAATTGCCCGTAGAAAAGTTTCAATATTAAACATTTCTATATAGAAAAGTTTCCATATTAGACATTTCTATAAAGAAAAGTTTCCATATAAACCATTTCTATATAGAAAAGTTTCGATATTAAACATTTCTATAAAGAAAAGTTTTAATATTAAACATTTATACAAAGAAAAGTTTCAACATTTCTATAGAGAAAAGTTTCAATATTAGACATATTAAACATTTCTATATAGAAATTTTTCCATATTAAACATTTCTATATAAAAAATGTTTGATATTAAACATTTGTATATACAAAACTTTCAATATTTAACTTGTCTTTGTAGAAAAGTAACTTTGACATAGCCTTCTACATACGAGTATTTAGAGATGTTTCGTTTACTATTTTATAACTTACTCAAAAACAACAGCGCATAATAATGAATCCATTTGGATTCGAAGGTGGCTGGTTCTACCATAAACTCTCCTGAATCCGAGCGTGGTATACGTTTATATTCTACACGAAAATTATCACGTAAACCCTTCCATTTAGCTTTGAGTACAACTTCTGTAAAAAATAATAAACATTATTTTAAAGATTTCCTACTGGAACTTATACAATAATTCATACTTACTGGGCAATTTATGTTCGGCCGATAGTTCATCCCACATTTGTTCTAAAAATGCTTTATTGCAGTGGAAATTACGATTCCAAATGGCCGGACGTTGTTCAACGTCGCGTATAAATTGTTCAACATTTAAAACAATGGTGGATTTTTTCGGTGCCATGGTGGGTGTTAGAAAAGAGGCGATTTTTTATGGATTATGCACTGTATTCTGGTGTTCTTTGTTTTTTTTTTTTTCTAAACAATTGCAAATTTTGTTTTTATTTTGTAATGGATTTTAAAGTATTTGTTTTTAAGGCTTTTTTAGGTTTTTATTTGATTTTTTTTCTTTCTTAATTTTAAAACTCTTTTTTACTCCCTTGTTTTATTTCCGTTTTTCAATTGATTTGATTTAAGAATTTACGTTTCAGGTTTGTTATACAAATATAAGTTTCTTTAAATAACGGTATTTTGTAGGAGTAAAGGCAGAGTTAGTCTTTGCTTTCTGTTCCGTTCCGAATCAGCTGACTTGATTCTGAAAATGTGTAGAAGTCGTTAGTTGTTTTGTTATATTCCGTGCCGTTGCGGACGAACCTGATGAAAACAAAAATTTGCTAAGTAATTGTGGCAGCACAAAACAGCTGACATCCGCACATGACGAAAAACTCATTACTTTATGGCGTTTTATTTTCTGGCAAAAATGTTACACGTTTTTCCCATTTCACACCTTTTTTATATATTTGTGTTCTTTTCTGAAAAAATGTCTACACTGCTAAAATTTCATGTGGAATTTTTATTCACGATAGGGGTGAATATCTCCTACTTATACATATATAGTTTAAGAAGAATTTGTCGGGAAGGTGCCATTGGTCTTTTTGAGAGATATTCATTGTCTTATTCCAAGCGATCTTACCAAAACAAAACCAGCTGTACATGAAAAAAAGTGTTACACTGTTGTAATTTAATGTTCTATTCTGACCATTAAAAATGTGACATCTTTAAAATGTGGGGTAAACATTATAAAAATGTACATAATAAAGGTGTAACATTTTATTTCAGAAAAGAAAACACCATTAGTCGAAAGTAATGACATATTGCACAATAAAAAAACTTTTATTTGTATTTTTTGATTTATTTTCGCGGTATGTGTTGTCTATACGGAAAAACTAACTACAAAAATTTAACAACAGAACGACACGGAACAGAACAGCAACAGAAAGTAAAGACTAATGAAGCCCTAAGCATTTGCAATAGCTCTCTTGTTTTGTTTGCATGTTTTTTAATCAGTTATTAATTGTTTACATTTTTGTAACGTATTTGTTACTTTACTTTTTTGTGTTTTGTTTACATATCTAACAGAGTTGTATGTATGATTTAACGGTTTCATTTAGAAATGAGCAATATTGCCACATGATATTGAGTGTCAAATCAGCAATATTGTTGATTTTTTTAAATGAAATGTTGAAGAATTTCAACTTAGAACATTTTTAAAATGTAGATTGGTTTAAAAACATTATTATATCCTGCATTATGAAAAAAAAACAATAAACAAACAAAATCACTAATTATTAAATCTGGCAGCTATGATCACACATGTTGCTTTAATTTTTAATAACGGTACTATAAGTATTTGCTAATTTGTTTTCACAAATTAAAGGTTTTTGTTTGTAAGTTTTGTTTTTGTTTTTAACGTTTAATTTTATTTAATTTTTAATAAAATTTTCTCAACCATTTCTTTGTTTTTTCACTACAAAATCGATTTTTTTCTTTAATTTTACCTAAATTTTCCTATTCAACTTCCCAATTCAACTATTGAGCGTCTTAAAGCTAAATAAAAGTTCGTTTCTCAAAAAATTCTCCTTGAGTAGGTACGAAAACATTAAAATCATGGTGATGGAAACACAACAAAGAGGATAAATGTTTTTCAATGATGATAAAGATGAAAGAAAAAAAAGTTGATGTACATATGTACATACATATGTATTTCATTTTTGATAATGATGAAGATGTAAAATGATGATATTTTGTATGCTAACAGAGACTTTGAGGCAGTTGTAGTACGTTGTCGGCATGGAAATCAATGAGACATTGTTTTTTTTTTTTTTTTTTGTATTAAGAGAAACGGAGTGTGGAGGCGTAGTTGCAAGTAGATGGAAAAATGTTATAAGAAAACAAATGTTGAAAGAACAAACAGCAAAATCTGCAGCATAAAAGAATTGGCAAAATACAGATATAGTAGTGTGAAACAGCCCAAAAATAACTGCCTGACTGTAAACAGCTTTGAAATTGTGTAAAATAATATTTTCAAATGTTGGTTTGATTCATTTTAAGCTGTTTTAAGAAAACGAAACGTTGCTTTAAGACCGTAGGTTTATAGGCAGGCAGATATTGAAAATAAGAAGGGAATTTTCAAATCACCAGCAGACTCTGACTGGCATAAAATAAAAGCTGCTTATAACAACAAGCCAACAATGTTGTGTTGCTGCTGCTGCTACTGCTTTTAATGGTGCTGATGATGGATGAGGAATAAAGTGTAATAGACTTTAAGCAGGCTTCAGAGAAGGCATTATACTAAACAAAAACGATATTTTATTTGTATTTTGACGAACTAACGAACGAAACTATAACTTTTCATATTAGCAGCAATGTCTAACATCTCTACAAATATTAAAGCAAGAAAAAAACAAAACAATAACAAACCTCATCGACATTATTATTGTTACAACATGATTATCACCATATCCATCATCATCATCATCTACATTGTTATTATTGTTCACAGTTTAGGCGGAGGAAAAACAACACAAAATCAAAAAGATTAAGAAAACTAAAGTATGAGAGGGGGTTTTGTTTCATTTCATTGTTGTTATTATTATGGTGGAGCCCTATTATTGTTTTTGCTCTTGTTATTGTTGCCATTACTGTTGATTGGACTTCAGCCAAAGCTGTTAAAAGTGTATTTATGTGTATAAATGTAAGAGTGTAAGCATAACGTAGATGTAAACAAATATGAAAAAAAGAAACACAGTGGATTGTAAAGGATTTTTTGTATTAAGAAATGGAAGACTAAATAAATTTCTAAATAAAGATTGCTCTATTTTTAACCTAAATTTAAATTAAAAATAGAAATTTATAGAAACAAAATATAATTTATTTTTTTACTTTTAGTGTAAAAAAAATTGTTTTTAGTATTTTCTTTTGCCTTTTAAACCAATGTACTAAAATACACTGCCAGAAAAATATCGTATAAATATAAATACATACATATGTATTTCTCTGGCAAGCTTTACCAAGAAACAAATATCATGCTCCAAAAAAAGGTCTCATGTAGAAAGGCCCCAACTCGCTATTTTTTCGAAATTTGTTTTTTTGCGATTCCAATGCATTTAACGCAAATACACCTCCTCACAAAAATTTATTGCAATAGTGTAAAAAATAACGCTTTTATAAACAGTTGTACAAAAAAAGTTACATGTTGAATACCTATTACAGTTTCTATTATGTTTTTACCTTCTCCTGTAAAATTTCAAATATGCGAGTTAGAGCCTTTCTACATGAGACCATCGAAATACAAGTAACACAAATAAAAATTGAAAAAATCAACTGTAGTCCCTAACAAACAAATTAAAGACAGGCAAATAAAACAACAAAACGACTGACTGATATTCAATTCGACAAATTTCTACCATGATGTTTAGTTTCATATGAACAAACGAATGAAATTCGTGTGAGACATTGTAAGTACAATTTCAATATGAAAAAAACTAATAGGCGTAATAATAAGAAGACTATTGCACAAAAAAAAAAAAAAAAAAAAAAAAAAAAAATCAAATACTAATGCCAGAGTTGTCAATTTAAAGTTTGTCAAATAGAAAACTGCCACAACAAGACACTTTTTTATAGTAAACTGTTTTAACAAGACACTTTTTATAGAAAACTGTTTTAACAAGACACTTTTCTATAGAAAAGTGTTTTAAGAAGATAAATAAATAAATAAAGAGACACTTTTCTATAGAAAACTGTTTTAACAAGACACTTTTCTATAGAAAACTGTTTTAACAAGACACTCTTCTATAGAAAACTGTTTTAACATGACACTTTTCTATAGAAAATTGTTTTAACAAGACACGTCCGTTCCAACAAGAAAACATTAAAGGAAAAATACACACTGCAGTAACAACAACATTAACAATAAAAAAACAAAACATCATTATTGTCAACATCATGATTTCATTGTGATTTTGCATCAGAAGCAAAATACCATGGTGCAACTATACAAGGTGAGTGCAAATCGACAACAAATACAACACAAAACAGAAACAACAGGCATTTTGTTTGTGTAAAATAATGTACTACTGTGAAAAATATTTGAAATAGTATTACTTTTGACATAAGTAAATTGTAAACAAAGTCAGTCAGTAGCCCAGCACTGCACTCACCTTTTATAGTTACACCATGCAAAATACCTACTGTAAGCATCATCGCCTCACCATTTTAAACAGAAACAACAATTGCTACATACACTTCCATATAACGATAATATTCTTTTGTGTAGTCAATTCATCTTCACCAGATTCTGCCCCCTCCTACAACCAAAACTTTGAAACAGAAAGCAGCAGAGTAAAAACAAGCATGACATGTGTTGTTACAGCTTAAGCTTTAAACAACAATAATAACAGAAATGTTGGAGAGAAAAAACACCTCGCAAAAAATAAGCTAAATAAAAACCAAAAAAAGAAGAGCGTCAAAAAGAAGGGGGAGGAGAATGTGCAATAAAAGCAAAAAAGGAAGAAATACACAAATACAAAATATTAGCAACAATGTACGTGAACACACACACAGTAGCTCGAAAATTATTGCGTACATTTAAGAGCCCATATACAATTTTGGCAAATTTTGAAATTAGAACTAGAGAAAATTGGTTGATTTAAAAATAAACAAAACTGTTTGTCTTTTAAATTTCCTAATAGCGAGAAAAGAAGACTGACTTGAATATGAAATCATTAAAAGAGTAGAAAAGGATCAAGCAATCATTGTGCGCATTCTTTTCCAGTAACCTGTGAATGCAAGGAAAAGAAAATAATATCTGTCATTTACACGCAAAAGACTCACACAATCAATGAATTGTCAGTTAGCCAGTATTTCAGTCTCGCATATTTAGTCAAGTCATGCGTAACTTACGATTGGTTTGTGTCTGTAATTTAGTCAGTCAGCTAGGCAACCAACCATTCATCCATCCACCCTACAACAACATCATAATAATCATCAATATGACAGGATAATAACAACAAAATACATCTCAGTGACTTTTTCAAAATCTACAGCACACACACAAACACCAGCAAATGTAAACACATGTATGTATGTACATATATTTTTTGTAAATATAAACTTAAAGAACATTTCATTTCATTATGATGGGTTTGTTGGCCATATATGTATGTATATATGTACATATATTTACAATATGCACTAGACATAGGACTTTTAGCAGAATTATGTTTTGGTTTCTTTAAAAATTTTCAATTTCCAAGTGTTTTATTTAATTGTAGTTTTCTTGTTCTTTATAAATTGGCATTCACTATAAATTGCTATACTATGCAGGGATGGAAAGTGAAGTTTTTTATTGTATAAACAACATTATAAAGTAGTACTAATTTTAGTCTCAGGGTTTTAAATCTTAAGTTTTTACCACAATAATATTTATAAATACATTTCTAATTACTTTTTAACACTTAAATATATTTTGTAAGTTGAAAAAACTATGTACGGATTCATCATCATTTGAAAAACGTATAATTTAATTAATTCCTAATGTCGACATTTTTATTTTATATTTAAGACATATTTTTTTTTCGACAGTTATCCTTACTCCAGAAAAATGAGTCATGCTTTGCTAAGAAACATATTGTTACGAAATTTGGTTTCAATTTAAATTCAACGGTCGGTATCAACATACAGCTGTTTATCAACATACGACATCTTTATCAACAGATGGCGTGTTTATCGACATACAACTTGTTTAGCATTTCTAGACGTTGTAATTTATAAACATTATTGAGAACACCCTTTTATAAACATAGATTAGCAATATGGCAACATTCTAGACTTGCAGTCATGAACATTCTAGTAGCTTAGCTGTGAACCTTCCAGAAATTATGATTAGTGTATAAATAGACTAACATGCCCAATCATCGTTTTGTAAACATCAAATTGTTCTAAAACTTTAATGGCTAAATTCACAGTCTTTAGTTAGCTAATGGCAAAGGTTTAACTAATGATTCTTTATTCGCAATACTTAGTATGCCGCCATAAGAATACCAAGTAATAATTAAACAATAGTTAGTATTTTAGTTTACCAATGGTTAACCGAGAATTTGGCCATAAGTGTGTTCTTAAACTGTAATATAAATGTGTAAAAAGACAGGGTTCATTTTTAATTGTTTTTGTGTACATTTAAATGAATAAACCCTCGTTATATTTTCTGCAAACTACTTGACAACTTTATTTTGCAAATAATAAGAATCCGTTTTATTTAAAGGAAATAAACCACCGTTTTTAAAAGGTAAAAACGTAACAATATTGTAAAAATGTGCTTTGGTCAGATGAAATAAAGATAAACTTGTTTGGCTGTGAAGGCAAAACCTTTGAAGGTCACAACATAGTAATATATGTAGGTATATTATGGTTGGTTAATATTTTTTTATCTGATATCGTTCAAATTTATTTGACAGATAGAAAAATATACGCTGTGAACTACATAGAAATATTGCAAAATCAAATTCTACCCTATGCCAGAAAAGAAATGCCTCTAATATGGAAATTCAAGCAGATCCCAAGCACACAACCAAATTTGTTCGATTACATTTTAACCAAAACAAAGAATAAAATCCGCGGACTAACCTTTAGAAAGAGTTACAAGGGTTAATCCCTTGATTTAAACATATTTCTAATTACACTGCCAACAAAAACATTTACCCACTGACACTTTCCCGCACAGAAATTCGCATAACTTTAGTAACAGTTTAAGGAGTTCGTGTTTACAATTATAAATAAAATTTGCTTAAATGAATGCTAAAAAGAAAAGTTAAGTAGTGTTTAAACATAATAATAAGTGTGTCTATAGGAAAGTAGGAACACAAACAGCAACAGTGTAAGCGTGTGTGGTGAATAGTTTAAAACATAAAATATGTTTGATTTCTTAAAAGCGACTTTTTTCTTTAACATTTCAGAACTTAAATAACAGGAAATGTCTGGCTAAGTGTTTTTCGTTTGGTGGTGCTGAGTTTAAAGCGCAGTTCATTCGACCGTATAGACATAAAACAGCTCACATGACGCAAAGGTTTTAAAAGTTTAATGCAAACACTAGCAAAACACAAACAACAAAAAAAAAAAACAAGTACTGACAAACTGTAGACATGAAGAACAATTTAAAAATCATCATCATCGTCGAAATCGTCGTTACACACTACAACAAAGTGCCATAAAGTGACAAAAAGCAAAAGAATTTTGCAAGTTCATGGCAAGTAAAAAGAAAATAAAGAATAAAGCAAACAAAAATTATGTTTAATAGTACTTATTTATTAGCTAGCTGACTAGCTGAGGTCTCTCCAACAATAAAACGTAAAAGATGATTTTCGGTTACAGACAATGTTTTATTAATGAAATAATCATTAGCATGTTTAGACATCCCAGGAAAATTCCCTTAAAAAACTGATACATATTATAAATATTAACGCAGTTACCAGAGAAATGCCTCCATATACATACAAAAGGTTTCAATATTTCAAGAAAACTCAAGTTTTACACACAAACCTCAACTTCGATTTCTTTTAAAGCATTTGGCAAAAAGGCAAATCACGTCTCTCTGACAATGTCTGTTTGTTACATTCATCAGCATTAATGCCGCCGCCACCATAAAGTTCCAAATAAGCCTGTGCTGTGCATATAACAAACAATAATACCAACAACACAACAAAAAACACATTATTTTGCTACAACAATCATAGCGCAAAGTATTAACAACAACTTCATTATCATGATTATCATCATTAGTCAGTCAGTCAGAAGTAGTCAAAGTATCAGTTGAAGTAATAGCGCAGCATTTCACAAACAAGCAAACAAACCGGCCAAAACACAAAAACCCACAAACAAGAGTAGTCATTTAGACAGTCAGTCATTTAAATATGTATTTCAGTAAAATATTCCATTCTTACTCTTTACTCTTGCAACTTTGTGTGGTTTGCTAAAGTGATGCCAGTTATTTATAAGAGAATACTTTCTAAAACGATAGAAAACTCTAAAATGTTTAAATATTTAAGTTAAATTGATTTGTTATTTAAAACATATTTAGTAGTGTAGAAACATAAATTCTTTATATGACTACTCCAAGCATATGGGAACTTCTAATTTTTGAAACAGCCTTAGCGTAGGACAGGCATCAGTAAACATGAATTGCGTAAAAAAGTCAAAGATAGGAGAGGAAAGGGCCCTAAAATGAAATGATTAAATGATTTATAGAACTAATTCCAAACATTAAAAGGAATATTGGCAATTTACTTGATATTTTAAATGATTATTTGAAGTTTTTAGAAAATTGTATTCCCGATTCCTGTTCAATAACATCAAGTAAGGAAAGATAAATTTTAGAGACTAGTTTGAGACTAATTTGGAAGTTTTGGATTTACAGCTGTAAGCAGACAAGATAATAAATAGATAAATCTACTTCAAACACTCCATCTACTTTGCAAGGAGTGAATTAAATTTCCCTAATCTTAAGGGAAATATGACTTCTGAAGATTGTTTTTTGCGAGTTTTCGTTAACTCTTAATTAACATTTTTTTTTTCGTAGACTTCGAATACATCAACATAGTGTAAATTGTTTTTGCAGCAACAGTAGCTTTGGCTTTTCGCAACAAATCCTATTTAATTTCAAGGAGAGACATTGAAGAAGTTAGTTCTAATGTTCTTTCTTTTTAGGATTGTAGTTATTGGTGTCCCCGCGTAGATATTTAAAAGTTTTCGTTATCGTTTCCTAACAGCAGCCAAGTCACAATAAATATCCATTTTTAAAGCAAATACAGTTCCAAAAATACCCCTATTTTGAATTTGTATAAGATTTTGAAGATCTTACCAATATTATTGGTGAAAGAAAACTTTGAATAACAACGTAATGATCAAATTTATTATTCCAACTTCCAATTCAATTCAATGATTTAAAACAAAAGTTTGCGGCACCAAATAATTGGAAAGAAAAGTTTCCTACATAATATTTCTACTGTAAGTGAAAGATAGTAATTGTTTTGATTTTGGAAATAAATCAAGATTACTGTGAGGAAGAAAATTTGTATAAAGGGTATTAAGATCAAAAAATACGATTTTTTTATCTTTATAAAGATAGTACGAATATTAGTGACCGAAGAAGGCTGAGATAATCACCCTTATTGTGTCGTTAGCGTATGAAAAAATTGGCGTTTTACTATGACAATGCAAGGTGTCGTTTTACGCCAACGCCTTATACAATAAGGGTAAATGGCGATTGCGTAGGATATTAAATTATTGAAGAGGATTAATAACAAAACGACAGTTTAAATTTAGGAACTCCTTACAATGAAAGAATGAGATAAATTCTTATTCAAACTACGAATATCTTGAGATAATATGAATAATACCCAGGCCATCAAAAGAGAAAGCGAACAGATCGGATCATGCACGAACTTACTTACCCGGTAAAATGTCAAACTCTCTTCAATGTTTAAGAACGAGCTTAAAGAATTGTCAACAAATGAACATATAAGAAATTCGTAGAACTAACTACACTTTAGAGAAAAACCCAACCACGAGAATACAAAGAAAGTTTTGGACTTTAATAGACCAACACATAGAAGGCTAGTCAATATACTAACAGGGCAAACAGAGCTAAGTTCACATCGGGCTCGTATGGATATAACCAACGACACAATCTGTAGAGCGTGTGAGACACTTAAACTGTTTGAAAATAATAAAATATTTCCTTGTCTTACACATTCTAAAGATTTAGTCGTTATCTCATAAGAGAGCAACAATTTCGTTTAAGACCAGATGTTTACATACAAAAATCACCACCTTCCCCAGAAGATAAATTGCCAAATCTTCGCATAAATCTTTCTTTATTTCTTTATTTACAAACGTTTTTACTACCGCGACTTTTAATCCAAGGTGCCACTTTGTGATTCTTTATCAGGCGGTTGACTACTTCTATTTGGAATTAACCAATTGGTATTATAAAGCAGCTGACAACTCCTACCAGAGATCGATTAATTACCAACGCCTTTTATTGCAAAGAGAGGACAGCTTGAAAGATTAATACTCCAAATCCCAGAAAAACTACTACTATATTAACTTTAATCTATAAACCAAGGGGTTAAATCAAAACAGCTTGAAAGATCAATACTTCAAATTCCAGAAATGCTAATAATATTGACTTGGATCTATAAATCAAGGGATTAAATCAAACCTAAAACAACAAAAAATGGAAAGATTATGCAGAGGTAATAGGTAGCAAAGTTGGCATAAAAAGTCAGGAATATGTCTTTTTTGGGAAATTGTTTTTAACTTTTAAATACAATAACTCTTTAGTCTATGTTTCTTTAGTTTCTAGCAAAACCATGTTTTCCAACTTCCAATGACATATGTACATGTACAAAAATAAAAATTTCCATACATACATTTCATTTGAATTTGATTTTAATTTTAATTTCCATTTACATACATTTATTTTCCTGTGCGTTTGTTTTATTTATAAACTGCAAACATTAATTTTTTCTGTAAGCAGACACATTCTCAGGCCGTGAAGTGAAGTGTTGCATTAGCAACTCCACTCCAAAATGTAAGAGGAGTAGCAGCAGCTGCAGCCATTGACTGTTGCCAGCTTATAGATATTTGAGGAGTGTGTGTGGTTGTGTTTTTTTAACTTTTTAAGCGAGTTGCCTGCCTGGCAGTTACTAACTGCACTAAATGTGTGCTGCTGCCTTTTTATTATTATTATTATTTTGGTTTTGTTTGGTTCAGTTTGATTTCCATTTGTTTCAGACACGGCGACCGACCATCATCATCAGCAGCAGCATCAACGACAACATCATCGTCAGCCAGGCCAGGCTGGGGCATGCAACTATCATACAAATACAATACAAAAATCAACGGTGAAAATTAGCGTGTGGTTCGCCGTTGTCGTTTAGTTTTTATTATTTTTTAGTTGTATTTTGTGGCAAATAGCGTGTGTGTGTGTGTGTGCTTCATAGAATGAGGAGTCATAGTCAGTCAGTCAGTCTTTCTTCAGCACATCACATCACAGAGAGGCAGGCAGCCAAAGCTTACATACAGACGTAAAACGCATACGAGTAAGTTTAACACATAAAACAATACGTCGTTCGTTGTGTCGTCTGTATCTGCATTTGTGTCTATGTTTGTTATGTTATAGCTTGCTACTTTTACGACTAAATGTATGTACATGTGTTCATATACATGTGAGAATAGTATGAGAGAGTGTGCACAGTGTGTAGTACTGGTGCATGAGGAGGGCTTTTTATTTCAATGCCTTTAACTGTCCGTTCTTGTTTAAAGTTTTGCTTGTTTTTTTTTAATACACAATTTTTTCGTTTCTGTAAATTGCGTCAGGAATTTCACAAGTTGAGTGGTATACCACTCAACCAATATACAGTAGTTTGTAATGGCAGCAAAACCTCATATTATAGTCGTACAACGTTCAACGTACTACAAACTAAAACCAAATGGAGAGCTAAGCAGCTACCAAGAGCAGCCAGCCAGCAAGCAGGCAGGCTAGCAAACTAGCAGTGATGTGATGGCGTTGCTGGTGATGATGATTTTGCAAAAGGCTCGTTGTTGTTTTGTGTGGCAATTTTTTTTTTGTATGGGGGAGACGACTCTTTAAACAACATGGGTGTGTTCGTTCATTCGTTTGTTCTACTGCCAGCGCCAGTTTAATAATCAAAGTGGGGTAGAGAGTGCTGTTATTTTGTGTGCTTTTTTTTAATATTTTGCCATAACTATAGAAATGGGCAAATAGTTCCTGGGAGTATGAAATAAGAAAGTACCAATGTACATATTTTCTTTTATTAAAACCAAAAAAAAAAAACAACGAAACGAAGAGTGAGGTGTTTCAAATTACAATTTTCTTTCTTAATTAAATTATCAGGAACATTTTGTTTGGAAATTCAAGAGGAAGGAAAGACATTCCAAAAAAAAAAACAGCTGAAATAATGAACCAAGCTGGTAACATATAGAGCTTTAACAAATTTTAAAGAACAATTCAACAATTTTGAATTTTAATAAGACCAATTCAAGTTTCGGGAAATTGTTTCAAAACCTCAATAAGAGATGGATATAATGGCGTTTGCAGCTCTTTGCATGAACTTAAATCAAATTAAGATCTCTAAATGTGTTTGTAAAGAAGTAATTATGGTCCTATCTAACACATTTTAAAGGTTTAATCTCTATCTTAGTATACATAGTACAGTGTGGTGTAGACAATCGCCGCCTTCTATAAGAGATAGGACGTGTCTTTCACAACAACAAAAATATCAATAGAGTAAGCAAGAAAAGAAGTAACGATCTAGTTTTACTTTTCTCCCGAGTAGCAAAGCATAACCAAACGAGGCCTTACTTCTTATTTATACCGTAACCGAAGTCAGTAGTTAGTCGCCCGAGAGCCAACCCATTTATCTCTTCGGATTGTATTCCTTAGTTATTCATAGTTAGCCGACGAAAGATGAACAATGTATCTTATCGGATTGCACATTCGATGAATGGGGCGACATCGAAAATCGCATTGTTGTAGTTTGCCTACTAATATGTAACATGGAAAAGGTGATGTGATATCTTTAGGACGTAGGGACCGCTTGAAATCATTCGCAATTTTGTGTATCGTGCTGTATAGTTATTTGAGGATACTGGCGGAGTACGAGACCGTCAAAGATCCGGCTGTCCGCGCACTGTAAGAATTCCGAAAGCGATCACAGCCTTGAAAAGACGAATAGACCGAAAACCCCACTGCGAAAACAGAAAATCTTGTCGCGGGAAATGCAAATTTGGCAAAAATCCGTAAAACATGGATTATCAAATAAGATTTGGGACTCACACTGGACATCTGCTAACGGCCGCATTGAAGGTAAAACGGAAGCGAAAAGAAAGAGCGTTACTCAGCCGGTACGCGAAGAACACTCACAGAGAAATTCTGTGTACTGACGAGAACATCTTCAGCGTAGAAGAATCGTTCAATAAACAGAACAAGCATGTGTATGCTCGGTCATCCAGAGAAGCATCCCAACATCGTTAGTGAGCCCTTGTCCGTAGTTTCAAGTTTTTGAAGTACTTATAACTATTTCCTTTAATCACACAAGAGAACAATCACAGCATTGACAACGATACCGAGAAAGTACAATTTCCCACCATTTAAATAAAGAAGTCAACTGTGATATGACTGTTAAATTAGAGAATCTCAGATCAACTAAGATTGGCAAGGTAAGATTGGAAAGGAAATTCTGCCTATGACATTATTCTTATTGATTTCTTCAAAAATATCATTATTTACAACTGTTTGGTAATATTCTAGGTAGACGTAGTTAATTTGTGTACTGTTTTTGCATTCATTAAATTCAATGAATTTATCAACTATCGAACTTTGTTTAAAAGAAAATTTTTAAAGAAGTTAGTGAAGCCAATTAGTTATTAAGCATGGTATGATCCATTACAAGACATATAAGGATTTACAAAAGTGACAAAAAAAGAATCCTTTAGGTGCCACATCATTGAATAGATTACAGCATCTGAATATTATAACAAATACATTAAATATATGAAGAACTATTTGAATTCTGGCTAATGTCGAGGAGATTTTTTTGTATTGCCAGATATCTACTACTGTCCAGCAGTGAATAAAATTAGTAGATTCATCTATTTAACAACAAGCTGTTGACAAGTTTTACTTTTTCAGAAGTTAGGTACATTGTATCTAATTAATACATTTTATTTAGCCCAGCAAGTCACATTTTTGTTAAATTCGTACTTTACTTCGGCCTCCTTTACTTTTAAGTGTATAATTACCACTATTAAATACGCACTTCACTCACACTCTCATGCACTTACATACATTCATTGAGCGAGATTTATTTGACCACATTAACTACATACATACATACGAGTACATACATACATATTCTACATTAAAATCTGTTAATGTCAAGCCACCTGTCTGTCATACTGTCACAAATAATTTAAATGCCCCCCAAAAATATACATCTATACATACTATGTATGTACACACAATATATGAAACACAACTTTGGAATTCCAAATGTAAAAAGACCACTAATGGGTTCTTTGCTGTTTATTCTGTTGCTATTGTTGTTGTATAGATTTGGAATGTGAACTAAATTCAAAATCAATAATTCACAATAATCACACACAAAAAATAAAACAAATAAAAATGTAGCGAACATAAAAAACTTACACTCATTGTTAGGTTACAAAGGAGGAAAACCGGAGAAATGTAAAAATTAAATTGTGTATTACAAAGCGTATGGAAAGCTAAGGTGTATGGTGTATCAAACATACATATGTGTACAAGGGGACATAGGGATTAAAGTGTAAAAAAATGCCAAGCTTAATCCGTTGGGTAGGTTGTTTAAGGGAGTTGTAAAAAAACAGAATAAATAAGCCATTTTAAATGTTATTTAACTGGAGCATATGCCTAGGCCAGCTAAGTAACAACAACAATAAAAAAAAAACAAATAATATAAAATCAATATTGCAAAAATTTTATTAATTTTTTTAGTCTGTTTTCATTTTACAGAGGAGTATCACAATACAACCCTGCTGTTTGTTTTGTTTGCAGTGTTTGTTGTTGTTGTTGTTATTTTAGCTGTGTGTGTGGAAGTGTTTATTTGCTCTCGTAGTGTTGTATTTGAGCTGAATTTTTCATTTATTTTGATCAATCAATGTCAAAGCATAAGAAAAACAACAACAAAAACAAGCAAGCGAGCTGTTTACAGAGAGTATGTAAAGTAATTAAAGTGTAGAATAACTAAATCTAAGTAATTTGCAATTGTTTAGGTAAAAAATGTTTTTTTTAATTTATTTTCCGTAATTTTACCCGGTTTATTAGCTTTTTTTGCTTAGTTACACAAATTTTTTATTGTTTGTTTTTTGCTTTCATTGTTAATTTTGTCTTTTTTGTAATTTGCTTATTTAGAGTATTATTTTTTTATTGTTATTATTACACGTGCTTAGCAGAATTGTTGTTTTATTTTTTTGTTAAATTTTATATAGGTACATATACATTTGTATATAGTTTATTTCACTGCTCGACAATATATTATTTGTTCACTTCCAACGCTGATTACAGTCAGCTTACAACTGAAATTGAAAATTCAGCAAAGCATAGTGAAGCGCATAAAGCTATAGCAATGCTGGCGCTGGTTGGTTGGTGCTCTGGTGATACACTGTTGACGATGGCAATGGCGATGATGATGATGATGAAAAACTCAAAAACACACACCAAAAAAAAACACAAAAAAAAAACGTAAAATAAACGTATTAAAAACGCTTTTTACTTTATACTCGTCACACACTCCATGTTTATATGCAATGTGTGTATATTTATTCTGTTCTTTTTTTTCTGTACTGCCACAGCGTTTTACGGCTCTCTGCTGCTAACAGTGCTTACGACAAACGTACGAACTTATGGATGTTGTATGTTGTTGGCCACTACACTACAGCCAGCAACAATAGCAACAACAACAAAAGTTCTTATTTTCTTTTGTTAGTATTATTGTTGTTGTTGTTGTTATTTTCACATGCTCTGCTCTTGAATAGAGTGTAGTAGTAGTTAGTTTTGTTTTTGTATAGTAGCCAATGTGTTTGGGGAGTATGTGTGTATGTTGTTGTGTTGTTGGCTCTCCTGCCTTGCTATTGCCTTCCTTTTGCTTGCTTTTTGCCTGACTGCCTGGCAAGCCAGCCAGCCAGCCTTCCTGCCAGCATTCTGTTTGTTTGGTTGTGTGTGTGTTTGTGGATATGGATGTGAGTTTTTGTGGCTGACTGTTTTGCTTGTCTGAATGATTGCCTTGCCTGCCTGCCTGGCTGCCTAGCTAAAGTATGAATGTTTAAGTATGTGTGTGTGCCTGCCACAGCTTGTGGGCAGACAGACAGACATATTAAACGCGCGGCACATGGGCTTTTTCTGTGTACAAAAACCGAACGAATGAATGCTTAATAAAACAACACACACATACAGTGGTCGAGAAAGAGCAAGTCTGGCTTCTTTTTAGTTTAGTATAATCAAACTCGTATACAAATGGAAAATATAACAGTTAACTTGAACTGTTTACTAGTGAAAATATTGTGAAATATTATATAATTTATTAATTTCATTGATATATCTTGATATTTTTTAAAAGAACTCTAGTTTTGACAGTATAACAGTTAGCGAAAGCTGTTATACTGATTAAAACGTCATGTAAATTATTGAACAAATATAAAATTTTGTTTATTTTTATTGTTCTCCGAAATACGACACAAATTGAATGGCGTTTCCCGTGAGAATCAACGTTCACTTATGAAAAATTTCACGAATATTGGATCTTCTCACTCGGATACAACCAAATGGGGTTTCCACAGGTAATACCTTACTAGGACAGCAGAGCAGTTATTTGAGTAGATGTGTTAGTGTTATAGTTTAGCCGGACCACTGGTTCACACTACTACATGAACTTCATTCAAGAGCGACACTAGGTTTACTCGGACGAAGAACTTTCGATGACAGCAGAGCTGTAAAAACAAACAACAGCTGCAGCAACAGGTAGATCATCTGAACCAAAATATCATATTCGTAGTCTGCATTTCTGTAGAGTTACAGTCTCGTCTTAGAACAATATTTTTGTTATGCATTCGTATGCAATTTCATTTTCTTGACTGTCATCGTGAAAAGATGTTATTTAATCTCGCCCAGAGAATAAATGCAATTGGAGTTGATATGCGCGGCAAAAATTTGATGCAGCTTTTGCATCGAAAATTTGATGCAGCTTTTGGAAGATATGAAAGAAATCAAGATGCCAAATTAATTTCGTATCCGAAACATTTCAATTTCAATTTTCAATTTAATAAAAGCAGTTTGGGCATTAATATTACTACGCGGAATGTAAAATTCTTTGACGGAAGAATTTTTCCTCGATCATGAAGGAAGAAAGAGGTCCACTTTGTGTAACCAAAACATTTTCCTCAATCTAGAAAGAAAGTATAAATTTCGATGTCGAAATTGATATCACGTCACCTCGTAGGACAAAGATTTCACAACATTCATACATATATTATCGTTATTCTGATCCTAAATGATACTACGGGCATGCTTTAGACCGACTGACTCTTTGGCTCTTAAAGATGACATGAAAGAGATTTATTTAATTTGTAGAAGAGGTCTGGCCTGAGAATTGAAACACATGGAACCAGTGAAAGCAAATCAATCTAATCTCTTAATCTTGTGCAGAATTTGGCCCAGTTATTACTACCAGGTAAGATACAAGAGTCAGAATAGATCATACGACCTCTATATACATACAGTCTACAATATATGATTTAAAATTCACTTCATTTCTTTCCAATGATTTTCTAACAAGTGTAAGACACATATATTGGCCCATAATCATAGTCATAGAAAAAGCATACTTTAAGTAAAAGTAGACTTTTAAACAACAAAAACATAAATTTTGTTCTGAATTTAAAACAAAAGCATGCTTTTGCTTAAAGTATGCTTTTTCTATGACTATGATTATGGGCCAATGTCTTTTGCATTTGACTCTCCCCATTGTGTTTCCCCCCAGAGTTTAGCTCTCTGGTGCTTAACCAAAACAAATACAAACATCATAGTATGTGTTTGCCCATCCCTGCTCTCTCTCAACTTTCCTTGTTTAACTCATTCCCAAACAAGAATGGATGACCCTGCTCTTCAACGTATTCCTATGGTAACCTACTAAGTTCCTTAGTGTTTCGACTATTGAGGATATATGCACAATTGTCAAGGCAATATCTCCAGAAAAGATGGGCCCATGGGAAGTAATTCCTTGATACCGACATTGTCATGCCAGGATGTTTCCACTGACTTTGTCTAATTTATAAAAGACTTCCCAAAATTTACCTTTACTCCAGATGTGCATATCAAGCAGTGTCTCCATGAGAATAAAAGTCATGCAATAGCAACAATAAATAAATAAATGATCTGTGCACCACTGTCATCCAGCATAAATACAAACGTTCTCGTTTATTATAAAACTAGAGTACGTGTGTGTCTCGTATCGTCGTATCGCATAGATGGATGGATGGTTTGTTAGTTGGATGGTTGACTGGCTGACTGGCTGGGGCATGGTTTGGTTTAGTTCAATTTGGTTGCATGGAATGATGTCTGGTGGTTTCATTTGTTAGGTGTACAACGGCACAAAGGCAGGGATGATTGGATGTGACTGTGAAACGTATATTCCTGCTAATGCATGTGCTGGGCTGTGCTGCTGGTTTTGCTTTGGCAAAGCAAAGCAAATCATTGCTTTAGCAGGAGTATGATAATGATGATTATGAGGACAACAACCATACTCATGATGATGATGATATAGTTGTTGTGTTTGTTGCTATTATGGCACTAGTAGAGATCCATTATTTCACAAAAGTAGGGACGAAATGTTTTCAAAAAGCTTATACCACTTACTACACAGGGTAGATGGCTGATAGTATGAAGAACATGAGCTGGAAATAAAACAACAACAACTACAACAATAAGTATAAATAAAACCTAAAAGCAATCATGTTTTTGTGCCTGCTTGCCTGACAACCATTTTTTGTGTTGTTGCTGGTGTTTTTCATTACGTTTGCAGTTAAACCCCAAAAACACAGATTGCAAACGACAGCATTTGCCAGCAAAAAATATATGTGGCTATATAAAATGCTCTCAAACTAGCATGACTCTATAGGTCGAAAAAAAAAAAAAAAAAAAGTCTAAAAGAATTAGTAACATGGCAAAGTCGCCCAGAAAGAGAGAGCTCAAAGCTTGGCAAAGACAACAATTGGAAAAACTACAGGATAATTGTAGTTTTGAAATGTGAATTCTAAAAGCAGATAGAAATGCAAACATCATCATCATCATTATCATGTTCATCTACTACCATTTACTCGCCCATACATTTATACAGCATTTCATCATCCTCATTTGTACGAGTAGTTTTCCAAAACAAAGCTTAGTTTTTACTTGGTGAAGAGATGTTGAAAGTTTTTTTCTTTTTTTTTTTTTTTTGACAGGAAATAGCAGAAGGGAAACAAAACACACAAAAGACTACTACAACGAAACGACTTAATGCTGGGTGTTTTGTACAAAATGTATGGATGAATGGGAGAAGGAGGGGGTGAGAAATGCAGTCATGGTGTCGTCATGACACACAACTAACAAAAAAGAACGCACACACATATGAATAGTAAAATATAACATATACATATGTACATATAAGAGTTTACACGAGGTGGGTTTCAAAATTATAAAGAGAAATAAAATGTTTCTGCTTTAAGGGAATAATAAAGAACAGTTTATGGTTTTATAACAGTTTTGGAGGTTTAAATAAGAAAATCTTAATAATAAAGAAATAGTCATGCAATCATAATACAGTTTTCATTAGAAAGAAAACATCAAAATACAACTCTGTCTAAAAAAGTTGATAAAAAATTGCATTAAAACCGTTATGTTGAACATGGTTTGTTTACATTTTATAATTTTTAACATTATTGCTTAAACTAAAATTACAAGAAGAATTTTTTAATCTAGACAAATTTATATAATACATCTTATTAAGATCAATAATTATATTTTGAAATTAAAAAAGTCACCGTTGCCTTTGAAAGAGTTAATAATAAAAGTCGAAGGGAATCGATAGAAAAAACTTCATATTTTAATCAAATATAAATACAAAAACGTCCTTATATCATAGAAATATTACCATACTCCTGAAATTATCCGAATAATAATATAAAAACAAGTTATAGTGCAATATTCGGCTGTGCCGAATCTTAAATACCCTCCACATAAACATAATAAGAAATACAAAAACTGCACTGTTATAACTGTTATTCAGGAAATAAGCGCACATTTTATTCGAAATTTTAACTGTATAACCGAGTTTTATAACGGTTTGGTAAAACTGTTATATCTCTAAAATTTACTAAATAATTATATAAAAGCGAGTAAACAAGTTTCTTTTTAAAAATTTAGAATTTTTAATAGTATAATAGTTTTATAACAGTTAACTAAAACTGTTATACTTATAAAATTATCTTTAAAAAATATGCTAAATTTATAAAACAAATATAATATTTAGGAAACAGTTTTATAACAGTTTGGAAAAACTTTTATACTTTTGAAGTTTACTAAATAATTATATAAAAGGAAATAAACACAAGCTTAATTTAAAAAATGATCGACAATTTTGTATTTTCAATAGTATAACAGTTAATTAAATCTGTTATACTTATGAAATTTGCTATATAATGCTTTAAAGTGAGAAAACCACAATTTTATTTAAGAAGAATTGTTGTTAATTAGGAAATGTTATTTGTATAACAGTTAAATAAAACTGTTATACTAAAAAAATAAAATAAAAACTAATAAAAAATGATAAAAGAACAATTTTATACAACAAATTACCTAAAATTTGGTCATTATACCTGAATAACAGTTTTATAATAGTGAACTAAAACTGTTATACTCATAAAATTAGTCAAAAATAATATAAAGTTAAGGAAACATAAATTGTATATATTAAACAACATAGACTTTGGTAATTTTTAGCAGTATAACTAAAACTCTTATACGTACTCTTAAAATTGATCAAATAATTGTTGTTTACAAGTAAGAAAACAAATTACGCAAAATTAGTAAATTTTAAGTTTGTTACGAAAATTTAAACCATATACCAGTTAGATAAATCCTTTTTATACCAACCTCGGTACTCTTTATTTCGCAGACAAACATACACCTAACTGCTGTCATGTTCAATTCGAAGCTAGTTAATGACTATTAGGCTCTGCATACAATACACTCGGCAGCTAACTATACGTGTATGAAAAGTAGTATAGTATATGGGGGAGGCTTGTTAGTTTGGATTATAAGCTGGTAAGAGTTATAATTTTTGCCATGACATCTAGCCAGCATGCCAACAAGCAAGCCAGCTAGCAGGCAGCCAGGCAATAGCAGTAATCAGCATTTGCCAAGCCATACCGCACAGCACTGCACCATATTCAATATACATACATACATACATATGTATGTATAACTACATTCAATACCCTGTAGTAAATAAAATAGTCAGTTGATAAAAAACATTAATTATAAACTAATTATTTTGCAAATGACTACAAATTGGTTTAAATCTCATGCAGATATCAACCAAACATATTGCGCAAGTCTCTTGCGCTGTTGTTTTCTTTGAAAAGTGAGTTTGAAACATGTAAGAAATAAATAAAAGCAAAATGTAAAAAAAGAAAACAAAAGAAGCTGAAGTCAAATGTCACATGTCAATCAAAGCAAACAAGGTCTTTGAGGTAAACGGTGCTCAATTTTAATATCTTTATATTTTATGTGATAAAAGTTTTTAAATTATATTTCTAAATGCTATTATGAACTCTATGCAATGAAATGTTGCATTGCATACTGCGTTTATGAAAACAGCCTTTCTATGAGCAGTACAAACTTTGCATTTTACTTGTTTTCATTACAACTTCTATTTTAAGTCATTTATTTTTTTATTTTTTTTTTTAGTTTAATAATTATTTCTATTTATAAATATATATTGTATATACGTATATATATATGTATGTATATATTTTGACAAAAAAGAATTAAAATTAAATTGTTTAAAATTTAATTTAAAAGAAAGTGGTTTTTAAATAATTTAGTATAAAGCGATTATTAATAACCAATTTTTTAATTAACTATAAATTGGTTGGGAAATAAGTAATTAGTAGTCAATTTAAAAGTCATGCAGAGGTGACCAATTGACTACAGCCTATGACATGCCTATGTTAAAATAATGAGTCGACGACAAGAAAAAAAGTCACTTAAGCAACTAGTTGTGTTTATTAAAAAACCAGTTTGAAGTTACTTAAAAATGTGTTTGACTTCCTACAGGGTATCTCACCAAAATACAAACATACATCCCACAGTCAGGGTGATTTTAAAAGCCTAAAAAACACTCTACTAATCAAAAACATACACACACACAATTATATTTATATACATACATATGTACATACATATGTATATTTAAATGCAAAACTACCCAATAAGCATTTTGGCTGGAATTCAAGTGGAATTACATTTGAAATCAAGTCACAATTTCCAGTGTTGAATTACAGTTGAAACACAGTTGACTTCAATAGCGAATCCAGCAAAATTAACCATTGAATTACAGTCGAACAAAACAGTACATTTACAGTGTAATTCCAGCCTTAAATAACAGTGTGATTCCAGTTGAACCGAACCTGTTCTCTGAAAATTTAATTATAAAATCATCATAATCACCGCCGCCAATGATTTGCATCAACTCTGTGCCATTATTAACATATGCTTAAAACAAATTTGATGTTGTTTTTTAACAAACTTCAAGCAGACTGGAAAGAGGATGTATTTCAAATGCAATTCAAGCTTGGATTCACACTGGAATTCCAACATTGGAATTCACAAAAAATTTGTGCTTATTGGGTAGCTAAATAGACGCACACACAGATACAGAAAACCCGAAGCTAAATAACACGACAAGTATTTCAAGCAATTTACGCATAAAGTCCACAAGTATAATTGCAGCAGAAGGGAAAATGTGGCCAGACTTAAAAAAGTATATACTATATAATATAGGTTATTTTTAACAGTACTGGTATAACAGTTTTATTAACGGTTTAATGAAACTATTATACTATGAAACTTCTTCCGGAAAATGATCTAAACCCTAAATACATACTCATAATTTATGGTGAACATTTCATAATTTTGGCCTAATTTGACAATTATAAGAGTTTTACTAAAACTGTTATACTGAAAAATTATAGAATTCTCATATACATATACCCATGATTTATGTGCGAATTTCATTATTTAAACGAAAAATAGCCATGATTAAAGATAAAATTCATAAGTCTGGCTTAATTTGACAAGTATAACAGTTTTAGAAGAGTTCACCAAAACTGTCATACAATCTTACAGAAAATAAACCATAAATTTGGATGATTTATGTGAAATTTTCATAATTCTTGATAAATTTGACAAATATAACAGTTTTACTTAAACTGGCTTAATTTGACAATTATAACAGTTTTACAAGAGTTCACCAAAACTGTTATACTGAAAACAATCTTACAGAAAATGATTTAAAGCATAAACACTGACGATTTATGTGAAATTTTCATCATTCATGGTAAATTTTACAAGTATAACAATTGTACTTGTCACAAGTATAACTGCTATACTGATAAAAACTGTCGCTGGTCTTTATTACCGCCAGTCTTTATTAGACTTAATTGAATTAGCTTCGGCCATGGGTCTTTATTAGCATAAATTGAATGTCTTTATTAGTACCAATCGAAGATCTTTATTAACGTAAATTACAGGCTTTTATTAGCTTCAATCGTCGCTCTATATCATCTTCAAACGTATGTCTTTATGAACTAATAAACAGTTATGTACATTTAGAAGTTTCAATCGTAGATCTTTATTAAATTCAATACAGGTCCTTACCAGCTCCAATAGATGCCCGTTAGTAGCTTTAGTGCAGGTATTTAGTAGCTTCCATCGTAGATCTTTATTAGATTAAATTGAGATCATCACCAGCTTCAATCGTTGGTCTTTGTCAGCGTCAATCGTAAGACTTTATTAAATTCAATTGAAATTCTTCATTAGATTCAATCGTGGGTATTTATTAGCACCAACTGAAGATCTCTATAAATTTCAATCACAGATCTTTATCATCTTCAGTCGAACAAATTTATTAGCATCAATCGTTGGTCTTTAGTACCTTAAATAGTAGTTCTTTATTATCAATAATTTATTAGCTTAATTCGTAACTGTAACTGTCTTTATTAGCTTCAATCGTGGATCTTTGTAAGCTTCATTCGTAAAGATACGGTCACACTGGGCAAATATTTGCTGAAAAACACGTAACCACTAAATAATTTTTCTTATTTAGGCCAAAGCACAACAAATATTTAGTTTTAATCTATTTAATGTTGTTTGATTTTGCAAAACTCTTGTAAGAGTAAACAACGTCAAACAAATTTGTGCTAAAACTTTTAAGTCTTTATTAGCTTCATTCGTAGGACTTTAATAGTTTTAAATGATGATCTTTGTAAGTTTCAATCGTATGTTTTTATTAGCTTCCGTCATAGATCTTTATTAGCTTCAATAAGCTTCAATCTTCAAGTCTTTAATATCTTCAGTCGTAGATCTTCATTAACAACAAACTTAGGTCTTTACTAGCTTCAATCGTAAGGCTTTATTAGCTAGCTCCATTTGTAGGACTTTATATGGTCTTAAATTAGCTTTACTCCTTTATATGTATGTATACCTAATAGCCTGTTCAGCGATCTCGAACGATAACTTTCGCTTAGATAAGACTTAAGACATAAACTTTTTATCGTATCTATTTTTTACTCAATCAAGTTTGTTTATTCCACAATCAAGTTTGTGTCTTAAGTCTTATCTAAGCGAACGTTATCGTTCGAGATCGCTGAACAGGCTATAAGTATATGATTTAAATACAAAAAAATTCTGGCATCCTTGCTGTAAACAACCAACATGAACGTTCGCTTAGGCCAGTTCAGTCCACATTTCTGAATTGACATACAAACAACAAAATACTTAATGTTATTGCAGTTGTACACAGTATTTAACTCCTCTACCCAAACACTGCAGACAAATATCTTACATTCAAAACACCTAAAACACATTAAAATGCTTCCAGACGTACTGAAACGAAAAGCAAACAGGCGAACAAACAAATGAAGAATAAAAAAAAAAATTATATGAATAAAACCGAAATAGTTTCGAAGCAGAGTGTCAATAAGCATGAAATGAAGCAAATTCCAGGGACATACAATATATCCAGACACAAACAAAACTCGGCTATAAAAGCTGACAAGACAGGCAAAGACAGACATAGAGACGTATTGGCAAACAAACTAAAAGTCAGTCTGTTAAATCGTCAACAATATTAAACAGACAGCAGCGACAACAACGGCAGTCATTCAGAAACAGAAAAAACAAACAACAACAAGTTAAAGAAAAACGAAGCCATCACACAAAATTACAAAAGAACGACGACAGAGGCAACAACTAGAATCAAACCCATCAGCATTTTAAGAACTTACAAACACACATCCACTCACTCATATACAATAAGAAAAAGAACAAGAAAAGTCTGAAACACGCAAAAACACACACACACATAGTCTGTCACAAAAATATATACACGCTTAAGTAGAATTTAAAGAGTGTGGAGAGCGAGTAAGCAAGCTCCTCTATCACCATTACAAAACGCCAGTCGTCAGCCAAATACGGTCGCCCGTCAAGTCAGCCAACAAACAAGCAAAGCGGCCAGGCAGCCTGTTACAGACATTGTATAACAAAGTATAAAGCTGGAGCTAAAGTAGAAGACGAAGAAAAACAAAAAAAAAACGTAAGCAAATAGAGGCTGATGACGACGACGTTGAAAAATGAAACGTACTCGTAAAATGAATTTAATGTCGCAGTACAGAACAGAAACAGCAACAACAATGAAAAGGAATCAACAAATCTACAAGTATGAACTGAGACCCATTACACAAATACAGGTACATTTGAAAAGTAAGAAGAGAAGGTGCAAAAACGCCAACCAGACGTATACAATGATACCGTATAACCAATGTTAAATGAAATGTGTAACAAAAAATAGGGATTCTGAAACGGTTCAGTTAAATATGACAAAATACCTTAAATAGTGGATCGTTATTAGCTTGCATTCGTAAGTCTTTATTGACTTTAACAGTTGAACTTCATTAGCTTCAATCGTTAGTATTTATAAGCTTCAATCGCAAGTCTTTATTATCTTCGATCCTGGATCTTTATTTGCACCAATTGCAGGTATTTATTAGTTATAATCGTCAGTCTTTATTAGCATCGCTCCTGGACTTTTTTTTACACCAATGGAAGGTATTTATTACCTTTAATCGCAAGTCTTTATTAGCTTTGATCCTGGATCTTTTTTGCACCAATTGCAGGTATTTATTAGTTTTAATAGTAAGTCTTTATTAGCTTTGATCCTGGTTTTAATCATAAGTCTTTATTAGCATCGATCCTGATCTTTTTTTACACCAATTGAAGGTATTTATTGCCTTTAATCGCAAGTCTTTATTAGCTTTGATCCTGTATCTTTATTGCAGGTATTACCTTCAATCGCAAGTCTTTATTTGCTTTGATCCTAGTTTTAATCGTAAGTCTTTATTAGCATCGATCCTGGATGTTTTTTACACCAATTGAAGGTATTTATTAGCTTCCAACGTTGGTATTGATTAACTTTAATCGTAAGTCTTTATTAGCATCAATCGCAAGGTTTATTAGCTTCAATTGTAGGTCTCTATATAGTCCTATATACAACTTAAATTTTAGTTCTTATATTCCTATATTAGCTTTAAACATTCGTTTTTATATTGTCTTATATAATCTTTGATCGTAGGTCTTATACTAGCAGTAATTATAACCTATTCTTTAAATAAAATTTACTTGTGTAAATCGAGATTAACAACAACTGAACTGAATTTCAATCATGTGACAGATATCCAAAATGACTGAAACTGGCATAAACTGAAACAATTTTGGAAAGAGAAAGAAACTATGTACTTAATAACAGCAAGAATGTAGATTTTTATAATGGATGGACATATAAATGTTTATGTAATTGGGGAAAGAAGAATCGTTAAAGTTTATTTTGAGGGAATCATAAGGTTAGCAATTAAATTTTTTGAATAAACTGGCAAATTAAATTCGAACGAAATTCGATTGACAATCAAAGGAAGTTCCAGTTGACCCAGAATAAAATCATGAATTGCTGCCATTTCCATCTAGCTAGGCCAAAAATTAAGAAAGTTCCAAGATGTAGAAACAAATTTACTTCCCGTAGATACAGTTCTAGCTTTAGGCTCATCATCCAAAATTGCATGTACTCCATCATCATCAAATTGATGAAGAAAACAATTACTCAATTACCCACGTAAACCCTATACACAATTGCCTAAGATCCTATAAAATCCCTATAATCATATATGAAGAAAATATGTTTCCTAGTTATACTGAACTCTCACAGTTATAGAAGCTCTTTAAATATGATATCGGTTTTCTTGAGAACCTCTGCAACTAAAAAAACTGTATGCAAGTCGTATTGTATGCCAGCATGACAAGCTTTTACGTTTAAAATTACCTACATACTTAGTTGTTGCTAAACTAAAGACAGCGAGGAAGAGAGCAGTACCATATGTTGGTGGTGGTGGTTTGTTGTTGTATTTTCTTCATTTTCTCTGACTTAAAGCATGAACAGAAGAGAGGAAGAAAACGTCAACGGTTAAATATTTGTTGCTATAGTTTTTGTTTATTATTGTTCTGGCTGCTGACGAAGAAGAAGACGATGATGATGTTGATGTTGATTTCAAAAACATTGTTATTGTACGTTTATTTTAAAGTGTGTGTATATATGTATATAAAGGGTCCGCCAAATAACTTTTTTTTTTTAAAAAGCTATAAAAAGAACTACTGAATATTTTCTCAAATTTCTTTTTTTATTTGGAAGTACAATTCTTCCGGTTAATAACGGAAAATAATTTCATTCAAATAATTTAATGGCCTCGGCTGGCCATGCAGTAGCCTATACGATCGGTCCAATTTTTAAGCACATTATCGATTGTGTGCAGCTGTATTTCACCAATGGCTTCACGAATATTGTCCTTTAAAGCGTCAATTGTGTCTGGCTTGTCGGCGTAACACTTATCTTTGACGGCACCCCACAAATAATAGTCCAACGGTGTCAAATCGCAGCTCCGAGGTGGCCAAACGACATCAACTCTGCGGCTGATAATGCGATCTTCAAAAACAGGGCGCAAAACATCGAGTGTAGCTTCGGCTGTGTGGCACGTAGCGCCGTCCTGCTGAAACCAAATGTTGCCAATATCCTCCTCTTCAATTTTTTTGAACAAAAATTCGTTCAACATGGCCCGATAACGATTGCCATTAACTGTAACGGCCACTCCTTGCTCATTTTCGAAGAAAAATGGCCGAATTATGCCTCCGAACCAAAATCCGCATCAAACAGTGACTCGTTTTGGGTGCATCGGCTTTTCAATGTATGTGTGCGGGTTTTCTGTGCCCCAATTGGCTTGTTTACATACGCGCCAAGATCAAAATGAGCTTCATCTGAAAAGATGATTTTTTTTTGGCAAAATCGGCATCTTCTGTAAGTCGATCGCAGGCCCACTTAGCGAAGCGAAAACGCATTGGATGGTCAGTTGGCTTTAACTCCTGGAAAATTCGTCTCAATGATGTCTCCGCAATGTTCAATTGTTGAGAACGACGGTGAATTGATGTTGATGGCGCTTCACGCACACTTTCTGCCACAGCAGCAATATTCTCGGGTGTACGCACTATTTTTGGCTGTTTCGATGAGGATGCCAGTTTATTTTACTTTTATAACAAGATAACGAACATACGGAGCTGACGGTGCTTCTCTTCTTCCGAAATCCGTATGCAATTTTCGCACACATTCTGCAACATTAACATGATTTTCAAAGTAATGTCGCAATATTTCCCAGCGTTGTTCAAGCGTATACACAACCATATTCGTTCAGCGGAAGGATAAAACTAATTATCTGTCAAATCAGACATGAGCTAAGTGTGACCATTCACGAAATAAGCACAAGTTGAAAAAAAAACGTTAGATGGCGGACCCGTTACATATGAAAATAATGCATGAGTTGCCAGCCAGCCAGCCTGCCTGCCTAGCTGCCACTCAGTTTGTCAGTCATTCATTCAGTTTCAGTTGTTAGTATACATATGTATGGGCAGCAAAAGAAAGCAATCAAGACACGTACGTAAGTTTATACATACATACTTGGCTCCCCTTGTCAACCATGCTCTTTACAAGCTACAGCTTTGCCAGTCTGCTACTCGAGTGTGTTTATAATGCTGCGGCTGCTGTTGCTGGCTGACTGAATGATGTTATTAATGTGATTCAAGGGTACTTTGTACACACAAACATACGCATCATAAACAAGCAACAAAAGCTAGCACAAAGCATGTGGGGACTTTAGTAATTTTAGTTAATGCGTTACTCTCCGCTTATTGTCGTTTTGCCAAATAAAAGATGTAGGGAAAAAAGAAAATAAACATTAACATACATAGTTACTAATTTAACGGTCACCATAGACGTTGCCAAAGAGGACATAGAATAAAAAATTAAAGGTTATTAGGATAAATAGACATTAAGTTAGGTTAGTAGTTTGGAACTCTTTCAGCTTTCATCTTTATTATGTAAATGACACGAAAGAACTGCCTACTAAGGTTGTTTTCAAAGTCTGCAGCAATTAGTTAAGAAAGGAAAATTCAATCAGTTTGTAGTCAGCTAAATGTTTAAAATCAGATCAGATCACTTGGCATCTTGGAAGCTTTCTCGAATTTCCCATGTTTAGGTATTTAGGAAAATTATTGAATTTCCTGGATGTAGAAACGAATTTATTGACGGTGAACAAAGTCATTTAACAGCAAAAGAAAGTTCATGTACATCCAGGATAGCATCGATAATTGTTCCCTGTCGAGACTTGCCTTTTGAACGACGTTGTCTATTCTCATCTGTAGAAGCCAAAAATTATTGAAGTTCCTGGATGTAGGAACTAATTTATTGCGAACTAAGACGTTTAACAACCGAAGAAGTTCCTGTAGATCCAGGATAGACTAGACAATTGATTGCTGTCGAGACTTGCTGCTTAAATTTTGTTATTTTTTATAAATTTTGGTATATTTTGGAGTACATAAAGACTTTTGGCAAACTACAAGCGCTTAACAATTAAATAACGTTCCCATAGATCCATATTTTAAACAGGAATTAAAAACTGTCAAAGAAATCGTTGGGATTATTATGTCGAGTAAAGGATTGTAAATTTACGGTGAAGTAAGAATCTCTTTAAGTTTATATAAAAATATTGACTTACATTGATAGAATTCATCTAGAGAAGTCAAACCCAATAAGGTTCCTAGATATAAGAACAAATTGTGATGATAGAGTATGGAGAGAATGAAAGTGGTTAAAGGATTTTAAGTTTATTAATGAGATAGAATCTCTAAAATTTCGTATAAAACCAATGACCATTGTTCTAGATAATTGTTCTCATCTATAGAAGCCAAAAATTATAGAAGTTTCTGGATGTGGGAATTAATATATGGCCGGAGAACAATATTGACTGTTCTCATCTATAAAAGCCAAAGAACTATTGTAATTGCGGGATATGGGAAATAATTTATTGCGAATTAAGTTGTTTGACAACCAAAAAAGTTCGTAAAGATTCAGATTAGTACCGACAATTGATTGCAGTCGAGACTTGCTGCTTAAATTTTGTTACTCTTTATAAATTTTAGTGTATTTTGGAGTACAGACATTCGGCAAACTTCAAACGCCTTACAATCGTTCCAATAGATCCAACTTTGAATTATAAATTAAATGCTAAAACAGAAATCACGGGTGTCTATGTCGAGTAAAGGATTTTTACAGTTAAGGAAGAATCTCTTTAACTTCATATAAAATCATTGAAGTTCCCAGATGTAAGAAAAAAAAATAAGTTTATGGATGAGTAACAATCTCTAAAATTTCTAAAAGTTCTCAGCTACAGAAGCCAAAAATTATCCTGGATGTAGGATATAATTCATTGCCAGCGGAAAAAGTAGTTTGACAACAAAAGAAAGTTCCAGTAGATCCAAGGATAGAATCAATAATTGATAAAATGCTTTTGAAATCATAGATTACGATAGAGGAAATGGATAATAAATATTTTTAATTTTACAGTGGAACAAAAATATTGACATTTTCCATGTGACGAAGTCAAAAATTAATTATTTTTTCCAGCAAACTATAATTGACAAATGATCAAAGAAATATTCGGTAGATCCATTTCTAGCAATTTAGTTTGAATTTCCTAAAAATAACATTAATTTTACTCCAGAAAAAGAATCCTTTACATTTTTCATCCAATAAAGTCATAAATTGTCGAGAATCCTGTGTTGATCCATGAAAACTTAAATGAATTCATTGAAAAGTCTCACCAACCACACATGGACTGAAGAGATTTTTCTTTTCGCCATTGAAAAATTAATAAAATAGTATTACAATCTTCCGAAAGAAGGAACAATCCTGAATGTTCCTTCGACCCTCTACAACCAATCGTGAGAGTTCTGCCGAATGTTATTATATATAAATTTGCCTCTATTCTGTAATAAATAGCAAAAATTGCATAATCCATAAATTGTCGAGGATGAAGTATTGATCCATGAACACTTTAATGAATACATTAAAGAGGACTACTTAAGAAAGAATCTTAAATGTTCCAACGATCTTCTACAATCTACCATAAGAGTTCTCCAGAAGGCAAATATGTAAATTTTTCTTTATTTCTCAATTTATAAAATTCCATTCAAAATTAAAATGCTAACGAAACTAAAAATGTTCGAAGATCTTGTGTTGGATCCGTGAACACTTGAATGTATACATTAAAAAGGTCCACTAACCACAAATCTAATGAAGCAATTTGTTGTTTCTCAATACGAGTATGAGAGGAAATAGTAGTAACTACGCAAAGGTGAAAGAATCTTAGATGTTCCAACGATCCTCTATAATCAATCATAATAGCTTGTGGAGAAGGCAAACATTTTCCTTTATTTCTCAATTTATTAAATTCCATACAAAATCTATGACCAATATTAAAATGTTTTAGCTAATGCAGCCAAAAATTGTCGGAGATCTTGTGTTGGATCCATTGACACTTGAATGGATACATTGAAAAGTTCCTTTAGCCACAAAACTAATGAAGCGATTTGACATTTCGTTAACTTTTGAAAGGAGAAATAATCTAGGATGTTCCATAATATGTAAAGGATGCGTGAAAATTTTCCTCTAATCACAAATCAAATGAAGTGGCTTGTCATTCCCGAAAGGAAATAGTGTTACCTACCGAAAGGAGAAACCACAACTAACCAGGAGAGTTCTCCAGATTTTAAATGCCTTATTATTCCTCAATTTTACAGTTTACTTTCAGCTGTAAACCATCTCACTCGTCCATCAAAACTTTCCAATTGGCCCTGATGTTTACTTAAACTTGATACACAAAAGTTTACGAAATTGAAATCCTACAGAATTTGCAAAAAAATTAAAAAAAAAAAATCTACGAAACAGAACACTAGATGTAGAAGCATAAGAGTCAAATTGCCGCCTGCTGGCTACCAAAGCTGAACTTTTTAGTTTAGTAGTTGTTATTGTTGTGTTTGCTAAAGTTCCTGTTGACGATGTTGATGATGATGATGAGTATCGAGCTAAAAATTTAATGGAAAAGAACTAAATGGCACAACGACAACAGCAACAACATCATCAACAAATAGTAACTGAAGTGTGGAAAATAAAAACAACAAAATGTATGTGAATACAAAACTCACAGCTCGGCTGGCAAATATTCATTTTTTTTGGTGTATCTTTTGTTCATTCCTCGTTTGTTGGGCAAAAATGTATGTATGACTCACTTAATGGCGGTTGGTCTGGTTGTTGGAGGGTCGTTAAAATGACTGAATTGCAGATTGCTTTTGCAGTTGTACATAAAGGTTGGATGGATGGTAGATGGATGGCTGGATAAATAGATGAACGGATGGTTGAGTTAGGTTGGTTTGTTTTGGGAGTGTATTGCAGAGAGACGAATTTGCTAATGCACATACAATTGCAAACAACCAGCCAGCTAACCAACCAACCAGGCAGACAGTATATAATATTAGCACAACTCACATGAAGCTGAGTATATTGGAAACCAAAACAAAAAAGCAGAAAAGAATTTGCAAACGAAAAAAACATATTTTAAACACAGGGGTCATAAAACACAGAGCATTCGATAGTGTTCAGCTTTTTGCCAAACACAACCCAATAACCAGCCAGGCAACAAAGCTAACGTCATCAAAAGGGAATATGTACTTCCAATGCATGGCGACATTTGGCAATGTTACTCATGTATAATGACTAGAGAGTAGTTCCATATACATACATACATACATGTATAAAAAAATTTTAACTACATTTGTATGTAAGTCTGCATATGAGAATGACTTAATTCAGTAGTTGAACAGCTTTATGTGCAACACATGAACTGCCAAACGCAATTCATACATAGAGTTGACGACAATCATGATGAAGATAATGATGATGATGACCCACCACCAAACCACATCACTTCACTGATTGTTGAAACTCATACATTTTGTACATAGAATATCAGCTGCTGTCGCTGCTAGAGTAACAAAAAAAAAACAACAAAAAAAACCGACAATATATTGAACGACCACATTGTAAAGCACAGCACAGCACACAAGCGAATGTTGCACTAAAAAATTTGTAATCAACTATTCAGAGAAGCGAGCTGCAACATCAGTTGGGCAAAAGCATACCAGGTTGATGGCTGCTGTCTGCTGGTTAGTTACTCAACAGCATGTCAAAGCGTTTTCAAAGGCAACAAAGACTTTTAAATAGCACTTCCCATATTTAATCAATTGTATTAAGAAGACTAACAAGGTAGAAAGTAGAAAATGCTGACCGAAAACCAAATGTCAAACGAAGGGAATTAACCATTGTTTATTTTACTCTAGAGAAAGAATTTAATAAATTCCATTCGAAATCAAAATCATATGTCAAATGGCAGGAATTAACCAACCATTGTTTATTTTACTCTAGAGAAAGAATCTCTTAAATTCCATTCAAAATCTTTGACCAACATTTTAATATTTAATAAAATGAAGCCTAAATGAAGTCGATCCACGAACCCTTGAAGAGTACATACAAGTTCCTCTAACCACATACAAATGTATCTAATAAAGCGATTTGTCATGTGGTCATAGAAGAATGTATGGAAATAGTGTTCGCTTTTCAAAGGAAAAAGAATCTTAGATTTGACCCTCTAGCCAAACTTTGTTACAGTTCTCTAAGAGTTCCGGTTTTTTTCAAAAACATTAGCTCACGGATGTCAAAATCTCATAAAGTTTAACATTCATGCAAATCTCAAATTGATCCTGGAAGCAGTTGATTTTAAAAGTTATTCTTATTAATACCTGTCCACAATGATTGATTGATTTCTTGATCATTAAGTTTTTTTACATCATTTAAATATCTGGTAAAAACAAATAAGCCAAAGCCAAACGCTAAAGTTGTAGGTTTTATTGTGACTATTTTGAATGTTCACTGAAAGCCAAATGTCAAAAAAAAAAAAAAAAGTTTCCGTACTTTCAAAAGCATTAGCTTCCGGACACCAAATCTCCTGAATCCTAATATCAAAGAAGATTGTAAATTAAACGGAATTGATCCTGAAAGTTCTCAATCAGAATCAATTGCTCTGAAATTGATCATGGAAATAAGCTAAAGAAACGCCAACTGTCAAATCGAGATGTTTTTTTTAACCATTAGCGTTTTTAAAACAAACAGTCTTAATCAGAAAAACTTAAAGTAGACTTTAAATGTACTTTAAGGAAATTTTGTCTTAAAGCACACTTCAAACCTACTTTATTTTTTCTGAATACGGCAGAAAATCTCCGGAAGCTTAACACCAACGAAGATCGTAAATTTAACGAGATTGATCATGGAAGTTCTCACTCAAAATTAATTTCATCGTTATTTGGGAATTATTCCTCAATTTTAAATTGTTTCGAGATGATTTCTATGCAATTTCTGTGAATAATGATTCACCCGAAGAAAGAGCAAACTCTTTAATCTATTGCGTAAATTTGGATCTGGTAAGACCAAAAACAAACCAGACACAGAGAATCATTAAAAAGCATACTTGTACGGAAAAATATATTTGGAGAGGATTCAATCATTATTTTTTAAGTAATTTCGGTCTTCATTTTATTGTGGAGAAAGAATTTTTACTCAAATTTTAGTCTACCATTAGTATTTGGATTAAATGATGCCCAATATCCTGAAGTATATCAAGAGTTGTTTTAAAATTAAGAATCTTATGATCGCTTCCATGAACTTTCCAGCATTTAAGACACTTTACTATTTTTTAATCAATCATTACATTAAAGGGGAAATCAAACACATTCGGCAAATAACTCAAACTCAGTTTCATTAGATCCAAGGATTATAAGCCATCGCTTATGACCGCTTCAAAGATCGTTAGAACATTTAGAATCCATAACTATTCCAAGTATAACAATTACTAGAATGGAAACACCATAATCATTTGTTTAGCAACTCAAGACCTCCAGGTTTAGACTTAGATTTATAAAGAACTTTCAACGCCAACTCTAGAACATTTCGATTAACAAACTGAATTAGAAAATTTCATAGTAAACAGTTTCACATTCGGTTTAAACCGTAATCGTAAATCTTTATAGGCTTTTTTTAAACTGTCTTTTTAAGAAAACAAGAAAATCTTTTTCTAAAGATTGTTATCCGAACATTATCAGATTTTTTAACCAAATCGTTACTCTTTATAGAGAATTATTGTAACTCAAACGTAGTTTTTTTTAAAGAATTTGTATAACTGAATCCTGACTTTCTTTTTATAGAGAATTATTTGAACTGAATCGTGGCTCTTTTTATAGAGAATTAAGCGAACTGAATCGTGAATCTTTATACAGAGAATTATTTGAACTAAATCGTGACTCTTTTTATAAAGAAAGGATCACGTGATATTTATAAAGTATTTGTGTAACTAAATCGTTGCTCTTGTTATAAAGAACTTTGTCCAACTGAACCGTGGCTCTTTCTATAGAGAATTATTCGAACTGAATCGTGGCTCTTTTTATAAAGAATTAATCGACCTAAATCGTGGCTTTTTATTTATTTAATTTTTATTTTATTTATTCGAACTGTATAGTGCCTCTTTTTATAGAGAAAGAATCACGTTAGATTTATAAAGTATTTGTGTAACTGAATAGTTGCTTTTATTATAAAGAATTTTGTCCAACTGAATCGTGACTCCTTTTATAACGAAGTGAATCGTGAGAAAATTTTAGCCGAAATGACTTTTTTATGGAGAATTATTCTAACTAAATCATGTCACTTATTATAGAGAACTTTCTATTTATTTCCTAAACTTAACCAGCTGTAGCTCAGCTAAAGTCCATAATACCAAAATTTTCTTGCAAATCTAAATACACTATGGTTTTTTTTCTTTCCATCTCTATGCACTTCACTTCGTGGTTCATTGCAATGTACGAGCATAGTTTGGCTTTAGAACCATACGTTTAAACAAAGCAAACCAAAAATAAAAGCTGGGCAATAAAATAAAAGCATAAAACATCAAATAACAACCAATATGCCAGCCCAAACCAAACCCAAAGTCAGCCAACCATTCCCAGCAGTTTGTGACTGATTTTGAATGTTTTTTTTGGAAATATGTATGCATATGAAAAGAATATAAAACGCATTGGAAGCAAATACATATAAATTCATGGCAAAATGTTAAATCACTCTTAAAAAAAAACAAAACAAAATAAAAATAAAAATAAAAAAACTGCAAAAATATGGCGATAAGCTTTAAATACAGACATATACACAATGTATAAGAATACAAAGTTTTTATTAATGGGTCTTTCCAGGGTTATAAAAAAACATAAAAATTTTCAAAAGATTTAATAGCGCAATGCACAATCTTGTGCAAATCGTATTGCATCATTGCATTTGCAAAAAGGTTTAGCATATGTTTGCTCTACACTAACAAAATACACAGCAAGAGCAAAAATATGCTAAACCTTTTTTGCAAATGCAATGATGCAATACCATTTGCACAAGATTGTGAATTGCGCTAATGATTTTTTCAATATTTCTTACAATTTATAGAGATTTTTTTTATTACAAAAGCATAAAATTCTAACAGTTTTGAGTTTGTTATGGAAACTCCCATATTTAGGTGTCTTAATATTTATTTGCTGGTGTTAGCAAATTGTAGTTAAAGCTCAGTTTGTTTTTAGTTCTTATTTTATTTGGACTTGCTTTGGATTCTTAGCTGGAATGAATGTAAATATTCACTGTTGCTTGTTTTATTTTTGTTATTAAACTAAAATAAGCTGAATATAAAGTATATATAAACCATTTTTTATATACCATGAATATTCTTTAGATTTTATTTCGTTCTCGCAGTTATGCGGTTAAGTTTTTTTACATACCATGAAAAAAGTCAGCCATCCAGCCAGCCAGCTTTTTTATTAGGTACGGACTTTGCTGAAGACTTAATTAGTACTTATTACTTTTACTTTTTTCTCTGCAATGTTAAACTATTATTGTGTTTATGTAAAGTGTTTAAAACTATTTAGCTGTAAACGTTGTTGTTAAACAAATTTAGCCACAACAGCTTCAATTTGTAAAGACATGAGAAAAACTGTTTTGATAAAGGATGTGATAAGAAAATTGAGGAAACTAAACTTAATTTATTAAGAGCTCTAAAACTTTTTCATACACAACTATTAAGCGGAATCATAGTTTTTTTTTTTAATTAGGACTCGTCATATAATATACAATTTTTAAACTGAAGCTTGGGTTTTTTATATAGTTTTAAACTTAGTAGTGGGGTCTTTTTATAAACGACTTCTAGTCATTCTGAAATTTAAAGTTTTTTTATATACAATTAACAAACTAAATTTTAACAGAATTTCGAAACTGAATCATGGTTTGTTTTCTTTATTTCAAAATGTTAAACTGGAACGTGTCTATGTTATAGAAAATATTAAAACTAACTAGTAGCTCTTTATATAGAATACTTTTAAACTGAATCGTTGCTGTTTTACACAGCATTATAAGCCTGAATCACAAATGTTTTCAAACTGAATTTAGACAATGAATCGTTGCCATTTTATTGAAAATTTTGAAACTGAATATTATTTATTAGAGAGAGAGAGAGAATAGTTGCTATTTTATTGAGAACTTTAAAACTGAATCGGTATTTAGATTATAGAGAGAATTTTGAAACTAAATCTTTGCTATTTTATAGAGAAATTTTGAACCGAATCGTGGCTCTTATTATATAATGTTTTGTAAAGAAATCATAGCTCTTCTTTTAAAGAATTTTTGTTACTAAATCGTAACTCTTTTATAAAGAGAATTTTAAAACCAATCGTGGCTCCTAAAAAAGAAGTTTTGTAACTGAATCGTAAAAGGCTCTCACTTTAAAGAAGTTTGTGGATGTTCTTATAAAAAAATTTTTAACTGAATCGTCAAACAGAATCGTGGAAGCCTTTATAGAGAATATTCAAACTATGTATAGTCATTTGATCCAACATTTTTAAACTGAATCATGAATCTTTTTATACAGAATTTGCCAAATTGATCATAGATATTTGATACAAAATTCTCAACATTAATTCTGATCTTTTTGTGTGGTGAAATTTGAAACAGTGTCATGGTGTATTATGATACTGCAAATTCTATGATAAAATTAAAAACTGAATTCTAGTATTTTATAGCAAATTTTGATACTGAATTCTGATCATTTTCTAACCTGATCAAACTTACATAAATAGTTATTTAATACAGAATTTTAAAACTTGATATTGAATTTCGAAACGGAATTATGGTTCTTTTATGATGAATCTTAAAACTGAATCCTCTTAATTTTATGGAAATTTTTTTTATTCTATTCCAGCTATTTGATGATTTTTAAACTTGATCATTTTTATTTGATACAGAATTCTGAAAATTTTAAGGTATGTAATTAATTTGGAACTGAATTCTAGTATTTTTCATCCAAAATTATCAAAATTCAAAAATAATTCACCTCAACGTTTTTTTCACCTTAATAATTATTTTTCACCACAAAAATTATTTTTCACCTCAAAAACTATTTTTACCACAAAACTTATTTTTCACTTCAAAATAATTAGCATTTTAAAAATAATTTTTCAAAATAATTTTTGTTATTTTTCACTTCAAAAAAAATTTCACCTTAAAAATTATTTTTCACCCCAAAAAATTTTTTTCATCTGAAAAAATATTTTATGTTTTATCTAAAAAATCATTTTATGTTTTATCTAAAAAAATATTTTTCATCTGAAAAATAAAAATTATTTTTTATTAAATAATTTTTAAGCTTGAGGTCACTTTGTTTTTTATAAAAGATTTTTTATTTTTATATATCGAAATATCGAGTAAAAAAAGTGACCGACCTCAAGCTTAAAAATTATTTAATAAAAAATCATACAAAAAGGTCGAAGAAAATAGAATAAAATTATGTACTTAAAAATTATTTTTTGTAATAACTTTTTTCACTGCAAATAAATTTTTACAAAAAAAGCATTTTTATTTATTACAAAAACATGTACATAGGTATTTGTATTTCCCCAAAATTACTTTCAAAAAAGAAAAATATTTTCCAGCAAACAAATTTCATCATCAAAAATGATTTATGAAATATCTTTAACAACTTTTAAAACCATCTACGTATGTATACTAAATAAGTTCCCGCCACTTTTTGATAATCAATACAAAAAGAAATAAAACGTCATTTTCTTTTAAATTTAATGGAATGAAATTAAGAGATTAAAAAAAAACAAAACAAATATTTCTGTTTTGTTTATTAATGAAATTTTAAAAGAATAGGTATTTACAATTACAAACAGCAAAGATTATAAATGCAAAAATAACGCTACAAGTGCATTTGTGTTTTGTTTATTTAAAATTTTTTTAATATACACATTCACAATTTGTGTGAGTTAAGAAAAATGACATACATATGCACATACATACATACATATGTACATAAGTTTTGTTTATATTTGAAAAGCATTTGGCTATATTATCTATTATTTTGCAAAGTAGAAAAATGTATTGGTTTTGTTTAGTTTTGCAGCTAAACATATGTACATATGTACTATATTATTTAAATTTTCTAAACAAATTGCGCCATTTTTTCTAATAAACTATAGACATTTGCCAGACAATTAGTTAATAAAGATAAGATTTCAATTGCAACAGAACTGCAACTATACAATACTAACTAAATCTTGAAAAGCTAACCAGAAAAAACACTACTCATCGTTAATTTTCCCTCATTTATAATTTAAATTTCTTCTTTCTTACAAATGAAAATCATTGCGTTGTGTTTATGTTAATTTTTTTACTATCTAACTGAGATTTCTTGATTGATTTTCATTTGTTATTGCTTGAATTTGTAGTATTTATTACTTATTGTACAAAAATAATTTGTATAACAAGGTTACAATGTTATCGTTGCAACCTACTTATATTCATTTATAGCAATTAGTGTTTAATATTATTCTAGATTTCATTAAACAAAGAAGCTTATAAACTTTTCAAATTTTAAAGTATGAATTAATGCTGTTACTATTAAACAATTTAATCTAAGCCACTAAAATAACTTGAGAATATCTTATTTTGTAAAAAAATATACATGCATATGTTTAGAAATATATAAAATAATGCATTCGCAGTAGATATTTGGCAGAATTTCAACAAAATTTTCAAAAAAAAAATATGTAAGGGTTTGTGATGCCATCAGACATGCGAATAAAGTGTGCACCCTATAATGTTAATATAATTTAATTTTGCATTATTTTCTACATATTGTTTACAAAGTTTTGAAACTGATTTGTTAATCTTTAAATACAAAATTTGCAAACTTAAACTGAATTTTTTTATAATTTGTGGAAAATTGTCAAATATGACTTAGTATTTGATTAAATAAATTTTTTTAACTTAATCATGAATTCTTTTATACAGAATTTACAAACTTATTTTATAACGAATTTTGCAATTTAATTATTCTATTCTATTATGTTAAATTTTGAAACTAAATCGTCAACCATTTAATCAGAATTTTCTTAAGGACTCGTCGCCTTCTAGGATACATTCTGAGAGAAGGGCATAGCGGAATGAGTATCGAATCTTTTGGAATGTATAAATAGGTCTTCTATCAGACCTACAAAAGGAAGCCCTAGCAAATTTTTCCTGATGGGATATATTCATCTTTTCAGTCTTTGTTTAAAAAGCCTTAAATTATAAGAATTTCTCTTTAATTTTTATAACTTTCGCATACATTTTATTTAAAATTTTAGATTTTTCAGAAAGAAATCATAATATTTTTAAATTTTACGCCTTAGTAAAGCAAAACACTTGATAAACTAATAATGCCATCATTACATTTATCTCGCAACGCAAAAAAACTAAAAACGATTTAAAATAAAATACAAATTTTCATTTAATTTCAAAGAAAATGTTTACGACGGAAAAAGGAAATTAATTTAAAATATATGTACAATAATAACAAAAAGAATAACATATAAAAATTACCTTCATAATAAACAATGCTACAAAAAGAAAAGTTCTCATAACTATTCTTAACTTAAAACTAGTAAAAAATCACCAACTTTTGTAGTTATACATATATGTATGTAGGTATACCTACAAAATAAAAACAAACCTGTCTCTAACAGGTTGTTAATTTTTTCAACTAGTATGTTAACATATAAATTAATTAATTTGTTAAAGCTACATACATATGTACATATTTTATTTATAATGTAATTTCTAAACTTACCATGTTCATAGGGTGAAAATGTGCCGGCATCTATATTAATATACGGATCAATTTTAATTGAAGTAACATCCAGGCCACATTGTTTTAATAGTGTACCAAATGAGGAGGCTATAACACCTTTGCCCACGCCACTAATAACACCGCCAGTAACTAATATGTATTTCATGTTGCTTAAAACAAAAATTAAAGAAATATCAGATTAAAATTATTGTCATATACCTATGTATGTATAATAATAAAACTTTTAAGTTAAATACCTGTAATATCTTTTTATTAAAAACAAAATTTTTTATTATTTTGGAGACTTTGTTTTAAAACGTATATAGCAGCTAAAAAATCAAAAACAAAACAAAAAAGTGTTTGCTTTAGCAGCTCTCTGTGCGGGACAGGAGGCAGTCAACAAGAAACGCAAAACGTCGTGGAAAAAAACACGCGGTTTGCTTATGATTATGTGTTAGCAAACACTAATAAACACTATTTTTTAAACTTAACTTTTTAAACAATTATTTTAGTTTGATAAACCTCTTGGTTTATTTATATTTTATTTTAATTACGTTGCTATTTACAGTCTAGTTGCTCAAGAAAATTATTGAATTTTCCTTCTTTTTTGGCTTTTCTTATTATTGTTGTTGCTGTTCTAGATTGCTCTCACGTTTTGTTTTATTCTTTTTGTTTAATATTCTTGGTTTACTGTATTTGATATTTATTTGAGTTATTAAGTTTAAGCAAAGGTTTTTTAGTTTTTTAACGCTTTATTATTATAATATTAAATATTTTCGTTTAATATTTTATATATTATTTACTAATTTGCGCGTACTAAAAAACTTTGTTTGCAAAAACATATCACCAAATACTAACCACAGGGTAAAATACTAACCACATTATCGTTGCAGTTTGCACATGTTTAATGTTTGACACATTGTATATTTGTCAAAGATGGTGGCCACCAGTGTTGCTAGCGAATGTCAGAAAACAGCTGTTAGATTTATATGAAATATAAAAATCGCCTTAATTATTTCTTGGCCATATGAACCGATCGTTTAAATTTTTTTTTACCATTTATACGGCTTTTAAATCTAAGATTAGTGATATATGTATTTTAGTCCAGTAGCTTTCAGTTAGAGAGTTATGGAGCTATAAAGTTTAGATATATATATTACTATATATCTACGATTTCTAAACCATTTCGGATAATATATATATATATAATTTGAAAATGCTTTTAAATACCTTTCAAATGATGTAGAACATGACCCATTATATTAACCCATTAAAGCACAAATTAAAAAAAATGTACTTTTTATTAGGGGGATTTTTTACAAAAGTCCCGTTATTTTAAAAATTCATCGATATAATGGTACAAAAAATATCAAGGGATCAATAGAAAACATTTCAACCTTTCATTTGATATATCTTTATATACTATGTGCTATTATTTTTACCGACTTCATTTAGGACGTAAAATGAACTTTGTTAAACCGTTTCATTAAAATAAAAAATATAAATCTGAAATCTTTTTTATTTTACGTAAAATTGTGTTTTATTTATTTACTAAAGTCATAACAAACTTTTAAAAACGAAATGATGGAAAAATTAACCAAAGAATACCAATTCTACAATTGGTGCTATTTTTTTTTACCGCAGCTGTATATACATGCATGGTGAAATTAAATACTAATAAAAATAAATAATTTAAATTGGGCTTTCAAGGTCAGGTATTTTTTATTATAAAATAAATAAAAGACTAGTTTATTTCATTTTCTCCAATCCTACGTTTCGTCGGTATTTTTCCGACCTCCTCAGGGATTAATTTTATTCAATCTGGCAACCATATAAATATATAAAGGATAATAACAATATTAATAACAAACAACCATAAATTTAACAATAAAATAATTACACTTACATATAGTCTTTTCGTCAATTTTACATTACTTTTAAATATATTACACCTTTTTTGTACAACATTTAACATACGATACAAACACAGTCAATTAATAAAAAATTAATGCAAAAATTAAAATAAAATATCACAGTAATTATCCTATCGCTAATATCACAGTTGAAGTTAAACTAAATTAAATTATTGCTATTATGTAGTTAGAGTTAGCGCCGTCTATATCTTCCTTCTTATTCATCACTTGATCTGCTTTTTGCTGGATTCTTAAACTTTCCAATGTATACCTTTTCCCAACTTTCTTTTCTACTTCTAGGATCCTCACATTTTTAAGGTCGGCCGTATGTTTTTTATCAAAACAATGTTGAGAGAGACCTGTTGTTAGTTTTTGCTTTTTAATGTCAGCTTCATGTTCGTCTATTCTCGTACCTAAACTTCTCTTTGTTGTGCCTATGTAAATTTTTCCACACTTTTCTTGTTCGTTTCCAATACATTTTATCTCATATACTACGTTGCTTTTATCCCTTGTTTCTATTTTTGTTTTTGTTTGCGTGAACAGTGAATTCGTTGTTTTGTTTGCTCTGTGTGCCAATATTATATTGTTGTCCTTTATAATCTCTCTCATTTGTATATTTTCTGTAAGTTTGGGGATAAATGCTAAGCTGTAGAATTTCGTGCTGCCAGATGTGTTATTGTTTTGGGTATTGCTAATTTCCCCAGTGTTTTTATTTGTGGCTTTCTGTATTAAATTATTAATTATATTTTTCGGAAAACTGTTTTTTACTAACATTTCTTTAATTTTGTTTATGTTTTTTGATAGAAATTTATTATCACTTAATTGAAAAACGTTGTTAATCATATTTAATGCTGTGCTTATCTTTTGTGTCATTGGTTGAGTAGAGTGAAAATTGATAATGCGGCCAGATGCAATCGATTTAGTGTACCAGTCTGTTAAAATTTTGTCATTTTCCCTGTGTAGCCTCATATCGAGATATGGTATTGAATTATTTTCCTCTTTTTCCATGGTAAATTTTAATTTTGTGTGATAACTGTTAAATGTTTTTAAAATCTTCTCTTCGTCTTGTCTTTTGATAATTGCAAAAAGATCGTCCACATATTTAGTAATTAGTTTTATTTTTATGTTCTGGTTTTTCCGCAAATCCTCAGTTGTACGTTCCAATAGAGTATCCAGGACAATGTCTGCTATTGTTGGGGATAATGGATTCCCCATTGGCATGCCGTATGTTTGGCTATAAAATGTGTCACCAAACATAAAATAATTGTTGTCGTTTAGACAAAATTTCAGTAAATTAAGAAATTGTGTTCTCGGAATTTTTGTGTGGTTTTTAAGAACGTTCCATTGAGCCATAATATTACTTATTGCTAAATGTATCGGTATGTTTGTAAATAACGATACAACGTCTAGAGATATTAATATTTCGTCTTTGTCCAAAGATATTGCACTTAATTTTTTCTTTAGTTCCGGTGAATTTTTTATATTGTATTTGTCCAATATAATATTTTTCAAAATGTTGCCAATGTACTTTGATAGGTTGTAGCATGGTACTTCTACTGATGATGATATTGGCCGTAATGGTACATCTGGCTTATGAATCTTGGGTAGTCCATATAATCTGGGAGCTGTCGCTGAATTTGATGTAAGCTTAATTTTCTCGTACTTTGTGATATATTCTCCCTTAAATAGATCCGCTATTAGTTTGTTGTTTGTCCTTTGTAGTTTTAGTGTTGGGTCTACTCGTATGGTTTTGTATGTAGATTTATCTTCTAATAATTTGTTCATTTGTCTCATGTAATCTGCTCTATATATAATGACAGATTTGTTACCCTTGTCTGACTTTGTAATAACAATCTCGTCTTTATATTTCCTGAGAAAACTCTTCGTATTTTCATAAATGTTTAGTATTAATTTGTCCTTTTGATTGATTTTCATAGTCCTTTTATGCGTTAATATTCTGTTTGCTATTTTTGATCGTATTACTTCTTTTTCCTTATCATCTGTCAAAGTCTGGACCCATTGTTCTAAATCGGCTATCAGATTAATGGTTGAGAAGTTTTTCTCGTTTATGGGGAGTGCGAATTTCGATCCCAGAGAGAGAAGCCATTTACTGTCTTCTGGGAATTGTACATTGGTTTTGTTAATAAACCAATCAGGGTTATATTTTAAATTGTATTTGTTCATTTGCTTTTGCCAAAGGTCCTGTATTTTGTGCAAATGTGTTTTCCTGTCATTAGATACCATGATCTTATATCTAGATTTCTGTTTTTGCATGAAATCTCTATATTCTTTATCACTTATATTTGATTTAAGTTTGTATCTAATATTATTGATTTCCCTTTTTATATCTCTGATATTAATACCCGTTTCTTTAATTTCCAGGTTAATGATTTTAGTCTGTAATTTGTGTTTAACTTTCTGTAATTCTTGCGATATTTTAAACGATGTGAATAATTGATCCATATTTCTTGTTGCGTTTTCTATATGTGTCGGTATTAAGCCCTTTTTTCTGCAGGCTAATAAAAATTTAAGTCTTTCTGTGTGTTTGGCTGATCTTTTTGTCTCCCTGCAGTATGTCTTTAGTAATAAGCAGGTTTCGGTACCATATTCATGTTTAATATTTGCAAAAAAGTTAGTCATTTTGGTGTTAGATTAAATTATCTTATTTTCTTTTCGGCGGGCCCTCCGATTAAGTTATTATGAAATGTTTAATTTTTATCGACCTTTTTCTATATTGATTTTGTTAAATTTTTAATAGAAATTTCTAAATTGGGCTTTCAAGGTCAGGTATTTTTTATTATAAAATAAATAAAAGACTAGTTTATTTCATTTTCTCCAATCCTACGTTTCGTCGGTATTTTTCCGACCTCCTCAGGGATTAATTTTATTCAATCTGGCAACCATATAAATATATAAAGGATAATAACAATATTAATAACAAACAACCATAAATTTAACAATAAAATAATTACACTTACATATAGTCTTTTCGTCAATTTTACATTACTTTTAAATATATTACACCTTTTTTGTACAACATTTAACATACGATACAAACACAGTCAATTAATAAAAAATTAATGCAAAAATTAAAATAAAATATCACAGTAATTATCCTATCGCTAATATCACAGTTGAAGTTAAACTAAATTAAATTATTGCTATTATGTAGTTAGAGTTAGCGCCGTCTATATCTTCCTTCTTATTCATCACTTGATCTGCTTTTTGCTGGATTCTTAAACTTTCCAATGTATACCTTTTCCCAACTTTCTTTTCTACTTCTAGGATCCTCACATTTTTAAGGTCGGCCGTATGTTTTTTATCAAAACAATGTTGAGAGAGACCTGTTGTTAGTTTTTGCTTTTTAATGTCAGCTTCATGTTCGTCTATTCTCGTACCTAAACTTCTCTTTGTTGTGCCTATGTAAATTTTTCCACACTTTTCTTGTTCGTTTCCAATACATTTTATCTCATATACTACGTTGCTTTTATCCCTTGTTTCTATTTTTGTTTTTGTTTGCGTGAACAGTGAATTCGTTGTTTTGTTTGCTCTGTGTGCCAATATTATATTGTTGTCCTTTATAATCTCTCTCATTTGTATATTTTCTGTAAGTTTGGGGATAAATGCTAAGCTGTAGAATTTCGTGCTGCCAGATGTGTTATTGTTTTGGGTATTGCTAATTTCCCCAGTGTTTTTATTTGTGGCTTTCTGTATTAAATTATTAATTATATTTTTCGGAAAACTGTTTTTTACTAACATTTCTTTAATTTTGTTTATGTTTTTTGATAGAAATTTATTATCACTTAATTGAAAAACGTTGTTAATCATATTTAATGCTGTGCTTATCTTTTGTGTCATTGGTTGAGTAGAGTGAAAATTGATAATGCGGCCAGATGCAATCGATTTAGTGTACCAGTCTGTTAAAATTTTGTCATTTTCCCTGTGTAGCCTCATATCGAGATATGGTATTGAATTATTTTCCTCTTTTTCCATGGTAAATTTTAATTTTGTGTGATAACTGTTAAATGTTTTTAAAATCTTCTCTTCGTCTTGTCTTTTGATAATTGCAAAAAGATCGTCCACATATTTAGTAATTAGTTTTATTTTTATGTTCTGGTTTTTCCGCAAATCCTCAGTTGTACGTTCCAATAGAGTATCCAGGACAATGTCTGCTATTGTTGGGGATAATGGATTCCCCATTGGCATGCCGTATGTTTGGCTATAAAATGTGTCACCAAACATAAAATAATTGTTGTCGTTTAGACAAAATTTCAGTAAATTAAGAAATTGTGTTCTCGGAATTTTTGTGTGGTTTTTAAGAACGTTCCATTGAGCCATAATATTACTTATTGCTAAATGTATCGGTATGTTTGTAAATAACGATACAACGTCTAGAGATATTAATATTTCGTCTTTGTCCAAAGATATTGCACTTAATTTTTTCTTTAGTTCCGGTGAATTTTTTATATTGTATTTGTCCAATATAATATTTTTCAAAATGTTGCCAATGTACTTTGATAGGTTGTAGCATGGTACTTCTACTGATGATGATATTGGCCGTAATGGTACATCTGGCTTATGAATCTTGGGTAGTCCATATAATCTGGGAGCTGTCGCTGAATTTGATGTAAGCTTAATTTTCTCGTACTTTGTGATATATTCTCCCTTAAATAGATCCGCTATTAGTTTGTTGTTTGTCCTTTGTAGTTTTAGTGTTGGGTCTACTCGTATGGTTTTGTATGTAGATTTATCTTCTAATAATTTGTTCATTTGTCTCATGTAATCTGCTCTATATATAATGACAGATTTGTTACCCTTGTCTGACTTTGTAATAACAATCTCGTCTTTATATTTCCTGAGAAAACTCTTCGTATTTTCATAAATGTTTAGTATTAATTTGTCCTTTTGATTGATTTTCATAGTCCTTTTATGCGTTAATATTCTGTTTGCTATTTTTGATCGTATTACTTCTTTTTCCTTATCATCTGTCAAAGTCTGGACCCATTGTTCTAAATCGGCTATCAGATTAATGGTTGAGAAGTTTTTCTCGTTTATGGGGAGTGCGAATTTCGATCCCAGAGAGAGAAGCCATTTACTGTCTTCTGGGAATTGTACATTGGTTTTGTTAATAAACCAATCAGGGTTATATTTTAAATTGTATTTGTTCATTTGCTTTTGCCAAAGGTCCTGTATTTTGTGCAAATGTGTTTTCCTGTCATTAGATACCATGATCTTATATCTAGATTTCTGTTTTTGCATGAAATCTCTATATTCTTTATCACTTATATTTGATTTAAGTTTGTATCTAATATTATTGATTTCCCTTTTTATATCTCTGATATTAATACCCGTTTCTTTAATTTCCAGGTTAATGATTTTAGTCTGTAATTTGTGTTTAACTTTCTGTAATTCTTGCGATATTTTAAACGATGTGAATAATTGATCCATATTTCTTGTTGCGTTTTCTATATGTGTCGGTATTAAGCCCTTTTTTCTGCAGGCTAATAAAAATTTAAGTCTTTCTGTGTGTTTGGCTGATCTTTTTGTCTCCCTGCAGTATGTCTTTAGTAATAAGCAGGTTTCGGTACCATATTCATGTTTAATATTTGCAAAAAAGTTAGTCATTTTGGTGTTAGATTAAATTATCTTATTTTCTTTTCGGCGGGCCCTCCGATTAAGTTATTATGAAATGTTTAATTTTTATCGACCTTTTTCTATATTGATTTTGTTAAATTTTTAATAGAAATTTCTAAATTGGGCTTTCAAGGTCAGGTATTTTTTATTATAAAATAAATAAAAGACTAGTTTATTTCATTTTCTCCAATCCTACGTTTCGTCGGTATTTTTCCGACCTCCTCAGGGATTAATTTTATTCAATCTGGCAACCATATAAATATATAAAGGATAATAACAATATTAATAACAAACAACCATAAATTTAACAATAAAATAATTACACTTACATATAGTCTTTTCGTCAATTTTACATTACTTTTAAATATATTACACCTTTTTTGTACAACATTTAACATACGATACAAACACAGTCAATTAATAAAAAATTAATGCAAAAATTAAAATAAAATATCACAGTAATTATCCTATCGCTAATATCACAGTTGAAGTTAAACTAAATTAAATTATTGCTATTATGTAGTTAGAGTTAGCGCCGTCTATATCTTCCTTCTTATTCATCACTTGATCTGCTTTTTGCTGGATTCTTAAACTTTCCAATGTATACCTTTTCCCAACTTTCTTTTCTACTTCTAGGATCCTCACATTTTTAAGGTCGGCCGTATGTTTTTTATCAAAACAATGTTGAGAGAGACCTGTTGTTAGTTTTTGCTTTTTAATGTCAGCTTCATGTTCGTCTATTCTCGTACCTAAACTTCTCTTTGTTGTGCCTATGTAAATTTTTCCACACTTTTCTTGTTCGTTTCCAATACATTTTATCTCATATACTACGTTGCTTTTATCCCTTGTTTCTATTTTTGTTTTTGTTTGCGTGAACAGTGAATTCGTTGTTTTGTTTGCTCTGTGTGCCAATATTATATTGTTGTCCTTTATAATCTCTCTCATTTGTATATTTTCTGTAAGTTTGGGGATAAATGCTAAGCTGCTTTTTGCAATTATCAAAAGACAAGACGAAGAGAAGATTTTAAAAACATTTAACAGTTATCACACAAAATTAAAATTTACCATGGAAAAAGAGGAAAATAATTCAATACCATATCTCGATATGAGGCTACACAGGGAAAATGACAAAATTTTAACAGACTGGTACACTAAATCGATTGCATCTGGCCGCATTATCAATTTTCACTCTACTCAACCAATGACACAAAAGATAAGCACAGCATTAAATATGATTAACAACGTTTTTCAATTAAGTGATAATAAATTTCTATCAAAAAACATAAACAAAATTAAAGAAATGTTAGTAAAAAACAGTTTTCCGAAAAATATAATTAATAATTTAATACAGAAAGCCACAAATAAAAACACTGGGGAAATTAGCAATACCCAAAACAATAACACATCTGGCAGCACGAAATTCTACAGCTTAGCATTTATCCCCAAACTTACAGAAAATATACAAATGAGAGAGATTATAAAGGACAACAATATAATATTGGCACACAGAGCAAACAAAACAACGAATTCACTGTTCACGCAAACAAAAACAAAAATAGAAACAAGGGATAAAAGCAACGTAGTATATGAGATAAAATGTATTGGAAACGAACAAGAAAAGTGTGGAAAAATTTACATAGGCACAACAAAGAGAAGTTTAGGTACGAGAATAGACGAACATGAAGCTGACATTAAAAAGCAAAAACTAACAACAGGTCTCTCTCAACATTGTTTTGATAAAAAACATACGGCCGACCTTAAAAATGTGAGGATCCTAGAAGTAGAAAAGAAAGTTGGGAAAAGGTATACATTGGAAAGTTTAAGAATCCAGCAAAAAGCAGATCAAGTGATGAATAAGAAGGAAGATATAGACGGCGCTAACTCTAACTACATAATAGCAATAATTTAATTTAGTTTAACTTCAACTGTGATATTAGCGATAGGATAATTACTGTGATATTTTATTTTAATTTTTGCATTAATTTTTTATTAATTGACTGTGTTTGTATCGTATGTTAAATGTTGTACAAAAAAGGTGTAATATATTTAAAAGTAATGTAAAATTGACGAAAAGACTATATGTAAGTGTAATTATTTTATTGTTAAATTTATGGTTGTTTGTTATTAATATTGTTATTATCCTTTATATATTTATATGGTTGCCAGATTGAATAAAATTAATCCCTGAGGAGGTCGGAAAAATACCGACGAAACGTAGGATTGGAGAAAATGAAATAAACTAGTCTTTTATTTATTTTATAATAAAAAATACCTGACCTTGAAAGCCCAATTTAGAAATTTCTATTAAAAATTTAACAAAATCAATATAGAAAAAGGTCGATAAAAATTAAACATTTCATAATAACTTAATCGGAGGGCCCGCCGAAAAGAAAATAAGATAATTTAATCTAACACCAAAATGACTAACTTTTTTGCAAATATTAAACATGAATATGGTACCGAAACCTGCTTATTACTAAAGACATACTGCAGGGAGACAAAAAGATCAGCCAAACACACAGAAAGACTTAAATTTTTATTAGCCTGCAGAAAAAAGGGCTTAATACCGACACATATAGAAAACGCAACAAGAAATATGGATCAATTATTCACATCGTTTAAAATATCGCAAGAATTACAGAAAGTTAAACACAAATTACAGACTAAAATCATTAACCTGGAAATTAAAGAAACGGGTATTAATATCAGAGATATAAAAAGGGAAATCAATAATATTAGATACAAACTTAAATCAAATATAAGTGATAAAGAATATAGAGATTTCATGCAAAAACAGAAATCTAGATATAAGATCATGGTATCTAATGACAGGAAAACACATTTGCACAAAATACAGGACCTTTGGCAAAAGCAAATGAACAAATACAATTTAAAATATAACCCTGATTGGTTTATTAACAAAACCAATGTACAATTCCCAGAAGACAGTAAATGGCTTCTCTCTCTGGGATCGAAATTCGCACTCCCCATAAACGAGAAAAACTTCTCAACCATTAATCTGATAGCCGATTTAGAACAATGGGTCCAGACTTTGACAGATGATAAGGAAAAAGAAGTAATACGATCAAAAATAGCAAACAGAATATTAACGCATAAAAGGACTATGAAAATCAATCAAAAGGACAAATTAATACTAAACATTTATGAAAATACGAAGAGTTTTCTCAGGAAATATAAAGACGAGATTGTTATTACAAAGTCAGACAAGGGTAACAAATCTGTCATTATATATAGAGCAGATTACATGAGACAAATGAACAAATTATTAGAAGATAAATCTACATACAAAACCATACGAGTAGACCCAACACTAAAACTACAAAGGACAAACAACAAACTAATAGCGGATCTATTTAAGGGAGAATATATCACAAAGTACGAGAAAATTAAGCTTACATCAAATTCAGCGACAGCTCCCAGATTATATGGACTACCCAAGATTCATAAGCCAGATGTACCATTACGGCCAATATCATCATCAGTAGAAGTACCATGCTACAACCTATCAAAGTACATTGGCAACATTTTGAAAAATATTATATTGGACAAATACAATATAAAAAATTCACCGGAACTAAAGAAAAAATTAAGTGCAATATCTTTGGACAAAGACGAAATATTAATATCTCTAGACGTTGTATCGTTATTTACAAACATACCGATACATTTAGCAATAAGTAATATTATGGCTCAATGGAACGTTCTTAAAAACCACACAAAAATTCCGAGAACACAATTTCTTAATTTACTGAAATTTTGTCTAAACGACAACAATTATTTTATGTTTGGTGACACATTTTATAGCCAAACATACGGCATGCCAATGGGGAATCCATTATCCCCAACAATAGCAGACATTGTCCTGGATACTCTATTGGAACGTACAACTGAGGATTTGCGGAAAAACCAGAACATAAAAATAAAACTAATTACTAAATATGTGGACGATCTTTTTGCAATTATCAAAAGACAAGACGAAGAGAAGAATTTAAAAACATTTAACAGTTATCACACAAAATTAAAATTTACCATGGAAAAAGAGGAAAATAATTCAATACCATATCTCGATATGAGGCTACACAGGGAAAATGACAAAATTTTAACAGACTGGTACACTAAATCGATTGCATCTGGCCGCATTATCAATTTTCACTCTACTCAACCAATGACACAAAAGATAAGCACAGCATTAAATATGATTAACAACGTTTTTCAATTAAGTGATAATAAATTTCTATCAAAAAACATAAACAAAATTAAAGAAATGTTAGTAAAAAACAGTTTTCCGAAAAATATAATTAATAATTTAATACAGAAAGCCACAAATAAAAACACTGGGGAAATTAGCAATACCCAAAACAATAACACATCTGGCAGCACGAAATTCTACAGCTTAGCATTTATCCCCAAACTTACAGAAAATATACAAATGAGAGAGATTATAAAGGACAACAATATAATATTGGCACACAGAGCAAACAAAACAACGAATTCACTGTTCACGCAAACAAAAACAAAAATAGAAACAAGGGATAAAAGCAACGTAGTATATGAGATAAAATGTATTGGAAACGAACAAGAAAAGTGTGGAAAAATTTACATAGGCACAACAAAGAGAAGTTTAGGTACGAGAATAGACGAACATGAAGCTGACATTAAAAAGCAAAAACTAACAACAGGTCTCTCTCAACATTGTTTTGATAAAAAACATACGGCCGACCTTAAAAATGTGAGGATCCTAGAAGTAGAAAAGAAAGTTGGGAAAAGGTATACATTGGAAAGTTTAAGAATCCAGCAAAAAGCAGATCAAGTGATGAATAAGAAGGAAGATATAGACGGCGCTAACTCTAACTACATAATAGCAATAATTTAATTTAGTTTAACTTCAACTGTGATATTAGCGATAGGATAATTACTGTGATATTTTATTTTAATTTTTGCATTAATTTTTTATTAATTGACTGTGTTTGTATCGTATGTTAAATGTTGTACAAAAAAGGTGTAATATATTTAAAAGTAATGTAAAATTGACGAAAAGACTATATGTAAGTGTAATTATTTTATTGTTAAATTTATGGTTGTTTGTTATTAATATTGTTATTATCCTTTATATATTTATATGGTTGCCAGATTGAATAAAATTAATCCCTGAGGAGGTCGGAAAAATACCGACGAAACGTAGGATTGGAGAAAATGAAATAAACTAGTCTTTTATTTATTTTATAATAAAAAATACCTGACCTTGAAAGCCCAATTTAGAAATTTCTATTAAAAATTTAACAAAATCAATATAGAAAAAGGTCGATAAAAATTAAACATTTCATAATAACTTAATCGGAGGGCCCGCCGAAAAGAAAATAAGATAATTTAATCTAACACCAAAATGACTAACTTTTTTGCAAATATTAAACATGAATATGGTACCGAAACCTGCTTATTACTAAAGACATACTGCAGGGAGACAAAAAGATCAGCCAAACACACAGAAAGACTTAAATTTTTATTAGCCTGCAGAAAAAAGGGCTTAATACCGACACATATAGAAAACGCAACAAGAAATATGGATCAATTATTCACATCGTTTAAAATATCGCAAGAATTACAGAAAGTTAAACACAAATTACAGACTAAAATCATTAACCTGGAAATTAAAGAAACGGGTATTAATATCAGAGATATAAAAAGGGAAATCAATAATATTAGATACAAACTTAAATCAAATATAAGTGATAAAGAATATAGAGATTTCATGCAAAAACAGAAATCTAGATATAAGATCATGGTATCTAATGACAGGAAAACACATTTGCACAAAATACAGGACCTTTGGCAAAAGCAAATGAACAAATACAATTTAAAATATAACCCTGATTGGTTTATTAACAAAACCAATGTACAATTCCCAGAAGACAGTAAATGGCTTCTCTCTCTGGGATCGAAATTCGCACTCCCCATAAACGAGAAAAACTTCTCAACCATTAATCTGATAGCCGATTTAGAACAATGGGTCCAGACTTTGACAGATGATAAGGAAAAAGAAGTAATACGATCAAAAATAGCAAACAGAATATTAACGCATAAAAGGACTATGAAAATCAATCAAAAGGACAAATTAATACTAAACATTTATGAAAATACGAAGAGTTTTCTCAGGAAATATAAAGACGAGATTGTTATTACAAAGTCAGACAAGGGTAACAAATCTGTCATTATATATAGAGCAGATTACATGAGACAAATGAACAAATTATTAGAAGATAAATCTACATACAAAACCATACGAGTAGACCCAACACTAAAACTACAAAGGACAAACAACAAACTAATAGCGGATCTATTTAAGGGAGAATATATCACAAAGTACGAGAAAATTAAGCTTACATCAAATTCAGCGACAGCTCCCAGATTATATGGACTACCCAAGATTCATAAGCCAGATGTACCATTACGGCCAATATCATCATCAGTAGAAGTACCATGCTACAACCTATCAAAGTACATTGGCAACATTTTGAAAAATATTATATTGGACAAATACAATATAAAAAAATTCACCGGAACTAAAGAAAAAATTAAGTGCAATATCTTTGGACAAAGACGAAATATTAATATCTCTAGACGTTGTATCGTTATTTACAAACATACCGATACATTTAGCAATAAGTAATATTATGGCTCAATGGAACGTTCTTAAAAACCACACAAAAATTCCGAGAACACAATTTCTTAATTTACTGAAATTTTGTCTAAACGACAACAATTATTTTATGTTTGGTGACACATTTTATAGCCAAACATACGGCATGCCAATGGGGAATCCATTATCCCCAACAATAGCAGACATTGTCCTGGATACTCTATTGGAACGTACAACTGAGGATTTGCGGAAAAACCAGAACATAAAAATAAAACTAATTACTAAATATGTGGACGATCTTTTTGCAATTATCAAAAGACAAGACGAAGAGAAGATTTTAAAAACATTTAACAGTTATCACACAAAATTAAAATTTACCATGGAAAAAGAGGAAAATAATTCAATACCATATCTCGATATGAGGCTACACAGGGAAAATGACAAAATTTTAACAGACTGGTACACTAAATCGATTGCATCTGGCCGCATTATCAATTTTCACTCTACTCAACCAATGACACAAAAGATAAGCACAGCATTAAATATGATTAACAACGTTTTTCAATTAAGTGATAATAAATTTCTATCAAAAAACATAAACAAAATTAAAGAAATGTTAGTAAAAAACAGTTTTCCGAAAAATATAATTAATAATTTAATACAGAAAGCCACAAATAAAAACACTGGGGAAATTAGCAATACCCAAAACAATAACACATCTGGCAGCACGAAATTCTACAGCTTAGCATTTATCCCCAAACTTACAGAAAATATACAAATGAGAGAGATTATAAAGGACAACAATATAATATTGGCACACAGAGCAAACAAAACAACGAATTCACTGTTCACGCAAACAAAAACAAAAATAGAAACAAGGGATAAAAGCAACGTAGTATATGAGATAAAATGTATTGGAAACGAACAAGAAAAGTGTGGAAAAATTTACATAGGCACAACAAAGAGAAGTTTAGGTACGAGAATAGACGAACATGAAGCTGACATTAAAAAGCAAAAACTAACAACAGGTCTCTCTCAACATTGTTTTGATAAAAAACATACGGCCGACCTTAAAAATGTGAGGATCCTAGAAGTAGAAAAGAAAGTTGGGAAAAGGTATACATTGGAAAGTTTAAGAATCCAGCAAAAAGCAGATCAAGTGATGAATAAGAAGGAAGATATAGACGGCGCTAACTCTAACTACATAATAGCAATAATTTAATTTAGTTTAACTTCAACTGTGATATTAGCGATAGGATAATTACTGTGATATTTTATTTTAATTTTTGCATTAATTTTTTATTAATTGACTGTGTTTGTATCGTATGTTAAATGTTGTACAAAAAAGGTGTAATATATTTAAAAGTAATGTAAAATTGACGAAAAGACTATATGTAAGTGTAATTATTTTATTGTTAAATTTATGGTTGTTTGTTATTAATATTGTTATTATCCTTTATATATTTATATGGTTGCCAGATTGAATAAAATTAATCCCTGAGGAGGTCGGAAAAATACCGACGAAACGTAGGATTGGAGAAAATGAAATAAACTAGTCTTTTATTTATTTTATAATAAAAAATACCTGACCTTGAAAGCCCAATTTAGAAATTTCTATTAAAAATTTAACAAAATCAATATAGAAAAAGGTCGATAAAAATTAAACATTTCATAAATAATTTAAATTCACCTTGCATACATGTATGTTGTATATTTTAATAAATGAAGACGATATTTAGATTTAAAAATCAAACCGTTTTTAAAATTTAATATTATTTATAAGATAGTATTTAATTTATAATCTTGAGATGTGTTTAATTTCAATAGGGAATATGTATGTCAGTTGAAAGTGTATGAAAAAACCTCTCAAATGATGTATTACAGAAAATCTGTACTAAGCGAAACCGGTGTTCTGTTAACCATAGAGGAGAAAATCCTTCCGCCCTGCCGTAGGCCGGCAATACAGGAGTTTTTTTTCTATGCGAAGCCAGTGTTATGTATAAATTAGAGGAGAAAATCCTTCCGCCCTGCCCTAGGCGAGCAATACAGAAAATCTTTACTATACGAAGCCGGTGTTCTGTTTATTGTCCGGATCGGTTTACAAATCGTAAAGATATACATAGTAATATATATGTATATATATCTGAGCTTTAAAGCTCTATAACACCAAAAACGAAAGCTTCTTGAACAAAAAGCTATTTGATATGAACATGTTTTTAACGCTCCGTTAAAAAAATCAGTTACTTTTGCCAATGATTTTTAGTTCCAAAAACGTTTAATTACACATTTAATATATGTGTACATACATACATGACAACGGTAGTTTCGGCTGTTTTCATAAACGCAGTATGCAATGCAACATTTCATTGCATAGAGTTCATAATAGCATTTAGAAATAATTTAAAAATTTTTGTTTTAAGATTCTCTTTAATAGTCCAATATCTTTATATTTTATGTGATAAAAGTTTTAAAATTATATTCTAAATGCTATTATGAACTCTGAAATGAAATGTTGCATTGCATACTGCGTTTATGAAAACAGCCTTCATTTTAGCATCAATTCTTTACCCTAACCCAAAATAAATAAAGGAAATTGAATAGTTTTCTCAATAAGCACTTTATTTACGTGTTTACACTTTTTATGAGAATTAAATGCAGATAAACTAAGTTTTGAATAATTATCATAGAAGTACATACTTATATGGATATGTACATACATATACATATATAAAAAAGGCGTATTAATAATCGAATAAAAATAGCATTAAAAAACCAAAACTAAAAAATAAATAGAAATAAAGAGAAAAATAGCTCGACGAATAACTTTCTACATGAATTTACTTAGTAGCCTCTTGCTGCTCAAACAAAGGATATTTCTCCAAAACTTGAGCCCATTGCAATTTGCCGGTCGACAAGTCCTTGACCACATCAATCACCTCAGCAATATCCACGCGCACTTGTTTCATGCTGTTGCGATCTCTCAAAGTAACGGTGTGAGGCTCTTGTAAAGTATCAAAGTCAACGGTGATGCCGAAAGGAATGGCAATCTCATCAGTACGGGCATAACGACGGCCAATAGAACCACTAGAGTCATCTACTTTGTGCGACAGTTCAGCTTTGGTTAAAGCCTGAGAAAGTTGACGTGTAAACGGCTGGAATTCAGCATTGTTGGATAAAGGCAAAATGGAGCATTTCAGGGGAGCCACTACCGAGGGCAAAGTAAAGTAGCAACGTTGTTCGTCGCCATCACGGCAAAGGAAATTTTGTTCCAGCAAAGCATACATAATGCGGCCGATACCAAATGAGGGTTCTACTACACTGGGTATGATTTCCTCTACGTGCACAGTTTTTGAAGAGTGTTTCACCGAAATGGTGTCCGGGGTAAGTTTGAAAGTAGAACCTTCAGCAACATTAAGAGTATATTCCTTAGCTTCATTCAATTGCATTTCCACCGATTTAATATCTTCCAAAGATAGATTGGCCAAGGCATCAGTAATGGCTTTAGCATCTCTTTTAAAGGTTTTACCCAAAGTTTGTTTATTGGGCACAATTTCCGAAACCTCTACAGTTTTGGGTGCTGGCAAGCGTTTTTCGGCCACCAAACGTACACCGGTAGCCTGCATATGCTGGCTTAAATCATAGGCCGAACGATCGGCACAGCCTACACATTCAACCCAACCGTAACTGGTCAAACATTCAGCATCCCAACAGTCACAGGCATAATGAGCCATTTCATTTCCCATGTGCTGGCGGAAACGCAGACATTCGGACTTAATGCCAATGGTTAACAAGAATTGATGAATTCTGGCCATGTAATAACCCAATGTTTCATTGGCCACCAATCCAGTTTTAACAGCCTCGCCAATGGTCAACTTTTGAGCAGATTTGCCATCCATTTGATTGCAAGCCGAATACAAAGTCATCGAGGTATTAGCCACCAATTCGAATTTTGGATGATCCTTTTGAGCGGGATCACAGAAGTGTTCAATTTCAGCCATGGTGAATTCTCTGACACGTATTAAACCAGACCTGGGAGAAATTTCATTACGGAATGAGTTGCCAATTTGAGCCACAGCAAAGGGTAGCTTTCCCTGATTGAATTCCAATAAACGCTTGAAATTTACAAAAATACCTTGGGCAGTTTCGGGACGCAAGAAACCCTTTACCAAGCCAGTGGGACCAATTTGGGTGGCAAACATCAAATTAAATTCTATGGGTTCAGTCAAATCGTTACCCGTCAAAGGGGATTTAATACTAAATTTTTGCAATATATCAGCCATTTCTTGTTTATTCATGCCGTCTAGTTTAATAACAATATCTTCACATTCAGCTTTCAGTTCGGAAGTGGCAGTTTTCTCCTTAGACAACTTTTCCAAAGCGTTTTTAATCAAATGATCCAGACGGAAACACTCACCGGTCTTGGTATCCTTTACCATCAAATCAGCAAAACGATCCACATGGCCGGAAGCTTTTAATACCGGTTCGGGTGTTAAAATGGAACAATCCACCTCCAACATTTGTTCTTCCAAACTGAAAAATTGTCTCCACAGCGATAAGATGTTGGATTTCAAAGCACAGCCCATAGGTCCAAAATCATACTGGCCGGTTATGCCACCATAAATGGCAAAACTTTGGTCATAGAAAAATCTACGCTTGAGTAAATCTTCCATTTTTGATCTATCGAAATTTACCACATTGGGAGTCAATTCTAATTCTTTGTCTTCCAAAACCTTCTTGCGCAATTTCAATTCAGCCACGGCTTTCTTCACATCAATTTCTGCTGCACCATTGGCTTTGAGTTCACGCACCAAATTGCCTTGCTCCAAAACCAAAGCTCTCAAGGGAGCCAATTGCTCTTCCATTTCAGGAGTAGTCATATCTTTAAATTGTAGTCTGACGTTTCTTTTGGACTTTTTAATGCCCCACTTCACGGATGCTTGGGCACTCTTATAGCGTATACTTCCCCTGACAAAAGGTAATGCTGTCTGGATGATTTCACCACTTTTTTGTAAATTTCTTGCTGGTTTTTCTTCTGTTAATGCTGCTACGCTGGCAAAATCTTGATGCTGCACTGCAATAAGCGGCTTCAAGTGATGGAATTTGGGGGTAAATTTATAAAATTTATTTAACACCTGCAAAGACATGTAGTTTATGTTAATATTTGCTTTTTTTTTTAAGTTTACATCACAGTTTTGGACCCGAAAATTTGTCGAGAATAAGGCAAAAATTTACCTTTCACACATGTGAATGCAAGATGGGATGACAGTGGGGATACACGAGTTGTCATACTATAGAGAAATGTAGTGGAATGGAATGATAGAGTGAAAAGGAATATCAGCAGGGTTGGAGGTGTCGTATTATTTGTTTTATTTATTATTTTTTTTTTTTGTAATATAATTCGACTCCAAACACAGTTAGGTCTCCAGGTTGGACAGGCCTAAGAACCTATATTTCCAGGGTATCACTCCAGGGATGAGAAAGTTAGAGAGTTGATTGATGAGAAACTTAAAGAGTTGATTGATGATAAAATGAATTGTTGATTGATGATAAAATAATTTAAATTTAAACTTTCTTATGTTAAAAAATTATTGATTTTAATTCGACTCTGGTGTATAAACTAATTTGGGTTTTCGATTTCTTGAATCTGGACTGTAACGGAGAGTGGATTTCCTAGAAAAATCGCATGATGCAGAAAAACAAATTTTAAATTTACATTTTGAAGAATAACTAAAAAGTCCAATTGGAATCAATATTTAGATTGTAATATGTGTTGTAATACATTATTTCTTCTTGTGAAATAGAATTTTCATATATATAACCATTATATCCAGCTCTGCTCTAAAAGTAAAATATTAATCAGATGTTACTTTTGCAATTTCACCAGCAATCGAAACATAAACAATAAACACGTGTAAAAATCAAGAATTTTTGTTTAAAATTAGTAGTTATTTTGTGTAAAAACTTTAACAAAAACTATACAAAAGTTGTTTGTGTATTAAAATATAAAGTTAAAAACTAAACTATGACGGATTTACATCAGTTTAGTGATGCTGAAGAGGAGGAAGAAGCGGTAAAGCCGTTTAAAGTAAGAGTTTTACCAAAAATTCTTTTAAATTAAAGAATTTAAATTTATGTAAAATTGTTTATTTCTTTATTTTACAGGAAAATTTGAGCAATGAGTTTAAGAAATTAACCGTTAAACATGTTATGTTTAAGGATTTAGAGGATAAGCATTTGGATACTAAAGATGATTTGAAAGAAAAGATTTTGAATGAAGATTTGGAGGAGGAGCAAGAAGAAGATGCAAATGAAGAAGCTTATTATGATGATTTCGAGGAGGATGAATATTATGAGGATAATTATGATTATGAGGAAAATTATACGGGCTACCAAAAACACAATAATCACAATCAAATCTCATTAAGTGGAGCAGGTGGTGGAAATACTGGAGCTTCTCAATCCTCACAACGTGTTAGCAGCTATCAGCCCAATGAAAAAATGTTTACCCGTTATTCGGCACGTATTAATGTGGAAAAATATGATCCCACTACAAATATGTCGGCCCAGGCAGCCAATCGTTTAGTATCCTTTGGTTCTAAGCAGTATAATAAAGTTAAAGTACGTGACAAACATGACAGAGCCACTGCCGAACAGGTTATGGATCCCAGAACAAGAATGATTTTGTTTAAACTGTTGAATAGAGGTTTGATACAAGAGATTAACGGTTGCATTTCCACCGGCAAAGAGGCCAATGTTTATCATGCTTTGGCACGCGACACAGACGATGAGTTTGCTATTAAGATTTATAAAACCTCTATATTGGTATTCAAGGATCGCGATAAGTATGTTAGCGGCGAGTTTCGTTTCCGTCATGGCTATTGTAAATCGAATCCCCGTAAAATGGTACGCACTTGGGCTGAAAAAGAAATGCGTAACTATTTGAGAATGTTTAATGCGGGTGTAGCCGTGCCTGAGCCCATTTTATTACGTTCTCATGTCTTGGTAATGCGATTTTGTGGCAAAAACGGTTGGCCCTCACCCAAACTAAAGGATGTTGAGCTTACTACCTCCAAAGCCCGGGAATTGTATCGTGATTGTGTTGTTTTAATGTGGAAGATTTATAATAAATGCAGATTGGTTCATGCTGATCTTTCCGAGTTCAATATTTTAGTACAAGATGGCCAGCTTATTATCATAGATGTCTCACAGTCTGTGGAGCATGACCATCCCCATGCATTTGACTTTTTGCGCAAAGATTGCACTAATGTTTCAGAATTCTTCCGTAAAAAGTCCGTGGCCACCATGACCATCAAAGAATTGTTTGATTTTATTACCGATCAAACCATAACCGAAGAAAATATGGAGGCTTGTTTAGAAAAGATATCCGAACAAATCAGCGATCGTGATTTTGAGGCTATTACAGCACAAGAGAAAATCGACGAAGCTGTTTGGCAAAATACTTTCATACCCAAGAGACTGGCTGAGGTGCGCTACTTTGAGCGCGATGTGGACAAGGCTAAAAAGGGTGAAAAGGCCAATTTGATTTATGGTAAAATTACCGGACTCAATGATCAGCTAGAAGTCCAAAAGAATCCGGAAATCTTAAAACAAACTGAAGTGGAAAGTACAGAGAATCGAAAAAATATTAAGAAGTCCAAGGAACTTAAAGAGAAATCTCCTAAAAGTTTAGAAGAAAATGATGAGGACGAAGAAGATGTGTCTGGTGAGGAGGAAGAGAATGAAGAAGAGAGTGAATCAGATGAGGAGGTTAATGAACATTCGAAAGCTAATAACTCTTCTTGTCGTCCTCGTGACGAATCGCCCGAAAGTAAAAAGGCCCGCAAAAAGGCGGTTAAAGAAGCTAAAGCCGAGAAACGAAAAGTTAAGATTAAGAAACATGTTAAGAAACGTAAAGAGAAAATTGGCAGTACCAATAAAAAGTAAATTTTGTATGATTTTTCTTTTTGTTTTGTATTTTTCCCCTTTTACTTGTAAATTATATACATAATTTTCATTATTAATTATATATAGTAACGTTGCTACAGGACAGGTTCAGGTGGTTCTTACCTGAAAAGCTAAAAAATTTATTTGACCAAAAGCTTTATTTTTTATAAGACAACTTTTAGAAAATATTTGTTAAGAGAAAGCATATTGAAAAAACACCTATGAATAATATTAAAATAAAAAAATGTTCAAAACATGTTCTTGTTTCCTTAATATTTTATTTATAAACAAGCTTTTATTCATGAAAACATATTTATTGAAAGCTTTTTTTTAAATGAAAATCTTACATTATTAGAAAGCTTTTAGCGAAATTGTTTAAAATTTAGATATTTTTTCTACAGAATGTTTTAATATCAGAAATTACAATAAAAATTCACAAAAATGTTTAAATTAAAAAAAATTAACTTCAAAATTCGAAAATGTCCAAAAATTAAGAAAAAATTATCCAGAGATCATTTTAACATTTCAAACTACTAAGTGCGAATTTTCGAAGGAGACGAAAATGCGTTATTTTCTAGCAGTGCATAGAAAATCGAAGCTGCATTGAAACCCTCCTAAAAATACATAAAATTTGGTTATTTTCAAAATTTTCAAGTAGACAAATTAACATTATTATAAAACTGGTTAAAACTCATGTTTCTTTACAATAGAATAAAGTTTTTCTTAAAAAACAAAAAAATAACAAAGTTCTAAGTTCCAAAATGTGAGAAAATTAAGAAACATTTAATTAAAATTATTTGTTATGTTTAAATTTTTTCGAACTTAAGTTCGAATTTTCGAACATGTTCAAAATTTGTTATTTTCTTGAAAATCATGAACTATATTTCTAATATTAAGTAATTGCATTAAAAATCAATTTAATGTACATAAAATGGAGAAACTACATACATACATCAAAATGTCCATGTTCGAAAATTTAACATAAATTATTTTTTAAGAAATCTTATCATCCACAGCACATTTTGGCATGTTAATATTTTTTCGAAAATTATCAGAATTCGTTATTTTCTAGGAAATGGTTATCTAAAATTATAATATTATGCAACTCTATAGAAAACTCTCTTGAAAACACAAATTTGAAATTGAAAAGTGAAGGCAAATAAAAGAACATTAAATTAAAATTGTTTGTTTAAGAACCATTAAGCTCTGAAAATTATTTTGCATTCCCATAAAAAAATGTTCGAACATGTATGCCCCTATTGCGGTTCACAACTTTTTTAATAATTTGGTCGTCTTTCATAAATCGGTATTGCCATTCACAACTTAAATGTAGTAGAGTTAATGTAGAGTTAAAGTCGGGTTGACTGACAGACGACCAAACTTAGTTGAGTTGAGAACGGCAATAGGGGCAGTAAATTCTGAAATATAATTAAAGAAATTATTAATATTTAAAATTTGTCCAAAGTTTAAAATATAAACTTTATTAAAGTTTAAAAATTTTAATAAATAAAACGTAAAACCTTTTAATAAACCTTTTTTTATTTAAAGCCAGTTAGTTACCAAATTTCAATACTTTCATATTGTACTAAAAATTCATCAAACTAATTTTTCTTTTCTTAATTTTATTTTATTTACAAAATATGAATATTTAACATTATCTCACCTTTATACGAAGATTTTATAAACTAAAAATACATATATGTTAATTAAACACTTGGAAATGCTTGAGAAACACCTTAAAAAAATATTGAGAATTTATATCAAATAACAAAATATGAAAAGATTTTAAATATAGACATAATTTATAATTTTTAGCAAGAAAAGGCATTTTTTAAATAAAAAATCTATGTTATTTCTAAAAATTTATATTTGATTGTTGGTAGTTAATAAATAAAATAATTAATTATCTATTGCACGAAATTTACTTAAAAACTAACTAATTTTTATAATTTGCTACACAAGGATTTTTTAAAATTATTACAGTACTCTCTAAAGAAGAAATGCTTAAAAAATATTTCGAAAACCTTTACATAGAAATATACAAAATGAAACAAATAACTTAATTTAAATACAACAAATAGAGTTATACTATCCAAACTTAAAGGTTTTAATACGCTTAATATAAATAAGCAGTTTATAAAAACTTTTAACTATTTTATTAATTTTCCTGGACTTTAAAATCGCAAAAAAATTAAAGAATGTTTTGGTTTTGTAATTTTCCTTAAGATTTTTGTTATTTGAAGATCGAAATCTAATTAAAATGAAAGAATTGTTACAAAATTTTTTATTAATGTATAAAAAATGAATTAAAATTAATTTTGGTGAAAGAAAAAAATTTTCGAACTTAAGTTCGAATTTTCGAACATGTAGTGAAAATTCAATTTACTATAGAATTACACATAATTCAAATACATTTTATTAATTTGTCGGCAGAATTTTGATTTTCGAACTTCGAAATTTTGTCAAAATTAAAGAATTTAAAAAAAATTATTATGGTATAAAGAATGAATTAGAATTTAATTTTGTGAAAAAAAAAATTTCGAACTTACTTTCGAATTTTCGAACATGAGCTAAATATAGTGAAAAATAATTTTACAAATTTTTTTATTATTGTATAAATAATGAATTAAAATTAATTTTGGTGGAATAAAAAAATGTTTCAACTTATTTTCGAACATCAAATGTAGACCAAAATAAAACACATTTCAACAATTTTCCTTGAAAACTTCATATTTCAAACATCAAAAACTGGTAGAAATAAAAAAAAATATTTAACTAGTTTAGCTTGAGAATTAATTGGCCAAACATGATACCAAACCCTGTTTAAATAACTTTATTTTGTATAATTTCTATAAATTTCCCATGAAAAACCTTTAAATCTGTGTATTAACATGCTGTTTTTACATAAAAATCATTAACTCTGGGAATGTTTTGTTAACCTTACTCTCTTCACCTTCCCCTTCCCTTTCCCCTCATGTCTTACATTGTATTTTCAAACTTATATACAACAAAGATCTAAATAATACTAAAAGCACAAATAAATACATAAATTGCTGTTGTAAGGTGACATTTTCCAAATCCAAAAATCTTAACAGCACTCGTGGATCACTGAAATGACAATAGATTTCACTACAAACTAAAGTTTCACGCCCATAACCGAATAGAGTTAATATCAAAGCCACCACGCCGTTACGCATAAAACTGGTTTTCATGGAGAAATTCATAAGATCGGGAATTTGTGCAGCAAAATCAAAGCCATAAATAGCCAAACCAATGAAGGAGGCTATGATCATGGGTCCCACCACGGAACCGTTCTGTAAAGAGGAATAAAAAAAAAAAAAAAAAAACAATTACAAATGTTTGTAAGAAAAGAAAAAATGCCTTACCGTTATACTAAATGTAGCTCCTATGGACAAACCCAAACCTTCGGCCACAAAAGAGGTCATTAGACCTACTGCTATAAATAAAGCAAAACGCCACCATTGAGGCGGAAAGCCAGTCATCCAATAAATAATGGTTAAATAGATAACATTATATAAAATCTAAAATAAATAATTAAAAGAAGTAAAATTCTGGAAAAACAACTTAGAAAAACAGGAATTTAAAATAACAATATAAATGATGATTATTTAGCAACTTTCTTTTTGGCCCTTTGTTCCTACTAGGAACCACAGGACATATATATATAATATATAATCTAACCCAGAATCGTTTTACAAACGAACAACACTTGCAGATTATTGACTTTTATTATTAAAATTCAAGCTCGTTTAAGAAAGTGAAGATCCACTTTTTTATCGGAAAATTGTCAACAAGCAAAATTATCGAATTTTGTGTAAAGAGCAGCGAGAAGTTTTGCAAGAACTGCCAATACATCCCGAAAAATGCACTTTTTGATATGGATTGTGGTGGCAAGAAAGATCACTAATCGCAAATTTACATTTTATACGCAATAAATTAAGTAAATTATAAATTATAAACATTTTAAGAAATTTTTATGAAATGATCGATTTTTTAAATTTTTTGTAAAAAAAGATCAGTGATAATAAATGTTCATGGTTTTCTTTATAAAAGTATTAATTAATATATTGTAAGTCAATTTAAAATTTGTATCATTTTATATGATAAGATGAATTTTTTTAATTTAAAAAAAAAAAAATCTAATTTTTTACGTTTTCATGAGAAACTATCATCACCATCATCGCATATTTCCATTATTTTTTTTTTAATAAATTAAGTAAGTAAATTTTAGATTTTGTTGAGTAAGATCATTGATCATAGATGTTTTTTATTTTTATTCCAACCCTATTTGTTAATAAGTTATAAGTAATTTTAAAATGTTTATCATTTTATATGAAACGATTAGTTTTTAACGTTTTATATGAAAAACAAAATCTAATATTTCAATATCACTGACTGAAAATTTCCATTTTATTCGCTATAAATTAAGTAAATTACGGATTATAAATATTTTAAGAAATTTTTAAAGCTTTTATGAAATTATCGATTTTTTAGGTTTTCGGTGGGTAAGTTCACAAATGTTCATTTTTTTCGTTCCAACCCCCTTGGTTAATAAACTACAAGTATGTAATTGTAAAATTTTTATCATTTTATATGAAACGATCAGTTTTTTAGATTTTCTTAAATTATTTTATGAAAGTATTGAGTTTTTCTACTTTTAATGGCAGAGATCACTGATCTGAGATTGTCATTATTTTCCAGATTAATCATGTAAATTATGAATTATAAGTTACTTAATATTTTGTTAAATTTAATACGAAAGGATCGTTTTGTTTGGAATTTTAATGTAAAATATGAGTGATCTATGATTATCACTATTTTCGTCATAAACCCCTAAATTAATCATTGTACAATATTTATTATTTTATATGAAACGATCAGTTTTTAGAATTCTATATGAAAACATCTAAATTTTTAAGTTTTTATGTGTTAGATCACTGTCTGCAAATTTCCATTTTATTCGCTATAAATTAAGAAAATTACGATTTATAAGAATTTTAAGAAATTTAATTGACGTTTGAGGCCGGTCAATTGGTCTCTGCGATTTAACACCTTTTGAATTTTTTGTGGAGACAAGCCTGCAACGTTTGACGAAATAAAAACTAATATTGAAGAATTTATTCGTGAGATACCGGCTGATATGTGGGAGAGAGTATGTCAAAATTGGAAACAGCATAGCCGCGGTCAACATTTACGTGAAATCATCTTTAAATATTGAAGTATGTATATAGATCGTTCTATCGATTCAAATAAAAATCTCATCCTTTTTTTTAAATTTTATGTGTGTTTCTTTTTTTAATTCAAAGCCGAAAGCTCTTAAAAAAATCCCTTCTTACCTGCAAAGGCAAACGGCTAATGCTCAGGGCCATATAGTAGGGTGTCAGGGAATACCAATGATTAAATGTTTCCTTTTTAACAATTTGTACTTCCAAGGGATCTAATAAGTAAAAAAAAAATAATGAGATCCTTTAAAATAATAAGATGTTTGCAATTACATATGTATGTACTTACAAGTCAAAATAGGTATGGTTACTTGTGTATAGGCAATCATTAAGATGGCACTTATGCAAAATTTCAAATGGGCAAACATATGTTTGCCCTGATTGCCCAGATTATAGAAAAGTAAACCTGAAAGAGTAAGAAAACGAAAAAGAAAATCATGCAGATTCTTTTGTTACAAAACTCACCAAAAAACAAACCCACCATGGTGTGGTGTATAAACTGTATCAATATGGGTATACGAGCCCTTAGAATACGCAGAAACATGACACGTGACAAAACACAAAACTGCTGGAAACCGGAGGTGCCATCATGTGACTTCGACAGGCTCTTCGAAAAGGTTTTCATGTGATCGAATAGCAGAGAAGTGCCAGCAAAAAGAGAGTTATGAGATTTTGTTAACAGAGTGCTTAAGCCGGGTGTATGATTGATTTCCGGGAAGAATGTGGTGACAGCATGACGAAATACATATGATTGAGATTCGGCTAGGGGTATTGGGTTTGTAACGTCTTTGCTTTCCCCAGTTTTGTTGGCATCTACAAGCACAGGTGGTAGTGTAAAGATAAGTTTGCCATTGTCGGTGAGTGTGGCCAAAGAGTTGATGGCTGTAGGACCTTCGCAATCACAAAGTTCAATGACTAGAAAGTAGGATATATAAAAATTAATAATGAATTTACTTTCATCTAACCATACAACTTACTATAATCCGAGGGACTGTAATGTTTGGGGCACTCCTTCTGGGCATGATCCAGAAACGGCACTAAACCCACTGGCGGTCCCTGATACACACATTTGCCCTTGGCCAAAACATAAACATTATCGAAATAATTGTAAACCGAGGCCGAGGGCTGATGTATAGTGCACACCACCGTGTGGCCCTGTTTGGCCAAATTACTTAAAAGACGGACACATTGTAAAGCTGTAACCTCATCCAAACCACTGGTGGGTTCATCTAAAAAAAAGATTTTTGGATTGGCCACCAATTCCAGAGCCACTGACAGACGTTTCCTTTCACCACCACTCAATTTATTGGCGTTTACCGTACGTCTGTGATTTAAATTCAGATTCATTAGAATCTCTTTTATTAATTGTTCCTTATTAAAGCGATGCTCTCGTTTCACTTTCAAATCACAGGCCAGATGCATAAGTTCTTCAACTGACAGCAGAGTTTGATGATGATCTTCTTGGGTGATATAGCAAGAGTTTTTGCGATCGATTTTTAAGTGGCCTGACACGCCGGAAGTGCTATAAAGTAAATTTAATTTGAAATAAAATAAAAATCTTTTCTTTTTTAATTTATTAAAATATATTTACCAGTAGCCAGATATGGCATTTAACAGGCTACTCTTGCCGGCCCCTGAGGGTCCCATAATGGCCGATAACTGGCCATTGCGAAAACTGCCACTTACACCTTTAAGTATTTCATGCTGGCCAATAACTTTTACTGCAAATAAACAAGAAAAAAATTATGAAATAATAAGTACATGTTTTTTTTTTAATTTTTTTAAAAATTTTTTTTCCGTTTGAGGATTTTTCGAATTTCATTTAGGAATTAAATTTTTAATAATATTTTTGTAGTTGTTTGGTTAAACAAATTATTTTTAAAAAAAATATGTAATAAAATCTTTTCCCAGGAATTGTTAAACTTTGGGTATGTAGGGATTTTTTAAATAAATTTTGAATTTCTAAAATTTTTATTATAAACGTAAAAAAGTACCATTCTTTCATTGAAAATGTTAATTTTACTTGATAATTACTTCCCCGTTTTTAGGGAATTACTTAAATCGGTTTGGGAATGCTTTAAAATTAATATTTAATTATTATCAGTTATTTAGAAATCGTTTTTTATTTAATTGCTGTAAAATTATAAAAAATGTTGTAAAAAATTTTTGAATTAAATTTGGAAATTTAATATTGAATAATATTTTTCTGGCTTTTGCTTAAACAGCTTACGTAACGCTTAGTAAATTTTACTTATGAAAGTTTTTTTCCAGGAATTTTCTAAACTTTGGAAATTTTTAAATAAATTTTGGGAATTCTAAAATTTTTATTATAAACATAAAGAAGTAAAATGACTTGCATTTTAAATAAAAATTACACAAAAATTCTTAACTTTGCACAGTAGTACACTTCCCCATTTTCTGAGATTTTCAGAAATCAGTTTGGGAATTTATAAATTTAAGTTTTTAAGCAAATTTCTGTATTCTAAAATATAATTTTATTTAAATTAGTAATATGTATTTCTTATAATCCCACTATGGTGATTTTTCAAATTAAATTCAGGAATTCAGTTATTTACAATATTTTGTTAGTTTTTGCTTAAACAACTTACTATTAATAAATTTTACTTATAAAATCAGTTTCCCAGGAATTTTCTAATCTTTGAGAATTGAGAGACTTTTTTAATAAATTTTGGGAATTCAAAAATACACATAAAAATAGCTACTTTCATTGTAAATACAAATGTCACAAAAATTCTTTCCCATTTTACGGAATTTTCAAAAATCACTTTGGGAATTTATGTATTTAAACAACTTTATGTGTGCAAAAATAGAACTACATTAAAATCTGTCAAAAATTTAGTAATTTTTGTACTTTCTCATAATCCCAGTTTGGGGAATTTTCAAATTTAATTTGGAAATTTAATATTTAATAATATTTTTTATAATTTTTGCTTATACAGCTTAATTGAATAAATTTTACAATATAATACTTGTTTTCCAATTTTTTTTTAAATTTGGGTATTAGGGATTTTTTAAATTTAATTTTTGGAATTTTAAATATAAATTTTGCTAAAATTCTAGGGATTTTATTAAATAAGTTAAGGAATTCATGAAATTAAATAGGTATGTATTTAAATAATAATTTGTAAAACGGTTGTCTTAAATTGTTGCAATATTGTAAAAATATTTATACCTATGTAATTTGATTTTTATTAACTCTGAAAATTTTGTTCTTACAAGATTTTTATTAAAAACTCTTTTCATTAAAACACCCTGTTTTTCATTTTTAGACTTTTAGGCGCCTTTGAAAATGATGCAAGTTTTATTCAAATAAACAAATACTTTGTAATACTTAATTAAATCAATTTTAGTATAAACAAAAGTAAATTTATTCAATTGTAAGTAAATTCATTGTAATGCTAAATTGAATTCTTAAGTTTTTTAATAGATTTTAATTTTAATTGTTATTAAAAAAAGTATTTTTAACTGTTCTATAAACAACTAAATACAAACATATTTAAAAAGCTATTTTATTACAAAAGTTTGCTCTTCCCTGTTCAAAAATATGAAAAATTTAAACCAAAACAAATTTGCTTTAGATTCTAAAGTTTAGAAGGAATCACTACAAATTTACACAATTACACGCACTGGCAACAGCAATTTTTATTTTGTAATAGGTAGCACCATATCAAAAATTAACGTAAACAATAAGCAACAACAAGAAGAAGAATATCAAAACAATAACAAAGAGTCTTGACATTACGAAATTAACAATAAATAAGAACGACAAGTTCAACGAAATACACACGAATATGACAACATACATTTACTTATATACATACATATAATGGCTGCAACAAAACAACAACAAACAGATTCAGACAGACATTTTGGCAAATTTAATGAAATTAGTGTTGTAAAGTGCAAAAATGATGAATAAAGTCAAAGAGCTGGTTAATTATAAAGAAAAATGGTTTAAAGTTGTAAAAAAAAAACAATAAATTTTGTAAAGTAAGTCAAAATAAAAGCATTTATATGTTTATTTTATAAAATACCTAACTAAAATTATAATTATAAATTCCTCAAAAAAGTGTTTTATCTTTATATCTTTAGGGGAAAAAAACAATCAGCCACATTAGCGTTCATTGAACTTAATTTCTTTTAAATATTTAAGTATTATAAATAACTTTGTTGTTTATATACATACATACATATGTATGTACATTGTATGTGTTTGTATGCTAATTAAAAACAATATTCCTTGTTAATAACGGAAAATTGTTCACGTGTGTTTTACATTCTTAGTAACTAGGAGGAAAATTTATGAACTGTTTAAAATAAAATAAAGAAAAGTTAATTACTCTTGTAATATGTATGTATGCACCTATATACATACATACATACATATGTATGTATTTATGTTCATATGTATAACAACAAGCTAATAAATTAAATGTAATTTAATGATTATTGCTTAATTGCTGATCTTTGTTAAGACCTTAACAATTGCATTCTTTTGTCGTTCAATTGAGAATGAGACCATTCATTAATTGTGTCATAAGCAACTGAAGCAAATTTTCGGATTTTTTTATACTTAAACTATAACTCGGTACAAATATATTAAAATGTATAATACATATAATGTATTAATTTCTTTATTTGCTACATAGTTAAATATGTAATCAGCTTGAACTTCAAGCATTATTTTTAAATTAACAGAACCTAAAATTAAGCAATTGCATTCAATTAAATTCGTTTAAACATTAAGTTGCAAATATGTTACTCTCATTTCAAACACACGGTTTTATTTTAATATAATTTAAACGACTTTTTTTTTAATTAACTGTCATACATAGGTATTGTCTTTGATTTTGCCATAACTTAACTTTGAAGCACATGTGCTTTAAATATGTATAATGGCTATTTGTTATTCTAAAAGTTCAACAAAGTAATAAATAATTTAAACACACACGAGCACCTTTGTATACAGTTTAAAATTCTTAAAATAAAACTTGGCAAATAACTTTGAAATGTGAAAATGATTGCAATTTATTCAAAAAACGTTTTTGACCTATTTTTTTTAATCCTACAATACATATAATTTTCCTGCTCTAATTGTCGAACTAAAATTAAAATTAAATTAAAAAAAGAACAGGCAGCTGTTTTTAAACATTGTTAAATATTAAAATAAATAAAAGATTATGCTAAATTAGGAAAACCCATAATAAAATTGAAAAATTTAAAGTTATTAATTTCTTAATGCAAAATCTATAAAAATATTACAAAAAAATTAATTCCTAAATAAAATTTATAAAACTCTTAAAAAATTTTGTATATTTTTTAAAGAATTGATAAAATCCTATTTAATAACTTTTAAGAACTTAATTTAATAAATTCCCAAACTGGTTTAGAAGAAATATTGAAAAAAATCAACTTTTTTATGTACATACATATATGCTAGAAATTTTAGAATTCCCAAAATTTTTTATTTATCCCTTAATACCCAAAGTTTAGAAAATTTCTGGAAAAAGTGTTTTATATGCAAAATTTATTAATAGTAAGCTGTTTATGCCCAAACTATAAAAATATTACTAAAAATTTAATTCCCAAACTTAATTTGAAAAATCCCCAACTGGGATTCTAAAAAATTCGTATAGAATCTTCAATACATAAATACAAGGTGGCGCAAAAGTAAACCTCCTATCAGAAAATGCTATAAATTTTGCGAGGCCCCTAATGTCAGTTCTGTTTTAACAATTTATAGCATTTTCTGATAGGAGGATTACTTTTGCGCCACCTTGTATCTAGTCATATGTTAAACACTAAGTTAATTTAAATTTATTTTTTTAACAAAAGCAGTTGTTTATTTTAAGTTATTTTTTTAATTACACTAACTTTTTTAGTATAGACTTAAATATTAGAATAGCACTGAGATTTTGTTTTTTTTTTTTTAATTTTGCAACATAAGAGGATCGCCTGTAATTTATATTTACATTTATTTGACACATATTGCATGCTATTATGCCATAAACACAATAACCACAAACATTTAGCGTTGATAGAATTAAATAAATATTAATTGAAGTGTATCACAACAGTGTTGCTGACAGCCAGAAAGACCCCCTTGGCATGAGACACGTACAACGGAAACTCTTGCTAGAGCTGATAATTCACATACAGTGTTTTAGAAAAATAATGTTACAATTAGTTTATTTTTTGGCAATAAAATATTGCTTAGCAATTTAGCTACATATTTTTTATTTAAACAATGGAGTCACGTTTCCAAGAGTCTCGTTTGAAATGAACTGCAGGTTGTTGACTGAAACAAATTTGTAAATGACATTCAATAAACTCGTTAAGATTTTAAAAGATTCGTATAAATTTTCGCCATCAGTGTACCAATTTAAATTAATATTTTATTAAACATAATTTTAAATAATGTTTTTGCAGGTATTTTACTTTTATCTGACTGATTTCAACAAGTTATGTTAAAATTCATCTTTATAATTATTAAACTTTTCTCACAATTTGCTAATACTCGCTATTAACATACAAAATGTCAACAATTTGCAATTAACTATAGTCGCATGCAAACTGTCATTAATCCTAGTTACTTTAAATAAAATAAATCCACTTAACACTTTATGGCATGACTAACTACTAGATAATTGAATTAAAAACTTATTTTAAACGTCAGTCTACTGAATGTTTGCAACACCTTTATTTGCATTTAAATCAGTGATGTTCAGCCCATACAACAATTGTTTGAAAAATTTACACACATTTGTTATGCTCTTTTAAAAACATTCATTCACTCGTCGTTCAGCAAGCGATGAGAACACATGCGGCGGACTATCGTCATTTTTTTCAGAAATTTGTTAAGCATTGTTGTTGCTTCTTGTTGATCGAAGCATAGCAAACACACGCTATTCAATTACAATTGAAAACGAAAAATTAAAAACTGGTTTAGATAGACTTATTTTTGTTTTTTATCAAAATAACTGTTCTAAAATTGGTTTTCGATATTGATAATTGTTATTTACGGTCCCTGATATTGTTTCATAAGGTGTTTACATTTGGAAAAAATTCTTTACTTTTTTCTGATTTTAAGCGTTTGACAATATGTTTGCTGTGCAAAATCTCTCACAAATACATCTACATTTTATTTTTGAACATCACTGATTTAAATATGAAATTAACTTTTAAATTTACATGATTTATTAATTAAGGAAAACTTTTATAGCTGTTGAAATGTTTTCACTCGCTATTTATACAAATAATTAAATTATTAAACAAATAATTAACTATGGAAACAAAATTGTATTTTAATTGCATTTTTAATCAACTTTACAGATCATAAATAGTTTTTAATAATAGAGGATCAATGTTTGTTTTACTTGATTACTGTAATAAATATTATAAATTAGGTATACAGTAATAAACTATGCGGGTTTATTAAATATTTTTTTGATGATAGCTAAAGATTAATTGAAAGTAAACGCTCTATGTAAAAACAATAAAAAAGAAAAAAATGTCTGTTTAAAACAAGTTACGATTAACAACAGATTTTATTACTTATGGCCGAATTCACAGTCTTTAGTTAGTTAATGACAAAGGCTTAACTAATGATTCTTTATTCGCAATGCTTAGTTTGCCATAATAATTACAATAGTTAAACAATAGTTAGTATTTTAGTTTACCAATGGTTAACTAATGACCGAGAATTCGGCCATTAATGATCCACGATTAAAGCTAAACGAAGACTTTATGTAGAAACACTATTAAAGCTGAACTAAGACTATATAAAGAGCTGCAATTAAAGTTAAACTAACATTTTATAAAGACACACGATTAAAGCTAAACGAAGACTTTATACAAAAACACAATTAAAGATAAACTAAAACATTATAAAAATAAACAATCAAAGCAAAACTTAAACTTTATAAAAACCAACGATTAACTAAACTAAAATTTTATAAAGAGTCACTATTAGCTCTAAACGAACACTTTATAAAGAAAACCAATTGAAGCAAAACTTAAACTTTATAAAAACCAACGATTAAAGCTAAACTAAGACTTTATAAAGTCCAGCATTTAACTACATTTAACCACATTTCATTAAATCTACCACCATTTCAAGCAAACCCTGTCAAAAACTTCAGTCATACTAAATTCACAAACATTTCATCGCTTTCAACTTTGATAACTTGCAGTATATTTGTTGCACCACACAAACGCCTCATTAATTAAAACTTGTTTATCTAACAATAATTTTTTTTTTGCTAAATTTGCCACAAAATGTTGTAAAACTTAACCATGCTATATGAAGCAAACAGTAAACAATCTGACACTGTTATTATCGCAGTGATGCAATGACAGACAGTTAAATAATTATATATGGAATGTGTTAAGAGAAAACAATTATAACTAATAAGACATGGAAATACTACAACTAGCTTAAAACAGACACTTGATTTGGAACAGAAACATATGAGGCACCCCATGTTATTAAAATTTTGTTTAAAGAACAATTTTTCGTTTGCATATTTTTAAAGCATCTGGTAGCCCAGTTTTAAGCAAATATGGTTTTTATGGTGTTGCCAATCAAAGCCCAGCTTTATGTAGTTGCCAGTCAAACAAAAGAAACCAATGTAACCTATATAAAGAAACAAGATTGAAGTCAGTTCAAGACCTTTTAAACCTCTACAATTAGGACTAAATTAAGGTTATGTAACAACCTTTAACATGTAACGCTTATTCATGGAAACACCTCTATTTTATACAGATTTAGAAAAGGTAAGCTTAACAAGAAATACTGTGTACTGTTTATAATGCTAATAAAGATTATAAATTCTTTATTTTATGCAAATATAAGTTTTATACAATTTAAACAGTAGTTATGGTCAGTTTTTAACTTAAAAACTTAAGTGTGTTTAAACTTAAGTTCTGTTTAAATACCAAATTCATTTTATAGATCCATTTAAATAAAACTTACGTTGTTTATACTACCATATGATTTTGACAGTTCTGCTAATTATGAAAATCATGCATTGAAGTTTTTTTTTATTATTTGATAAAAAATATTCAATAAATAAACTCGCCGCGAATAAAAACATTATGTTTATTATTATCAATATCAACTACTATGAACTAAAACAATGAATTTAGATGAAGAGGATATGAATGATGCAGCTTTTGTCCATTTAGTTTACAACAATTTGTAAACTAAATAGTAAATCAGCTGTTAAATGAAGAAGTTGTTTATGTTTTTTTGATATGTAATAGTGCTACCATACTTTTATCATAATTAAATACCAAAATTAATTTGAGACTGAAAAAATGAAACCGTATTAAATACAACTTAAGTTTAAGGAAAAATTAACTAATTTCGTATTTAAATATCAAGTTAAAAACTGGCCATTAGTGGATCATAGCTTCAGCTGGTGGAAATAATTGTTATTTTTAGCACTTTGTTTAATGAATCTCAGATATTGACGTCATTTAGCAACTGCTCACTTGTCATATTTTCCATCAATGTACAGAAAGATTTTTAAGATTCATTTTTAATTCCACTTAACAGAATTTTTAATTAGTAGAAAGCTTGTTTAGTCATACGTACATATACATAATTTAATAACTTATTTGAAGTGAATAAACCTTATTTCAACCAAAACATCAACCGGTATTTGTGTGTGCAGTTAGTTAGTAGCTAGTGCTGTATGGTTATGGTTGCATTTGAATATGTACTCTGTATTTTAAGCAATACCTTTTAATTGAGTATTCGATAAATTGAAGTTAATTTAAGACTTTATAAAAACCCACGATTTAATAATTTTTATAAAGTCTTAGTTTAGCTACAATTTTGAATCTTTATAAAGTCTTAGTTTAGCTTCAATCTTGGATCTTTATAAATACTTTGGTTAGCTTCAATCCTGGATCTGAAAAAGTCTTAGTTTAACTATAATATTGGATCTTTATAAAGGCTTAGTTTAGCTTCAATTCTGGATCCTTATAAAGACTTTGGTTAGCTTCAATCCTGGATCTTTATAAAGTCTTAGTTTAACTTCAATCCTGGATCTTTATAAAGTCTTAGTTTAACTTAAATCCTGGATCTTTCTAAAATCTTAGTTAAGCTTCTATCTTTTATCTTTATAAATGCTTAGTTGTTTAACTTCAATCCTGGATCTTTATAAAGTCTTAGTTTAGCTTCACTCCTGGATCTTTATAAAGTCTTAGTTTAGCTTCAATCCTGAATCTTTATAAAGTCTTAAGTGGTGGGGTTTTTTTTATAAAGAGAAGTAACGCTCAGGCAATTAATATGCCTATACTATATATACTTGCGTTACTTTATTTGCAAAGGGCATACTGGAAGAAGTAAAGGTGGTGAAAGAAGAAAGCTTTTTATATCACAACTCTGCAATTGCGCATTATGTTTGTTTTTAGTGCAGAATTGCAGCGTCTCTGGTGGTGAGTAGGCGCATTAATGTTAAAGCTTGATTTTATAGCCTTTATTTAATTATTTTACTTCAGTGGCGTTTGAATGCTATACCACCGAAGGAGGGCGCTGTGATAAATATTAGTTATGATGTTTGAGTGACAGCGGCTGGGAATCGAACCCGGGCTACAAATACCAACTCATGCTTAATGATCAAATGCGCTAAGCAATTAAGCTACAGCACCCTCAAATAACTTTATAACTTTCAAACCTATTAAATATTATACAATTTAAACTGGTTGTTTTAACTGGTATTAAAATATTATTAAAACAAATTTAATAAAAACAATCAAATTGCACTTTCAATACAAACAACATTTTTTTTAGATAGTTTTAACTTAATATTTAAACAATTGTTTTAAAATATTATGCGAAATTTCGAATTCCATCAAGGCTACAAGTTTTACAAGGTTTACAAATACATTTAGTTTTCCTATTTCTCTAATGATATTCCTTGATATTTAATGTATTTGAATGTCATTGATATTTTCAGCACCTCTATTCAATATTTATTGTGCGTTCACATTATTATTAAATGCAATTAAAATTAAATGTTTTGGCACACATATTAAGTGTGTAAACAGTTTTACAAACAAGTGAAGACATCAGTGTTTTGAAGCAGCCAAGGAATATTAATTTTGGGTTTAAACAGCGTGGGAATAAAAAAAAATGGTGTTAAAATGTCAATAATAAGGGCTGATGTAAATAATATCTGTAATAAAAATAATATATATGATTAAATACATAACAAAACTGAATGCTTTACTAGGAAATAATTAATTAAATTTCTTATGTAGAAAGAAAATAATAGTTTGGGGGAAAAATAATCAGCATTCAAACCAACTAAAACATTATACATACATATTTTAAAACTAATTAAATAAGTTTATAGTATTAATTTCCTAACACATTTGCTGCATCATGATCCGCTAACAAATCATGATTAAAAATCGTGTTGACCTTGCCTAGTCAACACAAATATTGGTTCGCCAATTCATCTTCATTAATTAATGTACGATTGCTTTTATTTCGCTGTTCAAGTCGAAAAGAAATACAACGAAAACTAATCAATTAAACAATAAACGATTGTTTAAATATGTAGTTTTTTCTTTGCAAACTACAATAGATTTTTTGTTTGAGCGAACAAGAAAAATAAGTAGAATGACACAGCTGGATTTGACAAGTCGAGTTGTTTGTATTTTTGAAAAAGCAGTAGTTGAAAACGTTTACTGTTTCGTAGCAAGAGGTAATTATTTATAAGAACTATATTTATTAAGATATATTTAGTATATTGAAGATAAACTAAAACTTTAGTTTTACAACTAAACTTGAATCTAAAATAAGACTTTTTAAAGAGCCACGATTGAAGCTAAACCAAGAGCTAAACTAAGACTTTATAAAGAGCTACAATTAATGCTAAATTTAGACCACGATTAAATCTAAAGTTTAGATTGAAGTTAATTTAAAACTTTGTGAATACCAACCACTGAAGCTAAACTAAGACTTTATATGGACACAAGATCGAAGCTAAACTCAGAAATTATAAAGAGTCACGATTGAAGCTCAACTTTACCTTCGATTGAAGCTAATTTTAGATTGTATAAAGAGCCATGATTGAAGCCAAACTATAACTTTATAAAGTGTAACAATTAAAACTAATCTATGACTATATAAAAACCTACAAGTGAAGCTAAACTATCAGTAGTCTATTAGGAAGCTAAGATTAAAGACTAACTAAAAGTATGGTCGCACATGCCAAATATTTACTCAAAGAAGCATAATCAGTTGTCTTACCACAAATTTGTTTGACGTTGTTTACTCTTACAAGAGATTTGCAAGATCAAACAGGATAAAATAAACTAAAGCTTTGTACAGATGGCTGTCAGATCTCAAAACGTTGTCCGACAAATGTTCAAAAAATGTCTAACAACCGTGTGAACTTAAAATTTTTGTCTTCCAACGTTGTAAGATACATTGTAAGACAAAAATATTGTCAGACAATCGTGTAAATACATTTTTTTTCATTGTAAGATTGTTTTAAAACAATTGTCAAACACTTTTAATTATCATATGTGCAAAGTTTATGCAGAATTGTCAGAGAAATTATTTCTAAATGCAGCTCTGTATATACTTTTGTATGTATATAAATAAATAAACGAACAAAAGTGTTCATTATGAAAAAAAGTGGAAGAAAATTAAAGAATTAAAGTAAAGAAAATAAAAAAGGATAGGGACATATCTATTGATGGATCCTGTTTCATAGAGTGCAGCTAAGAGCCAATTGAATTGTCCTATTCAGGCAACAAAAAATCAAGACTGAAACAAAAATCCTACCAAACTTATCGAGGAAGGACAAATGCAGTAAAATTGTTTCAATTGCTCTTTTCAGTTCGATGACAATATTTTTAAAATTTTTTTAACACACACACAATGCCTCACAACGAATTTGACAATCTTTGCCACACAACAATCCGACAACCTGGTGAACTGACAATTTCGGTTGACAGAAAAATTCAATGTGTGCCAATGAAATTGTAAGTTGTTCTTACAGTCGCCTGAACTGACAATTTACCTTTTGCTAACAATTTTTCAATGTCAGTACATTGCTAGCATATTGCTAGATCTGACAAAATTGTATGATCTGACAACCGTCTATACATAGCTTAAGAAGAAATAATTGTTGTGCCTTGTCCTAAATAAACGAAGTTTTTTTTAAATAAATAAACGAGTTCATAAATATTTTATTATGCTGTTACGTCTTTTTCGGAAAATAGACCTGAGATCTGTGAGAATTCAACGAACATAATAATCTTTGGCTATTGAACATTTGGAAGAAAAACATTTAGCTTGGTAGAAAATTACGGCTGGGGAAGAGCGAATCAATTTTGTGTTCGGTACTCGGTGAACATGCTTTGTTGACATTTTCTTTGCTAAAATTTACTATAAATTATTACACAGCACGAATAAGAGAAATGTCAAAAAAGCAAATAATAATGAAATGTGTCTGACAACATTGTTCGACAGTGTGACCGCGAATGAAAAAACAAAAGAGAATTCCAGATGTTTTTCTTCCAAATGTTCGACTGTGTAGTCCCAGTTTAATTAAAACAAATAAAAAGAATCCTTTTTTTTTATTAAATTAATTAACGATACTCACCGATATTCTTCTTCAATTCAACCGTATAAAAGATATCTTGGAATTCAACATCTTTAGTTTCTTTCACAAACGATGGCAATTCCATGTTGAGTACAAAATGTGTGTGTGTGTGAGGCTTGTACTCCCATAAACAGTTATTGTTGTGGCTGTTGATGCTTCCTCTTTTTTTGTATAGCTGTTATTTTTTGCTAACTTTGTTTTGATTATTTTTATTGTGTTTACGTTTGTTGTTGTCTTCACCTTTTAATAGTTATATTTAATAATTAAATTTTGTGTTATAAAAACGTGTTTTTAGAATTAAATTGATTCATTACAAATACAAAATAAGCAAAAACAACATAAGCCAAAATACTTAGGGAATTTATACGGAGTAGTATGGAACTGGGGAGGCAAACTGCCTCCCCAGTTGTTTTCGTGCCATGAAGATGAAAAAATTTTTTGGTGCAATGAAGATGAAAAATTTTTTGTTTTGTAGACAAGAAGAATTTTTCGTTGCTTTGTTTTGTTAAATTGGTTTCGTTTTTTTTTTTTTTTTTTTATTTGCTTTAGTTGCAGTTTTGTGTTTTTTCGTTGTTTTGTTTGTTGAATTAATTTGATTTTTTATTGCTTTAGTTGCATTTTTTTTTTTGTGTAGTAATTTGTAATGCAGTTATAATAGGGAGGTTAATATTATTTCATTTAGTCTGCATTAGGAGGACTAAAATTTTGTAAACTTTGAGTATTAGTAGAGAAAATTAAATTTTTCCGAAAATATTTGAGTAAAACTCAAGGAGGCAAACTGCCTCCACAGTTCTTTTCGTGGCATGAAGATGAAAAAAAAAAATTTTTGGTACAATGAAGATCAAAATTTTTTTTTTGGTGATTTAGTCTGCATTAGGAGCAATAACATTTTGTAAACTTTGAGTGTTAGTAGAGAAAATTAATTTTTTTCTGAAAATATTTGAGTAAAACTCAAAATTAAAAATTTTTCTTATTCAAAAATTGATATAAAAAGTCATTCTGTAGATTGTTTTTTGTCATTAATCTGTAAAGATATAAATACCAAGTACAAAAATAAGAATTCAATTAGATATTCGTTTTTATAAAGTGCATAAAAAATGAGTTCCGCAAAAGTTACTAGTGCTGAAATTGTTGCAGCTTTTAATAAATTGAAGACAAAACCTTATCTATCTACTAAAGATTTACAATCATCAAAGCCACATAAAGTTTTATGCATGTTTCGTCAAAAGACCAAATATGGAAACGTTGTAATTGCAGAACTAGAAGACGCTTTGCTATACCTCCCAAAACAATACAACAATTTGAATGATAATGTGATTGAAGGAATTGCTAATGAAAAATTTATACTAACGAAGAAGTTGGAAAATAAAAATTATGTCCTAGAATTGGAAGAGTCAATCCCGATCGTTGAGACTGACAACGATGTTGATGATAGCTTTTTCATCCCTAATTCACAACCTTTTTTTAGTTGGGAAACACCAAAAGTATCTAGAATTAATTAATGTGTATAACTATAAATGTATATGTATATAAGTTTAAATAAAAATTGTATATAAATGTTAAAATTTTAAAAAATATATTCATTCAATCTAAAAATTATTATTAGTACTGCAAAAAATGTTTCAAAAATTGTTTATTTTTTTAAATGATTTTGATGACTATATTTTTCCTGAACATAAACAATTGATAGAATGTTTTTTAAAAATGGATAAAAGATCAAATCACGATGAGATAACTAATTCTATTCATGGTGTACATTATACAAGTTGTCCATGGTCGAGGAATGATGCCACTGAGGGTCCAGATAACTGCAGTTGTATGATATATGATAAACTAAAATGCAATATAGATGATATAATAAACAAATATTATTTATTGTCAAAACGTCTATAATACTTTAAGAAAAATTATTAAATAGTTTATAAATTTATGGTAATATTGAAAAACTAAATGTTTTGAAAATAAATGTTGTATATAAAACTGTTAAACTTTGTTTTATTTTCCTTATAGTTTTATTTTGTTTTAAAACTAAAACTATATATATAAATTCAACTACGAATATTTTTAAAGCATTAATAAGTTAGCACTTTTTTAGAGTTTATTGACTTTATAGAAAAAACTTTGCTGACTTTTCTTTGTAAAATTTAATTAATATGTATATATAACATTTTCAAAAAAAAATGTTGAATAAGCAATTTTAGGTAAAGCATTATTTTATTGTTTTCATTAGTCTATTGACATATTTGCAAGTGACAAAACCGTTGAAAAGGAAAATTTAAAAAAATGATGTTTGAGTGCAAATTTTGTAAATCGCTTTTTGCTGAAAAGGAAATGTTAAATGAACACGAATTCCTTCACTGCTCGGAATGTGGAAAATGGTTTTCTAACCGAAGTCATTTGCAGGAGCATGAGAGATCTCATGCTTCTGTATCCACCAACAATAAAATTGGAAGGTTAATTAATGATCCTTCAGGTTTGAAGCAATTTAAATGCTTCAAATCGGCATTTAAAGGAAGAATACAAGGATACGTATATCAGAATAAACAAGAGGATATACTTCATCCCAAAGAATTTTTCGATGTCATAAATGAGGAGCTAAAAATTATAATAATAAGTTCATTAAAGACATATATAACATTCAAGTTTAATATGGAACTTGAATGTCAATATGTTAAAATTAAAGAAGACAACCTAGAACTGTGTTCCATCACTCATCGCTCAAAAATGTCTTTGATCACATTGAGCGACAATATTGAAGAATCCCTAAAGTTGCATTATGATCATATAAGCAACAAAATGAGTGAATTTCAGGAAAGGGATAGTGGATGGTCACTAATTTGGATGAAGCAGCTTGAAATTAATATTAATATGGCTTCATTTACACGTGGATCGAAGTTCATCCCATTGCCGATGTGGGTGAAGAAAAAGCAAGCATGCTTTAATGTGAATAATGAAGACAATTATTGTTTCAAGTGGAGTGTAATAGCCGCATTCGTAAATAATAAATCCAAATTGACTGAAATTAATATAAATGACGCTACAATAATTATAGAAGAAGAGGAAATAAATTTTAAGAATTTGGAATTTCCGTTAAAATTAAAAGATATAAGAATTTTTGAAGAAAATAACCACAATATTAGTATAAACGTTTTTGGTTGTGAGAACAATAATATTGTTGGTCCATACTACCTCACCAGCAAGGTAAAAGAGCGGCATATAAATCTTCTTTTATTAACGGATGAGGAATGGTTCCACTATGTCTTAATTACAGACATTTCAAGGTAATTTAAACATAACCTTTACAATTTTTGTTAAATATATTAATTTTTACTTTAATTTTCTAAAAATTATTTTTAGGCTATTAAGGAATAGTTTAACTTCTCATAAAGCAAGAGTATACCTATGTAATGCCTGTCTTCAGTACTCTCAAAATGAAAAGTTAATTCGGGATCATGAAGATAGCTGCAGAAAAGTAGTGTCGAAGATGCCAAAGGAAGATGAATGCATACTACACTTTAAAAATTACCAAAAGCAGCTAGACGTACCATTCGTTGTGTATGCGGATTTTGAGGCATATTTGGAAAAATTAGTTAACTGCGACATATCTGGTAATATACAAAAACATATAGCATGTGCCTTTAGTTATTATATAAAGTGTAGTTATGATGATAATTTGGATAGGTTTAATATTTATTTTGGTAATGATGCACCTACTAAATTTATAGATAATTTAATAAGAGATACAAAAGAAATTTATGAAAATTATTTAGCTAAAAATATATCTATGACCGGACTTACAAATGACGAACAAATTCTACATGATCTCTCAACAATATGTCATATATGTGAGAAAAGCTTAGGAGATGACAAAGTACGCGACCACTGTCACTTGACTGGTAAATATAGAGGTGCAGCCCATAACTCTTGCAATCTTCTTTATAGAACAGCTAATTTTATACCAGTATTCTTTCATAACTTTTCTTCTTATGACTGTCACCTATTCATGAAAGAACTCTCAAACTTTGAAGGTGATATAAAAGTAATTCCCCTTAACAAAGAATTATATATATCTTTATCAAAGTATATACCAATCAATGAAAAGAAGTGTTTTGAAATTCGCTTTTTAGATTCTTGTAGATTTATGGCTTCTAGTTTAGAATCACTTGCGAATAATTTAAATGATGATGATTACCATATTCTCAAAAAAGTTTTCATACAAAAGCAAGATTTTAATCTGATTAGAAGAAAAGGAGTGTTTCCATATTCTTACATTGATTCAATGGAGCGTTTTAATGAACAAAGTCTTCCCACGAGAGATAAATTTTATAATATATTGAATAACTCTGAATGCACAATTGAAGACTATGAGCATGCCCAAACTGTTTGGAAAACGTTTAAATGCAATAACATGTTGGATTACACAAAATTATATTTAAAAACAGATGTTCTGCTTTTAACTGACATTTTTCAAAATTTTAGAAAAATTTGCAAAAATATTTATAAACTCGATCCATGTCAGTATTATACTGTACCAGGATTATCATGGGATGCTATGCTAAAAACGACAAAAATCGAGTTAGAACTACTTACTGATATAAATATGTATAATTTTATACAAAATGGCATCAGGGGTGGTTTGGTGCAATGCTCTAAAAGATATTCGAAAGCAAATAATAAATATTTGGAAGATTTTGATAATAGTAAACCATCGGAATATTTAATGTACCTAGATGCCAATAACTTATACGGTTGGGCAATGTCTGAATATCTCCCATATGGAGAATTTGAATGGATTTATGATGAGGAATCATTAAATTATCTAGATGTAACTAATATATCAGATACATCATCTATTGGTTATTTTTTGGAGGTAGATTTAGACTATCCTCAACACTTACATGAATCACACAACGATCTTCCGTTTTGTCCAGAAAACAAAATTGTTGGTGATTCCAAATGTAGGAAGCTTATTGCAGACTTGACATGTAAATTAAAATATCAAATCCATTACAGAGTTCTTAAACAATGTTTGAAGAATGGTTTATTATTAAAAAAAATCCATAGGGCATTAAAATTTAAACAATCACCATGGTTAAAAGAGTACATAGACCTAAACACTTTCCATAGAACACAAGCAAAAAATTCCTTCGAAAAAGACTTTTTTAAACTGCTCAATAATTCCGTTTATGGAAAAACCATGGAAAATGTGCATAAACGCAAAGATGTAAAAATTGTTACAAATTGGGAAACAACAAGATGCAATCATTTAGGAGCTAGAGCACTAATATCTAAACCAAATTTCTCAAGTATCATTCAATTTTCTGAAAATATGTTTGCAGTTCAGCTAAAAGTTGTGCAAATAACTTGCAATAAACCCATTTATTTAGGTTTTGCTGTTCTAGAACTATCTAAATGGAAAATGTATGATTTCCATTATCAATACATGAAACCAAAATTTCAATCTAATTTAGCACTTAATTATATGGACACTGACTCATTTATATATACCATAAAAACGGAAGATTTTTATAGTGATATTCGTGAAGATATTGCATTAAGATTTGATACATCTGAGTATCAGCATAATAACAAGTTTAATCTCCCAATATTAAACAAAAAAGTTCTTGGTATGATGAAGGATGAGAATCATGGAAAAATAATGAAGGAGTTTGTGGGACTTCGATCAAAAATGTATTCATATAAAACAGTTGATATGAATGAAGTAAAAAAATCAAAAGGTGTAAAAAAATCTTGTATAAAAAATTTTTCTCTTATAGATTATAAAAAATCATTGTTTGAAAGAAAAATTATTTCTGATTCAATGAATACATTTAGATCAAAGTTTCATCAGTTGTATACACAGAAGTTGTATAAAGTTGTCTTGAGTTATGCGGATGATAAAAGAATTATTGCATCCGATCAAGTAAATACATATGCTCGTGGACATTACAAACTGAAATCTGACTATGAAAACTTTTTTATGGATGAAGACGATGATATATTTTTAGATATTGATGATGATTATACAAATTTTTTAAAACATTCATCTGATGATGAATATTTAATGAACATAGATGTTTAATTCATATATTTAATAAAAGTGCTGTACATATTTATATATAGTTATTTATTTATTTATTTATTAATATTTATGTTAAATGAATAATATACATGAATATACTTAAATATATTTCAACATATGTAAATAATAAAACAATTTTATACATATATTTTAATTATTAAATGTGTTTTATTTTAAATATTTTGCCATGGTACATTTTCAGTTTCATAATCTAATTTTTTTCGATTTCTAGTCATTCGTGGAGAATATTGATATGGTAAAGTTGATTGCTTCAAATTTTTATGATTTTCATCTTTTAATAATATTCTTATTTTTGGTGATCCCTTATTTGAAAAATTTTTAAGTCGTTTAGCTACTGAAGATGCTGAAGTAGGATTGAATTTTTGTATTGTTGTATCCATATCAACTTGATCATCAATATCATCAGTAGCATAAACATCCTCAGGTAAATTTATATTCGATTGTATTCCAATACTAGTTGACTCTGGATTCATTGTTTGAGTTTCAGTATGTTTTTTATATATTTTTCTTGTTTGGGTTTCATTATCGCGTAAATTATTCTTTGCATTACTTGTATTCTGAAATAATGTTTTTTGCTTTCCAATTAAAAATTTGGAAAGCTCTTGTTTAATATAATACCATTTGTTAATATCTTTAAGTGTATGCGATGCGTAAATTGGTAAAAGTTTTCGATGTAAAAAATCAGAATCAGAATATTTTGTTTGAAATTTATCATAAGTTGATGGATTAAGAACGATAAGTTTTGATAAATTATTTGACATTTTCTAAAATTTTCCCAATGATTCCACTTAATACTGAAGAAATTATGACTGGTAAAAATCCACCCTTTTGAATAAGATGTTTCCTCTTTTGTTTCAAAGAAGTTTGTGAGGAACAAACTTTTCTAATCGTATTCTTATATGGTTTTATTTTATCAAGAACTGTTCTATTGATTTTATGGTTTTTGTTAATAACGTTAAAAAGAATTTCATATATAGTTTTAATAACCACATCATCTACATGTTTTAGTATTGCATTTCGTAGTTTAGGCTCTGCTTTTTTAAGGACGTAAAGAATATGCTTGTTCTCCTTTAATAATTTTAGATTGGAGCTCATTATTTATATTTGCAAATATTGAGTAATGACTATTATTAAAAATATCAGTTCTAAATCTTAAGGCGTTGTGTATTTGTTGAGTAAGGTCTATTAATAAATAACCATGAGCATGTTGTGTACATTTATTATATACATCAACCAAAGCTTTCGAATTTTCAGGATATACTTGACGAGCTAAATGTTGAAATTGTAATTTGTCTCTAGGATTTTTAAACATTACTACATATTTTGAATTTAAGGAAATATCTCTTGAATAAGCGCCTTTATGAAAAATGTTTTGTGTTACTAAGATTACAGCTAAGTTTCGATGATGGGATCCCTTAGTAAAGAGTTCACAAATTTGTTTACTAGATGTTTCAAGCATTAAATCATCTAATATTATCAAAGTTGACTCTTTCTCATTAGTATTAAAATTCTCCGGAATTCCTTCAATAAACTCTATATTTTTAATTTTTGGAAGTGAATTTTTTTCAGCAAAACACCATATAATTCGATCTATATCTTCGGATATTAAGTGTTGATTTTTTAACAAATTTAAAATAAATGTAGATTTTCCACATCCTGAGGGACCGCAAACCATCATTGTGAATGGATATATAAACTGTTGAAACATGTTTACACTTTCATAAACAACATTTAAATAAATCAAAGCTGCACTTTCTTATTATAAATATGAGTAAACAAGTTCTTGTTAACGAACTTCATCATCAAGCAAGAAAAAACTTTAAACGACGTCGAGTTATTCAAAGGGGTATTTTAGATACATGGCAAATAGACTTAGTGGAGATGATACCATATGCAAAGTTTAATAAAGGTTTTAAATATATGCTAACTGTTATAGATGTTTTCTCAAAGTATGCATATGCATTACCAGTAAAAACCAAAACCGGTGCAGAGATTTCAAAAGCATTTAAAAACATTGTAAAATTAAACAATAACAAGTCCCCAAAAAATATCCATTCTGATCAAGGAAAAGAATTTTATAATACAAATTTCAAAACTCTTATGAAAGAACTTAACATTAATCATTATCATACTTTTTCAAATATGAAGGCTTCAATAGTTGAACGATTTAATAGAACACTAAAAAATAAAATGTGGAAAAAATTTAGTATGCAAGGAAATTATAAATGGATAAATATATTAGATAAAATATTACTAGAATATAATTCATCTTATCATCATACTATAAAAATGGCTCCTAAATCTGTTAACCAAAAAAATGAGAAAAAGCTTCTAAATAGTGTGTACAACAACTTAAAAATTTTCAAAAAAGGAAAATATAATTTAAATGATTTTGTACGAATAAGCAAATATAAAAATGTTTTCGAGAAAGGTTATACACCAAATTGGTCTGCAGAAGTTTTTAAAATAAATAAAATTTATGTTACAAATCCTATAACATATCAGCTTGTTGATCTAAATGGAAATATAATAAAAGGAGGATTTTATGACGAAGAATTATTAAAAACTAAAGTTCCTAACATTTTTTTGGTTGAAAAGGTCTTAAAGCGCCGTGGGGAAAAACTATTTGTAAAATGGTTAGGTTTCGGGAAGGAGTACAATTCGTGGATTAATCAAAATGACATTACTTCATAACTTAAACATATATGATTGTAGTCCACAAATTATTTCATCATTTCCTCTAAAGATGTCTTCAAGTATAGAAGAAAATGATATTTATGTTACTTTATTAAGTAATGATTCATCGGATATTTATAAGAACTCTCCGAGTACATTTACAAACTTGTTAAAACAATCAATGAACTTAAATAATGAATGGATGGTTGGATTATCAGATATTTCATTTTCATTGATGAATAAACAGAACATAATTAATAAAAATACTATAAATCGTAAAAGACGTAATATTTCAAATTTGGACAATAAATCTTCAAATTATCAAATAACTAAAATATCAGAGCTGAATACCAATACAGAACATGATAATATGAAATTAAAATTTAAGGAGCATATTTCAAATTTAAAAAAAAAATCTTTAAATCATCAAATAACTAAAACATCAACACCTAATACCAATACAGAGCACGACAATATCAAATTAAAATTTAAGGAACTTATGGATATATCAAATGAGCATGAAGAAATAAATTCAAATATTAATAATATAACTTCGAAACATTTAACTAACTTAAATAACATTACTCCAGAAAATATATCGTTTAAAGAAAAAGACAACAGAAATATAAATAGAGTAACCGCTGAAATTAGTACCAAGGAAACGGAGAATAATAAAAAGGATTCCAAGTTAATTCAAGAATTAGAAAATGATAGAGAAGATTCTATTTTATCGTCAACAAATTATAATTTGGAAAGATCTTTAAATAAATTCCCAAATAATGTTTCTCATTATTTTAATAAAGGTGAATCACCAGATGTAAACGAAAATATATTTATTTACACAGATATAATTAAACCTCGACATGTGGGTAGTAAAAAAACAAAATGTTTAAAAATATTTTCTATATCATCATTAAAAAACTATATACATTTTAATAGAATTGATTATTTTCCTATTGAAACTTTTAATATCAATGATATTTCTATAATGATTCGAAATGACGAAGGAAAAAATATTGATTTAGAGGAATATATTCCCGTTTATTGTACTTTACACTTCAAAAATATATATAAAAGGATGATACATTAAAAAGATAACTCATATTTTATATAACCATGGATGTGTTGTATACAAATTACTACAATAATCAGTCTGGAAGTAATGTACAAAACATTGGTGAAATATATCATACACCAAGATTTGTACAACATGGACGTGGTATTGGATCACTTTTTTCGTCATTATTCTCACATCTAAAACCTTTATTGAAAACAGGGTTGAATATTTTAAAAAATAAATCATTAGATATTGGAAAGGAAATGTTAGAGGAAATTGGGACAAAACCTGTAAAAGAAATTTTATTAAATCAAGGACGAAAAGTCATAAACAATATTAAAGAAGCTACTATTGATAAAATAAAAACATTACAAAAGGGCAAAGGCAAACGTATAAAACTTAAACGTTTAAAGCAAAGACATCAGATTAAATCAAAACGTTGTAGAAGAAAGAACTTTAAAGATATTTTTGGAAATTTAAAATGTCTGGATTTATAGAATGTATGAAAAGTGAATTAGATTTATTTGAGTCTCCCCCAATTCAAACGAGTATCATTAAAACAGAAGAAATATGTTACAATCCAATAGCATCATTGGATAACTCTAGTACTATTGAATTTGTTTCATTGGGAAATAGCGAAACATATAGAGATCTCAATAGTATTTACCTAAGACTAGTGGTTGAATTTAAAGGAAATGGAGGTGTTGTTAATAACCTACTGCATTCCTTATTTAGAAATTGTACAGTCCATCTTAACAATAAAAATGTATGTCAACCAGACAATAACTATCATTATAGAGCATATATGGAAACATTGTTAAATTATGGAAATGATGCTAGATCTACACATCTCGAATCATGTGGTTGGGCTACTGATACGAATAAAATCAATTCATTAATTGAAAAAGATAACCCCGGATTAGACAAAAGAAAAAAAATATTCAAAGATGGAAAAAAAGTAGAGCTTTTTGGAAAACTACATGTAGATGTATTTAATCAACAAAAATATTTACTTAATAATGTAGATCTTAAAGTGACATTAAATTTAGAGAAGGCAGACTTCTATATTTTAGAAGGAGATAAAAATGAATCTCAAATAAAAATACACGAAGCTAATTTATACATTAATCACCTTGCTATTAATAATAATATATTAATGGCTCATCATAATGTATTACAATCAAAAAATGCTATTTATCCATATAAAAGAATTGAAATGAAAACATTCACTATACATCCTGGAAATCATTCATTATCTCTGGATAATGTTATACTTGGGCAATTACCAAATTTTTTAATTTTTGGTATGGTTTCTAACAAAGCATATACTGGTGATAAAAAAGAAAATCCATTTAACTTTCAACATTTTAACTTACAAAGATTTAACTTGGTTGTTAATGGTGTACAATTTCCCGCACAGCCCATTGAATTTAACTATAATAATGGTGGAATAATAAGCACTCGTGGTTATCAAACACTATTTAAAGGAACTGGAATTCATCATTTTGATAAAGGTCATCAAATAACAAAAGAATTATTTGATAGTGGATATTTTTTGTTATCTTTTGATTTAACGCCAGATCATAATAACAATTCAAATTGTGGCAATTTAATTAACCAAGGAACAATTCGCATTGAAGGACGTTTTGGAAAACCAATTTCTGAAGCAATTACCTGTTTAGTATATTGCGAATTTGATAGTATAATAGAAATAGATAAATCTCGGAATATTATTCAAACGCTATGAATTCAACAAGAATTATACACACTTTAAATTCAAATTCTACAACACAAAATAAATTTAAAGGTGTTTTTCCATGTAATAAATTACCAACAAAAGCAGTTATCAAGCCATCATTTTATATTGCTAATACTGATCCTTCTTATAAACCTGGACAGCACTGGGTTGCTTTTTACTTCCCTGAAAATAAACCAGCTGAATTCTTTTGCTCTGCTGGTCAACCGCCAATTAAACCTTTCATTTCGTTTTTAAGTAGAAATTCCAAAACTTTCATATGTAATAAAATACGTATCCAAAGCGAATCTTCAATTTTATGTGGAGTCTATTGCTGTATTTTTATTTATTTAAGATGCAAAAAAATAAGTTTCAAACAAATTTTAACCTTATTCAATTATTTTAATTTGTATCAAAATGATATATTAGTTGTAAATTTATTTAAGAATATTTTCCAGTAATTTTAAATAAATAAATAAAACAAATAAATTAGGATATATTCATTATATTTTATTTTAAGACTATTTTAATAGTTACAAAAATAAACAATAATATTAATTAAATTAATAAATTATGGTGTTTTATTTTTTCCCGATTTCCTTTTCAACTTGAAGTAAAACATCCAAAAGTAATTGATCCTTGCCATCATATAATGATAGAAAAAGTGACATATCGAGGGGTGGTAGGATGAGTACCTCCTTTATTTCCAATAATTCCTTTTTGGGTTCTGTTTCCTTTTTTCTATTCAAATCCATTTTGTTTAATTTGTTTAACAGTTGATTTAAAAATATATGATTTTACTTTACATTTATGTTTTTATTAATATAGTTTTCAACTGTTTTCTGATATTGCCCATGACCATCGACAACAAAATTAAATAAAATATTTTTTTCTTTGGGGTTAAGGAACTTTTGTTAAAAAAATAAAATGTGCATACTTGACAATATTCTCAGGTTCATTAATTTATTTTGATACAATGTGCTATTCAAACATAAACAAATTGCTAACTATATATATTTTTTTTTTTTTTTTTTGTATTTTGGTGTTTTAAGTTTCATAATAATTTCGTCATGCGAAACATTTTTTGTCTATGTATGTAAAAAATTATGAAATTAATTTAATTGATTAAGCAAAATATCTTTATGAAATTGCATATTATCAAGGTTAAATGCAAAGTAAGTTAACATTGCGCTTTTCAAAGAATTTTAAAAGTTTAAGGTGTTGTAATAAATATTTGTTAAGATTTTTTTTTTTTTGTATTTTGGTGTTTTAAGTTTCATAATAATTTCGGCATGCGAAACATTTTTTGTCTATGTATGTAAAAAATTATGAAATTAATTTAATTGATTAAGCAAAATATCTTTATGAAATTGCATATTATCAAGGTTAAATGCAAAGTAAGTTAACATTGCGCTTTTCAAAGAATTTTAAAAGTTTAAGGTGTTGTAATAAATATTTGTTAAGACAAATTTTATTTAAACATGAATTCCCTAAAGTGCGAGTTCTGCGCCTACGTTACCTTTTCCAACAAAGCTAACAAAAGGCGACATTTCCTAGCCAAACATAATTTTGCTTTTTACAAAGCAAAATCATACATACCAGATGGAGGGCTGGAAATACCAGCGGAGAGAACAACAGCCGAAACATCAACTAAAGAAGATGATGACATCTACAAAAAGTTTATGGAAGAGGACGATGAGTTTTTATTAAATATTAAGTTGTAATTAATAACTATAAATATATTTGTTTAACAAAAATAAAAAAATTATACAAATTTATAACAATTAAAAAAATGTGTTTTATTTAGAGGACGATGAGTTTTTATTAAATATTAAGTTGTAATTAATAACTATAAATATATTTGTTTAACAAAAATAAAAAAATTATACAAATTTATAACAATTAAAAAAATGTGTTTTATTTATTTAGTTTTTTGTAAAATTTAATTCAAATATTGCAGGACCATTTAATGATTGACGACCTTTATAAATAATTGTCCACTTTACATCATTCATTTTAGTTAAATATGGATCCTCTTTATTTAAATATTTGGTAATTCTTTGTGGAAGATAAAACCATTTATTGTTTTCCAAATATGCAACGGTTTTTGATCCATATTGTGATTCTTTCCATTCAAAACTTAAGATTTTGTAGGGCTGGTTTAAAGGGATGTCATCGATTCTTGTGTACTCTGGCTTAATACCCAATGCTATGTTAATAATTTGTTCGAACATCTGAAAATTTGTTGTTAATTTAGTACAATGAAAATATTCTGAGTCAGAACATACTTACCATTATTTTAAGTATTCTCGAATATAATAATACGATTAATGACAAAAAACAATCTACAGAATGACTTTTTATATCAATTTTTGAATAAGAAAAATTTTTAATTTTGAGTTTTACTCAAATATTTTCAGAAAAAAATTAATTTTCTCTACTAACACTCAAAGTTTACAAAATGTTATTGCTCCTAATGCAGACTAAATCACCAAAAAAAAAATTTTGATCTTCATTGTACCAAAAATTTTTTTTTTTCATCTTCATGCCACGAAAAGAACTGTGGAGGCAGTTTGCCTCCTTGAGTTTTACTCAAATATTTTCGGAAAAATTTAATTTTCTCTACTAATACTCAAAGTTTACAAAATTTTAGTCCTCCTAATGCAGACTAAATGAAATAATATTAACCTCCCTATTATAACTGCATTACAAATTACTACACAAAAAAAAAATGCAACTAAAGCAATAAAAAATCAAATTAATTCAACAAACAAAACAACGAAAAAACACAAAACTGCAACTAAAGCAAATAAAAAAAAAACGAAACCAATTTAACAAAACAAAGCAACGAAAAATTCTTCTTGTCTACAAAACAAAAAATTTTTCATCTTCATTGCACCAAAAAATTTTTTCATCTTCATGGCACGAAAACAACTGGGGAGGCAGTTTGCCTCCCCAGTTCCATACTACTATACGGCGCGGCGTATAAACAAACAATAACTTTTAAGGTACATAGAAAGGCAATGTAAAACTGAAATAAAATTAAATAAAAAATAATATTGTTAACACGAAAAAATAACAAGACAAAATCTGTAATAAATAAAAATAATTAATATTAAACGTATTATGTATACCTATTAAAAAAAGTAATTATGATATACATATGTAATTGTTTAATGGTAGTTAAGAATTTATGCCATTTATTTAGAATTCATTATAGGATATTCAAAATGGCTGCCATAATTGTAATCAAGACGAGTCAAGTCGTGTAATTTTTAATTTGTAATACATACTTGTTAACTAAGGCTAAGATTAATTGAGAAATATTTATAGTTAAATAAGGCTTACTAACAGTGCTGATATTCAGCCGGATCGGACCGGTTCGCTCAAACCGGTTGTTAAAATTTTAAAAATTTTGCGAACCGGTTGTTGCATATTCACCCTTCTCTTGAATAAAAATTCCATATGAAATTTGTTGGGGCGATTATGTTTTTTGTTTTAACGGTTTTATATAATGTGTATTTATCAAGGTGATTAGTCTCGGCAACAAACACAATATTGTTCAGTTGTTCATTGTCCAAACGTACAAACAAATGATTTTATTTTGGTCATAGATTGGATTCTTGGATGATGATGTTTTCGATAGCGTTTTCTTCAATCTTTTGAGAAAAAAATAAAACAATTTTTTTTTACTTTTATTTTGCAAAATCAAAACTATTTTTTGTTAAAAACGTAACTTTTTTTATTAAACGAAAGTTTATATCATTTCCTTCAAGAGGCTTGTGGTCTGTTACTGGAATGCGACTTTAAAATTTTCGCTATTTTTATCAAAATTTGGCAAAAATATAATTTTTTTAAGCGAACCGGTTGTTAATTGTTTCGAATATCACCACTGCTTACTAATGGCCAATTTTTAACTTAAAAATTAAACGGTTTTCAAACTTAAGCTCTGTTTAAATACTAAATTTATTTTTATAAATCATATTTAAATATATGTAACTTAAATCACTGACTACGTCCATTTCAATAGAGCTTAAGTTGTTCATACTACCATATGATTGTGACAGTTCTGCAAATTATGAAAATTGCGCATTGAAGTTTTTTTTATTATTTGATAAAAATATTCAATAAATAAATTCGCCGCGAATAAAAAATTGTGCTATTGTATTATTAAAATCAACTAAAACAATGAATTCAGATGAAGACGATATGATATTTTGTCCATATAGTTTACAACAATTTGTAAAGTAAATAGTAAATCAGGTGTTAAATGAAGAAGTTGTTTATATTTTTTTGACATTTAATAAAGATACTAAACTTTTATCATACTTAAATACCAAACGGAATTTGAGACTGAAAAAATGAAAATTAAATAAAAGTTTAAGGAAAAATTAACTAATTTCGTATTTAAATATCAAGTCAAAAACTGGCCATAAGAAGTACACAAATTAAATATTTCTTTAATAATCATTTTGTTTACAGACAATTTAACTTTATAATTGCTTTTGTTGAAACTTAAATATTAAGAAATAGTTTAACTTGTTCATAAACTAGGCTTAACTGATTAGTTAGCTAACCAACTTATGGCCGAATTCACAGTCTTTAGTTAGCTAATGACAAAGCTTAACTAATGATTCTTTATTCGCAATGCTTAGTTTGCCATAATAATTACAAGTATTAGTTAAAGAACCGTTAGTATATTAGTTTACCAATGGTTAACTAATGACTGAGAATTCGGCCATTAAAGTAATAAATGAAACTGTTGTTAAATTTATTGCCTGATTAACCTATCAGTTATTTAACCAAAGTTTATCTAGCATTTGAAACATTTCTTTATAAAAGCACTAGCTGACCGCCCCGGCTTCGCTCGGTATTTACTATTGATTTGTATTTTATAGAATAAGATGTATTCACAACCTGCCTGCTCTTATTTATTTGTACAGCATACTTTAGGGGACTTTTTTTTCAAATGTTGAATTTTTTCAGGAAAAAAATCATAACTGGAGAATGGCTAGACCGATTTTGGATTTCAAAATCAACTAACCATCATCACTCCTCCCTGTACCTTCCCTAAAAATTTTATGGCAATCGGTCGAGCCGTTCTCGAGTTATGGAGTGACAATCAAAATGTACACTTATTTTTATATATATAGATAAATAAAACATGATATAACTCAGGACTAGATTAAAAAAAATAAAAAACAGGTTAAACAATTACAGTTGAACTTGTTGTATGTGTAATTTGTTTAATTACCTAAATATGCAATTAGAATATAATTATAAACAACCTACAATACCTTAATAAATAATATCATGTTTTTCGCATTAGTTTTAATAAAAAATTACAAAAAATTTCAATTATAATTAACAAATTTAATTAAATTTAGCAATTAAAGAAATTGTGACATAAGAAATGTGTTACAGTCAGTAATGATAGTAATGATGCCATAACGTTTAAATTAAATAATTATACATATGTATATGGAAATTTTTGTTTAATAAAGCTTTAAATAATATAAAAAATTGTGTATTATTACAACCTATAATAAAAGGTTTACTTTTTTGTTCAATATACCTACATATGTAATTTAAAATTAAAAACTTATTGCACCTTACTTTATTTACAACAGAAAATGGTTACAGTGTACAATCTCTAAGCCTTCATCAGCCTTAATTCTGTTTATTCATTAAAATATTTATTAAATTGCAAAAAAAAAACAATTGTGCTCTCAATCGGCCATGTCATAGAATTTAATTCCGTTCGGAAGTGGAATTAATGTCGTATTTTGCTTTTATAGAAAAAGCCAAACGAACAATTTTTTCGGAATGAAGCCAATTTTAATTTGCTATGTGGAATTGTAATTTCATTCTGAAAAAAAGTTTCGTAGCAAAAAACGACATTAATTCCACTTCCGAACGGAATTAAATTCTGTGACATGGCTGTATGCAGGGCTGCCAGATGAATTTCGGAAAAAATCGTCAAAATCCCGATAAAAAAGAAAAAAATCGTCATTTCGAATTTTAAAAATCGTCAAAAAAATCGGAAAAATAAAAAGTCACTATTTTTAATAGTATTTTGAAATCTTTATTAAAACGAAAACATAAAAATTCAATTTTATATAGTCTCTTGTACAATACATATCAAAATACGTAAATTTTAACTTTTTACATAACAAATCCCAAAAAATTTTATGTTAAACACAACTTGTGTAATATTTAATATCTTAGTCCGTTTTCACTTCTATAATTCTCACTCGTCAAGGCAAGTATTTTTGGAAGAGAAGGGAAATAAGAACAAAAGGGGTACAAACTTGACGGTACTGTCAATTTTCTTATTTCCTTTTGTTTTTTTTTCATGCATGTTGATTTAGATTAAAAAGTACGAAAATTGAATTGACATGTTTGATGAAATGGCAAGTTCAAAAGAGAATTGAAGAAAAACTGGTCTGCTAAAACTGAATAGTGTGAAACAGTATTTTATAAATAAATTGTTGAATTCAGCATATTTTCTTAATTCAGGTTAAATTACAATGTCAAAACAATTTATTTTATTAAGTTTTAAATAACATTTTGAGTATAGAATTCAACATATTTTCGAAGAATTCCGTATTTTTGTTATTTAAATTTATTCGGCTGAATATGCTTTCGACGTTTTGTTAAAATAGGAGAAGTTTTTGTAGAAGAATTTCCCCGTGGAAATTCAGAAATTGTTTCTTCTTAAAATTTTAGTTCATGGAGTTCAGTATTTAAAATTGATTTTTATGTTTACAGATAAATAAGTAATTTCGACTATCCTGTCTCAATATTATTTGCAATTATTTTACTTGAACTTAACAACAATAATTAAGAAAACACTACTATCACTTAGTTTTGTTTTTGAAATAGTTGTTGTCTCAAAAAAAGAGAGAATTTGGTAACAAAAACATAAATAAAACTAACAATTTATAGAAAATTTTAATAATTCAGGGGCCAAATTATCGCATTCGATATCGAATAAAATTGATCGTAATTTTCTTATTTGAGATTATGACATTCGATATCGAGCAAGAAATTAAGTACATTTTATCATAATTTCGATATCGAAATCATTTTTCGATACAATAGCTCATTCGATCACGAATGCGGTAATTTGGCTCCAGGAAATCGTCATTTTCAATGAAAAAATCGTCAAATCGTCATTTTGCTATTTTTGAAACCAAAAATCGTCAAAATGACGATAAATCGTCAAATCTGGCAGCTATGGCTGTATGAGAAAGTTAGTGATGCCCAGTTTACTGAAGGAATTACTCTAAACTAGGCATCACTGCATTTATGTCAGTACAGACCAGGCCTGGAAACTTTAGTTGCTTTGTTAATATATTTTATGTCTCAATGCTTATTACTGATCAACAACTTCATAAAGAACATCAATTTATGAAAAATAGTTTAATTATGTCGATAGCCAAAGATTTTAAATCAATTAATAAAATCTTAAAGACAATATTTTAGAACTTACATCCATCCCAGGCTTGTTTTTTTAATAATTTCCAAATAATTTTTTTTTAATTTCCAATATCCCAAAAGTAAAATTTACCCGTTTCTAGGTCAGAGAAGTGTTTAATGTATGAATATTTCATAAATAATTGAAATTAGGCCTTTATAAAACAAATTCTCAAAAACTTTAAAATATGTATCTCCGAAATCCAATATTTTAAAATCAAATAATCTTGCATAATATATTGTTTTTATAAAATTCTAGCAATAAAAACCTTTAAGCATTGATTAATATTAATTCCCAAAGGTTTTTTAAAATTTCAAAAATCCCAAAAAGGTTCCGCGTTTAAAAAATAAACCTTTAAAAAAAAAATCAATAATGAATTAAATATAATAAAAAAATTTTATATAAAATAATTATAAAAAATACTCATTTTTAAAACATTTTTAACAAATTACAAAAATCCCTGAAATACTTCTGGGATATATTGAAGCTTTTATTTCATTTTATGTATAAACTTGATATGCTTGTAATTAAAAAACCATTCAACTGTGAACTCCAACGTAATTACAAACAACATTGCTAATTTAAAACGCGTGTGAGAAATGATGTAGAAGAAGCCAATTTAAAATAAATGTTTTAGACAAAGAACACAGAGTTATCACGAGACGGAAGATAATAAACATATAGCGGTTAACTTTTAAAAAAAACTTTTAAATTATAAATAATGTTACGAAAAAGTAATATAGCTTTCTCTAAACTGATTATGGCTTTTTTGAAACGTTAAAATTGTCACCTCTGTCTACTCTGTGCTGTTTTATCATTCTACAGTGAATGAAATTTCCTAGAAAGATGCTGTCTAATTTGTGTGAGGGTTTTAACTCAGAGTTGGAATAGGTCGATTAAGTAATCTGTATATAATTTATTATTTGCTATTTTACATTTTGCCGACTTTGTTCTCTCCCAATTATTTATTAATCTGTGTAATTTTTATGTCTGATATTAATTTTTAATTGCACATTTAATTTACAACATTTTATTGTTTTTTAATTGAGGTAAAATAAATGCTTAAAACGTTTTATTAAAAGTACTAGAGTTTATAATCTGAATTAATTATTTTAAAAGTAAGAAATTAATAAGTTTATTAGTAAGTTTATTAAATAATTTGCTGAGAGGTGCCAATATCAATTAGCGAATATTTTAATCAATTTTTTATTATAAATTTATTATTAAAGAATAGTTTATTTTAAATATATTTAACAAAATTTAGCATTTTATTATGTATTTGTTATGGAGTTAGATTTGTTAAGTGAGGACCATTGGGGATTTTTGAAAATTTAGGTATTTAATTTTATTCATTGTAAATCATAAGTTTTTTGATTTAAACCAGTTTTGGAATAATTTTAGAAGTTTTTTTTTTAAAATACTGTTATTGGGGATGATTAGAAAAGTCTGTGGAATTGATTTTTTTTAATATTTAATTCTTTTAGCTTAATTTTATTCATGAATTATAAAATTTGTTTTTTTATTATTGATTTCGTAAAAATTTTTATATGGGGACATTTTGGGAAAATATTTAGGAATTTAATTTTTTTATTTAAAATTATAATACACAAAATGTTGCATTTCCAAATATTTGTTTGGTAAAAATTCTTAAGGCCCAACTATAATATGCATAAGCAAGCTTAAGCAAATTGCAAAAGTTAACGAAAAGGCTGTCAAATGCATAACTAGTTCAGAGTTAACTTTTAGGTGGCTACAATGACTTTGAAACTTTTTGTCCACAGTTGCTCATTTATGTTTAAAAAAAATGTTTTTATTTTAACAAAAACCCATTAAATGACTATATTTTATAAATATTATTATATTATTTTATAATTAAAAGAAAACTTCGTACCCGAAACGCATAATTTTTCCTTTTTTTAATTTATCGGCAAAAGTACTAAAATGTACAGCTGTGGCAGCACTACATTGTAAATAATAATAAACGTTTACATATGTTTTGTTAATTTTCGTATTGTGTTTGCAAAAATGGAGAAAAAACTTAAAAATTTAAATAATATAAAAATATTAAAGTTAGCGCTTGAAGGCCTGTGCACATTAAAAGAAATAAGTGAACTACACTGTAAAAGAAGAAGACGCTCTTGTTCTGTCAGAGAAATAAACCGCGACAGAAAGACATTTTTGTTAAAATAAAAAGGGTCCCTTTTATTGTAAAGCAACTTATTTTTTTCCGCATTTTGTATTAAATTTAAAATAAATATATTTTCTTCCATTTTGTTCAAAACACAAACAAACAACCACAAACAGCTGATTCCGTACAGAATGTGCGATCAGTTTCGCTTTTTGCTTAAGCAAATGACAGTTGAAAAACTTAACGAAAAGTTTCGTTAAGTACATTATAGTTTGCCACATACAATTTATATGTGTTCGCACGTTTGCTTAAGCTAGCATATGCACATTATAGTTGGGCCTTTAAGTGGAAACATTTGGGGATTTTTGAAAATTATTTGGGAATTTAATTTTTTTATTGCAAATCATAAATTTTTTAACTAATATAATATTTGAAAGAATTTTCTAGATTATCCCTTTAAATAGGAATAGTAGGGATTTTTGAAATTAAATTTTTTTATTGTAAATCACAAATATTGTGTTTGAAATAATTTTTAGAATAATAAAATAAAATAAAAATAATAAAGTATACAATTTTACATATAATTACTAATTTTGTAATTAGTAATTGTAAATTTTGTTATTTGGAGATTTTTGAAAATTATTTGGAAATTTAATTTTTTTATTTTAAAGCATAAATTTGTTGATTATATGTAGTTTTAGAATAATTTCTAAATGGGAGTTTTAGGGATTATGTTTAAAGTTTGTGGAATTTGTATTTTTTTAAGTTTTTATAAATTTAAGAGAATTATTATCATAAAATTATAAATTTTTACTTTTTAATAATGATTTAGCAAAAATTCTTATTAAGAGAAATATTGGGGTTTTTTAGAAAATATTTAGGAATTCAAAGCTCCAAATGATCAAATATTGCTTTTCTTTGGAAATTAAGCTCTTTTTATCACATTTTCCGCTAATATTATTAAAGGTCACACTTGGCAAATATTTACTCAAAAAAACGTAACGTCTTGTTTTAGCACAAATCTGCTTGACAAAAGTTTTGCAAGATCAAACGTCATTAAATAAAACAGAACTAAATATTTGTTGTGTCTTGTTCTAAATAAATGAAGTTTTTTTTATAAATAAATGAATTAAGATATATTTTATTTAGTGGATACGTCTTTTTCGGCAAATATTTGCCAACTAGGCATCATCTATTGTGTTCATCTGCCATCTGTTATTAAAGTGTTGTCAATCTGTTGTGATAATGCCACAGTAATTGATATTGCCGCTAAAATGGCAATATTAATTACAAGATAGCAGCTATAACTTCCCTATTTCAATGACGCAATTTGTTTTAATGACTATATTGTTTGCTTTAAAGATTTTAAATCCATAATTTAAATACCAAAATGCCGTTCTATACCTGTTTTAGAACTTCTTATACATTTACAGCAAACAGCTAATTTACAGCAATATTTTTGTGTTGTTTGCTACTTTCATGAATTTCTAAGAAAACAAAATTAAATTAAATTATCATGTTAATTACCACTCCAAGCTAATATTTAAGTAATCATCTCCCCCATTCTAAAACAATTTGAATAATCAATGAGAAAATTGTATTGAAGAGTAAACAAATTATCATAAAAAAAATCCCTAGTGGTAGATAAATAATGATTTGCGCTAAAAAATATACAAAACTTAATGAACTACAGTACACTCGGGAAAACGTCAACCCTTTTTTTTACATTACCTATTCTAAAATTTTATGAAATAAATAGAGAGAAGGCTCTCTTCCAAGTGTTGGAAAGAAAAAAACAGCAGAAAAAAATAACAGATTTTTTTAAATGCATATGATATAAAAATATGATCTCATTTAAAATGTATTCTTTTGGTTCTAGTCGCCTTCTATGGTTCTAGTGAGGTTGAATGCCTTTTTTGTTTCCCTTTTGAATTTGTTTATGTGTGGTTTTAGTTTATAATCAATAAAAACGTTTAAAAGCACATTATCGATATGTTTTTTAAAAATTTTAAATTTTTAAAAATTTTACATTCGTAAACGTCAACACCCGCGGTTTTAATTAGTTGACGTTTTCCCGAGTGCACTGTATGACTATTGTAAAAAAATAACTGCTAAAACCAAGTTTCGTTTTAGTTTCAAATGAATATGTATGTATGTAAGTATTTAATAATTAAAATAAAAGCAATACATAATAATTATACTACTACTATTGTAAGTAGGGTTCCCACCTTCTTTTGTTGCAATTAAAGTACATTTGTTATTAAAAGTTAAAGGCAGAATTAGTCTCTACTTTCTATTCCGTTTCAAATTAGCTAACTTGATTCTGTTAAATAGAAAATGTGTAGAAGTCGTTAGTTGTTTTCTTACTTTCCGTGCCGTTGTGGACGAACCTGTTGAAAATAAAAATTTGCTAAGTAATTGTAAGTGACAGCAGAAAACAGCTGACATCTGCACAGCAAAAACATTTTTGCTTTATTACAAAAATTTTAAATTTTTTGTATAAAAGTTATAAAAATATAAAAAATAAACGATGGATGACGAAAAACTCATTACTTTAGTGGAAAGTAATGATATATTGTACAATAAAAAAACTTTGATTTGTATTTTTGATTTATTTTCGCGGTGTGTTGTTCAGCTAAAACAGCTGATACGTTTATACGGAAAAACTAACTACAAAAATTTAACAACAGAACGACACGGAACAGAACAGCAACAGAAAGTAAAGACTAATGAAGCCTTATTAAGAAAAAAAGTACACAGTATAAATAAAAAGTACAATTTATTTCTCTTTATTGTTATTTTTAAAAACGTATTTTTTATTGCTTTTAGCAAGTTTTATCAAATAATTGTCATTGCTAAACAATTGTACAGCGTCTTTACAATGTACTTATATTTAAATTAGAGTAAATTAAAGTAAAGATTTAGAGACGCTTTGTTTTTTCGTCTCGCCATTTGCTCTTCATTACAAAAAAACTCTCTCTGTGAATGCTGACGTGGCAGGAATAGAAAGTAAACATGAAATTACTTTATGCAAATTTGATAAATTATGATCAGTCTTATTAAATACTAGCTGCTATTTACTAGCAATAGATAATTCCGCAAAACCTTCAGAACTGTATATCTTATCATAAAGTTTGTTTAATAACAAAGTTTCTCCATAAATATCATCCATATTTATATTAAGTTTATACAGATTTAAATTTTCGATTATATCAACAATATTATCAAATTCAACATTAACTCTTTAAATTTATTTTGCTAATTGTACATAACCAGTTTGTGTTTTTAAAAAAACTATTTATTCAGGTACTCTAAGGATTTCAATAAATAATAAAAAATTCGTGTGAATTTCGCTAGTCAGTTCCGGTGAAGACAACAGTTTTACTTTTTTTTCATATCCAAAGAATAGATCATGCTAAATAAAGTATTTTTGCGTACTTTATTATTCTTATTAAGTATAGAGTAAAATTACTCGAAATAACGTACAATACTTTATTATAAAGTACGAGTGACAAGCATAATTGTAAGGTATTGTATTTAAAATAAAATTATTCTGTTGTTTGCTTTCAACTTTGAATTTATTTATAGTTTTTTTACAAATATTATTAGCATATTTTAGCATATATTTTGATAAAAAAATAACATAAATCAAAGTTTAGTGTTAAAAAAAAGTAAAAGTGTAACAAACAATTTGTTTACACAATAAATTGAAGAAATTGTGTATATTTTATTTAGTTTATCTGTGTTTCATGATATATTTTGTATAAACATTTAAAACTAGTTTGTAAATTAAGTAAATAAAGCTAGACAATCTAGCACTGAATAATTTTAAAATATTAAGTTGATTTAAGCAGTGTTTGAAACAACTAAAGTATTTTAGTATTTAAAACGAAAGTAAAATTAAAAAGTTTTAAATTTACAGAATATAATAGGATTTGCTAGCGTTGAGGCAGGACTAGCTTAAAGGTTATGTCACCTTTTCAATCTAAAAATATGTAATTTAGACTTAATTCTAGGTCGCCATATATTGTTATAATGAGAAGTAAGAAAGTATAGTCGGTCAAGCCCGACCATATAATACCCTACACCCAGTATATGTATAAGTTAGCATCCTCCTAAAATATCATGCTAAATTCCAATTGGGAACTTGTAAATCAGAAAAACTTCTAATTATTCATATTGTCTGGCATCGCCAATTAGTAATAAGTATTAATGTAATAACAGAAATGAATAATAAAAGTCAGTCACATTTTGATAATCAACCACGTCGTTTCATTTACAGGACCGAATATTTGGTCAGAACACGTGAAACGTTGTAAGATACTTCAGAAGGTCGTGTACTCGATTAAAAGTATCCAACGTGTAATAACTTATAAAACAGTTTTTTCAGAAATGGGCGTTATATGGGAGATATAACCTATTGTGGACCGATCATTATTATATGTGTTAAACTTTATCTCGATATAAATACTTTTAAACGATTTATGGAGCTTAAAGTGATTTTCGGAAGTGGGTCTTATATAGGAGCTACGACTAATTATGGACCGATCATAATAAACTTGTACCGTATTATTTTTAGACATATGAAATACATTTTCGTTCAATATTATTTGGATATAAACATTTTTGAGAGAGTTATGCTCTTTTAAGTGATTTTCGGAAGTGGGCCTTATATGGGAGCTACGACTAATTATGGACCGATCATAATAAACTTGTACCGTATTATTTTTAGACATATGAAATACATTTTCGTTCAATATTATTTGGATATAAACATTTTTGAGAGAGTTATGCTCTTTAAAGTGATTTTCGGAAGTGGGTCTTATATGGGAGCTACGACTAATTATGGACCGATCATAATAAACTTGTACCGTATTATTTTTAGACATATGAAATACATTTTCGTTCAATATTATTTGGATATAAAAATTTTTGAGAGAGTTATGCCCTTTAAAGTGATTTTCGGAAGTGGGCCTTATATGGGAGCTACGACTAATTATGGACCGATCATAATAAACTTGTACCGTATTATTTTTAGACATATGAAATACATTTTCGTTCAATATTATTTGGATATAAACATTTTTGAGAGAGTTATGCTCTTTTAAGTGATTTTCGAAAGTGGGTCTTATATGGGAGCTACGACTAATTATGGACCGATCTGCACAAAATTTGTAGATGTGATTTAACTTAATTTACCAATCATTTGTGGTGAAATTTGTTTGGATACTTGCATAATACAAACATTTATGATCGTTAAACCCCTATTTCGGGAGGACATTTGTATGGGGGCCAGGTATAATAGTGGACCGATTACCACCAATTTCAATCCCATCCGTCGTTGGGCCGAAAAAATATCACGTACCAAATTTTATCGAAATATCTTCAATATTGCGGCCTGTACTTTGCGCACAAGCTTTACATGGACAGCCAGCCAGCCAGACTAACGGACGGACATCGTTTGATCGACTCAGAAAGTGATTCTGAGTCGATCGGTATACTTTTAGGTGGGTGTGGGACCAATTGAAGTTCCCCTTCCGAAAAACATTTCTGGACGTCATTAACAATATTGACAGACAGACATGTAACAATTCTTTCTACATACATATGTACATTCTGCATACATTTTACATGTATGTATGTATGTCCTTCAACATAATTCCACAATAAATATTTTAAATAATTTAAAAAATTCCATAAAACTCACCCTTGATTGTTACTTAACCAAACAATAATTCCATTAATTTATTTTTTCAATGAAAAAAAAAAACGCAGTTCTTGCTTTCTGTTTTTCAATGTTTGGCCGGCCAAAAGCAATCAACTCAGACTTTTAGCAAAGGATTTTGGTTGGTATGTAAGTATGTACGATATGTAAGTATGTATTTTTCTATTTTGTTAACACAAAAACAATTTGCTTGATTTACATTTTATTAAAGCTAACACTTAAATAACATACATATTTTAAGTTTATTTGCTGCACTACAGGTATTCTTTTAATAATATTTTTTTTGGTTTCCTTGTAAAATAAAACAAACATTAATTCAGATTTATTTTCTTTCTCTGCAATTTATTTATTGCCTTTACTTTTTCAAACACTTTTTACACTTCCAATCACTTGCGCGTACCGTTAACAACTGTTTGTAAAAATGAAAACTTTTTTGCACTAAAATTGCCGCAGCTGCTGCTGACCGAACGTCAGCAACCGCAAAAAATATTCTAAACAGCCCGCACTTACATACACATATGCCTGTAAACAGCACATGAAAGTAAACTTAAAGAAATAACAACAAATACAGCAAGAAAAAAAGGTAAACAAACCAGTCGTGTTTGACCACAAAAGAAAGTAGTATGTATATAGTTGTGCGTGTATGTGTGTGTTTGCTGTGTTTACATCAGTAAAAAAGAATAACAGTTTTTTGAGGTAATTCAGGGCTGCCAGATCAATTTTGGAAAAAATCGTCAAAATCCGGATAATCAAAGTGTAACGGTTAACATGAAGCTCCCTGTCAACTAACTGTCCATATATAGCGCCACCTAGTGGTTGGTAGTAATAAACATAAATATGAAAACAACACTAATGGCAAATGCCTTAGTTAACAGCAAATAATAAAACTGCTTTAAATTTGCTTTCCCCGCCCTTTTCCCTGTAATAATATAATAATAATAATTAAGGAAAAACCTTAACATTTCACTACAATTTAGAATTATTTGCGAAATATAATTGTTTGTTAATGAAAATTCTGTTATAATGAAAGTTTTATTTGAAATGGATAAGAGTTCAGTTTCGTTATATATATTTTTTTATTACTATTATTATTGTATGTATGTATACACTAAAAACAAAATAACAAAATTTCTAATATAAATATATCAACAAAATGTGTTTTTTTTTTTCTTTTTTTTAGCAATTATGTATGTATGTATATATTAAATGTATATTTTACGAGTTATATGTAAAATGTTATATGTATGACAATAAAATATTTTGAAAAGTGAAGTTTTAAGGGTTAGTTAAACAAAAAGTCTTTAAATTAAATAAAAAACAAGCTCTTATAAGAGTTTAATTAAAATTATGTAAATTTTCTTTGAAAAATTAGAATTTTTTTGCAGCTTTTAAAATATTTAAATTTTCTTTAAAATTTTTTAAATTTTCTTCAAAATTTTTTGAAATTTCTTTAAAATTATTCATGTTTAAAATTTTCTTTAAAATTTCTGAATTTTTTTTTTAATTTTTTAATTTTTCTTCAAAATTTTGAAAATGTTTGATATTTTCTTTAAAATTTTTGAAATGTTTGAAATTTTCTTTAAAACTTTTCAAATGTTTGGAATTCCCATAAAAATTTCTGAAATTTTCTTTGGGATTTCTAAATTGTTTTAATTTTCTTTAAAATTTTTAAAATTTTTGAAATTCCCTTTAAAATTTCTGAAATGTTCTTCAAAATTTTGAAAATGTTCGAAATTCTCTTTAAAATTTTGCAAATACATGTTTAAAATTTTCTTTGAAATTTTTTGAATTTACTTTTAAAATTTTTCAAATGTTTGAAATTCCCTTTAAAATTTTAGAAATTTTCTTTGAAATTTTGAAATTCTCGCAAGTTTTTTAGTTAAATTTTAAATTTTTTCAGTTTCTAACCATTATTCTTCTCTTTTACTTTAATTTTTGTAATATTTATGTTTAATACTAAATGTTATGTGTTGATTTTTAATAATTAACTATAATTAATTGAGGCAATTCAAATTGTAGTGAAATGTTTTAAGTTTTTTTTATGAGTTTAGTGTCATTTTTGTTTTGTTATGAAATTGTGGTAACTATAAGATACGACAACACTGTACGATATTTGAACAATACGTTTCCGAGGAACCTCTATTCGTTAAATGACTACTATCGTTTGTCTGCAAATATATAAAAAGGAGAATAATACAGAAAATCATAATAGTAATAATAATAAATGGCATTAATGTTTAATAATGTGTATAAAAAAAACTTTAATTTACCCAAAAGAGTCACTTACAATTTATATGTTAAAATGAGATTTCTAACACAAATCAATTTTAAATCAAAACAACATTTAATAAGATTTTAAGTATATAATTTGCTAAATTTTTAAAGTCATATATACCTACAAACCTCTTCAAATATTTAATATGTTTCAGGCGAAGCTTAAAACTAAGCAACATTCTGCAAGTGTAAAAACCAGGGATACCGAAAGTTGTGTCTGCAAATTTTTTAAGTCCATTGATCAACTGAATTAAAGAGCTTTCGGATTTTATTTAAAAAAAAAACGCTTAAAATTTAGAGAAATATCTGAAATCTTTATTTGAGTCGATAGAACGATCTGTGTATATACGAGTAATTCAATGTTTAAAAACGATTTCATGTAAATGGTACATACGCTGGATTCAATTTTGGCATACTTTCACCAACATATCGCCGAATAGATTTTTGAATATTAGCTTCTAGTGAGTCAACCGTTGCTTTTTTTAACGTAACGTAAAAAACGTTTTACTAAAGTAATACTTTTTTTGAAACAATAAATAACTTAAATTAAATAAAAAAAGAAAAAGCATTTTTTAACGGTTTTAAAAACTGTTTTTAACGTATCCTGAAATATGTTTTACTAGAGTAGTGCTGGCAAAGTATTGAGTAGTGGGTACCGAGTATCGCGTATTTGCCCTTTTTTTTGGATATTCAATACTCAAAAGTAGTTACTCGATACTTTCTGAGTTGTATTTTTAATCAAGTTGAGTGGGTAAAATAATGCATAAAAATACATCACTGTATAAAAAGACAACAATCTGTAAGCTACAAAATTAAACCAACTGCCGAAATAAATCTGTCTATTATTTCTTAAGTTGTTGTTAACGTTGAATTAAAAGTTAGCTTTGCATTTATTTTTGATTTTATAATAAATGACATACAAAACCAATAATAGTAGAAGATCTATTTTTATTTTTTGAAGAAACTACTTCAATTTGCAGATAAAAATTATGCGTTACAATTTCAAAAAATCCGTTAAAAGTATCGAGTAGTATTGAGTACCCAAATGAAAAGTATTGAATATTATTGAGTAATGGAAAGTAGTAGAATTTGCCAGCACTATACTAGAGTAATAATTTGTTTAAAAGTAAAAATTATTTGAATTTAGTATAAAAAAGAACATAAAAAAAGTTTTTTAACGTAATTTTTAAGAGTAACAATTTCTTTTAAACAAAAAATCATTTGAATTGAATAAAAAAAGAAATACCGTAAAAAACGTTTTTTTAGGGACAGCTGACCTTTAAACAAAACGTTTTATAAAAAAGTTTTTTTTTACGTTTTAAAAAACGTTTTTTAACGTAACGTAAAAGCGTTTTACTTGATTAATAACAACTTGTTTTAAACTAAAAAGCCTTTGAATTTAATGACAAAAAAAAAACCGCAAAAAACGTTTTACTCGAATAACAATTTCTTGTAAACAAAACCTTTAAACAAAACGTTTTATAAAAAACTTTTTTTATGTTTAAAAAAACGTTTTTTAACGTAACGTAAAAGCATTTTACTTGATTAATAACTTGTTTTAAACTAAAAAGCATTTAATGACAAAAAAAAATCGCAAAAAACGTTTTACTCGAATAACAATTTCTTATAAACAAAAAATTATTTGAATTTATGAACAAAAATCCTAAAAAACGTTTTTTAACGTTATACTAGAGTAGCAATTTGTTTTAAACAATAAAATCATTTAAATTGATTATACAGGGTGGGCCAAGTTTGACTGAATGATTTGAACTCTATTGGCATATTGTAGCCGTTGTGGTGCATCCCTCGGCAATAATTCTTGGGCCAATTGAATTTTATATGGAAACATCTTCAGATCAACTTTTAGAATACGTCGTAGCGATGTTCTGGAGATGTTCAATTGAGTATTAAATTAAAAATGCAAAAGTTATAAGCATTTCAAATCAGTCAGTCCAAGTTGGCCCTACAGGGTGGAAAAAAATGTAAGCAAACGTTTTTTTAACGTATCCTCAATAACATTTTACTAGAGTAATAATTTGTTTTAAACAAAAAAATTTTTAATTAAATAAGAAAAAACGATTTTTAAACGTTCTAAAAAACACTTTTTTACGTTTAAACAAAACTCATTTTTGATAAAATTCAATTATCAATACAAGTTTTCACACATAAAAAATCCATAATTTTTAGATAAAAAAAAAACGTTTTTCCATCAAAAATACAGATTTCTAAAGTTTTGTTTTTTGGCAAAAAATAACCCTCAAAAGAACTGAGTTTTTAAAACCTGATTAACAAACGTTTTGAATAAAAACTAGACGTTTTTCATTAAAAAACGTTTAAAATTAAAAAAAAAAAAAAAAAACTGGGGGATTATTATGTATTTCGATTCGAAATACAATGGGTGGTATTATTGATTCCGCACGGAAGGGAGAACTAAGCGGAAAGAAATATTGATCGATATGTAAAATGTAATTTTTCATTCCTGTGGCATGCCGCAATACTGTCTGCGTAGAGATGATGTCTCAAAAAGGAAAAATACCTTAGTAATGGAATGAATAATTTCAAATTATACTTCCGCAGAAATAATTTCTTTCCGCAATCGCGCAACTGCATGAATAATTCGACCCAATGTAAAAATTTTACAAATTCGACGAATCGAAATACACAATTACCCCCCTGTTTCTTTTAAATAAAACACTCAGAAAACTGAGTTTCAAATATAAAACCTGATTAAGGAAACGTTTTTCATAAAAACTACAGGGTTTTCATTAAAGAAACGTTTTAAATTAAATAAACACAGCTTAAACTATTAAGTATTAACCAAATATATGAAATTTTATCAAAGGTTTCTATCTGTGTAAAGAAAAATATGCTTCTAAAACTACTTTATTTAAATAAACAATAAAGTTCTTAACAAAAAATGTTGTACAAAAAAAATTCTTTAATTCTTGGTTGCCTCTAACCAAAGATTTTCAAACATGTATTTAATTCTATTCCAAATAAAATTTATGTAAAACTGCCTTGTTTTTTTAATAGGTTGCTCTAATTTTCTATATATTTTTTAAATTTTTTAATGTAGTATTTATTATTTATATTATAATTTTGTTTTTAAATATAGTTTCCATATTTTTATTTCAATATAATGTTTTTTTGTTTAAAGGAGTTTAAAAAGGACGTGTTTTTGAGGGTATTTTCTTAATAGTTTCTGGTTGTTTGTTTCCAATATATGTATAATAAAGTAGAGAATGTTTTATACAATAAATTGCTTTTCATAAAAAGTGTTTTAAATAAAATGTAATTTAACAAAATAAAGGAAAACATGTTCAAATTAAAACTGTAGTAAGCTAGTTATTGTTTGTTGTTTGTGAGTAACTATAATTAAATAAATTAAATTTATATAGCTTTTTTGTTTAGTATAACTACTACAATTTAAACGTTTTTTTGTTTAGTTTATTAATTTTTTTGAAATGGCCTGAATTTATAGCAGCATTTATTTTTATTATATTTGCAGTGTTTTTTGTTTCAGTTTAAATATTGGCTAATCATATTTCTTAGCTTAACTTACAAAGACAAAATTTATAAAATTAATTTACCCATTTGGCCAAAACATCCTAAAGGAATTGAAAAAAAGAAAACACAAATTAGTAAGAAAAATAAAAAAAATAAAAAAAAAACAAATTATTTACAACAAACCTACCTTAATATCATCCATTTCCTCCTCCGATGATGAATGTGACAAACCATTGTACGTTTTGAAGGTAACATTCTTCATAAAAGACTTTAATAAACTGGCGCTAAGTTGGCCAAATTTCAAGGGAACCACTGGATCAAAATCGCCATGACACTGATAAATCTTTAAATTTCAACAAAATTTAAAACTTATTTGATCTGTATAAAAAAAAAACTTACTGGTATATCTGCACTGTTCGTTTTAATGCCCGGAAATTGTTTATGCAAGGGCAACCAACACGACAGGGCCACCACACCAGCCAACGGTTTGTTGTAGGTCAAGGCCGAGTATAGCGCCAAGGCGCCACCTTGTGAGAAACCACCCAATACTATACGATTTGAGGGTATACCCTTCTCAATTTCCGTATTAATCATAGTTTGTATATTTTGTGAGGCCGACTTGATGCCCTCCTCGTCTTCCGGTCCCGATACGTCTAGAGTCTTTAAATCGAACCATGATGGCATACGAAAGCCAGCATTTAGAGTGACGGGCTGAGTGAGTGCTGTGGGGCAGACAACTTTCATGCTGGGTGGACGTATGGCTGCCAAAGCACTGCTCCAGCCATGGCTAAAATGAGGGAGGAGAATTTAAATGTACAATTTTTATAGATATAGATAAATTCTTTACAGAAATTATAAAATGATTTAAACAAAAAATCATTAGAATTTTAAAAGAATTTAAAATTTTTTAAAAATGTTTTCGGTTTTCTAAAGGGAAGTGTATATATTTACAAAATCTTTTTCAGCTAGATAAATTTGTAAAATTTTTTAATGCAGCAAGCTGAATTTATAAAACTTTCATATAATCATCTAGGAAATATACATATTTACAAAAACCTCTTAATTCAGCTAGCTGAATTTGTAAAATCTTAAAATTAAGCTATCTGAATTTGCATAATCTTTTAATTCAGATAGCTGAATTTGCAAATTTTTTATATAATCATATAGATATTATATATATTTACAAAATCTGTTAATTCTGCTAGCTGAATTTTTAAAATCTTTTAATTAAGCAACCTAAATTTGCAAAATTGTTTAATTCAGCTAGCTGAATAATAATCATCTATTCTTGCCGTTAATTTGTATATTTACATCAATATTCTCAATTCAGCTAGCTGAATTGTTAATTTTTTTCAAGTCTTATTTAATTTGAAAAGCTGGCTGAATTTTTATAAAATCAGGCACTAGAACCGACATCCGGTTCTACGCACCGTAATGACCCGAGATCACTCGTCCAAGGGCTGTCAACTCAGCAATTACTGCTGTTACAACAACAACAACAATATAAAATATGTATTAACCTACATATAAGAATTCAGCTAAATTTTTTACATTTCGACATTTAATTAAAATTTATATATAAGTCTTGATTCTGCTAAATTAAAGTTTAACTCCCTCTTCATTCTACTCACACCTTCCCCAACAACGTTTTATTTATATAATAAAATATGGGCGTTTTTTCTTATTTTGCCCCGAAATGTCTACCGGAACTATGGTGTTATTTTTTTGCACTTAATGCTATTCAAAACAAGGTCAGTTTTGTTGGCACTATAATGCACTATAGTATGACGAACAGAATTTCTACGTAAGAAAACTAAATAGAAATTAAAAAAAAAAACATATAGCAAAACAAAAAGTAATCTAAACGATTAATTAACCTTATTTTTAATAAATTATTAATAAGATTAAAAAACATAAAATTAAACTATAGAAAACGATAAGAAAAACTACTTACCCGGTATCACCGAGACCATGCATAAAAATGAGCTACAATAAACACAATTAACACTTTAATAAATCTAAATTTAGCAATTTAAATTCTAACTTACCGTGGAAGTATGTTTGGCAGTAGCCTCTATAATAACTGGGGCAATAGACATGATGAGGATGACAACAACAACAATAATAATCGAATTACCAAAATGGCCAAAAAATTGTACAGGAATTATTGCAGCTAAGTAGTGGAGGGGTGTAGTAAAGAACAGTTATTGTTTTAATGCTAGTTTGTATTTTCTTTTTCCAAAACGAGTGGCTCAGAGGAATAGTTATTGGTTTGATACTGCCGCTGCTGCTGCTGTATTAGGGTTCTATTCTTAACCAGGTACTTTCAATTGCTTATAATGGTTTTATTTAACAAGTCCACGTTAATTTATAGCTTATGGACTCTGAAAAACCACAACCGTTTTACTATACAGCACATAGAAAGAACACCACGAAGAAAATAAAAAATAATTTATTAATAAAAATCAGAGGTTATTCACACAAGTCACACAATTAACATAAAACTAATAATATTCCAACAATTCCCCCGCAAAACTCTTGCTTATAAGAAAAAAAAAGAATACATTAATATGTGACAGTTCTTTTAAGCAAAAGTATAAAATAAAAAAAGAAATTCTTTATAGTTTTATTGATTTTTTGCTTTTTTCCGGTATTTAAGTTTTAATTTCCAATAGTTCTCTGGCTTTACACACTTTTTTCTTTATATCAAACACTTTTAATTGCAACAACTTTTAAATATTTTTTTGTTTTATAACATCACACGTAACCTTAACTGTTAATCATTATTATTACCTTAATTTTTATTTATTAATTGAGTTTAAAATTTAACAAATGAAATTACTTTGATTTTCACACCAAAAAAATTACACATCAGCTGGACAAGAGAGAATTTTTTTTTCATTTTTTTTTTCAAACTTGTCTCAGTTAAAGAGTGTGAGCAGCGTTGTCAACTTTGAAATTTCAAAACGCACCAAATGTAGAAAAAAGCGCAATTTGCAAAAAAATCGCACCAAATTTTGATTTTCTTTTTTATTAAATAAAAGTTTATTGAAATAATTTCACATAAAAAATATAATATTATAACAAGTCTTCAACAGTTCAGTGTTTTTATAAGAAATAAAAAACTTAACAAAAATAAAAAATAAACTAAACAAATTTGCTTTTTGTACCAGATGTAATTAATTTCTTCTTTTTTTAACTGTTTAAAAAGAGATCAACGAATAATAGTATAAATACTCATATATGCTATTCAGAATTGACAAAACTGGTAACAAGCATAATATTACATTGGATCACCTTGTTTGAGTTTTTGGCTACAGGTTGACTCAAATATTTTTTGACATCCTTAATTTATGCTGTAGAATTATTTTTAAAAAAAGCACATTGCCTACTTTTAGGATGACAAATTTTCAATGACCTTGAAAATTAGGAATAACGGTATTTGTGGTGAATTTCTAAAAACTCACCACGATTTTTATACTCACCACGATATTTTCATCACATTTTTAAATTCACTCACTACACGAGCAAATAAAATTTTTTCCGCTCTCTCCATCCTCCTTATGCACTCTCATAATTTGTGTGTGTTAACAATTGTTGGTTGGTTGCTGTGGCCGTTGAAATTCTTAGAAGAAACCCGGGTTCGTTGTAGTATTTAGCGAACTTTAAAAAAAGAATATGGGAATTATTATTTCGTTTGTTAGAGATGACCAGCGTTGTCAACTTTGAAATTTCAAAACGCACCAAGGAAAAAAGCACACCGCGCACCAACTAAAGAATTTTTCGCACCAAAAATTTAAAAACGCACCAAAAATGGTGCGAAATGCACCAAGTTGACAACGCTGAGTGTGAGTAAGTGAGCGTGTTGCGTATGAATTTAGTGTGATAAAATTGACACTTGTCTTTTAACAGCAGAAATAAGTGTTGTAAAGTTTAATAAATTGCTAATAAAAGCAGTACAGTATTGCCAGCTTTTAAATAATAAACAACCGTTATCTTACGAACAAATATTAAAAATCTATAAAAAACAGCAAACTATCGATAACTCTAGGATTTTTTATAAAAAATGTTTCCAGTTATAGATAACTAAAGGTATATTATGAAAACATATGTCGAGTTAACGAAATTGAAGGAATTTAAAATAAAATACTTTGAGTTATTGACAACTCAAGGAATATTATGAATAGAATAATTTTACAGTTATCGATAACTCAGCGAATTTTCAAAGAAAATATTTTCAGTTACTGACAACTCAAGGAATTTTTAGAAATTTTAAGTTTTCAATGAATGAATTTTTAGAAAACATTTTTTTCAGTTTTCGATAAATCAGGGGTTTTTTAGAGAACATTTTTCGAGTTAACGAAAGCACGAGGAATTTTTATAGAAAATATTCAAGTTATCGTTAATTTATGAAATTTTTATAGAGTATTTTATTGAGTTATCAAATAACTCAATAATTTTGTATAGAAATAACTGAACGAAAATTTTCGAGTTATCGTTAACTGAAGGAATTTTTATAGACAATGATTCGTGTTACCGTAGCTCAAGCAACTTTTATACTCTTGGAATTAGCTTAGAAAATGTTTGAGTTATCGATAACTTAAAAAATTTTATTGCAAATTCTTCGAGTTATCGTTTACTCTTGAAATTTGTATAGAAAATTGTTTATATTTTTTGGCCGAGTTTAGAATATAATAACTTCTGATGTACTATTCAATACATTGGCTTCGCTAGTGTTGTTTTAAAATAAAATAGTATGTAATTAAACATTACGAAGGTACCGGAGTTGTGTTGATGAATTTTCGAGAAATTCAAGATATACCTGAAGGACTACTATTAAATGAAACAAGATGGGCATGTGGATGGCCAATAACAAATGGGCCAGCTTTTATTAAGCTACTAAATTATAAACTTTGAAATAGTAATTTTTCTATAGGAAAGGATTCTATCATTTGCATACTTACCATCTTAACAAGGTTTATAGATTACTTATACTAAATAATTTCGCAAAATACAACTCTGATTTCATGAAATATATTTTATTTATTTTTTGTTTAGCATCTCAAATATCAGCTTCTTTCTTTTTTCTTCTTCTTGTAGTTTAAAAATTAAAATTCTGTTTATCCAATGCCTTTTTTCTTGTCTTTTTTACCATACATTTATATCATATTCATAACTTTCATATTTAAATAAATTTTAATTCACATTTACAATAAGTTTAGTTTTCTTGTTAAAGTTTTTTTTTTTTGTTTAAATTAATAATTTCCTGTTATGTTTTTCTTTTGTGTTGCTTAAAATTATGCAAATATTAAGCGATTTTGTTAAAAGTCTTTATTATAACATGTAATAAGTATTTGTTTGTTTTATTTTTTTTTATTAATTTATTTTAAGGTTTGTTAAGTTTTTTTTTCAAATTTAATTTTGAAAATTATTTCAATAGTTTTGGTCATTTAATTATAGGTTGTTGTTGTTTTGGTTTAGGTTTGGGTTTTGATTTTTGTTTTGTTTAAAAATATGTTTTTATTTTATTTTGTATGTTAAGAAATATGTAGTTATATTTTATTTTAAATATTTTTTGTATTTTGAAAAAGGGCGGGTATTTTGTTTTAAGTTAATATTTATTTCATTAAGTGTAGTTAGAGTTGTTAGATGAGGAAGGTGTGCATTCAGTGATTTGGTGAAAGTGTTGAAATTATGTTTGTCTTAATAAATTTAGTTTAAAGCTTATTTTTTGAAACTTGTTGGCGCTTGATATTTTTTTGTTATTTCTTATTCATTTTTAATTAAAGTGTATAAAACCAAAAGTATAAATATTTCTTTATTTTTACTACATTTTATGCTTTTTTAAGGGTTAATTCTTTCTTTCATATAAAATTTGTTGTTTTTTTTTGTTTTATTTATTTTTACAAAAAATAATTTATTTGAAACTACTTTAACAAAATTCTGGCTTTTAGTTTATATTTTTTTTGCTTTTCTTCTTTAAGTTAAAAATATAAATATGTAGATAAAGTGTTAGAGTTTCTTTAGTTAAAGTTAAATTTGTTTGTTTAATTTGTACAAATTATAATATTTTTGTATATTATAAAATCATCATGTCTTTTTTGTAAAGAAATAAATTATTAAAATTAAATAAAGTAAGAACAAATTTTTAAACTTATTACATAAGTTATGAAATAAATTATTAATAAAGTTTAAGAATATAAAATATTAACCGAGATTTTGTAAACCAATAAAAACAATTTGTATGATTTGATCAGTGAGGTTTTGCATTATACAATTTTATTTTAAGCTGCCTACATAATAAGTATTAATAATATTTTTTGTGTAATTTAAATGTTTTGGTTTACAAAATCGTCCAGTGTCTTTATTATTTAATGAAATAATTCAAGTTTTATATTTATTTGAGGTTTTTCTGTTTTACTTTACAACGAAATCTTGTAAAAATCCTTAAAAATCGTTTTCCTTAAACAGTTCGTTAAACAACGCCTTTATTAAGTGACGGTCTATTAACGTTTCAACTATTAACGTTTTATCTAATCTGCAAATGCAGTGTTGTATGACGTAAATTTATCGAAATATTGGCAAATTATCGATAACTCAAGAAAATTTTGTACAAAATTTTTCCATTTATCGGTTACACAAAATTCAAAAAAATTTTAAAAGAAAATATTCCGAGTTACCGATAACTCAAGAAATGTTTCTAAAAAATATTTGCAGTTATTGATGACTCAAGAAATTTTTATAGAAATTCAATTATCGATAACTGAAGAAATTTTTATAGAACATTTTCTGAGTTATCGATATTTCAGGAAATTTTTATAGAAAATGTTTTCAGTTATCGATAACTCAGAAAATTTCCTGTAAAAAATTCTTGATAACTCAGAAAATTTCCTATAAAAATATATCGCGTTATTAATAACTAAAAGAATTTTCCTATAAAAATTTCTTGATTTTCTTATAAAAATTTCTTGAGTTTTCAATAACGCAATATATTTCTATAGGAAATTTTTTTTTTCTTCGATAACTCAAGAAATTTGCATGGACAATTTGTGCAGTTTTTTTTAGTGTTTAGAGTTAGATCTTGAATTTGATGGATTTTAGTACAAAACTATGTTACACTTTAAGATTTTAAACGGTTTCTTAAACTGTAATACTTAAACTACTTAGGGCTGGCTGTGTTTAAACGTTTAATTCTAGCTTTCTTAAGATTTCAAGTTTAACTACTTTACTACTAGTTTAACAAGTTGAAACAATTCTATATTTAAGTTTAAACTACTGATTAAGCTTTAGTTTTCTTCATTTAAGCGGGGTGTATTAAAAGTTTATTTAAACTTTAAGCTAAATTGAATGGTTTCACTATTTTTTTTAGAAACAAATATTCCAATAATGTACTAAATACCTTTATTTTCGCACTATTATTTATATCATACAAAATAAATCTAGGTTAAGGCTTGAACCTAGTTTAAAAGTTTAACATTTTCGGGAAATTGTTTCTCTCTTGTTTTAAGTGCTCATCTATGACTACGTTTTGAAATATTCAAATCATACTTTACAGATTTCGTTGTAATTGCAAACTTGTTATAATATCTTGAATATTTTTGTGTTGTTTTCAGTTTTAAATAGTTTTCTTTTAGCATAACATATTGCATATTTTGTAAAATATGTTTTCATCAACTTAAAAACTAAAATCACAGAAAGAAAATTTTTATAACTGAAATTTCTATTACAGGAACTAAATTTTTTTTATTACAAAAAAGAATTAATAGTTTAAGTAAAATAGTTGTTGGAGTTGTTGTTTTAGTAGTCAGTGGTAGTTAATTAATATTTAGTGTTTTTTTTTCAATAGTAATATAGAAAAAACACAAATTCTAAATTAAATTTAATTTAATTTATAGAAAAGAAAACTACAAACTATAGTTAAGAAAAGAAAAACTTATATTATAATATTGTTTAAATCTCGGTAATAAAATTGTCTGTTGTTTTGCTAGCAGTTAAACGGTGTTCAGTTTTTTGTTGTGATAATTATTCTATAATTAAACAGCGTGGCAAATGATCTTTTAGATATTCAAATAGTTCTTGTGAGGCCCCTGGACAATTGGTCAGCTCTAGCTCTTGCAGGTGGCGCAGCTGTATGAGACTAGAGAGACCGGATGATGTTAAAAGGGGACAGCCAGCTAAAGATAAAACTTGTAGATTACGCATTGAGCACAAATGTTGGAGACCAAAGTCTCGGACCTGGGAACACCAGCGTAAAAATAAAGCCGTTAAAGACAGCATAGTTGAAATGTAACCGACACCGATGTCGGTTATGTGAACGCATCTGGAAAGATAGAGAACGAAGGGAAGATATTTGTATTAAAGAATGTTTATATACAATTTTTCGCGTTATTTATAGAAAAGTTTTCCATTTAACGTTAATTCAAGGAATTTGTAGAAAAAATTTGTCCAGTTAATGGTTACTGAAGGAATTTTTATAGAAAATTTTTCCAGTTGTCAACAAATTATTTTTAAAAATTTCATCAGTTTTCGATAAGAAGAAATTTTCTATAAAAATAAGAAGAAATTTTTTTGAGTTATCGATAACTGAAAAAATTTTTTATAGTTAACTTTAACTGAAGACATTTTTATAGAAAATTTTTTGAGTTATCGATAACGGAACAAATTTTTAGAGTTAATTTTAACTGAAGAAATTTTTATAGAACATTTTTTGAGTTAACGTTAACTGAAGCAATTTTTATAAAAAAATTTTTAAGTTAACCTTAACTGAACAAATTTTTATAGAAAATTTTTTAATATTTATTTACGAAGTTTTACTTTAAATTTGTTTAAGACCTCTGAGTTTAGCTTAATTTCTTGTCCTTACCTATCCAAAGTCAATTCTTCCAATTGATTTAAATCACAGGCAATATACTCTAATGAAGCATCTGTTATACGTGGACACCAAGATAAATCTAGTGCACGCAGTTTTTGTAAATTTTCCGCTATCAATTCAACGCCATCGTCTGTCAATTTACTGCATCCCGAAAGACTTAAAACCGTTAAATGTGGTAGAGAATGGACTGTAAAGAGATGAAAACAATTATAATTATTTTATTCAATAAACTTAATAATAAAGTTTACAAAACCTTTACTTTTACTTAATGCGGTTAATACATATTTAAGGTTTCCCTTGTCTAATAAATTTTCTCTTTATATTTACATATTTAGTTAAACCTCTTTTCCTTTCCTTTTGTTTTGTTTTATTAAATATCCATTTAATGTTTAGCACTATGTATTTCAATTATTATTTTCTTTTGAAGTTGAAAATTCTCTTACTGCTCCCCCTTTATTCTATATTTAATGAATAAATCTTAAGAGTTATGATTACGATTTCATGAATCCATGTTGTCGTTGGTAGTTTTCTGACATACATATATACGGGTATTTATGAATTCAGCAAGTAGATATTTTTTTTGTCTGTCTGTCTGCTAAAACGTTTCCATTGCATCTTATACATTTCTAGTTCAATAGAACATTTTGTGGTTTAATTTATTGTAAAGATACACTTTATATCTATATACATATGTAGATATATATTGGTTAGCGTAACAGTATTGCTGTAAATGTGGGTGGGTGTATAATTTTATGACCCACTATTACTATTGCTATAACTACCATTACGTACTGGCATCAACTACTCTTACGGTTATAGGCAAAATTACAAAAAGATAAACTTAAAGGTACTATTTGTTTCAGTGCTCTTTGAAACTCTGACATTTTAATATATACACATTTGCTAAAATATCTATAAAACTCTATCAATATGTTGGGAATTCTATTGAGAAAAACCTGGCCTTTGTTTTGCCTGAAATCTATTTCAATTAAGTTTTTCTTATTTGGGAAATTAATTATGTGTTTGGTTACTTTTTAACTTTATTTTACCCTTCACTGTACTTTAAGTTATCCTAAAGTCAATAGAAAATTTCTTATTAAAAACAATTTTTTGTTTGTGTTTAACATCATTTTATTGAAATCAAATAGAAAATTGAATCAATTGAATCAAATGAAATCGTATCAATAAAATGTTGCTTTTAAATGATAATTTTATTTAATAAATGTTAAATGTTAAATCAAACGATATGATTGATGGAGGTGGTGGTAAATGGTAAAATCAAATTAAACAACATTTTTAAAGTGAAAGTTCGAATGTATTTAGGTCAAATTTGTAAACTAACTGATATGTACATATAATAATCTTGTAATATTAGAGAGGAAATAATATTATTTTCTAGTTGAAATAAAAGTAACTTTAAAATTGTATATTAAATTTATATGGCAAATAAGAAAATGTGTCAATTAAACGATTTAATTGTGTTTTTAAAAAACAAAATCAAACAAACTAAATTAACGTTTTACAACACTACGTTTAACTGTAACTTTAAACAAAGTGTTGTAAAACGTTAGCAAAGTTTGTAGAGATGCCGGACTGTCAAGTGAAACATAGTTAATGCTAAATTAATCAGACAAATTTTATAACAGTTAAAATTTCACAAAAAAAAAACTTAATTAAATTGATTAAAAATTATAAAAAATAAATAAATTATTTTAGGATTTTTCTAACAAATTCCTTGAGTTAAAGATAACTGGAAACATTTTTATGAAAATTTCGTCAATTAAGAAATTTTTATAGAAAATTTTAAAAGAAAATTTTAACTTTAACTGGAGAATTGTTCTATAAAATTTTTTTTAGTTAACGTTAACTGGAAAGATGTTCTATAAAAATTTCTTCGGTAAATGATAACTGAAAACATTTTTCTATTAAAATTTCTTCAGTTAAAGATAACTAGAAATATTTTCTATAAAATTTTTTTTCAGTTAACATTAACTGGAAAGATGTTCTATAAAAATTTCTTCGGTAAATGATAACTGAAAACATTTTTCTCTGAAAATGTCTTTACTTACAGATAACTGGAAAAATTCTATAACAATCTTCTATAAAAATGTCTTCAGTTAACGGTAACTGCAAACGTTTTGTATGCAAATTTCTTCAATTAGGAAATATTCTCTATAATAATTTCTTCAATTAAAGATAACTGGAAAATTTTTTCAATTAAAGATAAAATTGTTTACAAAAATTTCTTCAAATTTCTCCAGTTAAAGATAAATGGTGAAATTTTTCTAATCAAAGATAACTGGAACAATTTTCTTTATTAAATTTCTTAATTTGCTAAATTTTCTGTAAACTATTTCTATTACTTCTTTAAGCTTTGTTGCTCTTAAAGTTGGCAACTTTATAGCGCCACATTTACAGACTCCTTCACTCTTGAAAATGCAAGCACACTCATGCAGACAGTTCCTCTGCATTAAGATTTACAAGTAGCAATGACTATAGATTGCTTTTGTTATGATATTCCCTGCTATGAGAGGGAAGGGGGAGGCGGTGGTTTTTATTACAAACTGTTTGGTTGGGGCCAGATAAATTTCAAAAACTTAACAGCCAGAATGCTGATTGTATGAATGGGTGTGTGTGTACAGGATGCGATAGTATTTGTATTTGTTAAGTAAATAATTATTTTGCATTCATATGTATTCCGGGCATAAATAATGGGCCAGATAGAATCACACATAGCGGGATAGAGAGACAGAAAAAGAGTAGAGATCATTTGCAAACCACCATTATGCAGGCTTGTGCATGCATTTATTTACTTTGCTGAATGGTTGGTTGCAAGTCAGTAAAAATTTCTTTTATTTCAGTTTTTGTATTTAAAATGTTTATAGTTTTTTTTTTGATGTTATTTGTTTAACGTGTTGTTGTAGGTGCTTTTAAGAGGATTATTAAGGTTTATGTTTTTATTTTAGTTGTGTTACTTAAAAATGCAAATAATAAAAAAAAAAAAGAAATATTACTAACAAAAACCCTCAACAGGGGAAAAATATTTTTAGTTTTTATTTTTAAAACCGTGAGTGTAGTGTAATTTCAGAAAACAACAACATGATAAAGGATTAAGTAGGCTTTAACCAAAATACAAAAAAAGCAAGAATTTTTCTTACAAATCTTTTAAGCTTTATGCAAAATATTAAATACAGAAATAAGACACTGGTGAGGAAAAATGAAATAAAAAGAAAAAACAAATTAACTGGCTTTAAGTAAAAACCCGCAAAATGGCGCAAAAAGACAAGAAAATGGCTAAACAATTGTGAAATTTGATTTAGAGATTTAAACATGTTAAAAAAGCTTAAGTTAATATGAAGATTTAAAGCTTAAAAACAAGTTAACACTAACTTTAGGTCTTAATATAAGAAATTCTCAAATTATAATGTAATCATAACAAATATTGTAGTTAATTTAAATGCTTTAATTGTGTTTATAAAGAAAACTCCTACATTTTTACTAAATTAAAGTTTTACAACACTAACTTTAATGATGCTTTAAAAACAAAGTGTTGCAAAACGTTAAAAATAATTGTAGAGATGCCGGTGTGTCAAGTATATAAAAAAAATGGCGGCTTACGTAAGGTCATCGCATAAATATTTAATTTTGTTAAAAATTGGTTTATAATTTTTTAATAAATAAATATGTATGTATATTAAAATTATTTGCCTATTTCTTTTGATATAAAATATGTCTGCCTTTATTATATTCTGATGTGACAAAATGGCGACAAACTTAGCCTTACTTCATTAAATATTTTTTTTTGTTTAAATTAGTTTATAATTATACAAAAAGTTTAAACTTTTTATGTATTAATGAAAAGTACTTACAATTCCCTTTTAGTTGATAAAAAATATCTCAGTTTATTCTTTTTCTTGGGTTTAAAAATGGCGGCCAACATAAGGTCACTTTATAATACGATATTTCTTTCAGAAACTTGTTAATATTTGTTTAATATCATTAAATTTAAAATACTTTGCAAAGTAGTGTAAATTACTATTCAGATCATATAAAATATGTTTGCTTTTTCTGTAAAAAAAAATGTTTTAATTCTCTTAGGGTCACCTAAGATGATTTTTTTTTTAATTTGTTTAAATTTTATTTGAATTATTCAAACTTTTGTTACATTTCTGAAAAATAATTTGAATAAGCTTTCTTTTGTTATAAAATATTTGTAGATTAGGTTTTTCTTAAATCAAATAAAGCGATGCTGACTTAGGGTCACCCAAAAAATTCTATTTGTTCTGAAAACTTTTTGATAATATAGATACAAACATTAAATTTTAAAATTAGTGAAAAGTAGTTACAATTGCCTTTCTATCGATATAAAATATGTCTTAATTTAGTTTCTCTTATGACAAATAAATGTTTGTCAACTTAAGGTCACCCCAAAAAAATTGCTTATTTTCAGAAAATCCTTAATAATTTTAAAATATCCTAATTTTGAATTAAATTTTGATTTCTTCGACCTTTTTATTTTATCCTAATTTTGTTTAATTTATTTATAAATATCCAAAAAGTATTTACAATTACCCTTATGTTGACATAAAACATGTCTTAATTATGTTTCTCTAGTGACAAATAAATGTTGACCAAAAAAATGCTTATTTTCAGAAAATCCTTAATAATTTTGAAATATTTTAATCTTGTTTAATTTATTTATAAATTTCTGAAAAGTAAACCAAATTACCTTTCTGTTGATATAAAATATGTCTTAAATATGGCCCCGATTACCGTTCACAACACTAAGTATTTTGATGTTGTATGTTGTAAACTGCGATTACGATTCACAACACTTATCGGCTTAATCGTATAAAAAATGCATTTTATGTCGTAGTCGAGACAACACAAGATTTTAGTGTTGTGAACGATAATCGGGCCCTATGTTTCTCTTTTGACAAAAAAAAATGTCTTCCAACTAAAGGTCATGCAAATTTTTTGAATTTTTCCAGCAAATTGTTTATTATTTTGTTAATATATACATATATTTAAATATTAAAATTTATAAATTTATAAAAAGTAGTTACAATTAACTTTCTGCTGATATAAAATATATTTATTTTCTGTTTCCCTTATGACATAAAAAATGTCCGGCAATTTGAAGGTCACCACAAAAATTTGATAATTTTCTGCAAATTTTTTAAGGTCATGAAAAATGAAATGTTATTCTTTTCAAAATTTCTTTTTAAATTATTATTATATTTAAAATTCTCCTGTTTTTATTTATTAATAGAAACAAGTGTGAAATTTCCTCCATTCCATATATTCATAATAAACAAAAGACCATTCTGTTTTTAATATGAAACAGCCATCTTTAGTTTAATCCATTTTATAGCTTCTTTTATTATATTTTTAATAAATTCAAACAATGTTAAGTTTTGCTATAATTTTAAATTTCCCTGATAACTTTTTTAATATAACTAAGTTTAGAATATTAACTACTAAGTTTAAATATTTTCGTAGCAGACTTAGCTTTTCTTTTATTTTTGTTGTTATTCATTTAACGTTTGAATTGTAATTTAAATCTATAGTTTGTGGTTTTACTTGTAGATTATTTTGAGAGTGTGTGTATATGAATGTATGTTGATGATATTTTGTGATGAGATGTTGCTTGTTTTGCCCTGTATTGGGTTTTAGTTTGGTAAGAAGCCCAACAAAAGTTGAAAAAAAAACACAAAGCAAAAAGATACACAGTGGCTTTATTTTCATATGACCTCTTCTCCAGTTAAAAAATAAAATACACACTAAATCAGAGGAGAGAAAAAAATAACCAAGTTTTAAAACAATAGGCAACAACACACACACACATATATTAAACCACACAGACACAAAGTATTAAAAGAAAATGTTGCAAAAGTGGAAGACGAGAAAAAAACTAAACTAAAAAGTATCTTACGACTATAAAGTAAAATTTGTTAGAGCAGGGGAAAAAGAAATATAATGACGTTTTATTTTTGTAAACTAGGGCACTGCAGTTAACCACACAAATAATCATTCACACACATTAATACTTATATATTCACACACACACACACATATAGTATACAGACATATATAACTAATAAACTTAATACACATACATATTGTCCTAGGAAACTTTACTAAAGCATCGTAAACTATTTATATGTAGTCATAGTTTGATCTTAGTTTAACACAGCATACATGTACCACCTTATATTTTATGTTTTATTATCTACTCTTCCAAAAATTTTGTTTTAAATTTTGTTGAAGTGTATTAATTTCAAAAATATTTTTTTAATTTTATTTTAAAAACCCTAAAAAAAAACTTCTTAACTTTTTAAAATACTTACGCCAATGCTAGGTAAATCTTTTAATATTATAACTTAATATGTTCTTAACATATTTGTAGAAAATTTCCTTACTCTATTTATCTCAATTCCTAATGAAAATTGCATTTTTACAAAATTACTCCAAATTAATATCAATCATACGCCTTCTTGAGCAATTTTATAAATTTCGAATTTTCTTTAAAACTGCTTAAGATTTTAAAATTGTTAATACAGTTTAGGAAAAACTAAAGTTCTTTAAGTGATTTATAGTTTTTAACAAAATGGGAATTTATCTGCTAACAGAGCTGGGCGAACAAGAAAGGATAACAAAATTTTAAACAACAGAATTATTAATTTTATTAAAATATTTATTAAAGATATTTTTGAAAATTTCTGTTAACTATTACTAATGATATTCCTTAATATGTTCTTAACATATTTGTAGAACTTGTCAGTAAACTATTTATCTCAATTCCTAATGAAAATTAAATTTTTATAAAATTACTACAAACTAATATCACTCATACGCTCTGTTAAACAATTTTTAGAAATTTTAAATTTTCTTTAAAACTATTGGAGATTTTAAATTTGTTAATACAGTTAAGAAATAACTAAAATATTCTTAGTGATTTACGGTTTAAATGCATTTGTAGCATTATTTATTAACAGAGCTGGGCGAGCAAAAAGAGATGACAAAATTTTAAACAACAGAATTATAATTTTTAATAAAGAGTTTATTAAACACATTTTAGAAAATTGTTGTTAACTATTACTAATTATAATCTTTAATATATTCTTAACATAGTTCTAAAACATTCCATTAATCTATTTATCACACTTCCTAATGAAAATGGCATTTTTATAAAATTACTTCAAATTAATTTCTTTAGAGACTACTGTTTTTCTTAATGAAAAATGGTTGAACTTTTTTTTATAAAAACTTCAAATTAATATCAATCATACGCCCTCATGAAGAATTTTACAAATTTCGAATTTTCTTTAAAACCGTTGGAGATTTTAAAATTTTTATTAAAGTTTAAGAACGACCAAAATCTTTTAAGTGCTTTAACTTATTTCTAAAAACCTAAATAAAAAGTTATTTCGAACAGAGTTTTAAATTAAATTAAAATAAATTATTTTAGTGTTCTATTATTTGTCATAATTCAATGTTACGAGTATTTTTAAAGAATTCTCTTTCTGTTTTTACTAAATTCTTTACTATTTATGAAATAAATGAAATTATTAAAATGAAGGTCTTTTTATTGTTTAAAATATTTCGCTTGTTTAAACAATTTGAGGTCAGTTTATCAATGAAATTCATTCTGTAACACAATTAACAAACTAATTGTTACACTTCAGTTTTCAATAATTAAATATTATATTACTGTAATATCTCTCATACATACTCGTTAGCTTTTGTCCCACCAACACTTTTAATAATAAAGGGAAACCGCAAAAGACAATATAATACATTTAGTTACAGAAATGTGAATGCTAACCTAAATGTTAGCATACATATACTTACACAGATACATACTTTGTAAACCCAGCGGTTCAGGATAGTTGTCAAGAACTAAAGATATAATCCATATATTGATATAAAATTTGTTTTATTTACAGCAGAAAACTGATAAAATTAATCGTTTATAAGTTTTTAAAATTGTTTTGCCAAAGTTAAGCAAATGTACTAAAAATATTCCTCAATATGTTATTAACTTATTTGCAGAACATTCCATTAATCTATTTAACTTCGTTCTCTATGAAAATTTCATTTTTATAAAATTTACTCCAAATTAATATTAATCATACGCTCCTATGCACAAATCTACAAATTTCGAATTTCCTTTAAAACTGTTGGAAATTTGAAAATTTATGATAGAGTTCAAGAAAGACTAAAGTGTATTAAATGTTTTACAGTTTAAATTGAGTAAGTAATTTATTTGCTAACAGAGCTGGGAGTGTAAACAATGTATTTAAATTTTTGCGGAAAACGTTTATTAAAGGCATTATTGCAAATTACTGTTAAATTTGACTAGTGATATCCCTAATATGTTGTTAACATATTTATAAAACATTTCATGGCTGTATTTAGCTTGCACCTTACTGCAAACTGCAATTTTTTATAGTTTTTATAGTTTTTAAATTTTCTTTAAAACTGTTGTTATTTTAAAATATTTTAATGTAGTTGTGGACGTTTTAGGTCTTTTAAGTGAATTACAATTTAAAATAAGTTTCAAATATATATAATTTCAAAAATATTTTAATTTGTTCATAAGTTTTTAAAACTGTTTTATGAATGTTAAGCAAGTCTTCTAATGTTATACCTTAATATGTTCTTAACATATTCGTAGAACATTCCATTAATATATTTAACTTTGTTCTCTATAAAAATTGCATTTTTATAAAATTACTCCAAATTAATATTAATCATACACCCTCATGAGCAATTTTACAAATTTCGAATTTTCTAAAAAAACTGTTGGATATTTTAAAAATTTTCATTACGCTTACGAATGAGTAAAGCCTTTTAAGTGACTTATAGTTTTAATTAAGATTTAGCTACTTAAACAGAGCTGGGAGTGATAAAAAAAACACAAAATAATATGTTTATTTAATTGTTTATTTTGAACAACAGAGAGATCAGAGAGAAACACTAATAATCTTTACTTTTGCAATAAAATTTCATAAATTTTAGTTAGAGTCAACCAAGTACTTTGTCCAATACATAAGTGAAAAATATTGTTTAATAGTGAGGCAGTGAACACTTTTAAAACTGCAGGGTTGGTTGAGTGTATGTTTCTGTCCTTTGTTGTGTATTTAATCATTAATAATCTTTAGTATTAAATATTAATTTTTTGATTGCAACAAAACATTTAATTTGTATCATGACGCCATATTACAATAAGTGAAAAAAAACACAAAAAATGACTCATACATTTTTGTGTGTGTATGGAAAAAAGTACAGTGGGTGTATGTATGTTTATAAATGTGTAAGTTTTTAGTTGTGTATGTGTAGTTTGCCTAAAACACAATGTGAGTACTTTAGACGCCGGCTGTATTTTAATACATGTTACCGCAAAATAATCCACTTCTTTAACTAACACTACTGCATTAACCAAATAATAAGTGGCATAGAAAAGGGGAAGGTGCAACTACAAACATAAAAGGAATTTAAAATTGGTGTTTTACTAAAAATAAGAATTCTGTTGCTTAAAAAAAATTCAAGAACCAAATAATTTTATACATTTTTTTGCACTCCCAGCTCTGTTGGTAAATAAATGCCAGTATTATTTTAAACTGTAAATTAGTTTAGTCGTTCCTTAACTCGAATAAAATTTTTTATATCTTCAATAGTTTTAAAGAAAATTAAAATTTCGTAAAATTGTTTATGAGGGCGTATGATTATTATTAACTTGGTGTAATTTTATAAAATAGCAGTTTTCTTAAGAAAGCAAGTTAAATACAGCATTAAAATGTTCTACAAATATGTTAAGAACATATTAAGGAATATCATTAGCAATAATAAACAGTAATTTCCACCCATGTGTTTAATTAACGTTTTCCTAAAAATCATAATAATTATGTTTATAATCTTGCCAACTTTTCTTAGCTCTGTTAGTAAATAAATGATCACTTTATTTTAAACTGCAAAACACTTAATAGGCTTTAGTTTTTCTTGAACTGTATTACAAATCTCCAACAGTTTTAAAGAAAATTCCAAATTTGTAAAATTTTTCATGAGGGCGTATGATTGGTATTAATTTGGAGTAATTTAATAAAATAAAACTTTTCTTAAAGAAGCAAGTTAAATACAGCATTAAAATGTTCTACAAATATGTTAAGAACATATTAGAGAATATAAACAATGGAGTTGCTTAATATTTACTTAATAATTTTAAAAACTTATAAAAGATTTTTTTTTAAATTAAAAAAAAAACATAAAAATATATTTTTTAAAATTTCTACATTTTAACGACTTAAAAGTATTGGCATAAATATGTTTGTATATACTTAACAAATACGAGGAACTTTTCGTAAAATGTAAATATTTGCGTTATATTTTTTCTGTTTTTCCTAGTTATTAAATAAAGTTAATAATAAATTTAAAATTTCCTTAAAAATAACCCGAAATTTTTTTAAAATATTTTAAATAAAATTTCTATGTTAAGTAGCTTAAGGTATGAGCTTTAAAATTTAGAAAAAATTTTTTCCGTTCTTGCATGCACTGTACATTTTAGGTAAAATTTTGAAAATCTCATTTGTGGTGTTTGAAAAAACCTAAATATTTTACGGAGTATATAAAAAAAGTATATTAATGGTTTTTAAAAGTTATTATTTATTTTGTTAAGTCCTTTCAAAAACTGAAATAATATTAACGGTTTTTAATATTAAACAAAAGCTTTTTAAAAGCAGAAAATTTCTATTTTTTTAAGAAATTCAAAAATTTTCCGAATATTTTCACAAAGTATATATTGAGCAATTTTGTTGAATTTTCTTTTTTAAGTAACTTAAGTAGCCTTTTAAAATTTAGAAAAAAATATTTTCACTGTTTGCACACACTGTATGTTTTAGGTAAAGTCATGAAAATCTCATTTATAGTGTTTGAAAAAACCTAAATATTTGACAGGGTATATAAAATAATTATATTGATGGTTTTTATAAGTTACTACATATTTATTTTGTTAAGTCCTTTCAAAAACCAAAATAACATGAACGGTTTTAAATGTTAAACAAAAGTTTTTGAAAAAAGAAAATTTCTATTTTTCCTTAAAAAAAAATCAACAAATTCCCGGTTATTTTACAAAAATACATATTAAGCGATTTTATTGAATTTTCTATCATAAGCAGCTCAGGGTATTAGCTTTTAAATTAAGTAAAAATATTTTCACTTTTTGCACACACTGTACTTCTTGTTGAAAATCTAGCAAATCTTATTTACGTAGTTTTTAGTTCATTTTTCTTGATTGTTTCTAGACACTTCTGTTTCTTATGCAACCTTCTCTTGGACCATGCATGCTGGCGTTTAGTGTTTTAGTTTAGTATTGAGTTGAAATCTTTATTTCAAATCAAAGCTTTGCTGTGTTTAATCTAATATTTCTGCTAGTTTGTGTGCGTATGTGTGTGTGTGTAAGTCTAAGTCTAACATTTTAAAATATATAAAATACAAAAAAAGCAAACACAAAAGAAATAGTTGCATTGATTACAATTGATTTCATTTTATACAATTGTAATTCATAATTAATATAATGCAACAGCGACAAAATGCGCATATTTAGTGCGCGTTTTAATTGAGTTTGTAAATCATTATCTTATCAGCCCTCCAAACGGCCAGTCTATAGAAAGAAAATCTCTAACAATTTACATTTGTTTTAAAAATAATTTCATAATTTGTTTAAAATTGAAGTGGTTTTTATTGTAATGTTTATTATGAAAAAGTGTATTTAAAATAAAATAACAACAAACTGTTACAATTTTATTTTGTGACCGACACTAACGGGTAAAATAAAACTGGAGAAATGTTCCTTTTTTGAAACGGGAACTATTTTTTCTGTACTGCTTTGAGATTTACTCGTTTTTGCGATCACAAATTACAAAATTGTAATTAAAGGCAACAATAAATATTAAATTATTTATAAAACAATTAGTGAAAGTTAAACAAAAAGTGTTTCTAAAAAGTTTCTTAATAAAATATTTTGTAAAGAAAAAAACTTAAATATTTTAACTTAATTTGAGAGCTAACACAGCATAAGCTAATTAATAAAGAACATTTAAGAAAATCCCTTAATATATATTTGCTAAAAGTGTTTGAGAATTTTTTGATTTTTTGGGGGAAAAATTTAAAATTTTATTTTTCTCAAAACTTTTGTTAAATATTAAAAACCGTTAATATTCTTTCGGTTTTAGAAAGACTTTTTTATAAACTATCAAAATCAGTAATAACTTATAAAAGCCTTTAATATATTTATTTTAGATAGCCCTTCAAATATTTCTGTATTTGACCTGACAACTTTTACAATCGTTAATACGTTAAGCAAGATTTTAGATATAAAGTACAGTGTGTGCAAAAATTTAAAATAATTTAACTAAATTGGAGAGCTATCACCTTAAGCTATTGAATATAAGAAATTTTACAAAATTGCTTAATATATATTTTCCAAAAGTGTTGGGGAATTTTTGGAATTTTTGAGAATAGTTGAAATTTAGTTTTTCTCAAAACTTTTGTTAAATATTAAAAACCGTTAATATTATATCGGTTTTTGAAAGACCTTTTTATGAACTATCAAAATAATTAATAACTTATTTGTTATTTGTTGTAAAAAATTTTAAATTTTTTTAAGAAAAGTTGCAATTAATTTTTTGTGATATTTAAAACCGTTAATGTTATTTCGGGAAACTTATAAAAACCTTTAATAATTTTTTTACATAGCCCGTCAAATATTTAGGTGTTTTTGCTTAGAAAAATGAGCCTTCATAAATATGATTTGCAAGATTTTAGATGAAAAGTACAGTGTGTGCAAAAAGTGTAAATATTTTTCTTAAATTTAAAATCTAAGACCATGACATACTTAGTAAATAAAATTTAAGAAAATTGCTTAATATGTATTTTTTAAAAGTGTTGGGGAAAATTTTGATTTCTTTTAAGAAAAGTTGCAATCTATTTTTTTCGAAAATGTTTGTTAAATATTTAAAACCGTTAATATTAAATATCGGGTTTTTATGAACTATCAATACAAATAATAACTTTAAAAAACCATAAATATATTTATAAATATTATATAGCTCGTCAAATATGTATTTTTATTTAGAAAATTTTCTTCTATATTCTTCGACCTTTTTAATGATTTTTTTAAATAATTTTTAAGCTTGAGGTCACTTTTTTCAGGAGTTAAGAAGATTTCCAAAGGAAATCGAAATATTGAGTGAATTATATATAAGAATTAAAAAAATCTTTTATAAAAAACAAAAAAGTGACCTCAAGCTTAAAAATTATTTTAAAAAAAAATTAGAAAATTTTCACAATCGTAAATACGTTTAGCACAATTTTACATTCAATGTACAGTGTGCTTAAAAAGTGTAAACATTTTTTTTTAAAATATTAAAGCTAACACTTTTAGCTACTTAAAGTAGAAAATTTATTTATTATCGAAATTTTTAAAAAAATGAAAAATTTACGAATTCTTTTTAACATTTATTGCTTATTTTCTTGTGAAATTAGTTATTTTTATTATAAAATATATTTATTTTAATTTAAAATAAACTTGTTGTTTAACATTTCCGTAAATAAATAACTACAGTAGTTTTTATATATTTATTTGTTAATTTTATTTAATAACTGTAAAAACAGAAAATCAAAAAGAGGGAGAATGTAAATGTAAACATACATATATAGGGTGATTCAAGTAGAGATACTTTTTTCAAATAGATCACGTGTGAGTCGTGTCGTGCTGTCATGCTATTCTTACGCCTGAACAACGTTTACAAATCGTTCAACTTTATTACGAAAATTCACGTTCTGTGAGGAATGTGTTTCGTGCACTTATTTGCTTATGTAGACCATAAGTAACATAATCGGCCTACTGAGCGTAATATTCGCAACACCATCAACCTAAGCAACCTGAAATGATTCAAGAACTGCCACTTCAACCAGAAAAAACAACGCTTTGGTGTAGTTTGTGGACCGGTGGAATCATCGGTCCATATTTCTTTAAAAACGATGCCGGTGCTAACGTAACCGTCAATAGCGACCGTTATCGTGCCATGATAACCGACTATTTGATGGCTGAAATTGAAGCTCGTGATCTCGGTGATATTTGGTTTCAGTAAGACGGCGCCACTTCCCACACATCGCATCAACCAATGGATTTATTGAGACAACACTTTGGTGAGCACATAATTTTACGTTTTGGGCCGCTGGATTGGCCATCAAGATCGTCTGACATCACACCGTTAGACAGTTAGACTGTGAGGATATGTAAAGTCTAAAGTTTATGCGGATAAACCCGCTTCGATTCAGGCCTTAGAGGAAAACATCACGCCTGTCATTTGCCAGTTAGCAGTCGAAATGCTCGAACGAGTCATCAACAATTGGACTCAACGGATAGACCAGCTGCGACGTAGCAATGTCCAACATTTAATAGACATAATCTTCAAAAAATAAATCCCAAAGAATGTGCTTTCAAATGATAATAAACATTCCCCATTAAGTTTCTGTGTTTTTTTTTTTCTTTAAAAAAGTAGAGAACCTCGAAATGAATCACGCTTTATTTCAAAATGCACATAACATTTGTTAGGCAAATATAAACATATGTATGTATATAAAGTAAAAATATTTATATATGTACTTACATATAACTGTATAAATATATATGTATATAAAAACACTTATACATAAAAAAACAATCAAAAATGAGAGTTTCCTACAGTTTAACGTACAAGAGTGGTTGGTTTTAAAATTTCAAATGTTTATGAAATTGCAATTTGAAGAAGAAGTTGTTTAAAATTTTAAGTTTTTATAGTTAATAATATGGTCTTTCAAAATATATAAAAAAGTAATAAATTCCTAAATAAATATTTTTTTTAATATTAAAACAAACTTGGCTTATTATAAAACTTACATATATGTTTCATTCTACAAATTTGTAAAGTAATGGGAAAATGTAAACTTTCTTAATATATTCTTTGATATTATAACCCACCTTATTAAAAGCTAACAAAATCTATTTAAATATTTTAACATTTTTATTTTTAAAATCTAACCAAATTTTTCTAAAAAAATATATATTTGTTTTTTGAAAAATTTCCTAAACTTCCCTCGTTTAGTTTGAAAATATTTCAACATACTGCTAAAAAACTCAGATATTTATATATGTATGTAAATATATAATATTTTTATACTGTATATGTGTTAAAAATGTTTATACATACATACATATGTATGTTAAAGTGTATGTGATCAGAACAATATTTAAGCTCTGTTTTTATAAGGCTATAAAAGCAAATACAGAAAATTGTTGAAGAACGTACTATAAAAATATCAATATTAACAAAAAGTTGTATTTGTTGTAGTTATTTTTTATTGTTGTTGTGCAAGTTTAAACATGCTTCAAAATATGTACATACATATATTTGACTTAGAGAATATAAGGTTATAGAAAACTAAACAAAATTAAAAAATTGCTTGATATAAATGAAGTTCTATTCAAAGCTTCCACAACTGCAGTTTTTAGTACTGAAAAGTAACAAAAATTCTACTTTGCAGAAACTTTGTGGCGGGCCATGTTAAATGTTTTAGGAAATTTGTTGAAGAAACTTCAAATATTTAGTTTTCAGCAGCTTTGATGCGCCCACAAAAAAAATAACAATTTTTTTTTTTAATATTTCAATAAAATTTTAAAAATACATAATATGAATTCAGCTGTTTTTTATGATTGTTATAATTGAATTTAATTTTAAGTGTTACCAGAAAACAATTTTTATAATTAGAACAAATATAACTTTGAGTTTCAAGAAACTTTGAGGCGTGCCTTAAAGAAAGAAATTAGAATTATAAAATTTTCTCATTAAATTTAAAACTAAATTTTTGTAATCTGAAGAGGAAAGCCTTTAGTTTCAAGAAACTTTGAGGCGGGCCACAATGAAACAAATTAATGTTTTTAAATTTTATCATTAAATTTTAAGATAATTATTTCAAAATTTAGTTTCAAGAATGTTTGAGGAGGACAAAATTTTAAAATTTTTTTTATTATATTTAAAAAAGATATGTTACCAAAAACCAATTTTTGTTTTTGGAAGTAATAAAGCTTTTAGTTTCATGAATATTTGAGGCGGGCCATAAAAAAAGAAATTAAAATTTTTTTTATTAAGTTTTAAAAGAACTATTCCAAAACTACTACTTTTGTAATCAGAAAAGAAAAAACTTTTAGTTTGGAACAAATTTGAGGCGGGCCACAAAGAAACAAATTAAAATTTTTAAATTTTGTCATAAAATTTTTAAATAAATGTTTCAAAAATAAAGTTTTTGTGTATTAAATAGATGTTGTGTATTAAAATTTATTTCAATAAATTTTAAAATATATATTTCAAAACTTCTATTTTTGTTATTAGAAGATGAAAAATATTTAGTTTCAAGAATTTTTGAGGCGGGCCACAAAAAAATTTAAAAAGAAATGTTTCAAAAATACAATTTTTGTTTTCAGAAGAAGCAAAACCTGTAAAATAGAAAAACTTTGAGGCGGGCCACATTTAATGTGTAAAGAATTATGTTTTAATATCCCAAAATCTCAAATTATTCAGTTTTGAGGAACTTTGAAGCGGCCCACATAGAAATAAAACAAAAAATCAAATTATTTTCAAAGAATTTCAAATAAAATGTTTGAAATACACAATTTTAAAATGAAAAAATAACTTTGAGGTGGGCCACATTGAATGCTTAAAAACTTTACTAATTGATTTTGAAAATCTTTGAGGCGTGCCACATGGAAATAAAACAAAATTTTAAATTATTTAAAAAGTGTTTCTAAGAAATAATTTTTGTGTTCAAAAGAAGTTGAACTTTTAAAATGTACAAATTTTGAGGCGGGCCACTTTGTATGTATTAAGAATTTCAATTTGTATATGGCAAAGACTGTAAATATTTAGTTTTAAGAATGTTTGAGGCGGGCCACATGGAAATAAAACAACATTTTTTTCATACTTTTAAAAAATTTTAAAATAAATATTTCAAAAATTTAAATTTGGTGTTAAATTTTTAAAATGAAAAAAACTTTGAGGCATCCCACTTTGAATCTTTGAAGAATTTAAATTTGTATGTGCCAAAGACTGTAATTATTTAGTTTTAAGAATGTTTGAGGCGGGCCAAAAGTAAATAAAACAAATTTAAAATTACTTTCTATGAAATTTTAAAGTAAATATTTCAAAGAAATAATTTTTGGGTTCAAAACAAGTTGAACTTTTAAAATGTACAAATTTTGAGGCGGGCCACTTTGAATGTTTAAAGAATTTCAAATTATATGTGTTGTATTGTATGTGAGGAGGCCAAATGGAAATAAAACAAAATTTAAAATATTTGCAAAAATAATTTAAAGTAAATATTTCAAAAATTGAAATTTGGTGTTAAAAAGAAGTTAAACTTAAATTGAAATTTTGAGGCGGGCCACATACATAAAATGTTAACATAATTTACTTATTTAGACTCAAAACACTTGTAATATTTAGTTTTAAGTAACTTTGAGGCGGGCCATATCATCATATTAAAGAAATAAACATGTGTCATGTTATAACACGTGTCTAAAAACTAAAATTCTTTTGAAAGATTTTCTTTCCTGTTTATTTCTTTCAAATTAATTACTAGCCAGATTTTATTTTCCAGCATAAATTCTCAAAGTGTAGGCGTTTCATTCATTTAAGCCCCTTAGCACTGCCAGCTAAGTCAAACACACAATCAAAGTTGCCAATAGTAACAACCGACTAATGTTACCTGGGGATTTGAATACATTATTAAAACTGAATCTTTGGTTTTTTTTCTCTCCCTCAGTCAGTCAGTCAGTCTGTCAGTCATTAGTTTTATTTCTTTTGTTTTTGTTCATTGAAATTGTGAACACAGTATTCATGGTTACCAATCAGCCAGCCTTCTTCATAATTTTATCCATGCTGTTGCAAAAAAGGTTTATTTTTTTTATTCATTCAAATATACATTAATGAAATGTATGTCTGTATTGTTTTATTATCTGTTAGCAAAATGAGATTTCTATTTATTAGTTTATGGAAGTTTTAAATTGATGTAAAAAAATGTTAAAATGTATAATTTGAATGGAAATAGATTACTGCAAATAAAAAAGGAAAAAATGAAACCAACAAAAGACTTCTGGACAATTTAAATCACATTTTAGAAATTAATAAAGAAATTTCTTTAATTAACCTCTGTGTTCCTGTGTTCTGAAATTTTCTATTACTTGTCAGCCATTTGCCTTCTCTAGGTTCTAATTTATATTAGTTACACTATGTTTTCACTGTGTCATTTTTGTTGTCAAATTGTTCAAATTGTTGGCAATTTTATGAAAACGGGTTGTCATATGGCGTCATCTATGTCATCTATCATGGTACATGTGTGTTGGGTTAAACCAAGACGAAAATATGACTACACATCAAAAGTTTACACGATACCTTAGTAATTTTTTTTTTAATTTTGTGAAAGTTTTTCGTTGCAATGCATTAGCATTGCAAATCTTAAATTTTCCTTTTGTAAAGTTAATAATAATTTTTTCATTGCAATTCATTACAACTATTGAATTTATTTTATTTTTAAGACAGTTATTAAAATTATTTAATATTTACTTTAATATTTCAAATAAAATAACTCTTCCCTGACATTTTTACAATACAAAAGCATTAGACACAGAAAAAGCGAGAATCAGCCAACAATTAATGAATTTTCTTAATTAAAGTAAATAACTTCAAGAAATATTTACAAAGACTTCTCAAATTACCATTAAAATAAACATTGTTTGGCCTCCACAGAGACTTTATATATGTAAAAGCAGCCTACATTTGCAAATCTTTAGACAAAAGCTAAAAATATTTCTTCTACGTATGATTAATTTTAATTGTATTATGCAAAATTATCAATAAACATACGCCTAGTAGGACGTTAATTAATATTAAGAGGAATATTTAATAATAATAATAATATTAATATTTAGTTACTAATAACAAATTAAAACTCAAGGCTACGTAAATTGTTAAGGTTTTAGCTTAAGTTAAACTAAATATAGAAATTTATTAAAAATTTCAAGAAAATATTTGAAACTTTTTCTTTGTTAAATTGTTTATTTTTCTTTTTATACTTAAGAAATATTTATGCTTATTTGCTATTGTTTAATTTCCTTTATTTATTGTTTTGCTTTCAAAACCCCCTATAATTGTGTAAATTTCTTGTATTTGTTTATTCTTATACTTTTGTTGTTGACATAAATTACCGCATCTCACTTTAAATGACAGATTTAATTATTATTAAGATGTCATGTTTGAGTAATTTTAAAAAAAGCAAACAAATACAAACACAGCATAACAATGCTAATGAATTAAAATAAAATAATTTATTGTAAATATTTCTTAACAGAAAAAGATAAAAGAGACACAGGGTAATGTCAAAATAGGTGCAATTTAAACAACTGAAAATTTGTCCACGTATTTATAGCCTGCCTGAAAGTTTGGGTACTCGAAATATTTTTTAGGCCCACCTCAAATTTCTTTTTAATTGCAAAGTTATTTTCAACTTTTTCTTTTATGTTATAAACTTCAAAATAAACTTCAATTTTCCAGTAAAATAAGCCCATTTTGGTACTTTACTTTACAAAATCTAGAAACTAAATAAAAATTACCAATAAAAAAACATAAATAAAATCGTTAAAAACAACCTCAGTTGTCCAAAAATTGTATTTATTAAGACACATTTTCAAACGCAATTATGGCCCGCCTCAGAAAATCTAAAAACTAAATTGCAAACAGAAAACATAAAATAATTAAAAACAACCTCAGTTACTCTAAAACTAAATTTATTAGTTCCAATATCTAAAAACAATAATGGCCCGCCTCTGAAAATCTAGAAACCCAATGCAATATCGCTGTAAATAACATAAAATCATAAGAAACCACTTAAGTTTAGCAAAAAATTTCTTTGTAAAGGAAAATGTCTAAACTCAATTATGGCCCGCCTCAGTAAGTCTAGAAACTAAATAGAAATTCTAAACTAAAAACATTAAATAGTTAAAAACGACCTCAGTTATTCAAAAACTAAATTTATAAGTTCCAATATCTAAACACAATTATGGCCCGCCTCAGAAAATCTACAAACCCAATGGAATATCCCTGAAAATAACATAAAATCATAAGAAACCATTTAAATTTAGCAAAAAATTTCTTTGTTAAGGAAAATTTTCTTTTTCAAAAATGGCCCGCCTCAGAAAATCTAGAAACTAAATGGAAATTGCAAACAGAAAACATAAAATAATTAAAAACAACCTCAGTTACTCTAAAACTAAATTTATTAGTTCCAATATCTAAAAACAATAATGGCCCGCCTCAGAAAATCTAGAAACCCAATGGAATATCCCTGAAAATAACATAAAATCATAAGAAACCACTTAAGTTTAGCAGACAATTTCTTTGTTAAGGAAAATGTCTAAACGCAATTATGGCCCGCCTCAGTAAGTCTAGAAACTTAATGGAAGTTCTAAACTAAAAACATTAAAAAGTTAAAAACAACCTCAGTTACTCAAAAACTAAATTTATTAGGTTCAATTTCAAGATTAAATTATGGCCCGTCTCAGAAAATCTAGACACCTAATGGAATATCCCACAAAATAACATAAAATCATAAGAAACCACTTTAGTTTATTTCCCACTATATTTGTTAAGTAAAAATTCTGAACACAATTATGGCCGCCCCAAAAAATTAGGGAACTTACATTTAGAAAAAAAAAAATCATCATATTTTGTCAGCCCCTGTTTTAAAACATGACAAGTTAATCACCTCGAAGACAAAAAGCCAACAATACCTCAACAATAATTGCCAACAACAAAGACAACACTTTAAATCAGCCAACAATAACTATGAACATTAAATTAAATAAATATCATCATTTATTATAAAGGAAATTATGTAAATGCTTAATATAAAATTGAATTTTTTCTTGCTACAAAATAAATATTGTTATTGTCATCCATCAACTTGTGTAATAATTTGTTTTAATTCCTAGAAAAGAGAAATAATAAAACAAAACAAACAAAAATAACAAAAAAATATATATTTTTAAGACAAATTAAGAAACAAATTGTATTGTTGTTTGTTTAATTTGTTGTTGTTGTTTACGTGTTTTCGTTTGTTTACTTCAAGAGTAAAGTAAACAAATGTAAATGCTACTACAAGCAGTAGTTTCAATCAATTTTAGTTAAAAAAAAATTACTACTACAGAAGTAAACTCTATTGTTAGTGTAAATACAGTGGGATAAATTTTGCACGCGTAACTAAATGTTTAAACACAGATTTAAGAAAATTCCTGGGAAAAACTCCAAAAAAATCCAGAAAAATGATCGCTTCAGAAAATCTAGAAATTTAATGGGAATTACTAACAAAACACATAAACTCATAAGAAACCATTTAAAAAAATAGCTTTATTGAGATAAATTTGTCAACACAATTGTAGCACGCTTTAGAAAATCTAGAAACCAAAAGGAAATTCTCAGTAAATATCAGAAAATCATAAGAAACAACATCAGTTACAATGCAAATACATTTATTAAGAAAAATTTCAAAACACAATTATGGCCCGCCTCAGAAAATCTAAAAACCAAAAGAAAATGCACACCAAATAATATTAAATGATAAAAAACAACTTCAGTTTACCAAAAAAATTATTAACTAAAAACAAATCCCTAAACGCAATTATGGCCCGCCTCAGAAAATGTAGAAACTTAAGGGAAGTCCTGCTAAATAAAATAAAATACTAAATAAATACTTTAGTTTAGCAAAAAGTAGATTTATTAAGGATATTTTTTTAACACAATTATGGCCCGCCTCAGAAAGTATAGAAACTAATTGGAAATTCGTAGAAAATAACATAAAATCAGAAGAAATAACTTTATTTAGCAAAAACATGTATTTATTAAGAAACATTTCTAAACACATTTATGGCCCGCCTCAAAAAATCTATCAACTAAATAAAAAATTCCTTCAAATAACATAAAATCATAAGAAATCACTTCAGTTTACCAAAAAATTTCATTATTAAGGATAATTTGAAAACGCAATTATGGCCCGCCTCAAAAAATCTAGTAACTAAATAAAAATTTCCTTCAAATAACATAAAATCATAAGAAATCACTTCAGTTTACCAAAAAATTTCATTATTAAGGATAATTTGAAAACGCAATTATGGCCCGCCTCAGAAAATCTATAAAATTAATACAAATTGTTGATAAATAACATAAAATCATCGGAAATCATTTCACTTTACCAAAAAAAAAAATAGTTTTATGTATTAAGAAAAATTTCGAAACACATTTATGGCCCGCCTCAGAATATCTAGAAACTAAAAGGAAATTTCCATTAAATAACATGAAATTATAAGACACAACTTCAGTTTACCAAAAAATTTCTTTATTAAAGAAAATTTCTAACAATTGTTTTATATATTTAAATATTAATTTCATATAATTGAATTAATATAAATCATACGTATATTTTTGGAAATTATTTAAAAATCACTAAAACTCTATATTTTCACATATTTGCTTAATATTTATTTATCTTTAGCATGGAATTTATTTAAATATTTACTATAACATTCAATTTATAACAATTTGCAGATAAAAGTTAAAACAAAAGAATAAATCAAAAATCTATTGAATTGATAAAAATCAATTTAAATGCAGGCTACATATTTCATTTATACACTAGCTTTCTCTCTTCTAACAATTGTCTGTCAATCAAACACACAGAAATCTATGTTAGTGTAATATTTGAACAATATTTTTTGTATTATTTTCAATTTCAATGTAAATGCTAAAAATTTTAAAGTGTGTTTTATTTTCTGTTGTTTTTTTTTTATTTTGCTTTCAAAAAATTAGCTTTTTTTCTCATTGTTTTTCGCTCTTTAGTAATTTTTGGCTTTATGCCATTGTCAATGGCTACAAACGGAATAATGAATTGTATTGATATACCTTTACAACATACAATTCGTTTATGTATAGCAGCATCCAATTTATTAGATTGTGAATGGTGTTTTTATATTGTGTCACATTATTTGGCAAAATTCAGCAGGCACAACATGATCTGCTGCTGATATTGCTTGCCCTTATCATACCCTTTTCAATACATCATACCCATAAATTAAAATAATGGAATATTTATAAAAAATATAGAAAATAGAAAAAAAAACAAACAAACAAACAAATGAATGTAAACGAAATATGAGAAAAACTTGTTATGAATCAATTGATGACATCAAAAAGAAAAAATCAAATGAATAACTTTAAGGCTAATGGAATAAATTTCAACAGTTTTGTTAAGTAAAAGTAAACATTTGCTAAATATTTAAAACAAGTTGTATATTTCTTTATATAGAGTGTTATATAGTTAATATAGTTTAATTTGGGTTTCCATTTATTAAAGTTATATGGCATATTTGACTTAGAATTTGTTATTTATTTTTAATTTTATAAAAAAAAAATTTAAATTAAGGGTGGCGTATGATTATTTTTTATTAATTTGTATGAATTAAATAATAATCATAAGCTCTAGGGTTTTATTATGGAATATATTTGAACTTCTAAAATATTTGTTTGATTGAAAAAAAACTTGTTGTATAGTTAAAGAGGAAGTTAAGCTTCTGGAATTTCATTAAAAGAGATTTGAAACTAAATTCAATAAGAAGCCAGAGTTAGTTAAAATTGATACTAACCGCCTGGCTCACGATGTCGAACGATAACGTTCGCTTAGATAAGACTTAAGACACAAACTTGATTGTGGAATAAACAAACTTGATTGAGTAAAAATAGATACGATAAAAAGTTTGTGTCTTAAGTTTTATCTAAGCGAACGTTATCGTTCGACATCGTGGGCCAGGCGGTAAGTTTTTAGATATTTTTCGTAAAACGCGAGAAATGTTTTTATATATGTATATAAAATCTAAAATAATGCAACGTTACCGATGAAACTTGGCATATAGATTTAGGATAAGTTCAGCTTTTAAAATATTATTGCTCGAGATTTCAAACTTAATTCTACAGTAAGCCTGAGTTAATCAAACTTGATTCTCAGGGTTGAATATTTCTTAAAAAAAGGAAAAACATATTTTTATATACAAAAAATCTAAACTACTGTATCAATGCTCATAAAACTTGGTATATAGATTTGGGATAAGTTCAGCCTGAATAATATCATTAACAAAGGTTTCAAACTAAATTCAACAGTAAGCCAGAGTTAATCAAAGTTGACTCTGATTTTTAAAAATTTTCATTAAAACAGAAAAATGTTTTTATATACAAACATTTGTAATGAAGTTATGATTTAAGCACAGATTTCAAACTGAATTCTATAGTAAGACTGAGTTTGCCAAAGTTGACCCTCATGATTGAATATTTCCGTAAAAAAAGAAAAATGTTTTTGCATATAAAAAGTCCAAAACACTGGACACTTGTCCATAAAGCTGAGCACATCGATAAGGAAGTAGTTAAGCTTTCAGAATATCATTAACAGAGAAATCGAAACAGAATTGTACATTAACCCTGAGTTAGTCAAAGTTGACCCTCAAGGTTGTATATTTTCCTAAAACACGATTATTTTTTTTTTATAAATAAAACTTTTAAAAACTTGGTAAACAAACTAAAAAGGAGTTAAGCTTTCAGAACTAAAACTTTATATTCCATAATCTGAAAACTTCTTATGAAACGTCTTTTTTCGTGATTAATTTCTTTATAAAAAAAAAGAATATATTTTAAAAGTAAAACTTGTTATTTATTTGCTTTATTTCTTGTAAATTAAAAACCCTGCAGCCATTTTAATTTATAAACCACAATTTTTAATTCACAACCCTGTTTAATTAGTCGAACATAATTGAAATTGTGCTGCTGTAACCAACGCCTAATTACAATTGTACAAGCGGCAACAAAATTTTAAAATACAAAATATGAATGTATGAGTGTGTAAGTATGTCGTCCTTGATTAATAGCTGGTAAGTGTTAAAGTGTTTATCTGCCACAAGATGCCAATTATTGTATGTAAAACTTTCCTCTTTTCTCTCTCTCTCTCTGATATTGCCGAATAATTATGACAATTAATTCACTTATACAGTGACATATATACATATGTACATATGTATGTATATATAAAAATTGTTGTGTGCCAGCAATTAAAGAGTAAATTGTCAACATTAAATTGACAATGTTTGACATTTGGTATAAAAATTTTCGAAATACAACTGAAACTAGTGACAGATAAGGAGGAGCAAGAGAGTAGTCAGATTGCCCTGACATATTTATTGTTGTTTGGGGGGCGTATTTTACAATATTTGTTTACAGAATAAAATATTTATTAACGCTTTTTTGCATAAGTAATGAGTTTGTTAAATAAGAAAGACAGCTTGATACAGACAGCTATTGTATTTTGTAATAAATATTAAATTACAAAAATCCTTGAAAATAAATTTCTGGAAAATTAAACTTGAATTGTCTAAGTAAGTAAAAACAAATATTTGCTAGATCCATAAAGGTAAATTTGTACAAGTTGTTTGGGAAAATTTATATTTTCTGCATATAATTCTTTCTTAAGTTAATATAGTTTAAACAGTTTTTAGTTTTATTAAAGATTTAGTTAATATATTCTTTATTCAATGTTATTAACATTAAGAGGCATCTAAAAAAGTCAGAAAAATTGTGGCTGGCGTATGATTGTTATTAATAAATTTGTATGAATTGAATATTAATCATACGCTACAGTATTTTATTGCAGTATATATTTGTTATATAGGCAGAACTTAAAAACTATTTGTGGAATTTAAATAAAACATGCTACAAAGCCAGAGAGGGAGTTAAGCTGCTAGAATATTATTAACAGAGCTTTGGAACTAAGTTTGACAATAAGTCGGAGTTAGTCAAAGTGGACTAATTCCACTAAGTCATAAAATACTATTTAAGGCCAAATAGCACTATTGTGAACGGCCTGTCGTATATTATTTATTTTCATAAACGTCATTACTGAATACACATTCAATAAACATCAAACGTCAAATATAAATAAAAATATTTTAAGGGCGCAATTATTAAAACAAAAAATGTCCAGCAAAACAGAAAAAGAAAAAATTATGGAGGATTTGTGTCAAAAATATGCAATTAATACAATTATGGCAGAATCAACAAACAAAGTTCAAATGTGAGTCTGTCATCACTGAATTAAATAGCATAGCAAAAAAAACATGAGTTTCAATGTTGTATTGTCATATTATATTTTTAAATATGAAATACCAACAATATTTTTACGACAGTCATAACTTTTTAGACAATAGGACAAATAGGACAGAATAGCACACATTGTGAATTGGCTAATTGTTATATATAAAATGTCAACGATCCAGTAGCGTTGCGTATGAAACTTGTTATATGGATTAAGCTAGAATTGAGCTTTTACATTATCATTAACAACGATTTAAAATCTAAATTCTAAAGCAGTCTCGGGCACACACATACTCACTCATATGTGCTAGTGTTGGAAGCAGCAAAAAACAAACGACCGCTAATAATTGTACACTCAAATAATTTTTCAGTTGCCAAAATTAAAGACATTTTTTGGATTTTAGTACATATTTTTATTTGATTTGAATTTTTTTTTTCAACAGCACTTTTTATGATAACTTTTTATAATAATAACAAAAACAATATTCATTTAATGCAGACACACGTATACTATAACCTGTTTCGTGTACGTTATGATAAATTATATACAAATAATATTAAAGGTGCTATCAGACGGGATGTATTTTACATATGTACTGTCAAATTTTCCATCTGTAAAAGTTGTACACATCGTGTGATACATATGGAACTTTGCATGTGTAAAATACATGTGGAAATACATATGTAATTTTTTCGATTAGAACACGTTCTATTTTCCTGTGACAAACATAAACAAAACAGCTGGTTTGTTTTGAAACAAAATTGTTTGAAAGAATATATTGGAAAGAAAAATTAAAGAAAATGAATTTTTCGATTTTTAATAAATTAAATTATGTTTATTATATTTATTGCAGTTAGATTGGTCAAAAGAAGCAATTCTTGAAATTTATAAACGTTAAAAAGGCAGCTTTTGTTTACATTCATAGGTTATGTCATACGGAAAAACATAAGCAGGTGTGATAGCAAAAATTATGAATCGTATGTAAAATGGAAATTTTGACATACATACGGAATTACATATGGGTAAGAAAAGTGACAGTACATATGTAAAATACATCCCGTCTGATAGCAGCTTAAATAATAATTTAATATATGTATGTATGTACATAAACATAATGTATAATTAAATATTTTTTGACTTACAATGCAAAGACAAATCAAGCATTGTGCATCTTCATCCATGTTTTCTATAAAAAAAATCATTTCCCATTCTTCATTAAACATTTTGCTTTGAGTGCACTCAAAAAAATGCGCGGCGAGATCAGACAGCGAAAGAGGTTATAGTATACATGTGTCAACCTCGCGCACACAGAATTTTGTTCCTATATACACGCATGTATAGCAAGCGCCCGAGACTGTTCTAAAGTAAACCTGAGCTAATCAAAGTTGAAGTTCATGATTAAATATTTGCCTAAAAAAAGAAAAATGTCTTAATATACATAAAATTTAAACTACTAAACCTTTTTCCATAAAACTTGCTGTAAAGATTAAACAGCAGTTAGGCTGACAGAATATCATTAATACAGATTCCCAACTAAATTTTATAGTAATTCTGAGCTAGTCAAAGTTGAACCTTTTTGTTGGATGTTTTCAGAACACAAGCTAGTTTTCACATTGTGTTTGCTCAGTATAGGTACTACTTTCCGCTTACTTCTTTTCTCTTTTTATCCAGCTTTCTGAAGCCTATTTCTAATAGTGCCACTAATAACAGAACAGATATGGGGCTACTATTAAAAGAAAGTTAAAATGTAATAGTGCTGCAGTTCTGGTTAATAATTTTTTTTAGAAATTTAGAATAAGTAAGCAGCCCTAGTGGATGCTGTGCAAAGTTGGAAGACATTAACTTTGCACAGCATCCACAAAAAAACTGTGAATATTTTTAGAGTAAATTAATTTTAGTTGATTGTGTTTACCTTTTCTTAATAAATACTGAGCTGTTTAACGATCATCTAAATGGGTTTGTTTTGCTTTTGATTAAACCGTATCAGTGTTTTTCGTTTACTGCTTCCTGGCATTTATTTTTTTATATTTACTTTTCTGTGAATTGCTTGAAAACCCTTTGCAATTTTACTCAAACTTTTTCCTTGTTTTCAATTTTTTTTTTAATTTTCAAATAAAATGCAGGTATTAAAGGCAATTGAAACCCTAAGTGAACATGGGAACAAGTTTTATAAAAACAAACCCCATTTTACAAGTTTTATATAAAGTTTAGTAAAACGTACAAGTTTAAAAAATAATCCCCTCTACAAGGTCAACCTTACTTTACACACTGTCAAACAACAGCAAGAATAATAAGAAGAATACACAAATATTGTAAAGGTATATAAATTTCATTCTAGCTCATAACATGTAAAACGAAATATGACTAATTCCCGAAATCTATTTCTCAATAATGGTTAGTTAAATAGATGATGTTTACAGTTAAAGATCTAGGACAACAAACATTGCTGATGAGGCCCTTCATAGGACCGAAAACTCCTTCCAATTTGCCAATTGTGTAAAATATTACTTTACAATGGTATTCTTTGAATTATTAAATTAATGAACTCAAATCAAATAAAATTTTCTCTGATAATAATTTTGTATAAATTTAACATGTTTTTTTTATACTCTGAAACAACTTTTAACTTTTAACAATATTATAATTTTTAAATAAACATTAACTGGCCGGCCCACGATGTCGAACGATAACGTTCGCTTAGATAAGACTTAAAACACAAACTTGATTGTGGAATAAACAAACGTGATCGAGTAAAAAATAGATACGATAAAAAGTTTGTGTCTTAAGTCTTATCTAAGCGAACGTTATCGTTCGACATCGTGGGCCGGCCAGTAAACTTTCTGCAAACTATTTGTTTCCCTGTATAAAAAAATCGAGAGCGTATGAGTGTTATTTATTAACTACACTGAATTGAAAATTAATCATACGTCTACCTGGAATTTTTTTACTAGAAATCATTGAAAACTACTTTTGGTTAAAAATGTTTGTCATACCAACTTTTATGAAATTTAAACAGGAAAAATATTTTTTTTTTTTAATTTTCCTTAAAAAACATTTCAATCCATCCATCCATTCATTCATTTCATATATGAAATTGCCAAATGATAATTTCAGTTTTTATTGCGTTTTTTTTGCGCAAACGTATTTTTTTTTTGTATTTAACCTCAATTTGTAGAGTGCAGAATCCTTTTTTGCTTACCCACACACACACACACACACACACACTTAAACAAACACTTGAACTTACTTGTGTAAAAACCAACAGATAATTGCCTCTGTGTAAATACAGGGAAAGCGTAAAAATATTTATAAGACAAAAGCCTACAGTAGCATAAAGTGTCAATAATTTAAAGGTAGCACAGCAGGCCAGACTAGAAAATTTTATAAAAAAAAAATCATGTCAACAAATAAGTTTCATCATGGCCAACAAACTATTTTCTATAAAAATTCAATGATATAGAACATCATTTATACATACATATATAGAAAATCGTGAGCGCCAATCAAGTATTTTGTTAAAATTCATGGGCGACAATCATATTTCCATAGAAAAACGTTGGCGATAAAACAATTGCCCTGAAAAATTATGGACGACAAACCAGTTTTTTTTTTAAATCATTGGCGACAAATCAATTTTAGTTAAAAATCATGGGCGACAAAGAGGTTTCCATGTAGAAGTATTGGTGACAAATACGTTTCTATAAGAAAACATTGAAGAAATCATGGGCGACATATATAGTTTTATAAAAATTATTGGCGACAAATTAGTTTCTGTTGAAAGCCATTGGTGATAATGCATTTTATACAGAAAATTATGAGCGACAAGCATGTTTCTGTAGAAAATCATTGGCGACAGGCATGTTTCTAAAGCAAAACCTGGGCGACAAACAAGTTTGTTTAAAAATCATTGGCGACAATGCAGTTTCTATTCTAAATCATTGGCGACAAGCAAGTTTCTATGGAGAATCAATTGCGAAAAACGAATTTCCATGAGTAAATTATATTGTCGCCCATATTTTTATAGAAATCATTGGCAACAAACAAGTTTCTGTTGATAATGTTGGGGCGACAAGTAAGTTTCTATAGAAAATTACTGGCGATAAACGCATTTCAATAAAACATCATGGGCGACAGATATGTTTTTATAATAATCATTGGCGACAAGCAAATTTCCGTAGAAAATCATGGGTGATAAGCTGGTTTGTATAGAAAATCTTTGAAGATGAACCAATTTCTATAAAAATCATGGACGAGAAACAAGTTTCCATAGTAAATCTTTGGTGTCAAACAAGTTTCTTAGAAAATCACTGGCGACAAGCTTGTTTCCAAGGCAAAACATGGGCGCCAAAAAAGTTTTTGCAACAATCATTAGCGACAAATCAATTTATGTTGAAAATCAAAGGCGACAATGAAGTATCTAATTAAAATAATTGGCGCCAAACAGGTTTTTATAGAAAATCCTTGGAGATGCACCAATTTCTATAAAAATCATAAGGGACAAACAAGCTTTCATAGAAATTATGGGCGACAAATCGCTGTCTTTCATAAATTATGGGCGAAAAAACAAATTTTCGTAGAAAAATTCTTGAAAGATATTAATTTTAGGCAAAAAAAATCTTTCTATCTGGCTGCTCTAGTTATCCAACAAAAATTTTCACATTTTATTTCTAACTAGCTAAAACCCGGTGTGCTTCGCTAATCGTATTTTTTAAAATTAACTTTGTATGGAAGGTACCACGCCCACTTAAAATTTTCAAAAAAAAAGTAGCCTATAGCTCCTTCCAGACATACAGAAATATACTGTGAAAATTTCAAGCAAATCGGTTCAGCCGTTTAGCCGTCTATAGACTTCAAACTAATAATAATAAACATAACGACACACATTCACTTTTATATATATAGATATACATAAGTTTCGAAATAAAAGCCTAAGACTGCAAGTAAATCAGTATGTATTTAGATACATGTATGATTGACTGAGTGCCTGCATTAAATATGCTTGTGAGTAAGTAAAAGTAAAACTAAGTTCCTTATAAATATGCTTGGTAGAGCCAAAATTTCGGAATTGTTTATTTAAATATGTATGTATGTGTGAGTGAGTGTGTATGCAATTGTAGAGGCATGCATGTTTTTTGCTCATAAGCTGTAATGTTTATAAAACTCAATTGCCTGCTCTAAAAACTCACGTATGCATGTAAACATCAAAGTAAAACAAAAGCAGCATCCAAACACAACACAAACGCAAAACAACATAATGAATAGTGCAAGCTAAACATGACGGTACATGCCTCAATTACTCCACAAACAAGAACTTTAGTAAGTGACAATAAAACAAACTTGTAATGGGCACATCAGTAAATAAAAGGAAAGAATGTTGCAGGAATATGATGAAGGCACTAAAAAGGAAAAGTAGTGATATTTTAAAAAATATATAGCATATGCACATACATACATATATTTATGTGAAAATAAAAGAATTTTAATTTGAAGACAAAATTTTTTTACCGAAATCGTGTTTATCGCCCATGTTTTCCCATATAAATATGATTGTCGCCCATTATTTTGTTTAGAAACATGTTTGTCGCCCATGTTTTCTCGTAGAAACTTGCTTATCGCTCCTGATTTTCACCAGAAACATGTTGGTCACCCATGTTTTTCCATATAAATTTTCTTGTCGCCCATAATTTTTACCGAAATCATGTTTATCGCCCATGTTTTCCCATAGAAATATGATTAACGCCCATTATTTTGTTTAGAAACATTTTTGTCGCCCATGTTTTCTCGTAGAAACTTGCTTATCGCTCCTGATTTTCACCAGAAACATGTTGGTCACCCATGTTTTTCCATATAAATTTTCTTGTCGCCCATAATTTTTACCGAAATCATGTTTATCGCCCATGTTTTCCCATAGAAATATGATTAACGCCCATTATTTTGTTTAGAAACATGTTTGTCGCCCATGTTTTCTCGTAGAAACTTGCTTATCGCTGGTGATTTTCACCATAAACATGTTGGTCGCCCATGTTATTCCATATAAATTCGCTTGTCGCCCATAATTTTGTCTAGAAACATGTTAATCGCCCATGTTTTTGCCAAAAACTTGATTGTCGCCAATTATTTCCTTTAAAATCTTGTTCTTTTTCTTGATAAATTAGTTTGTCGCCCATGATTTTCTCGATAAACCAGCTTGTTGCCCGTGATTTTCCTAAAATTGTTTTGTTCCAACTTATATCCTAAAAAAGGTCGAATAATTATTAATTAAATGAGAATTATTCCTTGAAGGCAACTTCGATTAAAAATTTTTAAATTTTTTTAAATTTTACAATTTATACTCGCAAGAGGAATAATTCTCATTTAATTAATGAATAGAAAAAGTTAAATATGCAAGGTTTGAAAATGAAACACTATGACACAAAGAATGATGATGACGGCTTTAGCAGGCCAGAAAATGCATTACATTTTGCTAGTGTCTTTGAATATTTTTGTATGATTTTGCATTTATGCTTTCCAACGGAAAGCTATGTAGAACATCTAACAGAAATATTCAAAAATAAATGTAGTGTATACAATTTATTTTCAAATAATTTGTATGTTTAACTTGAAGGCAACTTCGATTAAAAATTTTTAAATTTTTTTACATTAATTTACTTAAAAATTTATTTTGTTTTAATTTTTTTTATTGTAGAGTTCCTAGAATTCTTATTATTAATTTAGTTGTTGCTTAATTAGACAAGTGTATTGCACTTTGGCAAACTTTTGTTTACAATACAGCTAGAATAAAAAGAATAATAAATAAGAAATTTTATTTTTATTCCCAATTTTAAACGTAACAATGATCTGTAGCTGCGGCAGCAGCAAGACAAAGACCCAAATACCTTGAACTTTGAATGAATTAAATGTAAATATAATGCTGAGTATGAGTGTAACGCTGTGCGACAAGGTGTGCTGTAAAAAGTATCGCATTCAAATATAACTAAATATGCGAAAGCAATTCTAAAAATACTTTAAACAAAATATAAATATAAAATATAAGACTTACTCCCTGGCCCACGATGTCGAACGATAACGTTCGCTTACATAAGACTTAAGACACAAACTTTTTATCGTATCTATTTTTTTACTCAATCACGTTTGTTTATTCCACAATCAAGTTTGTGTCTTAAGTCTTATCTAAGCGAACGTTATCGTTCGACATCGTGGGCCAGGGAGTTAAGAAGTTCTTTATGTAGTGTGGCTTAAGCTTATTAAAACGCTAAGTTTGCTAAAATTTTCAACAATTTTAAATAAATTATCGGTTTTATGTTGCCCTGGTTTCGTGTGAACTTGACAGAAAAGCATGTGTGTTTTTGTATGTTTAATTTAGTTGGCAACATACTCTATGGTTTTGTTGGTTTATTTGGTAACAAAATTTATTTAATCGATTTAAATTTCTCATTTCTCATTTATTATTTTTCTTCATTCTCAAAAGAAAAAGACTCATGCCAATTGTATGGTGTGTAAACACCGGGGCGTATGATTAATAATGAATTAAATGACAATCATACGTCTGTGATTGATATATAGAAAGACGGAACAATTGTGCTACAAACAACATCAATTTACAAAAAAAAACCAAGGATTGTAAATACAAATTAATTAAATTAAACAAATAAACTGAGAAAACAAATAATTGTTTGAATAATTTATCAAGGAAAGTCAATAAAGTTGCTGAATTTAAGATATTTATTTATAGTTTTTTTTTCATAAAAACTTTCTTTAGTATTAATCCTTATTAGTTGCAAAACTTCTTTTATAAAAGCTTGTTTATCTTTAAGTAGCTTGCCCGGAAATCAACAAACTGCAAAAAAAAACTTGCTCTTGTTCAACAAAAGTATGAATTGATATTGCTAGTCAGTTTAAAAAAAATAAATAATGCGGAAGTAAGCAAAATTTTTTCCAGAAATAATTTATTTAAAAACAAAAAAAACCATCACCACATCAATAATAAAACTTCATGGAAATCTTAAATTTCTTTATATACATACTATATATAGCAAGTCTTATTACGTTTTTATTATCTTTCGAATAAAAAAAAAATATTAAAAAATAAAACAGAAATCCAACTATTAAATAAATCAAAGCAAAATATGTTCGTTACGTAAAAATATGCTGACTTTCCCCTAAAAATATGTAAAATAAAAAAAGTATGCAAATGGTTTAGTGTAGCAAAAGTAAAAGTGATAATAAAGCAAAAAATATTATTATTTAAGAATTATAATGAAGGATAATAAAGAAAATCTAAACCAATTTTAAAGGATTTAAAAACACAAAAAAAAGGGACCAGTAAATTCTATAACAAAATGTGTTTATAAAGCAAAAATGTCTCATTTGCAACCCACAATGAGTTTTGTGTGAAAAATTGGTTGTCCCCAATGAGTTTCTTCAGAAACTTATTGTCGGCCATAATTTAATATTAAAATTTATTTGTCTGCCATAATTTACTGAAGAAATTTGCTTGTCGCTCATGATTTTCCAAAGAAACTTGATTTTTTCTACAGACAGAGTATTTTTTCCAAAGAAACTTGATGTCGCCCATGATTTTTTCCACAGACAGAGTATTGTCGCCCATGATTTTTCTATAAATTCTTGCTTGTCGCGCATGATTTTGTATCTAAACTTGAATGTCGCCAATGATTTTCTATAGAAGTTTGAAGCTAATTTTTGTTATATGAAATCTAAAATTTACCCAATAATTTTCTATAGAAATTTGTTTTCCGATTATATTCTATATGATATTCTAAGATTTTCTAAGCTCCTTGAATTCATTTAATTTGCTCTTGTTTGTCCCATACTCTATTCTGTAGGTGTTTCTTTTACATTAAATATCCATTAAATTTTATTGCCTGCGTTAAGGCTTCTGTTGGCTTTTTTTAAAATCTTATTCTAAAAACATTTTATTCATATGTTTAATTAACCTTGTAAAGTCTGTTCATGGTACATACTTATAATGTTATACTCTTTCATCATCTCTGGCTTAGTGTACGTTTGTTAGGTGACATTACGTTGTTGTTTCGTTTTAAAATCTTAATAATATGTATCTAAAGGTATGCAAGTATTATTATACTTTATTATGTTACCAAGTATGTACTTACAAGTGCAAACATGTAAAAGTAAAGACACATATGTAAGTTGTGAGAGATTGGTGTGGCTTATGTTTTTTTTTCAAGCAAAGTTTTTCTAGAAATATTGTAAAAAATTTGCATTATTTTTGAAAATAAGTGACGACAAGTATTTTTATAGAACATCATGGGCGACAATCAAGTTTTTGTTGAAAGTCCTTGGCGACAAGGAAGTTTTTATGATAAATCGTAGGCTTCATATTGAGGCAAATCTTTGTAATCTTTATAATTTTATCATATCTCAAAAGTAAATTCATTCAAGCATTTTTAGCCTATGTTCGAAAATTCTAACTTGATTTCAAAATTTAATTTTTAGCTTAAAATTTTGCACAAATTCTTAATATAAGCACAACAATGCTTAAATTAACCAAGTTTTCTAAATTCGAATTTCAATTTTTTTTTCAAACTTTACTAATTTTGCTTTTAATATTAAGGGAAATCTTTGAAAATTATATAATTTTATTAAATTGTAAAAGTAAATCTATTTTCCGGCATTTTTAACCGATGTTCGAAATTTCGACCTTAATTTCGAAATTTCGTTTTTGGCTTAAAATTTATTTTTATTGTGTTTTCTTAACAAATTCATTGTTAGAAATACAAAACTGTTTAAATTTAATAAAATTTTCTATGTTCGAATTTTCGAAATTTTTCAAACTTCACAAATGTTGCTGATAATATTAGGGAAATTCTATAAAAATCTTTTAATTTTATTAAATTTTAAAGGTAGATCCATTTTCAAGCATTTTTAACCGATGTTCGAAATTTCGAACTTAATTTTGAAATTTTGTTTTTGGTGAAAAACTTTTTTTCTTTCAACTTTCAACTTTTCTATACCAATTCATGGATAATAATAGATAATTCTTTAATTTTACACAGTTTTTCAGTGTTCGAAATTTTAAAATTTTCGAAATTCCAAAATTTCTTTAGAAAAGTTTTTTAAAAATTTGTTTATTTCATTACATTTTAATATAAAATGAGTTTTTAAGCATATTTAGCATATGTTCTAAAATTTGAACTTAATTTCGAAAAAATATTTTACCTAAAACTCATTTTTAACAAACTTTTCTATACAAAGTCATGTACAATATTAGTTTTGACAGGGTTTTCAATGTTCGAAATTTGGAAATTGTCGAAATTCAAAAAACTGTTTTTTCCAAAGAAAATCACTAAAAACCAAATAATTGTATGCAATTTTAATAGTAAATTGCGGTTTTGATATGTTTCTGGAGGAAATTATGAGCAACAATCATGTTTATATAAAAAATCTTCAGCGACTAGCAAGTTTCTGTAATTAAAAATTAACAAAATGTGTGAGATTTTGAAAAAATGATTTTAACTTTTAATTTGAGAATATTAAAGTATTGTCTTTAAATCCTTTGATTGTTGTATGTTAAATAATAGAGTTAACAAACACTGTTTACTGTCAAAGGAAACTTAAGTACACAGAAAGATTCAATCAAGAAAATTCTAAAAGGGGGATAAACAAAGAGAGAGAGAGAGTAGAGAACATCCTGTAAGTTTCTCAGACCTGTCATATGAGTACTTGTAAAGGAAATTATATTTATTCGTTTTAAATATTTAAACTTGTTTAACTCTTTTCCAGCCTTTTTGCATTTATTTTCCAGTCTTTAAGTCCTTGAGTGCTTAAAAACGTAGAGAATGTGCAAGCAAACAACCGATAGGTGTTTGCCCAGAGTGAAATGGGCTGCGGGGGAAGATTTAAAATACAAAGGGAATTTCTATGTAGTGCTAAACAAAAAATACCTTGTTGCCATAATTAAGAAAAAAAAATAAAACAACACAAGAAACGAAAACTGAGAGTGACGAAAAGTATGCTAAAGAATATATGAAGGCATAATGTTGCTAAACAGGTATGCTTTGAAAAATTCTTGTAGCAAAAACCACACAACTTGAAAATGATACAGCATGTTTTAATAAATAAATTTAAAGAACATTAAACAAGTTGAAAACACTTTAAATTTGTAAAAAATTTTGTAACTATGTAACAACCTATTTGTTAAACTTATCTCTAATCCCACCTAAACTAAGCACCTTAAAATATGCTTTAGATTTTTCTTCTTTTTTCCCGCTACAAACCTCATGGTAAATAAATAATTTCATGATGTTTGCAAGTAATTTATGTGAAAAATAAATAATTTCCCTAACGCACAGCTAATGTAATTTAACTGTGGTCTTGTACTATTTCGCAATCATTTTCTAATCTTAATTATTTTTCATTTGAAGCTTTCACAACATTAATACTAAATAAATATTGCTGCAATAACAATTTTACAACATCTGCGTCATGAGTATTTGTGTCATTAGAACGACAGTTATTCTATTGTGTGTGTGTGTCAGTCATCACATACACATTTGTCATGGTTATGCGAACACAAAAGCAGGGGAAGAAAAACAAATTATTTTGATGGATTTTAGACACTCTATACTGAAATCAACATTCCATAGAAATATGTATATGGGCGACCAAAAATGTTTCGGAAGATAATTACGGATTACAATCAAGTTTCTATAGAAAATCATTAGCGACAAATAAGTTTATAAAGTAAGAAAAAAGTTTCTATGCGAAATCATTGGCGAAAACAAGTTTCTATGGATAAACTTGGGCGACAATCAAGTTTCCATGGAAAATCATGGACGACCAACATGTTTTTGGTGAAAATATTGGGCGACAATCGAGTTTTTAAGGCAAAACATTCGCGACCAACATGTTTCTGGTGAAAATTATGGGCGATAATCAATTTTCTTTAGAAAAATATGGGCGACAAATAAGTTTATATGGAAAAACATGCCCGACCAACATGTTTCTGGTGAAAATGTTGGGCGACAAACAAGTTTCTATAGAAAAACACGAGCGACCAACATTTTTCTGTTAAAAATAATGGACGACAATTAAGTTTCCATGGAAAAACATGAACGATCAACGTGTTTCTGGCGAAAATTGTTGGCGACAATCAAGTTTCCATAGTTAATCATAAGCGACAATCGAGTTTCTATGAAAAACTTTATCGAACTACATGTTTCTGGTGAAAATTACCGGCGACAATCAATTTTCTTTAGAAAAACATGAGCGACCAACAAGCTTCTATACAAAAACATGCGCTACCAATATGTTTCTGGAGAAAAAAATGGGCGACAATCAAGTTTCCATGGAAAATTATAAGCAACAACAAAGTTTCTATTGAAAAACATGGGCGACCGACATGTTTTTGGTAAAAATTATGGGCGACAAACAAGTTTCTATAGAAAATCATTGGTGGCAAACATGAACAATTATGGGCGACAAACAAGTTTCTATAGAAAATCATGGGCGGCAGACAAGTTTCTTTAAAAATCATAGGCGTACAACAATTCCTAAAGAAAATCGCGTATAGCAAACAAGTTTCGATAGAAAATCTTGAGCGAGAACAAATTTTCTCAAGAAATTTTATTATTATTTTTTAACTTTTACCTGCAATTTTTTTTGCTCATCTAACTAAAACCTTTATCCTTAATTAGTAAATGTAGGGCACTTTGTTTTTTTTTTGCGAAATTCCTGCAGCTGATCATAACCCTCATCATTGATTTCCTGATTATTTTACTTGTTTGTTTTGCTTTTTTTCTCTTCTGTTTGTACTAGATAGTTTCGTAATATGTAGTAGTTTAGTCAGTTGTTGCTTGTTTTTGTTGTTGTTGTTGTTTAAACCCCGTTTGAATAGTGTGTGTATGAGAATTAATTAAAAAAAAAGAAAAACAATAATTTCTAACATTTAGAAAACCTCAACCACTTTTTAACCTTGTACATGCACATCAAATTTTGGCTGCGACAACAACGTTGAAAATACACCTGACTATATGTTGGCGAACTTGTTTCTTCTTTTTTTTTTTTTGCTTTTGTATCCTCTAACATGCAATTGACGAAGCAACAACAACAAAAATTAAAAACTTCTAACATTGTTCTTTACTATTGAGGTGAAATTAAAACGAAAGCATACAAACAAACTGTTAAAAACACTAGTGGGGAGGTGGAAATACCAGACTGAGACAGAGAGAGAGAGAGAGTGACAGCCATATTTATTTTAACAACAACAAAGCTAAGACCACATAATACACACAAACACTTGTCTAACAACAGTAACAACAATAACAACATCATCAAATACAACATGAAGGTGCTGATGTTGATAATGTTTTTAGAAATGGATTTTTAGGAACAAAAAAAGTTAAAATTATTGTTGCTTTAACATACACAAGGTTATTTACAGCTAATGATATTTGTTGGTATAAATTTTATAACTATTGTTGTTGTTATGGTTGGAGGTACATAGTTGGTGATGGTTGTTAGATATTGGAGTAGAAATAAAGGAATGCATGCAGATTTGCCAACATGTTATAGCGTGTTCACATATGCACCTTAATTGCGTTAATCGCAATTAACGCCATTATTGAGCTCAATATTCCATATAAAATCTCAATTAATTATTGCGCAATAAGTACGAAATTGTTATAATATTGAGTAAGATTTCGAATGCAACACTAATCACAACTGTGTTTAGTGAACAAAATTGTATAAAATGGCAAATGTCAACAAAAGATAACAAAAGAAATCATTGAAAAGTCAATGTGAAGGTAAGTTTGTTTACATAGAAATACAACAACCATATAGAGTATTTTTTGTATTGTTTTCCAACTGTCAAATGATTATTGAGCAAGCTGAAAATTGCGTATGCCTGAACACTTAAAATAATATTTTCAATTAACCGAATATTGACTCAATTAAGTTTCATATCTGAACACGCTATTAGATCCACAAAATAGCAATAAAAATATATATATGTATATATGTATGTAAATTAGGGTGCAATGGGCCACAAATCAATAGGGACCAAAAATATTCTAAACAAACTAACTTGGGACAAACTATTTCTTAAGAAATAGCTAATAAACTTCCATTGAAACTTGTTGTCGCCCATGTTTAACTAAAGAAACTTGATTGTCGCTCAAGATTTTCCATAGAAAACTGTCTTTAGCACTTGATTTTTTATAAAAAGAAGTGTCGCCCATGGTTTTCTATAGAAACTTGTTGTCGCCCTTGATTGCCTGTGACAGTTAGTTTGTCGCCCAATATTTTTTGCAGAAACTTGTTTATCGAGCATTATTTTCTTTAAAAACTTGATTGTCGTCCAATATTTTTTTACAGAAACTTTTTCATCTTCCATCATTTTCTTAAAATACTTTTTTGTCGCCCACGATTTTTTGTAGAAACTTATTGTTACCCTTGATTGCCGGTGTCAATTAGTTTATCGCCCAATGTTTTTTATAAAAACTTTTTTATCGCCCATTATTTTCTTTGAAAACTTGCTTGTTACCCACGATTTTTTGTAGAAACTTCTTGTTACCCTTGATTGCCTGTGTCAATTAGTTTATCGCCCAATATTTTTTACAGAAACTTGTTCATCGCCCATTATTTTATCTGAAAACTTTGTTGTGCAAGATTTTTTTTGTAGAAACTTTTTGTCGCCCATGATTTTCTGAGAAAATAACTTTTTCGTTCATTATTTGTTGCAGACAATTGTAGACATAGACATTACTTTCTATAAAAACATGTTTGTCGCCCAATATTTCCTATAGAAATTTATTGTCGCCTATGATTTTCTTTGGAATTTTGTTTGTCACCTACTATTTTTTCAAGAAACTTGTTTAGCACCCTTTATTTTCTATGAAAACTTGTTTGTCGTCCACTATTTTTTCAAGGAACTTGTTTATCGCCCATTATGTTCTATGAAAACTTGTTTATCGCCCATAATTTTCTGCATAAACTTACTGTCGCTTATTGTTTTGTTGCGAAATTTATTGGTTGCCCATTGTTTTTTCAAGAAACTTGGTCATCGCCCAGTATTATCTTTGAAAACTTGTTTGTCGCCCATGATTTTTTGTGGAAACTTTTTGTCGCCGTTTATTTTTTTGGAAATTTGTTTGTCGCCCATAATTTTTTGCAGAAAATTGTTCATTGCCTATTATTTTCTTTTAAAAAAGTTTTTCGCTCATGATTTCTCTATGTAAACTTAATAACGCCCATGATTTTCCATAAAAATTTGTTTGTCCTCCAATATTTTTTACAGCAACTTGTTTATCGTCAGTGATTTTCCATAAAAACTTGTTTGGAGCACATAATTTTTTGCAGAAACTTGTTTATCGCCAGAGATTTTCGGCACAATATTATTGTCGCCCATGATTTTCCGTGGAAATTGGTTTGTCGCTCATTATTTTCTATGAAAACTTGTCGCCTGTGATTTTTTTTTTTTTTTTTAAACGAATATAATGCTCGACCTTATAGAAAATTCTAATTAATTACATAGTTTTTTATATATTTTTTTATTGCCCAGACCCACTGTTCCACGCCTAAATGCATACTCTACCGCAAAAAAATCAATTCATTGTGTTTTTGCTCGTTTGTATGTTTTTTTTTTTGTGTGTGTATTTGTTTTCACTACATTTGCAATCTAAAAGGAATCTTGTTTGATAATGGCCTTTGCGGTTTTCACCGAACACAATAAAAAGGAATTTAAATGAAATTGGAATTTTCCCAATTGAAATTAGAGTAAAAATAAATTAATATACAAAAACCGGACAAGTAAACAGGAAATGGCATGTAAATAATTGCAAAAAACACTTAAAATTAACATTTAATTAAAGAGCAAATGGAACTTACCAATATTAACAATACCATGATTGGTTAATTCCCAACATGATTGTAAGCGTAATATACTTAAACTATGACTTTGTTTGGGTGAAAAATAGCCCAAAGCAGCGTCGGTAACATGATAAGCCTGTAACGGAAAAATTATTTAAACTCAATCCTATGCCAGAAAAGTCCCTCCCCACTTGCACTTACTTGTAATGAAAATTCATATAATGATGGCAATAATTGTGCCACCGCGCCCACAGCCTCATCAGCAATATTTATACAATCAGCCAGCGATAATGAAACAATGCGTGGTGTTAAACATGCCCAAAGGCCAGCTTCGGTGACCTCATTACAACCAGCCAGTTCCAGTTCAAAAAGACTCTAAAATCAAACGAGAAATAAAAAGAGAAAGAAAAAATAAATAAGTACATGGAATAATTATTTAAGTGTAATTATGTAGAAAAGGCAACACTAGAAAAACAATGCTGCTGGGAAAATGATTAAAGACTTACGATAATTAAAGACTACGTTAAATGGCGTCCCAAAGTACAATAATTTCCCTCCAAACAAAAGGTAAAGAAGGGCCTGATTTTAAACACACAAAAGTTCTGTAAATGAATTGTTTTACTTTTCAACTAAACTAATTGCTGTCATACAAAAGAAGGCGGAAGTAAAAGCAGCAAGACTAGTTTCACAACTAAAGGAAAAGTATTATTATTACGAAAAAATTGCAAACAGTTTTTACACATTTCATTCGCAACAGTTCAGGAACAAAGCAAGCAATATTACACTTCAAGCTAATTTTGTGTAAGTTTTATAAAAATTGTAAATTTGTTTAATAAGTCTCTAGTAGTCATTAAATTGTGTTAAAATTCCTCTATTTTATCTTAATATGTATTTTTAAATAAATTTAAAATTTGCTTTTCTCCTCGTTAGCTGTGTTTTGCCGTAATCGATCAAAAATAGCCCGCTAAGTTTGCTTTAAATAGACCAGCACAATGATTGACAACAGATGAAATGTTCTTTATAAAAATATACTTAAATATATATGCATGTATTAATATATTATTTTGTTTTTATTGTTGTCGTTGCTGTTTTTATTTGCTAACTATAGCCATAACCTATCCCATAATGTAAGGCCATTAACACAAGCCTTAAGAAAACGTGTGTATGTTGGGCGCTACACAAAAGAAATTTACGACTATAAGTAAATTCATTTGGTTGTAGCACAATGAACACAAATCAATACGAGTTTGTATAGCGTCTTTAAACAGAAACTTGTGTCGCTCGCGATTTTTAGCGGAAATTTGTTTGTCTGCCCAATATTTTTTACAGAATCTTGTTTAACGCCCATTACTTTCTTTAAAAACTTATCTGTTGCCCATGATTTTTAACATAAACTAATTTGTCGCTTATGATTTTCTCTGAAAATTTGTTTATTTTTATTCCAATATTTCGCTACTCTTTGAGTAACTTCTTCAGGATAAAAATTTTTAATAATTTTATAAATTTCAAAAATGATTTGTCTATTTTTATCTTGGAGAAGCTACTCAAAGAGCGAAATATAGAAATAAAAATGTAAATATTTTATAAAAAACTAGCTAAACCCGGTGTGCTTTGCTACCCCCCCTCGTCATAAAATAAAACGTATTTATATATTTACAAACATTTATTTATTTAATTTTAATGTATTTATTGCAATGCTTTAGGCGAGACCATGCCCCTTTGTCCACTTACATAGCCAAGAATTTATTATTTCGTAAGAATATTCTGTTGTGAAAATTTAATGACGATCGGTCCAGTAGTTAAGACTATATTACGATGTTTAATTTTTCTAAAAAGGGGCGTGGTCCCACTCACTTTTCTCCTGGTACGTATTCCTAATTATGCCCCAATACCATATGTACCAAATATCACCGACGTACGTCAAAAAATTCCCAAAATATGGCGGGTTAAATTTGTGGGTTATATGGGCGGTGCCACCCCCGTTTGTACAATCAAAACTTCATATAGCCTATTATTCCTTCCAGAGTCACAGTAACATGATCAGGCAGATTGGTCCAAGGGTTTGGCCTCCTATTAAGCACAAACATACAGACACATATTCATTTATATATATATATAGATATAAAGAAATATAATTTAAGGTGAAATGGGGCGAAAAATGGGGATTTGGTAATAAAAAAATGTATGTAGTTAAAAAGTATATAAAACTTTAGGTAAATACATATTACAAAAGAAGTATTTTGTATAGCAAACATTGTTAGTGGTATAAGTAAGTCTCTGAATTAAAAAAAGGGGGCGATGAAGTAGGCGTGGTTCATAGTTATATGGCGACGTAAACAGTATTAAGAGAAATATACTACCAAATAAAAAAATACGTTGGAATAAACAAATTTGTATAGAGAACAAAAAGTATAAAACTTTCAAAAATTTGGCGTGAAAAGGGGCGTGAAAGGGGCGTGGCTTAAGAAATCTTTATTTTTACCTCGCCTGGAGTATATAATGTGTATACAATTTGAAGTAAATCTGTTAAAAACTATATGGGAGCAATTACATAATTTTTAAAAAGTGGGCGTAAAAATGGGCGTGGTAAAAAAAAGTACCCTATTAATCATACCAGAGTCCCAGTTAAATGCTGTGAAAATTTCAAAAATATCGGTCTAGAGGTTTGGTCTCCAATTACAATATTTTAAAAAAGTGGGCGTAAAAGTGGGCGTGGTAAAAAAAGTACCCTATTATTCCTTCCAGAGTCACAGTAACATGCTATGAAAATTTCATCAAAATCGGCTCAGCCGTTTTGGAGTCTATACGTTACATACATACATACATACATACATTGAATTTTATATATATAGATACCTAAAGCTTTAATAATTACCAAAATCTTAATAAAAAAAAGGTCAAATAAACAATAATAAGTCACTCATAATTTTTAACAGAAAATTGTTCATCGCCCATTATTTTCTTTAAAAACTTATTTCTCGGCCTTGATTTTCTTTGCAAACTTATTTGTCACTCATTATTTTTTACAGAAACTTGTTTAAGGCCTTTATTTTTCTAAAAACACATTTGTCGCCCAATGATTTTTTGCATAAAATTATTTGTCGACCAAGATTTTCTGTGAAATTTTGTTTGTTGACCAGAATTTTTGCAGAAAATTATTCATTAACCATTATATTCTTTAAAAATTGTTTTGTCGCCCATGGGTTTCTTTGAAAATTTGATTGTCGCCTATAACATTTTTACAGAAAATTGTTCATCACTCATTAATTTATATAAAAACATATTTATCGCCCATGATTTCCAACTGAATATATTTGTCGCGGACATAGTGTTCGATATATTCATCGTTAGTTCGCTCTAATAATCACTACATACTACCAAAACATGCAAAAAGATTTGCAATCAGTTGTTTTTTACATTTACTTTTGTGCATCGGAAGTGAAAAAATCAAAACAACTTTCCTTATCATTTTCAGCAGTTTAAGTTTAAATACAACTTTAAAAAAAAAATGCAGTTTAGAGAAAAGATAGCATCTTATAAAAATTTTGTATATAGATTATTATAAGACAACTTGAAGAAATAAAAGCACATGCATAAAATATTTACTGCAGTGCAAACTTAACGGTAAATCACACAATAACAAAAAAATGTATTGGACAAAAATTTAAATACATGTTGAATATTACTCTCTTTTTTGTAATTTTCTGCACATCGCAGTTATACTATGTTTCCACGTACATGCTTCGCTCTCTATTCAGGCTTCACATAAGTGAAACAACTTGCTTCACCATACAAAATTTTAAGAGCGAATCAAGTAGATTCATATTGAATCAACTTGCAAAGCACGAAAAATTGCACTCTTCTCTAATTTTTATCGCAAGTTTATCTGCACTAGCTGTAAAAATTTAATATTATTGTAAACAAAGCAAATTATTTTCTTGTTGCTGGAAGTAAAGAAAGTAAATATGTACGAATGTATGTTTTTTTTTCAAATATGCTAACTAATTTCCACTCAGTTTTTTTGTCCATTAAAAAAATATTTTCCACAAATTGTAAATTCTGTTTTTTTATTCTGTTTGTTTATTAAAAACAACTGTCAAATCGAATCAAGTTTTTTGGTCATGTAAACAGCATGATTCATAAACATGATTCAGAGAGCGAAGCAGGTGATTCAAGTCGTCGTGGAAACATAGTATTACTGCCAGAAATGGAACATTTAAACATTGGAAGTCTTAAAATTAAATTAACCAAACTTTGTTAAAGATTGGTTACCTATTGGCAACAAGTACGTATCAATGGTATAATTTGCCTGCTTCAGTTCATAAAGTGTTAATTCATGGATCGGAAGTAGTTGAACACTGGCTGTCTAGTTTCCATAGGCGAGCTCTCTGAAAAAGCCGCTGAATCTTGTAATAAATTATTTAAGCAATTCAGACGAGACAACACGCGAAAAATGTCTCGTATTGTCACTAACACTGATCTTTTGCTTAGACTTCTTCTAAATTCCGACCCGTTGATTGCCTCTATCATCTGCGGCTTTACGTATGTTAAGTTTTTGCAAATAATGTACAAATGTTGTAATAAATTGTCGTTATAAAATGAATTATTTTTTCTTTAATTTAATAACTAACATTTTTGTGTAAATAAATTATTATAATATAACTAGCTGACCCGGCACACGTTGCTTTACCTTCAAATTTTATTTTTATTGAAAGGGTTTCATGCCAATCGGTCTATTATAATAAGAAAGGTCACCAGTGCCATTTTTGAAAAGGGGCGTGGCGTTGCCTACTTCCACCAAAGATGTATAGTAGCCAGCTGACACGGCAGACGTTGTCAAATGCATGCAAAAAAATTTATTCAGTGACATACACACGTACAGTACAGCGCATAAATCTCTTATATATCTCCATAATAGGTGATTTGGTGGTGGGTATATAAGATTCGACATTTGTAGGGGATTTGTAGGGGAGGTACCACGCGTCTTTATCAAATCCCGCCCATATTTGCAGCAGCACTTAACACCAAACCGACGTACCAAATTTTGTTCATAAATACCGCTGTAGCTTAATTGGTTAGCGCATTTGATCATTAAGCATGAGTTGGTATTTGTAGCCCGGGTCCGATTCCCAGCCGCTGCCACTCAAAACCAACATCAGTTTCTAATAATTATTAGTTTTTTTTTCTATCCTATCATAACTAATATTTATCACAGCGCCCTCCTTCGGTGGTAAGGCATTCAAACGCCACCACCGAATAAATTAATAAAGGCTATAAAATCAAGCTTTAAAAATAATGCGCCTACTCGCCACCAGAGGCGCTGCAATGCTGCACTAAACGCAATCATAATGCGCAATTGCAGAGTTGTGATATAAAAAGCTTTCTTCTTTCACCACCTTTACTTCTTCAATCTATCCCCTTTCTAAAGAAAGTAACACAACATATTAATTGCCTGAGTGTTACTTATCCTTAAAAAAAATCGATGACTATAGCTGAGTAAACTACGTATGACCGCCTTCCTTAGAAACTTGAACCACTGTGCACTGGTGTCAACCGTTCTTTTGATGTTTTAACAAATTCATTTGTTTATTTAAAGAAATTATTTAAATATATTTCCACCAGATTTATGAAAATTATCATGCCATTTAACATTTAAACATTTTTATTTGTTTATTTTGCCAGTTATATGGATTATTTTTAAAAGTTTGTGCTGATTAATGTTGTTATTATTAAAGAGAAAAGAAAATGTTTTGCACTTTTAATAATTAAATATTTCTTAAGATTCTTGCTTCAGAATTGTCTGTCTGTCTGACAGTTTTATTTTCATCATAATTTATCATATTCCTAACAATATGACCTTGTGTTAAAAAAGAATTGTTTGTTAAAAAGAAATATATATTTTTTTTTTTGGGAAAATTATGAAATGATATAATATTGTTGTTAAAAGAAAATGAAGAATATTTGTTATCGAGAAAATGGACAGGTAAAAAAGTATGAGATAATTTGTGTTAGTTGTGTTTAAAGGGGCAACAAAACGTAACTATACGAGGTCTGATCAAAAAATAACCGTTATTTTCAAATTTCGTGAGTTATGTATGTTCGATTGTCGCGTTTTTTCTTCTGTTATATTTCTACACATGTCTGCCATTTTGGATTGTCAGGTTAGTCGTGTTTTGGTGTGCTCTTCGATTTTTTACTATTCGAAAAAATGGATCAAAGAAACTGTATTAAGTTTTGTACAAAAAATTAAATTAAATGCGCAAGGACATTTGAAATGTTGTTTGTAGCATTTGGCAAGTCTACTATGAGCAGAACACAAGTTCAATTGCGATATAACCGGTTTAAGGAAGGCCAAGAAGATGTCAATGACGTTGATCGTTCTGGTCGCCCGAGCACGTCAACAACCGATGACAACACTGAAGCAGTGAATAAAGAAAATGATTTTGGATAATCGTCGAATCACTATCAGAGAGGTTGCTGATGATATTGGCATATCGTTCGGCTCATGCCAAGCAATTTTTACGGCGGATGTTTTAGGCATGAAACGTGCGGCAGCGAAGATTGTTCCAAAATTGCAAAGGAGCTGTTGAACATCGTCAACAACGATCAAGATTTCTTAAAAATGGTCATAACTGCTGACGAATCATGGTTGTATGACAATGACATTGAAACCAAAGCCCAATCATCGCAATGGAAACGTCCAGAACAGCCAAGACTTAAAAAAACACGTCAAGTACGGTCAAATGTGAAGTTTTGCTCACTGCTTTCTTCGACTGCAATGGCGTGATGCATCATGAATTCTTGCAACAAGGTCGTACGGTCAATAAGGAATACTACCTTGAAGTTATGCGCCGTTTGCGCGAAGCAACTCGTCAGAAACGCACAGAATTGTGGCAAAACCAATCGTGGATTTTGCACCATCGATGCTTGTGCGTGACCAAAAACAAAATCATGCCTCAACCACCGTATTCACCGGACTTGGCCCCCGTTGACTTTTTCCTCTACCCAAAATTGAAGACACCGATGAAAGGAAAGCGTTTTGCTACGATTGAGGAGATCAAAGAAAAATCGAAACATGAGCTGTTGGCGATACAATATATAATACAAATATAATGCAGATAATATCATGAAATTTTGCACACTTTATTTTTATTATAGAAGGACAAGTCGTGTTGAAAATTGTAGGAATCGGTGCACGATTTCCTATAGCCCCCATATTAATGTCTTCCCGTGATATGGCTTTATGGTACATAAATATCTATAGAAAAGCCGTATCTAAACAAAATTCTGCAATAATTAGTTTCATGCAAAGAGTAATTTCAAAACAATATTTTGTTTACATCGGTCCATAATTTTGACATAGCCACATACAAAGAAAATCCGAAAATCACTTAAATGAACATAAATCTTTTCTAAAAATTACTATCAAGTGGAAATTTGACAAGCATAATTAAATTATACATTTAAATCGTCGTAACAAATTTTATGATGATCGGTCCATATTAGACCATAGTCCCCATATAAAGTCTACTTCCGGAAATCACTTATATGCGCATAAATCTCTTATATATCTCCATAATAGGTGATTTGGTGGTGGGTATATAAGATTCGACACAGGCGAATATAAACTCTTACGAATGTCGCATTCGACATTGCAATTTCTCCAATGCATTGGAGAAATACCCATATGTCAGATAGAAATACTTTAGCAAATTTATTTCATAGTATTTAGAAAATTTCTTATTTTCTATTGGAAATATTGATTTGGGCTTTTCTAGACAACTTTTAACATCAATTTTCAAATTACACTATTTGATAATTTTTTTGATGCAAATTTAAAGTAAAATATCTACATTTTATAATAATATAATTTTTTTAGACGTAAGCTTCAAAGCATTTCAAAGCATTAAGATTCATAGATTTGGGGCGAACAGAAAATTCATAAAGAGTAAATTTCTTATTATTGGATTATATTTCTCTACGATGTTTTATTTGATAATCATCGTATGATATCTCATCTTTCACAATAAAAAAGAATAATACAATAAAAGTTGGTTTTACCCGTCATGCACTTTAAAGCTCTCTCGTGGCTATTTGGTCGTTTCATATAAATTCTTGTTAATAGATAACAATAGTATATAGAAAAATATTACCCCTTCTAGAAATAACTTAATTGAAAATGTGTTTCTTTCTATTAGTAAAAAACGTTGACGCTTTACTAAATGTTGCACCAGTCAGAATAGAATCGCCTATTTTTCCTTTTTACATATTTTTGTTAAGGTCTACTAGTTAGAGCCAGTTTTTAGGATGTACTTCAACCATGTTTATTGTTTTAACTTAGTTTAAACTTCAAATTAAGGTTTTTGGATGTAGTTTACTTCGTTTTAATTGGCGTTTAACCCTTCAAGAATGGGCGTTTAAACTCGATTCATATTTGTCAAAACATATCAGCTGTTTAAAAGTACTTTAAAATAAAAGTTTTAAGTTTTACCTTATAACATAAAATAAATTATAATAAAATGGATTTTTCCTCAGATGATGAGGATTATAGTGATTCGGAAATATATAATAATTTAAATAGAACTATATTAAGAAAACCCCGGACATTAAGAGCTCGTCCAAATCATTTTCATTTATATGATGATGGCGAATTTTATCAGCGATTCCGTCTGTCCAAGCTATCAGCGTATAGAATTTTGGAACTTATTGGTCCACACATTAAAAATCCAACGAGTTGGTAAATATTTGTTAATTAAATTAATATGTACTTTAATTTAAAAATACTTTTTAATGTCAGAAGAACAAATGTTATTAATAACTTGGTTATATGCCACTGGGGGCATGTTTCTGACCGTAGGCGATGTAAATGGCGTCTCTAAGTCAACGATTTCAAAAGTAGTAACTAGAGTGTCCCATTATATTGCGCTTTTAAAGGACCATTTTATAATATATCCAAAATCACATCAGGAGATTTCCATTAGCAAACAGGAATTTTATAATGCTACCACATTTATATAAGAAATTTTTAACGATGCCATATTTTTATTATGTGTAAAATATAATAACATCAAATAAATTGACGTTTCTTAAACTACCACTAAAACACGACTAGGTGGATTAAAAAAAGTTTGAATGTTATTAAAGTTTAACTAAACCACTAACAAACCAAGTGTAATCCTTCTCCTAAAAACTGGCGCTTAATGGCACAAACAATTTAAATAAATGTCATATTTACTTGGCATGTTTTTTTAATTTGAATTTGAATTTGTTTTGTTCTTTTTTTTCAACACGCACTGTATAATAACCGTATAAAAGCAAACGTACGTGATGTACCCGCCTTGCCATATAAAAACTGTAACGTTTTCTATTATAAAAAAAAATATTTCCCTTACAATTGCAATTAACTTCATGAAAACATAAAATAATGAGATTTTAATAAACAACAAAAGAAAAACAACAATGCTCAAAAAAACCATTACAATACATTTCCTCACTTTCTTCTCTATATACAAAATTAATATTTCCTTTTTTTAAGCTTTATGTAAATTTAAATTTAATTTTTTTGTTAAACAGCAAAAAAACACACAAATAAAAACCTACAAAAAAAAATGACAAACTCCTGTAGAAATATTTCAAGTACTTCTATGCCGCCGTCTTACATTTCATAAGTAAACCATGAATATTTTCCTATAATATCTCGGCAAAAACAAAACAATATTTGTTAAAACGGAAATGTACTCGTATACAAAGAAATTACCATACAAATGATGTATAAATAATAATTCTATTTACACACAAATCACAAATAACAAACAAACAAAACAAAAAATAATTTGGCAAAAATTATTTGAAAATGTAATCAAAGTATCAAATTAGAGACAAAATTTATACCAACTTATGTACAGTGCCGGCGCAAAAATAATAGCAGTTCGATCATTTATTTGATATTTATAGCCGCTAGTAAATGGCGAAATATTTTATGGACGGACGAGAGTAAAATTATTTTATTTGGTGGAAAAGGTTCTCGTTCATATGTATGTTAGACGTCCCCATATAGTTGTAAAGTAAGCCCGAAGCCATTGCACGTAATATAACGCTGAATTTATAAATTAGTAAATAGTTAACACCAGTTATTTGAGAAGCCAATTTTGCCTGTTGAAAAAATTATCTGGCTGTGTTGCCGTTATTAGTGGTGCCTGATCCAGACATTGGAATATCAACCAGTATAGCCCATTCCTTTCTTAGTTCGGTGTGTATCTCATTTCTTTTTTCATCAGCAATCACCTAATCACAACTACGAACATGCCATTTTTGAATTGGAATTCTGTAGGCGATATTCAGAATACATTCGAAGAAGCGAATCCACGCATGTAAAGTTGACAACCCACATTCATATAAACTTTACTTGCACATCAAATTTTTCACTATTTTTAGGTCGTTCATATGTTTTGGTGATAGATTACTCAAAAAAAAATGTTTTTTTTTATTCAAAGTTTCATACATCTAAACAACTTCTTCTAATGAAGCAAATTAAGGAATGAAAAGCAACAGTTTAATGAAGCCAGTTTAAGATTTCTAAAATATCTTCAAATGAAACCGTTTTAAAACTAGTTCACGACTTATGAAATACCTTCAAATGAAACATCTACCATAATTCAAAAGAACCTTGAAATGAAGCTTTAAACTTTGAGACTCTAAACTAGTCTGTTGTCTAGTCACTGAACTAGTCTGTAGTCTAGTTTCTAGTTTAGCTCCTGTCTATTATCTATTCTCTAAACTAATCTAGTTTCTAGTCTAGTCTCTAAATTAGTCTCTAGGTGAATCTAGTCTCTAGGCTAGTTTCTAGTCTTAGTCTAGTCTCTAGTTTAGCACCATTCTATTGTCTAGTCTCTAGTCTAGTCTCTAGTCTAGTCTCTCAACTAGTCTCTAGTTTCTAGTCTAGTCTCTAGTTTAGCTCCATAAATATATATGAAAGTAAAATATCTAAAGCATACGTTAAATGCATTTCAACCAACAAAAAAAAAACTCTTTTAAGGAAATTACAAATGTAGTAATTGAAGCATATGGCCATGGTGAAAAATAAAACATACTTTGTAGCTGTCAATAACAGAAAACCTACATCAATGAAGCAAAAATTCTTATTTTATAGATATTCTTATTATTCTGTTGAAAAACAAAATTTGTTACTGACACATATTAGAAGCATACTTTTGTCGGTAAAATTTTCAAATATGTAGCAGACTTTAAGGCAATATTATTTGAAAAATTCTTTACAAAAACGTCCAATTTGTCAAATATTTAAACAATATTAAATATTTACAAATATTTCTTACATTATCAGCATCACAAATTTCCCAGTTATTTTATAAGTATATATTGTGCAGCATTTCGTTCCAGCAAATTAAGTTAAATTTTTTTAGAATATCTAAATTAAAATGACAAAAGCAAATTTCTTTTATACATTTAGCATTTTTGTAGCATGCTTTTGAGCAATTTTATTGAAATATAAAGCATACTTTATGGCAAATTAAGCATACACAAAATGTAATAAAACAGAAAGCTGTATTTCTTAATAAAAATGACAAAAACATTGCTTTAGAGATTTCTAAAGAGCTCTAAAATAATTTGAGTATGTTTAATAAAAATAAATTTTAAAACAAGAGCTGAGCTAAATTTATTTTGGAAAATACAGTCTGCTTTTCATTGCTTTTCATTTGTTTGTTGATTACTCCAAAAAAATTTTAAACATTTAATTTGAAAGAAAAAACACAATCATTAAACAATTTGTTAATAAGAATTCGTTTAAATTCTTTAGTTCAAAATGTTTTTTTAATCGTTAGTCTACCAATTTAAAAACTTGTTTAATTACTACAAAAAAAAAAACATTGGCTACTTTAAGTTGCTTTATTATTAAATTCCCTCCCAAATTATGCCATACCTTGCCAACAAAACACCTGCTTTTTTTCAAACATAAATGAAAATTTATCATAGTAATTCAAAAAAGTAAGAAACCAAACTACTGGTAGTTGTCATGTCAATTGTCAGTTAAAGTTTTATTTTTTTTTGTCTGTAAGTATCTATTTGCTTTTTTTGTTGCTATTGTAATCTAATTTTATTTCACGTCTACTTGACTAAAACATGATTTTGTATTTTTTTGTTTTTGCTTTTTATTCTAAACGAAAGCATACTTTTGTTCGTTAAATCATTCGTTTGTGAGCTGAGTGCTTGGTTTTTTGTCAGCTGACAGACTGACGTTCTTGTTTTCCAAATGAATACATTTGCATTTGACGCATTGATTTAAAGTGTAATGAAATGAAGGGGGCCAAAATATAAAAAAAAGACTAAAGGATAAAAGACAAAAAAAAAACACACACACACACACTGACAGAATTACGTGGAAAAATGAGAAAATGTATGTGCGAGTAATGTAATATTAAAGTAATTATATCAATAATTTTGTAAAACCAAAGTATACATTTAGGCGAATTGCAATACACTAGACTATTTCTCTCTCTTAACTCTCTACATGTCAATTTCAAACTCTTTGCTGCTTGTGCTATAGCATTATATAGCATCTTGAATAACACAAATATATTGCATACTCTTAGGTGCTTATTATATGTAATTATTTTTAAATTTATGTAAATAATAAAAGTCATAAAGTAAATTGTGGTTGATGTTTAACCATCTATAGTCATCTTAATTGTGTTTGCTTTTTTTACGTTACGTTTTGTATTTTATTTTTTGCTGTTGTTGTGGTCAATGCATTCTATAAAATATTGGCATAATTAATGCTATGTGTATGTAGCTCTGTATACAGATTTATATGTTTAAAAGTATGTGTGTTAAATATTTTTGTATAGGCAAATGTTAGTTGTAGATGAATATGTCATCCAACCAACCAAACATTTGTTGCCTGGTTGATTGTAGTGTAAACAATGTTTTTTTTGTTATACAAATAAAATTTAAATGATGTGCTGAAAGTGTGCCATAATTTACAAGAAAAATACAATTTATTTGCAAAGCTAAACATGAAAAATTTAAATGCCGAAAATTTATAGTAAAAATTGAAAAGTTGTTGATTAGTGGGTAACAATGAGTGTGGGGTTTTGTCGGGACAGGGGTAAAATAAAAAATGTTGATTCTGTAGTAGGTGGGTGTTTAGAGGGGGCACTATGGCAAGAAATACTATAAATTTAGCTTAACCAACAATTGTCACAAATTGTGAATTTATTAAGAAAATGAGATACTTTCTGCAAAACTGTCATACTTGTCTTAATTATAAGTAGACATAAGCAGATTTTCTTAAAGAATATGATTATTTAGTTTATACAATTTAATTGAGTGGAAAATTAAAATAGAAATTTAAATCAAAATAAGATAAAATTGTACATATATAAAAATGAATGTCTGTCTGTTTGTCTGTATGTTTGTGCTTGATAGGAGGCCAAACCCTTGGACCGATCTTCCTGTGACTCTGGAAGAAATAATATGCTATATGAAGTTTTGATTGTACAAACGGGAGTGGCATCGCCCATATAACCCAAAAAAATTAAATCGCCATACCACGCCCCTTTTTAGGAAAACTAAAAATCATAATATGGTCTTAACTACTGGATCGATCGTCATTTAGTTTTCACAATAGGATATTCTTACGAAATAATAAATTCTTGACTATATAAAGTTGTGAGTGGACAAAGGGCGTGACACCGCCCATATAACCCAAAAAATTAAATCGCCATATTTTGGGCATTTTTTGACCTACGTCAATGATATGTGGTACATATGGTATTGGCATAATTAGGAATACGTACCAAGAGAAAAGTGGGTGGGACCATGCCCCTTTTTAGAAAAATTAAATATCGTAATATAGTCTTAACTACTGGATCGAATGTCATTAAATTTTCACAATAGGATATTCTTACGAAATAATAAATTCTTGACTAAATAAATGTGTGAGTGGATAAAGGGGCGTGGCACCGCCCATATAAGCAAAAAAAATTAATTCTTATATGGTCGTAACCTCGCCCATATAACCCAAAAATTAAAATCGTTATATTTTGGGCATTTTTTGACCTACAGCGGTAGTATTTGCTATATATTGTATTGGCCTGAATAGAAATACGTATTAAAATAAAAGTGGGAGGAGCACGCTCCTTTGTTTGTGATATTTTTGAACAAGTTGAAAACTTAAGAAAAAAAAATTTACAACTAAAATTTTTTTAAAATTTTTAAAAGTTTTAAAAATATATATATTGAAATTTTTAATCGATTTTAAAATTATTTATAAATTGGCTGTTGACGTGTAAACACGTCAAGTATTTTTGTTTAAACCCACATTACACTACAAGTATTGTATGGCAACCTTGGAATTAGTGTGGTGAGCCGGCGCGTAGATGTCAACGCCGGCACTATTGTTAAAAGCTTCGAAGTAGACAGACGCCATAGGGAATAAGTCAGATAAAATAAATTAAACAAAAAAAATTAGAAATATACAATAAAACTAAAACTTAAAAGATAATTTGTTATTTAAAGAACAATAAAATAAGAATATTAATAAAAGGAAAAAATAAAAGGAAAATAAACACAACAACAGCACACAAAAGAGTTTTCTTTGGGACAACTGAATACAACAGGTACCATCCACTTGCGACATTCACCAGCCATCAACAAATTTTGTGGTTCTCCCGGAACACATTGCCTGCTCCGGAATCAGTGCCTTTAGAAGCCTCAACCAGGTAAACATGGCTTTAGAATTTTGTGCTTTTTTCATTTAAAACTTATTTTTATAAAGTTTTGAAAATAGGCATTTTTTTATAAATATTTCAAAAAACTGTTGCAACTTAATTTTTAAAAAAATATTTATATAAACATTTTGGTAAAAATGTTTAAAAAAATTATAAGTTTAAACTATCATCTTTTAGTAACAAGACTAATATTTTAAGTTTTTTTTACAAAATCGTATTTTTAACAAGTTTAACAAGGAAATGTTAGCAAATTCAAGTTTTTTCAACCATAAAAGGCAGCATATTTTCAGGCTTAACTTAAAAGAATTTAAAATTTTTTTGTGTTTCTCTGATAAGCATTAGTTTTAGGTCTTCAAAGTAACACATTGTTTGCTTATTACAAAATATTTTGTACTTAAATTTTCTCATTGCAACATATTTTTTTAAGTAGAATCTTCTTTTTTTAGTTGCTAACTATTGCCACATTAGCTGTAAATGAAAATTGGCTTTTTCTAGCACATTTCAAAACACACACTTTCACATACTTTCATCTTCTGAGACAATTTACAGCTCATTGACCACAAAATTCTTGTGCAAAATGTATAAAAATGTATTTAAACTTTTTGGTATCTATCACATCAGCATGTGGAAACACCAACAGCAACAACGACCAAGTAAATATGATGTGATATGAATAAATTTTTTTATTGCAGCTTCTGTTGTTGTTGTTGTTATTGTCATTGTAGGTGCTGTTGTCGGTCGTCGTTTTGAGGTCTCTAGAGTAAATGTTTTTTGTTTTATTATTATTATTTATTTCTTGGTTTTTTTCCTCTACATTTTTTATGATAAACAAGAAAATTATTAGTTTGGCTATGTAAAATATATGCATACTTACTTACATTCTAACATTTGTGTTGTCATATGTAGAAAATTTATGCACATTTATATATATTTTTTATATTAAAAATAAAAACATTTATTCAGACATATTATGCCATATTTTATGTTAAAATGTTCTCTTTTTAATATACATATATGTATGTATATATTTTATTTATGTATTTGCTTGTAAATTTTATTATCTACATTGAATACCATTAGCATTATGTTAACTTTGCTTAAAGAAAATTGAAAATCTGTAAGTCTTGTTTCACACTGTTCAGTTTTAGCTGACCAGTTTTTGTTCAATTCTCTTTTGAACTTGTCATTTCATTCACACACATCAATTCAATTCAAAAGGAAATAAGAAAGTTTGCAAGCCTTTTATTCACTTTTCCCTTCTCCTACAAAAATACTTGCCTTGACTAAAAAAGTTAGTTTAAAAAGTAGCAAACTTTAAGCCAATTTTAAAAATATATATATATAAAGATTTTGGTTTGATTTTTTTTAATTTGACAGCTTATGTTATGAGTTTTCAAATAATCTAAAAATTATTTTCGTTTTTTATTTATAACTTAATTTTTGACGGTTTCTAAACTTGAGATTTTTTTCATATAGTAAAAAAATTGAAAAAAAAATTTCAAATTTAAGCAAATTTTAACAAAATATATATAAAAAAAATTTCAATGAATTTTTTGCGATTTAAAAGTTTCTGCTATTCACTATTATACAACCTAAAAACTTCTTCGGTTTTAGTGTAAAAAATTAATTTTTGAAGATTTTGAAAATTTTACTTTTTTTTAGAAAAAAATTTTTTTCTAAAATTTCTAAAATTTCAACAACATTTAAAAGAAATAAATATTAATTTTTTTTTGTAAATTTACATTTTTGAAAATATAAAAATATAAAAAAAATACATTTTTGAAGATTTTGAAAATTTTACTTTTTTTTAGAAAAAGAAAATTCTGAAAGTTTTAGATTTTTAAAAAATATACCTATGTATATTAAAATTTGTAAGCAATTTGTATAGTTTTATATAGGTTATGTTTTCGTCCTTTATATTCCTTAAAAATATTGCAGGTTTTAAATTTTACTTTTTTTTAGAAAAAAAAAATTCTAAAAGTTGTAAAATTCGAAGCTTATGTTGTTGTCTTTCACATTCTTTCAAAATATTGATGCTGTTTTGTGAAAAAAAATACATTTTTAAAGATTTTGAAAATTTAATCCAACAACCAAAAAAGAAAAAAAATCTTAAAGCAGCATAATTGTTTGAATTTTTTAAATAAATTTTAATATAAAAATATATTAAAATTTGTCAAGAATTTTTATAGTTTTACAAAGCTTATGTTGTGTTGTTTTCATTAGTTCATATTATCGCGAGTGCACTATATTAAAATTATTGTTAATATTGGTTTCATCAGCTTCATTTTATTTGTTTTATAATTTAATTTATTTGAAATATAGTTTAATTTTCCAAAATCTATAATAAATAGTGTTTTTTTCCGTCCAAATTTTGATAATTCAACTGAAATTGTAAATCTTTTCAAAAAAAAGTCAACAAAAGTTACACAAAACTATTTTATGTTGCATAAATGATTGACATACATATTTCAATTATGTGTCACGGGAATAACTAGGGAATTAAATCGAAGAAAAATTCATATTCGAATACTTCCTTCAGTGCTATTTTTTTACCGCAACTGTATATTAAAATTTTGGTTAATATTATGCAAAAATCTAAACTTCTTTTAAACCACCCCTGCCTAATGTAGTATCTTTATATGTATTTCTCTAACCTAAGCGGATTTTTGTTTACTTGCAGTTTTCTTTCTTAGAAATTATATGGCACATACATACATACATATGTGTTTTTTATAGTAAATTTATTTCATAAGGTCTTTAAATGCTACGCTCTATATTACATTATATATTTCATATGCTTTTTTGTTGTGGCCGATTTTGCGTTCATACCAGTTAATTTTAAATATATCATGGCATTATTTATATGCAAAACTAAAAAACCAACAACATTACACTAGAAAACTATGTGAAATTGAGCAGCAGTCTTAAACACACAAAAAAACAAAAACATTGCATAATTATTGGGGTCAAGGAGCTTGGAAAAGCAAGCAGCCAACAACTGCTATACTTCATTATTATAAAATACTTGTGTTCATTTTTTGTTTATCTTTTTGTTGTAGTTATTGCCAGTAGTATTTTTTAAAACTTTTGAAACGTGCCTGACCGTTTCCAGTCTTTCATTTTTATAAAACAAAGCAAAGACACTACTGTACAGAAAATGTTATTAAAAAGAATTTTCAATTAAAAGCTTTTATATGCAATAACAATAACAACAGCAACAACAACAGCGCAAAAAGTGGTAAATAAACTAGAAACTGTGTTAAGAAATTTTCAAAGCAACTGTTTAAATATTGTTTGTTTATTTCTTTGCTTGTTTCAGTTACCTTAAAGTATGCTTTTAAATATTAATTACATGAGACCACCTTAAGGTATGCAATATGAATAAATAGTGGAAATAAAAGTTGTTTTAAAAATGAAGTGAACGAAATGTATTATAAATGCAACAAATGTTAATGAAAATGTTTAAAAGAAAATTAGTTTTTTTTTAACAGTTGAATTGAAATAGAATTTGAATAAGAGAGAGAGAGAGAGAAAGAGAAAGAAAAGAAACACAAATTTTTACATAACATATTCTGCTTAAGACATATTTCTTTGAAAACTGCCTTTAAAATTTCTTATATTTAATAGATCTAGCTGATTTTTAATAACAACTTTTCTAGGATATAAATGAATAGTTTCGAATAAATTCATTAATTTGTATTACATAGTTTTTGAATCAACATGATTTACACACACTCGGGAATTTAAAAATCAACAAACATAACTCCAGCAACTTTTTTCTTATAAAAATTCAACTAAAACACACATTATAATAATAATGACATTGTTTAAATCTATTTTCTTTGAAATCATTAAATTTGTTTAAGGTTTCCCTAAATTTTGTGGCACAACTTTCTTTTCACTAAACAAATATTTATGATTGTCAATACCCAGCTTTGTAGGATACCCAACAATATTTTAAGCAAATTTCATAAATTTTTTTAAGATAGTTTGCGAATGAACGTGTTTTACACATACTCATAATTTTAAAATAAACATAATTATCGTTATAATTTTTTTTTTCTTTTCTACAGAAAACTGTCTGCTTAAGACTCATTTCTATAGAAAATATTCTGTTTAAGATACTTCTCCATAAAAAAAACAGTCTGCTCAAGATGCTTCTCTATAAAAAAACAGTCTGCGCAAGATCAGTCTCTTTTCTATAGAAAACAGTCTACTCAAGATACTTCTCTATAAAGAGACAGTCTCTTTCCTATAGAAAACATTCTGCACAAGATGCTGTTCTATAGAAAACAGTCTGCTCAAGATACTATTAAACTGCCTTAAAGTATGCAATATATTTGCAATATTATTTTGTATTTTTGTTTTATAGGAAAATAAGGGAATAATAAAGACCTACGATTAAAACTACATAAAGTCCTCCGATTAAATCTCATTTTAAACCTGACAAAGACCTACGATTGCAGCTTATTTTAAACTACATAAAAACTTACGATTGCAGCTCATTTTAAGCTAAATAAAGACATACCATTGAAGGCCATTTTAAACAACATAAATACCTAAACACCTGCGATTTATGCTTTTGTTCAAAATTGCCACTATTTTACAATATATATCAATACGTTCTTTTTGCTTGGTATTAGATAAATTTAATTTCTTCTTAAATATATTTTTACCGGGTTTTAAAACTTTATATTACAGAAAAACGGTTATATTTTAATGAGAAAAGTTATAAAAACCTTCTTAAGAAAACAGTTGCTTTTAAAGCCCCTTTAAGTATGCTTTTAAACTTCTAAGTAAGCTGAAATTATACGCCCACCAGATTTTATACTCTACAAAAAATGTTTATAGTTTCATGTTTTTTTTCCAACTTTTGCAGGCATTGAAAATATTTGACATTGATTTTATTTCATCTTACTGAATGCAGCCTTAAAATATACTTTAAGTATTTAATGTACTTTTAAAAGGCATCTTAAAAGTATGCTATAAAAAGGTTATTATTAAGTTTGTACAGCGAAACATAAGTGTATTTACATACATTTATGTTTAATTTTCCATACATACATATATAAAGAAATATTTCATTAAAAAAATACTTTAATAATGCTGCTGCCGTAGTTAGAAAGAGTCTTGAAAATTTTGTAATTTAAAGAAAATATACATACGAGTACATGTAAGTTGATTTTATTCCCTTAATAAACTGTGCTTTTCTAAAACACACATCAGTTATTTGTTATCAGCTTTGACATGCAAATTCATGTTTTATTGTTTAATATGACATTGACATTCTTTTTATTTTTTTTTGTTCGTTGATGTTTGCCAAAGCCGCCGTTTTCTAATAGGCCTCGTTACCAGCTTTATTTATTTGTTTGTTAGTTGGTTGTTGTTTTTTTTTCAACCCATTTGTTGTTAGTGCAATGGCAAATAGTGTGACTGTATATTTTTAGTGAGATAGACAAGTTATTACAGTGATGATTGTCAATGCAGCCCGTAAGTATGCAATTATTTCGACAAATTGTTTGATTGAGTTTTTGTTGGAGATGTTGCTATAATAGTTGACATGTCATCGTTTAGATGAGGCAATTCATTATAATGTAAATAATAGAGAGAGAGAAAGAGATAGAATAAGACACTTTAGATTTGAGCTAAAAATTTGCATGATAAAGTGGAGCATAGTTTTAGCAGGTTAATGGGGAATATAAAAGTTGTATAACAAAATGCACTAATAGAAAGTTTAAAACCTATTTTTCTTTAAGTTTGAACAAATTAGTTTTTTTTTTTTTTGGTTTCGAAATGAAAATTAAATTTGGGTTACTTTTAGTTTTATTGCTAAAATTAAACCCCATTTTTTCTACTTTATTGGCAACTTAAGTAACATATTATTTAAGTTTAACATAAGTACATAATATAAATTATAATAGAAACCCAGCTATACACTTAATATTATGTGGTAAATAGACATATTTATAGTCTGCCTATAAGTAGGCAATAATTTAATATAAAATATACTTATTTTGTTGTCAATATGTCACATGATTACAGACAAGCAGCTGGCAACAAATTGCAAACAAATGTTTTCAGAAAAATTCTAAAAAAAGCTCTTAGTTTGACTAATTTTGGAAATAAATAATTACAGCATATTTTTGGGGGGTCTAATTTATATTAAGGTGAATCCTAATTCTTTATATTGTTTAAACCGAGCTTCAATCTTAGGTTTTTATGTTGTGTAAAATGAGCTTCAATCTTAGGTCCTTATGTTGTTTAAAATAACCTTCAGTCATAGGTCTTTGTGTAGTTTAAAATGAGCTTCATTTGTATGTCTTTATGTAATATAAAATTATTTTCAATCGTAGGTATTTATGTTGTTATATAGCTATTTTTCCAAATTCTCCATAAGACGAACTTTGCAAAGTAATTTTACAAATATATTGCCTACTTTTAGGCAGTTTATTAGAAAAATTTTGTATATAGAACTTGTTTCACATGAAAAGCAAATAAAAACAAAACTTGTTTGTACAAAGTACATAATTAACAGGAACCTAAAGACCTTCATTAAATTCTTTTAGCTAGTTTGAACTTATTTCCTTAAAGCAGCAAAATAGCAATTAAGTATGCTTTCAGGGCATTAATTAGGTTGAAAACTTTTTTCTATAAGTTAATAACCATTAAGCTAAAATATAAATAAAGCCACTTTAAGCTAAATAAATACATTAATAATTAAATATTTATAATGTATAACTAAGCAAAAGCTTAACTAAAATTCTGCATACTTTTAGGTGAATGTTTCCAATTTACTTGATGGTAAGAAATTCCAATTCAAATATCACTAAATAATATTTAATAACAAAAGTTTAACAAATTGTTAACATTATAGCAAGAATACATTAAGTTTACTATTTAAAATTTTTTATCTTTTTTAAAAGCCATACTTTAACACTGTTAAAAAATGCTTTTAAATCATTTGTTAACACGACTTTGCAATTGGGACAAACCAGTCAAATGTCACAGTAATATTAAAGTATACATTTCGTGCCACACAACCAACAACCTCTAAACACGTTTAACAAATTTGCTAGTCCTTAAATGTTGCTAAATTTATGGTCAAATATTTTTTGAGACACAAAATATTTTATGGAGCCTACTTTTAGGTTAAAGTACATCCAAAACATTTTAAGCTATACAAATTATAGGCAACAGATGTTTGTAAATTTATAAACATTTTTGAAGTCATAATATTTTTGAACATTGAAAAGTTCATTAAAAGGTCAAATGTGTGTTTTGAATAAAGAAAACATCATTAAATATTAGTGAACATGTAATTTACAGCTATAATTTTATATTTAAAAGTTATGTCTAATAATTTTAAGAGTTTAAATCAAAATTCGAAATTAAATTCGAATTTTCGTACTTTTCTTAAAATATCATATTTTAAAAATGCATTCAAAGTACAAATTGAAAATAAAATTTTGAAGTATTTTTTAGAATATTTATTGTTTCAAAAAATTCGAAATGAAGTTTGAATTTTCGAACTTTGCTGCAAATATCAGATTTTAAAACTGCATTCAATGTACAAATTGAAAATAAAATTTTTAAGTATTTTTTAGAATATTTATTGTTTCAAAAAATTCGAAATGAAGTTTCGAACTTTGATGCTAATATCAGATCTTAGAAATACATTACAAACACAAATCGAAAATTTCTAATTTTTCTTTGGAATATGTATTTTCATTTTCGAAAAATTCGAAATTAAATTCGAATTTTCGAACATTCCCCAAAATATTGGATTTTTAAAAATACTTGCGATATATAAAACGAAATAATAATTTTTTACAATATTTGCATTTTCGCAAAATTCGAAACTAAGTTTAAATTTTCAAACATGGCTTAAAATATAAGATTATTAACTACTTTCTCAAATATTACTAAAAATTAAATGTTTATTGTTTTTAATAGAATATTTCTATTTTTGAACATTGAAATTTACTTTTAAATAAAAATAATTTTTTCGAACATGCAAAATGTCGTCTAGAATGTAATATGTAAGCTTTAAAATGAAAATTTTATCATAAAATATCATTAACAAAAATTTTCAAGCACGAAATCTAAATTCGAAATTAAATTCGAATATGGCCCAAAATATTAGATTTTGAAAGAACTTTATTTAGCAAACCTATCAACGCAATTTTTATTTGTTTTATTAGAATATTTCAATACTCGAACTTTGAAATTAGCTCTAATTTTTTTTCGAACATAGAAAATTTTGTTTAAAATTTAACATATAAACTTTCAAACCATAATTTTATCATACAAAATTCTTAATAACAATTTTTAGGCATCGAATCGAAATTCGAAATTAAGTTTGAATTTTCGAACATTATATAAAATTTGAGATTTTTAATCTACTTTTTTAAACATTATTAACTTTAATCGAATTATTTCTTTTGGTCGCATTTTTCTATATTCGAACATAAAAATTCGAAGTTGTAATTTTAAAATTAGTCTTAAAATATAGGATTTCTGAAGAACTTTATCCGACAAAACCTACAATTATATGCATATGTATGAGTTTTAAAACTATATTACAACTTTTGAGTGAACTTTTAAAAATTAAAGAATTCAGTGAATGAACATCCTATTCACCTTCAACAAACTAAGGACAACTTAAAAAAATTGTTTTGGCTACATTTTAATTTCAATCTAGAAACTTGCCAACTCAACCAATTAAAACTTAGTTTTTAGTTTTGCAAAAAAAAACTACACCATTTCTCAAAAAATTCCCCAAAAATACCTGTTTACTACTTAAGTTGAATATGAATTTAATATTTGTATAACCTACCTGGGGGCCAATTTGTTTACAATTTAAACTTAACACTACCATCATTATAAAACTAACACATATTTTTTGTTTTCACTCCCACGCACATTTAATTTACATTTTAATAGTGCAAAATTAGTTGTATATAAATGCATGGCAACAAAACACAAAGATTTGTTTTGCAAAAATGCTGAAGAATAAATTGTATTTTATAGCATACTTTTAGGCATTTTATTAGTTAAACACAATTGAAGCAGCTTTACTATTTGGCTTATAAAATTGTTAAATTGCTATTTGAAGTGCTGGTATAAATATTTTTGTTTCATTTTCTTGGAACTGTTTTACGAAGCAGCTTTAGGGCACGTTTTAGTATTAGCAATTTGAGAGTAGATTTGAGGAGGTGGATGTACTCGGTACATACATACATACAGAGAAATTCGTTCAATAATAAAGTTTTGCTTAAGTAAACTTATAAATATGTATGTATGATGAAATTGTTTTGAATACGTGTTTTATATGAAGTAACATGGAGAGGAAAATAATCAAGCAATGGAAACTATTCAAAGAGAAGATGTTTTATAGAATAATAAGCAATTGTATATGAGGTTGCAGGGGAATGAAAGAAATTTACTTTTTAATAAACAAATGATTTTTCGAACATCAAAAATTTCTATAAAAATCTCACAAATAAGCTTTAAAGTTGTAAATTTAAAAAAAAATGTTTCCTTAAGAAGCTACACAAAGAGTAGCGAAATATTGAAATAAAATTTAATTTTTTTTATAAAAAAGATCTAAAGCTTAAATATTTACTAAAATCTTTATAAAAAGGTCAAATAAACAATAATAAGAAGTTGTAAATTTATAATAAAAAGTTTTTATTTGCCAATTTTAAGCAGAAAATCAACATCAAAAATTTAAATAAAATATAACAGCTTTTTAATAGACTTTATTAAATAAATCTAAAAATGGAGGTTTTATTTGTTTTCGTCAAATATTTCAATTTTTGTACATAGAAATCTGGGTCTAATTAACCAAAATTATTTTCGAACATGAAAACTTTTTATGAGAAATGTATAAAATATGTTTCTAAAAAGTTTGTTTGCATGAAAAAATCTGTAATTGAAATTTTTGGGTATAAAATAAAATTTCGAAATTAAGTTCGAGTTTTCGAACATAGCCTAAAACTTCAGATTTTTAATGTTCCTTCCTAATCAAGCCTTAGAATTTAATTTTTATTTTTTTAGCTCACATTTTCCTTTTTTAAACATTAAAAACTTTTAACAATTTTTTTTTCGAACACGGAAAATTTCAGTGACAAATGTTTAAAATATGTTTTTTTAATTATATATTCTTAAGTTCGAATTTTTCGATTTTTTATGTACTTTATAGAACACGTTTTAAAATTTAATTTTTATTTGTTTTTGTCTTCATAAAATATTATACATAATAATTTTGTAGTGTAAAATAAATTTTAGAAATTAAGTTCGAATTTTCGAACATGGCTTAAAACTATACATTTTTAATGTACTTTATTGAACAAAGCTAAAAATTTAAGTTTTATTTATTTTTGGCTTACTTTTCCGTTTTCGAACATTAATAACTTTCAAAAATTTTCGAACATGGAACATTTCAGTGAAAATTTTTTAAAATATATTTTTAGTCACACATTCTTCATAAAATATTATTGATTATAATTTTGTGGTGCAAAACAAATTTTCGAAATTAAGTTCGAATTTTCGAACATTATCTAAAACATTAGATTTTCAAAGCAGATTAAAGATATACATATACCAAAAATATAATTTGTTGTTTATATTTTTATACTGTATTTTTATTTTCAAATATAGAAAACATTAGAAACTTTACAGAAAAATTTAAAATGCTTATTGGTGACATAAATTTATAATAGAAACTTAAAAAAAAACTTTCTCAGGCTCTAAGTCAAAATTCGAATTTTTGAACATATGCAAAATATGTGATTTTCGAAGCATTTTGCAATACAAATCACAAAAAGTAGTTTCTTACTTAAAAATGTACAATTCAGATTATTAATATCTAACATTTTAAACTAAATTCAAATATTTTTAATTTAAATATGCCGACCAGATAATGTATGCCATTATATATAATTATAGTCCTAATTAAATTTAATTAAAACCTGCTTTTAATTATTAATAAAACAAACACGCTTCCATTTGCCCTACAAACATATCAACAATTTCCATTACTATTAAAATCAAATTCCTATTAATCCTTTAATTATAGCAACAATTATAGTTGACATACTTTTAGGAGGAAAAAAAACATTTATTACCTATTTAAAACTATTAAATAAAAATAATTAAATATTTATAGAAAAAAAGAAAAATACAAATAAATTTGATTTAATTTCATATTAAATTCATTCAAATTAAATGTAAATAAATATTTGTATTTCATTGCTATATTTTCAATTAGCAATGCTTTTTTTGCAGGCTTCATTAAAAACAACGTTCCATACTTTTGAGGGCTCATTAAAAAAAACGTAAAATGTTTAATTTTAAATAAACAAATATACACACAAACGAAATGCATTTGAATAATAAATGAAAAACATTTTAACATTTAAATATATGGGGGAATGGTTGTGTTTCTTTCAAACAAAACAAAAGTGTAAAGAAACAAACAAGGGAGATGAAAATTATTTAAATAAAAAAATTTAAGTACAAATTTAAATAGCAAAGGGAATTGTTTAAACAAGAAAAGTAAAAAAGAATTTAAAAGCTAAATATTTAATAATTTCCAAACTTTTCTTGTTAACCTCTAAAATATACAACATTTTTTAAAGTCTACTTTTTATTTACTGAGAAAAATTAATAAATTTACAAAATTTCCAAAGTTTAATTTGTATTTTAAACGTTAAAGTTTAATTCTAAAGCCCACTTTCAGGCTTTTAATTTTCATTACACAAAATTAATAAATTATGTAAGAACTCACCTGCAAATGATCCAGTAAAGCCTCCAGACCCCGATCCGATATCGATGAACATCTCAGCGACAGCGAATGTATGTGTTTGGAGGCCAACGCAAACGAATGCACCACATCGTAGGCATCATCATCGTTCGCACCCACCAACGCCAAAGCATGAAACCCTCGACGTATCAGGGTATTGAATAATTTCACTCTATCCGAGGCGTTCATTTGCCTCAGCTCCCGGCACTGCAACGTGGGCAACAGACCCGACCAATAACGTGGACTGCGATATAAAACATCACGCCATTTTGTACACACTTGAGCCAAAACTCGGCGCTCGTACGAGGAAAAGTACAGGAAGAATCTATTCAAGAATCGATCGTCCATCATGAGCAGCTCTATGCTGGTTATGGGTAGCGGTAGTTTAGGTAATATAAGTGCAGATTGCGTTACAGCCTGGGCCAGCTGAGTGGACGCAGCGACGCTACCCACGCCGCCCGCATACGGATGATGCATATGGGGATTGGGTAGTTGTTTGCGCATTTGTAAAGGCGTGACCGATTGTGACTTCTGGGCGGCCGCCAGGCCCATGGTGGTGAATTGTGGAGAGCCAGGTATGGTAATGTTCATTTGCTTGGCAATTGAAGTAACCGAGGGTGCGGGCGGTGCACCCATTGGAATGCCTGGTACTGCTGGTGGGGGTGTGGAGGATGAGTTCATTAGATTTGAATTGATCAGCGTTGAGTTAGCTATTTGAGAGCTTAAATACTGTTGATGCTGCTGCTGCTGCTGCTGTTGGGTCTTTTGCATCAGTTGGTAGCTAGAGACGGTAACTGTATTGCTGACCAGTGCTGGCTGCAGCTGTTGGTTGTTACTGGCTGTTTGTGTGCTACTCAGGGTGCCGGCTCTTGAGGGTTTGTCGGGAGTGGTGCCGGCGGCGGCGACGTTTGCTGTTGTGCTTGTACTGTTGTTGGCATTTGAAAGATTGGAATTTGTTGTATTGGAATTAGAGTTGTTTGAGTTGTTAGAGGAGGAATTGCCACCGCACAGAGCATTCGTTACACGTTCCATTACCGAGGTTTTACCCGTGGACGAGGATGAAGACGACGTAGACGAGGACGAGGACGTGGTGTTCGTTGAGCTGGAACTGTTTGAGGAGGTAGATGAAGAGCCTCCACCAGCTGGCGACGTATTATTGCTATTAGTGGAGTTGTTGCTGCTGCTGTTGTTGCTGCCGCTGTTGCCATGATGATGTTTCGAACGCAAGCCGAGGCCGTTTATACGCTTGGAGAGTTCAGCGGAGGCACGTTCGACCACGCCTTGCGCCGATATCGAGGACATGGTATGCTGAAATAAATTCACTTTGTCGCTGTATTGTTAACAACGGCGACAGGATTTTATTTTTTGAAAAAACAATTCTTTTTGTGTTTTTTTCTACAAATTTCACTTTAATATTCTCATAGGACTTTTAAAGCTGTTGTTATTAGTTTAGTTAGTTTCATAGAAATCTTTGAATTTATATTAAACACTATTAAGTTTATTTTTTTATTGAAAGCTTTTTAGAAACTTTAAGCTTTGTTTCCTATTTAATTTGATTAAGCTTTAATTTATTAAATTTTCTTGCTTTATTTAGGGGCTATTGCTGTGTTTAATTTAGTTTACTTAAATATTTTAGAGAATTTTCTAACTTTAAGTTAATTTTTTTGAATTTAACGTGAAAACTAAAATATTTTTATTTTTTTTTTTTTAATTTTCCGTTCAAAAACTTTTTCTTTAATCTGTTTTTTACCTTCTGTAGTTTGGTTTTTGTATAAAAAAAATCCTCTTATTTACTGCAAATTCTTGTTACTCCTGTGGCTTCGGCGTTTTAGCTGGTCTCAACCTTGAAAGATAATAAAAATAAAGAAAAAATCATATTGTTAAAATTTATTTTCTGTATTTTACGCCTGTTGGCTTTTTAAAAGGGTAGTTTTTTTTTTTGTTAAATAAAGAGTAAGACCATAAAAAGTGTTTTATGTAGGCAAAATTTTTAATAATACAAAAAACAATAAATTATAGGTAAAACGAAAATAATTTCTATGTTTTTCAAAGATAATAAAAAATGATTTAAATAGTGAAAAAATAAATTAATTTCAGCAATACGTATTTTTTAAACTTCACTTAAAGTTGCATAAATTTAGGGTTTTCTTAAAAATTTCAAAATTTGGAAAAACATGCTTAAAATATTTTTAAAGCAAAATATTTTCTATTTTTTAATAGCTAAGATAATAAGCTATAAAAACAAGCAAACAGTAAATATTTTTAAAAAGTGTGTGCTCAAAATTTGTTTCTTAAAAATTTCCCTAAAATAATGTTAGGTCTTTTTCCAAAAATTACAAAAAAAAAATGTTGGTTGTAATAATAGCAATAATAGTAATAAACTTTAAAAAACTAAAACAAGTAACTCAATCCATCAATATATATTTTTTAAAACAACTTTTAAAATCTAAAACAAATATTTTAATCTTTGAATATATATTTTTTTAAACTCTTTCAAACCTAAAACAGTTAAGAATTTACCAAGAAATTTAAAAATATGCTATTAAAAGGCATTATTTTAATTTTTTACTGTATTCTTCTTTTTTTAACACCCTTTAATTTCCCAAACTCCTTTCGAAAAAAATAATGTCTAAGGCTCCAACAATTTTATTTCTGTTTCTTTTCTTTCATGTTGTAGAGAATTTCATTGTTAAAGCCTTTTTTTTGCTTATTAAGGGCATCATGCTGCATGACAAAAAAAAAACTTAACAAATTAACGATTATTTTTGCAACTTAAATTTAAATCTCACAGCTTATAAAAATTAAGTCACTGTTAGTTTGCAGCTACCCTAAGGTATGCTACACAAAATACACTAAAGTATGAATTGATTTGAACAGCCTCCATTTTGTTTTTTGTTCGTATGTACTTTTACTTATAATAAATTAAACAAAGAAAAGCTTTTATCATTTTAACATAAACTAAAACTTTTTGTGTAATAATAGTAAACGTTGTTGTTGTTATTATTATACATTTATTTTTATTATTAGTTTTTTGTTCATTTTTTTCAAACATTTTGCGAATTTTACTATTTACTGAATTATTTCTATAAAAATATTTTACGAAAAATTATTTTGTCTTGAGCTTAAGGTCAATTTCTTTTTTATTTATTCCAATATTTCGTTACAACAATGTGTAGCAAAATCTAACTAACTTTGTTGTGATATTAAAAAAACATATATTAATTAATTTTAATAATTTTAAGAACTCAAATACATTAAGTATTCTACTTTTATTTACTGAAGCAAAATTTTGCCTATTTTAATTTTAAATAAAAAATTTTTATAAAAATCTTTTTCAAAATATTATTTTTGTTTTTCTCAAAATGTTCAGCAAAAAGGCTTGAATTTGTAGTTGTATTTTATAAAACAAAATAAATATTTCTCGGGTTTTATTTACTTACTAGCTAAACCCGGTGCTTCGTTATAAAATAAAATAAAACGTATTTATATATTTACAAACATTTATTTATTTAATTTTAATGTATTTATTGCAATGCTTTAGGTTTAATTTACCCATCAGGAGCATACACATATACACGGGATATTAACCTTGAGCTTTGTTAACAGTCATCGCAAACGCTAACCGAACAGAAAAAAATTGTTTAAAATCGAATGGTAAATCTGTTGATAGCATGGGAATGCGTAGCAAAAGTACATCTGTACCTTTATATTTTCCTGTTATAATGGTCGCATCTACTAAATTATTTCTCAGTTTTTTTACTGCAAGTCGAGTGGCATTGCAAAGCCGTGGTTATCGATATTACGCAGTAAAATAATTAAGACTCCAATTTTAAGTTGTAGCACATGTGGTGGAAAGCACATCGAGTGAATTTAAGAACTCAACAGGATAATTAACGGCCTTACGGGTTGCTTGATTGATTTGACGCATTTCAACGTGATATCCATCTTCTCCATATGGAAAAATAATAGGATACTGAAGCGCGTCATATGAGCGATGCATTACAGTGGGCGAGGTCATGCCCCTTTATCCACTTACATAGTCAAGAATTTATTATTTCGTAAGAATATCCTATTGTGCAAATTTAATTTTCCTAAAAAGGGGCGTGGTCCCACCCACTTTTCTCCTGGTACGTATTCCTAATTATGCCAATACTATATGTACCATATATCATTTACGTAGGTAAAAAAAATGCCCAAAATATAGCGATTTAAATTTTTGGGTTATATGGGGGTGGCACCCAGCGTTGCCAAATGTGCAGATTTATCTGTTTTTTGCAGTTTTTTGAAGTGCAAAACAGGCTTGCAGATTTTTACTCCAAAAAACAGTTTTTTTAAAGCAATGCAGATTTTTCAATTTTATTCGAATAAAACAAAGAAGCAATCAATATTATTATTCCCACTCTATGTGGAATTTTGCGGACCAAAGATTAAAAAAAAAAAAAATTCAATTGCACAAATTTTGTACAAACAAAAGAAATGGAAACTAAGTTTAATAAGAATATGTACAACTATGATCTCTATGATTTCTATACATATGTATGTGATAATTTAAATGAAGTATTATACGTTATGTTTTTACTGTTAATTTTATATACATATGTATATTTTATATCAAATATAAAAATGATATTTTGTTTTCTTTTTTTCTTCAATAAATTAAACATATACAAATATCATTTTATTACATACCGCACACATTCTTCAAAAGTGACTCAATTCAAAATTTTAATTTTTCGGGTTTGTATGCTTAAACAACAAACAACACACTTGTTTATCTATAAGAAAAAGGTCAAAGCATTTTATTACAGTTAACAAGTTACTAAAAAACAGTTAAGTCTTTCTTTATATTTCATTTGGTATAAAGTTGCAATTTAATAGTGATTTATTTTTAGTTGTGTCATATAATAAAAATTTTGAATTGAGTCACTTTTGAAGAATGTGTACGATATTATTTAATTTTGTTCTAAAGGTGCAGATTTTTTTCGAAAAAACCAGATTTTTTTTTTTTTTTGGGAATTGTCAGATTTTGTAAAAAAAAAATATGGCAACACTGGTGGCACCGCCCATTGTACAATCAAAACTTCATATAGCCTATTATTCCTTCCAGAGGCACAGTAACATGCTGTAAAAATTTCATCAAAATCGGCTCAGCCGTTTTGGAATCTATACGTTACATATATACATTCATTTTTATATATATAGATAGACTAGCTAAACCCGGTGTGCTTTGCTACCCCCCCCCCCCTCGTCATAAAATAAAATAAAACGTATTTATATATTTACAAACATTTATTTATTTAATTGCAATGCTTTAGGCGAGACCACGCCCCTTTGTCCACTTACATAGTCAAGAATTTATTATTTCGTAAGAATATCCTATTGTGAAAATTTAATGACGATCGGTCCAGTAGTTAAGATTATATTACGATTTTTAATTTTCCTAAAAAGAGGCGTGGTCCCACGCACTTTTCTCCTGGTACGTATTCCTAATTATGCTAGTACCATATGTACCAAATATCATCGACATAGGTCAAAAAATTCCCAAAATATGGCGATTTAAATTTTTGGGTTATATGGGCGGTGCCACCCCCGTTTGTACAATCAAAACTTCATATAGCCTATTATTCCTTCCAGAGTCACAGTAACATGCTGTAAAAATTTCAGGCAGATTGGTTCAAGGGTTTGGCCTCCTATTAAGCACAAACATACAGACACACATTCATTTATATATAATATAATTTAAGGTGAAATGGGACGAAAAATGGGGATTTGGTAATAAAAAAATGTATGTAGTTAAAAAGTATATAAAACTTTAGGTAAATACATATTACAAAAAAAAGTATTTTGTATAGCAAACATTGTTAGTGGTATAAGTAAGTATCTGAATTAAAAAAAGGGGGCGATGAAGTAGGCGTGGTTCATAGTTATATGGCGACGTTAACAGTATTAAGAGGAATATACTACCAAATAAAAAAAATACGTTGGAATGAACAAATTTGTATAGAGAACAAAAAGTATAAAACTTTCAACAATTTGGCGTGAAAACGCGTGGTAAAAAAAAAAGTACCCTATTATTCCTTCCAGAGTCACAGTAACATGCTGTGAAAATTTCATCAAAATCGGCTCAGCCGTTTTGAAGTCTATACGTTACATACATACATACATACATACATACATACATACATACATACATACATACATACATACATTGAATTTTATATATATAGATAGATAGGTAGATAGATTTAAAATTTTTAAAGTTTTTATTCTATTTTTGTTATAAACATTTTAATATTTTCATTAGTTTATCTGAATTTTTTCTATACTTGCCACTTATATAAGTGTTTTGCTCCCTCCAAAGCAGATTTTTAGCCTGTGTTTGTCCAAAAAATTCAATTACATTCTAATATTGTTTGCTGTTTGTATTAATATAAATAAATTTATTTTTTTGTTATAAAGTTTGTTTTTTCGCTAAATTATTTTTCCATTTTCATCTCTGTTAATGGCACATGGTCTTGTACATATACATACATATGTATATTACTTTTTATGTAGGCCATTGTGTACAATTTTTTTTTTCATATAAAGCTGTTTGTAGGTCAGGGTTTCTCATAAAAACATATAAAGTCCTGAGTATGTTTTTATATTCCATTAAACAGCCTTAACATCTATCTACTTATTTCCGTTTAAAAGGAAATATATTTTTTAATTTAGAAAATTTGCAGAAATAGACAACACTCTGCTTTTGCTATTTAGTTAAATTAAACATTTTTATTTCATTTAGTTAACTTTTTTCTAGCAACACTTCAGTTGACAGCCGACAACAGTTTTCAGTAGGCTGTTTTACTCAAATAAACTTTTTGGTGTTTGTTATGTTCCTTTACTCCTTTTAAATAGAAAACTATTAAAAAGTTGTCAGCCTTTATGAAAAATTTCCAGCCTTTAATTTACCTTAATTATTTCTTGTTTTATTTATCACTTTCATTTTAATAATATTACCCTAAATGCTTTAATTTTAATTATTCATTTAACTTAAAATGAGTTTTAAATTGATTTAGTTAATTTAACTACACAAATATTCAAACTTTTAATGCAATTTCTTTCTTAAACATTTTTAATTCAAGTTTATTTAAACTTTACTAATTCAAAAACTTCCTCCTCTAACACTCCCTCTCTCTCTCTCTCTTAGACAACCAATTCAACATTTACAGTTATTTGATAAACAACGAGTATTTGTTGACATACTTTTAGGGGCTGTTAAATGAAGTAAATAATTTACAACGTAGTTGTATAGAAATTGGTTAAAATGATTTTAAATGGTGATAATATACCAATTCAACTAAAAGATAATGAAATTTATATTACTAAGGAATGGTTAAGGAAACCGTTAAGGTTAAACATGTAATCAAAAAGTGGCAGTTAAAGAAACAGCTGCTGGGAAAAGGGGAAGTTTAATAAGTGAAATAATGTAGTTTCTTTCTACTAATAGAAAATTAAAAAAAAACTATTTCTCCACAAATTAAGTGTGAAATAGTTAATGATTATAGCTTACACGGACCTAAATAGTTCTAAAGATGGCTAGCGCTAGCCAGCCATCATTTTTGAAATTCCAATATTTCAGCTGTAAAGCAAAATCTTGAAATAATTTACTTTAAATTTAAAGACAATAACATAGGCTTTCAAAATAAAATTAACTCAAATAAATAAATTTTTATATTAACACAACAATCATTTAATATACATGTATATTTTTTTTAATAACCCAACAAACTTTGTTAATTTTCAAGCGAAAAATAATACTTTTCTTTAATAGTAAATTATTAGCTAAAAACAAAAATCGCAAAATTATTTTCCATTATTTTATAGCTATTAGTATAACCTATTAGAAAATATAAGTAAATTTTAAAATTCCTTTAATAAGGGATGATTCAAGTAGAGATACTTTTTTTAATAGCCTTTTTTTGACAGATCACGTGTCATGTTATTTTTGTTTAGTATTGTTTGCCATTTCATAATGGAAAGACTTACGCCTGAACAACGTTTACAAATCGTTCAACTTTATTACGAAAAGTCACGTTCTGTGAGAAATGTGTTTCGTGCCCTTTGCTCAACTTATGGTCAACATAATCGGCCTACTGAGCGTACTATTCGCAACACCATCACCCGTTTTGAGACCCAGCATTCATTATTGGATAATATTCGACCGAATAAACCACGTCCAACACGCTGTGAAGAAAATATTGCGGCCGTAGCTGAGAGTGTACACGAAGACCGTGGAGAGTCGATTCGGCGTCGTTCGCACCAACTCGGGCTGACGTATGAAACGACTAACCGGCTATTTGATGCCTGAAATTGAAGCTCGTGATCTCGGCGACATTTGGTTTCAGCAAGACGGCGCCACTTCCCACACATCGCATCAATCAATGGATTTATTGAGAGAACACTTTGGTGAGCACATAATTTTACGTTTTGGGCCGGTCGATTGGCCATCAAGATCGTGTGATATCACACTTTTAGACTTTTTCCTGTGGAGATATGTAAAGTCTAAAGTTTCGATTCAGCCCTTGGAGGAAAACATCACGTGTGTCATTCGCCAATTACCAGTCGAAATGCTCGAACGAGGAAGGGCTAACATTTAATAGACATAATCTTTAAAAAATAAATGCCAAAGAATGTGCTTTCAAATTATAATAAACATTCCCCATTAAATTTGAATTTTCTGTGTTTTTGTCTTTAAAAAAGTAGAGAACCTCGAAATGGATCACGCTTTATAAGCTATTAGAAAATATAGTAAGTTGTTAAAATCATATACGCCTGTATTCTACATACATAGATATGTAAAATGAAGTGGAAGTGAAATTTTCATTAAGCTTGTGTTGTAAATTTTGTAAAAATGATTTGAAAAATAAAATATCATTTTTAGTTTGGTTAATCGTAGTAAATATAAGTTTCACTGGTTTCCTAGAATGCCGTGAAATTGTCGATGTGGAATTGAAAACGAATTTAGTTTCATTTCGTAGTAGAATACAGGCGATAATAATTTTACTCTATTTTATAGATATTATGTAAGCTATCAAAATCAATAAAATTTCAATAAATCGTTTAATATCTATATAAATTTTTTAATAACCCAGCAAATTTTGTCAAATTCTTTTATTTTTTTGTTTTTTACAAACAAACCTGAATTTGAGGTTTAATTAAGAACTTTTGAGTCAAATTAAACCCTTAATTAAGTTACCAAGGACAAATTAGAATATTTACCATAAAAAGTCTCTAAAATTTAAAAACAATTTCTTTTAAGCTGCCCAAATGAACCATAAAAATGCGTTGTAAACTTTTGCCTAATGATTTATTCAGCAAGTTTATATATATGTACTTAAAATTGTATATATACATATACATACATATGTATTTATATACTTTATATATTTATTTATATGTACTTTGTTTTTATCTAACTATAGACTGCAAAATAAATTTTTATGAATTATTACTATTACTCAGGTGCCTGGCTGGTCGGTTGAGGTCATTGCACTCTTTTCTTGTCTCTTACCACCATAAACATTTTGTTTAAATAAAATATTAGCCTGTGCTTTTTTTTTTTTTTTTTTTTTGAAAAACAAACATAAAATACACACTGGTGATTTTTTTATATGAAAGAAATTCCTGTTAAAGGAACCTATTGGTAAAAACTGACCAAATACCAGAGGAGTAACAGAATACATAAAACAAGAATCATAATTAAAACTTACTGATGATGATGATGACGAATAAATAGAATGAGTGGTGTTTTTTCTCTCAGAGTAGTAAGTTCAGGGAGTTATTTTGTGATGTGAGAGCTGCTACAGCAGAGCAGGCCGTACAGTGAATAACAACCCAGCAGTCAGGGTTGTTGTTTATGATGATGGTCAGGTTTATTTTAAAGTTTCCGTTAGTTTTGTGGCTTTAATTTTTGTTATTGAAATGTTTTAATATTTTAAGGATTTGTAGTAATTAAAAAACCACTTAAAAAAAGCATATTTTTCGTATTAATACATTTAAGCAGAGTATGGCCTAACGGAAAACATATTTATAACATAATTTCAATAATTTGAAACAGTTTATTATACTGTGTTCAGATATGCAACTTTATTGCGATAATCGCAATAAACGCCATTCTTGAGCTCAATATTCCATATAAAATCTTAATTAATTATTGCGCAATAAGTACAAAATTGAGTAAGATTTTGAATGCAACACTGTTCACAACTGTGTTTAGTGAACAAAATTGTATAAAATGGCAAATGTCAACAAAAGAAAAAAAAATAAATCATTAAAAAATCAATGTGAAGGTAAGTTTGTTTACATAGAAACACAACAACCATTTAGAGTATTTTTGTATTGTTTTCCAGCTGTCAAATGATTATTGAATAAGCTGAAAATTACGTATGCCTGAACACTTAAAATAATATTGTCAATTAACCGAACATTTACTCAACAAAGTTGCATATCTGAACACAGTATTAAGTAAATCCTGTAGAAAAGGAATTAGTTTATGAAAATAAATTTGTTAAACAAAAAATGTTTTTTTTTTTTTGTTTTTAAAATTTTACAAAATTTGTGTCATTAAGAAAATTTTTTTATTAAACGTAAATTTTAAATACATTTACATATATTGTTAACAAAGCTACAAACATAAACTTTCAAAATAATGTGAATTTTACTAAGGGTTTTAATATGTCTTTTTTTAATAACCCAGCAAACTTTTAACATTTTCGAAGTATCAAAATATTTGAGCAACTTTTCTATCAATAACAAAATTTTAGCTTGTAATCAAAATCAAACAATATATTATATAGAATAAAAAGCTAATAGTGTAAGCTTTCAACGTATATGTATTAAATTTAAATTAATTCATAAATACATATTTATTTAATTACCCAGCAAACTTTTAACATTTATATCAAAATATTTAAGCAACTTTTCTATCAATAACAAAGTCATATTGTCACACTCTATTTTGTGTCTTACAAATGTTAAACCGTTTTATCTGTGACACGCACATTTTTCTTAGAGTAGAAACAAATTAAAGGCTAAAGGAAAAATGACATTTCAGTTAAAAAAGTGGAGTAAAATGTTAAACCACCTACAACTAGCAAATGCGTTTTATAGCCTCTTATGTATATTTAAATCCGAAATGAATTTATCATCGGTTTTGTTTTTGCTGCAAAGTTCTATTTAACTGTTTAACTTTTGTAACGATTTTATTGTTTTTTCGTGTTAGCAATGACAAACATCAACAAAAAATAAATAAATATAAAAATAAACAAAATACCCAAACACAATATAGTTTATATACTGACACACTATACAAATGTAAACATCTTCACATATAACATACGAGTACATACATATGTACATATTTACATTTAGACAAACCTGTATGTAAATGTAAACCACTTCTGTATGTATGTATATATTTCATAGAGAAAATGGATAAACCTGAAAGAAAAATCAATAAAAAAAAAAATACTATTGTATTTTCCACCAAGAATAAAACGTACAAAAACAATACGCACACACACACACACATACTTTCGCATACAACCTTAACAACAAAACAATAACAAATCAGCCATACAACCATGACACACAACAATTTTATTTGGGCTTAAGTCAGGAGATGCATATGAAAACAATAATAATTCATTACAACTTCAAACTCAAACAAATCACATACAAAACTGTCTCTCTCGCTCTCTTTATAAATACTCCCACCCACCACCAACAACAACCCGAGGAAAACATACATATGTATATAAAAAGTAACGGCACCAAAATACCGTTAAAACCAGCCAAGTAAACATTCCTTTAATGAAACAAATGCTGCAAAATAGTACATACATAGATATTTAAAAGCTTTTATTTAACAAATATTTATTAAACATTATTATTTATTTCATTGTTTTTTAATAGTTTAGGGTGCCTGCTTTGGATAGTAGTTTAAAAGTTTAATGCCCTTATTCATAAAAAATTAAAGTAGACTTCAAAAGTACATACTTTAAGAAAATTTCGTATGAAAATTTTGTCTAAAAGCACACTTCAAACCTGCTTTATTTTTTATGAATACGGCAGTAAGTTTTTGAAATAGAAAATCGTAATGTTTTTATTATGAAAAATTTAGAAATTTTCAAAGGTAAAAAAAAAACGATAATTTCGAATTTTAATACATTTTAGTATGTACTAAAAAAGTTTCGGTTTTCAAGCCATTAAACATTTTTTGAAATATTTGAAAAAATCACAAATTGCATAAAATATTAAAAAAATCACAAAAACCTCAAAATTTAATTCCATATAAAAAAATATGTATATAAATAAATTTAAATTAAATTTATATTTTCAAAAAGCTAATGGTGTAAGCAATGAGCTATTAGAAAACAGTTTCGGGTTTCAAACAAAAAATATTTTTTTGAAATATTTGAAAAAATCACAAATTTCACAAAAATCTCAAAATTTAGGAAGAAATTAAAAAGATATTAACAAAATTAAACTATTTTAATATTTTTCAACAGCTAATGGTGTAAGCTATAAGATATTAATAAAGAAAAGTTTCAGTTTTCAAACAAAAAAAACATTTTTTGAAATAGTTGAAAAAATCGCAAATTTTATAAAATTCAGTTTTCTTACAAAAAAAAAACTTTTTTTGTAGAAAAACTCAAAAATTTTAAAATCATTAAATTTTCTTAAACTTTAAAAAAAATCATGCAAAAACCCGAAATTTAGTTTACACAATTTAATAGGTAACACCATTAGCTTTGATGAAATAATCAATTTTTAAAAAAATATGTATGTACATATATAACTAATATTAACTAAAATATTAAACATTTTAAAAAATCTCTCAACTAATTTTATTCTTTGAAAGAATCAGAATTTCAAAAAAAAATCTTCTTTTTTACACTTTTTATAAATAAATCTATAAATCTGTGTAAAAATGTTGGGTCACATTAACCTCAACTTCTACATTTAAACATATTTACGTACAAATTTTCCAAATTTTTTACAGCAAGGGCTCTTAGACATATTTTTTTCCTGCTGTCAACTTTTATTCGTATATCAGTAACATATTACAAAGCAGCGCTCATGTTTTCAACAATGGCGGTTCTGTTGAAAGGCTGTTTGTTAGAAACACAAACTCGTAAAGCACTCTCGACTTTTAAAAAAAAACTTTTAAAAAGTCTTTGATTTTCAAGCATATTGATGAATGTTTGTGAGGCATGTGAGGCAGGCATACACTTCCAACAACTATTACTCTGACGCTGTTACTTGCACGGCGCACTCTATTAAACTACAATGAATGAAAGGAAGTTCACTAAAGTTTCAATCAAGCGTATGAGTATTTGCACAAAAAAAATAAAACAAGCAATTCTTTTGAAGAATTTTTATGCAAATAACAGAAAAAACAAGCATGTTTTGTTGAAAACTTTTTCAATATGTCATCACCAGCATCATCATCAACAGGGGAAATATAAATTAGAATGATTGTAATATAAAACAAAAGTTAAATGATTAATAAAACAATTGGAATAGTACAAGAGAAAGTTATCTTATCATTGATGACAAAGAAATGTGGGTTAAACTGAAAAATGAATTTTCCAGTCTACTTGGAAACTTCTAAAGAAATTTTAACGCTGTGATATTTTGCACACAAAATTTCTTTGTAATTTGAACAGGAAAATTTTTTAAGATCTCTAAAAGAGCTAAAGTTCTTAAGTAAACTTTTAGATCTTTAATGCTCTTTTTAAAGAGAGAAATTTTCCACAGAAATTGTGAGTGAAATTTTCCATAGAAAATATTTGCCTTTTTTAATAGTAAAATTTTTAAAGGAAATTTTTAGCTCCTTTTAATGAGTGAAATTTAAAAAAAACGGCTCTTTTTAAAGAGCGAAATTCTCAATAGAAAATTTTTGCCGCTTTCTAAAAGTGAAATTTACCAAACAAAATTTTCGGTCCTTTGTAAAGAGTGAAATTTTCCAAAGAAAATTTTCGGCTCTTTTTAAAGAGTGAAATTTTCCGTAGAAAATGTTTGCCGCTTTCTAAAAGAGAAATTTACCAAACAAAATGTTCGGCTCTTTGTAAATAGTGAAATTTTCCATAGAAAATGTTTGCCGCTTTCTAAAGCGTGAAATTTTTCGTAGAAAATGTTTCCATTGTCATCTTATAAAGCACAAGTTAAATTTTTAAATTTCTTTAGCAACTTCACTCCTTAAAAGCATTTCTTTCCTTTCTCCTTTCATTCTTTATATTCTCTTGTTTATAAAAGTCTAACTCATGTAACTTCAAGTGTATAATTATGGTAATTCACAATTTATTTTAATTTTGTTATTCGTTAACAACAAAAGAACTAACAATTGAAAAACAAAATTACATAATAACCAACAGAAAGGAGAACAGGAGAAAAAAATATGATTCTAGTTTATTTCATGATATTCCTCATACGTTTTGTAGGAAAATTTTGCTTTAATTTTGCATGAAATAGGGGGGTTTGTTTGTGTAGAAATTTATTATATGTATATTTTAGTCTCTATAAAAAGAATGAAAAGAAGTTATAACTTTTGCGACAATGAAATGGATTTACAACAGATACTCTACTTCAAATTTTAAAAAATTATTAACAATCATGGCGTATAAGAGACAAATTTGCTTAATTGTTCGAAATTAAATATGAATCATACGCACTGTCGTTTGTTACAAAACTGGGTTTATTCATAGAACACAAGTTAACGCCTAACTTAATATGAATGTGCTAGCCTAAACAACCGTGTAAACACATATAAATTGTATATGGCAAACTATAATGTACTTAATGAAACTTTTCGTTAAGTTTTTCAATTGTCATTTGCTTAAGCAAAAAGCGAAACTGATCGTACATTCTGTACGGAATCAGCTGTTTGTTTAATTTGTATGTGGTACATACATATGCAATTAATACAATTTGATAAAAACAAATATAAAAGAAAATTTAATTTTAATGCATAACTTGTAAAAATTAAAGTTTTGTTAAGTTTTTTTAAACACAAAAATAGGGAAATTACTTTGTATTTTAATTTTTGCGAGTAAATTTTAACCAAATCTATAAAAATTTAAATTTCTAGAACTTTGGCTTCAAAAATAAACTTTCGTTAAGTTTTTTTTTTTAATTCAAAACAATTTTGTTGTAGAAAACAATTTTCTTTTTAGGCTTTTGATTTAGGAAATAAAGTTTCGTTAAGTTTTTTAAATTCGAAAATTCTCAAAATTCTTGTTGATTTTAGTAGTTCGTGGTAAATGTTAAACTAATATAAAAACAATTTTAATTTTAAAACTTTTGGTTACAAAAATTAAAATTTTTATTTTTTTTTTTTGGTTTTAAATAGTTTATTGTGAATATTTAAGGATTTTATAAAAAAAAACTATTTTTATGTTTTCAGTTTAAAAAATAAAGTTTCGTTAAGTTTTTTTTATTACCAAACATTTCAAAATTGTTTTTGTTTTCAATAGTTGCTGGTAAATGCTAACCAAATATGTTACAAATTTTATTATTATCCTTTTAGTTTAAAAAATAAAATTTCGTTAATTTTTTTTTAAATTTTTAAAATTTAAAAATTTTGTTGATTTCAATAGTGGCTACTAAATCCTAAAATAATATAGCAAAAATTTTATATAAAATCTTTTAGTTTCGTTAATTTTCTTTAATACCAAACATTTACAATTTTTTCCTATTTTAAATTCTTTATTATGCATATAAAACAAATTTATTCACATTTTTCTTTCTTTGATTCTTATTACCAAAATAAAATTTCGTTAAATTTTAAAAATTTGTTAAAACTTTCAGCCCTGTTCAACATTATTTCACAACTTGTGTTTATTTTAATTTTCTTTGGAAACATAGCACAAAATTGTAAATATGTATTTCCTTTTATTAGTGTTTTTCTTTAAAATGATTTTAAACAGCCGTTTTTGTTTTATGGCTTTTTCTTACAGTGTCTTTGCTTTGTTTTTTATTTTTATATAATTATCTATGCTCATTAAACATGCATCGTTGACTGAAACAGGGTGCAGAAAAACCAAAAATATCACCCATACTTAATAGGACATTGACGGCATAACAAGCGCTTAGTATGCAACAAAATGTAAATACAAACATATTTTTCAGACACACAATTGCAAACAAACATTTTTTTAAGCAAAGGAAAAATGACTGCTTTAAAATGGAACCAGAAATGACATCACACAAGTAAACATTTTTTATAGGTAAACACACACATACTTATGTATATTCCAAAATAAAACACATGGGGTATTTGCTGTTTTATAGCTAAGACAAGAACAACAAAACTGTTATAAATACAACAACAACAACAACATGTTAATGTCAAAAAAGAAAAACAATAATGGCCGCAGGAAATTGAATTTAGAATAAATAAAGCAACGCAGAAACGAAAAAATAAGAAAGAAATTTAAAAATTTAAAGCAAAAATTTAATTAAATAAATAAATTTCTAAAATACTTTTGAAGAATTTTAGCAAAATTCTAAGAATTTTATACAATGTTTTAAAATTTTGTGGAAATACTATTATAAATAAATTAAAGAAATACGGAAAAATCACGTGCTGTAAATATTACATTACACTTGCCATTACGTCAAGATAACAATTATAAAATACTTAAACAATTTTCTTTAAAAATAAAATAAAGAATTTAAAATTTGTCTTCTTAAAAACAATTTAAAAAAAATGGTTTTAAAGAGAGTTTTTTTTCACAAAAAAAAATAAGATATTTGTCATAATAAAATCTTATAATTCACCTTTTTTATGTATATTCCTGTAAGCAGTAACACTTTAATCTCGTTTAATAATTTCAATTTAACTTTAAGTTGCTAATAAATTAACTTTTCTTTTTAAATAAAATTATTTTAATTTTTTTTCTACTCCACCAAACGCCGTTTGTTTGTTACTTTTGTTAAATTTTTGGTGTGTTTTTTCTAAATATTTTATTTTCTTTATAGGTAGTATAAAATTCACACACAATTTCTTATAATTTTACCGTTTTATAACCGAACATAACAGCGCACGACTCAAAACTGCATTTGACCAAACAACTAAAATAACATGAATATCATTTTAAGCTCTCCCAATACTATATTTTTTACCTTTAAATCTAGTGAAGAAATTACTCACAAAACAAGAACAAACACAAAGAAATAAAAATCATACATATAGAAATGAATGAGTAAGCTGCTAGCAAACGTGAGGGAGTGATTTTGCGCACTAGTTATGTTTTTGTTTTGCTAACTTTTTAGTCATACACACACAACAGCAAACCTCAGAAAAACAAGTTGTTAGTACAGGAAAATAACAACAAAAACAACAACAGTAATAAAACACCCCCATTGTTATTGAAAAGAAACAAGCGAAATATAAACTATACAATTCAAGTAAATTAAAGGAGAGCCTAAAAGAGAGACAGAGAGTAACTAAGCCATTATGAGTGGCAAAAAAAAAGTACCGTTAATAGTAGTTAGAGTTGTGTTGTTTGCCACTTATAAGGAAACCAAGCAAATCAGATGTTTGGAGTCAGGGAAAATTGCTATAAAATATTTATTTTAAGAAACACAAATAAAATTTACCTATTTAGCCACTACATAAAGGTTTAGTTTTTTAATCTTAATAAATTTGTTTAAATTAAAACACTTCACTAAATTTTTAAAACTTAATCTCTTATGTATTATTATTAATGTATGTACATAAGTACATACATATGTATGTATTAAACTTATTTATACATACATATGCATACCCAACTATAAAAATATGAAAAAAAAAATAATTTTTTTAATTTAAAAAACTTAACGAACGAAACATCGTTGAAACTAAAAACTTTTGAATAAAATTTCAGGAATATAAAAAAACTTAACTAACAACAATTTCTTAAATTTTGAAATTAAAAAAAACTTAACAAAACTTAATTTTCTAAACTAAAAGGAATTAAATTAAACTTTTCCCATATTATTTTAGCTGATAAATTAAGAAAAATTTTGTAATTTTTGTAATTTAAAAAACTAAACGAAACTTTATTTTCTAAACTAAAAGCTTTTGCAGAATCAACAAAAATTTAAACATTTTTGCAATTGAAAAAACTTAACTGAACTTTGTTTTCCAAATTAAAGTCATATTAACAAAACTTTTACTAGAATTCTTTAACACTTTTAACCGTTACCTGGAATCAAGAAAACTTTCTTAAATTTTAAAATTTAAAAAACTTAACAAAACTAAAATTAAACCCAAATAAAACCCAAATTAAAAAAAAAAAAATTGATTTTTCTGATATATACATTTTAACTAGATCAGTCTTATTACAATTCTAAAGGCATTTTCATATTTAGAAATGTCTCTAAAAACTTAACGAAGTCTAAAAAGGAAAAAGTTTGTGCCTACGTTTAACATTAATCATTAACTCTTAAAAATAAGAAAAATTTCTTAATTTTTCGAATTAAAAAAACTAAACGAAACTCTATTTTTTTAACTAATTAAAAAAATTCATAGTTTTTAAAAAATAAGAAAAATTTCTTAATTTTTCGAATTAAAAAAACTAAAGGAAACTCAATTTTTTTTTACTAATTAAAAAAATTCATAGTTTTTCATTTTTATTTAAATCAAATCAAATAATGTTTAATTCTTAAACAAAATACTTAATTTTTGTAACTTTAACAACTAACCGAAACTTTATTTTCTACACAAAAAGCAGAAAAAAAATGTATCTACCTTAATTAAGCATTTATCAGAAACTATTTAAATTAGGCCATTTTAAAAAAACTTAACGAAACTTGATTTTCAAAATCCACAGCAAATATATGAAAATTGTACTTTATTTTATTTATAAACAACTAAAAAAGTAAAGCTAAAATTTCCTAATTTTTGCCACTTAAAAATCATAACAAATTTTTATTTGTGTCTTTATACACTGTTTATTTAACTTTGTTTACCACCCTATTAAATTTTAATATTTTCTATTATTTTTCTAATTATTAAATTACAATTCTCTTTTAATCCTGTGGAATTCAGTTAAATCCTTTTAAAGTTAAGCTATATGTCTATAAATACCCCTGCAATAATTCATTATAACAACACTTGTTAAACTACGTTTTTCCGTTTCCTTTTCTATGCACGGATTTTCTATTTTACACTTTTCTTTTGTGTGGCCATAAAGTACTTAAAAACTGTTGTACACTCTGACGTCAGCAGACACAACAAATAATGACATATCTCGTAAATGACGAGAAAACAAAATATAAATAAAATTTCTTTATGCATTTCAGCAAATAACACAAACTAACGGGTACTAAATAATAATAATATAAGTACTAAAACAAAAACAACTATAACAACAGTGCATACAACGCAGTTAAAGCCAGTTAACTATATGTTTGTTAAGAAATTGCGAAGGCGTCGTGTAAATTGTAGACATGTTTGTGTTAATAGCAGAATACACCACAAACAACATCACACTCGCATTCATATTTATGCACACGTCATAAAGAAAAAACAGGATAGCAACAACAACAACTACACAAAAAAAATAATCACTTGCATTGTCTCTGGCCCAAGCTCTCTCTGTTTATAAAGTAAATGTATGATGCACATTATTGTGAAAAGAAATAACGGTAGTTTTGCATTTAAGTGTTGTCAATCATATAAAAAGAAAACAAGTAGCAGGGTCGTTATAAATTGTATATTAAATGTCAAAACAGTAAAAGGTTTTTTAAGCAAAATTATTAAGAATATATAATATTGTTTGCTAAAATATATAAATAACTAATATTTGTATAAAAATTGTATAAAAAATTAATTTTGTAACAAAAATCCAATCAGAGGGACAATAAGTGTAAAAAAAAATTTTTGTATTATTTATTATTTTTAAATACCCCCGAAGATGATTAGCGACACTAATTGAAATATTGGGAACAATAATAAAAATATTTAAATAAAAATAAAAAGTTTTTATTTATTCAACGACCTGTAGCCGAACAAAAACAACAAATAATTTAAAACAAAAATTTTAAAGTTTTAAAGGTTTTGATAAAAAATCATTAAATATAGAGCAATGTTGACATTATTGTCTCAGAAATGGAATTAGCTAACGCTTTAAAAATTTTTGGTAAACAAATTTATTTAAAATAAAAATAAAATTTAAAAAATCACTAAATATGTATGTATATGCTTAAGTTCACATTATCGTTACAGGCATGGGAATTCAATATAACTGTTACTGTCTTTTAAACCAAAATTATCAAAACTACAATTTTGATGTTATGTAAATCGAGAGATTTCAAGAGATTTAATTAAATTAAAACCTTAACTATGTATTCTTAGCCTCATTTTAAATAAAAATTTACCTAGAAAACGCAGCATTTTTCAAATGAACATTATAAACATAATCTCTACATCTGGCAACTCCAAATACAAGGAGTTATATAGAGAAAGCGAGAGTGATAGGTTAACGGTAAACATAATTAACCCTATTATATTCCATTTTTCATCCTAAAAGAATTATTATCAATACAGCTAAAAATCTTATAGAGAGAATATTGACAATAAGTGAGAAGGAATTTCACAAGAAAAATATAGAAACGATTAACAAGATATTAAAGGATAATAATTTCCCTATTAATATAATTTGTAAATTAATAAGACAATTCAAAAATAAAATGAATAACACAAAAGGATTTTCTGAACCTAAAATATATAAATCTTTAACTTATGTACCTAAAATATCCGAAAGAATAGAAAAATCTAATATATTTGATAACACCAAATATAAAATGGCTCCAAAAATGTATAATACAGTAGGTAGATTATTTAGTAAGATAAAAGATAGGATACCTAAATTAGAAATGTCAAACGTAGTTTATAAAATACCATGTAATGGTAATAACAATGAAAAATGTAGCAAAGTATATGTAGGTACAACTAAAAATAAATTAAAAACTAGAATAGCTGGACACAAATCTGATCAAAAATATAGAGATATATCGTCACAAAAAACAGCATTATCATCACATTGTAAAAATTTGAATCACTATCCCGACTTTGAGAACATTTCAGTTTTGAAAACAGAAAATAATTATAAACGTCGTTATATGTTAGAAATGTTAGAAATTATTAATGTACCAAAAAATCTTAGAATCAATTTTAAAGTAGATACAGATAATGTTGCTCAAACTTATAGACACTTAATTTATAAAAACACAAAAACTAAAAACTAAAATATTTTTCATATCAATATTTCTGTTTGTGTAATATTTAAATTCTGACAATTACTGTTATTTTTTGAAAAATATTTTTATTGTTATTAAATTTCTTAATTTTGTTATTGTTTCCCTGAAGATGCTACACATTGTGTAGCGAAATATTGGAAAAAATAGAAAAATAAAAAAATAAAAATAAAAAACTGACCTTAATCTCGAAAAATAAGATTGTCTAATTAATGAAAAGGTCGAACAATCAGTTAAATAATCAAATAATAAAACTCTTCTTATGAATTTAACAATTACAGTAAAATTTGTAATTTAAAATAACTTTGGCGTATACGGCCCTTTGTTCCTACTAGGAACCACAGGACATAATATATATATATATATACGAGTAAGTAATATTAATTAGAACAAATTTTAAAAAATGCAGCAAAACCTTTTAGGAACATAATTTAAAAACATATTTAGGGTATTAATAAAAAACAACACAAGTTAAAACTTAAAGGAAATATAGTAAAATATATATTAGTTCTGTTATATAAAACCTGATTTATAATGCCAAATTATTTAAAAAATCAACTGTTTTAAAGCACGGGACAAATATTTTACCCTAGAAATATTAATTTGTAGGGGAAAAAGACAGGGTTCTATACATCTCCTTCGAAATATTCGCTTTAGGAAAGGGAAATCACATATTTTTTCAAATTCTAAAGAAATAACCAGCTTTTAAAAGAATTTTTCTAGAAAAAAATCACCAAAAATAAATAACTCCTTATAGACAAAAACAGGAACTTTTTTATTTTCTTTTTTTACACCACCAAGTTTTAAGTCTTAATCTTTCTTTTTATTAAGCTTATAACTACATTTTTAAGAATTTTACTTATTTCATGAATTTTCTACCATAACCACTCATTTTAATTAGAAATGTCGCAAGAAAACCTGCATTTAACAAGTGAGAGTAAGATATTAGAGCTGTGTCGTTCATGAACGAACGGGTTAAAATGAACGAATCACTTCATTGAACGGAATGAGCCGGTCATTTAACTGAACGGTTTTCGTTCAATAGTGTACGGATTAATTTCGTTCAGCTGATGTTTATCAAAACACAAAAAGGGTTGTATTCATTCGTTCAATGTGAACGATTGAACGAATTAAATAAACGAATCAGTCTTGCAAAAATGAACTCTATAAGATATCACAAAATAAACTCAAATTCCCCCCATCTGGCAGCACCAGACTAACAGAGTGAGAGAAAAAAACAGAAGCACTACATATATAGTACATTATTAGAAGAGGAAGAAGCACATATTACTGACAAAACAAGGCAAACATCAGAAACAAAAACAATAGCAACACAAACCTAGAAAAAACGACAAATAAATATTTAAAGAGAGCAGAAGAAGAAAGGACTCTCTAAACTGGGAATAATAGCAAAGCACATACATACATATGTACATATATGTATGTATGGCTGATTGTTTACATGTGTATGTTGAATGTATTAATGTTGTTGCTGGCTATATGATGCTGTTTAGTCTCAATTTACACGAAGCAATTTTTGTAAAAAATATTGATACAATTATTTCTTGAAATTTCTTCGGTTTTTACACAGCACAATATAATTGCTTAAATCACTCGTATTTTTATTTGAGTGAGAGTATACACATATGTATGTATGTATGATTACTCACTCATTCGTATGTATCAAGAACATGAATTGCTAGTACAATTTAGGGTGTACTCGTTTTATCTTTCCTTCACACCGTGTAAATTGGGACTTACTAATATTTATATTATTGTTATTTATTACTTACAACATGGACGATTATGACCACACTATTTGTGTAAAGGCCCAACTATAATATGCAAGCTTAAGCAAATTGCAAAAGTTAACGAAAAGGCTGTCAAATACATAAGCAATTCAGAGTTAACTTTTAGGTGGCTACAATGTACTTACGTGACTTTGACACTTTTTATCCATTGTTAAAATAAAAAAGGTTTTATAAATATTATTATATTATTTTATAATTAAAAGAAAACTTCGTACCCGAAACGCATAATTTTTCCTTTTTTTAATTTATCGGCAAAAGTACTAAAATGTACAGCTTTGGCAGCACTAAATTGTAAATAATAATAAACGTTTACATATGTTTTGTTAATTTTCGTATTGTGTTTGAAAAAATGGTGAAAAAACTTAAAAATTTTAATAATATAAAAATATTAAAGTTAGCGCTTGAAGGCCTGTGCACATTAAAAGAAATAAGTGAACTACACTGTAAAAGAAGTAGGCGCTCTTGTTCTTTCAGAGAAATAAACCGCGACAGAAAGACATTTTTGTTAAAATAAAAATGGTCCCTTTTATTGTAGAGGCACTTATTTTTTCCACATTTTCTATTAAATTTAAAATAAATGTATTTTCTTCTTTCTCCATTTTGTTAAAAACACAAACAAACAACAAACAGCTGATTCCGTACGGAATATGCGATCAGTTTCGCTTTTTGCTTAAGCAAATGACAGTTGAAAAACTTAACGAAAAGTTTCGTTAAGTACATTATAGTTTGCCACATACAATTTATATGTGTTCGCACGTTTGCTTAAGCTAGCATATGCACATTATAGTTGGGCCTTTAGGGCTCTTGTCTATGAATTTTAGATGAGAATGGGAGTGTGTGGGCATTTGTTTATATGGCTAAATAAAATATTAAATGGGAGCAATTTGGCGTGTATGAGTCTGGGCAGCTGTTTTATTTTCTTAACGTTACCTTAAAAAAAATATCTCAAAAACAAAATAACAACTTAATGGAAACTATTCCTTAATTGTGCTCAAACTTATAATAAATATTGTATGCATGTGTAAACTTGTTACTAATGGTAAGTATATATAAAGCTATTGAACTTTTCTAATCCTACACAGAAACAAAATGAAGTGAAAAGGCAAACAACAACTACATCTAACAGAATGCCAGTGCACAAGGACACTGCTGCTTATTGTATGATATTTATAAAGCTGGAGCAGAAAACAAATCCTCTTTATTGAAGTTGTGTTTTTTTTTTTTTTTTTGTTTCGACTGGCACGAGAAACAACAACTTTTCTTTTCAATATAAAGCTATTTTTAGAAATAGAAAAGGAATTTTGTGGTGTGTTAACGAAAACAATGATTTTAGAGAACAAGTTTTGTTTAAAATTTGTCAGCTAAACAAAGGAAAGTTATAAAGACCATTAAGAAATTGCAGAGTTTTTCTTTTCTTTGAGACTTTTTTCAAGAAGTTTACTTTTTTTTTTAATTTAATGCATAAAGTAATTACACATTTAAATTCAAGGGAGAATTGCTTGATTTTTAATGCATACTTAAAAAGTTAATAAAATCGTAGTTGAAATGTTTTATAAAATTATACTTTAAAGTAAGAAAATACTTTAGTAAAACATAAATAATTATATAAACCTTAAATATTAATAAAATCATTGATTTGTTTACAAAAAGTTCTTTAAAATAAGAAAATACATGAATAAAGAGTCTATATATGGGAAAATCTTTTGAAATTTTTACAAAAAATTCTTTAGACTAAGAAAATACATAAATGAAAAGTCTACATATGATTAAAAAATTATTCAACTCTAATATATTATATAAATAACCTTCAATATTAGGAAAATCTTTAAATATTTTTTTAATTTTTTGAGGTTGGTTTGAAATTAAAACAAGATAAAAACTTTTTCAAAACAGCTTGGTGAACTTTGAACAAAATTTACTAAAAATATAAATATAACACCCTACAAGAGCGGAAAATAATACGCAAAAATGTTAAAACTTGAGAGAAAATCAAATAATTCAAAAAAAAAAAATCTGCAAACTTGTTTATTAATTTACAAAAATAAGAAAATCAATTAAAATTACCTTCAAATATAACTGAAAAAGGTTAAATTAAAGAAATATAGAAATATCCTACCTTCAATTTAACGGCCTCTGAAAGGTGAATTTTCTTATACACCACTAAAACAACCACTGCCATCACTAGCATTTCAAACACAGCCTACTACACATACAATTATTTATGCAGCTATCACACCAACAGCTGTTTGTCAAACTCAACATATACAGTTTCCCTCGTTTAATCATTGTTGCTATGTAACCACCCTGTCTCGCCTTTCGCATATTTGTGCGGTCGGTGTGCTTTCTTTTTAGTCTGCAATAAAATTTATAATTCTACTTAATAAAGTCAATAGATCTTTACAAAAACTTTATACAAACTAACTTTAGCCTAATATAATGTCGAGTTATATGAAAATTTATTGTTTTATTTCTTAATAGACGAGAAAAAGTGCTGCGAAAAAAATTGGCCTACGAACAATTTTTTCTACAGAAAATCCACACAACCAACGAACGACGACGACACCAAGATAGCACAGCTACAGAAACAACACAACACTAGGCGAGGTAAGAATTTAACAAAATAAAAACGACTGAGCAAAATGTCAAAACATTTTGTTTGACACATGCTGCCAGTGTGTTGAGTATGAATAAAACAACTGAAAAAAAAACAATGCGTTTTGTTAGCAACATGTGTTGAGTTGTGTTTAGCAGTTAAAAGAGAGTGTTAAGGTGGTGCCAGATTTGTAAAGGTTTGCTATGGTGTGTTTGAGACCAAGCAATGTGTTTCAATAATAATGTTTAATTAATGAATGGTGTAGATCATTTTATTTAAATAAGGGGAATATGAGAAAATAAACTTAATTTCGAATACATTTTAAATTCATTGGGGTAATATTTTTGATTTCAAAATCGAAAAATGTCTGCAAATTTATAAAACAAAAAAATTTTAAATATTTCTGGAAGATTTAATTCCAATTTATTTAAATAAAAAAATTGTGTGTAATTTTATTGCAAAGTGTTCCGTGAGTTTGTTGAAATCAGTTAAAAAAGCAAAATTTGAAACCCTTTTAGGATTGAATAACTGCTTTTTAGTTAATTTTAAATTAATTTATACTTTAATACTTTTGTTTAAAATTAATGTTAGATAGTAAAATTTTAATAAATACTTTAAACCGTTTCTTATTAATATTTAAAATAAGGAAATTATTTAAAATTGTATTGCAATTGTTAACGCACATTTCTTTAACTCGTTTAAAAACAAACATTTTGCTTTATATAAAACCCTTTAGTGTGAATAATTTAAAAATACAAATAAAACTTCTTAAATCTTCTTTCAGTCCTTTTTTCTTACCTTTATTTTCCTCGCCGTTTTAAACACATTTTTCATTATGTCTTCTCAACCCGCCTCTTCCACCTCGAGTGGCGAAATCAAATATGTCACCGAAGTGCCTAGTAGTCTCAAGCAATTGGCCCGCCTGGTAGTGCGCGGGTTTTATAGCATCGAGGATGCTTTAATAATCGATATGCTGGTGCGTAATCCCTGTATGAAAGAAGACGACATTGCCGAATTGTTGAGGTTCGAAAAGAAACAAATGCGTGCTCGAATAACCACCCTGCGCAGTGATAAATTTATACAGATACGTTTAAAAATGGAGACGGGCCCGGATGGCAAAGCACAAAAGGTCAATTATTATTTCATCAACTATAAGACATTTGTAAATGTGGTCAAGTATAAATTGGATTTGATGCGCAAGCGCATGGAGACAGAAGAAAGAGACGCCACCAGTAGAGCTAGTTTTAAGTGTACTAATTGTAATAAGACGTTTACGGATTTAGAGGCAGATCAATTGTTTGATTTTACCACACAAGAATTTCGTTGTACCTACTGTGGCAGTACAGTGGAGGAGGATAGTTCGGCTATACCCAAAAAAGATTCACGATTAATGCTGGCCCGTTTCAATGAACAGCTGCAGCCTTTGTATGATCTGCTGAGAGAGGTGGAAGGTATAAAGTTAGCGCCGGAGATTTTGGAACCTGAACCAGTGGATATTGATACCATAAGAGGGTGATTATAATAATTCATTTTGTAATTGTAAAGACAAATTTTAATTTACTCTATTTCAAATCTAGACTCAACAAACCCGCCAACCAAAGAGGCGAGGGTCAAATGTGGTCGGGCGAAGCTACCCGTAATCAAGGTTTTGCTGTGGAAGAAACCCGTGTAGACATTAATATAGGCGGCGATGATATGCCCGAAACTGTGGCTGAACGCAAGGCCCGACCTATATGGATGACAGAGAGTACGGTTATAAACGAAGACAATGGCGATAATGCAGATGACATTTTAAAAGAGGCCGCACAAAACTCTCAACAACTTGGTGGTGTCTCGGCAACAGCATCATCATCTACCTCTAATTCGAATAGCAATCGCCGCAAAGAACAAGAAGACATTATGGCTGTTTTACTGCAGCATGAAAAGCAACCGGGACAAAACGAAAATCACCTGAAAGGTATTAAATCCAATGCAAATTCCAGCGATTCAAGTGATGATGATAATGATATAGATAATGCTAAAATACGTAAGTTCTTTAAATGTCCAGGAAATTATGATAAAACTTATTGCTTTTTTGTATTTTTTTTTAGCCAAAACCGATTATAATAATTTTATCAATTCCGAATCTGAGGAGGAGGCTGACGATGACGTTCCTTCTGTGTTAGTGGCTGGCCGTCCTCATCCAATTGATCAAATCAATGATGATTTAATCGCCCAAATGTCTCAACAGGAAAAAGAAAACTATATACATGTCTATCAGCAACACTATAGTCATATATATGATTAAAAACTTTTATTTAAATTCTTTTACCTTTTCACTAGTTAATTATATATAAACCAATAACAAATTTAAGTTTTCTTAAAAACAAAACAAATAAAAGTCTTTCACGTATTCTGAATTTTATATTAAAAACTGAAAGAGAACAACTAAAATAACAATAAAATTAAAAAAAAAAAATTATTTTAATTTTTAAAGTGTTTTATTCAATTTTTGCATAAGATTTTTCTGTTATCAAATTATTTCAACACGCTAAAAATATGATTTCCTTGAAGCAACTGTCTTCTCTTTTACACTCCCTCTGGAAACATCACTATATTTTGCTTATAGGAGTGTATTAGAAACATTTTTATATACCTACCTTTTTGTTTATTTCTTAATTAAATAACAAATACCTATGTAATAATTTTGCTTTAAAAATTAAACGTTTTATCTTAAACTATATTTTTAATAAGTAATTATTTTAAATTTTTACATTTATTAAATATTTGTTAACAAATAAACATTGTAGCTTAAGAAAAATTTTTAAATTAAAAAATCCATTTTTTAAAGTAATTTAAGAATTAAAAATAATTTATTACTATAACTTTTAAATTTTTAACATTTTCCAGCTTTATTTTACTAATCTTTATTGTTTTTTAAAGTTTAGTTTACCTTTTTAACATTGTTTTGTATGTTTCTAAACATTTGTTGACATTTTTGCATTTTATTGTCTGGCATCCCTTGTGCGTGATTTTCCTAAAAAAAACTCTCTCAACATTTTTATTGGTGAATTTCTCTACACACTTGTCAAAAATTAATTCAGTTGTTTTTTATTAAGTAGAGTTATTAAACGTATTTTTTTTTAATTATTTTACACGACAATGTTAATGTGTTTAGGCATAAAGTAAAAAGTATGAAGTTTATTTTATTAACTAAGATCACAAAAATAAACCCAAAATTTAATTAAAACAGCCAGAAATATTTATGTAGTACATAAGATTCTTTGTTAATGAGTGCAAAAAAACAACAGCAAGTATAATTAAGGCGGAAGAAAAACATGTTTGTGGCAATTAAATAATTAGTGAGAAGTTTTTATGAAAAATTCTTAGTAATAAAAAGTAAAACGATATACTTAAGAAATTTAAAGCTGTATTACATTCTCAAGAAAAAAATATTTTTTTTCTAGAGTTCTACAGTTTTTTTTTTTTTTGTTGTGGCATGCCTTAAATCGTAATCGCTAAACATTTGTGTTGTTATTGTGTATATTTTTATTATTACATGCTGTCGTTGTCCAACCTAATGTCTGAAAATTGACCCCGTAATTATTACAAATAAAGTTCTAGTTTATTCAAATTTGTTGTTGTGGATGTGTATGTATGGCAGTGTTATAGTCAGTCACTGGCTTTATATTCTGCTGATACTCTGCTTTGCTTGGTTATTAGTGTATTGTAATTACTGGGTATATGTCAATATTTACATTTTACTCCTAATAACGGTTATAATTATTGAATTTCCTTTTCATATGAAAATATGTACATGTAAACAAAGCAGAAAAAGACATAAACAAACATATACATATTTATATACAAATAAACAAATAAGACTTCAAAATGAGACCAAAAATCGACAAGGATTTACTGCCTATGAAGGCTCATTATTTTTTATTCAATGCTGGTAAGTTAATGCATTTATTCTATTTAAAAATTTTATTTATTTTATGTATTTATAATTTTAACACCTTTTAATCAAGCTATCAATAAATTCAAAGTCTATTTTATTTTTATTAATAAACAAAAAACAACAATAGTTAAACTATACGAGTGTGTACCTACTAGACATGCAAAATGAATTGTACTTTTCCGGCCTTAAAAGTACATACCTACATACCTACTTTTAAATCTATTTTCCAAATATTTTTAAGATTTTTAGACAATTTACGCATTGTCTGGTTGTTAGAATTTTTGAATTAGCTTGTTCTGGCGCCAGTTAGATGGCTACAAAATAATCAAGAATAAACCAAATAAAACTAAACTTTTTATCCCTGTTAATACCTACAATATACTAATTTCACAACGTACTTTTTTCTCAATGATAAGTTATTAACTGATATGAATGTTATATCTTTAGTTCTATTTAACTAAATGGTTTTTCTCTCTGTATGTACTTGTTTGTTGTTTTTTGTTTTTATTGCAATAATTCATTTAAAAGCAGACCTAGAAAAAGCAAATAAAAACTTGATAAGAGTGTTGGGTTTTTAAATAGGAATACTATTTAATAAATGTGGGTGTTTAATATACATAATTTTGGAATGTTTTATGCATAATTAAAATACATATGTTGAAAATTCACGGCATAATTTTTTCCTTAAAAAAATAATCTATTTTTAAAGATAAAGAAAATCTTATCGTAATATTATAAAAATTATTTTGAAATCATATAAAAAACAATGATTTTTAAAACCAGTTTGTTCACACAGTTAGTAATTAAAAAACAAAAATAATTAATTTTTAAACTATTCACAAATTATTAAAACATAAATAACTACATATATTTTAAATTCCGCTAGCTGAATTATATTAAATTTATATACATACATATTTTTAACAATAGTTATTAAACTTTATTTAGAAAATCAGATAACCGAACTATTAGCTATCAGATAACTGATAATTCAAATTTTTTTAAACAAACATATTAAAATCAACTTTGTTTTAAATAACAAATTAAATAACTCAAATTAAGCTAGCAAAATTCTATTGAAATAAATTACTAGTTGCAAATAGTTTTTAAAATTATCAATAAATTTAAATGTAGCAAGCTGAATAAAGATTTTTAATAAGAAAATTGTAGAAATAAACAAATACATAACTTAACTTAATACACAAATGTATTAGCTTCTGAATTTTTATGAAGAAAGTTTTAGAAATAAGTACATAACACAAGTTTAGCAATAAATAATTATTAAAATAGCATTAAAAAGAATTTCAGCTAGCTGAATGGCATTTAAATTTAAATTTTTTATATAAAAGCTTTAAAAATAAACATATAACTCAAATTCAGCTAGCTGAATTGTAATAAAATAAAAAATTTTTTGTAAATTGCCATAAATTCAAATTGTTTGTTAAATATTTTATTTAGACAAGCAAATAACTCAATTTCAGTCATAATTATTTATTAAAATAGCAATTAACTGTAATTCAGCTAGCTGAATTGCAATAAAATTTAAATTTTTAGTAAGAAAATTTTAAAAATAGATAATAACTCAAATTAAGCTAGCTGAATTATAACAAATTAAAATTTTTTGTTAAAAATTTTATATAAATAAGCAAATAACTCAATTATAGTCAGACATAGTTATTAAAATAGCAATTAACTGTAATTCTGCTTGCTGAATTGTATTAAAATGGACATTTTTAGTAAGAAATTTAAAAAAATACATATATAACTTGCTGCATTATAACAAATTAAAATTAAATAAGCAACTAACTCAATTTCAGTCATAAATATTTATTAAAATAACAATTAACTAAAATTCAGCCAGCTGAATTCTAACAATAGCTAATTATAATTAAAAGAAATCATAAAAAACCTTTAAAAATTATTTTAAAATTCAAATTCAGCTAGCTTAATCGTATTAAATTTCAATTATTTAAGCAATCATACGTTACAAAAACAAAATTAGTCAAATTCGGCTTCCTGGATATTGTGTTATTTTTCAATAATCCAAGTTATTGTTCAACAAATTCAGTTTTAATATGATTTATCAAGATGAATTGGATATATTATCTTTTGGCTTTCAGTTGTAGAGATCAAATTAAGCTTTTATATTATCCAGCAAGCTGAATTGGTGATATTTGCCTAGGTTATATATTTCACTACAAAGTGAAGTTGAAATGATTTGCAATGTCACATTGACAATTCCACGGCGTTCAAGAAAGCGAGTGAAACTTTTATTCTACGATGTACCAAACTGAAAATTATATTTTTTTTAAATCATTTTTACAAAATTTAGAACACAAACTTTCACTTCCACTTGGTTTTACAAATGTACAATGATTGTGTGATTTTCTTTTGTTCATCAGTTTTAGAGATATTCTTTATTTTTGTTAAAAAAAAATATTTCTTTGTTTTATTAATTCAGCTGGCTGAAGTAGATTTACTGCATATCCTTAATATTTTAATATTAAGTATTAAAAATTCTAAATGATTTAAGCCATAAAGGTAGACAACTTTCTTTCAGCTGGATGAATTTGTTTAACAATATTATTGACTTAAATGTTGAACACATTTTGTATTAGTTTATGTTTACTTAACTCAATTACAACAAAATTAATAGCCTTGCTGACTGAAACGCAAATATTTATTATTAAAAACAAATTGTGTATATGTTTGTTGAACTATTACTTCTTTTATTTCTCATTCCCAAGAATGTGGTAGTCACATGTTTTAAACTCTTTTTAAATATTTAACAATTGTGTTCATACTCTAGTGCTTAAGTAAGTATTTGATTTTTTACTAGTTTAAATTTTTTAAGTAAAAAAAATTGTTTGTACTAAATGTATTAATGGTTAGATTACACTAAAATAACAGGTGTTAAGTAGAAATTTATATTGAAAGATTTGCTTTGTGATTTTCTGCTTTAATTGAGATGTCTATTATTTAATTCATAAAAAAAAATAAATAAAAATTTTAACTTGGTTGGTAACAACTCAGTAATGGTCAACATTTATGGAATCTACAATTAAAAATGAAGCTTATCTTGACGTTTTAAAAAATTATTGTTTAAAAACTTTAGATCGTCCTCCGCAGTCACCAGCTGTGGGAATATCTGAACAAATAAATTAGGCAAAGAAATATTGTTCGCAAATATAACCTAAAGGCAATAATACAGTATGAATGAAACAAAATTTTGCCTGATTTCAGGCAATTGATCGTTGATTATATGTCTAGAAGATTGTCAGGCAAAAGGACTACAAACAAAATAATAAATATGTACATACAATGTTTTACATAATTTTAAAAAACCTGTGTACTTTATTTTGGCGCTAAAAATCTTTTACTTTTCAGTTAAAATTGAATTATTTCTTTCTATGTTCCTAATTTTTCTAGTTTTTTGTTAATCAGTTATATTTTGCTTAAGTTACTTATGAAGAACCCAATACATATATGAATTTTGTTTTTGAACAACATTTTTTAAACAATATTTGGTGTTTACTTTATATTGACGCTCACAGAACAGGCTTCAATTGTAGCTTTTTATGTTGTTCAACATTAGCTGCAATTGTAGGTCTTTGGTAGCTCTTTATGTAGTCCAATACTGTCTTCAATTTGTAGGTTGTGCAGCATTAGCTTCCGATGTAGTTATTTAAGTAGTCCAACATTAGCTTCATTTTTAGCTGTTTATGTTGTCCAACACTAAGTAAAGTAATTGTTTTTGTTTAAAATAGTTTAGTTCTTATTGCTCTACTTGAAATAATGCAGATTATTTTAATTAGCATTTTTTTAATTAAAACAAACATTTAAAAAGAATTTAAGCAAATATTTTAAGTTAGTTTAAATACTTGTGACATTTCTTAATTAAAATATTTGTGTTCTTTAATATTATGACTTCCTTTATAACGAAAAGTAAATTAATGACAAATGTATGAATATTAGAGCTGCCAAACGAGACTGGTTTTGCAAATCCCGGGATTCGGCGTTTAAAAAATGTAAATCCAGGAATTTTTTAAATTTTGAGATTTCGGGATTTTTTTACATTGAACTTTTTATTTTTGTAAAAAAAAGCTTTTTTCTAAAAAAAAAAATATTTTATATAAAATGTAAATTTTTTAAAAAAAATTTTTCAATGTTATTAATTAATTAATCGAAATTAATAATAATGATTGTGAAAAATAAATATCAAATATCACACGGCATTTCCTTTTAGTTTTGTGAACATTATTCATAATTTTTGAATTCAAAAAAACTTTTTTTTTTTCATAGAAAACAACTGTTTGCCTCTCGAAAACATAGTATTTTATAAACATAATTTTATATACCATATATCTTGGTATAATTATACATGGTGAGTGCAAATCGGCAACAAATACAACACAATACAGAAACAACAAGCCTTTTGACATATGTAAGTAAATTGTAAACAAAGTCAGTCAGCTGTGCTACTACACTCACCTTGTATAGTTACACCATGCCATTTATAATTTAAAAACATAATACATAACATTACATTGAAAATTAGATAAAGAAAAGTAATATGTAATTTCGTCTTTATAATTGAAAATATTAATTCATCAATTTATAAAGCTCACATAACAACACTTGTGGGCAAAATTGTTATCAAATTATTGGTTGCTGATTGCATTTCTTACCCTCCGAAACAATTATATTTCTTATTTAATATTTGATATGGAATTCATTAGTGAAATTATTAGGTAGGTGTTGTGGGGGCCACTTCGATATATTCCAATTACATTCATTATTTCATTCGTTTAGCCATCAACGTTTTTAATTCATTTCTAATACCAAATATTTTTATCTCATTATAAAATTCACTCTTTAATTTTGGGTTTTATAAAAAAAATTAAAAGTTTTGAGTAAATCATCCCTTTTTCTTGGTACATATATTTTAACCCTTTCAGATCTGACGCACAATTATTTGGCGTATGAAAAATATAATCAATGATTAGGTTTTATTATTTTTATATCCTTCAGGACACCCAAAATTAATGCATCTCGGTCAATTTTCATTAATATTTTTAACTAAAACACATTTTTATTGCCTGAAACGATTTCAATTAGTTTTAAATATTAAAATTTATATTTTTTTTAGTTAATATGTATATGTAGACTTCATTATTTGTAAACGATTAATACTTTTGTAATTAAAGACACTAACCTACTTACTGCCACGGCTTATTTTGCTAAAACTGAAATGTGACTGAAGAATTTCACAATAATTCAAGTAACGATAAATCGAACCGAAGAGAAATAAATGTGAGAAGCAAATATAAAAGCAATCAGCACAATCGATGCATGCCAGTCTATTTCAAATTGGGCTAACGGAAGCAAAAATATTAAAACCGAAACCCACCTACAATCGATGCATCATGGTCTGAAAGGATTAAGTAGAGAATTTACCAGTTCATCGCTTAATATGGAATCACTTTTTGATATCTCCTTGAGCTTAAATAAAAATGCAACATCGACAGATATTCACCCCTATCGTGAATAAAAATTCCCCATGAATTTAGTTCCCTTTTCACATTTTTCCTATTAAAATTTAATGTTAAAAAAATAAAAGGGTGTTCATGTGGAATTTTTATTCACGATAGGGGTGATTTTAGCCAGAGACAATAGAGCACATCATGTGCAACTGTCTTAGGCTGCAGGGTCATATAATTAAGTGACTAGGAAATAGATTCCTGGACGAACTCAGTAATGTTGCTGGCTGCAAACCGAGTAACATTTTGGGTTTCATTAGGGGAATAGGGTGGCTATTTAAGGGACATTCTATGGCGACTCCAAATCCGTAAGGGGGTATTTCTTTCTTTCCTTCTTTCTCCCCTTATCAGGCGGTTTTGGTTGTTCTTTCTTTTTATATCTATCTTTCTACTTCTTTTTACTGAAGGGAATCACAATCGACCACAAGGTGTCCGAGTGGAAGTGCACATAGTGTACAACCCTTCCTATCCTATCCTAGGAGTGATTTTATATCACTGCGATAAATAGCTTCTCTGTTACTATTTAATCAAATTTTTAATCTGTTGAGCTTTAAAATCACTTGAAGCTTTTTTATATGAATTTTCAATTTCAAAAACCGTAGACATGTCAAATAGTGCGTTCGAGTTTACTAGTCCAAAATTAATTTTAATTCTTTCAACTTTATTTCTTCAACATACTTATGTATGTACTTTAATGTTGTAGGTGTCAGTAGATGTCTTTTACTTTCTCTTATTAAAAATGCTAAAGAAGCATTGAGTTATGTATGTATGTTAAGTAAAGATATTTTGTATTTGTGTATGTATTGCAAGAAAAGGAGATAAAAACAAACTCTGGATCTTTTAAACAAATACTAAACCCGGAATTTTTCAAAATAAATCCCAGAATTTTGGGATTTGACAATTCCAAGATTTACATCTCTAACAAATATACATTCAAATGATAAAAAATTATTAAACCTTTTACTAAAAACTCTGACTTAATGAAATGTAACATTTGTTTATAGCCATTAAAAGATTTTATTTTGTATTCTATTTACTTCCTAGTAATTACTTATTGAAATGTAACAAAATAGTAATTATGAAATATGAAAACATATTTATGTACATATGTATATTATTTACATTACACTGCATTAGTTATTTATTTCAGTTGTTTATGAATTATCTCCAAATGTATAATAGTATAAATAATTATGTTTTGTTTATTTTTAGGTACTGCACCTGTTGTACCATTTATGCCCACATTGGCTAAACAATTGGGCTATTCCAGTGTGGTTGTGGGTACAATGTATACAGTATTGCCTATAATAGGCATGTTAGCAAAACCAATATTTGGTTTCATAGCAGATCGGTAAGTAATTAAGCATAAAAACAATCATTATATTTAAGTTATCAGACCACAGACTAGTGTTCAAAACATATTGTTAATTAATTATTAATTATGAAAAACACTTGCAGTTATCAACGTCATCGCATGTTATTCATCATATCCGAAATTCTTACCGCCGTTGCCTTTTTTCTCATCATGTTCACCCCTGCCATACCAAAAGAGCCCATAGCCGTAGAATTCCACTGTCATGCCGGTGTCACCGATCTGCGCTACTGCAACGAATTCGATAAATGCATGGATAATGATTTAAAGGAACACTATGCCAATCAAACGCTCAACTGTCAGCTACACTGTCAAGCGAAACCCTTTATGTGGGACATAATCTGTGAGAACTGGTTGAATACCACAAATTGTACGCCCAACACCACCGCCAGCATGGACATAAAGACCACTGTTAATATGGGCCATATGAATGTGGAGGGCTCCTGTATGTTCTTCCTGATACCCCATATACAGGGTCAGATAAATGATAGAAATGTCAGCATGTTTTGTCCCAAGGATAAAGATTATTTTAATGCCTCCTGTACGCTAGATTGTAAAGATGAGTTTTTGGATAGTAAATTGGGTCTCAGTCCTGTTATCAGTAATAAAACCGCCATGCAACAGTATCAATTCTGGTGGTTTTTTGCCATGTTAATAATATCCTGGATCGGTATGGCAGCTGTGGTGAGTATAGGTGATGCTATATGTTTTAGCATTTTGGGCGAGCGGGCCCATTTGTATGGCAAACAGCGTTTGTATGGCTCCGTTGGCTGGGGTATTTTCTCCATTATTGCCGGGGTTTTGGTGGATAAAATGTCCAAGGGTGCGGATAAGGATTATACAATAGTATTTTGGATGACTTTGTTGATTATAGCTTTGGATGTGGTGGCTTCCATGAAGTTGAGGGTGAGTTTGAGATATAATTTCAAAAAAAATCATTATTAGAGAAATTTTATTTTGCTTGAGTTCATTTTATTGAAATAATTCAAAGAATACTATTTTAAAGTAATTTTTTTTAGAGTGCCAAGGGCGTCATCAGTTAGGTTCTTTGTCTAAGATCTACTAATCATAATGATTAATTCCCAAATTCTATTTCTCAATAATGGTGGGTCAATAGCTAATGTTTACAAATAGATCTTAGACAATGAACATTACTGATAACGCCCTTAACAGGCTAGAAAATGCATTCCAATTTGTTAATTGTCGAAAATTACTTTACATTAAATTATTACATTAAAATGAACGCAAGCCAAAAAAAAAAAGTTCAACAATTTTTCATTAATGGTGGTTCTGAACAAAATATTTGTTCAAATTTTGACAAAGTTCTTTTCATTTGTTGACGCCTCTCTTTTTAAGATATAGAAAATATTTATATGTAAAAAACTTTGTCCAACCAAATATTTTGAGTGAATCTACCTTATGGAAAAAAACAAAAACAACTCTAAAAAAATGTTTCTTTAACACAATTTCCTTTATCATTTTCCAGCACACACAAACTCATCTTTCGCCCAATATACTCAAAGATGTGGGTCAAATGTTTCTGTCCATACGCTGTGTGGTGTTTTTTATCTGGTGCGTTTTTATTGGTCTGGGCACGGCCCTCATCTGGAATTTCCTGTTTTGGCATTTAGAAGAATTGGCTGGCTGTGAAGAGACCTCCATGAAAACTCTGCAGGGTGCGGTAATGGCCATACAATGTTTTTGTGGTGAATTACCATTTTTCTTTTTCTCCGGCTGGATTCTAAAGAAAATCGGTCATGTTAATGCCATGAGTCTGGTGCTGTTTGGCTTTGGTGTACGTTTTATTTTGTATTCAATGCTGCAAGATCCCTGGTATGTTTTACCCATAGAATTAATGAATGGTGTGACATTTGGTTTGTTTTATGCCACCATGGCCTCCTATGCTAGTATAGTGGCACCTCCCGGCACCGAAACCACCATGCAGGTGAGTTCTTTTTTATATTACATAAATTTTTTAAAATATTTTTTTAATATTTCTTTGACAGGGTCTTGTGGGCGCAATATTCGAGGGTGTTGGTGTATCCATGGGCAGCTTTATAGGAGGTTTACTATTTGAATCCGTGGGTCCGGGTCATACCTTTGAAATATTTGGCGTTAGCGCCTTTATTGCCTTCATTGTGCATGTGTGTTTGCAAATGTATTTGCAACGTCATCTTTCTAGTATTGATAGTGATAATGGTAAGCAAATTCTTCCAGACAATACGATTGACGCTTTAGCAGTTAATCATATAAATGAAAATGATAAAATTAATAACCATGATACTGTTACCAACAATACAGTGCCACCTTTAAACACTCAAGTTACTAGTGGTGATCAAGCTAAATTTACCAATATTGTTTTGAATTCTTAAAAGTATTTTTTTTATATTTAGTTTTTTACTTAAAAAGACATTTTAAAACAGGCATTTCTAGGTTTACAGTAGTGAGAATTTATTTTCTGTTTATTAAGCATTTTTTTAGTCTGTTAAATATGTTGTTATGCCTTTTGTTGTAATTTTAAGACTTTGATATGCTGTTTTTTTTTTTCTTTCATTAGTTTTCAAATATTTGTTTATATGCAATAAACTTTTGTGAAAAATAAAAAAACTTTTTCATATGTAGGCATTTTTAAATAGCACACACACACACAATGTTTATGACAGTGATAAACACTTTCAGTTTTTATCAATAAAAAGAAAAAAAACACTAGATTGTTGCAATCTTACACCATCACAAGCAACCAACAACCAACACTCCTAAAGCTAATAGTGTAATGCAGCTATAATTGGAATATACACTTTGCTGTTCCTAGACAACAAATGAAATAACAAAATAACACAAGGCATTAAAGAGACAAAGACAAAGCAAGATTTATTTTTAAAATTTTATTACCAAATTTTGTGGCGTAATGTTAAAACAAACTTGAAATTCTTTAAACAATTTGGTGTTTTTTTTTTTTGTAAATAAGAAGGTTAAAGTAGTTTGGTTTACATGTTTACAACTCTTTTAATCTTTACAAACATGTCGGAAAATATTTTGTGATAATGTTCTCTGCAATAGAATAATAATTATATTCCCTCCAACATTTAAATGTTGTACTAAACTCTTAAGAAATGTAAAAAATGTAATGGAATTTGTCATCAAATATTTATCAATAGTATTAAGCTAAAGTTAAATGTTAATTGCACCAGAAGCAATGCTATATTCAGTGGCATTACATACTCAAAGCATTTTCTTTATCTTTATTTTTACATTGTATGTATTTCGAAAACGTTTCCTTTCGAATTGAAATACACAATAACCCCCCAGTCGTATGTATATAGCCATATAGCCATATGTATGTATGTAATTAAAACGTGGTTGTCTATGTAAATCTCGAGAAAAGCTGGAGTGAAGTGTAGGCCCCGATTGCCGTTCACAACACCAAGTATTTTGATGTTGTATGTTGTAAACTGTGATTACTATTCACAACACTTATCAGCTTAATCGTAAAAAAATATATGTTGTCTTGTAGTCGAGACAACACAACATTTTGGTGTTGTGAACAATAATCGTGCCCGTAATCTTAGCCACCAGAAGCTCATCTCCAAAATCCTTCCGCAAAATTTTCCACGCAGTAAAGTAACAGAGGCCCAATTGCTGCGCACGGCGCCTAAACGTTAATTCACGGTCATCAACAACACTGGCGGTTACAGCTGCCACGTTTTACTCTGTCCGCACTCTAAGTATGTATGCGTGTTGGTGGTTTAATGTTCAATAAAGAAAATTTGATGCGAAATTTTATTACAAGATTCCGAATAGCCGTCTCAGATGGACGCCCAAACTGAACATAAAATGGAAAAAGTTCACGATGCTCTTTCGTTAAACGAGCATGAATTTTGATAAAAAAATTCAACAATCGTCAAGTCTTGTTCGTTTGTAAGTCGTTTCATGAATAAATTATAGACCAAACTGAACACATGTTTAACAGTAACATGTTACACGAAAACAGTCTGGCGAAAAAGAAAGTTGCTAAAAAAAATCACCCCTTATTAATTAACATTTCATCACAATGTTCCTTAAGCTATATTTTTCCTGTCCACGTTGAAAAACTGAGCCTCAATTAAAAAACATGCTTCAAAGTTGTAAACACCAGGCAAATATATTAAATCAAATGGTTTTAAAGACTTTAAACTCAAAACTGATAGTGCGTCGTAATTCAGCTCTGGGTGGAGGAAGAACTCGCTCGTCAATGTCATTATCGCTTAAGGGCAATCAGGCCGTCCGTCGAGAGATTTGGGTCTCACTCTTGCATTGGTTAATGCTTGGCGTCGTCTAACTGTACAGCGTTATGGTTTGTCGAAGTTGTGCATTGCTATAAATTTTTCCTAATACCAGAATTAAGCGTTCCAGCTTCCTATAGGTCGAATTGGGACTTGAACTTGAATCTTGAATCGATCGTGGGATAACCTGACAATTTAAGGAATTAATTCTCCACCAACCAAATTTATGGGCCCTGTGGCAACACTGATCTTTATCGATATCTAAAGAACTCATCTCGATTGTAATGTAATGGTCGTTTTGGGATTCTCTAACTGTTGTGAAAGACTATTGTACAAATAAATACATATAAACATTTGAAAGTAAATTTGATTCTTTATAAATAAATAAAGTGTTTTATTACAGACTGATACAGGTTATTACAGGCCCGATTATTTTTCACAACACCAAAATGTTGTGTTGTCTTGACTACACACAATCAGGCATGTGATGGAAATCGAAAACGAATGAGTTTTAGAAGTCAATTTTTTCGTAATATTTCTGTATTGAAAAACTTTTATCACATAAAATATAAAGATATTGGGCTACTAAAGAGAATCTTAAAACAAAAATTTTAAAAATTAGATTATAAATGCATTAAAATGTATTTCCAAAACTGATTCGTTTTCGATTTTGATTTCCATCACATGCCTGAATATAGTTTTTTCAAACGATTAAGCCGTGTTGTGAATCGTAATCGCAGTTTACAACATACAATATAAAAATACTTGGTGTTGTGAACGGTAATCGGGGCATATATTAAAAAAAACACTGATAGTGTAGGATAGCTTTATTAATTGATCAAAATAACACATTCCTCGCATATATTTTTAAGTAAACAATGAAAGGTCGATATTTGTTATTCGTTTATATTAGCAGCAACTGTTTACAAATCTTCTATTGTATTCTTCCAATCGCATTCGTTCCTGCCAAGTCTTATATTATATTCTTTAAAACGACAAGTGTAAATATTGTAATCCAAAAAGCAATAACAACGACAACCTAACCTACCAACTGCAACCAAGTAAACAATTCAAAAAAAAAAAAACAATCACATTCATATATTTACATATGTATGTATGTATGTATGTATGTATGTATTTAAGAAACTTTGGCAAAATACAAGAACGTGATCGAAAACTTTGTGGCTTAAGTCAAACGAACTTACGAACTGTAACTGAGTCAGCTTCAAAATCAACTACTAAAAAAGGTGATCCAATATTTACACTTTTTTCAAAACTTTGTCGTTAATATGAAAATAAAACTACTTAATAAAATTTCAACATTTAAACGGATGTTTCAATCATTGATGCATTTTGCTAAAGCGATTTTCAAGCCTACAAATAATCAAGTATGATGACCAATTAATGACCAATCATTCCCACGACAGCCGGTTCTACGCACCGGAATGATCCGAGATCACTCGGCCAAGGGCTGTCAACTCAGCAATTACTGCTGTTACAACAACAACAACAACCAATTAATGTTGCATGTATGTATGTGTGGAATTTTAGCTGATATTTTTTGTTTAATGCATTGTTGTTGTTTTTTGTTTAATTTGTAATTTTTTTGATGTTACCGAAAGTTTTTGATATATACTGTCATAAACCGATTTGTCAAAACTAATTTTTTTATAATTTTATTGAACATTATCATTCTATACTATTACTTACCTTTAATAGTTCTTATTTTCTTAAAAAAATAACAATTCTTTCAACAAAACAATTGTTTAAATATAAAACATCAAGACGATATATTCGAAAATCAAAGTGTTTAGAAGGTTTAAATAGCAACTCTTTAGCTTTACTAAATCAGTTACAAATTATGGCCAAGTAGTCTTGTTATATGTTGAAATAGAAAAATATGTAGACGCCTTAAATCATTTCGAAAATTTCTTTTATTACCATTTTTCTATTCGTTTAACTCTTAAGTTCTATATTTATGTGTTTTTTAGTATAACTATTAAACAATTTACTAAACCAAGTCTACAAAAAAGCACGTACATGTATTTTTTTAAAAATCTTATTATTAATCAACAAACATTTGAAAAAGAAATTATGATAAAACTCTTGTGAAAAATTAACTTAAATCTTTTAAAAATCTTTTCTAAATGTGTATTTATTTCTTTATTTAATTATGCTTTTAATGTAACTAATGTAATGTAATTTGTATTTTAAATTTTCTTTAATTCTTTTATTTGTTTTTTTAGGAATAGTTAAATATTTAGCGCCTACTGATGCCATGCATATGCTTAACGATCGAGAATATATAATAACGTAGATGGACTGTTTTATTTGTTGTTTTAATTTCATCCATAATTTTTTCCTAATAAGTTTTGTGTGTGCGTATTATAATGAAAATTTTATTTTAATTGTGTATTGTAGTTGTATTAAACAAAATTTCTATATAACTCATTTAAGTTTTCATATTAATTTCATTATAACAATTAAGATGATTTAATTATTGAGAACAAACATTGAAAGTACTTTAAAAACATAACAATTTTCCATAATTTAACCAAAAAAAAAAAGAACACAAAAACAAGCCTGTATTTTATATTTATTAATGTTGTGTTAAATTTTCCAACCCTGGTGACTTTTCCAGCTATCGCAACTGGCAACCTTTTACTTTTACCCCTTTTGTTTTGTTGACATTTCAGCAACTGCCTGAGAAAGTAAGAAAACAGCCGGCAAGGATATTTTACCAAGTACTTTAATTGTTTTTTTTTAACAAAATTAGCATGTTTTTAAAACTTTAATTTACATATCTAACGAATTTCTACATAAGTATAGTAAATATTTATAATAACTTTTAAACATAAAACAACTGCATGTATAAACTGGTCATATTTTTCAAGTATTTTTTTTTTTTTTTTTTTTTTAATTTTAAATTTTATTTTTTTAATTTAATGTATTTTTATGTATGTGGTAGTTTGAATATAATACTTTCCATTTTTTGTCATAAACTATTTAAAACACCAAAGTTTTTTTAAGCAACATTTATATTTAAATTTTTCTATAAAAGGTTTAACTAGCTTTATAATTTAAATAATTAAACTAATTGAAATGTATTTTTTTGTTAATAATATTATATTGTATATTTGTTATAAGTTTATAAATATATTTAAATATATAAAAAAATATGGGTAACAATTGAAAAATATATTTATATGTACATATATAAAAAACAGATTAGAAAAGTCTACTTTTTTAATTTCAAATTAATTTTGTCTCATTCTGGTTGTTTACCAATTAGAGATTCTTCCTGCTGCTGTTTTTGTATTTTACGCTGTAATTCTTTTTCTTTGCACGTTTGTATATTTATGGCTCTTTTCTACAATAAATAAATTTCATTTTTAAGTACTTTAAAAAGTTTAAAAGAAAAGATTTCAAAACATTAATAAAATTATTTGCTAAAGCATGTTTTTTTGAAAAACAAAACTAAAATCTTGGGAATAATTTTAATAGAATTCAAAAAACTTTACGAAACTTACACGTAAGTATTAAACTAAACTTTTTTATATAGAAAATAACTGAAAAATTAGCAGTTACACCGGTTTTGTATAGAAAATTTTCAATAAACAATATATATGTATATGATACGTTTTCTTAGTATATACTTAGCAATATAAAAGTTTGTCTATATAAAACCTAGCAGTATAAGGATTTTATATTGAAAAATAGTTTGTATAACTGCTTTTCTAGCGAAAAGTTGCATGTATACGAGTTTTTCTAGAAAAAAATTGCCTGTATAACAGTTTTTCTAGCAAAAATTTGCAGTATAACAGTTTTCTAGAGAAAATTTTGCAGTATATCAGTTTTTCTAAAAAAAAAATTGCCTGTATAACAGTTTTTCAGAAGAAAATCTCATTTTCAATTGTTGTATTTTATTCAGAATTTGTAATGAAAATTCTAATTTAAAAATATCAATTATACCATGGTGAAATTAAATACCAGGTGACAGCATTGCTACAACAATTACAACAAGGCAAGAACAACAGGCATTTTTCTATATGAAAAACTTTCGTCACTGTCAAAAAGTTTTTTTTTTATATAACTTTTTGACATTTTCAAATTCACCATGAATAATCAGCTGGCGCTACGCTGTCACCTAGTATTTAAATTCACCTTGAATTATACTGTTCTTTTTTGAATTGAAAATAGAAAAGCTCATTTTCAATTTGTCTTTTTTGAATTCTAAACTGAAAAATATAATTTTCAATTGCTCTTTACTGAAATTGAACTGAAAAATCTAATTTTCTTTGAAACTTTTCTGAATGCTAGAGGAAAGTTTTTATTTTAAACTACAATAGGTGTTATAGTATAGCTATCCTTTCAGTATTTAAAAATGATTTTAAGCAATATTTGCAAGAAATTTATTTCACTTACCTTTAATACTTTTGTACGCTGATAAATATTCTGCATGTGCTTTTTAATTTTCAACAATTTCTCTCTGCACACTTTAACATTGTTCATCTGTAAATTATTAAAAAGATTAAAAATACATTGTATATATGACATTTATAAGGTACTATAATAATTAATAGAAACAAATTAAATTATTAAAAAATTTTAACATTTTGATAAGATTTTGTTTAACAATGTTTTTTTTTCTTCTTTTTTTTGACACTCTTAATTGTGTTGATCTTTTTTTAAACAAAAAGACCGATAATAAGCAGGAAATTTGGTAAATATAAATATGGAGAGTAATAAAAATTTATGATAGTGTTATCATAAATAATTAAGATTATGATATTTCATTATTCGTTTTTAGGCTGTTTATGTTAATAATATGTTATAAATATATTGGTTAAAGTTATGAATTTAGGAAAAAGAGTTTTGAAGTACTACTTTCAACCAAAAATGGTAAAAAAAATTGAATTTTAAAGGCTGATTTCTTGTCAAGGTTTTTCATTATCAATAGAAAAATAATCTAAAATACTATTATAAGGCTTTTGTTATTTATTATTACAATATTATTATATACGACCCTTATTAATATTTAGATATCCTTATTAAAAACAAATATCAAATTCTAACTCAAATTAACTCACAGTCTTGTAAACACAACTAAGAGCTAGGCACTAGTTATAGTGTTTGTAATGATCTATAAATTTAAATGTAACTATTTTAATTATTTTGCTTACCATATCCTGCAATTTGGCTACTTCAGCATTGTCCAATTTAAACTTTTCCGCCGATAAATCTATATAAATTTTATTTTGCTTTTGTCTAAACAAAATTTAAAAACAAATATTATTTTCAAGGTTAAAATTTTATAAAAATTACTCACAGCTGTTTTTTCTTACTTACATTAATTCCTTAAGTTGTCCTTTGGCCTTGGCTATGGGAGGAGCATAAGATTGCAGAACTCCCGCTGTTAGTTGTAAAGCAGCTAAGGAGGTTGCTTCCGGCATTGCTTCCTCATCTGCTGTTTCTCTGGAATTTGAGGCAGCATTATCATTTGTTTGAAACTTTGTATTGTTATTATTATTAATAGTTTGAGTTTCCTCCAACAATGATGTGGTTTCCACTTGTAATGTAGTAGGTCTTAAGGCCTCCACATTTGCTGCTGAACTAAATGCTGATAAATCAGCGACAATACTTTTTAAAAGAGGAAAAATAGTACACAATAATTAAATCAAGATAATAAAACTTAATAAGAAGTAACACAATTTATTTTATCTCTAGTTGTTTTTAATCATTAGCAACTAATTGCTTAATTTTTTAAGATCTGAAAAATATTTATATTTTGATTGCTTTTTCAACACACCTATTATAGTTATTACTTTTCAACATATTTGGTTTATTATTTTCTAGTAAATCAACGTATAAAATCAACAAAAATATAAATATTTAGAAAATTTAAATTAACAAAATATACAAAAAATACTAAAGAAGTAAACAATAAAAAAATAACACTATACAGCTGTTTTTGACAGTTTAAACAAACCAGAGAGCAAAGAAATCCACCACCGAATGTTTATAAACATTTGGTTAAATAATGTACCATTGCAACATGTCTTTATTTGCATTAGCTACATCACAAATGTTGCACTTATATTTCATAACATAATGTTGCCAAGCATGGTTAATTTTTCTAGTATTTTGATGTTGTATGTTGTAAACAAAATGCATGTTTTGTTGTACTCGAGACAACACATTTTATTGTTGAGATTTGTTTATGAAAAAATTGCCCCAGGCTATCTCTTTTAATTGAATTATTTATTCAATAATTCAGACAAGGGCATTAAAAATACAATTTTTTTAAGCGAGTTACACAACAATCTTGAAGATGCTTCGAAAAGTTCTTTAGGCATAGCCCTGGAACTAAACCATTAGACCAGGGGGTTATTGCGTATTTCGATTCGAAAGAAAAAGCTTTCGAAATACAATGTAAAGAATATACAAATTCAAACGATTTTCTTTTCGAATCGAAATGCACAATAACCCCCATGTTTTTGAAAATATATTATTTCCCATTAATATTTCCCCTGATTTCATAATAAAACACACTTAACTTTTAAATATTTGTTACATTTTTTATTTTTTGATTTTTTTATACTGTATAAAACTATATTTAAAAAATCCAAAAAAAAAATAAAAATTTTTTTAGTTATAAAATAAGGGAGGGAAGAAAAGAAATATAACTAAAAAAATTAAACTAATAGAATATTTTAAATATGATTAAACCTACTTAAACTATAAACGGGAAAGATATTAAAACATGTCCATATTTTTTATATACCTACATACATGCATTCAATTAAACTTAAATCATAAAGTTTTACATATATTTGTTCAATAATTCAGACAAGGGCATTAAAAATACAATTTTTTTTAAGCGAGTTACACAACAATCTTGAAGATGCTTCGAAAAGTTCTTTAGGCATAGCCCTGGAACTAAACCATTAGACCAGGGGGTTATTGCGTATTTCGATTCGAAAGAAAAAGCTTTCGAAATACAATGTAAAGAATATACAAATTCAAACGATTTTCTTTTCGAATCGAAATGCACAATAACCCCCATGTTTTTGAAAATATATTATTTCCCATTAATATTTCCCCTGATTTCATAATAAAACACACTTAACTTTTAAATATTTGTTACATTTTTTATTTTTGATTTTTTTATACTGTATAAAACTATATTTAAAAAATCCAAAAAAAAAATAAAAAATTTTTTAGTTATAAAATAAGGGAGGGAAGAAAAGAAATATAACTAAAAAAATTAAACTAATAGAATATTTTAAATATGATTAAACCTACTTAAACTATAAACGAGAAAGATATTAAAACATGTCCATATTTTTTATATACCTACATACATTCATTCAATTAAACTTAAATCATAAAGTTTTACATATATTTGTAGTTTGAATTTGATCATCACAAAACGCCACAAGTTTTGTAAATTTATACAAAATGTGTTCTTTAGAGGAAGTGGACAGCTGTATGGGTTAGATAGAAACCCTTTTTAATATTAAATATTTAGCCCTTTTTAAAATTCAACAAATCATCTATATCCACAACTTTTGTTAAAATTTTGCCGTCTTCATCCTTTTCCAATTCTGCACGCGTACATCGACCACAACAATCAGCTGAGGGTTTATTTTCACATTCACCAAGGGCAGGAGGTTTAAAGTTGGGTGTCCAAGGCCCTAAACTGCCGCTGGCATAAAAGTCCATGGGGTAGGAATTTTGTTTAGGGGCAGCATTGTGGGGTGTGTATTCGACATCTCCAAGAACCACCGACAATTCATAGGGATTCAGCAGGGGTTTGGCAAAAGCCGTACCCCAATCTATGGACAAGCGAGGGCAGGCGATTTGTACAAAAGCATCTATATCATCAAATAAAGCTAGTTTCTGGGGAAATATTTCCGATAGCAGAATAGTGGTAGAATCAAAACCTTTGGCTCGAATACGTTTTTCGAGAAATTTATGAACTCTTGAGCTGCCCTGGCGACCCAAAGTACCCAAAATAATACCAATTTTCTTGGCTTTCATGGCCTTAGCAATTTCGCCGTAACGCATAGACTGCATGGTACCATGGTCGTATTCTTCAATGGTAAATTTCTTTTCATAGGGATCGTATTTAAAGGCCTGGAAAGAAAAAAAAAACAAAACTGTTATATGAAACTAGTTGACAACAAAATTTCCTATAGAAAAACTGTTACACTGCAAATTTTTCTTTATAAAAACTGTTATACTGCAAATTTTTCTATAGAAAAACTTTTATACAGACAATTTTATGTAGAAAAACTGTTATACAGACAACTTTAATATAAAAAAATGTTATAGAAAATTTTTCTATAGAAAAAAGTGATACAAAAAAGCTGTTATACAGACAATTTTTCTATAAAAAACTGTTATACATACAATTTTTCTATAGAAAAACTGTTATACAGACAATTTATCTATAGAATAACTGTTATACAGACAATTTATCTATAGAATAACTGTTATACAGACAATTTTTCTATAGAAAAACTGTTATACAGAAAATGTTGCTTTACAAAAACAGTAAGTAACCAGTAAAACTTCAATGAAACCCACCCTCAACTTTGGATTGGCTATCATGGCTGACTCCAAATGAAAACGTCCATCTCCCAAGTAAATAATCAATTTAGTTGTGTCTGGCAGTATGGGTGATGTACAGCCTAAAATCTCACCCGGACTCAAAGGTTTAGCTTGTGGCACTATCACATCATAACCGGCTGCCTTAAGTTCTGACGAAGCAGCCTGCAAAGTTGTCACAAACTGTATGGTACTAACTAAAGCCATTTGACCGTCTTCCGGCTTAAAGTTCAGCTTTACGGAATCCAAAAAATGTAAAGGATCAATTTTTATATCCACAAAAATGTACAAAACCTTAATGCCCTCCGTCTGATCGACCGGTATTAAACAACTATGGCCATAGTGTACCAGCAATTCGGCGCCTAAAGCTTTAGCTGTAAAGTCGTCAACGCAACAAGCACCATAGGTAACATCACCCATTATTACGGTATCGGCTTCGGTAAAACGTTCGATTATGTCACTAATTACCATGGCATACATAAGTAAACCTTCGGGCAATTGTAAGGCAACACGTTTCGCCTTCATTTCCTTGATACGCCATATAGTTTTGTGTATTTCGAAGTTATAGTTGGCGGGTAAACGTTCAATGGCCTTTTGCAGCTGAGGATCATCAAGTAGACTTTGGGGTATACGATTAAGACGAGCCTTGGGTTTGAAAACTTTTTTGGGTTTAGCACGTACCACAACCACATCAGTTGAGGTTGCTGTTGTAGCATCATTTAATTGCTTGGTTTGGGGTTGAGCGCTTGTTATAGCAGCATTAGGTTGGACTATATCCAGCATGGTGTCTGAAACGAAATATTAAGAATATAATATAAGTAAGAAAGTTGAGAGAAAAAAGTTTCTTAAGAAGATATGTACATAGGTATTTTTCTTTTTAAAGTTACTGAAAGTAATTTGTGAAGCAACTTAATTAAAGAATTTTATACATTTTATTTTAACTGAAATTAATTTGAATCAAACAAAACAGCCATTTTTTCCTTTAAAACCACTTTTTGTTTGAAATTACTACATACAGTTTGTCAAATAATTCTTTGCACAGAAAAAAAATAACATGTAAATCAAGGTGAATTTAAATACTAGGTGATAGCGTAGCGCCAGCTGATTATTCATGGTGAATTTGAAAATGCCAGTTATATAAAAAAAAAACTTTTTGACAGTGACGAAAGTTTTTCATATAGAAAAATGCCTGTTGTTCTTGCCTTGTTGTAATTGTTGTAGCAATGCGGTCACCTGGTATTTAATTTCACCATGATGTAAATCAGTGATGTTCAAAAATAAAATGTAGATGTATTTGTGAGAGATTTTGCACAGCAAACATATTGTCAAACGCTTAAAATCAGAAAAAAGTAAAGAATTTTTTCCAAATATAAACACCTTATGAAACAATATCAGGGACCGTAAATAACAATTATCAATATCGAAAACCAATTTTAGAACAGTTATTTAGATAAAAAACAAAAATAAGTCTATCTAAAACAGTTTTTTATTTTTCGTCTTCAATTGTAATTGAATCGCGTGTGTTTGCTATGCTTCGATCAACAAGAAGCAACAACAATGCTTAACAAATTTCTGAAAAAAATGACGATAGTCCGTCGCATGTGTTCTCATCGCTTGCTGAACGACGAGTGAATGAATGTTTTTAAAAGAGCATAACAAATGTGTGTAAATTTTTCAAACAATTGTTGTATGGGCTGAACATCACTGATGTAAATGAAGTAAATGTCATTTGAGAATTCGAACAAAAAATATTCACATGCATTACAGAAACAACAACAAAAAACGAAGTAAAAGCATTAAAAAAAGTGTCGAAAAAATGTTTCCATACTTAATGATGCCAACAAAAAAAAAATAACCAAATTGTCGTTATTTTACAAGAATCTTGTGCATTTTGGTTTTTTTCCAATTTGAAAAGAACGTGAAAGGGTCAAACAAGGTTTTAGTAACAAAATTATCGTTTTGAATGCAACAAGTGTGCTCATATTTAATTAAAAAATCCAGAAAAGCGAGTTTCAAAAAATATTATACAATTAGTCTATTTTAATTACTACAAAGGCAAATCTGCAAAGGAAATCGCCGATATGCTCTCCCTGAAAATCAGAACTGTATATAATATTATATCTCGTGCGGAAAAAGGATGACTACACTTAAAAGGATCCACAGCAGGCCAAAAAACCTGACGAGCGAGTTGAAAAAAAATAATTAGAACTGGTTATGATAACCCGCAATCCAGTACGAGAGGATTAGCTCTTCAAGTGTAAAACGACTTCGGGATACGTGTTTCCCATGAAACCGTCAGAAATATTATTCAAAAACATAAACCACTGCTCTCCGTTCAAAATATTGAGAAAAGATTAAAATTTTCCACCGAGCAATTTCACTTTCCCAAGATTATTGGGGCGAAGTTATTTTCTCAGATGAGACGAAAGAAATGCTTTATTATCTTGACGGACCGCAGAGTTTTGCCTAAGCTTCTGACAGCCCTAGAAAATAAAAGATTATTTCTACAATAAAGATTGGAAAATTGTCCGTGATAGTATGGGGTTGAATAATGACTAAAGAAGTATATCTTGACATATAAAAAAACGAACAGACCGCGAGCGTTAAAAAATTTGGTTTCATTGAACTGCATAATCCGAATAAATTTAATTACAAGTTCTATCAAGATGATGATCCTAAACATAAATCTTATTTATCCTGGCTACTATACAATTGTGCTAAAGTTATGACTAATAAATTAAGCTAAATCACAGCTACAAATTTCGTGAAGATCGGTCCATAATTAGTCGTAGCTGCCATATAAGGCCCAGTTCCGAAAATCACTTAAAAGAGCAATCTCTTTTAAAAATGTGGGTATCCAAATAATATTGAACACAAATATGTTTCGTAGGTATATACATATACATATAATATGGCAGAATTTTATGATGATCGGCCCATAACTAGTCGTAGCTCCCATATAAGGCCCACTTCCCGAAATCACTTTAAGGACCATAAATCTCTTAAAAATGTTGTTATCCGAACAAAATTTAACAAATAGGATGACAACTAATTTTATAATAGTCAGTTCATAAATAATCAAAACTCCCGTGTAAGACCCTCTTCGTAATTCACTTTAACCTCCATAAATTTTTTAAACGTATTTATATCGAGATAAAGTTTAACACACATAATATTTATATTCACGGAAGCCATGGCACTAAATTTTTGGATGATCGGTCCATAATAGGTAATATCTCCCATATAGCGCCCATATCTGAAATACTGTTTTATTGATATACTGGGTGTAGGGTATTATATGGCGGTCTTGACCGACTATACTTTCTTACTTATTTTTAATTTATTATATTACCAAAACATACTACAAATGTTTTTAAAACACTGTTTGAAAAAAATGTTTTTTACATTGAAAATCAAAGAATTTTTGAAGATTTTTTAATTTTTCTCCAAGTGCAAAGATTTTTTGACAAACTGTAGTATTCTCAAGTTATACAAAACTTATGTTCACTGTGCTTAACGGTAAAAAGAACACATGTAAAAAATAAAAGCAGCAATTACAACTACGAGTATAAACATACATATGTACATGTTTGACAGGGCAAACTTATCAAACTTTTGTAACTATCAAACTTGGATTTAAGTTTGATGTAAGTAAACAACACATACACTTCGAACTTAATTAAAGTAGAACTACAGGAACAATTTGAAAGGTAACAAACTCAACTATTACAACAAAGATTATTTTGTATAATATAAACAAAATTTTTGTTTAACAAAAATAGGAACACCTTGAAAAAGTTTATTAACTGACTCACCGTTTGTTTTAGCTTTGTTTATATTTATGTATTTTGTTTTTGGCCAATTATCAAAGCGATTAACTAAAACAGTCGTTTTTGGTTTATTTTGAATACGACTTCCTGTTTTATATATAAAAGTTGTTTAATAATATTTTAATTTAATTAACTGTTAGCAATTAAGTTGTTTGATACTTTTAAAGAAAACATTTTTTTTATAAAGTTGTTTGTTACACAAAGTTTATAATAGAACTTTTAAAAAAATTAGTATTTTAAGAACTTTTTAAAAGTATGAACCGTATCGGCAAATATATTTAAACTAATTTTAAAATATCTGAAAACTTATTGTTCTTTTATGTATGCTTCGCATGCTGTTGTTGTTGCTGTTGTTATTGTCGCGACTCTAATGTGTTTGCTGTTTATTTTGGTTTTATTGAACTCAATGTATGCATAGCCACCATTAACATTGGCCCGTAAGTCACGTATACCATTCGTTCTTAATACATATGGTTTGATTTGGGTTTAACGCATTCAAAGAATTAAAAATTTTCACTGCATATGTTAGCAGTTTGTGTAAACTTTATATAGTTTTTTTTTGTTTACCTGTTGATTTGTTTAAAAGAGCACTAACAGCTAGTTTAATTTGTAAGCAATTTATGCAATAATATAATATATAGAGCGTGTGTGAATTAATGTTTTTTTTTTGTAGAGCACGTTTGTTGACTTATTTTATGTGATTTTGACAGTTTGGTCAGTGTTGCCAGTAGATTTTTTTTCATACATAATACATCTCAAAAAAATAATCCCTACTTTTTTTTACCCTACACTATTTCCAATAAAAATAAAGAAATAAGTTTTTAAATAAACAAAAAAATAAATTTTATTCATTTTTAATAAGTTCTTAAAATTTTACGTTTTTCTTCATATAACATTACCTGGAACTCCTCCAACTCGGAACATCTCTTTGAACTACCTGATATATTTATAAGAGCAAATTTGACGAATCAATTCTTCAGGGGCTCTTGGTAAAATTAAACAGGCCTTGTTGGCAATTATTGCAGCAGAATGACATATACATTTAATCACTACAGCATCAGGATTATCTTTTAGTAAACGGGGTGAAAAAGAATTCCATTGTCCCACCATTACATTCGTTCCATCACAAGATAAACCAATTACATTTGAAAATGGTATAGAATAACTTATGCATTATTTAAAGGACTTATAAAGAGCTTCTGCACTGCAATCACTTCCAACATGTAGAAGGTTCATAGAACTTAGCCAAACGGCTTTAAGTAGGCGGAGCCTAGCCGCTTTTTGAAAATATTCATGGTACTTTTTAGAACTTTCGTCTTTTTAGCCCACCCTTTAAAACACAAATTAATGTTAAAAACCCCCTCACCAAACCAGTTTAATTCTAGAAAACTAATAATGTACATACATATATGTATAAATTTCTTGTTAGACATACTTTCCAGTTTGCTCACAACCACTAAACTTTAAAAAAAAACAAACATAAATCGTATTCAATTGGTTTTATTTATTAAACATAACATTTAGGAATTCATTTTATATCAAACATAAATCATATTTCAATTGGTTTTCTTTTTTTTACGTAACTACCAATTCAATTGGAATTAATTTTATTTAATAAAAAAAGAAGAGTACTTTTTACATATTCATTCTTACCATAGCCACTTTCAAAAAAGTATGAAGCTCTTGCCAAAGTCCGAGCTCAGTAAGACAAAATTTCATTTTATTTCCTTTTTCCGTTACAGCCTTCATGATTTTAATGGTCTCAGATTTTAGTTCTCCGTGTAGCTCATCAGCATTGTAAAGCGCCAAAATAAGTTTCTCTCTTTCGTTTTTAAGCTTTTTGTTGTCCGATTTCTTAGCCTCCTCCTTAAGGTTGTGCAAATCATAATGCATTTGTAAAACCATACACTTTATTTCACACATGTACTGGGTCGCCTGCATTACATTTTCCATGTATGTACTAACTTGAAGATCAGTTTTATCAGATCTATCACAGTCGGAAAGTGATTTCAAACAATTTTCAACTTCTTTTTCAAATGAAGCTGATAGTTTTTTAACTTTTGCTGCGATCTCTTGAATTTTTTCCATGTTGAAGTTAAAAATTCTTTGTTTTTTTTTAATGGGAACAAAAGGAAATACAGAAGTTTAATACTTTATTATGTGCACTCTGGACCACCTCTGGAGAACGAATGATTTGTTAATATGACGCTATCGTATTGTGAAGACTTTTTTGTTTTTGAATACTGTATGTAATTCGGGGATTTTTCATTTTTTACAAAATTTGTAATGCATAAATGTTGCCATATTTTAAGAAAATAGTTTTGGAGACTTGTTTCAGAGTTGTATTTTATATAAAGAACTGCTTTACGATTAGCCGATCGTTACTACTCAGTGGTTATTTTTATTACTTGTCTTCGTTTTGATGTGCAAAAATTAAAATAATGAAGTGAATGCAAACCAAATTTTCCGATAGCATAATTTTTCAATTCTTTATTTTCAATACATAGAAAGCCTTGTGGCCAAGTATACATGTATCTTAAGAACTATGTTCATGTCATTATATATGTATATTATTTAATTATATTTTAATTAATGAGATTATAATAAAAAATTTAGATTATATATAAGCGGCTCCCCAGCGGTATAAATTATTACCATAATTATTTTAATTAGAAATAATGTTTTGTATATTTGAATATATAAAGCCAGAAAAAGAGAATAGTTATTGAGAGGAAAAAATTAAATTTGTTGAAAAGGTTATACAGGCATGTGTGTTAATATAAGTGATAAATTCTTTTGTTTTTATTGAATTTATGAATTAAAAATAGTTATAAGAATCAGGTATTATTTACTTGTTTTTTCGGCCTATAAGGCTTGATATTACATAAATGAATAAATTAATAAATAAAAAAAGAGAATCTTAAAATAAAAATTTTAAAAATTAGATTATAAATGCATTAAATTGTATTTCCAAAACTGATTTGTTTTCGATTTCCATCAACATGTCTGATTGATTTGTAATTTAAAATATCCAATATTATTACTATTATTATAGAGTAGTTGATATGGTGATATATGTACATATATCGGATTCGATCAAAGGAGAAAAAAAAGAAGAAAAAAAAAACGTTGTAATTAAGATATTATGAGATTTTATTGGTTTTCTCTTGATGAACGTAGAAATTCCAAAATCTTTTTTTTATAAGTATAGTTGGAATTAGAGAATATTCTTAGAGCATTGGGTAAGTGATTTCAGATGCGGCAAGTTCTTATCATAAAGGAGCGTTCAAAAACCGACATATGTATTAGGGGTATATAAATCTGACTGTTGCGAGTTGTGTTAATAAAAGAAAAGCTGTTAACTAGAGAAACAGGACGAGGATCTGATATTAAAGATTGTAATTGCCTGCACGATCATGCAATTTATCACAACTGAAAAATCTTTGACGTGATTAAAGAAATGGACATGCTGATTGAAAATTTTGATAAAAGAGTCAACATCTGTATGCGTGACTGATAAAGAAATCTAGGCTGAAGAATTAGATGTCTATTTTTGAATAATTTAGTTGTTCACTTAAAATCTTAGATGTTATATTAATTGGAAATGGCATTCTCAAAGTTTAACATTAAATTCGTTTATTAACAGTTAACATTTCATAATTTGTATGTTTGTTTTTATATATTCGCGTTTTTCTTTCAAACACTAAGCATCACTAACAAGATTTTGCAACTCTGAAACAGCTGTTATCATTCTTTGTTTTTTTCATTCTCCAACACATCAACAATAGAATTGACTCATATTTTTGTGAAATTTATGTTGTAAAAATAAAAAAAATCATAATTAGTAAGTTTTAACGAAAAATAAAACCAACTAAAATCATCTCAAACATTTTTAATTTGTTTTATGCTGGTTAAGTAGTATAGACTAAAATTTAGCCCAAGGCTTGTTCCTTCACAAAATTGATTTTTTTCTTTGAAAAAAAAAAGAAAATGTTTTAAAAATTTGCTGGTATAAAAACAATAAACAACATGATTTGTTACGATTTATGTATTAAGTGGTTGTTAACCACTTTAATGGTTTTTGCCATTAGCGGTAAAGCGCTTGCCAGTGATATTACTAATGAAGTGTTTGGTGTGGTCAAAGAGGGAATTGTAGCTGCTTTCGGAGACTTTAATTCCGATGAACTAACAGATGTTTTCCTAATAAGGGATAATATGAAAGTATTGCAAATACTATATGGTGGGCATAAATATTTCTAAAGTAATTAAAATTTAAATGTAACAACTTAATTTTAGGTGCCGAAACGGAGCCCTTTTTAAGAAATGGTCCTTACTGCAGTTATGAAAATTATGAAATTACCAGCGTAGTACCGGGGGATTTTGATGGTGATGCTTTAATGGATGTGTTGGTAACGGTGAAACCTAAAGATATTAACGACAATATATATAGTGTGTTTGTACACTGGGGTGGTCCCGAGGGCTTAAACTGTACTAAGGAATCAGATGCTCCCTTATTGAAAACCACTGGAGAACCATTGGCGTTAGATTTTAATTGTGACATGATTATCGACTTATATGGTCTCAATGAGAAGAACGAACGTATGTTTTGGATTTTTCAAAAATCCCGTGAACCTCCCCAGAAAAAAAGCCAAGCGGTACCTACAGACGACAAAACATTTAGCGCCAGTATTAAAACACCAAATGCTAATGCCTATTTGGATTTGAATGGTGACTTTATGGCTGATTTATTTGTACAAACCGATAAAAACTATGAAGTGTGGTATGGACGCCATGGCGAGCAAAAGGAAGATTTTACCTTTAATCACACCATAGACATATCTATAGTGGGCGCTGATTATAATCTGGGTCAAGCTGTGTTTGCCGACTTTGAATTGGAGGGAGTGGAGAATATTATTTTGCCAGTGTGTTTCCACAAAGACTGTACAAATTCCACTATTTTGGTACATGATGGCAACAATTTCCGTGATGTGCATGTTAACTTCAAAGATCCGCAGGCGGTTTCATGGGGCTTTGTACCACCTGTTAAAGATGATGTTTATTTAAAGACTATCACAGCTCGTAGCGGAGATTTTAATATGGATGGTTATCCAGATCTTATAATGACCCTGCAAACCTTAACGGGTCCCAAGCGTATGCAAACTTTTCTGTTGGAAAATGTACCATGTAAAATGTGTAATCCACCATTAAAAAGAACCTTTGAAGTTAAATGGAATGCTTTAAATCCTTTGGGCAATGATACAGTAGCTGGAGCTTTTTACGATTTCTATCAGGATGGTATAAGATATTTTTCAAATAGTTATATATAATAATAATTTAATTAATTATTAATTTTATTTGTTTAGGTGTTTTGGATGTCATTTTAATACAAAAGACCAAATCGGGGCAATATAAACCTTTGGCCTTCCGCAATACCCTGGATTATGATGCTAATTTTGTTAAGGTTATAGTGTTAACGGGTTTGGTTAACAAAAAGAATCCCACTTTGCATACCGCTTTAGGACGCAAGAAACGTACCTATGGCACTAATTTACCGGGACCACGTATTACCTACTTTACCACCACACAAGACGGAGATTTACAACGTGGCTCCTCGGTACAACTGCCCCAATCTTCTTATTTTGCCTTGCAACTGCCCTACACTATCTTCGGCCTTGGCAGAACACCCAATTTTGTCGATTCCCTGACTGTGGGTCTGGGACACATGTCGCGAAATTTCACCCAACTTATACCCAATTCTCAAATAATAGTGGTGCCCAAACCCATTGAAGATCCACAACGTTGGAAGGCCCAGCTGTTTGTTACGCCCAGCAAACTAATAGTCATGAGCGTGGTTGCCTTGGGCGGCACATGTTTGGTTATAGTTCTCATTATTTTGGTGCTTTACATAAAAGAGAAACGTGAGGATAAACAGGAAAAACTACAAGAAGCCCATCGTTTCCATTTCGATGCTATGTAAGCATAGTTAGCATAGTTATATGCGAATAAGGAAACAATTTCAAATATTTTCTAAATTGTTTGAAGAAGAGTGATATTTTTTGAGTTGTTTTTTTTTGTCTGATTTCTTTATATTATTATTAAAAATCGCTTATTTTTTAAGTTTAAATGAATTGTTTATAAATATTTTTTCTTTTTATAACTTTTAAGTGTTTATTGTGTTTTATTTCTAGCGTATAAATTGGTATTTTACTTTACATATTTGAAATAACAATTAAATTATTATTAAAGTACACAATATTTCTCTATGAAAAAAAAAATAAATTTTATGAAATAAAAGCAAACTGAATTATTAACAAACAAAAATATAAAACCAGAAATTAAAGTTTTTTCAAGGCATATTTAATATAATTATAATAAATATGCCTTGGTTTTTTTTAGAAGAAGGATGACGATATAGATCACTAACATTTTCAATTCAAAATTGATTTTTGATGAAAATATATTGAAACATAAGAGTGACGGATATAAGTGGGTTATTAAAGCTCCAAATGGAAAACGGATGACAATTTATGATAACTTATATTTTCGATGCGGTTTGGTTTATTGAAGTTCTGCATTGGTCACATGCGTTCGTTTTGGTTTTATAACCAATAATTTATTTACATAAATACAAGATTCAAGCGTTCCAGCTTTCTGTGTGAAAGTATAGGTCGACGTGGGATAACATGGCAATTTGAGGGATTAATTCGCCGCCCACCTAGTTTATAATTAAAAAATGTAGTTTAAAGGGGTTGTAACAAGAACTTTGTTTTTCAAAAGAAAATAAAAAAATTTTATGTTAAATATTGAAATTTTGAATGAATTGGAAAGAGAAAGGTTTGCCAATTATTGATGAAAAATTATATTAAAGAGTTGTTCATCTCGACCAAGCATACAGATGTCGAGTTTATTGGCTCTGTATAGACTCTATATTTAACATAACTCCATATAAAACTATACAGTGGTGGTTTCCATTTAACAGCTAAAATAAGCGCGAGCGGGAAATTAGATTTTCAATAAATTCTGCAACATATGTACGTTGAGCATGCCGCGTTAAACGAGAGTTGTTCTGGCACAACTTACATCTGAATGGAGCAATAGGGTTAATGCTTTCTGGTCCCGCATAGACCGTGTCGTCCTTAATATATGCCCAGCATGTGGTCAGGGTCCTGTAGATATGTGTACTCACCCATTGCAACTCGTACAATTCTATGGACTGGATCTGGTAGAATCCCTTGATTAAATTTTGTAAACAGTCTTGCTGCTACAACAACAACAACCGTTTCTTTCTTTCAACAGCTTTTTCTCAACAAATGCGACAATATAGCTTGCCTCCAGACAAATGAAAATAGGCTTCAGTTAAAAAACTAATTATTCTAGAAAAAAAAACAGCGTTTTTGAAAATGATAGACTATGACGTCGTAACAGATGGTTGTCGAGGAAATGACTGCAGCCAGCAATGATAAAAACTGAAACAATACTTGTGGCAGATCGAAGAGTTTTTAAAATACCGACGATCCGACTTCAAGATAGTGAGATTCCTTTAAACGAAACTTGTGCTATCTAGACGTACAATAGGATGAGAATCTCAGCTTTGGACAATATGTACTAAATATTCGTGACAAAAAACCGCAAATAAGGAAATTAATAAACATCGTAGTGCCCACCTAATTTCTATATGCTGCCCCAACATTTACCAAGGCATTAAAATTGAAGTACAAGTTAAAATAATTACAGAAATCACAGAGAGTTAGCGCTCTTCACATCATTTCAGGGGTATCTCCAATAGATCTACTTATATTGTCATATATCCAAACTAGACGCATAAATCGGGACAATGCTAATCCTGCAATCGAGAAAATTTTCAGAAATGAGGAAAACCATCAGAGACAACTTAATAAGCAAATGGCAAGAACGTTAGAACCAAGGAGAGAATGAAAGATGGACATACAACTTGATCCCTAATATGAAAACCTGGATTAAACGACAACATGGCAACATAGGTTATTTCTTGACTTAAGTGTTGACCGACATACATAGGTTTAAACTAAAGGAAATTAGCAGCTGTGACTCATGCGAAGCTATAGAAGAGAATGCAAAGCATATACTTTTTGAATATACATACATATAAAGTGGCTGGAACAGAGATAAGGTTTGAATAATACATTAGCTGAAACCTGAGATTATACTAGAAAAATAAAAAAAACTAGCAGAATGACTAAAAATTTATTTTATACTCTATATAATTTATTGGCATTTTTGTTCTTTTAATTTTAGTGAAAATTATTGTTTAAACCAAAGAATACAGTTTAAACACTAAACTAAAGTAGAAATAGTTCTGATAAATTAAATTGAGGGCTTAAAAACTGAAATTAAATGAATATACAAATCAATACATATCCTTTAATTAAATTTAATGAATTTTATGTGTTTTTGCATTTTTTGTTTTAATAATTTAAATGTTTATTATATAGTTTTTTATGTTTAAAAATAGGTGAGAGAGAGAGACTTAAAAAAATATAGTATGTATTTATGTATGTAGGTATATATTTAATTAAAAGATTTTTTTTGCACGAGAATATATGGGTATGCACGTAGTAGACTGGCTTAAAATGAGAATTATAGTTGCCTTACTTTTTGTGGTTTAAACTGGTTTAAAAAATAATGTAGCTTTTTTTAAATTATCATTATTATTTAGCAACAAAGTATAGCAGTTTTTTTTTTTTTTTTGAAAAAGCTAAATACAATTAAAAGTTGTTTTTTCTAATTTGTTCAATTTTTGTTTGAGATTACTTAAAAAATCTAGCAGTTGTTCAAATATAATAAGTATAAATAATTAAAGCATAAAATTAAAAGTTAAAAATTATTAGAATTCGTTGGGAAAAAATAGAACAGTAAATTAGTTAAAGAAACGTTTTAGGCTCTTTTAAATTATTTTTAATTTAAAACAAACTAAAGTAAATATTATGTTAAATAGTTTGAATATGGCAATCTTCTTTACTTCTGCTTGGTTTTGTGTGTGTTTTAACTATTTGGCTTTAATTCTTTGTTTGCATATGGTTTTTTAAGTATTTTTTTCTTTTATTATTATTTTTATATATATATATAATTTAACAAATTAGTTTTGAAGTTTATAATAATAGTTATACATTATAATTTATTGAAATATTTTTTTAATTTAGAGTAAAATGGAAAATTTTGTTGCTTTATTTTTTTGTTTCAATGAATATTGACTTAAATATTATAAACATTACTAACTGAGAAAAAAAAAAACAAACATTAAATTAAAAATTACGTTTATAAAAAATTCCTGATATTGCTAAAAGACGCTGTCTTTGCCAAAAATAAAGAAATATCATCCCCCTGCTGCAATAAACCTAAAATTTTTTGTTAACGCCAACCTGTTCCATTACAAAGAAGGTATTATTTTTTTTTATTTATTTTTTAGTAATTTTTAATTACTAACCTTTATTAGGTTCTTTTTATGTTGTTTCACCTTTGCCACTATCATCTGCATTATCATCGTCACCATCCTCATCGTCATCTTCATCATCATCGTCATCGGTTGGTAGATCATCTTCTGTTTCTAAATCAAAGACATCATCAAAGAAATTTGAGTCAAGGGTTGGTTCGTTTGTTTCTTTTCGTTTTGGTTTAATGCAATAATCTTCGAGGGTCATGGGTACAACGATGCCTTCTTTTTTGGCCTCAGCATTGGCAGCTAAAGCCTGTTTACGTATAATATTGGGATACTCATTATCTTTACCCTGTTAGGAGAATGTTAGAAATAAAAGGTAAACGATTTTATTGAGAGTACGTTATCGGCATTTTCTAGATTTTTCACAAAATTTTAATTCACACTCACATGAGAATCTCTCCATCTTCGGTACATTACGGAGGCATCAACATTTGCCGGCGAGTATGTATTCGGTTCATTGAGCAACGAAATCACCGACAACAATATGGTTCTAACATTTTGGGTAGGATTCCAACGTTCGCATGGCAGCTCGCCACTCTGGGGATCATCGACTGGCGGATGAAGTATTGAAATACACAAATCTCCATTCTCATAGACATTCGGATGCCAGACTTTGGTTAGAAAACGTATGGAAGGTGGTGAATATGGATAATCGTGAGGAAATTTCATATGAGCCTTAAAGTAACCACCCTGATATAGAGTGTCCGGAGGACCAAAAATGGCTACCTCCCATTCAAACAGATTGTCATCATTCACCAACTTCACGCGGAAACCTTCAACGGGTTCCTCTTGCAGGGATTTATATTCTAAGGCCAAAGCTCGCACCGCTGAGCTGCTGGGTGTGGCCAACGATGAAGAATTTGTGGAGGAAGTGGAGGCCAATGAATGTGACATTTATGATAGATAATAATCTTTCGCGGAGTTTGTGGCTGTTTCAAACAATTACTAGATTATTGTTATGACCACAATAACAAAAGAAAATTTCCAAAAAAAAAAAAATAAATATCCTATGTATGTACCTAAATTGAGTAATAAATCTACAAAACGTTCGTTTTCTTTGTTTAGCAGACAATTTAGCTGAAAATATAAAAAACAGCAAAAGAAAATCGTAAAAAAATTTGTGAATTTTATTTTATGTTTAAAAACTTTATAATTTTTTAGAGTTGTGTAGTTATGTAGAAAAAAAAACAACTATAAATTTGGATGTCAGGCCATTAGCCAGCATCTCTGCCAAGGTGAACTAGCCAGAAAAATCAACCTCAATTAATGTTTTTGTTGTTTTACACTCATATCTGACGCAAAAACTACAAAAAACAGTATGTAGTGATTATTTCATACATAAAATGTTTATTTTTTTTGTTTGCAAATTTATTTTATACTTTAAATTTTTATTGTTTATGTATATTTTTTGCAGTTATTTATTTAATTTTTTTTTATATGTGTTTTGTTCATTTCTCCCCCGTCTTTCTTTTATTTAATGTCATAAATTTTTCCAAGAACACTTTCATGGCTGCGTCACAAAATATTTTTCCTTTGTTAAATCTTTTCAATATTGTTTTACTCACATTTATATTTATAAGAATTACAACACAATTTTATTTAACTTCCGTTTTAGCAAAGTTAAAATGTGGTTATTAAATTTGCAAAATTTATAAACGAAAAAAAAATGCAATTTTATTTTGTATTTTGCCGATATATTTTGTTGGCCAAAATGTATTTAATAAGAAAATTAATGCAATAGCAAAAACGGATAAGCATAGAGTTGCCAATTTGTAAATAAAAATAGAGAAAACAACAATAGAAAATATATACAACACACCATTTGCAATATTTATAAATATGTTTTCGCATGGTTAATAAAAAAACAAGAAGTTGTTTAAATTAATATATATTTTAAGATTTTAAATTTAATTAATCTCTATAATTTTATTTAAGCGTTTTTTTTATTTTTCTTTATCGTTCATTCTTTGGGCTCACCATTTAAGATGCTTGTTAAACTTTGAAGAAGAAGCCCATATTATTGTTGCGAACTTTTTTTTGGTTTCAAAGGGGGGCTCATATGCGTTAGACATTTTGCCAACGCATTAAAAATTTTTCCGTATAAAACTATTTAAAAAATGTTGCCTAAATTGAAAATATCTTCATTTTTATTAAAAGTAATTATAAAACTAAAGAAAATGTTTACATTAATATACATAATTAACTCTTATATTACTAGCGTTTGGAGCAAGTTAAACAACAATGCAGTGGTTGTTTGTTTGGTGTCTTCTATGCTGATGGCACTCTGCTACTAATGGGTTTTAATGTAGAGTCAACTATAGGTCAATTGAACTATGAGCAAATACAACATAAATTTCCAGCCGAATTGGATTTATGTGGTCTAGTAAAATTTGGCCACTGTACAGATGCCGAAGCCCATTTATCGGAGATTTTCAAAGATGTTGACATCACCGACAACCCCATATTACTGAACTGTGAACTGGGCACTTTGGTAGGTTTGAAGGCCTCCTTTATGATGCATGGCAAACTGGAGCAAGTACCCTATGAGGTTTTGCAGTCAGATGAAATTTATCGTGATTTTTGTTTCACCCGTCTTAAATGCAGTTGGACCATATATACGGAAGATAACCCCCTGGCCGTGCGCAAAGAAATTCATGCTTTGCGCAAAACTATATCAGGCGGTAGTTTAGCATTTAATATAGCACCCACTAAGGTTTACATAACTAATGGCGGTGCTCAGGGTTCGGGTTATGCTGGTGCTAAAAAGATTATTAACAATGATTCTATTATCAAGGATATCTTAAGTTCACTGCAAGAGGTCATACATTATCAGCAAGAGGACAAGGAAAATGCGAGCGAAAAGAAAAATAAAAAATCATCAGCGGCCGATATACAATTGAATGCAATATTTGGTGCATTGGGTTGTGATTTCGATATTTTAAATATAGATGTTTTACGCTGCAAAACGCGTGAACTCTCGGAGGCAGATACATCCAACAAAACCATGCCTTCAATGAGTATGTGTCTAAGGCCGGCAGAACGGAAGTTTAGAATACCCATAGATGTAGAGTCTATGGCAATTTTAAGTAAATCTACTAAGGTAGGCCGGCTGTACGATATACTAATTGAGAGTATATGTCGGGCTTTGCGTTTGTGTGAGCAAAGTATTAGTGGACATTTAGAGGAGAGTGAGTCCAAGCAATTAATGGCCCCAAGAATGTATAATTTCTTTCCACAGGTAAGTTTTTTATTTTATTTTTATTAAAATTTTTTATTAATCCTATATTTATAAAGGAATTTGGCCACTTTATCTCCTGCTGTTATTTGGATGGCCTAGCTGATGATAACTCTGACATGCAAAATAAGCGTAAACGTTTACATCGTCACTTTGGTTTAAGCGTAACACGGCCGTACTTTAGACGTTCCAATGCTTGTATATTCCGTAATGATATTACCACTGATGCTCCGCTGCTCAATACTCATATTGGCCTCAAATCAAGTGGCGTTCAAGATGGTAAACTGTATCTGGTGCAGGGCAACTATCATTATTATCATTATTTGCAGCAGCAAATGCAGGACAAGGGTTGGGGCTGTGCCTATAGATCTTTGCAGACCATATGCTCCTGGTTTTTGCTGCAGGGTTATACGGAAAGATCGGTACCCACACATTTAGAAATACAGCAATATTTGGTTAAAATTGGAGACAAACAGCAAAATTTTAAAGGATCTTCGCAATGGATTGGTAAATTGAATGAAATATTAAGTTATTTACAAAACTATATTATTTTCCTTACAGGTTCCACGGAAGTTGGCATGTGCTTGCAGGGTTTCCTAAATGTGGACTCAAAAATTCAGCATTGTGCTTCAGGCGGAGAGCTGTCCACCATAGCTTCAGATTTGGCCATGCACTTTCAGACTCAGGGCACACCGATTATGATTGGGGGCGGTGTTCTGGCTCACACCATTATAGGCATTGATTATTGTGTGCAAACGGGACAAGTGAAATTCCTCATTTTAGATCCTCACTATACGGGTGAAGATGATTTACATACCATTCAGGCTAAAGGCTGGTGTGGCTGGAAGGGTATGGATTTCTGGGACAAGAAAAGCTATTACAATTTGTGCATGCCACAAAGACTTATTATGTTTTAGACAACAAATTTGTATTTAATAAGGGATTTTTTTCTACTAAATTATTTTGGTTTTGTTTATATATTGTTATTTATTATCGAAATGTTTCACTGCTGTATGCATAAAGTTTTGCAAATGGGATTTTAGACGTTATATTTTTATTTATGTACGACGTTTTAAAGATTGTACCATAGTGTAAATATACGAGGTGAGTGCAAATCGGCAACAAAACAACACAATATAGAAACAACAGGCAGGTTGTGTGTGTAAAATAATGTACTACTGTCAAAAACACTTAAAGTATTACTTTTGACATAAGTAAATTTTAAACAAAGACAGTCAGCTGTGTTACTACACTCACCTTGTAAAGTTACTCCATGGATTAAACCAAGTTTGTTTTAAAATTTTTATAGCACATTTTTTCTATTACAACAATAAAGTAAATCGATCTACGATGATGTAGAAAATATTTTTTCGTTTATTCAGTATGATGTAAAATGGTATCATTGGAGTGATCACTTTCTTTATAAAAGAAATTTTCGAATTTGTGTGCTAAATCAGTCCTGGCCCTTTAATACGTTTCCACAATTAAATCATTAGTACTTATTGAGAACTATAGTTGAAAACGGACAGGTGATTTCTATTAAATAACCGATTCATATTCAGATCAGTATTTATTGAGAACAATAATTAAAGTTTATTATTAAATATTTAAATAAATCTGTGACACTCAAAGTGACACTGCATAAGAAATTGAAAATAAATTTCTTGAACTGTTTTAAATCTAATACTTAACATTACCTAATAACATTATATTCCCTGTCGTTTATTAACCACCACTCTTTGAGTATCTTTTCCAATATTTCTTAACATCATCATGACCATTTTTCGTCACCACCATAGTACGTGTCCGTTCATTTTGCCACACCAGCACACTAATCGACTGGGCATAGTCGCGTAGCGTAACAAAATCGGCCTGCGACAAAAATTGATTATATACCACACCCTCGGTATAGGTGAAACGATTACGTTCCAATTCCCATAATTTGATTTGATCCACTACAGTTGGCGGCAAAGGTGATTTAGATTTAATAGCCGATTCGGTTAGCTTCATATTGGGATGAGCATATTGTTCCAAATAGCTAATAATTTGGTCGGCCGTAATGCCACCTCTTAAAGCTTGACGTACCGAGTCGCGTGTTAATACACCCACCACCAGATTGGGAAAACGATACAGTAGTTCTGTAAATAAACCCAAGACAGCTACTTGTAAAGGTGAATCGGTGTAAGCGTAGGCCCGATAATTTGTTTCCACTATTATGTAGCCACTTTCCTGAGATTTTTCTTCATCCAACACGACTGATGGTACGGTGGCGGCTTTATTGGTAACATTTAAGGCCAAACGGGTGGGATAAAATCTGCCTTCTTTACGCTTACGCTGAAATACCAAACCAAATTCTCTTAAGTGCTGCAGAAACGTCAACATTTTGGGACTCATGCCTTCCGAGCTGTAATCTCGTCCCAAGGTGGAGAAACTAAGTTGAAATAACATACTCAAACACTCGGGCAAAGAAAGTCCTCTCTCTTCACAGGTGTCTAAATACTGCAGCATAAAATGCCACACTTGCGACTGAGTGTCCAACAAAAGAAACTGAAAACCTTGGCGTGTTATGGTAATAACAGAATCTTCTCGTTTCATAAGATTTGCATGCAATAAAATTCTTACAGCATCTGGGCTAATGACTTCACTTTCTTGACTTTTGCTTGAACCTCCCGTACCCACCATATAGTGAAGAACGCAACGCCATCGAGACATGGCATATTGGTCCAAGAAAGCAATGTCTCTAGGCTTGGAATCTTTTTCCAAAGTATGCGACATAGACCAAGGTTTACCGCCTCCCAACAAAGCAATCTTAAGATTCTTTTTAAAAGTGGGACACAATTCCCAGGCGGACAAGCCTCCGGGTATGGCTGTAGTGCGCCAAACATTTAGCTGGGTTAAAGTGTTAGTAGAAACTTGTTGTTCTCTGGAGATAATAATAAAGCATACTATTATAAGTCGAATATGTATTAAAAGTCAAATTAAACTTACTTGGCATAATGTTGTGAACCCCAAGATGCCACCACAGCCTGAGGTACTGGTTGTTCGGCAAATAATATGCGTATTATAAACTGCCGGGCAATTTCCGGCAATTCTCTATAAACAGCAAGACATATGGTGGGATAGTTGTAAAGCCTTTCCAAAGTTTCCGCAGAACGTGTTCTCAGGTAGTCTTGGAAATCTTTACATTGCAAATTGGCCGGTTTGTTGGCCAGCAGTGAAATTTGTGTTGAGGACGAACGTGATGATTTGGTGTCGCTCATTACAAACACCAATATCTGACGGTCACTTACACAATATTTAAACAAAAATACCAAAAATATTTCATTAATTTCTGCTAGAATAATAAACTTTTTTATTTTTGTTGAAAACACCGGTGTTTCTAAAAAATACTAGTGCAATATATATGTTAGCTGTGCGTTTTTTGTTTTATTATTATAAATTTAAGTTGGCAATTCAAGTAAACGAAAAAATTCCCATATTCTTTTTTCTAAAAAAGTTCGCATATAGAACATCCGGTGTTTTCAAATGAATCGCAACCAACACACACGACCGACACACACACACGCACCACACAAACATGTAAAACGGACGATGGAGCTTACCGAGGGAGGAGTGGGTGTGAAAGAAAAGAAGAGAAGAGAGGAGGGGGGAAGGAAAAAGAGGTAGGTACGGACTTTGAAAAAGAAAGGTCCATCCGGACTTCCGATGATGGGGTTGACGGACGGACGGATGATGGGGATGGAAAATTTTTTTCTGTCATGTGGTGAAAAAATCGTGGTGAGTATAAAAATCGTGGTGAGTATAAAAATCGTGGTGAGTATAAAAATCGTGGTGAGTATAAAAATCGTGGTGAGTATAAAAATCGTGGTGAGTATAAAACCCGTGGTGAGTTTTTAGAAATTCACCACAAATTCCGTTATTCCAAATTTTTCAAGGTCATTGAAAATTTGTCATCCTAAAAGCAGGCAATGGATTTGCAGTTTACAGTTTTACGGGGTGGTTGCTGAATTAGCTAACAAATAAGAAATTCACCACAAATACCGTTTTTCGAAATATTAGAGAAATTGTCAAAAAAATGTGTTTTTTTTACAGAGTGGTTGCAATTTTAACTAATTGCGGTCGTGTGTGTTGCGATTCATTTGAAAACACCGGATGTTCTATTTGCGAACTTTTTTAGAAAAAAGAATATGGGAATTTTTTGTTCTATTTTTAGACAAAAAATCATTGTTCAAAATTCAAACAACACAAACGAAGATGGCGCTAAAGCGGAAATAAATGTTGTCAGACTAGCGATTTTTGTTTACAAAATTTTTGCAGCTAGTGATAAACTTGCGTGCTTCGCACGAACTACTCTTAAAATTTTGTATGGTGAAGCAAGTTGTTTCGCTCATGATTGGGGTGTGAAGCATGAATAGAGAGCGAAGCAAGTATCGTGGAAACATAGTATTATTTCGTTGTAGTGCTTGTGTTTTTTTATAATGTACAAAGTGTGCACAATAAAAAAACACAAATAAAAAAACACATATATACACATATATAGTATACGACACAGCAAAGAGAACTGTTACACAAGCAAGCACTATTTATAATATTATATTTTTTATGTGAAATTATTTCAATAAACTTTTATTAAATAAAAAAGAAAATCTAAATTTGGTGCGATTTTTTTCAAATGGCGCGATTTTTTCTCCATGTTGGTGCGTTTTGAAATTTCAAAGTTGACAACGCTGGTTATTAGTTCAACTTAGAAGAAGCATCATAGTATTTTTGACAATTAAAAAAGCGGCTTGTTTTTTGTTTACATTTAATTTTAAATTAAATTTTAATTTTTAGTGATTTTACTCTTACTTAATAAGAAGTTGTTTGTTTTATAGAAAAAATTGTTAAAATGAGTTTAAGTGATAGTGTTTTTAATAATTTACGCCAAAAGTTGAATGTAATGGGATATAGACAGGTACTGCCCTTAGCCGCCATACCACTTGTTGGTAGGTTATTTGAAGATTTTGTTAAAACTACAGAAAGTTTAAGAGATTCAAAAAAGAAAATCATGGAATTATTAGAGGTATTTAATGTTTTTTTTTTTAATATTGACTTTGTTGGTGTGTTTGGGTATGGTTTTTTTGTGTTGTCCTTCTTTGGGTTGTCATAGAGGTTTTTGCGGTCAGTTTTTTTTTTTTTTTTTTGGTGGGGCTATTAATAGTTGTGGTAAGAAATATGAGTACAGTTGTTATATTAATATACAATCATGAATAAAAATTCCGCGGGAGTTTTCTCCCTTTTCCCATTTTTCCTATTCAAATTCAATGTTAAAAAAATAAAAAGGGAAAAAACTCCCGCGGAATTTTTATTCATGATTGGGCCGATAAATTGAAGCATATGGTAGTAAATATTGCAAAAATTTATTAATTTTGGAATTATACTGTCAATCTTAATCTTCATTTTGTTCGAATTTAAACGTTAAACTCATACTAACTTTATAATATTACCTTACTGCATTCATTCTTTACACCAACTAGTGTTTAAATTTTATCTTTGCAACTTAAAGAACTGAACTTTATCGCCCCTATGTTTTCCACTATAATACTTTTTGTTTTGACCCATTTAACAAACTTTATATGATATTATGTGCTAATAAATGTTATAAGAACAATTATTGCAATAATTTCTTTACTTTATTATGTTGTTGCGTGTTTTAAAGGAAAAATCATGTTGGGAATTGGGTGTCGAACCTTACAAGTGTGATAATTCACGTTTGCTACAAGAATGCAATCAATTGCATACACAGACCATAAAGCAGCAGGAAGAGTATGAAGAAAAGATACAAGGTAATTTCATGTTACATTGTTAAAAGAAACAAAAAATAAATTTTAAATATGAAATTTGTTTATTTAGAACTAAATATTAATATTAGAGACCTACAGTTAGATAAATTACATATACAAGAACAGTGTGAACATTTGCAACAGCAGTTGAAGTTAATGCAAGCTAAAGCCAGTAATATAAATATGAAATATAGCAAAGAAATAAAATGTAAGTATTTAAAATTATTATTATTAAACTTATAATAAATGTAAATATTTTTAGCCAAGAAGCCTTTTATTACCACTGTACGTTCGGGTAATGAATTGCCCGCCTTACAGCCTCTACAAGAGAACAATAGCAATTTAAAATGTACCAAATGTAATGTGGGTTATTATCAGCGAATTGAGGGTAGTAGTTTGGCAGCAAAAGCTACTGATAAGAATTTGGAGCAATTAGAAAATACAAATAAGGATTTAATGGATCATATTAAATTCAATCAGAAAAAGGTACATATTTGAATAAAAATTTGTTAACTATAAGTTTAACATATGTAAAATCTCTTTCAGATAGAAGCCAGAGATCGTGAAATATTACGTCTCAATGATTTACTCTCGGGAGGTCGTCCTACTGCCGCTTTGGCTCGTGATTGCTGCTACAAAAACTTTAATACTCTAAATGAAGATATTGATTTGTTGCAACGTGAGAAAATGGACAGTCTTACACGTATGCGTGAATATCAGGAGCAAATGCATGAGGCCATGCAAAGAGCCTTGGATTTAGAAAAATCAAATCGATCTCTGCAAAAACAATTAGATGAACTAAAAGATGCAGCCCTTATGGTTGAGACGCAGGCGAATAATGAAATTGCCCAGCGTGAATCAGAAGTGGATATGCTTAAACAGCAATTGAAAAATATTATGTCCAAGGAGAAAACTGCTCATGATAAACAGAGATTAGAGTTGAAAAAGGTCAAAGATGGAGCTGTAGCCACAATGACGAGCATCGATAAACATAAAATAAATGAGAAAATTAACGAGTTGACACAAAAAGGTAAATTTTAATATATGAATTTTACTTTAATCAAAATGAAATGTTCAATCAATATAAAAGGAAGCTGTTTAAATTTTAAGCAATTTTAAATGAAACTTTAAATTTAACCTCTATTTTAAATGAAACGGTTTTTTTCATATTTTTATTCGTTATAAATCGACGCAGTTTTCATTTTATTTCATTCGAAAACCCCGTTTTAACTCTATTCGAAATGAAACGGTTAAGTTCTCTCACTGAAACACATACATTTTTACTCTATTTCATTTCTAAATGAACCGGCATAGTTTCACTTTTTTCTGAATGGAACAGTTTCACTTTATTCTAAAAAACGGGTCCACTTTTTACTCTAATTTTTTAATGAAGCGTTTTAGTTTTTACTCTATGCGAATGAATTGTTTAATTTTTCACTCTATTCTAAATCAAGCGTGCAAATTTTCCATTAATTTTCATTAAACCTTATAATTTGTTTCTGATTTCAAAATAATTATGTTCAGTTTTGACAGTACCCTAAAAAACCCGGTTCAGGTTTCAATCGATTTTCCTACAAAAAGTTTTTCACACAATGTTTCTTTACATTTGTATTTTCTTACAGAGTCTGAACTCAAATTAGAAAACGAACATTTACAGCGTAAAGTTTCTAAATTAAAAACTAAACTGCAGTCCATACAAAAAGGTACATGTTTTTTCGATTTTTTTTTTTGCAAAATAACCTTAATCAATAAACAAGATTTTCAAATATTTATTATGCCTAGAACTGAAGGAAATCGAATCACAACATGCTCAGCATTTAGACGAAGAAAAAATACGCCTTAAATCCGAAAGGGATTTCTTCCAGAAAGAATATCTCCGCCTGCTTAGCAAAGCGGGTTCCGACAAAGAAATCGAATTTCTTCAAACACAAATCAAGTCTAAAGATGATGAACTACGCGTTTTACGCTCAGAATTGTGTTTAAGACAAAGTAATGCTTTGGTGCCCTGCCTTAAAGTTAATCACAATCTTGCCACATCTCTGCCATCCACAGCACGCTCTTCCGCCTCTAATTCTAGCAGTGATTGTGTTCAGGCTGTTGTCTTAAGAGTGGAAAGAGAACGTGATTGTGCTAGAGCTGAAGTGGAGCGTGTTAAATGTGAAAGGGATACTTTGAGAGAAAAACTTGTGTGCATCACGAAAATGCATGATGAGCAAATGCATGTGACCCAGCAGCGTTATGAGGATCTAAGCGACCGCCTTAGGCAATTGGAAAGAGAAAACAGAGATTTGCAATCTGCGCGCCTGCCAAACGAGTCACACAAAATGATGCTTAAAGATGAACTGGAGTGTTGTAAGCAACAGCAATATCAATTGAGAGAGGAGAATAATAAATTACAAGCCACATATAACCAGTTGAAGTAATTTGAAAGCGACTAGCTGTAGAATATTTAATAAAACTTTGTTTCTTTTTTCTAGAATGCTGCACGAACAAACTGAACGCTGTTTATCTGATTATCAAAATAAACTTTTATTGGCTGAACGCCAAATAGAATCCTCCAATATGCGTCTTAATACTTTGGACTCTAATCGTGAGTCTTCCCAGCAAGAAGCGGTCAAGTTACGCAGTGAAGTGGCTACTTTAAAACAGACCTATGTATCGTTGGAAAACGAAAAAGATAAAATTTTGGTAGATAGTTTTGTTTTTTACACTTTAAAGTATAGTTTGTTAATTGTTGTGTGTTTTTAGACCCAACTAGATAGCAAAACGGAGAAGGTTTATCAATTGGAATATGAATTGCAAGCTTGTAAAGAAAAGCGCAATTGTTTGGAGAAACAGGCCAGCGAATTGGAAGATCAATTGGGGTAAGCGATAAAATTATATTTCATTAAAAAATAAAACAATATTGAGAAACGACAAGTAATATCACACATCTCAGTGTTTACGATATTCAAATTAAAACAAAAATATTGAGGATTTATGATCACTTATATATGCATGTGTATTACCAAAAAAAGAAATTGATGAAATGAGTTAATTACAAGAATTCTTGATCTTTTCCAATAAAGATCACATATCATTCTCACTAAAGACTACTAATCATTTGAAATATCCCATTCAATTTTTCACTCGATTCGTAAGAATTTGTACAATGTATAATAAGAAACGAATACAAAATTTCCAAAAATCTTTTTTTTTTTTTTAAAAAAAGAGAAGTAACACTCAGGCAATTAATATGCCTATATATAATTGCGTTACTTTCTTTGGAAAGGGGATAGTTGAAGAAGTAAAGGTGGTGAAAGAAGAAAGCTTTTTTTTTTATATCATAACTCTGTAATTGCGCATTATGTTTGTTTTTAGTGCAGAATTGCAGCGCCTCTGGTGGTGTGTAGGCGCATTAATGTTAAAGCTTGATTTTGTAGCCTTTATTTATTTATTTTACTTCGGTGGCGTTTGAATGCTATACCACCGAAGGAGGGCGCTGTGATAAATATTAGTTATAATGGATAGAAAGAAAAACTAATAATTCTCAGAAACTGATTTTGTTTGAGTGGCAGCGGATGGGAATCGAACCCGGGCTACAAATACCAACTCATGCTTAATGATCAAATGCGCTAACCAATTAAGCTACAGCACCCTCAGTGCGTTCGTAAATGCTGAAATAGAGGATTTCCAACAATAAATAACACATTGCAGTTTTTACTATAAACACAATTATTTATTCATTTATATTATTCGAATTATTTTTAATTTAGTTAATTTTTTCATATTTCTTTTTCTCTACAATAATGGCACAAACTTAAATTTAGGAATTTTTTTATATCTTATAACAAAATGTTTAATTTCATACTTAAATACTAGACTAAAACGTAAATATATACTTATTATGACGAATTTGTTTTTATTTTAGTTGCGTTGAGGCTGAGTTTTAACCGAAAATGTCTAAAAACCATCTAAAAATCAAAATAAAATGCGATCATTAAAGTAATAATTCATATTTTATATGTAGATAAAAACGAGTAATGAGTAGAAATAGGAAGTAGAATACGTCCGTAAATGCATTAATATTGCAACACTGCGGCATAATTAGAGTTTAGTAAGTTGCCATCACTGTCAATGTGCAGTTATGCTAGTCAACCATTTTCGTTGTTGTTTTTAAAGACCATTTTATATTTAGATTGACATATCGATGGTCTTATGTAGAAAGGCCCTAACTCGCATATTTGAAACTTTACAGGAGAAGGTAAAAACATAAGAGAAACTGTAATATTCAACATGTAAATTTTTTTGTACAACTGCTTATAAAAGCGTTATTTTTTACACTATTGCAATAAATTTTTGTAAGGAGGTGTATTTGCGTTAAATGCATTGGAATCGCAAAAAAAAAACAAATTTCGAAAAAATAGCGAGTTACGGCCTTTCTACATGAGACCAACGATATACTGCATTTACGAACGCACTGAAATATAATGTAAGCCAGACAGACTGTTGGGTAATAAAGCAATTTTATAGAAAATCTGTAAAATCCTTCAAATACCTACAAGTCTAACTAGTTAGGAATTACTACCCACTTAATATTAAAGTATATAAAATGCTTAAAGGGTTTGAGGAATTACTTGTGTAGACAACAAAAACATGCTTAAATAAAATAAAATAGAATTCCATTTAAAACCACATGAAGGGAAAATTAGGAAAAAGGCACGAATTATTTAGAAGATACATAAATTTAGTTTACAAAAGTTTTACAATAAACATGCAGTCTTGTTTTTTAAATCCTTTCTTTTATCTGTGTCCAAAATATTAAATTATTTACATCTTTAGCATTCCATTAGTAAGAAACTGTGTGTGTTTTAGAATTGAAAATTAGTCATGGTAAAGCTGGTAGAGAACTTGGAGTTTTGTCGTTGACTTAGAGAATGTTGCGTCAAATACCTGGCTAAACCCACGGTGGGTGCATTACAATGTTGTACGTTCGCCGTTGTTGTCACATTAGCAACTAATTTTTCACTAGGCGTATAACCTGGTCTGCACACACATTTTGCCTTTGTTTGTATCGTTCTAGCTGTATCCATGCTTAAGGATTTAATAGGCTCCAACCATTGGCCGGCACCACAAGGACCTCTGCTATATAATTTATAACAATTGCCTTCTAACTCCACCATTCCCGGGGTAGATTCACAAGTATTTGTTACAGATTCCTCAGTTGTTGAGCACTGCTGATCCAAATTCATTATCACGCCCGCACAGCCACACATGCCATTATAAGAAATGCCATCCACAGAGGGTCGTGCTGTAAAATCGAATACCACCACCTGATACAGATCACAGGGTCCCTGGGAACCTATGCGATAGCATTGTTTCTGCTCTGGAAAATATAAACGATTTTTGCCGCAAAAGTTACGTATACAAGTGGTAGCATTTATTAGGAATTCATCGGAACCGCAGGGTCCTCGAGTATAAAGACGATAACATAGACCATCTGACCAGGGCACATAACCATCTTTACACTGACATTTGGCCCGGGTAAATGTTAAACCATAGGCTTCATTATCACTAGAGCTAATATTTTCGGGCACTAAGAATACATGACCTAGTGGACAGGGTCCGGGTGAATCTAAAAGAAAGAAACATTTATTTTTTAATACTTCACGGTTATTTTAGTGAATTTTCTTATTTTGTACTTAATTCATAGCACATTTGTTGATCTTCATGATAGTGCGGCAGAAATCGATGACAATCACAGCGTCCTCCAGGCAAAAATAAATGTCCCGGTGTAGAACAGGGTCCTTTTTTAAAATGTTCATGACATGATTCTTCTAAATCATAAAAATAAGCACTTAATTCGCCGGAATTATGACACTGAAAAGAGGGAGTTGCAAAAAGAGAGATTTTAGGTTATCATTAATTAAATTTTGTATGATTGTATGATCAAAAGAAGCATAGATGATTTTAAATTCATGTTTTCATTTTCTCCAATTTACTACGACGATTTTCTCAAGGAAAATTACCAAAAAACGAATTTCTATAAAGTTCCCTACAAGAAATTGCTCATGGAAACTAACACATACAAAACGTATAAACTAACACACTTGCAGCATTTTTATATTAAATTCCCTACTAGCATTTGGAAGATTGTTTTATCAAAAATCACCTAACTAAAGGTACGGTCACATTTGGCAAATATTTAAGCAAAAAAGCGTAACCACTTGTTTTAGCACAAATTTGTTTGACGTTGTTTACTCTTACAAGAGTTTTACAAGAACAAACACCATCAAATAAATTAAAATTAAATATTTGTTGTACTTTAATACTTAAATAATAATTAATTTTTTTTTAATAAATAAACGAGTTCAAATATATGTTATTTAGTGATTACGTCTTTTTCGGCAAATATTTGCCAAGTGTGACCGTACCTTAAGTCTTCCTCGAGTACTTTTGACGATCAAAAACTGATTAATCACTTGCGCGCTTGAAAAAAGGCTCGAAAATGATTCGTGCTTATGCTTAAAAAGTAATTTATTGAAAATACAATAACAAAACATACAGCAATCGAAAATGGATTATACAGGTGTTTGAAATATGACTGTTTTGAAGTTATTTATGAATAATATTTTACTCATCTAGATGATGAAATACTGATTTTAATTATGTTATTTTTAAAAAATGAGTCGAAAAAGACTTGCAAATCATTAAAAATATAAGTCATAAATGTGTCGACAATCGGGTAATAAAAGACTCATCAAGAAGAGTCCCGGGTAGGGTATCATTTTCTCCCGAGAAAACAATCATTTATGATCAGAAAATGAGCTCATATATGTCTATTTTAATCGCGCAGAGGAGTCATAAATGACTCGAATATGATCAATTTTTTTTATAAAATGCTAGCTGGGTTGTTGCTGTCGGCGTTGCCATAGTGGGGGTTTTCGTACCAAATTTTAATAAATATTTTGTTAAATTTTCTCTTATATCTAATTTTGCTTTGGCATCATTTTTATACCCTTCACCTTCATGAGAAGGGTAATAAGTTTGTCTTTCCGTGTGTAATTTCCACAATATAATTTTTCGACCCTATAAAGTATATATATTCTGGATCCTTTTAGATAACGGAGACGATAAAAGAAAAAAGTGGGCGGAAAATAGTAAGAATCGGCCCATGATTTCTCATAGCCCCCATACAAAAAAAATCTTCCCGAAATATTGCTCAATTATACATAAATGCCTATAAAATTGGAATATCAAGACAAAATTCAGCAAAAATAAGTTTTATGCAAAAAGAAATCGCAAAACGATTGTTTTTTTAGTTCGGTCCATGTTTGACCATAGACCCCATATAAAGTCCACTTCCAAAATTCACTTAAATACGTATAAAGCAGATATAAATAATGGTAAACGGCTAAAATTTGACATGAATAATCTTTATAGACAAATAAATTGTTGTACTAAATTTTATGGTGGTCGGCCTAGAATTGGTCATAGCTCCCATACAAGGACCACATCTGAAAAAGACATTTATCTCTATATATATTGTATAAATATCGATACCGACTCAAAACGTTGCACAGATCATTTACATATACATATACAAAAATCATCCCACAAAATTTTGTGAATTTCGGTCTATTTTTAACCGTATGCCCCATATAAAACCCTCTTCCGAAAATCACTTTAATACTCAATTTTATACGGATCATTTACAATCAAACTGCTGGATTTTGAGAATATCGGTCCATATTTGACAATATCCACGAAATCCACGTTAATACTAATATATATCTTAAATATACCGTTATTATGTTGAAATTCGACGTGAAATATCCTCATATGCATGAAAATAACTGTTCCAAAATTTAAGAAATTTAATTTGTCATAGCTGCCATATAAGAACCATTTCCAAAAACCAAATAAACCGACAAAAATGTCTAATAAATATTGATATCGAATCAACTTTTATATGGATCAGAAATTTTAATCCAGAAATCATAGTAGTATCGGTTATACGGCAATTAAGCTTCAGATATCTTCGGGATCCAAATCTTCAATAATTCTGTCAGACATGCTTTCGAGAAGTTTGCTATTTAAAATCAGCAAAATCCGTCCTTAAATAACGGAGATAATAGCAAAAATCCGAGACAATCTCTGAAAATTTCATCAAATAAAACTTAGTGTATTAATATTGTTCATCAACAGATGGCGTTGATCAAACAAAGTGTTCGAAAACTTTAAGTGTGTTCTTAAACCGTAATATAAGTGTTTAAAAAGACAGTGTGTTCATTTTACCATTTTTTAATTGTGTTTGTGTACATTTAAATAAATAAAGACTCGTTATACATATTTTCTTCAAACTACTTGACGCTTTTATTTTGCAATTAAAACGAATCCGGTTTATTTAAAGGAAATAAACCACCGTAAAAACGTAACAATATTTAAAAGGTAAAAACGTAACAATATAATATATATATGTATGTATGTATATAATATAATTATGCATCCACAACTAAGGTAAAGAGTATATAAGATTCGGCATAGCCGAATATAGCACTCTTACTTGTTTTTTATTCCTTTACTTACCTGACATTCGGCCAACTCCTCGTCGTTTAATACTAGTAACTTTCCTTTGCTACAGGGTCCTTTAGTTAACTTCGTATAACATTTACCATCCTTGGGCCAAAACAGCATATCATCTGGACAAGATCTAGGGGTTTTGCAAACACCCCAACGATTTGTGGTTCTAATATGACCCAAGTAAAATAGAAAACATTACAACAATCATTTAAAGTTTACTATAACCCTTTTACCTTTTATTCCCCAATTGAGTCTCTGCTATGGGACTGAAATATTGGCCCTTGTTACACGGCCCCCTCTCAAATATCTTATAGCATTTGTTATTCCTAGCACTTAACACAGTGCCCGGTGGACATCTACACTCGGCTATGGGAGCATTAGCCAAAGATTTCTTTTTACTTGAACCTATAGAGGCTGTGGGACCCAATTCCATTGTTTCCGGACAGGGATAACCGATGGTAAATATTTTAAAACATTTCTTTAAGGGGGGCCAATACAACAATTGCCAACCACCAGCCATAGCAGCGCAGGGATTTTTCTCTGGATCACTCCAGGGTGGTGGTATAATGGCAGCATCTGCCTGTTGTGCTAGTAGTAGGGTAAGAAAGGTTACCAAACTTATGCCGGCCTGTAAAGCTGACCAGTATATTAAGAGTTTCCGTCGTTTCATGTCAAAAGTTTGTGTAAGATTTTAAGGGGAGGTGTCTAAAAAAAATAGGGGAAAAATAAAGAAACATTTTAAAAAATTATAGCCTATTTTTGTAAAACGAACGAACCTTTTACTCATGTTCGTGTATAGAAAAATTCAAGACTTTGTTGGAAATGTGTCTTAAACAGTTACTTTTCTAAACAAATGTATCTTAAAAAGTAACTTTTCAAAGAAACAAAATGCAATAATGGTAACGATTTTTTTAAATTTGTTTTTAAATAATTTAAAACTTTTAAACAAATTTCATTCTATGATTTTTCCTGTATTTTAAAGTGTTGCTAAATTTTGTTTGTTTTTAATTATTAAAACTAAGCGATTAATATTTTTAATTTATTTTAGAAATTTTTAATACAAAATCATACGTCCTGATAAGTTTTCATTAAAAATCTCAATATTTCTAAACTACTAAAGCTAATTTAATAAAACTTTAAAAAGGCTAGAGTGCTAGTTCAACAGAGTATGAACTAAACATTTCCACACTGAGTCGAGGGTAATTTTCAGCACTATTTCTTGGCTCATTATTTTATCTGCGAGCATAATATATTCATATAATTTATAGTGTTGTTAATTACGGTTTTTGTTTAATTTTTAACAAAATTAATATTAATTTATACGCCTAGGTGGATTTTAATTTTAATAAATATTTGAATAAAATTTGGCTTTTTGATAGGAAAGACTATAATGCAGCATTTGTAAGCTCTTTAAGGTTAGGTTTTTAATTTAACAGTGGATGAACTGCAGTTATAAACTCTGAGTCGTTGGTATAATTCACTACAATTCCGTTATTACTTGTCTAATTAAAATAATCTTGGAGTGTTCATGCAATTTAAAGTATTCACGAATTTCGATTTTTGTTTAAGTTGTAAAAAATAAACGATTTATAATTTTATTTAATTTTAAAAAATTTTCATACAAAATTAATAGAAAAATTTTAAAATGTTTTAAACGACTAAAACAATCGTAAATAAGATAGGAAACTTAATAGAGTATTTTTTAGCTTTGATTTATGACTGTGTCGGTGGTATTACTACCAAAAATGTATTGCTTTAAGTCCCGGTGGCCAACAACATACTGTTTAAGATACTTTAGAATTAGAATTGAGAGGCCGTTTTTAGCGTTTGCATTTTTTTGAGTTGGCAACACATCTTGTGTTTTGTTTACATTTTGATTTAATTACATATATAGTATGTATTTTTATACCCTCCACCACCAAAAGTGGTGAATGAGGGTATATTACGTTTGTCATTCCGTGTAAAACTTTTTTAATATTCATCTGAGACCCAACAAAGTATATATTTTCTTGATCCTTATGAAATTCTAAGCCGATTGAACCATGTCCGTCTGTCTGTCCGTCTGTGTAAAACACTCTCACGTCCAAATTATACAACTTAACTAAACGAAATTTCCAGAAAAATATTTCCTATTTTGCAGGTAACTTTGGTATTGAAAATCAGCAAAATCGGTTTAGGCCAACCAGAGTTATGGACCAATATGTGAGACAACCTCCAAAAAAAATTTGATATTTTTTGTATATTTTATTGCAATATTTTGAAATATATTGCAGATAATACCATGAAATTTTGTATACGTTGTTTTTATAATAAAAGAAGAAAGAGTGCGGAAAATAGTAAGAATCGGTCCGTGATTTCTCATAGCCCCCAATGAAAAATCTTCCCGAAATATTGCTCAATTATACATAAATGCCTATAATATTAGAATATCCAGACAAAATTCAGCAAAAATAAGTTTTATGCAAAAAGAAATCGCAAAACGATTGTTTTTTTAGTTCGGTCCATGTTTGACCATAGACCCCATATAAAGTCCACTTCCAAAATTCACTTAAATACGTATAAAGCAGATATAAATAATGGTAAACGGCTAAAATTTGACATGAATAATCTTTATAGACAAATAAATTGTTGTACTAAATTTTATAGTGGTCGGCCCAGAATTGGTCATAGCTCCACATACAAGGACAACATCTGAAAAAGACATTTATCCCTATATATATTGTATAAATATCGGTACCGACTCTAAACGTTGCGCAGATCATTTACATATATACAAAAATCATCCCTCAAAATTTTGTGAATTTCGGTCTATTTTTAACCGTATGCCCCTAAAGCCCTCTTTCGAAAATCACTTTAATACTCATAAATCTCTTATAAATAAGGGTACTAATCCAAAATTTTAAACGGATTATTTACATACATGCCTAAATAAAACTGCTGGATTTTGAGAATTTCGGTCCATATTTGACAATTTCCCCACATAAGGTCCACTCCCGAAATCCACGTTAATACTAATATATATCTTAAATATTCCGCTATTGTGTTGAAATTCGACGTGAAATATCCTCATATGCATGAAAATAACTGTTCCAAAATTTAAGAAGATCGGCCCATAATTTGTCATAGCTGCCATATAAGAACCATTTCCAAAAACCAAATAAACCGACAAAAATGTCTAATAAATATCGATATCGAACCAACTTTTATATGGATCAGAAATTTTAATCCAGAAATCATATTATTATCGGTTATACGGCAATTAAGCTACTGAATTTTGTAGCTGTCAGTCAATAATAACTCCTGAATTAAGTCCACTTCCGAGCATAACAACCAACCATACAACTCTTGTAAATAACGCTATTGAGCTGAAATTCAACGATATAATCCTAAAATACATAGAAATCACATTAGTGGATACTGGATTTAGAAACTATCAGTCCATAATTGGTCCATTTCTTTTAATGCCACCCATAAATCTTTTGTAAATAATGTTATTGAGATCAAATTCAAACAAAAAAGCCTCATCTTATCCTTTTTTATACTCTGTTTCTTAACTTGTTTTTATTACCTTTAACTTTAACAGTATATTTGCAGGTGGAGGGTATTAAAGATTCGGCAAAGCCGAATATACTTTTCTAACTTGTTTTTTATTAAAAACCATCTGAATTAAAACTTTTGATGACCATTAAACAATAATTAAACTGTTGATTTTTTTACAGGCAATTTAAGAACCCTATAATTTAAAATGTAATGGCCTTAGCTATTAAATTGTAATTATATTTTCAAACTATAGTTTATTAAACATTTAAATAAAAAATATTTCGATTTATTAATTTGCAACAAAACACCTTGATTTCTTTGAACTATTCTTTATAACCTCAAAAGTTGAGCAGAAATAAGTTTAAAAAAATATCATATTACATATAATCATTATTAACCATAATAATGATACGTTTATTTTGAATTTAATTAACCTTGTCTTATTTTCACAACACTTGATGCGCTTGCCTAAGCAGCATTTTAAATTAGAATAACTTAAAAATTTTCACAAATAATTTCTAAAAAAGTGAATTGTTTTTGTTTTCTAAATTTTTGTTTAACAACCATAAGCGGAAGAAATTTTTCAAAAAAAAAAAATTATTTAAAGTATAAGTAAGTGTCTTATATAATGTGTTGATATGCACATAATAACGCTGCTAAGCAACATGTGCCACCAAATAAAAAACAACAACAACAACGACGACATTTAATGGCAAATAATGTAAATAAATAGACTAGTTAGTTGGCTTAAGCTAAAAGCTTAAGTCTAAATAAAAAAAATCACAAAAACCCGCTTAAAAATATCTATGCAACATTTAACAGACAACTGCCACTTACCATGTATGAGTGGTGGTTGTGGTAGCATCATTTTATGTGTTAAACTATGTGTGTTTGTTTATTTCTGCCACCAAAAATGATTAGATTTTGAAATGTCTTGTATCGAATACCTCAAACCTCAAAAAAAAAACTATCGTTACTTTTGCAGCCATATCTAATGTTTACATACATTTCAAGCATGTTAGCAAATGTTGCTGTGCTGTATTAGAAAAAGTTGTTGGTCTATTAACATGCTTTTTTCATTTGTTTGTTTTCTCACTTTATACCACAAATTTGTGTTTCAGTGTGTTAATAATGCCAAATATGATATGTTGGCGATTTTTTCAATTATCAATAAATTGAATAATTGTTGCTACTGGTTTGTTTGCTTTTAGTTTTTTTTTTTTTTTTTTTTGTAAGGAAAGTAAGAGTATGAACACAATTAGAGCTACGGGAGTTTAAGTTTTAAAAGAAAAGTTTACAAACTTTTTAAAAATATAAAAAAAATTGTAAAATATTTTTAATGATTTGTGCTAAAAACCAATAAATTTTTAAATTTTAATTTTAGAAATGTCCTAAAATTTTTAAAAAATTTTTAAATATAATTTAAAAAAGTCAAATTGACTTTCTATCCAAGTTAACTTTATATTTTACTTTGTTTTCCATTTAATCTTAAAAATCCCTAATCCCAAAATAATCTAAAGTAATAAATATTAATAACACTGTTAAAATTTTGTACTAAAAATAAACTTTAAATATAAACACTGCATAAGTAAAAAAATTTACACTCTTTCTACATTCCCTCTTTATTAAAATGGCTTAACAGGCGCCATTTTGTTGTTGAACAAAAAGTAAACAAAACAGGTATAGCTACGTTGTTACATACAACAACCTAAACTGTAAACAAATCTCAGTTACTTGCTTTCTGGGCCAATTGCTCTTTAGAAAAATGGCGTAATTAGTAGACAAACCATCATAAGGCTTATTGTAGTTCACTCTTTTTAACATTAAATATAAAGCGGGGATAAGCATTGTGGTAAGGAAATAAATAAAGCTCAAAATTTTTGAAAAAATGGTGTTATAAGTAAACAAAACACAATAAGCTGTCTCTTTCTTACTTTAATGATATAAATGACTACAAAGCGAAATGTTTATTAGAAATTAAACTTAAAAGGCTCATTATCAAAATGGCGCTAATTAAAGATTTGTATTCGTATTGCAAGAAATATTTTTAGGTCTTTTTCTTTTTGAGTCAAATATTCTTCTTAATCTTTTGATTTTATGTAAAATGTTTCTAATTTTTCATTTATTAGAAAAGTTATGAACAAAAATGTAAGATTTTTCAAAAGTTTTCTGTTTATCACGTCTGTCGCTGTAATTGTGTTTATACTCTTACTTAAAAGAAACCAGTAGCAACAGTTATTTAATTTATTGATACTATAATAAATTGAAAAAATCTCCATCACAACATATTTAAGTAGAAAGTGAAGGTCTTAATTTTAAGACTGTTTGTTACAAAATATCACAAAATAAAATTAAGCTTATAGAATATTATTTGCAGATAAGAGCAACTTTAACAACGTATGAGTCACAATGTATTGATAACACAACTTAAAAACATACCTTTTTTAATTAACAATTTACCGCTGTTATTGAGTTTGTGTTTATTGTTGTATATTTTTAACGGTTTATTAAACCATTCATAATTGTTTGAAAACAATTTTCTTGTTATAAAATATTTAGGGTTTCTTTTCTATAATTTTTGTTTGCTGTCTTTCTTTCTAACATTTTTATATTGTTTCGGCACCAAACAAGATAAAAGTTAATGCTTTAATAGGATGTTGTAATGTACATTGGAAATAAATTTAACCATTTCAATGGCAATTGCTTTTACTTGTCATTATTTGTTTAAGCTAAGAAAACGCTGTATGATATAATTTCTTCATTTGCAGCCACTCCCACTAGGTGTAAAAATGCTGTTAAACAAAATTTAAACAGTTTGTTAAATTTAATAGGAATAGGATTCAAAAACAAACAGAAAAACAATTTTTTTTGGAGTGATTTTTATTTTTGATAATAACTTGATACAAATAATTTGTCTCACATTGTTTGAAACCAATAAAATCCACATTGTTTTAGCCGGATTCAAACAAACTAATTTTATAAAAGACAATATTTTATGTTTTTAATCGAACTTAACTTTTAAAATAACAATATAGAAATTAGCATACAGTTTAAAAGTATTTATTTGATAAATGGCCTTCCATTTTAAAATGTCTATTTTGCTCTCATTTAAAATAAGTGGTATTTTGTGTTTGTTTAAACTTTTTAAACATAAATAATTAACAAAACTATTGTCAAAAGGGCAAAATGTATACTGTCACTTCATGGGATATAAACTAGTAACGGGGGTTTCAACAAGAACTTTGTTTTCCAACGGAGCTAATGTCACGAAATTCAGTTTGACCGCACCGACCATGTTAAAGATAAAATATATAAAGAACCAATAAAATGGATTAAAGTCTTAAAACTCAAAATCTGAGATGTGATTAACGAAATAGACCCATCATTTTGACATTTATCGTGATGGTAATGCGTTAGTTCACATTTTTTTCATTTATAATTGTAAAACTTCAATTTCAAATTCTTCAATTCTGACTCGTCAAGGCAAGTATTTTTGGATGACAAGGGAAAAGAGAATAAAAGGGATGCTTGACTTTCCTTTGTTCTTTTCTTTCATGCATGTATATTTGCATTAAAAAGTACGAAAATTGAGTTGACGTGTGTGAATGAAATGGCAAGTTCAAAAGAGAATTGAAGAAAAACTGCTTAGGTAAAACTGAGAGTGTGAAACAAGACTTACTCTTTTCAATGCAATAAACATGTGAATGATCTCCATCTCTGAACGGCAGCATGTCAATTCATACTGAGTGTACTTTAAAACTTTAAACTTTAAAATAAATTGTATAAATTTATTTAATATAATAACTGTGGATGGAATAAACATTTTACTAAATCTACTGACAATTTGCCGATATTTTACTGCTGATATCTGGTGGCAATTATTAGGTTTCTTATATAGGATTTTAACATTTACAGCTTAATCTATTTTTCTTCCTAATCTATTATTTATAAAGGTCTTCAAACAATTCTCTAAGATTTTAATGCAGTCCTCTTAAATATTATTAATGAAAAATCAGTTTCTGTTTCTAAGTAAAAGTAAAAATAGACAACAATTTTAAAAGAACAAACGTTTTAGAAAAAAATAATAAAAAACAAAGTTAAAAGTAGTCAAAAATAATAAACAATAAAACTTCCACAAAATAATGATGGTCATAAATATTTTTATTAATCATTAAAAAATTTTGCTTTAAATAACAACAATAAAACGCCATAATTAAACAGTGATAGTAATGACGATGATGCGCTGGTAACCATTTTTTGTTACCATTTTTATGTTTTTTGTTTGTATTAATAAAAAAAAATGGTTGTGTTGAACATTAAAAGTCAAGGCCATTAACACTGAATTCTTTATTTTTTATATTATTTAATAAAAACAAATATACGCAAAAAAATACAAATAAAAGAGAGTCAACAAAAAAGTAACAAAAACTATACGAAATTATGTAAGAAAAAAATAAAACACTTGTTTTAATATGGTCATTAATTCTGTCCAAAAGAAAATTACTTTGTTTCAAACAAAAAAATAACTTGTATTTATTAAACTCTAATTAATCATTTTAATATTTCCTTTGTTGGAATATAATTGAAATTGTTATATTCATATATATATAAAACCAGATTTATTTATAATTAGTATTTCCAAACACCGTTACAAATTACCAAAGAATTATGCAAATTTGTTGAACATTTTATGTCATATTTGTTTAATAAAACAAGTTGTTTAACTTGGAACAGCAACAAAAAAAATTCAACTGGCCACAAATCAGTATTCAAAGATTAAAGTTTAACAATAAAAAAATAAAAACTAAATATTCTAAAGCATTTAAATTAAGTAAAAGTTTTTTTTGCATGTGGGCAGTGTAAATAAAACAAAGTCGAATTTTAAAGCGTTAATAACACACCAACAGAGAATTTTTAATATTTAAAAAGAGCATTATTATTTTATTTTAATGTTATTTTTATACGAAATAAAAGCTCAATTTTCCAACCCTGAATGATAGCGTATCAATTTATACTGAATGCCAGACAGTGTTATAAAAAGAGAGTAAATTTCATACTAAAACAACAACTATTTTACACTAAAATGAAAATAAATTTCAATAAATTTAAACCATTATTTAAGGTACGTCACGCACTTTTTCAACCTTCTTTACTCTTTATTAGAAAATGTTGGCTTAATGTCATAAAATTTCAGATCATTGGTAGAAAAGTTATACATATCTTAAATCAGCGAAAAGAACTGAGAAATTTTAAAAGATAATTGTAAAAATAAAGCGACAAAGTTGAAAGCTTATCACTTAACACTTTACTAACACTTTACTACAAATATTTTTAACAATTTATGGGATTTGATTGTAGGTATGATTCTAAATATAATTAATTGAAAATTTTAGTTTAAGTAGCCTGAGCATAAACAGCCTGCGTTATTTGCAGAGCACTTTGTACGCTATAAAAAAACACAAGCACTACAACGAAAATAAGACTTGCTTAACTTCAGCACTACAAACGTTCACAGTTTTTAGCTCAGCAAAAGCATTAAAGAAATATTCAAAAACTGTAAGTTTTAAGCAGCAGCAAATTTTTTAAAGTGAATTGCTGTGGCTAACTGTGTCAGCAAATAAAATCACATAGTTAAGCTACAGTCAATAGTTTTATTTTTGTTTTGTTTGGCTTGCGCTGCGCTGTTGCTTGCTCACTAAGTTTTTAGTGTAAGCTAAGCAGAAATTTGTGTGTTTTTGCTAATTCATAGTCAGCAAATTCAACGCTGAAGAAAACTAACAATTTTATTTGCACACAATTGTCACACAATGAATTTATCTGTCAACCGAAATTGTCAGTTCACACGATTGTCAGATTGTTGTGTGGCATTGTCAAATTCGTTTTGCAGCTCTGTGTGTGTGTTTAAAAATTTTAAATATTGTTATGGAACATAAAAGAGCAATTGGAACCATTTTATCTGCTTATGTCCTAATGCACACTTTAACTTAATTCTTTTATTTTCTTCTACTTTTTTCAAAAATGTTATCAATGCACACATGTTTGTTTATTTATGTATATACAGAGTTGCATTTAGAAATTTCTATGACAATGCTGCCATTGGCAGATGCATAAACTTTGCACATATTACAATGAAAAGTGTTTGATAATTGTCTTAAAACAATGACAATGACAAAATTGTGTGTTTACACGATTGTTAGATGTCTGACAATATTTTTGTCTTTCAATGTACTGAAAATGCTTTTTCTTACAACGTTGGAAGGCAAAAATTTTAAGTTTACACGGTTGTTAGACATTTTCTGAACATTTTTCGGACAACGTTGTAATATCTGACGATCGTGGACACATAGCTTAAAGACAAATTTCAGTAAAAAATTACGATACCTGATGAATTGAAGAGCTATTTAAATGCTTAAAATAAATAAATAATGTTTTTTTTAATGCACTTGCAAAAAATAAAAGTTTCTAGTAATTTTTCAATTAAGATTTTCGCAAATTGCTATAAAATATACAACTTTAGATTTATCTACGAATTATCTACAACTGAGACGAACGAGAAATTTTACCCAACATGACGAATTAGTCGGTGATAATTCACAAGCACCTATTTTCCTATTTTAATAAACTAGAAGTAAACTAAAGTAATGATAATATTACGCTGTCTTCATCTTAATTTTATTTTATTTACAACTTGACCTTTAAGCACGTGATAAACCCAAAATAAATCTTGTCCAAGAAACCCGATCATTTAATTTTTTTTATTTATTAACATTTTTATGTCATAAAATCCAAAATTTAGGTCATGGTTAAACCTAAAGAAAAAGAAAACAATGTGATATGACGTTAAACTTTAGTAAACACAAGATGATGATGGAAAAATAAATTCAGTCCTTTAATAAATGGCACAAAGCAGAATTAATGATACTTGAAGAGGAAAAGACACACAAAAAACAATTATAACAAGTTTTGCGATTTGATTGTTTCTTTTTTGCCAAAAAAAATTTAAAAGGTATTTTGTATTTGTTGGACAGTATGAGTAGTTTACAGAGAGTAACAAACTGTTTTTAAAATGTTTACAAAAAACTAACTGAATTGTAATGCACTAATTGTTAAACAATTTTCAACAAAATAAACAATATAGGTAAATTTACAAAAGTCATCATGTTGATCATGATCATTATTGTGACGTGATCATTATTGTTTGCATTCATACAGTATTTTTGTCATACATGATTATAATTATAACTACCAAAAATGTAGACTTGTTTAATATTTATTTGGTTTATAAAGTTGCCAATTTATTTTGCTTTGTTTGTATCGTTTTACAAATCATCATATTATCATTGAGGTCATGTTTATAGTGTACTAATTTTTTTTTTGATTTGATTTTGTTTATTGTTGTTATAAACAACTTCTTAACGTTTCATTATATATTCAATGAAATTTAGTAATTTTTTATATATGTACATTAGGGCGGGCCAAATTTTTTGTCGATTAGAGCCGCCCCCTAGGATGATGCTATGGACAATTCTAAGCAACTTTGGTGAAGGAACCATGGGTCTATCTCGATTTTCGAGTCTCCCACTTTTCAAAAAATGAATGACTTGAAAGCAAGAAAGACTTTCAATTATAACTTATTCCGCTTTTCTTCCACTAAATTAATTTTTTTTACACATGTTCTTCTTTTTTAGGTTGAATTTCTGTTGAAAAAAATAAAATAAATATCAATTTTACCGAAAATTTTTTCTCGGAAAATAGACGAAAAATATTACAAATATGCATGAAACGCCCTCTGGTGGTGTTCATAGGTAAAAATAAAGATCAAAAATGAATTTCTCGACCCCAAAAACCCCCTATATACACATAAAAAAGATAATATAACGATGAATAAAAAATCGAATTTCGAATCAAAATGATGTTATAGGGGAAAAAATCATTTTTTGAAAAGTGGGAGACTCGAAAATCGAGATAGACCCATGGTTCCTTCACCAAAGTTGCTTAGAATTATCCATAGAACCATCCTAGGTGGCGGCTCTAATCGATTTGTTCGGCTCCATACAAATTGGCCCGGTCTAATGTACATATATAGGTATAAATGTTTATATTATGTACGAGTATTTACTCCACATATGTCGGAAATGCTGTGTTAGGTTCAATTGCGTGTCTTAATTCACACCTTTTTTCAGTCTTTTTCTGCTGCTATATATTACCATTAATCATGTTTTGTAAATCTCGAGGCTAAATATAATTTCCTTAATTTAATGGTTGGTTTTTTCTTTAATTGTTAATTAATGTTTAAAAGGTAATAAAATTACAAGCACACTTCATATACATATGCTTATATAAATATAAGTACATAGTTATTAAGTAAATAAAGTTATTAAATAATTATTATGTATATCAATTCCGTTTCAATAATTAGTTTACTATACAAAAATGTGACCTTTGGAAAACTAAAGCAAACAATTAAACAAACATTCACAATAGTGATTGAGGTTTAACATTTTACTAAAGGCTCACTACAAATATGTTTAACTGTTTATAGAAGGTTTTGTTTATACCTTTATCAATATAATAATATAATTCTATAAACCATTTAGTTTTCATACTGAACAAAAATGTCACTTTCCAAATCTGTATGCCAGTGTATCCATTTATACTGAATAATAAAAAGAAGAGAAATAAGCACTTCTTACAAACATTAGACAGCATGAACCCATGAATCAAATAATAAAGATTGCGCAAAGAATGTAAACAAAATTGCCTCTCTTTGCGCATGACGTTACAAGTTATTTTTCCCTTCCCATCCATAGTCAACATGTAAAAAATAACTTTTGTTAACAATATTTAAATAAAAATTAATTTTGTATTTTTTTTTTTTGCTTTAAAATAAAATATTTAGATACATATTTTATACATATTAAAATGTATCAAAAAAAGATAACTTAAGTACGAGTATATATATTTTTGTTTTTTTTTGTTTTCTTAAAATAAATATGATTTTTTTTTAATATTTTGACAATTAATAACGGCACACTCATGGTGTAATTATACAAGGTGAGTGCAAATCGGCAACAAATACAACACAATACAGAAACAACAGGCATTTTGTTTATGTGAAATAATGTACAACTGTCAAAAACACTTGAAAAAGTATTACTTTTGACATAAGTAAATTGTAAACAAAAATAGTCAGCTGTGCTACTACACTTACCTTTTGTATAATTACACCATGGGCAGACTTAATTTTAAAACTTTTATTTAGTATTGAAATTTATATAACCCTGCGATTACAAATGCAAGTACTTGCATGCGAGTGCTGTGTACGTATTATATACGAAAACTTACATATTCGAAAAACTCGAATCATTTGCAAGTAGCATTACTGTTTACACAGGACAGTGAGAGTTTATTTTCAAAATGTTTTCAAAGCGTAAACTTCTACCGGCAGCTCCATTTGATTTGCAATTGCTTCGAAGAACTTGCTTTTCAAATCGTTCCTCCTATATGCTTTATCACTCATATCCCACAGAAGAGGATAGGAACGATATAAATTAATTAATTTTATTATATTTTTTTAATTTAATTTTACTTCCATTTTTGTTTTGATTGAAAAATAGAGTTGCCGAGTTGATCACATAAAAATTTTTTATGAGGGAAAATTTTCATTAACAATAATTATTATGATTTTAATGATATTTATTCTCTAAAATTAAAACATTTTGTTTATCTATTAAGACTTACGAAAGAAAGCTGAAGGAAAAGAAGCAACATAAATTGAAAAATGATAATTACAGCAAATTTCGAACCACCGGTAACACTGGTTAAAAGATTGATGTTTGATTGTTGGCTAGCAGGCACCGCAGTGGTGCAGAGGTTAGAACGCAAAGAATTCTGATGAGAGAATGTGGTTATTCTTGAAACATGCAAATTCAACCCAAGTTCGATCCCCAGCTCAGCCAAGAAAAAATATCAATAAATTTTAATAGAGACTTCATGTTGTAAAAACAATTCCTACCTTCAGTAAAAATAATTTAATGAGAATTAAATTTAATGAACTCGAGCCTGACTAAAGAAATATCAAACATATTGTTTATCAATATTGAAAGAAATTTGTTTACAATCACTCATAAAACAAACTAAAATTTCAATGATAAATATTATATTATCCACTTTCTATTCGTTGGAAAATATACATGGCAACATTATTTTTTTATTTGACGTTTACTGACATGAAAGTGTCAAACATTCACTCGTATGCAAATTTATCTGCGAGTTACTCTGCAAGTGCGAAAAATGTAAGTGTATTAGTAAAAAATGTTCGTGTATTGAGTTTTTCGAACTGTTACTCGCATGTGTAAACGCTAGGTAATAGTTAAGTAAACAAAAAACAATTTTTGACTTTTGACATCACAAGAAAAAATTTTGCTCTTAATATTACTCTCACAGTTTTTGTAAAATACAACGGACTTAATCTTTATTATTTGATTCATGGCATGAACCTTGGTTAGTATTTAAACAGGTTTTTACTTTGGTCTCGTAAAGGGCTTTTCGGTGATACCATTGTTTTTAAAAATAAAACAATGATTTTGTACGTAATTACTTTTAAATTTGTATTGCATTAGAAAGACTAGGGTTTTGACAATTATAAATGAAAAATGATATCGGACAGATGTCGAGCACGATCTCGATGATCGGTTACTTGCACTTCTTCCATTTTATAGTCTGTTTCGGCGACCATCTAGTCAGAATCTTGTCACTAAATTTCGCGCCAAATTTATTATTTTATATTTATTGTTGAACATTAAACCACCAACACGCATGTGTAGAGTGCGGACAGAGGAAAATATCGCAGCTGTATCCGATAGTGTTGTTGATGACCGTGAATTATCGATTCGGCGTCCATAGCAGCAATTAGGTCTCTGTTACTTTGCGGAAGGATTTGGATGTAAAACTTTTTAAAATACAGCTGGTGCATCATACAGAGATAGATTCAACATGCAAAGGCTTCTTTTCAGTAATTCCACTTGCATTTTCGGAAGCCCAAATGCGAATATTTTACATGTTTTACACGTTCTTTTTATAAATTGTCATTCAGTATAAAATGATATGCTGTCATTCAGGGATGGTTAATAGAAGTTTTATACGATATGTAAACAATTTTAGAACGGTAATTATTTCTCGCTGAGGTCACTTAAAACTACATACATAAATATATTTGTGCAATTCTAAATCAGAATTGTATCTGAAGATATCATATCAATTGTATTGTTGTATAATTCAATATTTAGTTTAAAAAATATGTTAAGCCCTACAACAATAAAATGTAGGTTGTAAATTAAACTATTGTAAACAGTAGGTAAACAGCAAATGTTTACACAGCAATTACCAGCAAGATCTTATACAATTATTGTAAAATTAAACAACAAACAACTGATACAATAGGTTTTGAGTTGATCTAATGATACTAATGTTTTTTATTTTAATTTAGTACTTTTTAGTTTTATCTTCTGAATGGTTTCAATAAGTAAATCATTTACAAATCATTGATATCTTTTCAATGATTGTACGATATATAGCCATTGATATATGTATTGTCTTTACAAGGTAATGCAAATGTGTTAAAAGCTTAACGTCTTCTCAATTGTTGTGTCAAGATTTTGTATTCATCGCTTAATTGATTTAAAATTTATGAACCATTAGCATCTTACTTTTTTCAGCCAACGTGTTTTAAGCAAAGAATAGTTGTTGCAAAATAAGTCAGTTTCAAATGTAAATATTTATTAATTTTGTTTTCTTTTTAATTATTTGTATAAAATTTTGTTTAGATGTTGGGAAATTAATTGTACACATTGCTATTTTGTACCTACATATATAAATTTTATATACTATAGACAGAGAAATAACGCACTTTACTGTTTTAGTAGTTTAACGCGTATTGAATTCTTGGTTTTTTATGGCTGTACTAGCGTTTTTCCATCAGGACCAATCAGATTAATTTTGTTTGTTGCGGCAAAAGACAAACGTCCCTTTATATTTTTTTTTGCTAGAATTGTTTTTTTTACTTACATAAAAGCTTATTTTCATTGTTCGATCACTTAAAGGATATAGCTTACTTTTTTAACTATTGCTTTATCCTCACGAACTGTTGTTTTTCGCGGTGGCTTCTTCTGATCTTTCTTTACATTAAGCAAATTTGCATATGATTTGACACATTTAATGACATTATAAACCATTTTTCGAGACATTCAATTATTTCAGCTTTTTTTTTTTTTGTACCCTTTTGGTAAAGTTGCCAAATAACCTTTTTTTCTCAAGTGAGCAATGCGGTCCTCTTCCCATTACACAACAATTTACCACCGAAATTAGCATCAACCATTTTTGTTTAAAATCGAAATAACTGTGCGCTATTTAATTGTACAACCAAAAAACTTTATTTTTAACAAAATATGACAAAATAAAAAACATGCAAAAGCTGTTATCTTTTATCATTTCCAACGAATTTTTGGAAAAGCAAAGTGAAGCGATAATTGGATAGAATTTCATGGATATCATTCCATTTTTCAATATAATACGTTTGGCACTTCATAGAACATTACTGCGCTATTTCTCTGTTCATAGCAGTATATGATACTTTTTGTTGCGCTTTTCTGTCTGTTTTTTATTTAATTATATTTTCTTTATACATATTAACATTGGTTACATACATACATACATATATTAACACTTAGTTTTTTTATAAAGCCGGCTAAAAATAAATATTAAATGTTAATGTTTCAAATTTGGATTGTTATTAACAATTTAATAATTTTAAACAAATTTTGTTTAAAAAAACTTTAACAAGACACTGAACTTTGACATTTTAGTTTTATTATTATTGATTTAGACAATTTTTAACTTGTTTACACATAAGAATTTAGTTTTATTATTCTGGTTTTCCAATAAGATTTTTTAATACGCTATACATATTTCATTATATTTTTGGTACTTTATTAATTAATAAAATCCTGAATTTTTTTTATTTTCAAACCGTCTCAGTTATTTTAAACAAAACTTTATGTAACTCTTTTTGTTTTTAGATAATTTTTATTGTTTTGAAAATCATCTTTATATTTTGTGGTTTAGTTTATTGGTTGTTTCAAAGGAAATTCTCTTAATTAAACTGTTTTTATGTTCCTTTTAAACATTTGTTTAGATGTTATAAATAAACCTTAAATTTTTTCTTTTTTCATATTCTTATATATTTTCTTCAATTTTTATTACTTTTTTAAAATAACCCTTAAAAATGAAACGTATCTTACATTTCGTTGCTTCTTTTCTTATTGGTTTTGTTGTTGAAGTTTTATTTACACAAATGTTATACGTGCTGTTTTCGTTATAAATATATTTTTTGAGAAACCGAAATTTTATTAATGTCTGCTTTCGAACCGCCTGCGTTCACGTTTGAATTGTATCTGTTTGTCTTGTACCTGCTGACAACTTGAGTCAGGCATTAACAACAAAAAAACACTTACATATATTTATTATACAATAACAACAACAACAACTTTATAATATGAAAAACACACTCAGCACATTTTGTTTTGGTTTTTAAATGCCGGTTGTCTGTGTGTGTGTTTGTTTTATATTCGTTAGGAATCAACTAACTTGTTTCTTTAACTTCGTTTTACTAAAATTATATTTTTTTAATTTTTACTCAATACAAAAAAACAACAAACACCTTTAATATGCTTGGTGGGTGTTTTATTGTTTGTTTTCTAAAGGATTTTTAGATTTTTGTTTATTTTTCTGTCTGCAAATAAGAAAAAAATTAAAAAATACACAAGACTTAAGCAACAAGCAACTAGCAGACATATTGATTTAGTAAGTGAAAGACTTAAACAGCAAACGTTATTTAGAACATTTACGTCAAGGAAATAAGTTTCTAAAATAAATTGGTATTGAAATCTCTAGTTTTTCCTAATTATTATTTCCTAAAATACGCTAACCTCGTATATTTAGCAAATTCTATATATTTTTTGGAAATTAAGGCTTGTCACAAATCTTTTTTATTAATTGAAAGTTAAAATTGCAGACTATTATTTACTAAATTCTATACCAACAGTTTTGACATTTTTAAGCAATGTAAAACCTCTTTAACCTTTTATGTTTTTAAACAGCTTCAAGTATAGAAAACTAGTACTTAAACTTATTTACTTGTACAAAACGTATTAACTTTTTAGTTTTATTTTATTTTTTAAGGCACACCTATTTACTAGCTATAATTGCTGAAAATGTCAGTTGTATAAACATTAAACAAAATTATAAATAAAAAAAATAAAAGAAAAAAAAAACTAAATATAAATATAGACTCGTTGTGCTAAAGTTGTGGTTCTTGATGTGTTGTTCTTCAAGTCCATTTGTTTAAACTTTAGAAACACAACCGTGAATCATAACCAAAAGCACAGTTGTTGAATTTAAAATTGAATTCTTTTTACACAATAATATAGAAATAATGCTGGTGATTGTATGCAAATCACGTTTTTAGCTTTACAATATCCGTCAATGAAAATTTTGTAAAGAACAGAACTCATAAACGCAGTGTGTTCTTTTGAATGTTATTTATGTGTCTGCAGAATATTTTTTCCTTTCAATCAAGTGTTTTTTTTTTTTGTTGTTAAAGATGAACAGACAGACAGATAATGTTAGCAGTCATATAAAAAAAAACTTAAAGAAGAAGTAAGAGTGGTTTGCCATTTTTGTTAAAGTAGACATAAATTTACCTGGCTTAATTATTGAAATTATTTTTAAATATTCCACAACTTTTTAGGTTTTTGCTTAGATTTTCGTGATTTTTGTACTGTGAGTGTTACAATAAACTCAGCCCCACATATTATTATAAGAATAGCTTAATTATATTAATATAATTAATACTATTATATTTGAAAGTTATATTGCATTTGTAAATAGTTATTTACGTAGAATTATAAACGAAAACAAAAGCGTATACAAATTTAATTGATTTATTGTTATAATCAGAGAAGACAAAAACAAGCAATATTAAATACTTAAACAGCAATAAAGAAACTATAAAAAATCAAATGAAAATTGATAATTCTTCCATTTCATCAAAATTATTAAATTTTAGTTTTCTGCGTCGATCTGTTAAAAGAGTTTTGTATAAAGAGAAGCTTCTTTTAACATCGACGGAGGTTGAAGGTGCAAATTTAAATTTCAGAATTTAATTCGAGGACAAACTTTTCACATATTCATCTTTTGAATAAAATATATTTTATTTCCAAGAACTGCTGATATCCGGGATTTCATTTCAATATTGCCTCAAACTTCTTTTTATATTATTGGTGCTCGATCTTGCATAGTCGGTTGAAAACTGTTGTTATAGCGCTAGTGCTGTCTGAAATTGATAATTCTGCAGTTTGGAATTTTTTTATAGCAACCAAAATATGTATTTGCAAAATTGTATTTTATTGTATGCAAGTTGTCAATTTAGTTCGGAGTTTTCAAATGTTTTTTTTTGGCTTGCACAATTGAGTCAGCATCTAGACTGTCAAGTTCTAAAACGACAGCTTTAACTTCTTGAAGATGTTCAGCGTAGTACATTGCCGCTACTAACCAAGTACCCCAACGAGTTGGGCATGGAGAGGGTGGAATACATTTTTCGAAATAGTTCTTTTCTCCGCGGCGCCTGTAAACATATTTTTTTAGCATATCTTTTTAAAAACAAAGTCGTACTATTTACTTTTAAGAAAATATTTTTAACACTGTGTCAATTTATTGACACTTTCAAAGTTTGTTCGAATGAACTCAGCTAGTCGATGGATACCATACGCAAAACATGATGTAAACAATTTCAGGAATTTAAATTCAAAATTCTCATACTTTAAAAAAACTTTTTCCCGTAATTTTATGTGAATTAACATAATTTACCACTTGTTTACATGATGTTACATATTTCGATTTTCTCGTAATATTATTGAATTTTACACTGTTTACCCAGTGTAAAGAATACAAATTATTAATTTTCATAAGGTAAATAATGTAAATACATAATATAAAACTATCATTTTACTCATTTTAAAATGTTTATTTATGTATTTCTCATTTAATTTAACTTATTTACTAATATTTTACATATGTAAACAAGGTAAATTATGTAAATCCTATTAATTTGCAAATAAACTTAATTATTTGTCCTTGGTTTTATAGATTTTCATGTTTTACATACATTTTAAATGATTTACTTATTGTTGACATGATGTAAAAAATACAAAAGCTTTTTAGATCTCACTTTACTTTTGTACATTTTACCTTGCTTTTATCAACTGTTCACATGATGTAATAGTTTCTGAAAATCTCCAAATGTCCTCAACTAATAATGTAATAACATATAATTTAATGTTTATTGATTTAAAACTTTGCAAAGTTCATAAAAATTTACATTTCCCAAATGTTCTGATAAATTCCTAACCATTTTTAAGAAATTCCCTAAAATGTTCCCCCTTTTTAAGATTTAAATGTTTTTGTTTAAATTTATGAAAATTAATTTCAATTAAGCAATTCAGTATAAATTTTGTAAAATTAAACAAATTCCCAATTAATTTTCAAAAATCCCCAAAATATCTCTTTGGCACAAAATAATGCAAATTATTAGGAAAATTAGAATTTTTATGCTTAAATAAATAGATTTCATTAAAGATTCTCAATATTTACTTTTTCCTGATGTTTTGATAAATTCCTAAACATATTGAAAACATGCCTAAAAGTTCTCCCCTTTTTAGATTTTAATTTTTATATTCAAATTCATAAAATGTCTGTAAATTTATTCCATTTAAGTAATTTTTAAACATTTTTGAAATGAAAAACAAAATCCCAAATATTTTTATAAAAGATTATCTATATTTATTTTTTCCTGGTGTTTTGATGAATTTCTAAATTTTTTGAAAAAATCCCCAAAAGTTAACTACTTTTAAGTTTTGAACTTTTGAAGTTAAATTTATAGAATTTATGTAAATTTATTCTAAATTAGTAAGTTTTTTTTGAAGAAAAACGAATTCCCAAATATTTTTCAAAAATCCCCAAAACTACCACTCAACACAAAATCATACAAATCATTAGAAAAATTAAAATTGTATACATAAATCACTAGATTTCTTCAAAGATCTTGAAAATTCACATTTCCCACATGAATTCCATGAATTCCTAAATATTTTTATTAAATTTCCAAAACTTTTGAAATTTTTATGGTTAAATTCGTAAAAAATTATGTTTAAAACAATAGTACATACATTTTATAAAGTTTTGGTTTAGCTTTTTAATTTTTTTTTAACAAAATGCCAAAAAAAGCAGCACAAAATAAATTAAGCATTAAAAGTTCAATTACCTTAAGTATTTAAATAACACAAACAAACAAACAATCTAATTTACATTTATCATAAGCACCGAAAATTAAGATATTTTCATGTTAAAGAAATGTGCTAAAATCTCATTATAAACATTTTAATTTTTAACAATAACAGTTATTGTGCTAATTTTAAAATGTTCATGAGTATGAAGCCTATTAAAATCATGTATGAAATTTTAAAATTTCTGTAAACATTGTTTCATATTTCTTTTTATATAAGAATAAATAAATTTATATGAAATCTTTTAAGGTCTTATTTAAAATCATATTAATATTACTGAATTTAGTCATGCTTGAGTTAAAGTGAATCACAATTAAAGCAAAATTTTTTATATTAATCGTAACTTGTTTAAACAGTTTTGTTAATAAAGTAACTAGATATTCTTTAACAATTTAAAGGTGCAGACGTATCAGACAACATGATATCGTTCAAGTATTGACTGACGTAAAGAAAAAGGTTTCAACAGAATTCATAAGTATCTAGTGACATTATAGATAATGAAATCTATAGCTATTTCAAATAACTAATAACTTTTTGTTCTACAAATTTGTTTGTATTGCTAAAGGTGTTGCCCATTAAACACCCGTTTTATTAAGCATTTTAAGCATTCCTTTACGTTTGCAGGCCGACACTTTAAAAAATGCTAACATTTTTTGCCTCTTTGTTTTGTTTATTTAATTATTTAAATATGTACCCTTGATATTGAACTGTTAAATTATTGTACACGAACCTTGCAGTATATTCGTCATGTACTATTTTGTATGGCAAAAAGAAACTTTAACATATATATATCCGTACACATTTTAGGTAATATATTTAAACACCAAATGACCCATTATATACTTAATTTGGTTATGAAAAAAGAAAATAAAACAATTGAAAGTGAGCTAAAGTAAACTTAAACAAAAAAAAAAAAAAAACAACTATGTATTTAATTTTATGGTTTATCACGTATTTTCTATAAAATACAGAAAATATAACGATACTTATACGCTCTTCAAATTAAAAACAAATAACAAAATAATGTCTTTAAATCTAGTCAAAAACTTTTGCTATAGAAGAACAGTTGTATAAAAATAAATTTTTCAGTATAAGAGTTTTTCTAGAGAAAAATTCTCAGTACAAAAGTTTTCTAGAGAAGTTTTTCTATTGAAAAGTTCCCCGTTTAAGAGAAGGGAAATAAAGGAATTTTTCTCTTTCTATAGAAAAATTTTCTGTTTAAACGAGTTTTTCTATAGAAAAATTTTTCTCTGTGGAAGACTTTTTCTTTAGGAAAATTATCTGTGGAAGAGTTTTTCTATAGAAAAATTTTCTCTTTACGAATTTTTCTTTTTGTATAGAAAAATTTTCTCTGTAGAAGAGTTTTTTTATAGGAAACTTTTCTCTGTAGAAGAGTTTTTTATAGAAAAATTTTCTCTTTCGACGAGTTTTTCTTTTTGTATAGAAAAATTTTCTCTGTAGAAGAGTTTTTCTATAGAAAAGTAATTCTATAGAAAGATTTTTTCTGTAAAAGAATTTTTTAATAGAAAGAAGAGTTTTACTATAGAAAACTTTCTCTGTAAAAGAGTTTTTCTAAAGGAGAATTATCTGTATAAAAGTTTTTCTTTAGAAAAATTCTCAGTACAAGAGAAAATTTATAATATAAGAGTTTTTCTATAGAAAAATTCTCTGTATAAGAGTTTGTCTATAGAAAGATCGTCCGTATGAAAAATTGTCTGTAGAAAAATTCTTCGTATAGAAAAATAGAAAAACTCTTCGTATAAGAGTTTCTTTTTCTGGAAAAGTTCTCTGTATAAGAGTTTTTCTATAGAAAAATCGTCTGTATTACAGTGTTCATATAGACACATTTTCAGATTTTAAATACATTTCTGTATAATAGTTTATGGAAAATATAATTCTACTGTACGTGTGTTGGGACTGAACTCCTCCTAAACGGCTGGAGCGATTTGCATAAATTGTTTGGTATGCGTTTGGGGGCGCCCCGGGTGGTTTAGATTTACAATTCGGTCCAATTGTACAAAGGAGCGTGGTATCTCCCATACAAACCACAAATTAAAAATCTATTATTTCTGCTCCTGATAACGGTATTTGAACAAAATTTGGTACGTCGGTTTAGTGTGCATTTTTTAAGTCTAATCGCCCCTTTTCAAAAATGGCACTGGTGGCCTTTCTTATTATAATAGACCGATTGGCATGAAACCTTTCCAATAAAAATAAAATTTGAAGGCAAATCAACGTCAGCTAGTTCTTTAATAAAATTGTTTGGGTTTAAATGTAAAAGTGTTTTCTGTAGAAATTGTTATCTAAAATAATCATTTTGTTTTTGCCTTTTCTAATTGAAACTATAAATTATACCCACCTTATTTCTTTGTAATCCTATCAATGTTTTCTATAGAATATTATTGCAGTTTTGATTAAGTAAATTATGTGTGTTTGAGACATTAAAATTTTAAATACATGACTGCAAATGTTTCTTAATAAACATTGAAATGGTCACAACAAAAGTGGGTTTGGTCAAGCATCAACAAACATATATTTAAAACTATTAATAATGAATTACTATACACAAATAATACATGATTTGATGCATTTTTATGGTTATTAAATTACACAGACTTGCATCGGAAATGTGTTATGGTTTCAAAAGAATCAAAAATGTTACAAAAGTAATAAAAAAATTAAATAATGAAATATTTGTTGGGTAATTAACAAACAATAATAGAGCGAATACAAAAATTGCATAATTTATGTTTACTTTACACAAACAAATATAAAAGACTTTAAAAAATATATGAATAAAATGTAAAACAAGTTTGTGTCTTACATCTTTTGTTTCCAGCATGCTTTGTTTACAATAGGCAGACGGATGGACAGACAGACAGATTCAGACTCTCAACTTCATTGTTGTATTTGACCATGCGTGTTTTAAATGCATGTTTTTAATGAAATTCTTTTATCTGTACAACATAATTTCAGTAAACTTAAATTTCAAACACGTGAACGTGATTCTGAACTCGTGGAGACCTCAACGGAAAGCAAAAGTTTGAAACAACAACTCACCGCCTTAAAAACAAGTCGAGATCAGGCCATACAAGAAAATGTGTAAGTTAGAGTTTCATTTGCATAGAGAAATACGTAAATAGTATTTATTTTCCTAGCCTGTTAAAAGATTATATGAAATAAATGCAAACTAGTTTATATATGTTGTTAATTTTAACTTATGTGTGGCTGACAATTTCATAAATTTTATTAATTAATTGTCTTTAGACGTCTGACCAATGACTTGGCCGAAAGTCAGGCAGAAATAGTGATTTTGAAAAAACAACTTAAAGATTCTGAAAGAGAAATTGAACGTTTGAAACAACAGCTGAGAAAATATGTGGAGGAAGTTAAAAAAGCTGAGGACTTATTAATGCATAAGGTAAGCTAAGACATATGTAGATACAAACGAGTATGTATTTATGTACATATATAAACTAAAACAATTGTTATATAATTTAAATGTTTTAAAGGAAAAAGAACGTGACGAAATGTTGGAACATTATAGGAGTTTGTCACATGATGCTGTTATGCTGGAGGGTAATAATCAAAGCTTGGAAAATGAAGCTGCTGAATATAAGTAAGTTTTCGATTTTGTTTAAAAATTTAAGTACAAAAGAAATTAACATATTAAAGCTGTAGCAAAATGTAGTTACTCCATCAAAACCTTTGATATAAAAGTTTGCTATCGAAAATTTCATTGAGTAAATGTTTTTCAAAAATTCTTTTATCTATATAACAATTTACAATGTAACAGTTCTTCTATAGAAAAATTCTCAGTATAACAGTTTTTCTATAGAAAAATTCTCAATCAGCCCAATCATGAATAAAAAATCCGCGGGAGTTTTTTCTCTTTTTTATTTTTTTAACATTAAATTTGAATAGAAAAAATGGAAAACGGGAAATGATTGGGCTGAATATATCAGTTTTTATAAAGAAAAATTCTCTGTGTAAAGGTGCTATCAGACGGGATGTATTTTATATATGTACTGTCAGTTTTCTTACCCATATGTAATTCCGTATTACATACGATTCATAATTTTTGCTATCACACCTATATAATAAACATAATTTAATTTATTAAAAATCGAAAAATACTTACATTTCCATGTTCATTATCCATTTTCTTTAATTTTTCTTTACAATATATTTTTTTAAACAATTTTGTTTCAAAACAAACCAGCTGTTTTGTTTATGTTTGTCATAAATCATCGAAAAAATTACATATGTAAGTATGTATTTCCACATGTATTTTACACATGCAAAATTTCATATGTAACACACGATGTGTACAACTTTTACAGATGGAAAATTTGACAGTACATATGAAAAATACATCCCGTCTGATAGCACCTTAACAGTTTATCTTTAGAAAAATTATCAGTATGTATAACAGAATTTACAGTACGCAGTACAACGGATTTACTATATAAAAATTGTCAGTATAACAGTTTTTCTATAAAAAAATTGTCAGTATAACAGTTTTTCTATAAAAATTGTCAGTATAACAGTTTTTTCTATAAAAATTTCAGTATAACAATTTTTCTATAGAAAAAATCACAGTATAATAGTTTTTCTATAAAAAAACTTTCATTTTGACACATGTTCTATAGAAAAATTGTCAGTATAACACATTTTCAAAAGAAAATTTGCCTGTATAACATTTTTTCCATAGAAAAATAATCAGTCTCCTATACATAAAATGTTATAAAAAAATATAGAATAACTTTTAAATCTCTTACGAGTATATTCTGTATTATCTTTATTCTCCTCTTTCTTCTTTATCTCTATCTCTTTATAACCGTAGTTCTTGTCATTGTTGTTGCTGTCTTAGAATTAAGGAAATACTTCAAATAGATGATAATTAGTTGAAATTACAATTAGCTGCCATTATTTATAAAATTAAGTTTAAGTGTTAAAGTTAGACAAACAAAAAAAAAAACAAATTCCACATTAACTTCTTTCCAATGTCAGACGCCAGGTCACTGAATTAGAATCTGATATAATGGCCCTTAAAAAAGAACTATGCTGCCGTAATAATATAATTTCCGAAATGGAAGATAAAATTGCCACACTCACTGCCAAAGCAACATGTTTGGAGCATAAACTGGAAGAGAGTTTGGATGAACATCATCTGTTGAAGACAGATTTAACAGCACGAAAAGAACTATGCGATAAATTAGATATAGAAAAGGATAAATTAAATGCTGAGCTGTTTGAATTGAATGATATTAAGAGAAAGGTAAGTTTAAGATAAATTTTCATTAACAATTGCATGATTGAAATTACTGTTGGCATTTAGCTGGAATTGGAAAATGAAAAACTTAGACATGAAATTGATAAAATGGAAAAGGGTAAAAAAGTTTCTTCGGAAACTTTGGAAGAGTTATTAGCCAAGACTAGACATGATTTGGAAGAACAAATCAAAGTTGACAGTAAATTAAGCCAAGAACTAGTGCGTTTAAGACAAACAAATGAAGAATTATTGGTGAGTTTAAATAAAAACTTAAAATATTCAAACATTTTTAAAAATGTATACGTATATCTTTACAGAACGATTTAGACCAAGAAAAGCAAAAACGTGAACAACATCAAATCTTAGCCCACGAATATCAAGTTCAAAATCAAGAGCTGCGTAACAATCTAACCGATGATCGTTTTCGTCAGGCTCGTTCACGCGAACAAAGTCCACGTTTTCCAACACAAACTTTATAAACTATAAAGAGTTTTTTTAAATCTTTTTATTTTATTTTGTTTAATTTAAATAAAAACATTCCATTTTCTCGTTGGACTAAAAGTAAAAAAAAAAAATAAATAAAATTATAACAAACATTTTAAACATTTTTACACATTCTCTTATGGAAAATTTCGCAATTATTTGTTATTTCCTTTTTCCCTTATAGTAATTCTCCATCATTTTCTTATAAGTATTCCACATACAGGGACATTGCTTAAATGTTGGCATTTCTACAGTATATAAATGTGGATAATTATTAAAGGAATACATTTCCGACTGCAGTTCGGATCCTTGTTGACAATCTTCATGTATGGGCCGTTTAGTGCTGGTTGTTTCGCAAAGCATGTATTTAGATTGTTTTGCTATGGGTTGATGGAACTCATCTTTAGTTATAATGGTTTGTTTGGTCTCATTACATTGTTCAGCTGAGAGAAAATGTGGAGTAACCAAGTTTAAATAATTAAAATATTTTCCTATATATAGACAGTTCTTCAATGTAACACAGTGTTGCCATTTTAGCACTTTCAGTGCTAGATTTAGCATTTTGTTTCCCGAAAATGCATTGAAATTTTTAAAAATTATGCTAAATGATTTTTAGCATAATTTGCTTGATAAAAAACAATTTTTTTCTCAAACAAATTTTTACTTTTTACTCCGAAAAATACTTTTGGGGAAATAAAAAATAACTTTTATTAATATTTTAACAAAATTTCTTTCGGTGTGGTAAGCAAATGAACACGAAATTTTTGAATTAATATATGAAATGTAATCTATTAAAACAAGTCAACAATTTTTATGAACAAAATTAGAATAAACTATAATTTATATTTGTAACATTTGAAATAAAAATTGTATTGTTACATTGAAAAAATTTAGCACTTATATTTTCTTCTGTAGAACATTTTAGCACTTAGTTTTTCAAGTTTTAGCATATTTTGAAATTCATTTTCTGGCAACACTGATGTAACAGTTTGGCTATAGAAACAGTGCACTCGTATATATAAACGGTTTTCTATAGAAATATTGTCAGTATAGGAGTTTTAAAAAAAATTCTCTGTTTAAGAGGTTTCTATAGAAAAATTCTATGTTTAAGAGTTTTCTATAGAAAAATTCTGCGTATAAGAGTAGAATCATTCTCTGTATAAGAGTTTTTTTGTATGAAAATAATCTGTATGAGAGTTTTTCTATAGAAAAATAATCTTAAGAGTTTTTCTATAGAAAAATTTTGTGTATAAGTTTATCTTTAGAAAAATTCACTGTATAAGAGTTTTTCTATAGAAAAATTATCTGTATAAGAGTTATTCTGTAGGAAAATTCTCTGTATAAGAGTTTTTCTATAGAACAATTCTCTGTGTAACAGTTTTTCTATAGAAAAATTTTCTGTATTAGAGTTTTTGTATTAAAAAATTCTCTGTATAAGAGTTATGCTATAGAAAAATTCCCTGTATAAGAGTTATTCTATAGAAAAATTCCCTGTAAACTCTGTATAAGAGTTTTTCTATAGAAACATTTTCTGTATAAGAGTTTTTCTGTAGGAAAATTCTCTGTATAAGAGTTTTTCTATAGAACAATTTATTGTATTTATAATATAACAGTTACCTATCTCTTCCTGGCCCAATTTATAAGTAATTGCTGAAGCAGTTTCTTCATTAATATTATCCTTATGGCGAAAACTAACCACTGAAGTAGTTCTATGAGTTTCCAAATCATACGTAGCCATTTGGGAATTGTCCGTATAGCGGCAAGGTTTTAAAATTCCCTTCAAAGGCATTAATTCAGGATCAAACGGTAGTTGTCTGCTAGGACTGGGTAAAGGCGTAAAAGAACATTCCCTGTCTTCAGCAGGTTCATTATAATCCTCGTCGTAATTTAAAGGTAATTTATCATGCATTTCCAAATATGGAGGAGTCTTGGTAAAGTCTGCTATTTGTAGAGATTCCTGTTCATTAGTAAATTCTTTGGGTGGTGTTAAAGAGCACAAATTTTCTTCACATTCCAAATATTTGTTGTAGGTTTCTAAGGTTTCTATGTGCTGCTGTTCAGTAGGCTGGTATTGGTATTGATATGATTCCTGTTGCAGGAAAATATTGGCAGGTTCTTCTTTAGCCTCTAGTTCTTTTAGAGCAATTTCCTGAGTTTTATTATTTTCTGCTTCGTAGAATGTCGAATGTGATTCTTGTGGTTTTAAATTGTGCTTTAGTTGCTGTTCACTAGAGTCTGTTATAGATTCTGGATCTGGATTATATTGCGTATCTTGTGTTACTTTCTGTTCTAGTAAGTAGCTGGATTTATCATGTTCTTTTAAAGCCACATTTGAAGTGCTTTTTGATTGTGCCAAACTTTTACAGGAACTTAATTTTGTTATTAAATCCTTGGCAGCTGAAGTAACAGCATCTAAACATTCTGCTTCTAAGCCGGATTGATGACAAGTTTTTAAAAAGTTTTTCAAATAACTTAAGGCATCTTCAGCAGTAGTTGTGTTTAAAGAAGGAGTAGCTTCAGTTTTAATATCATTAAGTTGTTGAGTTTCTTGTAACTGATCTTGATTGTCTGGAGTTTCCTTTCCTTTGGCGAAGGTTAGTGCTGAAAATTGTTCGGCCACTTCAGGTTTAAATGTGTAATCAGTTTGACTAGCTCTACTTGTATGAAATCCCAGATTATGATCCATTACATGTTTGAATTCGTTATAGGAAGAGCTGTTGAATTTCTTGTCCAATCCGTTAAGTTCCATTTTGGCGACTGCAGGTGCTTCCTTGTAAAGTTTTTCATTGCGGCTTGAAAGTATTGCAATTTTTAGTTCTTCTTGTTTGAGGGGATAAACTTGTGCTGCTTTTTCGAAAGAAGGACTTGTTATTCGTTCATTAGTTTTTATAAAATCCTCAGACAGTTTATGAGTCTTTTGTTTTGTATCATAAACTTCAGCATCCTTTAGGAACAAAGACTTTGCAATACTTTCGCTCTTCTCTTTTTCATATTCACAAGGTTGTCCTAACGAACGTTTTTGTCGCTTGTAAGGTTCTTGGGTATATCCTGGTTTTGTTTCTCTTTCTTCTAAATCCGCAAATTGTTCATATAGTTCATCTCCATAATTTTTAATTTTGGGTTTTTCATTTATTTCTTCCTGAAGTCTAGGTGTGGATTCTTTAGATTCGCTGTGGGTTGCGGCTTGAACTTTGGTGGTTGTTTCAATTTCTGGATCCTTTAAATTGCCACTATATGTTGGCTGCTGAACTAAAATTTTTCTTTTCTCCTCGGCATTTCTATGTTTAATCTCTCCATATTCAGGCTCTTCATAAGATTCGAATTGTTTGACATTATGTTTTACTGGAAAATCATAATTCCTTGCACTTTGCTCAGTTTTTTCTTCAAATGTTCTTTGGTCTTTAGAACTGCCTTTAAAATCATAAATTCTACTATTTTCCTCTTTAAATTCTGGTGTATATACTCCAGAATCCCTTCTGTTGCCTTTATAATCTATATCTATAGTTTTAGTAATATTTGCTTTAGATTCTCTAAAGGTTTCTTGGTAGTTATCTACTTTGTCTGTTCTATTGTTTAAAAGCTCACTGGAATATTGTTTTCCTTCTAAAGACTCCCTGCTTTTCTTTTCATAATATCTTGATCTTTTATCCATTCCATTGTTTAAAAGCTCACTTGGTTGTTGTCTTCTTTCTAAAGAATTCATTCTTTTATCTTCATAATATCTTGATCCTTCATCTGTTCTATTGTTTAGTATCTCACTTCTTTTATCATCATAATAAATTGATCCCTGATCTTCAGAGTTTCTTTCACTTCTTCCAGATTCTCTAAATATTTTATTTTCATATTCTGCTTTAGCTCTAGCTTCTCTCAAATCTTCCTTAGTTAAATGTCGAATAGGATATTGTTTAGATTCTTTGGAATGTCTATCTTCATAATATCTCGAAGCTGGAACTTTGGTCATTCGTTCTTTATCTCTGTAAATTTCAGTGTCTTCTTGTATTGCAGTTGGTCTAGATCTTTGACCTTTAAATATTCTTTCTTTTCCTGTAGATTCATTAAAGGGGGTTTTATTATATTCTGTTTCATCTTTAACTTCTTTATCATCTGCCTTTCTTAATTGCTTAATTGGCTGTTTTGTTTGTTTGGAATCTCTACTTCCTTGATCTCTTTCTCTGTATTTTCTGTAAATTGCAGTGTCTTCTTGTATTGCAGCTGATCTAGATCTTTGATCCTCAGATTTGCTTTCGTTACCGGTAGAGTCTGTTACATCTTTAACTCCTTTAGAAACTGCCTTTCTTAATTGCTTAATTTGCTGTTGTTTTGTTTCTTTGGAATCTCTTCTCTGATAATCAGTATAACTTGGGCTTTGATCTTGTGCTTTTCGTTCTCTGTCTCTGGGTTTTCTGTAAATTTTAGTATCTTGTTGTGTTGCGTCTGGTCTAAATCTTTGATCTTCTGCTTTTCGTTCTCTATCTGTTAATATGCTGTCTTGTTGTTTTGCAGCTGTTTGTCTTTTATTTTCCTCCGATTCCCTGCTTTGATCTTTATAATATTGTTCCACTTTTGATGCTGCCAATCTTTGATCATAGTTATCAAATCTAGATATTTTCTGCTCTTTATATTTGTCATAATCATCCAAACCATTCATATGCCTACCAGTAGCTTCATATGTATATCTTAACTCTTCATAACTTTGACTACCTTTCAACGTTTTTAAACTGTTTGTTGAATCATAGGAATAGTTAGTTTTATCTCTGAACTCCTCCAACTGTTCACTGGAAGTTTGCATTTGTCTGCGAAGATTTGTTAAAGCTTCTCTGGATTTTTGTGCTTGTTTGAAAATATCTACTTCTTGGCTTTTCTGTTGTGGAAAAAATTCCGGTGGTTGCTTCAAAATTTTGATGGCATTTTTTGTTTGTTGTTCCCGTTCATATTTCTCAAGATATTCTCGGTATCTTTTGACTTTCTCCCGATTTTTGTCATGTAAATCATTGTCAGCTTTTATCTCTTTGGGTTTAACTGGCTTATAATCTCTTATGGTCATTTTCCTAAGCATGCGCAAGGTTTCCAAAGAGTATTGTGTATATAAAGACACATCATCATGACATTTTAGAAAATCTTGTAAGTTTTTATTAGCCTCTTGCTTTTTCCTTACAGTAACTTCATATAATTTTGTTTGGCTTTTTACTTTTACGGCGGTTGGTGTAGAGGAGTCATCTGTGATTTGTGTGGTGTCATTTTTATTAAACTTTTTTAATGATAATTTCTTTTCACAATCATCCACATAACGATCTAGACATTTTATTTTTAAGGCACCTTCTTCGCCTAACAAGTGACAAAGACTTTTGCCCTTAGTTGCTCGTTTCTTTTGATTATCCATTGATTTACTGCGTTGTTTTTGTTTTATTTTTAATCTCTCTTCACATTCTTTCTCTCTTTTTTTGGCTTCATTATACTCTTCGTAGAATTCTTTGGTTTTACAAGCTTTAGCTGTTTTCTTAAATTTTGTTTTAGCTACCGGTTCGGGAGAACATGTACGCTCTTGTGGCCGACAATAGAAATGTTGGGTATTCAGGTCTGTAGTGTGACGTCTATATTCTGCTGCAGCTGTTGCTGTCCTGCATTGTGTATTACAACAGCAATTACCCAAAATATAATAGGATTCATCACGGCAACAGTTGTATTCACGACTGGGTTCATTGTCCGTACTTTGATAGTTGTGTTGCTGACAAACTGCTGTATTTGTTGCTGCTTTAGTCATGCCAGTTTGCTGATATAGTGGCTGGCATGTCAAGCCATAACAACAATTTACCATATGATCATTTTGTTTTGCAATATTTGGGTATTTTTCAGGTAAAAACTTTTCTTTATTCTCCTTTATGGCAAAAACAGATTTATGATCACCTACAGCTCCCTCATCTAAACTTTCATAATTTGCCTGTATTTGGGAGGCCACACTACGCATTCTTGGCCTGGCTGGCAAATGTTTATCACTGCCATAACGTGGTGAAGTGCAAACACCGTGATGTTGTACAGAATATCGTTCTTTGGCTATTTCCAGAGGCTCCTGTTTGCTTTCCTTACAACCATTGTCGGCCAACTGTTCAGCCCAGGTGGCCTGTTCATAGTTTCTAAATCTCTTCTGGCTTTTATGTTCTTGCTTTCTTTCCATATTCTTGTCATGCTGTATTAAACGACTACGTTGCTGCTGTAACTTTTTAATTTTATGATTAATAGACTCCTCCAAATTGCTCAATTGCTGAGACGTATTCTGAACTTTCTCTATAAATTCCTGTTGTTGGCAGTTTTCCACAACCAAAGAATCTTGCTGATCACTTTGTTTACAAAAATCTTTGTTTGTTGCAATATTTTGATGATCCTTACACTTAAATTGTTCTTCTGGTTGCTGGTAAAATCGTTCTCTTATTAAAGTACTTTTTCTTCGACGGTAGCTTGAGGAATTTTGCTGTATATCAATGTTTTCTTGTTTCTCCAAAACTATGCTTTTTTCTGTTTTTGGGGAAAAGGCAGATATATGTTTTAACAATTCTTACATATCTGGGGCCAAATTACCGCATTCGTGATCGAATGAGCTATCGTATCGAAAAATAATTTCGATATCGAAATTATGATAAAATGTATTAAATTTCTTGCTCGATATCTAATGCCATAATCTCAAATAAGAAAATTACGAGCAATTTTACTCGATATCGAATGCGGTAATTTGGCCCCTGTTTCTCTTTGGCATTTTTACTTACTTTTTAACTTTTTTAAGTCCTGATAAGTGAAGCCCAGGTATTATTGTTTTCCTTAATGTATAATTTTGTACACAAAACGTCTTCAAATAGAATTTTCACTAATATGTATAATTTATAATTAAATAAATTTATATGACTTATAAAAACAAATGTTTGAAAATTTTGATTAACCAATGAACAGGGTTACTGATGATTGATAAAAAGAAGGTTAAACTGTTTCCTCTCAAAATAAAATTATTTGACGTTAATGCGATATTTTAATTTTTTTTTGTGTAAACAGATTAAAAAAAAAGTCGTTGGGCACTCAAGGAAAATGGAAAATAATATTTTGGGAAATTATTATTAAATATATTATAAAAATTTTTAATCGAAGTTCGCTTCAAATTCTCATTTAATTATTAAATATACTTAGGCCCATTATTACAACTTGGCAATAATTAAAGGTATGATGTTATCGGACAGATAAGAAGTATTTGGTTATTAAAAGTTTACTTTAATCTAAAACCGACCGATAAGCTAAAGGGAAGATCCTTTAAATTTTATAGGGAGGTTTATGTATTTGAAGTTGTGATATGTTCTGGAGAAAATTTCAACTTCATAAATTAATTTTAATTTTGTTTAGCCAATAAATAATTTGATAAACAAAAATGGAAAGAAACTGGAGAATATTTTTGAATACCATTTTTTAGAAAAAAATTATTTTATTTTACAAGGAAGTTGTAATAAAGAAAAATTTTAAAGGTCACTTTATTACTCACTTTAATTAAAGTTGCCTTTTACTATTAAGAACATTAGAGGCAAGTTGTAATAATGGCCCTTAATTTGTATTAATACGATTATAGGGTGTTTTTTTATATATATAGAACTTTAAGAACTGACGCCATTTTGTCAGCTGTCAAGCGATTTATATTTAGTTTTCAACATAGACAGACTAACGTCTGAACAACGCTTCCAAATTGTACATATTTATTTTGAAAATAATGGTTCTGTGTTTTTTTTTTTTTTGACATGAAATTTACTTTATTTGAAAGATAATTTTCTGCCATTATAATTTAAATATGTCTTCTGGAATGTGACTGACTCGGAATTATGTAATCTAATCTGCAGGTCCAATTGTCGATGACGTTTTCCAACATTTGTGGCCGGCATGTTGTAACGCGTCGCATACTGTGGTCAATCGTTTCGGGCATGGTGAAATTAAATACTAGGTGACAGCATTGCTACAACAAGGCAATAACAACAGGCATTTTTGTTTGTGTAAAAACTTTCGTTACTGTCAAAAACATCTGGCATAAAATAAAGAAAACAAACACAAACATTGATAAAAAACAGAAAAATTTTATTTTCTTTAAAAATTTCGAAACTCATTATGATTTTTTTCGGGGCATTTTGATTAATGAGGAAATTATAGACAGTCGTATCCATGGTGAAATTAAATATCTTCCACAAAAATAATATCTACAAAAGCCAAAAATAGTGTAGTCGGCGCCGGTTCAACGTTGACCTGTTCTGTGTTGGGACAAAATTGTCGTATTGTTAATGCATTTTTGTTGGACAATGCGACAGTGGAGGATAATTGCTGTCTGGAATTTTGTGTTGTTGGTCAGAATTAGGGGTTACATTACCGGTAAACGGTTAACCGGTTTTCCGGTTTTACCGGTCGTATTGATTACCGAATTTACCGGTAAATTTAAAAGAAAAATACCGGCAATTTCGGTAATTGTTGATAAATATTTCATTCCAATTGAAGTTAAATTTAAATATAAAATGTTATATTTTAAGAAATATTTTTTTTTATTATTAGGTTAAAACTACATAAACCTTAATTGATACAAACTATTGTGACGCTTCGTTCTATATTGAACATGAGAAATGAATGTAACTCGACAAATGATTCAAACGAGTCTTCTGATGATGTAGAAGAAATCCCTGAATCAACCCAGTTAACAATGAAAGACAGGCTACAATTGGCCATTAAAAATCAAAATAAAATAAAATTGAATAAAATTTCCAACGTAACCAATACCACGATTTTAACAAAAGTAATAAAAAAAGAAATCGCACTGCTTGAAAAAGAACAAAAGCGTGGAAAGTATCTGACGATAGCGTTCAACCACCTCTTGACAGTAAAGCCGACGAGTGTGGAATCAGAAAGAGCTTTTTCTGCAGCAGGGTTAATTTGCACAAAAATTAGAACCAGCCTTAATGACAATACAATTGACACCATTTGCCTATTGCGAGCATATTTTAATACACACGCAGATCTATTCAAAAATTAAAATTTTCTCTTAATGATATAATATATTTTAACATTCTTATTTTGTTTTATTAATAATTACATTTATTTTAAATAACTTTGTTGAACAATGCATTAAACGTTTTATTACTTCAATATATAACAATATATATTTCTCTTTACACAATTTTAAGCATTTATTTTACTCGTTACTGATAAACTTAAAATTAAACAGAATTACCGGTAAATTACCGATAAACCGGTTTTTAAATAAAAAATTTACCGTTTACCGGTAAAAGCAAATTTCGGTAATTTTATATGCCCTAGTCAGAATACTTTTGTAAAAGCTAATACTGAGCTGAAAGAATGTTGTGCGATAGGAGAGTCATGTGTGTTGCCGGTGAATACAAAACTATCAAAATCGTTGCTGAAAAATGATGCAGAAGGTACATAAGTTTTATTTAAGTTGTACCTTATATATACAATGTCGGACGGGGAGAAGTGGTCAATGCAAATAAAGCTGCTTGGAGTAAGATTCTTTTGGCATAACTTACTCCACTGTTCTCTTTTTCTTGGGTCTTGAGGAACCTTAAAGAAGGGGCCACTTCCAGCTACTCCTTTTTTACGGCATAAGATGCAACAACGCATTTTTCTACAGCAAAAACAAAAAAAAAACAAACACACTATTTAATATAATTTAATATAATGGAATTTTAAACTATTTAACGCATATAAAACGGCGACAAAAATTCAATTTTTCAAATACAAAATAATTTTGTAACGTTTTTATATAAACTTTAACTATTTGTAAACAACTTTTTGACATTTTCAATTTCACTATGAATAGAGCAAAAAATAATCAGCTGGCGCTATGCTGTCACCTAGTATAAATTCACCTTAGTTTCGGGCTTATCGGCATAGACTAGTGATTTAAAGATAAATCACTTCACAGCTAAAAAAAAAAATGGTTGCCAGTTAAAAGAGTGTTGCCAAATTAAAGTTCTATAAATCTAAAAAAATATATGTACAGTGGTTTCCTGGTTTAACGTATACTCAATTTAACGAACAGTCATATTCTTTCCATTGAGTACCTTATATTACGAACAAATGAAAAATGTCATGTACTGGGTTTAACGAATTTTTGCAAAAAGTTAAAAAATAAATGAAATCAAAAGAGAGTCATTGCAATTACATTCCAGTGTTGCCATTTTTTTTTCAGTGCTAGATTTAGCGTTTTGTTTTTCGAAAATGCATTGAAATTTTTAAAAATTATGCTAAATGTTTTTTTAGCATAATTTGCTTGATAAAAAAAAATTTTTTTTCTCAAACAAATTTTTACTTTTTTACTCCAAAAAATACTTTTCGAAAATAAAAAATAACTTTTATTAATATTTCAACTAAATTTCTTTCGGTGTGGTAAGTAAATGAACACGGAAATTTTTGAATTAATACATATATGAAATATAAATAAAAATTGTATTGTTACATTGAAAAAATTTAGCACTTATTTTTTCTTCAGTAGAACATTTTAGCTCTTAGTTTTTGAGGTTTTAGCATACATATTTTGAAATTCATTTTCTGGCAGCACTGATCTATACATACACAGACTATCATTTATTTGTAATTTAATGAGAGTGATTTGTACAGCATACTTTACGGTGGTATATTATATAGAAATTACCTAGGACTCAAATTTTGTATGGCATTTCGGAAAAAATTTTGTCCTATCAAAATTCTGAGTCCATATTCGGATTCAGCGTGTGGGTTCACGGTAAATAGGTGTTTCCAGCCCAATCGGACGGCAAATTTAGGAGAAAAATGGAAAAAACATAAAATCTTTAGTAATAGAAAATTCATTTTAGACATCTATACATACGCAGACTCTCATTTATTTGTAATTAAAAGAGAGTGATTTGTACAGCATACTTTACGGTGGTATATTATATAGAAATTACCTATTACTCAAATTTTGTATGGGATTTCGGAAAAAAATTTGTCCTATCAAAATTCTGAGTCCATATTCGGATTCAGCGTGTGGGTTCACGGTAAATAGGTGTTTCCAGCCCAATCGGACAGCAAATTTAGGAGAAAAATGCAAAAAACATAAAATCATTGATTAATATAAAATTCATTTCAAACATCTATACATACACAGACTCTCATTTATTTGTAATTAAATGAGAGTGATTTGTACAGCATACTTTACGGTGGTATATTATATAGAAATTACCTAGGACTCAAATTTTGTATGGGATTTCGGAAAAAATTTTGTCCTATCAAAATTCTGATTCCATATTCGGATTCAGCGTGTGGGTTCACGGTAAATAGGTGTTTCCAGCCCAATCGGACCGCAAATTTAGGAGAAAAATGCAAAAAACATAAAATCATTGATTAATAGAAAATTCATTTTAAACACCTATACATACACAGACTCTCGTTTACTTGTAATTAAAAGAGAGTGATTTGTACAGCATACTTTACGGTGGTATATTATATAGAAATTACCTAGGACTCAAATTTTGTATGGGATTTCGGAAAAAATTTTGTCCTATCAAAATTCTGAGTCCATATTCGGATTCAGCGTGTGGGTTCACGGTAAATAGGTGTTTCCAGCCCAATCGGACAGCAAATTTAGGAGAAAAATGCAAAAAACATAAAATCATTGATTAATAGAAAATTCATTTCAAACATCTATACATACACAGACTCTCATTTATTTGTAATTAAATGAGAGTGATTTGTACAGCATACTTTACGGTGGTATATTATATAGAAATTACCTAGGACTCAAATTTTGTATGGGATTTCGGAAAAAATTTTGTCCTATCAAAATTCTGATTCCATATTCGGATTCAGCGTGTGGGTTCACGGTAAATAGGTGTTTCCAGCCCAATTGGACGGCAAATTTAGGAGAAAAATGCAGAAAACATAAAATATTTTATTAATAGAAAATTAATTTTAAACACCTATACATACACAGACTCTCATTTATTTGTAATTAAAAGGGAGTAATTTGTACAGCATACTTTACGGTGGTATATTATATAGAAATTACCTAGGACTCAAATTTTGTATGGGATTTTGGAAAAAATTTTGTCCTATCAAAATTCTGAGTCCATATTCAGATTCAGCGTGTGGATTCACGGTGAATAGGTGTTTCCAGCCCAATCGGACGGCAAATTTAGGAGAAAAATGCAAAAAACATAAAATCATTGATTAATAGAAAATTCATTTTAAACACCTATACATACACAGACTCTCGTTTACTTGTAATTAAAAGAGAGTGATTTGTACAGCATACTTTACTGTGGTATATTATATAGAAATTACCTAGGACTCAAATTTTGTATGGGATTTCGGAAAAAATTTTGTCCTATCAAAATTCTGATTCCATATTCGGATTCAGCGTGTGGGTTCACGGTAAATAGGTGTTTCCAGCCCAATCGGACCGCAAATTTAGGAGAAAAATGCAAAAAACATAAAATCATTGATTAATAGAAAATTCATTTTATACACCTATACATACACAGACTCTCGTTTACTTGTAATTAAAAGAGAGTGATTTGTACAGCATACTTTACGGTGGTATATTATATAGAAATTACCTAGGACTCAAATTTTGTATGGGATTTCGGAAAAAATTTTGTCCTATCAAAATTCTGAGTCCATATTCGGATTCAGCGTGTGGGTTCACGGTGAATAGGTGTTTCCAGCCCAATCGGACAGCAAATTTAGGAGAAAAATGCAAAAAACATAAAATCATTGATTAATATAAAATTCATTTCAAACATCTATACATACACAGACTCTCATTTATTTGTAATTAAATGAGAGTGATTTGTACAGCATACTTTACGGTGGTATATTATATAGAAATTACCTAGGACTCAAATTTTGTATGGGATTTCGGAAAAAATTTTGTCCTATCAAAATTCTGAGTCCATATTCGGATTCAGCGTGTGGGTTCACGGTGAATAGGTGTTTCCAGCCCAATCGGACGGCAAATTTAGAAGAAAAATGCAAAAAACATAAAATCTTTTATTACTAGAAAATTCATTTTAAACATCTATACCAGTGTTGCCATTGGTGTCTCTTAAAGAGACGCTTTACGAAAAAAATTGATTAAGAGAAGAATTTATTTGTATGTAAAGAAATTTTTCGCACACCAAAATCAAAATTTATACGTTACAAACTCATTTTATAGTTTTGTTTACCAAAAATATTTTGTCTTCTTTTTTGATTTTCGCACACCAAAATTAAAATTTATACGTTCCAAAGTCATTTTTTAGTTTTGTTTGAACTAATTATTTAATTGAATGTGATATGAACTAATTATTATTTTTTTTGTTTTTGTTATGAATTAGAATAAATAAGCATGATTTTTTATTTAATAAAACATATTTAAAAAACTGCCGGATTTAACGAATTTTTCGATATAACGAATGGGCCTGACAATATATAATTCGTTAAATCGGGAAACCACTGTATATAAAAATAACTCGTGTAAACAATCCGCAAAATAATATAACCAGTATAATTATCGTAACCAACACTAAATGTTAAAAAAATAAGTTTCCAGTATTCCTTGATCACACTACTGGTATTTGGTGGTAGATACATATGTATATTGTTTTTTATTTATAATTGTCAAAACTTACTTTTTACAATACAATAAACATTTGAATGGTTTATATATACACCTATGTTCTATATTCCACTACGAAGTGAAACTGAATTCGTTTTCAATTCCACATAGACAATTTCACGGCGTTCTAGAAAACGAGTGAAACTTTTAGTGTACGATGAACCAAACTAAAAGTGATATTTACTTTTCAAATCATTTTCACAAACTTTAGAACACAAACTTAATGGAAATTTCACTTTCACTTCATTTTACAAATGTAGAACCCAGGTGATAAATTACTTATTTTTTTTTGTTGAAAAACAAAGTTCTAATTGCAAAACCCATACACATCTGAAATTTCGTTTGCGCTTATGTTCAACTTTTTTTTTGTACGCCCTAAAGTATGCTGTGATAACACGATAATTTATATGCTCATTTCTTTACATTCCATACAGAGATGGGATGTCACAATAAATTTATAAATTTTTGTTTCTACTCGAGATTATCTGCTTTATTTCTTAATTTAAACAAAAATAAAACAAATTTCATTTCATTTTAAGGGCATATTTTCTCGTTTTTATTTATAGTTTTCGTACTGCAATATTTATATTAAATTGAATATTATCATTTTTAGTTTTTTCTTTCCTTTCTTTTGTTTTGTTTTTATTTATTACATTATTTTATACTTTTCAAAATTTACGCAAAAACATTTATGTATTTCTTTTTTCTTAACTATTTTTTGAATTATCTTTCAGTTTAACAATATCAATTGAACTTTGTGTTGTAATGCATTTTAAAGAGATTCTACAAATAGAAATATGTATGTAATTAGACAATTTACAAAATATATGTATGTGTGTATAGTATATTTTAAATTGTTTGTAATATTTGTATGTTTAATAAAAATAATTATTGTATAAAATAATAATTAATAGGGTGTTTAAATTATGTATAATAAAGAACGAACGTATAACAAAATTCGCAAAAATAAAAACGTAAACAGCTTGTTTTCCTTTGTTTGTATATATAAATTATAATTAAAAAACAAGAAAATTATATATGAATATAAAAATAATAAACATAAAAATATAACAAATATAACTACAAAAACAGTGGCTGGGTTTTTTTTGTGGGTAGGGGAGGCAGGGTAGTGGAGTATTAGATTACTTACATATTAACGGTATACATAATATAATATTTTCATAATTACTACATTTAATTATAAACGCCAAGTGTTTTATTTTAGTATAAAGAATAGAGAAGATGGTAGGTATGAGGAGAGTTGTAAAAATAAAAACGTGTTAAAATAATTTGTATAGTTTTAGATAAATTAAACCGCCTTTAAGTTTATACATATTGTAATAAAAAGCTTGTAAAGCTTTAAATAATACAAATTTGTTGCAACAAATCAATTGCTAGTAATGTTTTCATCAATCATTTGCTTAGCAATATATTCAAAATGGCGGTAATATTCATTTTGAGGTTATGACCTTAAGGCGATTTAATGCTATGTTGTGTTTTTTATAATTTATTAATGTTTAATACAGACATGCTTTTAAACTACAAAGTTTTTTTTTAATAAATTGGGTTTTTTTTATCAAACAGTTACTTAAGACATTTAGTTAATGTAAGTATTTTAAAAGCTGTAAATACAAAGAAACATTTATTTCATGTACAATTTTATTATTAGTTTTTTTTTTTAAATTTCAGTCAGTAACACTAGTTTGTTTTATTAATATCAATATTTATATAAAAAATTTAATAAATGTTTTAATTTCTCTTGTATAGTAAACTTTTAAAGTTAAACAAAATATTTTTAATGGTTTGTTAATTATGTTTTATATAAACCCATTTTTACAAGTTACTTTTATTTATAAAACAAATTTTAGTTTTTTAAATATTTCAAAACTTTTATTATGATTTACTTATAAATTGTTTAAAATATAATTATAAAAATTATAAAGTTAAACAAAACAATAACTAATCACAATTAAAAACAATAAAAACAATTTAAAGGATAAACTTTAATGGAAATGAATTTGCTGTGGAAAGTTTAATATTAATAAAAGGAAATGTAATAAAAGAGACAGTTCCTTAAATCTGTTATTTTACAAAATGTTTTAATATATAAAAAAAACTTTAAAACTAATCGTTGATTTATTTAGGCCTTTGTATAATTAAAATTATTATTATTATTTAAACAACACTCTACAGTTGTTTGAGCTTCATATGTATGTAAATCATTTTTTATAATTTTCAAAATTATTTCAAATCATTTTAATTTTGTAGTAATTGAAGAATTGCTTTAAAAATTTTATTTAGTATCAGCTAATTTTAAATTCAACATGATTTTTTCTTTCCTAGCCAAATTTAACCAGTGTTTTATAATTATTTCCAAATACATTTCTTTTATTTGTTTAATTTATTTAATAATTTACAAATATATCTATTTAAGCTTTTTCTTATTAATTTGTATTATTATTATTATTTTTAAAACCCGCTAAATATCTGATTTATCTTGTTTTTTGTTCAATTAAAGCCTTATTATAATTATAATAATTTTGTTATAAATTTTTGTGTGTGTTTTTTTAATATTTTTATATAAAATTTTTAATATATTGCACAAAAGCACAACTCATTTGTATTAATGAAATTTGTTTAGAATGTATATGGAAAAAAGCATTAAAATAAGAAAATTGTACAAAAAAATGCTAATAAAAGTTATAATATAATTGTTAGTGAAGCTTATGAAGCTTAAATGGCCGGCTCCACTGCATTTTTTTTTTTAATAATTAACAAACACAAACTGCGAAGCTTTTGGCTTATCTGCAGGAAACACCCAGAGTCTTTGGCAGGAATCGAACCTGCAACCCTTTGACTGATAGTCCGGCACTCTATCGCCTAGTCTATCGGGGCACTTTTTACAAAAACTTAAGCATTCGAAACTGAAAAGTTGGCCTCACTGTTTTACGTCAAATGTTTGTTTAATGCAAATGGCGGTCAGAGATGCCAGAAATGTTTTCCAAAATCACCAGCATTATTTTATTTTTATAAATTTGTTTAGAATGTATGTATGTATATTGAAAAGAAGCATTAAAACATGAAAAATATACAAAAAAAAAATAATAAGTTTATATATAATTTTTAGTGAAGCTGCATTTTACATAAACTTTAGCATTCCAAACTAAAAAGTTGGCCTCACTGTTACTTGAAATCTATGTTTAGTGCAAATGGTGGACAGTTTAATGCAAATGGAGGACAGAGAAACCAGAAATGTTTGCCAAAATCTGCAGCTCCATTTTATTTTAAAACAGTGACGTCAGAATTGTTTTCCCAAAACCATCCGCCCCTATTTTAATTTAATGTCTGCATTAGTGAGGCACAACATTTTAAACTCTAGGATAGCCATTAGTTATTGTATACTATATTCTATTTATAAATGCTTCCAAATTATAACACTTTACATCAGGGACCGGAAATAAGAGTTATTTTTCAATTTTTGAAGAAATAAATCATACATAAATAAACATCGTAGAAAACTTTTAATTACACCATCATGATTCTTAGGCGAAATGCATCCAACATATTGCATGATTTTTAAATTTTTGATTTTTATTTTAACAATCAAAAATAAGAGTTATTTTTGATTTTTATATTTTTAAATGAAAAATAAAAGTTATTTTTGATTTTTATATTTTTAAATCAAGAAATAAGAGTTATTTTTGATTTTTATATCAAATAAAAATCAATTCAAACCTCTTATTTATTTGTTGATGCCGTATGTATTATAATATGCTGCTTCATTCAACGGAGCTTTCATCTATTACAAATAAGTTTTCTTCAACAGGTGGCGTACCGCGTACCTATGTCACGAATTTTGAATTGATTTTTATTTGATATAAAAATATAAAAATCAAAAATAACTCTTATTTCTTGATTTAAAAATATAAAAATCAAAAATAACTTTTATTTTTCATTTAAAAATATAAAAATCAAAAATAACTTTTATTTTTCATTTAAAAATATAAAAATCAAAAATAACTCTTATTTTTTGATTTTTTTGATAAAGGTCATAAGAGTTACGGTCCCTGCTTTACATATGTACATCTCCATATATGTACATACTTAGATACATATTTACATACATATGTACATATGTATATCATCTTCATGTGAAGTACTGAAGAAAATCATTCATAATTACACTGATCACCAACTCGAATTGAATTTTAAACTAAATTAAGCACAATCGGACTTACGGTGTTGACGATCGGTCATATTATATATAACGGCCTTTTGGGATGCTGCTGAAGTTTTAGTGCTAAGACTAAGTTCCTCTTTTAGTACGAGACTTACAAATAAATAAACTATACCTTGCAAAAAATAATTAAAGTCTTACTTTAAACGTGTCATCTTAATTACATTCAAAGTAGCTAATATTTACATATTATTTTGCTTTTATGAAATAAATATAAATAACTGCTCTGCTTTAGGTTGTTTATTGGTTTTAATAAATTCTTTAAAATGTGAAAATTCCGATGTAACCCTAAATAACATATACAGTATTTGAACTCGTTTATTTATTTAAAAATACTTTTCTTATTTAGGCCAAATCACAACAAATATTTAGTTTTATTTTATTTGATGCTGTTTGATCTTGCAAAACTCTTGTAAGAGTAAACAACGTCAAATTTGTGCTAAAACAAGTGGTTACGCTTTTTTGAGTAAATATTTGCCAAATGTGACCGTATCTTAAGTTGATTTTTAGTCTGAGACTCAAACTAAAAAAAGTAATTAACTGAACTGTAAGTGTAAAAGTAAATTAGCTTGTTATGAATCTTTAACTTGAACCTTTATGATTCACAGATGTTATAAGTTCTAACGTAAACAAAAATCTGCAGTCTGAGATTTTTAATTTCTTGTGAAGTGAAATTAAGGCATTACTGTGCCATAAACATTTTGCTGTAAATAAAGATTTCTTCAATTTCCTGAATTAACTTTACTATAGGCGAAAACTTTAATATTTAACCCTGATCATTTTTATTCTATGAATTGCCAAGTGCAAACTTGGAATTGTTTCATTCCGGCACAATTTTGACTCTAACGAAATCTTTATTATTTAACCCGAAACATTTTGATCATTTGGCTTGGCCGGCACAAATTTCTGCATAGTATGACTTTATAAAAAAAAGTTTTATATTATGAAAGGAATTTGTGATTATCTGCTTCAACTCATATTGCAAGATTTTCAAGCATGACTTGGAATTAAATTGAGGCATACATTCCTGAATAAATTTTGCTAAATAAAATCCGGCGATCCAGGGGGGTTATTGAGTATGGAAAATTTGTGCAAAATATAATTTTTTAACATAAAAGAATCTCAAGCATCATCATGTTTAGTTTTTTTTAATAACTTTTAAGAAAGTTGCATGCTTTCGAGCTTAACAAGAGGCGGGTATGAGACAAATTCTAAGGTTTTGCTAAAACATGACTTTTTCAAACATTTCTTTAAAATATTTGCAATTTATTACACTTTTTTCTATTTGGAAAAAAGCATTTTCTTTTAAAATACAATTTATATAGGCTTACGCTTTGCTAAATAATTAATTAATTAGAGATTATTTATGTATGTACATATATATGTAAGTATAAAAGAACAAAAAAAAACAAAGACACATACACACTTAAATAGTTATGGTATTAGAAAATAAAAAGTATTATATATTTATATAAACTATTTTCTGTAAGAATATGGCAATCAAAAAAGTTAATTGGTTGGTTGGTTTCTTTGTTTCACTCTAAACTCTAGACTATATATTTATATCGAGCCATTACCGCCAAAATAATGTATCCCACACCATAATCGATTGTTGTTTTTTTATCGAAATCGATAGTTCAACATCATTTAAAATTATTAAAATTAAATGTATTACACAAAACAATATTTACATTATAAATTTTAAAATAATGGCTTTATTCAAACTGATTTTATTTAAAAAAAACCTTCCCCTGTAAAATTTTGAGTTTGTGGGATACATTTTTTCGGCGGTTATGGCTCGATATATACTATATATAATATATATGTATGTTTGTATGTAGTAATAGTTTAGAGATTAAATTTAATTACATTACTAAATTTTCTATGAACAAAAATAAACGAAAAAAATAAAACACTCATCAAAAAAATATATGTATAGTATGTATGTGGGTATATCAAGTAAACAAATTTGCAGACATTACATTTTCTTATCTTTTTTTCTTTTTCAATTTTATATAAACGCTTTCTCTTAAATGTTATAGTTATATAGAAAAAAAGCAACAATAAACAAGCTTACCCACTTACTGTAGATTTATTGGTCATATCGTTTATATAAATCCTTTACACACACGCTTTAAAACTTTATACAATATCTTTTACAATTGAGAATGCCTTTATTAAATCCTTTTTTACTTCTTTTGTTTGTTAGTGGCTAATTTATTAGCCCCTACTCCTCCTCCACCGCCACTACTACTGCTGCTGCTACCGCCAGCTCCAGCATTTCCACTAGCTGTTGCGCTTTGTTCACGTCGTCCTGTTGTCATAGTTTTACTTGACTTTCCTTGAGTTGCTGTTGTGGTTGTTGTTGCGGTTGTTGCTGTTGTTATTATTGTATTGCTGTTGGTGGTTGTAGTTGCGTTTGCAGTGGTGGTGGCTAATTTACTAGTTTTTAATTCAATTGTGGTTTTATTGTTGCTGCTTTGTTGCGTAGTGGTTTTATTATTTATAGTTTTTGAAGCAGTTTCTTGAGTTGCTGCAAAGAAATTTAATTGGCTATAAATATGTATTTGTATAAATATGTACTGTGAGCGTCAATATAAAGTAAACACCTAATATTGTAATAAATGGCTGCCCATTAGAGTTGTTCGCCTTCCATACAAAAAAAAGGATTAAAGAGTATGTAAAAACAATTCCAGAAATAATTTTGTTCACCCCTATTCTGAGTTTCGATTACGTCTCTGCATTCAGTTACGCTACGATCGAAAATTGGTAATCCAAACAAAAACTGAATCGAAAGAACAAGAAGAAGACAACAATGTTTACAAAACCAATTTGTTACTATGAAATGTGGAATAGAAACAAAGAAATGAGCAAGTTTGTTACTATTTTAATAAACAAAAGTCACAACAAACAATAAAAATAGGAAAATAAATAAATTTGTGCGATTAATAAGGAGAAATAATAAAAATAAAATAATACAAAAGACTTGTGAATTAATAATGTCAAGCCGGAGGTGGTATTTGTAATTTTTGTATTTGAAGGAGAAATAGAATCCGTAGCAGTAGCTTTATTGGTGGAAGAGGAGAACACAGAGGTAAGGCTTGAAAAGCTTGAAAAGAAAATACCTGAACTTCCTCCTTGGATCGTTTATGGTAGCCGCAAGCAATATCCTGTTTTGTTGACATTAAACTTGCCAGCTTTTCGTATTGCTCTGATGTCGTTGTTTTTGACCTGGAAAAATAAATAAATATGCTGCTTTCCTGTTTGTAGTGACAGTAATTCAAAACTCCTTCGTTCTACCATTACACATTTGTTTAACCATGTTCTTTGTTGCTGCATCACCTCTTGATTGGCCGTACAACAAAAATTTTTATAAATCACTTTTTAAACATTTTATACTTACATTTTTATTTATTTATTCATTTATTTGTAATATTAAGCCTTCTCGGCCAAAATAAAAATATATTACATAGTAATAAAATATAGGCGTAAAAAAACGTAACTACGATCGTAATTCAGAATACCTACAATCGAAAGAAGCGGAATCGAAACTATGAATACCAAATTTGCCAAACGGAGAAAATTTCGCTTCGAACCGAAACTCAGAATAGGGGTGTTTTTTTTTGCCACGCCTACAAATACCGCCCTTTTAGTATTTCACTGTGTCGCTATTTTTAATCCGATCATAACATTTTGTATACCGGTGTTCATGTTTCTGTAAGGGCTACATTTCTGATATTTAAATATGGCCACACTATCTATATAATATTATTAAAAAATAAAGTATTTTTAGAACCCAACGATAAGACGTACATACATTGTAAAAACTACTGCTCTAGCTTAAATAGTCCAAAACATTCATATACATACTTTATAGTGAAACAAATCTAAAAAATACTATTGATAAATACGTAATATTAAAAAATATAACAACACTTACTGCTTTCGTTGCATTTTGATTTCGTCATCACATTAACAGTGTTCAATTCCTTAACACAATCACCACTGGCGGCATCCTTATCCAGTTGCTGCTCTTTTTTAGCTTTATTTTCTAAAGCCTTGTCTTTGTCTACCTTCAATTGTTGATTGTAGTTAATCTCACCTTCATGCTCATTGATGGTCTGCATAAAACCGGGCGTTGTTTCCGAACTACTGGTGGGAGAATCTTTCTCTTCGGCAATGCGAGGTAACATTTCACCCGGTGCTGGCAGAGCAATACCGGATGGAGTACTAACTAATGTTGAAGGAGAAGAATTTGTTGCAGTTGCAGCTTGAGAATTCACAGAAGTATCACATATTAATGCAGTTTCATCTGAACTGACTGAAAGATCACAGTGTTGCTGTTGTTGTTGCTGCTGCTGTTGTTCTAAAAGACGACTACCACATGTAGAGGTTGAGGCTGTTGACGAAGCACCCTGTTGCTGCAGCTGTTGCTGGTATTGTGGATGTGTGGTAATGGGCGGCAAAGCCGGCTGATTATTTATGGCATGTGTCGAAGAATTAGCAGAGGTTGTTGAGGTGGTGGTAGGACGCCACACCCCGCCAATAACTCTTTGGGGCTGTTTAATTGGTGGCGAACAGCAAAGAGGCGATATTAGAGTACATTTAGACTCAGCACTGCGTGGATGCAAACGGTCGGGTGATAGAGCACGACGCAGCAGGGGCGATGAGGGTTCTGAAGATTTTGTGCGCACAAAACCGGTCTTTTTAGAGCCAGCTGTTACTGTTTGTACAACAGGCAATGATCCCCCGGGACTATACGACTGGGTAGTATTCGAAGAGCCCGGCTGATGGCCAATCAAAGGAAAGGCCAGGGGTGAAGGAGAACGTGTAGGCGATGAGGGTAGTGGCGAGGGTGAAGGTGTCCTAGCCAAGGGCGATAACGGTATATGACCTACCGATTTACGTCTATTAGGTATAGAAGCAGCCGAATTGGTGTGCAAGGTTTTCACCCCAGTACCAGTGGCACAGACAGTGGTATTGCCCGAACAGCCAGTGTGTAATTTATGTTTTAGACCATGCAGTGTAGAAGGTCTTTGATAAAGTTGTGGTACTGCAGTGGGAGATACTGTAAAAAAGAAACATATTTATAAAAAACTTGTTCGTTTAGCATATTTGTTGTGAAATTCACCTGGTATGGCTCCCATTACACCCACCGGAGCACCGGCAGTGGCAGCACCAGCCACTGAACCTGCTATGGGCAATAGCACCGTATTCGAAGTGCTAACAAAACCTATGCCGGTATTATTGCCAGCCGAAGAGACACCATTATTGTTATTATTATTATTGTTATTACCACCACCTGTAGGGGTATTGGGTGATGATGAAGAAGGTGATGTAGACTGTGAAGAAGTGGCTGCTGATTGACAACAGCTACTACTGTGATAAGAAGAATCCAAGGGTGACAAATTCCGGGCAATGGTCACACCACCCGCTATAGCTGAGGGTGTAGTAGGCGAACTAATGCCGGCAGCAATCTGTGGCAAAAAAAGTGAATATTAAGTCTTGAATTTGTACAGGAAATATTTATTACTAACCTGTTGTATCTCAGCTGAGGCCCTTTTACTGCTAATGCGCCTAAATAAAGAAGTTTTGCGCTTTTTGTCGTGTTCTTTTTTCGTTTGTTTCTTTTGGCGATTCACGCCCTTTTTAGCCAATTTACTTTGCATTAAATCACGTTTGCGACCACCACTTTGTATACTGGTATGTTCCAGGGGAGTAGCTCTCAACGTTACATGTTCACCGCCACTTAAAAGCAATTGCAATACTTGTGTATGGAAGAGGCCCTGAACAGTCTCACCATTAACATGAGTTATTAAATCGGCTGGCCTTAGACCGGCCTCAAAGGCAGGACTGCCCTCATCTACAGCCATGACCAAATGATGCATGGTATAGAAATCAGTATCGCCATAGTAGACGCGTATGGTGTGTACAGTAAAGCCAAAACCGCGAGGGCCTCTTCGTATAATAATGGGCGGTTTGAGATTGGTAACCAAAGGAGACAACTCACGACAAGGTGAAGTGTCGCGGGAAGAGGCAGTACTTGAACCACCACCTCCACCGCTACCAGTAACTGCACTGGGCGATTGTATACCAGCAGTAATATTGCACAATTGTTGAGCCAATTGCGAATTATCAACTGTGTGGGAACAAATTTATGAAAGCTTTAAATTAAAACAAAGAAAACTATGTTGCTACACTTACTAGCTGAGGACATCAATGACAATCCCAGGGCCGAGGCTGATTTCACAATCGATGAACGTGAACGATGATTTTTAGCCCCAATATGACTGTCCATGGACTTTTGATGTTGCAATGCCAGTGGTGACTGTTCCCGGGTATTTTCAGCCGACGATGAGCCACCACTAATGGTCTCATCTTCAATAGATATGGAAAATCTGGGCAAAATGTCACGAGCACAAACACCTTTGCGTTTGCGTGCAATCTGAGGTGAAAAATCATCACTATCGGTCTGTGACGATTCGGGAGTACTGCGCGCTGTGGCTAAGGTAGCTAATTTGCGATGAATATCGGCAAGTCTACGATCGGTGGTTACAGTTGAAGTTGTACTTGAGGTGGTAGCTATAGAAGTAGTTGTTGCCATTGCTGCTGTGTTAGTTATTGAGGGTGTGGTTGTAGATGAAGCCAATGATTTCGAGGTGTTTGTGGCAACTTCTACGGGGGCATTTACCATTGCAGCTGGTGGTGTAGCTGGTGTAGTGATAATTGATGTCGTATTGGGTGGCATACTGTGTCTGTGATGGCGTTCTGGTTTCAACGGTTGCAGACTTGATGTTGCAGCAGCACCGGGTGGTTGTTGCAGGAATTGGTGTAGAATGCGCATTTCGTTATCATTGGCTATGGTGACATTGTGCAATAATTCGGGTAAATAATCGGCATCAGGTGTTGAAGGAACTTTCAAACAACTGGTAGAGATCTAAAGGGGATTGGATAAAGAGAAATTTATAAGTTTTGCAAACATTTAATGAACGAAAATTATTTTTATTATAATTCTATTATTTTAAATTATTTATTTATAAGCCTTTTAATCTATGAATTGCAATTGTAATCTTGTAATTCCGTTTTACCTCTATTTTCCTTAATTGTGGTGTATTCAAAACCTTATTCACCACCTGTTGTGTGATAATAGTTTGTGGGGATGCCAACGGAGCCGCTATTTTACGACATTTAGCCACCGAATCCACAGTATTTGTGGGCGATGAAGTGCTTTCAGTTACCTGCAACTTTGTTTCGGCCAAAGCTGTATTGGTGACCGTTATGGCGTTGTTAAATGAAGTCGTTAAAGTATTAGTGGTAGTAGTATAGCTTATGGTGGTGGTGGTGGAGGCCACACGCGACCAGGAATAGTGCTGTTTACGATATTGTGGAGTGTATGAAGAAAAGGAACCTATAACCGGGGTGTCATCGGTGTCGTCTGTATCTTCACCCGCCAAATCGTGATTATAACGATCCATACGAGCTAAACAGAAAAACAAAATTTTAAATTTGTTTTATTTTTAAACAAAACAGAGTCGTGACTCACTATCAAAATAGCTGGTATCATCGTCATTAGACAATTGTGGTACAAATTCGGCCTTTTGCCTTAGCAGCGAATTCCAATCCAAACCATCAAAATAGAAATGTTCTTTGACTTCTAAAGCGCCCGCTTGGGTGCCCAAACGATCTCGGGGATTTTGTTGCAACAATTGAGTGATAATATCTTTAGACTCTGGCTGTACGGGCCAGTCATCATTGTCCGGCCATTCAATGTCATCATTAACCGTATGAGCAAACAATTCCTCAGCCGTTTCGCCAAAAAATGGCACACAGCCAATAAGAAATTCATACAGAATAATACCCATAGACCACCAGTCTACCGGTTTGCCATAGCCTTGGCGTAATATCACTTCGGGAGCTATATACTCGGGTGTGCCATAAACCTAAACAAATTTTGAAAAGTTAAAAAAAAATATTTAAACATTTACTATTTTACTACTTAACACTTACTTGTTTATCGGAAAACTGCCTAGTTTCAGAGTCTATATAACCCTCATATAAATTAGTGGCCAGGGACATTAAGCCCATTTTGGAAAGTCCAAAATCGGTTAGTTTTATATGACCCAAAGCAGTAATTAGCAAATTATCTGGTTTTAAATCACGATGTACTATGCCATAACTATGTAGATATTCTACGGCCAAAACAGTTTCGGCAAAATAAAAACGCGCCATATCAGCCGGCAAAGGACCAATATTTTTCAGTAGCGTGGCACAATCACCGCCCTCCACATATTCCATGACCAGGCATAAATGTTTTTTCGTTTCAAAAGAACAGTACATACTGACGACAAAGGGATTGTCGGCAAATGAGAGTATATCACGTTCGGCAAAAACTTGTTCGACTTGATTGCGTAAAATTAGATTGTTTTTATTGATTTTTTTCATGGCAAAACGTTGTCGTGTTGTTTTGTGCTTAACCAAGTAGACAGCACCGTAAGCACCATTTGAGATCAATTTAACAATATCGAAATCTTGTTCATTGGGTATGGGCTGGGGCGCCGGCGGAGGTGGCTGCGGTTGTGCTGAAGGTACCGCAGCAGCAGTAGTTTGTTGTTGCTGTTGAGCAGTGGTAGATTGCATAGCAGTTTGTTCTTGACATGCGGCTAATTGTGTTTTAGCTTGATTACTTATGGCTGCTGCAAATGAGGGCATGTCTGCAGTTGCCACGGGTGTCTGTGGCGGTTGTTGTGGCATGGGTGGGTGAGGTGTACTCGTACCACTGTTGGCTAATAAGCTCAATTCAGCATTGGGATTTAGAGTAGCTGAAACACAGGTTAATGGGGAACTTAATAAAAGCGAACAGGGTGTGCCCGAATCATTGAGTAAACTTGCATTAACGGAGGTCATGCCACTCTTGCTATCACATGCCTCTCTAGTTTCTTTAGCCTCCTGTTGCATTTCTGCTATGGGATCACGATTTAAACCCAATTTATGTATAATATACTGAGGTATATCCGCCTTAATGCCTTGTATGGCCTTGGCCTGTCCTTCGGCGGCCTCTAGCAGATGATAGAATTCCTCAGGATCAAATTCCAAACACTCTAACAAGCGTGCCGGCCTGGAGATAATAAGCAGTAGCTTCTTTATAACCCCTGCCAGTTCAACCGCCGCCTCGGGACTCTTTTCCTTGGTCTCCAATAGCAAACGTTCCAAATTCTCACTCATTTCATAGAAATATCTAGAGGTTATCAATTTGGCCTCGGATTTATTAAGACAATCTCGTGCCATTTCCAAGACTTGATGGTGGACGAATCGTACTATAGGCTGGGAATCACGGAAACTATTACAGGCCGCCGATTTGTTTTCATTTATAAAATGCTTCAAACGCTCCTCCATTTGCTGGGTGGCTTTCGGAAAACGATCTTTGTATAAAGTGTTCATCATGGCAATTTCATTGTCTATAGCTGGACTGCGAGACGGACTGGAGAGAGATCTTGATCTAGGCCTGTGGAAGGGGGATATTCTACCGCTACTACTGCTTGTATTATGATTATTATTGCTTTGGGAACCACCTGGGGTACCGGCGTTATTACTTTGCTGTTGCTGCTGCTGGTGTTGCTGGCTCTGATTACCATTGCCACTGCAAACCATGCTGACATCAGCACAACAATTGGGGCAGCTTTTGTGGGCTGCAGCGTTGTTAAACACAAAGCCGGCTGGAGGTGCTGCTGGTGGCTGAGGTTGTGTTGGCACATGTTGTTGTCTTTGAAATAGTTTGGGACTATTTTGTCCCGGGACGGTTGATTTATTCGTTGTAAGTGTTGTTGTTATTGTTGTTGTAGAGTTATTTAATAAAGCACAGTGTTTAATACAATGAGCACGATTTGTGTGTGCAGCTGCTATGGCCTGTTGTTGCTGTTGCATATGCTCAGCACAACAGTTAACAATGACATGTATATTACCCGGCTCTCCCGTTAAAACATGGAATTCCTCCTGGCCAGATAGATTATGCAATTGATGCAAGGCTTCTTGGCTAGAACATTGGCTCTAAAGAAAATGAAACCCAACAAACAAATTAACAAAAATAACACATTATTTTCTTTGTCAAGAGACTAATTACCGATAAATTTGAACTACCCGGTGTCGTACCATATCCCGACGATGGCAATGAGGCTACCGACCATCTTCTACCATCTCCTCGGCATGTAGCTATACGTTTAATGGGCGCAAATGCAAATTGCATGGGCGAATTGATGCGTGGACTGTCAACGGGGCTAGCCGAATAGGGTGAATGAGATCTGGAATTGGCTACCGCTGCTGCAGCTGCCGCCGCACCAATGCCGCCCGTTACCAAACTTAAACGATGATGAGCTACACCACTGGAGGCACCACTACCGCGCATTACTACACCATGCAAATGATGCTTGCCAATGCCGAGGCCGGCACAACTACCGGAACGTGAAATGTTTAGAGTTCCCGCCGATGGTGCAGTAACATTTGCGTTAGTTGTAGAAGATGATGCATAAGCATTGTTGCATGACGAGGACGAAGGCGACTGTGTCAAAGCATTCGGGGCAGTTGATGTTTTTCCGAGACTATTGTCACGTTCGCGAAACGAACTGCCGGTCAGACAGGGCGCTGATTTACCCAACGAGGTGTTACGCATGCGTACCAAATTTGAAGAGTCTATAAAAGATTTGGATAGATATAGAATAAAGGTTTAATTGGAGTTATTTTTAAAAGTTCTTGTGACATTACAAAGCTTTTAGATTCTTCTGTTAAATAATTCAAAATGTGTGAGAAAATATTAGAGTTTTAGAGGTCTAGTTTATGTTTATTTATAGTTAAATGTCTTGTCTCGCATTTGTTCCAGTCTATGTCTAGCAGTTCTTTAGTTGATATTTCATTTTACTCACCATTACTTGATGATCTCATCGAATAAGTATGCTGCTGATAGGATATCTTACGCAATAGAGCACCATAACCCCGGGCGGGCAAAGAAACCGAAGTACCCGATAAACCACCCGACGAGGATTTAGTCAAATTTAAATTACGCATCAGCGATTGCGATGACGATATCGATATTGATGAATCATTTTTAGGCGATGAGGCCAACATTTCCAAACCAATGGAAGATTTTGTGGTGCCATCTTGAGTATTATTACCACTGCCACTGGCGTTGCTATTATTACTACCACTACCTCCAAATTCCTGGTCGGAATCATCAAATATTAATACCCTAGCCGAATAGCTAGATTGGGGGCGTATGCGTGTTATAGAACCCGAATTTATATGTCTCTTAGCCACCGGACTATTAGAAGCCGAATTGGATTTACTAAATTTATTACTACTACTACTACTATGATGAGGACTTAAGCTGGTACTAATGGTGTCATCATGAAAAACATGAGATGTTTCAGTGTTTGCTAAACCACTTATATCGGCCAGACCCTCTACCGAGGCTATAGCAACATCGGGGGCATTTTTTTGTGGTGTCGAAGTGGATATTTTATTCTTGTTGCTGATTACGGGTGAAGCGGTGGTGGTAGTAGTGAAGGTGCTGGTGGTATTTGTTGTAGTAACCGCCGACATGTTGTGTGTTTGTATGTTGTGATTTAATTTTGTTTAAGGTTTAAAATCTAAAACAATTCTTTAGCATTTTTGAAAACATTTTCATTCCATTTTTTTTTTTTAATTTTAATTTTAATTATAATAATGATAATTTTATTAAATTATTTGCAATTCCTCGTTATAATTAATTAGTGATTACTTAGTTATAATTATAATTAGCTAGTTAACGTTAGATTTTAATTTACTGCTGCGAACCCAAAATAATAATTTATTTAGCAAGTTTGAGCAGATACATAGTATAAGCCGGTCAAAACTGTTTTCTATTATTATTTGTTTTTATTAATACGTATTGAGAATTTAGTTATTGTTACTGTTAAAGCTGTGGGCTAAACAGTTGACTGAAAGATTTCCTTTAATATTGAAAACTTATAATGGTTGTCCAATATATTGTTTAACTTTTCCATCAAGCTTAAATTTAACCTGCAAATAGAAACAGACCGACGACAAATTAGTATTGTAAGTATGTAGTTTTTATTAAATTTAATTAACATCTCTTTTCTCTACTGGATATCTTGTTCTTATTATTACTATTATTAAGAAATCAATTATTTATTTTAAACAAGGCATTTTTTAAGCATTGAGAAACTTAACATGTGTTTTAATATTGTTTTTTGTCCGCCAGTTTGTCAGTAGTGTTTGATCAGTCTGACCACCACTGCATAGCCATTGTATTGTTTAAACAAAAGTTTTATTTAAATGTGATTTAATTGTCAAACCATACTTTATATAGGGGTCGTCATTTTTATTATTTTTTTATTGTTTTCTTATTGATATGATGTCTTGTTGTCAATTTAATGTACATATGTAAATGCAAATGCTTCGTTTAAGGGGGCCAGTTCATTTCATTAAAGATTAACAAATAGTTTTTCATTGTTTTCTTTTGGTTTTTATTGTTGTTGTTTTTATGTGTGCGTGTTGTGTTATTTTAATTAGAAGGTTAATCATTGTTTTATATATGTTATTTTTTCCCTGTATTTATCGAATTTTTTTATTCATTTGGTGCTTAAAATTCACATGAAGTTGAAATGTACACATGCACTGTCGGACAAAATAAAGTGCGGTTTCAAATACATATATCCTATTTTTTTGAATAAAACATGTACTACATAAAGCATGATCCATTTCGAGGTTACCTACTTTTTTAAAGAAAAAAAAAACACAGAAAATTCAAATTTAATGGGGAAACCTTGCTGAAACCAAATGTCGCCCGGATCACGAGCTTCAATTTCGACATCAAATAGCCCGTTAGTTGTTCCATACGTCAGTCCGAGTTGCTGCAAACGGAGCCGAATCGACTCTCCACGGTCTTCGACACTCTCAGCTACGGCCGCTATATTTTCTTCACAGCGTGCTATTCGGTGTTGCAAATAGAATGCTCAGTAGGCCGATTATGTTGACCATAAGTTGAGCGAAGTGCACGAAACACATTCCTAACAAAACGTGCATTTTCGTAATAATGTTGAACGATTTGTAAGCGTTCTTCAGGCGTCAGTCCTTCCATAATGCAATGTCAAACAATACTGAACAAAAATAACACGACAGCATGACAAGAATCACACGTGATCTGCCAAAAAAGGCTATTAAAAAAGTGTCTTTTCTTGAATCACCCGTTATTTATTATTTTCTAATAATTATAAATTATAGTTTTATTTTTAATTCAGTTACTATTTTATCTAATATTTATGTAGGTTTTCTGTAGGAGATGTGAAAACACCAGTGCATGCTCGTATAGCTCATACTGCAGAGAATATTGCAGTTGATCATTATAGTGTGGCTGAAGAGCCGTCCACCTCAACTCGTCGAACAGAGGGTTGAAATGTACCAAAAGTGAGGATTAATTCAAAAGCTTTATCCTACACATTCGTGTGTGGTACTGGGTGAAAGGTAATTAAATTCTACATCACTATTTTAGAATTCATGAAATTTTGTCGTAAGGACAAATAGGAGTTTAAATCAATTATGTTGAAATATTTATATATGTATATATTATTTTTTATTTATCTTTTTAATAATATATTCAATATATTTTAAGTTTAAATTTTATTTAATCATTTATAGCTTTCTATTTTAAATTTACAATAAAATTTGTACATTAAGCCCATTTTTCACAAAATTGAAAAAACGTTCCCAAACAGACAAAAATTTATTTTTTTTTAATTTTTTTTGTTTAATATGGTTTCTTTTTAAGTGTATGACAATTATTGATAAACAAAAAAAAATATAAAAATTTATTTCGTTACTTTTTTAAAAAATTTGTAAAATTCTCGAAATCCTTCAACACCCAAATTCAGACTTTAAATTAAACTTATGTTCATATTTATGCAAAATATATATTTATTTTTTTATTTTTTAGCAAGAAGACAATATAAGCTTTCGTTTGCTTCTCATTTTTAAAAAAAATTACTTTCCATTTTAAAATTACGGCGAAAATTCTGAAACAAACTATAATTTTCCGAAAAATAAAAATGTCTATAAATCGTAAACAAATTTTTTTTTTTCAGTGTATCTTTTTTTCAGAATATGCCTTTTTATGTATGTTCGAGTTCATTAAATTTAATTTTTCATTAAATTATTTTTACTGAAGGTAGGAATTGTTACATGAAATTATTATTAAAAATTTTTAAAAATAATTTAATGAAAAATTAAATTTAATGAACTCGAGCCGAAATAAAAGTAATATATCAATGATTTAAAAGTAACAGTTCAAATAAAAATAATAATTATTCTTAACAAAAGCTAAGGCACAAGCTAATGTTTGTATTTGTACTTTAAGTGATACATAAAAAATGTCGACGAAAGTGGACAGCAAACATAATAAAAATGTATTCAGGTTTTCGAGACGAAGTCTCGGCATGAATACGAAAAAAAAACTGAAGAAAAAGGAGGCAACATGTAAAATAAATGAAAAATTATAATTACAGCAAACTTCGAACCACCAGTAGTAATACTGGTTAAAGGATTGATGTTTGACTGTTGGCTAGCGGGCGCCGCAGTGGTGCAGAGGGCAAGAACGCAAAGAATTCTGATGAGAGAAAGTGGTGTTTCTCTAAACATATGTAAATTCAACCAACAACCCAGGTTCGAATCCTAAGCCAAGGAAAAATTATCAAATAAATAAAATAAAATAATTTCATTCATCAATTCCTACCTTCAGTAAAAATAATTTAATGAAAAATTAAATTTAATGAACTCGAGCCGAAATAAATGTAATATATCAATGATTTATTGAAATTTTAATTAATTCAAGATGGATTTTTTTATATATCATATTTTCTAAAATATAAATCAATAAATATTCCGTATTAGCTACAATGACTATTAATGATTTTTCATACTTAAATACTAGATGTTATTTTATTTATTTGTTTGACTTTCTTTAAAACAATCTGTATCTTTTCACTCGTTTTGTGTAGACTTAGCAAGAATTTCTTATTCGTATTACTACTAAAATATTTTGATACAATATGTACTTAATAATGGGATTTTTGTTGTTGCTATTTTGTTTATGAGTGGGCCGAGAATGAATGGCACACTAATAACTTTTATACATACATACGATAATTATTATTTTCTTGTTGTTTTGAATGCTTAAGACCGGCTGCCTCTGACTGGGTGGCGCGTATTACTCATTAATCACTTAAGGAATTCCTTTTTTAATCATCAATATGTTTTTTATTTTTATTTGTTTTTTTTTCTAAGTGGAATATTTTCATACATATTAAGGTTTTTTGTGTGAATTTTTAAAAAATTTCTTATTAGGAAAACAGGAAAATCTTATTTTATTTTCCAAGACATTTTATGTTCTTGCTGTTGGCTGTTATTCTTGTGATTGGAATTTTAGTATCAAAATAAATGCAAAAGGTACACTGAGTTATAATACAATTAATAATATAAACAAATAAACGGTTTATTATATTTGTGTCAACGACAACAACATGCTGATGCTGTCACTATTTGTTGTTGTCAGTTTGTATATACATGTATGTACAGTGCCGGCCAAAATAATAGCACTTTTGCACAAGAACATTAAATCAACAATGGTTCAACAATGTTTACGTTGATATACATACTAAATAATGTTATGCTTCTCTATGCCAAGGACGAAATGCCATTGATTTGGGTCTTCCAACAAGACAACGACCCAAAACATACAAGCAGAAAAACACGTCAGTGGTTCATTGACATCAATATGGAGGTCATGGAGTGGCCTGCGCAATCTCCTGACTTGAACCCAATAGAGAATCTTTAGGCTGGCATAAAGAAAAGTGTATCTCAAATAAAACCGACTAACAATGAGCATTTTTAAACTGCAGTGAAGGAGTCGTGGGCGAAAACACCTAAAGAAAGATGTGAAAACTTAAAAAACTCCATGCCCCTGTTAATGCCACCAAAGGCCATACAACAAAATATTAATAAGTTATGCTTTCAGTGCTATTTTTTTATCGCAGCTGTGTAGTATATTGTATGTATGTAGGTATGTTTCTCTCACTTTAATTTTAAACTTTAAATCACACTCTTTACGAAACGAGTGCCATTTTTAGACAGACAGTGTTTTTTTATATTTCAAAATGTAAAATATTTTGTAATTCATACAGGTTTATTAAAAAAGTTTACACAAAACGTTTTAGTTTTGAATTACAATTTCGTTGAAGATTGGAAATGGCTAATATTTTTTTCTTAAATTAAACATAAACTTGACCTTAAACTAGACCATAGACAAGACAATAAGCAAAACAATAGACTATCAAATACGCAATACAATAGAATATACCAAAACCTAGCGCGTAGATTAGACCGTAAACTAAACCGTAAACAAGACCGTATACAAAACCGTAGACTAGACAATAGGTCATAGACTAAACCTCATAATATACCTCATAAACTAGATGAAGGATTAGGTTCGGAACTATTGAATATATTTCTTTAATAAGTGTGTTAATGTAGATCTCAGAGTGTTTCCATTCTTCTTTTGAATTAATTATATTTTCGGCTGTTATTGTCTCACCTAGGTTGGTGTTTAGTGCTCTTCTTTCATTTGCTCACTTTGGACTTTCAAAAATTATATGCTATACTGGTTCTACACCTGTTGCGCATGTCTTACAGTTGGTAGTGTTTCTCGAGTTAAACCTGTGTAAATACTGGTTGAAGCTTCCATGGTTTGTAAAAAATTGGGTCAGCTAATATTTAGCATCAGATGATAAGTCCATCTAACGGTTATCTTATGCGACCATCCTTCCTGTATTTTGGCTAAATCATAAACTAGATCACATATCAAACCAAGACTAGAGAACATACTGGACCATACACTATACAACAGACTAGAGACTCGACTATCGACTAAACCATAGACTAGAACACAGACTTGAACTAGGCCATAGATTTGAAAATAGACTAGACTATAGACATAATGGGTGGTATTATTGATTCCGCACGGAAAGGAAAACTTAGCAGAAAGGAATATCGATCGATATGTACAATTTAATTACTCATTCTTGCGATGATACCGCAAAAAGGAAAAATACCGCAGCAACGGAATGAAAAATTCGACCCAATATCTCGTTTTTACGAAATAATCATAAAATCTGAAGATAGCCAACTATGAATGATGTTTCCAAATCATAAACCAGAAGAAGCGCAACAATTGAAAAAGTATATTTAGACCATCTTAATGTAGAAGAGGAAATAACGTTCGTTGACATTGGCAGCAAACTGTGTACTGTGTAAACTGTGTGAATTTCCTGGTAATGTTTAACTAATAAGGTTAGGTTAGGTTCCATGGGCAGCTATTCTCAGAACAACTCACTTGGATCTATTGGTCGATTACGGATGGCAACCGAACCTCAGTTCGGTTGACAGTTGCCAAAAACATATTACAGATGGCAACTAGCAACTTCAGTTGCTGAACATGGCAACCGAGAATTTAATTGGTAAATTTTAAATGTTATTAATTTTGTTGTTAAATTATTTATATTTGTATATATGTATGTACATACTATATATTTTTCTACCCGAAAATTCGATAAAAATGTTAAAAACGAAAGTTGCCTTACATAATATCAACTTGCACGTCAGTTGCGTTGCCTATTGGCAACCCAACTCCAGTTTGGTTCCTATACATAATCGACCCATAAGATGATAACATTGTGTTACCCTTTAGATGAACAACTAACTGGTTGTCTTCATTTCAAGCCACCCTAAATCCTTTTCGAAAATGTCGATGTGTCTTAGGTTTATGCATGATAGCAAGATCACTGACAGTGCCGGGCATTGTCAGAGTAGCTGAATTTTTATCTCTTCCTCCTCCTCCTAATTATGACAGCTGCATTCTTCTGGCGTGTGTTCCCAAAGTACAGTGCCCTGTAGCTACTGAAACCATTAGTCTAATTTGGTCACGACGAAGTCTAATTTAAGACTCATTATAGAAATAGCAATGAACGGTTCAACTAAGAAGTAATTTATCTATATTTCCAAATTCTATCTACAAATTACTTCTTTCTCCCACTATTTGATTTCTTCTTAAAGGGATTCACAATGTAGTTATTGGACTCCGAGTGGAAGTGTACTTCATAAACAAACTTACTAACTAAGGGATTATCTTCTGCAGGCTGTTGCATTGCAGCAACATTGGCGGGAGTATAGAAAGGCCGATCGCTCAGAATGAAATTTTGAAAAACGGATGTTGTGAGAAGCAAAAGACACTAGGAAAAATAAATACCTAAAGGCGTTAACACCGGGGGCCCTTTTTATCGGAAAAAATCAAACCTACCATACGCCATTAGCTGCTGAAAACGACAATCGTTAGTCTCTAGTAGCAAGAAAAATAAAAAAATCGAAGTACCAAAAATTAAAACAATAAAAACATGATTGAAAATAAAGGCAAAATCATAAGAATAATGCTGTTAGTTCAAGTTATGCAGATATACTGTAGAAAATGAAGATCGCCATTGAACCTGAAGAAATTAGACATGACAAAAGCGGAAAAGCGAAGAAACTTGAAAGCGCCATTCAGCGATCTTTCGGGGACAACTTGAAAATTGTTGCCTCTAGTAAAAAGATAGCAAAGAATTCGTAGTACATATAAAAAAATTATTAGAAATAAAGGCGAAACCACAACAAGTAAAGTTGGTGGGTTATGCTGATAAAATAAAAATATAAATAAAAAAGGAACAGAGCGAAGAAACTTGAAGGCGCCAAAAAGGCATCTTTCGGGGAAAAGGTCCAAATTACTTTTTTATATTAAAGATATGAAAGAAACAATCTATAAAGGCATAATAACACTGTGCTAGAATTTGACACTTTTTTTGTGACAAACGGGGCACCTGGCGGGTTAACCTAATTCGGGTACGCTGAATCCAGTTGTAGACAGATTTTAATTATTTATGTCTTGTTTTGTTTGGAACTTTGTTTGCTATACCTGCAGAAAAAATTAGAAGCACAGCTGCGTTTTCCAATTTTTTATGCTGTTTTAAAAAACAAAATTATTGAAATTTTGTTAAAAAAAACTATTTTTTTTTGGTCAAAAAAAAATTATGTTTCTACAACGATTGCGCATATTAGAAAAAAGTTTAACCTTACTTAAAGAAAATTTCATTGCAGAATTTCGGTTTTTTTAGTTTATTCAATAAACTAAACCGTTTTTGAGTTACGCGAATATATATTGTGCAACGTCCTCCATTTTCAAAATAACGGTATATTTCGAAAAAACGAGCTAACCTAAAAAAAACGGTTAGCACCACTGGATTCAGCGTACCCGAATTAGGTTAACCCGCCAGGTGCCCCGTTTGTCACATTTTCCAACTAGAACAGTGTAATTAATCAGGGCTCCAGTGAAACAGAGAACTTAACATATGATCTTATATTAAGTAGTAAAGAATTTACTTAACAATTCCTTAACAGTTCCTTTTTAATTCCTTTTAATTTCTACTAAAGACATCTGCTTTAAAACACTGTTCATGTAATTTTTTTCTCTCACCCCTTAAAGTAGAGTAACCAGCAGAATATTTTATTATTTTTCGATTCTTTTTTTTAATTAGTATCATTTTTTTTTTTTTGGTTTTCTTAACAAAGTGTGGCAAATAACTACATACGTTTTTTTTTTTTTGCAAGACAAACAAACTCTGATAAATTCAACAAATACAAATAATTTGCAGTTGTAATTATCATGTGAGTTTATTTAGGCTGTCAGTAGAAAATACAATACAAATAGAAGAAGAGCTACAACAACTACAGCAATGGCTAAATCTTTAAATAATCGTAAATCGTAAACGTAAAGGTTTTGGTTTTGTGTGTGTTTAAAAATTTAAACCATGCAAAACAACAACAACAAATATCAAAGACATTTTGTAATTATGTTATAGGAAAGTGTTCTAGCTTTTAGACTTTCAAAATATCAACAAATTCTGCTTTAACAGCATATAAAAAAATACATTTGTACGTTTATATTATCAGTACGTTAAGCAGTCAGGTATAAGTTTCTTAGTAGGAATATTTATTTTGTATTTATATAATATATAGGTATATAGGTATATGCAGTGCTGATATTCAGCCGGTTCGGACCGGTTCCCTCGAACCGGTTTTTTAAATTTTAAAAATTTTCCGTACCGGTTGTTGCATATTCACCCTTATCGTGAATAAAAATTCCACATGAAATTTGTTCCCTTTTATTTTTTAACATTGAATTTTAATAGGAAAAATGTGAAAAGGGAACAAATTTCATGTGAAATTTTTATTCACGATAGGGGTGATTATGTTTTTTGCTTTAACGGTTTTATATAATGTGTATTTATCAAACCAATATTGTTCAGTTGTTCATTGTCCAAACGTACAAACAAATGATTTTATTTTGGTCATACATTGGAATCTTGGATGATGATGTTTTTGATAGCGTTTTCTTCAATCTCTTGAGAAAAAAAATAAAACAATTTTTTTTTACTTTTATTTTGCAAAATCAAAACTATTTTTTGTTAAAAACGTAACTTTTTTTGATTAAACGAAAGTTTATATCATTTCCTTCAAGAGGCTTGTGGTCTGTTACTGGGATGCGACTTTAAAATGTTCGCTATTTTTATCAAAATTTGGCAAAAATATATTTTTTTAAGCAAACCGGTTGTTAATTGTTTCGAATATCACCACTGGGTATATGTATATAAAAAATATGATAATTACTTAAGTTGATAAAAAAAAATTAATCTACCTAAAGAAAATATTTTAATAAGCTCAACAAATTAATACTATAGCTGTTGGTTTTATATTTAAATTAGTTTGGTTTTTCCTATGTGGTTTGTTTTATTTTTGTTTGTTTGTAAGGGAAAATAGTCATTACCACAACTGATTAAAAAGTCTTTGTCTAATATTATTTTCAATCTTGAATTAAGAATTCTAATGTTATAAATATACATTTGTGGTGAATTACCACAAAAAGTTATTGGAAATTATAGGAAAACGTTTTTAAACCCACCATTAATTTTTGGGTTTCTTTTTTAATATTTTAGGGTCTATCATTACATTCCTAAATTCTGCAATATTTAGGCTAATTCTAGTTTGCATGGATCAAATGAAAGTAAGATAAATTTGTTTGGTTCGGAGATCACGAAATAAAGAACTTTACCTCTGTTATAACAAAAAAACTAAAGCCTGGTGGAGGTTTATTAATGATAGGAGGTTGTTGTTGTTCTTCATCTGCTGTGGGTTTAATTTATTGGTAAATGGAAAAATGTGCACTTTGGATTATGTAGAAATATAACAAAATCAAAGGCTTTCTTATGCCAAAGAAGAAATGCCGGTTCTATGGAAAAATAATACAAAACAATGATCACAAGCATACATACAAACTAGTTAAGTCTTCGCTTAAGCAAAACAAAGTCCATGTTATAAAGTAGCCGTCATAGTCCCCGGACTTAGACCAGTATTAAACACATTTGGAGAGTATATAACAATTAAAAAGAAATTAAACACAAAAAGCTAACTTCATGTCCACTACTGTATAGGTATGTTTACATTTTTATTATTGAAATATTAACAGGAATTTAAAACAAAATTAAATTAATTTATCCATTAATTTTCTATCTAAATTGTTACTCATTTTATTAATTTCATATTTCCTTTAAGTACATAAAACAAAACCTTTCAAATTCGTTAACTTTTGCAATTTTCTACATTTCTAATGGCCGAATTCTCAGTCATTAGTTAACCATTGGTAAACTAATATACTAAAGCTGTGTTCACATTGTGTATATTTGTCATGTGGAATGTCACTTTTCTATCCACATGTGTTTTCATGTGTATATCACAATTTGAGTTTCACATACGGTTGATAATTTACATGTTCAAATGTTGGTATGTCAATTACATTTGACATAACCTATAAAAAAAATCTTAAAACAGCTGGTATGGTAAAACTTATTCCGCGGGTTATACAAGCATTCCTTCTCTTGGCACATTTCGATCAACTGTAGAACCGCTTCTTTGCACCAGTCAAACTGTAACAACATAAAAATAACTATAAAAATTGCAATAAAAAAATACATATGTACTTACTTTTGTTAACTCCTTTTCAATTTTTCCCTCCATTTTCAATAATAAATTTGTATAAATTTTTTTTTTTGTATTTTTGTTTTACTATTTATAAATTATATTTATTAAAATTTCAATTAATTTTTGCCGCCACAAAATTGTTGTTATAAAAAACAGCTAATGTCAGATGGTTTGTCACTTGAAAATAGAACTCGTTTTAAATAAAAAATGTCATGTGTATTGCACACATAGAAATAACACATGATATTGTTTAAAGGTGTTCAGATTATATGTACAAATTTGACATGCGAAAAAGTGACAGTCCAAATGACAAATACACATAATGTGAACCCACCTTAACTGTTCTTTAACTAATACTTGTTATTCTTATGGCAAACTAAGCATTGCGAATAAAGAATCATTAGTTAAGCTATTGTCATTAGCTAACTAAAGACTGTGAATTCGGCCATAAATGATACCTATTAAAGGTGCTATCAAGGCATATTGAATACGGTAGTGTTGAAGACACAGCTGATTTTTTTTTTTGGTAGTTTTCTTATGTCAAACGTCGTTTATGTTTACAAGTTTCTAATTGTCAAAATTTGTTTATTTATTGTGTTTGTTGTAATCTTAACGCTACCTGTTATCAATATGCCTTGGGTGCTATCAGACGGGATGTATTCTACATATGTACTGCCAAATTTTCATCACATCGTGTGATACATATGAAACTTTGCATGTGTAAAATACATGTGGAAATACATATGTAATTTTTTCGATTAGAACACACTCTATTTTCCTGTGACAAACATAAACAAAACAGCTGGTTTGTTTTGAAACAGAAATGTTTCAAAAATATATTGTAAATAAAAATTAAAGACAATGGATAATGAACATGGAAAAGTAAGTGTTTTTCGATTTTTAAGAAATTTATTGCAGTTAGATTGGCCAAAAGAAGCAATTCTTCAAATTTATAAATGTTAAAATGTCAGCTTTTGTTTACATTTATAGGTTATGTCAGACGGAAAAACATAAGCAGGTGTGATAGCAAAAAATATGAATCGTATGTAAAATGGAAATTTTGACATACATACGGAATTACATATGGGTAAGAAAAGTGACAGTACTTATGTAAAATACATCCCGTCTGATACCACCTTAAACGAAACTATATACAAAACTACATAGGTACCTATGTATATAGACAAAATACCTACGGAACAGAAATTTGATATAACAACTTCCTCTTGGGTTAAGCAAAATTTGTAGCTTAAATACAGACTTCCTAACAAAAAATCTTTAAAAATTTAAAACCAAATAAATTAATTTACGTTTTAATAAAATTCTATGGTATTTTACAGAAAAAAATATAATCGTTTTCTTTACACCCCCACATCAATTGTGTGTCAAAAAAATATGAGGGCCAATGATTTTACAGTTATTTTAATGATTTGTTTTGATTTTTCAGTGAAAAAAAATTAAAATCATGCGCAGATATTTAATGGCCAAAATTGTTTGCGTCTTACAACTAAGTATTATTAGTACAGGGTAGTCATTTCTTTATCCGGTCGGCAGAGGATGATAAATGAATAAATGTTTTTTTTTTTTGGTTGTCCAAAATTAGCAAAATATTCATTCTATGTACCCAAAGAAATTTAAATTAATTACAAACACACAATTGACATCAGCAAGACGAAAATGACACAAAACATATTTACACTCCTACGGACACAGAAAATGTGTAGCTTAACTTTTTAATAAAGAATTTTATGACCACGAAAATTATCTAAATTATGACTGACAGACTTTAGAGATCAATGTTAAGCATTTAAACTTGAAAAAAGTGAGTTTAATAAAAATCTTTCTTTTATTTGTAGTAAAACTTTTGCTAGTGTTTTGTTATTTCATTTAAGCACGGCAAGAAAAATAAACATTAAATAAAATATAAACAAAGGGAATTTTTTGAAGCAAAAAGAAAGGGATATCTAATAGGTACACAAAACAAAAAACCACATGAACGACAGATTTTTTTTTACAAACCATTTTAAACACCACGATTTAGTAAATAATATTACTTGTAAAGTAATTACTTGATAAATTTTTTATATAATATACCTAGTTGAAACTTACTGTTATCGTTCTCAAAAAAAAGACTAGATTCTTTTAGACAATGTAGCAAAACAGGCACTAGCAACTTATGATATATAGCAACAACAAAAACAAAACAATACACAATAGTAACAATAACAAAACAACATCAATACACAACACCTTGGTCAATAACAACAACAATTAAACAAAAAAAAAACACACACATTCACTTACTTTTATACACAAACCCATACATACATATGTCAATCATAATCATCATCGTCGTCGTCTATTGTATTTTATCCATTTATATGGCAACAAAAACATCAAGAAAATGGCTAATATTTGTGCTATGTTGTGTTCTTCTATTTAATTAATCCCGCCGCACCTTGATTTAAGGTTTTTCTTGCTTTTTCTAAGGATTAACAATATATCAAACACAAAATGGCTTAGTTTTTCAAATTAATGATTAATATATGTATGTATTTTTTATTTTACTAAAAAATTCAATCTCCTTCACAAATATCTTCACATTTAATAAACATTTGCTTACATACATACATATATGTACTATATTTTTTCTGCTCTAATATTTATAATAATTCATATTTTAATAGAATTTTTGCAAACATGTTATTACAATTTTGCCTTTTAATTGTGTTTTTTAGCTTAGAAAACTAATTTTCTTTTCATTTTTCACCAACACGATTTTCTTAAAAAAAAATTTTCTTTTTATCACCATTTTTTTTTTTTTTTGCCATTTACACTTTATTCTGCTTAATTTCTTATATATTTTATGTTTTTCTTACATTTTAAATTGCAAATTTCGTTTAGTTTTTGCAAAAATATTTTAGATTTTTAGCTAAAATTCATGAACTTTTCTTCCACTATTATAGACTGAAAAAAAATTATTCGTGATTTTGTCTAGCAGCCCTCTTCACACACGCACAGTAGAGTTGTGTCGTTCATGAACGACCTAGTTCAATTGAACTATTCACTTATATGAACGATGTGATGTCGTTCAGTCTTTTCGTTCTTTTTTGTTCAGTTGTTCTTTTTGTTCAGTTGTTCGTTCTTTTTGTTCACTTGTTCTTTTTGTTCAGTTGTTCAGTTCATTTAGTTCAGTTCATTTAGTTCAGTTCATATCGTTCAGTTCATTTAGTTCAGTTCATATCGTTCAGTTCATTTAGTTCAGTTCATTTTGTCTTTTTGTTCAGATGCAGTGTTGCCACTACCAAAAAAATTTTGTAACCAAAAAGTTACCAAATGAGAAAAAAATTACCAACATTTTTTTATAATTATTTAGTTTGTTTTTTGACCTTTTATTTTTCAGGTGATAATTCTTCGGTTTCATCTTGCTCAATAAAAACCTAAACCGAAGTTAAAAAATATTATTGCATTTAAATAGATTCAAATATGAAAAAATAAAAATACTTCTTATCCATTTCGCATTTGTTTAAAATAATTTAATGCGCGTTTTTTTCGTGTATGACAATTCAAAGAAATTTTTACATAAAAATTTTTACGTAAAAAAACGTGTTTATAACAACGTTTATTTTTAAATAATATTAAAAAGCAAAAAAACAAGCAAATTTATCAAATTAAATAGACAACAAAACATTTATATTTTTGATTCCCCATAAAATTACCAAAATGAAAAAAGTTCACATCTCCACATTGAAGAAAAAATAACCATTTTTGGTTAAAAATAACCAAAACGGCAACGCTGATTTACACATTTGTTATGAATTTTTTAAAAATTCATTTAGTTGAGCAAGCGATGAGAATGCATGCGGATGGTCATCGCATTTTTTTTTCAGAAATTTAGTAAGCATTTTTGTTGGTTCTTGTTAGACGAAGCATAGCAAACACACGCGATTCAATTACAATTGAACACGAAAAATAAAAAACTGCTTTAGATGGACTTGTTTTTGTTTTTTTTTTTTTTTAATACCTGTTCTAGAATTATTTTTTAATATTGATAATTGTTATATACGGTCCCTGATGTTTTTTCTTTAGGTGTTTATATCTGGCATAAACTTTCTTTTTTTTTCTTATATTAAGTGTTAGACAATATGTTTGCTGGGCAAAATCTCTTACCAATACATCTTCATTATTATTTTTGAACACAACTGGTGTAAATATCCAAGGTGAGTGCAAATCGGCAACACAATACAGAAACAACAGGCATTTTTGTTTGTGTATAACAATGTACTACTGTCAAAAACACTTGAAAAAGTATTACTTTTGACATAAGTAACATGTAAAGAAACTCTGTCAGCTGGGCTCTTGCACTCACTTTATAAATTACTACACACATTAGAAAATTTTCGAGTGGCAATATTGAACAAAATGAATAAAAGTCAATTGAATAAAAGACCAAGTGAACGAAAAGAACAAACATACAGAAAAACTGAGAGAAAAGAAACAACTATAGTATAGTGAGTTCATTTAGTTGCATGCAGCGTTACCATTTGTCAAGTTTTCACTTTTTTTTTGCAAGTTTTTTGAGATGCCAAAAAGTTTTATATTTATCGGGTAAAAATAAGTTTTTGAAAAAATATAAACATATAAAAGAAAAGGCTTTAAATGTAAATAAGAAATAAATTTATAAATGTATGTGATATTTTTTAAAGATCTCATGTTTTTGGCTTAAGTCGGTTTTAGTAACTTTTTCCAAATCACTATAAAAATTTTATCACTAATAGAATTTTAAATTCTGATTAAAATAAAAAAAATTGGGGCTTGTAATATATTTAGCTATATCTTGAAAACTACATTTTTTTATTAGACGATATATATATCAATAGGCATTTTAATTTTAAATGTTTGTGTTTTCTTTTAAAATTTTGGTACTTTTGTAACAAAAAAAATTTTTTGGAAACGTAGTTCTTTTTTTCAGATATAAGAAGTTTTTAAAAAATATATATGGTAACGCTGGTTGCATACTATATAAACCTGATCTAAATGAATTGAACTAAATGAACTGAACGATATAGTATAAATGAACTGAACTAAATGAACTGAACGATATAGTTCAGTTCATTTAGTTCAGTTCATATCGTTCAGTTCATTTAGTTCAGTTCATATCGTTCAGTTCATTTAGTTCAGTTCATTTAGTTCAGTTCATTTAGTTCAGGTTTATATAGTATGCAACCAGCGTTACCATATATATTTTTTTAAAAACTGCATGATGCAACTAAATGAACTCACTATACTATAGTTGTGTCTTTTCTATCAGTTTTTCTGTATGTTTGTTCTTTTCGTTCACTTGGTCTTTTATTCAATTGACTTTTATTCATTTTGTTCAATATTGCCACTCGAAAATTTTCTAATGTGTGTAGTAATTTATAAAGTGAGTGCAAGAGCCCAGCTGACAGAGTTTCTTTACAAGTTACTTATGTCAAAAGTAATACTTTTTCAAGTGTTTTTGACAGTAGTACATTATTTTACACAAACAAAAATGCCTGTTGATTCTGTATTGTGTTGCCGATTTGCACTCACCTTGTATATTTACACCAGTTGTGTTCAAAAATAATAATGAAGATGTATTGGTGAGAGATTTTGCCTAGCAAACATATTGTCTAACACTTAATATAAGAAAAAAAAAGAAAGTTTATGCCAGATATAAACACCTAAAGAAAAAACATCAGGGACCGTATATAACAATTATCAATATTAAAAAATAATTCTAGAACAGTTATTAAAAAAAAAACCATAATAAGTCCATCTAAAGCATTTTTTTTATTTTTCGTGTTCAATTGTAATTGAACCGCGTGTGTTTGCTATGCTTCGTCCAACAAGAAGCAACAACAATGTTTAATAAATTTCTGAAAAAAAATGTCAATAACCATCCGCATGTGTTCACATCGCTTGCTCAACGACGACTAAATGAATTTTTAAAAAGAGCATAACAAATGTGTAAATCAGCACCATGATACAATCAGCTGTTCAGTGAACAACTGAACGAAAAGAACGACCTAGTTCACTTTTTTCAACTGAACTAAAATGAACAATCACTCAAATGAACGATTAAGCCCAAGCCTAATCCGCATGTGTTCACATCGCTTGCTCAACGACGACTAAATGAATTTTTAAAAAGAGCATAACAAATGTGTAAATCAGCACCATGATACAATCAGCTGTTCAGTGAACAACTGAACGAAAAGAACGACCTAGTTCACTTTTTTCAACTGAACTAAAATGAACAATCACTCAAATGAACGATTAAGCCCAAGCCTATCAACGACGACTAAATGAATTTTTAAAAAGAGCATAACAAATGTGTAAATCAGCACCATGATACAATCAGCTGTTCAGTGAACAACTGAACGAAAAGAACGACCTAGTTCACTTTTTTCAACTGAACTAAAATGAACAATCACTCAAATGAACGATTAAGCCCAAGCCTAACGCACAGTTTTTACAATATTTAATACCGAAAAAACAGCATATGGGAAGGTGGTAGACAGTGATGTTAACTATTTATAACAAAAACGCGTTGAGAAAATTCTTCACAGCAAAGGCGTTAATAGTTGCAAATTATTAAAGTTTAACGACTTTCATCCTTTCACCAGATTCCTGATTTTAATGCTACAGACTTATTTGACAACCCACAGAACTTGGCTCTGGCAAAAACCTACATTAGTAACAAGATACACTCGAACGCTTCAATTTAGCATCAGTTCTGGCGCCCAGCATTTTGTGTTAATATTTGGTAAAAAAAAATTGCAAACAGCTAATTGCTAATTGAAAAAGAGCTTTGTTAAAAAAAGCGCTAAATTAACATTGCTGCTGACAATACAGTGTTGCATTACATAAATGTTTATTGTATTTTAAAAATCAAGGTTTGACAATTATAAATGAAATTTGAGTTTTAAGGCTGTAATAGATTCAATTGGTTCCGTATAGAATCTATAACAAACCTCCTCAAAATATATCCAGTGATACTAAATCGCATGATAGGGAGCGCTGAATTGTCGTAAAATTTTAGTTCTTGTTGCCATTTAATTAATAAAAAATAAATATAAAATAAAAACAATATTAGACCTTTATTTCGAAAATAAAATATAATTGTTTATCTTTAAAATATTTATCGATAAATACACAGGAAATTATATTTTAATAAATTATTTAACATTATACGGTATAATATAAAATGCTCTGCAATATATAACAATTTTGGTGTAAAAGGACATTATTTATAGTGTTTTTCAAAATTTAAATTGAAATATGAATAGAAATATACCTATATGTATTAAAATTCGAAAATTTGTATTAAAGTCAATATTCATAATAATTTTGTTTTACTTTATAACAGCCCTGTTTTACGCTTACTAGCTGCAGGCTGTCAAGTTAGTGCTTTTCACACCAATTATATAGTTTTTTGGATGATGCAAAGGGTAAAAAAATATCTTGAATTTTCAACAATAAAACAATTTTGGAAAGGCCTTTAAGACAGTGATGTTCAGCCCATACAACAATTGTTTGAAAAATTTACACACATTTGTTATGCTCTTTTAAAAACATTCATTCAGTCCATAGATTATGAATAGATGCGACACGGCCACCAAGCGGCCAGTGAAAGAACTAAATTGTGTCAAAGTGGCATCACACATTTAACCCCATCGTAGGAAAGGGATAGCAAATATTTTGTTATTTGTATGGCTATCCTTATTCTTCGATGGGGTTAATTGAAATTCTTTTGTTTACATTTTTATTTGTGAAAATTTTCTTTAAGTTGGCGAAACAAAATTGGAAAAATTTTAATTTTGCGCCAAAATTTATTAAAATTTTTGCGCATTTTCTTCATTTTTATTATGCCAATTGGTGCCAGTGAGTAGTCAGTTTGATTTTAACAAAAAGTGTATAAAAAAGTATTCGAAGGAAGCAAAAAATTAAGGAAAAGTAAAATGTAAGTATGACTTTTTTGGTATTTTATTTTGATTTAATAATAGTTTTTATCAAATTTCAGAAGCCGTAAGTGTGTTATGGGTAGCCCAAATGTGGAGAATCTTCATCGTTTTCCGAAGGATCGACAAGGTAAGTGCTTTTGATTTACTAAAGTTTTAAACAAAGGCGGAAATTGCATAAAGAATTTACAATTTGTATGGAATAATTTTCCGTTTAAAATGTAAAATCTCTTGTGTATTTCCTGCATAAGTTCCAATTGGTGAAAGTATTACCAATTGGAATTTATATAAGTTTTTTTTCCAAATTGTGTGTGTTTTTTATGTGTGTTGTGTATTTGTGTTTTATTTTACGGCCGGCCGTAGTTTTTTTTGTGTTTTGAATACGTGGAGCTCTAAAAGTTACTAAATTGTGAAAAGGAAGCCGCCTGAACATTTTTCGCTAAGAACGCGGGCCATTTGTACTTCACAATCATATTACATTACCTCACTTTGTACCAAGAGTAAAGACAACAATATAAATTATAAATTAATTTTTATTTTATAAATCCATATGTATAATCTTAAACGAACTAATGTTGTTTAAAAACATTGACTAATTACTTAAAATTTTATATTTTCAGGTACTTAGGACTATTTACTGCTGATCCTGCGAACAATTGGTCCAATTAACTCCATTGGTTCAGGTTAGTACTTCTGTCCATAAATGGTTCTAGTATTGTGAATAACATTGCATAAACAATACATTTTTTGTTAAAAACTTATTAATTGTTATAATTCCTCTATTTTCAGATAAATTGTGTTACTTACCGTTAATCCTGGGAAGAATTGATCCATAAAAATATAAAACCAGCTTGCTGAAATTTCTGTTCTGGTATTTGACGCACATTTTTTACAAACAGATTTTTGCTTAAAATCAATCAAGCAGCGAAAAAAGTAGTACACAAAAAATATGACAATTAATAACAAAAAAAGTTAAAAATTAGAATGTTTAATTAAACAAAGTTTTTTATTGAATTTTTAAGTATTATTAATTTTAAATAAGTTGTTTTAATATAAATTAAATTAAATAAATTATAAAAATCACTTTAAAAATAAAAATTTACAATAATTTTCCAATTCCAATGTTTATTATTCATTTTGCACTTTTCTTACCCTACAACCTATTTACGTAATTTCAAGAAACCTTTTTATAGTTTTTGTCCATTTTCAGTAGTAACTGTATCCTGCGTTTTATTTTCTACTGCAATTTCCTTTTTTCGATTTAACTTTTGGTTCTACAATTGGTGACTCCAATTCCATTGTTACTGGACCATTATTTTGTATATGCACTTGCGTTTAAGCACCAAATTTGCCATCTGCAATTAATTATAGATTGAAATATCTAATCAGCTTTAACATAATCACCCTTAAAAAAGCCTACCTTTAATTTTTGTATCGTCATACATTTGTCCCAAACGCTTAAGGAACTTTTGATACAATTATTGTGCCTGTTCGGCTTGTATGGCAAAATGAAATTCTGGTTAATTGCCTTTTAAATGATGATACAGCGTAAATTGTGATACACATAAAATTTCCTATTTCTCATCTTGTACACTTTTTTGATAGTGTCTACCGGCCAAATCTGCCAATAAACGCAGTGATAAAAGTTTGCGGGTTCCGGCCATCAGCCACATCAACGGCCATCAGCCACTAAAACGAAACATTTATTTTTATATTTTCTTATTATGTACGTACATATTTTATATTTCAATTGAACTTACCACTAATACACAACAAAATAAATGTTTAAATATTCACTTTTCTATCTTTTATTTTGTATTTCCACAGAAAAAAAACTAAAAATTAAAATTTCTTACAATTTTTCTCAAAAAAATGTTTGTTTACTTTAATTTTTATTTTTCATCATATGGTAAAAGAGGTAATGTATAGCTGTTTTCTTCAACTCATTGCTATACGCATATAGCGTTTTTTTTCTCTCTATCACATTATGGGGTTAAGCACAACTGATAATCCACTTTTGTAAAAGTCACTTTTGACGATTCTGGTTAGTCTGTGATTCAGTCGTCGTTGAGCAAGCGATGAGAACACATGCGACGGTTTATCGTCATTTTTTTCAGAAATTTGTTAAGCATTGTTGTTGCTTCTTGTTGGTCGAAGCACAGCAAACACACACGATTCAATTACAATTGAAGACGAAAAATAAAAAACTGTTTAAGATGGACTTATTTTTGTTTTTTTTCTCAAAATAACTGTTCCAAAATTGGTTTTCGATATTGATAATTGTTATTTACGGTCCCTGATATTGTTTCATAAGGTGTTTATATTTGGAAAAAATTCTTTATTTTTTTCTGATTTTAAGCGTTCGACAATATGTTTGCTGTGCAAAATCTCTCACAAATACATCTACATTTTCTTTTTGAACATCACTGCTTTAAGAGAGAAACAACGTTAAAATATTCAAAATCTAAATTTACAACAAAAACATTTTCTCAATTAAAAAAACCTTAACATTCTATAGGTGTAGGCGTTTAGGGTAGAAAGACTTAGCACAGCCAAATATAGCCCTGTACTTTTTTAAATTGTTTAGGCTTGTTTTAATTTTTTTTTTATTATAAATATTGTAAATTGAATAACTAGGTTTTATGGCAATATTAAGCGTTTTTCTGATTGTAGAGCTTTTAAAAACGGACAAGTTTGACAGCCCTGATTCCAATAGCAATTTCAAACACGAAAAGAGGAGAAAGAAAACAACGCAAAAATTTCTTGTTGCCATTTAATTAATAAAAAATAACTTAAATAAGGGTAAATTTATATAAAAAATAGCAAATTACATAAAAATTAAGTGATCAGTTCAATAACTAACATAATTAATGGACAAATTCTCTTAAAACTGAACAAAACAAAAGCATTCTTGAAGCCCACAATTGTTTTTTCATTTAATATTCAGTAAACGCGAGGAATGGTGACGACAATGTCAGTGTGTGTGGTAAAGTAAAGAGTAAAAATGTTTGTAGAGTTCATGGTGCAACTATACAGAGTGCAAATCGACAACAAATACAACACAAAACAAAAACAACATGTATTTTGTTTGTGTAAAATAATGTACTACTGTCAAAAATACTTGAAAAAGTATTACTTTTGACATAAGTAAATTGTAAACAAAGTCAGTCAGCTGGGCTACTGCACTCACCTTGTATAGTTGCACCATGGTAGAGTTCTACATTTGCAAAAACAAAATAAAAAAGTTAAGCGAAAAGCAGAAAAGAAATAATAGAGTGCATGTCTGGAGAAAACTGAAAAATCTCTACAAAAGCCTGCACACGGCTTTTTGTTTTCTTCTCCCTTCCTTTCTCACTTAAGCTGTCATACACTCAGCTGGTTGGGAAAAAGTGAAGCACTAAAGGAAATCCAAAAAAATCATTACGCACCTTAACAAATATCAAAGTGGGATTTTAATTAAATATTACAAACCTAAAAGGATTTATTATTGTACGCAATATTTAAAAAGAAAATGTTAACTTTTTTTTACTGTCATATAGAAATAACCAAAAGCTTTTGCGATATTTTCATATTGTGAAATTTAAAAGAAATGTAAATCAATTATAGTTTTTTTAGGTTTATGCGTAGTGTATTGAAAATCTTCAAGCCGGTGGCTACTTCAATATAAAAGGAAAATTTTGTTAAGAAAACAGTTGTAAAAAAAGAAAAACTTTTAAATTAAGAAGAAATTTATTTACATTTAAATCAAAACAATTTACATACCTACATACCAATGTGAAATAATTTTTACTTATTTTTATTAATTCCAGCTGTTTTTCGTCTCATCCTTGTAAACTAGGTATATATTTTCGGTAAAAGTTTGCTAAATTTTCCGGGAATAAGGTGGTAAGTTTAATTGAAAGTTTCTTAAAACTTAAAACTATGCTTTAAATTTTTATTTTTCATTTAATCTTCCTTTACAGCCTCTCCTGTTTGTGTAACTTGTTTAGATATATTTTTTAATTTGTTTTGTGTGTTTAAAACACCAATCATTCCTCCTTCATTTTAAAATAGCTGCAATTGAAAAGAGAAACAACAAATACATAGCCAGCCAGGAAGCAGACTATAGTCATGCCCCGCGGTAAACGTCGTTCCAATCACGATATGGGTGAAGTTGATCGCCAAACTTCGAAAAGACAACGTAATACATATACGACAGCAACAGCACAAAATACAAGCAGGTATGGTGTTATTTGTTTAATTTTAATTAAATATCGTAGAAAAACTAATCAATTAATTAACAAGGTTCATTATGTGTTCATACAGTCTTTGGTATAATTTGTTTAAATTTTGTTTTTACTTTTATTCTATTAAATGACATCTTTGAAACTCCTTTACCAACGGTCTTTTAATATTTCGATAATCTCCATTTATACTTTGTTAAGTGTTAGCCACCCAAATCTATTCCGTTAAACATGTTTTAGAAGTTAAAATTTTAATCTGAGTGCAATTTGTTATTCGAAATCACATTTTTCTTTTAACATCGAAAATTTAAACTTTGTTTTGTGTAAGTTTTAAATTTCTTTTACTTATTTGAGAGTTTTAAATATTCTAAAATTAATTTTTTAAGAAAAGTTTTCGGAAAAATCACTTTTTCTTACTCTAGTATCATAATATATTTTTAATCAAATTTTTAAACTTTATTCGAACTTTAGTTTTTGTATCAAAATGTCTTTAAAGTAATAACATCAACAGTTTAAACAATTTTCTTTAATTTACAGAAATTTTTGAATGTTCGAAAACCAAAATTATTAAAAGAAATTTAAAATGTTTATTTTTTTCTTTTTAAAATTTCGAACTTAATTTCGAAATTCTAAATTACATCCAAACATTTTTTCCAGAATGGGTTAAAATTAAAAACTTACAATTTCTTCAAAAACTTGACAAGATTTTAATTAATGTTTAAAACTCTAAATTCTTTAAGAATATTTTATAATTTTTACTTTTTTCTGCTCAATTGCAATAAAATATTCTAAATTACATGTTTTGTTACTTTTAAAAATTATAACTTAATTTCGATATTCTAAATTACATTATTACGTAAAGATACAACATTCAAAATTTTTTCAAAAACTTCACAAGATTTTCAAAACTCTTAATTCTTTAGTAAAATTTTAAATTTTGATTTTTTTCTGCTTTATTTCTGTGGAATATTCGAAATTTTAAATTTCATACCAAAATTGTTGCACCAGTTCTTTACTACGTTAATAAATTTAATATATTTTCCTAAGAAAATGTGTAATTTGTTCCAGAACTTCATTAGCATTTCCTTTCTTTATATTTTCTTTATCCTTAATACTGAAAAAATCACATTTTGAATCACCCAGTGTGCACTTTCTTGCAAATTATACAAATAATTGTTTGCTTATTTATTCCCTAAAAACTACAAATAAGATTTGGAAAACTTTCAAATATATTATTGTGTATTGTAACAAATTTTCTTAAACTAACTAAGCAAAATAAATTATGTATAAACACATACACGATTTATTAGATTAAATGAAATTTTGTTTTTGTTAAATAGAATAGACAATTTTCGGTGTTTTTATTCTATTTTGTGGGTCAGTAAACAAATGTATTTTTCTTTCTCTATCAGTCCCACTCTTTCTCTCTCTCTGCAGCAGCCCTCTTTCTCTTTATCACAACTGTCAATGTCTCTCAGTGGACATGAACATGATTTTGAATTTTAAGATACCTTGTGTTTTTGTTAATAATATTTGTTGGCATTTATTTAGAAATTTTAGCCACTACAAATCTTAAACTATTTTTATCCCATAAACAATAGATACAAAAAAGCAAAACAAACCCGAAAAATTTGCATAAAAATAATGTCGAAGTAAAATTTCAATTTATAAAAAGAAAACTGTTAATAATTTAATAATTTTATTATTATTAACTTTATTACAGACGTCATATAAAAGCGGAAGATTCTTTTAGCCATAAAAGATGTTTAGCATGGTTTAGAGAATATACAAACCCCGATGAGCCAGATACACTGGGTAAGTTTTTTATAATTCACTTATTTGTTTTTTAGTAAAAAAAAACAATATTTTATAGGTCCCGATGGCATGGAAAAATTTTGTGAGGACATTGGTGTTGAGCCCGAAAATGTTGTAATGTTGGTATTGGCTTATAAAATGGGTGCCACACAAATGGGTTTCTTTAGTCAGTATGAATGGTTAAAGGGTTTAACCGAATTAGAATGTGATTCTGCACTTAAAATGCAATCAAAATTGGATTATTTAAAAAGTATATTAAATGATCCAAACATATTTAAAAGTATATATCGTTATGCATATGATTTTGCTAAGGTAAGTAAAATTTGTTGTTTTTTTTCTTTAATTTAATAAGAATTGAATGTTGCTAGAAGAATTTTCTAATTTTTCGAAAAAGTTTTTTTTTCATTATTTAGTTCTTTTATTCGACCTTTTTTTAATATTCTATAATTTCTTTTTTTCACGCAATTAGGTTACTTAGTATTTATATAAAAATTTTCTTTATATTTATATATCCAATATTTCGTTATCACAATGATAACTTCTTCAGGGATTTACAATTTTTTTCATTAATTTAATAAGATTTGTAAGTTCAAAACTGTAAATATTCTTTAGGAAATTTTAAAACTTTCTGCTCTATTTTAATGGAATATTCGAAATTATAGGTTTTTGGTATTTTTGAAAGTTTAAACTCAATTTCGAAATTTCAATTACATGTCAGAATATTATTTAGAAGAATTTTATTGTGTCAACATTCAAATTCAAAAAAATCTTTAATTTACGAAATTTTAAAGTTTGAAAGTCAAAATTCTTTAGGAAAATTTAATATTTTGCTTTTTTACAGTTTTCGAATATTTTAACATAATTTCTAAATTCGGTATTACGTTGAAATACAAATTTAAAATTGAAAGTTCGAAAATAAAAATTCCTCAAGAAATTTCAAATTTTGCAATTTTTTATACTGTATGCATTTCAATAGAATAATTTAAATCTCACGTTATTGCTAAGTTCGAAAACACAAACTTAATTTTGAATTTCAATATTACGATTCTAAACATTTTAAAATATTTGAAAAATCTAAATTAATTTCGAAAACATTTGAAAATTATCATCATTTCGAAATAGTAAATTTCTTTCAAAATTTGTTCAGAAGATTTGTAACATTAACCTCCAAAAAGATGCTATAAATTACTATGATTCATTATTTTATTTTCCAGGATTCCGATCAACGTAGTATGGATATAAATACAGCAAAGGCTATGCTACAATTGTTACTAGGTAAACATTGGCCTTTGTATCCACAGTTTGCACAATTCCTAGATCAATCAAAGTACAAAGTCATAAACAAGGATCAGTGGTGTAATATATTGGAATTTTCACGCACCATTAATAATGATTTAACAAATTACGATATCGATGGAGCATGTAAGTTTGTTGCATAAAAAAATTTGAAATTTCTTTCTTTATATACAAACGAAATCCTTTTTTATTTAGGGCCTGTTATGTTGGACGAATTTGTTGAATGGTTACGACAGCAACGTCAATGTACGAGCACAACATCAAGCTGAAATTGTTGGTATAACCCTTATTACCATCATCATCAATACCAACTACACCAACAGCCACCACCACCACCATACTAAAATTAGTAGCAGCTTTTCTCTTTTACTTACATATATCTGTATGTTTTTAAATTTTCTTTCTCTTGATTTCATTTCACCTACTATTTATCCTTAAAATCGGAGAATCAACATAACAAATCCATTGTAATTATAAATGGTTGCAAACAAAAATTATCTCTAATATTAATAACTTTTTGAAGGTAAAAAAAATCTAAACAAAACAAATATTTGTAATAAATTAAACAAAATTCTCAAGCGGAAAATTGTCCTTTAAGAATTCCATTACAAAACAAAAATTATTGCAAACAATTAAAAACAAAATAAAAAACAAAAAAATATCAGGGGCTTCTTCTAAAGTTTAAAAAGCCCACACACACACCTAAGCGGCTGGTAAATATGTCGCCGGCATGCAGTCAGTTAAGTCATTTGTGTATGGATTTGATCAGCATCAAACATAACGTCACGTTATTTTGGTCAAGTTACTTTATAAAATACTTCTGTAGTAATATAAATAAAAAATTGTCATTCGAGTGAAAGATATGATGTGTGAAAATATTTAATAACAATAATTATAATAATAATAAAAAAAAAAAAAACAAAACAAACAAGTATTAAACAAGTTTTTTTTAACAATTTTCTAGGGGGTTATTGTGTATTTCAATTCGAAAGCAAACATCGAAATACAATGTATAAAGTATATACATATATGTATGTATATGTATTAAAAATTATTACAAATAAATGAAGAAAATAAATTTGAACGATTTTCTTTTCGAAATTATTAACAAAATTACCAACTGAACTAATTATATATTTAATCTACAAGAAATTAATTCTAAGATTAAATTAAAATTAAGGAGCACTAACTACATTGGCCATCAGCTCTAATTGAAAGTGTACAAGAACGTATATACATCTTTAATGTGTTTGGTTTTAACGTGATAAAAGAGTAAAAAAATTTCAGTTTAGTAGTAAGTTTTTAGAGGATGTCCGGGGCAGTTACACTCCTAAACATTTTGTGTCTTTGGCGAGAGAATAGTGGGCATTCCATAATAACATGTTTTATTGTGAGATTTTTGTTACATTGGTTACAGGTAGGTGGTTGAGGTTGGTTTTTAAGAATCCACTCGTATGAGAAAATTGTGTGGCCAAGGCGTAGACGTGAAAATGCTATTATTTTATTCTTTCCAATGTAAATGTGGTAAATTGGGTGACTGTAGTGTGGGTTTATTTTAGAGTAAGGATGATAAGAGGGAGTTTTTAGATTACATTTTTTTCTGAGATGACTGACAATGTGGTGGTGAATGTCATTTTTTCCAATGTGGGGTCTGTGATAATAGAATCATAGGCTGTCGGTAAAAATAACAGCTTTCTTTCTATGTGCCAAAATTAAGCGTATTGCCTGATAAATAGCGCATGATTCTGCTGTAAACACTGAAGAATTCTCGAAAGGAGTTCCCACGGTGAGATTGCGTCCTTCTTCGTCTACTATAGCATAATCTGGTATATTGCACTGGGATTTGGTGTCATCTGTGTAGATGTTGTTGTGCTTTAGGTAATTTTTCTGTTCTGATAGTAGATTAAGAAATACATACATACATATGTACATACCTATGTAGGAGTGTTATTTTTATTGTATTTTGTAAGTGATAAATTAAAACAAGTTTTATTGAGTTTCCATGGGGGTTCCTTTATGTATTTTTTCGTTGTGATAAGTGGTACGGCAAGTTCGAAGGTCGATTAAAAAAATTCGAACTAACATAAACAAACGCCGCGATACTGGTCTTCTAATTTAGCCTCTATTTTTACCCCTCACTCTCAGAATCGGCCTAACTTTTGCTAAACTGATGAATTTGTGTAATCATAACATACAAATATGTACGAACTTTTTCAAATTTAATGACGAAGCAAATCTATATATATAAAAATAAGTGTACATTTTGATTGTCACTCCATAACTCGAGAACGGCTCGACCGATTGCCATAAAATTTTTAGGGAAGGTACAGGGAGGAGTGATGATGGTTAGTTGATTTTGAAATCCAAAATCGGTCTAGCCATTCTCCAGTTATGATTTTTTTCCTGAAAAAATTCAACATTTGAAAAAAAGTCCCCTAAAGTATGCTGTACAAACTTGCAAATAAATAAGAGCAGGCAGGTTGTGAATACATCTTATTCTATGAAATACAAATCAATAGTAAATACCGAGCGAAGCCGGGGGCGGTCAGCTAGTTTCATATAAATACAACTGTGGGTGAATAATATTCATAATAAACGTGTTCTGAACATATTTCATATCTATTAAAAAAAAGACAATTGATGGGAAAATTAACTTGAAATTTTGTGGGTGGATAATATTTATATTAATGTGAGTATAAATATATTTTAAAGCCATAGGCATTTTTTGGAAAATGAACAAGACTTGAAGTTTAGGTTCTAAATATAGTGCAACTAAACGTAGGTTTTGGGAAATATATTTTAAATTCAATTTGTATTTTTAAAGATCTACGCTGTCTGTTAATCTATAAAGATCAGTTTCATTTTCAAACAAATTTAGTGAAATTTATTACAATTACTCAAACAAAAAACCTTTGCTGGGTTATTCACTGTTTGCTTTGATATTTACATTTGGCAACATCTATTTATGTTTTCCAATACAAATTTGTTAAATTTATTTATACCTATGTAATTTGAAAAAAATTTTCTTTAAACTTTTAGCGATAAATTACACGAGAATTATTCCTCTTGCGAGTATTAATAAAATTTTTTTTTTACAAAAGTTTGCCTGAAAAAAAAGGAAATTTGTGTCAAAAAATCATTTAAAATGGCCACAAAGCTTGATGATAAATCTTCTAAAATACCGGAGAGATTGTATTACTACAAACGTATGCGTTTCTTTGGAAAGGTAAGTGGACATAACATTAAAGATCATTGAATTCCTTTGGTTTTTTCCATTCTCTTTTATGGCATATATTCGATTAAAATTTTTATAAAAAAGCGATAATTAACAAAATACATAGCAAAATTATATTATTATTTTAATAAAAATAAAATTTTCTTTAAAATACAAAGTATAACTACAATTCAAATCACACTTCGCGCTAAACAAAACTCAATATCGCTAGTTTTAACAAGAAAATAGTTCTATTGCCATCACTGTAGTTGATCTAAGTTTGTTTATCTCTGAAAAGAAAGGAAACAGCACTATGTTTAAAAACTCACATATTTTGTGACAACAATCACCTAACAAGAAAGAGTAATAGAGATAACTATATAAACATAAATAACAAACAACGAGCACATAAATCAACATTTTCAAAACATCTGGCATATTTTTATTGTGTAAATTGTTGTTGCATTATTCGTTGTTTAAACTTTTTTGAAATTGTTGTTGGATCTTTTTGAATTTGTTTTGCAAACGGTTGTTTGCCCTATAGTTGTTGTTGTTTTTACACGCATTTTTACAGAAAACTAAACATTCGTTGAATTTATTTGAGAGAGCTGCTGTTTTTTCTTGTACTTTTCTGTTTGCTAATACAGCCGGCGCGCTCTGCAGTTGTTTGAAACTGAAAAAGAAATAAAAATTTTTGTGGAAAAACGGCAGCCAAATTAAACAACCTTTTAACAAGATAAAAAAGCATTTAATGAGTTTCCATTTATTTATTTGTTGTGTGTGATTTTTAATTAAAAGATAATCCAGTTTTCTTTTATAAATATTTGTTAATTTATTTTCACGTGTTGATTGTTTTATTCGTTCCATTTTATTATATTTTTTTGTTTAAAACAAAGCTGAGAGTTTTGATCACTGTGTGACAGCAATCAACAAAATACAAAATTATATTTTTTTAATTCTGTGTAAATAAATTTGTTCACTTTTTTGTACAAAAGTTTGCTTGAAAAAAAAGGAAATTTGTGTCAAAAAAATCATTGAAAATGGCCACAAAGCTTGATGATAAATCTTCTGAAATACCGGAGAGATTGTATGACTCCACTAATACCAGAACCTACAAACGTATGCGTTTCTTTGGAAAGGTAAGTGGACATAAGATTAAAGATCATTGAATTCCTTTGGTTTTTTCCATTCTCTTTTATGGCATATATTCGCTTTTTTTGGGTCCTTAATGCCGGTTTTTTTTTAAATTATGAGACAGCTCTGTTTATTTAAGTTGTACACGAAAACAGAGTTGTCAATGTATTCAGAGTTGTATTTGTTAAAAATATTCGTTAAAAACCAATAATTTTGAATTAAAAACAAAAGTAGGTTAAAAAATCTTTTAAAAAAAAATTGTAGACTAAAATTTTATGTAATCGGAGTAAAACTAACTATTTTTATCAATCCTGCAGGGTGGTTTTGCAAAATGCTATGAAATCATTGATGTGGTCACGAATGATGTGTATGCTGGTAAGATAGTTTCCAAGAAGCTCATGATGAAACACAATCAAAAAGAGAAAATGACTCAAGAAATTACCATACATCGTAGCCTTAATCATCCTAATATTGTCAAGTTCCATGGTTTCTTTGAGGATAGTTCCAATATTTATATAGTCTTGGAATTGTGTAAGAAAAGAGTAAGTTTCCTTAAAAAAAATATTCTTTCACTATATATAATACAACTAAATTTGTAAACTTAAAATCTTGCAGTCTATGATGGAATTGCACAAACGTAGAAAAACTATAACCGAATACGAATGTCGCTATTATATTTATCAGATTATACAGGGTGTTAAGTATTTACATGACAATCGCATTATACATCGTGATTTGAAATTGGGCAATCTGTTTTTGAACGATATGCTACACGTTAAAATCGGTGATTTTGGTTTAGCCACACGCATTGAATATGAAGGCGAGCGCAAAAAGACCCTGTGTGGCACCCCTAACTATATAGCACCAGAGATTTTAACCAAAAAGGGTCATTCCTATGAGGTAGATATTTGGTCTATCGGCTGTGTTATGTACACGTTGCTCGTGGGCCAACCACCCTTCGAAACCAAGACTCTAAAGGATACCTATTCGAAAATCAAAAAATGTGATTATCGTGTTCCCAGTTATTTGCGCAAATCTGCCGCCGATATGGTTATAGCTATGTTGCAATCAAATCCCGAAAATCGTCCCACTATTGGTGATCTTCTACATTTTGAATTCTTAAGCAGTTCACCAGTGCCCACATTCTTGCCAAGCTCTTGTCTAACAATGGCACCACGTCTTGAACTCAACGAGACCATAGATCACGAGGCAGCCCATCGTAAACCGTTAACCGAATTAAATGGTCTTAAGGATGATACACGTCTAGAGACCACATTCCTTAAAAATAATCTGCATGATGCCATTACCGCCTCGGCTCAAGCTTGTCGGCATAATGAAGATTATCGCAGCGACATACAAAGTTTACAGCAACAGATTACAAATCTATTAAATGCTAAGGTAAGTTTGTGTGTAAACATAAGATTAAATAGATTAAAAATATTATATTATGGTTATATTGTCATTTCTTTTAAAGCCGCGCTTATTGCAAGGCAATTTGGGTGATGAAAATACCGATCCTGCAGCACAGCCCTTGTTTTGGATTTCAAAATGGGTGGACTATAGTGATAAATATGGCTTTGGATATCAACTGTGCGATGAGGGTATTGGTGTTATGTTTAACGATACCACTAAGCTTATACTGTTGCCAAATCAAATGTAAGTAGAGTAAGAGAAAGATGTTTATTTTACAGTCTACATAACTTGTTAAACTTATTCGTTTAGCAATGTGCATTTCATCGACAAAGAGGGCAAAGAATCCTATATGACCACTTCGGATTATGCCAAAACATTGGATAAAAAAATGAAATTACTCTCGTATTTCAAGCGTTATATGACTGAACATTTAGTTAAGGCTGGTGCCAACAATGTCAACTTTGAGTCTGATCAAATATCACGTATGCCACATTTACATTCCTGGTTTAGAACCACCTGTGCCGTAGTCATGCATCTAACCAATGGTACCGTGCAGGTATGTTTTATTTATTTATGCCTTTACTGTTTGTAAATTTAACTATTATGTTAATTTTCAGCTTAATTTTTCGGATCATATGAAAATTATATTGTGTCCCCGCATGAGCGCTATAACATATATGGATCACGAAAAGAATTTCCGTACTTATCGTTTCTCAACCATTATACAGCATGGTTGCTCAAAGGATTTATATCAGAAAATACGTTATGCCCACGAAAAACTTAGTAAAATGCTGGAGAAAATGTTTTTTTAATTAAATTGTAAAGAAATTTTACAGGCTCCTTTTTTTATTGCTGAGTATCATTTAATAGCATACTTTACCTGCCGGTTCTTTTTGAAGCATTCAATTTTTAAGCTCTACCTAAATTGTTAAACTTCATCTTAAGTGAAGTGATTTATTGCTTGTTTATTTTGCTGTAAAAGAAATTATCTAAATTCTTGTTAAATTTTCTTTAAATTTGATTTATTTTCTGTTTATTCACACTTCATCATTCCTGTTCATTTGCTTTATGTATGTTTCTTTTTTATATATATAAACGATATTTAATAGAAGATTCTCATGATTTTATGCTTAACCAGTAGCAAAGAAAAAGAAAACGTAACAAGGAGTATGCTTATTTTATTTTAAGAATATTTTTTTTTAAGATTTGTTATTTTAGTGTATTTTTATTTGCTATATATAAATTCGCCTATTGTCATACGTAATATTTTGTAGTTGTCACATCATTTAAACAAATTTTATTCAAACCTTAAAGAAAAAACAAAAAAAGCTTATTAAAATATAACATATTCACACGACCCTTTCTTTCCCTTTCCCTCATGCATACATTTTTTTTATATAAATAAATAAATAATAAACTTAAGTTTTACTTAATAAAAATCAAATTGCTTAAATTTTATGTTGTGTTAAATTCGAGCCGTAAGTTAAAGGTTATACATACTTCAAAATAAAAAACAATGTCACATATGTATATATTATTAAAAGAAAAGCTTAATTGCATTAATATAAACAATATTATATGCCATTTTTATATAGGTACATAGTTATTTAAGTAGAATCGAATTCACAAAAAAAAGAGTAATTGATTTATTCTTAAAATATTTAGATTTTTAAGCGCCAAATTAAAGTAAACAGTGGCATCATCTTTATGCAAAAACCCTGTATTCCAAAAGTAGTGACAATTCTTTGAATTTTTCTTTGTTTTGAAGTATAACGGTAAAGTGGCGTCCGTTATAAAAGAGATTAAATCGTGACGTTTAAGTAGTGAAAAATTCACAATGGGAAGACAAACATCAATTGAGACTATAGAGAAAAGGTAAATAAATCCCTGCGTGAAATAGATAAAAACGTTGAAAGGCATCACTGTACAAAAAAAATTATAGACAAGTAGGTACAATAACGTAAAAATTTGCGTGATGCAAACGATCAAAGCGTCTTACAAAAAAAAAAAACAAGTCAAATGTTCACAAACACTACTCCCGCTATCCTCAATCCCATATCCTATTTTCCTAGTTCCAACACAATGCATTGCATAAGTAGGGGTCATCCCCTGAGTGCTGGTCAAAGAAAAAAAAAGTAAGGAGATATAGTAAGAGCAAACTCAACATCTAGTGCTGCTTCGGGAAAACCTTTAAGCGCAAATACGATTAGAAGATCTTTGCACAAAAATGGCCTACATGGTAGAATAAACGAGGAAATCGTGGTTTTAAATATATTTATTGTTTTGGTGGCTTTGTGTGACATTTGCCACCGTTTTGTTAAAGCCACGTGTCAGTGATATCCAAATTGTCAATAATATGGCAAAATTCAACCCTTGATAAAGTTATAGCGTACTGTACCGTGGCACACTCCAGAAAAAAAAAAAACAGCGGAATGTTTTTGAATGAATTCCAAAAATCTCATTGTAACAATTGTCAAAGCACATACTGATATGTCAACAAGTAAAATGTCAAAGCTTTCATGTTATGCAAATATGCCAAATTACCGCATTCGTGATCGAATGAGCTATCGTATCGAAAAATGATTTCGATATCGAAATTATGATAAAATGTACTAAATTTCTTGCTCGAAAGAAAAAGCAAAAGCTCATTCGATCACGAATGCGGTAATTTGGCCCCTGTTCTGCTTAAATAACTAAATAAACTACTAGATAAATTTGAATCTCACCAGTCTCAGTTGCTCTTTAATACAGAATTTACAGATAGACAAATTTTAATGATTTTAATTTAGTTTTCCTTTAAACACCTACTAGAAATAAAATCCATGAAATTATAACAACCACACCACATACACTTTATATTTAATTAGCATTATTTATTTAAAAACTAATTTCTTTTATTTTTATACATACAGGAAAGCAAAAAAAATATATTCTTAATTTAGTTTATTATTATTATTTCGAAAATGAAAAGCACTTAAAACAGAGAAATAATAATGGCTGTTTTATAAACGCAGTATGCAATGCAACATTTCATTGCATAGAGTTCATAATAGCATTTAAAAATATAATTTAAAAATTTTTGTTTTAAGATTCTCTTTAATGGTCCAATATCTTTATATTTTATGTGATACAAGTTTTTAAATTATATTCTAAATGCTATTATGAACTCTATGCAATGAAATGTTGCATTGCATACTGCGTTTATGAAAACAGCCAATAAATCAAATATTAAAAGTAGATAATAAAATCGAAAAGGAAATAAAAAGGTAACAGTACAAAAACATGCAAAATCAAATAATTTTGTATTAGTTTGAGAGATTAAACAGTGTTTGCATTTTCAAAATTTCTGTTTTTTTGTTTGTATTTATATATAGTTTCTTTTATAACGCATTCAAATGACACGTTATTTAATATATATTGTTTTGTTTAACTAAATACATATTCTAAATAAGTAATATTATAACATTATTTTTTATTGCAATTGTTGTTGTTTGCTCAATATTTGTTTTGCTTTCTCAGAAAAAGAATCTGTTGTAATGGTACTGGGGGGAGGAGTTAGGGAAAGAAGAAAAGTAGTTTGTTTTTTTAAATTTATTTCTTTGTTTCAGTTTTAGAAGGGATAAAAGCAAAAAAGAATTTATTTTTCTGAATTCTGCTTGATGTTTTTTGTTTAGATGTAATTCATTTAAAACATGTTTGTAAACAAACGTTAGCCATAGTTCATATTTGTACTGTGCGCTGATGATTGAAAACTATTCGATATGTTCTTTTGGCTGGCCGCGACCGCAGCTGCTACTGACTGCTGTTGAATCTGCTGAGGCGTTAGTGATGAGTCTGCTTGCAGGTAATTTTGTAATAGCTGTCGATTTTCTTGACACCATTCGACAAAATCATCGATTAACACTGGCCAGGCTCCTTCGGAGTCATAATTACTCATATTGTCATCAATATGAATGGCAAAATCAAGCAATAAATTCCAAGTGTCTTTGGGTATAGAACGTTTATGTTTTTCCTTAAAAAAAAAAAAAAAATGAATTTATTTTCTCTTTAAAGAACTGTGTACTACTACTCACTTTCAAAAACTTGCACCACAAATCCAAAAACTTAAAACGTCCACTCAACACTATGGTCCAATAGGCAATGGCCATATCCAAATCTATGCCCTTCTGGCCTGGATCCTTGGCATAGTTAAAGGTGAAATGATAGAAATCCTTAAATTTAGCCAAATCGTTTAGTTCCATTTCCAGCAGCGGCAACTTAATCTTCAACTTGTCAATTGTATCAATGCCCAGCTCACTCATACCATTAACGAATTCCTCGCGGGTAAATTCACATTGGACTTCAGCATGAAACTTCCATGCTATGATTAGCACTAACTTCGAATCGGGACTTAATTCTAAATCATCCAGAAAGCGTATAACTCCCTCGCAGGTGATTTTCTGAGTATCAGTTGGATCCCGATAGCGCAAAAATAACTGTTCGATACGTTTGCGATCTAGCTCACGATAGTAGTAATCGGGATTCTGAAAATAGTTATCACTTGCCAAATCTAATTTCCAGTCATTTTGCTGCAGGCAATAGATGGCGGTCTGTTCGCCCGTTTGCGTTAAGGAGATGAACTTTCTCACTTTATCCTTTTGTGTGGATTTTAATTTGTTCTAAGTAATTAAAAGACAAAATATAATACACCATTATTATTATTAGTTGAAAATTTAGTTTGCACATCTCTGTATTTGTTTTATTTTTTTCACGCTTATAATATTAAGTTTCTTTTTTTTTTGCTGCATATGTATGTATATTCTTTAATATTTTATTGCATAAATGTTTAGGGATTTTTTGTGGAAAATCTATTATTTTCGTTGCACATTTTCTACAATTTTTTTCTCGCTGCCTTTCCTAATTCATTTGTCATAACTTTCTATTTTTGTGAATGTTTTTCCAATAAGTAAATGCTAGTCATTTTGTATTCTTACCATTTTCTTTCATAAATTCTATTAATTCACTATTTTGTTAATGGTTTTCGGTTAACAATTTGTAAATCTTTTGCAGTTTTATAAAAAATATAAGTTTCTGTTCTCCTAAATAAAAATAATTTTCTTCTTTGCTTTTACTGTCCTTCCCTACGTCTTTTCTGTTTCTTCTTATTTTTCCGCAAAATACCGTTGCTATTTTTATTTTTCACTTTGTGCTTCAGTTTCTTTGTGTGTAAGCAAAGGCTCAATGACAGCTGAGCCAAATGGACGATGTGTCGGACTGAAAACAGTATGGTAATACTGTTTCCATAAAAACTTTAGATTAATAAAATTAACTTAAACTTGTTTTATAAAAAATAGTAAATATACATTCTTGTGTTTTTTAAACAATTTTATGTTTAATTAATTTAAATTGTTTGTTGTTGCTGCACTTTATTTAAAAGATTATATAAATGCTGAGAAAAGTATTTCACATGTAGATGTCGCTGCTATACAATACAAATATATGGCACCCTCTCATAACAACAAAAAAAAAACTGCATGGCATCTTTATTTTCTACCTCTGATAATAAAAATAAACAACTTCCATTCAAGAGCAAAATAAAAAAGCGATGTCTTCAGAATATGATAAAGTTAAAATTGGTAAATTAGTTTTAAAAGGCGAAAAACACAAGTAAGTCATTATTAAATAACATAATACTAAAAATCAGTATTATTCCTGTACAATAATCTTGCAGGAAAAGTAAAAAACGTAAAAAGGATAAGGAGCACAAGGAAGAGTCGCACCACAAAAAAAGCAAAACCCAAGTTGACGAGGATGCTTTAAAACATGGCGGTTGGTGGCAGGCTAAGTTGGCCACAGAAATAACCGGCCCAGTGGCCATACAATTCGGTAAAAGTTCTTATGTCAAAGCCCTGGACAATGGTCTCTTTACCTTGGGGCCGCCACATCGTGACGGTGAAGGACCCGATCCAGAGGAAATTTTCACTGCCTTTCCCATCAATGAACGTAAGGTTACCTTTAAGTCGGGTTATGGTAAATATTTGAAAATCGAAAAAGATGGCATGGTTACGGGACGCTCAGAGGCTGTCGGTAGTATGGAGCAATGGGAGTCCATATTTGAGGATGGCAAAATGGCTTTACTGTCCGATTTGGGTTTCTTTATGTCAATCGATCCCGAAGATGATGCCTGCGTGGCGTTACGTAAAAAGGTTACAGATTTGGAAATTTGTACGGTGCGCAGTAATGCGACACGTGAATGTGTGGTGGATGACGGTCCCACCGAAGAAAAAGGAGACCTGTTTGAGGTGGAGAAGAACTATGTGTACGTTTTTTTTTATTTACGTATGTAAGAGAAAAGAATATTCTTTAATTGTTTTTTGTATTTTTTTTTAGCAAAAAATTCCAAAAGTTCCAGGATAAAAAGTTGCGCATAAATAAAAACGATATTAAGGAATTGGAGACGGCCAAGGATAAGGGCACTTTACATGAGGCTTTATTAGATAGACGTAGTAAAATGAAAGCGGATCGCTATTGTAAATAATTATGATAAAACAAACTATAATAAAATATTTATTAGCTAAGAAATACAAAAAAAAAGTTTGATTTCTTTTATATTGTAAATTATATTCATCCTGATCCGATGGGTTTTTGAGGACTCACATTTTATAATAAAGTATGTCTTTGAATTTATATTTTATAAAAAAATGCTTTACTTTTTGTACTTTACCATGGAGAAATTATAGGAAATTTATGTTACTTTGTAAAATATATTCTGTATCCACTTCCACTCGGAAATCTAAAGCTATATTGTAAATCCCTTCCAGAAAAAGAATAGTTAAGAAAGAATGATCCCAGGTTATTCTATAGGACAGACCTGCAGAAATCCGCCCTTTCAAAAGATAGGATGTTTTCATAAACGCAGTATGCAATACAACATTTCATTGCATAGAGTTCATAATAGCATTTAGAATATAATTTAAAAACTTTTATCACATAAAATATAAACATATTGGACTATTAAAGAGAATCTTAAAACAAAAATTTTTAAATTACATTTCTAAATGCTATTATGAACTCTATACAATGAAATGTTGCATTGCATACTGCGTTTATGAAAACAGCCATGTCCTCCGTCATGCAGAGTCCGACATCTTCTAGTCTAGATCTTTATTTTATTCATTCAGTAATGGAATTCTAGCCAAAAGGCCATAATGGGTTCCAATTATACTACTTACTGCTCAGGGTTACAGGCTATTCTAATTCTAACCATCTGTCTTAAGAGATGGAAAATTTTTCAACCTCTAATTAACTTTGAATGTTTCTTATTGCTTTTTACTTGCAAATGCTTAGAACGAGCTTTGTTTTAAAGGACAACAATGCTGCAAATTGCTTTGCTTTAAGCCAATAGAGGAATCTTTTACCAAATATTAAAGGAATTTAAATAATACAAAAGTACAATTTGAGGACATGAAGTAAATTGACTTTCAAATGCTGACACGTCAAGAACTGAGTTGTCATTCTTTGACACAATCTTGGTAAATATTAACCATGGAACGTTATATTTGCGAACAAGGAATTTTAATTGTGAAGATTTTACTGCATCACTAAAATGCGAGCTGATTATTACTGTAATCAGGCTGCTTCAGACAGCGGTAATTGAATGGCTAAATTCGAGGCCATTATTGACATCAGTGTTAGCGAGTTTGTGATGTTAATTTTCCACTTCATTGCTATGATTTAACGCCGCTGGGCTCTTTTCTCTGGAGCCATTTAAAAGACCTGGGGGAGGGGTTACTCCGTATTTCGATTCGAAAAGAAAGTCATTCGAATTTTTATACTTTTTACATTGTATTTCGAAAGCTTTTGCTTTCGAATCGAAATACGGAGTAACCCCCCCTGGTTTACGTGAATAAACTACAAATACCCTGGGGCCAAATTACAGTATTCGTGATCGAATGAGATATCGTATCGAAAAATGATTTCGATATCGAAATTATGATAAAATGTACTAAATTTCTTGCTCGATATCGAATGCCATAATCTCAAATAAGAAAATTACGATCAATTTTACTCGATATCGAATGCGGTAATTTGGCCCCTGTATATTATGCATATTGTAGTTGAACACTTTGTAAAAGGAGCGGACGTCTAAATATTTGCTAGACATTACATGCTATTTTTTTATCTCCATATCAATTTGGTATCAATAAAACTGATCCTGTCAAAATTTTTATGTTCTTAATCCTATTTATATCATAACCTCAAATCTTTATAAATGAATCTAGAGATTGGTTTCGTAGCACATTGGATTTGGCTCTAAGAAAACTAAAAAATTAATATCTAGTGGTAACGGTTCCTTTTTCATCTTCTATGTCAATGTCCAGCAATGGACGTTTAAGGTAATGTTTTTAGGACAACGATCCTTTAATAGTCTCTCTAAAATATCAGATATGAAGTTAGAGCGTGTTGATGAAGTAACAATTGGATAGTGCAATCGGCTACATAAACCCTTATTCCATTTTTTTCTAATTCTATTGGATCGATTCTTCTTTTCTTAGTCCTGGGTCACACACTTCCACTTTTGCTGCTCAACTTCTTTTTAATTCTCTTTTAAAGTTGCCTTAATGTTCACACACCGAAGCAAACAATGAAAAGAAATGTTAAATAATACCTACAGCTAACTTTGTCAAGCAAACGAGCTTCCCAATATGTACAAGCAGCTCCGTACCAAATACCACTCTTCTTTCCCTTCTCACCAACAAACTCAAAAGTGGAAGTGTGTGCCCCGGGACTTATCTCCATATTTTATTTCTGTCGCTCTGTCTTCCTCATTCTTATCTTTTCAGACAACACAAAGGCGCCAGCTAAATGGAACCAAGTCCGTTTTACGGCCGACAGTTTATCCTTACCTAACGGTTCGTTATATGAAATACCTACTAATTAACTTCTGAAGGATTATATTTGCAATGAAGTTTGTCTATTATTTTATCAACTAATTTAAGAAATCATGCAGAAAAACTGTTTCTTTATAATATAATAGGCTGTGGGTGCGTGCTGCAGGGTTCATCTGAAAAGTCTTTAACATTTAGAAAATGTGTTCATACAATTTGGTTTAATATCGAAATATCGAGTGTTTGTCGTTTTAAAAACTACACTTCTATTGAAGATGAAGCTAATTCAAATACGGAATTGGACAAAATTTCGCCATGTATCGAGATATGCACAAAATTCTTTGGAAAAAACATTGATGACTTGCATATCTCGAGCAAATTTTTGAAATTCATACCTTTACTTAATTGCGAATAAAAGCAAAACGCTTTCATCGATTTTTATGTCTCATTTTGTTCATAGTTTATGCGACTTTACGTGAAAGTAATAGGACTTGACACTTTTCTTTTACCATTTTGGATGTTTTATGAATTAAAAATAAAAAAATTCAATTTTTAAGGCAAAAAATAGTTTTTCTTCGAAACACTTGCTTATACTATGTTTCCACGACGACTTGAATCACCTGCTTCGCCTTCTGAATCATGTTAATGAATCATGCTGTTTACATGACTAATAAACTTGATTCGATTTGACAGTTGTCTTTAATAAACAAACAGAATTTACAATTTGTGGAAAATAATTTTTTTTAATGGACAGAGTGGAAATTAGTTAGCTTATTTGAAAAAAAACATACATTCGTACGTATTTACTTTCTTTACTTCCAGCAACAAGAAAATAATTTGCTTTGTTTACAATAATATTAAATTTTTACAGCTAGTGCAGATAAACTTGCGATAAAAATTAGAGAAGAGTGCAATTTTTCGTGCTTCGCAAGTAGATTCAATATGAATCTACTTGATTCGCTCTTAAAATATTGTATGGTGAAGCAAGTTGTTTCGCACATGATTGGGGTGTGAAGCATGAATAGAGAGCGAAGCATGTGCCGTGGAAACATAGTATTATGTAGCGAAACGTTGTATGAACAGATTAAAGGAATTGTAATTCTTATTTTTTTTTAAATTTGTTTCAGCTTATTCGGACTAGTGGTTCTCGAGTTATGACAAACAAAAGAGCCTAAAACGTGACAAATTCCCTATACGATACTACTAACTTCAAATTAGTTTTTAAATTATTATTTGATGTAACATGACCAAACGAATGATGCAGAAGTTCTTCTTTTTGGGGCTACTTTCATAAACAATTATCAGAATTGAGTCCCGAAATCATGTGTTGTACTGTGTAATAGAATGTGAGCGCCGCGCTTATCTGAAGTCTAATATTTATAGGACTAAAAAAAACACAATTCTGTTGAAGATAAGCTTCTCTATACATATATGTATGCACATATATAGGCTATGGGTGCTGCAGGGCTCACCTTAAGTCTTTATAACATTTAGAAAATAGGTTAGTTAGGTTAGGTTATATGGGTAGCCGTTTTCTGAAACAGCTCACTTGGGTCCATTATATTGGTCCCATTGTGATAAAATAAAAAAAGAGAAAGAAAATAGCTTAATACATACATTAAAATGTTTTGAATATTATTTATTTGTTAGAATATTGGATTCAATTCGGTAACGTTCAGACTCTGCTACTTTCACAGGCATGCCAACATTCCAAAAACATCTACTGCCCCTATTGCGGTTCACAACTTTTTTAATAATTTGGTCGTCTTTCATAAATCGGTATTGCCATTCACAACTTAAATGTAGTAGAGTTAAAGTCGGGTTGACTGACAGACGACCAAACTTAGTTGAGAACGGCAATAGGGGCATACATATGTATCTTAGCAGTAAACACAGAATGTTTTCGTAGTGTAATAAAAAAAATTCCATACAAATGAAATTTTATAATTTTTTTTTTTGAAATTATAAACTAGGTTGGCGCAGAATTAATCTCTCAAATTTCCAGGTTATCCCACGTCGATTTAAGAGAGTTGCAAGTCTTTCTATATCTTAAATTAATATAATTTAATACCAAAACTAACGCATTTGAACAATGCACAACTTCGAAAAACCGTAACGTAGTACAGTTAGACGACGCCAAGCATGAACCAAAGCAAGAGTGAGCCGCGAATCTCTCGAAGGCAGCGATTGCCCTTGAGCGATATTGATAATGACGGGCGAGTTTTCCTCCAAACAGGGCTGAATTATATAATTTGTTTAGAAATTTTAAGGTGCTATAAAGTACCGACACTACTCCATAAATCTAGTTTGTTTTCATTTGGAACTGAAATTTTTTTTAAAGGAACAGATTTTACCGTATTCTTAAAAATTTTGCAATAAAATATAAATTTGTTTATTCTTATTCAGCCCAATCAGGAATAAAAAATCCGCGGGAGTTTTTTCCCTTTTTAACATTGAATTTGAATAGGAAAGGGAAAAAACTCCCGCGGAACTTTTATTCATGATTGGGCTGATTAATTATATTAAAATTAAATAATAAACCCTAAAAATTTCTATCATCTATGTTTTTCCTTTATAAAAGTTTCGGTTACGGTCAAAAATGGTCGAAACCCGAATTTTGGTATTCGACAAATTTTTGGCCTAATCCTAAGCCGAATGGATATGTAAAAATGTATACATAAAAATAAGCAAAATTGGCGTATTTGGTGTGAGAGCAGACAGAAGCGTTGCAAAAACTGTCAATGCATCCCAAAAAATGCACTGTTTGGTGAGGATTATGGGCCGGTAACAAAAACGGAAGAGCTGGAAGGTTATTGTGTATTTCGATTCGAAAAGAAAATCGTTCGAATTTGTATACTTTTTACATAGCATTTCGAAAGTTTTTGCTTTCGAATCTAAATACACAATAATCTCCCTGGAGAACAAGCCGGTTCCATAAGCCAAACAGCAAGTTCGGTGTACAGTTTATTTCACGTTTGGGGGCCGGATCAATTGGCCGCCTAGATCATGCGATTTAACGGCTATTTTTGTGGGGCTATGTTAAGGCTTCTTTATAAGGACAATTCCACAACGGTTGACCCACTAGAAGCTAACATTGAAGAATTTATTCGCGTGTTACCGACTGATATGAAATCATCTTTAAGCATTGAATTACAATATACATACATATGTGGACCATTCTATCGACTCAAATAAATATTTCATACTTTCCACTACAGTGGTGTAGGGGACAAGAACCTAAATAATAAAAACTTCCCTGCAAATAATATTGGACTACGTGATCCATTTTAGATGATATGGACTACTCACAACATGGTCCAATGTTATGCAGGACCATGTCATAGTTAAACAAGAGTTTGTAGTTAAACGACATGGTTTCGTGTTAACACGATTGCATATTGAGTTGTTGTTGTTGTTTAAAACTAACCTTCGTGAGTACTCCATGGAGTAGTTTTGGGACTACTCCGATGGGTTATATGGTCCAGTCCTAGGACATCGCAATGTTAAATGGACCACCTTTTTTCATATATTTGGAGTAGTTTTGGAGTACTCCTACTCCTCTTAGGACTAGTCTTTACATGCATGTATGGACTAGTCGCGTTATTTGCAGGGTTATAAGTGATTCTGTATACATACATATGTATGTATGTATGTACATATATTAGGCGATGATTGCAAGAGTGGCCTAACCCAAAAGTATACCAAAGGAGTTAATTTAATTTGTAATTTGCGAGGTTTTTAAATAAAGTGCTGCTTTATATTGGTCGTTTTGTCAATCAATATTTTAAGCTTTTTCTGTGTAAAATAGTTTTATTTCAAAAACAAATAAAGAACAAATGATTTTAAGTGTATGTGATAATTTTATTACAAGAGTTCATTGCAAAATGCTTAAAAAACTCTTTAAGTTATTTGAAATCATTAGGCTGTTAGATGAAATCACGAGATTTCAATAATTTTTGTACACAGAACACCTTTTCATTGATTTCAAATCACTTTACGAAAAAGTGATTTTCAGAACATGCCTGATAATGTATGTTTGTATGTCTCAAACTAAGTTATGTTATCTGAATAAAATTCACTGGTCTCTATACACTTTTTTTTAGTTTTTTTTTTTGAATATCGATTAAAGCTATTTTTAGTTTAGTTGGTATTTTATAGGAAGTATTAAGTCATAATTGTTTTTATAATTAAAAGAAAAAAACTTAATAAACATAAATATTTCAAACATCTATTTATTCATTAGCGATCAACAAAGCATATATAGGCTGTTTTCATAAACGCAGTATGCAATGCAACATTTCATTGCATAAAGTTCATAATAGCATTTAGAATAAAATTTAAAAACTTTTATCACATAAAATATAAAGATATTGGACCATTAAAGAGAATATTAAAACAAAAAATTTTTAAATTATATTTCTAAATGCTATTATGAACTCTATGCAATGAAATGTTGCATTGCATACTGCGTTTATGAAAACAGCCATTCATACTACTTATCGATGGTCTCATGTAGAAAGGCCCTAACTCGCATATTTGAAACTTTACAGGAGAAGGTAAAAACATAATAGAAACTGTAATATTCAATGTGTAACTTTTTTTGTACAACTGCTAAAAAAAAGCGATATTTTTACACTATTGCAATAAATTTTCGTGAGGTGTATTTGCTTTAAATGCATTGGAATCGCAAAAAAAAAAACAAATTTCGAAAAAATAGCGAGTTAGGACCTTTTTACATGAGACCAACAATATGTACATATTTGGGAGGCTGCCACCACAAATATTTTGTGCAACGATCAATGTACTCAAAATGGGACAAGTACTACAAATGTTTAAAAATTACTTGCAGTTTGTTTAGACTTTTTTATATGTGTGTATTGATTAGATTATATGGTTCGTGACACCAATAATAATTAGAATAATGTTACATTTTTGTTGTTGTTGAGAAATATGTATTTAAAAAGACCAATTGAAATAAATTAAGTTTTGTTTTAATTGGAAGAGCATGTTGAAAATTAATTAAAATTTACATACTAATTCAAACAAGTACTTAAAATAAAATTCCAGTCCAGTGGAAAACTAATCCAAGTATAAATCTTGATTTTTTGGAGAACTGTTTAAAATAACTTTGTAAATTCAAGTCTTTATTGAAGTTGAGAGTTTAGTTTTCTTTAAAAGGTTGTTTACATTATAACAACTCGAAAGTAAAACGAGTAAACAATGTGGTTTCGATTTACAGAACACCAAAATCTATGAATTCGTTTTCAAACAAAAAAGTTACTTGGATCCTGATTACAGAACAATTTGTCTAGCTGTCAATGAATTGGAATACAAACATATATAGCATTTATAAAGCACACTTCAGCTTCTTTAATTGTGTGTAGGTACTATTCCTTTTCAGAGCTTGTTCTAAATAACTACAAAAATTTACATTGAAATTAACAAAATTTCGAATGAATTAAATTTCTAAATCAAAATTAGTACGCTTTCACTCGTTTCAATTCTAATCTTCAAGGCAAATATTTTTGGATGAGAAGGGAAAATAGAGAAAAAATAAAAACTTGACGGTACTAGTAAATTTTCTCATTTCCGTTTGTTTTCTTTTATTTTGTTTGTTTTTCTAATTATTTGTTTGTATGAAAAAGAGCACGAAAATTAACGAAACGACAAGTTCAAAAGGAAATTGAACAAAAACCTGAAGCGTGTGAAAAAGGAATTCAGAAAATTCTAAATGAAATGTAAAAATACAGATAAATTTCCAAAAATAAAATTGAATTTTTCGATTTTAATCGCGAAAATTTGAAAAATTCTAAATGAAATACAGAAACATTTATAACCCGCATCCCAAAACATACACCTAGGGGCTTACTGTCTATTTCGATTCGAAAATTATTCGAATTTGTATACTTTTTACATTGTATTTCGAAATACACAGTAACCTTCCTGTTTGCGTCTTTTACCAGGGTCAAGTGTTTTTAATAGATGCCAAGAGTTGTGGAATTCATTATCCAAACTCGCTCTGCTATGTGATAATGCAGGCAACTCTCTAGCAATATTTCTCTCTACGATTGATTCTTTTTCAACAACCCATTGTAAAGTTAAGAACGAATACACCAACCGTAAATCCGCTTAATGTACCAAGTGTGCTAATCTTGTGTCCAGGGGCCAAATTACCGCATTCGATATCGAGTAAAATTGATCGTAATTTTCTTATTTGAGATTATGGCATTCGATATCGAGCAAGAAATTTAGTACATTTTATCATAATTTCGATATCGAAATCATTTTCCGATACGATAGCTCATTCGATTACGAATGCGGTAATTTGCCCCCAGCACTTTCATAATAAAAATTAATTATTTATACATACGAGAATTTGACACGCCCTAATATAATTTTCCTTTTTAAAGAATTACATTTGTACAATTCACAGCCGGTGTTGTACATATTGCATATTTGATTTACAAATGATACTATGTTGATAATTCAACATAATATTTAAACTAAAATCAACTCAACATAATGCTATTAAGAGAATTTTTTGAAAATAATCCGCTTTAAATTAAATATTATTGATAACATTACAACATAACATTTCTAAGTCTTATTCAAAACAACTCTCACTACTATTACATCAAATAATCTAAACCACCCCGTTACTTTTAAAACTCAGGGTGTTATTGTGTATTTCGATTCAAAAAGAAAATCATTCGAAATTGTATATCTACTTTTTACATTGTATTTCGAAAGCTTTTGCTTTCGAATCGAAATACACAATAATTCTCCAGGTAGATCTGAAAGTTGAAATTTTAAAATCATGTATAGATAGATATAAAAAAATATCAAAAGAAAAGCTGAAACATAAAAAATCATGTTATTTTCTGAAGAATCCATCTGCAAAAAAGATAGGAACAGGAACATTAAGGTAGCAGACAGCATATCAATTTCGAAGGTTGATTGGTTGGTCCGTCATTAACGAAACGTAACAAGTACGCAAAAAAACAGAAAAACGAAACGGGTGAGCTACGGAGGAAGTTGTGTGTGTATGTGTTAAAATATAATAAAGTTGAGAAATGGCGTTTGTGAGATATAAGGCCAATTTGAGTTTAATATGTTTATATTTTTTTGGTTTTTATATTGTAACGAAGCAGGAGTAAGGAGACGCCAAAATATACTGTACATATTTAATAAAATGAAGTAGTCGTAAGCGTAGTATTTATAAATAAAATTTTGAAGACTTGGTTAACAGAACGTACGTCATGGTATGTAGAATTGGAAATAAAATTGTAATTGTTTAAACAAAAATAACGAGCGTTAAATGTAGATTTTGATTAGGCGTTGTAGGAGGATTTTTGTTTACTTAATATAGATGGCAAGACGTAGAACGTCGAAGTTTTTCTTTTTGATTTGGTTAAAGGTGCTTTTAAATAATACAAATTAAAAAAAGATGCGATGCGAAAAAGTAAGGTGGTGATTTTTTTTAAATTAAAATAGAGTTTTTGCGTTTGGTAACGTGGGGCGTAGGATAATACAATTTAATAATAATAATAATAACAATGATGAGTAGTAAGTAGTAGTAGTATAGTAGTGGTGTGTTAAATTATTGAATGGCTTTTAGATTTGCTTACGTTGTTAAAGAATTTCAACGATTTTGTAGGGATCTTGTACTTTTTTTCGTGATACGATGAATGTAAAGAAAACTAAACGAAGCGTAGTAGAAAAACTGTGTAGTATGTAACTAAGATGGGGAAGGAGGTTGATTTGTTTACAATTTGCTAAGCTAACGGTAATACTGAGAGAGCGAGATTTTAACGTTGGGTGGAAGAAGAAAGTGAAGTTGTTTTTATTGCTAAACGAGAGACGGCCGAGTCAAAGAGAACAAACGAAGAAAATTGTAGGCATCTGTGCGTAGAAATCCAAGTCCTGGTAGATCCTCAAATTCGTTGTACAGCTTTTGCAGGCACGTAGTCGCAGACGTTACGTTGAACTGTAGGTAATACGTTGAAGGAAGGCTGTAAATTCGAAGTTTATTTTTTTGATTAGTTAAATAAAACGACGTTTAAATATTTGTTTTGAATCTTTTGTTCATATTTTTCTTGCTTTTTTTTTTGTGGAATACTGTGTAATTGTTACAGAAATAGTACGAGTAGTAGTTAATTCATGTTTTTCTTTTATCTTTTATATGACATTACACATCAATTCTGTTTTATTTTTTTTTTTTGCTAAAAACTTCTTTTGTTTTTGAATTTTCTGGTTTCTCTCTCTTTTTGCAGTTGTTATAAAGACAGACGTATAAACTTAGCGTAGTATTACGTAGTTATAATTTTTTTCATTTTGTAATTGTTTTTTCTTTATAAATTTTTTGTGAAAAAGTAATGATTATGTAGATATTTTGTTTTTGAAGGGAAATGGTAGTAGAAAAAAGGAATAACTTAAAATTATACGTTGATTTAAATGTAAAAAAATAAATACAAATTTAAAATCATCTCTTTACAAATTTTTCTGCCATTTTGTTTTTGCATAAAACTGTTGTCTCTTTGATAATTGTGGCTAATTTGCATTTGTTTGCTCTTTCATTTTTGCTGTGTGTTTTCTGTTTTCTTTTACAAATAAATCGTTAAATTATGACAAATTTATTTTTATCTTCGTATTTCTGCAAATTTGCTAGGCAGAGTAGATATTTTTTCATGTTTCTTTTTTGAGGATGCTTTTAAATTAAAATTATGACTTAAGACACTAAAAAACGAAATTTTTTATGATTTCGTCGTAAAGAATAGAATAGTAATATATATTACGTTCATATTTGCAATTTCTACAAAATTGTTATTATCAAACGGAGTTTTTAACGTAGTTAATTAAATTTGTATGATATTTTCTTATATAACACATCGAAGCTTACTTGTAATATCTTTTGTTAAAATTGTGTAGATAGATACTTTTGCGTAGTAGTTTTTAATTTAAAAACGTCCCATGGGTGAACGTGATCTAAAACGACCACCACCGCCACCTTGGCCTCCGAAAGAACGGCCACCACTACTGCCACCATCACGACCGTAGGAATCACGACGACTGAAGCCACCCGAACTGCCGCCATCACGTCCATAGCCACCGCCTCCAGAACGGCCTCCACTAGAGCTACCGTATCCATCACGTCCATAACCGCCGCCGCCGGAACGGCCACCACCACCCGAACCGCCATAACCACGGTCGGGATAGCGGCCACCACTTGAGTTACGTGGACGGAAACCACTGCCGCCACCACCACCTCCACCATTACGACGTCCACCGAAGCTACCACCATCACGGCGTCTGTCACCGCCGCCGCCTCCTCTACCACCACCACCACCTTGGCGACGGCCTCCTTGACGTGGGCGTCCCTTGCTGATTTCCACTCTCAATTGGGAGCCCAATAATTCGGTGCCGTTTAAAACATCACATGCCTTTTGGGCATCGTCACGATGTTCAAATTCGACGAATGCAAAACCTGGTGGATTAAATGCAATCCATACTGAATTTAATTTACCATATTTCGTGAACTCTCCTTCTAAATCGTCTTTCTTGATTTTATCAGTTAAATTTCCAACATACACACGCGTTCCTCGTTGATCACCCATTTTATATTTCTATCTTTTTTTACTTGACTTTCAAAAGAAAATTTTAATTAAACTTTTTTATATTTTTCAGCTTGGATGACACGTACGTGCTGTTCCAATCGATACTAAAAAATGTATGTACTCGTTTTTTTCGCTGCATCATGAAGTTGGCTTGGTTTGCTTTCCGACATTTTGTTTTTTCGCTAACAGGGTTGTATTTTTTTGTATAAAGGCGTGGCTACAGAGAAATGTCGTTAATACACGTCAATCAGTAGTGTAGAAGAGAATTAATTGTTAAAAACAAAACTACATAGAGGGCAGTACCTGTCTAAAATGACAACCGAAATTTACAAAAAATTCTCGTATTCTTTTTATACCCTTCATTTTAAACCGATTTTTATCCAAAAAAGCTAGCAAGCAGCCAGCCAGCCAGCCACACACACAAACAACAAACAATGACATTAAAGACGCGATGACGGACAGTAGACTGTGCACAAACAAGAGGGGCAGCGCGCGCAGCAGCTTACCTCCTCAGTACACCCACAGCAAAACAATGATGACGCAGAGATGTGAGAGAAAAAAAAAGCCTGTCTGCCACCCACCCACCACCACGCTACACACATAGAAATTTGAAAATTCTAAAAGTTTTTTCTTTTGTCTAGTTGCAAAATGTTAATAAAGTTTCGAATTATTTTCGAAATGTTAACCTTGCATAAGGAGTACATTTTTTAAATTTCTTTTATTTTTTTTATAAAATATATACGTCAAATTAAATAAAAAAAAAATAAATTTACAAGCGGTTTTTAACTTTGGTCGTCAAAGGGTTAAACAAAAAAAACTTCCTTCCTCCTTTCATTGCACTTTACTTTACATTTTCTAATTTTAGCACCTTATTTTTTTACAATTACTCAATGACATAATTTATTTAGATGGCGCCACAATTAAAAAAGTCCACCACTTCTTTCTAATTTAACCACCAACCACCCCACCCCCGTAACCACCCCCAATTGCCAACTTTTATTATAACAATTTTCAATGACCCTGAAAATTTTCGAATAACGGTATTTGTGGTGAATTTCTAAAAACTTACCACGACTTTTTATACTCACCACGATTTTTTATACTTACCACGATTTTTTCACCACTTTTTAATTCGCCTCCAAAATAAACGAAAAATAATTTCTGGGCGGTAACGATGGGAGTTTTTCCCTTCTTCACCCTCCTTCACGACATGCTCTCTTTCGTCAACTGTCTTCTTTTTCGCCGCTCGCTTGCTGATTTGATATATTTTTGAATACCGGGTTTGTTGTATTTTTCAAACTTCAAAAAAAAAAAGAATATGGGAATTATATTTGCAAAAATTTTTCTCTAAAAAAGGTGCGCGCCCTCTATTGGACTTTTTTCAATTAAACAACCCGTGTTGCCTACGAATAATTGAAAATAAATCTTAATGAGAAAGAAAACCTTAATAAGAGTTATTATTATTATAGATTATGAAATTCCTGCTTAAAATAATTCAATATATTAGAAAATAAAAATTTACCTAATTAATTTAACATAACTAATTTTTAATACAAAGTGGAAACGGAAACCATTAGTGAACATTAATTATATTTAATAATAATGTTGGCTTCATTTCTATTTACTTTTTTCAAATATAAATTTTTGTATTCATATTCTTCTAAATTACATAAAATTATAATAATTAAAATAACAAACAGCACCATACAATTTTTTATTTTTTTTAAATTTTCAGAAAATGCTTGCATTTTTAGGTACATACATGCATATACATGCAACCATACACACCCCCTACAGCATGTCATTTTTAGTAGTAAAAGAACATGCAAAAGGTAAAACAAACAACAACAAACCTCCACCAAGCACATAGCAAAAAGAGGTGGTGGTTATATTATTTCACACCACCCTTGTTCAAAAGAACCCCACTGTGTATGACACCAACAACCACCAAAATAAAACAGGAACAAACACATCGATAGCTACAATTGTAAATTAAATAAATTTGCAATCTGCACAAATTCAGTCAAGTTATTTACATTTTTTTAATTTTCTCTCTTTATCTCGTTTGCTTATTCTCTCAGTCTGTTTAGAGTGGCCACATGGTGTTGTATACATTGTTTTATGAGACCAAACGATTTGAAGGGAAATTAAATTTTTTTTAAGATTTGAGATACATTTTAAATTATCAGAATGGCTAATTTTGAGTATTAAGATTCCTTAGAATTTAATTTAACATTTAAGTGCTTCGTGCTAGTCACTAATATCATTGATATAAAATTTCTTATTCTTTGTTTAAGTTTACCTTCTATTAACGCCTTTTTTATTAACTTAACAATCTGGCTGCCTTATTTGCGAAATGCATAACATTTCATTTCTCTTTTCTAGCTTTTCTTCTTGCAACTGGCAAACTCAAACACATGTTTGATTTAACTACTATGCATAGCAGGGTTGGAAAACTTAAATATTAATTAAGAAGTAATAAAAAGTTAGAAATAACTAGTTTTTAAAAGATCATTGCCAATTAAGGTGATTAGCGAATAACTTCTTTATTATTACTATGTTTCCACGACGACTTGAATCACCTGCTTCGCCTTCTGAATCATGTTTATGAATCATGCTGTTTACATGACTAATAAACTTAATCGATTTGACAGTTGTCTTTAATAAACAAACAGAATAAAAAAACAGAATTTACAATTTGTGGAAAATAATTTTTTTTATTGGACAAACAAAAGTGAGTGGAAATTAGTTAGCTTATTCGAAAAAAACATACATTCGTACGTATTTACTTTCTTTACTTCCAGCAACAAGAAAATAATTTGCTTTGTTTACAATAATATTAAATTTTTACAGCTAGTGCAGATAAACTTGCGATAAAAATTAGAGAAGAGTGCAATTTTTCGTGCTTCGCAAGTAGATTCAATATGAATCTACAAGATTCGCTCTTAAAATTTTGTATGGTGAAGCAAGTTGTTTCGCACATGATTGGGGTGTGAAGCATGAATAGAGAGCGAAGCATGTACCGTGGAAACATAGTATAAGGCGTAACTATAATATGCATATGCTAGCTTTAGCAACCCTGCGAATACATATAAATTGTATGTGGCAAACTATAATGTACTTAACGAAACTTTTCGTTAAGTTTTTCAACCTTCAATAAAATTTCATGTTGTAAAAACAATTCCTACCTTCAGTAAAAATAATAATTTAATGAAAATTAAATTTAAATGAACTCGAGCCCAACTAAAATTATCAAAAATATATAAAAAATATTTTATTTTTGATGTTTAGAAACTTAAAGAATGTTAGGTTTTTAAACCTAATTTACTAAAAATATTTTTTCTCATTTGTATTACTTATGGATAAATTCACAGTCTTTAGTTAGCTAATGGCAAAGGCTTAACTAATGATTCTTTATTCGTAATGCTTAGTTTGCCATAAGAATACTAAGTAATAGTTAAACAATGGGTAGTATTTTAGATTACCAATGGTTTACTAATGACCGAGAATTCGGCCATTATTAGTTTAGTTTATTCAAAATTTATAATACATTTTTTAGGTTTGTTTATTTAAAAAACTTAACAAATGCTAATTTTTTTTAAACGAAATATATTTAAAATAAATTTTTTATATACCTATTCGTTTAAAAGAAATCAAGAACTCTTTAATTCTAAAACATATTTTCAATTTTGTCTATGAACCAATGTTTATTTTTTAAACAAATTTAGCTTATTTCTACTTTTTAAAGCAACTGCACAAATTCATTACTATATCCTTTTAATTATATAATTTACACAAAATTAATTTAAAATTAACATATTTTCCATTTTACTAAATAATAACTAATAATTATATATTAATTTCATTATACTATATTTCCCATTCCTGTTGTCTTCATCTAATTCAAGTATTTCCGAGAGAGTTAATAATTTCTGTTTGTGAGTGTTCGTTTCAGCATTCATCATACTCTTTTCGTATAAGTTTTTCTCATACCACTTTATTGACACTTGCTAAAGAAGTCCTGCGTGTCTGTCTTGCTCTGCTTTATTTTGTTATTGGGCTTTTGCCGGCTGTGTTTTGTGTTAGTTCACAATTCCATTCATACTTCTGACACTAAAAAAAAACGAAAACAAACACAAAAAACAACAACACAAAGTAAACTTATCATATGTTGTATCCTGTATATATGTATGCATGTTTTTTTCATCACATTCTCTGTTCGTCTTCTATCGTATGTTGTTATTGTTTTTGTTTGTTAACGTATTGATACGAATGCAATGATGATGATGACGAGTGTACGTACATTGAGCTAGCTGTATATTGTTAGTGGCGCGCGTGCTTTTAGTTTAGAATTTGATGTCGCGTGCGGTACATTGTTTAACGGATATTAAAAAGGATAAATTTTCTTGTTAATAAAAAGAAAAATAAAGTTTTTTTTTTGCTTTCAAACATAACTTCATTTATATGTGTGTCTGTTTGTTAAGACGGAAAAGTGAAAATTAAACGTACAATTTATTTGTGTTTTGCTTTATTTTAACTTTTGTCCTTGCGACAAATACGTGAGTGGCATTTTAAAAACATATAATAATTTTGCATAAAAATGTTGCTAAGTACCTACTCTTTAATAAATAATATAATTCATAACATGTTATGAGTGTTAAGAAAAGTTTACAAATAAATTTGAAAGTGTAACCAAGCGAGGATGCTTTCAAAAAAAAATAAGAGTTCAAATGTCTGGCTTTTATAAAAAAAAAATAAAAATAATGATTCATCTTCTCTAAGCAAAAAGTGAGAGTGTTTGTTACTGAAACAAAAAAAAGTAAAAATACAAAAATAAAGTGTTTGTTACTAGTGACTTGCTAGTCTGGAAAATCAAACTTGAAAAAGGAATTTTAAAGTTATTTTTGACTGGAAATATTAGCTGTAAACAAAAAGGTACGTTTTTGTCATAATTTCATAATGAGAAGTAAGAAAATAGACAAAACAAATCTTGTTTACTAGTCGTGTGTGTGTTTGTGTATGTAAACAAAAAGTCAGCAAACAACAATAACAAAAAATGGTGTGGGCAATTTTGACAGGTTATTTATTAATAATAACGATGCAAATTTGTTATTATTGCCAGATTACCACAGAGGAAAGGGGAATAAGACAAATGATTTTGGCTATTTTGTTTACATTATTATAATTAATTTTGGGAATGTTGAATTTTTTACAACCTGTAACTGCTTTTGAATGGAAATCTTATGCGTTAGTTTAAGAATGAAAATATTTTAATTTTGCATTTATAATATTTTGTCATTTGGTGTTAATTTTAGCCAATTTGATTAAAATTAGACTTTTAAGTCCAGTTTTAAATAGAAACAATTTTAATTATTGTAATAAGTAGTAGAAAATACTTTTATCTGTTTATTTTGCATGAAAGTGTTCATTGCAGTTTTCCTGAAATGAATATTTATTTGTTAATTAACGAAAATTTGACATTTATTTTCTGATATAAAACATTGCGCCGAAATTAATATTTTTGTTAACTAGCGAAAAATAGGCATGTATTTTTTTTAAATAAAACATTTTTTTATTAAATAATTGCCATTTCTCATAGAATATAATTAAACTTCAAGTTATATATGTATATATGTACATACATACATATGTGCTATGTTCATACATACATATCGTCACCTAAAATGCAAAAGGGCGTAACTAACAAAAAATTCAAAATTGACTTTTTTATTGATTATGATGTAGCAAACCAAAATACACCTACCCACAAAATTTTACACGAATTTGTTAAAGAATAACGATTTTATTAACGAAAAACAGAAGGCCGTAACTGCAACGTCAATAATTTCATTAACCAAAAAGCCGTAACTACACTTTAATTCAAAAAAATAAAAAACAAAGTTGCCTTTGATTTTTCGTTAAATATGTGTTATTGTTTTCTTAGTTTAAATTTTTGTAAAACAGTAACACGAAGGTTGTGAATATTTGTGCCTAAATAAAAACAATAATAAAATGGATACTAATAGTGAAAATGCTTCCAATGAAAAAGTTGAAAAAATTAATAAAAGATCTGAAAATAAAATAAACCGAATGAAAGGAAAACAATACAAGGGCCAGATTGAAGGTAATGTTTGTGAAAAAGTTCCAAGAGAACTGAAAGCTGGCTGTACTTCAAAATTTTGTGAGAAAAGTGCAGTACGGTATTGTTCTATCTTTTCCGAAGAAAATCGTAAAGAAATATTTAATGGGTTCTGGAAGATGTCCTGGGATCAAAAAAAATGTATGTAACTAATCTCGTTGAACGCTCAAACAGACAGCGAGTTTCTGTTAACAACTCCAGACGATCAATTACCAACCGTTACTATCTAAAACATTATTCTAAACGTGTTCAAGTCTGTTTTCATATGTTTTTATCTACGCTTGGAATAAATGAGAAAATGGTTAGAAATTGGGTAAATTTCAATGATTATCATGGCACCAATATATCGCCAGAAGAACAAAGGCAATTAATATCACAACGTAAAGCAGTAACCAATCAAGAGGTACTATATGAAAAACGTTTACATTTTTTGAAAAAATGGTTACACAATATTCCTAAACTTGAATCCCACTACAGACGACAATATACGAAAAAACTGTACTTTCAATCCGATTTTAAAAGTTTTCGGCATGTCTATGAAGTTTATTGTAAAGACTGCGAGTCTAATTAAGAGAATGAAGCAACTCCCGTGTGTTTTCCAAAATTTATGGCAGTATTAAAAAGCGAAAATTGTTCTATATTTAAGCCAAAAAATGATATGTGTGATACGTGCACATCATACGAATCAAAGAACTTGACCCAAGATCAGTATGACATTCATAGAATGGAAATACAAAAAATGGGAGAGGAAAAGCTTAATGACATAGAACACGCCAAATCAGGATTATGCTTGTTGTTATGCATTGACATGCAAGCTGTAAAACTGATACCACAGACGAATGCAAACGCCACATATTATAAAATGAAATTGCAAGTGCACAATTTCACAATTTATAACGTTATCTCACATGAGTCTGACAATTTTGTCTGGGACGAAACGGATGGTACCCTTGTTGCATCTACCTTTGCTACATGTATTATAAAATACATAAAAAGTGTTATTATAAAGTCTCCGAATATTGATCACATCATTATTTATTCTGATGGTTGTTTCTACCAAAACCGAAATATAATTCTCTCAAATGCTTTATTATCTTTATGCGTTCAAAAAAACATTACCGTAGAACAGAAATATCTAACAGTGGGACATACACAAATGGAGTGTGATTCGACCCACTCCATCATTCAAAGAAAAATCAATAAAAGACAAATAAATTTGCCATCTCAACTGGCTGGTTTGATTGAAGAATCACGAAAGAATCCTTTTCCTTTTAAAGTTCATCTTCTTGATTACAATTATTTCCTTGATTATGAAAATCTTCCTAAGCGCTATGCATCCATTCGACCAGGTTAATTTTAACACATACATTATATTTACAAAAAAAACCAATTTTTTTTAATTACAGGCAAAAAATCCGGAGAGCCAACTGTTAATATGATTCGTGCCTTGGGATATGATCCATGTGGAATAATTTATTATGAAACAAATATTAGAGAAGAATATAAGGCTTTGCCACAATGTACACAACAAAATTTTGAAGATGTCGAACCTTCACAGCTACATACCGAAAGAATAAAAATATCCAAAAAGAAATGGGAACACCTTCAGGCACTTAAATGTTTACTACCTGCGGACTGTCACAGCTTTTATGATAACATTCCATTTTCACCTTAAACATATTTTTATTTATAATGTCTAGTGAAGTTCTGTTTTTCTTTTTATGTAATTAATTTCTATTTTATTTTGTTTTATCAACTTAATTTAATTAATTTTCTCAAATTATAATAATTAATTTTTGTTGAATTTTTTTGAATAATTATATTAAAATTTGCATTTTGTTTTAAAAATACATTCAATAAATATTTCAAAAATACAAGAGTTGACTAAAACCTTGTTTAATTACGTTTGAAAACCAGCATTTTTATCTTGACTATTTCCTTTATTATAATCATAAATTTTTGTATTGTAGTTACGGCCTTTTGGTTTCAGAAAAAACGAGTACAAAAGGCCGTAACTAAATTACTTAAAAACTACTATTTTCCCATAATTTCTTTTTTCATATATAAATCCATCTTTGTTTTTTAGGCTTGATTCTAAAATTTGGGTATTAAATTTTAAGTAGTTTTTGTTTTATGATGTTTTTTGGTTCTCCTGTAAAAAAATAAAAATGTTAGTTACGCCCTTTTGCATTTTAGGTGACGATATGTATGTTATTTCTGTATCTAATTATAAACGAATCCAAGTTTAAGTTTTAATATCGCAATAGGGTCGATCAAATTCTAATATCTGTGTCTTTGAAAAAAATTTTAACAATAAATTCTATTTTAAATAAATTACCTTTTTTTAATATTGCGCTGGTCAGTTTGAAACATTTTTTTTAAAGTTAAGAACTTTTTTAAAAAGAAACTACAGTTTATTTTTGAAATTTTAGTTATTTTGCGTTCTCAGCAAATATTTTTGAGAGATTTTATTTTTCAGAAAGTTTTTTGCTTGTAGATATTTATATATTTGTAATGTTGGTAATGTGCATAAGCGTTTTTATAGGTTTTTTTTTTAAACTACAACGTTGTTTTTGAAAAAAAAATAAAGCAAAAAATTGATATGAAAATCATTCAAATTTGTATTGTATTGAAAAAAATAAGGTCTGGCAATTATAAATTAAAAAGGATATCGGGCTGATATCCATCTCAATCACGCATACATATGTCGATTCTTTTTACCAAAATTTTAAATCTAATTTTGGCAAATTTACGGGTCTATTTCGTCAATCACGTCACAGATTTTGAGTTTTAAAGCTGTTCGATTTTTTTTAAATCAGTTCGATTGGCTCTCTATAGATTCTATAATTAACATGGCTCCTACAAATAATCAGTGGTGTCAAATCGCATGTTTGCCGCGGCCAATTCGACTGAAGTTCATGAAGTAATGCGATAGTTAAATTTAATTTGCAATAAATTTATTAGTTCGCTGTGTTATATTTATAATTTAACGATATTTCTGTTATATGCATTTTCATTTCAATTTAAATAATTATTTAAAATTTCACCAGTTATTTTTATTTAAATAGTTTAGATTTTCAATAATTTAGCGACTTTAAGTCTGTTTGTTTGCATTACAATTTATTTTTAATTCAATACACTATTTTTAATTAATTTATTGCAATTTTATATAATTTTTATAATTTATAATCCTTTTTTATAAAAAAGAAGCAGTCGTACTCTTTTGGATACAATTGTTATCACTGATTTGCCTTGTTTACAAAATGCAACCTTGTTTTTGAGTTTTTTTTAGTTTTGAAATAGATTTTCACATTATTCAAGATATTTTAAAAAATCTTTATAAATTAAATTAGTAATAAATAAGAAAATAAATTTTAACTAAAACCAGAAAAATAATCTTAAATTTTTAAAAATATACAATTTTTGAATAATTTGGAATTTATAATTTACAAAAAAAGTTTTATAACAAGTTATTGGTAATACTTGTTCCGTAAATTGAGTGGAAAGGTTTAGGTTTTGTAATCATAGTTTTTTCACAGGGTATATAAAAGATTTATCACAATTTACTCCATATCTGTTTAGTTTTTCTCGTAACGATGTATTGTCTGTTTTCATACAAACCATATTTTAAGAGAAAGTCTATCGTTAAGAAAATCAGTAACCAGACATTGAGAAAATGGAAGAGTTGAAATGTTTAAGGCCTTTAATATTTAAAGTTATTTTCATAAAGGTTTTTTGAAAATTTAGTAGAAAAGGTTTAATGTTATATAAATAAAAAATTGAATTTAAATTTTTTTAAATTGAATATTTAAAGTTGTATACTAAACATATGTACATAGACAATGAAAAGGCAGTTCATAAACAAATTCCCGAAAAATGTATTTATTAAAGATTTATACTTTAATTTACTGTAGCTGAATGTCTTAAAATCTAATATTTATAAAGCATCTTATATTTTAACAATTTAGTTCAATTTTATATAATTTTATAATGTCTCTACTTTTCAACTTAAAAACCAGTAGCTCGCCCTTTTAATTTCAATTGACATCATTGGCTTAAAATATGAAGGCTTTGTTTAGAAAATGACATACGAAGTAACTAAAGCAATTTTCATAGCTTTTTGTGTGGCTTAATAAATTTTAAGGCTATTTAAATAACATTAAATGAATTTAAATCAATTTATATTATTGTTAATTGTTTTTATTTAAATTTGAAATAATTAATAAACAAAACTCTGTTAATAAGTGAAAATTGCTGTTATATTTCGAAAATTATTTTTTTTACTAAAATTATCAAAACATTTTTAAAATGTTCTGTTTTTAAAGGCCTTTTAGATTAGCTGCTTTACAGTTAATTAATCTATGTTTGACAAAACCATAACCTTTCTACTTAAACAACCTACAAATTTATCACATTTCGCTTAAAACATTTTTATGACCAGCATACAATTTCTATCATTTAAATAATTTTCTTCATCTCTGCTAAAACTGTTGCAAAAATTTAAAAAAATAACTTAAATTTCTCATGGAGCGACAAATGTATATACATAACTTTTACTTACCATGTTGTCCATTATATTTCTATAAAATTTCATTTTGCAACTATGTATCAACTACGAGTAATTGACATTAAAACTGTTTGAAATCTGACAGCATCATAATCTGTTAAAAAATCATCTCATTTCAGGCTTTTTTTCAGTTATACTTTTCTTCTTTATAAAAAAACTCTATTTGCGTAATGCTTACAGCTAAATATGATTTAAATTTCATAGAATTTTTTCTCGTCCCCCTAGTTGCCACAGAAAATGAGAAAATTTTCTTGTTAGAAAAATGAAGAAGGCTCCTCAATGTCAGTTTAAATGGGAATAAATGAATGAATACAAAGAACAAAACGCATTTACAAAATGATGAAAGTGGAAAATGACATACAAGTCCTACAAATTGGTATCCAAAAAATATGATAGATAGACAACGCAACAAAATTGTTTAAAACAAAAATCTAAATTTCCATTCATTTTGTCCATTTATGTATGTACATTCAAGCAGAAAATATATGTACATACATATGTATATGTACTTATTATATATACATACATATGAAACAGGATAGCAAAAAGGTTTAAAATAAAAATCTAGAAGTTTCTTTAATAACAATGTCAAAAATAAGACTATAAAGCAATAGAACACAGTGGGTTGTTATGACAGTTAAATATGAATAATGACTTTTTCTTTTAAATATTGGTTTTTTAAAATTTAAATATCATATTTTAATAATTTTTAATTAAAATTCTTAGTTTTTATTAGTTATATAATATTTGTGAATTATCTGCCCTTTTTTATAAAAAAGCATTAGGTTCCTCTTTTATATAAGTTAAATAGTACCAATGGATGTTGCCCTAATGTGATCTTCTGCTTAATGCTGTAATGTTGCGTTACAAAGATTCAAACTTTAATATTCGCACATCATAAAAATAAGATGATAATAAAACACACAAGACAAACACACATAGCAACAGCGAAACAGTTCTACAATAATCACAAAAACGGTTGACATATGTACGCACATAACTACAAACAAATTGTTCAGCTGAATTCTATGGCACATCTACAGAATATTAACATACTTTTACCAACGGTACTCGACATCGAAACACATATTAATTATGCTTGGGTTTTGGCTTAGCGATCAATAATAAAATAGACGTTGATTGAATAAGATCGTCATAAATAAAAATATTATTACAATACTATTAAAAAAGAAACTAGTTTTAATTGGCGCCCAACTAGAAGGCTTAAGAACCTACAAGTGCTAAAAGGACATGCGAATCCTGAAAGGACAAAGGAATACTCCCTACCTTCAACTTTAATTTAATAAATTTAAAAAAATATATTTAAAACCCGGTGTGGAAAGCTTATTTGGTTTTTGAAATCCTACAAATTATAAAAGGACATGTGAATCCTGAAAGGACGAAGGAAACCCGATTGTCTTCAATGTAAATGTTTATAAATTTAAAAAGTGTAAGTGATTATTTAAAAATTTTTCAAAGTGGATATTATTTAAAAAATTAGTAATACGTGTTATATTTTAAAACATTTAAAAATTTAAAGTTGAAACTTTGTGTGCAAAATTTATTTTGTTTTTCGATTAGCAGAAAATTGAAAAGTATTTTCTTAAACTAAATAAAATACTTAATATAAAATAATTTTTTTAAAAGATTTTCGGTAGAAAAAACGTTTAAAATTCTCAAGCAAAAGCATAGTGCTGCTTACGTAATTCTATGATTTTTTAGCACACTTTTTCCGGATTAAAAATAGTATTGAGACTACCGAAATATAATAAAGCTTATTTTCTAAAACGACTATTGTTTTTGGTATATGTTTTCCTTAAGTGCATTAAAAAAATTGTGTATTTTTTATTATTAATTCTTATTTACCAAGTCTTTTGCAAAAAAATTAATTATAGTCTTATAAAATGCTTCTTAATAAAGATCAGGTATTAGAAATCGTAAATGAGAAAAATGAGCAGACGAGGCAACAGTTAGCCGAAGAGCTAAATCGCTTGACATTAGCGATTAACCAACTGCAACCACGTGTCGTTGAACAATATTTGCCTGTCTCGATTAATCCATTAGTTGTAGAAAATAATTTAAGTCTAGACTTGATAAAGTCTCTTCCTGAATTCAGTGGAGATTCTATATCTTATCCAGCTTGGCGAAGCGCAGCCGAGTTTGCCATTAAATATTATACAGAGGGTTCGAAGAAGTATTACATCGCTATGGGTATATTTCGAAATAAAATTATAGGTCCTGCAAACGCCACACTGGCATCCTTTAACACAGTGCTTAATTTTAGGGCAATTATAGCTAGGTTAGACCAAGAATATGCCGATAAGACACCGTTATATGTACTGGAGAATGAGCTTAGTATTCTTAGACAGGATAATCATTCTATCACTGAGTACTACAATAGGGTAGATAAGAAGCTATGTCTTATAATAAATAAACAAATCATGACATATGGCGGAAATAGGGATATCATTGCCACTTTAAATGAACGCGCTAGAGAGAACGCTTTACGCGTTTTCATATCTGGACTTCGTCGCCCTTTGTGCGATATACTTTTTTCAACAAGGCCCAAAGATCTTCAAACTGCTCTTGCAGTTGCCCAAGAACTCCAAACAAATCACAAACGATACGATTTTGCAGAGGCATTTGCGGTCGGAAATACTTTTAAGCCCAATGGGCCGATTATGTCTCAACACAAACAGATAGATCGCAATAACCGACCTCATGCGAGTATACCCTTCAACCAAAATGTTTCTAATGGGTCAACTCCAATGGAAGTTGATAACAATACAAGTTATTTTAGGCAGCGTAATAGCTTCCAAAACCTACATACTCCATATCAACAACATATCAAGAATCCAGTCCAACCACATAATACACCGAATTATATTCCTAAGCCGCAACATCCGCATCCCAATTTGCCAGTGGCATATAAGCGGAGTCGTGAGCAGTTACAGTCCGATCGCTCACCTTTTCAGAAACTACAAAGAGTTAATTATATGCCGGAAGAATTAGAAACATATTCTAATGAAAGGGAACATCTAAGTAGGGATATTGACTTTAATAATGAATATTATTACGAAGGCGCTCAGAGTAACAATTATGACTACAATGACGACGTTGTAGCTGAATATGGCGATGAAATTAATTTTTTAAACTAAGATCGCTCCTACCGTTTATTACGATAAAGTGCAAAAACGGTCAGGAGCTTCGCATTCTAATTGATACTGGGACATCAAAAAATTATATAAAACCTTTAACATTTCTTCAGGGAATTAAGCCTTTAGATAAACCTTTCAATTTGAAGTCAATTAACGGCAAGAATGTAATAGAGGAAAAATGCCTAATTAACGTGTTGGACAATACCTCAACGTTCTTTCTGCTCCCAAGCTTAAGCACGTTCGACGGTATTATAGGTTATGATTTTCTAAGACAGATTAACGCAAAAATTGATACTGATAGAGGGTATTTATTTTACCGAAACGGTAAAGTAAAATTACAACATCTTTCATGTGATCAAGTAAATTTAATTACAATAGAAGAGGATACGGTTCCAGACAAATTTCAAGCCCAATTTCGACTGATAATTGACAACAATATTAATGCCTTTGCTGACCCAAACATAGCTCTGCCATATAACACGACTGTTAAAGGTCGAATTCGGACAAATACAGACGAGCCGATATATAGCAGAAGTTATCCCTATCCCATTTCCGTGGCTCCATTTATCAACCATGAAATTAAAACACTTCTTAATGAAGGAATAATTAGGGAATCTTGTTCGCCTTATAACTCACCTGTCCATGTAGTCTCTAAGAAAGGTTTCGAAGAAGATGGAAGCCCAAAATTGCGAATGGTGATCGATTTTCGTAAAATAAATGAGAGAACAATTCCGGATCGATATCCCATTCCTGATACATCGGTAATCTTGGCTAATTTAGGAAATTCGAAATTCTTTACAACACTAGACCTTAAGTCAGGCTTCCATCAGATCGTTTTGTGTGAGGAGGATAGGCAGAAAACGGCGTTTAGTATAAACAATGGAAAATACGAATTCTGCAGATTACCTTTTGGGTTAAGAAACGCGCCGAGTATTTTTCAAAGGGCCATCGATGATGTGTTACGCGAAGCTATAGGTAAATATTGTCATGTTTATGTCGATGACATAATCATTTACTCTCCAGATGGAGAGTCGCATTTAAAACATATCGATTCCATACTCCAAAAACTTGAGAATGCGGGAATGAGAGTGTCACCCGAAAAATCTAAATTTTTTAAAACTCATGTAGAGTTTCTGGGGTTCGTAGTTTCTGAAGCAGGCATCAGAACTTGTCCGGATAAGGTTCATGACATTATTAATTACGAGATCCCGCAAACACTTCGAGCTTTACGTTCATTTCTTGGCCTATCCGGATATTACCGGCGCTTTATAAAAGATTACGCTGCAATTGTTAAGCCCTTGACTGTTTATCTTCGCGGAGAAAACGGACAAATAGGTGCGCGTAATTCCAAAAACGTAAAACTCGATCTTAACCCGGAAGCACTTCAAGCTTTTGAGCGTATAAAACGAATACTAGCTTCGGAGGATGTTTTGCTTCAATATCCCGATTATAACCAAACTTTTGAACTCACAACAGATGCCTCTTCTACTGCTTTAGGTGCGGTTTTGTCGCAAAAGGGTCGCCCAATCACAATGATTTCGCGAACGCTCTCTGCTACCGAACAAAATTATGCTACTAACGAACGTGAGCTACTTGCTATTGTGTGGGCATTGAGAAAGCTTCGCCATTATTTGTACGGAATTAAGGATATAAAGATATTTACTGACCACCAGCCACTGATTTTTGCAATGTCAGAGAAAAATCCTAACGCCAAAATGAAAAGGTGGCGGGCTTTTATAGAGGAGTTTTCGCCCACTTTTCACTTTAAACCTGGAAAGGATAATATAGTGGCGGATGCACTCTCTAGGCAGTTTTCCCACAACTTAAGCGAAGTCGCATCGGACGAAACTGTGCATAGCGAACAATCTCTAGGAAAAGTGATTAAGACTGTAAAATGCCCTATTAACCAATTTAGAATCCAATTAATGGTTTCCAAATCGAATTCTTTTAGCAAGAACACTAAAATTATTTTTAAAAGATTGATTCGTCATACGATCACATTTGACACTGTTGAGAGTCTTCTTCAGTGCTTAAAAAGTTGTGTTAATCCTAACACCACCAACGGAATTTTCTGTGATCTCAGAACATTAGCAGAGATACAGAATGTAATAATATCGGCTTTTCCAGGGATTAAATTTATTCACACTGAGCTTCTCTTGATTGATTTAACTAACAAAGATGATCAAATGGAAGTAATAGCAACGGAGCACAATCGAGCTCATCGTGGCTTACACGAAAACTTTCGCCAAATTACTCGTGAGTATTACTTTCCTGATATAAAAAAAATATTGAAATCAACGATAACAAATTGCAAGATATGTCTAGAGAATAAATACCAACGAAGACCCCCCGATCCTGGTATTGGTAAAACACCAATCCCACACCTCCCAGGAGAAATTCTCCATATGGATATTTTTATAACTTCAAAACAATTGTTTTTAACGTGCATAGATAAATTTTCTAAATATGCTATTGTAAAACCTATTATTTCGAGAGCCACAGTTGACATTAAATACGCTATATCAGAAATTTTATTAGTATTTAATAATACCAAAGTCATTGTTTCTGACAACGAAAAGGCCTTCCAGTCAAATGCTATTAAGGTTTTACTAAGGGATAGTTTTTCAATAGACCAATTTTTCATACCAACTCTTCACAGCGAAAGCAATGGTCAGGTGGAGAGGTTCCATTCCACTTTGTTGGAAATTGCGCGTTGTATTAAAGAGCAGCAAAATATAGACGATATTATTAGTTTGGTTATTCTAGCAACGCATAAATACAATCGTAGCTACCATTCTGTCATCAATGCTAGACCAACTGATATATTTCACAATTGTGCGTTAGATAAGTTAGATACTATAAGGGAAAGGCTATCTGAAACTCAGGAAAAGACTTTACAGAGAATCAATCAAGGGCGAATGCCTAAGACTTACGGTGTTGGAGAAAAAGTCTTTATATGACGTAACAAAAGACTTGGAAATAAATTTGATAAGGTATTTGTCGAGAAGGTAATTGAAAAAGACCTTGGCACTACAGTTTTAATTGATGGGAAAAAAGTACATAAAAGCAATCTTCGTTGAAAATAAACTATTTAAACTAAATTTTCTCTCTCTTTTTGATTAAGGCAAGCATAATAAATCAAAAACATAAACAAAAAAAACATACCTATTTAAATAATCCACTTGTTAGCTTTTTGAATAGTCACAAAAAAAAAATTAATTATTACTTTGTTATATGTATTTATTTTGTGTTATTTAATATTTCTATTACTTATATTCATAATTGTAATCAAGATCAACTAAGCCAAATCCTTTGCACAATTTAAGCCAATATTTTTACACTGTCAATAAATTGTGAACATAATATCTTCATCGAAAGAAAAAGGGATAAGCAGTTAGTCTACTTTTTCGAAACGAGGACGTTTCGTAATTAAGAAGGGGGATAGTTAAATAGTACCAACCATCACCAGATCTTGTTTTGGTATTTATTATGATGGATGTTGCCCTAATGTGATCTTCTGCTTAATGCTGTAATGTTGCGTTACAAAGATTCAAACTTTAATATTCGCACATCATAAAAATAAGATGATAATAAAACACACAAGACAAACACACATAGCAACAGCGAAACAGTTCTACAATAATCACAAAAACGGTTGACATATGTACGCACATAACTACAAACAAATTGTTCAGCTGAATTCTATGGCACATCTACAGAATATTAACATACTTTTACCAACGGTACTCGACATCGAAACACATATTAATTATGCTTGGGTTTTGGCTTAGCGATCAATAATAAAATAGACGTTGATTGAATAAGATCGTCATAAATAAAAATATTATTACAATACTATTAAAAAAGAAACTAGTTTTAATTTATACATACAATGGCCATTTTCTGTTTTGTTTACAAAATTCAACTCTGTGTTTGTGTCTTGTCCCACACAGTGTAGCCATATGCAGCGGTTTTCTTCGATTTTTGAAGTATTCTACAAAAACTGATTATTTATAAGTAATTTAGTCAATATTTTACAAAAAATAGGACTCAAATGCGATATAGTATAATGGGTTATAATAAAACAAAAAATAAGCAGCGTTTTTTTAATACAATTAATTTATTTAACTTTCTATAGTTATTTTTAGTAAGAATTTTCCAAGTTTTTTTTTAGTTTGAAGCTTTTTTATGTAATTTATTAGATTTATCATTCATTTTTAAAAAAGCATTTATCATCACTGCCTTAAAGTCTGGTTGCTTCGTTTATAAAATCTATTCATATGCATAGGCAAAAAATTCCATTTATTAAATCCACATTCTTTCTATAAAGTAAGAGTCAATAGTCTTTTTTTAATTTCTAGCTAATTCTAATTCAAATTCTAAGATTTGTGTTTACTTTGGCTGAATAATATTCTAGACTTGCAGTCATGAACATTCTAGTATCTTAGCTCGGAACCTTCAAGAAATTATGATTGCTGTATAAATAGACTAACAGCATCAATCAAGTGAATGAGTTTAGAGTGATTTGTGTGAACATCAAGCATTCCCAAAGTTAAGTGTGTTCGTTAACCGTAATATAAGTGTGTAAAAGACAGAAAGAGTGTTAATTTTTTTGAATTGCTTTTGTGTACATTTAAATTAATAAAGACTCGTTATATTTTCTTCAAACTACTTGACGCTTTTATTTTGCAATTAAAAAGAATCCGGTTTATTTAAAGGAAATAAACTACCGCTTTTAAAAGGTAAAAACGTAACAATATTATTCAAATGTTTATTGTATTGGAAAGACAGTTCGGACAGTTGTACATCATGACCATGCAGACGGATGTCGATTCTTTTATCAAAATGTTTAATTAAATTATTTGAGTTTTTACTTGATCCCACAAAAATCCAATTCAGTGGTGTTAAATTGCCTGATTGGGGCTGATATATTTCGTGTTATTATTCTGCCGGGAAATTTAGTTTGCAATCAGTTTGTCCTGTCCACTCTCATTGCAATTAAAATTTATCTTTGTTTTAGATATCGCCCCACTGTTATCTTGCTACCAGTTATAACTAGTGATAAAGTACTTGAGACATTAGGATGTTGATGTTTAACAAATTAAAATTATTCTCTTGATAATAATACATGCCATTTTTAAGTCTCATCTTTCGTTTTTTTTTTATTTTTTTATGTTTTCTGTTGCCTCAACTAAATGACAAGTGTTTTGTGGTTTTGTTGTTATTCTACTCCACACACAATATTAACATAATAACAGTATGCCTGTAGTAGATTACAATTTGTTTTTTTTTGTAAAACTGGAAGTAAGAGAAACAAACATAAACAAAAAGAGAGCTTAAACAATATGTCATATAATGTAAATAGTTTGAGGCATCATTTTTATCATTAAATCCCTAAATATTTAACGGTCATAAATGATTGTAAGTATGTAGAACAAAAAAAAAAAAAACAAACAAAGTTGCTAAAAATGTGTGGCCATATTTTACAATTTACCCACCCACCATTTTCTGTTTTTATACATCTTAGTAAAGCAGTGAAATTTATTTTGTTAATGAACTGAAAAAGGTTTTTTCTTATAAAAAAATAAATGATAGATACAAGCTAGTTTCTTTATAAATATTCTTAAGCACTCCTGTTAAATACAGGGTGATTTGCAACATTTTTCTACTTATATGTATGTAAGTCATAACGAAACTAATGTAACTTATCAAATTATAACTACGATGTCTAACAACTAAGCCTCATCCTTTTAAAACTTTTTAAAACAACTTCCATAATGCTAGTTTAGCGATAAAACATTTGTTGCAAACATTTAATTTTATTTTTTTTCTTATAATTTTCAAAATTAATCTTTATTTAGAATCTGCCAAAATAATATACAAATTTATTTTATAATTTTTATTATAAACAACAAATGGCTGCCTTTTATTACACGCTCATAGTCTCTATAATGTCACTAAATTGACATATTTTGTTATTCCGTTTTTTGGACAGCAAAAGTTGTGAAAGTGTTTCAGTTTTTATCCTATAATGTTAATAGAAAAACTTGGGCTAACAAGAAGCAAATAAAATCCAACACAAAAAAAGTTCAACGACATTTGTTGCTACACTAACGAGTAATATGTTCTTTTCTGCTCTTTTATCATTCTAAACTTTTGCCATGAAAATATTGAAGCAGAAAATCGTTTAACTCTTTTACAGTGTATAATGTGATTTGCAAAAAGCATAATAATAAAAAACATAAAAAAAATAATCAAGATAATTTGACTATGTATGTGTATGTATGTTTCTTTTTGTATATTCTTTGTTTGCTGGAAAGGAAGTTAAGTACTTACACTGTATCCTAAAAATAATAAATTCAATTAAAGGAACAATTTTTAATAGAACTAAAAGTATAAATTTAGTGAATAAATCATGTTTGTGTTGTAAAATCGATAGAGCAACAAGGTCTCAAGGAACGGTCATATTTGGCAAATATTTACTCAAAAAAGCACAAATTTGTTTGACTCTTACAAGAGTTTTGCAAGATCAAACAGCATCAAATAAATTAAAACTAAATACATATTTGTTGTGCTTTGGCCTAAATAAAAAAAGTTAAAGTTAAAAAGAGATATGAGAATATCAGGTTTGCAATTGAATTCAGTTGGTTTTGCTTCGGTTTTATTTTATTCTAATAGTAGTTCTGGTTCTAGTCCTGGGGCCAAATTACCGCATTCGTGATCGAATGAGCTATCGTATCGAAAAATGATTTCGATATCGAAGTTATGATAAAATGTACTAAATTTATTGCTCGATATCGAATGCCATAATCTTAAATAAGAAAATTACGATAAATTTTACTTGATATCGAATGCGGTAATCTATTTCAGGTTCTAGGTCTGTTCTAGTTTGGTTCTTTCGATTTTTTTGTTATTATTATGATTTTGTCTTAATACGATGACTTCATTATATTTGTTTAACAGTTTATTTCCCTTGATTTAATTGAATACATTCCAAATTAGCCGTGATATCATTCACATTTTTTAAATGATTAAGATTATTAAAGAAATCTTTGAAGAAAACATTAGAATTGAATTTTCTAAAGTTTTTTATTTTATTTTTATTGCTTTATCTATGTATAAGCCATATTATGCCTTTTTTCATTATATATGCATGTATGTACATATGTATGTATGTATGTATATTTGATACTGTTGCCAACATATTTTTAACGCTTCTTTATTGAGGATGCTGCTTTAATTTTTACTTTCACTTTCTGTTGGGAATTTAACCTAGTTGAATGCAAAACCAGCAAGAAAATATAAATGGAATTGTTATAAAACACGGCTTTTTGCACAAGCATAAAAATGTTTTCCAACGCATTAAATATTTGGCGTCGCAATGTCAGCAAGCAGCGTTGCCATTGACGTTAAATATTGCCTAAAGAAAGCCAAACAGCCAGGCAACATACAATGTGATTGTCTATTTCTATAAAGTTGTGTGTGTGTGTGTGCTGTCTGTTTTGAAGCATACACACAATTATATACAGTTATGTGTGTGAGTATTGTTGTTTTTGTTATTTGCATTGATTTGAAACCATGAATTCTTTTTGTAGTCTCAACAATCTCAAACCACCGTTATGATGGCGTAGTAAAGACAGGGTGGCTTTAAAGAAATTTTCTACTAAAAACAGATTAACTCAACCAAATATAAACAACACTAATAGTTGTATATGGTGGGAGCTGCAGCACGAAGGCAGAAACAAATTGAAATAATGAAAAAAAAAAAAGAATTGCGCGCAATAAAGCAAATACCGAGTTAGCAACTTGTTCCTGTGAATCTCTTTGTATGTGTTTTTTTCCGCCCCGTAAAGAAATTTGCTAAAAACAGTGAAAAGTATTTTCGTTTAATAGACACAACCAAACACTACATACGATACAACATTTACAGAACCCCTCAATTTGGCTGGCAGTTTATGTTGTTAAAATTTTAGAAAGTTTAAGAATTTATTTTATTTTATGTTTTTTTTTTTTGATTTTGTTAATTCTGTTTTAATGGAGAAAGTAAATATTCGCTGTTATATTGTCCATACATGCAGAAAAAGAGTTGGTAGTTTGTTTTATAAAAATATAAAGTAAAACAAAATAAAGAAAAATTAATTTGTTTGCTGAATTGTTGCCAGCAATATTTCCATTATTTTCTTTGTAAACATAAATAAAAATTCAAGAATTTTTTGAAAGATTTAATTGAAAATTTCTTTGCAAACAATAAAATACTAAAGTAAAGAGTTTATGTCTACGAAAATATTATTATAAGTCTAGTTTTAGTTCAGGTTCTAGTTCAAGTTCAGGTTCTGGTTCAGGTGCTAGTTTAGGCTCTAGTTTAGGTTCTAGTTCAAGTTTTATTTCAAGTTCTAATTCAGATTCTATTTCGGATTCTAGTGAAAATTCTAGTTCAGGTTCTTGTTCAGATTCCAGTTCAAGTTCAGGTTTAGGTTCTTGTTCCGGTTTTAGTTCAGATTATAGTTCAGGTTCCATTTCGTTTCCAGTTCAGGTTCAAGTTTAGGTTCTGGTTTAGGGTGTAGTTCAGGTTCTAGTTCAGATTTAAATTCAGGCTCCAGTTCGGGGTTTACTTCTAGTTCTGTTCTGGTTTTGTTCTAGTCTTGTTCTAGTTCTGTTCTAGTTCTGTGCTATTTCGCCTTATTTCCCTCGCTGTTTCTTTATTTACTATTTTTTTCCTGTGTATTATGCTCACGAGTAGCCCGGCTCTATTTTATGCTTTTGCAATTTGCAAAATAGGAATAAAATGAAAAAAAAACAGCAAAAAATTTAACCAAATATTGCTTCATTCACCATTTGATTCTATGTCTGTATGTAGTTTCATTTAGCAGGTTGGCTAGACATTTTATAATCGGTTTTTGACATGCAACCTGTAGGTAGCATGAGCATTGGAAGGTGTCTTTCATTAATTTAAAATTTCCTTCTGCGCCAATGAAAATAAATCAGAAACAAATATGTAGTTATATATAAAAAAAGTTTTTAAGGATTATATTGCACATAATGAATTCAGGTGAAAACAAAATTAATGAAAAGGTTTTAAATAACGCAATTAGAGTTTAATGTTTGATTAATATTTGTTTTAAAAGAGGTTTTGCGTGAAAATAAGCGAAACAAATAATAATTTTGCTGCAGAAATTGCAAATGAGTAAGAAAAGTAGTTTAATTTAAAGGTAATTTTATTAAAATCATTAAGTTGAATGAATTAGTTTAAAATTTTTCTAAGAAACCATTAACAATTAAGAAAATTCTTGGGAATCTTTGTATAATGCCATTATTTACAGTAATTCAGACTTTTACTTCAGACTCTCTTACTTTTTGAGTTTACATATGTATTCATTAATGTATGTTTGAAATTTTTATTGTTTGTTTACATTTTGCTTTTGCTAACGGTTAAAGTAGCCGCAGTGCTACCATATTGTTGTTAACTCTATTAACTGCTAAAACTTTATAGCTGTTTATCTTTTTAAACCACTTTACTGTTGTTTTTGTCATTGTTGTTAATATTATCTAGTTGTTTAAATGGAACTGTCTTTTTATTTACACTAAAAAGCATAAAAATGTTTATGTTCATATTTGTTAAGCCTCTTATCGCTGACAAAACATTTTAAAAAAGTTTTATTTTGTCTAGTAATACTTACTAAAACCACAAATTACACTTTAAACTACAAGAAACTTTCTTATTTATGCACAAAACATCACTCATATTTGTTTTAAAAGTATTTAGCATTTTTTGTGAAGTTTTAGTTTAAAATGAAACGTAGATTTTATGTTTCATTCAAGTTTACATTTGTGGTTGTTAATATTTTTTTTGACAAAAATTTTATTTAAAAGAAGGATACAATAATATTACTTGTAGTTTCTTCATTTGCTTTTAATGATAATTTAATTTTTTCCTTTAGAATTCGTGATGATTTTTTGATTGTGAACAGCATAAGAAAATATGTTTCTTATTATGTTTTTTTTGCTGTAGACTTTAATTAACATTTCTAGGTTTTATAAAGTGTGGATGTTTGTTTGTGTTTGTATTTGTTTTCTTCTCTTCCTTTTTAATTTTCTGGATTTTTTTATGATTATTTGTATGTGGCTTGTGAAAAAAAGGTTCATTTCTTTATTAGCTTTTTCCAGCTTCTGTTTTTGTGTGTGCTTAAACCATAATTAAGTGTAAAATTTGAGTTTAGTTGGGTTAAATTGTTTGAATAAACTTTAATTTTCTTGTGTAGTTAACAAACAGTTTGGGGGGTTTATTTTTTTTTTCTTGGACCAGCACTCAGGGGATGACCCCTACTTATGCAATGCATTGTGTTGGAACTAGGAAAATAGGTTACGGGAGGGAGGATAGCGGGAGTAGTGTTTGTGAACATTTGACTTGAATTTTCCTATATTGAAAGTGGCAGGGAATACTTCTGTTGGGAGTTTGTTCCACATACGGACTGAAGAACGTGTATTACGTAAAAAACTGCGTGTTTCAGGAACAAGTTCCCTAATTTCAGCAGAACACATTCCATTATAGTATCGATAGAACAGTGAAACACAACCCACATTGCGACGATGCTCCAATGAATCAATAGAGTTGGATACCCTACTGTCACCGATAAGCATCTTCGCCCTCTCCTGTACGCAGTCGAGTAACTCCAAAATAGACTTCGAAGCACCGGCCCATACATGAGAGTTGTATTCCATTTTCGGACGAATATAGGTGGTGTAAATAGTAAGAAGATCAGATGGGGTGAAGTATTTTCTACACCGTTTTAAAAAGCCAAGGCACTTGAGCGCTTCTTTCGACACTTGAAAAATGTGTTTGGTCCAGCGGACATCACACTGTATTCTCATGCCTAGAACGTCAAGAGCGTCTGATTCCTTAATATTTACACCGCCCATAAAAACAGATGAAGCAACATGATCTGTTGTGCGTTTGTGCGTTAATAAACAACACTGAGTCTTACGTGCGTTAAAATCGACTCTATTCGCACAACCCCATTCCGAGATTGTTTCAAGATCTCGGTTCAGCGTATCATTCATATTTTGTCTCATTTCCCCAATCTCCAAAGGGTTTGGTCTATGGTTAAATGAGTATGAATGGCAAATGTTGCTATCATCTGCAAAAGAGTAGATAGGATTTGAAGTTAGACAAAGAAGGTCATTTATAAAAATGAGAAATAAAGTGGGAGAAAGAACGGAACCTTGCGGTACCCCTGAATTAATCTTGAACTCGTCTGATGAGATCCCATCTATAACAACTCGTATAGTGCGATTTCTGAGGAAACTCGATATAAATCGAGAGAAGTTATCACCGACACCAAAAGCAATGAGTTTCGATAAGAGAGCACCATGCCAGACTCTGTCGAACGCCTTAGAAATATCTAGAGCCACCACTTTACTTTCGCCAAAACGGTGTATAGAACGACACCATTTTTCCGATAGGAAGGCCAGTAAGTCTCCCGTAGAGCGTCCTCTACGGAAGCCGTACTGGCGGTCGCTAAGTAAATTGTTGGACTCTAGATACTTTACAAGATTTTAGTAAATGTGAATAATGTGGTAACATGACAGTTACACTGTTTGTATAATGGTGGCAACTTTGCTGTATTTGATAATACAGCAAAAGTGGCAGTGTGTGATCCGGGACTAAGTCAGCCGTTTTGAATTCCTTCGAAACTTTCCTAACCTTAAATAAGTCTGAAGATTAATTAAGCAGAATTTCATTTGGAAACATTAAACATAGTTCTAGTTCTGCTCTGTTCTAGTTCCGTTCTAGTTATGTTCTAGTTCTCTTCTAGGTGTATTCTAATTCCGTTTTAGTTTCTAATTCTAATTAAGTGGTAGTATTGTTAATTTTAAATCCCTTAATTTTGCATAAGACAGTATTTTTCTTCCTCTTTTTCTGTGTATAAATATCACCATAGTAATCTGGCATCTCAACAGAACAGAAATCATGGTTGGCAACTGTGTATTACTTTTGCACTGTCACATCAATCTGGCAATATGGTAAAACCAGTTCAACCCATGGTGTAACTATACAAGGTGAGTGCAGTAGCCCAGCTGACTGACTTTGTTTACAATTTACTTATGTCAAAAGCAATACTTTTTCAAGTATTTTTGACAGTAGTACATTATGTTACACAAACAAAATGCCTGTTGTTTCTGTTTTGTGTTGTAATTGTTGTCGATTTGCACTCACCTTGTATAGTTACACCCAGTGGTGATATTCGAAACAATTAACAACCGGTTCGCTTAAAAAAATTATATTTTTGCCAAATTTTGATAAAAATAGCGAAAATTTTAAAGTCGCATCCCAGTAACAGACCACAAGCCTCTTGAAGGAAATGATATAAACTTTTGTTTAATAAAAAAATTGTTTTGATTTTGCAAAATAAAAGTCAAAAAAATTGCTTTATTTTTTTCTCAAAAGATTGAAGAAAACGCTATCGAAAACATCATCATCCATCAACTGAACAATATTGTGTTTGTTGCCGAGACTAATCACCTTGATAAATACACATTTTATAAAACCGTTAAAACAAAAAACATAATCACCCCAACAAATTTCATATGGAATTTTTATTCACGAGAAGGGTGAGTATGCAAAATTTTTAAAATTTTAACAATCGGTTCGAGCGAACCGGTCCGAACCGGCTGAATATCAGCACTGGTTACACCATGGTTCAACCATTTTGTATTAATACTAAGTGTTTATTACATATAAACGCATTAAAATTGACGAAAAAAGCACTTGCTCCTAAATTAAACGTTGAATGCTTCATTAAATTTCTATGTCAATGCGTTTTGCAGACTTCACAAATCATACATAAAAACAAAATAAATAAAATTACATAAAAATTTATTAACAGTATGACTTTAATGCTATTTAGATTTAATGACTATGAATACGCTTAATAAAACATAAATAGAATATTATAAAACCATTCCTGAAGCATGTTAATTTCTATAGCTGGAATTTGTCTTTACTTTTCATTTGTATTATATTTAATTCTATGTTTTGTCTCATATGTTCTCTTAATTCTAATTGCTGTTTCTTTTGTTTAAGTTTCTTTGTTTATTTTTGCTATTTTTGTGTATTTAGTAAATCGTTTAAATCCTTTTTATCCTAAATTTACATTATTTGCTATTAAATATCAGTTGAACTGCATTTCTTTTGCTTGGGTGCTTAACTTTTTCTTTTTCATGTGTAAACAAATTAATATTGCGAGGCCCTCTTATCCCAACAACAAATAAGCTCTAATATATATGTACATACTCGTATATACAAAAATTCAGTTAGAAACCACAATTTTTGTGAAGTATATGCAATGTATTAAAGAAAGTACTGTATACGGTATTACAAAACAGAGGCGTGCTGAAGTTTTTTACTTAAGTCTAAGTGAACATGTTTCCTTTTTAAAGTTATTTACTAAGAAGGGTCTTCCCGTCCCCCCTTTAATTTGTTAAACTCTTTTTCCCTCACCCATTATCCCCTCTGTGTTTGTTAGCTTACACTAAAATTGGCTTCTTCATTTCACTTGCTGCTATTTTGTTGTTGCACATCCTTGAAGATATTTTGCCTAAGCAATTGCAAAAACAAAATCAAAGCTAAATACAAGTATAAATGGATTTTTGCTGCCATTTAGCTAAAGTTAAGTATGGTGGAACAAAGCAATAGCAACTTAAAAAGGAATATCAAATGACACTAACATTCACAACAAAACAAAAACTGCAGTTTTTCTTGAATTATACAAGTTATAAAATGTAAATAATTATTTGCATATATACTTGAATATACAACCTAGCAACCCACCAACATTTTTTTTACTCTGCGTATCCCTCTTTCTCCTGCATTAAAATATATGTACATACTTACCGACATTTAAGAAAAACAGCCTTGCCACTCCATTACCATTATTTGTTTGTGTTGCGGGGGGCAACAAACGCTAACGAATGAAAGAATGGAAAAAAGTAAATAAAAGTTTTAACTTTTGTAATTATTTGTAAAAATAGTTTTATTTGAGAAATTAAAAGTTTTACTCTACATAAATGCATGTTTATAATGACAATTTTTCCAGTTTTTTTACTTAATAGTAAATTAATATGCTTGTTTTTTGTTTTAGCGACAGACTCGCTGCTTCTTAAAAGTTTTGTGGATTTTTTTTTCAACACATTATTGTTATAATTCAACTGACAAATGACTGTTGAAATGGTGGGGGAGCGGTTTAAGTTATGTATATGGAGGCTTTTATATAAGTGCATTGTTTAAAGTGACAATAAAATTATTTTCTCTATTTACATATTTAACTATATTTAATGGCATTGTATTGTTAAATGTTAACATTAATTAAAACAAATGAAAAAAGTTTATTTTTATTGTAAATAATCTGTATGTACGAGTATATAGAAAACATGTTTTAATACTCATTTAACTCTTTTAATGTCATTGCAGGTTGGTTATATCCACTCAAATGCCCTATAATATTAAATTACTAGAGGGGATTAAATTGTTTATAGACTTTTTTAGCTTGTTCATAAAACAAGCTAAACTTTTAAAATTCAGTTTGTTTAGTTTTTAATTTTAAATAGCAGTTGGGTTTTAGTATGTAGGTCAAATTTGAGCTTAAAAACTGTAAAAATATTTTTTAAAGTGAAAGAAACTTAAGACATTAACATCGGACAACACTGTATTAAACAATAAATTATATTTCTTCCCAGAAGATGATCAACAAAGTTGGTCGAAATATTGGAAACAAATAAAATATAATAAAAATTAAAAACGAACAAGAGTTTTATAGAAAACAATCATTTTTTAAATATTTTAAATTTCTTAAGGTTCTGTTCACTAATTTTTACAAAACTTGTTATAGAAATAGAAAAGACACTAAGCTTTAAAAATATTTTCAACTTTTGTGTCTAATTTGAACTTATAATAAATGCAAACGTTACTAAGTTAGGCCTGTAATTATTAAAATTATAGGTTTAGTCTCATTAAATACACTTTATTTTTCATTGAGAAAGCATTCTGATTCTTATTAATTGAGAGATTTCAATAATTTTAATCTGGCATCACCTCTCAATAGAAAGAAGGCATGTCATGCAATTCTGCAATTAAAAATGTCACTTGCTTAATGACAATGATTTTGTTGTTGTAATGCCACTAAAATATGTAAACAAAATAGATTGTCTAAAATTTCCTTAAGACCCAGCTAGCATTTTTAATCGTAGAGGACACTTCTGCGATCGGAGCTGGCGATTAAATTAATCGTCCGCGATGTCGTATTCCGATCGCGGAAGTTTAGTGCAACGGGAGAAACTATGTCATGACCATATGAGTCGTCTACGATGCGATAAAAGTATCATTTTGAAGAGCTAAATACGATCGTTGGCTGCAAACAATCCTTCAATGCTCGCCAAAATGCGTAAACGACGATTCACTCGTCCCACTAACGTCGAAATGACTCGCAAAAGCACCGTTTGGAAGCGAAAATTATAAATCTACTCTAACAATCGTCTGAACGATTAAAAAAAGAGTGGCGAAATGATCGCGCTCGTCAAACAATCATCGAAATGCTAGCTGGGGAATGAAAATATTAACCGTTAATGATATTTTAAAACAGAAAATTTCTTTTCCTTTGTATTGATAAACTATCTCTTATATTTTTATTGTTATGTGCAAATTATTTAAAATCAAATTAGGTAATCGCTATGATTTTGTTTTATTTATAAATTTCAACAAAATTCTGTAAAATTTTCTAGATTTATTAAACATGTTTGCTAAGAAAAGAATATCACTTCTGCTGATATATAATTTGTTTATATTTTTATTATTTTGTAACAAATTGTTTCATTCCACTTTTTGTATTTAACAAAATAATTTAATAATTTTTAAACCTATTAAACAAATTTATACACTTTTGCAAAAAAAAAAACACAATTAGCTTTCTATTGATATATAACTTGTTTATATTTTCTTTATCTTTTATCCAATTATTCCACGTCAAAGAAGTTACTTCGCGTTAACTGTGTCCTATTTTTTTGTTTTTAACAAAATTAGTAAAAATTTTTAAAGTTATTAAAACATTTCGATGTTTTTATATAGGAAATAAAATTTCTTTTAAATTGATGTATAAAATGTCTTAATTTTGATTAATAAAAAGCAAATTAATTGTCTTCAAAAATTTTTTTTGCAGAAAAATTTCACAATTTTTTTGTTTTTATTTTCGACAAAATTGTTAAAAATTTTAAACAAAAATCTTGAGAATTGAATGTTTCTGAAAGTTTATATTTTGATTTAGAAAAGCCAAATTAGTGGCCTCAAAAATAGTAATTTTTTAAGAAAACTCATAAGTTTTTTGTTTTTCCATAAAAATTTTAAATTTAATAATGTAATAAAATTTATTTTATATTTCTGTGTAAAAAATAAAATTTTCATTGTGATACAATAGGCCTGAGATTTTTTACGAAAACCTAAGTAATTGCCTCAAAAGTAAGTAATCCTATTGAAATTTCATGATTTTTTTTAGATTTTTCTATAAGATTATTAAAATGTTAAAACAAATTTTTAAGTAATTGTATATTTTTGTATAGAGCACAGAATTTCCTTTCTATTGCTATACAATACGTCTATTTTTTGTTTTATGAGAGTCAAATTAGTTGCCTCAAAAGTATTTAGTCTTTGATAAATGTTATGACTTTTTGGTTTTTCAACAAAATTCTGAGTCTGATTTGTAAATGTTTGTATAAAGCAAAGAATTTCTATTGATATACAAAACGTCTATTTTTTTGTTTTATGAGATCGCCTTAAAAGTATTAACTTTTTAAAAAATTTATTTTTTTTTGTTTTTTTCTACAAAACTCCGACATATTTTTAATATATTTTAGAATATTTGTAATTTTTTAAATAAAACACAAAATTTAATTTCTATTGATATACAATACATCTATTTTTGATTTCAGAAGACACATATTAATTGCTTTAAAAATATTTACTCTTTGAAAAATTTTTTCCTACAAAATTCATAAACTTATTAAACATATTTAATTGTTTTTTTTTATAGTTTTGAATAATAAACATAATTTCGTTTCTTTTGCTATACAATATGTTTATCTTTTGAATTTAATTATACAAATTATTAATCTCCAAATTAATTACTCTTTACAAAATTAAAATTTTTTTTTTGGTTTTTTTTTTCTAAAATTTATGAAAAATTAAATAGTTAGTTAGTTAGTTAGTTAGTTAGTTAGTTAGTTAGTTAGTTAACTTTATTGAGACTTCTTTTTTTTCATAATTTAAGATTTACAAACATTAATTATAAGAAAACTTAAAACTATAGCGTATTATTTTAATTACATCAATATTTATTTGGTTATGCGGCAGGCATATCAAAAGTAAAGAAAACTTAATTATATGAAAAAATTAATTTGTAATTAGTAAATTGAATGTAACAATGTTTGCTCCCGACATTTAGCTATGCTTGCAGAGTTATATCTACCTTAATAAACTTAAAACTAAAAAAACCTTAAAACTAAATCTTAAAATTAATTTGATACAAAAATAATAAAACTAAATAAAAATAACAAATTTACCCCCTGTGTATTCCAGGAGTTGTACATGAGTAAAAGTTTTCACCAGGAAAATTATTGTGTTGTTCATATAAAATTCCAACCGTGGAAAGGTAATTAGTATTTGACCAACTAATTCCTTGCTCGTTTGACAAAATATCTTGCATTATATTGCCTTCGAAGAAAGACAGTCTTTCAACAAAACATTTCATCAAATGTAGAGCATAAAAGGAAATTGGAGATATTTTGGCCTTCTCATAAATAAATTTATTTGAAAACCTTTTATTATAAGTTTTAAAATTCTTATTTATGCATTTTCTTAAAATGTGTCGTTCAAATATTTCCATTTTCCTCATTATTGTTTTTGAAATGCTAAACCATATTGGAAATGCATATAAAAGTATTGGTCTAATACTTACTTTATATAAAAGCAATTTAGTCGTAATTGGCAAAGCTCTACTATTAAATAGTTTTGAAAAGGCACCTTTAACCCGATTAGCCTTCTCCAAATTATATACAACATGCTTGTTGAACTTTAAAAGCTTACTAAAGTTTACTCCTAGGTATTTTATATTGTCCTTAAATATGATTTCAGAACCATTTAATTTTAATTTCAAATTTTTGCTCTCCGGAACAACAGTATATTTACACTTTCCGGAAGCATTTCTTAAGCATATAGCATTACTCTTCGAGGCGTTTATTTTTATTCCCCAATGAGAATAATATTCATCGACATATTTAAGGTGTGCAGAAACATTTTGTAGAGCAATTTTTGGTGACTCATTGTGAGCATAAAGTAAAGAGTCGTCAGCATAAAGTATACCTTTGGAATTGCCAAATTCATGTGGAAAGTCATACATAAATATGTTATATAAATGAGGTGCCAATACAGAGCCCTGCGGAACACCACAAAAAACATCACCATGAGAGGATGAAACATTGTCAACCTGGACGCAGAATCTCCTGCCATCGAAAAAGCTTTGAAAAAGTTTAACTGTTGATGCATCAAAACCGATCTGAATCATTTTGTATAGTATGCCGTTTTGATATGCTTTATCAAATGCTTTTTCAATATCAAGCGAAACCGCGACAGTGCACTGACCATTTCTCAAATGTTGTACTACATCAGTATGGAATTTTAAAAGAGCATGTACAGTAGAATTACCCTTCTTAAAGCCAAACTGACTTTGAGGAATATATTCTTCATTTAAGCCTGTATTCATTTTATTTCGTATAATTCTCTCAAATAGCTTTCCCAGATTAGAAAGTAATGAAATTGGTCTAAAGTTATTTATATCGTTATTATCTTTATTTTTTGGAATTGGAACAATTTTTGCTATTTTCCAAACATTAGGAAAATAACTATTATTTAAACAATTGTTGAAAAGTATAGTTAGGTATTCTAGGGCTTTAATCGGGAATTTTCTTATCAAGTAATTTGATATATTGTCCAAGCCACTAGATTTCTTATTATTTACTGATTTAGAGATATCTAAAATATTATTTAAGTTTGTAAATTTTAAGTTGCCATGATTATTCAATGCAGTTGAATCATCGTCAAATATTATTGAAGTTGGAGCTTGTGAAATTTTTTCATTGATAGTTTCATCTATTTCTGAAATATTTCTATTTGGTGGTGAACTTTGATATACAGTGGCAAAGTGATCTTTAAATACTTCTAGTTTTTGATTTAATTCTTCTATTTCGACACCATTTACCGTTACTTTTCTAACAGAAGAACGCTTTCTATTTCCGATCATTTGAAAAATTTTCTTGTAGGCCCATGGACCTGGTGTGATTTGCTTTAACCTTTCATTAAACAAATTTGCCTGCTCTATTTCAATTTGCTCCTTTATAATAATTTTAATTAAATCAATTTGCTTTGAAATAAGTAAATAATCAGAATTTCTCCTGTTTAAGGTTCTTTGGAATATTCTCTTCAAATCTCTTTGCCAGCCATATTTAATTCTTAACAAGTTTTTTACTTCATCGGATACAATAAACTTTCGATTCTTGTTATCGATTTTCTTGGAATGAATTCCAGTCATAAAGTTAACGGAGATATTAAATTCATCGATAAAGCTATCTATTTCCCTATTTGATAAATTTCTATTTTCCGGCGGAAAGTGATTCATTAAGGTGTTACTTAAGTCAGTTTTGAATGTGTTCCAATTAGTGTCTTTAAAAGAGATAAAATGATCCGGTGGTTTGAAAATATAATTAAAATCCGATAAAGATATTTGAAGTTTTAAAGGAATGTGATCCGAAAAAGTGGGAAGTGTTGATGTTTTAAAATTTGGTTGAGAACAATCAATAATATTAGTGCTTACAATAAAGTGGTCTAAATGAGAGGATCCACCAGGGTAAGTTGGATATGAATCACAAATTCTTACAACAGATACAGATTCATCTTGTAGCCAACTCGATAGCACTTCACCATTAAAATTGTTATTAACATCACCCCATAAATTGTGTTTTGCATTAAAATCACCACCTATTATTAGTCCATCATAATTGTTGGAAAAATTCAAAATCGAAGATAGACCCCTAACAATATTGTTGCGGTTACAATTACATTGAAAATATATTGAACCACAAAGAATTTTCTTAACACTACCATTTATACACACGTTCAATTCAACAAACAAATTTGGAAAGTGTAGATTTGGTATACTAATCCTTGAAAATGAAATGGAATTTTTGAGAGCTATGCCAACACCTAATGAGCTTTTGTCCCTCAGAACAATATAGTCATCAAAATATACATTTGTGCCCAAGGACAAATGTAATTCTTGTAAAAAGGCAATTTCAATTTTAAATTGATTTAATAATCTATTTAGTTCAATCTTCCTCCCTATATGGATAAGAGAACCAACATTAAACGTTATTAAATTTAGAGAATTACGGACCATAGACATTTTGAATTTCATTAATTAAACTCAAGCATTCTTTTTTAGCTTGATCTCTTGTCATTGACTTGTAATTTCTCATAAAATGATCAATTTTATCTTCCAATGTTATGGGTTCTGGGGCAAATATTGTTTTAGCAAGTTTCATGAATTCCTGAATTAACTGAGGCTTTTCAGGTTTATTATGTGTAGAAACTTCATTCAAAACATTGAACAAACTGGCAAAAGATTTATTTGCACCTACATTATCCGATGGATTCAATGCCATTGCGACATTGCCAGCAGCTGATATTTTCCTAGCCTTAGCTTCCTGAAGTGATTTCTTCCTAAAAGAGGCGTATTTTTTATAAGCGGGACAGCCCCTGTAATTGGATGTATGACCATTCTCTTTACAGTTCACACAGAATGGTAAAACATTACTTTCTGGGACAATAGTACATTCGCCAGGTGCGTGATTTTCATGACATTTCACACAAGAAAATGGACGACTACAATTTCTTGAATAATGACCCCATCTTTGACACCTCCAACATTGAGGTATTTTTCTGTTTGACTTTGGACGTTCCCATGAAACTACCTGATTAAGGATATACTTTATTCCGAGCAACTCATTACCCTTGCGATTCGGTTTAAGGATTACCAAAAATAAACCTGTATCGATTCCCTGTTTCCTAGAGTATTCCGTAGAAAACTTTGAAATAGAATCAACGGTATCAGGGATAATTCTATCAATCTCAGACTTAATATCGTTAATATCAGATTTATGATACAGGCCTCTACAAACTAAGCTCTGACGTTTATATTCTTTAGGAGTATAAGTAAATGAAGGAATTTCCTTTTCTTTTAATAATTGCATCATTTCCGTATGTGCAGATGAGTCTTTAAGATATAGTTTACTTTTGTATTTTGATTGATTTTTTATTTTAAATTCTACATTTTTAGAATTTAACTGGTCTATAAGAGATTTCACATTAACATTCTCCAGGAATATAGGGGGGCAGTATGAAATTTTATTATTTGCAAGAGTTTGAGAATCATTATTATTTCCATTATTATTACGTTCTAAATTTATGTAATTAATTGGCCTTTCGCTTTCAACATTTAAATCTCCTAAAATTGAATACTTATTTTTGCGGTTAATATTATCAACTACCTTATCTGATTTTTTAAATTGACATTTTGTTAAATCGATTTTTACGTCACCTTGAAATTTTCGTTTTTTATTTTGAACTTTCATAAATGCATCTTCTAATGAGGATATTGGACAATCGTCATTATCCATATATAATTCTTCTTCCAGTTCCACATTCTGAATTTGTATGTTCTCTAAAATTGTTACATTCTTGTTGCTACATTCCAAGGGTTTGTGAGAATCATTGTTTAATTTAGTTGTTGCTGAATTTTCTGCAAAAACAGAATCAAAAAATTGTTTTCCAAGTTGGGAATTCTTGACAACGTTTGTATTTTTAACAGCATCTTTTGATGTTTTTGAAGCTTGACCTTTTGGTTGAGCGCCAGATAGTTTTGTATTCATTTCGCCAATAGGAATTGCTGATGTTTCGTCATTAATATTTGTTAATTTTGTTGATTTTTGGGTATTGTTAGGAGGTCGTCCTCCAGATTGGGAAAGTAATGGATCTCTTGGCATTTGAATTGGCAAATTGAATTAACACAATAATGCTTGTTTTGGCCAAATAATTTAAAAATTAAAATTTTTTAGTTTGGTTTTTTTTTGACAAATAAATTAAATTATTTAAAAATTTTTATTCAGAGCTTTTTTTTAAACGTGTGATACGTTTCACAGTTGACAGAAAACTCAAAAAATTAAATACATTTTAATGTTATTATATATTTTTGTATAAAAGACATAATTTCCTTACTTTTGGTATACAAAATGTTTAAATTTTCAAATTGATTTGTTAAACCATTTAAGTTTAAAAAGTAGCAACACCTGATAATAAACATGTTTACAAATAAGGTTTAGGATAAGAAAAAGTACGGCATACTTTTAGGGAAATTTGATAAAACTTTCTATATTTATATATAGATATCAGTACAAATCGTTTAAACTGCTTAAAATGCTTATTTATATATAAAATTCATTTATTTTTTATAACCAAATACAAAAACACATAACCACACATGTGTTAAGTTAAGTTTTATATTACACACATGACTGTGATTTTAAAAGTTAAGTTTTAGTTTAATACCTTAAATAAATAATGTTGTTATGCTGTGTATTTAAGAGTAGCAGAGTAAGTAAAACTACAGCTACTAGTTTTATTTAATAAGCTGTTGAGATCAGGTGTATGAATACGAATGCCAGTGTAATGTCGGTTGTTGGCATAGATACTTATTACAAATACGTATTTATTTGTTAGAGTGGTTTCTGATTTTGTTTTATATTGCTTTTTTTGTTGCAGTGCGTGTTATTTTATACCCCAACATGTTTGTCAAGTGGTTGCTGGTCCTTTTGTGGTTTAAACTTATTTTGTGGTGAAATTTTTTTTTTCAAATAAAATATTAAATGAACAGTGTTGTTTTATACAGTATATGTATGTACATATATTTATATTATGAACACATTACCATATTAATATTTGCCAGTTAATGCAATTCAGCAAATGTTCTTTTTTCTTTTTTTGCCATTAAACAAATATAATTTAAATTATAATGAATGTGTAATATATAAAAGTATATAAATACCTGTATATTTGTTTAAAAAGCATATTCATTATAATAATCTTTTGTGTTAAAAAACCAAATACATACGTGGAATTTAACCTAATTCAGCAGAAAATTGTTTGAAATTAAAACGTATTTGTAAAAAAAAAAACAGGAACATTTTATGCTATAAAGTTAGTTATAAGGCTTTATGTTGAAAAGGAAATTAAAAAAAGCAATAAGAAAAGTATGTTATATTTAAATACATACATATTAAAAATTCTTTGAAACCAGATTTCAAAATGAGTATCAAGTTTGTATAACTTAAAAGTGGTTTAAATATAAAATACTAGGAAAATAAGAGCAAAAATATGAAAAAAAGGAATTTCTATATAAATAATTTCAAAGAGTAAATTAATTTTGTATAAAAATATGTAATATAAAATTCAATTTAAATGCAATTTGGACAAGTTTAAACAAACGATTCATATAAAAATGCGCCTCAAGCTATGCTTTACTTTTTGAAGTTCTACACATAATTTCTCTACAATTTAATTATGACTGGTTGCTAGTTTTGCTTTGAATTATTTAACAAAAAAAAAATAAGAAAACTTACATTTATTATATATCAGTGGATAGGTAATTATGTATTCTATAAAAAAATATAAAATAAAATTAAATTCTGTTGAAAATGTTTAAGAATTCTTTAGAAAAATGTAAAAAAAACATGAAATTTTACAGCTTGTAAATTATTTTGAGGCAATTAATTTGATTTTAATAAAACAAAAGACTATTGTATTTCAATGAAAAGGAATTTGTGTGTTCTATATAAAAATATACAATTATATTGAAATATACTTAAAATGTTTAAAAGTTTTTTTGAAACAATCACAAAAATCATGCAATTTCTCTCGAAGTAAATACTTTGATTCTTAGAAAATGAAAGCTAGACATATTGTATAACAATTGAAAGTAAATTATGTGTTCTATACAAAAATTTACAATAAAATTAAAATTTGTTTAAAATGTTAAAGAGTTTTTTAGAAACTATCAAAAATACATATCATCAAATTTTCTTGGAATAAATACTTTCGAGAAAATTTATTTCACTCCTATTAAATAAAAGGTAGACATATTGTATATCAGTGAAAAGGAAATTGTGTCTTCTATACAAAAATTTACTAATATGTATCTTGAAATTTACTTGAACATTTTAAAACAATTTTCTAATAATAGAAAGTTAGTTTAAGTTTCAAATTTTGCATCAAGTATTTTGTATGATAAAAGTTTCAAGTAACACATATTGTATATTATAAGAAAGCTAATTATGTTAAATCTTTAAATATATAAAAATAATTAAGATAATTTCGGTATTTTAATACTTTTGTTAAGAATTTTGTCAACATTTTAAAATAAAACAAAGTTTTTTCATGTTATTTATAAATTTTGTGTCAATTCTTTTGTATGTTTTTTGTAAAAACGTCTTAAATAATTTTTAAGTTATTTAAAAATTTTGTTTATTATTAATAGTAGACATCATAAACTATTCAATTATGTACCATGTGTCTTAATTTTTGTTAATTGTTATTAAATTAATTACCTTAAACTAATGTACATATCTGTTTAAAATTTCATTATTTTTGGTTTTCTTACAAAAGTCTTTTTTAAAAATTTTTAAGGAGAATACATTATTTCCTTACATAACTGTTTTTCTGTGATTGTAAAATAATTTTTAAATTCTTAAGTAATTTTTATTGCCTAAATTACTTAAAAATTTAAATATATTTTTGGCATTTTAAACATTTCTATTATTGAATGCATTGTTAATATTTATTGATATTTATTTAGTTTATTTATTTTATTTATTTAGGTCAATAGATTTTACATCCTTACTGACTACATATAAATGACAAAACAGTAATATATATATATATAAATAATTAGTTCAACAATTTAGATATAAAGTAATTTTTTTCTTCAGTACGTCGTTACTCTCAGATATGTTCATAAGGTGATAGCATTTATTGAAGTTAACACATGCACGACGAAAAGAATCGTTATTAGCATATACAGAACGGTAGTATTTTAATGCTAAGAGTTCAAAATTGCGGGTTGAACTAACAGGAACATTGAAGTTTAGTTGACTAAGCAGGAACTCCGAATCAACATCACCACGAATTATGCCCAGAACAAATAAAGCACTCAGCATCAATCGTCGACTGTTTAGAGTTGGCAATTTTATCAAAGCAAGTCTACTTTCATACGGTGGCAAGACATAAGAATTCCAACCAAGATCACGGAGACAGAAAATTAAAAATTGCTTTTGTACCGATTCAATACTATTGATATGAATTGAATAACAAGGATCCCAAACAATTGATCCATACTCAAGAATTGGTCGAACAAGAGAAGTATATAAAAGTTTTGTAATATAAGGATCTAAAAATTCCTTAGACCAGCGCTTCATGAATCCAAGTACCCCATAGGCTTTATTTACCATTATAGAGATGTGATCGCGAAAATCAAGTCTATGATCCAACAGTAAGCCAAGATCCCATATGGTTTGAACTTTATTTAAAATAACAGTATCAATATAATAAGAAGTCTCAATCGGATTGTGTCTAAAAAATGACATGTGTTTGCATTTCTTAATATTTAACTCCAATAAATTAAATCTGCACCATTGAGAAAAATTGTAAAAGTCGGCACTTAGTAAACTATGTCCATTTGTATCATTAAAAGAGTTAAAAAGTTTAACATCATCGGCATACATCAGTACATTAGAATGCAAAATAACAGTAGGAAGATCATTGATGAATAGCGTGAACAAAATTGGACCCAGGTGGCTACCTTGAGGAACACCAGAATGTACTTGAATAATTTTTGATATAACATTCCCAAATTTGACTTGTTGAGTTCTTTGTGATAGATAAGAGTTTAACCATTTTATAGCTGAGAAACTAAAGCCCATAAGTGATAATTTGTGTAATAGAAGATTGTGGTTAACTTTATCAAACGCCTTACTAAAATCCGTGTATATCACATCAGTTTGCATTTTATTTGTAAAACCTTCATTGACGATAGTAGTGAGTTCCAAAACATTAGTTGTAGTTGAACGGGACTTACGAAACCCATGTTGACATGGTGATAGAAGGGAAGAAATTTGATGATATAAGCAATCTGTAAGAATTTTTTCAAGGAGTTTTGGAATTGCATTAATTTTAGCGATACCTCTGTAGTTAGATACATCATTTTTACTGCCATTCTTGAATAAAGGAATTATATATGATGTTTTCCACACTGATGGCAAATAACACGCTACAACAGATTTGTTAAATAATGCAGTAAGAGGCGCGGACAGTGATGCTGCACAGTTTTTAAGGATACTGCTTGGAATACCATCAGGACCTGGACTAAACGAGTTCTTCAGCGACTTTAAGTTCGAAAGCACAGTATCAATATTTATAAATGGAAAGTAAATCCCACATGAATGAGTCGTAGTATAAGGATATTTTGTTGTGTTAGAATAGGACTTGGTAGAATAAGTTGTTGAAAAGAAGTCAGCAAATATATTGCTTATTGAAACATCGTCATCAGCAGTTAAGGAGCCATACTTCAATTGCTTTGGATAACATGAAGAGCGACGCTTGGAGTTTACGAATTTATAGAAAGATTTGGGGTTTACTCTTATATTGTTTTTAATACGATAAATATAGTTATTGTATGCAAGTTTATTAGTAGTGTTGTATTCAGATCTTGCTATAGCATATTTACGAAAATCAACCAGTGCACCAGTTCTCAAATATTTAGCAAAACATTTATTTTTCTTATTTTTAGCATTTCGTAAGTGTTGATTATTCCATGGCGGCCCATTATTATTGTAGAATTTACTTTTTGGAACTGTGATACTAATGAAATTATGCAAAATGTTATAAAAGCTTGATACATTATTATCTAAGTTATCATCAGCAAGTACATAATCCCAATTGACATTAGATAGCAAGCTGTTAAGTACAGTATAGTTAGTGCGAGTAAAACAGTAAGATTGCAATGGTATAACATTTTGTATTCTAGCCATAGATTGTTCATTATCCGGCAATGATAAACCAATTTCAAAAGGAGGATGGTGAAGGTCAACGGGATACGACACAGGCAATGTATCACGAAGACAAAATTCCAGAGGATAATTAACGAAAGCAAGATCAAGAATATTTCCGGATTCATTTGTTATATGGTTTAATTGGAAAAATCCGCATCCATGCAGGGAGTTTAAAAAATCGGACATAATTGTTGGTAGCAAATAATTACAATCAAAGGATTGAACCCATTTTACATTTGGAATATTAAAATCGCCAAGTAGAAGTACTATATCGGATGTGTTTGATTGATTCAGAACGAATTTAATAGCGGAAAAATGTTTATTATATATTAAAAGAGATGAGTTAGGTGGTATATAAGAACACGTGACAAATAATTGTCTATGACCAACACGAATTTTAACCGCAATAAACTCAATTTCATCATCAATGTCATCAATTAAAACATTTTCTATAATCTCACATAGCAAAACATCAAGGACAGCAATAAGTACTCCACCACCAAGTTTTCGCATACGATCATATCTAAATATTTGATATTTGGAACATAGAATTTCATTGTTATGAATACATTTTTTATCATTCAGCCAGGTTTCGGTAAATACAATAATGTGGTATGAAAAATCAAAACTGTTTGCAAAAAGATTAGTTAATTTAGTATTGAGACCCCGTACATTTTGGTAAATAATATTAATGAGATTATCTATCGATAGTTGAGTTAGTTTTTTGAAGATGATTGCGGTAGATGAACAATGCCAGATGTTGAAGTATTTTTATACTCGTATTCACGAATAAGAGCATTTGGCGGCCAAAAATCTAGATTCACAATTGTATCAAAGTACTCTTGAGGGACGATTATTTTAAAAGATGCTTTATTTCTTGGTTCAGAATATTTAAATTTGAAAACAATCATATCAATATTGGAGCCAATTTTATCAGTTATGTAATGTTTGATGTCATCAGTAGTTGTAAAGGAAGCAAATCGAGCAGCAAATATAGTTTTTTTTGGAGAAATAACTTGAAGAATTGGAGTATTGTTAGACGGTATAGCAACAGGAGTGGGCGGATTTAAGTTAGTTGAAACAGATGAACTTGTTGAATTGTTTGGCGGATTAAGAACTTGTTGAATAGTTTTGTGGTTTGGTGGTTTAAAAACAGGAGCGAGTTGATTTAGATTCATGGGAACAGGTGAACTTGTTGAATTAAGATTTAAAGATAATGGTACATTGTTTATTAAGTCAGATGAGGGTATAGAAATAGTTGCAGGACTTTTTTCAGTTGTTAGTGGGTGAACCAACGACAAGGAAGAACTGGTAGATGAAGATGAAGATGCAATTAGTGGATTATCAGAAACTTTTTCAACAGCATTAGCATTAGTTATAGTTGTAGCTTGTTTCTTTCTTTTCGGTGAGCTTGGTGTTTTTTCAAGAAGTTCTTTATATTGCGTAAATTTCTTAAAAAGGTTATTTAAGTCATTATGAATTTCATTAAATTGATTACATGTGTTTTTAAAGAATGAGTAAAATTCAATGTCAAGAGCCAAGAGTTGTTAAGCAAATTTAAGAAATTATAAATTGTTAGTATTCAGCTCGCTGAATTTACAATCAAATTTCAATTGCTATAATTTTTATTCCTTTTCCTTTCACTTGATTACATTCTAGGGTTTTATTATCTAATGTTGTTATTGTTGTTGTTATAAAAAAATTTTCCATCTCATTACAGAGTGTTGGTGTATTTGTTTTTTAACTGTATGTGTACTGAGTTTATGTGTGTGTGTGTATTTATGATAATTTTATGCAAATCTTTTTAAATTCATTTATTATTAAAAATAAACAAGCAAAGAAATAATGCATGATTTATTATGACTTGAAATAACAAATTTTTTCTCCTTATCATGCTTATACTTGTACTCTTTCTTGCATATGTATGTACTTATGTGCCAACTTGTTATAAAATACAACAATACACAGCACACTTGAATAAAGAATTTCTTTTTATTTATAAATAAATATAAAAAGTAAAGGGTGTACCGGAGATAAGTTGTACAAACATACCTACTTTTATTACAATATGTATATATGTACGAGTATGTATATTCAGCTTTAATAAGGCAAAAAAAAAAAAAACAGAAATATGGCGTAAAAGCTTAACACCTACTCACCTAAATACAAAAACACACATACTCTTTTTAATACAAACTTACTAGCAGCGCCATTGTTATTTTTTAAATTGCAAAAAAAAACAAAGACAATAATTTACAAAGAGATACATACATGAATGTAGGTAGGTACATACATACATACATATGTTTGTACATTGGTGCGTATGAGTGTTTTTTTCTGGCTCTCACTCTAACTCTAACTAGAGTAAGTATGTGTGTTTGTTTTGTAGGGAGGTGAATATATTGTTTGTCTGCTGGTTTTTTAACATTTTGGTTGTTCTGTTTAGTTTGTTTATGTTCTCTTGATTAAGTATTTGTAATATAAATTTTTTTCATTACAATGAAATATTTTGTAATAAAATTTAGAAAAAAGAAGTAAATTTACTACAGCCTATACTTAATACATTAAACCTAAAATAAATACAAACTCTTACAATGATACAAACATACACAGATTAAGAGAAAGAGACTGAGGCAGAGACATCCATGTAAAGTTTACATTGTAAACCTATAACGGTATAAACAAAGCAATAATATAAAATGTAAACAAACCTGAGTTCAAGGAGCACAAATAAGTAGCAGCAAGAAAATCTAATAAAACAACAAAAGTTAGGAGATGAGTGTATGCTATTATTAAAAGAATAAACTCTGTTTAAGGTGAATGGGTTAAAAAATTTAAATAAATACAAATCTTTTCAACTGCTAAGGTGCTTGAAAGCAACATTAATTTCCACATGCGGATCAGTTTGAAATCTAAAATTTATTATACCCAAACTCATCATGTTTTTAATTAAACATTTTCTTTATTTTTATATTAAATGAAAAACTTTAATTTCAAATTACTTATTTCCAGGTATTTTAATCTTTATAATCCAATTTAATTTGAAATTTATTTTTTGGTTTTTTTAATTACATTTCTTTGCAAAATTTTCTCATCATTCTTGTTATACAATTTTCTGTGTAATAAAATTTACATGAGATTATGTTTTTCTAAAAAAAATGAAACTAAATTTTTTTTATTTGTTTTCGACAACTTTTTGCTAAAGAAAAAAAAAACAGAAATAAAACGAAATATGTTAGTACAAAACTTTAATAGAAAACATACGTCACTTTAAAAAGAAAACACGGTTATACATAAGTATTCATGTGTAGCAGGTTTTTTTCATCACATTTTTTTGTTTAGCTAGTGTAAATGTATGTAGGTGTATTCTGTTTAACAAGTGAAAAGGTTTTCACATAGCAACAGTGGGTAACAATAAAAACAAATTTGGTGTGAAGCATAAAAATACAAATGTTTGTTGAAATAAAACTTTTAAAGTTTTAAATTGAATTGTTATAAATTTATGGTAATCAAAGACAAAGAATTTAGCGTTCAAAATATAATTTAAAGTGATAAAATAATTGAACACAAACTAAGCAAAGTTATTGAACTCTTTAGAGAGAAAATACAAAGATTTCTAATTACAGAATTCTCTAAACAGGTGATGCGATGAACTTGAAACCATGTACTTTAAAAGGAGTTTGGCTTTCATTGCGATGATATACGATGATGTATATGATATATATGTAGCTTGAAATACTACATATGATACACAGCCTCGAAATTGAAATTTTGAAACTTTTTGTCAGAATTTTTTATTGAAAAATATGACAAACCAAACATATTTATACATCAATGGATAGGAAATTATATATTACATATCAATGGAAAGGAAATTATATGTAATTTCTAATGATATATGTAGAATTTTAATATGTACTTTCAAAATTGTTTAAGACTTTAAGGAAAATAATAAAAATTAAAAAAAAAAAATTATGGAAAGTAAGTGCAGCCCGTTATTTGGAGCTAATTTATTTATCATTAGGGAATAAAAACAAATATCCTTTATATATATCAATGGATAGGAAATTATGTTTGATATATAATAATGCACACACATTTTTATTAATTTGAAATTTGTTCAAAAATTTTGTAAAATAATTAAATTAAATTCAAAATTTTGCTTTATTAAAATGTGTGCTTAAATGTTGAAAGCAAGATTGTATAAACTGTACATCATTAAAAAGGAAATTTTGTTTGTTATTAAAAAAAATTATATTAATACAATATTATTGAATTAAAAATTATAAAATTTTTTTGTTAAAAAAAAACTTTTCAAAAAAAAATTAGTATGTACTCAACTTTGTTACTTGATATCTAGTTTTGCAATTAAATTTTTAAAACTTTTAAACAATACTTATGAAGCCTAAGTCTTGTTTTTATAATTAAACAAGTTTTATTTTAATACGATGTTTAATACAAAAGTTTTCATAATTTGAAAATTTTGAAAAAAATTTAAATATTTTTTCTTTTAGGTTACTAGAAGTTGTGCTTAATAAAACTTAAGTTTTTTATAAAGCTTGATGAAATTTAAAAAAAAAATTTTCAATATTCAAAAGCTTATCAATTTCTTTTTTTGTAAAAACAGTTTTGTGAAAATCATTTTAAAAATTAAAAAGATTTGAGTATTTTTTTAAGGTGAAAAAAATTTAGAAAAATATATGTTGGTACTCAACTTTGTTACTTGGTATCTCGCTTTGTATTTAAATTTATTAAACTTTCAAATAATATTTTTGAAGCTTCAGTGCTGCTTTAGTAACTAAATTAGATTTATTGTAATAGGATTTGTAATTCGAAACCTTTTATAGTTTGAACATTTTGAAAAGTAAAACTATTCACCTCTATCGTGAATAAAAATTCCATATGAAATTTGTTCCGTTTTCATATTTTTCCTATTTAAATTCAATGTTAAAAAAATAAAAGGGAACAAATTTCATTATTTTCTCCTAAAGGCGTAAGATTGGCGTAATAAAACTAAGTTGTATTTAAATTTAAAAAAACACTTAAGCAATATTTTGAAAGCTTAGGTCTTGCTCTCGTAACAAAACAAGTTTCATTTTAATAGGATTCTTAATTCAAAAGTTTTTAGAAATTGAAAATTTTGAAAAATGAAAATTTTACTTTTTCTAGAGGCCTAAGTTTGGCTTAATTAAACTAAGTTTGATATAAAGTTTAATGATATTTTTAAAGCATATTTTGTAAGCTTATATATATGCTCTATTACTATAAAAATCGATTTCATATTTTTGAAGGTGTAAGCATTTGAAAAAATCTTCTCTTTTTTGTCCAACTTTTACCTTTTACTGTAATAGTAAAAAGTTTTCCTCATTTTATTTTTTTGCTGCGTGCACAGAAAAATAAAACAGGTAAATTGTTGCTGTTACAAAAATCCCCCCCCCTTCTTTTTCTTTGATGATGTTACGAAACAACAATAACAACAACTCGGAAATGCTACAAAAAAAAAGCAGCAAAACAAACAGGCTTGCTTTTGTACTTCATGGTTAGTTTTATATGATGGAACGTAATCTCATAATAATAAATTCCTTCCGAGCAATTTTAGATAAAAAAAAATTCAAATACACACACACGCATAATCGTACTAACAAACACCTTTACAATTTACTTAAACACACACATTGAAAGCCAACGCGGAAATGTTCATTTTCAGTTGATGTTTTGAAAGTTTGTTTTTTAAGCCTTACTTTTCCTTTTTGTACTTTGGGCCTGCTTGTACAGCTTCTCTAGTCTATAGTCACACTTTTGTGTACATACATACAGTATAATATCATTGATGTGGTTACAAATATTTTTACATTCTGTTTGTCTTCAGCATACTTCAACAATATGCCAGCCTGCCAGCCTTTTTTTGGTCTTCACCGAGAGGATTAAACTTTTTTTTTATATAAACAGATTTGCCAGTGTAACTCAACTACCCTGCTCCGGCTGGTTCTCTAGCTTTAACACAGAAACTTACATAAATGAAAAGCCAACAACCCATATTTCTTAAACTCAATTGTATTAAATTTAAAAAAAAAAACTTGCAGAGCAGCAGCTCAACGCAAACAAATTTGTTTGTTTGTTTTTTTTATGAAATTCCTTAGTGTTACAGGTGAAAAATTGTAAAATGCGTGCCGTGGCAACAAAACAAAAGGTAAATGTGTTTTTGCTTTTCTTTTTATTTTCCTTTTCACACATGTCTGTTTGATAAACTAAAATATGTAACACATATTTTATTTGCTGCAATAAATTTGAATTTTTTGCTTAGAAATTGATATGTTTAAGGGTTATGTCACTTAAATATGTATGTAAGAATATGTAAAGTTATTTTGTTAGTAAAACTTGATGACAGATGTTTTTATTTGTGTGAAATCTTAATAAAAAAATATTTTTTCAAAAAGTTCTTTTTTGGCACTTCTCTAAAAATAGCTTTTAAAGTACTTTTTTTTTGTAAAATTTGCTTTAAAAATCTCTCTAAAGCAGTTTTTTGGCATAAATCCTTAGTAAAAAATAATTTTTCCAAAAGTAATTTTTTGGTACTTTTAAAAAAAAATAGTTTCATAAGAACTTTTTCATAAAATTAAGATTAAAAAATCCCTGATTTTTTAAAATCTTAATAAAAAGTAATTTTTAAAAAAGTACTTTTTTGGTACTTTTTAAAAATTAACTTTTGAAGTACTTTTTTGTAAAATTAAGCTTTAACAATTTCTAGTATAAAGTTAAACAAATCATTCTTACTTATTTGTTTTAAACAATCTCGTTTAGAATTTTGCAAATATTTTATTAATAACAACCTAAAAATATGCTTTAAAACTGACAACTTAAAAGTATGCCAAACTTTTTGCAATAAAATATGGTTGTAATATTTATCATTATGCCTCCCCACCAGCCACAACTGCTTATTAATAATATGAAATATTTCCTGAAATTTAAGTAGAAAATAAACCTAAATATTTTGTTTTTTAAGTCTTATAATTAAAAATATATTATAAATCATGTTAGAGGAATTTGCAGGACCTATACTAGTCAATTTTCATTAATATAATTAAATTTTGTTACACACATCCAATGCAGTACCAGTTAAATTTTATTTCCATACATTTTTCATAAAGCCCAAAAGTATGCTGTCTGAAAAATAAAGTAAATAACATGAAATAAGCAAAAGATTTATTACTGTTAAACTGCAATAATAAATTAAATACACAATACATATATACAAATATACTCGTAAGTATGTGAAATATATATTTCACCCTTTTCGCCATCATAATTTTCAAGTTAGTGTAGCCCGGGTTTGAAAGCTTAAAATAGAAAAAAAAATAAAATACATACATACATATACAGCCATCAAAAGCCATAAAAAGGAGCAACCATCATTTGTTCATTGATGGTGGCGAACAAAACTTAACAATAAACTATAGATGAAGGCATGAATGAAGGCCCGAATACCAGATAAATGGAGGGAATAGAAAGCAAGTATTAAACAAGTAGGGATATGAAAATAAAAGGTAAACTACTGCTAGTTATAATAAATGATGAAAAGAACACCTGTTAGTGATGTTCATGGTGTGTAGTAAATAATTAATTTTTCTGAATTTTATTTATGGTTTAACAAAGAGCTGTGGTTTGTCTACAATAATACTGTTCTCGTAACAACGACGACGACAAAAGCAATAACAACAATTTTTAAGCACTTAAATACAACTAAATAGTTTTTCCAACTTGTGGAAATCAATTTGCCACAAACCCTTAACAACTGTCGAAAGCAGAACAAAAAAGAACTAGGGAATATATATGTATACAAGAGTTGAGGGATTTATAGCATTAACATGACTGTATGAGTGTGTTAAAGAATGTATTAGTAGAGGTGTTATACATACATACATATATCGATGTGCAGAATACTGTAGTTATATTTAAGGGATAACAGGTTGCTTTAGCTGTAGGTAACAACTAAGCATAGGAATTTATGGTATTCATCTACACTTCAGCTGGCTGAATTAGATTTGTTTTCTCCAAAAAAAGAAAATTGCTTTAGAGCTTAATTTTAATTACAAATTGCTTTGAAACCGTATTCAGCCAGCTTAATTTATAGGAAAATATATTTAAACATAATTAAGCTCACTGCATTTAAAGAAAAATACGTTTGAGTCTAATTCAGCTAGCTGAATTTAAAGAAAAATACATTAAAGTCTAATTAAACTAGCTGATTGTATAAATAAAATATATTTAAGCATTATTCAGCTCGCTGAATTCGACGAAAAATACATTTAACTCTAATTAAAAAATTGCTTTGAAGCTTTATTCAGCCAACTGAATTAAAAAAATAGATTTAGGCCTAATTCAGCTAGCTAGTAGGAAAAAATATTTAAGCATAATTCAGCTCGCTGAATTTGACGAAAAATACATTTAAGTCTAATTAAGCTAGTTGAATTTGAAGAAATATACATTTAAGTATATTTCAGCTGTCTGAATTTGTGGAAAAAATCATTTAAGCTTAATTCGGTTAGTTGAATTTAAAGAAAATTACTTTGAAGCAATTCAGCTATCTGAATTTGAAGGAAAATACATTTAAGCCTAATGAGCTGGCTGAATCTGACGAAAAATACACTTAACTCTAATTCAGCCAACTGAATTTGAATAAAATAGCATTTAAGCCTAATTCAGCTAACTGACTTTGAAGGAAATTGTTTTGAAGCCTAATTCAGCTAGCTGAATTTGAAGAAAAATTTATTTGAATTTCAGCTAGCTGAATTTGAAGAAAAAATTCATTTCAATTTCAGCTAGCTGAATACGAAGAAAACAGCTATTAAGCCTAATTCAGCTAGCTGAATTTGAAGAAAAAACATTTAAACCCAATTCAGATACATGTATGTATGCTAGCTGAATAAATGAGACAAATTTGTGAAAAACCTTTTTGCTATAAGTAGAAACCATTAAGTTCGTTGTTATGGACCCTTTTAAATAATTTCTACCCCTTTTAAAACAAATTTGTTATGAGTTTCTTAAATTTTAACGGTCTGGTAGTTGCTTTATTTTATCGTTTTTTTTTTCAAGAATTTATATGTTTTGTTTTCATACATTCTTTTTTCCTTCTCTTTCAATCCCTCTCTTGTTAAAATATTATTACAGTAATAAAGTTTCCCATTGTTTAACGTTAGTAAGTAAAGTATACTTTTAGGTTTAATAATGTTAAACCACTGTTAAGCTGGCATTGTTATGGTGTGTATAGCTAGTTACCTGTGCTGTGCTGTAAAAAGGTTTCCTCGAAAAGATTTTTGATTTATTATCGTTTTATGTGTTAAATTATCTATGCTGTGTGGCAAGTGTGTGTGTAATTATTGTTGTTTCAACTATTTTATCTGACAGTCTTTCTTTCTGTTAGTAATTTGTTTCAATCAGTTACAAAGTTTTGTTTTGTTAGTTATTATATATGTGTATATATCGTATACATATATATATTTGGAACATTGTATGATGTTATGAAATATTAAGTTATGAATTACTTAAGAGTTTGACCTTGCCAGAGAGAAAAGGGACAAGAGAAAAAGCTAGTGCTAAGCCAGAGTGTGGAGAGAAGTTTGTAACTCATCTAAAACAAGTATGATAAGCACAAACGCTATGAATTTAGGATTTCAAAAGTAACTATTAGTCTAGAACTTTTAAAACCAGCCTCTTTGTTTTTTTGTTTTTTTTTTCTCTACAACAATTTAATTCAAAAGATAAATTACTCTTGCAAACTATGATGTTTTCCAGCAATTTGATAGATACATTTCAAAAGAAATTTAGGTCACTTTATGCAATCATTTTCTGTCTACAATTACAAAAGAACTTATTACTTTCGGAATACTTGCAACAACCTTAAGGAATTTCTTTTGAATTGTTTTTAATATAGACATATGCATGAGTAATTAATATTTTCATATTTATAACCAGAAATGTTCAATGAATATTAATAATATAAAGAGTCTGTCAAGTGTAAGTTTGTATTAAAATGGAAAACAACTCAAATGTAATTAATGTTGCTTTAAAATTAAATTAAAATCTAGAAATTAATAAGGTCCATCTATACAAATCATGTATCAGACAAATAATAGTTGTGTAATTAAAAATGAACACAAAACACTTTGCCCCTAAATGTAGGCTTTCTTCATTAATTTTCTCTCTTTATTATCATCATATTATTGTGTCATAATTTTACACATATTCATACAAATAACAATGCCAATAATAACATTATATTAATATTTGCATATGCATGCTTACATAAACACAGCCTCGTATCTATAATTACACAGACAGAACGACAGACAGACATGTGCACAAAACATGACCAATAATAAACAAACATTTATAAGCAAAACATAAACACAAATAAAGCATAAATTTACATACATACATAATATTTAACAAGCTCAATTTTGTTGAAGATGACAATGACATGACATGATAACACAAATTCAAAAATTAAGTTTTTGCGATTTTTATACCAGTTGTTTGAGTAAACGTTAGAATTTTGTACGTGCGCAAAGATAGCGTCGATTTTTAGCGTCGAAAACGCCAAATATATTAGTGATTTTGGGAATTCAGAAAAATGGAAATTTAAAAATACGCAAAGTATTTCAATGGAAAATCATAAAAACACAAACAATAGCATTAGGAATTCAGAACACAATTTAAATTTTAATTTAATTTAAAAAAATAAAAAATATTTTATAAGAAAAGTTGGTTGAAAATAGTCAGACAAATATGGGATTTCATATTTCATGGAATACAGGCGACGCACAGTGGCACTTTTGCGGAAAAAATAGGGTTTTTCAACTTTTAAATTTTAAAATTTTAATGATTTGGTTTTGTAAAGAAGTATTTGGATAAGAAAAATTCAACAAGGTTTTTTATGAAAAGTGAAATTTTGTAGTTAAAAAAACTAACAGAAGTCAACGGAAATTTATTCAATGAAATTAGTTTAAAATTACTGCCCAAATAAAGAACTTTTTTTGTGTGTAAGTTTATAGCTATGGGTTTTGTTTTATTTTTTAGTGAAAATATAGCACTTACTTTTTTATAAAAAAAAAGGAATTATTGAAATTGGAAAAGTAAACTAATTATTATAATTTATCAAAAATTATACTAAAATATATCAACTTTTCACTTTTTGATGGAAAAAAACTTTATGTGCTTTGCCTTGCTTAGCCCTCTAACTATAAAAAAATGAAAGGTCCGAGTCTGTACTTTCAATTAAGAAAAAAAAAACTACCGCCAATTACCGTCCCTTTTAGTAACATCGATTTTAATTTCAAAAGTCACTTCCAATATTTCATACAAATGGTCAATAAGACAAAAAATTGGGCATACTTTTAGGCTTTTGGGAATTAAAGCTTGAAACGATTTATAAGTAAAACATTATTTTTGTTTACGAATATGTAGGCGTAACGAAATTGAATGACATTTCAATCGAAATAAAAACTTAAATATATTAAATTTCATTCATATGTCTACTTATATAGTTCATATTAATATGACAAATTTAAATTGTATGCGTCGGACACTGCGAAACTGTTCGTACAAAAATATAGTTGGTTTTATATGCCTGTTACTGTGCACAAAGTAATAATGCATGGTAAGGATATAATTGATGCTGCCGTATTACCAATAGCAATGCTTTCAGAGGAATCCAGAGACAAAGATTACAGGAAGTATCGATTGATGTTTTCGAGAAAGTGTGATCGAATTTCCACAAATACTGTTGTATTCAGCAGACTTCTTATAACTTCGGATTCTTACATAAGTAGCATAAGGCGTCATTCGAACAAAATTTCCTTCGAACTAGATCCTATTGTTAAAGATATGGTGCTTGAATAATATTACAAATAAAAACTAACACAATTTTTCGCCTGTTACATATTCAATTAAAACATTGTATATTATATTGGATTTTTATCAAGCTGAAAGGTATAAATAACCTCATTTGACGTCGCAATATTGGCAACACCATTTTTTTTCATCAAAAAGCATTAAAAAGGGTTCATAACTGTATTTTATATCAATTTGTTTCAATGACTTAGGTTTTACACACTTTAACTTGGCATATACTTGACTAGAAAAGCGGCATGCATTTGTGCGATATTTTCGGTGTATTTGAAGGCTAATATCTTTCGAGGAGGGTTGTTGGGGACATTCTCTTTTTTTGTATGGAGACAACAAATGTTTAACGTTTGAATAAAAATTAATATTTTTTAACTTATATTAAATTTTCATATGATTCTAGACAGGGAAGAAAAACACCTAAAATCTACAACTTTCAGTGGGCGTAAAATCTAAAGTAGGTGTGGCATCCCCAATATGTTAATTTTTTTTTCATAAGGAGAACTCAATTAAGAAGTGTCCCGAATTTCAAGTCCCTAGGTCCAAAAATAAAAATTTTGACAAGTGCAGTTATATGGGAGGTGGGTGTGGCAGTGGGCGGTTTTCCAAGATTTTTTCAAAATTTCTTAATTTAACCCAAAGAAGTGTTTTTGCAAAATTTCATTGCTGTACGACCACTCCTTCTATTTTTTTCCAAGAAATGTATGGGATGGTGCCACTGTGCGACGTCAAGAAACTACCTATATAGATTATGAAAGTACATCATCTAAGGTATCTAAAACGCCTTCCGTGTAAAAAATCCGCTGGACAGTTTTCCAGAAAAGTGGCTTCATCCAAAATGGCCAAAAAAATCTGGGATCAGCAAATCAACAAATTCAAAAATCTACTTTTTGCGATTTTTATACCAGTTATTTGAGTAAATATTAGAATTTTGTTCATGTACATATATCTTAATGTATAGGTAGTATATAAATAGTGCAAGTAAATTGTATTATTGTATTATTATATATATTATCTTATTCAGCTAGCTGAATTTGCAGAAAATTGCATATGAGTATTATTCAGCTAGCCTGAATTTAAAGAAAAATGGAATTGAGTCTAATTCAGCCAGCTGAATTTGAAGAACAATTTATTGGTGTTTATTTTAGCTAGCTGAATTTGAAGAAACATACATCTGAGTCCAATTCAGCCAGCTGAATTTTGAGTAAATTGGTTTTAAATCAAATTTAGCCAGATGAATTTAAAGAAAAATAGAATTAAGTTTTATTCAGCTGGCTGAATTAGAAGAAATTGCATTTAAGATTAATTAAGCTAGCTAATTTTGAAAAAAATTGGATTTGAAACTAGCTGAATATAAAGAAAATCGAATTTGAACTTAATTCAGCTACCTGAATTTGAAGAAAACTGTTATTTAGTCTAATTCTGATTTAGTCTAGCTGAATTTGAGAAATTTGAATTATTTTAGAATTCAATTTACCTATGGGGTAATGTTTATTAAACTATTAAGCTAAAGTAATTTATACTCATTAATTTAATTATATTTTATGTGTTATTTTTAATATATGTATGTATGTAAGTACGAAATGCATGCAAAATTTTAAAAGTAAATTGTTATCGTTGCCTAATGCTAAACTGTTGCATTTTATGTGAGTGTACATATGTATGTAGATGGAAGGAGTATTATTTGATTAAAGTTTGAAATGTTTAAAGTTTTTACTTTTTAATTAAAATGTTTAAAAAGAAACTCTCTACTCTGCTCTATTCTAGTTTACTTTTGTGGTATTTTGTGGTTTGTTGGTTGTTGCTTTAAGCTAGAGTAATTAAAAATATATATTATTTATGTATGCAAAGCAGTGGTCCTCAAAAAGAGAGAATTTGGTAATTACGGGTGTATGGGTGACACTACACAGAAAGAAATAACATGTAATGTTTGAATAAACCTTAACTAAACATTCGTTTGTTATTTTGTATCCATTTGTATGTAATGTATACATTTATGTGATCGCTGCTTCTCAGTGTACTGAAAACAACAACAAAAATGAACGGAAAAAGAGAAAACATGAATGAAATATTTGTATTTTTACGCTCTTGTTGTGAGTTTTGTTTGCGATCGTGTTGTGTACATGTAAATAGCCGAACATCTTCGTATTCTGAACAATACTAGTGAGGACCACTGATGCAAAGCCTTAAACTGTGTTAGAAGTTATTATTTAAGCCAAAAATGTATGCTAAGGAAAATAACTTTATAGGAGAAGTTTAGTGAGAGATTTGGAAAAACTTGTGTTGGTAGGTTTGTTGTAATGATTTTTAAGTATATTTGAAGATGAGATAAACCTCAATTGAAAGGAATTTTAAGAAAGCTAAAGGCATGTATGTATGTGTACAAGGTATTTCCTTTTTTTTTTTAAGAAGTTTGTGAGAATTTAAAAGAATTTTGTTTAAGTTATTATAATTTAGAATTAATTAAAAATTCTGTTTAAGTTCTTTAGTAAGTTTTAACTGAACTTTTTTTTTTATATAGCGAACCTTGTTTCGTTTTCTTTATTTGCTTTTACAATTAGCTGTCATTTCAATAAAACTTTGCCCTTAATAATTCAGTGGCTAAGTTTTTTACTATTTAATTTTCTATTATTAAAATTTGGTAATTTTCCTTGACAATTTACGTCTTACGCTAGAAAACGAACTTATGAAAACAAAATTTACATAATTAAATTAAAATTTTTGGCAACAACTATGTCAATATTCATTAAAGCTTAAAAACCCCAAATTACAAATGCAAACAAAACAAAAAATTTTAAAATAGTAAATAAAACAGCATGAAAAAAATAACGCCATAACGGCTATATGATGTGTTGAAATTACCATAAAAATCAAACGCATTTTAGTTATAACACACAAAAATTTCTAAAACTAAGAGCCCCTGCCTCTAAACCCCCCCTCCACCCCTCCTCCACACACTCACCCCAGACATCAAGATAGACTCATATCTAACCGCAATTCTCTAAACACTAAATGACATCAACAATTTGTATATGTTTTTCGCAGTTTCTACCAAAAAAAAATGTTCAACGTCCGGTTGCTAGCAACTGGGTTTGAGGGTTGCTGTTGGAAAAATAAGGGTGAGAGTTTGAGCTGAATTAAATAAATGAACTTATGGAATTTTTAGCAGTGCATAGTTTTGGGGAAAGAGGTTTTGCTGGTTGACTAGAGCAAATTAAATGCGTAATAACAAATCAATTTTAATGTCACCAACATGATTATTATTTAGCACATTAACATTAAAGCGGGTAATGACAAGAGAAAACAACTTTAAATGTTTGTCAAATAGAATAAATTAAAGCCATAAAAATCAGAGTTATAAGAAGATTGTAAAGTAAAAGGAAATGCTGTGTAAAACAAGTACAAATAAAATAGCGCAATTCTCAATCTTGTGTTAATTGTATTGCATCATAGCATTTGCAAAAAGGTTTAGCATACACTAATGAAATACACAGCAAGAGCAAAAATATGCTAAACCTTTTTGCAAATGCAATGATGCAATACCATTTACACAAGATTGTGAATTGCGCTATTATTTCTAGTCCTGGCTTTTGAACTGAGATAAAATTAATAATATTTTTTAATATATTTTTTTATTCTCCGATTAAAATTTAATATTTTTGAAAATTTTTTTCGCAGAATTTTCAAAACTAATTTTTCTTAAATAAAAATTTCAATATGCAAAATATTTTTTTAAATTCTAAAATCTAACTCCTTGGGCTTTTAAAATTGGAAACAGTAAATCATATTTTTTAATACATATTTCTTAAACCCAGATTAAAAATTAAAATTTTTTACTGGGCATTTTTTTTTCGCAAAAATTTCAAAACCATTTTTTCTCAAATGAAAATTCAAAAACTGAAAATATTTGTACAGTTTCTAAAATTTAACAGTTTCAGCTTTTCAAATAATTTATTATAAGTAAAATTCTTCTATATATATTTATATCTGATTCTTCGTATTTTTGTGAGCAAAATTTTTTATTCTTAATTTAGTACTTTAGGCTTTTAAAGTTGAGAATAATAAATAGTATTCTTAGATAGAATTTTTTTTAATTCAGGATAAATTTTTGTGATAAATTTTTTTTATAAAAATTTTAAAATTAAAATTTTCTTAAATAAAAATTCAAAAATCAAAAATATTTTTGTGGTTACTAAAATTTCAGAATTTGTACTTTTCAAATAATTACTAATAAATAAAATTCTTTAATATATATTTTTTTTATTCTGAAATTAAAAATACATTTTTTGGAATAAATTTTTTTTCCAAAAATCAAAAAATTTGAATTATAAAAAAAAAAAATCAAAAAGAAAAATATTTTTCTGGTAAATTAAATTTAACAGTTTAGGTTTCTAGAATTACAAGAAATAATATTCATTAAAATATAATTTCTTTATCATACTTTTAATATTCTTAATTTTTTTGTTTTAATTTTTTTTACAAAATTTTCAAAACCATTTTTTTCTTTAATATTTTTTGGTTTTTAAACTTCTTCTCTTAGACTTCTCAAATAACTAAACAAAATTCAGTTCAGTTCAATTCAATTCAATTCAATTCAATTCAATTCAATTCAATTCAATTCAATTCAATTCAATTCAATTCAATTCAATTCAATTCAATTCAATTCAATTCAATTCAATTCAATTCAATTCAAATCAATTCAATTCAATTCAATTCAATTCAATTCAATTCAATTCAATTCAATTCAATTCAATTCAATTCAATGCAATTCAATTCAATTCAATTCAATTCAATTCAATTCACAATTCAATTCAAAGAATTTCTTTTTTTTATAGTTTTATGTCTTTATTGAATTTTTAATGATCAGTCTGTTTTTTTAAAATATTGTTTATTAAAGCATCATTCTCTCATATTGCTATGCCTAGATTACTTTTGCAACCTTTCAAAATCAAGTGTTGCATAATCAAATTCGTAACTGATAAACAGCTTTAACAGCTGACAGTTTCTATTTTTTTTTTGCCAATGAAAAATAGGGTTTCATCCAATGCTGTCTAAATATCCAGGCAAGACAAAAAATCATAAATGCCTTAATATAAAAATCTAATATTTGCATACGACAAAAAAAAAAAAATGAAGAAAATATGAAAATTACTATTTCTTGGAATAAATTTCTATGTATAACTGCTGCTTTATGTTTAGAAGGAGTCAGGGAGAGTTAGAGAGACACAGGGTGAGGTAATTCTTATTTGTATAAGAGTCACAAATTGTGTGTATTAGTATTGGAACTAAGGGAATGTGTGTGTGCTTGATGTCTGAATTGATGTTCAGCATGTGCCTTCAATATTCTATTAAAAATTATAGCTGTAATCTTGTTACAGTTGCTTTGCTACCCCCCAGCATACCGCCCTACACTGTTCCCTTAACAACACTATGCAAAGCCAACGATGAGTTGTTGTTTATTTTGCATATAGTGCGACAAAACAGCTGGAGTTTTCTGCCTTCAACTTCTTGAGTTTTGCTATTTTTTTCCTTTAAAGCTAAAGCTGTTGATGTAAGATTATGTATATGTTTGCATATGTGTTTGTATGTGTGTGTGTGCATGTTTGTGTGTGCTTAACTGTTTCATAGAGTGTGTTTGTTTATTCTGTATTTATGTCAATTCTCTGTTGTGTTAGTGTATAATTTTGCTGATTTGTTATTTTATAGAGTAGACTTTAAGGCGCTAGTAAAGTTGGTTTAAGCATAAATATAGCATATATGTATGTGTGTGTATGTGCGTGTGTGTTTGTTTTCTAATATGTAAATGAAGATTCTCTGTATTAAATTAAACATGATGTCAATATTAAACTGGGAATTTTAGATATTTCTATCATGAAATTTAAGTCTTTGAGAGTTTTTATTTTTTTTTATCATTATTAAAAATTCAACTTAATAACGGCTGCTGAATTTGATTTTTTTATGGTTATTGTTAAGACACTTTTTAGTTTTATTGAAATATAATTTATTTAAGAAAATTTTTAAGGGAAAAGTAATAGCTGTAAGTTGTTAAAATATTAAGGGAAATTAAATTAAGAATTATTATTGGCTGACGGACCGACGGAAGATTCCCGATGTTATTGACTTTGGAGTAGTGAAAAATATCCCTGTAGAATGGATGCAAGTGGATCCTTCACTAGACTTGTCCTCAGATCACTCTCCTACTATTATTTCAATGCATTTTCCTCAAGTGTGTGGTTCTCCATTTATGAACATGACTAAGACCCGAGTAAGTTGGATAAAATACAGAATGTATTTTAGTTCTCATTGCACGGAAAATGTTGTGTTGAGAACTACCGACGATATTGATGAGTCGATTGGCAATTTTACCGAGGACCTTCGACGAGCTGTGCATCACGCTTCCACTTATCACGTTGAATGTAGAAATAGGACAAACAGAACTTATTTATCTGAACTCGAACATTTCCTATCAGAAAAACGAATAATGAGAAGAGAGTGGCAAATTCACAGGTCTCCTGAACTTAAAGCTAGGCTACGGGTATGTAGAGATATATTAAGACATTTCTTAGAAACCCAAAGAACGGCCTCACTTAGATCTTACTTGGAGGGTCTTGATAGTACCCCACAATCTGACTACTCGTTATGGAGGGCGGCAAGAGGTTTAAAAAGACCAGTGAGAGAAAAACCTCCTTTGGGAAATCCGACTGGTGACTGGGCTAGAAATGATTCCGAGAAAGGGACATTATTTGTTAACCATTTGAAAAATGTGTTTACTATAAACAACTCAAATAACGTATCTGATTTGCCACCACTTGTTATAAGACCTCCTGTACCTCTAAGTTTAACTTTCGTGATGTCCAAAGCGCTATTGATACTCTGAACCTTAGAAAGGCTTCAGGTATGGATAAAATCACCAATAAAATGCTTGTGGAGTTACCTCGTGTAACTAGAAGAATTATCCTATTTATCTTCAACGATATTTTACGCCTAGAATACTATCCTGCAGATTGGAAGGTGTCTATGATCACTATGATTCCTAAGTCAGAGAAGGATCACACCAAAGTGGAGTCATATAGGCCAATTAGTCTACTGCCGACAATTTCTAAACTGTTCGAAAAATTGTTAATGACTAAGTTGACTCCAATTCTGAATGACACTGAATGTATTCCTAATCATCAATTCGGCTTCAGAGCTAAACACAGCGCCATCGAACAAACACACAGATTGGTAAATGTGATAAGAGGGTCGTTTGAAGACAAAAAATACTGCTCCGCCCTTTTCATTGATGTGTTCCAAGCGTTCGACAAAGTTTGGCATGACGGTTTAATGCACAAAATTAAATTAACTCTGCCTGCTACCACTCATAAACTAATGGAAAGTTATTTATACGGTCGCAAATTTAAAATCAAAGAAGGCATTTTTTAAGTACCGCTCAGCCAATTGAATCAGGTGTGCCACAGGGTAGATTTGTAATCATACAATGAAATTTCAAAATTTTCTGTTCTGAAACAAATATTCGGTTAAATTTTACAAATTTTATATTTTTTATTTGAAATTAAAAAACCGAATATATTTTTTTAGTTTCTACAAGCTGAAAACTTACACGTTTATAATTAAAAAATTATAGCAAACATTTTTATATATATTATTTTAATTAAGCATTTAAAATCTTTAATTAAAAAAAAAATATTTTTGTTTTTGAATTGAAAAACCGTAAATACTTTTCTTGTTATTAAAACATTTTTAAAACTTAGTTTTTTCAATTTGAAGTTAGGAAACCTTTAAGATATTTCCAGTTTCTAAAAGCTATTAACTTGGACTTTTATAATTAGTACAAATAAATAAAATTTTATTATATATATATTTATAAATTGAGCTTTAAAATTCAGATTTATTTAAAACAAATTTTTTTTTAATATTATTCTTAAAATAAATTATTTTTAGTTTCAGATTGAAAGACCAAAATATTATTCAAGTTTTATAAAGTTATGTTTTGGAATCAGTAAAAATATAGAAAATATTTAAATAAATATTTTTCAAAATTGAACTTTAAAATTCATAGGCCCATAATTATAGTCATAGAAAAAGCATACTTTAACCCCCTGGCCCACGATGTCGAACGATAACGTTCGCTTAGATAAGACTTAAGACACAAACTTGATTGTGGAATAAACAAACTTGATTGAGTAAAAAATAGATAAGATAAAAAGTTTGTGTATTAAGTCTTATCTAAGCGAACGTTATCGTTCGACATCGTGGGCCAGGGGGAAGTAAAAGTAGACTTTTAAACAACAAAAACATATAAATTTTGTTCTGAATTTAAAACAAAAGCATGCTTTTGCTTAAAGTATGCTTATTCTATGACTATGATTATGGACCATAATATTTTAGAACAAAAAAATATTTTTTTTTTTACAATTTTCAAAATAATTTTTTTCTGTTTTAAATAGGAAAACCGTTAATATTTTATCAATGTTTAAAAGCTAATAACGTTGACTTTTATAATTACTACAAATAAAAACAATTTGCTAATGCATATTTTTTAAATTGAGCTTGAGAATTCATAATTTTTTTACAAAAAAAATTTTTTTTGCCACAATTTTCTAAACAATTTATTTTTATTTTAGAATACGAAAACCGTTAATATTTTTTTCGTTTTCATAAAGCTAATAATTTTAACTTAAATAATTAAGAAAAATATAGCGAATATTTTAATGTATATATTTTTTAAATTGAGATTTAAAATTCAGAATTTTTTAGAACAAAAAAATTTTTTTTTGCCACAATTTTTAAAAGAACTTAATTTTTTTATTTAGAAAAGGAAAAACTGTAAAAATTTTTCTAGCTTTCAAAAGATTAAGCTCTTATTATCAATAATAATAAATAAAATATATTAATAAATATTTTTTTAAATTGGGCTTTAAAAATCATAATTTTTTAGAACAATTGGCCCAATTTGGTATAATTTTCAAAAGAAATTAAAATTTTAGTTTTGGAAAAGAAAAACCGTAAATATTTTTCTAGTTTTCTAGTTAAAAGTTTTGGTTTTTAATACTAACAAAAATTGTAAATATTCTTTAATATACATATATTTTTTTAAAAAGGCATTTTATATTGATAATATTTTGTTAGAAACATTTTTTTTGTAAAACATTTAAATTAGATTTCTAATTAGTTTTTTCTTTGGTTTATTTTTAGCATAATTAAAAATTCTGGAAACCCAGCTGATTTAAAAAAACCGTAAGTTTATGTTTTCTTACACTTATAAAAATATATTTTTATGTTTTCAAAATTATGTCATTGTTATCTTGTCTTTAATCGACACCCTAAAGTTATGCTATACAAATTGCAACAAACCACACCAGCAGAGGGGGTTTTTTTTTTGGTTTGTGGGTGAAAACCACTACTACTCACTCGTATTGTGGTGTGGCAATAGAAAAAACTGCATAAACGGCTAGACAAACAAATAATAGAGTAAATTATTAAGTAGCTTAATGTCTAGTCGGTAGCGTATACTGCTACTATGTATGTATATGAGTGGCAGTGCTGTAAACGTAAAGAAAACTATAAAAAAACAAATAGAAAGATTCTTATCTTTTAAGGAGCATATTGAAAAAACTAAGCAAAATAATAACAATATCTTACATATCATCCCACTTTTGCATGCATGTTTATCTTGACGTTTGCATGTTAAAGTTACATTTTTCCTAACAATTACAACTCAACATGTGAGTGGAGTGTGTTTTAGCAGAGAAAAGAAGGCAAAAGAAACCCAGCTAAAGAGTGATGTTGTTTTTTCTATTTTAAATAATTTTCCGGTTGTCGCTGTTACTTGACTTGTCACTCACCCACTCATGCATTCATTCATTCACTTGCCATATCTTTTATATATGTAAATGTACATACACACATATAAACTTGAGTACGTGTTGGTATCAACAAAAAAATAGAAGAAACAAAAAACACATTTACCTACTCGTCTTTATTTGCTCAACACATTCTTTGTAACATGTACGAGGTCTGATGAAAAAATAACCGTTTTTTTTAAATTTCGTGAGTTACGTATGTTCGATTTTCGCATTTTTTTTTCTGTTAGCCATTTTGGATTGTCAGGTTAGCCGTGTTTTGGTGTGCTCTTCGATTTTTTACTATTCGAAAAAATGGAACAAAGAAACTGTATTAAGTTTTGTGTAAAAAATTAAATAAAATGCGCAAGGACATTTGAAATGTTGACTGTGGCGTTTGGCGAGTCTAGTATGAGCAGAACACAAGTTTAATTGTGGTATACCGGTTTAAGGAAGGCCGAGAAGATGTCAATGACGATGAAAACATTGAAGCAGCGAAGAAAATGATTGTGGGTAATCGTCGAATCATTATCAGAGAGGTTGCTGATGATGTTGGCATATCGTTCGGCTCATGCCAAGCACTTTTAATGGATGTTTTAGGCATTAAACGTGCGGCAACGAAGATTGTTCCAAAACTGCAATTCAGATTTCCTCAAAAAGGTCATAACTGGTGACGAATCATAAGTGTATGGTTATGACATTGAAACCAAAGCCCAATCATCCCAATGGGAACGTCCAGAAGAGCCAAGACCGAAATAACCACGTCAAGTTCGGTCAAATGTGAAGGTTTTGCTCACTGTTTTCTTCGACTGCAATGGTGTGATGCATCATGAATTCTTGCCACAAGATGGTACGGTCAATAAGGAATACTATCTTGAAGTTATGTGCCGTTTGCGCGAAGCAATTCGTCAGAAACGCACAGAATTGTGAAATAACCAAACATAGATTTTGCACCAGCTCACACATCGATGCTTGTGCGTGAGAGTTTGGCCAAAAACAAAACCGTTATCATGCCTCAACCACCGTATTCACCGGACTTGGACCCCGCTGACTTTTTCCTCTTCCCAAACCTGAAGACACCGATGAAAGGAAAGCGTTTTGCTACGATTGAGGAGATAAAAGAAAAATCGAAACAGCAGCTGTTTGCGATACCAAAAAGCGCGTTTCAGAAGTGTTTCGAGGATTGGAAAAAACGCTGGCATAAGTTTATTATATTTGAAGGGGACACAAGATAGTAATTGATGAATAAATAAATAATTTTTGAAAAAATTTAAAATAACGGTTATTTTTTTTTGATCAGACCTCGTATAAATGTATTCTTGCTCACGTATACATATAAAAAGGTACTTAAACTTTGCATGTTTTCGTATTTGTATGTGTTTGCATGTAAGAGTATGCATTCATTGTTAGTTAGTTTTATTTTTGTTGCTTTTGTTATTTCTTTCAGTTTAATATCCTTTTTATTTCCGTTCTTATTTTTGCTTCATATAAACGTTAGATTCATTATGCATGTATGTACATACATGCATATGTATGAATGTATGTATATTTATATAAAAGATTGTTGTTTAATAGTAAAAACATTTAAAGAAAACAAATTTCTTACCCCTACGGCTTTCCGAAAAACAAAATGCCAGTAAAGAAACAACTTGATATGAAATGAAAATGGTATACAAGCAACAATATATTGTTAAGTTGGTTTTTATTTATACACGTAGCTGAAGTTAAAATTAAGCAAAAAAAAAATTTAAATGAATAAAGCTAGATTTACACGATTCAAAAGTAATCCTCCTATCAGAAAATGCTATAAATTTTGCGAGGCCAATAATGTCAGTTCTGTTTTGACATTTGTGTAGTAAACACATGCGAAATACACGTTAATAAACAATGTTACGCTACACTGCTCCAGAACGCGGAATATTGCTGACAGAACTGACATTAGGGGCCTCGCAAAATTTATAGCATTTTCTGATAGGAGGATTACGTTTGCGCCACCTTGTATATAACCCTATGTCCGGCATTTAGAACTAGGTTGTCTTGTAGAGAGCTAATAAAAAACCTACTTAAGTATCCAGCAATGACTTCGAATCATCAGGGAATTATAGGGACATTGTATCTGGAGACATTGTATCCCAACTATTTATCCATGATCGACAAATTTAAGTGTCTGTTGAAGAAGGGTTTCGAATTTTTTCTACAAAACCCTGTCCGTCATTTTCGTACTAGATTAGATGTCCCTCTTACATGGATTTCATTGTAGGTACTGCATCCCAAACGCTCATCCATCCGTGAATAACACATTTAACCGTCTATTATTCAGTTAATCAGCCCAATATGCTCATATGGTCGAAGTTTCTCCGGCTCAAACTTGTAAAGGAAGGTGGTGTGGTACGAACTGTATACGCGTATATTGTCATTGCTGTAAGAGTATAAACAATTTTACAGTATTTAATCAGGTTTTTCTGTCTGTAGATTAAGCCCAAGGAATGGTGCTACTTCAATAGAAGGCTGTCATGGAGATCCTGATCACATGCTGGGCATAAGTTGGACTGACAGCATCTTCTAAATGGGACCAGTAGATAATTAGCCTAATTGCTCTATCCTCAGCTTAGCTGTGCCAGAACGACTTTTGTTTTACGAGCAAAATCTTCTCGGTGTCTGCTAACGGTGGTGGCTGATCTCCCAGTACGATATTCAACTTGTATTCTGCTAATGTGGAATTGATGGCGTCTCTATGAATGTCGTTCAAAGCTGTCATATACAAGTTACAGTCAAATGGATCCTGCACATAAGTCTGATGATCGCTGACGCCTCCAGTGACATCTCAGAAGGCACAGATTTGTTCAACTTTAACGTAAGTAACTGCCTTTCGGCCAAACGTTACGGCGCACTCGAACGCAGGTAAACTCGTCTCAGCATCGCATTGTACGTTCTGTAAGAACATACTAATGTATGTCTTGCAAAGAGCATAATTGTATGAACTTGCCAAAAGCATATGTACCTTTACAATTTGCAATTTCACGTACGATCAATGTAACGAGCTCCTTGCTTAAGAGCTTGGCTATCTGTCTTAGTCAATTAGCATCACCCAAAATTATTACTAGAAAATTTGCAATCGCAACAGCGCACTGACCGACCACTACTGCCAAGGACAGAGATTACAATTTACCACGGTTGCCATAGGGCGTTAAACAACCTTGTCCAGCATAGATCGCCAGCAACCTCAAGCCATGAAAGCCACAATTTCTGTACATTTCCTGAGCACCGAGCTTAGTGTCACCACTACTTTCAAGAGCTCTGTTGTTGTTCAGCAACAGCTCTTCAAGACAATTTAGTGGTCCGAAGTTTGCTGCTCAAACAAACATCAGCCTTTTAACCAACTGCCAGAGCCACTACATGAACTCCGAAGGTACCTCAACCAATTATCAGTTGGGGGATCCGTACATCAATGGTACGGATTTTAATCGATCCGGTGGTACTTGATAGAGACTCTAGTCAGCTTCAAGTAATCAATGAGACTCTATCCAGTTTGAAGCCCGTGCAAGCTCATGGCAACGGCGTCACCATATATCTTCCAAGTCTTGAACACCAGAACATGATTACCCCTTAGGGAATCCCAGGAGAAACAGCTGGCTTAACATAATGTTGTCTTCTGTGACCGTTAGAACCTGAGTCTCCTCGTGAAGAAGGTGTTCGGAGATTAATTGAAGGCAGCCGGTAATGGTTCTTAAGAAACTTTTTGACTGCTTTGAATATTGCTCCTCCGGAAATCACTCAACGAAGGTGACCAAACCGAAGCAGCGTAGATACCACTGATCGACAAAGCGTCTTTCGTTATGTATTTTCAAGGCAGGCAGTTCGAAACTCTTAGACCAAGAGATATGAACCCAGCAACAACCAGTTCCACTATGTCCACAAACAACTATGTTGAGAAAGCTGCATACAAAAGTTTGAATATTTTTCTTGTATTTTTTAGGAAATCGTTTTAGCTACTGCTGTTTTAGGCCACGTATATTGTATAGAGTGGTGCATGCCCGACACCAGGTAATTGCGTGCTTATAATGGTCTCTTTTAAACAAATATTCCCAGAAATGTCTGCATGTTGCTGTACAAGTCTGTATATTTTAATCAAAAACACTATAAATGATCCATGTTCTTTTCGTTTTTATATTTTGCTTACAGCCAGCCCCCATTTCTACAGTATTTCAGTATTTGTTTGTAAACAGGTAACATATGAAGAGGATTCCCACTACATTTATCTGCCTCTAACTCTTTGGAGTACTTACAACAACAACTACTACTACGTGTAATTGCTTGTTGTTTATTTATGCATGTAGGTATGTGAATGTAGCAACAACAATTTGTGGTTGTAGTTTTAACCCTGACTCTCAAACCAAATGAATGAAATTCTTTCTGGTTATCAAAGAACTTGCATGTGTGGTACGTACACCTTTATATGTAAATATGTTTAATTTTCTATGTTTTTTAATATGTTGCAAGGTAGGTGTGTGGTAAGTTTGCATACATTGTTACATTGTATAGAGCTGGGGTACTCTATAGTTTGATAGAGTAGACTAGAAGTAAGGAGAGCTTATCGCTCTACATATACTCGTAAATGTTTGAAGAGTTGCAGCAATAATCAGGCTACAGTAATAAACAAAATTAAACCGACACTAAATTAATTTTACATATTTATAAATGGTTAAAGTACCAACACCATAAATTAACATGTTAAAGCTTCTTTTCCTGTTTTAGTTTCTTTACTTTTACTTTAACACTGTACGTTTACTTTTATTAGTTACTGTAAACGCAACATTTCACTACCTCTTTAGCTATAATGTTCTTTTATACAAATTAATATAAAGCTATTTCATCCATTTGCTATACCTTACTTTAGTTCATGGCTTGCTGCCAGTTTTATAGCTGCTCATCCAGTAATTAACTTTCATCAACTGGTTATTAAACCGTTGTTTGCTACAGCACACCTCTAACCCTGCTTACCACTCTGTACAAGATTTTCTCCTGCCTTGCTTTTGGAATCATAGAAATTATTAAGTACCTTGTGTTAAATATTATTTAAAAAAAATGTTTTCTTTTTATTTCCCAGCTATTTTACTATGTGTATAGTTTGTAATGAGAAAAAAACAACAGTTTTATTAATTTTTATTTTTAGAAATTTTATACCATTATTTGGTCACAGACCTCTTTGTGCAATTAACTTTATCAACTGGATTTTAGAACTAAAGTATTTATTTGTAGAAAAAAGTTTTGTTTGTAAACAAGGGGAAGTTTTTGCCAAGCAATTAGTTTAAAGCAGATTATATGAAAATGTTTAAAAATAATGACATAATGCTACCATAAACAATTTTGATACATTTTGCTAGATATCATATGTGGCGCTTCGCCCCCAGGTTTTAGTTCAGGTTCCATTTCTGTTCTAGTTCTGGTTCTAGTTCTGTTCTAGTTCTCTTCTAGTTCTGTTCTAGTTCTGTTCTAGTTCTGGTTCTGGTTCTAGTTCTGTTCTAGTTCTGTTCTAGTTCTGTTCTAGTTCTGTTCTAGTTCTGTTCTAGTTCTGTTCTAGTTCTGTTCTAGTTCTGTTCTAGTTCTGTTCTAGTTCTGTTCTAGTTCTGTTCTAGTCATGTTCTAGTTCTGGTTCTAGTTCTGTTCTAGTTCTGTTCTAGTTCTGTTCTAGTTCTGTTCTAGTCATGTTCTAGTTCTGGTTCTAGTTCTGTTCTAGTTCTGTTTAAAATCTGTACTACTTCTGTTTCTTTTAAACAAATCTAGTTCTGTTATAGTAAATTAAACTCATTTGTATTTCATTATTTATTTCTTTGCTTAATTAAATTTTAATCCTCCTCTCTTTTGTAATATTTGTTATTTTTATTTAAATGTAATTATTTAAAACATTCAACACATGATTTAAATGTATTATTTATTTATTTTATCAAAAGCCTTTGACACTTGAGCAAAAAACAAATGAAACAAAAGTTCTTGTTCAAATAATTTCTCTGGCTTTAAAAATAACACGTGTAAACATTGTTGTAAAATACAGTGTTTTTTTCCCAAACTGCAACAATTTGCTGTGATTGGTTTTGTTATTGTTTTTGTCGGTGGCAGCCACCGGGTAAAACATGATGTAATTTAAAATTTATGTATTTATTTAGTTTTTTACTCTGGTTTCCATTGAAAATAAACATTACAAATGATTTATGCAAACATGAATTAAAATATTTGAAAAGGTATTTTTTGTGTGTTGTAGTAAATATAATTAATGCCCTTCGGTATTGATTAAAAACAATAATTACATATAGAAAGTAACAAAAAAAAAAGAATTACACACAAAGTAATAGAATTAACAAATGACACACTCTCCATAAAGAATGAAAATTGTTTAAATCATGGCTCATTTAGCAAATTAATGATTTTGTTTTCTTGTTTTTTATTGTGCCAAATATAGTAATAATTTTTAACCACCAACAACCCTTGTGTGAAGTGCAACAAAAAACCCTACTGGCCAGTAATTGTTTTATAATGTTTAAACCAACAAAAAACTAACCGAAAATAAATACCAACATTTTAAATAATTAAGCCTTTGATTATTTCAGTAAAAAATAATTTTTCTAAAAACAAAGCAAACATTTAAACCAACCACCCTTCAAATTAGTTGAACTATATGACCACCCCAAAGTAACTAACTATTACAGCAGTGGTTCTATGACAACCATGCATATACTAGTACATATTTGCCAATATAATATAAATGCTTGTGTTAGTTTTTTTGAACTTTGTTTAAATCTATTATACGTTTTTGTTGCAAATAAAACTGCACACTTTTTCTCCATTGTGTCATTTTGCTGATTGTATTCGATTATTTGCCGTTGTCCTTTTAGTTGTCCATTCACTACTCATGCAATGACCAGTGAATTGTTGAGCTTTTGTTTTTATTGCCTTCTCCTTTGTTTTTGTAGGAGTATTGTTTTTCGTTTTTCGCTATTCTTTTGTTTTTAAAATTACTATATTTTTTTATGGATTTTAGATCAAATATTTTGCTGCAACAAATTTTCAGTTGTAGTTTTACTATACCCTGAAATATAAAGAATAAAAAAAACAAATAGAAATTTTAAAGATTTGTAAATTTAATTTATATTTGAAACATATCAAAATTTATTATGAAAACGAGCAAACAGTTCTTTTATAAACGAAATATAAACAGAGTTTTTAAAAGCTTTATGGAAAAACTTTTCATCAAATAGATTTCCTGAAACAGAACTAAAACAGAACTGTAACAGAAACTGGAACAGAACTAGTGTTCAATAGAAAATAATCCCGTTCAAGGAATTCTTACGAAAATCAATAAATTTCCTTTTAAACTATTTCGTAAAACCAAATTAAGCATTTAGGATAAACAAATTAAATTCTTAAATATCTTTCAAAAATGCAATTTTTACATAAAACCTTTCTATAGAAAAGTTTATTATATGAATACTTTTCTATATAAAAGTTTATTACATGAAAGTTTTTCTATAGAAAAGTTCATTATATGAAAGTTTTCCTCTACAAAATTTTATTATTTGAAAGTTTTTCTATAGAAAAATGTATTAGAAAGGTTTATTATTTGAAAGGTTTTATATAGAAAAGTTTATCATATGAAAGCCCTCTATAGAAAAGTACTCCATAGAAAAGTTTATTATATGAAAGCTTTTCTATATAAAAGTTTATTATATGAAAGCTTTTCTATAGAAAAGTTTATTATACGAAAGTTTTTCTGCAAAAAAGTTTATTATATGAAAGGTCTTTATTGTATTAAAGGTCTCTATAGAAAAGTTTATTATATGAAAGCTTTTGTACGGAAAAATGTATTATATGAAAGCTTTCCTTAGAAAGGTTTATTATATGAAAGCTTTTCTATAGAAAGGTCTATTATATGAAAGTTTTTCTCTAGAAAAGTTTATTATATTAAAGCTCTCCACATTATATGAAAGCTTTTCTATAGAAAAATGTATTATCTGAAAACTTTCCTTAAAAGGGTTATTATATGATTCTTTAGAAAGGTTTATTATATGCAAGTTTTTCGCTAGAAAATTTGTTATATGAAAGCTCTCTATAGAAAAGTTCATTATATGAAAGCTTTTCTATATAAAAATATATTATATGAAAGCTTCTCTACAGAAAAGTTCAATATATGAAATCTCTCTATAGAAAAATGTATTATATGAAAACTTTCCTTAAAAAGGGTTATTATATGAAAGCTTTTCTATATAAAAATTTATTATATGAAAGCCTTTTATAGAAATGTACTTCATAGAAAAGTTTATTTTATGAAAGCTTTTCTATAGAAAAATATATTATGTGAAAGCTTCTCTATAGAAAAGTTCAATATTTGAAAGCTCTCTATAGAAAAGTTCATTATATTTTTTTTTTTTTTTTTTATAAACAAACACAAAATTGAAAAGTTCTGTATATAAAAGCTTCTCTAGCATTTTTATAGAAAGCTTTTATGTAGTAAGTTTTCTATTAAAATCTAATAAAAAAATATATATTCATAAAAATCTCTTCTACAAGAAGCACATTAGAACTTTTTATAATATTTAGAAGTTATAGAGAGATTTTACTTATACTTAAAAAGCTGTAAAAAGCTTGGCTTTATAAATATTTTTGTTTTTAATTATTACTAATTTTTTAAGCTTGAGGTCTTTTTTTAAATATAAAAACTTTTTTAACTTTTATTTTAAAACCAATATATCGGCACTTCATTGAGTGCCTTCGTCAGGGTTTTTTTTCTTTCTAATTTTACAAATTTTTAACAAATTATAACAAATTTAATAATAACTGACAAATTAAAATATTTTCAAATTCAAAAAACAAAAAAATATTTTTCAAATGAAACTTGATCTATATGTAAATAAATTATTTTTTAACTTCCGTTTCTATTTTTATAAATTAAGTGTCTATAATTTTGTGCTACATTTTCAGTGTCTGACTTAAAATTAATTCTCGAAATTGTCGGAACCTTTATAATTTGTAACATTTCTAACATAAATCTACGTTTATAATTATTTTCTGTGTTTAAAACCGTTGTATTTTCAAAATCTGGATAATGGTTTAGATTAGCACAATGAGTTGATAAAGCTGTTTTTTGTGATATATTTCTACATCTTTGATCTGATTTATGTCCTGCTATCCTAGTCTTTAGTTTATTCTTCGTTGTACCTATATATACTTTATTACACTGTCCACTATCATTTCCCTTACATGGTATTTTATAAACAATATTTGACATATCCATTCTCTTTATTTTATCTTTCATTTTAGTAAATAGTTTACCTACTGTGTTAAAAGATTTATGAGCTATTTTGTATATTTTGTTATCATATATATTTGATTTTTCTAATCTTTCTGAAAATTTTGGTATATATGTTACCGACTTATAAATCCTCTGTTCTGTAATACTATTTCGGTTATTTATTCTATAATTATCATGTCGTATTAATAAATCTGTTACTAATTGTTTAGGAAAGCTATTATCAGTTAAAATATTTGAAATCTTCTTTTTATTATCTCCATGAAATTCTGAATCACTTATTTTTAGAACTCTTTCTATAAAATTTTTAGCTGTATTAATAATTATTCTCTTTGGATGTTTCGAGAAATAATTAATAATTCTACCAGAAGATGTTGGGTTTTGATACAAATCTATTAATATCCTATTTCCTCTTCTAATTATCAAGGTGTCCAAATATGATATTCTTGAATTAGATTCCCTTTCAATTGTAAATTTAATGTCTGCATGAAATGAGTTAAAAATATCTAACATTTGCTCTATTCCTGATTCAGAAATTATACAAAATAAATCGTCAACCATATAGCCTAGGTGCCATTGCTGTATTAGTTTTAAATTTATTCCTTTCTGTAATTGTAATTATGTCATTAATAAAAAGTTCCTGAACTAAATTATTATTCATCTTTTCCAGTTTATTAGTAGGGTCCTTATCTAATCTTATAACTAATATTATAACTGAAGGAGAGGATTTAGTACAGACACTTAAGAAAAAAGAGGAACAGGAAATAGCAAGAACAAAACTGACTACAAGTATAGATAACCACGTTAATAAAATGAGACTAACTAATAGGGATAAGTTTATATTGGACAAAGTAAAGAAGACAGATAGATTTTTGAGATCTAATAGGGACATTATTATCTTAAATGCAGACAAAGGGAATACAACGGTGGCAATGAATAGAACTGATTATGAGTTAAGAATAAATGATATTATAAGGGATGATTCTAATTATAGGAGATTAGATAAGGACCCTACTAATAAACTGGAAAAGATGAATAATAATTTCGTTCAGAAACTTTTTATTAATGACATAATTACAATTACAGAAAGGAATAAATTTAAAACTAATACAGCAATGGCACCTAGGCTATATGGTCTTCCAAAAATTCATAAAATGGATTTTCCATTGAGGCCAATATGTTCAATGATAAATTCTCCATCATATGAACTGTGTAAATATATAACAAGAATTCTTAATAAAATTACTGAAAATTCAAAATATAATGTTAAGGATTCTCTTCAATTTAAAGACAGAATTAAGAATTTTACATTAGATAACAATGAGAGATTAATTTCTCTTGATGTAGTTTCATTGTTTCCTAGCATTCCAATAGACTTAGCTATTAATATAATAGAAGAAAAATGGAATATAATAAGGAAACATACTAATATGGAAAAGGACTTATTTTTACGTATTCTTAAATTTTGTATAATAGATAGTAGATATTTTCAATTAAATAATCATATATATAATCAAATGAAAGGACTTCCTATGGGTTCGTCAGCTTCTCCGATTGTAGCAGATATAGTTATGGAAAGGTTATTAGATATATGTGTTGAAAAATTAATTATAAAACCGAAGATCTTGACAAAATATGTTGACGATTTATTTTGTATAATTTCTGAATCAGGAATAGAGCAAATGTTAGATATTTTTAACTCATTTCATGCAGACATTAAATTTACAATTGAAAGGGAATCTAATTCAAGAATATCATATTTGGACACCTTGATAATTAGAAGAGGAAATAGGATATTAATAGATTTGTATCAAAACCCAACATCTTCTGGTAGAATTATTAATTATTTCTCGAAACATCCAAAGAGAATAATTATTAATACAGCTAAAAATTTTATAGAAAGAGTTCTAAAAATAAGTGATTCAGAATTTCATGGAGATAATAAAAAGAAGATTTCAAATATTTTAACTGATAATAGCTTTCCTAAACAATTAGTAACAGATTTATTAATACGACATGATAATTATAGAATAAATAACCGAAATAGTATTACAGAACAGAGGATTTATAAGTCGGTAACATATATACCAAAATTTTCAGAAAGATTAGAAAAATCAAATATATATGATAACAAAATATACAAAATAGCTCATAAATCTTTTAACACAGTAGGTAAACTATTTACTAAAATGAAAGATAAAATAAAGAGAATGGATATGTCAAATATTGTTTATAAAATACCATGTAAGGGAAATGATAGTGGACAGTGTAATAAAGTATATATAGGTACAACGAAGAATAAACTAAAGACTAGGATAGCAGGACATAAATCAGATCAAAGATGTAGAAATATATCACAAAAAACAGCTTTATCAACTCATTGTGCTAATCTAAACCATTATCCAGATTTTGAAAATACAACGGTTTTAAACACAGAAAATAATTATAAACGTAGATTTATGTTAGAAATGTTACAAATTATAAAGGTTCCGACAATTTCGAGAATTAATTTTAAGTCAGACACTGAAAATGTAGCACAAAATTATAGACACTTAATTTATAAAAATAGAAACGGAAGTTAAAAAATAATTTATTTACATATAGATCAAGTTTCATTTGAAAAATATTTTTTTGTTTTTTGAATTTGAAAATATTTTAATTTGTCAGTTATTATTAAATTTGTTATAATTTGTTAAAAATTTGTAAAATTAGAAAGAAAAAAAACCCTGACGAAGGCACTCAATGAAGTGCCGAAATATTGGTTTTAAAATAAAAGTTAAAAAAGTTGTCGAAAGGTCGAACAAAAATACATATTCATATTTTTGTGTTTTTTTTATAAATCTATATAATTTTAAGAATAATGCTATAAATTGTTCCGTATTTTTTTTACACAACTAAACACTCTTTAATATTTAAATCAGAATTCTTGCATGTACATATATATCTTAACAACTTTGGTTTAATAGCATTTTTATTTGCCGGCTATTGCTAACTGCATTTAAACAGACACAATGTCAATGCCCCAGTATTGCAAGCAACAAACATTTCTTTGTTGATATTGTTGTTGTTTTAATTTAGTTTCTATTTCATATAGCACGAGAAGTATTTGTTACCAGCATAAAATGAATGGACTATGGCTCGTGCCATAATAAATACTTATGTACGGACTGACTGGCTGGCTGGTTGGCTTTTTAGATGGTCTTTTGTAACTCATACATACATGCACTTTAAAAACAAATACACACATAAACATATTAATAAGGATATAGGTAAAAGACTTCATATACATATGTATGTATGTTAAGCGAGCCTGCAGGAAGGGTGTAGAAATGTAGCCTTTTACTTAGGGGTTGTGCTCTGCATCTATTTCTCTGCTCATATTTATTTCATTAAATTTACTGCCTGGTTGGATATTGGAGTTTATGGAGTTTATGGCGTTTCTTGTTTTTTTGTGCTGTTTGTTGTCACATGCAAAAAAATGTTTTTATTTGAAAAAAAATTTTCATTTGAAATTGAAAATATTTAAAGCATTTTTTTTTAGATTTTTGTTTGTAGCGGCATTGTTTTAGAAATATGATTTGTTTTTCTCCTGTGTTGATAAGTTAGTAACAGTTCAAAAAAATATATAATTCCTGTTTGTTTTTTTTTTTTTTTGAACAATAAATAATTAACAGTTTCAATGGATGTTGTGGAAAATAGCTTGACTTTTAATGTACATTTTTATAGAAAAAATTCATTAAAAAAACGAACAATATTTATTTACACACTTTCCCCACCCTGTAGGGAACAACAATTCATTCCAATTTAGGGATTATGTAAATGGAAACAAAACAAATTTATTGATTTTTTAGTCTTGGATGATATAAATTTATTATCTTTTTTATGTTAAGCTCCGCTGTATATAAATTTATGTAGTTTAAAAAAAAATATTTTGGAATTTAAATTTCTAATTGTAAATACTTAATTTGCTAATTGCTAAAGGTTCTAAATATATATATTTTTTTATTGTGTGCTAGATTTAGTGAGTGTACTTTAATGGGGGCGTTTTTTTTTAGGAATTATATTAATTTTCAATTATGTTTCAATTTTGCAGAATTTTATTAATGAAACTAAAAGAAATATGATAATTCTTGTACTCTATTTCTCAAAAACGGTGAGCTAAATAGATGATATTTACAGAGTGATAGTGGACAATGAAGATTGCAGAGGACGCCTTTGGCCGGGTAGAAAATGCATTCCAATTTGCCAATTGTTCTAGTACTTTACAATAGTATTCTTGATTATTTGAACTATTAGCCTGAATAAAAACTTTTCTCTTAAAACTAAAAGTTTTTTTAAACTATTTTTGATTTAATGAGTGGAATTTGTTATTTTTTGTCTCAATGATTCATTTATAGCAGGGTAGAGAAGTTTGAAAGCATTTTACTATTTTTTTTAAGAATTTTATAAAATAGTTAAGGAATTTTTTTTTTTTCATTTCAATTCTATTGCAATATTAATGAATTAATTTATATTTTGTTTAAATATCAAAATTTTAACGATTTCAGGTTGATTTGACAAGATTTACTTAATAATAAATTTTGGGGATTTTTGGCAAATATTTAGGAATTCGATTTTTATGTTCCAAATGTTTAACTTAAAAATAAAGTATCAAATTAAAAGCATTTTATTGCATTTCGTAAGAATCCTTAAAATGGTATTATGGAGGGATTTAAAAAATGATTTTGGAATTTTTTTAATTTTTTTGTTTTATATAAATTTTAAAGAATTTTATTATTAAAATTAAAAAAAAATTGTATTTTGAATTGATTTAAAAAAATCCCTTAATGGGCACATTAGAAAATTTTTGAAAACTATTTGGGATTGTAATTTTATTGTTGCAAATGATTTATTTGTTTCTAACAAATTGTATTTAAATCAATTAATTGATTTTCAATATCAAATTTTTACAAACCTCCAAAACAGAATTTTAAAAACTTTTTAGGCATTTAATTTTTTTTAATTTTATATAAATTTCATGGAATTTTATTGTTAATATTACCAAGATTTGTGTTTTTATTGATTGATCCTAGGAAGAGGGCCATTTGGGAATTTTTGAAAACTATTTGGCAATTTATTTTTTTTTTTGTTGAAAAATATTATTATTTTGCTTAAACGAAATAGTTTAGAAATCTTTTTATTGACTTTCATACGAATTTTTTAAATTTAACAACTCTTTAGGAAGTTTATTTTTTTAATTTTATTTAAATTTTGCAGAATTTTATGGTTAATATTAGCAAATTTTGTGTTTTTAACTGATTTAAAGAGAATCCTTTGATTTGGAATATTTGGAGATTTCTGGAAAATATATAGGAATTTAAATTTTTTGTTGCAAATTATTAATTTGTCTATAATAAATAGTTTAAAAAGCATTTTATTGATTTTTATATAAATCCTAAAGGAAGACTTGGGGTATTTTAAAAAACATTTTAGGAATTTTATTTTTTCAATTTTGTGGAATTTTATTTGTAAAATTGACTAATTTTGTGTTTTTTTATTGATTTAAAGAGAATCCCTTTTTTTAGAAAATATTTGGGAATTACATTTTTTTCTTTCAAACGAGAATTCTGACGAAATCATTAAATTTGTTTATTGATTCTTATGAAATCAACAAATTTGTTTATTGTTTTACTGATTTCGTAAGAATTCTTTAAATAAGATTTTGGAAATTTTAAAATTTTTTTTACGAATTTTACTTTTTTTTTAATTTTATATAAATTTGAAGGAATTTTATTGCTAAAATTACCAAATTTTGTATTTGAAATTGATTTAAAGAGAATCCCGGGATGTTTGGGGATTTTTGTAAAATGGTTAGGAATTCAATTTTTTGTTGCAAATGTTTAATTTAATGATAAAGAATCGGTAAATAAGATTTTCATGAGAATTCTTAAAATGGGATTAGGAAGGGACTTATTTTTTTTAATTTTATATAAGTATGAAGGAATTTTATTGCTAAAATTTACAAATTATGTGTTTTTTTATTGATTTAAACGTAATCCGTTAATGGGGACATTTATTTAATAATTTATTATTTTTTTTAATTGCAAATGTTTAATTTAGTGATAAAGAATTGATTTAAAAGCATTTTATTGATTTTTGTAAGAATTATTAAATTTTTTGGAAATTTTATTTTTTAATTTTTTTTATAAATTTAAAGAAATTTTGGACAAATATTTGTTTATTAATTTTTTTGTTGCAAATAATGAATTTAATGATAAAGAATCAATTTAAAAGCATTTCATTGATTTTCGTAACAATCCTTTGAGTAGAACTTTTGGGAATTTTTTAAAAATTTTTAGGAATTAATTTTTTTTTTATAACTTTTAAGGAATTTTATTGTTAATAATACAAAATATTCTGTTTTGAATTGATTTAAAAAGAATCACTTGATGGGGACATTTAGGGATTTTTGGAAAATATTTGCATTTTATTGATTTTCGTAAGAATCCTTACAGGTATTTAACAATTTTTTTGGGCATTTTATTTTTTTTTTAATTTTATATAAATTTCAGGGAATTTATTGTTAATATTAACAAATTTTTTGTTTTTCATTGATTTACAGAGTATCCCAGGATGTGGGACATTTGGGGATTTTTGAAAAATATTTAAGAATTTAGGTTTTTGCTAACATTTATTTATAAGCCTTTAATGATTAGTTTTTAAGCATTTTATTGAGAAACTTAGTTTATACACCATTAAATTTGCCTTTTTACATTAATTTTTCTTTCATTTTTATATTTAATAACGATTGATCTTTAGTTAATCTTGCATTAATAAACCTTAAGTAAACTTTGTGAAAACAATAAAAATTCCTTTTTAAATTTCCCAAAATGATGCTCATCATTTAACCTCAACAAATTGTGCCATAATTACGAAAAATGTTAATGGTTTTAGTCCCCCTTTGAAATTATTAAACTTGTAACAAGTTTTACCTAAAATCCCAAATAAAAGAAAACATTTAAGGTTAATCACTTACCCCTCAACTATGAACTTCCGGTTACAGTAGATGTCTAAATAGAAATCATTAAAACAAACAAAAAATACCCAAAAAAAAAGATTAATTTATTTGCAGCAATACAATAATGTTCATAGATTTAAGTATTCATTCATTCCAGTCTATCTATACATTTATTTATATGTCTAACTATACATTTAGTACAGCCAGTTAGGCCAGCCATTCACTCAATCGACCATTCAAGCTGAGAATTACACACTGGCATTGAGTTATAGAGACGGCTGGTCAGATCTAAACATTCTTGCATTATAATGCATTTATTTCCTTTTGAAAACTAGAATATTTTCCGTAGAAAACATTGTAAATGTTACACAAGAAGACATTTAACCCCTGGGATATTTGAAAACACACACAAGTGCTTAGGCAACCCACTGTTACTACAGCAGCATCTCTACAATATTGTGGTGCAAGTATTTGGGTGTATAGATGTGTTTTGTGTATTTGGATGTATCTTACGTATTTTACAATATTTACTATTGTAACCTCAGCTGTTGTATCCGCATATTTCAGTAAACATTTGCACAGAGACAACATCCTGGCAACAAACAACCAAACAAACAAACAGCAATAGCAGCAACAAAAACATTTTTTAAATTTTTCCATACATCAAATATGTAATACAGATACACAGTTAGTTGTGTGAGTATCTGTATTTAACAAAAAAAATCTTGATTTACACACAAGTTAAATACAACTACATGTGTATCTTATCTTATGTATCTACAACGACATTGATTGAATAAGAAAAATAAAATAGATTTTAGTGTAAAAAAACATGAATCCAACATCATAAAGCAAAGAGAGTTTTTGCCATGTATTGTCAGTCCTCCCGCTACCCACTAAAGGTGGCTGGGTAAATGTAACGTGTTTCAATTTGTAATTGATTGCTTTATATTGGTAACTTTACTCTTCACGCCAACAGCACATAAAGCAAGAAGCCAATTAAAGATTTTCTGGCAATGAAAACATTCATATAAATTGAAATTGTGTAAAAATTTTGAAATAATCTCAATTTTTATTAAAAAATTCATATTATTTTAAGAAATTTAGAAAAGCTTGACAATTATTTTTGTTGGGGACATTTGGGGATTTTCGAAACATTTTTACGATTTCAGATTTTTTGTTAAAATTCATTAATTTTATCCAAATTTCTTTAGAAATTAAAATTTTTCACTTTAAAACTGCAAATTTTTGAAGTGGGATTTGGGGTTTTTTAAAAATGTTTTTTGGGCAATATAGAGCTTTATTTAAAATTTGAGAAAAAAGGAATTTTTTTCAAAGTTATTGAAAAATTTCATTGTTTACATTGAAGATTTTGGGAATTTTTAAAAATGTTTTTGGGTATTTTGATTTTTATTTAAAATTTAAGAAAATTTAAAATTTTATTAAAAAAAATTCTTAATGAAAAGAACTCACATGGGGTTTCTATACCGAAGATTTCAACTCAAACGTGGATATTTTTATACAAGAATTTCTAAACTGAATGGTGATTGTTTTTACACAATATTTTTCAATTGAATCGCATTAGATTTTTGCATACAAATGCAAATTCATAAGTGCGAAGTGAACTTTTCACTAAATTGTTTGTGGAATAGGGCTCTGGTCTTCTTATACAACATTTTACCAACGCAACGTTCTTGAACAGAATCCTGAGCGATTTTATTACAATATTTTTCAATTGAATCGTTTTTGAACTAAATCCTGTTAGTCTGTTAATCCAAAGTTAGTTGATTTATTTGTTAGATTATTATAAAGGTATTTTGTGAAATTTTAAATTTATTTTCGCAATTTGAAATTTTGGAACAAAAATGTTAATTTTTTTAATAATTCTTTTATAAAATCAATAAATTTTTATTTGGGAATTTAAAATTTAAAAAAAAAAATTCATATTTATACCGTTTTTAATACAATTCTGTTAGTTTTTATTGTATTTATTCCTAAATAATTGTGAGAGTATTTGGAGGATTTTAAAAATTATTTGAATTTGAATTTTTGTTTCCAGAAAATTTTAAATTTTTCAAATCTTTTCTAATTTTTTTTTTTTGGATTTCAGCGAATTTCTGTAATGGGGAAATTTTGGGGATTTTCAAAATCTTGTCTGGAATTCAAAATTTTAGTTAAAAATTAAGAGCTTGAACTGGGTATTTTTATTTTTTTTTGTGAATTTGAAATTTTTTCTTAAAAATTTATAATTTTGTTAGTTTTAGTGCAATTTAATAGCAAAAAATCATTTTATTTTATTCCTAAAATATTGTGAGGGTATTTAGGGGAGTTTTAAAATTTGTTTGGAAATATGAATTTTTTTCACAAAATTGTTAATTTTATAATTCTTTTATAAGTTCAATTATTTTTTATTTTAGCGTATTTCCGTCATGGGGACGTTTTGGGGATTTTCAATATCCGTTTAGGAATTTAAAATTTTAGTAAGAAATTTATATTTTCTTAAGTATTTTATAAATTTGGTTATTTTAATGATTTAATGGATATTGCTTGTAGTGGGCGTTTTGGGGATTTTTAATTTTTTTTGGGAATTTAAAATATTTCCTTAAAAATTTACAATGTTATTAATTTTTTAATACATTACATTCATAATTTGCTTATTTTTGTTAAATTTATGTTTTGTTGTTTGTGTTCCTAAAACATTATGTTGAAATTTGTGGGATTTTTAAAATTTGTTTGGAAATTAATATTTTTTTCACAAAATTGGTAATTTTTTTATTCTTTTCTAAATTTAGTTATTTTTTCTTATTGATATAGGGTGTTTTTTTGAGAGATAGAACTTCGAATTGAAATAAAACACAAGAAAATCGTTTTAATGACCATCAATTTGGCTTTATTGGAAGGATAATTTTATGCCATTAATGTTTAAATATGATTTCAGGCATGTGGCCGCCGCGGCTGGCTCGAATAAAGCCAATTCTACAGGTCCAATTTTCAACCACTTTTTCGAGCATATGGGGCCGTATGTCGGCAATAACGCCACGAATGTTGGCTTCCAATTCCCCTAACGTTTCTGGTTTGTTGGCGTAGACGAGCGACTTCACATATCCCCAAAGAAAATAATCCAATGGTGTCAAATCACACGATCTTGGTGGCCAATTGACAGGTCCATTCCGCGAAATTATGCGCTCATCGAATGTTTCCTTCAATAAATCGATTGTGGCGTGCGCTGTGTGGCATGTAGCGCCGTCTTGTTGGAACCACAACTCATCCGCATTCATGCCATCCAATTCGGGAACAAAATAGTCGGTTATCATGGCTGTATACCGGTCTTCATTAATTCGGGTCCTCTTCAACACTTTGCTCTACAGCGGCAATTGTTTCTTCGGTGCGCACTGTTCGACGTCTCTGCGGATGCGTATTATCACATAGAGTAAACGTAGTGCGAAAACGATCCATGGTTAACCGAATTAATTGCTCTGATGGACGATTATGTCGACCATAAAATGGACGGAGCTTGCGGTAAACTTCGCTAACTGAACCGTTATTTTCGAAATAAATTTGCACGATTTGCAAGCGTTGTTCTTTTGTCAACCTGTTCATGATGAAATGGCAAACCAAACTGAACATAAATGACATTAGAGTTGCCAGATTTGACCACAAAATGCCAGTTTTATCTCTTTTAAAAAAACAAACCTGTAAAAAAAACACCCAGTATAAGCGAATTTCTGTAATGGGGAATTTTTGTTGATTTTCAAAATCAGTTTGGGAATTTAAAATTTTAGATAAAAATGCATGTTTTCTTAATTATTTTATAAATTTAGTTAGTTTTTAATGATTTAATTGAAATTGCTTTAATTGGGAATTTGGGGGATTTTTAACATTTATTTGGGAATTTGAAATTTTTCTTTAAAATTAACAAATTTATTAATTTAAGAAAAAATATTTACAAAAAAACGTTTTTTGTGCAATTTTTTCTATAAAAAATTACGTTTTCAACCGTAATGTTTATGATTTCTTTAGTGGCCAAAAATAACATTCTCCAGCTCTTTTTCTTGTTGTTTATCATTATTTTAATTACATTCTATTTTGCTTTTAGTGGGAATTTTAATTATGGTTTTAATGGATTTTTAATATGATCCCTTTTTTTGGGTGCAGCGAGGAGAGGGGGTTTAATGAATGTTCAGCAAGCGGTAACACATGTTTAAAATTTGACTTGTAAATTTCTTTTTACCTTAAAATCTATTAAACACCATTTCTGTTTGCTTTCAACATGCTTTTTAAAGTAATCTTGTGATGATGACTGTGTGAAAGCTGATAAATTAATTATAATGACGTGTAGAAAAATTATACTATTTTACAAAAGGGAATGTAAATGAAAACCTTAATCATGGTGGTTTCAACAAATCCCAATAACAATTAGAAAACATGCTTCACAATTTTTCACTACCCTAGGCAGAAACTAAATTTTATAATAGAAAATAACAAAGAAATAAATTTGGAGTTATCTTAAAATTTTCGTTTAAGTCATCATTACATAATTTTAGAGGGGTGGTATTTCAATTTTCCGGAATAAAATTATATTTGAAAAAGAACACATATGTTTTTGGTTAAATGAAAATGTAACCTTTAATTTTAATGTTTTTTTTTTTTAATTCTTGTAAGAGTTCCTAATGAGTGTATTTATTATCATTTTAATTTATCTCTTCCAAATAATTTCCCTGTTTAAAATTCTGCCTTGTTTTATATTTCCTGCTGATGTTTTTATTATTATTTCTTGTATTATTATTTTCTTTTTGGCTGTAGTTTTAGTTTAAAGGACTCTTGCACTTCCCAATCGACAAACATTGACAGGAAACACATTAAATTGAACTTTGCTTGGCTGCCTCGTCTATGTGATTGTTTTGGTTCAATGCCAGCATTGAAATTCAAATCTGTAAATTGGAATTTATTTATCAATTACATTTTGTGTTATTTGGACGTGCTTTGTAGGAGTAATAATGAATGAATGTTAAGAAAATTAAGGTCAGCTATGATTTGCTGTGCAATTAGGGAAGAGGACAAGCAAAAGGAAATAAAAAGCAAGAAATAAATAAAACATTTACTTTAAAAATTGTTGAAATTTTGTAGATTAAATAAACATAATTGCTTTAACTTCCCTAGAATCTATCTAAAACTTTATTTTCTAGTAAATTTCTGTTTTTTAAGAAAAAATGTCTTTATTTGTTTTTTGCCTAAATTATAAAAATTTAGTGTAGAGAATACAATGTGCATAGATTTTAGACCAAAAAAAAATTATGCCCACTTATGAAATTTTAAATGTTTTCAAAGATATAGTACGATTCAATTGAAAAATATTGTGTTAAAACGATCACCATTCAGTTTAGAAGTTCCACGTTTGAGTTGGAATCTAGGGTCTTTTTCTAAAGAATTGTGATGCTTTTTATTAAGAATTTTCAAAAAATTCTGCATAAAAGAAGCCACCATTCAGTATGAAGTTATAAAGTTTTTTTATTTTTAAGAATTTTAGTCCTTTTTGTAAAATATTTCCATAGTTTTTTTCTTTCTGGGATTTTGGAGATTAATTGAAACAAGTTTGGGAATACGTTAAAATTATAATATTTGTTTAAAAAAAATTGCTGTTTTTTTTATTAAAACTCATTATATTGGCAATGGGGATTTTGGTGATTTTGTAAACTTTTTTGGGAATCATATTATATGAAAACTCATTATATGTATTATCAATAGGGATTTGGGAATTTTTTATCCATAATTTTAATTTGTTATTTTGAAAGAATTTCCCCAGTTTTTTATGTCTGGGAAACAATCAAAGTAACGCATTTTTTAGAATTATAACATAATGTAAAACATATAACAGAATTATACAAAAATAAATAGTAGTGTATACAATTATTTTCAAATAAATTGTATATTTAACTAGAAGTTAAACTTCGAATAATAAAAAATTCTTTATTACTCGCAAGAGGAAAAATTCTCATTTAATTTGTTTAAAAAAATTACATTTTTTCTTACTAAAACTCATTATATTGGGAATTACGATTTTGGGGACTTTTTAAACTTTTTTGGGAATTATTTTTTATTTTGTAGAGTTTAAAGTTTATTTTAAAGAATTTTATTAATTTTTCGCAAATTATTTAAAATTTTTTTAATGGAAAATTTTGGGTATTAAAAAAAAAATTGAGAATCTGCTAAATTATAGCGGGAAATTAAGTAATGGATAGATTTGTTAAACAAATTTAATAGTTTTCATATTTTAGACCATTATATAGATGTTGGGGATTTTGGGTATTTTTGAGAAAATTTTAGGAATTAATGAAAATTGGTTTATAATTATAGTTTAAGGATCTCTGTTATGAATTAGATATATTTTTTAGATTTCCTGGCATTTATCACTTCTGCAGCATTTCAAATAATGAATGAAATGTTTTTTTAAACAATTACTGCAACAAATATTTATATTTTCTTAAGCTGTACAAATTTGTTTAAAATATTAAGAAAAATCTAAAAATTGCTTTTAAAATATTTATACTCTCACCTACCAATCATCAGCTAATATTGAAATAAACAATATTGTTGATATAATTTACATATGTATGTAACTTAAGGACATTTTGTTAAACGACAAAATGATCTTGAATAAATATCTAAAATAGAAAACCATAAAGCCATTTATAAATTGATGATATTGAAATATAATTTTTTTGTGGTTAAATAAAATCTCTGCTTTAAAGGGAACATATCCTTAATGATACATCATACTGTCTCAGAAAATATAGGAATTCAAGCATAAGGATTTTTAAAACTTAAATAAAATAGAAAATAAAATCAACTATGTACATATACATATTTGTTGTGTAAAGGAAATAAATAAATAAACAAACCATATCCTGTTACACATACATACTAACTAACATACTCAGAGATGTTCAAATAAAATTTAATTTTTGACAGACTAACACTGTCACACACACACTCTCATTCTAAATACTTCCGTTTATTTTAAGATTCAAATTTTATTAGAACCTAGAATGATTTTATATTGAAATATTTTATTTAAGAATTATAATAGACAAACCCAATATGTGGTTTTTATTAGGATAATAATATGAATTGGTTTTATGGAGAAATGGAAAAATATTGAAAATATATTTATGTATGTATTTGTTTTAAGCATGTATGCAAATCTTTGACGAACGTTTAAAGCTTATAAAAATTAGCACGATTCTCAAGAAAATACAATGAACCACGATTCTTAAAAAAAAGTTTTAATAAAAAGCAGCACTATGCTTAAGTAAAATTCTTACTATGCATATAGAACCAGGATTCTTTAGCAAAATTCTTTAAAAAAAAGAACCATGATTCTCAAGAAAGTTCTTAATAACAGAAACACGATTCTTATGAAAAATTCTCAATAAAAAGATCACGATTCTAAAGCATTCTTTAAAAAAACGGACTCACGATTCTTAAGAAAATTCTAAATGAAAAGCAGCACAATTCTCTAGAAAGTTCTTAATAAAAGCACTACAATTCTTATAAAAAATTCTTAATGAAAAGAACCAAGATTTTTAAGCAAAATTCTTAATGAAAAGCAAATTCTTTGAAAAAAGCACTAACGTTTAAGAAAATTCTTAATAAAGAAACTAAGATTTTTAGCTGTTTCAAAAAGTTTTAAAAATCTTTACGTATTGAATTGCTTCATTTTCTGAAACAGTATGTTGTACAAGGTGGCGCAAAAGTAATCCTCCTATCAGAAAATGCTATATATTTTGCGAGGCCCCTAATGTCAGTTCTGTTTTGACATTTGTGGAGTAAACACATGCGAAATACACGTTAATAAACAATGTTACGCTACACTGTTCCAGAACGCGGAATATTGCTGACAGAACTGACATTAGGGGCCTCGCAAAATTTTGTAGCATTTTCTGATAGGAGGATTACTTTTGCGCCACCTTGTATAATTAAGCAGAGATTTAACCACAAACAAATTTTCCAATATAAAATTTTGTCTAATTTTTTTTTCTTTGGTTTTGTCAAATATAATCAATTTCTAAGTGGCTTAATATTGGTTTTGTATTTTATATATTAAATCAAAATGTCCTAAAGGTATGTAACATGGTGTAACTGTACAAGGCGAGTGCAGTAACACAGCTGACTGACTTTGTTTACAATTAACTTATGTCAAAAGCAATTCTTTTTCAAGTGTTTTCAATAGTAGTACAATATTTTACACAATCAAAACGCCTGTTGTTTCTGTATTTGTTGCCGATTTGCCCTCACCTTCTATAATTACACCATGTTATGTAAATTATATCAACAATATCGTTTATCTGAGAGTACAAATATTTTAAAAGCAATTTATATATATATTTTTTAATATTTTAAATAATTTTATATAGATTAAGAAAACATTTCAACAAGTATTTGAAAAGCTGCAGAAAGTGATAAATGCCAGAAAATAAAAAAATAATAAAAATATACCTTACTCATAACTAATTTTTATTAATTCCCAAAATTTTCTCCAAAATACCCAAAATCTCCAACATCTATATACTGGCCTAAAATATGATTTTTTTTTAAATCTGTACATTATTTAATTTCCCGCTTGAATTTAACAGATTTCCATTTTTTCATCCTTAAAATTTCCCATTTTCATTTTCAAATAATTTGCGAAAAAAATTAATAAAATTTTATAAAAATGAATTTATGGACAAAAAAAAAAAAAAAATATGATAAAAAGAGAAAAATTAATAAAATTCTTTAAAATCAACTTTAAACTCTATAAAATAAAATTATGAACCAAAAAAAATATTGCCAATATAATGAGTTTTAATAGGAAAAAATTAAATTTTTTTAAACAAATGTTATAATTTGAACCCATGTGATAATTTGACTTGTTTCAAATAATCTGCAAAATCCCAGAAATAAAAAACTGGGAAAATATTTGATCTGAAGCGAAAAATTAATAAAATTCTTTAAAAATAACTTTAAACTTTACAGAAATAAAATTAGGGACCAAAAAACATGATACCCAAAAAAGTTTAACAAATCCCCAAAATACCCATTGCCAATATAATGAGTGTTAATAAGAAAAAATTAAACTTTTTTTAACAAATGTTTAATTAGAACCCATGTGATAATATGACTAATTTCCAAACTTGTTTCAAATAATCTGCAAAATCCCAGAAATAAAAAACTGGGAAAATATTTTACAAAAAAGGACTAAAATTCTTAAAAATAACTTTATAACTTCATATGAAATGGTAACTCTTTCTATACAGAACTTTTGAAAATTCTTAATAAAAAGCAGCACGATTTTTAAACAAAATTCTTTATAAAAGGAACCACCATTCTTATACAAAATTATTCACAAAAAGCAGCAATTTATATATTTTCAGTTGCAGCAATTTGAACCTTGGTGCTGTGGAAATCTCTAAAATCAATGCAATTTAAAAATAAAATAAAAATTAAAATAATTTTTCCAAAATATTTTAAACCACAACAATTCTTTCTCACTTGTGTTAACCATTAATTAGCAATCTAAAAATTTAGCCAATAATACAAAATTGAGCCGTCAGTTTCACTCTCTTCTATTATGCGAGTAACTGCAAACAAGCACTCTCTACTATACAAATACAACAGCAAATACAACTAACAGCATTTCCATGTTTCAGCCTCTTCTGCTTCCTGTAATTGTAATAGTGTTGCCACACTGCTGTTTACTAACACATTTGTTATTTATTCATGTTGCTGTTGCAACATGTAAACAACACTGTCTGTGGTTTAGACAACAAACAAGCAAACAAAAAAAAAATAAAAAAAAACAAAATGAGAAAACAATAACAAGTGTTAAATAATGGTATTTTGGCCACAGAGAAAACATGCTGTAATTAAATCGTTAAAAGAACATGCATAATCTTGTGCACTATCTCTCTATCTCTCTCTCCCTCTATCTTTCAGTCTGACACAGCCGCATACATTTTTGTGGTTTAACAACGAAAATACAAAATTTATGCACAATTATATGCAGACAAAGATTGTAATTTATGAGACCTTGATTAAATATTACCTTTTTAGTGGTTTAATTACAAGTAGAGAATAACAGAGAACTGAGGGAAACGAGAAAAAGCAAACATGTTTCGAAATGTAGCATACTTTTAAGGGATTCATTATTAAACAGTTTAATGATGCATGTGCAGAATTTAGTTTTTAAAAATTAAATTTTTTTTACATATTTTCTTAAATTTTTTGGAATTTAGCTGTTCAGTTTACTAACGATTTCTGTTATATGTAATTTAATTATTTAATTTATTTCTTAGTTTTTGATTTACCAGCCTTCTTAAATCTTTTAAATCTTTTTGGAAATATAAAAGAAGTTTTAACTTTAACATTTATTTTTTAGTCCTATTACTTTCTTTACTGAATTGTTATACTAAATTTAACATTGATTGATTGAGTCTGGCCAATTAATCAAATTGTAAGTAAATGCACCCAGCAAACATTTGGAAACAAAAAAACAATGGGATAGCTGGTTTTTACAAAGTTTGAAGGGTTCAGCAGCAGCAAAAGAAAACAATGTCCACCTCTAGCCTTAACAAAAAAAGAACAGAAAACGTGATTTATATTGTATTAAGCAATTGGTTTTTACTACCCGCATACAGCTAATTGTCATCAGCAGAAAAATATTTTTATTTATTTATAGAAATAAAGGGTGGTGCGGAAAAGAGGGGTTATTTCGTAAAGAAACCACAGACAAATATCTAAATAAGTATTCTTATACACAGACTACCATCTTACACTAAGACTATGTACTTAGATTACAGTCTTATACTAAGACTACCCGTCTTATACTAAGACTACCAGTCTTATACTAAAACTATCCGTCTTATACTAATACTACAACCCTTATACTAAGACTACCCGTCTTATACTAAGACTACCCGTCTTATACTAAGACTATCGTCTTATACAATTGCTGCTCTGTAGTGCGATTCAGTAAGCTTTTTTTAACGACAATTGTTTCTTTTAAAAATCTTAACCATTCTGCTATTCATTAACACTTTAACGGTTTCTGTTGACGTTTAAAGTCAGCTGTTATTATTAACCAAATAAATTGTGGTTTATTAACACCAATATATTTAGTGCTGTTTAATGTGTGTTTAGAAACGTGTTTCTTTATATAAATAATAAATTCTAATTTTAATAAAAAAAATATAATATGTATATGAGTACATATTTAGCCCACAATTTAACTGATAATGAGCCAGCTGATAGTGCTCCCTCAGTCAACCAGCGAGATCTTCGTGACTTAGATAATAATTTTGGTGGTAGTAACAGTATTCATTCTATCAAAATGAATAAAAATTTATTTTAAAATAAATAAAATAATAATTGCTTTTTAAAATTTTAAAAAAAAATGATTTTTGAATTGCTTTTTTTTTGTATTCTTCTTTGTTCTTTTCTCTTATTTTGACAAAGTTGCAACGTAATTTTAATTTGAATATTAAAAAAAATAAAACTGTTTACCGTGGCTAAAAATAAGTTAGTGAATCACATAGTGGTAAGTGCAAACATCAAAATATGTGGTTAATGGTAAAACCTGTTGAAAGTTTTAAAAGTTGGTGAATCGCACTACTGATGTGATAAATTTTTGAATTAAAAAGTTGAATCTCTGTAGATTACATTTTTTGTAAAAGTTTAGCTATTTTTAGTTGTTAAATAACAACTCCAGTCTGCAGACCCTTTCCCATTTATTCCATCAACTCCATGTTAACGAGAATTAACGATTTCCAAATAATAAATACAAAAATCTCCAACGAAAATGTTTAAAAAAGGACCAAAAAAACAGAAACTACCGCAAACAATGAAAAACTGATGATGATGGTGGAAAAACAGAGGCAACATTAACAACAAAAGTGTATAAAACAAAAGTTTTTTCCTACAAAAAAAAAAAAATGAAGTTAAAGATGTAAAAAGCATGAAACGAAACAAAAACAACTACAAAACCTACACAACCCCCCCCCCCTCAAAAAAAAAAAAAACTTAGTCATGTTAACAAAGCAATCATTTTACAATTTACAGCTACAAGAATAAAACAAAAACAACAACAACGAAGAGCAAAAAACACAACATAAAAATCACAACCACAACAATCACATACGAGTATAACAACAACAGCACAGCACATAATAAATGTTAAAAGTAAACAAAGAAACATCAACACACAGTAGAGCAGCTAAAAATTTAAGAATACAAAAAACAAGATGGTCATGCAAAAATTTGTAGCAACAATGGAATAGGAAAACAAAACACAATCAAACAAACAAAAATTCTTAAATCTTGTTGTTCTTTTACAAATTTTATCCTGTTTTTCTTGTAATAAATGGCGTTCTTACTTTATTTACTTCTTAAGCTTAGCAGGCGTACAATGAAAGTGCTTTTATACAATCACATTCGCCTTCACACTCCAACTCGTAGATTTAAAGAAAATTGCAAATAGAAAATGACCCATAAATTTATTTTAACAAGATAAAGAGAGCGCTAACAACATAAATATTGGACACAATACCTTTTTAGTAGTAGTAGGGAACGACTAAAGTAGTCAGATTGAAATTGCAAATCGTTGCAAAGCAGGAAATCTGTAGTAAATAATTGATGATTTAACAGGTTTTTAGAAAGTTAGGTTTTACTTTTTATTATTTCTATTTTTAAATATTTGAGAAGGCTGTGAAAAAGGACTTTTTTTTTTAAGATTATTTTGTTAAAGAAATGCTGAGGTTTGCTTAATAAATGTGACAGATTTTATTTTAAATCTTAGAAAATAGCCTTCTTAGCTTTAGTTTTCTTTCATTTTTCTTAAATTGAACATAATTTGTTTTTCATTCATTTTCATGTATTTAAGTTCTAATTATTTGATTATTTCATTTTCCTTAGGATAATTCCTTGGCTCCATTTCGAAAATACTTTTCACAGTTTCATTCCAACGGTTATTTCCTAAGTCTTTCTTAAATTCTCCAAGATTTCACTTAGCACAAGCAAGATCTTTCTTATTACGATTTTCCTATGATCTGTCTAAGATCTAACTTATACCTTTATAAGATGTTACTTAGATCATCCTTCCTTTCTTTTTGAAATCAACCCAGTAATCGTAGTCTCTTCGTACTTTATATCAAAAATTAATTACTCAGTTCGACTAAAAACTGATTCTAAATCTTCTTGTTGCGATTCTATGTTTGCCTGATTTTTCCAATATCTAGCTATACTATCTTAATTCTTTCATAGATAAGAATTATACCTAAGATCTTGCCTATATCATCCTAAGATATTTCTCTACTTTCTTTTCCAAATCAAATACTTCGAACAATCGTAACAGATTCTTGATAAATTGTGGTTCTTTCTGCAGCAAGATCCTCAAACATTCGTGGGTCTTTCTGTAATTAATTACCTTAAACAATCGTTGTTCTTTTTGCAGACAAGATCCTCAAACAATCATGGTTATTTCTGCAATTACGTTCTTCAAACAATCGCAGTTCTTTCTATAATTAAGTTCTTCAAACAATCGCAGTTCTTTTTGTAATCATGTTCGTCAAACAATTGCAGTTCTCTCTGTAATCAAGTTCCTCAAACAACCGTGGTTCTTTCTGCAGACAAGATCCTCAAACAATCGTGGTTCTCTCTTCAATCAAGTTCCTCAAACAATCGTAATTCTCTCTGCAGACGTGGTTCCTTCTGTAATAAAGTCTTCAAACAATCGTAGTTCTTATAGTTCTCCAATAGTCAAGGTTCATTCTTTATTGATGTTCTTTAAATATTCGTCGTTCTCTTTGTAGTAAAATTCCCCGAATAATCGCAAGCTATGTTCTTCCTGTAATCAAGACCTTAGACCTTCTCGTTATTTTGTAGTTAAGCTCCCACATCAATTTTAGATATTGCTGTAGTCTAGTTCCTAACATAATTTATCATGGTTCTTCCTACATGCAAGTCCTTACAGCAATATCCTGGTTCGTTTTGCTTAGCCGCCCATCTTGAACTGACTTGTCTTATCATGACAATGTGTTAACTCTATGTTATTTTTGAGCTAATTTTTTTTCTTTTTTTAGTTCTTTTCCTAATTAAAATATTTACAAACAGTTTCCTGTTCAAAATTTGTTTCCTTATTTAATTAACATTTATTATAGGTATGTCACAAAAAACTTGTAAATTACACAGTAATCTTATAAGACTGCAACATCTACCATCCTACATAATTTGTTATTGCAACATTTCCTTTCAAAAACGTATTTTAATTCTATTTATTTATACTTAACGTACCTTGTTTAACATTGTTTAACATTGGGGGAGAATTGTGCGAAACAAATCTTATAGGATTTCTTTAAATATTCAGACAAACTTAATTGAATTTCAAATTAATTACTTAATGTAACTGAGACTTCTTTTTTGTTTGCCTCGGCAAAGACAACAACCAAAACATGAACATTATGAAGCAAACAAAATCCCAACATTGACAACATGTGAGAAAAAGAAGACCCAATAATAATATTTTGACAGAAATTTAATACATTTTTGCTCGCTACACAAACACAAGCTCAAACACTCAAAAGAAACGGCAACAAAATTAAAGAAGTGCAGGAGAAAGAGTGCTTAGAGAACAAACATTAAAAATGATACTTAACCTAAACCGAAACATGCAAACCAAACAGCCAGTCTGTCAGAAATTTTTGTTATTTTTGGTTTGTTTGTATTTCTGTGTATGGGTAGGAGTGAGTGCTGGGAAGTCAGCAATATAAATAAATGAATATTTATTTTTTTCTCTCATTTTTTTTTTTTAATTTACGCCACTTGAAAATGTGAAACAAAAATTAATGCCAAAGTCAAGTGCGTAACACTTATAAGAATTCTAAAGTCTAAAGGGAGAAGAGGCCCTAATAGCAAAAGCGGTGGCAGCTCAAGCGAAAGCTGCACAAGATGAAAAAGAAGGATTAAATTAATTTGCTTTTTTCTTGTTTAAGATTTGGTGAAATATTTGTTAGTAATGAAAGAATGTATACAAAGTGAAATACAAAAGGAAACTTTTTTGCAATAGAACTTTAAAGCGAAAGAGAATTTCAAACATGAACTTGATTGCTAACCAACTCAATTATAGAAAGAACCACAATTGTTTTAGGAACTTGATTGCAGAAATAACCTCGAATGTTTGATTTTTAAAGAACGAGACGCAACTTAATTTCTGAAAGAGACCACAATTGATTTAGAAACTTCTGTACCGAAAGAACGATGACTAAATGAGGAACTGTAATATGATTGTTTGAAGCAAGAAACACGATTGTTCTCGGAACTTAAAGATAGAAAATACCTTGATTGTTTGAGGAGCTTGATTACAGAAAAGACCACGATTGTTGTAGGAATTTAATTGAGGAAAGAACCACAATTGTTTAAGAAGTCTGAATACAGAAATAACCTTGATTGTTTGAGGAAGCTGAATAAAGACAAAACAAAGATTGTTCTAAGAACTTGCTTACAAAAAGAACCAAGATTGTTTGAGGAACCTGAATACAGAAAGAACCAAGATTTTTTCAGCAGCTTGGTTACAAAAAGAACCACAATTCTTTGAGGAACTTTATAATAGAAACGAACACGATTATTATGGAACTTGACAATAGTATGAAGCAGTATTGTTTGAAGAATTTGAATATAGACACAGCGGTTCTAGATACTTCAATAGTGAAAGTGCTTTGACTACTTAAAGCACAACGAATAATTTCAACATTATTGCTTAAAGAAAGAACCGCTATTGCGCTAGTAACATAAAGATAGAAAATACAAAAATTGTTTGAAGATCTTGAATACAGGCCGTGTTTCTGGCTTTTTGATGAACTTCAACACGACTGTTTGATGTAAGGACTTGACGACAGAAAGAACTCAGAGACATATTAAATTAAGGACTTGAGTACAGAAATAACCAAGATATATTTTAAGAAATTTCTCCCAAAGAAGGATCTAGAAAGTTCTAGAAAGTTCTAAGGAAGATCTAAGAAAGATCTGGAGAAGATTTAAGAAAGGTCTTAAGGAAACTCTAAGGAACAGCAGAGGAAGAGAAGATTTAAGGAAGCTTCAAAGAAGATCTTAGGAAACTTCAAGCTAGACCTAAAAAATTAAAAACAATTTAAGAAATATGTACGAATGATTAGGAAGATTTAAGAAATATCATGCGTAAATGGAAGGAAGATATAAGGAAGAACATATAGGCAGATCTAAAGATATCTTAGGAAGATCAATTCAAGATTTACGAAAGAGGAAATGTTAAGGAAAAACTAAAGAAGAGCTAGAATAGGTTGAATGACTCCAAGGAAGATCTAAGGTAATACTTAAAGCGAATTAAAATAGAACGATATGGAAGAGTTAAGGTAGATCATGCGTGAATAGAATTAGGACCTAAGAAACATGTAGGAAGATCTAAGGAAGATCTGAGGAAAGAGCTAGAATAGGTTTAAGGTACTACTACTTAAATCGTATCAAAGAAAATCATAGAACGACATGGAAGATTTAAGGTAGATCATGCGTGCATAGAATTAAGACCTAAGGAACATGTAGGAAGATCTAAAGAAGATCTAAGGTAGATCTGAGAAAACTGTAAGGAAGGTCTAAAGAAGAGCTAGAGTGGATTTAAGGAAGAAGAATGTAAGCTCCAAGAAAATATCTGAGGAAAAGTGATTGAAGAAGGATTTAAAAATAGTAAGGAACATTTAAAGAGAGTCTAGCCAACAGAGAAGACTGAGCTAAGAACGATGTAGGAGGATCTTAAGATAATTTACGGAAAAGCTATAAAAAATTTTGGGGAGGCTACTAGTTAGATTTGCTAAGGAAAAACTTAAAATGATTTAAAAAAGATCTAAGAATATTAAGAAAGATTTAAATATTTATTATATAATTATTATCAGTATGTCTTAAGACCTAAGTTCCTTCATTATTTTATTTTATGTGCAATTATCTTTTATTGTTATTGTTTTGATAACATTTGTCTAAAGAAAAACTTAAAATTATTGTAGAAAGATTTAGAAATGATAAGGAACATTTAAGGAGATTCCAGCAAAAATAGAAGACGGTTCTAAAAACGATGTTAGAGGATGATCGTAGGAAGATTTACAGAAGATCTGTAAGAACAAGAAGCTGCAAGTGTGAGAGAGGAAGATCTAAGGAAAAATGATTAAAAAAAGATCCAAGAATGTTAAAGAAGGTTTCAGTTCATACATTCTACAATTTATATGTAATTTTCTTTAATTATTATTGTTTTTTTTTTCTTAGATATTATTTTGCTAAAGAAAACCTATGTATTTTTCAGTGTGTTGCTATTTTTACACATGTGGAAGTTGAAAAATAGTAAAACGGAAATTAAATTTATAGCCAACTGTAAAAGTGTTACAGGCAGAACTAAGAAGGTATACAGCAGAAAGCCAGTTCTACAAATTGTTTAAGACATTATTCAGCAAATACTAAATGTTGCTTAAAACCATATTGGGAAAAAACACACAAGCATTTAACATTTGCTAGCAAATAAATTAAACTTACGAAAAAAGAATTGTAACAAAACGATAACGAATTAACTAAATGAAATATACAAAGAATATTAATTTAAAATTTTCTATTCAAGCAAGCGATTTCATACAATTTCATGCAATTTTCATTTCAATTAATTTCTTATTTTCTATATCTTTACAGATGCCACATGGTAGCAGTACAATAAAAACAAACAAATAAAATCAAATCAAAAGCGGAAACAACTGGCAGATAGACAGCCACATGCATAGAAAGACGTTAAATTTTCTGAATTGAAAATTTCATTTATAAAACTACGTTTTTAGCCAAACACAATAACCAGAGCAAAAAGACGACGAGGAGGAGGAAGAAGAAGAAACTGTAATAAAAAAAAGAAAAAACTTAATTCATTTGTAATTTATATTTTCGTTTTTTTGTGTTGTTGTGTATTATAAATGCTGCTTGCTACAAAAACAAATCGAAAAAAAAAATAAACGTTAACAAAGAAACTCAACAATTCAAAAGAAAAACAAAAATAAACAATGGCGAAAATAACGGAACTCTTTACAACAACACAACACAGTACACTGCTTGTTCTGCTGCTAACATTTGTATTTCATGTTGATGTTGTTGCTGTTCGACTTAACATGTTAACTGTTAAGTGTTGAGATTTTATATACAAACAGTCAGACAAACGCATAAATAAAAGAAATTAACAAAGAGAAAGACAGTTAGAGAAAGCGAGAGAGAGAGAGTGAAAGCAGAGTGAAGGGAGATTGGGGCATAACAAGAGCCTTAAAATAATCATCATTATCCTATATAACAACAACAGCAACAACAGCTAGCATTAAATGAAAACAATTGTTTAAGATTTGGCACATACAAACAAACAACTGTATAATCACTAAAAGTGCATTATCATTATTATTATTGCGGGAGAATGTGTGCATGAACCAGCATATTGGGGACAATACCATACACACTTTACATACATACATACATATGTGTAAAAGAGTGTGATTTAGAGTTTAACTGTAAACATAAAACGTGCCAGAAAGCTGTAGCTTGAGTGTATATTTAATATATGCTCTTGGATTTTTGCAATGTGCTGCTATATGCTTGACAATAGCAGCATTAACCGCAATATTAAAAGCTTCTTATTATTACCCACACCAACAACAACAGCAACAATAACCTCATTATCATTATCATCAGCAACCAACTCGTGTCAATCATTATCAGCATCTTGCAATTGTTCAAACAGAAAATTTCCTCTTTATCAGCGCCATTTTCTTACAAAACGAGGTGACATATTTCTGGCACAACGCAAGATCTGGGGCAAGTCTTTCAACAGCTGGCAAATTGTCTTGTTGCTATCAATAATTATTTTATTACAATGTTGTACAAGTGAGTATTATTAAAAAAGAAGCCAGCATTTCATTTGACTTCATTTTTTTTTATTTAATGTGTCTGTGTCTGTATGAAATTATGTTATTAATTTTTTTTTATTTTATTTCATTACGTTTGGTTTCGTTATATTTTAATATATTAAAGAAATTACACCCGAATTCATCTTAATTTCTCTACATTTTACAATCATATACATACTTATACAATCCTATGTACATATGTATGTATATGCATATGTACTTATGTACATACGAGTATTTCTTCTTGTGGCTGGCAGCTGTCACAATTGAAAGATTATTATTATTTAGCAGAAAATTGATTGATTTGTTTAAGGATCGCAAATTAAAACTCAAGGCTGCTTATAGTGTTTTTGATTTATAAATGATTATTTAATTTAATGAGATTAGTGTTAAAGATTTTTGTCAACACAATAGTCTGCTTGGGGTTGAAGGTTCATAATAATAATTTAATTTTAAATTAAGGATTGTAAGTGCTAACACTTAATATATATGTATTATTTATTTAAAATTCTTAATAATGATTGAAAACACTTGTTGTGCAAAATTAAACTGAAATAAAGGTCAAGTAGTTTTCATGACAAATATTTTGGGTGACAACATTTCTTCTAGCATAATTTTAAGTACTTTATATGACAGAACACACAGCTGTTAAATTTGTTAATTTTAAATACTGTGATTATTTTACGCGTATTCAAGTTAAGATCTAACTAATGTTTTATGAAAATAAAACTCGCAGAAAATTTAATATAAGATTTATTTTTTCTTTGCTTGCATTTCTTGTCTCCCCCATTAACTTTTCAAGATTGATTGCACACACTTTCCCTTCAGTTTCCTTTCGAAGTCTCTACCTTAGTTTGGTTTTTTCTTCCCTTTTTTAGGATTTAAGTTTACATTATATTATATCATTGTTTTATTTGTTTTATTCGATTCATTCCTTACTTCTTTTAAAAAAATGCGTTCATCAGTTTAATTTCCTTTCCAACGTCTCTTTCTGGTATATTCCAAAGATCTTCATAATCCTCCTTATTAGATCTCCTTACATCTCCCTCCTGGGTTTCCAATACTATCCTAAGATCTGTCTTACATTTTTTAAAAATTTCTTAGATTTCTGCTAGATCTTCCTGAGGTCTTTCTTAAGATCTTCCTCCGATATTCCTCTGATCTTTTTCAGATCTCTTAAAAATCTTTAGATCTGAGTTAGATTTTTCTCATATATTTCCAAGATCTTCCTCAGACTTTTCTTAGATCTTTGTAAGATTCTCAGATCTGACTTTGATCTTCCTAAGATCAGACCTTCCACAGACTTTTTAGTTCTTCCAAGAATTTCTCAGATCGTCCTAAAACCGTTCTAAAATCTTTTTAAGGTCGTTAGATCTGACAAGATCTTTCTCAGATCTTCCTATAATCTTTCTCAGACCTCCCATAGATTTTTCTCAGATCTTTCAGATATCTTTCAAAGATCTTCCTAAGATGTTTCTCAGACATTCCTAAGATCTATAACAGATCTTAATTAGATCTTTCTAAGATCGTTCTCATATTCCTTAGATCTGATATACATAGATCTTCCTAAAATCATTCTCAGATCTTTCCTATAATCTTTCTTAAATCTTCCTATAATCTCTCATAGACCTTTCTAAGATCTTTCACATATCTTCCAATGATCTTTCTCAGACCTATCAAAGATCTTTTTCAGATCTTCCTGGGAACTTTCTCAGCTATTCTTAAGATCTTTATTTGATATTTATAGGATCATTCTCAGATCTTTCTCAGACATTCCTAAGATATTTCTTAGATCTTCCTAAGATCTCTCAGAACTACCTAAAATCTTTCTCAGATATTCCAAAGATCATTCTCATATCTTCCTAAGATCTTTCTCATACCTTCCTAAGATTCTTCGCAGATCTTTATAAGATCTTTCTCAAAACTTCCTAAGATATATTTCAGATCTTCCCAAGGTGTTCCTTAAATCTGTTTAAGAGCTTCCTTGAATCTGCCTCAGATATTTTTCAGATCTTCATTATACTTTCTTATATCTTTCCAAAGTCTTTCTTAGATCTTTTTAAGATTTCTTTTCAATATATCTTCCTTTGAAAGACCTTACACTAACTGTATCGTGGTTCTTTTTGTAGTCAAGTTCTTACTTCAATATGTATCCGTGTTTTTTCTGTAGTCAAGTCCATACATCGAACAATCGTGTTGAAGTTCCTGAAATAGTCATGGTTCTTGTTGAATTTAAATTCGTGGTTCCTTCGACAGTCAAGTTCTTCAAAAGGATTCCTAGGTCTTCTTTTTCTTATTTCAGACCTTAAATTTTGCTTTCTGCATTTTACGAGGTTCTAACCGCAATCTTTTTTCAATCACCACTTACTTTTTTGAGTTTAAATATTAAAGCAATCGTGGTTTATTTTTGGAGTAGAAATCTTAAAGCCATAGTGAATCCTTTTGGAGTTTAACTCTTAAAGCAATAGCGGTGCTTTTCGGAGTAGAAACCTTAAGCAATCGTGTTTTGTTTTTGCAGTGGAAATATTCAAGCAATCGTGGATCCTTTTGGAGTTGAACTCTTAAAGTAATGGCCGTGCTGTTTGGAGTAGAAATCTTAAGCAATCGTGATTTATTTTTGGAGTAGAAATCTTTCTGTTTCCTTTGTGGGTTTTCTTTTACATATAAATTTTATTAGAATCTTTCTCAGATAAGAAACATTAACTTTTTATCTTAGCTTAACCAACTCCACTTAATTTTGTTTTCTTTTCCGTAAATTAACTGCTTTTAAAGTTCTTAACCTTTAACAACCACCACCTAGTGTAGCTTCTTTAAACTCTAATATAGACCATGATTTATCATTTATTAAATATTTATCCCTTTTATTTTCCCAATATTTATTACCGCTTTATACTTTTAAAAGTATTAAATTACATTTTCAGTTTCTTTTTAAACCATTCTTCGTACAGCTTTATCTAAATTACCTGCAAGAAAAATTAACCAGAAAAAACCCTTTTGTTTATTAAAGAAATTTATGATTTTTATTACTTTAATCCCTGGCACGTTTTTCAACAAAAAAGATTTGAAAGCAATTTTTTGCATTATTGCGAGCTTTTGCTAACAAAACAATTCTATGCTATTGTATATTTTCTAACTTGATTTTCTGTCTTCTCTTTTGTACTTTTTTTTCTGCAAACAAACAACTTGAAACCAACTGAAATTTCTTTTTAATAAATTGAAATAATGAATGAAATGAAATTAAATGTATAAATAAATGCATAAATGGACTGGTTGGCATCATGAACATTGACAATGATGTGAAAAAAGGTCACGTGTTGGCAATACGAAAGGGTCGTCTTATGACTCCAAGCACATTTACGGCTTTAAGCGGAGATCTACATGTACAGATACAATTTTCAGCAGAAGATATAGAAAACGATATTATAAAAGCCACCACAGCAGCCACCACAACAACGACATCAACACAACAACAGGGAAGAACTGGGACAGGGACAGATGCAGGAGTGAGAGTGGATGCAGCACAAATTTCAACAACATCACGCACGCTAAACAAGACATCAAGTGTTAATGCCACACAACAGCATGTCCTACAAGTGGAGAATATTATAACAAGCACTTTGGTCATTAGTAAATACATTGATGATACAACAGCCACAGCAGCATCATCAGCATCAACTTCAGCCGAAGGCAACTTTAGCAAGCCTTTGGCAACAGCTAATGATTCCTTAGTTTTACAACGACAACGCAAAGAAATCATAGAAAATATTTTACTTTATCCCGATCCAAGGCACAATGTCACTCAGGTGGCAGTACCCTGCCAGACATTTATGCAGGGTGGCCTGTATGAAATGCAGGTGGTGACGAATTTAAAAACCACCAACATATTGTTAGCCAACTTAAGCCTTACCAGCAGCAGTAAACGTGTTAAGGAAGCCTCACCCACCATGACCACCACTACCACCACTTTAATACCGCTAAACGATGAACGTCTAAGACAGACATTGGATGTGCGATGGCCGAGTGCCGAAATGCTTGTTAGTCCGGTACGTTTGCACACATATCCCGATAAGCCGGTAGAGGTTACTTTACGTTTTCCCGAGGTAAATTGTGATAATGCCTGGAAACGTGAAGATTTACCAGAATTTTGGCTAGAACTTATTTACTGTGGCAAGGAACGTCCCTGCTCTCAAGTGCGGCCGGAGAATGTTACAAAATCCAGCGTTTTGTTTGCCGAGCAAGTTAGAGGTTATCCCAAACAGAAATCCTTCAAACTAACCTGTGATCTTTTCGGTTTGGCTGGCAACTATGCAGTCCAGCTAAGGCCCATGATTCCAAGGCCCAATATACCCATTACCCGGCGTTTTCTATCCGTTGACTGGAGTGAGAAGTATGTGTTTAATGTTTATGCTCGCAGTATATTTCCCTGTGATCCTCATACCGGTATAGGTGTTTTATATGAGTATCCTACTTGCATCTTAGAGCAAGGCGATCGTGTTAGAGTTTATGCCACGTTACGAGCAGATGTGGCCTCTTTAAAGCCACCTACGACTTTGCATTATATTGCAGAGCAAAGAGTGGTGAAAAATCAATATTCTTTGTATTTTAATTGTGATTTGTTTACGGAGAAATTTGTGGAGTATTGTTTTGTGTATGTGAGTCAGGCGATATCCGGGGCGGTGGCTGATGTGAGAATGGATTGTGTGCCCACATTGCCGGTTAGCGGTAAGTAGTCAACAGTTTACTTAAATAGTGTTCATGTAAATAGTATTAAGAAAAACCCTATGTTAATAACCTGTGGTATCATGTTAAAAAAACTTTATTTTAAACCCTAATGAAAGCTCTTGCAACTTTTATTAGACAGTTACTTAAGCTCTTAAAGTAGTTTTTTTGAAAAAGCTCTTGAAGATTTAATATACCTTTATATTAAGAAAAGTTTTAAAATTTCAAAATTACAACTTTTTAAGAGCTTTTTAACTGTTCCTAAGACCTTTTTCAGATCTATTTAAGATATTTATGAGATCTTCGTAAGATCTTTCTCCAATATTCCCTAGATCTTTCTCAGATATTTTTAAGACCATTAGATTTGATTTAGATCTTCTTAAAATCTTTTTCAGATCTTCCTTAGATCTTTCTCAGATATTTTTAAGATCCTTAGATCTAACTTAGATCTTTCTAGAAGAGCTTTCTGAAATCTTCCTGTAATTGTTCTCAGACCTTTCAAATATCTCTCGCAGCTCATCCTAAGATATTTCTTAGATCTTTCTGAGGCCATTTTTAAACGTTTCAAAAAATTGCTCAGATTTTACTTAGATCTTTCTCAGATATTCCCAAAATTTTTTTATATCTTTCTTAAATCTTCCTATAATATCTCTCAGATCATCCTAAGATATATCTCAGGTCTTCCTTAAGCCTTTTTTAGAAGTTCCAAAAAACTTCTCAGATATTTCCAAAATCTTCCAAAAAACATTCTCAGATATTCTTACAATCTTTCTCACACTTTCTAAAGATTTTTTGCAGATGATACTAAGATATTTCTAAGATTTTCCTTAGGCCTTTTTCAGACGTTCCAAAAACCTTTCTCAGATTTTCCTAATATCTTTCTCAGATATTCCCAAGATCTTCTTAAGATGTTTCTCAAATCTTCCTATAATACCTCTTGTATCTTCCAAAGATATTTCCAGATCCTTTTTAAACATTTCTCAAATATTCGTAAGATCTTTTTCAAATAATCTCTAGACTATTCTCAGATTTTCTGTTATATCAAAACCCCTTTAAGTCTGCTACACTTCCGGCACGTGTCAATAAATTTTAACACAATTCTTTAGAATTATTTCACAAATAATAAAGTTATTAATTTGCATTTTTACACAAAATAATTCTTTGGAATTATTTTGAAAACAATAAATTTATTAATTTGCAATATTTATTCAAAACAATTCTTCGGAAGTGTTTTACAAATAATAAATTTATTAAGCTTGCATTTTTTTTGTTTTAAACTTACTTAGTTGCATTTGCGGCACACGCCAATTCTTTGATTGTTTTTAAATGTCAAGGCAACTGACCAAATATGCAAGATAAACATAAGAATTAATATGGAAAATTAATGGAAAAGTAGACGGAGTGGGAGTCTACTTGTGAGTGTCAATCAGTTTAGATAAGTTTAGCTTTAATTTTAAACATTAAAAAGTAATAAATAAAGTTAAAGATAAAATCATTTTTTTTTATTTCCTTTAAACTTTGACATAAAAGTATTTTCCACAGACCTTTCTCAGATCTTCCAAAAATCTTCTAAAGATTTTTCTTAGACCTTACAAAGGCTTATATTGAAATCTTCTTAAAGTTATTCTTGAAGAATTAATATATGTAAATTAAGAAAAGTCTTTTAAAGTTAACTGTTAAAGTTAAACATGTTAAAACATTTAAAGAACTTACAAATTTTAAAGCTTTTTTGAGCATTTGATTGAAAAATGATCTACATACAAAATCTATAGACTTTTCTTTATGTTTTGATAGGATTTATATTTATTCTTACTGTTACTGTTGCTGTTACTGTTACTGTTACTGTTATTTTTACTGTATTATAACGAAGCCATAAATATGCTTTAAGTCTTCAAAACCTTTTGTATAGCTACATAAATTGTATATTTTTATTGCTTAGCTATTAAGCTTTAAAAGCTTGTAAAATAAATAAAAGTTTTAACAGAATTTCTTCAGCAGTTAAAAGAGTGTAAACGTGCTAATGCGTTTAAGTATGCTTAAATACTGATGCATCATTATTGCACAAGATGACATCATTGTTGTCGTTGTCATCGTCATCGTTTCATTTCATTTCCTAAAACAAGCATTTTACTTTATTTTTTTTCATTCCTCAGACTTTTCTACTTTTTTCTCGTGCATCAGCCAAATATCAAGTATCAATACAACAGCATCAGCAGCAGCACTATTCCATATTGTGTTTATCTTACTTGCTCTAGTTCGAATTCTAGTTGTTTTTCACGATTTTCCCCATTTATTTCGATTTTATTTTGGTTGTTGTTGTTCTTTTTTGGCTGCTGCCTTTATACACTTGTTATGGCTCGTTGCATGTTTTAATGCGTTTAAACAATGCCGGATATGTTTGTATGAGTGCTTGTATTGTTTCGTTCGCACATTTGGAAATGAATGAAAATGACGACGACAACATGTAAAGTCAACATCCCATACGTTTTGTCATGTATTTAGTGTCACATTTAGCCGTATGCTTGTTTTATGATTTCATGCTGTGTGTATTTTTTTTATCATGAATGGAAAATAGTACATAGCAGCAGAGTTTCCCATGAGGTTTATTTAATTGAAAGAAGCTTTAGAAGTTGAGAAGAAGTCTAAAGATATGTTGTCTTAAGTGTACGATTTTTGTGTAATCAAGCAAATGTTTTGACCACTTTTTAAGGAATTTCCTTTATTATTGAGTTTCAAGTTTTGTATGTTTTAAAGCTTGGCTATTTACAATAATACAAAGCTTTTGTAATTCAATATATAAAAACTAAAAGCTTTAAGAAAGCTTTTTTAAAAGTTTTGTTTATTTTAACTGTTGAAGCTTTTTATGTTACCAAACTTAACTATTTGCAACTACACAATGTTTTTGTAATACTAATCAATATATAAAAGCTAAAAGTTTTAAGGTTACTTTAAAGGTTCAAGTTTTTTAAATTTCAACGCTTTATTATTTGCACGACATAAAGCTTGGGTAATTCAATATATAAAAAATAGCTTAAAGCTTGAACAAACTTTTTTAAGAATTTTCTTTATTTTAAAGATTTAAGCTTTTTAAAGCTTTTCTCATTCTGCTTGTAAGAGCTAAAAGCTTGACCAAAGCTTTTGGTAAAACTTTTATTTATTTTAAAGGTCTAAGGTTTTTATATTTGAAAGCTTAGTTTTTTGCAAATACACAAAGCTTTTGTAATTCAATATATAATAGCTAAAAGCTTGAACAAAGCTTTTGTTTTAAACATTTTCTTTATTTTAAAGGTTCAAGCTTTTGATGCTTCAAAGCTAAGGTAGTTGCAAATAAACAAAACTTTGAAATACAACTGTAAAAGCTAAAAGCTTGACCAATGCTCTTTATTACGCATTTTCTTTATACTTTGTGTAATGAACCAGACTATTTTCTCTAAAGAATGACAACAAAATTCAGAGATTGCATCGGTGATTTTCTTTTAGCTTTCAGAGATTGTCAAGACTAACGGGAGCCATTTAAAAAGCTAGCAATCAGCCGGGTGGGGTGGTTCTTGTCTTGCCAATCTCTCTTACCGATGGGCAGTCAACACATAAATATTATTTTAGACTCCCTAAAAAAATTGTAATTATGAAATGGACTAGGATGTTGATTTAATAATTGATGTTGAAGGATACCCCTTTTTTAACCAACATAACAACAGAAATGGGTCAATTCATGATCATACAACTGTGTAGAATAACTCCCCTAGCTGTCTTTGGGGGTTCGACGCTTCTTTACCCACCCTACCTGTGATCTTAGGGCGCCTGATATAAAGTCTAAGATCCCTAAAGCAACTTATTCAAAACCAATCACATTATGTAAGAATTAAGAAATTTTAAAGTTCCATTATAATAAATTCGTTATTTATTCAAAGAATATGTAACACTGATAATTCATGTATAAGAAAAAAATTCTAATTCTATATTCACCTATTATATTCATTATTTTTAAACATCATTATACAACTTTACATAAATGATATTAACAATTCTTAAATATATAAGGTGTATTGAATTTATAACTTTAACCGAAAGCTACTTACAAAGTACAGAAGCTGTAATAACAAAAGCTTTTTTTTTTTTGTTGATCAATGCATTTGCTCTCTCAGTAGAATAAATTATGAATGAGCATAGTAAATTCTAAAAATAGAACAAGTATATTCTTTTTTTCTTGCTTTTGTTAATTTTTTTTTTTTTTTTTTTTTTTTTTGCGGGTGTCGTTGTTCAGATACCAGAAAAAAAAATTTTAACAAAAAACAGAAGATCAAGAAGAAAAAAATATTTTTTTAGCAAACAGACATCCCTCAATAAGCAGGGTATGAACTTTTTGTGTAATAAAAATTTTTACATTAAAGTTATAAATTCTCAACAAATTATAGGTAGTTTTTCAAGGTACTTAATGATAATTATGCATATAAAAATCAGTTAAAATTGCAAAACAATAAGGTTATATAAAAACGATAATCACTCACCAATTCTATAAACATTTCGGCAACTGCTGGATGAAGAGGCCTTTTCAAACTGCTGTAGGTTGCTGATTAAAAGGTGTAAAACAAAAGGTAGATAGGTTTTGCAATTATAGCTGTTCTCTTATAAATTAACGCTGGCTTATAAAATCTAAATAGAATTTAACTTGATTAGAATTTGTTTAATATATAGTAGAATAATCGAATTTGTTTAAATTTCAATAGTTTTAAAATACATTTTCTTTTGACAGGGCAATGTAGACTGAGTGCAATACTAGTTTTAAGACACAAACATTTTTTTTTCTGTGATATTAATTCTTTAGATATTAATTAGAATTGTTTTATAGTTTAATAGTGTAAATTTAGTTTAACTTAAATCTTAAGCAAATGTCACATTGGCACTTCAATATTGTCTGAACGAATTCTTTATGTAACTTTGGTTATTATTTTTCGGACACTAATAAAATTTTTACGTTTTTTAATATTAAATTTTTAATTACGAATTAAGTTTGCCCTGTCGGTATTTTAGAAAAATTGAATTAGTTTACCCAGACTATATAACTTAGGTGACATAACTTATGTTGGTGGCTCGTGTGTTCACGACTCTGGCAAACCGTAGGAATTGTGACCAGTACAGCCGGAGAAGGTTATGTCCGCTGGACTTCGATGAGATGGTAGTATATAGAAATATTTTCTTTTTGGAGTATTGGGATCTTCGAGAAATGTCTTCAGACTGTACTTTTAGTTTTTTTTCTATTCTAGATCTATAATTTAGCCGTTTAGCTCACAAACTGTCCGCTTTAGGTATGGTTATCAATGTTGAAGTGGTAAAAAAAATTGGCAATGTGTTTTCTGATTTTTTTTTTATGTTCTTCTATCTCCTCTTTTTCTTCCAGTTTAGTAATCAAGATCACAGCTTTTTTTGTGTTTTTTTTCCAGAATGTAATATGATCTCGTGAGAAAAGCACAGTGGTGGCTCAATAAATGAGTCCACCACGTTTTATATTAAAATTTGTGAAGTTTGATAGACAGAATGACAATCTATTTAAAAAAATATATATAAAGGCTCGTAAAACGAAAGATATTTAACTTATTGGTCATTACACTGTCTTACCTTGAAATTTATTTGAAATATGGTGTATTTAGAAAATTTAAAGAAATTTATTGTAAATAAGTATTTACTCGAAGCTGACAAAATTAGACGTAGATTTTTAAAATATATTTATGAGCTCCTGCTGGGATAAGTGTGAGCCAAAGTGGGAAAATATGGCTGTGAGGAAAGACGTATAGATTGATAAATGTTTAAAACTATAATATTTTCGCATATTACCTGCAGTATGTTTAGAATTTAGTTTTTTCCTTTTCTTGATAATTTAATTGACACAAATGTCATGAACTTATAACTGCTTTATGAACAGTTATTGGTGGTTAAGTAATACTATACTTTTTTTTGCTGCGTTGAAGCCACTACTTTCCTCGGGCAATGCTAGATGTAAAAGAATTCCTCAACGGTATTCTTTAAGTTAAAGAAGCTATGTGTGACAAAGAAAAAACTTCGAAAAATTCCTGGAAAACACAATGATTACCGAATAATCGAGTTGAAGCCAGCATGCGTTAACATGCGTTTCGATGCGATCATATGCGTTGGCTTACTTTTCTACGGTTTGTAGTATATCAACTTAACGATAATTTAATGCCAAATAAACACGGCTTTTTTTTTATTTATTACTTTTCTTAAAAATTACTATTATTCGATGAATTTAACTACTGTTGTAAATGATAACGCTATTAATTATAGTTATGTTTTATGCAAGAACACCTGTATATTTAAATGTTAATAATTTTACTTAATGTGGTAACAAAAGGTAATACAAGAGAAGAGGGGTTCGATTAACATTGTATGGATACATAAAATACAAAGTTAGAAGCCAACCTGGAATAACTTTTTGAATATTTGACCAGGCATCTTAGCTGCCCAAATTACAACTACGAACAGTACAAACCACATAATACTGGCTTATTGAGCAACAGTATTAGGGGGAAATTTAGTATAATAGGGTCTTAGATCCTTGGCATGATATGTGCCTAATATTCGACCATCAGTATCCTGTAAAATATAATAATTATTTCCTACTTTCTCCTTAATAATGGCTTTCAAAAACAGAGGGGCCAACTTTGCATTAAATTTCCTTTCGAAATTGCTTTGAGCAAAATTTCGTCTATAAACTTCTTGGCCTATTAGATATGAAATGGGTCTTGCACGCAAATTATACTGATTTCGATTAGTTTCGTATGCTTTTGCAATGTGTTTCTTTAGGCTTTTACGAATTAAATAAAGTTCGTCTTCTCTATTAATTCTCATACTGGGTTCATCCAACACCTGTAGATTTTTGAGTAATGAATATGAACTACCGTGTGTAATCATTTCTAACCCAAACACAGCTCGATATGGGGAGCATTGAATGGACTGGTGAAATCCGTTTCGTAACGCGCAACTAATGGCACTAATATTTTGATCCCACAAAGTTTGATCCTGCTTAAGATATGATCGAATTCCTGCCAAAATAGAGCGATTTACGCGCTCCGACGCATTCGATTGCGGAGAATATATGGCTGTGTATGTGTGACTGACACCTAACGACGTGAGAAATGCGTTAAACTCATTTGCTTTGAATTGAGATCCGTTATCGCTTAACAAAATCTCTGGTACGCCGAAAATGTGAAATACGTCCTTTAATAAATAATCCTGTATAACTCGGGATGTAAATTTCTTTAGCGGAAAAAGCCAATGAAATTTTGTCATATGGTCTAACACAATTAATAAACCTATGTGACCCTGTTTGCTACGAGGATATGGACCTAAAATGTCCACATACATTTTTTGAAAGGGCCTGGATGTTCTAACAGGGTTACCCATCTCTGGTTTAGTGATAAAATTAGGTGCTTTACTAGTGTTACATGTCTCACATGAACGAATATAGTCACGTGCATCTCGTACTAACCCGGGCCAAAAGAAATGACGTCTAATAAGTTCGATGGTTTTAACCATACCTCCATGTGCAGCTGTAGGGCTATCATGGGCCCTTTGGATGACAGATTTTCGCAAATTGTAAGGTACCCAGAGCTTCCAGCAGTTATTTTCTTTTTCAATATCCCCGTTGTAGTGCTCTGTACGAATGTACACAAAATTATCGATGATTTTTATGTCCGGATATTTTTCAATATTTTGGTTCACTTTAGTTTTCAATTCGACATAATCCTTGTCAGCAAAGTGAGCGGAATTTAGATCTATTTCCGGGAACGAAAATTCTATGCTACACACTTCTTCAAACGGTATTCTAGAAAGAGCGTCGGGAACAATGTGCTCTTTTCCCTTCCTATGGGATATGGTGAATTTGAAACCCTGTAATTTAAAGACCCATCGGGCAAGGCGGCCTGATAAATCGGGTTGTTTCATCAACCACACTAACGACGCGTGGTCAGTAATGACTTCAAAGTCCTGTAATTCAAGATAACACCTGAATTTTTTTATAGCTTCAACTGCCGACAAGCACTCACGCTCAGTAACGCTATAATTGCGTTGAGCACTATTTAATTTTCGCGACATGAATGCTATCGGGCGTTCATTTCCATCTACATCAATTTGAACCAACACAGGGGCAGATGTTAAAAGTCCCTTTATTCTGTCAAATGAACTTTGTGCCTCTGTGGTCCAACAAAATTTTCTCTTCGTAGACAAAACCTCAGTTATGGGATGTACAACCGTAGAAAAATTCTCAATAAAGCGGCGGTACCAGCCGGCTAATCCGAGAAAACCACGGACTTGCTTTATATTTTTAGGCACGGGCCAGTTTTGAATAGAGATAACCTTTTCTGGGTCTGTTTTTATACCACCATTACCAATGATATATCCCAGATAATTCACTTCTGTTACACAAAATTTTGATTTTGTAATGTTCAGGGTAAGATTAGCTTTCCTAAAAGCATCTGCTATGCGGACTAATATTGATAAATGGGTTGGGAAATCTTCGGAAACTATTATTAAGTCGTCTAAATAACCGAAGACGCAATGCCGTAAGTCTGAGGGTATTAGCTGATCCATCAATCGACACATAGTGGATGGGGCATTGCATAGGCCAAACGGCATAACAACAAAATGATATAGGGGACGGCCTGGGACCGTAAAAGCAGTTAATAGCTTAGACTCTTCTGATAAAGCAATTTGCCAATACGCATCCTTCAGATCGAGTTTTGATATTATGTTTGCCTTTGGCAGCCTGGAAAATATCCCCTCAATACTTGGTAGTGGATAGGCATCTTTTTTCGTTACGTGATTAACCTTCCTGGCATCAAGACACAAGCGTATTTTATTTGGTTTTACGACCAACCTCATGGGCGAGCTCCAAGGTGAATTTGATGGTTCTATGACCCCTAAAGCAAGCATCCTGTCAATTTCTTGGAACATTAATTTCTCCACCGCGGGAGATACAGGATAGTAACGCTGCTTTACGGGTGTACTCGAGCCCACTTCAATTGTGTGTCTTATTAGGTTTGTTCGCCCTAATCCTTCTTTCTCAAAATTAGGAAATAGTTCAATAACTGCAGATAGCTGTTGACGTTGATGTAAATTTAAGGGATATTCGCCACAAGAATTATATTGTCTAGATTCTTCATGAATACTAGTTAAAATTTCAGACTTAATATTGAAAGTAGAAAATTCGATGGAATTTTTATCAACAGGATCATTATTAGATGCAAGTACAATATCTCCGAAAACTTCAGGAGCCAAATTAAATGATTGCCAAAAATCCAAACCTAAAATTAATCGTTGGCTAATTGAAGGTACTATCAAGATTTTTAATCTATTGCTTTGGCCTTTAAAGAAAATATCAACATCGAGATAACCAATAACTTATTGAGGTTGCCCATCAGCTGTCTTAACATATGAGTTAATTTCAAAAAATTCATTAAATTTAGAAAAATCAACACAAGCCAGATCTGATCCTATGCAGGACACATTGGCACCAGTATCTAATAACCCGAGCTCGTTAAAAGTCAGAAATTTTACTGATGCATAAAATCTTTTATCAGAAGGATTAGTCATGATTGAAGACAAAATAAACTTAGATGTAAATTTACGGTTTTTATAATAATTTCTTAACCTAATAGTTGAGCGTTTTTGTTTCTTAGAAACATTATAAGATATTGTAGATACATTAAAAATAGCATTACGTTTAGTTAGGTAATTTTCCCATCTTTTGTGGAAAGGTAATATTGGATATAACTTTGCTTTTCGATCAATGTTACTAACAGAAGAATTGTTATCATTTTTTACGATTCGAGTTGGGGGGTTTGAGAAAGGTGATAAAATAGAAAAATCAGAAGTAGAAGATGATTTTTCTAAGGTCGATTTCGAGGGAGAGTTTGGGACTGGAAGTTTTTTGAAGATATTCTTTTTTCTTAACATTTTGTACACTGGGGTTTATAGGTATTTTTCTCACCACACCCGTAACAAAACACATTCCGCTTCTCCAAACAATCTTCCCAAAAGTGGCCTAACTGATCACAGTTCCAGCACTTAGGTGGTTGTTGTATAGCATTTATGGACAATTCTTGTTCTCTATTAAAATCTTGAACTGGTTTTTCTTCTGAGTATGAAATATCAGCAATCTGACGACGTCCTGCAGGGTATTGAGCAGTTTTCAAAGACATGTTTCTACGATAATACTCATCGCCTACCAGATTTTCTCTCATTTGAACGAGTTTTCGTAAATGAGCCAATGAATAAATGGGTACATACAGTAATTCATGTCTAATTTCAGGACGAAGATTACGAGTGAGAATTTCGACTAAATCAGTTTCTGGGATGGGCTTTTCTAGGCGATCTAAAATGGCAGAAATGGATTCATAAAAGGCTTCAAATGTCTCATTAGCCTTCATTTTTCTGTTCCTAAGTTCCTCATGAATATCAAAGCTGGATTTAAAGTCCTTATATTGATATTTTAAAGCTTCGCAAAATTCATTCCAACTTATAGTTTCGGCCTGCTTATGGTATCTCCAGTACCATTCTCGAGCACGTCCACTCAGCAAAATATGTAAATTTTTACATATGACCGAAAAATCATTATTAAAATGTTCGCGAGTTAGTACCCTAACTCTATAAAGGAATTCATCAACACTTATGCCTTGAGTAGACCCATCAAACTTGATATGCCAATTTTGTATAATTGACGTTATTTTGTCAGATCTTAAAGTAAATTGTTCATCAAATGAACTACTACAGTTTCCCCGAGAATTGGACATATTGTGAGGATTAGATGGTATTTGAGAAACTGGTATATTACCATGTGTTTGAACATAAGGTTGATTATTTTGCCTTTGAATAGGAGGTACTATTTGTGGCGGTGATTGCAACAATTGGGTTGGTACAGTGGTATTTTTGGAAGTATTTGGTAACAGATTAAGATTACTTAATAATCGAGATACCGTACTTTCAATCATGTAACCGAGATGTGGATAATCAATAGTAGGTTGAACGTTATTTGAAAAATTTCTAACTGGAGTATTTTGTTGTGCATTGGGTAATAAATTTGGAGAATTTTGTCTACAAATCGGAGTTGAAGGGTTTTCATTATCAGGATTGATACTAACATCATTGAAATTATTTCTATTTGAATCTGTAAACAAATTTCGACTATAGCTACGCGTATTATAATGTTGAGCAAGTGCTCCACGGGGTTTACCACGAGTAGTCTTTGGTTTTTCTGTTGGTTGATTCTTGTTAAAACTGTAAATTTTCTTCAATTCAGAAAGTGAACATGGCCTCATGCATATTGGACATTCTGATGACTGAGACAAATAGTTCTCAACACAAGTGCTGTGGAAAACATGATTGCATTCAGAAATTATCAGCAATTCTTGTCCTTCGGACATTGTATCCTTACAAATTTTACAATTTGGATTATTTTTTGATAACTGTGTGGCCGAGGGCTGTGAAACAGATGCCTCTGGAAGAGCAACTTGTGAAGCAGCAGCCTGAGCTCCTGTAGGTGAGCGTTCCATTACAATTTCTTATAACATAAACTATTCAAAAGATATAATACACAGTATGCAACAAAATAAAGTATGAATTATTTTGTTTTTTTTCTCAGTATATAATTATGCGAATATTCGTAAAAAGAAGTTTAAAAAGAATTAATTTACTTATTTACAAAAGCAAATTAACAAATAACAGTTTAGCAATTATTTAAAAATAAATCAAATAGGTTTATCTATCTTACATATTAATGTGATATGGTTTGAATAAGCCTTCAAATGTTGTAATAAATGAATTGACCTAGAAGTATTCTAATTGGGCTATTGAATTCTTAAAAGTTTATTGCATTTAAAGAAGGTTTTACCAACAGTTATAGGTTTTTTTTTCTTTTATTTTTTTCTATTCAAATTACCTAAATTTTGACTGGACAAAAACCCACTGACTGCAGATATTTTGTAATCCGAATCAAAATTAGGATATCAATAACTAAGTTAAACAATCTATAAAGTGCAATAACTTCTAAAAACTTACATACTTATAAAGCAACATACATATCTCAAGTTATTTAGCAAAAGATACTTTAAATATATCTTCGGTCGACTTAGTCGAATCTATCACGCAACTAATCGAAAATCCAGAAGAATTTTAAATTATATTTGCCAAATACCTTTTAAAATATATGCTTATTTACAAATTATGATTTAATGATAAAAAAATGTAAATGAGGTTTTTTAGAGCAAAAAAATCTAAATGTTTTACGCAACTCAGTTTTTCTTGCCCCACGTTGGGCGCCAATTTATGTAATGAACCAGACTATTTTCTCTAAAGAATGACAACAAAATTCAGAGATTGCATCGGTGATTTTCTTTTAGCTTTCAGAGATTGTCAAGACTAACGGGAGCCATTTAAAAAGCTAGCAATCAGCCGGGTGGGGTGGTTCTTGTCTTGCCAATCTCTCTTACCGATGGGCAGTCAACACATAAATATTATTTTAGACTCCCTAAAAAAATTGTAATTATGAAATGGACTAGGATGTTGATTTAATAATTGATGTTGAAGGATACCCCTTTTTTAACCAACATAACAACAGAAATGGGTCAATTCATGATCATACAACTGTGTAGAATAACTCCCCTAGCTGTCTTTGGGGGTTCGACGCTTCTTTACCCACCCTACCTGTGATCTTAGGGCGCCTGATATAAAGTCTAAGATCCCTAAAGCAACTTATTCAAAACCAATCACATTATGTAAGAATTAAGAAATTTTAAAGTTCCATTATAATAAATTCGTTATTTATTCAAAGAATATGTAACACTGATAATTCATGTATAAGAAAAAAATTCTAATTCTATATTCACCTATTATATTCATTATTTTTAAACATCATTATACAACTTTACATAAATGATATTAACAATTCTTAAATATATAATGTGTATTGAATTTATAACTTTAACCGAAAGCTACTTACAAAGTACAGAAGCTGTAATAACAAAAGCTTTTTTTTTTTTGTTGATCAATGCATTTGCTCTCTCAGTAGAATAAATTATGAATGAGCATAGTAAATTCTAAAAATAGAACAAGTATATTCTTTTTTTCTGGCTTTTGTTAATTTTTTTTTTTTTTTTTTTTTTTTTTGCGGGTGTCGTTGTTCAGATACCAGAAAAAAAAATTTTAACAAAAAACAGAAGATCAAGAAGAAAAAAATATTTTTTTAGCAAACAGACATCCCTCAATAAGCAGGGTATGAACTTTTTGTGTAATAAAAATTTTTACATTAAAGTTATAAATTCTCAACAAATTATAGGTAGTTTTTCAAGGTACTTAATGATAATTATGCATATAAAAATCAGTTAAAATTGCAAAACAATAAGGTTATATAAAAACGATAATCACTCACCAATTCTATAAACATTTCGGCAACTGCTGGATGAAGAGGCCTTTTCAAACTGCTGTAGGTTGCTGATTAAAAGGTGTAAAACAAAAGGTAGATAGGTTTTGCAATTATAGCTGTTCTCTTATAAATTAACGCTGGCTTATAAAATCTAAATAGAATTTAACTTGATTAGAATTTGTTTAATATATAGTAGAATAATCGAATTTGTTTAAATTTCAATAGTTTTAAAATACATTTTCTTTTGACAGGGCAATGTAGACTGAGTGCAATACTAGTTTTAAGACACAAACATTTTTTTTTCTGTGATATTAATTCTTTAGATATTAATTAGAATTGTTTTATAGTTTAATAGTGTAAATTTAGTTTAACTTAAATCTTAAGCAAATGTCACATTGGCACTTCAATATTGTCTGAACGAATTCTTTATGTAACTTTGGTTATTATTTTTCGGACACTAATAAAATTTTTACGTTTTTTAATATTAAATTTTTAATTACGAATTAAGTTTGCCCTGTCGGTATTTTAGAAAAATTGAATTAGTTTACCCAGACTATATAACTTAGGTGACATAACTTATGTTGGTGGCTCGTGTGTTCACGACTCTGGCAAACCGTAGGAATTGTGACCAGTACAGCCGGAGAAGGTTATGTCCGCTGGACTTCGATGAGATGGTAGTATATAGAAATATTTTCTTTTTGGAGTATTGGGATCTTCGAGAAATGTCTTCAGACTGTACTTTTAGTTTTTTTTCTATTCTAGATCTATAATTTAGCCGTTTAGCTCACAAACTGTCCGCTTTAGGTATGGTTATCAATGTTGAAGTGGTAAAAAAAATTGGCAATGTGTTTTCTGATTTTTTTTTTATGTTCTTCTATCTCCTCTTTTTCTTCCAGTTTAGTAATCAAGATCACAGCTTTTTTTGTGTTTTTTTTTCCAGAATGTAATATGATCTCGTGAGAAAAGCACAGTGGTGGCTCAATAAATGAGTCCACCACGTTTTATATTAAAATTTGTGAAGTTTGATAGACAGAATGACAATCTATTTAAAAAAATATATATAAAGGCTCGTAAAACGAAAGATATTTAACTTATTGGTCATTACACTGTCTTACCTTGAAATTTATTTGAAATATGGTGTATTTAGAAAATTTAAAGAAATTTATTGTAAATAAGTATTTACTCGAAGCTGACAAAATTAGACGTAGATTTTTAAAATATATTTATGAGCTCCTGCTGGGATAAGTGTGAGCCAAAGTGGGAAAATATGGCTGTGAGGAAAGACGTATAGATTGATAAATGTTTAAAACTATAATATTTTCGCATATTACCTGCAGTATGTTTAGAATTTAGTTTTTTCCTTTTCTTGATAATTTAATTGACACAAATGTCATGAACTTATAACTGCTTTATGAACAGTTATTGGTGGTTAAGTAATACTATACTTTTTTTTGCTGCGTTGAAGCCACTACTTTCCTCGGGCAATGCTAGATGTAAAAGAATTCCTCAACGGTATTCTTTAAGTTAAAGAAGCTATGTGTGACAAAGAAAAAACTTCGAAAAATTCCTGGAAAACACAATGATTACCGAATAATCGAGTTGAAGCCAGCATGCGTTAACATGCGTTTCGATGCGATCATATGCGTTGGCTTACTTTTCTACGGTTTGTAGTATATCAACTTAACGATAATTTAATGCCAAATAAACACGGCTTTTTTTTTATTTATTACTTTTCTTAAAAATTACTATTATTCGATGAATTTAACTACTGTTGTAAATGATAACGCTATTAATTATAGTTATGTTTTATGCAAGAACACCTGTATATTTAAATGTTAATAATTTTACTTAATGTGGTAACAAAAGGTAATACAAGATTAACATTGTATGGATACATAAAATACAAAGTTAGAAGCCAACCTGGAATAACTTTTTGAATATTTGACCAGGCATCTTAGCTGCCCAAATTACAACTACGAACAGTACATTTGTTATTGTAATCTTGTCCAATTCCCAAGTGTTAAAATAAGCTTTACAGTTTTAGAAAAGTTTCTCTAATAGTGTTTTGTCATAGTTGAGAACCTCTGCTTTAAATATATGCATGTTCTCTGTAATATTTATTTATTTATTCAATTGTAAACATAAATTTATATGGTTGGCTACATAAAATAAAACCATTTTCTATAAACTGTAGTTTTGTTTCTTGTACAAATAGAAAATACTTTTAAGCCGGTTTTGTGTTTTTTTGTTCACAGCTTTGAATTTCAAAAAAAAATTCTATTTTTTTTTCTCTTTGTACCAAATAAACAAACTATAAATTTATTTTGTTTTTTTTCAGAATCCGACACGGGTGGCTGGGGTCCTTGGAGTGAATGGACGCCCTGTTCAACAAATTGTCTTGGTGGCACTCGTAATCGTTATCGTTTCTGTGATACACCGCCACCCCGTTATGGCGCGAAATTTTGTGAGGTATGTACGCAAAAATGTTTGTTTTTTTGTTTCTATTTTGTTTGTATGCGTTTAAGTGTTTTGGCCTTTCAGTTTCTTCCTATTCCTTGCATCCGTTTCACTAAACCAATCTGTCTAACATACACACTCACTCAATTCTATTCTATTTAGTTTGTATATAAGTATTGCTTGCTTGCAGTATTCTTCGCCTGCCACGTATTCATAAAACTTAATGGCAATTTTGTAAATGGGAAAACTTTTAAGCAACTGGCAAATTTTCGTAAAGCCACATTGTTATGTGCACACACTCGTAGCAGCAGCCTGTATCTGTTTACACTCATTCATCCATCCATATAGACATTTATTCGCCGACACACATATCTTTTACTGTAACAAAAATACACTTGGAGTAAGATATGCGTGAAATGTGTGAGGAATATAGATTAAAAAGAGTGTTGTACATAGAAACTATAAAATTCAAGGAAGTAGTTAGGAAAGGGGGTAAAGCTTTTACTTCAGCTTCAATTAGCAAATATTATATTATTGAAAGCTATTAAAAATAAAGAAAGATTTTAAAGCTTTTTTTAAAATCTATTATATACTAAAACTTTTTAATAATCTCATAAAGCTTTTATATCAATCTCTGGAAACTTTTATAACAAGTTGTTAAATTTTTTATAAAAAGTTCTTAAAGCTTTTGTAAAAAGTTCTTAATGCTTTCATATCAATCTCTTTAAACTTTTATTAAAAGTTGTTAAAGCTGTTATAAGATTGTTTAAAATGCTATTGCAACTTTTATAAATAGCAATATTTCAAGATTTTATAAAAAGTTCCTAAAGCTTTTATTAATAGTTCTTAAAGCTTTTATAAAAACTGCTTTAAGCTTACATAAAATATTCTTAAAGCTTTTAAAAAAGTTCTTAAAGTTCTTGAGCTTTTTTCAAAATCTATTATATACTAAAACTTTTTAATAATCTCATAAGGCTTTTAAATCAATCTCTTAAATGAAAAGTTATTAGAGTTTTTATATAAAGCTCTTAAAGCTTTTATATAAATTTATTAAAGCTTTTTTAAAGAGTTCTTAAAGCTGTTATAAGAATCTGTTGAAGAATTTATAAAAATCTCTTGCAGATTGTTTAAAAAGCTACTAAAGCTTTTATAAATAGCAATCTCTTAAAGATTTTATAAAAAGTTTTTAAAGCTTTTATAAAAAGTTCTTAAAATAAAAATATCTTTAAGTTTTTATAGAAAATTTTTATATTAAGCTTTTAAGATTTTATAAAAACATCTTAAAACTTTTTTAAAAAGCTTTTGTTTTCTAAAGTAGAAGTAAATACTTTCCTTTATACTCCTCTTTACCAAACCAACCCTGCTTAGCCACATGCATTTCTTCAAAAGATACGCTGAAAAAACCCACAATGAGAAACAATACACTTAGAGTTAACTTCATGGTAAAGTAAACGAGGGAAAAGAAAACAAAAATAAACTAAAAAAGTTTTTAATTTCATATATTGTTTTCCTCGCGGAGAAATTCCTACAAAACTATTTACGCCCAAGACAATGCTGGTTGAAATAATGAATTTATGTAGGAAAGTGCAGTGTAAATAAAATGCCACTGGGAAGGTGAGTAAAAGAATGATACTTAAAAGGAATTTTTATTATGATTTCGCAAATTACAGCCGAGAGAACGTTAGTTAAACTTAAAGTGTAAAAAACAAGGTAGAATGATAGTAAATATTTGCATGTAGACTTGCATGTAAATTTATGGGAAAAGTTTCAAAAGGAATTTGTTAAACAAAATGAAATGTTATTATTTTAAACCCCAGAAAAAAAAGAAGGGGTGGCAACATTGTTGAAATACACACTGATACTGACAGCAGCAACAACAACCTGTTGTTAATGGCAACATAATAAAACTAATAAATAGGTAAATATTTAATCAATACGAATACATTTGGGCAAATAGAAATTACGATTGTTTTGAGTGAATATAAGAAGTTTGCCAGTTAAAAACATGAGTTTGGAGGATAAAGATGCCAAAGGTAAAAAGGGTGCCAAGGGCAAAGCTAAAAAGGGCAAGAAAGCAGATCCCAACAAATTGAACCAGGTGGACAAGACTTTCTATGAGCTAACCATTGCCGATTTAAACCAAAAGTTGGCCCGCTTGAGAAGTCATTTGGCCTCTTTGGATGACACTAATAATGGTTTGAAGGAGAAACTGAGGAGTCTGGAAGAAGACCGCACAGATGTGGCGGCCCATTTGGAAAAGACCTTGGCAGAACGCAATGACACTATTAAAGAGCTGGAGGAGCGTTTGATAGAAATCACCAAAGTGCGTAATAGTGAAAAAGCTCAAGCCGAGGAGCATAGCAAGGATTTGGAGAATAAATATAAATCCATGCACGACCAACTGACCTCAGAAATCAAACTGCTCAATGGTAAACTCAACTCATTAGATGAATTTCGCATACAGCGTGATATTTTGCTGGCCAAATTTGATGACCAGGAAGCGCAACTCAAGGAAAAGGACAGGGCCCATCAAGAGGTCGTCTATAGTATGGAGCAAAAGGCTGTGGTGGAAAAAGATGCCTTAAAAAAGGAGGTGGAAGCCAAGCTATTGCAAGTTTCTGAGGATTTCACCCGCTCCAGTGAGATACGCAATGCCGGCTACACAAGACGCTTGATTAGGGAAAACATAGCCCTACAAAAGGAAATAGATATCTTGGTACTATCACAAATAAAAATGCGGCAGGACTTTAAGCAACATGTACAAAAGAACAAAGAAATGGCTGAAGAATATGCCGCCCAACAACAGCTAAAAAATCAATTGATAAAAAGTTCTCAAAACAAAATACGCATCATAGAGAAACTCACCGACAACTATGAGCGTCTAAAAGCCAAATACACCGAAGTGGTCAAGTATAGAGCTTTATATGAGAACATCATGAAAAAAGATGTCTGTGATCAATTCACCTACAATGAGACCAGCAAAAAGTTGAGGGTTCTAGGCCAACATGTGGAAACTTTGAAATTGGAAAAGAATCGTTTAATGGCTGTGCATGAGCAACAGGAATTAGAGATTATGCGCCTACGTAGTGTAATACAACAAATCAAACTAACCGTGCAAGTAGCCATTAAAGCCATAGAAAAGGGACCACCAACAGCTACTCCAGAAATAGCTGCCAACGATGAATCTGCCTTGAGAGAGCTTAATCGTCATAATCTTCTGTCAGAGCTAATCAATTTAGTTAGCAGTCATTCCGACCAATTGCCAGAAACCCCCTCTCTACAAACCATTACGCGTTCACGTTCTTCCCTCTACCGTCCCGGTAAAATGGGCTTTATGCCACGCAGCTCCTCTTCTCTCATGGAAATCTTCAGGCGAGAAGCTCAAAAACTCACCTCCACTGAAATTGTTGCTGACGAATTACCACCTGAGCAAAAAGACTCTCAAATTATACCCAAAGAACGTATCAGTGAGGCGGGCTCTATAGTGGATGTGGAAATGGGTTCTGCTCTAATAGTTTCCTCTTCACATGAGGAGCTAGAGGTGATTCAAATGGAGGAGGAGCCGGAGGATTTAGGCGAAGAAGGTTCAAGCAGTGATTTTGCTACTGCGCCCGCAGACACCACTGACAATTTGGCTGGTACAACTGTGTCAACCAAACAAGACGGTGAGGATGTCTCGGATGTTTCGGGCGAAGTGGTTAAAAGAGGTCAGGATTCGGATGTCACGTCGAGAGGTTCTCGTGTCTCACGCATGTCCAGAATGCAAAGCTTGCCAGCCATTGATACGGATGAATATTCAATAAATGTTTTGTATTAATTAAAAACAAATTTTAATTGAAAATTATTAAATTTAAAAATATATTTTACTAACATTATGAATTAAAAGGAAGTAATAATAGTATTTTTATTAACAGAACTGGAATAGAACTAGAACAAGAACCTAAACTAGAAACAGTGTTTGCTCCCGACACTTAAGGTATGGTCACACTTGGCATGGTTACTCAAAACATCGTAACCACTTGTTTTAGAACAAAATGGTTTGACGTTGTTTATTCTTACAAGAGTTTTGCAAGATCAAACAGCATCAAATAAAATAAAATTAAATATTTGTTGTGTCCAGTCCTAAATAAATTAAGTTTTTTAAATAAATATTTTTTAAATAAATTAAATAAATTTCTTTTTTAGTGGTTACATCTTTTTCGGCATATACATATTTGCCAAGTATGACCCTACCTTTAGTCTCAATTTACACGAAACAGTTTTTATTGAAAAGTTTGATACAATTTTTTCCTTGAAATTTCTTTGGTGTTCACACAGCACAATATAATTGCTTAAATCACTTGTGTTTTTATTTGAGAGTATACACAAATTTGTATACACATATGTAATATGAATAAGAGAGTAACACAAATTGCTAGTACAATAAAGAGTGTCTACTTGTCATATCTTCCCCTCACCACGATGTCTAAAAGGAAAGCAGCTTAGCTGAAAGAATTGCCTTGTGTACATTGAGACTTATCGATGACCGTCAACTTTTGAGAGTGCTGTAGCTTAATTGATGAGCGCGTTTGATCATTAGGCATGAGTTGGTATTCGTGGGCTGGGTTCGATTCCCAGCCGCTGCCACTCAAACAATAACAGTTGCTGATAATTATTAGTTTTCTATCCTAACATAACTAAGATTTATCACAGCGTCCTCTATACCAACGAAGTATAGCATTGAAACGCCACCGAAGTAAAATAATTAAAATAATGGCTATAAAACAAGCTTTGATCAGTGCGTCTACTCACCACCAGAGGCGCTGCAATACTGTACTACTAATAAACAAAACACGCAATTACAGTGTTGTCATATGAAAAGTTTTTCTCTTCTTTCACCTACTATTCTTCTGCTACCTATCCAAACAGAATAAGGATTATTATTCTTCACAGAAATTATTGTTCGCTGTATACTAAATTTTGTCTCTGACTGTATATTAATTTCAACAAATACATTTTGAAAATCTAAATTTGAAATATTTACTTTTAAGTATGAGTTTGATTTGTTTAGGGCAAAGCCGACTCCTACAGTGCTATTGTCATTTAAAACATTAAAATTTAATTTAATAGTTAATTCCTTTAATTAATTTACTTCTTTTTTTTTCTTCCAGGGGCCTTCAGTGCAGACTGAAAAATGCAGTAAATCGATTAGTGATACCTGGGATTGTATTTATGAGACTAGTGGCTCGGTATTCAATAAATTGAATCGTACCGATGTTAGTCAAGAAATCGGTCCCGGCTGCCGTTGCGGCTGTATTGTACACTTAGGCACTTCAAAGCCGAAACGTATTATAGCGGGTGCTACGCAGAGTTGTCCGGGCAGATCGTTTTGGTTAATACAGGTGAGTAATGAAATGTTCCTCAAAACTAATCTATGGCAGTTTTAATTGAGTTTTAAACCGAAATATTTTTTGCAATTGAAAATTTTTTTTCTGGTCAATTTTTTTTTATTGTTTTCACAAAATCTTTCTACTTAAGCAATTTCTTGAACATTCTTTCACTTGAGTCTTCTAACAAAAATTGCGAAATAATGAAAAGTAACCAAAAGTAACCCCCAGCCATGAATAAACTATTGAACCCTGGAGGGTAACTAACTGGTGGTGCTGGTGGTTGGTGGTGATGGCATTAGCCATACCCCGCATACTACTGTATGACTTAATAAATAACTGAAATGCCATTCAGTTCTATATACAATATTCTATAATAAATTAAAATAATAAAAACTACAAGAGCAGCCAGAAGCTCTTGCTTGCAGTGAAAGCATACATAACAAAAATATTGACCATAAATGCTAACAAATCCAATACAGCAAAAAGTAAAAAGAAAATTTTTCAAATTATTAAGAATAATTTACGAGCATAGAAAATTCCATATACATATACATATTTCATATTGTATACAATATGACAAAAACAAAGTCAGAATAACAACTGCAAAACAACACAACAGGATGCTAAAATAGACAAGAAAAAAAAAAATAAAATTGAAAATATAAACGAAATAATAAAGGAATATTAATAGATTAAAAGAATAAGAATTTCGAGTACTCTTTATTAAATTTAAGTAAGAATGCTTTACTTACAGAGATTTCCATTGTACGGGTAAAAGGACAAAGGCAGGAGCACAAGGACGTTTTTGTAGGAAAAATTGAATTTTATATACATACATACAAAATATATAAAGTTTTTTTTTGTTATTTATTCGAATTTCGAACAAGTTTATCAATAGCACTTTGCTGCTTTACAGGCCAGCATCCCTTTTGTGTTTAAGTAGCGAGGGTGGTGTGATAAGTTGCTAAATATTGTTGCAAAAGTTTTAGTTCCATTGTTTTGGTTCTTGCTCTGTTGTAGTTCTGTTCTGTTCTAGTTCTGTTTTAGTTTTGTTTTATACTACGTTTCCACGGTACATTCTTCGCTCTCTATTCATGCTTCACACCCCAATCATGAGTGAAACAACTTGCTTCACCATACAAAATTTTAAGAGCGAATCAAGTAGATTCATATTGAATCAACTTGCGAAACCCGAAAAATTGCACTCTTCTCTAATTTTTATCGCAAGTTTATCTGCACTAGCTGTAAAAATTTAATATTATTGTAAACAAAGCAAATTATTTTCTTGTTGCTGGAAGTAAAGAAAGTAAATACGTACGAATGTATGTTTTTTTTCAAATAAGCTAACTAATTTCCACTCACTTTTGTTTGTCCATTAAAAAAAATTATTTTCCACAAATTGTAAATTCTGTTTTTTTATTCTGTTTGTTTATTAAAGACAACTGTCAAATCGAATCAAGTTTATTAGTCATGTAAACAGCATGATTCATAAACATGATTCAGAAGGCGAAGCAGGTGATTCAAGTCGTCGTGGAAACATAGTATTAGTTCTGTTCTAGTTCTGTTTTTTTCTCTTCTAGTTCTGCTCCAGTTCTGCTCTAGTTCTGTTTTAGTTTTGTTATATCTTCTTTAATGTACACAGCTATGCCTCCACCAGAACCTGCTCTCTTTCAACTACCCATTTATTTTGTAAAAATTTGTTTCATTATCGCGTCTGTTAGTTTCAACTAGTACAATCATTTTTAATTTGTTTATTATATTGTGTATAGTAGCAAGAAATACATTAAAATGTTTGCTGATTGAACGTATATTCATGTGTAGAATTGTTAAAGGATAACTCAAGTATTTTTTATCCACTTGGCTGAAAAGATTGCGTTTTTCTTGTATAAAGTTCATAATTGTTATTAGTTTTTATTTCAAATATAAAATAGATTTAAAAATTATTATTTTATTAGACTGTGTTTGTGTTTGTTTTATTATTGAAATATATGTATTTTTAAGCCATTCGTTCTATATCCGCTGTGTTTTTTATAAAAATTGCTAGTGTGTTTTCAGTTTTCCTGGCAAATATTGAACCATTTCGTGACCGTACATATTTCCAATTATTTTCTTTGGCTTTGGTTTTTGCGAGCCAAAGTATTTTCCTATTATGAGGAGTTAAGCAGTCATTTATATAAATAAAGCAGTTATTACCATCATTTATTAATATGTTGCCATCAATTCTGTGGCGATTAATGGTTTTCATAAATTGTCGTTTTTTTTTTGTGGGTGGTACACTCTATTATTACCTTATCTTTAATATTTTTCAGACGGTAGGCATCACTAATATCATATTCATTCAAATTAACATTAATTGTTATTGTTTTGACAACATCATTCGCATTGATTTCAAGGTTTTGTACATTTTTTATTTCTATTTTTTTGCTTAACATTTGCTGTTGCATTTGGTTTATTTTTGAGTCCATTTCTCTGATCTCTTTTTTGCTTTCCTTATTTTCTTCTCTCATCTCTCCCATTTGTGTAACTAACTTAGTAAGTGTAGTTGTGATTTGAGACATCGAGGTTTTCATTTCGTCTTTAAAAGAGATATCAGACTGACTGACTTTCAATGCTAATTTCTCAACAGATTTTGTGAGCTCCTTTATATCGTTTTTGACGTCGTTGATATCAGCTTAATAGCGTGTTCAGATATGAACCTTAATTGCGATAATCGCAATTAACACCATTATTTAGCTCAATATTCCATATAAAATCTAAATTAATTGAGTAAGATTTCGAATGCAACACTGTTCACAACTGTGTTTAGTGAACAAAATTGTATAAAATGGCAAATGTCAACAAAAGAAATCATTAAAAAATCAATGTGAAGGTAGAGTATTTTCTGTATTGTTTTCCAACTGTCAAATGATTATTGAGTAAGCTGAAAATTGCGTATGCCTGAACACTTAAAATAATATTGTCAATTAATTGAATATTGACTCAATTAAGTTTCATATCTGAACATAGTATTAACATCGTTTACATCTGCCTTAACAGTGTAAATGCTAGATTTCATCTCATTTAGGCTAATAGAGTCTGTAAATCGTTTTGTGTTGTCCTTTTCCTCATCATCATTCTCTCTTTGCTGCTTTTGCTGGGATCTTTCTTGATATAGAACCACTTCATAGGTGTTGTCCGTGTTGGATTTGCTACGTGGTTTTTACATATGTGACATTTCCAAATTGCTTTCCTCTCCGTTCATACTAATGTAGGTGGCTTCGGAAAGGCCGCAGCAAGGATTGAAATGGTAGTTGTTGTTACAATTGTTTGGAAGAGGTTCTGAGCACTGTTTGCAAGTGAGAATAATTATTGGTAATGAGACCATTTTTTTGTTAGTTTTCTTTTATGTTTTATATTATATTCTTTTTATTTGTGTGTAGGAAAAATTGTTGTTGTATTTCGAGAAAGTTTCATTTTTTTATAATAAAAATAAATAAAAAGTTAATAAATTTGTAGTTCTGTTCTAGTTCTGCTCCAGTTCTAGTTCCGCTTCAGTTCTGTTCTAGTTCTGTTCTGTTCTGCACTAAAGATTCTATTTCCGTTTTTGAGTAACTTTCTGGTTCAATTTCTAAACTAGTTTCTAGTTCAGGTTTTAGTTCAATGAAATTTTCTTCAACTGCCCTCCTATTCTATAATAAAATTGTGAAAAATCTTTTTGTATTATTCCCACTTTGTAGTCTTTCTTTCGTACTTTCTTTGCTTCTTTTTTTGTTTTGTATATAATATTTTACAACAGAAAATTGACCTAAACATGCTTGTCAAAAGTGCTTGTGCTATTCTCGCTTTTATTTTATATAAGAAGCTATACCAACCTATAAAAGTATATGTGTGTGTTGACTTGTATGTAATACGTTCAATTCTATTAAAATGGATTTACATTGTGTAAACGACAAAATTTACTTGAAATTACATTACTTTCCTTGCAATCAATTTCATTGAACTTAATTCACTTGCAACACTCACCCGCTCATCCGTTCATCCGCTCGCTTACTTACCGACTAACTGACATTATATTCATATTGGTCTAATACTCTTGTACTAGACAAGGAACAATAGAGTACGGGCACTTTATACTTTAATATGTATTGAATATTTTGAACTTGTGTGTTGTTCTATTATTTGCAAGCACAAAAAGGACTACAAATACTTGCCCATACGACAAACAAAAACCTTAACAATTTTATCTATTCTTCTGTAGTACGACATACATATACATATAATAATAAAAAAACACATTCAACCAACTACACGCCTTCTTTTCATTTGCTGGTCTTATCATTATTTTCTTTTTCATACCTTTAATGTTGGGCAATGGTGTCTGTAATGTTTAAAAGTCATTGTACCCTGTAAGGAGCTCGCTCATCAAACGTCACTTTAACTTTAAACGTATTATGTGTAAAGAAGTCCTTTTTTTCTAGCAAATATCTACTACTACTATTATACATTATAAATGGCAGTGTGTAAATATTTGTTGTATTAGTTAAAATTGTCCATGTGTATAGAAGTCAAGGTATTGTGGTCTTGTGTTGCTGTGTGCAAACTAGTATGCGTAAAGTTAAATACAAACACATCAAAAATTACCAAATTACTACATATGTGTGTGTTAATAAATATTGTTTAAGTGTGCGTATGAGTTTTGTTTGTTTGGTTGTATTTCTTATCTCGATGACACGTATTGGTTAACAAAAATTTTTCCAACAATTTATTTTTATTGCTCCCCGTAACCTTTAATATGTATTTTATTACACACTCACACTAGTTTGCATTCTACCTAACTTCTTCTATTAACATTAAAAGGTTGTGAAAAAGGTAAAATTATGAATTCGACATGTTTTCTGTTTCCCAGGAAAATTATAATTGGAAACAATTATGTTTATAGTTTAAGCAGGAAGTTAGGTAAAAACAAAGGTCATTGCTCTAGTTGTATTCTAGTTTGGATTTTAGTTGAGATTCCAATGGAGATTCTGGTTGAGATTTTGGTTTGGATTTAAGTTGAGATTCTGGTTGAGATTCCGGTTTGGATTTAAGTTGAGATTCTGGTTGAGATTCAAGTTGAGATGCAAGTTGGGATTCTAGATGAGATTCTAGCTGAGATTCTGGTTGAGATTCTAGTTGAGATTTTGGTTAGTATTCAAGTTGAGATTCTGGTTGGGATTTTAGTTGAGATTCTGGTTTGGATTTAAGTTGAGATTTTGTTTAAGATTTTAGTTGAGATTCAAGTTGAGATGGAAGTTGGGATCGTAGATGGGATTCTAGCTGAGTTTCTAGTTGAGATGTAAGTTGAAATCGTAGTTGGAATTCAAGTTGAGATTATAAGATTCTAGTTAGAGATCCTTGCTGAAATTTTAGTTGAGATTCACATTGGAATTCAAGTTTGAATTCGAGATTCTGTTTGCGATTCTATTTCAGTAGAGATCCTGGTTTAGATTCTAGTTGGGATTCATATAGTTGTGATCTACATAGATCTAGATTTGGATTTTAGTTGAGATTCTGGTTTGGATTATAGTTTAAATCGTAGATTCAAGTTGAGATTCTGGTTTGGGGTTCTAATAGTTGAGATTCTCTGAATAATATCCTAGTTGGGCTCCTAATTACGATTGTAGTAGTTGAGATTCCAGTAGGGAATCTCTAGTTGGGCTCCTAGTAAATGAGATTTTCGTAGAGATGCTAATTCTAATCCTAGTTGGGATTCTAGTTCCAAACCCAATGAGATTTCAGTAGATATGCTAGTTGATATTCTAGTTGGTTTTCAAGTTGAGATGGTTCGGATGTGGAGATTCTCATTGAAATTTTATTTGGGGTCCTAGTTGGGGTTCTACTTGGGATCATAGTTCGGATTGAGTTGGGATCCTAGTCGAGATTGGTATTCTAATATTTGAGATTCTTGTTGAAATTCTAGTTGCGATTCCAGTAGTTGAGATTCCAGTAAATATCCTAATTCAAATCCTAGTTGGGATTCTAGTTGAGATTGAGTTTGCAACCTTAATAGGATTCTAGTTGAGATTTCAGGAGTTCTAGTTGGGCTCATAGTTCGGATTGGGTTGGGATCCTAGTTGAGATTGGTATTCTAATAGTTGAAATTCTCTAGCTGGGATTCTAGTAGTTGAGATTCCAGTAGAGATTATCGTAGAGATCCTACTACGGACGCTAGTTGGGATTGTAGTTGGAATTCAAGTAGAGATCTTAATTGAGATTCTCCTTGAGATTCTAGTTCTAATTCTAGCTTTGTTCTCTAACTAAAATATCAACTGTTTTAATTCCTTAAATACTCTACATTTCAATATCATCAATCATTCACCGTCTAGAGCTCTAGTTGTCACATTAAATATATATTGCTTCATATTGACTGTTTTGCAAAAAATTCTTCTACAAAATTAATCTCTTTCGCTCTACAACAGCTGCAGTTTATGTGTCAGTCAGTCATGCAATAAAAATGCTCAATTATCCCGGGAGCATGAAAACGTTATAAACACTATCAGTATTTTTCAATATTTTTGTTTTGTTGTTGTTGTTACTTCTGCAGCTGCTATTTACGCACTTTAAACTGGATGTTATTGACGACATTGGTAATAATGCAGTTGATGATGTTATTTGAAATTCAATAGAAAAATTAGTGAGATTTTTAGCATCTACACCAGACATTACGATGCTTTGGACAATCCTTAAATTTCAGTTTTTCTTTTTTTGTTGTTGTGTCAGTAGTGTTTTTCAATTTTAATGTTCCAAACGCCAATCAGTTTATAACATTCAATTGATTCATATACTATGAAAATAATTCTGGATGTATTTGTGTTAAAATGCTTGTGTATTTGTGCGTTTTTATTTAAGGTTGATGGTGAAGAGACGATAGCGTTGCAGTTGAACTTTCTACGTCTGCCCTGTGCTACGCAATACATAAAAATACGCGATGGCCCATCGTTATCATCAACACTGCTCATTGAAATGCAGGGTGGCACCACTGGTGTCGGTGGCGTCGGAGGTGGTGGCGGTGGCAGCGGTGGAGGAGGAGGTGGTAATGCGTATAGTGGGAATTTACCTGTTTCACTGGAATCCAGTGGAGCACAACTATTATTAGAATTTTATGCGGGTGAGGAGGCCAACATAGCCAACAACACTGACATTCATACTGGCTTAATATGTACAGGAGGATTTCTGGCAAATGTTGAACAGATTGGTAAGTATTGTTGCTTTAGGGAATGTATAGGTAGCAACGCTGCCAATCATCTCTTTGGTTTGTTTTGTTATTTTGTTATTCTGTTTTTTGTTTTTTTTTAGTTAAAAACTCCTCCGAAACAGCACAAACATTAATGGCTGCTACACGTTTGTCGGTGAAAGGTAGATCTTTCCTGCAGAAACCGAAACTGAAATCTAAATTCACATTGGTGCATTTAAGTGCGATTATATTTGCCAGTATTATTATACTGATAAGTGCTTTATTGGGTAGGTTTATTACTTGCGCTAATTCCAGCTGTATTTAATGGCTATTGTGTTTCTTTCTTAGGCGCCCAATATGTGGTACGCTATCGTAAGTACCATTTAGCTGTGGCCCGACGTCGTGATGAGGGCTCTCGGCTGCATACTCCTCATGCCAGCATGAGTTCTTTGCAAAGTCCTCCGTCAAGGGCGGTGAGCACAACCACTCTATTATCGGAGGTTATTTATATGGTTAAAATGCGACCGAAACATCAGCTGAGACATTCGATTTTGAGAGAAAGTATCGATGCTGAGAATTTGGCCCGGGAGACGGAAATTAATGAATTGAATGTTAAGCAGCCAATGGTTAAGTGGTGAGTCGGTATACTTTTAGATAATGTCTTTCCTAAAGGATTGAAGTGAACTGAAACAGAACTAGAACAGAACTAAAACTTAACTAGACGAGAATTAAAACAGAACTAGAACCTGAACTAATACCGTAGACAGACGACAGAGTTAATGTGCATTAAAATCTCAGTAATCTGAATTAAGATTTTACCGTGACAGGCGACATTTTCTGCATTTAAAACAGCATTTAAACAGCTGTTTGTTTGTAAACAACTTTTTAATTATGAACAAATTTATTTGGCATTTGGTGAAAAATCAGCATTTATTTGAAAAAAAAGCTGAAATTATTTTTTCTGAAACTGCTCCATAATGCAAAAATTGAAATAAGGGAAAAACATTTGTGGAAATCTATTTTTATTATTTTAATTTTACAATTGTCTTCTTCTTCTTTTAGAATAGTAAACAATTTGATAACATATTATTGATTTTCGACAATGCTGCCATATTGAAATAGCTAAATGTAGTATAAATTCAGTTTGATTGTGTGCATTTACGTCTAACTTAATGCGCATTAAGATGGGATAATTCACGAGTTAATTTCAATTAAGAATGTTAATGCAAATTAACTGTGTCGTCTGTCTACGCTATAAAACTATTATGTAAAATAAATGAACTAATAAATTTTCTTCCCTATAGTGTTGAGGAATTCGGCAGCAACTGTTCAATAGTCACTTTACGCAATGAAATCATTTCGCCCACCACCGAATCTTTAAGTCGTTCGCCATCCACCGAAGATGTTATGTCCGGCACTGCCAATGAATCCAACAATGAATCCAACGATATAAATCCCCGTAGTTGCGGTACTTTAACGCGCAAAAACAGTGGTAAAGACACCGAAAGTATTATCTCATCTGGCATGTCCTCGATCTGTAACAGTCCGCCCATGAATACAAAACGTTCGAGCAGATACTCGGAACGTTATGATGCGTCAACGCTCAAAATGACCAACTCCTGTTTGGAATCGATAAGATCAATAGCGCCGAGAAGGAAATCTCGATGTGCCAGTGTGAATTTGACAAATGTAAGTTGAAAATGTTCGTTATTATTTTGGAAATTCTATGAAATGTATTTGTACAAATGGATGTCTTTTCCTTTAGGGCTGCTATTCACCCGCCTCCAGCATCATAAGCTCAGCCACGATACGCAGCACAAACGCAAAAGAAAGTAAAGAGAAACAGAATCGCAAAAAGCTTTTAGCACGTCCCGGCTCAGAATTCTCTTTGGGTAATCAAGAAGACTTTGAACTGGATTATTACGATTATAATGTAACCAATGCTGGTTCGGTGCCTGGCTCATATTTGGGCATGGATCCCGCCTATTTAGTATGGATACCACCCTTTGACGATATACCCGATTCTCCGGAACGAGAAGATGAAGACAAAACTCCCGAACCCGATGAGACACAACCTTTGTATGAGGAAATCAAAATGCCCAAATATGGTCATTATTTATCACCACACAGCAATACCGATTCCAGCAATAACACCACCAACACCAGCCCTACTTCTGAGGAAATCTCACCACTCAGCAGTAACCTGCAATCGAAAGCCACCACCCCTAGTGAAACAGATTTAAAGAATTGTCTCATACGCAAAGCCATATCGTCGAGCTGCAATCAAACGTTCAAACAATCAACACCATATCTAACGCGTAAACAGCGCAAGCAACAAAAACAACAGTCCAAATCTACTTTATCACTGGGCAACCAAAATGAAAACATACCTTTAAATGATTTCAATCTAACCCGATCGGCACGCAACCTAATGCACTCAACACAAGAGCGAAGTGAGTATTTTAGGGAATCAGCCACCATACAGGAAACCGACTCCATGAATGGTTCGTACATAGAAAAGGAAACGTCTGTGGTTAAATCACCCAGTGACTTGCAAAATTATTTATCAATCGATGATATACAGTTTGCCGATGAGAGTGAAAGTGATCATGATCATGCTTCGTTGGCGTCTTTAAAGCCTCAGGAGCGTAGAATGTCGGAGAAGGAGGCTTTAACGGAGGAGTGTAAGCTGCTGAGAGATATGAAGCGTGTTAGCACGGTGGTGGCACAAAGTAGATCACAGACTGTGAAGAGAACGCAGGTGTAAGGATGGGTAATGGGTATTGTTGTAAAGTAGAAGAAGTATAGAATGAAGCTTGAAAAAATGTTTGAAACCTTGAATAGTTTACAATTTTAAAGCTCTTTTAGAAGTTACCTTTGGAAAAAATTTCATTTTAGCACTTTTAAATAAAGAGCATTTTGAAACCATTTCTATTGAGATCAGTTTACTGGTTTTTAGTTTAAAAAGCTTTAAAGATTTTGGTAAAATTAGAAAAGTTTTTAGGTTTAGGAGTTGCTTTTTAAATTAAGAAATAATTATGAATCCATTTTACCTATTTTTAACACATTTTTATGAAAGCTTTCATAGAACAGAGTATTTTATAGAAGCTTTCTCTTTCTTATAAAATACTACCTTTTCAAGAAGTTTATTTTTGTAACGTTTTTGTGAAATTTGTTATTATTTAAGTCTTTTCTTTAAATAGTACAAAAAGTAAAAAAATATTACTTTTTTAACAAAATAAAAAAGTACTAAAAATACTACTTTTTCAAAAATATAATTTCGGCTAATTTTGGCTAATTTGTTAATAAATAAATTTAAATTATACAAAAAGTTGCAAAGATTTTAGTTTTTGGTAAAATAAAAATAGTAGTAGAAATACTACTATTTTTCAAAATGAAACTTTTCTATATATTTTGCTAATAATTTTTAATATTTTTTTATAAATTAATTGAAATGCTGCAAAAAGTAACAAAATATAACTTGTTTTAACAAAATCAAATAGTATTAAAAATACTACTGTTTTAAAAATCTTATATTTGCGATTTTTAAAGGTTTTCTTAAAATTATGTTTAAAATACAGCAAAAACATGCTGAATTCATAATTTTTAGTTGAATAAAAAATGGTAGTAGAAATACTATTTTTTTAAAATGCTTTTTTATAAACTTTTTTATCTAATTTTTATTAGTTATTTCATAAACAAAAAAAAAAAAGAAACTTGCTAAAAATCAACCTTTATGTGATAGTTTCTTTAGCAAATAATTGTTCAATGAAGTTTTTAAGGGAAGCAAAGTTTTTAAAGCTTTCAAACTGGGAATTATTATCAAGCTTACTTTATTTCACAACAAAGCTGATTAAAACTATTCAAAATTTATACCAAAAATCATAAAGAAAACTTTCTGAGAGTTTTTAAAGCTTTCAAACTGGGAATTATTATCAAGCTTACTTTATTTCACAACAAAGCTGATTAAAACTATTCAAAATTTATACCAAAAATCATAAAGAAAACTTTCTGAGAAAGTTGTTTTTTGTCCCCAAAAAACTTTAAAGAAAAAACGGCGTGGCTATGAAAATATTTTAGTTTTTAAGCGATATTACGAAAAACGTTTAGAATTGATAGATAACTTTAAGTAAAAAAATAAAAATATATTTATAATTGAAATGTATATAAAAAGATTATTAAGAAAAGTAAAAATTAAAAATACTAATACTAAAAACTGTGAGTGTTTTAAAGCAGATTTTCTTTATGTAGAGTTTTTTGTTTGTTTAATAAATTGAGTTTAAAGTTTCTTATACATATTTTGATAAAATGAAAGAAATATATCGTATAATTAAAAACTCTGTACCTCCTTTAAAAACAAAAACTAAACTATTTGTAACACTATCTATACACTTTTATATTTTATATTTTCCAAACTTTAACTTTAACTTTTAAGAAAAATATCAAAACTGTATGTAAGAGATTTATAACGAAAGACTTTTCTTTTACAAAACTTTTTACGCTTATTTCTTAAAACTTAAAAAACAACCCTCCAATTGATTTTTTTAATATTTTTTTAATATCTTGGTTTTTTAAGTTTGTTGTGGTAAACAAAATTCAAAATTAGTTAAAATGAAATTTTAGCGGCCTTGTGATTTTTTTTAGTTTATTTGTGTTTTGTTTATATTTTAAACAATTTCTAGTCAATTTTACTTTAAACAGTTTTTTGGTTTTAAAGTTAAAAATAAAATAAAAGATTTTCTAATATTTAACATTTAAGAAAATGGCAATATTTATTTAATTTTAAGCTTAATTACTTTTAATAATTTATTATACGAGTACTTTAAGGTAACATATAATTAAGTTAAGCTAAAGTTTTCTTTTTTTTTAAACTTATGTTTTTTTTCAATTAAATCACTTTAGGAATTTCTAGTCGTCTTGTCAATCTCCTAAAAGTATGCTTTTTATTTGATGTCTCTTGTTAATTTATTAAAATTTTGAAATATTTCAACATTTATATAATTAAGCTAAGTCTAATGTAAAGTAAATGTTTAAAAATATTTATTAAATTTAAATGTAAATAAACTGAAAATGAAAGAAAACTTATACAAACTACCCCCCCCCCCCCCTCCAAAAAAAATATTCATATAAAAAGAAATTTAATAAAACAATATTACTGAATTAGTATTAAAAGAAAATTTGTAACGCGTTTTATTTAAAGAAAATATAAACTCTTAATGCCATGCCCTTATAAGATAAAGTGTTTAAATTGTCCTCCTTCAATTCTGGAATATAATAAAAGAAAATGTTTGGGCAATTAATTTATTAAGCAGAATAAATACGAGTACATTTACTTTTCTTTATTTCAGCTTTTTGAAACCATTTACACAACCTACAGCCTTTTTAAAGTTGCCTTTTGAAAAGCTTAACATTGCTTTCCAAACAAAAAGCTTCTTAAAAGTAATTTTTTTAAATTTAAACAAAGACTTATTTCAGCTTTTTAACCAAAAGCTTTCCAAACAAAAAGCTTTTTAAAATTAATTTTTAACCCCCTTATTCAAAAACGATTATTAAATTTAACAAACGTTTATTATGACAGAATTGCATAAAAAAATTTGCTTAATAAGCGTTTGTTAAATTTAAACCAAGATTTATTTTAGTTCTTTGCAACCATTTACACAACCAATTTGTGATTAAATCTTTAGACAAATGAATTTTTCAATAACAGTTTTAGTATTTCTTTATAACTTTGTAACTTAAAGTAATATTAAGATGTTTGATTTTATATAATTTTGAAAGAAAGCTTGGTTATGTATTTCTGGTAAAATTTTACCCTCCTAATACGCCTATTTTAAACAAATATAGGTTTTAAAATGAAAACTCTTAAAACTAAGAACATAAGTAGCTTCATCAAGAACTGTAAATGCCGTGTAACAAATTTCATTTTAAAATCTTTCTAAATAAAATTATAAGCTGTAAAAGTAAAGCCTGAAAATACTAAATCTAGTACTGAAAGTACTAAAATGACAACACTGGTATACATATTTTTATATAATGTACCACCGTAAAGCATGCTGTACAAATCAATCTCATTTAATTACAAATCAATGAGAGTCTGTGTATGTATAGGTGTTTAAAATGAATTTTCTATTAATAACAGATTTTATGTTTTTTGCATTTTTCTCCTAAATTTGCCGTCCGATTGGGCTGGAAACACCTATTCACCATGAATCCACTCGCTGAATCCGAATATGGACTCGGAATTTTTATAGGACAAAATTTTTTCCGAAATCCCATACAAAATTTGAGTAATAAGTAATTTCTATGTAATATACCACCGTAAAGTATGCTGTACAAATCACTCTCTTTTAATTACAAATAAATGAGAGTCTGTGTATGTATAGGTGTTTAAAATGAATTTTCTATTAATAACAGATTTTATGTTTTTTGCATTTTTCTCCTAAATTTGCCGTCCGATTGGGCTGGAAACACCTATTCACCATGAATCCACTCGCTGAATCCGAATATGGACTCGGAATTTTTATAGGACAAAATTTTTTCCGAAATCCCATACAAAATTTGAGTAATAAGTAATTTCTATGTAATATACCACCGTAAAGTAGGCTGTACAAATCACTCTCTTTTAATTACAAATAAATGAGAGTCTGTGTATGTATAGGTGAATGAATGAATTTTCTATTAATAACAGATTTTATGTTTTTTGCATTTTTCTCCTAAATTTGCCGTCCGATTGGGCTGGAAACACCTATTCACCATGAATCCACTCGCTGAATCCGAATATGGACTCGGAATTTTTATAGGACAAAATTTTTTCCGAAATCCCATACAAAATTTGAGTAATAAGTAATTTCTATGTAATATACCACCGTAAAGTATGCTGTACAAATCACTCTCTTTTAATTACAAATAAATGAGAGTCTGTGTATGTATAGGTGTTTAAAATGAATTTTCTATTAATAACAGATTTTATGTTTTTTGCATTTTTCTCCTAAATTTGCCGTCCGATTGGGCTGGAAACACCTATTCACCATGAATCCACTCGCTGAATCCGAATATGGACTCAGAATTTTGATAGGACAAAATTTTTTCCGAAATCCCATACAAAATTTGAGTCCTAGGTAATTTCTATATAATATACCCCCGTAAAGTATGCTGTACAAATCACTCTTTTTTAATTACAAATAAATGAGAGTCTGTGTATGTATAGGTGTTTAAAATGAATTTTCTATTAATAACAGATTTTATGGTTTTTGCATTTTTCTCCTAAATTTGCCGTCCGATTGGGCTGGAAACACCTATTTACCGTGAACCCACACGCTGAATCCGAATATGGACTCAGAATTTTGATAGGACAAAATTTTTTCCGAAATCCCATACAAAATTTGAGTCCTAGGTAATTTCTATATAATATACCCCCGTAAAGTATGCTGTACAAATCACTCTCTTTTAATTACAAATAAATGAGAGTCTGTGTATGTATAGGTGAATGAATGAATTTTCTATTAATAACAGATTTTATGTTTTTTGCATTTTTCTCCTAAATTTGCCGTCCGATTGGGCTGGAAACACCTATTCACCATGAATCCACTCGCTGAATCCGAATATGGACTCAGAATTTTGATAGGACAAAATTTTTTCCGAAATCTCATACAAAATTTGAGTAATAAGTAATTTCTATATAATATACCCCCGTAAAGTATGCTGTACAAATCACTCTCTTTTAATTACAAATAAATGAGAGTCTGTGTATGTATAGGTGTTTAAAATGAATTTTCTATTAATAACAGATTTTATGTTTTTTGCATTTTTCTCCTAAATTTGCCGTCCGATTGGGCTGGAAACACCTATTCACCATGAATCCACTCGCTGAATCCGAATATGGACTCAGAATTTTGATAGGACAAAATTTTTTCCGAAATCCCATACAAAATTTGAGTAATAAGTAATTTTTATATAATATACCCCCGTAAAGTATGCTGTACAAATCACTCTCTTTTAATTACAAATAAATGAGAGTCTGTGTATGTATAGGTGTTTAAAATGAATTTTCTACTAATAACAGATTTTATGTTCTTTGCATTTTTCTCCTAAATTTGCCGTCCGATTGGGCTGGAAACACCTATTCACCATGAATCCACTCGCTGAATCCGAATATGGACTCGGAATTTTTATAGGACAAAATTTTTTCCGAAATCCCATACAAAATTTGAGTAATAAGTAATTTCTATGTAATATACCACCGTAAAGTATGCTGTACAAATCACTCTCTTTTAATTACAAATAAATGAGAGTCTGTGTATGTATAGGTGTTTAAAATGAATTTTCTATTAATAACAGATTTTATGTTTTTTGCATTTTTCTCCTAAATTTGCCGTCCGATTGGGCTGGAAACACCTATTCACCGTGAACCCACACGCTGAATCCGAATATGGACTCAGAATTTTGATAGGACAAAATTTTTTCCGAAATCCCATACAAAATTTGAGTCCTAGGTAATTTCTATATAATATACCCCCGTAAAGTATGCTGTACAAATCACTCTCTTTTAATTACAAATAAATGAGAGTCTGTGTATGTATAGGTGTTTAAAATGAATTTTCTATTAATAACAGATTTTATGTTTTTTTGCATTTTTCTCCTAAATTTGCCGTCCGATTGGGCTGGAAACACCTATTCACCGTGAACCCACACGCTGAATCCGAATATGGACTCAGAATTTTGATAGGACAAAATTTTTTCCGAAATCCCATACAAAATTTGAGTTCTAGGTAATTTCTATATAATATACCCCCGTAAAGTATGCTGTACAAATCACTCTCTTTTAATTACAAATAAATGAGAGTCTGTGTATGTATAGGTGTTTAAAATTAATTTTCTATTAATAACAGATTTTATGTTTTTTGCATTTTTCTCCTAAATTTGCCGTCCGATTGGGCTGGAAACACCTATTCACCGTGAACCCACACGCTGAATCCGAATATGGACTCAGAATTTTGATAGGACAAACTTTTTTCCGAAATCCCATACAAAATTTGAGTAATAAGTAATTTCTATGTAATATACCACCGTAAAGTATGCTGTACAAATCACTCACTTTTAATTACAAATAAATGAGAGTCTGTGTATGTATAGGTGTTTAAAATGAATTTTCTATAATAACAGATTTTATGTTTTTTGCATTTTTCTCTTAAATTTGCCGTCCGATTGGGCTGGAAACACCTATTTACCGTGAACCCACACGCTGAATCCGAATATGGACTCAGAATTTTGATAGGACAAAATTTTTTCCGAAATCCCATACAAAATTTGAGTCCTAGGTAATTTCTATATAATATACCCCCGTAAAGTATGCTGTACAAATCACTCTCTTTTAATTACAAATAAATGAGAGTCAGTGTATGTATAGGTGTTTAAAATGAATTTTCTATTAATAACAGATTTTATGTTTTTTGCATTTTTCTCCTAAATTTGCCGTCCGATTGGGCTGGAAACACCTATTTACCGTGAACCCACACGCTGAATCCGAATATGGACTCAGAATTTTGATAGGACAAAATGTTTTCCGAAATCCCATACAAAATTTGAGTAATAAGTAATTTCTATGTAATATACCACCGTAAAGTATGCTGTACAAATCACTCTCTTTTAATTACAAATAAATGAGAGTCTGTGTATGTATAGGTGTTTAAAATGAATTTTCTATTAATAACAGATTTTATGTTTTTTGCATTTTTCTCCTAAATTTGCCGTCCGATTGGGCTGGAAACACCTATTTACCGTGAACCCACACGCTGAATCCGAATATGGACTCAGAATTTTGATAGGACAAAAATTTTTCCGAAATCCTATACAAAATTTGAGTCCTAGGTTATTTCTATATAATATACCCCCGTAAAGTATGCTGTACAAATCACTCTCTTTTAATTACAAATAAATGAGAGTCTGTGTATGTATAGGTGTTTAAAATTAATTTTCTATTAATAACAGATTTTATGTTTTTTGCATTTTTCTCCTAAATTTGCCGTCCGATTGGGCTGGAAACACCTATTTACCGTGAACCCACACGCTGAATCCGAATATGGACTCAGAATTTTGATAGCACAAAATTTTTTCCGAAATCCCATACAAAATTTGAGTCATAGGTAATTTCTATATAATATACCCCCGTAAAGTATGCTGTACAAATCACTCTCTTTTAATTACAAATAAATGAGAGTCTGTGTATGTATAGGTGTTTAAAATTGATTTTCTATTAATAACAGATTTTATGTTTTTTGCATTTTTCTCCTAAATTTGCCGTCCGATTGGGCTGGAAACACCTATTTACCGTGAACCCACACGCTGAATCCGAATATGGACTCAGAATTTTGATAGGACAAAATTTTTTCCGAAATCCCATACAAAATTTGAGTAGTAAGTAATTTCTATGTAATATACCACCGTAAAGTATGCTGTACAAATCACTCTCTTTTAATTACAAATAAATGAGAGTCTGTGTATGTATAGGTGTTTAAAATGAATTTTCTATTAATAACAGATTTTATGTTTTTTGCATTTTTCTCCTAAATTTGCCGTCCGATTGGGCTGGAAACACCTATTTACCGTGAACCCACACGCTGAATCCGAATATGGACTCAGAATTTTGATAGGACAAAATTTTTTCCGAAATCCCATACAAAATTTGAGTCCTAGGTAATTTCTATATAATATACCCCCGTAAAGTATGCTGTACAAATCACTCTCTTTTAATTACAAATAAATGAGAGTCTGTGTATGTATAGGTGTTTAAAATGAATTTTCTATTAATAACAGATTTTATGTTTTTTTGCATTTTTCTCCTAAATTTGCCGTCCGATTGGGCTGGAAACACCTATTTACCGTGAACCCACACGCTGAATCCGAATATGGACTCAGAATTTTGATAGGACAAAATTTTTTCCGAAATCACATACAAAATTTGAGTCATAGGTAATTTCTATATAATATACCCCCGTAAAGTATGCTGTACAAATCACTCTCTTTTAATTACAAATAAATGAGAGTCTGTGTATGTATAGGTGTTTAAAATTAATTTTCTATTAATAACAGATTTTATGTTTTTTGCATTTTTCTCCTAAATTTGCCGTCCGATTGGGCTGGAAACACCTATTTACCGTGAACCCACACGCTGAATCCGAATATGGACTCAGAATTTTGATAGGACAAAATTTTTTCCGAAATCCCATACAAAATTTGAGTCCTAGGTAATTTCTATATAATATACCCCCGTAAAGTATGCTGTACAAATCACTTTCTTTTAATTACAAATAAATGAGAGTCTGTGTATGTATAGGTGTTTAAAATGAATTTTCTATTAATAACAGATTTTATGTTTTTTGCATTTTTCTCCTAAATTTGCCGTCCGATTGGGCTGGAAACACCTATTTACCGTGAACCCACACGCTGAATCCGAATATGGACTCAGAATTTTGATAGGACAAAATTTTTTCCGAAATCCCATACAAAATTTGAGTCCTAGGTAATTTCTATATAATATACCCCCGTAAAGTATGCTGTACAAATCACTCTCTTTTAATTACAAATAAATGAGAGTCTGTGTATGTATAGGTGTTTAAAATGAATTTTCTATTAATAACAGATTTTATGTTTTTTTGCATTTTTCTCCTAAATTTGCCGTCCGATTGGGCTGGAAACACCTATTTACCGTGAACCCACACGCTGAATCCGAATATGGACTCAGAATTTTGATAGGACAAAATTTTTTCCGAAATCACATACAAAATTTGAGTCATAGGTAATTTCTATATAATATACCCCCGTAAAGTATGCTGTACAAATCACTCTCTTTTAATTACAAATAAATGAGAGTCTGTGTATGTATAGGTGTTTAAAATTAATTTTCTATTAATAACAGATTTTATGTTTTTTGCATTTTTCTCCTAAATTTGCCGTCCGATTGGGCTGGAAACACCTATTTACCGTGAACCCACACGCTGAATCCGAATATGGACTCAGAATTTTGATAGGACTAAAGTTTTTCCGAAATCCCATACAAAATTTGAGTAATAAGTAATTTCTATGTAATATACCACCGTAAAGTATGCTGTACAAATCACTCTCTTTTAATTACAAATAAATGAGAGTCTGTGTATGTATAGGTGTTTAAAATGAATTTTCTATTAATAACAGATTTTATGTTTTTTGCATTTTTCTCCTAAATTTGCCGTTCGATTGGGCTGGAAACACCTATTTACCGTGAACCCACACGCTGAATCCGAATATGGACTCAGAATTTTGATAGGACAAAATTTTTTCCGAAATCACATACAAAATTTGAGTCATAGGTAATTTCTATATAATATACCCCCGTAAAGTATGCTGTACAAATCACTCTCTTTTAATTACAAATAAATGAGAGTCTGTGTATGTATAGGTGTTTAAAATTAATTTTCTATTAATAACAGATTTTATGTTTTTTGCATTTTTCTCCTAAATTTGCCGTCCGATTGGGCTGGAAACACCTATTTACCGTGAACCCACACGCTGAATCCGAATATGGACTCAGAATTTTGATAGGACTAAAGTTTTTCCGAAATCCCATACAAAATTTGAGTAATAAGTAATTTCTATGTAATATACCACCGTAAAGTATGCTGTACAAATCACTCTTTTTTAATTACAAATAAATGAGAGTCTGTGTATGTATAGGTGTTTAAAATGAATTTTCTATTAATAACAGATTTTATGTTTTTTGCATTTTTCTCCTAAATTTGCCGTTCGATTGGGCTGGAAACACCTATTTACCGTGAACCCACACGCTGAATCCGAATATGGACTCAGAATTTTGATAGGACAAAATTTTTTCCGAAATCCCATACAAAATTTGAGTCCTAGGTAATTTCTATATAATATACCCCCGTAAAGTATGCTGTACAAATCACTCTTTTTTAATTACAAATAAATGAGAGTCTGTGTATGTATAGGTGTTTAAAATGAATTTTCTATTAATAACAGATTTTATGTTTTTTGCATTTTTCTCCTAAATTTGCCGTTCGATTGGGCTGGAAACACCTATTTACCGTGAACCCACACGCTGAATCCGAATATGGACTCAGAATTTTCATAGGACAAAAGTTTTTCCGAAATCCCATACAAAATTTGAGTAATAAGTAATTTCTATGTAATATACCACCGTAAAGTATGCTGTACAAATCACTCTCTTTTAATTACAAATAAATGAGAGTCTGTGTATAGGTGTTTAAAATTAATTTTCTATTAATAACAGATTTTATGTTTTTTGCATTTTTCTCCTAAATTTGCCGTCCGATTGGGCTGGAAACACCTATTTACCGTGAACCCACACGCTGAATCCGAATATGGACTCAGAATTTTGATAGGACAAAAGTTTTTCCGAAATCCCATACAAAATTTGAGTAATAAGTAATTTCTATGTAATATACCACCGTAAAGTATGCTGTACAAATCACTCTCTTTTAATTACAAATAAATGAGAGTCTGTGTATGTATAGGTGTTTAAAATGAATTTTCTATTAATAACAGATTTTATGTTTTTTGCATTTTTCTCCTAAATTTGCTGTCCGATTGGGCTGGAAACACCTATTTACCGTGAACCCACACGCTGAATCCGAATATGGACTCAGAACTTTGATAGGACAAAATTTTTTCCGAAATCCCATACAAAATTTGAGTCCTAGGTAATTTCTATATAATATACCCCCGTAAAGTATGCTGTACAAATCACTCTTTTTTAATTACAAATAAATGAGAGTCTGTGTATGTATAGGTGTTTAAAATGAATTTTCTATTAATAACAGATTTTATGTTTTTTGCATTTTTCTCCTAAATTTGCCGTTCGATTGGGCTGGAAACACCTATTTACCGTGAACCCACACGCTGAATCCGAATATGGACTCAGAATTTTGATAGGACAAAATTTTTTCCGAAATCCCATACAAAATTTGAGTCCTAGGTAATTTCTATATAATATACCCCCGTAAAGTATGCTGTACAAATCACTCTCTTTTAATTACAAATAAATGAGGGTCTGTGTATGTATAGGTGTTTAAAATGAATTTTCTATTAATAACAGATTTTATGTTTTTTGCATTTTTCTCCTAAATTTGCCGTCCGATTGAGCTGGAAACACCTATTTACCGTGAACCCACACGCTGAATCCGAATATGGACTCAGAATTTTGATAGGACAAAATTTTTTCCGAAATCTCATACAAAATTTGAGTCCTAGGTAATTTCTATATAATATACCCCCGTAAAGTATGCTGTACAAATCACTCTCTTTTAATTACAAATAAATGAGAGTCTGTGTATGTATAGGTGTTTAAAATGAATTTTCTATTAATAACAGATTTTATGTTTTTTGCATTTTTCTCCTAAATTTGCCGTCCGATTGGGCTGGAAACACCTATTCACCATGAATCCACTCGCTGAATCCGAATATGGACTCAGAATTTTGATAGGACAAAATTTTTTCCGAAATCCCATACAAAATTTGAGTAATAAGTAATTTCTATATAATATACCCCCGTAAAGTATGCTGTACAAATCACTCTCTTTTAATTACAAATAAATGAGAGTCTGTGTATGTATAGGTGTTTAAAATGAATTTTCTATTAATAACAGATTTTATGTTTTTTGCATTTTTCTCCTAAATTTGCCGTCCGATTGGGCTGGAAACACCTATTCACCGTGAACCCACACGCTGAATCCGAATATGGACTCAGAATTTTGATAGGACAAAATTTTTTCCGAAATCCCATACAAAATTTGAGTCCTAGGTAATTTCTATATAATATACCCCCGTAAAGTATGCTGTACAAATTACTCTCTTTTAATTACAAATAAATGAGAGTCTGTGTATGTATAGGTGTTTAAAATGAATTTTCTATTAATAACAGATTTTATGTTTTTTGCATTTTTCTCCTAAATTTGCCGTCCGATTGGGCTGGAAACACCTATTCACCGTGAACCCACACGCTGAATCCGAATATGGACTCAGAATTTTGATAGGACAAAATTTTTTCCGAAATCCCATACAAAATTTGAGTCCTATGTAATTTCTATATAATATACCCCCGTAAAGTATGCTGTACAAATCACTCTCTTTTAATTACAAATAAATGAGAGTCTGTGTATGTATAGGTGTTTAAAATGAATTTTCTATTAATAACAGATTTTATGTTTTTTGCATTTTTCTCCTAAATTTGCCGTCCGATTGGGCTGGAAACACCTATTTACCGTGAACCCACACGCTGAATCCGAATATGGACTCAGAATTTTGATAGGACAAAATTTTTTCCGAAATCCCATACAAAATTTGAGTAATAAGTAATTTCTATGTAATATACCAATATCACTCTCTTTTAATTACAAATAAATGAGAGTCTGTGTATGTATAGGTGTTTAAAATGAATTTTCTATTAATAACAGATTTTATGTTTTTTGCATTTTTCTCCTAAATTTGCCGTCCGATTGGGCTGGAAACACCTATTTACCGTGAACCCACACGCTGAATCCGAATATGGACTCAGAATTTTGATAGGACAAAATTTTTTCCGAAATCCCATACAAAATTTGAGTCCTAGGTAATTTCTATATAATATACCCCCGTAAAGTATGCTGTACAAATCACTCTCTTTTAATTACAAATAAATGAGAGTCTGTGTATGTATAGGTGTTTAAAATGAATTTTCTATTAATAACAGATTTTATGTTTTTTGCATTTTTCTCCTAAATTTGCCGTCCGATTGGGCTGGAAACACCTATTTACCGTGAACCCACACGCTGAATCCGAATATGGACTCAGAATTTTGATAGGACAAAATTTTTTCCGAAATCCCATACAAAATTTGAGTCATAGGTAATTTCTATATAATATACCCCCGTAAAGTATGCTGTACAAATCACTCTCTTTTAATTACAAATAAATGAGAGTCTGTGTATGTATAGGTGTTTAAAATGAATTTTCTATTAATAACAGATTTTATGTTTTTTGCATTTTTCTCCTAAATTTGCCGTCCGATTGGGCTGGAAACACCTATTTACCGTGAACCCACACGCTGAATCCGAATATGGACTCAGAATTTTGATAGGACAAAATTTTTTCCGAAATCCCATACAAAATTTGAGTAATAAGTAATTTCTATGTAATATACCACCGTAAAGTATGCTGTACAAATCACTCTCTTTTAATTACAAATAAATGAGAGTCTGTGTATGTATAGGTGTTTAAAATGAATTTTCTATTAATAACAGATTTTATGTTTTTTGCATTTTTCTCCTAAATTTGCCGTCCGATTGGGCTGGAAACACCTATTTACCGTGAACCCACACGCTGAATCCGAATATGGACTCAGAATTTTGATAGGACAAAAGTTTTTCCGAAATCCCATACAAAATTTGAGTAATAAGTAATTTCTATGTAATATACCACCGTAAAGTATGCTGTACAAATCACTCTCTTTTAATTACAAATAAATGAGAGTCTGTGTATTTATAGGTGTTTAAAATGAATTTTCTATTAATAACAGATTTTATGTTTTTTGCATTTTTCTCCTAAATTTGCCGTCCGATTGGGCTGGAAACACCTATTTACCGTGAACCCACACGCTGAATCCGAATATGGACTCAGAATTTTGATAGGACAAAATTTTTTCCGAAATCCCATACAAAATTTGAGTCCTAGGTAATTTCTATATAATATACCCCCGTAAAGTATGCTGTACAAATCACTCTCTTTTAATTACAAATAAATGAGAGTCTGTGTATGTATAGGTGTTTAAAATGAATTTTCTATTAATAACAGATTTTATGTTTTTTTGCATTTTTCTCCTAAATTTGCCGTCCGATTGGGCTGGAAACACCTATTCACCGTGAACCCACACGCTGAATCCGAATATGGACTCAGAATTTTGATAGGACAAAATTTTTTCCGAAATCCCATACAAAATTTGAGTCCTAGGTAATTTCTATATAATATACCCCCGTAAAGTATGCTGTACAAATCACTCTCTTTTAATTACAAATAAATGAGAGTCTGTGTATGTATAGGTGTTTAAAATGAATTTTCTATTAACAGATTTTATGTTTTTTGCATTTTTCTCCTAAATTTGCCGTCCGATTGGGCTGGAAACACCTATTTACCGTGAACCCACACGCTGAATCCGAATATGGACTCAGAATTTTGATAGGACAAAAGTTTTTCCGAAATCCCATACAAAATTTGAGTAATAAGTAATTTCTATGTAATATACCCCCGTAAAGTATGCTGTACAAATCACTCTCTTTTAATTACAAATAAATGAGAGTCTGTGTATGTATAGGTGTTTAAAATGAATTTTCTATTAATAACAGATTTTATGTTTTTTTGCATTTTTCTCCTAAATTTGCCGTCCGATTGGGCTGGAAACACCTATTTACCGTGAACCCACACGCTGAATCCGAATATGGACTCAGAATTTTGATAGGACAAAATTTTTTCCGAAATCCCATACAAAATTTGAGTCCTAGGTAATTTCTATATAATATACCCCCGTAAAGTATGCTGTACAAATCACTCTCTTTTAATTACAAATAAATGAGAGTCTGTGTATGTATAGGTGTTTAAAATTAATTTTCTATTAATAACAGATTTTATGTTTTTTGCATTTTTCTCCTAAATTTGCCGTCCGATTGGGCTGGAAACACCTATTTACCGTGAACCCACACGCTGAATCCGAATATGGACTCAGAATTTTGATAGGACAAAAGTTTTTCCGAAATCCCATACAAAATTTGAGTAATAAGTAATTTCTATGTAATATACCACCGTAAAGTATGCTGTACAAATCACTCTCTTTTAATTACAAATAAATGAGAGTCTGTGTATGTATAGGTGTTTAAAATTAATTTTCTATTAATAACAGATTTTATGTTTTTTGCATTTTTCTCCTAAATTTGCCGTCCGATTGGGCTGGAAACACCTATTCACCGTGAACCCACACGCTGAATCCGAATATGGACTCAGAATTTTGATAGGACAAAATTTTTTCCGAAATCCCATACAAAATTTGAGTCCTAGGTAATTTCTATATAATATACCCCCGTAAAGTATGCTGTACAAATCACTCTCTTTTAATTACAAATAAATGAGAGTCTGTGTATGTATAGGTGTTTAAAATGAATTTTCTATTAATAACAGATTTTATGTTTTTTGCATTTTTCTCCTAAATTTGCCGTCCGATTGGGCTGGAAACACCTATTTACCGTGAACCCACACGCTGAATCCGAATATGGACTCAGAATTTTGATAGGACAAAAGTTTTTCCGAAATCTCATACAAAATTTGAGTAATAAGTAATTTCTATGTAATATACCACCGTAAAGTATGCTGTACAAATCACTCTCTTTTAATTACAAATAAATGAGAGTCTGTGTATGTATAGGTGTTTAAAATGAATTTTCTATTAATAACAGATTTTATGTTTTTTGCATTTTTCTCCTAAATTTGCCGTCCGATTGGGCTGGAAACACCTATTTACCGTGAACCCACACGCTGAATCCGAATATGGACTCAGAATTTTCATAGGACAAAAGTTTTTCCGAAATCCCATACAAAATTTGAGTAATAAGTAATTTCTATGTAATATACCACCGTAAAGTATGCTGTACAAATCACTCTCTTTTAATTACAAATAAATGAGAGTCTGTGTATGTATAGGTGTTTAAAATTAATTTTCTATTAATAACAGATTTTATGTTTTTTGCATTTTTCTCCTAAATTTGCCGTCCGATTGGGCTGGAAACACCTATTCACCGTGAACCCACACGCTGAATCCGAATATGGACTCAGAATTTTGATAGGACAAAAGTTTTTCCGAAATCCCATACAAAATTTGAGTAATAAGTAATTTCTATGTAATATACCACCGTAAAGTATGCTGTACAAATCACTCTCTTTTAATTACAAATAAATGAGAGTCTGTGTATGTATAGGTGTTTAAAATTAATTTTCTATTAATAACAGATTTTATGTTTTTTGCATTTTTCTCCTAAATTTGCCGTCCGATTGGGCTGGAAACACCTATTTACCGTGAACCCACACGCTGAATCCGAATATGGACTCAGAATTTTGATAGGACAAAATTTTTTCCGAAATCCCATACAAAATTTGAGTCCTAGGTAATTTCTATATAATATACCCCCGTAAAGTATGCTGTACAAATCACTCTCTTTTAATTACAAATAAATGAGAGTCTGTGTATGTATAGGTGTTTAAAATGAATTTTCTATTAATAACAGATTTTATGTTTTTTGCATTTTTCTCCTAAATTTGCCGTCCGATTGGGCTGGAAACACCTATTTACCGTGAACCCACACGCTGAATCCGAATATGGACTCAGAATTTTGATAGGACAAAAGTTTTTCCGAAATCCCATACAAAATTTGAGTAATAAGTAATTTCTATGTAATATACCACCGTAAAGTATGCTGTACAAATCACTCTCTTTTAATTACAAATAAATGAGAGTCTGTGTATGTATAGGTGTTTAAAATGAATTTTCTATTAATAACAGATTTTATGTTTTTTGCATTTTTCTCCTAAATTTGCCGTCCGATTGGGCTGGAAACACCTATTTACCGTGAACCCACACGCTGAATCCGAATATGGACTCAGAATTTTTATAGGACAAAAGTTTTTCCGAAATCCCATACAAAATTTGAGTAATAAGTAATTTCTATGTAATATACCACCGTAAAGTATGCTGTACAAAGCACTCTCTTTTAATTACAAATAAATGAGAGTCTGTGTATGTATAGGTGTTTAAAATTAATTTTCTATTAATAACAGATTTTATGTTTTTTGCATTTTTCTCCTAAATTTGCCGTCCGATTGGGCTGGAAACACCTATTTACCGTGAACCCACACGCTGAATCCGAATATGGACTCAGAATTTTTATAGGACAAAAGTTTTTCCGAAATCCCATACAAAATTTGAGTAATAAGTAATTTCTATGTAATATACCACCGTAAAGTATGCTGTACAAATCACTCTCTTTTAATTACAAATAAATGAGAGTCTGTGTATGTATAGGTGTTTAAAATTAATTTTCTATTAATAACAGATTTTATGTTTTTTGCATTTTTCTCCTAAATTTGCCGTCCGATTGGGCTGGAAACACCTATCTACCGTGAACCCACACGCTGAATCCGAATATGGACTCAGAATTTTTATAGGACAAAAGTTTTTCCGAAATCCCATACAAAATTTGAGTAATAAGTAATTTCTATGTAATATACCACCGTAAAGTATGCTGTACAAATCACTCTCTTTTAATTACAAATAAATGAGAGTCTGTGTATGTATAGGTGTTTAAAATTAATTTTCTATTAATAACAGATTTTATGTTTTTTTGCATTTTTCTCCTAAATTTGCCGTCCGATTGGGCTGGAAACACCTATTTACCGTGAACCCACACGCTGAATCCGAATATGGACTCAGAATTTTGATAGGACAAAATTTTTTCCGAAATCCCATACAAAATTTGAGTCCTAGGTAATTTCTATATAATATACCCCCGTAAAGTATGCTGTACAAATCACTCTCTTTTAATTACAAATAAATGAGAGTCTGTGTATGTATAGGTGTTTAAAATGAATTTTCTATTAATAACAGATTTTATGTTTTTTGCATTTTTCTCCTAAATTTGCCGTCCGATTGGGCTGGAAACACCTATTTACCGTGAACCCACACGCTGAATCCGAATATGGACTCAGAATTTTTATAGGACAAAAGTTTTTCCGAAATCCCATACAAAATTTGAGTAATAAGTAATTTCTATGTAATATACCACCGTAAAGTATGCTGTACAAATCACTCTCTTTTAATTACAAATAAATGAGAGTCTGTGTATGTATAGGTGTTTAAAATTAATTTTCTATTAATAACAGATTTTATGTTTTTTGCATTTTTCTCCTAAATTTGCCGTCCGATTGGGCTGGAAACACCTATTTACCGTGAACCCACACGCTGAATCCGAATATGGACTCAGAATTTTTATAGGACAAAATTTTTTCCGAAATCCCATACAAAATTTGAGTAATAAGTAATTTCTATATAATATACCCCCGTAAAGTATGCTGTACAAATCACTCTCTTTTAATTACAAATAAATGAGAGTCTGTGTATGTATAGGTGTTTAAAATGAATTTTCTATTAATAACAGATTTTATGTTTTTTGCATTTTTCTCCTAAATTTGCCGTCCGATTGGGCTGGAAACACCTATTTACCGTGAACCCACACGCTGAATCCGAATATGGACTCAGAATTTTTATAGGACAAAAGTTTTTCCGAAATCCCATACAAAATTTGAGTAATAAGTAATTTCTATGTAATATACCTCCGTAAAGTATGCTGTACAAATCACTCTCTTTTAATTACAAGTAAATGAGAGTATGGGTATGTATAGATCAGTGTTGCCAGAAAACGTATTTCAAAATATGCTAAAACTAAGAGCTAACATGTTCTACAGAAGAAAAAATAAGTGCTAAATTTTTTCAGTGTAACAATACAATTTTTATTTGAAATGTTACAAATATAAATTATAGTTTTTTCTAATTTTGTGTATAACAATTGTTGACTTGTTTTAATAGATTACATTTCATATATTAATTCAAAAATTTCCCTGTTGATTTACTTACCACACTGGAAGAAATTTAGTTGAAATATTAATAAAAGTTATTTTTTATGTATCCAAAAGTATTTTTTGGAGTAAAAAAGTAAAAATTTGTTTGAGAAAAAAATTGTTTTTTATCAAGCAAATTATGCTAAAAAGCATTTAGCATAATTTTTAAAAATTTTAAATCTAGCACAGAAAAAATGGCAACATTGAAATGTATATGCAATGACTCTCTTTTGATTTCATGTATTTTTTAACTTTTTTGCAAAAATTCGTTAAACCGAGTACATGACATTTTCATTTGTTTGTAATATAAGGTACTCAATGGAAAGAACATGACTGTTCGTTAAATCGCGAATTCGTTAAATTGAGTATACGTTAAACCGGGAAACCACTTGGTTTGAGTATTAACGTAATGCTTTTAGTCTTTGCTGTGACTGTACTAAGCAGTATTGTTGGCCAACTTTTTGTGAGTTTTACATTCCAGTAGTGATGGTTAAGGTCTTTGCTAATGTTAAGTTAAGTAATATTGCAGCTAATTACTTATTATAGCAGTGTTGTGTTAAACTCTTTTAATAATATTTAAGGGTAACTCGAGATTTTTTTAAATAATTGTGATGGTTGTGGTCATGGCTAGTTTCAATATAATGCAAAATATAACATTTTGGGCAACTAGGCAGCAGCAAATAATTCTTATAAAGCAGAACTTTAAACTATTCTGTTTGGTAAGTTTACAAGGCCGGAGAAAATAGTCGAATGGAGTGAAGCTGGCAAATAGAAGAACAAAGGTAGAAATTAAGAAGGCTCTGCCATAGGACAATGCTAATAAGATACATTTAATATTAAGAGGATTTAATACAAGCCAGACAATTTTATTTCTTAATTCTTAAAACTTTCCATGTCCCTGTTTAATAGCCAATAATTTTAAAATCCGACAAATGCTATTTAAAGTTCTCAGGAGTTTAAAGTGCAAATCATAATTGTGAATTTGTTAACGTAATATCAATGCTGCAATTTTGAACAAGTTTTTTTTACAAAACTCCCAGTTTTACAACATACTTTCACAAACGTTAAAATTTGTTTTGAAATCTGGTTAGTTTTTAAATTTCTTTAAGAATATTTTTTTAAAAAAATAAAATGCTTTACACATTACACATTTATAATTAGAATAGTTGTAAACCATAATTCATATTGAAATCGATTCGGAGAACAAAAATTTTGAATTCCCAAAACAATTTAAAAAATCCCCAATTATTAAAAAGAACAATTATGATTAGAATAGTTGAAAATCATAAAAATAATAAAATTCTTAGTGTAGTCGATAAGAGAACAAAAATTTTACAAATATTGGAATTCCCAAAAAAAAATTCAAAAATCCCCAGTTTTTAAAAAAGACAAATAATGATTAAAATAGTTGAAAATCATAAAAATATTATAATTGATAGTAAATACGATACAGAGAATCATAATTTGTCAAAAATTTTGAATTCACAAACAATTTTAAACAGGGACCGGAAATAAGAGTTATTTTTCAATTTTTGAAGAAAAAAATCATACATAAATGAACATCGTAGAAAACTTTTAATTACACCATCATGATTCTTAGGCGAAATGCATCCAACATATTGCATGATTTTTAAATTTTTGATTTTTATTTTAACAATCAAAAATAAGAGTTATTTTTCATTTTTATATTTTTAAATAAAAAATAAAAGTTATTTTTGATTAAGAACAATTATTATTTTTATTTTGAACTGTTAATTTTAAATCATTGATATTTCTTTTATTTCGTCTCGAGTTCATTAAATTTAATTGTTCATTAAATTATTTTTACTGAAGGTAGGAATTGTTACATGAAAATAATTATCAAAAATTTATTGATAATTTTCCTTGGCTTAGGATTCGAACCTGGGTTGTTGGTTGAATTTACATATGTTTCGAGAAACACCACTTTCTCTCATCAGAATTCTTTACGTTCTCACCCTCTGCACCACTGCGGCGCCCGCTAGCCTACATATGTAAATTCAACCAACAACCCAGGTTCGAATCTTAAGCCAAGAAAAATTATCAATAAATTTTAATAATAATTTTCATGTAACAATTCAGGTGTTCAATTTTACCATCATAATTGATTTTAAATGTTCCTCAGATAAATTATATCTCAAATCTCCCAATATTAATCTGAGTGCTGAAAATGACCTTTCTACACTGACTTGAGTGGCAGGTAAAGAATGAACAATTAAAGCTAATTTTCGAAGCCATGGAAACACAAATTTTTTGCTTTCCCAATATTCCAATAAATTAGCAGAAGTATCGAAACGCTTTTCTTTGTAATTGTCTATTTCAAAATAAGCTTTGCGGACGCTGTCATTTATTGTCGTAGGAGTATCATCGTCGTCCGAAGATGAATAATTCATCTCCATTGACCTTAAACCGTCTGCTAATACAGATCGAGAGCTTGCAACGGTGCTTTCATCTATTACAAATAAATTTTCTTCAACAGGTGGCGTACCGCAGGAAAATCGCTGAGTTTCAGTGTTATGCTAAATACAAATAAAAAAAATATTAAAAAGATATTATAAATTATTTTAAATTTATTGTCTTAGCTCACCACTTTTACTAACTAGAGTACAAGTTTCTTTAAATGATTTTTCGCAGAATTTATTTTGTCATGTGACAACACACGCCTAAATCTGGGGTCTAAAAACAAGGCTGCATATACAGTGTTGCATTCAAGCAACTTTGTTTGCTTTTTTTCGACGTGATCCAAAAGTTGCCTGGTCATCCCTTCAAGCCTTTTAGAGTAAAAATTAGCTCTAGCCAATTTTTATAAAAATCTCCGAACAGTAAATTAGATTTCTGTAGATTCAGCGTCAGAGTATTTACTGGTTCTAGAGTCTGTAGAATTTGTTCTAGTTCCGTCAACTCATGTATTTGGAGCTGCTCAGATGATGGCAAATGTTCACACCAAAATTCTTTTAGGTCTAGCAGACGCTTCAACATATTATAAGTGGAGCTCCAACGTGTTGGTACGTCGATTATTGGTTTGAGGTTTTGGCTACTTTTTATACTATCTCTGGAATAAAATTAAAAATTTAACAAACACACATTTTGCACATGAAAAGTTTAAGGAAATAACTTACCGATATGCAGGTGTTCCCAAGTATTCAACAGCTAACTGCAATGTGTGGGCAGCACATTTAATAGAAATAATATTTTCGAATCTTACATTATCAAATATACTTTCGTAATTGTCTTCACTTTCACTTTCTTCGTCATCACTATGCAATGATAACAGCTCCACCGCTTTCACCATATTTCTGCCATTATCCGCGGTTATTGCATAAACTTGCGCCTTATCTATATTGAAACTTTTCAAAACATTTTCAACTTGAGTCGTTAAATATTGTGCAGTATGTTGCTGCTTCAATTCAAGCATGGCCAGTGTGAATATTTGAAGAGTATTGGATGAGATTATTTGCAGATTTATGCCCAAAATAGCACGATCATGGCGAGTAGCTATATCCATTTTTATGCAAACTATTTTATTTTTTGAATGAGTATTATTGTAAAAATTTTTTATAACATTTTTTATTCGAAGATTTACTTCTAGTTAAATATAAAATGTATTTGAAATTTATATTTGTATACTTCTGTTATATGTTCTACATTAGCTTTCCGTTGGAAAGCATAAATGTAAAATCATATAGAAATATACAAAGAGACACTAGTAAAATGTAATGCATTTTCTGGCCTGCTAAAGCCGTCGTCAGCATTCTTTGTGTCTATTGTTATTTATTTTGAAATTTTTTATATTTAACTTTTTAAATTAACTGAATGAGAGGGCCTTTTCGGAAATGCAACACTGCACTGCATATGTTGCGCAACTCTAATTAGTTGACGCTCTTGTTGCAGGTCAGCTGTTGCAGATGCTTTTTTGCTGCTTATTTTGTTTGCAATTTAGAACGCGAAACTTTATTCCACTGGACCGATTTATTTTTCTTCCGGACACAAATTCCTCCTCCATGTCCAAACGTTCTCTAATTATTAATTTTGCGCATTTGGCATCCACCTCAACCTTAAAAAAAATGGTTCAAAATAGTAAAATTAATATAAGAAATATAAATAATTAACTAATTTAATACTTACTCATTTACCGCATCAGCCATTTTAATACTGCGCGTTTTTTAGTATGTTTGCACAACATATGCTTGATTGTTGCTTTTTAGAACATCTGATGTTTGCAGTGTTGCCGGATTTTGCAATTACGAATGCGATACGCAGTACATGCAGTGCAGTGTTGCATTTCCGAAAAGGCCCAGAATTTTTCCTCTTGCGAGTATTATTGTAAAAATTTTTTATAAAATTTTATATTTATGCTTTCCAACGAAAAGCTAATGTAGAACATATAACAGAAGTATACAAAAATAAATTTCAAATACATTTTATATTTAACTAGAAGTAAATCTTCGAATAAAAAATTTTATAAAAAATATTTTATTTTTTGTTATATTTTTTTATATTATTTTGCAACTTATCAAATTTATCTTCCAAATGTTGTAAAATATTTCTAGAAATACACAAGGGCACTGATTGTTTGGTTAGCTAAGTAATACAACAAGCATTAACAACTTCATTCACGGACATTTCAATAGTGAATTTAATTTTTTTATTATTTTCGCATGTATCACTGCTTTCTATTTTAACCCTTTTCTCATCATATTCCTCACTATGGTCCTTTTGTAAATGTCTTTTCAGATTAGTTAAACATATCGCACTCAATTTTTTTTTTACAAATTTTACATTCTCCATTGGAGCCATCAATAATATAGAAATCACGTATGTATATATTCCGATTTCTTCCCATTATCAAAATTATGTAAAATTTTTACTTTTATAAATAAGCAGTGCTTGTCACAACTTCTCCCTCGCGATTGAATGTTATCACTTAATATACAATTTGCATTGCAATTAATAAATTAAAAACAACAATAAGATTACGCTAATAATAACAACAACAAAAATGAAAGGACAAATAATAGCGTCATTTCAAGTTCAAGGGCAGTGCACAGCGTAATTTAGAAACTTTGTTACACACATTTTGTTGTTATTATAACTGTGTACTTAATTTTTACTTTAATACGTAACAAAGATTAATAAACATATTACCTACATATGTCACGAATTTTGAATAGATTTCTATTATTGATATAATTTATAAAAACACAAAAACTAAAAACTAAAATATTTTTCATATCAATATTTCTGTTTGTGTAATATTTAAATTCTGACAATTACTGTTATTTTTTGAAAAATATTTTTATTGTTATTAAATTTCTTAATTTTGTTATTGTTTCCCTGAAGATGCTACACATTGTGTAGCGAAATATTGGAAAAAATAGAAAAATAAAAAAAATAAAAATAAAAAACTGACCTTAATCTCGAAAAATAAGATTGTCTAATTGATATAAAAATATAAAAATTAAAAATAACTTTTATTTTTCATTTAAAAATATAAAAATCGAAAATAACTCTTATTTCTTGATTTTTTTGATAAAAGTCATAACAGTTACGGTCCGTGATTTTAAAAAATCTCCATTAAATTAAAAGGGAGAAATTTTGTATAGAATAGTCCTGGGCGGTTACTCTCTATTGCGATGCGATAGCAAATACGATGCGATAAGCGTACAAATTGATACCTCTTACGCATCGAATTTGCTTTCGCATCGCAATAGATAGTAAACCCCTGAACTTTCCAACGTATGAGTAATATTTATCAATTGCTTGTAAACCACAAGTGCGCATGAGTAATATTTTTTAAACGTAATTAGTATACGTAAGATTATCTAATAGAATTGAGTTTAAAAAAGTTTCCTCATGCTATTTTATAGGATATTGTTCCTATCTCATGCTATTTTATATTATGTGTTCTGCAATCTCATGTTTTTCATATTTAATGGAACTTGGTATTTTATTAATACTTTGTTTATTTCTTTTAATTTTCAAACAATTTTCCATTTTTTTTTTTGTTTAAATTTTTAAGAACAAACATTTATTAAATTTATTTCATTATATAATTTTCTTGTTTTTGGTTAAGAAACAAAAAATAAGATTTTATAAAATTTAAACAGCCATCAAAAAGAGTTAAATTATTTTTAATTAATACAGCTTAGATTTAAAAAATATATTTTAGTTTTCTTTTTTTTGTTTTTTTTTTTTGATATTTTTAAAGTTTTACATATAAATTTTAGTAAAGGAATGTTTTTTAGAGACATTATGACATATTTTTCAAAATGGTTTAAAACAAAAGAGTTTTAAAGGAGTATTTGAAACAAATAAGTAGATAGTTGTGTGTGTTGAATGCAGAGACAAAATTAATTATAATATTTATTTTGGTTTAGATAATGATATAAAACTAAGTACAATTTAGACAGTTTGTTTGAAAGTTTTGTTTTTGAAAAGAATTTTTTTTGAAGAGGCTTGAAAAAATTGACTTTATTTTTTTTTTAAATTTTATAAAATTCTAAAGCTGATTTTTGGCGGAATAAAGTTAATATTTCTGTGCTATTGAAAAACAATTATAAAAAAAATTTCAAGTTTTATTTGAGTATTTTTTTTGTGGTTTTTCTAGCATTAGCTTGTTGTTTAATTGTTTAAATTTAAATTGAGTCCACTTGACTCTAGAATTTATAAGTTTAATTGTTAACATTGATTTTGTAGTTTTAGATGTATGTATGTATATATTTTGCTATCATCTTAAATATAAATATTTTTCTAAGAGAATTGTTCCCAGTTTTTTGTTTTTTTTTTGTTTTTTGAAACGTTTGTTTGTTTGTTTTTTTAATTTTTAAATATTTAAAATTAATTTAAATTGTTTTAATAACTGTAACATTTGTTTTATTTAAATAAATATTTAATTGTTAATTGTTAAAAAAAACTCTAGTTTTAATGTAATAATTTGCATAGAAGTAAAACGTTTTTAATATTTCTTTAATTAGTAAAAATATTTTACCATTTTTTTTAATAATTTTTCCATACAACTTAACTTAATGAGAACAACAACTTATAAATGCCTTAGTTTTTACTTTAGTTAAATTTAACAGAAAATTTTCTAATTGTTGATTTTCTTATTAAAAAAAGAAACTATGAGAAACTTAATTAATTTGGCTTGTTTTTATTGGCAATAAGCGTTTTGAAGTAAAATTGTTTATTATTTTATTAATAAGTTTTTTTTCACAAATTTCTATAAAGTTTTAAGAAAATAGTTAAAATTAACTAAAATTTAAATAATTACTTAGTTTAAACTAATTCAAAAACAAAATGGACGGCCAGAGACAGTTACATTAAATAAGTTTTGTTTTTAAATTATACAACTTCGTTGTCTATTTCAAATGAGAAAATATGTAAACTAAACTAAAAACCTGACAAAACTTATTTTCCTCTAATAATAATTAAAGCTTAATTAAAAGTGTTTCAATTTCAACTTTTAACGTTTGAGTGTATTTGTTTCACTATCATTTGGATCATCATCATCATCATCGTTATAACCGTCTTCATCTACCGCTGGCAGTCGCTTTTTCAACTGGGCCTCCGCCATAGCCACCGGAGTGCTGTGTCCTATTTAAAATAAACACAAATTTTGATTCATTATTAAAATCCATAATTTATTTCCCTCAACAATGAGTTTACTTCTACCATCTCCTTCGGCCGCTCCGGCCTCTTGCTGAACTTTCTTGCCCGTTTTGGCCTGTTCACAAAGACGGAATGCCTCCAGGAACTCATTGAGATCTACGAGACCATCTTTGTTCAAGTCCATCATGCGACACATGTTCAGCAATTGTTCACGGGTATTTGTGCCAGGCAAGTGTTTTTCGAGCAGCTCACAGGCATCACTGAATTCGCTCAGAGAAATGTAACCTAAAAGGAAATATAATTAACAAAAAATAAATAGAGCTATAATAAATCTAGAACAGATCTAAAATGGCACTAGAATCCTAATAGAAGCTAACTGTATCAATAGAAGCCAACTAAAATAAAACTACAACTAAACTAGGAACAAAATAGGACTGAACTAGAATGGAACTAGTGGCCAGTTTGAATCGAACTAGAATCGAACAAGTAGCCAACTTGAATCAAACTACAACTAAACTAGAATGAAAATAGGACTGAACTAGAATGGAACTAGTGGCCAGTTAGAATCGAACTAGGGGCCAGTTTGAATCGAACTTTAATCGAACTACAACTAAAGAATGGAAATAGGACTGAACTAGAATCGAACTAGTGGCCAATTTAATCGAACTAGAATCGAACTAGTGGCAAGTTTGAATCGAACTTGAATCGAACTACAACTAAGCTAGAATGAAAATAGGACTGAACTAGAATCGAACTAGTGGCCAATTTAATCGAACTAGAATCAAACTGGTGTTCAGTTTGAATAGAACTTGAATCAAACTACAACTAAACTAGAATCGAAAAAGGACTAAACTAGCATGGAACACTGAATAGAACTAGAACTGAACTAAAAGCAAAGTAGAATCGAATTAGAAGCGAACTAGAACCTGAACTAAAACCTGAATTGAAACTAAACCAGAATCGAACTAAAATCGAACTAGAACTAGAATCGAATAAAATCTCAACTTGAACTAAAAGCTGAACTAGAACTAGAAGCTGAACCAAAACTATAACCTAAACTAAAGCAAAAGTATTTTAAACCAACCGGACTGATCTGTATCCAATATATGGAATATGGCCTCCAAACTGCTGACATTTTTATATAAAGAATCCGCCACACTGGTTTCCTGTTCCTGAGCTTCAATCTGCAATAAGCAAATACAACAAATAAGTAAAACAAAAACTTTAGAAGAACAAAACAAACACAAACAGTGTAAATACTCACTATAGTGTCTGTATCCAATAACTCCAAAGTGGTTAAATAATTAACCTCATTAGCGGGGCAATCTTCGCTACAAGGAGCCAAACGAGGACGCAACAAACGCCAAGGCAAGCCCAAATTGGTGGCTTTTTCCATGGCCTCACACCATTTGGAAATGGTAATTTTACCTAAAAATGATATATTAATAATATAAAAAACAAAGTCTTCCTTTAAAACCCTTAACTTACCCTTATTTTTGGTATCATGCTTCTTAAACTCCGCCTCCAATTCATTGCGTCTGGCTCTCAATCTGGCACCCAATTCCCGTATAGCCGAACTCTCCACTATACCGACTCTTTGGCGGAATGTTAATTGACGTGTCTTCGAGGCAGCCGATATATACTGCACAAAATGTGGCTCTAAATGGGGATTCAACTTAATGTACGCCCCACGATTTGAGCCAATTGCATAGTAATTGGAAGCTGAAAATATGGTGATGACTTTCTCGTCGTGAGTGAATTCATAGCCGTCAACTTTGCACTCATGCGAACGCACCAAATAGTCAAGTTTATGTTGTTCTAGGAAATTTCTGGTGACGTCGGGACCAAAGTAGGAGCCAGCACCGCGTAAACTATTGGGCAGACAGCCCTCATTGTGCTGGGGATCACTCCACATAATGTCGAACAGCTGGAATTGCAAAAATGTTTATTAAAGTTTATTAAATGTATCAAAATTTATAATAAATAGACAAATTTAAATTTATTGCTCTGTAACATTATTTTACATTTATAACAATTAACTAATCATCCAGGTATATATTGTATAAAACACCAATAATTATTTGTCATTTGTAGTAAAAAATGATTAAAATTTGCTACAGCCGCAGTTGTGTTGTGTTGTGATCACAAGACATTTAGGTATTAAAAATAAATACTTATTGCAAAGTGTTCGTGTTGGTTGTTTGCTCACACAATATGTCTGTATACAGACGTGTGGTGCAGCACGTTGTATGAATGACATGAATAAATTACACGGAAATTAAATCACGTATACGCGTTGAGGTTTTCCGTTTTGTTTTTTTTTATCCTCTATATCGTCTATACGTACTAGGGATGCCAAACAGGAATGGATTTTCAAAACCCGGGATTCGGAATTCTACAAATGTAAATTCTGGGAGTTTTCAAGATTTCGGGATTTTTGTTTCTTATTAAAACTACATAATTGGTTTATTAATAATAACAACTATTTATTAAAAAAAATAACTTATTTTAAATATAAATACTCGTACACCTAACTCTGTTTTTACACGGTAATTGGTAACAGTAAAAATTCCGAATAAAAAAAAAACTGTACAAAAAAAAAGACATTGATCGTCTGCTAAATGGAATAAAATCGTGTAAAAAAAATTTGGAATTTGTTACTTTTCAAACTGTGATAAATCAAAACCGTGTGAAAACAGAATTAGGTGTATGTAAATTTAAAAACAAACATTTTCTGTCCTCACAGCAATAATGTTTAAATTTACTAAAAGTGTGTAAAGCTAATTTTGTATTTTATAAACAAAATTGTACAAATCATTAATAATTTAAAAACGTTTAAAATTAGTTAGAGAAACAAATAATAGGTCATTTTGTTTTTAATTTCTATATTAATTTAAAAAAAAGCGTCTTAAAAAAATATTAAGGCATCGAAAATTACTTTCTGAGTCGATTTAACTATGTCCGTCCGTCCGTTCGTCTGTCCGTCTGGCTGGCTGTCCATGTAAACCTTGTGCGCAGAGTACAGGTCGCAATTTTGAAGATATTTCGACAAAATTTGGTACGTGATATTTTTTCTGCCCAAGGATGGATGGGATTGAAACTGGTGGAAATCGGTACATTAGTTCAGCTGGCCCCCATACAAATGTCCTCTCGAAATTGGGGTTTACTAATCATAAACGTCTGAAATACATATGCAAGTATCCAAACAAATTTCATCACAAATGAGTGGTAGATGAAGCCAAATCCAGTAAAAAATGAGGTCCAAGAGGAGCAGGTTTTGTGTATAAATTCATACCTCAAATCGCTTCAAACCTGCTGATTTTTGTATGAGGTGTTCCCAGTTTGCAGGACTACTTTCTGATGACAATAAGCGCTTCTTTTAACCTAATCAAACATGCAAATAAAGCACTTTTCTTAAGTGTTTTACGTCACTTTGCGCACACTAATCAAATAACAAATTCTATCTGAATGTTTTTGCTTAAGAAAAATTCATGGTAACTGAGAAGCGCGATATTCATTTTGTAATTGACTTTCGTTGTCATACGTAAATCTGTAGACTATAATTTAATTTTTGTTGTTTCGCTTTAAAACCTTCTTCCTTGTCAGCAGTAAAAAAGCATCTTTTTTGTATATTTTATTCGTAAGCATTTACTGTTTCAATCAAAACGCTCAATTATGCGCTTTTTCTCTTAAGTGCTTCAAAAAACACGATTTTTTTTTACTGGGATGACACTAAATTTTTGAATGATCGGTCCACAATAGGTTGTTATATCTCCCATATAACGCCCATTTCTGAAAAACAGTTTTATACATATACTGGGTGTAGGGTATTATATGGTCGGGCGTGACCGACTATACTTTTTAACTTGTTATTGTTTTTATTTACTTTTTTGTTGTATTTTAGTAATGGCTTCTATAAAATCAACGAAATTCTCTTCAGCTCATTATGTTATTTAAAAAATGGGCAGAAGAAATTTATTTTTTTTATTAAAACGTCAGATTTCGGGATCAGCTGCTGACTATTTAGCTGTCGTTTTCAAAATAATTAAGTAGCTTGCTACAGGGTGGCACAAGAATGATAAAATAAAGATTACGCCAACGCGCGTAAAATTTTAAAATGTTCTGCGCATTTAGGCCCTGTGACGTCACACATTCTGTGTTTCTATTGGCTAATTTTTTCTCACTTGTTTTTTTTTTACTCATGTTTTGCTTGAATTTGCTCACTGCACTCTTCATGTTTATATTTTTTGTTTGTTTTTCTTTTTTAGAGAGATTTTATTTTAGAACTCTCAGAGACTTCAATTGCAAGGTTGCCAACTATCACATAAAACATAAATTTTTCGCAAGAAATTTTAATTCTAACACATGAAACATTATTGGTAACCCTTAAAATGGCCATACTACGTCACATAACGGGAAATCATGCGCATGGCGTAATCTTTATTTTAACATTCTTGGGGTGGAATAAGTACTTAGCGGCATCTGCACTCGTGTTACACGAAAACACGAGCGTACTCTCTCGAATGTGTTTAATGCTTTATATACCATGTTGCTGCCGTCAGGGTTCTATGAATTTTCTATTGGGCCCTCTGTACACAGAGGGAAAAAAGACGTTCTAAAATCGTAAACGGCTGGTATCAAATTGAGAACAAATCGTTAACAATATTTTGTTAACTTTCGGTATCAAATCAAGCTTAATATGTCATTAAATTAAAAACAAATGGTACAAAAATGCCATAAGTTAATAAGTTAAAAAACATATGGTATTACATCAATAACGAAGGGGTATCAAATTGTCAAAATAATAACGATCGGTAACAAAATATGAACAAATGGTATCATAATGAGAACGGACCGTTACCAAATTAAGAACAAACGGTAACAAAATATGACGGGTACGATATCAGAATAAGAACATTTAGTTATCAAAATAATAACGATTGGTAATAAAATGATACCGAGTTGTTCTTGAAAGGGTGATACCAACTGTTATCAAAGTAAGCACAAACGGGCTTAACTCAATTTCAACAACAAATGGTATCAATTTCGGTATTATACTACCGCTTTTTTCCCTCTGTGTATAAGATCAATACTGGTATTACTTGCAGTTGCCCATAATTGATTTCCATATGACCAAATGAGTTTCAAAACAGTCTACTACAGGATGACTTTACAAGCAAGCCTTAATTTAGATTGGTCGTTAAGTGAAGATGTTTTGTATTTGTTTATATTGCACTGGATCTTTTACACAAATACTAATTTTCGGAATTTATTAAACCCCGGGATTTTTTAAAACAAATCCCGTGATTCGGGATTGGAATTTTAGTATTGGCATCCCCAGTTAGTTTGTACGTTTATTATTCTCATTTTTCCGTTTCCTTAAGTTTCTTTACGTTTACCAAACAACATTAAAATTAAACATTTCATAACAATTTCAAAACAAAGAAGCGCCTGTAAGCATAACTGAAGCTAACCAACGCTACACATTCGAGCTTTCGATTAAAAAGTTTTGTAATGGAAATATGTATGCTGGCAAACGTTGGTGTTAAAATAATTTGTTGTCATCAGTAATATACCTTGTCAGGCCTGATATATTTTTATTGTACCTGTTTAAATAAATGCCAGATAGGATGGGGATGATGATGATGTTGATGACTACCACTTTTTTATTTTTGTTTTTATAAGCTGAAACCTGAGAGCTGAGGTGACGTTTGAACGTGTTTGAATTTCAGACACGCCATCAAAATATAATTACAATCTAAATTTATTTTATAATGTTGTGTTTTTTTTATTGTATTTTGTTTCTATTAGTTTTATTTACTCAAATGTCATTTTTATTTACCACAATTATTTGTGTAATGATGGGTTTTTGTGGGAAATGGTCAATTTTGTTAAGTATGATTATAAAAAGGACGTAGACGTAAAGCTAAACAACATAATGTGTATAATGCCAGCTACAGGGGTGTGTTTAGAAACATTATTAAAAAACAAGTAAGAAAGTATAGTCGGTTAAGCCCAACCATATAACACCCTACACCCAGTATATGTATAAAATTGTTTTCCAGAAATGTGAGTTATAGCGTCGACTGGTTAATTTGCATTAAAATCTCACTAATGTGAATTAAGATTTTACCCTGACAGACGACAGTTTCTGCATTTAGTAAACAGCTATTTGTTTGTAAACAACTGTTTAATTGTAAAAAAATTTGTTTGGCATTTGGTGAAAAATCAGTATTTATTTGAAAAAAAGCCGAAATTATTTTTTCTGAAACTGCTCCATAATGCAAAAATTGTTCATGCACAAGCAACCATCAACCTGAACGTGTTGCTACAAGTGGGGACCGCAGCACAGTGGTCCAAGATGCCAATCTAGCTGGAAAAAAGTCAATTTTTTTATGTTTCAAAATTCACATAATTTGTTTGGTATTTGTTAGACAACTATCCACTTTACATAACTGTATATCAGGTTTTTTTATTTTTTTCTTATTTGCTTTGTTATGATGTTTCGAAAATGATGAACTGCATTGTCTCTGTTGTTATAGAAGGCCAGTCGATTCACAGCATCACTTTTGAACTGTTTGTAACATCAAACAATAACACATTTTGAATTAATTTTTTTTATACTGCATTATGTCAGGTATGTTCTATCTATATTATAAATAAATGTTGAATTTAAATGTTTTGTATGTAAAATAATGGGTAAGAGGAAATATGTATTTTGTGAAGTCAATATTTAGCATTTTATGGTTTTTAGAGTAACTTTTAAATAGGATTCCCGTGGATTCCCGTGAAATGAATTATGCCGTGTTTATCTGTGTAATGTCCACTTTAGATGATAAAAAAATTAGCTGCAATTATTGACCGGTAAACTTTTTATATACATAAATAGATAACATACCCATAACACGGAGAGAACTATATAATGTGTGGATTGCCGAAATACAAAGCAAAGAAAAGGCAAATGCTGTTATTAGGTATTTTTTTGCTAAGAGTGGGTTACAGAAAATTAAAACGGAAGATTATTGCGATAAAGTTAAGTTAGTTGTACGGAGACTAACGTATTCAATTAACGAAAGACGGATAAAAGCAAAAAGATCTAAAAAACAACAAAATTTGGTTAGATGGACTTTTTTGTCTTCCTTCTGAAAACACATTGCAATTAATGTGGAAGCGTTCCGAAAGTATACAATGGATACTGCGGAACTATACGTGGAATTGTACGAATGGTACTATATGCCATCGAGTGTGCACAAAATTTTGATACACGGCGCAGACATAATTCAAAATGCGGCACTTCCGATAGGAATGATGTCGGAGGATGCGCTTGAGTCTCGGAACAAAGATTTCAGATTTATTCGTGAACATCACACTAGAAAGATGTCACGAGAGACAACAATGGAAGATCTTTTTAAATATTTGCTTATGTCATCAGATCCATTAACTTCGTCTTTTTCAACAAAACCATTTCTTAGCCCTCGAAATGAAGAACTATTAGATGATGAAGAAATTTCGTTACTTTTAGATCCTTTCATACAGGAAGATATAGAATAATTTAAATAAAAGATTATTTTTTTATATATACATATTAATATTATTATGTTGTTTTGTATGTACACAGAAAAAAGAAATACATATTTGCCAGGAATTTTTTAATAAATATTATGAATCTAGCATGAATTTTTTCCCCCAAAACTTTTTAATTTAAAAAGTTTTAAAAACTTGCTCATAAATATTAGAACTTTATTCATGGTGCAAATTATTGCCTTAATAGTGAGTTTTTCGCAAATAAAATGAAAGTCATGAATAGTTTATGGTATGTAAGTATATTGCAGAGATTTTAGGAGAAAAATTGCAAACAAATAACATAAAAATAAGCTAATTTACGCGCTTTCTTGAATGCTTTTCCAATCGCTCAATTCATTCCGGAAAAACTTCTAATGTTTCAGGAAAACATCACGCATATATTTACTCCCTATATTTTTCTGAAATGTGATCGTGATAATCCAAAAACGTAAAAAATTTTTAACTTTCTTCATAAATTTTTTTTTAGAAATTAAAATAAAATATTTTTTTGAAGTCCCATTTTTTCCTGATATTTGGAAAAGTATGAAGAAAAGCATCCAACTTATGAACTTAATTTTAAATGTTATGTATTGAAATTAAGTAAAATGATTCATGATATTTATGTATGTAATATGTTAAATTCAAATAAAACTTTTTAATGAAAATTTCGCAATTATGTATTACAAAGAATTTGTTATTTTAAAAATTTTTCATATTTATTAGTAATATTAAAAAGCTGTGCCCGAAAGCCGTGTTCGATTGCGCATATGCAGTCGAATTTTAAAATTTCCAAAATGAGTTTTCTCCTCTTCTTAATTAATACAATAACATTCTAAATCGTTACATTTTGATATTATTAAAACGCCATTAAAAATTGCCACGCCCATTTTATCTACAACGCCCACTTTTTGCGCAAGGAATGCTTTCAATAAGAAGTACATAATACCAAAGTTTCATCCTTCTAGCTGCTTCCGAAGAGAAGTTATGACTTTTTTCCAGCTAGATTGGCATCTTGGACCACTGTGCGCAGTAGGACACTTTGAAATAAGAGAAACGCAATTGTGGAAATTTATTTTTATTATATTAACTTTACAATTGTCTTCTTCTTCTTTTAGAATAGTAAACAATTTCATAACATAGGATTGATTGTCGACAATGTTGCCATATTGAAATAACTAAATTCAGTCTAAATTCACTCTGATTTTGTGCATTTACGTCTAACCTCATGCGCATTAGGATGCGGATAATTCACGAGTTAATTTGAATTATGACTGCTAATGCAAATTAACTGTGTCGTCTGTCTATACTATAATATGGGAGATATAACAACCTATTGTGAAGCGATCATCCACAAATTTAGTGCCATGATTTCTGTGAATATAAATATTAAATGTGTTAAACTTTATCTCGATATAAATAATTTAAAAAGATTTATGGAGCTTAAAGTGAATTACTGAGAGGGAGTTATATGGGAGTTTCAACTATGGACCGATCATAATAAATAATAAAATTGTACCTTATTATTTTTAAGCATATGAAATATACTTGCGTTCAATATTATTTGGATACCAACACTTTCAAGAGAGAGTTATTCGCTTTAAAGTGATTTTCGGAAGTGGGTTATATGGGAGTAATTATGAACCGATCTGCACAAAATTTGTAGATGTGATTTGGCTTCATCTACCACTCATTTGTGATGAAATTTGTTTGGATACTTGCATAATTCAAACATTTATGATCGGTAAACCCCAATTTCGGGAGGACTTTTGTATGGGAGCCAGGTGAAATAATGCACCGATATCCACCGGTTTCAATCCCATCCATCCTTGGGCCGAAAAAATATTACGCACCAAATTTTATCGAAATATCTTCAAAATTGCGACCTGTACTCTGCGCACAAAGTTTACATGGACAGCCAGCCGGACGGAAGGACGGACATCGTTAAATCGTCTCAGAAATTGATTCTGAGTCGATCGGTATACTTTAAGTTGGGTGTGTTGGACGAATATTTCTGGGCGTTATATCAGTTCCTAAATGTTCAAGAAATTTAATAAAATCTCATTAGCACAAATAGTAACTTGAATGAGATATTTACATACATATGTATATTTCATCTAGAATACAAAATTGTTTTTGCAATAGTATTATGAAATTGTACTCAATGACTCGTGGTAGTACCACGGTACCAAACTGTGTCTAAAATGTATCAAAAAAGTGCAAGTGTGCCATGTTTGCCAACACTGTTGTCTACTGTGGTGTTTTTCCTTGATAAAAACAAATCCTTAGAGCTTTTCTAGTAATATGGTACAATTTTAATATTTTAATATATTTTTTTTTTGGCATGACATGAAGTCATGACCGGTAGATAGAGCCTCTTGGGTGTCTGACTGTTTTGCTGTCTGTTTGCCATAGATTTTCATAAATAAATGTCTGCAATTAGTGAGAAAATTGTTAAACTTTTGACTGAATTATGAGAAATTTTAGCATATTTAATTGAAATTATACTGATTTTCAATTGAAAACAAAATTTTTTAAGAAATATCAAAAATTCTAACAACTTTTTTCTCTTTGTTGTTAAAGTGTTAAGAAAAGTTTATTATTTAAATAGATTAAGTTGCTGGGTTTTTCTTTATTGCTTAAATCTAGAACTCAAAAACTTTGTAATTAGGCTTATTTTACTTTTTAAAGGGAGATTTTTGTTCGCTTCAATTGAAATGGGTTCTTTTTAGATAAATTCGTGTTTTAAAAGTTTTTTTTTTGTTTTAAATTTTTGTTGTATAAACTGTTTGTTTCTTGATATTAAGGGATTTCTTGACATAGTTTTTTCTTTATGTTTCTTTCTTAATATTTATAAAAAAAACTGTTTAACATTTAAATGTTTAAGGTTATAAAAAATATTTAAATGTAACCTAATGCACACAAGTTTAACCTTTGTTTGCTTTCTGTTTTAAATACTGTAGGTTGGTGGTTTTGGGTTTTTTTTAACACTTCTTTGGGTTTATATTGCAGCCCTTAAAAAATCATATAAATGGGGAAGTACATCCTAACAAATAACTAGATTTTTAGAGCTTACTTCATATATTACAATTATATATATGCCTTGGCAAAAGGCAAGACTTTCCATAGAATTGAAATGTTTTTAAAATGCCACAGATTTATTTTTTAAATGCCATTTGTTTCTTTTAGCTTAACTTCCCTTTAAATTCTTTAGCATTCGTGGAATAATTGAAACCCCAGTAGTCTGCTTATTTATATATTCTACAGTTTTCTTAATACAATTGTCTATTGTACAAGTTCGTTAGCGTTTTTTTTTCTATTTTATTTGCGAATTCTTTTACGAATATACGAGTAAACAAAAAATATCTTGGCAGTTGGTTTTTTTCATTCGTTTTTACACTTTTAGAGCATTAGTTTGAAACAATAATGTTTTTTCACATAAAAACTGAAAACATTTACCAAAAGTTTTTGCTCAATTGTATGACTATGTAAGTAAGACATACACAGTAAAAACGTGCTGCTGAAAACAGTGAAGGGCCCAACAATAGCATAAACTGCAATAACAACATTACCTTACTAACTACTTAAAACAAAAAATTCAACTTGAAATTTAATCTATCATACTAAAGAAGTTTCAAGTCTCCTTTGCTTTCATTTAATAGTTATGCTATTTTATTGCTTCTTTCTTCAGAAAGTATGTCTTTTAGTTTTTGTCTCCCAAGTACTTTATTTATAGTAAATTAGTTTAGTACTTGCTTTCTCGTACTCACATCTACACATGCTCGCAAGCACCCACTCCTTTATAGGTATACTTATTCCCAAATGTATATTATTTTACACACTTCCATTTAATTTAGACATTCATATAGAGAACTTTCTTACTTACACTTGCTATTTGTTTAGCCAAGTAAAGTACTTGTGATAAATTATTCTAATTTTAAATTGTATTAACAAATGCCAGCACATACGACACGTTTGGCTTTTTCAAAGAAACTGAAAATAATTATATGAAAAACAAGACAAATTTTTACATATTTATCAAAACCTAAGAAGGATATGCACATTTATATATAGAAATATTCAAAACCTTTCATACTACGCAGTTCTAGTACAGTTTTATTTCCGTTTCAGTTTATGTTCCAGTTTGTAGTTCTTCTTTTAGCTTCAGCTTTTCTAAAAACTTGTAAAATACTTAGGATTAATCATCTTTCTGGATTAAAACAGAACCAGAATTGATAATCTTCCCAGATTGAAAATGATTCTGGATTGATCAGCTTCCGAAATTTAAATAGATAATCGTGGATCCTTCCCAGTTTGAAATAGATTCAGGACGGATTGCCTTCATGGATTGATTATCTTCCTGGTTGCATGATTTAACATCTTCCAGAATTTATCTTGTTCCTAGATTGCAATTGATCCAAGATTTACCATTTTATTGAATTGAAAAAGATCCAGGATTGATCAACTTTTAAAATTTAAAAGGATACACGATTGTTTATCTTCCTAGTTTCAGGTTTGATATTGTTCCCAGATTTAAAAAGATTCAGGATGGAAATTGAAAAATATCCACGATTTATCATCTTCTTAGATTGAAATGGATCCACGATTGATCAACTTCCTAGATTAAGGAAGATTCAGAACGAATTGTCTTTTTGGATTGAAAAACATCCAGGATTAATCGTCTTAAAAAATATTGAAAAAGATTCAGGATGGATCATCACCCAAAATGGAAAAATATTCACGATTTATCATCTCCCTAGATTGAAACAGAACCAGAATTGATAATCTTCCCAGATTGAGAATGATTCTGGATTGATCAACTTCCAAAATTTAAATAGATAATCGTGGATCCTTCCCAGTTTGAAATAGATTCAGGACGGATTGCCTTCCTTGATTGATTATCTTCCTGGTTGCATGCTTTAACATCTTCCTATATTGAAAAAGGTTCAGGATTTATCTTGTTCCTAGATTGGAATTGATCCACGATTGATCAACTTCCTAGATTAACGAAGATTCAGAACGAATTGGCTTTTTGGATTAAAAAACATCCAGGATTAATCATCTTAAAAAATTTTGAAAAAGATTCTGGATAGATCATCTCCTTAGATTAAAAAGAAATCACGATTGATCATCATCCTAGATTGAAAAAGTTCCATGATTGATATTCTTTTTTTTTTATTGAAAAAGATTCAGGTTGGATATTGTTCCCAGAATGAAAACGATTCAGGATGGATCATCATCCAAAAAGGGAAAAAGAACAAGATTTATCATCTGCCTAGATTGAAATTGATCCACGATTTATTATTTTCCTAGATTAAAAAACCTCGAGGATTGATCTTCTTAGATTGGAAAAGATTGAAAAAGATTCAGGTGGATTATCATCTTCTATTGAAAACTATCCAAAATTGATCTTTTGTCTATACTTATAGATGGATTACTTACCAAAATTAAAAAGGATCCAGGATTGATCATCTTTATGGTTTAACAAAGATCTAGGATTGATGACCTTCCGAGATTGAGAAAGATTCAGAGTGGATTATTTTTTTGAAAAGGATCCAAGATTAATCTTTTTTCTATATTGAAAGATATCAAGGATTGGTCTTCTTTCTGTCTTGAAAGAGATCCAGATAAAACAATTTTCCTAGATTAAAAATGATTCAGAGTGGATCATTATGAAAGATTGAAAATGATCTACAATTGATTATTTTCATAGATTGAAAAAGATGCTAGATTAATCATATTCCTATATTGAAAGATATTCAGGATTAATCTTTATTTTGTATTGAAAAAGATCCAGGATTGATAATTTTGCTAATTTGAAAAAAATCTGTGTTACCTACCAAAATTGAAAAGGATTCACAAATTGCTCATTTTCCTATATTGAGAAAGATTTAGGATGGATAGAAAATATCCACTAATAATCTTGTTCTTAGTTTAGTAAAAGGTCCGATGTTGAGCTCCTTCGTAATTCAGGTTTTAGTTTAGATTCTAGTTCAGGCTCCAGTTCGGGTTCAAGTTCAGTTCTAGTTCAGGCACTCTCTCAATTACAACTATCCAAATTTACGAAAATTTACAAATTTTATATATATACATTATACATGTATATTTTCATAAACTTATTTAAAGCACTTGAATTTGATAGTTTACTTTAACATGTACTCTTTTCTATAACCTTTTCCTCAAAAATATCAACACATAAGAAATAGAATTTATTTCTTTACATTACAATTGACATTTAAACAAAAACTTCCAATTACAATTTGAAGTATGTCCTTTAAACTTTTGTAGTTTGCTCTTTTATTTTCCTATTTCTGTTAGTTTCGAAATCAATATAAAGATAAACGAAACTTTTAAAGCTGCTAATAAATGAAATTTATAACTTCCGCTTTTGTGCAGTCTGTCTGTGTGTCAGTTGTTATGGCAGTGCAACAAATGTTTAGCATGCACTTTTTAAGCACTTTTTCTGGCTTCTGGCTGGCATTGTTCCATGAAGTGGTTTATTATTTTGTATTTAACGTCAGTCAGTTAGTCATTCATTCAAGCAGTCCGTCAAACAGACATTTTGTTAACTCCTACATTGGCCTTAAAAATCATTTAAACATTTCAACATTTATTAAGGGAATTAGTGATTTCCGTTGGTGGATTTTTGACCGGATGTAACTAAAAGAGGGTGGGTGTTTGAAAACGTTGTAGACATTTGAATTGATTTTGTTAAAATGTTAAACATTATCTAGAATAAAATTGATGAGTACAATTTTAAATTTGTTAGGAATTTTTGTTTTAAAGCGAATTTTATAATACATACATGTATTTCTTTAAATTTTGTGTTACTGAATATCGATTTTGGGAATTTAAATTAAAAAAAAGTTCTTTTTAGGTCTAGCTTTAATACATTTACTGAAAACAAATAAAATTACACTAAATTAATTTTTTTAATTTTAATAATACCATAAATAATCTTTATTTCAGTCACTTTCAAAAATACATTTCTTGTAAAATCTCCTACATTCCACTTGTTTATATGTATTACCCCCCAAAAAACTTAGTTCTAACGTGTTTTGGAAAGTGTGGGAATTGCTTAAAACAAAAAGCTTAAAATTAACAAAAGAATCATCAATCAAGACATCATGCTGTAGCTGCTGTCGACAACTGAAATGAACTGAACAAAAGACCATTATGAATTTAAGGCAAAAATTTACACATGCAGAAGTTTTAACTGTAAATTATGCACACATGTGTATAAAATTTTGACATGTCTTGCTTCGGAATCTCACTGGTATGGTTAATGGTTAGAGTTTTCATTTCATTTCAATGTTTACATTTGCATAAAAATTGAAAAAAATTAAATGCGTCTGGTAAAAGCTATCCACACATGAACAAAATTGATTAAATTATATATATAACGAAAACAGGTAAAAAGTAAATATTTCAAAGAAGATCTTAATTTAATTTTAATAATCCCAGAAACCTATAAAACAAAGCGTAGGAGACAGACATAAATATTTCCATAAACAAGCAGAATGTGTTTATGGAAAACTTGAAAAGTAAATATTACTTAAGAGTTTAATTGTGATTGCTCAACTTCGTTGATTAAAAACCATCCACGATTTAACATCTTCCTTGATTGCAAAAGATCTGCGATTAATCATCTTCCTTGAAAAAATCCATGATTGTTTATCTTCCTTGATTGCAAAAGATCCACGATTAATCATATTTCTTGATTGAAAAAAATCAACGACTGAGTATCTTTTTTTACGGAAAAATATATTCACGAATAAAACTCTTCCTAGACTAATACAAGATACATGATGAATCCTCTTGCCATTTTGAAAATTATAATTAATTGATAATCTTAATAGATAATCTGCGATTAATCATCTTCTTGGATTAAAAGAGATCATCCGCTATGTGCCATCTTTCTTGGTTGAAAAACATCATCTTCCTAGATTCAAAAAGATCCCCGATTGGTCATCTTCCCACATTAATAACCTTCCTAAATTAGTAAAAAAAAACACTATGTATAATCTTCCCAGATTTTAATAGCTCCAAGACTAGAAAAAGATTCACGATTTATCACCCTCCTAGATAGAAATCAATGCACGACTGATCATCATTCTGAACTAGTAAAGGATACACGATAGATCATCTTCCAAGATGGGAAAAGATCCACGATTGATTGCCATGTAAGACTTGAAAAGAACCACGCTTGATCATCTTCCTAGATTGAAAAGTATCCATGATTTATCATCTTCTTTATCTAGTAAAAAAATCCACAATTTATTACCTTCCTAGATTTGAAAAGATTCACAATTGATCATCTTTTTGAACCAGTAAAAATCCACGATTGATTACCTTGTTGCATTTTAAAAGATTCACGATTGATCATCTGTCTAGATTAAATAGGATTCATGATTTACCATCTTCCTTATCTTGTAAAAGATCCACCATTGATCATCTTTCAAGATGGGAAAAAATCCCCAATTGATTACCTACCTAGATTTGAAAAGATTCACGATTAGTCACCCTCCTAGATAGAAATCGATGCACGACTGATCATCATTCTGAACTAGTAAAGGATACACGATAGATCATCTTCCATGATGGGAAAAGATCCACGATTGATTGCCATGTAAGACTTGAAAAGAACCACGAGTGATCATCTTCTTAGATTGAATAGTATCCATGATTTATCATCTTCTTTATCTAGTAAAAAAATCCACAATTTATTACCTTCCTAGATTTGAAAAGATTCACAATTGATCATCTTCTTGAACCAGTAAAAATCCACGATTGATTACCTTGTTGAATTTAAAAAGATTCACGATTGATCATCTGTCTAGATTAAATAGGATTCATGATTTATCATCTTCCTTATCTTGTAAAAGATCCACCATTGATCATCTTCCAAGATGGGAAAAAATCCCCAATTGATAACCTTCCTAGATTTGAAAAGATTCACAATTAATCATCTTCCTAAATTGAAAGGAATGCACGATTGATCATCTTCCTGAACTAGTAAAAGATACACGATTGATCATATTTCAAGATGGGAAAAGATTCACGATTTATTACCTTGTTACATTTAAAAAAATTCACGATTGATCATCTTCCTAGATTGAGTAGGATCAAATATTAATCATTTCCTGAACTCGTAAAAATTCCACGATTTATCATCTTCCAAAATTGGAAAAAATTTACAATTGATTACCTTCCTAGATTTGAAAAAATTCACTATTGATCATCTTAATAGATTGAAAGGGACCCACGATTGATCATCTTCCTGAACTAAGAAAAGACTCACGATTCATCAGTTCTCAAAATGGAGACACAACCACTGAGCAATTTCCTAGCCTAGAAAATAATCTAAGAATAATCATCTTTCTACACTACAGCTTGCTGAATTGAAAGGGACAACCCCATTGTTTCTGGAAAACTCTGTAATTGATCATCTTTCTTGACTAATAAAACATCAGGATTGATCATCTTCCTAGCCTAGTACTATCCACGATTGTTTACCTTCCTTAACATCATTAATTAATTACCATCGTAGACAAGTAAAATATCTATGATAAATCATTACCTACTTTACTTTGAAAACCGTTTACTTATGTATCATCTAAAATGTATGTCTTTTGGAAAATTATAAATTATTTTTTAAGCTAATCATTTCCTTCTTAATTTTAATTAATATGGCACATCTTTTCATAATAATTAACTTTAAACTAATTAGTTTTATAAAAAGCTTTTAAAATGTTTTCCCTCGGTCATATTTAATATTGCCCGTAAGATTTGAGCAGTAATTAATTGGGTTTACTTCTACCCTAAAATTGTTATTTTTTTTGTTTGTTTTCTACTAGAAAAACGTATTAAACGAAGGACCAACAAAATTTTATTTAATATTATTGCTCATAATAGACAAGGGAAATTAAGGCAATGAGTAGCATAGTTATACATACTCGTATATATGTGCTTGTGATTTAGTTCGTGCGTTCTTTAAGTTCATATGATGTATTTAGGTTATTAAAGTGAAGTATAGTTGTTAAAAAAAAGGCAACATTCTTAAGTTTAATATGGTTAATTTTGAAGCTCTTCTTATCTGTTAAGTTAAAAAGGTTTTAATAACAGTTTACTTAAAAGCTTCTTAAAATTTAAACCGGTTCTTAGGTTCAATGTTAGTAACCATATTTTAAAAGAGAAAATCGATTTTCGGGAGAAACTACATAAATTCAATTTAGTTGTCCATGACCCCAAAAAAACATACAGGTATTTTTAATTGAAACACAGCTCTCTTTTGTAGTATTTGATTGTATATAAATATATGTGTTTACACTTACCTGTTTCCATTCAACCTTGTCAATACCCTCTCCGCCAGTTTGTTCAATTGGTGGTCGCAAAATTGAAACATACTAATAGCAGTCATTGGATTTCAGTCACAAAAACGAAATGCACAGGAACCAAACATAAAAATTGAAAATAGAAACAGAAATATAAAAATATTTTTATTAGTATTATATAGTTATCGAGTTACTAAACTAAAAGAATATGCTTCAAGGTAAATAAACGTGCATATGAGGGAGTGCAGCCAACCGTTAAGGAAACTATTGCACTAACACAGAACAAGGACATGTCCTGTTAGAGATAAAAAACAGGTAACTCCTCTAACTTTAATATTAGTACAAATATTTACCTAGTTGGCTAAAGAGCTAAGGCAAAAGCTGTCACATTTACTCCCCACCACCCTTTAAAGGTTTTAGCTGTCTGTGAAGCTTTTTCATTATGAACTTTATTAGCTCTAATTTTATGTGTAATGAAGTGTTAAGGTACCCGTCATGTCGCCGAGGAGTAAATGTATTTATGTAGAAAAACTTACAACAACTAGAAACTTGAACACTTTCACTGATGACACATACATATTTACACTGCAGTTAACTAAACTCAATAAAATTTGTTGAGCAAACAACTACTTAAACACCTACAAAAAACACTCCTTATATTATTTAAAGGATAAACGGAATCATCGTATCGTAAGATATTAAGTTGCAGTAAAAGTATGCTTTAGTTTTTTGCTTATAAGGTAAACATTAATTGAAACTGAAAGGCCACTTCACAAACAAGTGGAAGGTAATTAAAACATAAAATTTATTATGAAAAAGGTAAGTTTTTAAATAAAATAAAAATAATAAAGAAATTTATTTAAAATTTGTATAATCTTTAACTGTTTAGCTGAGATAAACAATGTAAATAATAGCTAACAAATTTGGAAACAAAGAAAGAGAGAAGATTTAATGAAAAATTTTACATTTTATACGATTAATCATCTTTCTTGTCTAAAAAAAGATTCATGATTGATCATCTTTCTAGATTGGAAAACATCCACTATTAATAATATTACTCGATTGAATAAATTCCATAATTTATCATCTTCCTAGATTGGATAAGATCCAAAATTGATCTTCTTCCTAGATAGAAAAATATCCATGATTATTAATTTTTCTAGATAAAAAAGATTGACAATTGACTATCCTTCTAGATGAAAAAAATATCTGCGAATGTACATCTATCTATATTAAATAAGAATCATGTTTGAGGATTCAAGATTGATCATCTTCCTTGATTGAATAACACCTACGATTGATCATCTTCCAAGACTATTAAAAGTTTCTCTATTTTTTTTTCTTCCTATTGAAAAGGATCACCACCTAGACTGAAAAAGATCTGCGATTGCTAATCTTCCTAAATGAAAGAAGATCCACAATTAATCAGCATCTTACATTGAAACAGATCCAATATTGATCATCTTCCTAGATTGAAAAGAATTCAAACTTGATCATCTTTATAGATTAATTAAGATCCACGATCATGTACCTAGATGGAAAAAGATTGACGATTTATAGATTAATTAAGATCCACGATCATCTACCTAGATGGAAAAAGATTGACGATTGATTACTTTTCTAGATGAAAAATTATCTGCGAATGATCATCTTCCCACATTGAAGAGGATCCAAGATTGATCAGCTTCCTAGATAGAATAACACCTACGATTGATCATCTGCCAATAATATTAAAAAATTCTCAATTTATAATCTTCCTAGACTAAAAAAGATCCAAGATTGAAAAGGATTGCTACCTAGATTGGAAATGATCTGCGATTGATGATCTTCCTAGATCGTAGAAAATCCACAATTCATCTTCTTTTTACATTGCAAAATATTAAAAATTTATCATCTTCCTAGATTTAAAAGAAGCCAATATTGATCATCTTCCTAGATTAAATAAGACCCAGTATTGATCATCTTCCTAAATGGAAAAACTTTTGCGATTGATAATCTTCCTACATTGAATAAGACCCACGATTGATCCTAGATGAAAAAACATCTGTGATTGATCATCTTCCTAGAATGAATAAGACGCACGATTGATTATCTTTCTAGATGGAAAAACATTTGCGATTGATCATATTCCTAGATTGAATTAGATGGACGATTGATCATCTTCCTAGATATAAAAATATTTGAGATTGATCATCTTCCTAGATTGAATAAGATCCATGATTGATTATTTTCCTAGATTAAAAAGGATGCAAGATTGATCATCTTCCTAAATTGAAAAAGCATACACGATTGATTATCTTGTATTGATATAAAAATATCTGTGATTGATTATCTCCTTAAATTAAAAAAGATCCACGATTGATCATCTTCCTAGATTGAATAAGATCCGCGATTAATCAACTTTATCTCAAATGTAAGCAATGTTAAAAAAATATGTAAAAAATGTAATTTAGCTGATGTAAACTATGTAAATATTAGCAAAACTTTGATATTTAACTTTCTTAAGTAATAAATTATGTAATTATGAAGAAAAATTCAATATTTAACCTCAACTGACAAATTGTCAACAATGTAAACTATAGTAAAAACAAGGTAAACAATAAGATATTTATGAAATAAACCTAAATAAATAACAAAATACACGAAAAATAAACTTTTTACATGCACAACTTAAAGTGATAAACACTATTTCAACAATATTTGTTTGAATATTTTAAAACAATTTATTTAAACAGACAGGCTGTAAGTAAAGGTTTAAGTAACTTTTGTAACTTTAAAGACAGCAACCCCTAAAGTATTCGTTTATAACTTTTATTGACAATTATTGTTAACTCATACTTTGCCTGCTTGAAAATTAAAATTACTTAAAATAACTCACTTTATCCTACTGAAATTTAAACATATGTTTTCTTTGTATAGATTAAAGTATTACAATGTCTAGCTACAAAAAAGTTTTCTATAATATTGAAAAATGTTAATAATTTAATGGAACTTAATTAATTAAAACAACAAATGGTTGGTTTGTTTTACTCAATTTATTGATTGACACACCAAACACAATATGCTTTTGCGATTTTACAAGCCAATGAATTGTAACAAATTTAGCAAACTGCAAATGAATATTAAAAAGAAAAGCAAAAAACAAAAATGGTTGTATACAGGACGGATGGACAGACAGACGAGCAAAGTTAGAAACAGAAGAAAAGATAAAATATGTGCATATATTTATAGAAAGTATAAAACAGACAGTAAAAATACAACATTATTAACAAGCTAAAAATAAAATGAGAAACCTAAATATCTATATTGAAACAACAGCTTTAATAAAGGATACCAATTTAGAGGAGTGTTGCTGCACAATGGGCTTAAAATGACTATTAACAACTTGATTTTCTGGGAATTTTGCGGAGTGTGATAGTCTTGCTAACACCACTTTAATATTAAGTCTTTATAAAGTATTATTAAAGCTTCAGTCGAAGGTCTTTATGAAGTGTTTTTAAAGTCTCAATCTTATGTTTTCATATAATCTTCAATCTTAAGTCTTTAAATAAATTCATTGATTGATCATTATTTCTAGATTGAAAAAGATCCAAGATTAATCATCTTCATAGTTTAAAAAAAAATCTGCAATTTATCATTTTCCCGGAATAAAAACGACCCAAGATTGATCATCATCCTAGATTAAAAAAGATCTGCGATTTATTATCTTTCTAGATTGAAGATTGAAGAAGAAAAAGTTCCAAGATTGATCAACTCTCTAGATTGAATGAGATCTGTGATTAATAATCTTCCTAGATTGAAAAAGATCTACGATTGTCCAACTTCCTAGGTTGAAAAAGAGCCAAGATTGTTCATTTTCCTAGATTGAAAATGATCCCTGATTGGTAGTCTTCCTACATTGAAAAAGAGCCAAGATTGATAATTTTCCTAGATTGAACAAGATCCACAATTGATCATATTCCTAGATTAAAAAAGATCCACGATTAATCACATTCCTAGATTGAAAAGGATCCACGATTAATCAACTCTCTATATTGAATGAAATCTGTGATTGATAATCTTCCTAGATTGAAAAAGATCCACGATTGATCATCGTCCTAGTTTGAGAAATATCTGCGATTGTTCTTCTTTCTATATTGAAAAAGAGAAACAATTGATCATCATTCTGAATTAGAAAGGATCGACGATTGATCATCAACTTAATTTAAAACAGACCTGCGAAAAAAATTGATTATTTTCCTAGATTGAAGAAGATTCTCGATTACTCATCTTCCTAAAATAAATAACACCTGCGATTAATCATCTCCCAAGACTATTAAGAGATCCATGACTTTATAAAGTCAGTCACAGTTATTCGTGTTGTCTTAGTAAATCATTAATCGTAGGCATTTATAAAGTATATTTAAAGCTTTAATCTCAAGTCTTGATAAATGATACCATTAATCTTTATCTAACCTTCAATTTAAACTAAAATTTAGCAAACACAGTGCCATTGTTAAACTATTGCTGTCAATAAACCCGATTAAATATTTTGTTAAAAAAAACTCCACCACCCAAGATATATAAACAGAAAAACTAAACAGTGTTTAGGTAGATAACTTAATGAAACTACTGATACACTGTAAAAGGTGATTTGGCAAACTATTCAACCATTAAGTTGCAACAGAAACACACCTTTTTAAAACACCCTGAACCACTCTGCTGTAAAGACAATGATGTAAAGTAGCAATATTTACTTTACAACTGTATAACAAAACAAATATAAAAGTATATTTAATGTTCTTTATCACTAGTAGCTACCTCTGCTACTTATATGTTGTAAATATAAGTAAAAGTATAACATTAAATACTTTTGTTGGCTACACTTACCTTGCCACGATCAAGACTTTTAATTAAATCCAAATTGGTTGTATCGGATATCCCACCGTGCACCACCAATACACGACTATTAATAACAGTGCCCAATGGCAGCCAACGATACACCTCATCAATGAGTTTAAGTAATTTCGTTGAATTGCGCTGTTGTCATCATTATCATCATCATCAGAAACAACATACAAAAACATATCATTATCGTCATCAGGTCAATTCAAACAAGAAAAGGTAAACGTTACAATTTTCAATTTATTTTAATTTTATGCATTTTGTTAAAGGAACTTTTAATTGTTTTTATATTTATTAGTTTTTTGTAATTACCTTGTATTTCTGCTGCACTTCACGTATAAAACCATAACGTGCATTCATTACTGAATCCTCATGATTGCCACGGTTTAAAAACACACCATTGGGAAAGGCTAAAAAGCAGGCTAATAGCAATAGGAATACTTCTAAGCCCTTTTTGCCACGATCGACAAAGTCACCATTGAAGATGTAGGGATTTTCGGAAGATGGCAGGCCATTCTGGAAAGATACATATTTAGAAAGTATTATTATTAACTAAAGGTTACAATTTAAACCATCATTAAAACTTAACTAAGCTAAAGATTCAAGATTAACTAAAGACTAATGATTGAAGCTCAACCAAGACTATAGAAAGTTTAACTTAGACAATGATGAAGCTCAAATTCTACTACATAAAATACGATTAAAGCAAAACTACATCATGATTAAAGTTCAAACAACAGTATATAAAGACCTATGATTAAAGCTTAACTTTGACAATTTTGACTGAATAAAAACCAATGATTGAAGTTTAACTTGAACAATGATTGAAGCTTAACCAAGACTATATGAAGACATGCGATTGAAGCTAATAGTTGGACAATGATTTAAGCTCAACCAAGGCTATTTGAAGACTTACGACTAACGTTTAACTTTGACCGATGATTGAAGCTTAACTTGGACAATAATTGAATCCCAACCACGACTTAGTAAGACCTACGATTAAGCTTAACTTATACAATGATCGAAGCTCAACATCAACTATATAAAGACCTAATATTGATTAAGATAATGAAGACCTTTTAAAACTAAGACTACGATTGATGCTCAAATAAATCGTCTGATTCCTCATAAAGACTTATAAAGATTTATACATCAAAAATACCTACAATTCAAGCTAAATTGAGACTTCAAAAAGTTCTAGGATTGTAGCTCATTTGTACATTAAAAAAACATACAATTGAAGCTCATTTGAAACAAAGTCCTACGATTGAAGTTTATTTCAGTCTTCTAGAAGACAAACGATTGAATCTCATTTGAGACTTTATACAGTCCTACGATTGAAGCTAATTTAAACATCAAAAAGAACAAAATAGAAGTTAAACTAAAACTTCAAAAAGACCTACGACTGAAGCAGATTTGAACATCAGAAAGTCCTACGATTGAAACTCATTTGTGACCACATAAAGACCTACGACTGAAGATTCTATAGGGTTCAAAAAGCCATACGTTCAAGCTCGATGGAACATCATGAAGACCAAAGATTATACTAAGACTTTATAAAGACCTACGATTGATGATCAATTCAGAATACGATTGAAGCTAAAATAACTAAACAAAGACTTCATACATACCTACGATTCAAGCTTAGTTGAGACTTCAAAAAGACCTATAATTGAAGCAAAACTAAGATAACCTAAACTAAGACATTTTGATTGAAGCTAAACTGAGTGTAGATAATTATTATTCATTATGATTCAACTAAGATTGCAGAAAGACCTAATCTTAAATAATGATCATATTCCTAAAATGAAAGAGATCTGCGATTGATCATCTTCCTAGATGTAAAGAATATCTGTCTGCCCGGATTGAATGATATCTGTAATTGATAATCTTCCTGGATTGAAAAGGATCCATGATTGATAATCTTTCTAGTTTAAAAAGATCTGCGATTGATCATCTTCCTAGTTTGAACGAGAGCTGTGATTGATCATCTTCCTAGATTGAATGAGATCTTTAATTTATAATCTTCCTGAATTAAAAATGATTCACGATTGATCATCTTCCTAGACTGAAAAATATCCACGGTTGATCATTATCCTAAAATGAATAAGATCCACGTTTGATCATCTTCCTAAATGGATAAATATCTACGATTGATCATCTTTCTAGATTGAATGACATCTGCGATTGATCATGTTCCTAGGTTGAATGATATCTGTAATTTATCATATTCCTAGATTGAATGAGAACTATAATTGATAATCTTCCTAATCTTCCACGATTAATCATCTTCCTAAAATAAATAAGATACAAGTTCGATCATCTGCCTAATTTTTTAAATATCTGCGATTGATCATCTTCCTAGATTGAATGACATCTGCGATTGATCATCTTCCTGGATAGAAAAATATTCAAGATTGATCATATTCCTAGATAGAAAAAGATTCTTGATTGGTCACCTTCCTAACACCTACCAACTAAAAGATTCACGACTATTAAAATATCCAAGTATTTATAAAGTCAGTAGCAGGTCTTCATGTTGTCTTAGTAAAGCAACCTTTTTAAAGTCTTCTTAAAGCTTCAATCTTAAGTCTTATATAGGTGTATATGTTATTTATAGAACCCTAGGAAGGCATTTTACTTTTCATTAACTTTATTAGTAGATTTTGTACAACTTTTATTTATATTTGTTTGAACTAACCTTATAGAACACCACCAAGAGATCATCCAATTTACCGTGCAAATCACCACAGATGGTAATTTGTTTGGAGATGGCTGTAGAGGCCGTATTTAAATTTGGCAAAGTGCGAAGTTTTAAAGCAGCTTCTCTTAAAATAGCGCCCACATAGCGAGCATGAAGACGATTTGACTTTAAATAGAAAATAAATATTAAAGAGAAACTAAATTATTATTAAATAATATTATTACTAAATATTTACAAACAAAAGATTTAATAATATGTTTAAATACTTAAAAAAAAACAATTACTACTTACCCTTTTTTTGCGAAACAAATCTATTAAGGTATCAATATCTTTTTTGGTTAATGGAAACTTAATGGGTGGCCCTTTATATCTGGCACCCGAAACACTATCGTATTCTTCATGGAAATCCGATTCATCGGAATATTTGGAATCAAATTGATCTAAATCAAAATAACAAAGACTTTGATATAAACCAATATAATAGTATATAGAAGAAACAACAACTTACCTATCGAAGAAGCTTGAGAGGAAGCTAAAGAGCCACCTCTTTGGGCAGCAGCATTTGGAATGTGTGTTAATAAAGCATTAAAGAAATTGTACAGCTGTAAAGGAAAACAAAATTACAAAAATTACTCAAATATTAAACTTAAATTGCAGTTGTCAGTTAAACTTTCATTTAATTAAAAACAACTTTATTGTTTTGCTACTTATAAATTAGTAAAAAGGTCAATTTTAAAACTGCATGCAAATTTGCAGTTTAGCTTTCACAGTATTTAGTCAAAACAATAGAACAACAAAATATCCACACTATGGCAACAAACTCAAACAATTGCATGCAACAACGTGCTGCTGCTGGCTCATTTCAAATGCCAAGGAAACCCCAGAAGAACTCCCTTAGTAATGGCAATGTTTTTGCTGCTAGTATTTAGTTAAATTGGGCAGAAATTGAATTGAATTTGATGTAAAAAAAACTGCACCAAGAAACTAGACCAATTAGTAGGAATTTATATACAAGTGTGCTTCAATATCATTATATTTAAATATATTAATTTTATTTTATAATTAATTAACACTAAAGAAAGGAAAACAGAAAATCTTAAGGGAAGAAATGTTTAATTGTGGGAAATTACGCTAATGTAAATATATGGGAGAGCAGAGGAAGCAGACCTTTTTGAAAATTGCGAAAAATATAACAGTTTTTCTTTAATATTAAAAGAAAATTTCAAGTTTACAAATAATTAGAAAAGTACATAATCCTAGTCTTCATTGTCTTTAAATAAATAAAACCAACAATTTTAACAAACAAATTGAATTTTTAAATTTTGTTAAGTCGCCTTTCGCACGTTTCATTACTGTGTCGTCAAGGCAAGTATTTTTGGGTAAAAAAAGAAAAGCGAATAAAAGGTTCACATAATTGATGGTACTAGTCAATTTTCTTACGAAGTTGTTTGCAAAAAAATAGAAACTTAATGGTAAAGAGCACGTGTGAACAGTTATTGAAGCAAAATAGCAGTTTCAAAAGAGACTTGAACAAAAACTGGTCAGTTAAAACTGAAACGTATGAAACAGCGCTAAGTAGCACAGATTTGCCTTGAATTTAAAACACACATTATCCAAGAAATTTTTACTAATTCAAGGTGTGGTACTAATTCTAAATATCCATTTAAACCATTAATAAAACTCAGCTACTTTAATGGTACAAACTCAACTTGAAGATTGAAGCTTCAGTTACACAATGATTGAACCTCAATCAAGACTATATAAAGATCTATAATTGAGGCCAAACTACACAGTGATTGAAGGTCAGAAGTTAAGATGATTATTGAAGCTAACTTAGACATTAATTAAAGCTCAAGTTATATGATTATTGAAACCACAATTCAAACTTAACTTAGACAATGATTGAAACTCAACCAATTCTATAGAAAGACTTATGATTAAAGCTTAACTTTGACAATGATTGAAGCTCAACCAAGTTTATACAAAGACCTATAATTGAAACTCAATCAAGTCTATACAAAGACCTATGATTAAAGCTTAACTTTGACAATAATTTAAGCTCAACCAAAACTATATGAAGACTTAATAGAGATCTACGGTTGAAGATCAATTGAACATAATAAAGACCTAAAATGGCATCTCAACAAAGATTTTATAAAGACTACGATTGACGCTCAAATGTTTGAACTGAGACTTCGTAAAGACCTACCATTGAATCTCATTTGAAACTTTGAAAAGACCTATAATTCAAACTCAATTGAATATCATGAAGACCTAAGATTGAAGCTAAACTAAGACTTTATAAAGACCTAAAATTAAACAAAATCTGTTCAATTCCTAAGTCTTGCAGAGCAATCAGTCATAGTTTGTTTTTCCGGCATACAATGGAGAAATTAATGGACAAGCAAGCTCTGAATGCTAACTAAGATCATGGAAGTAACTACTGTACGAAGCTAAACTAAACACTTCTTCAAGCTAAATGAAGACTAAATGGAATTCCAATGAAACTTAGACTACATACGATTGAAGCCTAATTTATGCAAATGATTGAAGCTGAATTAAGGAATTAAGCTCAGCTAAGACTAAAGAAGAAGCCAAGATGTCCAACTAACAATAAATCTTGAGCTAAGATTGATGCTCTTCTAGGACAATGATATTAAAGCTGAACTAAGAATACACAGAGAAATCAACAATTGAAACACTAATAAATAAAGACTTGCAATTGAATGAATAAATCTACAATAGAAAAACCTACAATTAAAGATCAACTAAACAATGATTGAAGCTGAATAAAGACTAAAACAAAACGATTCATGCTCTACTTGAACCAAACAATGATTAAAACTGAACAAAGATCAAAACAGAAAAACGAATGAAGCTCTACCCAAAAAATGACGGCAGCTGAAATAAGACTATTAGAAGACCTCTAAATGAAACTGAACCAAACAATCATTGTCATTAAACAAGCCGTGCATTATGACCTACGATTGAAGCTGAACCAAACAATGATTGAAACTCAAAGCTACTAAATTCCAAGTTTCAATTTATTTAAAATAAACTTTATAAATATAATTATACACAAAATTTTAAAAACCTTGAATATATTTAAACATATTTAATAAGTACATAAGTATGTACATAAAAAAGTACTTTGTTTTTAATTTGAAACATTTATTTTGCCTAAAATGGCTTGAAATTTACACAATTACATTCAAAATGAGCCATTTTTTTGCGAAGATAGCAAAATTACCTACATATATAATATACATTTATAAATGGCCATTTTTAATAACAAGCCATAAATATGTAAAAATGTATCTTATACCCAAAATATAAAAAAATAAGCAAAAGTTATTTACGGCAAAAAATTGCTGGCCTAAAAAGATTTCTTGTACATGGGCTGAAATTAAAGAAGAAAAAAAGAAAGAAAATGTTGGCAAAAAAATTTTTTTAACAAATTTTGACCCCTCTACAGTTGTTTGCTGTTTTTTAATATCATTTTTATTTCAAATCCTTTACAATTCATTTGCTGCAAAAGAATTGTTGAAATTTTGTTGAAAAGTTGATTTTTTGTAAATACAAAAAAAAAACACGCAATTGTTCTCCTACTTTATTTTCATGTTGTTTGTCCTTGTTACAAGATTCGTGTAATTGTGGCAGGTGGAGGACAATAACAAAAATAAATTTTGACATTTATATTTCAAAAGAATTTATGACATTTCGTGAAATTTTGCAATTATATTTGTAATAATGGTGGAGTGCAAGAAACAAAATGGCTGCTATTATTTCATACAAATGTTTTATTATCACATTTAACAAAAAAAAATTGTATATGTGTCTTGCAATTTTTATAAGAAAGTCAGGCTATGTTTCAGTAAAGTAAAAAATAGTAGTTTAAATTAATAAATTTCATAAATTCTTGATTATGCGAAATTTTGCGAAGAAAAAAGTACCAGAAAAGTACCAAAAAGATAATGGTCTACAAAATAAGTAGAGTGAACACTTTTTTGTATTTAAATAAATTTTTATTTTAAAAATATTTTTTATTAAATAATTTTTAAGCTTGAAGTCACTTTTTGTTTTTAATAAAAGATTTTTTATTTTTATATTTTTAAAAATTAAAAATTTTAAAAAATTTGAAATTTGAAAATTTTAAATTAAAAAGTACTTTTGTACAAAACTGATTTTCTGCTTTTAAAATACGAAAAACTTAAAAAATGAAACAGTTAATTTAATTATTTAAAAAAAGAAAATTATTGATTAAAAAAAATTCCCCAAATTAAAAAATTCCAAAATTTATGGCAAAAAAGTACCAGAAAAGTACTGAATGGCTTAATTGATTTTTTGCTAATAAATTTAGCAAAATTAAAAAAATATACTAACTAATAACACAATTTTTTTAAATAGTATCAAAAAGTAATATTTGTCTGGTAATATTCTACCAAAATATTAAAAATACCAAAAAAGTACTTTTATAGAAAATGGATTTTCGGCAATTAAAATAAGTTAAACTTTAAAAAAATAAACAATTTAGCTTGCTTAAAAAATAATTTTATAGAAAATCAAAAATTTAACACAAATTATTAGAAGATAAATCTACATACAAAACCATACGAGTAGACCCAACACTAAAACTACAAAGGACAAACAACAAACTAATAGCGGATCTATTTAAGGGAGAATATATCACAAAGTACGAGAAAATTAAGCTTACATCAAATTCAGCGACAGCTCCCAGATTATATGGACTACCCAAGATTCATAAGCCAGATGTACCATTACGGCCAATATCATCATCAGTAGAAGTACCATGCTACAACCTATCAAAGTATATTGGCAACATTTTGAAAAATATTATATTAGATAAATACAATATAAAAAATTCACCGGAACTAAAGGAAAAATTAAGTGCAATATCTTTGGACAAAGACGAAATATTAATATCTCTAGACGTGGTATCGTTATTTACAAACATACCGATACATTTAGCAATAAGTAATATTATGGCTCAATGGAACGTTCTTAAAAACCACACGAAAATTCCGAGAACACAATTTCTTAATTTACTGAAATTTTGTCTAAACGACAACAATTATTTTATGTTTGGTGACACATTTTATAGCCAAACATACGGCATGCCAATGGGGAATCCATTATCCCCAACAATAGCAGACATTGTCCTGGATACCCTATTGGAACGAACAACTGAGGATTTGCGGAAAAACCAGAACATACAAATAAAACTAATTACTAAATATGTGGACGATCTTTTTGCAATTATCAAAAAACAAGACGAAGAGAAGATTTTAAAAACATTTAACAGTTATCACACAAAATTAAAATTTACCATGGAAAAAGAGGAAAATAATTCAATACCATATCTCGATATGAGGCTACACAGGGAAAATGACAAAATTTTAACAGACTGGTACACTAAATCGATTGCGTCTGGCCGCATTATCAATTTTCACTCTACTCAACCAATGACACAAAAGATAAACACAGCATTAAATATGATTAACAAAGTTTTCCAATTAAGTGATAATAAGTTTCTATCAAAAAACATAAACAAAATTAAAGAAATGTTAGTAAAAAACAGTTTTCCGAAAAAGATAATTAATAATTTAATACAGAAAGCCACAAATAAAAACACTGGGGAAATTAGCAATACCCAAAACAATAACACATCTGGCAGCACGAAATTCTACAGCTTAACATTTATCCCCAAACTTACAGAAAATACACAAATGAGAGAGATAATAAAAGACAACAATATAATATTGGCACACAGAGCAAACAAAACAACGAATTCACTGTTCACGCAAACAAAAACAAAAATAGAAACAAGGGATAAAAGCAACGTAGTATATGAGATAAAATGTATTGGAAACGACCAAGAAAAGTGTGGAAAAATTTACATAGGCACAACAAAGAGAAGTTTAGGTACGAGAATAGACGAACATGAAGCTGACATTAAAAAGCAAAAACTAACAACAGGTCTCTCTCAACATTGTTTTGATAAAAAACATAAGGTCGACCTTAAAAATGTGAGGATCTTAGAAGTAGAAAAGAAAGTTGGGAAAAGGTATACATTGGAAAGTTTAAGAATCCAGCAAAAAGCAGATCAAGTGATGAATAAGAAGGAAGATATAGACGGCGCTAACTCTAACTACATAATAGCAATAATTTAATTTAGTTTAACTTCAACTGTGATATTAGCGATAGGATAATTACTGTAATATTTTATTTTAATTAATTTGCATTAATTTTTTATTAATTGACTCTGTGTTTGTATCGTATGTTAAATGTTGTACAAAAAAGGTGCAATATATTTAAAAATAATGTATAATTGACGAAAAGACTATATGTAAGTGTAATTATTTTATTGTTAAATTTATGGTTATTTGTTATTAATATTGTTATTTTCCTTTATATATTTATATGGTTGCCAGATTCAATAAAATTAATCCCTGAAGAGGTCGGAAAAATACCGACGAAACGTAGGATTGGAGAAAATGAATTAAACTAGTCTTTTATTTATTTCATAATAATTAAAAATACCTGACCTTGAAAGCCCAATTTAGAAATTTCTAATAAAACATTTAACAAAATCAAAATATAAAAAGGTCGATAAAAATTAAACATTTCAAAATAACAAAAATTTAACAATTTAGGCCCCCATTACCGTTAAAAGTACTAAGTATTTTGTAAACTGCGATTACGATTCACAACATTTATCGGCTTAATCGTATAAAATATGCATGTTGTGTTGTAATCGAGACAACACAACATTTTAGTGTTGTGAACGATAATCTGGGCCTTTGCTTTTTTAAGTTAACAACTTTAATTTACTCAAAAGAAAGTACTACTTTATACTTATACCCCACAAAATAAAAAAAAGTACAAAAGTGTTGTTCTAATATAAAATTAAGTAAAACTTGATAAGAAAATAAAAAAAGTAACATAGTACTAATTGGCAGAAAAGTACTAAAAATAAAAAAATAAAAAAGTACCAAAGTACATAATTAGTTAAGGGTACCAAAAAAAGTATTAAATGAGAATAAAATACGTAACAATTTTATTAAGAATTTTTTCATAACGAAAAGTTAAAATGTACTGCTGACTATTAAAAAGTATCAAAAAAGTACTATTTGAAAAAGTTTAGAATAAAAACTTCTAAAATTGCCTAACTGAAATATTTTATTAATTTATTAAAGTAATAACTCACTTGGTAACAATAATTGCGTTAAACTTCGCTTAAACTACAGTAAAAAATTGTCAAATAACAGTCACAGTTTTCCTTAACTTAAATTCGAGGGAATTGAAAATATGTATCCAACTATTACATTCCCATTTTCATATTGTTATATGTACATATATAACAGCTCATGCTGGGTTATTGACTATTGAAGCTTTAAAAGTGTGAAAAAGAAAATTAAAAATTTCTTTTTTTTGCTTGCTTTTTAAAATTATTAACAGCCAACCCAATGAACCCTCCTACCCCTTTTCATTCCTTATTGTAACAAAAATCTTTAAAATATTTACTCACCTCCACTTGATCTTGCTCGCCGGCATATTCCAAATTCGTAAATATGGACCAGGTATAGCGGCGGCGTATCTCCATGCGTGCATTGTGACGCCGATACCAACGTTGTATAAGTAAAGCAGCCTTCATGGCTGAAAAGTATTAAAAAGAAAGCAAAACAGAAAAAGCATTAAAAAAGGGTTCCAATACACATTAAAATTAATTGGCAAAAATGTTGTTTGGATGCTGAGGGTTTTTTTATTTGTTTGTTTGTTTGTTTGTTTTTTGTATACGTTTCATAATTTTTGGTAAAAATTTTACATAAAAAATGCTTCTAAGAAATTAAGTAGCTAACAATTACTTTATTGTTTATTGGCTATTATACAACAAAAAGAAAGAAAAAAAATAAATAATTTTGCAACCTTTTTTTAAAATAAAATATGAAAAAAAAAGAAAATTAATGTTTTAGCTAGTTATACTTTAGATTAAAGGCAATGGGGAAAAGGGAGTTTAAAGAAAAGATTTTATTCTTTAGATTTCAATTTACTTAAGGGCAGATTAAAATGGATTATTAAATGTAATTATTTAAATTTAAGAAAATTACAATTTTACAATTAATGTATTAGAAAAAAAATCAAATTAAACATAATGTTTTCATAACAATCCTAAGATTAAACTTATTTTCTGTATTTTATTTCTGTGTGCCAAAAATCAAAACAAATTCAGTTTCCTCTTAAATTTTGCTTTCAGTTCGAAAACCTCTGAAATTTTGTTGCATTTTTTTTTTTAATATCCATTAAAATTATTTATTACTCTTCAATTTTTTAATCACCCATTAAGTCGTTTTTTATATTTTTATTTTAAACGAAAAATTTCACCATTTCAACACAAACATAAATTGTGAATACATACGAGTATACGAGTACATATACTTTAGTAGGCGTATTTAAGAAAATGTTTGATCAACAGCAAACATCTGTAAAGTTCGTTGACTTATTTTAAATAAATATATAGAAAAATTTAAAGATCTAAAATTTTTTCCTGTTTCACAAAGAAAATAGAGTACAAAAACCGATTTCAATTGAATTTTAAAAAATTTCCTTTGAGGGAAATTTGTTTTTTTATAAGGAAAAAATTTAAAATAGTTTGGTAAATTTTTAATGCGCTTTTCTCATTAAATGCAACTTTAGTAAATTTTTTAAAATTTCCCCTATAAATAAAAATTTCCATTTGAGGAAAATTTTATATTTTTAAGAAATTTAGTTTTTTCCAGTTTCGCAAAGAAAGCAAAGTACAAAAACGGAATTCAATTACATTTTAAAAATTTCCCTTATAAACAAACATTTCCCTCAAAGGGAAATTTTTTCTAAAAGGATGTTTTAAATTTTCTTGTTCAATTTTTTATAAAATATTTCCATTAAAAACATATTTTAGGAATTTTTAAAATTTTTTTCCAGTTTCACAAAGAAAATAAACTACAAAAATTTACACAAATTAGTTCAATATAAGTTAAAAAAAATTATATATTCTTGCGGATATAGAATTAGTTAAAGATAAACTTACAATACTAAATGAAAATTTCATTACCAGGTGCCTAGACTCTACTTATAATCATATTAATGAGCTAGCTCATCTTACGTAGCTAAGATTTAGAATAAGTGTTTTTAAAAAAGTTAACAAAAAAAAATAAAAATAGGTTCAAATAGGTTTTTGCTAAATTTTTACCTCCTATATAATATTGTCATGTTATATATAAAATTATTAATCGAAATATATAGTATAATTAAGTAGAAAAAGATATTAATCTTGAACTCTTTGCAACTAATTATATACAATTGAAATGTAACATATTAAATTATAAAAATAAATAAATAAATAAATAAATTCTTCTCCAATATTTCTCTACAACAATGTGTAGCATCTTCAAAAAAATAAAATTTATTAATAGAACAATTCACAATCTTGTGCAAATGGTATTGCATTTTTCTTCCCTTCAATTTGTTTTTAATGGAAATATTTTATAAAAAAGATTTAGCATATTTTTGCTCTTGCTGTGTATTTCTTTTTCGCAAATGGAATGATGCAATACCATTTGCACACGATTGTGAATTAGGCTAATATATTTATAGAATTTCTGAAAATAATTGTCTGAATGAAAAAATTTTAAATATCGGAAGATATATGTTATAAATAAAAGAATTTGTGACGTTAAGCTTAAAAAAATTTAATTTTTTAATAAAGATAAAAAAGGTCGAACAAATAATAAAATAATTTTTAAGAAAGTTAAAAAAGGTCGAATAATTATTTTAATAATATAATTTGTAAAAATTTTCCTTTGAGTAAAATTTTTTCTACAAGGTATTTTTAAAATTTTTTAGTAAATTTTTAATAACATGTTCCCATTAAATGTAAATTTTTTAATATGCCCCCTATAAATAAAAATTTCCCTTCTAGGGAAATTTTATATTTTTAGGAATTTGTCAAAAAATGTTCAGTTTCACAGAGTAAATAAAGTACAAATTCGGAATTCAATTACATTTTAAAAATTTCCCTTATAAACAAAAGTTTCCGCAAGGGAAAATTTTTTCTACAAGGAAATTTAAATTTTTTTTTGTTAAATTTTTGATAACATATTTTCATTAAAAACAAATTTGGTAATTTTTTTTAAATTTCCTTTATTAACAAAAATGTCCCTTAAGGGGAAATTTTATGTTTTTCAGAATTGTTCCTAATTTTTGAAAGCCTTATATATAAAATTAAATACACAGTCCAAATTTGTTAAAATTTTGAAAATTTTCTTAAAAACAAAAATTTCCCTCTAAAGGAAATTTTTTCAATAAAAAAATTTTACAATTGATTGGCCAATTTTTAAAACAATTTTTACATTAAATATAAATTTAGTAAATTTTTCTTAACTTTCCCTACAACAAAAAAATTTCCATTTAAGAGAAATTTTATATTTTTATGATATTTAAATCTTGTATACAAAAGCTAAATTTGAAAATATCACAAAAATTTCCCTTACACCATACAATTTTCCTTTAAGATTTGTGTAAACTGAAGTTTTCCTGATATTCGGTTCATAAATTTTTATTAAACAATAAAGTTGTTGTTGTTGTGTATAGCTGTATGTCATATAATTTAACCATAAATATGTGCATTGTAATTTATTACAACAATTATCTTTTTATAAGCATTAATAAAAAAAATCGAATGGTTGACATTTGAAAAGCAATAAACATTTACATAAGGTTGGGTATGTCACACAATAGTTAAGTTAGCAAAAGTAAAATGTTACAAACAAATAAAACTCAAGGTTAAAATAATAATGATCTCTTTAAGTAAATAAAATAAAAAATCTTTTGTTTTTTCTACATAAAACTCAAAAAAGTGCAGTGCGTATCATATCATAAAATCCTTGGTTTACTTCTTTTTTAAACAATAAATTGTATTGAGCAGTTTATACATACTTTGTATGGGATCTAAAGATTTCTCTTCTTTTGGCTGTAAACAACCCATCATTTTGAAATTGTTTTTCAATTTGTCCAATAAAGTTGGTTGATTTTTCGAATCCATTCGGAAAATACTAGCACGTATGTATGTATGGAAGTATGTAGGTACGTACAAAAGGTTAACAGAAATCAATATAAATTAACCCAAAAGCAAAATAACAACTTACAATATTTAAGGAAATATTTTGTTTAAAATATTTCTATTAAAATTACTTAAAAGTCCTTTTGGAGATGAAAAATTTTTTTTTTTTTTTTTTTTTTTTCCCTTGTCCACAACAAGATTTGTCACGTTTTACAACTGATACGTGTCAGCTGCTCTCTGTTAATTTATGTTCGTTTTTCTTGGTTTGCTTGCTTAAATCAAGGATTGTGGTGTAATTCTTTGAGGAATGTTTGCCTTGCAAAGAATATGTTATTTATATTACATTTTTGTTATTTTATGTTTTGCACAATTTTTTGTTGACAATTTGGATTTTTAAGTAATTTTGTTAGTTTTGTGGAATTTTAGAAATCACTTGTTTTTTATATTGTTTGAGTTTTGCAAGTTTTTTTATAGTATTCCTTTAAGAAAATCTCTTTGTTTATTAAGATTTTTATTTGAATTTTTTTTTTTTGATTATTAAAAATATTTTATTTTTAGTTTGGGTAACATAGATTTATTTATTCAAGTATTTAAAATCTTTTTAACAAGTTTTAATTTGTGAATCAGTAAAAGAACCTACAATGGAAACTAATGTTGGACTATATAAAGAGAGCTATATATGAATGAATTTCAATCAAGAATATATGTATTTGAAAGAAATATTAATTGAACTTGATTGAAGCTAATGTTGCACAATAATAACCCCAGGATTGAAACTAAACTACCGCCTTGATTGAAACAAATGTTTGACAACAAAACGGACTGTAATTGAAGCAAAAGTTGGCCAACATAAAACCTAAGAATGAAACTGATGCTAAAGTTCATAAAGACCTAAGACTGATGATCAAACGAGATTTTTATTGAAGTCAAACAAAGTTTATAAATACATCAACGATTAAAGTTCAAGTAAGTTTATAATGAAGTAAGACTTCATTCAAACCTACATTTGAAGTTCAATATAGACTAAGATTGTAGGTAAACGAAAACTACTTAACGATCAATGACTGAAGATCAAATAAAACTATAACTAATGCTGAACTAACACTAAATAAAACGTACGATTGCAGCTCATACAAATCTACGATTGAAGCTGAACTAAAACTATAAAAAGAGCCATGATTGAATCTGAACTAAGACAACTTATTGACTTGATTAAAAGATGACTAAAGTGAAACAAAGACTATAAATATAGCTGGACTAAGACTGTTACTGTTATTCAAGTTCCTTAAACAATCGTGGTTCTTTCTGTCACCAAGTTCCTCAAACAGTCGCGGTTTTTTCACTCATCAAGTTCTTTAAACAATCTCGCTTCTTTCAGTCACCAAGTTCCTTAAATAATCGCTATTATTTTTGTCACCCAGTCCCTTAAACAATCATGGTTCTTTCAGTCTCCAAGTTACTAAAACAATCGCGGTTATTTCGGTCACTAAGTTCCTCAAATAATCGTGGTTGTTTCTGTCACCAAGTTCCTTCAACAATCGAGGTTCTTTCTGTCACCAAGTTCCTCAAATAACCGTGTGTCTATTGGTCACCAAGTTCCTCAAACAATCGTGGTTCTTTTCGTCACCCAGTTCCTTAAACAATCGTTTGTCTTTCGTTCACCAAGTTCCTCAAACAATCGTGTGTCTTTCGGTCACCATGTTCCTCAAAAAATCGTGGTTCTTTTCGTCACCCAGTCCCTTAAACAATCGTGGTTCTTTCAGTCTCTAAGTTCCTCAAACAATCGTGGTTGTTTCTGTCACCAAAATCCTTAAACAATCGTGGTTATTTCTGTCACCAAGCTTCTCAAAAAATCGTGGTTCTTTCCATCACCCAGTCCCTTAAACAATCGTTTGTCTTTCGTTCACCAAGTTCCTCAAACAATCGTGTGTCTTTCGGTCACCATGTTCCTCAAACAATCGTGGTTCTTTTCGTCACCCAGTCCCTTAAACAATCGTGGTTCTTTCAGTCTCTAAGTTCCTCAAACAATCGTGGTTGTTTCTGCCACCAAAATCCTCCAACAATCGAGGTTCTTTCTGTCACAAAGTTACTCAAATAATCGTGTGTCTTTTGGTCACCAAGCTCCTCAAACAATCGTGGTTCTTTTCGTCACCCAGTCCCTTAAGCAATCGTAGTTCTTTCAGTCTCTAAGTTCCTCAAACAATCGTGGTTGTTTCTGTCACCAAAATCCTCCAACAATCGAGGTTCTTTCTGTCACCAAGTTCCTCAAATAATTGTGTGTCTTTTGGTCACCAAGTTCCTCAAACAATCGAGGATATTTCTGTCACCAAGCTTCTCAAAAAATCGTGGTTCTTTTCGTCACCCAGTTCCTTAAACAATCGTTTGTCTTTCGTTCACCAAGTTCCTCAAACAATCGTGTGTCTTTCGGTCACCAAGCTCCTCAAACAATCGTGGTTCTTTTCGTCACCCAGTCCCTTAAGCAATCGTAGTTCTTTCAGTCTCTAAGTTCCTCAAACAATCGTGGTTGTTTCTGTCACCAAAATCCTCCAACAATCGAGGTTCTTTCTGTCACCAAGTTCCTCAAATAATTGTGTGTCTTTTGGTCACCAAGTTCCTCAAACAATCGAGGATATTTCTGTCACAAAGCTCCTCAAAAAATCGTGGTTCTTTCCGTCACACAGTCCCTTAAACAATCGTTTGTCTTTCGGTCACCAAGTTCCTCAAACCATCGTGGTTCTTTCTGTCACCAAGTTCCTCAAATAATAGTGTGTCTTTTGATCACCCAGTTCCTCAAACAATCGTCTGTCTATCGGTCAACTAGTTTCTCAAACAATCGTGTTTCTTTCTGCAATCTAGTTCCTTAAATAATAGTGGTTCTTTCTGTAATCTAGTTCGTAGAACAATCCTGATTCTTTCTATAATCTAGTTCCTGGAACAATCATGGTTCTTTCTATGCTTTTCCAGTACCTACGTACATATGTAGGATTTCAGCTAATAGCCTCTTGGACATAATGATATGAAGAATTTTATAAGATTTCTTAAAGACAGGAGCTAGTACCAGAAATTGTGAAGATCTATATATTTTTTAAATTATATATCATGGTGTAACTATACAAGGTGACTGCAGTAGCATAGCTGACTGGCTTTGTTTACAATTTACCTATGTCAAAAGTAATACATTTTGAAGTATTTTTGACAGTATTACATTATGTTACACAAACAAAATGCCTGTTGTTTCTGTATTGTGTTGTATTTGTTGCCGATTTGCACTCACCTTGTATAGTTACACCATGTTATATATGTATAGAGTTTTTAAATTAAACTAAACAAATATATCATTTGTGTCACGTTCCTTGTTCATGTTTTTTTTCTTTATTTTTATATAAACTAAATAAAACTAAATGCCAAAAAAATTAATTGAATTTAGATTTCTTTGTTATTTATAAACTCTTAGAAGATTTTATTTATTTCAGGTATTTATAGAAAAACTTGAAATATTTCGCTATAAACGCCATTTTTTGCAAAAAAATTTACAAAAAACTTTAAATAAAAGACATTCGTTAAAATAAATGCTTAAAATTCTATATTTAATTAAAATATTTCGAATTCTTTAGTTGCAGGTAAAAAAATATCATGTTACAGACTTGAGTTGTTGTGGAATTTTCTTGCTGTCAGTCAATTCTTATAGATTTTTGTTATTTGTAAAATATATTTATTGATTTTTTAATTTACGTATTTATTTTTTTAACAATTTTTATGAAATTATGTACACATTTTTGAACAACACATTTTAAAGTTACTTGATCACCAACCAAGGTAAAGTAGCCGTTTTCTTGGCAACATTTTTACTGAATTAGTACTTTCAATTGTTATTGATTTTGTTTAATGCAAAATTTGTTTTTTTAATTTTTCAACAGAAAACGTTTTAACACAACCAGCGCGTTCAATCGGTAGCGTTAAACTGTACTCGATAAGTACTTTTTTTAAATACACCTCTTTAGTTTTTGTTCTTTTATTTTTTAATTTTTTATTCAATTTTGTGGTCATTAGACTTAAGGTTAACAAGTGTTGATACTATAGAGACAAAACGTTAAAAATAAATAGATACAAACAGTGAGAAATATTCAATTAAGGTAGAATATGTTAGTTTTTCTCCAACACTAACCCACGATTTAAATCCAAATTTGTCTAATAGTAAAATTATATGAATAAAAAATAAATTAGAGAAAGGGTTCTCTAATTAAATTCTCTTATAGCTGACAACCATTTTTTTTTTTTTAGAAATTTGGCCCTTGACGTCTCAGCTGAAACAAATAAAAAACATTCAAAAGTAAATTTATCAAATTATTGGCGAATTTTGCAAAAATACCAGCTATTATTTAAGCATTTTCCCTGCACAGTGCTTAACAAAAATCTGAATACTTATTGGTATCATATCAAAACTTTTTCTACTTAAACTATACTAAACGAAGTTTGAGAAATTTAGGTTAAAGAATTTTGATTTTATTTGACATGATAAGCCGTAATATTAATCTAGTCATTTTAAACATTTAACATTTAAACAACATAGGTAAACTCTATGAAACAAAATGTGTGCTTCTTTTATTTTATTTTCAGTGGAAATTTAAAAATTAACACTTTTTTCACTTAAACTTTATTAAACCAAGTTTAAGTAAACTCAGTTTAACTAGTTTTTATTATATTATACTTATACTTAAACTTGGTTTTAACTAGGTTAAAGTAAACTTTAGTTAACAAAACTTATGGTTATTTTATTTTATTTTTAAAGCTCTATTGAAAATCAACTCTTTTTTCACTTAATCTTGACTAAACCAAGTTTAAGTAAACTTAGTTTAACTAGGTTTTATTACATTTTCCGATTTGTTTCAATTATAAATTATAAGCCATGACATTACTTCAGTTATTCTAAACTTTTTTATATTTAAACTTGGTTCTTACTAGGCTCATGTAAATTTTGGTTCACAAAACTTATGTTTGTTTTATTTTATTTCTAAATCTCTATTTAAAATTAACACTTTTTTCACTTAAACTTGTCTAAACCAAGTTTAAGTAAACTTGGCGAAACTATGTATTATTACATTTTCCAAATTATCAGCCATAACATTATTTCAGTTATTCTTAACTTTTTTATATTTAATTTTGGTACTAACCAGATACAGCTAAACTTTATTTAACAAAAATTGTATTTTTTTATAATATTTGTACCGCGTTTTTCAAAATCAATACTTTTTATAGTTAAACGCCACTAAAACCAGTTTAAGTAAACCCAGTTTAACTAATTTATTATTATATTTTTCAGTTTGTTTTTACTTGATATAAAAAGCCATAACATTATTCTAGATTTTCTAAACTTCTTTATATTTAAACTTGGTTCTAACCAGGTTCAGTTAAACTTTCGATAACAAAAATTGTGTTTATTTCTTTTAAAAACTCTTTTCAAAACTAACATTTTTTCTTAACTTAACTTAACTAAACCGAGTTTAAATATTTATAATTGTTATGATAAGACATGACAAGTTTTTAGTTATTCTTAACTTATAAATTCAATAAAATACAACATGCCTTTAAACTTTTTCCCTGCACAGTGGTTGTGTTAAGTTTAACATATTTTCAGTTGCAATAGGTTGTCGCCACCTTTTTTTTAATACATAAAAATGCATATACACATACATACATATGTATGTAGATACGTGAACACACACACACACATTACACCTTTAAAAATATGTACTAGCCCCCATAAGTATGCCTTTATTAGGTCTAATAGTGAGTGTTGGTGTGGTCAGTAATATCATTTTATGTGCAAACAAAAAGAGTTGAAAACAGCCTACTACTTGGTTTTCCTTAAAAAAAACCCTAGTCTTGTACAATTTATATACATATGTATGTTTTATTTTTGTTGTTATTTTTTGTATATATAGTTTTGTTGTTCCTGTCTACGTAACAATTACGTTTTTCTATTTCTATTTAAGTAGGTGGGTTCTATTGACCTTCTTAGAAATGTTTTGTATTTTCTATTTGAAAAAGTTGTTTTTGTTTGTATTTATTATTCTATTATTTTGTGGTATCATATGCACTTTAAATAACCTTGAACTACTTAGTTTTTTTAAAAAAAAAGAAGAGGTTCCCCATTAATATTACATATTAGTTTGGTACACTAAAGAAGAGTACAATTTTAAACCAAAAATTTAAAAAAAAAGCATTCAATATAAATTTATATGCAATTTGAAAATAATTAAAATCGTACTATGTAACGATTTTATTTTTCAAAACTTCACTTTTACTCAATATCTTAATTTAAACATAATTTAACTGCCCTTGACAGGGTAGTAAATGCATTCCAGTTTGCCAATTGTTCCAGTACTTTACAATAGTATTTTTGAAAATTCGAACTATTAGCCTGAATAAAAAACTTTTCTCTTAAAAAAGATAAATATTAGTTCAATTACTTCTCTAATTAATAATTTAACTACGTTTATTAATTAATACTTTTCCACTTAAACTTAACTAAACCAGGTTTAAGTAAACTAAGTTTAACTAGGTATTATTACATTTTTCGAATTGTTTTAGCTTAAAGAGATAAACCATAACATTATCTGAATTATTGCAAACTTTTTTAGATTTAAACTAAACTCTAACCAGCTTCAAGAAAACTTTAGTTAACAAAATTGAGGTGTGTTTCACTTAATTTGTATCATACTTTTCAAAATCAGTAGTTTTTATACTTAAAATTAAGTAAACAAGATTTTACTACATTTTATGGATTGGTTTTGCTTAAAAACACAAGCCATAAAATTATTTACACTATTGTAAACATTTTTAGATTTAAACTTGACTCCAAACAAGTTCAATTAAACTCTAGTTAACAAAATAGAGTTTGTTTTATTTAATTTGTATCATACTATTCAAAATCAGTAGTTTCTATACTTAAACTTAACTAAAACAAGTTTAAGTAAACTATTATTCTATTACATTTTCCGGATGGTTTTCGCTTTAAAACGCAAGCCGTAACATTATTCACATTATTGTAAATATTTTAAGATTTAAATTTGACTCAGGTAAACTTTAGCTAACAAAATTGAGGTGTGTTTCACTTAATTTGTATCATACTATTCAAAATCAGTAGTTTCTATACTTAAACTTAACTAAACTAACGTTAAGTAAACTTAGTTTAACAAGTTTTTATTACATTTTTCAGTTGCTTTTAATTTGAAATGATATACATTTACAACATTATTTCAGTTTTTCACACCTTTTTTAGTTTTAAACTTAACTTAAACTTAAAAGCAACCTTCGTTAATAAAATGTGTGTATAAATTATTTAAATTTTTTTAAATTTTCGAATATACCTGTGATAGTCAAATACTTTATGGGGAATTTAAAATATATACAATTTTTAAAGTATTTAACATTTTCTATAATGCTTTAATTTTAAACAACAAAAACCTGTGATCGATCTCTCTAAATTAAAAAAAAAAACTACACAAAGGAATTCACATTGTATTCCCATGTACCAAAAAAAGTAGTAATGCATTCACGCACATGCCTGGCCTAGAAGTCCTCATATACATACATACATATGTAGGTAGTATCCCACTTGACCACGGCTGTCGATAATGAAATCACCATCGAAGTTTTCTCAATAATTTCTCGTGTAAAACATTCGAAAACGGCTATCGACAGCGACAAGAGAATGTGCTCCTAGAGCTCACCTGTCGCTCAGTTTGTGGCTTCGATCTCGAAGTTTCGCTTACGATATCAATAGCGAGTATTTAGCAATATTAATTATGAATTCAAAAAACATCTTTGAAGTTTTTATCTCAATATTGAGAAAAGTTTATAAAATGTTTTTTATTGATATTGCAATCGTGTTCGTAAATGATACATTAACCGATATCGAGATACATTCGCCAGAGATATCCTTAACAGTTTACATTCGATATTGCTAAAGATTCGTTGGTAATGCGATAGCAATACTTCGAGAATGAATATTTTGTTTCAATTCCATTTTATTCACATAAAAAAGGCTATTTCTAGAGATTACTTTAAAACAACTTAACAATTTATTTCATATTTATTCATTACATTTCATATAACTAAAAATATCTAATAATAAAAAATAAATTAATAAATGCAAACATAAACTTATTAATAAATAGTGTTACTTTAGTAATAATTATTTATAAATATTAAACTATTATGGTGGTAGCTGCTCATTGTCATGTTTTGTTTTTTTGGAAGCGTATTTGAAACATTTTGTCAGCCTGTCATGGGCGTACTGGAAATGCTTTTGAGTTATTTTGTCAAAATCCTCGTCTTCTAGAGCAAATTTGTTTTTAAAAGCATCTAATTAAATTATTTGAAAAACATTTATATATATTAATAATTATTTTTAAAAATAGACTTACATCGAATAGCCAAAGTTATACGGCATTCACGAATGCATTGCTTAGTGTTCGTTCCTCTCCACGAAAACTGCTCCGCAAGGTTGTCGGAAAACATATTTTTCCAGCAGCTACGGATAAATTTATCAAAAGATTAATAAAAGAAAAACAGTTATTGATAATAAAATTATAGTACATAAATTAAATTTTTAAGTGTTAACTTACAAATTGTTTTTCTTACCTTTGAATATATTTTCACTTTATAGGTATTTGTTTATATTTATTCACTTTTTTAAATTTGTTTACACTTTCGATTTTATTTCAATCCGTTTACACTGAACTCCGATTCAAAACTAATATTGTTTTCTGTTTTGTGCTTTTGGTTGCACAAAAAAAGTACCGTTACTTTGTTTTTTCATAAAAAAATGCATTTATTTTTTTTTCGTTAAACATACAGTAGCAATATCACTTTCGAGCCTTTGCAAGGACAAAACATATTTGTTTTTTGGTTTTTAAGCATCAGAAAAAAATACTTTGCTAAAAACAAGATCACAGTATCATTAATAAATCATTGGCGTCAATTTAGCGAAGTTTTTTTTTTTTTGTAAAACGAACCTTCGAGAAATTTTGAAATATAGATAATTTCTCGAACATTTTCGTTTCGAAATTTTAACGAAAAAAAACGTATTATCGACAAATTATCGAGGATTCAAATTTTTTGAAATTTTCGATGTTTTCTCGAACATTTTTATTTCGAAATTTCTTCATTTTAGTGAATAATCTTTATTTTCGAAACTCAGGTCGGGTGGGATACAGTATTCATTCAGCCTTAAACTATGCTTTAACTAAACGTGCTCTTATGCAGTTTGTTCTCACTCACTCTTCATTTGAGCAGGCAGACTTATGTATATGCACACACACGAAAACAAGCAAATACAAAAACTTGTACTCAGCACGTACAGTGGAGAATGCTTATTGTTGCTGTTTTTTTTTTGCTATTGTTGTTTGTTTATCCCACATAAGTAATTTTTTACAATACAGTATAGTGACACATTTTATTTTTTTAGTAATTATATACCTTTTTAGTTACTAGTAAATAGCACACTAATGTATATTTATTATTTAAATACACATAAATGTGTATGAGTATGCATATGAGTATGTGAGTAGATATTAAAGTATGTGGAAAATATGAGCCTGTCTATTCAAATTTTGTTTATTTCAGTATTCAGTCTGTTTTTTCTCTATTTTTATACCCAACACTTTCCTTACTTTGTTTACATGTAATTTTGTTGTCTATTGTTTGAATGATATAAAATATTACAATGAAGAACAGCAACAAAAACCTTGTTTTCTTAATGTTTAGTTGTTAATTATATTAGGTATACTTTTGTTTTTCTTGCTTCTTCGTTATAAATTACACCCATGTGGGGGAACGGCAGCTGACATTTAATTTATAACTAATTCATTTATAAAGGCGCCATCTACATCCATATATATACTTATATTCCTTACAATTAATGTTTTTTTTCAGTTTTTTTTAATATTATTATTATTATTTAATAGTTTTTTTATTGTATGTTTTCTTGCAGTTTTATGATAAGTAGTTTTAATTGTTTGCATTACATTTAACTGGCTGTCACACATAGCGTGGGTGTTTCGCAATTGCTTGGGCGTTACAATTTATAAGAAATTAATACTTTACAATTTTAATGGATCTATGGGGAATATAAGCTAAAAAAGGGGTTTAAATAAACAAATTGTCAAGTAGTAGTAATTCAATTAAATATTTAATATGGAATTATAAATGTGACAAAGACACACATTAATCATTAAAGTAAATAAATTTACAGTTTTATTACTAACTTAAATTAGATTACCTACTTTGTATTACATTTTTCGGCTCATTTTAATTTGGAAGGATAATATGTAACATTTTACAATTTTTCTAAACTTGTTTAGAATTAATCTTGACTCTAACCAGGTTCAATTAACCAAAATTGTGTTAATTGTATCATACGTTTCAAAATCAACACTTTTTCTATTTAATCTTTTCTAAACCAAGTTTAAGTAAGCTTAGTTTAACTAGTTTTTATTTCATTTGCTGAATTGTTTTAATATAAAAAGTTAAGTCATAATATTATTTTAGTTATGCAACACTTTTTTAGATTTAAACTTGACTCTTAAGAAAACTTTTGTTTGTTTTACTTTATTTGTATCTTACTTTACAAAATCAACAAGTTTACTACTTAAACTTTAATAAACCAAGTTTAAGTAAACTCATATTGACTAGGTTTTATTGCATTTTCTGGTTTATTTTAGTTTAAAAAGTAAAGCCATAACATTATTTTAATTATTATATAATTATTTAGATTTAATCTTGACTCTAACCAGGTTCAGTTAAACTATAGTTAACAAAACTTAAGTTTGTTTTACGTTAATTGTATCGTACTTTTCAAAATCAATAATCTTTATAGTTAAACTTTACTAAACCAAGTTTAGGTAAACTCAGATTAACTAGGTTTTATTATATTTTCCGGTTTATTTTAGCTTAAAAAGCAAAGCCATAACATTATAATAATTTTTGTACAATTCTTTAGATTTAAACTTGACTCTAAGCAGTTTCAGTTAAACTGTAGTTAACAAAACTTGTGTTTATTTTACGTTATTTTTGTATTTGTGTTATATTTTTTTTATTATTCTAAAACTCTTTAAATTTACACTTGATTTCAACTGCTTTTAAGTAAAGCTGATTAACAAAATATGTGCATAGTATATAAATTATTTAAATTTCCTTCCAAAACATAAACAAGTTAAAAATTTTATGTAACAGAAATTTTTTATATCTCTCCCATCATTGAATCTGTAAAATGTTTTCCTAAATCTGTGCTTGTTAACGTTAATGCTTAACATTGCTTAACATATTTTAATTAATTATATATTTTCTCTATTTACAGATTTTGCCAACAAAAATATTAATGTTTAATTAAATTTAAATGCTTAACATTATTAATTTATACATAAAATCATCAACATACTTATGTTTAAAGTATGACAATAAAATTAAATTATGTAGGATGAGAAAAGAAAACATAATTAATTTTTGTTCTGTCTGGCATAATTTATAATTTAAAAAATAATAAAAAAAATAAAATAATATAGAATACATATAAGGAATTTGTTAAAAGTTGATGTATACTCTTGAGAGTTTGACTGGTAAATTATTCAATTTTCAACAGACTTTTTATGTAAATTGTATACATTTCATTCTAAATATAAAACCACCAACCAGCCTATTAAAACCTTAAAACTTTACCACTTCTCTGTTGCCTAACAACACTAAAATTTTAATATGAATACATTTTCTAATTTTAACATTTCCCCAAAAAAAAGTTGTATTAAGCAAATGTCAGTTTTGCATATCTATTTGAATTTATTTTTATTTTTTCGCTTTTGATAGACAAACAATGATGACGCATGTGTTTTTTATATAAAATAAACAAGCAAAAATCCTTAAAATGTTGTGATTTTTTTTTTTTATTGCAAGGACGATGAGGACGAACCAGAATCTGTCAAAAAGTATTTGTTTGTAGGAGTAAGTAAGTGATTGAGTAGGATTGAAATGGATATTTATATTTATGTATGTAATCGTATGTACAAGTATTTATTTATTTAACATACATATGTAAAAGAAAAGCAAACAAAAACTTATTTGATTTATTGTTTTTTGTTCAAAACTTTAATTCAGTTTAAGTAAATCATAAAATGATGTAGGTTTGAAGCCTTAAAAAATGCCCACTATAGATGCTCAACCGTAGCACAACTAAACTCAACTGAAGCTCAAATTAAACTTTGAAAGACCGAAGACTTTTTAAAGACCATCAATTAAGGCTTCACTAAGACTTCGTTTGAAACTGCTTCTAAACAGGTTTTACTAAACTTTAGTTAACAAAAATTATGTTAGTTTTCTTTATTTTTAATACACATTTCAAAATCAATACTTTTTTCACTTAAACTTCGTTAAACCAAGTTTAGATAAACTCAGATTAAATAGGTTTTATAAAATTTTTCGGATTGTTTTAGTCTAAACAGATAAGTCATAATATTATTTTAAATATTTCAAACTTTTTTGATTTTAACGTCTATCTAGCCAGGTTCAGTTAAACTTTAGTTAACAAAACATTTTAAAATCATTATCTTTATTACTTAAACTTGACTAAACTATGTTTCGGTAAACTTCGGTTAACGAGGTTTTATTACATTTTCCAGATTATTTTAGCTTAAAACTATAAGCCATATTAATATTTTGATTATTTTAAACTTTTTAGGTTTTAATCTGGACTTTAACCGGGTGAAGGTAAAGCTTAGTTAACATAAATTGTGTTAGTTTTGTTTTATTTGCAACACACATTTCAAAATCATTACCTTTTCTACTTAAACTTCACTAAACCAAGTTTAGGTTAACTTAGATTAACTAGGTTTTATTGGTTTTTTCTGATTATTTTAGCTTATAAGTTATAACATTATTTTAATTATTCTAAACTTCTTTATATTTAACTTGAGTTAACAAATATTATGTTTGTTATCTATTATTTCTGATACACAAATTTCATAATTATTACTTTTTTTACTTAAACTTTGCTAAAACAAGTTTAAGTAAACTTAGTTTAACAAGGTTTTATTACATTTTTCGTATTATTTTAGCTTAGAATGGTAAGTTATAACATTATTTTAATTATTCTAAACTTCTTTAGACTTAAACTTGACTAAACCAAGTCCAGTTAAACTTTAGTTAACAAATATATGTTTGTTTTCCATTATTTGTGAACCACATTTAAAAATTATTACTTTGTTTAGTTAAACTTCACTAAACCAAGTTTAGATAAGCTTAGATCAACTAGGTTTTATTACATTTTTCGTATTATTTTAGCTTAGGAAGATAAGTTATAATATAATTTTATTTATTCTAAACTTCTTTAGATTCAAGCTTGTGTTTAACCAGGTTTAGGTAAAGTTTAGGTAACAAAAATTGTGTTTGTTTTATTGGATTTGTTTATAGTTTATACTTTTCTCACTTAAATTTCGTCAAACCATGTTTAAGTAAACTTAACTTAACTAAGTTTTATTATATTATCCGGTTTGTTGTGTATGTTGTGTGTTAAACTTTTCAAAATCAATACTTTTCTCTGTTCAACTTCACTAAACCAAGTTAAATAAGCATCAGACACCTAAAAGTATGTACTAACAAACAAACAAATACGAATTTAAAAAAAAAGAAATTATGCAAATTACTCTTCAATTTATTAAATAAATTTAATTTACAATTTTAATTAATTGTTTAAATTGTGCCTACAAATTTATTCTAAACAGTAAATTGAATTAAGCATAATATAAACAAAAGCAGTTAAGCTGTGCAAATAGATTAAATTTATAAATTAAATATGTTGTTAAAACTTTTCAACAAATAGGATTAACTTTAGCAACAGACATTAAGTAAATTGATATTTATAATCTGTTTTTGTTATTTAAAGGAATAATTATAATATTTTGTTGTGTTTTTATGCAAAACAAATATTGCAACATAAAGTTAACTAATTTAAAAATACATCTCCAGTAATTTTAAAAACTAAACTTTCAATGACATTTTTGGCAGTATTTTGTGGGTAATGGTTTGTTTGTTTATTTGCACTTTTCCAACATAATAAAATTATTTGTGTTTATGTTTAGGTTTTTGTGGTTTTGTAAATTTTTAATGGGGTTTTTAAAGAGCTTAAAATTAGTACATACATAAATATCACATTAAGTTTAATCTGGCGTATGAGTGATATTTAATTAAAGGGGGTGGTTTTAATATCACTCGTACACCTGGGTGTTTACCAAGATTTACAAATGTGTGTGTTTTTTTTAATTTATATATTGCTTCGTTAAGTATTGTAGAGAAACTAATATTATTAAATAAAAAAATTAACATTTTTCAAATAGGTGGCAACTCTCCAAAGTTTTTGAGTATTTTTTTTTTCATATTTGCAACGGAATTTAAACTTATACTTATTATAAGCTATTTATTAACCCAAATTGCTTAAAAAATAAAATTTTAATAAAATTTTAATAAACAAGGTGGCAACGTTATATCACAATTTTTTTAAATTTTCACACAATTTGTTTATTTATGCAATAAATATTACCAACCCATACATTTTACTTCAGAAATCTTTAAACCCTAAAACTGTTAGCTATAAGGTGGCAACGCTAAAACGTTTTTCTTGAATTTATACAGTTTTAAGTAATGACTCTTACATTTTTTAATATTTAAGCCATTTAAATTAAAAAATTAGTTTAAAGAAACAACTTTTTAACAAATTACCCTAAACAGTTGGCATCTCTTTTTTATAATTTTAAAATTTCCAAGTGATTAATTTTAAAGTAAATTAATTTTACTAAAAAAACTGTTCAAAACAAGAAAATGTTATAAAAATATTATAAACAGGTGGCAACTGCTTTAACATTTGAAGCATTTCTTCAAGTTTGTAACTAAATTTGGTATGTAATATCATTTATAAAACAAAAATTACTTTAAAAAATTTTCAAAACCAATACTGTTAACTATAAAGTGGCACCGCTAAAATTTTTTTCTTGAATTTTTATAGTTTTAAGTAATGAATGTAAGTTTTTAAACTCTCTAGTCTATTTTGATTAAAAAATAAGTTTTAAAATTCGAAGTTTGAAGAAATTACCACAAACAGGTGGCGTGTCCTTTTTATAATTTTTAATTGATTTATTTTTTTCATTTTAATAATTATAAAATAAAAATTTAGTTTACGTAAGAAAACCTAAGAACAACAATAAATTTTTGTAAATAGGTGGCCACACCTTAACAAAATGAAGCAATTTTTTCAAGTTTGTAACTGAATTTGTTATTTAATGATATTTATATTACAAAATTACTTTAAAAAATTAAAAATTTGAAAACATTTAGTCAAACAAATTTTAAAAAGGTGGCATCGCTACTTTAAATTTTTTTTTTAAATAATCATAAAATTATTTTATTATTTCCATAAATATTATGCAGGAAGGATTTTTGTGAAAAATAGTAAATTTTTTTCTAAAATGTGGCAACTCGTAACAAAATTTTAATCATATTTCTTAATTTTTGTTAGAGAATTTTATAGTTTTAATTCTTTAGGCTAATTATATAACAACATTTCTTTAAAATATACATAAACTCAAATCCTTAACAAAAATCCTTAATAAATTCTTAAAAAAGGTGGCAACTCTATAGATTTGTTTTATTTTGAAATTTTCCTTAAATTCGTTTAATATTAGAAGAATTATTGTAAAAGTAGATTTTAAAAACAATATAAATCTAACAACAAACAACATGTTTTAAAAAAGTTGGGAAATTTTTAAAATATGTGGCAACTCTATATTTTTATTTTGCAGTTTTCTTAATATTACAACAGTAATTGTAAAAACAGATTATTTAGTTCGTTTATTTGACCTTTTTCAATTTTTAATAGTTTCTTTTTACAAGCAATAAGGTCACTTGAATTTTATATAAAAATATTTAATTTATTTATATATATTTATTTCCTAAATAGATTTTTAATATAACAAAAATCTAAAAACAACTAAAATGTTTTAAAAAAGTTGGCAAATTTTAAAAAATTTTTTTTTTTAATTTTAATATTATTCTTGTATGTTATTTATTTTTATAACTGAGTTTTTAATAACAAAACTTCTTAAACAAAATATTTAATTAATCCACAGCAAAAACCGGAATTATAAAATAATACCTGGAGCTTTTGAAAAACATAACATATGCCAATTCAGCTTAATAAAACATTCAATATTGTGTTTCAGTTGTTGTTTTATTTCCTTTCTAATATTACTGCTTGCAATTGAACTGTGAACTGAATTAAATTGAACATGACTATTTGTTTTGGTTTCCATTTGTATAAACAAAACCCAAACAGGCATAAACCCAATTGCTAATCCTCTTATCGGTTATAATACTTGAAATTGTCAGAAAAACACATAAAAAATTTATATTATTGAACCCATCTTTTTGCAGTTTCAATATATAACATATTTTTATTACATTTTTTTTACTTTATGGCCTTTTATCGTATTTATGGTAATATCGTTTTGCAGACTGGCATGGTGAAAGGATGACAAGAACAATCATGTTGTTAGTAAGCAAGTTTTTATTGTAATAGAAAAGTGTGTCTGTCTATTGGTAACAGAGTGTTTTGTAGATTGAACTTTTTGCTGAAAACCTCCAGAGGTTATTTAAGGCTAGATAATTAAGGCAAATTAAAACTTTGGAATGCTGCAACTAAACAGCCTAAAGCTACTGTTGTACTTGATACCAGTGGCTTAAATTAGCATTTTAGGAAACTTTAACTGCTCCTTTACATTTTCACTTTACAACTCTTTCCCCTCAGCACATTATTTTTGCAAATATTTAATAATTACCATAATTTTTATTATTTTCCATACTGGGGCGTATGATTGTTATTAATTCAAATTAAATATTAAACATACTTTAATTTTGTTCCAAATTTTTAGCATTCTGCCTGCTGTTTCTACTACAACTATATAAATTCCTATTTTATATGCTTTCCTAATACATTATTTCTGTACTAACTCATTATTTTATTAATGTTTAGCGTCTGTTTCCCAAATTTCAAACAATGTTTTCTGTTTGCAAAACATAATAAATCGTTTAAAAGTTTACTGCTTCACAACAATAAAATTGCAGTAAATAGTTTATAAATTTAATTATTTTATATCGATTTTATAATAATGCTGCTGCTACTACTATTTGTATATTCTCTAGACATAATACTAAACAGCAATCTAATAACTACATATTACCCTATGCTTTGCTTCATTGGCTGTAAGTGTTTTGAAAAGTTGTTTACAAATGCTATTTAGCTATAAGTTGTAGTGAAACTTTTAACACACATTTTACTAACAATAGTATTTATAACATTTATTCAAAAACTAATACAATTAACCTAAGGAAACTACAAGTTGTTACCAAATCAAAGTGTTTAATATGAAACGGCAATTATAATTTGTAACATAATTTTTAAAGCTTATGGAATTATTAAACAAATCCCTTATATAGGGTGTTTTTTTTTACAGGTTTGTTTTTCGAAAAGAGATAAAACTGGCATTTTGTGGTCAAATCTGGCAACTCTAATGTCATTTATGTTCAGTTTGGTTTGCCATTTCATCATGAACAGGTTGACAAAAGAACAACGCTTGCAAATCGTGCAAATTTATTTCGAAAATAACGGTTCAGTTAGCGAAGTTTACCGCAAGCTCCGTCCATTTTATGGTCGACATAATCGTCCATCAGAGCAATTAATTCGGTTAACCATGGATCGTTTTCGCACTACGTTTACTCAATGTGATAATACGCATCCGCAGAGACGTCGAACAGTGCGCACCGAAGAAACAATTGCCGCTGTAGAGCAAAGTGTTGAAGAGGACCCGAATTAATGGAGACCGGTATAGAGCCATGATAACCGACTATTTTGTTCCCGAATTGGATGGCATGAATGTGGATGAGTTGTGGTTTTAACAAGACGGCGCTACATGCCACACAGCGCACGCCACATTCGATGAGCGCATAATTTCGCGGAATGGACCTGTCAATTGGCCACCAAGATCGTGTGATTTGACACCATTGGATTATTTTCTTTGGGGATATGTGAAGTCGCTCGTCTACGCCAACAAACCAGAAACGTTAGGGGAATTGGAAGCCAACATTCGTGACGTTATTGCCGATATACGGCCCCATATGCTCGAAAAAGTGGTTGAAAATTGGACCTGTAGAATTGGCTTTATTCGAGCCAGCCGCGGCGGCCACATGCCTGAAATCATATTTAAACATTAATGGCATAAAATTATCCTTCCAATAAAGCCAAATTGATGGTCATTAAAACGATTTTCTTGTCTTTTATTTCAATTCGAAGTTCTATACCTCTCAAAAAACACCCTATATAATAAATAATAATTCCTTTTTTATATAATACACTTAACACACTTAAGAAAAACTTTTTAATAATTTATCATTTTAACACTCCTAATAAATGATAATTAAGTGCAAACAAAACTCACAACACTTTATATATTTTCCATTACAAATTTCCAAACAAAAAAGTTTCTCACACACAAAAATTCTACAAAATACCGTGCGAAAGGACAATTATTATATTCAACACTAAACACGTTTATACAAATCGCTCGTTTCAATACAACAGCTTCAATGCTAGGGCCAATGGAAAACACCAACAGAAAAACAAGTTAGAGTGCTATATTCGGCTGTGCCGAAACTTTAATACCCTCCACCTAAATATAATAAGAAATACAGAAACTATTGGACTAGTATAGCTTTATTCTGTGTTTAATACGACCAACATAATTTATGTTAAATATATTGAAATTTTATCTAATTTTTACTATATATAATTGATGTAATTACCGATTCTTAACATAATTTACAGAGTTTGTCTGATTTTCATAATAATCTTGAGTGTAATTGAACAATTTATAAAATTAAAAGAGCATTTTTCCATATTCACAACAAGTTAGAAAACAGATAAGATGAGGCTTTTTTGTTTGAATTTGATTTCAATAATTTATTATTATCAAAAGATTTATGGGTGGCATAGTAGAAGTGGACAGGTTATGGACTGATAGCTTCTAAATCCAGTATCCACTAATTTGATTTCTACGTATTTGAGGCTTATTTTGGTTGAATTTAATCTCAATAACATTATTTACAAGAGTTATATGGCTCTTTGAACTAGAACAGAACTGGAACAGAACGAGAACAGAACTAGAACAGAACTAGAACAGAACTAGAACAGAACTAGAACAGAACTAGAACAGTACTAGAACAGAACTAGAACAGAACTGGAACAGAACTAGAACAGAACTAGAACAGAACTAGAACAGAACTAGAACAGAACTAGAACAGAACTAGAACAGAACTAGAACAGAATAGAACAGAACTAGAACAGAACTAGAACAGAACTAGAACAGAACTAGAACAGAACTAGAACAGAACTAGAACAGAACTAGAACAGAACTAGAACAGAACTAGAACAGAACTAGAACAGAACTAGAACAGAACTAGAACAGAACTAGAACAGAACTAGAACAGAACTAGAACAGAACTAGAACAGAACTAGAACAGAACTAGAACAGAACTAGAACAGAACTAGAACAGAACTAGAACAGAACTAGAATAAAACTAGAACAGAACTAGAACAGAACTAGAACAGAACTAGAACAGAACTAGAATAAAACTAGAACAGAACTAGAATAGAACTAGAACAGAACTAGAACAGAACTAGAACAGAACTAGAACAGAACTAGAACAGAACTAGAACAGAACTAGAACAGAACTAGAACAGAACTAGAACAGAACTAGAACAAAACTAGAACAGAACTAGAACAGAACTAGAACAGAACTAGAACAGAACTAGAACAGAACTAGAACAGAACTGAACTAGATCCTGAATTAGAACCCGAACTAGAACCTGAACTAGACCAGAACTAGAACAGAACTGGAACAGAACGAGAACACAACTAGATCCTGAACTATAACAGAACTAGAACAGAACTAAAACAGAATTAGAACAGAACTAGAACTAGAACAGAACTAGAACAGAACTAGAACCTGATCTGAAATAGTACTAGAACAGAACTATTAAGTTATGATATTAAAATATCATTAAATTTATAATAATTTTAATTTATAATCTCGACCTCTTGGGTGCAGTCATCAAGTGAACTCTGACACTTTCTTTATTACAATTTGTTTGTGACATTTCAAATGTCAGTTACAATTAAAATATATTTTATTTTCATATATTTTATGACATTGCTGTTTTCATTGAAATGTTGCAATAAACAACAGTATGGGTAATAAAACAAATAATAATAATTATGATTATTTGTACATGGTATTGCGGAATAAATGAGACGACAGCAAATATGTTAAAGGCAAAAGGAAATTTATTATTTATGCTGTTCTACTTTTCTGTGTGTACTGTAGGCAAATAAAATAGGGATGGCGATGGAAAGCAAGTAGACTTTAAGCTCATTATCATTTTTTGTCTAGGTTACTTTAAAGAAAAAGAGTTAATAATACTTAGCGCGAAGTTTGTTTTGAAATTTATATTTCAAACTGCTATAAAAACTAAATTTCAAACTCTTTGAAATCCAAATCATAAAATTCTAATTTGCAGTTGGTCTCTGTGATGATTAAAGAAATAACAACACAAAAGTTTTCTTTACAAGTTTTTACCAGTTTTCTAGCAGATAAAAAATATACAAGTGTTGCTGTAAGTACTTGAACTTGAACTTATATACTGTAGAACAAAGACACAACAGCAAATAGCGCTAATAATAAAACTGCTTAAGAAGACAATTTATTAAGTGGTTAGAGAAAAAAAAGTTGTAGTTACTGAGCATTTGCTGAAACAGAGACTGACAAAAACTAAACTTTTAAAACACTTTCAAACAAATTGGCCCATTCACATTTAACTTATGAAAGTTCTAAATAAATCTCAATTTAATCACTATTAATATAAAGACAGGTAATTCGTTATTCGTTTTTAATACTACTGAAGGTCTAATGATAATTTCTTTAATAATTACAATTAGAATTCTTCTCCTCTTTTCATCTTTTAGAACCAGAAGAGGATGGTATTTTCTAATTGACAAAGTGAGCCAGTTAGTTAAATAACAAAAGAATTATATCTTTGCATTAAATAAATACATTAATCTTAGTCAAATAATAATTTTCCTTTTTCATTTAGCCCATACTAGAAAATTTTAAAGGACAAGCAAAAGAACACAAAACATTATGTTGAGGAGGGGATTGGTAAATAATTATTTATAATTATAATTAGTAATAGGTTTCCAAGCAGATCATCTCAAAAAAAAAACGTAAACAAATATAAAAAAATGAGCGACAAATTTAATTAAGGTTCTGTTTCTGGTTCTAGTCCTGTTCTAATTCTGTTCTAGTTCTGTTTTAGTTCTATTCTAGTTCTGTTCTAGTTCTGTTCTAGTTCTGTTCTAGTTCTGTTCTAGTTCTGTTCTAGTTCTGTTCTAGTTCTGTTTTAGTTCTGTTTTAGTTCTGTTCTAGTTTTGTTCTAGTTCTGTTCTAGTTCTGTTGTAGTTCTGTTCTAGTTCTGTTCTAGTTCTGTTCTAGTTCTGTTCTAGTTCTGTTCTAGTTCTGTTCTAGTTCTGTTCTAGTTCTGTTCTAGTTCTGTTCTAGTTCTGTTCTAGTTCTGTTCTAGTTCTGTTCTAGTTCTGTTCTAGTTCTGTTCTAGTTCTGTTCTAGTTCTGTTCTAGTTCTGTTCTAGTTCTGTTCTAGTTCTGTTCTAGTTCTGTTCTAGTTCTGTTCTAGTTCTGTTCTAGTTCTGTTCTAGTTCTGTTCTAGTTCTGTTCTAGTTCTGTTCTAGTTCTGTTCTAGTTCTGTTCTAGTTCTGTTCTAGTTCTGTTCTAGTTCTGTTCTAGTTCTGTTCTAAATCTGTTCTAGTTCTGTTTTAGTTCTGTTCTAGTTTTGTTCTAGTTCTGTTTTAGTTCTGTTCTAGTTCTGTTCTAGTTCTGTTCTAGTTCTGTTCTAGTTCTGTTCTAGTTCTGTTCTAGTTCTGTTCTAGTTCTGTTCTAGTTCTGTTCTAGTTCTGTTCTAGTTCTGTTCTAAATCTGTTCTAGTTCTGTTCTAGTTCTTCAGTAAAATTATTTCTTAAAAATGACAGCTATTCAAGGATTAATTTTATTCCTTTTTTATCCCTGCATATTATATTCCTAACGCAAAAATTATGCAAATTCATCTAAGGATGTCCTTTAAAAGAAACATTAATATTTATACTTAACAACCGCATAGAAAGAAATTTAAATTGTTATCATTAATTTGGTCATGTTTTACATAAAAACCATTAAAAGAAATACCATATGAAAAATAACCATAAAATAGGCAACCAAAAAAAACTAGAAATGGGATGTGAAATATATATGTGCTTGGATTTGTAATATTAGTTTATAATGATGATTAAAATCATGTTTTTGTTGTAGATAAAGTAAAATATTCAAAGAAGCGGCCTTGTTTAGTCATATAAATTTAAATTGTTTTGTTAATGTTTTGATTTAAGTTTGTTCATCTGCTTGTTGTGTTAACAACAATCAAGCGATCTCTAAATGAATCCATGACTGCAAACAATATTGGTCATTGTAGTCAACAGTTAAATGTTGAAAAAAGAGTGTTTCAATAAAAAGCCTCTTAAAATGAAAGTGTTTTTGGTACTGAGAAATTAAACAGACTTTTTTGCAGGCTTTAATTATTTTCTTTTTCGAGATAAGAAAATACTTTTAATGGCAGTTTATAAATTTTAAAAAAGAAATATTAAATAAATTTTAAGGATTTGAAGGGACATACATGTCCCTTGAATTCGAATACACTCATACGTTGAATACATACAATGTTTTCATACCAAATTCTTTCAAGTTCTCACTTTGTAGACCACAATAAATAATTACGATTAAATTTAATTGGTTTTGTCGCAATAAGTGCAACTATTCCCTTGGAGTGATACATATTTACAATTTAGATTGTTTTTAGTTTAAGCTCAAACAAACATGTACAACATGAACAATATGTCCCACTGGCCGGTCATTGTTAAAGAAAAGGACAGCTAAAACAGCAAACAAACAAAAAAGAGGCCTGTTTTAAACTATAACAAGACTTTGATTGACTTTGAATGATGTGTATACGAACAGCAAAAACACTAACGTGTAGCAAACACATATAGTGGAATGTAATTTCAAAGTTTATAAGTACATATGAAAAAATATGTCAGATAATTTAAAGTCATTGGACATGGAAACAAATTTAGAGAATCACAGAAACACGAACATGGTTTTTAACTGCAACATGACGTTTATTTTCACGAAATCTAAAACAAATCAACAAATGAATGACCTCATTATTAAAATACACTTATTCAGATACACATGAACACACACTTACGACAACTTTTAAAACTATAAGCAAAGGAAATGTAAAAAACACACTGGAATTTTCTTTGTTAAAAAAGTGAATTATTTTATATGAAAAGTGTCTTTACCAGACCCGTTACTATAGCAAAGCTGTCTTTACAAGACCATTTACTTTAGAAAAAGTGTCTTCTCAAGATCCTTTATATATAAGAAAAGTGTCTTTACTAGGCTATTTACTACAGAAAAGTGTCTTTACCAGTCCATTTATTTTAAAAAATTGTCTTTACCAGACCCTTTACTATAAGAAAAGTGTATTTACCAGACCCTTTACTATAAGAAAGTGTCCTTATAAGACTCTTTACTACAAGAAAAATGTCTTTACTAGGCCATTTATTATAGAAAAAGTGTATTTACCAGACCCTTTACTATAAGAGAAGTGTCTTTACAAGACTCTTTACTATAAGAAAAATGTCTTTACTAGGCCATTTACTATAGAAAAAGTGTATTTACCAGACCCTTTACTATAAGAAAAGTGTCCTTACAAGACTCTTTACTACAAGAAAAATGTCTTTACTAGGCCATTTACTAAATAAAGGGTGTATTTACCAGACTCTTTACTATAAGGAAAAGTATCTTTACCAGACCACTTAATATATAAAAATTGCCTTTACAAGGTTCTCTACTACTTTAATATAGAAAAAGTGTATTTACCAGAAACTTTACTATAAGAAACGTGTCTTAATAAGATTATTTTCTATAGCAAAAGTATGTATGAAAGTGTACTTACAAGACACTCCTATATACATATTAAAAGTGTATTTACTAGACCCTTTAGTATAGGCAAACTTTTTTTTACAAGACACCCTTCTACCTATATGTATAAAAAGTTTATTTACAAAATACTCTTCCATATGAAAACTGTCAATACAAGACATTTTTGTATAGGAAAAGGTTTTTTACAAGACAGTCTACTGTAGAAATTTGCTCCAGTCCAAACCACTGTGCATGCTCCTTCAAATAGTCTTACAAAATGACGCAATTTTGCTTATAAGTGTACTAAAAGCAAATATTAATAACTAAAAACAAACTACACCCTTATAACACTGCATTAACTAATAAATTTAAATTTTTATGCATCAAATGAAAAAAATACTACAATGTAATGTTTTAAAATTGCAAATTATTTCACATTTTTTACACTTATGTATGCATCATTAACACACTTAACATGACATAGACAAACTGGACACTTACAAACAAAACCAAAAAAAAAAAAGAAAAAACACTTTATTTACAAACAAGATTAAACAATAAATGCAAATTGTGATGGGTATTATTATTATTATTATTACAATGAATCACACTTACTTATTTCAATTTTCGTCATACTAATGCCTCTGGTAGGTTTACGCCAATGACGGTACCAACCTTTCGTTTGGAACAATTGTAATAAACTAGAGGCAACACGACCATTTGTACTCTGCTGGCTGCTATCACCGTAAGCAGCAGCAGCTGCTGCTGAAGACGCTATTGTGGTGGCCGTTTTACCGCCACGTTCGATTTCCGATGAACGACACGATGAGGATGTATCAAACGAGGAACTGCGACGTTTGTGATTACCACTAAAGCACACACAACTGCGTAACATTGTTATTGTTATATGTAGTAGAGAGTGTGTGTGCTCGTTTTCTTTTTCTTTTTTTTTTTTTGGCTTGATGATGCAATTTGTAACTGCAGTTTGGCTTGTTTACTAAACGTGTATTATTGTTATTGTAGTTGGTGTAAAGAAACCTGTCTCTTTGTTTATGTGTGTTTGTTTTGTTTTGATTTTTTTAAAGTAAATATTTACGTTAACGCTTTCTAAAAAAAAGAAAAAAATGGAGCTGTTGATATATAGTTGTCTCCTTCTTTCTTTCTTTGTTGGTTATTAAATTTATTGAGAGATTAAGAGACTTTGTTTGTTAAGTGTAAGACTGGGTTTTTTTTTTTGTTAATTTCTAAGATTATTAAAAACATTTGTTTGCTTTGTAGTTATTTGTTTTTGTTTATGATTTCTACTACTATTAAGTTATTATTCATTTATTTATGAATGTATTATTATTATTAATTCTATTAGTAAATAGAATTTAAATTTTTAAGTGCTCAAGTTTTTTTGAGATACATTTTTTGGAGTTTTAAGAATTTTTCAAATAAATTTAGTTTTTAAGCCTGATTTTCTGCTTCATACTTATTGATGTAGTAACTGCAAATAAAAGAAAGTACATAAAGTAATTAAAAGGTTATTTTGTAATAGGAAAATTTTAGGAAAAATTCATACTTAAAAAGCTTACATTTCTACAGAAAAAGTTTCTTTACAAGATCCTCTTATAGGAAAAGTGTCTTGAAAAGACACTCTTCTACATATATGGAAAGTATCTTCGCAAGACATTATTTTATATGAAAAGTGTCTGCTCAAGACAGTCTTCTATAGGAAATGTTTCTTGACAAGACTCAATTCTATACAAAAAGGGTCTTGCCAAACACTATTCTATATGAAAAGTGTCTTGACAAGACCCTCTTCTATATGAAAATTGTCTTGGCAAGACAGTCTTCTATATGAAAAGTAACTGGACAAGACACTCTTCTATATAAAAAGTATCTTGACAAGACACTCTTCTATATAAAAAGTATCTTGACAAGACACTCTTCTATATAAAAAGGGTCTTGAAAAGATCCTCTGCTATAGGAAAAATGTCCTGACAAGATCCTTTTTTATAGGAAAAGTGTCCTGAAATGACAATCTCCATAAGAGAAGTGTCTTGATAAGACACTCTTCTATATGAAAAGTGTCTTGTTAAGATCCTCTTCTATATGAAAAGTGTCTTGACAAGACAATCTGCCATAGGAAAAATATCCTGATAAGACCCTCTTCTATAAGAAAAGTGCCTTGACAAGACCCTTTACTACATGAAAATTGCCTTAGTAAAACACTCTTCTATATGAAAAGTGTCTTAGCAAGTCATAGTTCTATATAAATAGTGTCTTAGCAAGACAGCTTCTATATAAAATGTGTCTTATCAACACACTCTTCTATATGAAAAGTAACTTAGAGATTCCCCTATATGATATTACATTTCCATTTCTATATTTGTAACTGTTTTTGTTTACAAATACACTCTCTAATCCTTTACTGTCTTGTTAGCATTTCTGTTTTATCCCTAATAATATTTGGTTTATTGCATTAAAAAAACCCTAAATAACAAAACAGGATTCACGACAGCATAACAAACAGAAAATTATGAATTTAAATAACAGCAAAACAGTCCCCCACTCTGTTAGAATTCTATACAATATTTTGTGACAGAGTTTAAGGTTTCTTTTTTTTATTTTGATGGCTAAAATCAATCTGAAAATCAGCCATCCATAAATTTAAGGAGATTTTAAGGTTTATAATTTAAGCATATTTATGATTAAGAAGATACTGGTAATGAGATGGTGGGGGATGTTGGAGGTACGAGCGGTAGTTATGTATAAAAATAAAAGAAATTTGTGTAAATTTATGGCTGTAAACAAGTCAGCGTTTTAAAATTGTGTTTAAATTACATTAATTTTGTGTGGTACAAAGAGGAAGATAGTTAAAGTATAAAAGTAAGAATATATATTTTTTTGTTATTGGAGTGAGAAAAATAGCTACATTTTATTAAATAATGTAAAAGGGAAAAAGTGCTGGCAATGGTCAATTGTTAACGTTTAGACTAAAACATTTAGTATTGAATAAAATTCATAAATTTTGCTAAAACTTAAGACTTATAAGTTTTTGGGAGCAAATTGGGCTTGTGAACGATTATCATACGATTATCATATATATTATTGATTATATGATTAAATATGATTAGATTTCTGTATAAGAAAATTCTTTTAAGCCTTAGTAAATTATTTACTCCTTTAGAATTGCAGTCGAATGTCATTATTGACTATAAAGCCTAAACTAAAACTAATAATTGATTAAAGATAATAATTCTCATAAACAGATTTACAGTATTTTGCCTAAACTTCAGCCATTTAATTCCGACAGTGATTATTTTCAACTAATCAGCAAGAGATTGGTACTTTATGCTTTATTTTCGAGCCTTGATCCGGAATAATCGAGACTTCATTAAGAATTCTAATTCGAGGACATCCTGGAGCATTAATTGAAGATGATGATTAAATTTATAATGTAATTGTTACAGCTTAATTTTCTTTTTAGTAATACGAGTTATAATTGGAGGAATTGGTATTTTTAACTTTAAAAAGTTAAATTTATATACCTATATAATATGTAGATAAATTTTATTTTTACCAACCTTACGACTAATTCAGCTAGCTAAATTGGAGTTTTACTAACTCTAATTGCAATTCAGCTAGCTGAATAACCTTTAAAAATTTTAAATAATAAATTTTATTTTCACCAACTTTACGACTAATTCAGCCAGCTGAATTGTTATATTATTTAATTTAATTGAAATTCAGCTCGCTGAATTACATTTTTCTTGGCTTTAAAGCAAATTCAGCTGGCTGAGTTCTAGTTTTATTAACTCAAATTGCAATTCAGCTAGCTGAAAAACCTTTAAAAAATTTAAATTTTAAATGATATATAAATATATTTTATTTTCACCAACCTTACGACTAATGCAGCTAGCTGAATTTTACTTTTACTTACTTAAAAACAAATTCAGCCAACTGAATTGTAATGTTATTAAATTTAATTGAAATTCAGCTTGTTGAATTACATTTTTCTTAGCTTTAAAGCAAATTCAGCTGGCTGAATTGTAGTTCTCTTTACTGTTCGGCTAGCTGAATACGCCCTAACAATAGCATTTTCGAATAGTGCTTGCTTAAATTTAATTTTTACTAACTTTAAGGCAAATTCAGCCAGTTTAATTAAACCTAAATACTCAATAATTATATATATAAGAAATGACTTAAAATAAATTGAAAATTCTATTCAGCTAGCTGAATTAGTGTTAAAAGTTTTTAAAAAATGTTTCACGTTAAACAAGTTTTAAATCAAATTCAGCTAGCTGAATTAACTTTGAATACAAGATATAGGTATTTTGTAAACTAAATTAAATTTAATTGTTTAAGTTTCCCCAATTTACACTAAAGACTTTCCTTTCCCAAAATCCCTCTTAAAATCACATTTTTTCTTCCACATACATAAGTCTATAAAACATCTTTCACATACTATCACTTTCATAAGTTAACATTCGTAATCACTGTATACTTAAATAAACGTCCGTAATTATGATGTAGAGTACTTAAACAACAAAAAAAAGCAACATGCCCAACTCAAGGACTCAAGACAATTAAACTTGAAACGTTAAAAGTGCGTAAATACAGACTCTGGCTAAAGCATAAACAGAAAACAGAACAATATAACAAATATAACAAAACAAAACCTGGAAAAAGTTAAATAAACAACAAGAACATAAACGATTTAACATTTGTAAGACTAACAAACGGCTCCACATGAGTTTATAACAAATAGAGCGACAGTAAAGAGGTGTTTCTGTATGAGAACCAGAAAAACTCACAAAATTTATTAAGAACTTCTTAACTTTATGATGGCAATTTAAAAGCTAATATGAATTGAAGCAAATCAAAAGAAAACTAAAAAAGATGAGATTCACAAAAAAAAATCATCATCTAACACAACAGAAAAAACACAAAAATGCCACATTCATTTATAAACCTATACAAAGCAGACAATAACATTTACTCATTCAGACCACTTACCCAGCCACTCATCAGCAAACAAGACTGAAGGAAGAGCAATAAAAAAAACTGAACAACATTTAAGATATGTGGGAATTAGCACAACAGCAAAACTACACGCAAACTTAAACAAACAAAAATAGCAACAACAACAAAATAAAAAGGGAACGAAATTGATGCTTAACTGTTCCAAATAGCAGCACAAAAGATAGATAAACATATCACCACACACATTCATACATTTTCATACACATCAAAACAAATATCTAATGGAGGCTTAGAAATATAAGCAACCACTTACTCATACCCCTGAATGTATGCTTGTTTGTACATACATATGTACATATAAAGGATATGCCTAAGTATGTGCTACACTTTAACTGTTTTTCACATTTTATCAATGTTTCCTTGCCTGTAGGTAATTTTGCTCCATTTTTTTAATGGAATTTTAAGAAGTTTATTTTACTAATGGTTCTTTTCGGGTGATGTGAATGTTTTAGCTTAACTGGGCCATTTTGAGTAACGATTTGCAAAGATTTAAAGGAAAAGAAACCCAAACATCCTAAAGGTATTCGCAGTTAGCAATATGAGATTAGAATGCATAGAATAAATTTGGTTGTTGAAAAATAAAGGAGTAAACTTTATGATTTAAAATAGAAGAAACCTCAAATAATACTATAACAGAACTAGAACAGAACTAGAACAGAATTGGAACAGAACTAGAACAGAACTAGAACAGAACTAGAACAGAACTAGAACAGAACTAGAACAGAACTAGAACAGAACTACAACAGAACTAAAAGCTGAACTACACCCAGAGAAAAAATATAATTGTGCATGTTTACCACCACTAGTTCGCCATTTTTAAAAAATTTTAAATATATTATGGTTACTGTAATTATTTACATGATTACGGCAACCATAATATGGTTAAGTTCCGATTTACATGATTATAATAATTATATGTATGGTTATAGTGTGTGCTGATCAGTTTTATGATGAAAGATTATACCATATTATGTTGTTCTGTATCATAATCAAAGAGCCTCATATTATGATAAATGTATTCATCATAAATATGATTGCAACAAATATATACATGATTACTACAATAATATATATGATTATAGTAATCATATGAATTGTAAACTTAACCATATTATGGTTACCGCAATTATATAAATAATTACAGAGAACATAACATTGTGAAAAATTCTGTAAAAATGTTGACATTGTTGTGTTAAACATGTACATTGTACAACTATAGTTTCTCTATGCTTGTAGGTATTTGTGTCTAAGATGAATTCCAATCATGTGTCTTTTAGTCAATCTTTAGCTTTAGTCAATCTTAGTTGTTGTACAATCTAAGATCTTTAAGCGATCTTAATTGAACATCAACTGTAGTTTTTTATATTGTCTAATTTCAGCTGTTAATAATTTTAGAACAGAATTTATTCTTTTAAGTTTATGGTGTCAATATGTCATAGTTTAGTTTAGTTTAGTTTAGATCCTTATGGAGTTTATTATATGTGCATATGTTAACACATCTAGTAGCTGTCACTGTTGTTTATACGCTAATCTGCTTTTTGGATATTCTGTTGCCACACTTGTGCACTAACGTGTTGTTTCCACATGCTCTATTTGATTCACATCTACATGACACTTATTGTTTGCCCCGTAAAATTTAACATTTACAAAACGTGTTAATTAAAATCAAAACAATTCAAGCTGAAATAAACACCCCTTCCCCCAAACGCCCACAAACACTTAAATAACGTTAATGAAAACGAACTAGAAATTAAAATACCAGCACGCAATGACTTAAAATTCTGGTCTGTGTACAATTTAACTAAAAATATAATTTCGAAGTGAAAAAATGCTGTTACACACAATTAAAATCACAACGGAACTCCAACTGTTTAAAAAAGTATTTCCGTTTTGTTTTTTTTTTTTTCTTTTTTTTATAAAAGCAAGAAAGTATTGGTTATAGTGTTTTTTTTGGTTTTGCAGGCCTCTGCTTGAAATAACTTAATAAATAATTCAGCTAGTTTATTATGTTTAAAGTAATTAAAGCCTGCATTTCTCAATACAAATTCATATAGAGTAAATATTTTGTAAAGTAAAAAAAAACGTAATGGCTGACGAAATCATCAGCAATAAAAGCATATGTAACATAAATTTTTACCTGATAGTTTTTTTATAATGCGTTCTGAAAACTTTAGTAAAGAGACTGTAGTCTACCACTTACCAATAAAACCCCGGCAATTAATCATGATTAGCTGTTCACTTTTCATACAGCGTGACCATAAATTAAAACACTATTTTGACATTTGTTTTCCATACACTACAATAATTGTTTAAAAAATTTACACACATTTGTTATGCTCCTTTAAAAACTTTCATTCAGTCGTCGTTGAGCCAGCGATGAGAACACATGCGGATGATTGTTGTCTTTTTGTTCAGAAATTTATTAAGCATTGTTGTTGCTTCTTGTTGGACGAAGCATAGCAAACACACGCGATTCAATTACAATTGAACACGAAAAATAAAAAAAATCGGTTTTTGTTGTTTCTTAAAATAACTGTTGTAAAATAATTTTTTGATATTGAGAATTGGTATTTACGGTCCCCGATATTTTTTCTTAAGGTATTTATACTCGTATTGGCAACATCTCTCACCAATATATCTTCATTTTTATTTCTGAACACCACTGCCCTAGACACAACAATATATATGTAAAATATGAGTGCAAAGTTGCCATTGTAAATTTTTTTATTTTTTTTTTGTAAGAGTGTAAGAAGTATTCAGTGATCGTTTTCTTTCGTGAAAGAAATTTATTGCATTCCAAAATTAATTTAAAACAAAATTAACTTAAGTTATTTGATATTTATGTAAAAAAAAAAATATTTATTATAAATTTCCGTGAAATGCAAGCCAGTTCAGGTTTGAACAAAGAAAAAGGGAGCACCTTTGAACATGTTAATTTATCAACCGAAGTACCAAACATTGTTGATTCTCTCTTATTTTCTGAAAATGACGAATACAATGCTGATCAAAAAAATGTAATGTCACCTGAAATCGCAAGGCCTTTGCCGTCTTAATAATATAAAACTTATTTTTGATCTGAATTTTTTTTATTTTTTAATTGTTAATGTTTATGTTTTTCTTAATAAAAAAAAATCGAATTTATTATATATATAAAAAATATAACTGTTTATGTTATTTTTGGACATAAGCGCTACAAGAAAAAATTACCGTTCAAAGCTGCCCCGTATGGGGGGCACATTTGAACACAATGACTTCATCCATTAAAAAAGTAAAAAATAATATAAATCGAACTAAAAATACGTTACTTGTAGACTTAAACTAAAGTTTATTTCCATGCATATTTGTTAAATTGTGTAAAAAGTCAATAATTCAAAAATATAAATCTGAATGTGATTTGGAAGCAAAAAGTGTGCTAAGGTGCCCCCCTCTCCACTACATGAACCACAATTTATTTACACGGATGGAAATTCTATTGTTTTAATAACAAAAGGCAAAATTAATCAATTTATAAAACTTTTTATTCGGTTATTATGGTGATTGTGCTGAAAAACTTTTTTAAAATAAAAACAGCCAAATAAAAACACATTTATCTTATTTATTTTATTTATACTCGTAGACACACACACACAACTTTGACATATACCTGTTTTACAAAAGATTGTTGCCTACTTTTAGGACTAGCACACAAACCAGCTATTAAAAATCCATTAAACTATTAAAGGTAAAAAGCACAAAAGTTAATAAATAAAATAAAATAAAATACATGTTTTAAAAAACATTTAGCAAATTCTCACATAAAAAACCGGTGTGGCTGTATATGTAGTTAACAAATTTATACGAAAAGAGCTGTTAAAAAATCGAATTTATTTCATTTCTATGTCTGGTTTTTTTCTTAAATTGACTTTATAAATTCAATTATAGACGACGTAATGTTATTGTGTAGAGTTGCAGGTTTTTTGTCAACGTAATAAAATTGTTGACAGGAAATGGTATTTTTGTTTTTAAGTACTTGAGCTTTTAGCAACGAATTGATAATATTGATAAAATTTTATTAAAATTAACTGAAAAAAAGGAAAGGAAAAAATGGAAGTGCTATTTAGAAAGTAAAGGTAATTTAATGATTTGAAATGAGATCGAGAGAAAAGCTGTTTGGGATACAATGAAAATGATTAGGAATTAAATTTAAACTGCAGTTAAAGAGAACAAATGATGTCAAAAGTGAAATAGAACTGAACTAGAAACTGAATGAGAAGCTAAACTAGATTCTACACTAGAACCTGAAGTAAACTGAATTGTTAAAATTGGCCTGAATAATTGTATATTGAAAAATGTTGGATGTGAAGAGAAATTCGAAATTAACAGTGATAATGTTAAGCTAGATTTACACGTTTGAAAGTTTAGATTGAAGTCTTATCAAAAGTTTGAAAATTCATTTTCATGTTCTATTTACACGTTTCAAAAATTTGATCAAAATATTCTTTCAATATATTTCAAAATCTTTTCATAAAAATTTTATCAAAATTTGTTGAAGCTAATTTACACTATTGATAAACTTTTTATATTGAAAATATTGACTTTGATCAAGTCAATAAGTATGGACAACAACACAATCATCATAGCATCAACATTTTTAATATTGGAGGAAGAAGTAGCTGATAATAATGCAAAAATAAAAAGAAGAAAAGAAAAGGAACATTGGGTTCGACCTTTTCTTTTGGAAGGTAATGGTATATACATTAGGGTGACCCCGTTTGTATGGAGAAAAAATAAGGTATCGTTGTTCCCGACTAATATGAAAATTTGATTCATTTTAAGACTACGTTTCTCAATTTTTTTTGTCCTGGGGTCAATATTTGGTGAGCTGGATCAAAGGATAAAAATGTCCTTTTTTGAGATTTTTGATTTTTTTCCATTTCCATTTTTTAAAAAAATCCAAGTAATATTACTATTACGTGTTCTTGTTAACATTAGCAATGTAAAAAAATGTAGTTTTTGTCTGCACTAATTAAATTCGAATTTATCTTTATACTCGTACAAATTTCAAAATGCCTGTTAACAAATTCTAAATAAACAGAAAATGTCAAAAACTTTATCCGTTCAGAGCCTACTAAATAACCAGTAAAACAAAAAGAAAAAGTAAAAAGTTTTCTTTCATTTCAACACCACCCATTCACACTACTAATTGGTATTAAAAAGGATCAAACGAAACTCTGGCAATAAGACGAAGACAATTGAAAACAAAATTACACACTTGATTCGCAGAAAACAGCAAGAACTTTTATTTATTTGTAGCATTAAACACCAAAAAAAAAAAAAAACAAACAAACAAAAACAGCAGAAAAGTTAAATCTTTAAAAAGTTAAAACAGATATAAAACAGTACAACAGTCGACTAAGAAAATTTTCTTTTGCAAGGTAATAAAGTTAAATGGCAGCCTAAAGATATGAAACTGCGAATATTTACAGAAAAAAAAAAACACAGACACATTAACAGATTCTAAAAGATGTTTATAGAAAAAAGGATTTAAATTTCATATGCAGAGGCATATGTTTAACCTTAAAATTACACCAAAGAGGGCCAGGCAAATAGACAGGGAGAATATCGTAAAAAATATAAAACATCTCTCAGCACATAGACACATGTTAAACACATTTATTAGCTGTAATTTAGACAACCTGGCAATATTAGCAATGTGACACAAATCTTTACGAATTCAAATGTAGACATACACTCATACAACTGCTCCAGCATACACTCAAATAAAAAGGTCTGTTTAATTTCATTAGAGGTTTTACAAATGTATGTACATGCATATGTGTGCAATTCTGCAAGACATTTATACCCCTGCAGCGGCGGCAGTAACCAGTGATCGCAAGTAAGTTCTTAATTAGTATACGAAAAGCATGAGTACTTACTTTTGATACCACTGGTAATGCCAAAGTTCCACTTTTATATGAAAAAAGAACATAATTGCGAGAATCCAAAAAACTAATAATTTGCTGTGTTTCTTTTTTGCTTTGAGGTGTTTGTTGCGTACAACAACATGTTGTTACTATAGTCTCTCTTAAGAAAGAGAATGCAAAAATGTGCCGTTATCCCACATAAATTCTAGTTGCGGCTATGCCACAAACGAAATGAGTGCTGAGAGGTAAAGACTTAGGTAACAAGTGACTACATCCTATGACATCCCCATGTTGAACTTGTCATTCAATAACATTGCCAGTGGTATGGCCGGTAAATACTGGTGATTATTGGTAAGTAGTCAAATCACAAATCATTCACAACTTACCCCGACTGCTGGTACATTAATAATTTTCTCATTTTCAGTTTTGTTTTGCACTTTTGGCATTTTTTAATAGTGTGAAATTTTACTGCCTACACAAAACTCAAAGGTGTGTTATGAGTATTCAATTTATACATAGAAATTCCATTAAGTAATTCAAATAAATGATTTTACAGAGCAACCGTCTGTTAAGGAAGTGAAGCGAAAGGGCAATAAATTTAATCTACAATTAATCTCTATTAATACTATGGAAATAATTTGTTCAGGCACAAACAAGTCAAGAGATTGATTAAATTTCATTTAACCTTATGGACGGGGAATATACTTTGTTTATAAACTAGTTCTGCTCTATTTCAGTTCTAGTTCTGTTCTAGTTCTGATCTAATTCTGTTCTAGTTTTGTTCTAATTCTGTTCTACTTCTTATCTAGTTCTGTTCTAGTTCTGATCTAATTCTGGTCTAGTTTTGTTCTAATTCTGTTCTACTTCTTATCTAGTTCTCTTCTAGTTCTGTTCTAGTTCTGTTCTAGTTCTGTTCTAGTTGTGTTCTAGTTTTGTTTTAGTTCTGTTCCAGTTCTGTTCTAGTTCTGTTCTAGTTTTGTTCTAGTTCTGTTCCAGTTCTGTTCTAGTTCTGTTCTAGTTCTGTTCTAATTCTGTTCTACTTCTTATCTAGTTCTGTTCTAGTTCTGATCTAATCCTGTTCTAGTTTTGTTCTAACTCTGTTCTACTTCTTATCTAGTTCTTTTCTAGTTCTGTTCTAGTTCTGTTCTAGTTTTGTTCTAGTTCTCTTCTAGTTCTGTTCTAGTTGTGTTCTAGTTTTGTTCTAGTTCTGTTCTAGTTCTGTTCTAGTTGTGTTCTAGTTGTGTTCTAGTTCTGTTCTAGTTCTGTTCTAGTTTTATTCTAGTTTTGTTCTAGTTCTGTTTTAGTTCTGTTCTAGTTTTGTTCTAGTTCTGCTAAAATGATGTCTTACATGATGTCGTACATGTTTTTTTTATGAAGTTTATCTTAACTTGCTTATTCACATGACTCTTAATCTTCTTAAACTTTCCCAAATAATTCAGTTTCCTTTTACTTTTTGTTTTAATTAACTGTCCTTCTGTTTTCTCACTTTCATTTAATATCTTTTAATTTATGTAATTTTCATTCTTAGCACAATAGAAATTATCTCTAAAATATCTGCTGTCATTTATTGGTAATCTACCAACACTATATTATAATTACATATACTACATAGGTAGATAGAAGATGGATGTATGTAAATGTTGAGGAGTATTATTGGGTATTCAGTAGTAATATTATTGCTGTTACTACTGATGCTTTTTGTCAACATCATCATGACATTTGACTTGTGATATATTTAGTTCTGTAAATGTGCCTGTATTAAATACAGTATCGAGACTTATGTCATGTCATTGTTGAATTAAATTTTGTTATCCTTTCAGAGGATAGAAAAAGTCTTATAGCAAGAGTGTTGTGAATATATGGTTAGACAAACAAATACTTATGAACATTCAACTAGACAGGATATTTGTGTAAACAGCTATGAGTTCAATTTAATACAGATAAATGGACGTACATATGTAAAAGTGTTTGAATATGTTTAGAAGCAGAAACTGTTTGTAATAGATTTCTTATTTTTGCTTGTTTGTATAAATGTTCCGGTATTTGTTCATTTTATTTTGCAGCTAGTTTTTTTTCAAACATGTTTGATGTTTGTTTCTTCATATTTATAATATTTGTTGTTACGCCATTACAAGAACGCTGCAGGATATTTTTTGGATTTCTTTTATTTTTTATTTTTTCTCTTACAAAATATAAAAAAGGTCAATTTGAAGAAATGATTTGCTAGTTTGACCAGAAATTGCTACATATCCGTTCCAAACAATATATCATTTAATTTAAGCAAAGGAATTGGATTTCTTTGAAACAAAATTAAAACGAATTTCCCTAAAAAAAACTTTTTGCCGAAAAAAAACCTAAGTCATATTTTCGAAAACTGTTTGCTGGAACTTGACTCATCTTTTCATACGCAAATTAAACTTTTCATTTTAAGATTTTTTTTTTTTTACATTTTCGAACATTTTAAATCATTTAAACATTTTATATGAGTAATAAACAACATTTCTATATTGCATTCATTCACAACAAAACTAATAAATTTAAATATTTCTGTTGGCATTGTGCCGGTTTGCAAAAAAAGAAAAAACAACAAGAAACAAAAAAGAACAAACACACACACAAACACTGACCTATTTTAAAAACCACCACAAATCATAAAAAAACCACGGCATTTAAACAAAATATTTAAATATAAATGGTATCGGAATTGGACATTTTGTCAAACATTTTAAGAAAATTCAAACCAAAATATAAAAATAAATAAACATACAAGTATATACTCACACATACATACATATTCTGAAATCAATTTTAAATGCAACAAATGACACACATTTTTAAATTTTCAAGATCATTGCAAAAAAATAAAATAAAACTGGTCTAAACTGAAAATGTAGCATGTGCAACACATGTGTTTAAATAGTAAAAGCTGCATTATTTTATCGTCTATCACTTTATGACTCTTTCATTAGTTAAATCTTTTATATATTTCAAAATTTAAATCTTATATTTCACATAAGTATTAAATTTTAGACAAAAGCATTTGCTTGCACAGCTTTACATTCTTATTTTAAACTTTTTTCGTTTTTTGTCTAGTTGTTTGTTTCTCAAGGGTACGACTTTCCTTTTTAGTTTTCTTTCTTTTTGCAGCTAAATTTATGCTGAAAATTTGTATTGCTCATGCATGTTGCTGGCATGTGTTGAACTTTTTCCTGCATAATAATGTAAGTGTGAAAATTCTGAACGCTTACATGGGGAAACAAAGTAAATATGAAAATAAAAAAACTAATGTCTTGCAAAAATAAAGGGCAAGTCAGTTCATAGTACAACAACGGATAACTATACTCGTACGTTTGAAATTTGGAGAAATTCAACTAGAACAGAACTAGAACAGAACTAGAATAGAACTTTTTTATTTATTTAGAACAGAACTAGAACAGAATGTGACCAAGACCCTGAAGTGGAAATAGAAATATAACCTGTACTAGAACTAAAGGGTGTCCCAACTAGAACGCAATGGTGTCAATGGTGTTCGGTATCGTGAAAATATAACCAGTTTTTTCTTGCCTAGAATTTAAGAAATGAATGTGGAGGGCATGTGGTTTCAACAAGACGGCGCCATATGTCATACAGCCAGAGAAAATGCATCAGTCATATCCCGGTCGTGTTATTTCACGTTTTGGACACCAGGGGGCTTATTCTGTATTGCGATGCGAAAATATATACTACTCGAAAAGCGCACAGTTGCTACTCTTTATTGCGAAAAGTACTTTTTTAAACGCATTTGAAATGCGAAAAGCTGGCAAGTTGGAATTCTTAATTGCGAAAACAATGTCAAAAATAGCAAAATTCATTCGATGGCAAAACAGCATTCGCAAAGCACTTATTGTTCTGATAGATAGATTATATGCTTTTAATAATCGAATTTCATCCAGGGAGACAAACAATAAGACCACCAACACGCGCCAATTTGAAATATTCAAAATAAAATTTTTTATAAAGCTGAAAAATAAATATAAATAAAAATAAAATATACCTATAGTGCAACAGAATCCATTTTTGCGAATAACACAATTTTACTTGTTTTTTTTTTTTTTGTTTTTGTAAATTAAATTACTCGTATATATTTTTAATAGTTAAAACCAGCAATTTGTTTTTAACTTGTAAAACTTGTCACAAACGAAATAAATTAGACGTTTATGACTTTATTTTGAAACAATGTTGCCACATACTGAAAATAATTTCGATTGCGAATGCGAAAGTCTTACAGAATACCAAATACCTCGCGTGTGTGCCAGCAAAGCCGCGGCGTCCGTCTGCACGATATCTTGTGCCATACATAACCTCATTCTGTCTACTTTACGATATAATAAACTTTCACGATTGTTTTTTAAATATCTGTGCTTTATTTAAAATTTACAAATTGCGTTTTAGTTGGGACACCCTAAGGTTAATATTACCAAAAACTATGTTAGTAATTATTAGAATTAAATGTTTTAAACTTTCCTGTAGCTACAAACGAGTATATACAAAATCCCTACTTATTCGGTTGCTTCTTCATTCGAAGAGTATTTTGAAGTTATTCCCTCAAATTTCCCTTTTAGCTCTTATTCTATTTACCTTGTCTTCAATTATTTTATTATTATACCTGTTGTTTCCTGTCACTTTTACAACAAATTGATCGATAAGATTATTTGCGAAAAAGAAATATGTATAATGGAATTTGTATTATAATGTTTTATTTTCTCCAACCTAAATTGAAAATAAATTACAGTAATTTCGAGTAACAATAAAAACCACATAAAAGGCACAACAATTGATAATGTTGTTGCGCTATACACACCTGTTAAAATTTATATATTTTTGGAAAAGATTTAAAAAATTACATTTTTGTAATTCTTAAAAAGTACAGCATTTTGTATTGGGGAACACAAAATAGTGTTCTAGTTAGAGTGACGTACGTTATGGACTGTGGTGTAAAACCATTATTAAGTGTAGTAGAGGAAAAAAACGTATAAATTATGAAATTCTAGACACAAATTTGCCTTTAAGTTAACATGACAAGCGAACCAAGAAAAACTTATTTTCGTGTTAAATTCGAAATACAAAAAAAAAAAAAATCGTTCAAATTGAAAACTTTGTTGTTTTGCATAAAAAACAGAAAAATAATGGAAAATACTAATCTACTTTTAGATAACTCCTCATAATATGATATGTTGCAAGAATGTTTTGTTGATGATTATTAAGTTGCAAATGAGTTGGAGGGTAATAAAAACAAGATAATATGGAAACAAGATAAGGAGTTTGTTACAAGCAGAAGATAACAATTTCTGCTTTTAATAAAGTGATTTTGTGCGTGTTTTTGTGAAATGTTGGAGAAGGAGGTTTATAAAAAACAAACACATTTAGTGACTAATTTAAGTAGAAGCTTCTATTTGTACTGTAATAGAAAGATTTCAACACAACTAAAAATTTGTGTTCAAATTATTAAATATTTTACGCCCTTGTGGGTTGTGGCTCTTACTACTGTGGTTTTTATTGTGTTAGGACTTAGGGAACTTTGAAACCCATATTTAAAAGCCTCTGTTAATTACTTAAAATTTTAAAATATAGTTTAAGATGAAATGAACAATTATTATTTTTATTTTGAACTGTTAATTTTAAATCATTGATATTTCTTTTATTTCGGCTCTGATGAGAGAAAGTGGTGTTTCTCGAAACATATGTAAATTTAACCAACAACCCAGGTTCGAATCGTAAGCCAAGAAAAATTATCAATAAATTTTAATAATAATTTTCATGTAACAATTCCTACCTTCAGTAAAAATAATTTAATGAAAAATTAAATTTAATAAACTCGAGCCGAAATAAAAGAAATATCAATGGTTTAAGATGAAATCTTATATTTTTTATTAAAGAAAACTTGCTATTCTTTCGGCTTGAGTTCATTTTAATTAATAATTCAAAGAATAACATTGTAAAGTTATATTTTCTAGACAATTTGCACATTGAAATGCATTGTTTACCCTGTCAAGGGCGTCATCAGCAATGTAAACATCATCTATTTAACGCACCATTATTGAGAAATAGTCTTCGGGAATTAATCATATTTCTTATTACATGTTATGAGTTAGAACGAAATTAATATACATATGGGTAGTTCCATGAAAATATCCACCACGACCAAAAAAATAAGAGTACTTGAAAAATGTTTCTAATATGATTTAGTAAGAGAAAAATATTTGATTTTTCATAATATGGAAGCATTTACAGTAGTGCTGGCAAAGTATTGAGCAATGGGTACCCAGTATCGAGTATTTATCCTTTTTTTGGATACTCAATAATCAAAAGTAATTACTCGATACTTTCTGAGTTGTATTTTTAAGCAAGTTGAGTGGGTGCATAAAAATACATCACTGTATAAAAAGACAACAATCTGTAAGCTACAAAATTAAACCAACCGCCGAAATAAAGCTGTCTATTATTTCTTAAGATGTTGTTAACGTTGAATTAAAAGTTAACTTTACATTTATTTTTGATTTAATAATAAAAGGCATACAAAACCAATAATAATTTTTTGAAGAAACTACTTCAATTTGCAGATAAAAACTATGCGTTACAATTTCAAAAACTCCGTTAACAGTATTGAGTACCCAAGAGAATATTATTGAGTAATGGAAAGTAGTAGAATTTGCCGGCACTAATTTACAGGTTATTGGAATTTTAAAACTCAAAAATGGAAGAGAAAAACTGAACATCTCTTCGACTCAGTTTTTGCAAAAAAAAAAAAAATAATTATTTTCTCTTTGCTATTAACTAAATTAATAGATTTGAAACATTACAATTACATCTTAAAAATAAATTTGCAATAACAAATAACTATAATAATGAGAAAAAGGAGAAGTTAGAGCTCGAATAACGATACGTATGCAAAAACATTGTTTAACTATGTCATTTGTATATGGGCAGTCGCAGGTAAAGAAGATTACAATTCTAAAATAAGAATTCTTCAAATTAAAGATATTAACTAAAATTTCCTTTTCAACCGAAATAAAAAAAAAGTTATTATCTTTTAAAGTTTGTCGCATACGTTATTGTAAGTATGATAATTTAAATTAAATGCATCAAACTCAATGTTAAATGCAAATTTTCTCTAAACATTTTATGAATTTGATATTATTGTTATTATCACACCATTTTTTGAATAAGTAAACACTTTTATTTTCTTTCCCCAAATTTATGTCTAAAATTATCTACAAAATTTTATATAAAACTAACCAAAGATGATTTCTCTTTAAATATTAAGGGATTGTAAAGGTACATTATTTAGCTTATTTTAGGAATTTTTAAAGACAAGAAAAACTACCATGATTCGCAGACTTTTGCATGTACTGTGACGGTGGAAGTCGGAACCCTCGTTTCCACCCACTCAGTAAATTATTATTGTTGATTTTTGGTATTTATGAACTTTATTTTTGATTCTTTTTTATATGGATATGAATGATATTAGTTTAGGGAATTATAAAATTTATATTTTTATGATTTTTGATATTGATGAAATTTTATATCATTGCATTTATGAATGCATATGATTATATTAATATTTATATTATCATATTTATGAATATTTCACTATAAAATGTATAATGAAGTAATATATATAGTATGGTTAGTTAGTAAGTTCGTGGTGAATATAAAGTATTTACTTACGGCACCATCTAGTGGTTGCCGGCAACAACGACACATGTACACTAGCGCCCCAACGGCTGGTGATTGAAAACAATGATTGTCGCGCTGTCAGAATCAGCTGAGCGATTGAGTACATGTTACCATCTGGGTAATTTCTCGAGTGAGAAAAAGGTATAAAAGCAGAGCAAAAGACTGTAAGAATGAGCAGTGTGTGTTGAGCAGTTGGAGTGATCGTGCTAACAGGTGAGTGGTATTGGTAGTAGTTGGGTAGTGTGGATAGATTGCAAAACCCGTGGTTATACCACCGGTCTAGTAATCTATTCACACAGTAACCGAGCGTAGTAGTGTTCTCGTGAGTTTTACTCCAGGAGCACCACTACGAGCCGCACAAGGGAGTGTGTCCAGTGAGTTTTACTCCAGGCACACCCTCCGGTGTAGGCTTCACTGGGTTTATTTAGTGGTCGCATTTCCACCCAGCTCAAAGCCGAGCGTAGTGGTGTTCTCGTGAGTTTTACTCCAGGAGCACCACTACGAGCTACACAAGGGAGTGAGTCCAGCGAGTTTTACTCCAGGCTTACTTCCGGGTGTAGTTTGACTGGGCCATATTTGAGTGTGGTTGGCGTTCCAGTGAGTTTTACTCCAGGACTCCAACCGCTGCGAGCTACATAAGGGAGTGAGTCCAGTGAGTTTTACTCCAGGCTTACCCTCGTGTGTAGTTTGACTGGGTCAGTACTGAGTGTGGTCGGCGTTCCAGTGGGTTATACTCCAGGATTCCCACTGCTACAAGCTACATAAGGGAGTGAGTCCAGTGAGTTTTACTCCAGGCTTACCCTCGTGTGTAGTTTGACGGGGTCATACTTGGGTGTAGTTGGCGTTCCAGTGAGTTTTACTCCAGGATTCCAACTACACACTACCCCTGAGTAGTGTTTCCGTGGGTCATACCCATAGTTCGCATTTAGGTGTAGCCTCACTGTGACCTTACTCGCGACTTTTCCCCACCATACCCGGTCACCCCGAAGGCCATTCGAACTACCAAATACCACTGCCATTTCCCCACGATCCCGGTCGTTTCGTACTCTCACCACTCGCCAAGAGATAGTTGGCTAGACGAGAATAAAGTGATTATTTTTTTGGTAAAACGAATCTAAAAGAGTAATAAAATAAATTGAAATTTGTGTAACGAAGCCGTGTTTTAATTTAGAGGTCACAAAATCAAATAAATTTTATTGTGACAGAACTTTGGACAGCCGTGAGTTATACCCCAGCCAAAGAAGGTTCGCCTTAATATGCCTTAAAACCACTTCCGTTTTTGTCACGTACGTTATCACCTTATATTGATCGGATATTTTCGACACCAAAGTTTCGAGGCTGCCCATTTTTTTCTCAAACATAGAAACTGTTGATTGCAACATAAGTGTAATATTGTTTTTCATTAACTTCTATTTTTGTGAGATTTATATTACTCCATATGTGTACGAATGTCACGTATGGCTGTATGAAAATACCCATATGTTAACGATGTGTGTGTATTCTTCTTTATTATTCTTTGTTGTTACATTTATTGCTGCGCCTACCGTTGGTTGACAATATCAGCAATGTATGTATATGCTATTGTTGTCATTTCTCTTTTATGTTAGATTCTGTTTTTTTTTTTGTGTGTTTTGTTAATTTTTAGAGACTACTGTTTTTCTTAATGAAAACTTGTTGAACTTTTATATTTATTATTAGAGAAAATTTGTTATTATTTCGGCTTGAGTTCATTTTAATTAATAATTCAAAAAATACCATTGTAAAGTTATACATATTTTCTATTTTATATTTTTTTAAGAATTTTGTTTCTTAAACTATTTGTCAAACTTAATATAATCAAATTTACTGCTGCAAGGCTCAATTTATTTGTTAGCTAGAATTAAAAATATTTAATATTGTGAAAGCTTATCTCATGTTCTTAATAATTCTGGTATTTCTTCTAAGTTTGTTTAACACAGTAGTTTTAATTTTTGAGTATTTAAAAAATTTTACCATGTTTAGAAATGCTCAACTTTGTCATGCTCTAACACAATATAGTTTTGTATATGAAATGCCTACAAACAATATTTCAAAAGTTTAATTTCTTCTCCTTTAATCTTTAAAGTTTTGTTGGTATCAGTCATTATTATTTAAGTAGTTAGGATATTTCAAATCTATTACTAGCAAATGTCTTTTAATTTCTTTATACGTATACTTAATATTAAATTCATTAAAAAATTTTAAATTTCTCATACAAATTTCTCACATGTTTTTTCCAAAACATTTAAAAATTGGATAATTCGTTTATTTAATTTTGTTTTCTCTAAAAATTATGATTTTTTCCCCCAACAAATTATAAATATTTTACAAAAGATAAATTTTTACAAAATTTACGCTAATTTCCTTTAAGTTTGTGATCTTCGTGATACGTTATTGGTGCGCTGACACCAACTTTATATACCTCAAACTTTATCAAATTACGCAGTTTTTTTAATTCTGCGCTTAAAACTCATTTTTATTAAACGGCGCAAAACCCCTATCAAATCTTCAAAAAGTTCAAAATTCGGAAAATTTTCGTTTCACTTGTAAACCACATGCAACTTTTCACCCAGCATCGATATAATTTTTTTTTTGTGGAGATATCCTCCAAGTCTAGTGACTATATTTTGTATTGGTTTGTATCTGAGAGCTAAAAACTGTTACAAAGAAAACGGAATGGATGAAAAAACTCTTGCAAGTTTCAAGTCGTTTTTTTTTTTAATTTTTCGAATTCTAGATGACCACCAATTCTTAAGGTGAAGACTTTTCAACGTAAAACTTTGCACGTCATATCCTTCAAGTATAGTCATCCCAACCCTGTACAACGTTCTTTTTTCAATTCATAAATTTTAGCAGAATAAGAGCCATAGTATGTCGGTTTCAGCAGGTGCTCAAAAAATTTGAAATACCCCATATTTGTAAAAACTTGCTTTTTGTGTGCAACCAACTGGTGGAGCATAAACAAATGTTTTGAGAAAATATTTTTAAACAAAATAAAAGAATTACTTTGTTTTCTGTTATTGTTGTTAAATAATAAAGTTTATTTATAATCGTCTAGTGACCAAAATTTATGACACTTGATAAAGTTTAGTTTAACAAGAACAAAAACCCCAAAAAAATAAATAAATAAATAAATAAAACCTGAAAGTATGCTACAAAAAAACCCAAAATAAACCACGCACAATATATTAGCTTTAGTTGTTGTTTAAACGAGTTAATAGTAAGCTTTAGTGATACTTTATAGAAATGTATACATAAAGAACATATCAAGAGGTAGTATGTATATGTAATGAAAGAGATAGTATTTTAAACACCTTTCATAGGCAAAAAATTCATATATACCTACATACATATGTCGGATTACAAAGCCAGACAAACCTTTAGGTGATTTTCTGTGTCTGTATTCTGCACCCTTGGCATCAATGAAAAGCCACAATAAATGTGGCCAAAAATATATTAAGCCGACTAACATGACCTTGAAAAGGACATAACAGCTACAGTAAAAGCAACATTTTACTGTTGCTTATAGATAGTTTTTTGTTTTCATATAGAGTATAGTATCTATACTCATCAATGGAATTTTCATTTATATTTCATTTTATTTCACTTTAGTTTCAGTTTGCTATTAATAACTATACATCAATCTTTCCAACAAAATAAGGTATAAAAGTTTATGTCTTCTGCAACTATAAATACTTACACTCCTTTATGGGGGTTTATTAATCAAAAATCCTCATGAATATAAATATATATGTATATATATGTGTGTGTAAGTTTATTAACTTTTGTTTTATAAATACAAGTTTTTTTGGCCATAAATATTTTTTTTTTTGGTTGTATAAGTATATTTGTAGCTTTCATTTTTCCATTAAATAAAAAGAAGTAAAGTTTTACAAGAGAAAAAAATGAAGAAAACAAAAGAAAAACGTTTTTAAAACTCTGGGGGCGTGAAATTAAAGGGATTTTTTTTTCACTGAAACAAAAAAAAATAAATTTTAAGGTTATAGATTAAGTTTTCAGTTTAAGCTAAAAAATATATACAGGAAATTCACACAAATGATAAACTTTAAAATAAGCACAAAACAAGCTTTAATATATTGAACAAAATATCAAATTATTTAATAAAAGTCTACTTAAATATACAAATAATTTTTCAACACATTTCTAGTCAAGAAATTTGTTAGAGTCAGCTTTAGTACTCTATAGCTTAATTGCTACTTTCGCTAGGAATCTAAGTATTTAAGATTCTGAATGCCAATGTTATCTTCTTACTAATTATTGACTTTCTTCCAGGATTTGTTGAAATAAAAGTTTTAATTTTGAAGTATTACAAAAATTACCAAATTTGGAAATGCTCAACTTTGGCCAGTTTCGACCAACTGTAGGTTTGAATTTGAGATCCAGACAAACAATATTCTGATAGTCTGACTTCTTTTCTATTGATGCTTAAAGATGTGTTTATATGGTAACTTTATTTTAGAAATTAGGTTAACTACTTCAAATTTATTAATTGCAGCCCTTTCAAATATTTCAATACGTATACTTAATAATTAATTCATGTCAAAATTAAACATTACTCATACGCCCTTTTAAGTTAAAATACTAGGAATTTAGGGAAAATTATAGTTTTTATGTTATTTCCTCAATATTCATATAAAATTTAAAGTTTATATTGGATATTGCTTCACAAGGTATTTATCAATATTGATAATAGTCAACTTTAGTCCTCTATTTTTACTACTTCAGTAAGGTAGCTAGGCATTCAATATTGTAAATGCTAGCTAAATTTTTTAATAAATCTTGACTTTTTTCCACAAATTTCTAGAGCAAAAGTTTTAATTGTGAAGTATTTACAAAAAAATTACCATATTTCGAAATGTTCTACTTTGACCTGCTCTAAGCCATTGTGGTTTTGAATTAGAGGTCCACACAAAAAATATACTGAAAGTCTAACAAGTGCTTTATTAATATTTTAGGGTTTGTTCCTATGGGCACATTATTTTAGAAGTTAAGGTTCTTCAAATGAATTAATTTCAACTGTTTTTGATTTTTTATACGTATACTTAATGTTTAATATACATATGGTGAATTTCATTACAAAAAATATTTTTGGAATGATTGAAGAAATAGCTATCTAAAGTCATATGGACAATTTTTGCTAGGACCAATGTATGACCAAAATGTTCAACTTTGACCCCCTCTAACTCCGGCACTTCTGGACTGATAGAGCTGAAAATTTGTGTCTGTCCAATAGTACTAACCTTGGTGCAAATTTCATCCAAATCGGAAGACATCGATTTTTAAAATTGGGTCACTTGACGTGAAATTCACCATATATAAAAATTAAACATTTCTCATACACCCCTGTGAGTTAAAATACTATAATATTAGAAAGAATTAGAAATTTCTTATATTATTTTCTCTTTTTTCATATAAAATGTTTAATTTAAATAGGATTTTGCTTCACTTAGTATTTGCTAGCATTGAAATAGTCAATTTTAATACTCTATGGCTCAATTAGTACTTTAGTTAGGTAACTCAGCATTCAATATTATAAATGCTAGTTAAATTTTCTTATACATATATACTTTTAACTTAAAAGTTATAATTGTATAGTTTTAAAAATGTTTATCTTATTAGAATATGCTCAACTTTAACACGCTCTAACCCTGCATATATTTGAATTTTAAATACCTATAAACTGGCTGTTGATATGTAGCTTAGTTTCTTAAAAAAACAGTATGACTTTATTACGTATACTAGATACGTATACTTAATATTTAATTCAAATAAAAATTATTTATTCATCATACGACCCGTGTAACTAGAAGTATAATTGTGAAAGCGCCTATTTTCATATATTATGAAGATTTTCACTCAAAATTTATCAATATTAAGCAAATTTAATTAAATAGAAATTTATGAACTCTGTAATTTAGATTTTAATTTAACACGTTGACTGTCAAGGCCATTTTCAGAAAACTCGCTAAAAATTACATTTTGATTTTTTCACATTATATTACTAAAAATTCTATTTCTAGATGATGGCAGTTTTAAATAGTACGAGATAACTCGTAGTTGGCTTCCTGGAAGGGAAATCAATTAAGAAAATATGAAAAAAGATGGCAACACCATTGGCAATTTTAAACAGTTTTGGCATATTTTTGTAATATTTGAACCACATTCAGCAATAAGAAAACAAGCAGTCTAAATTTAGTTTCTATTTAAAAAAAATTAAAAAAGGTGGCAACGCTTTGAAATATTTTTTTAGTATTTGTGTAATATTACATTAGAGGTCTATAATTAGTTTAAACAAAACATTATTCAACAATTTAAAATTTATTGATAAAAAAAATGTGGGAACTCTGAACATACATCGGCTTAAGTTTTATACAGAGTTCTTTTACATTAGGCAAGTTTACAAAAACTATAAAATTTTTAGAAAGGTGGCAACTGTAAGAAAAAAAGTCAAAGATTTTGTATACATATGTACATATGTATATCAGCAAGATTTTTCTTAAAATTTTGTGTCTATCAACCAAATTTACTAACAAAAAAACCCACAGCATATATGTATTTAGATCTTTATTAAACAGATATGAAAAAATTTGGCAACTCTAAGAAAACATTTTCATTGGTATTTGTGTAATTAATGTTTTTACTCAAAATATTACTCTAAACAGAATATGTTTCAAAAAAGTTTTTACAAAAAAAAATTCCTTTAAAAATTTAAAAAAAATATGGCAACTCTGAAAATATTTTAAAATGATTTTCATAATTTTGGACTGCAATTGTTTAATTGTTAAATAAAATTATTTAAAACTAAACAAATTTACAAAAACTAATACAATTCCTAAAAAGGTGGCAACACTAGCAGAAAGTTTTTCACAGATTTTTTACATTTTAAAAAGATTTTTTTTCATAATTTCACTGCATTAAACAAATTTACTTTAAAAAATGCTGTTCATAAATACAGATTTCGAATAATACAAACTATGAAAACAGGTGGTAATACTTTAAAAAAATTTAGGTAATTTTTGTATAATTTCACTATTACAACTATAAATACTCTAAACTACAGGTTTTAATAAAATATATAAAAAAATTAAATTTTTTTGTTAAATATGGAAACTCTGAAATTTTTTATTGCAAAATTTAAAATTATTTTTTAAAATAAATAAATAAAAATGCTTTTATTTCAAGCTCGAGGCCAGTATTGAGAATAAATTTTATTTTCTTCATCTGGGCTTGTAAATAAATAATAATTTATATAGACCACGGTTTATTTCTCTTCATCGTCTGTTGTTCAACTAAAAATCTGATGCCATAAAATATGCAATAAATAAAAATTATTTTGTTTTGAGCTTAAGGTCAATTTCTTAATTATTTATTTTTTATTTATTCCAATAAAAAAGAAATTGACCTTAAGCTCAAAACAAAATTATTTTTAATAAAGATATAAAGGCGTAACAATTAGTAAAATAATGCCATAAAAAATTTAACTGATGAAAAGGTGGCAATATTAAGAAATTTTCGTAAATTTTGAACATTTCGAAGAATATTATTGCAAAAATGTTACCTTAAAAACTGTTTGCTAAATAAACTACACCATATAAACAAAAATATCTGCTTATTCAGTTTCATAGAAACTTCACTTTAAAAACTTTAATTACCCCAAACTGAAGGTTTTTACAAAATTTATACAAAAAAATACTAAAATGTAAAAATGTTGGCGAAAAAATTTGTCAAAAATTAAAATTGCAAACATTTTATTTACAATAATTTTTGATAGAGGATCTACACCGAACAGGCTTGCTAAGTAGTACATAATTTAACTTAACATCCCTAAAAGTAGACTACATTAGCCTTAAATAATCTTAATTATCATGTTACTCAACTTACAACTCCCAAAAGTAGACACCAATTTTCAAACCAATATGAAACTTGTTCTCATCTTAAAAAAAGTTCTTAAGGTTTTTAAGTACATTTCGTTTATATTTATCATATAACTAAAATATTATAACTTTAAATATAATTTAAGTTAGGCTCAAAATTGTTACTTTCATACAGTTTTTAATCAATTCGAACTCTAAACACATTTTGTTTGTATTTAAATTAGAAATATAATTAAAATTTAAATAAACCTGTAATTCCCTTCCGAACTGCCCCTAAACTAAGCAACGCGTAGTTTAGCTGTCTGGCATTTCCTTTCTCCATTACTTTACTCAAAAAATTGTTTTCAAAATATTATGCTATAAATACATATATTATGGCTTAATTCCTAGAAATATAATATAATACGAGTACTAAGTAAAAATATGTATAAAAGTTCTTAAGTATGCCTTAAATATTTAAGTTAAACAATACGAGAAATGCCTAAGGGTAGGCTATATTTAACTACCTTAAAGTTTGCTTTAAGACAAATACAAAGCAGTAGGGTAGTAAAAAAAAAGTTTGTTGGAGAGTACTTTCTCAAAAATAAAAAATGTGGGCCACTTAAAAGTACAAGTGACAGAGAGTATGCTGTGTTCGCTTAAGTGCAGTCAAGATGAATAGCATTGTAGGAACAAAATATATAAAGTCTTGGTAAGTAAAAAACTGGGCACCAGTGAGTAACAGCTTACAAAAATGTTTATGTGCCAACTACAATATTTGACAATTTTCTTTAGGTAAATTGCCAAGAAATGTATTTGATGTGCTGCAATAATCGTTGGATAAATTATGCTCGATAAAAATATAGCAGGCTTTTAGGCAGTCATAGAGCTTTATGAAGTGAAACCCATAAAGATTATGCTTGAGATATTTTTCTATTTGCACCCCTTAAATATGCTTTTTTCAATGAATTTCTAAAATTAGTCTTTAAATGAAAATTGAAACAGAATTCACTTATTTTTTATTATTTTCAGCCAAACAAATTAAATGATCAATAAAAATATAGCAGGCTTTTAGGCAGTCATAGAGTTTTATGAAGTAAAAACTATAAAGATTATTCTTTGGACATTTTTTCTTTGTGAACTCCTTAAAGTATGCTTCTTTTCTATGAATTTCTAAAATTAGTCTTTAATTGTTTAACAAAAAACACTAAAATTTTGCTAAAATCACAAAAATCTAGCAATTCTAAAAATATTTTTAAGAGTTATTGTAAAATTTTATAATTTTTTACTTCAAAAGAGAAGTTTTAACTTCAAATTTACCCAAAAGAAAATATATACAAAACCTAAAAAGGTGGCAACTCATTAAAAAAAATTTTAGATATTTTGCTAATTTAAGTAATATTTGTATTTAACATTTACTTACAAGAAAAAAAGATTTTAACAAAAAATGTACAAATTAATGTGGCAATGCCATAAATAAATTTTTGTAATTTTGCTGAAATTTTCCTTCTAATTATAGAATTACTCTAAACAGAATGTTTTTTAAGCTAAATACAAAAATCTAAAACTTCAGATGAAAAAATATGGCAACATATTTTTGTAAAATTTTTACAATTTCTATGTACATAACACTAATTTTTAATTCAAATAAAAAAATAGAAACTATTTTCTAACAAAACTATTAAAATATAAAACTGCTTTGAAAAAATGTGGCATCTCGGAAAATATTTTAAAGCGATTCTTGTATTATAATTTAATTTTTAAAAGCAGATAAATAAAGAAAAAAAAATTCAACAACAGCAAATACAATTCTTAAAAAGATGGCAAATCTGGTAAAAACTTTTTCAGGAATTATTTATATTTGAAGTCTAAAATCACTGTAAAAAAAAATTAGTTACAAAAAAAATGTTTAACACAAAAATAAAAATTAAATATGTTAAATTTAGATGGAAAAATATGCCAACTCCAAAAATATGTTTAAGTTATTTTTATATAATTTTATAATATTTCTTTCCTGGTAACTATATTTTAACCTAAATTCTTTCTTATTAAATAAATTTATTTAAAAAAAAACTAAAAAGGTAACTCTATTTAAAAAAATATAGACTTTCCTTGTTTATGTAATATTTTTCTAAAAATTTCATCTCCTTTGACTTACCAACAAATTCTGTATATAAATTTAGATTTTAATAAACAATACAAAAAAATGTGGCAAAGCCATAAAAAAATTAAATAGTTTGTAATTAATTTAACTTAATTGAATCGTGCAATAATTCTAAATAGAATGCTTAAAATATATTTTGTACAAAGAAATTTTAATTTAAAAATTTTTATAAAGAAAATCTGGCAACTTTAAAAATATTTTTAGGTTATTTTTGTATTATTTAATAATTGTCTTTTCCAGGTGACTATTTTTAAGCAAAATTGTTTTTATACAAAAAATTTCTAAATATTCCAAAAAGATTTTCATAGATTTACCATTTTAGTAATATTTTTATACAAATTTGTTTACTGTTTTGTTGTATTAAACAATTTAAACATTTCGATTTAATAAAGAAAAAAATGCAAAACTGCAAAAAATATTTTTAAGTGAATTTTGTATAATTAAACAATTTTTGTTAAAAAATTAGTATTTTTAAGCGAAATTTATAATTATCAAACAAAGTTACAAAAATCCTAAAAAGTTGCCAACTCTAACAAAAACATTTTTCACATTAATTGCATTTCAAAATTTTCATTGCTCTCTATTAAACAAATTCAGTTATAAAAATAGCCACTGCCTGAGTTTAGATTTTAATTTAATAAAATCATAAAAATTTAAAATAAATTAAATAAATTTTATTTGTGTGCTACTATTACTCTAAATGGAATGTTTTTTACAAAAATTTCTTGCAAAAAACAAAAATAATTAAAATTTTATGAAAAAAGGTGGCAACTCCAACAAAAAGTTTTTCACATAAATTGCATTATTTTTAATTTCCCTTTAAAATTGCTATCTATTAAACAAAAATGTGGCACCATAAAAAAATGGCATCATAATCAAAATTTAAAAAAAGAATTTACATAAATTTTCTTTTTCTGCTACTATTATTCTGAATAGAATGTTTTATAAAAAATTTCTTGCAAAAAAACAAAAAAATTTAATTTTATGAAAAAAGGTGGCAACTATTAAAAAAACGTAAAGTATTTTTTTTTTTTATATAAATTTTATTATTTATTAAAAACTTTTTCAAAATATTAATTTGCCTAAGAAGGAGATTTGTATATTTTTTTGGAAAATAATTTCAAAGTTATAAAAAATTTTTATTTGCAGTTTCGAATTTATAAAAGTTTTTTTTTTAGTTTTAAGCTTTTTATTGTTAAATTTATTACAATAAGATAATAGCTATTTTTCAATTTACATTATTTGTTTCATACGAATATAAATTGTGTTGCCCATTTTAAGGCTGTATTTTTAAATTGTTAATATATACTTGAAAAAAATATTGTTTCTTATATATTTTATTATAGTTTTTATGTTATTTATTACAAAATTTGTATGTTGTCTTGTTATCTGCTCTAACCACTTGGTGTTCCTTTTTAAACAAATTTTGTATATTTTGTAGGTTTAGGTGCTTTGCTACACATAAATTTAAATGGTTTATGGTTTTGCTTTTCATGTTTATTTCAATTTTTTTCTGGTTTTTTTCGAAGCTGTAAAACCCCTAGTTTACATTTTGTGAAGTATGTAAATTTTTTTACATTATATATATTTAGCATAATTTAAGGAGTTAACGTTATAATATGAGAGCAAAGAAAGTTTGTAAAAGAATTTTAAATTATTAAAAAGAAAATTAATATAAAATGAGGTTTTTGATGACAATATTATTAAAGGGAAAGTTTTCACTTCAAATTTGAGGTTAAATTAAAATATCAGGCAGACATTTTTGTATATAAAGTTAAAATTTGTGTAATTTTAACAGAAAATTTCCATAAAATTGTTTTAATATAAATATTATTACGCATTTAACAACCAAACAAAAAAAACTAAGAACAATACAAAAAACAAGGGATTCAAATTATGAAGCCTTAAGGTAGGCAACACAAATTATATATTTACTAGAAAATGTTGCTGTGGATATTTAGAGCCACATTTACTTACAATAGATTTCCATTCATTTATTACTTTATAAATCACAATTGATTTAAACAAATTTTATTTTTTGCATTTCAAAATATTTTTCCAGCTCTTGATTAAGTATTTTCACATAGCCTTTTTCCCTCATCATAGAAAAACCCTAGGGAATAAAATCTACTTCCTTTGCCAAGCTTGCCATTCCTACCTTAAAGGAAAAGAAAATATTTGAAAGGGTCTTTTATTTTAACGAAAATCCGTTTTAACATTAGCTCTTTATGAAACTTCAACCTCAAATAAATTATTCTCAAATTATTAAAATAAAACAGAAATTCAAAAATCAAAATAACTAAGGGAAATTTTTTTCCTCCTTTTCTCTCTCTATCTCTCTTTCTCTCTCAAATTTTCTATTAAACACATTTAGTTTTGTTGATTTTTCCACCAAAAAGAATCTTTGTTTACTTTTCGTGATTGTGACATTGACATTTGACTCCTTAGACGGCATTCATTAAAAGTCTCTATTAAATGAATTACATTTGATTTTTCACAATTCAAGAGCACACTTTTAGGCTGTGTTTGAATATATAGTATGTAGTATTGACACAATTTCTGTTACATTTGTGAAATTTTAATGAATTAATTATATTATAAGTTAATTAAACAATAAAGTATAGGTAAAAGCTTTTAAGTTTACAAACACAGAAAAATTTTAAAAATTTAATAATAACAATTTTAAATGTTAAATTATTTTTTTTATTCTTTAATGTTTCATACCTCAACAACCGAAATCAAGTTACAAATAATTTTACTCGTTGCTTACCTATAATTTATACGCTTTATCTAAACCTCCATTATTACCTTTAATATAAGTGCTAAAACGTTGGCGAACAAAGTGTTGTTGCCTTAACTCAACCTACATAAATATTTTCCTATTGCAGCCTTAACATATGCTTTAGAATATTCTATTATATGCATACTAATAAATGCAGTTTTAAGTAGACGTTCAATTTATTATATATCATAAATATTTATGTATTTTCTACTTAAACATCGTAGAACATCTTTTAATTTAATAAAAGTTATAATTATTTACATTTCTTTATTTTTATTTGAAACCAATAAATATTGCTATGTTTAATAATTCAAATTGTAACTGGGATATTCTTAGCTATACATTATACAGCCGATATTAGATTAGCTTTTAATAGAGTTAGTCACATTTGCCGTGATCTAAATTATGGTTTATTATTACAAACAATACATTCTAGCTTACACATATATAGAGCATTTATGAATATATTCATATAAATATTTATAACATAGACGCGAGTGAATATATTTGTATGATTTTGGCAGTGAGATATAATTTTAATACGTGTCACATCTGTTCCTAACTTCTAAAGAGACAACAAGTTATTTTTGGGATTTTATGAAAAATATTAATAGATTTTTATGTATTTTATTATCAGAAACACGAAAATCAATTACTGATAAACTGAAAGAACAAAACAGAACTAGAAAAGAACTGGAACAGAACTAGAACAGAATTAGAACAGAACTAGAACAGAAGGAACTAGAACAGAACTAGAACAAAACTAGAAACTATAAGTAGAAGCTAAACTTGAACCTAAACTAGAATTATAACTTAAACTACAACCTCAACTTGAAAGGTTGAAAACAATCTGTATTAAAATTAAATGTTTTTTATTTATTCTGTTTACCTTCGTAAATTTGCTTTAATCTTTGCTGGTAGTTCCATACTTTACTGCATCGCTCTTTGGCAGGACCCAATTATATGTTTAGATGTTTTACATAAAACTGATTACTTGTGAAAACATTAAAAAGATGACATAAAATATACATACATAAAAATTCAAAGAACTTTAATACATTTTTGATGTTTTTCGTTTCGTAAGCAAACATTATTTTTTATTTGATTTAATGTAAGTATGTTTTTAACATTAAATAATTTTTTTTTTTGATAGGTTTGCTTAATTTTCCATTTACTCAAGTGTTTCTCTCTGTATGTATCCACTTGGAGTTTATATTTATCTAAACGTATGCCATAAAAATAAGATTAAATAGAGATTTAATGTCGTTTGCCACATCAAACGTTAAATATTGTTTAGACTTTTACACACACACACAAACATGCGTAGTAGAGAATACATTTGAATATTTATAAGGATTAAGAAATATTTATATATGTATGTATGTCTGTATGTATAAGAGTGGGTGTTTGTGTGCATATTTTTAAATAATAATTATATAGAGTACTGTTTTACAATATCGTTAAAATATGAATTTTAACAAAAACATTGTGGTTAATATTCATTTACTGGCTGTGGTCTTGTTACTTTATGTTTGGCATTTGTTCATGCTTTGGCTGTATCAATAAAAATAATAATATGTTTTCTTTGTTCAGTATTTAATAGTTATTAAAACCAACAACCACAAAATAAAAGTAATAAATTTAATACTTATTTTATGTAATAAAAAGGTTTTTTTATAATATAAAAAATATATTTTAATAATATATTTTCCTTTTTTTTTTGGATCTTAACAACTTTCTTATTAAATAATTTTTGTTATATATTAAACAAATTATGCGGCTGCGTAAAACTAATTAAGGACAGTAGTATTAGTAGTATTAGTAAGGTTAAATTTATTAAATAAAACGCTGAAATTTAACACTTTGATTTTTCTATTTTTTTCTTTGTGGTGTTTTTTATACTCTGTGAAATAATTTAATTGTGCTCTAAATTAAGCACAGTGGTAATCAGGTACTTTTTAAAAGTTATATTAAATTATCTGGGATTATACAAGTGCTTTTCAGTAATTAAATGAGAATTATTCCTCTTGCGAGTATAAATTGTAAAATTTAAAAATTTTTAATCGAAGTTCACTTCAAGTGCTTTTCAGTAAATGAAAATTATTTTATACTTGCTTAACACGTGTAAAAGCAAATTGAATTCGCATAAAACGATACTCTAGCTTCATATAAAAATTAATGATTCGTTCCAAAATTCTGAGAAACCGAATAAATTGAAATTTTAATTCAAAAATCAAAACAAAATCGCATAAAAAATCAACAAAAATATACATATTTATATCATTTACTTAAACAATAAAAACAAAACAGGCTTCAAAAAAATAAACAAAAATATAATATTAATTCATTAATTACTGAAAAAAACAGAAAATGATTCAAAAATAAGCTGCAACGTTTCCTGTTAATATGTATGACTAATCTGAATCACTAAATAATTGTCTGCAACGTTTTGGAATTGGTTCAACGTCACTTTCATCACTAGATGATATAATCATATTGTCAGCATATGGTAAAATATAATTTTCATCACTAGAATTTATCTCGTGAATAGGGGACGAGATCAAAGAATTTTTAGGAGTTTAAATTGTTTCTTTTCTTGCAAAATAGTTTGTCCTCAAACTTTGGGATTTTGAATTTTTATGTTGCTTATGCAACTCTTGATATCAGGAAAACAGCATTAACTGTGCTGAGGATATCACCAATTTTTTTGAAAGTAAAGTGTTCAACAATTTCTTCGGAATCACTCTCTTCACTATCCACGTTTTTCACAGTTCCAATAATTAAACTAATAACGTCGTTATCGGTTAATGGTTATACAGCTAAAAGTTCTCCTAAATCATCATTGTTTAGCAAGTCAAATTCTTCTCCTCCAATCTCTATAATATAATTAGTCAGTGTCGATATTTCCTCCCCAGTACTTCTAGCAACACAATCTGGCCATGTAGTTTTCCAGCATGCATTTAATGTTTGTTTAAATAATTTAATACAAAGTACACCCGCGGTGCTTTAAAACATGGAGGAAGTTCTATAATGCTTTTGGGTATTGTGTCGTCACGTGGTGTTGGACCGCGATACACTGATGCCGTATGCTGATGAGAACATGCCAGTAACAAGGATATATCAACAAGATAACGATCCAAAGCATACGGCTCATCGCGTCAAGCAATGTTTTTTTAAAAATTCGTTTACTGTTCTTAACTTTTCATTATGCCGACCTGATCTCAACTCGATTGAGAACTTAAAGCAAGTTGTAAAAAGTTGTAAGCTCGGTAAAAAAAATAAAATTAAACATTTTTGGTCAAATTTGGGATATGTTCTTAATAATGGTTATGCATGACTGATATCAATATTATTTTAAAAAATATGACTCTCAGATTCATAAATACTAATTATTTTGATTCTAGAAGTAAGAGTTAAATTTACAAAACTACGACAAATTTTGAAAATATCAGAAAATCTTTTGTATTATTAGCCTCAAGCTCACATGTTAGTATCGTGTCCTTAATTAATTGCACCTAGCTGTATATTACGTTATTAAAGCACTTAATAATTTATGTTTGTAACAAGTTAAAAAACAAGTTACTTTTGAGAGGTTTTCTAAATTGCTATAAAGTTGCTGAAATATGTAATAACTGTTGAGACGTTTACTTAATATTTAATACAAATTTCAGTTAAATACTAGTTCTGTTCTAGTTCTGTTCTGTTTATGCTTTTACTTTTTCGTAGTTTTATTTAAATCAATTTAGTTTTTAATATCCGGAAATTATTTCCATATGTCTTGTACCTAAAGCTCTTAATTTATTGCAGCAATACACAAACAAATAAATTTATTAAAAACTAACCATGTTAACATAAATTAAAACCTTAATTATTATACTACATAAACAAAATAGCCTTTAAAGTGAAAAGTTTTATTTGTAAAACAAACAATTTATAATATAATAACAAAATAACAAAGCCAAAAATCACCTGCTTTTACACCTCTATACAATTGATTAGTTGCTGCAGTTGAACAAAAACAAAAAATAATATGTTTATTAAATACAAAAACACGTGAAAAATAAAAACAAAAAACGCTAATAGTAACTTAAACAAAGGACACGCACTTGCATGTGTGCTTGTATATACATACATATGTATGTATATGTATGTAACACTTATTTACAAAACAGTTACGTACATACATACATACCGACATGAATATGTTGGGTTTTGTTTTGCGTATGCTAAAACAAACTTAATGCACAAACATGCCGGCATAAATAAGAATTACATACTCGTACATACATACATATGTACATATGTATGTATGTCTTCATAATAATAAATGTTGTATTCATAGTACATACATATGTATGTATGCATGTACGTTTAAGTTAAACTGTTATATTTATATTGTTGGTTTTGTTTTGTTTTGAAAGCCAGTTTGTATAAAAAGTAACGGTTTATGTGATACACTACACAACAGAGAAGCATGCTTAATGTTTGATAGAGGAGCAGAGAGAGAGAGAGAGGGAGAATGAAATAACGTTAAACTGTGGTACGTGCTTAAATTTAGTTTTCTTTTAAGGTTGTTTTGTTTTCTTACAAACAGTGTGCTAAAATAAAGACTTTGTTGGCTTTTTTGTTGTTGTGTTTTACACTCGTGTCTTGTGTAGCAACCCAATAAACAGTTTTAGCTGTAAATTCAATAACAATATATAAAATAAAGGTTTAAGGCTTAAACAACTTGAGATTGAGAGTTTGATTATTACAAATATTTACTTTTATTTAAATTGATTTTAGGTCTGTTTTTTAACCAAAATGTTTGCTGGTTTTTCGTAAAAAATTTCACCGACAGACAAAACCATTTACCTGTTCTTACTATGCTATTAATAAAATTTCTATGGAATAAATTACCTGTTACGATTTTGTGTTGATTTAGCTTGTAAGTTAATGATATTGACAAATTCTTTTGTAGATAACAAAATAAAAATATAAATTTTAAAAGGAAGTTTATTTAGGCAAATCAGTATGTACATAAATGCTTACGTTTTTTTCAAGCTAAAATTATTGAAATTGCTTACACTTGATAAAATATTTGACGTACAAGCGTTTTTTTCTTCTATAGAATTTATACAAAAAAGAATTAAATAATAATTATACGCTTGAAGAATTAAGAATAGACAAATTAAAATTTGATTTTATAATGAGTTGCATACATACATATATTATATTAAAAAATATGTTTAAAATTTGAAATAAGTTAAGAGTTGAAATAATCTTATTATTCTTAAACACAAACTCAGTCAGTTTTGTTTGGAAAAGAGCTTTTAAGCTTTTAAATAAAATAAAGTAATTTTTGATCGAAAAAGTAAAACTTTAAAATTTAGGTTTGTTTTTAAAAAACTGTACAAATTTTAAGAGCAATTTTTTTAAATATTTATAAAGATTTTTAATATTGTGTTATATATTTTTAAAGCTTGTGTTATTAGCTTTAAATTAAGCTAAAATTATTTTATTATTTCAAAACAAAAATTTATTTTTTTTTTCAGAAAAGAAAAAATTTCAAATTAAAATTTTTTGCTAAAAATTGAACAAAGTTTGAGACAATTTACAAAAATTTTAAGATTTTTTTCTAGAAGCTCATATCTCGGGCTTTTAAATAAGGTAAAATAATTGCAGTTTTCTAAAACAAACAAAAATTTTTGGTAAATGAAAAAATTTTAAATTTAAATTTAAAAAAACTGTACAAACTTTGAGTGATTTGAGTGATTAAATATATATATAAAGATTTTTAATATTGTGTTATATGCTTTTTAAGCTTCTAAAAAATAAGCTAAAATTATTTTATTATTTATTATTTCAAGACAGAGTGATTTTTTTTGAAAGAGAAAAAATGTTAAAAAATTTTAAAAAATATGAAAAGAAAAAATTTTAATTTTTAACTGAAATTTTTTGCTAAAAATTATGCAAAGTTTGAAAATATTTTAAAAAATATATTTAAAGTATTTTTAGATTTTTTTCTATTTTCTAAAAGCTTATATCCTGGGCTTTGAAATAAAATACAATTTTGGTAACTTTCTAAAACAAAATATAATTTTAAAACGAAAATTTAGTAAGTGAACATTTTGAATTTTAATAAAAATTGTACAAAGTACGTATAAAGTTCTTGGCTTTTAAATTTTTGAAATAGCTTTAATGTTTCAAAATAAAAACAAATTTTTGTTAGAAGATTTTTATTTCAAATTTTTAAATTTTCAACAAAATTGTACAAAGTTTGAGCAAATTTTTTAAAAATATTTATAAAGATTTTAAAGATTTTTCTATATGTTTGTAAAGCTTATGTTCTTAGCTTTAAAATAAGCTAAAATTATTTCATTATTTAGAAATAAAAAGTAATTTTTTTCGGAAAAAATAAAAATTGTAACTGAAATGTTTTGCTAAAAATTATGCAAAGTTTAAGAAAATTTAAAAAAATATATATTTAAAGATTATTAAGATTTATTTCTATTTTCTTAAAGCTTATATTCTAGACTTTGAAGAAAGGTACAATATTGGTAAGTTTTTAAAACAAAAATTTTAAAATTAAAAATTTTGAATTTTGATAAAAATTGTGGCAAGTTTGATGTAGTTTTTAAAAAAGTACATAGAAAGATTTTTATGTTTTTTTCTATAATTTGAAAGTTTATGTTCTTGGCTTTTAAATTTTTAAAATGGCTTTAATCTTTCAAAATAAAAACTAATTTATGTTAGAAAATTTTTAATTCAAATTTTAAAATTTTTCATGAAAATTGTACAAAGCTTTTTCGGAAATAATATTAAAAACCTAATCCAGGATAATAATCGAACACATTTTTAAAATATAATTTTAAATTTAAATAAATAATTATTAAAACGTAAAATATAATAATCAAATAATCCTAATAATTATAAAATATAATTAATTTAATGTGTAAATAAATAATTGAAGCTAAATAAAAAGTTGATTTTATTTAAAAACGTAATTAAGGATTAAAATAATCCAATACGTAATTTTTATGCTCTTAGCTTTCAAATTTGGTAAAAATAAAATTCAAATTTAAAAATGTTTGTTAAAATTTACAAATTGTGCAAAGTTTGGGTCAATTTTTATAAAATAAATGGAAAGATTTGAGGGAATATTCAGATTGAGGAAAGATATTTAAAATATTTTTGTATATTAGAAGTTAAATGAGTTTTAAAACTCTAAAACAAAAAATCATTTCTTTTTCGAAAAATAAAACATGAGACTTTGCTTGGAATAAAATAAAATTGAGCTCTAAATGCAGAAGAAAATACTACTTAATCAGGCATGTTCTGCAAATCACTTTTTCACTGTGCACAAAAATTATTGAAATCTCGTGATTTAAAACCGGTCACCTAACAGCCTAATGATTTCAAATCACTTAGAGTTTTTTCAGGATTTTTCATTGAACTCTTGTAATAAAGTTATCACATACACTTAAAATCATTTGTTTTTTATTTGTTTTTAAAATAAAACTAAATATTTTACAAAGAGAAAACTTAAAATTTACAAATTTAGTAAGACATTGTATGTTTTGTGGACCATTTTTTAAATTTGTTTATACTTTTCGTGATTTACTTATACTTTTTCGTAGTCAACACAAAGAAAATCAGCTGTTAGCTCGTGATTTAGAACAATCAAAATCACTACTAAAAATAAAAATCTCGTGATTTTCAGAACACCAAAATATTCTTCCCGTGATTTCAAAATCGTTCGTGATTTAAAATCACCGTGATTTCAGAACATGCCTAAATATCTTAGGTCTTGTGCATTCTGCTTTTTGAGCTACCGATCTTATATAAATTTCATTCTGAAACTTTTGTTAAATATACATTTAATAAGAAGTTTCTGTTATACATTTAAATTAAGTTTGAATGAAAGGCTGTAATGCATGTTTAAACATGTTTCTGTCACCTGCAAACATAAATATGTTCATATATAAACATGTATGAAAGAACATACATACCTACATAAATGTTTATTTTTAAACAGCAGCATGCAAGATTTGACAACAAAATACCCTGGTTCCTTTATGACAATAACAACGAATCTCTATTGGAAATGTTTGATTTTTTTTTTTTTTTGCTTTTCAAAGAATTTTATTTTGGGGCACGTCATTTTGCTAGGAGACAGGTGGCAATGATAGTAATGAAGGCATTAGTGGTTACAATGATTACAGCTAACGATGACAAATTAAGCAGGATTTAAATAGAGAGAGAAAGAGAGAGTGAGAGAGGGAGACAGAGACATAGAAACTGGTATATGTATGTGAGCTGTAGAGAAGATTGTTATTTATTTAAGATAAATCTATTATATAAGTTCTTATTGCGATTATTACAGATTTTGTTTTATTTTATTTGTGTGCAGAGAATGGTAGAAAACTGTTTGATTTCATTTTATTTTATTCATTTTTGTCTACGTCTTGTATATTTTGTCTTGCTATGTCTTAAAGCTTTATGCTGAGTAGTACAAAATCTAAGGATTATGCTTTTCATTAAGAATTTATGTACATATGTGCTTTTTTGTGATATATGTATTGAGTTTTATTACGCTTGCCAGATGTATGAGTAATATTAAATATTAAGTAAACGTTAAAGTTAATGAACACGTAATATTATTACAACTTAGACAAGCTTTAAATTAATAAAGCAATTTGTGAAAGGTTTGTCACAAGACTACAAAACGAGTTAAGCTATCAAACGTTTGATTCTAAAGAGCGCTAACTTTAACTGCAGCTAAGACACTGTCTGTTAAACTTTGTTATCTGCCAGGTTTAAATTTTACAACTATCATCAACTTTCAGCCTTAATAACGCCCTGTACTTGTAAATTTGACATGAAATTTATATGAAATTTTGAAAGCTTAGCTTCTTCTGTATTGTTACACCAAATTTTGCTCAAATACGCTAACAACTTTTAAACTTCTAAACGTTTTAATTTGAACATTATAAAAATGCCTAGAGCGTATGCGTAATATTAATTTAAATAATTCTAATGCTTGATTTTCACTATGTCAGTTTTATTGTCAAATTGTCTAAATTGTTATGAAATTACCAACAATTTGGACAATTTGACAACAAAACTGACATAGTGAAAACCAAGCATAACCTACGCCAGCCATTTTCCCTTCTCTCTAATTTCTTAAAACTACAACACTTTTCATAATTAAAAAAACATACTCTCTTCGTTTATTTTTTTTTAATATTTATTTACTATTTACACTAGCAACCAGTGCTGATATTCAGCCGGTTCGGACCGGTTCGCTCGAACCGGTTGTTAAAATTTTATAAATTTTGCGAACCGGTTGTTGCATATTCACCCTTCTCGTGAATAAAAATTCCATATGAAATTTGTTGGGGTGATTATGTTTTTTGTTTTAACGGTTTTATATAATGTGTATTTATCAAGGTGATTAGTCTCGGCAACAAACACAATATTGTTCAGTTGTTCATTGTCCAAACGTACAAACAAATGAATTTTATTTTGGTCATACATTGGATTCTTGGATGATGATGTTTTCGATAGCGTTTTCTTTAATCTTTTGAGAAAAAAATAAAGCAATTTTTTTTACTTATATTTTGCAAAATCAAAACTATTTTTTTATTAAACAAAAGGTCTGTTACTGGGATGCGACTTTAAAATTTTCGCTATTTTTATCAAAATTTGGCAAAAATATAATTTTTTTAAGCGAACCGGTTGTTAATTGTTTCGAATATCACCACTGCTAGCAACAGTATTTTATGTTTTAATATCTTAACTTTTTTATAGTTTCTAACGCTATTTAAATAATTTCTCGCTTTATACTACAGTTTTTTCATTACTTTTTCTAAATTTCCAAGTTACATTTTTATTACTTTTGTCTAGCTCATGGTGTAACTATACAAGGTGAGTGCAGTAGCACAGCTGACTGACTTTGTTTACAATTTACTTATGTCAAAAGTAAGGCAAGGTTTATACGATGTTTTTTAAGACGTCTATTTTTATTAATTCTCTTTTGAAAATTTGTTTGCATTCATACGACGTCATTTTTTTCAAATTTTAATTTTTGTTGTAGTCAGGGTTGATTTTCTTGTTGAATCTTTTTTACTGTATTGTTCGTATTAAAAAATGTTCTTTGTGTTTTAACAAATAATTTTAAATTATGGACACAATGTACACACTAAAAAAATCACACATATAAATAAATAATTACAGAAATCTAAACAAAATAATTATTTTTCTTGTTTACAAAAATATTCACCATATTTATTTATTTTAATTTTACTTATTGAATTTCTAAACTAACCTTTCAATTCAAAATAAGAACATGAATAAAACGGAACAACAGAAACAGAAATGAGTGTAAAGAGAAAAAAAACATGAAAACAGAAATCGTGTCTATTTTTCTACCAAGCTTGCTTCACTACACCGCTCGCAACCAATCCAAAAGCAACGTCTAAAATTAGACGTAATAAAAATCATCGTGTAAACCTACCCTAATACTTTTTCAAGTGTTTTTGGCAGTAGTAGATTATTTTACACAAACAACATACCTGTTGTTTCTGTATTTTGTTGTATTTGTTGCCGATTTGCGCTCATCTTGTATAGTTACACCATAGTCTAGCTTTTATAATTTTGCTTAAAATGTCAATAATATCCAGACATAAGTAACATTTTCCTTAGATTTTTTTTATTTCATTTCGAAACAAACGTCAACAAGCAAAAAAAAAGGTCAAACATAGTTTTTTCTCACTTCTATTTTACTAATTCATGCTTAAATTCTTGATTTCTAACTTTAAGTGATTTTTCTTATTCTCTGTCTTTGTGTCTGATATTAAACTTAGAGATAGAAAAAAATACACAAATAGAAAATGTAATCTTTGGAAATTTCGTTTGCTACTTTTCTACTTTTCTTGAAGTATTTAAATTTATTCACCATAATTGTACTAGAAAAAAACAAAAATATTTAATTTGTTAGCCAAGGGTAAATTGTAATATTTTGGGAGAGAGACAATGTTTGAAAATTCTTTTATTTGTACATATGTATGTACATGATTTGCTATTGTATTTTTATTAAGAAATAAGAGATTAATTTTCATTTGATATGATAATTTGGGAAATTTGCCAAAAAAGGATATGTTTAACAAGATATCTGATTGCAAGAACTAATGTTTATGTTAAAGAAACATAAATTGCATTCTGATTTCCCTAACCAATAATTAAAGATGTGTGATGTGTAACACGGACAAAAACCAAATTTTTTAACATTGATAATATTACAGTCAACAGACCACTGTTAAGCACTTAATAGTCATATAATTTAAATTAAAAAAAACTAACTTTTAAGGTGAATTTCTCTAGAAGAATTTGTTGTAGTTCTGTTCTAGTTCTGTTCTAGTTCTGTCCTAATTCTGTTTTAGTTCTGTTTTAGTTCTGTTCTAGTTCTTATGATGAAAATATGTATCATTTTTAAATTACGAAAGACAACATAATCCTCCTTTAATTACTTCTATAATCAGTGAAATCAGCTTAAAAATATGTAAATATTTTAAATGAAATACATATTAAGAAGATTCGCTATTACATATCTTATCACAACTACACTATTTCTCACATGTACTTGACATATGTAAATACTCAGTAATTTTTGTAAAAAATCGTAATACATTTTGTACTTTCCTTCTTATATTTATTCCCAACAGAGGAAACAGATAATAAAATAAATATAAGTACAGCTATTAATTATGGCATGAGTACTCAAGTGCAGGTCTGAGAGTGGAGGTGAGAACGTATGAGTGATTGAGTGAAGAAACGTTAAGTAAAATGCCATTAAATGTTGTTTTTGGTTTCCAGAATTGAAATGCATGCTTAAGATTTTTGTGTTTCTGTTATTGTTGTTGTTGGATTTGTTTACTTTATTTTGCTTTAAAGATATTTCTTCACAACAATCATTTACAATTTAATGCAGAACAACAAACACGCAGCAATTCACTGGAACATTTAAACTGACACCCACGTACAAACCTGAATTAAATGTTTAGTGGCTTATTTATGTGAGAGCCAGAGTGTGAGCGAGAATTTATGTTTGCTCAAATGGCCTTGAACAATGATAAACTCATTTTTGTGTTTTTTTTTTTTTTTTATTTGATTTTGCTAATACATATAACTGTTGTTTTTATTTAGAGAAGGTGGTTAGTTTGTTGAAATTGCTTTTCTTTTCGAAGAACTATAAAAGATGTATTGTTTTTATTTTTATTTCTGTGAAATTTTTTGAATAGCTAAAGGAATAACTAAAAAAACAATGAATATTATAATTTTAAAAAACTAAAATTTTATTAAAATATGAGGATCATTTTGCTTCGTTATTGTTATTGTTAATGTTTTTTCATAAAAAAAACTAGAACATAACTATAAAAAAACTTCGAACAGAACTAGAACAGAACTAGAACTGAACTAGAAAAGAATTTGGCCAGAACAGATCTAGAACCTGAACTTGAACCCTTTAACCCTGGATGGTTACTGTTTGTCGAATCGACGAAGCTCATTTACTCTCTATCATATAACTCATAAAAAAGAGTCAAATTCGTATCGAATTTTAAGATAGAAAAAAAAATTTGTGTTACATTATATTTTTTTGTTATTTCTTAAATATAATACTTAAATAAAAATATTTTTGTTTATTTTTAACTTTAAAAACTGTTCCGCTAAAATTATTTTACGAAATTGTTCGTCGATTCAACGAAGAGTAACCTTAATGTACAAAAATGAAGAGTAACCATTTAGTGTTAAATAAACTAGGTTACCATTTGGATTAAAAATATCATCCAACAGTTTTCAGAGAATGTTAACCATAGCCTTATCTGGTTTAGACTCCAAAGCATTTTTATACGTTGACGATATTATTGTTTTTGCATGTACCCTAAACCACCACAATAAAAACTTTGTTAAAGTATTCGAAAGGCTAAGGCAATACAAATTGAAGCTGAATGTAGAAAAATTTTGCTTTTTAAGACCAGAAGTATTATATCTAGGACATCCATCAAAGCACAACGTAATATCACAAAACGCAGATGACGTTAAAAGATTCGTGACTTTCTGCAACTACTACAGAAGGTTTATACCAGATTTCGCCAAAACGGCCGCTTGTCTAAACAATTTATTAACAGAAAAAGTTGTTTTTGATTGGACAGAAGAATGCCAAAAAGCATTCGAAACAATAGAGAAAAAATTAATCAACCCACCAATATTGCAAAATCCAAATTTCGAGAAACCTTTCATTCTTACTATATACGCATCAAAAACTGCGTTAGGAGCAATATTATCACAAAGTGATATCGGTAATGACTTGCCTATATCATATGCGAGTAGATCATTAAATAAACACGAAAAGAATAAATCCGTTATTGTTAGGTATATATTGGGGAATAGAATTTTTTAGACCATATCTATATGGAAGAAAATGTACTATTGTCACAGACCATATACCACTTATAGCATTGTTTGCACATAAGAACTAATCCATTAACCATTAACTAGAATAAGACTTGAATTATCAGAATATAATGTCGATATAATATGCAAAAATGGGACAAATAACACAAATGCGGATGCATTATCACGCATTGAAATAGATTCGAAAGTATTAAAAGACATGATTCTGAACTAGAACCTGTACTAGAACTAAAACCTGAAACTAGAACTATTGTAGAACTGATCTCATAAACTGCTTCCATGCTTATAAATGCTTATAAATAATATTTTATTGAATATATGTATGTTATTTTTAACCTAACCTAAAATTACGTTAGCGCTACTCATGTTTTATGAAAATCAATAGATTATTTCCTTTTGTTTTCTACTATCTCTTACAAGATTTCGCAATATTTGTAGAACAAAAAATTAGTGACCGAAGGGTACAAAAATCATGTACAATTTGTGTAATGAAAACAAAACTAGAAAAAATTGCAAAATATTTGTGTTTTTTGTTATTATAACAAATAGTAGTAGAAAAACCTAAAATAACAAAAAATATTTGTTGATACAAGTTAAAAAAGACAAGTATTTTATTTATAACGTATGAGTGATATTATTTTATTAGAAAATAAATGTTAAAAATAAGGCATACGTCTAAGAAGTGAAATGAAATTAAAACATTATACATATTTTCATTTGTAGCAAAGATTTTAATTTATGAAGAGATTTGAATGAAATTAACAGGCTGGAAAGCTAAAGAGTTAAGCTTTTAAAATGTATTTTATAAAATTGTCAAATTTGAACACAGCTTGACTGTTATTAGGCTAAAGTTTATAGTTGCTGCTGATGACAAATTTTAAAAAATTTAAACTTTTTTAAATATTAAAATAATTATTTTGTATTGTTTATATTTTAAAAGAAAAATTAAAATGTTGTAATTGTATAAACGATTTAAATTGTTGCCAAATTTTGCAATTTTGCAGTATAACTTTTTTATTATAAAATTTCTTTTAAGTGATTTTATATAGCTAAGAGTATGTTTATTGTTTATTAAGAAAAACATTTTAATTAACTGAAACGTGTAAGTCAAGAAAGTTCTGGGAAATACTATAAATATTTTTTTCCCAAAAAAATATTAAAAGTTTATACTCCAAGACATTTAATTAAGCAAAGAATTTTAAAATATTTTTACTTTTACCCTACTTGCAAAATTGCAGGCAAAATTTCTTAATTACAGACCAAGTAAAAAATTTTCAGCTTCTTTTTAATTTTAATACAATTGTCAAAATAGTTTTATGTTTATTTAACATCAATTTTAATGCTATAAATTAAATTCTTTTTTTTAATTTTTTAAGAAAAATTCTCAAAATTATTCACTTACCTTTTGTTTTATAACTGAAAACTGTGGAATCAGCGGCCACCTTAAATATTTTCCAACAATTTTTGTTTAAAATCTCATGTGTGGGTGTCAGTCGGTCACACATTCTTTACCAACAATAATTAAATAAACCATAATTTGCAAATAAACATTTTGCAATAATTTTTTATTTAAACAAAGCAATTTTTTTATAAAATTTTCTGTTATTTTGTTTAATGGCCATAATTTTTTTTTATTTTACCATACACACTTGGCAACTAACACATTCAATTCTTTAATTTTATTAAGATTTTACTTTGAATTTAATTATCTATTTGTACATACATACATGCATGTTTAATCATGCTGTTTGCATTATTTAAATATGGCACTGAAGTTTTATTTACATTGGAAAACGATAACATTAATAAAATCAACACTATTTAAAACAACAATAAATAAACAAATATAAATCAAATCAACACAAATTGTTTTGCTAATTATAGAAAATCTATTAAAACAAAAACAGCCACTGTGCAACCGGCTAAATATAAAAACTAGAAATCTCTGAAATCAATCAATTATTTTTTTTATTTAAACAAACATTCTTTTTTTATTGTACAAAACTAAAAAAATAAAATAAATCACTTTGTTTTTCTCTAAACAACTCAATATTTTTATATTTATTTATTTTACAAATGTCACACACAAAGATTTACCGTTAATGCTCTCTCACGGCAAAAAAAAACATCTCTCTACACACAACCGCTGTATTAAACGTTTCATGGAAAACTGAAAATTCTTGCGTTTTTACAGCGACAACAAACCAACACGCGACTCTGTGCTATAGATTTTAAACACTTCTTCTTGTTAAACACACAAACACAAACAGAAGAACAAACAAAACAAAACAGCAACAACAACAACAGTTTGCTTAAAACTAACATCGCATTACATAGTTTCTTGTTTATTTACCAACAACAACAAAACTATGATTATAGTAAACAACACGAAACAGGACAAACTGAAAAACAAAGTCAACACATGATATAAAAACAAAACAATGACACTGTTATACTCAACAACAGAGAGCAGCCCAGTAACATTTTTTGTAGATAAACATAAAAGGAAATGTTAAAAACACAATACTACTGTTAACAACAGAAATAGAAAGAGTTGATAATATCAAATAAAATAAAAACATGTAAATAAATATTTACCTAAAGAAGCTTTAAAATAGAAAAATTAATAATTTTTGCCACTAAAAATTTTGAAAATACTAAAAAACAAATATATGTATTTAAAAGAGAAAATTTAAAATTATCTTACTATCTAAATAACTTAATTACAGAATTTTAACAAAATTTAAGGAAATAAAAGTTTTTTTAAATAAACTTACAACTTTCTTTAATCAAAACTATTGAAACCTACCTATAGGTAATTAAATTATGTTTTAAACAACTCAATAAAACTTTATTTTATAAAACAGTAAAAATAAATCAATCTATATGAATTATATTATTAGAGCAATTTTATTTCGCATAAGTCCTAAGTTTAAATTAATGATTCAAAGAATGCCATTGTAAAGTAATATTTTTAGACAATTGGCACAGAATTTAACTAAAAATAAAGCTAAACATAAAATTTTATTTAAATAAAGAAACATTTCTCATTTTTAGTCATTTACAAAACTGAACGAAATTTTATTTTTAAAACTTTATCCGAATAAAGTTAAATTTGTTTATTTTACATAAAATGCTATTAAATACAAAATAAATTGAAGATTTTTTGAAATTCAAAAAACTTAACAAATCTTTATTTTTTTAAAACCAAAAAAAATAACAAAATTAAACTATATTCGTCTATTTTACATAAAATTTAGATTTTTTAAAATTTAAAAAACCTAAAACTTTTTATTTTTTGAAGGAACAAAAATAACATGAAAATATTGGCGTATACGTTTATTTCTTTAAATCTTTCACAAATTTTGATTTTTAGCAATTTAAAAAACAAAATGAAGCTTTATATATTAAACCGAGGCAACTGAAATAAAATGTTCTACATATTCATACAACTTTAATAAGCATTTTTTGATTCAAAAACATATTAAGTATTTTTAAAAATTTTAAAAACTTATCGAAACTTTTTTTAATTAACGAGTTCAACTGGAAATAAAGCTTAAGTCATTTATAATGCATAAAACTCTTTAAACAAATTGATTTTTTCTAATTTCAAAAAATTAACGAAACTTTGTTTTTTAAACCCAAACTAGCTGGAAATTAATTTTTGCCATATTCGTTTTATTTCGGTAAAACTTTATGTTTTAACTTAAAGTAATATTTAGTAATATTCCATTTTATAAAATTTACTTTAAACTTATGCTTGTTTTAAAAAGATTCCTTTATTTTATATTTTACATTTTATTAGAGCTGGTTTTAAACAAAAATTCCTTTAATTGTATGATTTAAAAAAAAAAAAATTTATTTCAATAGATTTATGTGGCATCTCTATGTTTAACAGTAATTAGTAGGAATAATATAGTAGTAGGAATAAAATATGTCATCAAAATAAACATACAGATGAGGGAAATGTTAACGGTTTATTAAAGTGATGTCAAGTGTTTTAAAGCAAAAACATAAACAAACACTTGAAAAAAGGCCTAAAAAGAACCTTTTTTTAATAAATATTTAAATATATATATAAAAATTATATGGTCCATGTATGTAATGAGAACGGGTGGAGCGATTTGGCTAATTTTTTTTTTATTGAATTGGAAATTCTCAGGAGATGGTTTGTAAAGAAAAAAATTCAAAAATTCCGGGTAAATCTCGGAAATTTTAAGTTCTTAATATATTGCCTCCTTTTCACTCTCATTTTTCTTAATAAGAGTCATCTTCGAAAAAACTTTAAGAACTGGCACCAAAGCTTCTAATTTTTGTTAATTGTGAGACAATTTTATGAAAACTTAAAGAACTAAATTTTACTGTCTCATTTTCGCTTCTCATTTTTCTTAATAAAAGACATTTTTAAGAAACTTGAAGAACTGACACCATTCTATATGAAATGCAAATCATTAGTAAATACTGAGCGAAGTCGGGGAGGTCAGCTAGTTTTAAATAAAAACAAGACAATTTTATATATATATGTATAAACATAATTTTATTCGTAATATTTTACATTTCTTATTATTGTTTATTTGACCTTTTTTTATTAAGATTTTGGTAATTATTAATTATTTTTCCTATGACAGATAATTTTTTAAATGTATAAAATTATAAAAATTTTATTCTGAAGAAGCTACTCAAAGAGTAGCGAAATATTAACATAAAATTTAAATATTTTATAAAAAAAGACCTAAAGCTTTAATAATTACCAAAATCGTAATATTTTACTATTGATTCGAAGTTTGAGCACAATTTTCTTTATTTATTAGTCCTATTAAAAAAATATAAATATAATTACAATAATAATTTTTAAATTTTTACGCAAAATATAAACATATGTATATAAAATGAAGTACAGCTATTAAAATGTCATAGTCTGTCTGATCACTAAAACCTTTTTCAATTCCTGCGTTGAATTCAACTATTCTTGCATTACTTGCTCGAAATCTATAACAATCTTTTTTTCCTTAGGTTGAAAATGTAAGCACTCAATATTCGCCTTGCTAAACATTAAACGTGAAGCCCGATATGTGGGCTTATGGGCATATTTATCGGACATATAAAATATTTTTGTAATGCCCGATTGTAAGATAAGTTTGGCACATTCGTTGCAGGGAAATAACGTGGTATAAAGGCGGCTATTTTTGAGATTGGCACAATTTTTATTCAGTATAGCATTCGCTTCGGCATGAACCACAAACATTGTCTTGTTTTCCATGGGATCGACGTCCTTAAAGTGCTTTACATCCTTGGCCTTGTACCAAGGAAATTCATCGTCGTCACAGGATCTGGGAAAACCATTATAGCCAATGGCCACTATGCGGTTGTCTTCATTGACAATGACCGAACCCACCTGGGTAACGGGGTCTTTGCTGCGTTTCGAGGATAAGACAGCGGTGGCCATGAAATAATCATCCCAGTGTAGATAGTTCTTGCGTTTGAAATTTAGCAAGGATGTCGGTTTGCTGGAGGAGGTGGACATTTTAGCGAGGGAGTATCAAAAGAGAAGAGCTGAAAATGTAGATAATATTTTATTTAAAGAAGTTTTATTTATTTTTTTATTTTATTTATTCATTTATTTGTAATTTAAGCCTTATATAACATTAATAAATATTGCGTAAAATTTAGCATTCTGTTTGGAGAACAAATCTTCAAGTTCTATTAAAATGTCTCAATAGTGGTTGAATTTTTTATGTATGTATTTATAAAGAAAACTAAAGATTTAATATTAAAAAGGTTTGTTTGAAGTTTCCCTACTTAACGGTTTGTTTTTAGAAAAAATGCCCAATTCACGATAGGGGTGACCGTTTAATTTGTGTATAGCTGGCAGCTCTATTTAAAACATAACAGTAACTTTTACATACAATTAAATTAGAGATGATGTAATTTAGCTTTACACTGAAAGAAAAACATGATAAATAAATCGTAAAGTAAACCTTTTATTATTTAAATTTTACTTATTTATATATGTATATATATAGTTATTTCATGTTTTATTTTAATAAATCTATAATTACGTGGAATTTTGTTGTTTGAAAGTAAACATAAAACATTAATAGTTATAATAACGAATTTATTGGAATATTAATAAAGAAAGGCAACGAAACGAAAAACTTAATTCCCTTTATCCTTTTTATGCCTTTTGGTTTCTAATGGGTATGGGATTTTGCTTGAGATGTAAGTAGATGGAACGCATGCGTGACACATCCTTGCCTGACTTATTGACTTTAGGATTAAAGTCACACAATTTGGCTATACGCTCCCATTCGGTGCCCGGTTCCATGGCTCCACCATTTTCCAAAGCAGCTGCCTGCTTTTCAGCACTACGGGCAGCAGATTTAGTTTTAGCAATAGATTCTTCGGTTTGTCTCAACCAATCTTCCAATTCCTTCTTGGCTTGGGCCCTTAACTCTTCCTTTTTGCATTCCTCCTCACGATCTTTCTCCTCCAAGCGTTGTTGCTGTTCCTCACGCCATTTGCGGATTTTCTCGGGTTCAACGCGAGATGGTGGTGGTCCGGAAATGGGATTAACATCGTTATTATCACCTCCAATCATCTCAAAAGAGCCGGTAGAGGACTCCAAACCGCCACTGTTGCCAGCGGCCAACTCATTAATGTCACCACCTAACAAACCAGCATCATCTGAGGCTGCTGCTGTTTTGCTGATACTAGAACCAGCATTGATTTCTGCTTCTAAATCTCCCAAAATTGATTTCTCCTGTGCCAAGAACTCTGCGGCAGGATCAACTTCTTCGCTGGCGGTAGCAGGAGCAGATCCAAAATCATCTCCGAATTCCATATTGAAAATCTACACATTTAATTACAGTTACACAGTTCAAAATAGATGACACATCATTTTCAAAGGCAGCAAGCACATCAGTGGAAAAATCACAGCACGAAAAAGGGGGCGTATTAGTAAATTATCTTTTAAAAACAAACAAAATTCAATGAGTTTGTTGTACTTACCAATTATATATTAAATTCGAGTGTTTCAATTTTATAAAATTTTTAAATTATCAATATTTTTACTATATTAATTACTTTTCAGCTGGTATTCCTTTTTTTTCTGTTCGATTTTCGTGTTTTTAATATTATCTTTTTTCGTATTTTCTTGTTCTATCGTTTTTAATCAATGTAGTGTAATTTCTTTTCTACATTCTCTTTTATGAGGCGTTTCTCTCGTCAGCATAGTGTAGCAACGGCCGAAGCCAAATACTGTAAAAAGTGCTGACAAATATGAGTTTTTTGTATACACTAAATAAGGCAATCTCACGAATATTGTAAATATATCAGTTTTTGAAAAAGACTTAAAAATATTAACATATTTTTGCATATTTTGGCATATTTTTGAAATAAATAAATAAAAAAATTATGTTGGAGAAATAGGAATTAATACAGGACACAGATTCCACAGCACACATCCAAACTAGTTAAGCCTTGGTAAAAGCAAAAGAAACTTGTGGGATTTATAAATCGTAGGTTCGAATCAGTGTTGAAAATGGATGGATAATAATATTGTTTCTATTCCTAATATATTTTAAATAAAATATTTTTTTTTGTCTTATAAGTAGTAATAAAATGTTAGTGGTTCTTTTTTGCTTTACCAGACGGTTTTAATTTGACATATGTATATACATTTTTTATTATTGAAATAATACGAAAAATGTATTTAATTGTACAAATTTTTAAACATGGTTTAACTATACAAAGTGAGTGCAAATCGACAACACAATACAGAAACAACAGGCATTTTGTTTGTGTAAAATAATGTACTATTCACTGTCAAAAACACTTGAAAAAGTATTATATTTGACATAAGTAAATTGTAAACAAAGTTAGACAGCTGTGCTACTGCACTCACCTTGTATGATTTTAAATATAAAAAAATTATTAACAATTCATATTAAAGAAAACCTTAACTGGCGTTTCGTTTAAACAAATATGTAGTGTAAAAATGGCCTAAAAGATAAACCAAAACAAACAGGCACATGTTGTTAAACAAAAAAGTTCTTGGAAAATTTTCCCCAAGGGAATTAAATTGATTTTGCACATGTAATAGAACATTAAAAGTGTAAATAACAAAATAAAACGAACAATTATGGCTCTTTATAACTTTAACGATATATTTGTGACTTTAACAGGCAATCACAAAGTATTTTGGAATGAGTCAGAAATTAAAAAACTTTTTATCTAATTGCATAAATAAATAATGCTTGTTTTTCCAACACAATATTCTTATGTAGGTATTCATTGACATGCAAAATTTCTTAAAAAAATTTTCCCTCAAGAGATTTAATTGATATTGCATGTGTAATATAACATTAAAAGTATATATCAACAAAAAATTATTCACTTTAAAACAAAGTATTTGGAAATTAGTCATTGTATTACACTCTTTAATTAAAGTAATTTTTATTTTATAGCACCAAGTATGCTTATTTTATATGTATGTATTATATATTATATATATGTATGTACTTACATTTATTGATAGCCAAATTTTTTAATTAAAAATATAACTTAAAGGCATTAGTCTGTACTTTCTGTTCCGTTCCGAATCAGCTGACTTGATTCTGTTAAATAAAAAATGTGTGCAAGTTGTTAGTTGTTTTGTTACTTTTCGTGTCGGTGCGGACGAACCTGTTGAAAACAAAAATTTGCTAAGTGACAGCAAGAATGATAAAATAAAGATTACGCCATGCGCATGATTTCCCGTTATGTGACGTAGAAGGGCCATTCTAAGGGTTACCAATAATGTTTCATGTATTAGAATTAAAAGTTGGCAACCTTGCAATTGAAATCTCTGAGAGTTCTGAAATAAAATCTGTTTAAAAAAGAAAAACAAAAAAAACAACAAAAAATATAAACATGAAGAGTGCAGTGAGCAAATCCAAGCAAAACATGAGTAAAAAAAAACAAGTGAGAAAAAATTAGCCAATAGAAACACAGAATGTGTGACGTCACAGGGCCTAAATGCGCAGAACATTTTAAAATTTTACGCGCGTTGGCGTAATCTTTATTTTATCATTCTTGATATTACTTGGATCACCTTGTTCGATTTTTTGGCTACAGTTTGACTCAAATATTTTTGACATCCTTAAGTTATGCTGTAGAAACTTTCTTAAAAAAAAACACATTGCCTACTTTTAGGATGACAAATTTTCAACGACCTTAAAAAATTTGGCATAACGAAATTTGTGGTGAATTTCTAAAAATTCATCACGATTTTTTATACTCACCACGATTTTTTCAACCACATTTTTAAATCACTACACGAGCAAAAAAAATTTTTCCTAACTAGCTCTATCTAACGCCCCACCCACAACCACACACAAACCTTGTTTTCTTCTTTTTTTCTTTCTTCTTCTCTGCTCTCCTTCCTCATCAAGTACTCTCATAATCGTCGTCGTCGTTGTTTGTTGTTGGGTGGTTGCGTTGAAATTCTTAGAACTTTAAAAAAAAAGAATATGGGAATTATTATTTCGTTTGTTAGAGATGACCAGCATTGTCAACTTTGAAATTTCAAAACGCACCAAAATAGAGGAAAAAAAGCGCACCGCGCACCAACTAAAGAATTTTTCGCACCATAAAGTTGGTAACGCTGAAAGTTAGAATATGTGTTATCATTTTAGCAGCAACACTGCTTAAAAGCCATATTTTCCTTGCAATATATATAAAAGCTAAAGGTTATGCTTAGTTAGTAACATATGGCAGCACTAGTTTATAATTATTGACCTAAAAAAGTGCTGCCCATTTTTATATATTTAATAAATTCAGCCCAAATACAGGAAACTTAATAATATTTTCTTATTAATATTATTAATTATATCATTACTTTGGAATATTTTCAAGATTTTACCGGTTTTCTGTCATACTTTCTATGAAAATCAATAAAATTTTCCTGTAGCCGTTGCTACACCGAGCATTACTGACAATACACAAATTTTTTCTTTCACCTTCTTCTTCCAATATCTTCGTTTTTTTCTGTGACTGCCATATTTTTCTAAAATGGCGCTTTGCGACAAGACGAAGTAAAAAATAGTGCATAAATTTTTATAAAATAACAACGAAATTGCTAATAAAATTGAAAAATATTTACATAATTATCAAGTGTAAATAGTGTTTAATATATAATAATGAAAAAATCTAAAAAAACTAATGAATTACTATGGAAATTTCAATAGCAAAAAATGACAATTAAAAGTGATAGACGTGATTGATGATAGACAATTTAACAAGAACGCGATACACATACATACACAAACACCTTCAACATACAATACAAAAAAAAGACCCCAAATAAAAAAAAAAAAGAAAAAGAGGAGGACAAGTACATTTTCATTTATGTAGTAGAAGAAAAACGTCAAAAAAAAGTTTGATAGTAAGAAAAAATTTACAAAAAAAAAAAAAAAAAAAAATAAGGGAGCCAAGACGTCGGGCAGGTTATTGTTAAAATCTATAAATTTTTATTTTACTTATAAATTTCAAAATAAATATTAGAAAAAATAATATAAAAGGTAAGTTCGAGAGAAAAGTGCTCATAATTTTATGTAATGATGAAATGCTGAATATTTTCTTATTCTATGTTGTTTATATTATGTTTTTGTTTTTAGTTCTTCTGTGTATAGTGTGTATATATTTTTTTGTTGAAAAGCGTGAGTCACCATGGACCCAAATTCGAGTCCCTGGCCTTATGGGTATAATCGTACTATACTACCAGCGGCGAGTAGTACAACATCGGCTGAAGATTTTCAGCATCCACATTTGGCCTCAAGTGCCCAGTCATTACTTTTACAGGCGGCTCATTCTAATATTGCGGCAAATATTGCAGCCGGTGGCGGTAGTTTCGTATCGCCCTCACCCATTGGTGGCTACAATCCAGTTTTCCAACAAATCTATCATCATGCGGCCGCTGCCAGTGCTGTACAACCAAAACCTGCCCATTATGCCTCGTCGGCTGTTAATACACCACATCGCCAATTACAAATACCCGCCACTTTGGATAAACAATTGACCTCATTCCAAAATCAAGCTGCTATAGCTGCGGTCTCGTCGGCCGCTGCCGCTGTAGTCAATAATGCTGCAGCCGCCACAAATTACTATGGTGAGAATTCATCATCTAGTGGTGCTTCACCTTCGCCCACCACCTCTACCATAACACCGACTACGCTGAGTTGGAATACTCCGACAATGATTTCAAATACGTTCTTGGCAATGCAACAGCAGCAGCAGCAACAGCAGGCTCAGCAACAGCAACAACAAAGCCAACAGCAGCAGCAGCATCAGCAACAACAACAGCTTAATCTAGCTGCGGATAAGGTGGTGAGTAGTAGTATGTAGTCAGAGTTTAAGTTAAAACAAAATCGAATAAAAAAATCTAAATTATAATATCCCTAAGATATATAGAAACTATATAAATTTGCTCCATATGATTTTTAAAAACAAAACGTCGTTCGCAATATCACTTCATCCATTTTTACATACTGTTTATATTTTTGTTATTGTATGATTTTATGATTTTTTTTTTTTACTACAACACTTCACCACTCACACTTTAATTTTTCAAACTGTATCTTTAGATAATTTTCAAAATAAACGAAACAAAAGACTTATAAACATATAGACTAAAATTAAATTGTGAAAGAACAGTAAGGTTTAGCGTTATGGGGGGAGGAAGGGAGGTTTATTGAAATATTAATTTTTTTTAACAATAATATTAAAATTTATTTATCAATTAGAAGGCGATTTTTGTTATAAACAATTTCTATTTTGAGAAAAATATACATATATAATTTGTAAATAGTTTTATTTGATTACCATTTTTTTCTTTTTGAAATTTGCAACTTATATGTAAAGTATCTATGCTATCCTGAAAACCAAATTTTTGTAAAGAAATTTTTTATAAAAAAGAGAACCTTCACTTTTTACTTATAATTCAGTCGTTTATGATTGTTTTTTCCTTATTTTCAATAGCAAACACTTCTAAACTATAACGGACGCATTGATGCAATAAGTGTAGCCCTAAGTTATTAGAAGACTTCGAATAGTTGATTTCAACTAACTTTCAACATCTGCATCACTTATAACTCACTCCTTTATGAAACGGTTATACTAATTTTTATTAACAAATAACACTAAACTATTACGGATACCTACATATATTCAATAATTAAAGACATAAGTTATCAGAGGACTGTGAAAAGTTTATTTTAACCAAATGCCAACAAGCTGACAGTGATAAAATACCTTTTTAATCGTAAAAATTTGAATGTAAATAGGTGATAACTTGAAACCCTTTTTTGTATTTATTGTTGTAAATTTACTTATGTATATGAAAACAAATAGACCTATTTTATTTAAATTTTACACATTTTAGAAAATAGTGTACGAAATAATTCAGTCCAAGCGTAGGGAAGTAGCAGTGGCTTGTTGGCTGTGTCGGTACAGCAATTGCTTTTTTCGCGGCACATTCTTATCGGTGTTTTAAGATTTTTAAAAGCGATCAATGCGTGCTTGATATATTCTCGTACACTTCACTATATAAGTCAATTGTATCTAGGCTACGAAACGACCGGAGTGTTTTTCAATTTAAAAAACAATATCGTACGAGATCGTTCTATGTATGACGTATGGTGTAACACAGCTGGAGATTTAACGATCAACAGAAAGTTTTTTCCAAAAAGTTTAAAAATTTAGAGCTAATTTATTTTTTCTATCTCTTACCTCTTTTCCAAGCAATTAATTTTTTATGAATTTACCTTGCACTGTTCTTAATGTTTTAAGGTGTTATAATTGAAGATTTTTTTTTATATCGATGGTCTCATGTAGAAAGGCCCTAACTCGCATATTTGAAACTTTACAGGAGAAGGTAAAAACATAATAGAAACTGTAATATTCAACATGTAACTTTTTTTTTGTACAACTGCTTATAAAAGCGTTATTTTTTACACTATTGCGTGAGGAGGTGTATTTGCGTTAAATGCATTGGAATCGCAAAAAAACAAATTTCGAAAAATAGCGAGTTAGGGCCTTTCTACATGAAACCAAAGATATATATTTAAATACATATAGTAATAGAAACATTTGATCTAGATATCATGCATGCCCTTACTTTAATCAGTTTATTTCTGCTGGTCTATTCTTTGAAATCAGAGTCTCATTATTCTCGCTGTTGAAAACTTAGCCTCTGTAAAGTAACTCTTGCTCTGCTAGACAAATACAAAATCGTGATTAAAGACAGACGAATGTACTTTTGTTATGTTGATTTCTAGAGGTTGTATTCTTTGAGCGAGACAACTAGATCCTATCATTTCATCTAGATACAATGCATGAACTTATTCATAACTTATGAATATTTTGATTACATACAATTGCCTCTCGATGTTTTAAATGTACAAGCCTTAGAGCTTAATCCATTGATTTCTGGAGGAATCAGAGTCTCATCATTCTAGCTGTAGAAAACTGCGCCTCTGTAGATCATCTATTGCACACATCACTGTACATATTTCATGATAATAGACAGACGAATGTTTCTTTAATCACTCGCTACTCCAAGAATTAAGCTGATCAAAATATATCTCCGTTTCATTAAGTGACTTTCAGGATTTAAAAAAAAATTACAGGGAGTACCTCTAAAGTTATATGATAACAATTATAAACGTCTTGTCAAAAAATGATAGCAGAAAGTACGTGCTAGTTCTAAACTACATTAGTAAAGTAAAAAATCCGGAAAAGAAAGAAAATCAAATGTTTCTGAAATAATTGTTAATATTGCAGTTATTAGTGCAGACCTCAACCCAACCTATTGAAGTGATAAAGTCAAAATGAATTGAACCATTATCTTGCAATTACAGTTACATTTTTTTTATTTAACAACTGCAACAACTAGAATTGAAGAACTGCAGAACTAAAATCAGCAATTTCTGCTGTTACAACAACAACAATTATAATTTGTTATGACGAGCAGTTTGTTCTATATAAACAATTATTATAGAAGTCTGCTGAAATATCTGATTTCGGATTATGCAAAAATCAATATTAAACATAAAATTACTTAGATTTTTACATTTTATTTTGTATGCTTAGGTTTTTTATGTCTAATATTTGTTTATGCCTATTATGAACCTATACTTAACCCTCTAAACGGCGAATTTTTTTTTTTTTTTTTTCGATTTAAAAATTTATTATTTATTATTTTTCTTGTAGGGCTTGTCGAGTAAAACAAGATTCCAATAGTGAAATATGACGGACACCACCAAAATCTGGTTTTACGGACACCTCCAAAATCCGGGTTTACGGTTAAAAACCCGGTTTTTGTATCTTTGCGCACTTATAATAGTGCATTTACACTTGTAATTTTCAAACTAGTTTATGATCATAAGCTACTTTCATAAACCATACCGTTTACATCAGCATTTTTGACAGTTAAGTGGTTTATCTTTGACAAGTCATAAAACAGCTGACTTTAATATTAAAAATTTAATAAAAATATGGACGTTGTTATGAAAAAAAAAATTTTTCAATTTGTGTTTTTCATCCAGGATGCATAAAATTCAATTACAGTTTCTTTTTTTAAAGAAAACTTTTTTTTATTTTTGAGCAAATGTCAAATGTGTCCAGCGTTGCCAGAAAAATTTTGAAAAAAACAGAGTTGCATTAGCAGAAACTGGTTGTTTGTAACTAGTTTATCTCAAAAGCTAGTTACAAAACCTGTTTTTGATTTGTATGGATAAACAAGTTTCTCAAACTAGTTTATCACCATAGACAACTTATAACTAGTTTATGGCGTAGGTGTAAATGCACTTATAAGCCTGTAATTTTGTTGATAATGGCCTGACTTTCAATTTATTACTAGATTTGGAAACAAGAAACTGAGATCTATCGAATGATATATATATTATCTAAACAAATTTAAGAAATTTGGGTGTTATTGTCGAGAAAATTGTGTTATAGCAAATTGTGTTATTGTTCGACAATAACACCCAAATTTAGATAGGAAAAGAAGTAAGGTGAAATAAAAGCGAAAGTAAAAGACAAGAAAGGAATAGTAGAGTGCAAAGAGAGAAAAGAGAAGATAGAAAAGAGAAGCCTGACCAAATCCTACTCAGACATATGTCCTCCACTTGTGCGACCAGCTCCCAGTCTACTGTTGCGTAGCCAGGCCATTCCCATTACGAATCCCTTTAGACTCTCTAGCCTACAGCTCGAGACATCCCCTAATTCGCCCAAGAATCTATTACCCAGCCACCTCAGCTCATCCGGGTCCTCACATAATCTGCACATATCTGACAATTCGGATCTCATTCTCACCGCCATCCTATCATGCAGTGGCCCCTGATAATGCCCATAATGGTTCTAACCAGTGTGACCAGATTTTGAAATACTACAAAGCTAAATCACGTTTGAAAAAAGCTAAAAAGGAAATTAAAAGCCAAAAAATTCACTCCGGTTCACTTATTTAAAGGCAGTAGTGGTTTCTTAACTAAAGAACTTTTTAAAGCATATTATAAAAAAAGTAAAAAAAATTTGCTATTTTTTTTTTTTTTTGTTCACTTGAATAAAGGCACTTTAACTAATTTTAATGAAAGTTTTTCTTGTTTTTATTAATTTATTTTACTTTATTTAAGAAATTAGTAGTGGGTACAACCCCCTTTGTTTTTAATAACTTCAAATATACGGGTTTTCATTGACAGATAAAGAGAATGTATGTAATCCAACGATATTTGATTCCAAGCATCCTTAATGGCCTGAATTAGTGACTACTTGTCATCAAATTGTCTACCTCCTTCATAGACCTTACGAGATAACCAACCCCAGACATTTTCTATAATGTTTAGATCTGGCGAATAGGGTGGCCATTCAAGAATATTAACATTTTGGCTTGCAATTAACTCCTTTACTACTCTGGCGGTGTGTATAGGGGCATTAACCTGTTGCAATATCCAATATATGGGACCAAATAGTTCACTGAACTTCGGTAAAGCTGATTCCAATAACGTTTTATAGCTTGCACCAGCCATTTTTGCACTTTGAAATTCAAGATTGATGGTTCCATAGTACGTAATACAACGGTTCTCCTCTTTGCTGCATATCCCATACCATGTAGTCTCTTGCGAATTGAAGCCGCTTTTCCTTACGAGGAGCATTAAGTGGCGGCTTTTTTTGTAATTTCAGGTATTTAAGATACAGCTCTTAATTAATCTGCGTTAATATGACTTGCTCGATTGCACTCCAGCTTGAGCTCTTATTTTTGACAAGGATAAGGCAGAATTAGAAGCAATTCTGACGATTTTTCTTTTCTAATACTTAGATAAAGACAATGGAACCGTTCCTTTAAAAATTTTTCCATACCCCTCGGGGTCCTTGAAGTAATTGTCGACAACTGTTGGGCATCGTCCAATTTTTTTTTACCTATTGTGCGGTTAGAATATCCTTCAGAACGGTAAACATCGATTTTAGTTTTTTCCGATAGATTTAAAATTTTTTGTTTTGCCATTTTGACTCGAAGATGATTAAGATGTAATAAATTGTAATAAACTCGCTACAAAAAAAAACATCGCTTACTTTAAAAATAATAAACAAATAATAAAGTGCATTTATTCAAGTGAACAAAAAAAATAGCAAATTTTTTGACTTTTTTTTTATAAATTGTTCAAAAAAAGTTCTTTAGTTAAGAAACCACTACTGTCATGATTTTTTTCTCAAGATGTCTAGCTTCCATTTCTATTTTAAAATTCTGAAATTCTTGCAATTGTCAAATCAAAGGTATTTAATTTTTGGCATTGTAATTCCAATTTTCCAAATTGTTGGTAATTTCATAACAATTTAGACAATTTGACAACAAAACTGACATAGTGAAAACCAAGCATTAGGTTATTTCGTTCTGATTTTTTTTATTTCTTATACTTAGATGGTCTGTAATTTGCTTAATACATGAAACCTTTGTAGGAATTAAGTATTTGTAAGCCTGTAAGTAGCGCTAGGTTTCATATCGATACATTATTATTATTTGTATATTTAGGTTATATCGTTCAAATAAACGTGCTGCTGTCTGTTTAAATGTAACATAGTTTTTTTACATTAATAATTTTCTTTGTTTCTTACATTTTGTAATTTTCTTTCAAAAAGATTTCGGTGTTCTGCTGAACTTCTAACGAATTTTTGACCTAATCCGAAAACGAAATCGAATATTAGAGATCATGTATAAACTTACTCATGCCTAAAAAATATTAAGATTGTATAGCCTATATATTAAACTGTTGATTTCTGGAGGTCCTACTCTTTGAGAATCAGAATCTAATCATTCAACATATTGTGTCAAAGTGATTATTTTTTGTTTAAATTTTGTCACAATTATTTTCAATCATAGAATAAGAATTTAATGATCCAAAGAAAATGGCCCATAATCATAGACATAGAAAAAGCATACTTTAAATAAAAGTAGACTTTTAAACAACAAAAACATATAAATTTTGTTCTGAATTTAAAACAAAAGCATGCTTTTGCCTAAAGTATGGTTTTTCTATGACTATGATTATGGGCCAATATATTTATATTCAAAGCCCCTACTTTCTTATTCAAATTATTCAGAACGAACAAAACTAAGCATACAAAATAAAAAGCAGAAAAACAGCTTTGTTTTCTAAAAAAGTCAGAACGAAATATTCTAAGTAAACAAAAAGAAAGGAAGTGAAAGTGATACTTGATATCAACGACACACAATTAATGTTTCACATAAAGGAACAGGACTTTGTCAAATGGACAGCCATTTGTTGCTACTTTTTTATGTTGTGGAACGTATTTTGCCTAATAACAAGCAACTCTAGTTGTTTGTTGTTGTAAAAGCAGTGATTGCTGAGTTGTCAAACCTCATTCAAATGAATACGGGTAATTAAGGAGCATAGAACCATGTATCGTGGGAATGACTATGTTGCTTTATGACAAATGACTCTAGCTTGTATTTATGTTTGTGTAGATTATTTTATTCTAAATATTTTGTAAAAGTAAGACTTGCTTCTTTAAATAAATTTATGTATGCTCAGGTTATTTCCTTCTGAATATTTTATAAAACAAAGCTATGTTCATTAAATAAATTTTTAGTTTGCTTAAGTTATTTCCTTCTGAATATTTTGTAAAACAAAACCTTGTTCCTTCAAAAACTAAATAAGTTCGTTTTTATACCCTCCACCTTCATGAGAAGGGTATATATAAGTTTGTCATTCCGTTTATAATTTCCACAATATAATTTATATTCTGGATCCTTATAGATAGCGGAGTCTATTAAGCCATGTCCGTCTGTCTGTCTCTTTTGATGTTGAAATCAATTTTCTGAAGTCCCCAGATATCTTCGGGATCCAAATCTTCAATAATTCTATCAGACATGCTTTCGAGAAGTTTGCTGTTTAAAATCAGCAAAATCCGTCCATAAATAACGGAGATATGAGCAATAATCCGAGACAACCTTTGAAAATTTCATCAAAAAAACTTAGTGTATTAATATTGTTCATCAACAGATGGCGTTGATCACACAAAGTGTTCGAAAACTTTAAGTGTGTTTTTAAACCGTAATATAAATTATGCATCCACAACAAAGGTGAAGGGTATATAAGATTCGGCATAGCCGAATATATCACTCTTAATTTTTTAATATTTTATTTTTGTATGCTTAGGTTCTTCACATTCTTTAATTTGGCAAGTCCCAATTCACACGAAACAATTCTTTAAGCTTAGCTGATTACCTTTTAGACATCGGGTTGAGGGGAAGATAAGTCGAGTACACACTTGTACTAGCAATTCGTGTTACTCTCTTATTCATATATACATACATATGTGTATACAAATGTGTGTACACTCTCAAATAAAAAATACGGGCGATTTTAAAATTGTGCTGTGTGAACACCGAACAAAAATAGCTTCGTGTCAATTGGGTCCAAATGTTAGACATTGCTTAGATTATTTCGTTTTGTATATTTAAGCAAACCAAAACCCTGTTTTTTTAATTCAATATGTTTTCTTTATAAAACTTAATTCTTTTGTTATTTACTTTTAATTTTGTATGCTTAGAATTTTTAATTTTCTGAAAATTGTTATAATTTTGTAATTTATTAAAGCTTAGATTAGCAGAGTTTAGTTAACATTACATTTTTGTATGCTTTGATATTTTCATGCTGCATTATTTGCCTAATATTAGAAATATGCTGGAAATAAAGGAAATTTTAATATTTTTAAAGAAATTTGTTATTCACTTAAAGTTTAGAAGAGCAGCTGTTTGCTTTCAAAGACCATAATTTTCAGACTCATGCTGAATAAAGTTAACATTACATTTTTGTATGCTTTGGGTTTTTCATAATCTGTTATTTGTAAATGTTTAAATTTTTTAAAGAAAATTGTTAACTTAAAGTTTAGAGGAGTATCTGTTTGCTTTCAAAGCCCACAATTTTCAGACTCACCCTGAATAAAAGAATATAATAGTATACTTTACCTGTAAATTTCTGTTGTTGTTAATGTAAGTATACATACTAGTTAGTTACATGACCATCCTACATATGTATGTACATATGAGAGAGCAAATTGTATGTTTGTTAACTGAAATAATAACAAAACAAGAAGGAATACACTTGGATTTATAATTTAACATTCATGACAATAAACCAACCATATGAGTACAAAAATGAAAAATAAAATAAATTGAAAGAAATATAGAAGTGTAGAGGAAGATGAACAAGAAAGAAGTAGCAAGTGTTTAAAGGTGGGGGAGGGGTGGTTGGTTAAAGTTATATGAGAAGGGATGGGAGCAGGGGGTTAGTCACATAACACATAACATAAAACACATAGAAATAATATGCTGTATTTTGTGTCTGTATGTTATACACAAACTATTGTATTTGGTTATACTAAGTAGGTAGTATGGGTATATATTGTTGTAACAAATTCTATTCCTTGCTGTTCTCTAACAATTTACAAAAACATACATATATTGTGCAAAAAACACGCACACATAAACATACACATGCACACATAAACATACAACACGCATTCATACAATTTACTCTATATAGTATATCTTCAACATTACATTACTTTACTTTACATTACATTACTACATACAACATTTATATCATCATATCATATACTTACATGCATATACATACATATGTACATACTCGTATATACATACATATATAGATATACATACATATACCTACAACAACAAATTTATTTCACAATGTCTGTGTATGTGTTTGTTTCTATATACATATGTATGCATATGCATGTTGGTATATTATGTATTTTTCTCTATATATTTTATACTTTTGTTTTTACTTTATATAAATGACAATTTTTTTATAACTAAAAACTAAAACAAAATAAATAAATTTCTCAAAAATGTCTAAAATCAAAACAAAAACTATAAACACAAAAAACAAATCTTTCTACACAACTCCTCTCCTCAAACTCAACTTAAAATAAAAAATCTAAAATCTAAATCTAAATCAAAAAAAAAAAAATCAAACGAAAACCAACTCTACCTTCTACTTTTTGTTAACAAAAATATAAAACTAAAACAAAAATATAAAAAACCAAAATCAAATCAAACTAAACTAAAACCAAAAATCTAAATAACAACAAAAATAAAAACATTGAGTAGCAAATCAAACAAGAAAATACACAATGTACTAAGGCTCAAGTAAAAGCCTACAATGATTTGTTATACTTCACACAATTACAACAACAGCAACAGCAACTGCAGCAGCATCAACAACAGCAACAGCAGCAGCAACAACAGCAGCAGCAGGAGGAAGAGGAAACTACGTATTATACCATAGATGGTAAACATTATAAAATTGTACGTAAATCACAAGCCCCGCAACAGCAGCAACAACAACAACAGCAGCAGCAGCAGCAACAGCAAGTGTTGCAAATAGAACAACAACATCCTAGTCCAGCTTCGTCGACCACCACCCAGCAACAATATCCCGTGTATGCCAGTCCAGCTCTGAGTTCGACTGGCAACTCTTCGCCAGCCTTACACAATAATGCTAATAATAATAACAACAATACCACTACCCCACCGCAAGTAATCGTTTATAAAACGTCAACAGCCACGTCCGCCGACTCGCCTATACGTCGTAGCACTCATGTTGCAAACGCTGGTTCGCCTGCAACATCTTCGAATACAGTTGCCTATTCGTCTGTGATACAAAGCACTTTACAGCAACAGCAATTGCAGCAACAACATCAACAGCAGCAGCAACAACAACAACAGCAGCAGCAGCATCAATTGAATTTATGGAAAATCGAAGATGCTGCTGGCCAAGAAGAAGATGTTAAGAATGTTTTACAATTACAGGTTAAACAAGAACATCAGAATTTGGATTACCATACGGCAGCAGGAGGAATAGTTGGTGGCGGCAATGTTGTCATGAGTGATAATCTTATATTCAATTTGCCACCCGGCCTAGAAATCAAGCAAACTGGTATTAATATTTGCCATGCTAACAATTCACAACATTCGCCTACCGTATTACAACACACACAGCAACAGCAACATCAACAGCAACAACAACAATTACTAGCACAGCAACAGCAGCAGCAAAACTTGTACAATGAACAAAAGTTGCAACAACAGCAGCAACAGCAGCCAGATAATAAACGTCGCCAGCACATGATTGCTAACATGTTAATGTCTCCTTCTCATACCACCACCTCTACGAATAATAATAACAATAACATTAATACTTCGTCGTCTTCCCACCTTCACACTTCGGCCACAACGTCACAGATTCAAATAAATTCTAAGGTTTGTATTTTATTATTATTTTTTAATTTTTCAAAACAAACATTTTTTTAAATTTTTATTTTTATTAAATTCCTTTTTTTCGTTTTCGTTTAAAGAAATAGTTTAATTTACCTTTTCAAAATTATTAGTTTAGCTACTATACATGATTTTTCATTTAAATTGTAAAACTTTTTTAAAACAAAAAACAAAAATCTAATCTAACAATTTCTTTTCTCTAAATAAAAATCAAATTGTAGTCGAAATTTGTGATATTATGCACCCCACCCCCACTGGCCTATCTAACCCAGTAGCTCAAATATCTGTTAAGCTCCTCTCCTAGTCTTTAGATAATCTTTAAAAAATCGTTCAATATTAGAGTTACATTAGTTGTATAAGCCAGGATATTAGGGTGCTATATTCTTTATGATATACATCGTGCGAATCCGAATATTCGTTCAAACTTCAATTTCCAATTGTTTTAGGAATATAGAAATGAAAATGAAATATATACACCTCGATTCTACATTTGTAAAATGTAGTGGAAGTGAAACTTTCATTAAGTTTGTGTTCTATATTTTGTGAAAATGATTTGAAAAGTAAAATATCATTTTCAGTTTGGTTCATCGTAGCCTAAAAGTTCCACTCGTTTTCTAGAACGCCGTGAAATTGTCTATGTGGAATTGAAAAGGAATTCAGTTTCACTTCGTAGAGGTATATGGAAGGAACATATGCGATAGTGAAAATGATTTGAGAAGTAAAATATCATTTCCAGTTTGGTTCACCGTAGAATAAAAGTTTTACATGTTTTCTAGAACGCTGTGAAATTGTCTACTTGGAATTGAGAACGATTTCATTTCGTAGTGGAATATTGAGCCTAGGCGATTGTTTTTTTCTTTCTTGAATTTTCAGTGAAATTCTTTTCTTGAGTGAAATTTACTTTTCTGGTGCAATTGGGTTTTTTTTTTGTGAAATTTATGTTGGCATTATTTTTTTTTAGATGAAATTTGGGTAACACTACTTTTTTAACGTTTTTAGTGAAATTTGGTTTTTTATTTTTGTAAAATTTTAATTAGTTTAATAAGTTAAAGTTTTTGTCACAATGGCGTTTTTTTTTAATATTACGTTTTAGTGAAATTTTGTTGGTTTGAAATTAATTTTTTTTTTTGTGAAATTTTGATGAAATTTTATTGTCAAATTTGGTTTTTCGTTGAAGTTTTTGGTAAAATTTTTGTGAAATTTTATTTGGTAAAATTTATTATTTTTTTGTTTTTTATTTTGAAATTTGGTTTCCTTGTATTTTTGATGAAATAGTAATTTTCAGTGAAATTTTGTTGGTTCGAAACTGCATTTTTATTTTAAAATTTAAGTTTTTGAGAAATTTACGTTTTCAGTGAAATTTTATTTGCCGAATTTTTTTCTTTTTTATATTTTTTCTTTTTTGTGAAATAGTCCTTTTCATTGAAATTTTGTTGGTACTTTAGTGAAATTTACGTTCTTGGTGAAATTGGAATAATTAACAATAAAACCAGGATCTCGAGCTCAAAGGAAAAAAGTTATTTTATTAATACATTATAAAGGTCGAATTAAACACAATATAAGATTTGAAATTTAGTTTCTTTATACATATTATTTTAGTAAAATAGGTGAAATAGTCCTTTTCAGTGAAATTTTGTTGGTTCGAAATTTTGGTTTTTGGTGAAATTGTCGTTTTCAGCGAAATTTCATTTGGTGAAATTTGATTTTTAGTAAAATTCATGTTTTTTGTTTTGTAATTTAGTCTCTTCTAGTGAAACTAAGAGTTTGATTGAAATAGATGGGACAACAGCTGCTCGGTAAAGTCAAATAGATGGGATAACAACACTCTGCATTTTTGCAGAATATGCGAAGATGATGAATATATTATCTTAATGATTATGATAACGACTCGTGGATGTCGGGGTCTGTAAGACAGAGGACATCTTCGGCTTTATAAGAGGCTTGAGATGGCTATATGGTAGATAATAATGAATCTTTAATTTCTTCAGGTTTTCTAACCAAGTGAATCTCCTAAGTTTATTAATTCTTATTTTCATTATTTCTATACCATTCTAGAAGCGATTCACAATGGATCTTTAGATTTCCGAGTGGAAGTGTGATTAATGCACAGTACCCTTCACAAACTATCTAAATAACTATGGGTTTGTTTTAATGTTGCTATATGTGAAATTTAAGTTTTTCTTTTGATGAAATTAACGTTTTAACATGAAAATTATCAACAATTCATTTCTAACAAAACTAATTCTTTAGAACTGTTTCACGCGTTTCAGTTTTAGCTGACCAGTTTTTGTTCAATTCTCTTTTGAACATGACATTTCTTTCACACGTACCATCAAGTTTCTATTTTTTCATGCAAATCAACAGGCAAACAACTTCGCGTAGAATAAGACGGAGAAAATATAAGAAGAAAATTTAATAGTACCGTCAAGTATGTACGCCTTTTATTTTCTTTTACCTTCTCCCCGTAAAATACTTGCTTAAAGAGTCAGAATTGAGACGTGTGAAAACGGACTTAACTTCATTCAAAGTGTTTTATTTACATACATACATACATAGAATTCACACAATTTTTGAAATGCTCAATTTTTATTAATTAAAATCTAATTTGAATTGAATGAAATCATGTTCTTTCCCAATTACTTAAAAAATAACTAAATATTAATTTTTCTTAAGAGATTTTTTTTGAGTGATTCAATAAGGATTTAATTCTATCAAAATGGAATGAATTCAATACGTTTGAGTTATTAAGGAACCCTATCAATAAAGAATTAATTGGTATAACATTTTTGAATGGAATGGTTAAGAGATAAATAAGTAATTTTGTATTGGTTTTGAATGTACTTGAATGATGCAATTAGAAATTAATTCTATAAAGACGAATTCTCTGTGGAATGAATTCAATACGATTGAAGTACTACTATGAATAAATAAATAAATACTAAGAAAAATTAATTCGAATTGCATTTTTTTAATGAAATGGTTAAGAGATTAAAATTTAGTTAGATTTTGAAAATGGTATTAAGACTTGCTACTTTCGAACCTTTGTTCTATAAGTTGATGTTAATGAAGTAGTTAAAATTAAAGATTTTTTTTTGGCGAGTGGTATTGATGATTATTTGGTTTTGAGTTTTAATATGCTGGACTATATAAAAATTTTGAACAAAATTCTTTCTTTTAAATTATAAACTTTATCCTGCTGCTATTTTTTTGTGTTCGTAGTATCCGATTTTTCTAGAATGCCTTCGATTGTATTAGTACCAGCTTATGGAAAGGAGGATAGTTGTTGTTGTAACAGCAGTGGTTGCCGAAAGTCTTTGGCCGAGTGATTTCTTGTCATTCCGTTGCGTAAAACTGGCTATCGTGTGAATGTAGGATGTTAGTTAGGACTTTTCATTTAAAGTTAAATTTTATTTACATCTAAATAACAATATATATATAATGTGGTGTGGGATTCCCTGGCCAAGCGAACACAAATGTTTAAGCTCTTACTGAGTAATGAGTAATTCTCAAACAAGTTTCCTAATTTCATCGGAACATATTCAAATTGTAGTATCAATAGAACATACATATTGTCATTTCGCCCTCTCCTATACGCGTGTAGTCGTGTTTCTACAAAATAGTTGTTGAAGCTTTGTCTAATATTTCAGCAGTTTCTGAAACAAGATTTTGCTGTTTAAGTTGTTATTTGTTCTCTCAATCCAACAATTTCTAATAACATTCGGGCAAATGTAAGGAATTTTAAGCTTCGTTCCTTCTTTCAAATAATAACTAAATAATACAAATTAGGATAAAGGTTATCTGTAAGCACTTTATTGATAGATACAACTTCCTAGGAGCTTTTTTTTCATAAAAAACTACCTAAACGGTAGTCTAACCGTTTCCAGAAATGTTTAATGCAATCTTTATTTTTGAGCACTCAGTTTTTAATTTCTTTCTTTCTCTTTTTATCAATAACAAGAATTTATCTCTCCTTCTCTACCACCATTATTCCAAATGAGCGCAATTATAGTGTTTAGTATGCTTGTATATAAAATATTTCCTTAATTTAACAAAAAAAAAAAAAATATTAACGATACAAAAAAGTAAGCAAAAAAACAACAAATTAAATGAAAAATAATGTAATTTAAAATATTTAAAATTATTTAAAAGATTTTTTTTTTCATATATACAATCATCTTCCTCTATTATGTGTGTAAATTATAAAGTATTGTTTGTGTTGTTATTTGTTAGACAAGATTCTTTTGGGTTTTTTTCCGTATACAGGCAAATGTTTTAAACAAAACGGTTTATGGTTTTGTTTAATAAATAAATAAATAACGCACTAATTAAACTTTAGTTGTAAATACTATATAATTAACAAATGCGATTGAAAACACTTAAAAAAACAATTAATTAATTTTGGTTTTGTTGGTTTTTGGTCTCTTTTTTGTTGTTGTTCGTTTGTTGTAAAACTAACCTTTTTGTCTCTTTTTGGTATTATTAACACTAATATATTCTATAACTACTACTACTACAGCTAATTACTATATGTTTATTATAAATTAAATTAATTTAAAAAAATGTATAAAGAAAAACTTATTTGAACCTGTGACGTTTCCAAAAACAAAAGTAACAGAACTTAAAAACGAAGATGTTGAGGAAGATGAGCGTAAGAAATACAAAAAAAAAAAGATTTTTATAAATATATTTAAATATTATTAAAACAAAAAACATACATACATACTTATAAAGAAAACACTTGTAACATTAATTTTGTAAACAAAACTTAAACAAAAAAATAAATAAAAGCTTAATGCCGTAAAATGTATCATTCTCAATACTGTTAGTTGAAAGTGTTTTATTAATCCATGTCTCTATTTATTGCAGGCCCAAGAGGAAAAACATCAACAGCAGCAGCAACAGTTGGTGGTAACGAAATCGACTAAGACACCACGCAAGAGACAGCCAAAAAAGACGCTTATAACAAATGATTATGAATCGCAGCAAAGTCCACAGCAACAGCAAGAATCTTCGACGGCCAGTCATCATCAGCAGCAGCAACAACAGCAACAGCATGTGCAACAGCAGCAGCAGCAACAACAACAGCAGCAGCAACAGCAGTCGACTTACTATGATTTCAATAACAAATGGAATACCACGGTATTAAAGACGGAAAACAATACGACAACACCAGCGGTGCAAGTGCCCGCCATAAACATACCAACATACGTAAATCCGCATACGCAACAACATGCTCAACAGCAACAGCAGCAGCAACAACAGCAGCAACAACAGCAGCAGCAACAGCAGCAACAACAACAACAACAGCAACAACAGCAGCAGCAACAACAGCAACAGCAGCAGCAACAGCAAACAGTGACACATCAACAACAGCAGCAGCAAGTACCACAGCCTGCTCACATGCAGTCCTCACAAGCCCAATCGCACTTGACTAATCTGACATCGTATTATCCAAATTTCACACAACAAATTGCCTCACAATACACAGCTTGCATGCAACAGACCGCTGCAGCTGCCGGAGCAATACAGCACACACTCTACAATCTCAACCAACAGCAGACAGCTGCCGCGACGGCCTCAGCGTCATCAACCACGGCATCGTCACACCAACAACAGCAGCAGCAGCAACAACAGCAAGAGGAACAACAGCAGCAGCAGGCCGCTCAAGAAGCCGCCTCCAACAAAGTGATCGTACCCAATATCGAAGAGGAATTGGAATTCCTGTCAGACACAACACCCAAACAGGGCTACGCCAGTGCCAGTGAAACAGCAGCCGGAGCGCGCAATACAAACTCCACGACAAAACCAACCAACATTGGTATTTACAATCCCAACAGTGCAGCTGGGGATGCGGCCGGCAAAGCTGGAACCAAGTCAAATGCTGCGGCCTCGGGTGTTGGGGGAGTGGCAGGGGCCACAAATTCAAGTGCGGCTAATCATAGTAACGCTTCGTCTGCTGCTGGTGGAGGAACAGCGAATTCGGGCTCATCGTCTTCAACAACGTATGTGCCGCCGGAGAAGAAGCCGGTCGTGGGAACATCGATAGGCGAGAAGAAGACCCAATTTATGGACAGTTATTTGAAGTTCTTGCAAGGTGATAGGGAGGAGGAGACGGCATCTACGGCGAAAGGCGGACGCAAAAATAATTATCAGAAATCGTCAGGAGGTGCCGGCGGGGTCGGCGGCGGTGGTGGTGGTGGTGGAGGAGGTGGAGGTGGTGGTGGAAAACGTAAACAACAACAGACCCAGCCAACAGCGGAGGAGGCTGCCATAGCGGCTGCACACATCGCAGCCATGGACGGTCAGGGCGGCCATGCTGGTATGCTGACCGGAGACGATGGTCATCAGATCAAGATCTTATCGCAGACACAAATTTTACCTAAAAAACGACCACATGCACAAATGCAGGCCGCTGCCGCAGCGGCAGCTGCAGCACAATCTACTTCGTCCGGCTCAAATTCGCATACAGGTACTTCGGTCATACAGCAGCATCCCCAGCACTCGGAACATCAACAACAGCAGCAGCAGCAACAGCAACAACAGCAGCAACATGAGCAATCATTCCGTCCCTATGGACAACATCAACAGCAGCAGCAGCAACAGCAGCACCATCAACAACAGCAGCAGCATCATCAACAGCAACAACAACAGCAGCAACAACAATATTGTGCACAATTAGGTTTTGGCTCCGCCACATCGGCAGTCGCTGCTGGCTCCAGTCAAGGTATGTTGCTACTTGACCAACAAAATTCTACTAGCCGTAGTTCTCTAAATGCTTTCAACAACTCTACTACAGCTCCACATCATAATTCCTCTTCCGCCGCCACTAGTGTACCACACAACAATCATCATCATTTTTTAAATTTTCTCTGGTCCTGGCGTTGAAATCATTAAATAGAGACTAGAGTTCAAGACAGACTATATAAATACATACATATATCCAATTCATTCTCGAAATGATGCGTCCGCTTTTCGTGCTCACTCATTCACTGTCTCCCTCTCTCTCATCTCTCTATATCTCCCTCTATCTCTATACATACAATATAAATATCGCCCACAGTCTCTATAAATATCTCTATTGCTCCTTAAACAAAACAAAAATGCTCTCGTTATCTAAATAATCCCAGAGCGCAGTTATGCATCTCTATAAGAGTTCCACAAAAACAAACAAAGATTATATAAAATATGAAAGAGTACACGTCGTCGTTTCTCGAAATTCTCTTATACTATTTAGTAAACAATCAATCAATCACTACTTTGATATAAAAGTTTGTTTGTGTATAAAGTAAAGTAATTAACACCATTTATCTTTTTCATTTTCATTTTGATTTTGTTTTTTGATTTTTTTTTCTAATTTTTTTTTTCTAATTTTTTTTTTCTAATTTTTTTTTTTTGTACAAAAAATATTAAAATATATTTTAATTAATTGTTAAAAAAACATAAAATAATAACAAAAAATCTTTAAAAAAAAAATACAAAAAAATAACGTTGGACAAAAAGTATTTTTTAAATTTTCACTAAAGAAAATTATTTATAGTCAAGTAAATTACTAAAAGAAAAACAAAACAAAAACATTAAAAACAAGTGAAAAACTTATATTTAAAAAAGCAATCAAAAATAATAAAACTCTTCTATGTAAATGTTGTTTTTTATTGTATGGAATGAATGGATGGAATGGACTGGATGTGCTTAAGGCTACAAATTTTCCTTTTTCAGCCAAACACACACAAAAAAAAAAAAAAGAAAGAAAACGGAGCATGATGATGATGTTGAGTATTGAAACAGAAAAATTATGATAAAGAAATGATGGTGGTATGTTAGTGGCTTCAGAGTAATAAAAACTATATAAAATTAAGCATATTTGGCGGAATATTGGAATTTTGCTGATGATGGTTTGAAGTATTATTTATAATTTACTATTATTTATTATTATATATGATTATTATTGAACTAATTCATTTTCGGTTTAGTTCATGATTTATTTTATAAAAAGAAAACAAACAAAACTATATGATATATTAATGAAGGGTGTAATTATTGATACTTACCTTACGTTTAAAAATCAACCTGCATATTTATCTATCCCCACCACGATTTTCTTTGTATTTTACTATATGTTTTTTTTTCAATAATTTTCTGGGTTAAAATTAAGATTTGTTGCCTGTATAAAATGGCATAAAACAAGGTTTTTATAAAGAGGGATTTTTAAGAGCTTTCGGATTTGATTTAAAAACAAAACATAAAATTTAGAGAAATGTTAGAAATGTTTATTTATGTCGATAGAACGATCATATACACAATTCAATGTTTAAAGATGATTTTATGTAAATGTTGACCTCGGCAAAGGGTCAAATGATTCACACGCTGGATACAATTTTGGCATAATCACTCCAACATATCGGCCAGTATTTCAATAATAAATTCTTCAATATTAGCTTACATTGCCTCAACCGTTGCGGACTTGTCCCTTTAGATATGAGACTTAAGATAGCACAAAACACACAAAAATAGTCTAAAGGCACACGATCTAGGCGAGCAACGTGAAATAAACTGTTCACAGAACTCTGCTCTCAATTGGGCTACTGTTTCGCGTTCTGTATGGCATGTGGCATCGTCTTGTTGAAACCACAAGTCAGCCAAGTTCAAATCTTCCATACGTTGTAATAAACATCGCGCGGTAGCGCTCGCCATTCACAGTAACGTTCTTGTCTTTGAAAAAGTACGGTCCACAATGTACACCAAGTAGTGCATTTTTCGAGATACATTGGCAGTTCTTGCAATGTTGTTTGATTGTTCATGTATTCATTCAACCAGCAATAATCTGGAATAACCGATAAAAAGTGGAACTTCATCCAACATTGCCAGCGCTCATATACCAAAAGTTACCTCTTGTCATCGGTCGTGTGGATTCAGTTCTTGCACCAGCTGTATTTTAAAAGGTTTTACACCCAAGTCCTTTCGGAAAAATTTCCACGTGGTGTAGTTGCGAACGGCACCGAATCTATAATTCACAGTATGTAATCAACAACACTGGCGAATACAGATGCGATATTTTCCTCTATCCGCACTCTACGTAATCGTGTTGGTAGTTTAATGTCCAATAATTTAAATTTGGAGCGAAATTTTGTCACAACATTCCAAATAGCCGCATCAAGTGCTCGCCCAAACTGACCATAAAATGGAAGAAGTGCAAGATGCACTGAGTTGTTCGATTTGTATTTCGATTCATGGTTTTAATTATAGACCAAAATGAACATGTTTAACAGTAACATGTTACGCGAAAACAGCTAAGCTGTCAAAAACAGTCTTGCCAAAAAGAGAGTTGCTAAAAAATATTTATATTCATACATACATACATACTAATATTTAATATTCTGTGTTTGCTGTAAGCAATGAATGATCTTTGAAATCAAAACAAAGCAAGAAACAAACGCTAATTTCAATAAAACATACAAGTAAGCTTATAGGGTACGTGCGTCACCATAGCGTAAACAGAATTTGTGGCCAATCACATGTGCTGGGAAATTTTGATTTCGCCCATGATGCAGAATCTCAATATGTAGGGGTACAGTGGCTCTAAAATGGGGTACAACATTTGTTGAGTTCATTTTTCAATCGATCAGTTTCTCTCTTTCAGTAAGATTTCTTGTCCAACCACCCTTCCAAATTTGCAAGGCGGAACATATGACAGGTTTTTTTTACGACTTTGTAGTTCACCCTAGTAAGTAGTCCTATTGCGGAGTTGCGTCTGTAATTTCTAGATATTTATGTATTGGAGATATGTGTACAATTGCTATTGCCTTCCAACTCTTCTTTTTTTATACCCACCACCGAAAAGATGGATGACGTTTGTAACACATCGAAATATTGGCCGTAGAATAAAAAAAATATATATATTCTTGATCCTTATAAGATTCTAAGACGATATAGACATGCCCGTCCATCTGTCGAAGGCACGTTAGGGCTTCAAAAAAAAAAAGACTTGGAACAATGAAATTTTTTCCAAACATTCAACATTGTTTAAGCGAAATGTTTGATATTGAAAATGGACAAAATCGGTCCAGTAGGATGCGAGTTATAGGCCAAGATTTCAGACAACCTAGATATTTTTAGATATTTTTTGCTATTTTTTTTTTTTTGCAAGTATAATGCAGATAATATCATGAAATTTTGCTGCACACTTTATTTTTTGTTAAGGACAAGTCCTATTGAAAATGGTAAGAAGCTCCACACAAATTTGTAACCGGTATTTAACTCTATGATAGGTACATTAATGCCTAGAGAAAAGCAGTGTCCATACAAAGTTCAGCAAAAATAACTTTCATGCTAAAAAATCTTAAAACGATATCTTGTTTGCATTGGTCCATATTTGACCATAGCCCCCATATAAAATTCACTCCCGAAAATCATTCAAAAGCGGATAAACTTCTTATGAACATCGCTATCAAGTTGAAATTCGACGCTAATACTAATTTCATTGTGATCGGCCCATATGGCTTCTATATGAGGACTAATTCCGAAAAACTCAATAAGCTTGTGGATTTTGTGAAGGTTAATCCATAATTGGTCATAGTTCCCTTATAAGATCCACTTCCGATAATAACAGGAATACCCATGATATTCTTGTAAATATCATTATAGAGACGAAGTTCAACCAAAATACGTAGAAATTACTGCACAATATTTTATGAGAGATGAGAAAAATAAAATAAATCTTATAAATATTGTTTTCGATACAAATTGTAACACAAATTAGTTTCAAGTATGAATAAATCGAACTACTGGTATATTGGTGGTGGGTACATAATATTTGGCACAGCCGAATATAAACTTTATTATAACTGATTAAACGTGGATTTTAAGTAGCATATAGCGAGCAGCCGGTTTGAGATTTTTTATTGAAATTGGTAGGAGAGTCATCGATATTATTAGGCATTATTAGCGGCATGTTTTCCCAGCAATGTGTACTGAGATATATTTTATATTTAAGCCAATTTATTCGTGTGCCTGTTATAGCTAAATTACCCGTAGGGTGTAGTACATCTCAGTGGCTCAATAAAGTAACATTAATGACAAGTTAGCTTACTGTCAGGTTGATGTAATAGTAAAATATATGGACTTTCCAAGTTGTATCCATCTTTGGCCAATTGAACTATATTGAGCTATTGTCAAGAGAAAGTAAAAGCGGAATTAAAATGTTAGCGATTTGGAAAAAGTATGCAGCGGCTGTTGTACCGAAACTTTGGGCAACTGTTAAGGCGATCTATCAAAACAAAATTTTTTAAGAGGAAATAAATTTAAGTTTTTTCTTTTAGCTTTTCCTAAATATTAATAATTAATAAATCAAATTGTGGTTCAAAAGTTAGCGCCATCGTTTTTTTTGTTACATAAATGTTAAAAGACGTATGCGATCGGTTTTTTTTTAACAATGTGATATAAAAACGAACAATTATATTGTAAATAAATCAAACTAGTTACAAGAGAGCTTAATAATTCTCTAATTATAAGATAAAATTTCATCAGGGCTTGTGTAGAGCATGTAACCCCCAGGGGTAATCATTAAATGCACATGATACGATTAGAAATTATAAGACTATGTTCTGCAAATAAGATCCGCGATTTCGTTTAAAAGCGAATTCACATATCTTTCTATTTCTAATCGCTCGTTTTTGAAATCACTCAATTTACAGAACAGGAGGAATAAGTTTAGTTTATTTCGAAAATAGTAAGAGATGATAACATGACTCTTTCTTTCAATTCAACGAATTGATTAATCTTAATTTCAAAGAAAATGATTTAGATTAGAATTACCACCTAAAGTAATTGTAGGCCCCCCCCCCCGTCTTTGTCCAAATTTTGTTTAAATAACTACGAAACTATTCTTGGCATTTTGTAAAAAAAAGATCTTAATTAAAATAAAAAAATTATATATATATGTATGTATATTGTAAAAGAGTTGTTCAATTAACATCATTTCTATATTCTAATAAGTATGTAGGAAATTTCCGACATTTTCAAAACAACATTTTATTTTAATTTCAGTCTAACAAAAAAAATAATCAAAACAAAACACGCCTTAAAAATAAAACGAGGCTTCACACCTAGTAGCTGTAGTAGAGGATTCCGATTCCCCCCACCCAAAACAAAAAAAAAAAAAAAAAAAAAAAAAAAAAAAAAAAAAATGAATAGAAATGTTAAGTCATTTTTATTATTAGATTTACTGAAAAACTTATTGTTATTTTAGATCCCTTAAATTTACCACCTAGGCGTGAACAATGTTTGCGCAAGGCTAAAACAAATAGCATTGCTGTATTGGGCACTAGCACCACCGCTGTTGCAACCGAGGATGCTATGGCAGAACCTGATGAATTTGCAGACTCTGATACAGATCCTGTTTGGACACCACAAGAAGATGATGTAAGTAAGATTATTTTAAGACTATAGAAAACAAAACACAAAAACAATTTGTTCACATCAAAATTGTTTGATTTCAAAAACAACAACTATCACGATAAACAAATACTAAATAACTTAATAAATAAAGAGCGAAGATAGCAAAGGATTTAAGCGTAAAATAGCAAGACGTACTAAAAGTTCACCACGCAAACATTTCAATCAACAACCACAAACCCAGCAGCAGCAGCAACAACAACAACAGCAACAACAGCCGCAGCAACAACAGCAACATCAAACCCAACAACAACAGCCACAACAACAACAACAGCAACAACAACAATCAAATGCTATTGTAACCAATGACGGTTATACCTTGAATCACGACATTGCTAGCACTTCAACGAGTTATACAAATTCATCAGGCGCTGGCGCCGCTTCTGATAATTTTAAGGTAAATTATCAATGTCACAAACAATTCATTTGGAGTCCTTTACTTATAATACTTATTTCTAGACCGGCGACTTTATAGTTTTACGTTCAGATTTAGTTAATGATTGGCCCACCATTTGGCAGGTAGATTCCAAATGTATTTTACAAAAATACGAACCTTTCTATCAAAATGGTAAAATGTTTTATCGCAATATGTCCAAGGTAATTATTATATTATTATCATCATTATTATTGAGCCATCTTTAGGCTATGATATTTACCTTTATAACTGTCATTTTAAATAAAATCTATTTAGTATGCTTCCTGGAATTTGGAAACAAAAAAATTATACTTAAAAGCTCCCGTACGCATACAAGTTCAGTCTCATACCGAAACCATTGTCGAATTTCTACGTTCCGAACTGTTGGCCGATGATACCGAACAATTTATTGAGAAAATCATGGAAGAATATCTCTCGTTTCGTGATCATTTCGAAATCTATATACAAACTATGATCTCACAGGTTTTAGATCCTAGTTTCTTTTCGGAAATCACCCGTGAGAAAGGTATGCAATCATTTGAATGTTGTCCAACTTTAAATTAATTTGAAGCCTTTTCAGATGAATACTTCCTGGGCAGCGTGCGTGCAATCGACAATATCATGGATACTTGTAAACGTAAGCTGCTGTCAATAACACCCTGGACACGCAGCATTATCGCCTCGATAGAAACCTGGCCCAAGTGTCATGTCTTCACCGAATGGGGCCAGAATAATTTGACTCAAAAGAATTGTGCCGGCTGTCATCAGCCGGGCATATCCGTGCGTTTCCTTTTGTTTGGTCACACATACAATTCGAATACTATGCAATCAATACCCACAGATGCACGTATAACTTATGAAAAGGTATGTGGTGGGGGATGGGGTTGTTTTATTTTTATATTTGGGCTGTTGTTTAATGTGTTCTCTTTTTCGTGGTATAGGACATTTTACTGTGTCGCATTTGTGCTGCTCGTGCTGATATATTCCATAAAATTGCTCATGAGAAATATAATCTATATATAAATTGTTCTCGTCGCGTTACCGAGCTGCAGCAGGAAAATCCCAGCAAAACGTCAACAGAAATTCTAAATGATTTATTGGCCGAACATAATTGGATAGATGAGGTAAGGGGGACGCTTTTTATAATTTTGAACTCTGCTTCAATTCGTGTATAGTAGAGCCCGAGTTTATATTCACAAAAATAAAGTTATCTTATGGTTTTTATTAGAGTCCGGCCGAAACCAGCATTTACAAAGAAATTTTGACTTTTTATATAAAAATTGATTTTGAGTAGAAATATGGGTAATTACAGACTGTGAATATTTTCTTATTTAAACGCATATTTACAAAGTTATAAAATTAAAGATTTAAGAAATTTTGACTTTTCATATGAAAAATAGATTTTCAGACTCTAATATAGTGATAATGAGGCCATATTCTCATTTAAATGAAATTTTGACCTTTTCTATTAAAAATGAGTGATCAGAGATTGAATAGCTTTTCTCATTTCATGCCTTATTTACAAAAATATTAAGAACTTTAGATTTTTGAATTTTTCTATGAAAAATCAATTTTGAAATCGATTCTTTCGAACCTTTTTGACATTAAATAATAATAATTTTATTTCAAACTCCTTTTTCTCAAATTTTCAATGTTCGAATTTTGAAATTTATTTGTATTATTTTTATCAAATGTTCCAAAATTTTTTATTAAGTCAAAAATTTAATTAAAACATTTTCTAATACAAATTGTTTAATAATTTTCTTCAAATTCTTTTATTTGCTTAAAATTTTAATGTTCGAATTTCGAAATTCTTTAGAAAAGGCGTAAAATTTATTATAATTCAGTAATTTTGAAAGAAAATAAGTTTTTTCTTATTTTTCATAGCAAATTTAACATTTTTAAGTAATTTATATTATTTTTTTATCAAATGTTTGAAAATTTGAAATTAAATTCGAATTATTTTTATTAGGCCAAAATTTACTTTAAAGAATTTCTAGTACGAATTCATTAAAAATTTTCTTTCAATTTCTTTTATTTGATTGAATTTTCAATGTTCGAATTTTAAAATAAAAATTTCAGAAAATGTATTTTATTACAATAATTTCGATAAAAAATTTTTCTTATTTACATATGTACATATATGACAAATTTAACATTTTAAAGTTATTTATACTATTTTTATCAAATGCCAAAATTTATTTTAAAGAATTTCTAATACGAATTGATTAAAAATTTTGTGAAACTCTTTTATTTGTTTAAATTTATAATGTTCGAATTTCAAAATCGTATACAACAAAATTTAAATTTTTCAAATTTAATTAATTGTATGCTTTTTCTATTGATATTGAATTAAATTTTTTTAAAACTTTTTCGATTATAAAAGTTTTCGAATTTTAAAAATTTCATGAAAAATTCTTGTTCGAAAATTCGTAATTAAATTCGAAATTCTTTTATTAGATTTAAATTAAAATTTCAAGAAAATTTTTATTAAAATTATGTTTAAAATATATATAGCCTTAATGAATAATTTTTTTCATGTTTTCAAGAATTATTCGAACTTAATTTCGATTTTTTTTATTAGCCTAAAATTATTTTTAAAGCATTCTGCTTAAGAAAATGCTTTTAAAACATTCTGCTTAAGAAAATGCTTTTAAAACAATTTTAGGCTAATAAAAAATTCCAACTAAATTTTGAAAATTCAAACTAAGTTTCGATTTTTTTTATTTACTTAAAATTATTTTTAAGGCATATTATATAAGAAAATGCTTTAAAAATAATTTTAATTCCAACTACATTTCGTAAACTTAGGGCCCGATTATCGTTCACAACACTAAAATGTTGTGTTGTCTTGACTACAACACAACATGAATTTTTCATACGCTTAAGCCGATAAGTGTTGTAAATCGTAATCGCAGTTTACAACATACAACATCAAAATACTTAGTGTTGTGAACGGTAATCGGGGCCTTATTAATTTTGAAATTTATTTATTAGCCTAAAATTATTTTTAATGAATACTTTTTAAGAAAATGCTTTAAAAATCTTTTTAGAGCAATAAAATTCAAACTTTTTCAAAAATTCGAACTTAATTTCGAATTTGTTTTTATGAGCTTTAACTTATGTTTAAGACATATTATTTAAGAAAATGTTAAGGCAATAAACAAAATTCGAATTAGTTTTTTTTTTGCCTAAAATTATTTTTAAAGCATACTTTTTACGAAAAACTTGATAACTTGTTTTAAAATTTTAAATAAAATGAAATGAATTTTTTTATAATTATTAAATTTTACTTAAAGAAATTGTTTTTTTTTTCTTTTACAGCTTTTCCGCAATATGCGCAATTCCTGGGCCGAAGTTGAAAGTCTTGAAAGGCAAAAACGCTTTAGAGAGGTATCACAATAAGTTGCGGATAATAATTAAAAACACAAAGTAAACAAGAAAAGTATATGAACTTTGAAATAATTGTGACTTTCTATAATTTAACACATACATACTCACAATGGTCGTGTGTGGATTATGCTACATATTCCTTGCAATATACAAAATGAAAATAATAAATATTAGTAATAAAAATAACAATTAAAAATTCGACAACAAGAATTAAACAACGGGAAAGATGATGAAAGAAAGAAACTATTCAAAGATAAGTTTTATTTAAATAATAAATTAATAATTATAATAATAATAATGATGATATACATACAAAAACAAACAACAAAATTTAACTACATATGTATAAATATTAATATATACATATATATATTATATATCTATATCTAAATATATATATATACTATACGAAAATATATTTTAAAACTGTTAGTTTTGCTAAATTGAATGAAAACAAACAAGTTAAGATGAATATTTAACACATAAAAATCTAAATTAACACTTAAATTTACTATAAAAAACAACAAATGAAAAATTAAATATAAAACCTAATAATAATTATTATAATTACATATATAATAATAATAATAATTTAGTATGCAAAAATTTAAAATTTTTGTTTGGTCTAAAAAATTCTTTTTAATACTTAATGTGTAATCTACAAATATGCATACATTTAATTAATTAATTAATTATTAAATTACATACATACTTTTGAATTTATATACGCAAACACATACATACATGAAAATTGAAGAGATAAAAAAAAATTTTATTGTTTTATTACATAATCACGTTTTATTTTTTTTAACTTGATTTTCATAATGTTTTTTCTTTAGTTGTATAAAGTTAGGTTTTTTCTAAACGAAATAATAATAATATTATTATTAATAATAATAAGAAACTACACACATACTACATGAGTTTTGTAAAAAAAATGAAAAAAAAAAACAATAAAAATACATACGTACACATTTCAAAATACAAAAAACAACATGAACAACAAATTAATTCATTTATTTCTAAATACAACTACAACAAGGTTTTGAAAACAAATGCATTATTAATACTTACACAAACAAACGATAGATATTAAAATAAATTCAAATTTTTTTTTAGGGATTTTAGTTTATTGTAAAATTTAAGTTTGTAAAATGTTGGTTTACAAAATAGCTTGCCTTGCTGGAAATTTAAATTTGCTCTAAAAACTAACTGAAAATGTAAATAACTCTTTAAATTTTTAATTAAAATTATGCCATTTCAAGAAGCAGATGATGATTTTAACTTGAACTGGTTGTAAGTAAGCGTTCATGGAGCTAACACACTTTTTCTTAGAACGGGTTCTGAAACCAGTGATTTTTGTTTGAAATTGTACCATTAGGAATTACTTGACTATACTTGATTTTTACAATTAACCTTAGATTTCATGTATTTTACGAATATATTTTTGAATTTATTCAGCGGCCTTTTCAGAAGATGTAAAACTTACATTTTTTTTTTTACTTTTTTTTTTATTATTTATTGAATCTGCCTTATTTCCTTAGGCCTAACAATAAGTATTCAAATCTTAAAATTAAAATAAATCTAATTACTCTCTAAAAGAGCATTAATTTCTTATTGATTGTTAAGCTCTACGAAGCCTCGACTCCGTCTGGCTATGAGCTAGAATTCTAGCAAGCGGATTCGGGTGGGTTTGTAGCTTTTTTATGTAGTTCTCGCGGACTCTTCTGAATTCATCCTTTGCCAATGGTACTTCTAGATCTCTGTGGATGTTTTCATTTCTTATGTACCATGGTGCGCCCGTCATGGTTCTAAGAATTTTTGATTGGGCCCTCTGTATAAGTTTAATACTGGTATTACTAGCAGTTCCCCACAATTGGATTCAATATGTCCAAATTGATTTTATACAGGGTGACTTTATAGTCCAGTCTTAGCTTAGATTGGTTACTGATTAACCAGTGAAGGCTAGATGCTTTTAACTTCATGTGAAGTGTCTTGGTTTCTATATGTCGACGCCAAGTAAGTCTTCTATCGGACTGAGGTATATTTACATTGTGAAGTGTGACAGGTGGACAGCATCCCCTCCTCAATGTGAACGTAACATGTTTGCTTTTTAACTCATTTACTCGTATTCTCCATTTGTTTAACCATGGTTCCACACATCTTAGATAGCTATCTAGTATAATAGATGCTATATAAGGATTTTCATGCGAGCTAATAATTGCGGTGTCATCAGCAAATATAGAAATAGTTAGTATATCAAATCAGAGGTGTAAATCAAAAAGAGAATAGGTCCAAGAACACTTCATTGTCACGTCCAATAGATAATATTCCAATAGTTTATGGGTACATGGTGGTAGCAAGCATTTTATTTTATACACCAGTCCTTTGTGTAATACTTTATCGAAGGCTTGAGCGACATCCAACTTACATAAAGGAGAATTCAAGTGAAAGGAATTTGGAAAATGATTCGTTTCCCAAAGATTGACGTAGAACTCAATATTGTATTATTTCCAAAATTACCAATTCCTTAATGATTCATTATACATAATTGAAACATTCAACAGAACAGTAATTTATTTAATGTAGTTTCTATTTATAAAAAGATAAAAAAAATTTTTTTTACTACTTTTATTTATTCTTTATTGCTTTACTGTTTTAATTTGTGCCCTCAAAACAGTATCAAACTGTTTTAGAACATGTGCTGAAAATGTTCTTGGGTTAATTTAGTGAAAATTGTTTTTAAAGTAGTTTAAAAATTTGTTAAATTTTGAAAGATTTTATTTTTTTTAAATTTATGTTTAAATTTAAAAAAAAAATTAGTTTCTCTGTTTAAAACAATGTTTTCATTTCAATATTTTAAAAATATTTCTAATAAACGTGTTTTTTTCTTGTTACACACACATATCCTTATATCCATAAAAATAAATTTTTTATAGCTTTTCTACACGTATTTGAGTTGAAATTGAGAAAATCCAAATTTATATTAAGAAATAATGAGAGAAAAAAACAAATTGAAATTTCGGGAACCAAATTGATATTGAGAAATAACAAATTGAAGTTCAGCGGGGTTATTGTGTATTTCGAACGCAAACATTTTCAAATACAATATAAAAAGTATACAAATTCGAACAATTTTCTTTTCATAACGAATTACAAAATAACACCCCAGAAACGCAATTTAATATTGAGAAAAAAACAAATTGAAATTTAGCAAAGCAAATTGATATTGAGAATATGCAAATTGAAACAGAGAAATCAAAATTAATATTGAGAAAATAAAAATTATCGTTTAGAAATTAAAATTTAATTATAAAATACATAACACGGTTTTGAGTTACAAATCTAATAAAAATTTTTATTTCTCAATTTCAATTTGTGTTTTTTCAATATTAATTTTGATTTCTCAATTTTAACTTTGTTTCAATATTAATTAACATTTCTTAATTTCAATTTGTGTTTTCCCAATTTTAATTTGTAATCAATTTTGATTTCTCAATTTCAATTTGTAATCCATTTTCAATTTCGGTTTCTAAATTTCAATTTGTAATCAATTTTTAATTTCGTTTTCTCAATTTCAATTTGTGTTTTCTTAATATTTTTTTATACGCTTTTTTATTATTTATTGAATCTGCCTTGTTTCCTTAGGCCTAACAATAAGTATTCAAATCTTATATTTTCTCAATACATATAAATTTGGATTTCTGAATTTCAATTTGTTATTTATCAATATCAATTTCTGAATTTCAAATTGTATTTTCTCAATTTCAACTTGAAATGCTGTAGTTCTTTTTAAGTTTGTTTCTATAAACTATCGCTATTTTAAAATAAACTAATTATGGTTTTAGCTACTTTATCTAAATCTAAATCTCCAGAAAATGCATACAATAACCCATCTAACTATTCTGAACTTTATGACAATTAAAAAATGTATAACAAATTTCCAGTTTTCCTATAAATGTTTCCAAGTTCAGAATAGTACGGTTACCTTTTCCTCAGCTATGGAATGACTCTCTATGCTTTAACTCTGTACATACACAGTGTAGGCCAGCTAATTAGCTTGGTTTTTTTTAACATTATTTCAAATTTATGTATTGTCTTTTTTTAACAAGAACTATATTTACTTGTTTTATTAATAATGTATTTATTACACTTACAAACTTAAACAGCTGTATTTGCTTGAATGAAAACAAATTTATGATTTATTTTAACTTAAAATATGAAGCCACCCACATTAGCACATCATTTAAATTTTGTAAATTATATTTGCAATAAAATAAAGTAAATTTTTATCAAAATAGTAACATATGGAAACTGTTTGTCTTAAATTTAAATCCGTATGCACTGCTAAATTGTTTAGGTTATAACTTTAAACAGACATTTGATGATTTATGTTATGAAAGAGGGATTTTTGAAGAGATTTGTTAAAAAAACACATAAAATTTACAGAAATGATTTCATGTAAATGTTGTTAGCTTAGCCGCCGCTGGTTCTAATTTTTGGCAAACTCTCATTCCAACATATCGGCCGGCATTTCACGAATAAATTCTTCAATATTAGCTTAAAGTGCCTCAACCATTGCTGGCTTGTCCCTATAGATAAGAGTCTTAACATACCCCCATCTAGGCGGCCTATTGAACGGCCATTATAGATTAGGACATAGTGTGCTGGACTATCAGTCAGATGGTTGCGGGTTCGATTCCCGCCAAAGACTGGTGTGTTTTCTACAGACGAGACAAACGGCTTTCCGGCTTGTGTTTGAAAAAAATTAAAAAAAAATAGCAGGTATTTTTTTAAGCTGATTAAAGTTGTACATATTTTCTGCTTCGGTGGCTTTTACAATTTTATTGACGGCTCTGTTTACAGCCTTTCGGCGCAGCTCTCTGATACCTGGCCGTTTAAAACAAACACCATTCTAAATATTAATTGCCCATAGGTTTCCAAACCAGCACCCGGTTTATTGTCGGATGGGCCTAGATTGTGACATTCATAGAGACCCCAACAATACCGTGAATATTTTTATAAATTAGCGGTGGTTGGTCATCGCACATAGAAGACCCGAGAGAAAACCAGAGTACTAATCACCCTTATCGTGAATAAAAATTCCACATGAAATTTGTTCCCTTTAATTTTTTTAACATTGAATTTTAATAGGAAATGTGAAAAGGGAACAAATTTCATGTGGAATTTTTATTCACGATAGGGGTGAATACATATATAATCTTTCTTATTATTAGTATTGAATAACTGAAAGACGAGCTAGTTATTTGACCAACACTATTTCAAATACACACTAAATACTAAATATATTTTCTAAAAACTCATACACATACATTTTAAAAAAAAGGATTTTTTGCAATTTTTTAAATATAAAATATTGCAAAACAATTTTAGGCTGTTTTTCCTACAGTAAAAACTAGCGAATAACATCATTTAGTAATTTAAAACATATTTAATTAATGGTTTATTTTAAACATAGTTATCTCGACTTTGGCGTGCTACAATTATTAATTTTTTTATATATAGTATACGAGTCTATATATATATATATATTAAATTAACATTATTTTTCTACAATAATTTTTAAAGTAATTGTGTTTTTGTAATTTATTTATAGTGACGTGAAATATAAATATATAATTATAATTATATTAAAAAATATACTTTCATTAATAACAATAATAATACATAATAATAAAAAACAAACAAACAAAATACCTACATATACAAAATACAATACATAATTTTGTAATACTGTAATTGTAATTATTTAAAACAAAATTGAAAATTTATCTACATAGATTTTCAAATATTTTCCAACATTTCATACTTTTCCAAATCATGAACAATATTACACATGCGTCTTTTAAATATGGGCAGAGTTCGTTCTGTTAGTAAATCATATTCCTCTAATAGTTCCAAACGTTTGGTGGTGGCATCATATACGCTTCCCTCACCAGTTACCTCATTCGTTTCAACTTCTTCATCGGAATTTTCCGTTGAAGATATCTCCCTTATGGCACTGGCTACTTCATCTAAATCCGGCAATTCACTGGTGTTTGATATAAAGAAGGGTATGGAAAAGGCAGCCATACAAAATCCATAAATACCAAAATCTTTTAATTGTTGTAGAAATATGTTTTTCGGATAGATTTCTTCAATATTATGGCCATAGAATTGTATAAGCTGGCTTAAGGTTTGATGATAAATATCCATAAACTCCATAAAATGTTTATTGCGCAATTCTCGTTCCGTGCAGGCGTACAGATAGTGCACTAAATCTAGTACTGGCGAGGCATAGCGGGATAATTGAAAATCTATTAATTTGGCAGAGGTGGCTTGTTGCTGGGACTGTATGGAAAATATAGAAAGTAAGTTAAAAAAAAACTATTTTAATATATGTACATATTTAACAACTTGAATTTAAAGGTGAATATGTTTAGTATTGATTCAATTATTTTAATTACAAGCGTAATATTGTTAAACAATGTTTAATTATGTTGGAATAATTACTCTAATCATATAAAAAGTGATTTTTAAAGAGCTTTTGCATTTAATTAAAAAAAAGAAACACATGCTAAGAACACAACTGGGACGAAAGACGAATTTTTGGTCGCGAATATTCGTCGCTAAAAATACACACAATAATGGCATCGGCTGAATTCGTCACATGCACCGAATTTTGAAATAGAGTCTATTTCTAATTACGGGGTGACCATGTTTCGTTTTTAATGTTTTAGTAAATAATGTTAATTTTTACTTTGATTATTGTTTTATTTTTTACCTTATTAATTAAAAATAATAATACAAAAAAAAAAACTATAAAAATTATTTTTACCTGTTTTTTGTTAATGTTTATTTTGTTTAATGTTTGTTTGTATTTAAGTTACCTCCTTAATATGAGGATTTATTTGGCTTGATATACATATCATAACGCCATCACGCCCAAAGGAGACACGTCCAGAAAGATCCACCGACATATACCTTCGTATGGGAAACCAGACTTCTCCAACTCAACTCCTGAGTTTAATGGTGTCCACCAATAACCAAAATGAGTTTAGTTTGGTACTCCACCACGACAAACTTATAGGTTATAAAACCAAAAAACTATAGCATGTGGTCAATGCAAACTTCAAGAAACCGTAACGCGGTACAGTTATACGACGCAATGATGGGCAATGACAATGATGGGCGAGTTCTTTCTCCACACATAGCTGAATTACGACTGTTTATTTTGTATGTATATTAGAGAACATTTTTTAATTAGGCTTGAGTTCATTTTTTTAATTAATAACTCGAAGAATACCATTGTAAAAACTATATTTTTATAGACAAATATTTACAGTCCCAATAGTCCCACTTGTGTTCCTAGCATTAAATTAACAGAAATTTATGATATCTTTCTTTGAGTCTGGCAAAAAAAGAAAGTTTATAACTACATACAATATATTTTTTGCTCCAAATTTTAAAATTTTTTATTAAACCAATTATTTTTAATTATTCCACAAAAAATATGATGATTTGAGTAAATAATAATGATTTAATATTAACATTCTACTAACCTACACCTAGAAAGAATACGGTAATGTAATTTGATTTATAAATAAAAAAAAATTTAGTTTACATTTTTAACAATTAAATAAAATGAAATTTGAACTAATTAACATTGTGGATATTCTCCTAATACACATGAATATTAAGTGTATTCAATATAAATAGCAATGTCTAACAATGACTGAGCAATAATATGTTAACATAGGATGTCAAATTTGCTTTTAAACCGAATCAAAGCAAGTATGTCTGGTGACATAGGGCCTTGCTGCGTTGCAGCTGAAGCGCATCTGTCAGTTTGTTATGCTGATGCTCATTTATTGCATCAGTCATTTTTGGGATGTGCATTAGCTGCTTCACTGATGGATTTTAGAACACAATACATTTGCAGTGATAGATACCAACTGAACGCTTTTCCGAACTTACTGCACATCAGATGCAGCGCTGTGATGCATTTCCGAAAGGGCCCATACTTGTTTTAAAAACTAATATATTTTATTTTAATACTCCTCATACTTACATCATATTTATAAAGTATATTATTATTCCAAAAATCTCCATGACACAAGACCGCATACGGAGCCACTCTCTTGCCATCCACACACTGCAAACAGATGTCTTTGAAATTACACTCCACTGCCTTTAAAGCTTCTATTTGTTTGCTCGACGACTTGAGATCTTGTTCCAGCATTACTCTTGTACGTCGTATATATTTTTTGCCAAATTCCACCGTTAAAGGTTCCATGTCAGAGGTGAATAGATTATCACTCATTTCTCGGACGGCTAGTGAGGCAAAAAGTTGTGGTTTGCGATATTGCAAAACAAATGACATGGCATGCATTTTGGCAATGGCACGAAATGTGGCGCATACCAAATCATAGCTGGGCATGTTTATACGTGAATTTTGCTTATAATCACTTAAAGTTAAATCTTCACAAATAATAAATTCATCTTCTAAATCTAGATTGCTATAAAAGATTTCAGGTACTATATCAAACAACACATTCGACTCTGTATCACAGTTGGCTTTAGTGGAAGTTTGCAATTCTGTTAGTCTTTCTTTTTCCAGCACAAGGTATTCTTTGAAAACTTTTTGGTACATAAACACTTCACGTTTGTATAGATCCGCAATGCGACTGTGTGCTCTAAATGCTGGATTTTTGGGGGATATTTTTAATATAGTAACAAATGTTGGGCGATTCTCAACGTTTTCCATTTCCTGGTTGAGGGTTTTGGTTGCTTTTAAACACACTTGCAGTATAAAACCATAGGAATTCTCACCCACACCCGATACCGACCGGGCTATCAATTCATACGAGAGTATGCCTCTCTCTAATGCTAATTTTTTATAAGTTTCGAATATTTTGGTTGAGAATTTCGTTAAAATTTCACTGTTACCGCTTATGGTGAGAGATGTTTTGTTTTGGTTTATATCTGTTGCATTATTATTATTAATCTCGGCCATTGTTACCTTTAACTAATTAGCTTTAATATAACTATAGTTTATTTGTAATCACAGTTGGTATATTTTTTTTATTTAGTATTTTCTTGAGTTGTTTACCCAGCGGTATTATTGTTTTTTTACGTAGTAATTTTAGCTTGTTTACGGGTCGCTGGTTTCTAGCAAACTGTTGGGGTTTGCAGTTTTGTGTTGAGGTATTTATAGTAATTTAATGGTTGTTGTTTATTGTTAAATTGTTGTGAATGAAAACAACAACAGAAAAAAGCTTATCATGATTTTATAACAATCTCTCAAATACACTCAATCCAGTCAACATGGGGTTTTTGTTGTGGAGAGTAACTGTTTTGTTGAGTATGTTAGTAGTAGTTTTACATATCAAGATATACTATAAAAACTATTCTAAGGCGGAAGTATCGGATAGGAACAATTTGCCTGACAAATACAATATACATAAAAAAGGGTCTAATCGCGTCACAGATCTTTACAAGTTAGGCTTCGAATGCATCTCTTGTTAAAAGACATGCAGCATTTTTAAACCAATCTGTATGTCGTGCATACCACCAAAAGAGGTTTAAATCCTGATCATCCTTTTAATATGCCAAATCTCGCACTACTGGTCCAGCAGCTTTACGACTGCATCAATCTGTATATCTTGTAGACATATCTTGGTACATCGCAGATTGACTGTCAGTGATATCAATATATCTCAGACAGTGTATCGTTCTTTAAATAGCCCAGATTTCAATCGGAATAACATAGTACTGTCAAGGCAGCTAACTCAAGCGGTAATTTGTGCTGATGTGCTTCCATCGCCTTGACGCTATTACAATACTTGGGAGAGATGCACGAGCTTAATTGTTGACCCAATGAAACTTTAAGCTAACTAGAGTCTTTATATAGCACCATGAGATCTGTTACTTTTTCCCTATCTGAACAATTAGAGTGCAGGTCCTCTAACTGATAAATGGTGAGGCCTCCTTGAGAGCAAGTGGTGGTTGTGGTTGATACCCAAAGCGGAAAGAATGGCAGTTGGTTAAATGACTGATATTTGTTCTAGTAACAAATTTCGGGCCATCAAATTATCCTAGGTGCTGTTGCTGAAACAACAGAGCCATTGAGAGTAGTGGCACTTAGCTCTGTGCTCAAGAAATGTACTGGAATGAATTATGGCTTTCGTGGCAGCTTTGCTGGTGATCAGCTCTGGACATATATCAAGCAAAATCGACGTTAGTGTGAGCACTTTTTAATGCCTGAAATCTCAGGCTGAATTTTGCTGCACTCGACTATGTAAATGGAAAGTGTAGGCAACACATTCCTTGAGATCTATTACTAATACAGAAGAAGTAGTCAACATTTATCAGACAATGCAATATATTTACATGACCAGTAGTCGCCTGGTTGCCATGTTCCCGCAATGTTTAGTGTGATCGCAACTGTGTTACCACACACAACCGGCAGCCAGTTTTCATAGTAAAGCGCAATGGTGAACATCATCTACAGAAGTCTACAGCATCCTTTCAAATGTCTGAAAATAAGAGAATTTACTAAGAGACAGCTATAATTTAATAGCTAAATAACCATTTTGGAGTGTAATTTGAAATTTCTTGGATTTATACAGCTGGTCCTTTCCTATGACACACTTACTTGCATAAATAGCAATGATTGAATGTGATGCCTTTGATTGAACTATCTAACCGCCTAATTTCATACCATTTATACGCGGAAGGGAAAGTGGAAAAGGTAAGATCTTAATCTTAACACTTTTATTACTAATGGCCGAATTCTCGGTCATTAGTTAACCATTGGTAAACTAAAATGCTAACTATTGTTTAACTATTACTTGTTATTCTTATGGCAAACTTAGCATTGCGAATAAAGAATCATTAGTTAAGCCTTTGTCATTAGCTAACTAAAGACTGTGAATTCGGCCATAAGTAGAGCTAATACAAGTTTCAGGCATTCTTAAAGTACCCAGGCGTTTACAGTCGCAGTGCCACCATCATTAATAGACACGAAAGTTTTACGCATCATCAATCAAATGGCAAATTGGTAAACAAAAATACTAACTAATGTTTAACTATTACTTGTTATTCTTATGGCAAACTAAGCATTGCAAATAAAGAATCATTAGTTAAGCCTTTGTCATTAGCTAACTAAAGACTATGAATTCGGTCATAAGAGTATTCAGGTGTTTTTTTAATACAGCCAGACGACATCGTCCACATACGATACAGTTTTACACATCATGACAACAAGCTTCATGAGCAGATAATTAAGGATTCCAGAAGAAGATTCCAGCAATATTGGGAATTCCTCATAGTGTTGATGAGTATTGTCCAGCCCTTCTTTAAGCTTTGTAAGTATATCAGATTTATGTTTAACATTATCACACTGTTATAAACAAAATTTATTTTTTTTCTTTTGTATTTCTTTAAGGATTTATTGTCAATATTTTAATTAAGCATTTTTTCAAAAGTCAAAAGTAAATCTTCCGGCTTTCAGCATTACTGATGCTTTTGTTATTTAATTTAATTGTTTTGTAGTGTAACCAAGTTTGAAATAGTTGCTTCTATCTTTTTATTTGTTGTTTCTTTTAATAATATAGCCAGCGAAATCATTAACGTATGTATATAAAGCAAAGATATCCATCTTAAAACTGAAAATATTGTAAATAGTTTCCTTGGTATTCATTTCTAGTTTAAGCGTCCCTAGTACTTTTAATAACACATATATAATCAGTTTCACATAGTTTGTATTTTTGTTTTTGGTTATTGAGCACAAGATTTAATAGATTTTTATATTTATGTTTGAAGTAATAACAACTGTCTAACTGAAGTTTGCTTTTATTTATCAACATCCTGCCATTCACTTTAAAGTTATAACACAATTTGCTTGTTAATCTATTACAATTTAAGTATTTAGGTGATGTTAAGTTTGTTTACAAACGTTTTTCACAAAATGTTTAAAATTTAGGGTAATCCATATAGAAATAACAGCCATATGCAAGTCATCTAAATAAGAATATATAAGGCTGAAGTGAAATTTTGAATTGATCCTTTTTAACATACATATAAATCAGGAACTTATAAATATGTATAAGCAAATATGGTTACGTAAGGCTGATGTGAAATTTTGAAATGCTCCTTTCTACCCTTTAAATCTTAATCATCTGATAATTATTAACATTTAAATAATATATTTCATTTATTATAAGCAATTTTTCACTGTAGGTATGCACATTTATATGATGCATTTTTCACCTTGGCATAGGAATAAAGTTATTGAACTTAACATTCATGTGGTTTTGTGGACATATGTATATATGGCGGCGGCGGTATCAGTGCAATCAAAAAAAACGTTTTTCTAACACATGAGAATGTTAGCAATAAATGCAAGTATTAGAAGTATTAGATATCTAAAACAAACATGACATTATTGCCAATTATAACAAAGCTTTTATTTTATTATTGTTATTGCTATGGGGATGTTGTTCAGCAGTGCAATGAACTTGTTTTTATATAAAAAAGCCCCTGCTTTGATCAGGTTTTTTTTTTTGCGAAAAAGAGAATTTATTTCAATTATTTTATTTGCTCACAATAGAAAAATGCTTTTACCTTTAGGCAAATCTAAGTAATTTATAAAAAAAAACACAACACACCCCTACCTGTACAAGAGAGCAGGGAGTATAAAATGTCGTAAACAAATTTAGTTCTACTAGTTGGTTATAAATAAATGATCATTGCTCTCCTTTAGGAAAAAGCTTAACTAAGTTTCTTACAAGTGCAATCAGTCTCTGCAGTTATCTCTGGCAACACTGTCGGCAACTTTTAGCTGAAAAAACAACTAACAGCTTTCAAATTCAATAGCCTGAGATTTCTACCTGAGTGTTTTTTAATTAAACTTGTTAGTTTTTTTTTATTAAACATTTATCTATTGGTAACGACGAACACATTTTGTGATACACTGGCTATGTTTAGAAATTTGTCCTTGAGTTAGTGCATTGACCGGAATGAGTTGTGTTTGTTTTTGCTCTGACCACGTGTAGTTGGTAAGCTCTCTCTTCGTTAAGCTTTCTGTTGTTTATTTTACTCAATTGCATTTGTATTGAGTTGGGAATTTGGCGCCAATACATAAATACGTGTTTTTAACGCACTTATCATTATTGGGATTGCATAAAAGCTTTGATAATTGTTTGTCCTTGAATGGAGGTAATGACATTTTCTAATAATGCTATTCTCTGAGTGTGTATTATTCTTTGTTTTATCAAAGTATTGTATTAGATTATAGAAATTTTAATACGTGTTTATTGCATAATGACCATGATAATGACATTTCTTTGGAAAATTTATCAATATGTTAAATAGCTGAAGTTAAACAAACGCGAAAATGTGTAAATAAGGAAGGGTACGTTTGCAAATTGATTTTATTATTTACCTATACTTACAATCAAAAAGAACCCACATATGATATTTTTGTAAGAATTTTAAAGTAAACTTATCCTTTCAGTCAAAAATGTTGACATTTTTTGTGTAGTTTAAAAATATCAACAAGAAAAAAAAACTATAACCCATAAAGATCAAACATTTAATATTTTTGTTACAATTTTATTACAGAGTGCAAAGTAAAGTTAGCGTTTCAGTCCAAAATGTTGAATTTTTTCTGCCCTTTGCCTTTTTTGAGTAGTTTTTGTTATTTCAAGTTGGCTGCCTGTTTAATATTATTAAAAAGTGATTTTTTAAGAGATTTCGGATATGATTAAAAAAAACATAAAATTTAGAGAACGGATGTGACTCAAATTGTTCATACGCTGAATCCAAATAAATTCTTCAATATTAACTTGCAGTGTCCCACAAAAAATAGTTTAAAGGCGGTAAATCGCACGATCTAGGCGGCCAATTGACCGGCCATAAATGTGAAATAAACTGTTCACCGAACACGGCTCTTCATTGGGCCATTGTTACGCGTGATTTGTGGCCCCGTCTTGCTGAAACCACATGTCAGTCAAGTCCAGCTCCTCCATTATGTGTAAAAAAAGAATTTGTAATCATTGCACGGTAGCGCTCGCTAGTCACAGAAACGTTCCTGTCTTCGTCATCTTTGGAAAAAATACGGTCTAATAATGTCACGTTTTTTGAGGTGCATTGGCAGTTCTTGCAATGCTCCTGGCTGCTCTTCACACCAAATACGACAATTTTGCTTGTTTACGTATCCATTCAACCAGAAAAGAAATGCACGATGCACTTACATACTTAGACGAGCATGAATTTTGATAATAAAATTTAATAATCTGCAATCGTTGTACGTTTGTTATTCGATTCGTGGTTTGATTATAGACTGAACTGAACATGTTTAACAGTGACATATTAAAAAAAACAGCATATAAAATATTAAACAAAAAAGCTGCCAACAACAGTCTGGCCAAAAAGAAAGTTGCTAAAAAATCAGCCTTTATTTTATTATTTTTCATAAACTGTATTCTAGATCCTGACTTTTATTATGTTTTGTTACTAAAACGTCTTTAAATAACACAAGATTTATTTATTTATATTTTGACTGAAATAAAGCGATATCACTACATTTTCAAAAATGTGTAATTATTTTAATCATAATTAGTGTGTTCCTTGGTTGTTTTACTTTATTGAACACAAGATTTAACTGAATTTTATTAATGGTTAGTGAAATAACAACTGTCTAACTAAAGTTTGTTTTTATTTACTAAAATCCTGCCATTCACTGTAAAAAAATAGATGCAAAGCTTGTCAGTCTATTACAATTTAAAAAAAAATTACGTTAAGTTGGTTAACAACAGTCTTTTACAAAATGTTTTAAATTGAAGAAAACAAAACTATAAGGAAAGTTTGACATTTTTTGGGTTTCAATTTCAACAACTTCACAAAACTTTTACCATGTTTAAGGTAAAAGATGAGCTTTAAAAATGGTCCCTATGGTTTATTTATAAATTAATCGTTTTTTTTAGTTACAGTAAAAAGGCAAAATTAAGAAAAGGTATACATATTTAATTCACCACTATTTTTACAAATTATTTTAAGCCTAAAGTTCAACAAACTTTATTCCCCCAAAAAAAAATTTTAAAACGCTTACATATTTTACCTACAAAATGAATTCATTACTCAAATGACACTTTCACTTTTTTTTCATAAAATTTCTGATGATTTTTTTAAATTTTATACTTTTTTTCAAGCCACTGTAAAAACTATTACATAAATACCTTGCTTTATCAAAAAAATTCATTGAACTTCTCTTTCTACTTTTTGTTGCTTCTTTAATTTCTGACAACTACTTTCAGTAGGTCTTTTGGTTAGTTGGTCATATACATAAATACATATGTATATATATAAATATATGAAAAAAACGTTAGTGTGCTTACAAAAGTGGGTCAAAATTGTTTGCTTTTGTTTTTTTTTTCAATCCATCTACAACTATTTTGGAGGTAAGTCAATGAACTTTTGCTGTATGTAAATTTATGTACAATACTTACTGCTCGTATTTTTGTTATTTCGAAATTTTTGTTTATATTTGAATGTTAGCGAGTTTTAAAACAAGAGTTTTTTTCAATCCAATTTAATTTGAGTAAAACAAAATTTATGTTAAATTGTTTTTCTGTTCAAATAGAAATGTCGCAAGTAGTTTTAATAATTTCAGTAATTTTTAAAACAAGAGGTAGGTATATATATTTTTGAAACTGCCTAGTAAAAATGAAGTGGAAGTAGTTCCAAATAAGTTATCTTATAAAATAATCATAAATAAATAACTTCTAAAATATACGAAAAAACTAAAAAATAAGCCACACTATATTTATACAAAAATTTTTTTCATTAAAATTTTTCTATATAAATTTATTCCGAAATAAATATGTGAGAAACTGTAACGAACGTCAGCAGGCCTTCATACATGCAACGGAAGAGTTTGGTTATAATTAAATTATATAAAACTGGTCAGCTAAAGGGAATTGTCCTATTCTTTGACGTTCTCTTTTATTATGTCATAAAGGGTTCCAGGGAGGACCTACCTGTATCAATTTCATGTTTAACCTAAAACAATTATAAATTTTACAACAAAGTCCGCTTTCAGACTCTTCAATTCTGACTCGTCAATGCAAGTATTTTTGAATGAGAAGGGAAAAGAGAATAAAAGGGGTACAATCTTGACGGTACTCGTCAATTTTCTTATATCCTTTTGTTTTTTTCTTTCATGCATGTTTATTTACATTAAAAAGTACCAAAATTAATTTGACATACATACATATGTGAATAAATTGCAAGTTCAAAAGAGATTTGGAGAAAAACTGATCAACTAAACTGAATTGAAACTTTTTATAGTAAAAGTTTAAATAAATATACAAAGAATATTTATTTAAATTTGATCTTGAAATGAATGATAAAAGAAAAATGACTTACAATACATTAGTGTCCTAAAATTATTCAATAATATTCATTATTTGTCAATCTTTTTTATATGATTTACTTAAAACTGTTAATATTTGTTTTTGTGAATTACGTAAAATTATTTATTAATTGTTGAGTTTTCATGTAACTACCATTGAAAAATAGTGTGACACAGATAGATAACAAAAACATAAATGATTAGATTCATTGCTATTAACTTTGGTCTGAATTATGTTGTTTTTTATGTATGTTTTATGAACAAAAAACTATCTAGAGTTCATTGCGAAATGTTTAAATAATTATCAATTAATCATAAAAGTTGTGGATTTTGTTTTAATTGTTACTATTGAAAGGGGAAATTCTAATATTAAGCACTTAACAAAACAATAATTGTGGGTATTTGACACTATTTGCATAATTTCTTGCCATTATTATAATTATTTCTTGCTTATACTAGTTTCCACGACGACTTGAATCACCTGCTTCGCCTTCTGAATCATGTTTATGAATCATGCTGTTTACATGACTAATAAACTTGATTCGATTTGACAGTTGTCTTTAATAAACAAACAGAATAAAAAAAACAGAATTTACAATTTGTGGAAAATAATTTTTTTTAATGTACAAAAAAAAGTGAGTGGAAATTAGTTAGCTTATTTGAAAAAAAAACATACATTCGTACGCATTTACTTTCTTTACTTCCAGCAACAAGAAAATAATTTGCTTTGTTTACAATAATATTAAATTTTTACAGCTAGTGCAGATAAACTTGCGATAAAAATTAGAGAAGAGTGCAATTTTTCGGGCTTCGCAAGTAGATTCAATATGAATCTACTTGATTCGCTCTTATACTATGTTTCCACGACGACTTGAATCACCTGCTTCGCTCTCTGAATCATGTTTATGAATCATGCTGTTTACATGACCAAAAAACTTGATTCGATTTGACAGTTGTTTTTAATAAACAAACAGAATAAAAAAAAACAGAATTTACAATTTGTGGATAATATTTTTTTTAATGGACAAAAAAACTGAGTGAAAATTAGTTAGCTTATATGAAAAAAACATACATTCGTACGTATTTACTTTCTTTACTTCCAGCAACAAGAAAATAATTTGCTTTGTTTACAATAATATTAAATTTTTACAGCTAGTGCAGATAAACTTGCGATAAAAATTAGAGAAGAGTGCAATTTTTCGTGCTTCGCAAGTAGATTCAATATGAATCTACTTGATTCGCTCTTAAAATTTTGTATGGGTGTGAAGCATGAATAGAGAGCGAAGCATGTACCGTGGAAACATAGTATTACAATTTTGTATGGTGAAGCAAGTTAAACAACTTGGTTCGCTATTACGGGATATTTGTTGGAATCTGCAGGAGGAAGAAGAATAAATTTGTAAATAAAAACTTAAACTTTAATTAACAACAAAAACAAATGTTTTAATTTTTGAAGTTTCGTCTGGTTATTATATATTTCATCTTTTCTTTTCTTGTTTTGTTTGGAACTTTGTTTGCTATATCTGCAGAAAAAATTAAATTAGCTGCGTTTTTCAATTTTTTATGCCGTTTTAAAAAACAAAATTTTTGAAATTTTGCTAAAAAAAACTATTTTTTTTGGTAAAAAAAAAAATTATGTTTCTACAACGACTGCGCATATTGGAAAAAAGTTTAAGCTTACTTAAAGAAAATTTCATTGCGGAATTTCGGTTTTTTTAGTTTATTCAATAAACTAAACCGTTTTTGAGTTACGCGAATATATGTTGTGCAACCTCCTCCATTTTCGAATAACGGTATATTTCGAAAAAACGAGCTAACCTAAAAAAACGGTTAGCACCACTGGATTCAGCGTACCCGAATTAGGTTAACCCGCCAGGTGCCCCGTTTGTCACAAAAAAAAAAGTGTCAAATTCTAGCACAGTGTTATTATTTTTTTAAATTTAATTTAAATATAGCGTTCTTTTATTTAAATAATTTTCTCCATTAAAGTCTGGCATCTTATTTCCCCACACTGTGTGTGTTTGTTACCACTCCTCTGTGAATGTTAGTTAATAACAAGAAGCAGGAAATAAACAAAGCCTATGAGAAAAAAAAAAACGAACAAATTTTGTGAAAATTTTATTTTTTTAATTAAACTATTACAAAAAACGTATTTATACGTATAATAATAGTCACAAATTAATACAGACATTATGTCTAACAGCAATACCGATACGGGTGATACTTTTTTATCGATTGAAATGAACCAGTGTCTAAATGAAACTTCTACCACCGCTGCCGCTACTACTGCTGCTGAACCCGTAATATCCAAGGGAAAATTAATTATCAGTAATATTGAGCCCATCGAATGTGTAACACTTATAAGCGACGATTCGGATACAGAACCCTCACCCAAACGCAAACCGGCTGGTGGAGGTAGTAGTTTAAATAGTAATGCTATAAAAAAATGTACCGGTGATGAGGATTCCAATGATGCCCAGAGAACAGCTGAAGAAAGACGCACTAGTAGACGCATTAAACCTCGTGTGGACTATACTAATAAAACGAATACTAATAATAATACTACTGAAGAGAAACCCACTACTCTCTCGGGTAATTTGGGTAATGCCTTGTTGGGTACGAGCACTAAATCGGAAACGAAAAATAAAAAATCCGACTCTTTAAAAAGCCCATTTGCCAAAGAGATAACAGATCCGCGTGAAGCAGCGGCAGCAGCAGCTGAGGCTTATAAAGAGATATTGACGGGGTTAGAAGGTGCGGCCTTTCAATCGCGTTTGCCGTTCGATAAAATGACTTCTAATGAGGCTGCATGTTTTCCAGATATCACCAAAACCGGGCTAGTGGCCCAAAGAGTGTTCCTTAATATACGCAATCGACTGTTGCAAATGTGGATAGAAAATCCCAAACAACAGCTGATACTAGAAAATGCAATTAAGGATATGGAACCGCCCTTTGACAGTGATCCTAATCTGGTAAAACGCATACATTCGTTTTTGGAACGCCATGGTTTCATTAATTTTGGCATTTTCAAACGTTTGCGTGCTATACCCACAAAAAAGTTGGGCAAAGTTATTGTTATAGGGGCCGGCATTTCAGGTTTGGCGGCCGCCCAACAATTGCAACAATTTGGCATGGATGTTATAGTTCTAGAGGCTAGAGATCGTGTGGGCGGACGCATAGCCACCTTTCGCAAGAACAACTATATAGCTGACTTGGGTGCCATGGTGGTAACAGGCGTCTGGGGTAACCCTATGACCATTTTAAGCAAACAAGTTGGCATGGAAATGGTTCCTATCAGACAAGCCTGTCCTTTATATGGTGCGGGCGGTAAACCCGTACCCAAACATAAGGATGACATGGTGGAGAGAGAATTTAATCGTCTTTTAGAATCGGCTAGTTATCTATCACATCAATTAGATTTCAATTATGCCGGCAATAATCCTGTATCTTTGGGCCAGGCTTTAGAGTGGATTATAAAGTTACAGGAAAAAGCTGTCAAGGAGAAACAAGTACAACATTTAACTCACCTCTGTGAGGCACAAAAGGCTATTTTAGAAAGTCAAACAAAAATTTCAGAAGTTTTAGAACGTATTAAGCATTTGAAACAGTTGCATGTAAAATTGCTGCGCACGCGTCCTACACGCAATGGCGAATCTGACAATGCTTATGTAGAGCATGAATTTGAGACACGTTCTACTTACTATGAATGGACCAAGGCTGGCAAATTGTATGAAGAGCTAATAAAAGAAGATGAAATATTACAAACTAAACTTAAAGAGTTGGAAGCGAACCCGCCAAGGTGAGAATAAATTAATTTTTTAAAATTTTCTCAAGATCAATATTTTTAATTAAACAAATTTGGGAGCAAGTTCTATTAAAGCCTTGAGATATTAATATGCCCTTTAGTGATAGAAACTATTTTTATTTTACGTTTTTCAGTCGAATTTTTACAAATATTTGCCCTATTTTGGTTAGTGAGGTCAATAAAGAAGTGGGCATCATTGTTCAGTAAATGCGAGAGCATGAGAGAGAAAAATTTGAGCAATATAATTGAAACAGTGCTGCCAGCTTACTACTATTTAATTTTACCCCATTATTGTCAATATTGTTTTAAATTAAATTTTTCTTCTTTCCCCGTTGCAGTGATGTTTATTTATCATCGAAAGATCGTCAAATATTAGATTGGCATTTTGCCAATCTTGAATTTGCCAATGCCACACCTTTAAGCAATTTGTCACTCAAACATTGGGATCAAGATGATGATTTCGAATTCATTGGCAATCACACCACCGTGCGTAATGGTTATTCCTGTGTACCCATAGCGCTGACCGAAGGTCTCGATATACGTGTCAATACTGGTGTTAAAACTATAAAATATTTTCCTACCGGCGTGGAAATTGTGGCAGAAAACTTGAAAACCAATAACTCTTCAGTAACCTATAAAGCTGATTTGGTATTGTGTACTCTAACTCTGGGCGTATTGAAAATATCGACCGCTAAAGTGCAATCTCAACAAACGAATACGGTGACGTTTGAACCACCCTTGCCGGATTGGAAACAACAGGCCATACAGCGTTTGGGTTTCGGCAATTTAAATAAAGTGGTTTTATGTTTTGATCGTATATTTTGGGATCCTAATACCAATCTATTTGGACATGTTGGCAGTACAACGGCCAGTCGTGGTGAACTGTTTCTATTTTGGAGTATTTCATCCTCACCGGTGCTTTTGGCTTTGGTGGCTGGCCAGTCGGCGGCTATAATGGAAAATGTCTCAGATGATGTTATAGTAGGCAGATGTATAGCTGTCTTGAAGGGTATTTTTGGCAATGGTTCAGTGCCCCAGCCCAAAGAAACTGTGGTAACACGGTGGCGTGCTGATCCCTGGGCCAGAGGTTCATACAGTTTCGTTTCTGTAGGCTCTTCGGGCAGTGATTATGATCTGTTAGCTGCTCCCGTTATACCACCAAATCCCAATAATCCTAATCCCAATCAAGAAGTAGATGAACTACCTCGCCTGTTCTTTGCCGGTGAACATACCATACGCAATTATCCGGCCACCGTACATGGTGCATTTTTAAGTGGTCTACGTGAAGCTGGCCGCATAGCTGACTATTATTTGGGTTATCCCGAGGGTACACCACCGGATATCGGTTATTCTGTGGTGGAAGCTGCCAACACTGCCTCTGTGGGTGATACTGTAGATTTAGTGGATATCGCTCATTCTTCTGACTCATCTTCTAAGACTTCGGATGAAAAATCCAATCCTGCCGATTCCAATGAATGAGATTTTCCATAATTTCTTTGGTTTTCTACGAAATAAGTTTTGCAATCTTTGATTTGTTCACTTTGTTATAATAGTTTTTAGTTATTTTTTTTTACATATTTGTATACTTAAATTTAATTTACATATATTAATATTTTTAGTTCTTTTTCTTTCTTTTATATATACTGCTATTCCACAATTATAGTATATGAGTGTATATAGAATTTATAACGAAATCAGGTTTCGCTGAGTTTTTAAAGAAATTGGTAATAATTAATATTTTAATATATATTTAACAAAAAATCTAAATGTGAAGTAGCAGCATATAAATAAATATAAACATACATATTTTTAAATTATAATAAATTTGTAAGAATTTTATTTAAAATAAAGGTAAATAAATCCGTGAGAAGAAAAATTATTAAAGAATAATTTTGATATTCTTTAAACATTTTACAGAATTCCCCTTTAAAAACGATTGAAAAAAATCGATGTGGCATCTCGGTATTACTGTGTAAGTTCTATTTTGAACACTTTCCAACACCGGTGTGGCATAAAACAGCAACACGGTTTGACATTTCTGTTGATTATTTTCTAAAGTTTTTGTGTTTGCTATCTTTTCTCTGATTTTTTTAATTTTATTTATTTCAAATAATTATTATTGGTTACTGTTGTCACCTTAGGAAGTGTTAATTAGCTGCTAGAAATTTGTGTAAATTATTTTAATTCCATAAAGAGAAATTAAAATGGATAAACTGCGCAGAGTACTAAGCGGTGATGATCGCACACCCGAAGAAGAAAGCAGCATAATAACTCAGGTAAATAAATACAAAAATAATGTATAATAAGACTCCCACTGTATTAAGAATTATTTAGGGGAGTATTTGGTAATGCATAGTTAAATGTGAATGATGAATAAATTGCTTAAAACTGTAGGGCTTATTCCGGATATTTAAGGTTAGAGAACCTTGAGAAATGAGTCAGTTCTTAAAAGAAAATGTTTTGTAGTTGGAAGTATAGAGAAGTTTTGACAGAAGGGGGTACATACCCATGTTTTGCAATAATAACTATATAAATGAGGTGCCTTGCAGGTAACTGGTAAAAAGGGTTCCTCTCATAAAACTAGTACTTAAACATAAGGAAGACATAGTAGTTAGAGAATTTGGCCTGGAAAAAAATGTATATACCTATTGCCGGTTTAATTCAGTGTGCAAAAAGAGATAATTTAATTGTTTTTTGCAATCGGCCATTAATCAATAGCATTTTAATAATGCCAGGACAGACATATGTTTTATTTTTTGAAAGTCAAACATACATTCAGAAGTTTTAGCTATTCTTTAGCATTTGAAGCAGTAGCATGGGATATTGCTGCGCATGCGTCCTAAGTGATGCAGCGGTTCTGATCCAGATCATGAGTTTGAGACACTTTATATGTAGTACGTACTATGAACCAAGGCTGGGAGTTTATAAGAAGTGCTAATGAAAGCAGAATGTATCAAAAACATTTCCAAAATTTTTGTTTTCAGTAAACGTTTATTTTTTGCTTGTTTCCTTATTTATTGTTTCTAATATTCTAGATAAATGATATGTCCACTTTAAGTTGGTCTACTCGTATTAAAGGATTTTGTATATGTTTTATCTTGGGCATAGTTTTGTCGCTATTAGGCTCTATAGCTCTATTTTTACATCGTGACATAGTGGTATTTGCTGTCTTCTATACACTGGGTAATGTTATCTCAATGACCAGGTAATTTTTATTAAAAACTAAACAATTTTTTTGTAAAAATTAACAAATATATAAAATTTCTACCTTTAAAGCACTTGTTTCCTAATGGGTCCTTTCAATCAATTGAAAAAAATGTTTTCTGATACGCGTTTAATTGCCACCTGCATTGTTATATTTTCCCTTATCATGACTTTAATTGCAGCCATAGTGGTATGATTTCTTTTGTATTTTTGTTTTTAATTTCTTTATGTTGAATTTTAATTTGTTTCTTTTTTTTTAATTTTTCATTTAGTTGCATAAACCCGGTTTGACATTAATTTTTATTATTGTTCAATCATTAGCTTTGACTTGGTATTCTTTATCATACATACCGTATGCTAGAGATGCTGTTAGGAAGACTGTTTCTTCATGTTTGGATGTTTAATTTTCTCCTTTTTTTATATATATTACAGTTACAAATTTTCTTCTTTATTTTTGCACAAATAATACATATTTTTATATAAATGACATTAATACCATTATAAACATTTAAACAATTATCTTACATTTATATATGTGCATATGTATATCCAACTTTCATAAATATTCCATATACATTTTTTTGGTTTTATGTTGAAATCATTTCTTAAGTATTTTATTTTGTATATTCAAAATAATGTTTAGTATTTTCTACAGCATCTTTATATCAAAAAAAAAAAACTTTAGCCATGAAATTGTATTTAAAGTTTAGGCTTAATTCTAGTACACAGAACATTTTAAGCATAAATATTACAACTGAAATATAAAATATTTTGTTTTAAGAAGTTTACAGATTTTTTAAATTGTTCTTGTGAAAGAATGGTAAAAATTTGAATCTTAAACCGAATAGGGAGAAGTGTAAGTGAAATTTAAAGAAAAAGTGTTGGTAATACAAGAAAATGTATCAAAATGGGCGAATTTTCAGAAGAATTGCAGTAAAATAAAATAAAGAGAAAAAATGCTTATTTGGATAACTTAAAAGTATTGACAAAATTTAAGTTTTACCTTCTAACGAAAAGGTCTATAATTTAACCATGAATCGACTTACAAACGAACAACGGTTATTGAATTTTATTATGGGTTAAGAAAGTACATCGTGCACTTCTTTGACGAAACTCATTTCTTGTTGAATGGATACGTAAAGAAGCAATATTATCGTATTTGGCGAGAAGAGCAGCCAGATGCACTGCAAGAAATGTCAATGCATCCCAAAAAAAATTCACTGTTTCGTGTAGATTAATAATTAGACTGTACTTTTTCAAAGACAGCGAAGGCTGTAACGTTATACTGAATGGCGAGCGCTGCCGTCTAGTGATTACAAGTCTTTTCCACAAAATTTAAGAGCTAGACTTGGCAGACGGTGCCACACAGCCCGATAGACTAGGCGATAGTGTGACGGACTATCAGTCAGAGGGTTGCGGGTTCGATTCCCGCAAAAAACTTTGGGTGTTTTCTGCAGACAAGCCAAAAAGCTTCGCAGTTTGTGTTAAAAAAAAGCTCTATAACAATGGCCCAATCGAGAGGCCAGTTCCGTGAACAGTTTATTAGTTTATTTTACGATTGTGCCGGTCAGTTGGCCGCCTAGATCGTACGATTTAACAACTTTAGACTATTTTTTTGTGGGGCTATGTTAAGGCTCATATCTATTAGTACAAGCACGCAACGGTTTCTGCACTGGAAACTAATGTTGAATAATTTAATCGTAATATACCAGGCGATATGTTGGAAAGAGTATGCTAAAATTGGACCAGTGTATGAACCATTTGAGACGTAGTCATTATTTATATGAACTCTTCTTTAAACATTGATTTTTATAGATCGTTCTAGCAACTCAAATAAAGATTTCATACATTTCTTTTTATTCAAATCCGAAAGCTCTTAAAAAATCACTCTACAGAAAAATGGCAAATTTTAAAAGAAATAAAAAGTAAAACATGATTCAAATATCTTGACTACTTTTACTTTCTAAAGAAAAGTTCTGCTAGCATAAAATCTAATTTAAATAAAAACAATTTTTTAATTAATTTTGTTATTTTCAAATCTTTTTTTATTAATTGTTTTTTTTTTTATATAACTAATCTCAGAAAAATTAACAAAAAATATTTAAATATTTTAAAATATATACCAGCAATTTGTTTATGTTTTACTTAAAGTTTTTTTGACTTTTATATATTTGTTTTGTTTTTCTAGTAGTATAAATAACTTAAAAAAAGTATTTATTTAACTTAATTAAGCCTTGTTAACACAAAACACACACAAAAATAATGTTTGTTTTGTATTTTCACTTACTAAGTAAAAGCTTAATTTGTAAATTAGTTTTTTAAAGGCTATTTATTTTATATTATTATTATTTAAATCCACTAGTTTTGCTTTTATTTATTTAATCATCCCTATCGTGAATAAAAATTCCACGTGAAATTTGTTCACTTTTCACATTTTCCTATTTAAATTCAACGTTAAAAAAATAAAAGTGAACAAATTTCACATGGAATTTTTATTCACGATAGGGGTGAATATATTTTGGGTTTTACAAAAGAAAATGAAAACAAGACCCTAAGAATTCTTTCATAATATATGAAATATATATAGTTATGGTCTATAATTATTATAATAATTTAAATTATTTTAAACAAATAATAATAATTGTAATAGCTAAAAGGCTAGTTAAAAAATTGTACATATATATTTAATTGAAAAGAAAAATAACTTACAAACAAAAATGTTTAACATTTTCTCTTTTTAATTTTTCTAAAAAAAAATATTCCAAAAATTAAATTATTTATAAATTTGTTTTGTAATTGTAACGACTTGATGATTACTTTCTTGTTTTTTTATATTTGGTGGTTTAAAAATGACTTTAAGCTTTAGCTTTTATATGTATGTATGTATGATTTTTGTTTTGAGGCATTTATATTTATATATGTTTTAATTTAAAGAAATTGAAAAGTTTTTAAGTAAAATGGTGGTGTTGGTTGGTTTTTTAAGGAGTATATAATATTATTTTGTTCTGCTCTGTTTTAATTTATTAGAAAAAATACAACATAGTTTTTTATACGTTAAGCTTATTAAAAAAGACTGGGAAGTTTTTGTTTTATTAAACTATAATAATTTAAACTTGTTGCAACTATTTTCTTTTTTCGGTTATTGGGTGAATGAATGACAGGAAAAATAATATTTAAACGTTTGTTACACAGAGTGTGTGAGTGTTAGAGTGTGAGGTTTTTAAATATTTAAAATGAATTTGAAATATATAAAATTCATTAATATTTAGTCTATTCAATCTTCTTGTCGTTGCGTTTGGGGGATTTTTTAGGTGACATTTTGCCTAGAAAAGATATAAAAGAAAACAATATATATAAACAAACAAATCAAAATCATAAAATTAAAATAATTAAGAACCTAAATGAGAAACGAAAGTAAAACATAAATCACGTTTTTCCTTTAAAGAAATTTTGTGCTACATGTAAATATTTATTTATTAGTATAAAATGTTGCTTAAATTTATAATATACAGTGTGTTAAACGTATTATCGTACATTTTCAGTCGATCAAGCCCGACCATATAATACCCTACACCTAGTAGGTATATATCATCCAAAATTTTAGTGTTAAATTTTATCTCATTATAAATACTTTAAAAGTTCAGAAGTGGTACTCATATGGTAGCTTTGACCATTTATGCAGCGATCGCTATAAAATTAGTAGTCATGATTTTTGAATATATGAAACTTATTTCTGTTGAATTTTATTTGGATACCAACATTTTTAAGAAGTTTTGTTTGGTAAAGTGATTGTAGGAAGTTGGACTAATACGGGAGCTATGACTAATTATGAATTGATAATCATAAAATTGGGATATTTAATTTGTGTATACATGAAACATATTTATTTAGAATATAATTTGGATACCAACATTTTTAAGAGATTTATGCACGTTAAAGTGATTTTCGGAAGTGGGCCTTATATGAGAGATTCGGTCAATTATGGACCAATTTGCACAAAATTTGTAAGATATGATTGGGTGCAATATTATTTGTGGCGAAATTTGTTTGGGTATATATATGTATAAATCAAACAATTATGAGCCGAACAAAATTCTCATACCAAATTTAAACGAAATATCTTGAAAATAGCTACCTGCACTCTGAGTTGATCGGTATACTATAATATAGTTGAAACTTTTATCCCAGGGAAAAAAACTGAAAATTTTTGGAAAATCCCGGGCAATTATTTTTGAAAAATTCTTAGGATTTTCCAATCGGGAAAATAAATAAAAAATCCTCGAAAATAATTGTCCATTTTCCCAGTTGCAAAAAAATTCACAAAAATTCCAGGTCAATTATTGTTGATAAATTCCCGGAATTTCCCGGCCGGTAAAATTAAAAAAAAAATATGTATAATGATAACTTTGATTAGATAACAGAATTGTTTGTAAAAATAATTATTGATTTTCCCTGTTCTGTAAATCGAATCCGCATAACGATTAATATTGGTGTTTTGTAAATTAAAATCACATGATCTACTCATTTTACTATTAAGTAAACAAACCTTTAATTAGTCTGTTAACTGACTTGACTTTTTCCATCTGTCATTATCCATCTGGCACTATCTCTTTACCATCTAATACTTGAACTATCCCATCTCTATCTTCCATCGCTATCTTTTATCTGTATCTCCCCTTTTTTAATTATCATTTCAGGGTGTTGTTTTGTAAGTTATTTCGAATGAAAACTCGTTCTCATTTGTATGTTTTATACATTATCAGATACATATCTAACATCATTTCAAAAATGATTTTACTCGAATCGAATTACACAAAAACCCCCAGGTAATACAAAGGGGCCAAACGCAAGTGAGCTGTGCTTCTAAATAGAGACCTGCCAAATTAACTAATTCAAAGCTGGCAATAAATTAAAAAAATAGCGCTGAATTTTCTTTATAAAAAGTAATAATTTTAAAAAAATTAACGAATTATAAAAAAATTAACTTGATAAAATATGCACTAAGGGTAAAATTAAAGTAATTAATACTTTTTCAGAGGAAATCTAAAGTTATCAAGCATTTTCTAAGAGAAAATTAAATTTAAAAGAAACTAGTTCATTAAAATATATCCTTATTCAGGGGGGTTACTCTCTATTGCGATGCGATAAGTATACAAATTGATTACATATTTGTTAAAATATAGACAGAATAACAGTAGCCTCAGATTCCTTAAATAACTGCCTAGTTTACCTAACTTTTAAGGATTATTATTTCATAAGAGTTGAATGTTCTTTTTTTGTTGATTTGAAAAAGTCATCTAGGCGAAAACTGCAAGTATGTATAATAAAAAAGCTTATGATGTCGCTTCAATGGTCTTCCTTGCTCGTTTTCTAAATTTAAATCTTATCTATAATATACACATAAAATCTAACTTTGTACGATTATAAGTTTTAAACACTGTGTACTGAATATTGTCAATTTTTGTTTGTAATTTTAGCTTTAAAAACTAAAAATGTAAAAGAAAATTAACAAAAATAATAAACTTAAAACAATACTCAAACATACACATTAAATGTAAAAGTTTTAAGATAATTATTAAACAATTTTAATTTTAATATCATAAGGAGTGCTTTCAATATCAACATGTTTGCTAATGGTTTTATTTAACTTTCCTCGTGCATGTTCTATGATTCTAGGATGTACATAGTAAATGGGACCTGGTCATTTTTAAAAAAATGTAAAAGTGAAATAAAAGGAAAGGATAGCATGAAATTACACACACATAATAAGAGACATTGAGTTTTTTCTTGTTGTTTATAAATACATAAAAATATGAATATGAAAAATAAAATGAACAGATAACGTGCAGGGGGGTGTGCTATGTAAGTTAAAATGTTACTTTCGAAATACTTAGAATACCTCCCTGTGCACAGAAATTATTTAAAAAACTTAAAAATACAAAGTCACACATTTACAAAGACACATGGCAGGTATCACAGAGTGCTTTAAAAATTTAGTTTTTAAGAAAAAGAAAAAAAAACTAAACAAAAATTATTAATAAAAGAAAGAATAAAGTATCAATTAGGCAAACAAGTATCAACTAAAAAATAAATAAAAAATATCTACAAATTTTAAAGCAATTTAACACACAGTTAAAAATTCCTTTAAAACCTGTAAAAAATAAACAAAAAAATTTAAACAAGTTTTGTACCTTTTGATTGTTGTTTTTCCAAGCTTTTAACTTTTTTTGAGGGCGATTGTTGTAATTGCTTATTAGTTTTACGTCTATCCATCATGCGCTAAGAAAAACACACAAAAACACAATTAATATAAACAAAACCATTATTTTCCTAAAACAATTTTAAATAACTAACCTGCCATAATATACAACCATAAACGAATGCGATCGATATTAAAACTTGTACTGTTAACCATATAACAATGTTTATTGCTTGCGTGCGTTCGAATAATTCTTTGCCATTTTTAATACACAAAATCGCTTCGGACACCATAATGGCACCGTATACCCAGCATTGGGTACCAACTCGTTTACAGCGTGTATCCGTGACATACGTGTAATATTGTCTGCAATGAAATTGAAACAGAAAAATTATAAATTTATGTATGCAACGAAAGTTTGCGTTTAAAATCTTGATAAGTTTTGATAACAACATACCTTACAGAAGGCGCCACAAATAGGCCAATAAATATTAATCGGCCAATAACAACATAATGATCAGGTGGCATTTCAAAGATGTGTTTAAGGAAGAAGGTATTGAGTTCAGTAACCTGGAAATATAAAGGAATAAAAAGAATTTAAATTTAATTTATTTATGAAATTGTTTGTAAAAATATTTTAAACCTACCTGCCAAAATATCACCAATTGTATAACAGCCGCAAAACGCATAGCAGTTGATTTGGGATCCAACCATCTAATAGCCGTCCAACTCTCGGGTGTAAATTGCAACATGGCACGCTTAATTTTACCACTAGTCGAGGAAATATCCTTAATGCTGGCCCATTTGTATTCGCGCATTTCCAAAATTTTACAGATCTTCAAACCCACCCAAATACCCAAACCATTACAGATAAGAACATCTAAAATCAAAGCATCCCACCAGCACTCAATGAAATTGGGCAGTAAATGGGCAAAAGTAATCTCAGTAATTTCCCACATAATAGAAATGGCCCACAAAATGCCCATGTGACGTATGAGGACAGCTTTAAAAGCCCAGCCTAAAAAGTGACCCCAGGCGAAAACATCCAAATGGCCTTTAACACGTTCAAAGGAAATATCCGAGCAATTGACACCGTATTCCTAATAGAAAATAAATTTGTTTATTATTTGGAAAAAGTTGAATTTTATTAAACTTACCTTATCCATATTGATGTGGAAATCTTTTAATTTCGGATCCAGCCAATAGAAAATATTCATAATGGTTTTGTGATTTTGAAACATTAGAAATTGTAGAGCCATTAAGTACAAAACCGAGCAACCAAATAATATACGCCAAACAGCCGGATGTGGCCGTGTGAAGGGACCATTAGGAAATGCCAATACCGATATAATTAGGAAAAAGAAGACCACACATAATATACCAGCCCAAATGTTGTCCTCAAAATTGCCTTCGTCCCTAAATTTAAAAAATGGTAGAAACATATTATTACATTAGTATAAGTTAAATAAAATAATAAGATTGTTAAAGAAATGCATTTGTTTAGATGCCTTTAAATACAAAGAAATTTCTAAACCAGTTGCCAATGAAAAGTAAATTAAAACTAAAATTAGTTTTAAAACATAATATTTCACTATTTTTCTTTTAAAAAGTTTTTAAAATTGTATGTTAAATACATATATAAATATTTGCTGGCAGACTACCTCAAGTTTGGTAAATCAAGTTGTTTAGAAGAACTTGTTTAATGTTACAATTTCCAAGAGAATTGTAGGTATACTTTTTCAAATTCCAATAAAGTTATTTTAATAACTTTCAAATGCATTGAAACATTATTATCAAGATCTATAATAATTACTCAGCAGCTTATTTATTTTTAATTATTTGTATAGGTACTATTTTGATTAGAATAATTATACATACATAAGTATGTACATTTATATCTATTTAAAAATATTTTAATATGTATTACCTACCTACTTGGTGGTTTTAGGTCTATAAACAAACAAATGCTAAAACTAGCACGTGCTATTGCAACCAAAAAAACTATAATTTGGAAAACCTTAAACCTGGCAAAAATTCAAAAAACAACTAAAATTAGTAATAATGAAATAAAACAAAAAATTATAAACAAGACTGATTAGTGATTATGCTAGAAAATGTTTTAAAGTAAAAAAAAGCACAAAACAAGAAAAAACAACAACCTAAAGAAAAACGTCATATCGTATGATTTGTACAAAAGAATACAAAGCTAAGCATCATCAGAAAATACAACAACGAATAACAAATGTCTACGTACATTTGTATGTATGTACGTTTAAACAAGTATTTAAAATAAATTAAAAGTAAATAGTACTTATATGGATGGTCTCAAACATTATCATTATCTGCTGCAAATTAGAAATGACGAAATGACATTTCACAAGTTTAAAAATATCAAAATATGCTATTTAAAACATTACAGAAACCGGACCTTTATCTTACAAACACTACAGAACTAACAAGAAAAAGGATTTACATACAAAGTAAAACAAATTGCCAAATTATCTTATGAAAATTATAAGCAAATGTAACGTATGATTAGTTTTAAAGTCCTTTTTTCTATAAATATGATAAGGAAAACATTATACTGATAAGTTAATAAAAACAACACATTAAATGACTGACAAAATGTGATTCATAATCAAAAATCGTAAGATATTTATTTGAGACTTCTAGTACCCACCTCCAACTGTTTATTATGTGGCATCATGATACCAGTATAAATGTCATAGTTTACACATTTTTGCACGATTTCAGTTTTACCTAGTTTACTACTTGATTTATTGTACTAAACATTGTACTAATAATAATAACATACATACATATTTTATTTTGTTTATATTTTTTCAAGTGTTTATTAGGTTTCAGTTTCATTTTAAAGCGAAAGTAATAATTTATACTAGACAAAATTATTAATTTCATTCAATAGCGTCAGTTAAAGCTTAAATTAAGGGTATTCAGTAGTTAACGACAATTACAATATAATTTTCGTTAAGTTCCTATAGATATTTTTTAGTTACCCACAGATTTTTGTTGAAATTTTGTTTTATACTAGTTTTTAAAACATTTTTCCAAAAACAAATTTATTTAATTTAAACATGAATACCACTATTATTTTCAGCTAAACGTGCCAGACTTGTTGTTTTTTTTATCTATTTATATAGATTGTTTGACCTAATATTGATAAAACATCATTAGAACATTAAATAACAATTTGGAAAATTGTCAAAATTATTTTAAAACACTTCAGTAATTATTTAGAGAACAAAAACAAAAAACTTTTCTAAAACTAAACTTTGAACTAATGAAAATTTTAATTTACTCAATGAAATACAAAGGTTAAATAGAATTTAAAATAGCTCAACACCATTTCCAAATTTTAAATAAAAAATGTGCAATGAAATTTACGACTATTATACTTTTAAAAGAGTAGTTCTAGTACTATTTTAAAAATGTATTTTAAAATCAGTTATTTTACTTATAACTAAAAATAAAAAAAAAAATATTAACATTTTTTATTTAGAACGCTTTTTAAAAAAGTAGTATTTTTACTGCTATTTTAAAAAATTAAATCATTTCTCTAATAAAATCAAAATAATGTTTAGAGCTAAATAAGATTTACTTTCTCCTAAACAAAATAATTAGAATTTACAATTCTTCGTGATTTTAAAAAAGTAGTATTTCTTTTACTATTTTAAAAATTGAAATCTAAGTCTATTATTTATATATTATTTAAAATAAAGCCATATTTAATAAAAAAATAACTATTTTGCACACTTAAAAAAGTAGTGTACTACTATTTCCAAAAAATCAAATAATGACATAATTCCCCCTATAAAACCTAAACTAAGTACAATTAAATGCAATTTATTATTTCTTAAACAATATAGGAAATAGATTTTTACTACTTTTCACACTTTTTAAAAAGGTACTAAATATTTCCAAATTTAAAAATGTTCACACAATTAAATGTTGAATTCATAACTTATGTACAACTTTCATTTCATTAAAAAAAAACATAAACATCGCCCCCACCAACCCTACTAGACTTCATTGATATTCAAACTGACGCCACACGCAAAATTTGTCTCAAATTATCAATGTTTTTCATTTTTTTTTATTATTGCTTAAATAAGACAGGCAACAAGCAATATCTCTTTAGAATTTAAGCAGGGTCTTTGAACTTAAATTGTTATTTTATGAGTTTGTTTATTATTGAACGTTATGCTTTACATTTAAGAAAAATGTATAATGAATGATTGAGAGAAATATCATACCATAATTTTTAAAGATTAAAATAGTACATAATTTAATTAAAGCATGACGGGGTAATTGTATACAATGGGATGAAAGAAATTTGTTAATAATGTAGTTTTAATAGAATAGTAAGAAAATTGTTGGGGAAATTTAAAATATATGACAAGATTTATGTCAAATAAATTGTTACAATTTCTTATTTTTCGAACAAAATAAGTTGAATTTACTTTTTTCACACTTTTTAAATTTTAAAAATTGTATTAAAAGTCTGTTATATTTTTAAAATTGCAACAAATTTAAACATTTAATAAATTTTATTAAATATTTTAATTTTTTACTAAATACTAAAATTACTAAAATTTTACTAAAATTAAGTTATTAAAGTAACTAAATGAAAATCATTACTATTTTAGAAATTAAATTTTTTATTTCTTATAATAACGACATATTGGAACATTTGTTAAAATTTGTGTTTTAAACACTTTTTAAAAAAGTAGTATTTCTACAACTATTTAAAAAAATACCTACATAATATGTACCTACCTCTCATAAAATTAAAATTAAGTAAAACTAAATAGCATTCACTATTTCTCTATAGTGAAAGTCAAATTTACTATTTTTTACAATTTTCAAAAAAGTACTAATTCTTGTTTGCAAAATTTAAATTAAAAACTAATTATTGCTTATAATCTAGATTTTTGGCCGCCAAATGCTCTTATTCGTGAATACGAGTATAAAAATACTTCAACATCTGGCATTGTTCATCTACCGCAATCATCTTCAAAAAACTAACTCAACTATCGATAGATAATCTCATTAATATTATTTACCAAAATGTACGGGGTCTCAATACTAAATTAACTAATCTTTTTGCAAACAGTTTTGATTTTTCATACCACATTATTGTATTTACCGAAACCTGGCTGAATGATAAAAAATGTATTCATAACAATGAAATTCTATGTTCCAAATATCAAATATTTAGATATGATCGTATGCGAAAACTTGGTGGTGGAGTACTTATTGCTGTCCTTGATGTTTTGCTATGTGAGATTATAGAAAATGTTTTAATTGATGACATTGATGATGAAATTGAGTTTATTGCGGTTAAAATTCGTGTTGGTCATAGACAATTATTTGTCACGTGTTCTTATATACCACCTAACTCATCTCTTTTAATATATAATAAACATTTTTCCGCTATTAATTTCGTTCTGAATCAATCAAACACATCCGATATAGTACTTCTACTTGGCGATTTTAATATTCCAAATGTAAAATGGGTTCAATCCTTTGATTGTAATTATTTGCTACCAACAATTATGTCCGATTTTTTAAACTCCCTGCATGGATGCGGATTTTTCCAATTAAACCATATAACAAATGAATCCGGAAATATTCTTGATCTTGCTTTCGTTAATTATCCTCTGGAATTTTGTCTTCGTGATACATTGCCTGTGTCGTATCCCGTTGACCTTCACCATCCTCCTTTTGAAATTGGTTTATCATTGCCGGATAATGAACAATCTATGGCTAGAATACAAAATGTTATACCATTGCAATCTTACTGTTTTACTCGCACTAACTATACTGTACTTAACAGCTTGCTATCTAATGTCAATTGGGATTATGTACTTGCTGATGATAACTTAGATAATAATGTATCAAGCTTTTATAATATTTTGCATAATTTCATTAGTATCACAGTTCCAAAAAGTAAATTCTACAATAATAATGGGCCGCCATGGAATAATCAACACTTACGAAATGCTAAAAATAAGAAAAATAAATGTTTTGCTAAATATTTGAGAACTGGTGCACTGGTTGATTTTCGTAAATATGCTATAGCAAGATCTGAATACAACACTACTAATAAACTTGCATACAATAACTATATTTATCGTATTAAAAACAATATAAGAGTAAACCCCAAATCTTTCTATAAATTCGTAAACTCCAAGCGTCGCTCTTCATGTTATCCAAAGCAATTGAAGTATGGCTCCTTAACTGCTGATGACGATGTTTCAATAAGCAATATATTTGCTGACTTCTTTTCAACAACTTATTCTACCAAGTCCTATTCTAACACAACAAAATATCCTTATACTACGACTCATTCATGTGGGATTTACTTTCCATTTATAAATATTGATACTGTGCTTTCGAACTTAAAGTCGCTGAAGAACTCGTTTAGTCCAGGTCCTGATGGTATTCCAAGCAGTATCCTTAAAAACTGTGCAGCATCACTGTCCGCGCCTCTTACTGCATTATTTAACAAATCTGTTGTAGCGTGTTATTTGCCATCAGTGTGGAAAACATCATATATAATTCCTTTATTCAAGAATGGCAGTAAAAATGATGTATCTAACTACAGAGGTATCGCCAAAATTAATGCAATTCCAAAACTCCTTGAAAAAATTCTTACAGATTGCTTATATCATCAAATTTCTTCCCTTCTATCACCATGTCAACATGGGTTTCGTAAGTCCCGTTCAACTACAACTAATGTTTTAGAACTCACTACTATCGTCAATGAAGGTTTTACAAATAAAATGCAAACTGATGTGATATACACGGATTTTAGTAAGGCGTTTGATAAAGTTAACCACAATCTTCTATTACATAAATTATCACTTATGGGCTTTAGTTTCTCAGCTATAAAATGGTTAAACTCTTATCTATCACAAAGAACTCAACAAGTCAAATTTGGGAATGTTATATCAAAAATTATTCAAGTACATTCTGGTGTTCCTCAAGGTAGCCACCTGGGTCCAATTTTGTTCACGCTATTCATCAATGATCTTCCTACTGTTATTTTGCATTCTAATGTACTGATGTATGCCGATGATGTTAAACTTTTTAACTCTTTTAATGATACAAATGGACATAGTTTACTAAGTGCCGACTTTTACAATTTTTCTCAATGGTGCAGATTTAATTTATTGGAGTTAAATATTAAGAAATGCAAACACATGTCATTTTTTAGACACAATCCGATTGAGACTTCTTACTATATTGATACTGTTATTTTAAATAAAGTTCAAACCATATGGGATCTTGGCTTACTGTTGGATCATAGACTTGATTTTCGCGATCACATCTCTATAATGGTAAATAAAGCCTATGGGGTACTTGGATTCATGAAGCGCTGGTCTAAGGAATTTTTAGATCCTTATATTACAAAACTTTTATATACTTCTCTTGTTCGACCAATTCTTGAGTATGGATCAATTGTTTGGGATCCTTGTTATTCAATTCATATCAATAGTATTGAATCGGTACAAAAGCAATTTTTAATTTTCTGTCTCCGTGATCTTGGTTGGAATTCTTATGTCTTGCCACCGTATGAAAGTAGACTTGCTTTGATAAAATTGCCAACTCTAAATAGTCGACGATTGATGCTGAGTGCTTTATTTGTTCTGGGCATAATTCGTGGTGATGTTGATTCGGAGTTCCTGCTTAGTCAACTAAACTTCAATGTTCCTGTTAGACCAACCCGCAATTTTGAACTCTTAGCATTAAAATACTACCGTTCTGTATATGCTAATAACGATTCTTTTCGTCGTGCATGTGTTAACTTCAATAAATGCTATCACCTTATGAACATATCTGAGAGTAACGACGTACTGAAGAAAAAAATTACTTTATATCTAAATTGTTGAACTAATTATTTATATATATATATATTACTGTTTTGTCACTTATATGTAGTCAGTAAGGATGTAAAATCTATTGACCTAAATAAATAAATAAATAAATAAATAAATAAATAAACACACAAAACAAAAGAATTTAATAAAAATAATTGTTTTTAAACTAATTTATTTGAATTTCTTGTCCAATTAACTCTTCCCCTTTAATTCTTCATTGATTAACTGTCTCAATTTCAAAATATTCATGCAATGTTTTTGTTGCAAGAAGTCTAACATTGTAATTGACAAGATAATCAATTAATAAATCCCTGTAAGTGAGCACATGTTTTCAAGTTTGAATAATATAACATACAAGCACAATGACAATTAAAAAAAAACTAAAATAAATATTAAAAAGAAAGAAAAAAATAGCGGCACCAAAGCAGAAATAAAATCCTCTAAAACTGTGATAAAAACAGCAACAAACACAACAATTTTTACTCTTCATACACTCTTTCTATAACAATCAATAAATAAATGAAGGTTAATATAATTTGAGTGTTTTTTCTATACATATTTGGGATTTAAGGTTTTTTATTTAAACAGAAATTAATGCAAAAACACTTACATTACTAAATTTAGTTATTTAGGAAGTAAATCTACACTTACGCATCCATTTTAGATATTCCTTAAATGTATTAAAGAGCATTTGCTAAGTGTTTTTTTTTTTTGAATAGTTTTCTTTGCCTTTCTCTGTGTGTGTTTTTATTATATTAAATTATATTAAACGTTATTTTTACTTTAGTTATTTTTGTTAATTGTTTTATTTTTAGTGTAATGGATATTTATCATTTTATTATTTGTATTAATATAAATAGTAACCATAGTATTAAATTTAGTAACATTTAATTTTGTAAAAAATTTGTTTAATGGTTTTGATTTTATTTTTGTTAAATAAAAATTGCTATTGAAGTTGGAAAATTATTTGGTTTTCACGTTAAACTAACTAAAAAGAAATGACACATTTTTTAAGGTTTGATTTGATTTTTTGCTCAATACATGTCGCAAGAAAGAGGAAAGATAACTGCAGTTTTGGTGTGCTATTGTTAAGGAAATAAGGGTAGTAGCGAAAAGGTATTTGTATGCAGATGTGGGGTAGATGAGGGGAGTTTGACAAACAAGTTCGCAGTTTTATGTTAAAAAAAAAAAACAGTTTTGTTGAAAAATTTTTTTAAACTGAAATTTAAGGCTTCCATTCTGCTTATAATAATACAAATTACCGGAATTTATCAAAAACTAATTTTCACACTTTTAAAAAAGCAGTATTGCTACTACTATTTTTAAAAAACAAAATGAAAATTTAGTATGTAGATAGGTATATCTTATAAATCGAAAATTAGGCAGAAATAAGTGAAATTTAGTAATTTCGCAGTAAAATAGGTATGTAGAAATTTCCTGTTTAAAAAAGTATTATTTTTGCTACTATTTTTAAAATTTTAATTGAATTCTATTATTGCTTATAACAACTAAAAAGAGGAATATTAAAAAAAAAAAAATCAAATAAACATATAATTATTCCAATAAAACCAAAACAAACTAGAAATAAATGGAATATACCTACCTACAATTTTTCTAAAAAAAAAGGTAAAATTTCAAACTCTGTAAAATAGTAGCACCTATTTCTACTACTATTTCAAAATTTTAATCAATTTCAGATTATAAGATATTTTATTCAAAAATACCTATTTCTAACCAAAACATTTTAAAATTTGAGACTCCCCAACTAAACGCCCCTGTTTTTAATAAATCCTTTTTTTGCATTTGCGCATTAAAGTGATTTTCTAGTTTTGTTATTGGTTTTACTCCTAGCAAATATGAGTGCGTGTATAATCAAAATATTTGTTTTGATTACTACTTTCTTAATAACTCCTGCATATCAATACGGCGGTTAAACAATGCCAAGCACTTCAATATTAGTTAAACTTAACAAAAACCCAACCCAATTTTATTAAAATACAAAAGAAACATGAATCACTAATAAAAAGGTTACAAAAAAATAATAATAACAAAAGGGCAGAAAATTCAGACACATGACGCAAGACCTGTTGAAAAATATTCAATCTTTAATGCAAATAATTACCTCACAAAAGCAAAATACATGACAGCCAAAACCGACACAGCCAACAGTGTAATAGTGTGTGGTTTGTAGAAGAAATCCAAGGATATATCATCGACGGGTCGTTCATTGACTACCAAAAAGGTTTCGGCAATTTCTTCCGGCTTGGGTTTTGTAGCGCTGCCTCCACGTGTTTTGATTGGTGTGGTAGGAGCACTACTGGCTCCCGATTTAACTGTAGCAGGTGCATGCAATGTTGTTGAAGACGTATTGGTATCGGCAGTCTCCGGGCTACCACGTGAATTTGAGCGTTTCTTCATGATAGTCTTTTTATATTTCACACAACACTTTTTGTTTAATTATTCGTATTTGTTGAAAGAAATTTTAAAATAATAATAAAAAAGAATATGTTGTTTCTTTTTTAGCAAAAGGGGAGGTGGAGTTGCGCAACCACTACCCTGACTGATTATGTGTGCGGTTCTTTGCGTTAGACCGTTTGATGAATGAACCGAATTCACTAGTAAATGCTAATTATTAAATTAGATATTTCTTTTTAACACTACACTAAGTTTTTATGCCGCTTTTAATTTTTTTTTAATAATTCATTATTATCAATTTTAAATATTTTCAAAACAAATACATTTTGTTTTTGCCAAAGAACACGTCTTGTTCTCAGGAAAATTGCCGGAAAAATGAGCACGAGAGTGCAATTGTTTTGTTGTCAACTTTTGACGTTTCCAATATGGCATGGTGCAAATATACAAGGTGAGTGCAAATCGACAACAAATACAACACAAAACAGAAACCACAGGCATTTTGTTTGTATAAAATAATGTACTACTGTCAAAAATACTTGAAAAAGTATTACTTTTGACATAAGTAAATTGTAAATAAAGTCAGTCAGCTGGGCTACTGCACTCACCTTGTATAGTTGCACCATGCAATATGGTTACCAAGTCTAAAATGTTAAGAAATTAACAGTAAAAAACAGTATAACCTCAATATGTTATTTATGTAAGTATATAGTTTTTAATGGGATCAATCTAATCAATTAAAAATAAAGAAGCCGTTCTTATTATTTTTTTAGAAGGTGCAAGATAATAAAAAAGTGAAGAAAATGCTATTAACTACAAATTCCTAAGTTTACTTTTTATATATTTTTCACTATGTTTAAAAGTCGTTTGATTTTTTGGAACATTGTAAAAGCTTCTTCAATACAATAATAGAACATTTAGATTAAATTTACCTGAAACCATAAGAAATTCCATAAATTTATGAAAAAATAAACTTTGTGACTTTGGCAACTCTGCATAAGTGGTGCCAAGTTTGTTAATTATATATGTATTTATCACATTTTCCTTCATTATCTCATGATTCTTATTGTTTATACAAGGAAAATTAATATAAAAACAAAGCTTTGACAAAAGTCTTCAAGAGTTCCATCAAAAAAACATGGAAACACCACACAGTGCAACAAATACAAAAGGTGAGACACTAAACACAACAAAATTTACTGCACACATATCACGCACTTTCTACCTTTACTAGAATTTGAAGTCACCGGTGTTTCACGCAGTGGACGTGTACGTAAAAAGTCTTCCAAACTATTAGATTTTCAATCACCTGATGAGGTGGAACGGAAAATCTTCAAAAGAACAACAGCCACAAGTCACACGCCGAGAACTACAGCCACGAAATATTCGGGACGTGGTAGACCTAGTTTGGCGGCCTTAAGGGCACGTAAAGCGGCTCGTGTGGGTCCGGATGAGGAAAATGATGTGGCAGCAGACGATGAGGAGCCTGATGAGGAAGTGAAAGATAAAGAAGAAATGTATATAGAAAATCCTTCTAAGGAAACGGCAGATGAGGAGGAAGAAGAAGAGGAAGATGATGAGGATATAAATGATGTTTTGCACAATACCAGTGGCCTAACAGCCGTATCTGATTCGGATGATGATGGTTTTGGTGAACTGGTGGCAGATTTGGTGGGTACCGAAGCGGCCAATTTGGATGGTTCTTCCGGCAATCAAAAATCACCCTTTAGACAATCTTTGTATATGACGGAGAAAAATAATAAGAAATTAAAAGAAAATAGAGTTGAACGCAAGGATAAGGGTAAAACACGCTATACAGCTTACAATATGTGGGCCCGGGAACATCGAAAATCTTCCAAGTTTGGAAATACCTTAGATATAGATCATCAGGCAGCCAGACGATTACATGAACTCTGGTCAAATGTTTCAAATAAAGAGAAGAATGCCTGGAAACGTAAAGCGAAGATGCAAGCTACCAGAGCTAAACAAAGGGAAAGGTCGGGTATAAATCCCATAAATAAAACAGCACCACAACCAGTCAATCCAGCACAAGCGCAAAATTCTACTTTTATTAACAGACCTACCACAAGTCGTACTAAAAAGTTGGCTGAAGACAAACAGAAAGCTAAAGATGATCTGTTGACGGACAAATCCTCTACAATAGCTGTTTCTACACCCAAGCGGCCACGCAACAATTCCTACAGAAGAAATCTTACAAACACAACCACTACAAACAATAATAATACCACAACTTCAGTGTATATAGCCACCAATGGCTCTACCAATAATTATAATAATAATGCTTCAAAGGCAGTGTCCTTGAATAATACTAAAACTCCCTTACCCACCATTGAACCCATAGATGCGGCAGCCCATTTAAAGCTGCTGGGTGAAAGTCTTAGTATTATCGGTGATCGTCTTAAGGAACATGAGGGCCAAATTGCCGTTTCCGGCAGTTTATCAGTGCTGTTGGACAGTCTACTGTGCTCATTGGGGCCTTTGCTATGCTTGACAACACGCCTACCCGGCCTGGACAAGAAGCCCCAATTGAAGGCTAATTTGGCTACCACTTTGGATAATATAGCCTATGTTATGCCGGGACTGTAAGCATTTGAAATGGTGTTAAGGTAACATTTATATTATAAGTTGAAACTAACCAGAAAGAAAACATAGTTTTAAAAAAGAATAAAGAAAATATTTTAATGACATGTTTACAAACAAAAATCGAAGAATCCTTAATAACATATAGATTTTTTAAGGAATTTTCAATGAGTAACAGTTGGGTGGTAAAGGAATTACTTCGAAGTGGGCCTTTGCATCCTTTAATTTTAAAGATAAATTTCAAAGGGTTACTCTGTGACATTTCAAAGGATATAGATTTTGTAAGGTTTTGAGGTATAAATGTTTCATGAATTTTCCTTTCAATATGAATTAAAATGGAAGTTATTTTTAAGTATTAAGAGTTCAACAAACAAATTTGAAATGAAAACACCACTAAGATCTTCTGCATGATTCTAAATTAAAATGTAGAATGGAATTGAAATGGAAAATCTTTATTCGTCTTCTGGGTAAGGAATGTTTAATTCACAATACATTTTCTCGTGTTATCGGAAAATCTTTTGAAATATTAATTATTGAGGGTTTAACAAACAGTTTGAAAAAAACCTAGTATCTCATGGCTAATTCTAAATGAACACTGTCGAATTTGTGGAATTTTATTTTGGAATTCAACTGCTGGGTTTTGTGAATGCCACTGAACTGGTCAAAGGCCATCAAATTTGAATTCTGTATTTCTATTAACCTTATGCTTCCCAATGAGACGAACGAAATTTTTAAAAATATTTCTTATTGAGGATTTAACAAACAGTTTGAAAAAACCCTAGGTTCTTCTGTATAATACTAAATAAACATTTTCGAACCGAAGAGATATGTTACAGCAATTTAACAAATGATATGGACAACATTAATATATGGTTAAAAATGAATAAACTAAAGTTAAACGAAAACAAGACAAAAATAATGGAAATAAATATGAACACTAATATAACATTTAAAATTAATAATGTAATAATAGAAAAAGTGAACAATATAAAATATCTGGGTTTTCTTATAGATAAAGACATAAAATTAAAAGATCATATTGAATATATATGTAAAAAAATTGGTAAAAAAAATTGGATTTTTCAAACGTTTAAGAAACAAAATATCTATTATAACAGCAGTAAATATATATAATACAATGATAAAGCCACATTTTGAATATGGTTCAACTGTGCTATACACATGCTGTACAGATCAGCAATTATCAAGACTACAGAAATTACAAAATAAAGCGTTCAATACTTAAATGTAATCGATATACATCAATACAACATATGTTAGCTACGCTTAAATGGTTAAACATAAAACAACGACTGGAATTAAACACAATCAACTTTATTCAAAAGATGAAAGTAGGAAATGCACCTGAATATTTGGTTGAACAATTAAGATACGTGGGTGAAGTACAACCATATAGCCTAAGAAACGCCTCAGACTTTAGAATTCAACGAGCGGATAACAACACCATGCAACGATCACTATTTTATAAAGGACTGACTCTCTTTAATACAATGCCAAATATTATTAAGAATGAATTAAATTCAAACATATTTAGAAGAAAAATTGTATCATTTGTAAAAAATAACAATTTAAACCAAAACTAAAAATGTAGTTTGTTAAAAAATGTAAAAAGCATTATAAAAGTATTTAAAATACTATTAATAAATAATAATAAAAAAAAAAAAAACTCAGATGAAAAATTTTCGATTTTCGAAGACCTTTGACCGGTTTAGTGCCATTCACAAGACGCAGCAGTTGTCTTGTGTTGTCAAAGGCCTTCGAATAGTGAATTCTACATTCCTTATATACATATAACCTTATGCTTCCCAATCAGACGAACGAAAATTATTAAGACCTGTGATTATGGCTAATGCGGTTGTGGGGCTGAATATATTGCCGAATCTATGCTTATATTTGACGCGTCTGCTAGGGGAGGTGAATATCTTCCAGTGTTTGTGCTACAGGGAGGGATATTGGCCTTTGTGATTCTGTCTTACTTGCGATATATATATATATATATCTTCCAGTGTCTTCGCTAAAATTAAAAAAAATATTAATTTTTTTTGTTTTATTTTTGTATTTCTGGTCCAATTTTGTCGTGCCCATTATCACACCCGCTTAGTTATGACTCTTTAATAAAATTAAATTCTTAAATCTTTTTTCAATATTTTGCATTATCTTTTATTGATCATAAAACATACAATATCTTGTGAGTTTAAGAACTTTTATATATAATTAAGAGTTGTAAAATAATACAACATACACTTTAAAAAGGGGGAATGTAAAATTGCTTAAGGTAACTTTCGAACAGGTCCATTAATAATACAAATAAACAAAAAAGGTCATTATCATCAATCATTACAATAAAATGTACAATATCAAAAAATCTTAAAAAATAATTTCAACAAATTTTGTAATAGTACATACCAACATTACTAGCTACAAATTAAACATAATAGGATTATTACGATTAAGCAAAAGACAAAAATATATATTTAAATAAATATCTAACGATTGCCCTGAACACATTACGTTTTAAAAACCAAAAAATAATAAACAAATAAAAATAAAATTATATTTAGGCTAAAGGTTTAAAAACCCATAAAAGGAATGTTATATGTTAATAAAAGAAAAAAAAAGGTTATTAGGTTTCCAAAAATATATGCCTAAAAGAGATTCATTTAGTTTAGCTCTCTTTTTCTGTCGTTATTTAGTATTTGTTTTCTTTTTACATACAGCAGCAGAACAGTCTCATTAAGTAGTTATGGCTTGTTTGAGTAACATAATAACCTAAATTAAGTTGTTTTGTGTTGTAATGTAAACAATTATAATTGTTGCGATAGGCCAGCAGCGGATATATTATCACCAGCCCCAGCGGTCTTTTTGGCCACACGGCATACCAAAACCGGGGCTACACATATTTCAATGTCCACAGATTTTTGTGCTGTTATATGCACAGTTTCCGACCAGCAGGGTACAGGGTTTTGGGGATCAAAAGCAATGCGTTCAGCTTCCGATTGGTTTATAGACGTAGAGAAACTGTCATCCAATACCAAAGAGGCAGCTTCGGGATTGATCTAGAAAAACAGAAAAATATTTCAACATGTTTATATATACTTTAAGTTTAAAATTTTACCACTTGTGACTGACACACATAACGATGAGCTATTAAAGCCGCCTTGGCTGCCGCCAATTTGGTATTCTTCCATTTGGAATCCTTAATCGTCAATAAGGCCTGATAGGCCAAGGTATGCAAATGTATTCTGCTCATCATTCTCCTCTTAGTATTATTAACAACAGTAGCATTTCTATAATAATCTTTTGCCAATATTGTAAAAACTTTGCGCATTTGATCTAAAGTTGTGGCCACCCTAGGATTCCAATCAGAGGCCAATGTTGTGCGTCCATGTTCCAATACTTGAGCCAAATTATCCAGCTCCTGCTCGTTCATACCCAACGAATCAACATGTGGCAGAATAAACTTTCTTAATTGCTGCAACAATTCTATTTCCACATACGAAGCCATTTCGAAATGTATCAGAGTTTGTTTGCTTAAAGAATCGATTTGTTGATTAACCTTAAGTAGTCTAGCTTCTCTTATGCCTTCAGCAAATTTATAACTATCCATCATTTGTATGCCACTGATTATAAACAAATCGGGTTTATACGTTTCAATGGCCGATTGTAAATGTTCGAGTGAGTTTAAGTGGGGATTATTGTGATCGTTGTGTAAGATATAGCGATTAGCTCTGGGGGCTGTAAAGGGGCCCCAATTTTCACCAGCCTTGTATTCTAATATCAAATGTATATCATCTTCTTCAATAAAATCACCAGCGATTTTAATAGTTTCGGGTATTAAGCGGCGTAATCTATAAGTAGAAGAAAAATGGAAAAGGTTGATGGCTCGAATTGCGTTTGGGGGAAGGAACAAATTACATATGCAAATTTCCAAAAGTATGGGTCATTTATAGATTTAGCTTGATGATTTGTTTTTTGAACTTTTATTTTCTTTAACATTTCTATGATTATAACTATATTTTTAACCTTTCTTTAGGCTTTATACTCCAAACTAAAGGACAGTATGATAAACATAAATTGTTACAAAAATATAAAACAACTTAAATCAAGATATGTATATAAGATTTTGGACTCCTCTAAATTTCGTGGCTACTTAGGATAAGGATAAGCGCTGTTGATTCCTTTCCGGTAAGTTTTGTAGGCTTTTGTAATAAATTTAATTAGTACTTAATGTTTTATTTAGATATCAAGGTTTTTATACTGAGCCAATAATTTTAAGCATAAATACTAAAACTCTTAAATGTTATCAAGAATTGACATTAAATTATTTTTAAAACGATTCACCAAGCTGAAAGAGCTTTGTTGAACAATAATATTGCTGGTTATCTGCCTAGATAGGTTCATGTTTTACCAATATTTTAGTGTTTTAAGGCTCTTTACTAATCCTAAACTGACAGTTGGCAATTTATTCATCGGATTTCTCTCACTATTCCAAATAATTTCTCATAATCACTTGTTGTGACAAAAATTTCACTGCTAAATTATGTTAATAACGGGTGTGTTGTCCTATGTGCTAATTCTGTTGGTCTCATTCAGAAATTCTAATATTAGTAGAATATCCTTGTTTTTAATAACTGCTGCACATCTCCTGGGCATACTCTCCACCAGAGACATACTGCTGTATAGCATTTACCAAGCATTTTCATTCCTCACTTCGTCGAAATTATTGGGTCTTCCTGCCGTCATATGTTGCTCAACATTATTCCTTAGGTTCTCAAATGGATTTATATTCAGATTTTTAGCTGGCCATTTCAACACATTAATATTATACTGCTCCAAGCAATTGCTCACAATACATGAGGTGTGTTTTGGTTCATATTTGTGCATAAAACGCCGTCTATTCCGTCAACACCAACACCATCCCCAGCAAACGCTATATACACCATCACATTCCCACCATCATGCTCTCTGGTCTTATTATCATACTATGGATTGTTCAGCATGTTTAGAGGACATGTTTTTCCATTAGATCAGAACCTAAAATATTTAGATTAATCTCTCCAGAATAATGAATAATCAACTGTTAAAATCGCTTTAATGATGATAGAAATATTTTTGAATCCACTTTACGGCCCTAAGGAAGAGTCAGTCAGAAGGCCTTTGACTATATCGTGAGATTTTTTTCACAACAGAAGATCTGTAGATTTAAAAGATATCTTATTAGCATAAGTTTACTGTGCTCCATACCCTATGCTTTCGAAAAATTTATTCATAAAGTCTGAGCAATGCTTTTGTTGCTATTCTTATTTCATACTGTTGGGTGGGTAGGAAGTGTTTAATGATTGTCCATCCATATTATACTTTTCTACGGATGGACATCAAAGATTAAGTAAGAAAGACGTTTGCAAGACTTAAATTGCACATTTTGAAACTCACAATTATTTAGATTCTAAATTTCTTTTGAACTTTTTTTCTCTTTGCTAGCTTGTTTCTTAAATAACTGGAAACACCAACCTATTTTTGAACAAATTACCTTAAACTTCTGCTACTAGTTTAAATGTGTTAAATACAATCACCTTGAATATCTCACTAATTTCACTTACACTTTCTTCATGCCTACATTATTTATTGAGAACATTCCTTGATAACTTCTTAATTACATACTCACTTATGAGAAATTCTTGCACCCAACAATACCTCCCAGCCCTCCGTGTCAAAACGTATACCCATCAAAGGTGCATTGCCACCAATAAACCAACGTATCGATTCGCGATGTTGTTTTTTTGCAATATAAATTAATTGCCTAAATAACTCAGTATTGGGCATTACTCGTCTATAAATAAATAAAAAAACAATAAATAAATTAATTAAAAATTTATCTTATCACTTCCCATAACACAGAAAAAAACACATGAAAAATTTCACTTACTCTGCCGCCGCTCCATTGCGAAAGTAATAACCGAATGTTTGCAACAATTCCGCCTCATCATTCACCTCATCCACCGTAAATTCTGACCCCACATTGTCTGGTATTATTGCGACCGAATAATTTAAAAACTCTGTAGCACTAATTAACAAATCACTGCAAGCTCCATAGCCTAAAGCAACTTTAGGTTTGGGCTCATTCCAAGGTCGTTTCAATTGACTCTCTATGGCCAATAAACCAGTTAAAATTTGTGTGATTTTATTTAATTGTTTCAACGACAAAAATGCCTGCCAAACAATCGATATTAATGCCGCAAATACCGAGAAAGTGGTAATTAAAGACATGTACTTTAATAAAGACATCTTTGCAGACTGTTTTTTAACTTTCTTCACGTTTTTTTTTTTTATTTAACTAATAACACATTTATGTTATTGATATTGTTAAAGTTGAATGGCAAAAACCAATAATATAATACAAAAAAATTAATATATTAATAATTAACAAAGAAGAATTGAATGTAGGCGAAAGAAAAGAAACTTGCACAAACAAACCGGCTGGCTGGCTGCTTATTGTTTTTTATATTAAGGAGGGAATTTAATTAAGGTGATGGTAGTTTTTCAACTTGTTTCAAAATAGTACATTTGTTGTTGTTAAAGTTATTTGCTTTGCCAAAAGATAGAGTGTTGTTTTTGTTAAATGAATTTGACAGTTCAGACATCTAAGTTAACATTTATGTCAGGGCTGCCAGAAATTTTCAGCAAAAAATCTTAATTTTGCCAAAAAAAAAGTCTTATTTTTGAGGAAAAAAATCTTTTTTTTGGAAATTAGTGTAAATTTTGTATGAGAATTTCTGGTATAAATAACATTTTCTGTAGAAAATACTGTTATGATCGAAATATTCAATGGATAATACTGAAATCCAATCACGAAATAAATCTGTACTGCGATTCACTAACTTTTAACGATCCGACAATCGTAACATTTGTCGACATAAATAGTCGTTTGCAGTAACGATTGTGTGATTCTGTAACTTTTTTTAACGATAGTATACAGCTGTTTTTTTGTACTCATTTAATTTAATAAAATGTGACACCTCTGTGTACAAAGTGTCAAAATAAGCGAAAAGCACAAAAGAGAATGGAAAAAAAACAAATAGAATTGTGCATAATTTGGGAGTTTTGTTTATTTTTGTAAATTTTGACTTAAGTAAGGTAAGTAAAAAATGTATGATTTAATTATCTTTTTATTTTGTTATTTTATTTACATTTATATACATACATTTTAAGTGCATTTAACAGAATGGCGACCAATTCAAATTCTAAAAGGAGCCGCTGATAGCATCCAGTTGCATAAAAACGTAAAGACGAAAGCACCTAGCAAAATAAAATACTTAAAATTTCATTTTAACTTGAAGCTGGCATGTCTTACCTGCTTTTCTGTCGATATAGATGTTATTCTAGATCCTCTTAGTTGATCATCTAACTCAAAAATTAAATTTTCAGCCAAGTCCGGAGTGAGTCGGTATAATTTTTGAAATTCCTTCGCTGTCAACTCAAAAGGATTGTCCAAATCCCGAAGAATACGCCGATTAAATGCTGGAACGTCAAAAATTTGGTCATCCCTTGCTAATTCGTATGCCAAATACTCAAAAGCCATTTTAAACACAACAGAAACTTATATACACACTTTATATAATAAATACATTTTATCGATGAAATAAACACAACTAAAATTTTTGTCGGTAATATAACGAGAGAAAAACTTGTTAAGAGTAACAGCTGACTTCAGCCGACAGCGAATATCGTTAAAAATGTTACTGAATTGCAAATTCGATAAATTTTCGTTATATTTATTTTAACGATACGATTATCGTTAAAAAAGTTAGTGAATCGCAGTACTGAACTCATTTGTGAAATCGTCGAGTTGGCCACACTGTTTAAATTAACGACAGGGTTGTTATAAAGCCAAAATGCAACTCTGTTACAAAGAAACGGAAGTGATACAAAACAAGGTGAATTTAAATACTAGGTGATAGCGTAGCGCCAGCTGATTATTCATGGTGAATTTGAAAATGCCAAAAAGTTATATAAAAAAAAAACTTTTTGACAGTGACGAAAGTTTTTCATATAGAAAAATGCCTGTTGTTCTTGCCTTGTTGTAATTGTTGTAGCAATGCGGTCACCTGGTATTTAATTTCACCATGATACAAAAGCTGTTAAGAATAAAATGTTTAAATGCATATATTTTTATTATATTTTTAATTTAAATAATATTTTGAACGAATTTTATAGTATTTTACAATTAAACATATACATATGTATATTTATAGAGTTAAAAATATGTTTAACAATAAATTAGAAATTAATAGAATTAAAAAAAATATATAAAAGTTTATATGATTTGTTTGCACACATTTGATTTTAATATTCCCGATTTTTCACTATTTTTTTTTGTTAAAAGGGAATTAACTAAACAAGTGTAACGTCAGAAATATCAGAAGGAATAAAAACAAGGCATTACTATTTTGTTGTAATCTATATATAAATTACATATGTATATACAATTTTTAAACTTACATCGAATTGCAATTAAAGTATGTATAAAAAATTTTCTAAAATTCTTATTTTATTTATTTTAAGTATAACTTTTAGAATGTTTTTTTTTTTTATCTCAAAAAGATTTTTTTAACAATTTTAATAGCTGCCGCTTTGCTTTTCATAGTCCTTGAAACAAAGATGAACCTAAAGGTCATTAAATAAACCACCAAGCCCTTTACCTTGTTGATTTTTTTCTTCACAAAATTGCACACATTACAGTTATGTCTATTCAATAGATGTTTTTTTTTTTTATTATTAACATTCACAAATAACAAAAAAAAAACATGTTTTTGTTTAAATCGTGTTGACGGCTGTTTAAGTCATGACGTAGTAACTTACAAGTTATTCAACCAAGCGTTTATTTGCTTGTTATTTAAACTAGTACAAGAAGCCGGTTACAGGCTAGTTTACTTGGCCGTGCACTTGAAATTTTCAGTTTAAAACAAAAAATAAAAGTAAACGTGTATGGATTTTATAAATAAATGGAGTTTTTAATCCGGTTTTATTTGAATAGAATTGCATGACTTGCCATGCATTATGTATGCTTTATAATAGACTGGAAAAATATGTTAATTGTAATTGCCGTTTAAAAATAATTGAAATAGCAAATCAAAACAAAAGATGATACTAAAGTCATATTATTACTTTAAAGTAGGAGTGTTTTATTTAACAGTGCGGAATCTTAAATGACCTTTAAACTTTGTTCTTAGCTAAAATATTGATGCAATGTTTAGAGAAACACATTTTCATCTCTTCAAAGATAAAATCAAACTTATGTTTTGAATGGTTTTGTTAATATAGGTATTGTTTTTTCAAAGAGTTGAAAAAACCAAAATATTCCTATAGAAATATTGTTAAATGCACATCTTCTATTGAAAATTTATTTAGAAAATACTGTTACATATTAGTAGTAGTCAACTTTGCCCGACTGTTAAGATTTATGTGTTGGTAGTTTTTGTAGCTACAGTTCGATCTTTAACTTTTTGCATCTGAATATATAAGGATGTCATTTGCATTAAACAACATTTGACACATTACTTATGCAGCAGAGTCGCAATAATAGCGTTTTTACAAATGCATTCTCAATTAATAACTTCTTGTATATAGATACCATTGATATTACAAGTTTTATACTTATTGGCTCATTTTCCGTCATTTCCTTAATTTAAGAATTCCTTTCAAGATTATTACAAATATTTAACACATTTATAAATAACAGTAATGTTTTAAAAAGTTCAAATATTTTTATTTTGATATTTTAATTCTTTCCCAAAATCCATGTTTGAACTTCAATTAGAAACATACGTTTTAAGTATAATGACTTGTTTAGCTAATTTTGTGTTAAGCTAACTACTTCCTTTGTATTAAAAACTCATCCATCTGTATTAGATTGTTCTAAAACATAAAATATTTAAACAAATACATAATTCTAAACAAAATATTGGAAAAAATAATAAACAATGACTTTAATTTAAAGATTTGTTTAACTTATTATTAATTTTACATTATAATTGTCTAAAAATATGTTGTTCTTTGAAGAGGAAGCGGAAGATATAAACGAAATTTTACACAGTCATTTAAACGAGTATTTTTTTTTTGGCACAAAGTAAATACAAACAAAGATTGTGTTTTATAAATGATGTATCGAATTTCGCACTTCAAATAAAACGTTGTATGAGAAAGATAGAAGTTGTTGAAGAGATTCATATGATTTTAAATACATATATTTTTAACTACTACTTATACCAAGTTATGTTATACCCAAAAAGAGGGTTTGCAGGGGGTCTGAAGATGTTAATAAAGTAAAGATAAGTAAGGTTAGGGGCCCTCTAGCACAATCTAATGGTTGTTTGGTGTCATGGATCACTTTGGTAACATTGCTGAACCTACTGTCTCATATACTCATATGTCATCACGACAAATTCGTTTGGTTATAACTTAGTCCCCACGATATAGTTTCCTAAGATATTTCAAGAATTGTGGAGTGTCCATATAAAAAAAGAAAATTTGTAAGATTTTTTTAAAAGAAATAATCAGGGGTGTCATAAAAACCAATATTGTCAGAATTTATTTCTAGTATCACGATATTTATTGAACGTGTAGCAGTGCCCTATGACACCAAAGCAGTTTTTCTTGTCGGTTTTAAAACCAATTCTGACAATATTGGTTTCTATGACACCCCTGAATATTTTTAGAAATTTTATAATATCTTTAGAAATTTAACTAATCCCCAATGTAAGCACTTACAAGTTTCTCCCTTTTTATAATTTCAAATTAACGGTCCCAAAGCAATTTTACATAATATTGTTCTCAGTTTATTTAAATAAAATTGTTTAATTGTTCTCAGTTTATAACATGAATTTAACTGGTCCCCAATCGTAGCACTATACAAGCCAAGATTGGCTTAATTTACTTTCTGTGCCTAACCTAACATGTTTTTAATTGGTCACCAATCTAAGTACTATTGCTGCTTAACTGTGATTAATTTTTCTCTCTGTTTATTTTATGTTTTCAACTGGTCACCAATCTAATTACTGTACTAACCAAGTTATGCTTAACAACGATCTTTGTTTATAACAGAAATTTAAGTCTCTAATCTAATTACTGTACCAGCAAAACTCTACTTAACTTTCCCCCCTGTTTATATCTTGAAATTAACTCGTCTCCTATTTAAGTACTATACAATCCCTAGCTGTGCTTTATTTATTCCCAGTTTATAACATGTTTTCAACTGGTCACCAATCTAAGTACTATACGCACCAAGCTGTGCTTAATTTTTGTCTCTGTTTACATAATTTTGAATTTTTCTCCAATTTAAGTACTATATGCACCAAGCTGTGGTTAATATTTATCTCTCTTCATAACATGTTTTCTACTAGTCACCAATCTAAGTACTATACGCACCAAGCTGTGCTTAATTTTTTATTCAGTATGTATCTCCTTTGTATTGGGTTTCCCCATAGAGTGTCGGTCTACAATGCAGTGGTTGCAAACATTTTGGCATCACTGGTATTCAATTGTATTGAAAAATCAGTGATGTCAAATTTGCTTTTAAAGAATGTTATCTAATGTTATGCTGTAGTTAATGCCATATTAATAATTAAATAAAAATAATTAAAAGTATATTCCAATAGTAGTTAACAATTAATTTACGAATTATTAAATATTCAATACAAATAACCATAATGTCATGTCAAATCTAAAGTGTCACGCATTTGGCATCTACTGAAAACATTTTGTTCTCTTTAAACAGTAGTTTTTTCCCTTATATGATTTGTCTAAATCGGCTGTCTTCTTTAGTGAATCATGCCAAATTTGTTTGCATATTTATAAAGGAAGTTTTATTGTGTGCAAATTCTTAACAATTTATATAAATAGCATTATATGTCGTTCGTCGTGGCTGGCGAACTGGTCAATTGAAATTCTTTCAACAGTATTGTAGTATTAAGTTTTTTATGGTGAAATAAAAAAAACGGCATAATTAACTGAATTTGTTGTTGAAGAATGATTATTTATTCGTTATTTATAGAAAAAATCAAACTTATTATACGGGTAACATGCTAACTAAAGAAACGCTTGTTAAATATTAAATAATTTGTAGTTTTTTTTTTGTTCATACGTTTATTTGTTTATACATTTGTTTGTTTAAATAATTTGTAAAATAAAACGAGAAATACTGTTTTAGTTGGCTGATAGAGACACCTCAGGAAAAGTACTATACATACATATGTACATATGTATGTATTCTTATATTCGAATTGTGTGATTTTTAAGACAATTTACAAAATATTCTTAACAGTGTTTGAGATACACTTGTATTTAGCTCCTAAATTTAAATATACATATATTCCTATATTTTAGTATTCGAATATCTTACAATTCAATTCTTATCCTTTCTTTTATAAATTAATTTATTTATTTTGCATATTTTTCGTTGATATCACAATTCTATTCTCTATTCCATTTTTCCAAAAAAATTTCCACAACAGTTGGTTAAATCGTTTTAAAATTTAAGCAATTCAAGTAAGCAACCTAAGTTTATGTACATATGTATGTATACTGTAATTAATATTTGGCTATGCTACAAACAATTTGATAAAATCAGTCTACTTCCCATTTTTTTCATGCAAAAACACCAAAAATGTATCACTATAATGAAGACAAGTGTAATCATTAATTTACTTTTGTTTTGTTTGTTTTTGTTTGGCTCTTTAATCTTTGACAAGTCGACTAATTGAATTATTATTGAATATGAATTGTTTGATCTTCTTTTCATTATTTTTTTAAGTTGATGCTTGTTCTTAATCTAATAACTCTCTTGTCTACAATGCTTCTTCTTGTAAACATCATCAATACTGTTTGTAAGTATGTATATATGTTTAAATGTTTGTTATACTTGTTTGCAAGTTTGTATGTATATATGTATGTAAGCATTTTTTATTGTTTGTTTACATATACATATCCATTTCTAGTTTCTTTATAAAGAAGCTAACAAAAGCAACAATAACAACACTAGGAATATCACTACAAAAAGAGGTATGTCCACCTTTTGAATGAAGAAAAAAAGCAAATCAAAACAAAACTCGATAAAAAAAACATTGCTGTTTTGTACTGAGAAGATTTTTAGAATTTGATATAAAAAATAATCACAATCAGAATATTTTAGTTGACTGTCTGTTGTCGTCGTTGTTGTTGATACTTTAACTTAAACGTACTATTATTAAGGCGTGCTGTTGTGTCTGCTTGCTAAGTTGTGCTTTAAATTTAGAAAAAATCATAACGCCGGTGTATATCGAAAAGAATTTTAAAAAAGTGAATAAAAAAATAAGTAAAGAATATATGTATGTAAATTATAAGAATAATTTAGAAAAATTTTTGGTCTCCGCAAATAAAAAAGTAATTATGTACAAAAAAAATGTGTTGAATTAGTTTTATATTTTAATTTCTATATTCAATTCAATTTCAATTTTAAAAATTCATACACAAAATCTGTATAAATTTATTAATACAAGTTTCATATAAAATGTTAATACAAAATTCTTAAATATTGTTAATAATGAGGTATATGTCACCGACGTTAATTTTTATTACCATTTATAAGGCTTTAAAATCTAAGATTAGTGATGTATGCATTTCGCGCAAGAAGCTTTCAGTTAGGGAGTTATACAGCTCTAAAGCTCAGATATATATATTAATATATCTCTACGATTTCAAAACCGATCCGGACAATATATATGTATAGTGAACTCGCAGAAACGTGAACTAATTTTCAACGAGGGTGCTTACGTTTTCGATATTGTTTACGTTTTAGATTGCATTTTTTCAATAACATATTTTAATCTCTTATCTTTTATTTAATTTAAAATAAAGTATGTACGTTATTTTTCACCTATAAAACATGTTTTAAAGCTACTTTTTGTAAGTTCCTGTCATATTTTAATATACTACATATGTAACGCCTATGGCTATGGAATTTTAACGTTCGATAAAAAGTTCACGTTTTCCCGCCTTCAGCCTATGTTCACGTTTTAGAGTAGTTAATATAAAAAAAAAATTTCATACTTTTATGTAGTTCATGTTACTGGATGTTCACGTTTCTGCGAGTTCACTGTATCATTTGAAAGTGCTTTGAAATACCATCAGTTTTAAAGCTCTATATCATTAAAATCGAAAGCTTCTTGGCTTTTTGAAATGAAATTTTTTTGACGCTCATTTAAAAAAAATTTAAAAAATCAGTCACTTGGAATTAATGGTGTTGAGTTCCAAAATTTCTCAAAATATAAAAATATAAAAATTTAATTTAATATAAAAATATAAAAAAATTGACAGCTTTTAAAAATATTTGGCAAATTTATAAAAAATATTTGACAATTTTAAAAAATAATAATTGTGTCTCGTGTCTAAATTACAAAAATTAATGCATACGCTTTTTAAAAGAAATTGAATTATTTTTCTTAGTGATTTCTAAAAAAAAAATGTAGCAATATATTTTATTTAAAGAGAAAAAAATTGTAACCAGAAGGGATATTTGAAATTTTTTCCATTTTGTTTTAAAAGTTTATGTTGTTTGAAATGTTCTTATTTTTTGACTTTTAGTCCATTTTTTTAGTATTCATATTTATTTTGTGTTCACAACTGATGCTACATTTTAAGGTAAAGAAAACGTTTCTTAAAATTTTTTTATTTATTTGAAATTAAATAAAAAAATTAGTATTTCAGTCCCCTAAAAATTTTAATTTTATTATCTTAATGCGGTCAATTTTCAGAACTCTGCTGCAATAATGTACAAATTTTATCAAAAATAAATCGTTAATCTCACAAAAAAAAAAAAACTAAAATCACAAACAAATCTTTATTTTCTTTAAAATAAAATCTATTATTTTACAAATATTTACACAAAATTGAATTAAAACACTTATTTCACTAAAATATATCACAAAAATTTTACAAAAAAATTTAAAATCCACAAACTTAAACCTCAAACGAAGGATTTAAAACACATAAAGGAAAAAATTAATTAGATGTCATATTTTCCTATATTTTGTTATGTTAAAGATTTAACATTAAATACAAACAATTAAGTTAATAATTTTATTCAAAGGTTATGACTGTAGCTAACAAAACGTATATGTTGTGAACGATAATAAACAAATGTTAAACTAAAAACTTGATATTCCGAATAAAAGTAAAAATTGGTACCACTATTATAACAAATAACAAATTTTTCAATAAACCCGAAAGTCTTGTTTAATATAAGCAAATGATATTTGTAAGAAACTTATTGTGTTAAGAGTATAAGAGTATTTAATTTATGGAACTCCAAAGTGGTCAGAAATATTGATATTGGGTCTGTGAGGAAATTCGAATTTGTTTTAAAATGCTGAACAAATATTGTTTTTATTTATTTTATAACTTAGCTACCCAGTTAATGACATAAGTTCCACTTTATTAAGTTTTGTTTTATTATTAAACAAATTCTAGTAAATAAAATTAACACTTAACAAGTGTTAATTTTGTGTTTATGAACTTAACATGAAAGTGAAATATGTAAAATTGTATAAGCTTTTATTTTGAAAGTAGTTTATCGTTTGCTTTTACATTTATTTTTCTCAAAATATTGAAGGTTTTTTTATGTATTTAAAACGTGTTAAATAGATGCTTTAATAAAAATGGTTTTTAAGCAATTTTGCACATATTAAAAACAGGTCATTAAAATAATTGCTGTGTATTAAAATAAACATAAATTATAAAATTTGAAAAATATACATAAACTAATTAATATTATTTTAAATAATATTCCAATTAAGTTTAATTTAATTTAAAAAAAGATGTTTTCGTTAAGTAGACATGTAATAAGATGAGACCGATTGAACAATATTTAATAAATATGGTTTAAGCGAGGAAAATTAGTAACTGCAGTAATAATGCATCACAGCAAAACGCGGCAGAATTACGGATACAAATTTGTTCAAGTTCTTTATTGTGGGGAAACGTGTAAATGTCTTGGGGTTAATTTTACTATATTTATCAACCTAACCAATTATTGTGTTTTTATTTTGAACTATCTGCGATTGTTACATTGACACCTTACTGATTATAATTACTTAATATTGATGATAAGTACTTAGGATTTTCTAATACTTCTACTAATTAATAACAATTTATTACCATTTTATCAGTTTAAATAAATCAGTTTCTAATGTGAATATAAAGTTACAATTACAAAGAATTTAAACAAATGAAACTATTATTAATAAAACGATTACAATTAATTTAATTTAGTAATTAATTGTTCATTCACACCCTTCAAGTCAATGCATTGCCTACACAAACGTGCGTGTTTAATAATCACGTGCTTGTTTCTAATGTATTTAATCACGATTTTTTACTAGAAGACTGTAATTGTATGCTAGTCAACAGCTTATAAATTATTATTTAAATATTTTATTATGAGTTAACACAATTAAATTGAATAAATTTAATTATTTCTCTAAACAATTTTCTCCGGTACTTTTATCTTTATGACTTTTCAAAATAATTAGTTGTTCAGTTTAATTTATAGTTATTGTTGATTTTTATAATTATAATTTTGTCAAACAATTTGTAATTTTTACAATCTTAATTTATAAAGGTTTTTTAACAAGAACTTTGTTTTTCAAAACAAAATAAAACAAAAAATTTATATAAAAAATAATTTCTGCCAAAAACGTTGGATTTGCAGAAAAATCTGCATATACATACTAGTAAATTTCTTAAGATTTAGGTTTGAACGCCCACTTTTAAACTTACAACTAATATTAAGTTTGTGTCTTAAGTCTATAATCACCCCTATTGTGAATAAAAATTCTACATGAAATTTGTTCCCTTGAATTTTAATAGGAATTTTAATAGGGAAAGTGTGAAAAGGGAACAATATTCATGTGGAATTTTTATTCACGATATTCTTTTTACTACAACGACACTCATATTAACGCTGTATATAATATTGTTTGTGTCTTAAGTCTTTGTTATATAAACAATTTTCGAGAGATTTTTGGCCTTTGAATTTTGTACCCCAATTTCCCAGATATGTAATAAATACAAGGTTTGTGTCTTAAGTTTTTCATTTATTCGACCATTTTCGTGAGACACTCCGTAATGCCAAGGTTTGTTTCTTAAGTCTTTGTTTTAACCACCATTTTTAGAGAAACTAAGTTTCTTACTTATACTGTGTTCAGATATGCAACTTTATTGAGTCAATATTCAGAGGGTGCTGTAGCTTAATTGGTTAGCGCATTTGATCATTAAGCATGAGTTGGTATTTGTAGCCCGGGTTCGATTCCCAGCCGCTGCCACTCAAACAAAATCAGTTTCTGAGAATTATTAGTTTTCTTTCTATCCATTATAACTAATATTTATCACAGCGCCCTCCTTCGGTGGTATAGCATTCAAACGCCACCGAAGTAAAATAAATAAATAAAGGCTACAAAATCAAGCTTTAACATTAATGCGCCTACACACCACCAGAGGCGCTGCAATTCTGCACTAAAAACAAACATAATGCGCAATTACAGAGTTGTGATATAAAAAAAAGCTTTCTTCTTTCACCACCTTTACTTCTTCAACTATCCCCTTTCCAAAGAAAGTAACGCAATTATATATAGGCATATTAATTGCCTGAGTGTTACTTCTCTTTAAAAAAAAAAAAAAAAAAAATATTCGGTTAATTGACAATATTATTTTAAGTGTTCAGGCATACAAAAGAAATCATTAAAAAATCAATGTGAAGGTAAGTTTGTTTACATAGAAACACAACAACCATTTAGAGTATTTTTGTATTGTCTTCCAGCTGTCAAATCATTATTGAGTAAGCTGAAAATTGCGTATGCCTGAACACTTAAAATAATATTGACTCAATAAAGTTTCATATCTGAACACAGTATTACCTTCACATTGATTTTTTAATGATTTCTTTTGTTGACATTTGCCATTTTATACAATTTTGTTCACTAAACACAGTTGTGAACAGTGTTGCATTCGAAATCTTACTCAATATTATAACAATTTCGTACTTATTGCGCAATAATTAATTGAGATTTTATATGGAATATTGAGCTCAATAATGGCGTTTATTGCGATTATCGCAATAAAGTTGCATATCTAAACACAGTATTACGTCTTTTAGTTTATCAACTATCTCAGGTTTGTGCCTTAAGTCATTACGTTTTTAAACAACTATTATAGTTATATCCACTTATTTACATAAAAATATTTAATTTTCAAAATGTTATGAACGTATGTATAGTAAATAAGATTTCGCAGGTCCAAAAAATTCAGCATATTCTTAACACATGAATTATTTATTTAATCCCGCTTCGTTAATGACGCATTAGGTATTTATTTACATAAAATGTCAATGATGATTTGCTAAAACAAATTTCTTTATTTATTAATAGTTTTATAGTCTATAAATATTCTTTAAAGTACTATGTACTATGCTAAAGTTTTTGTTTTTATGCTTTAGTTTCATCATAATTTTGCAGTTTAAAATACATTAATTTTATTAGTTTTGTTTTTTCTTTGGCAAATTAGTTAAATTTATTTATAATACATTCCAGCTAAGATTATGTTTATTAATTTAAATAAAAATGTGCGCTTAAGTAATCGCAACAATATAGCCAAAGTTGAATAACCAAAACAAATTTGTTTCTCATAAGTGTTTCTCATATTAACTGTATTTTGATATTGTTACCAATTTAAATATTTCTTAATTGTTTGTAAATCATTCGAATGCTGAAACGTTTTTATATGATTTTTCTAGATAAATTATTTAAATCATTATGCGCTTTATACTTAATTGCCAATTGATGCTTGTGGTTTTGTTTCTGCTTAACCAAAATGCTAAGGGTCAACACACCTCTTTGGATACAGTATTGCGCTCAAATTTAAGGAATTTTCGTGCCATATTTCTCAATGTTATGGGCAGATCGGGCGATGATCCTCATAATCTAGAAATGTCTCACCAAAGAGGAGTAAGTTTGGCTACTAATAACTTTATAATGTTTGATTTGTTTTTAAATTTGTCTTTAAAGAAAACTCAAAAAATGGATAGAGTTGCCCGCTCCTTAATGAAATTTTGTGATGCCAAAAATGGTCCGGGAAAACGTAGCGCAGAACCTCCGTCTTCAGTGCATCGTTTGCGTCCTGGAGATATAGATATTATCGGAGCCATGGGTGATTCTTTGACGGCCGGTAATGGTATTTTTGCCAATAATATTTTACATACTATACAAGAAAATCGTGGTGTTAGTTGGTCAATTGGTGGTCAAGGTACTTGGCAGCAGTATTTGACCTTGCCCAATATTTTAAAAGAGTTCAATCCCGATTTATATGGTTACGCCTTGAGGGATGGCTTAAGCACTGAGAGATCTTCAAGGTGAGTGAAGGATTTAAAAATATTTATAGAATTTAAATCAATTCTAAGGTAAATCACAATACAATTAATTGAAAATAAATGTTCCTTAATAACAATCAAAAACTCTTTAAGTGTATATTAGATTTGCAGATTTTCTTGTAAAAAACAAAATTTAAATATGTAAATAAAAATTGAAAACACCTTCGCAGAAAAATCGCTATATTCAAGTGAATTTCTTAAGTCTTTCGGTTTGAACGCCCATTTTTAAACTCTCAATAAATACTAGGTATATACAGCGCTGCCAGAAGTAAGATTTGACCTTATTTTTGAAGATTTCTTAACCGAAAAAAGATTTTAAGATTTTTTCCCAAAAAAAAAAGATTTTTTGTTTTGTCTAGACCAGGAGTGCCCAAAAGTTGATTATGTAAGAGCAAATACCAATACATTTAAATAAACACTAATTTTTATTCAGTATTTTTTGTTGTAAAAGCCAATACATACCAAGAAACAACACACTTTTTTAAACGGTATCATACGTTAAACAAAAACAAAATCTACATTGACGATCGCAGTCATCAATGTTTACCAGTAGAGCATACGAAAGTGTTGTTGATTTGCGTTTGCGTGTATAGAGTGAAGTACGACAAAAAAAAAAAAAAACAAATAAGGCAAAGTTGTTTGTGTATTTCGTATTGCTAGTACTGAGTGCTGCAATGAGTATACAAAACACACATCCTATAGCTAAGAGTTTTTACAAATACAAAAGAGCACCAAGAGTATAGGGCTTGGGCACTCCTGGTCTAGACGAAGGTTAGGTTTAATTAAAAAAAATCTTCTTTGTTTCCATTTGAAAATTTTTAAAATAATCGATCTCAAAAAATGTACAATTTAGTATAAGAAAATTAATTTTTGTTATTTTTTTTGTTTATGTTTTATATAATACTAGCTAAACCCGGTGTGCTTTGCTACCCCCTCGTCATAAAATAAAGTAAAACGTATTTATATATTTACAAACATTTACTTATTTAATTTTAATGTATTTATTGCAATGCTTTAGGCGAGACCATGCCCTTTTGTCCACTTACATAGTCAAGAATTTATTATTTCGTAAGAATATCCTGTTGTGAAAATTTAATGACGATCGGTCCAGTAGTTAAGACTATATTACGATGTTTAATTTTCCTAAAAAGGGGCGTGGTCCCACTCACTTTTCTCCTGGTACGTATTCCTAATTATGCCAATACCATATGTACCAAATATCAACGACGAACGTCAAAAAATGCCCAATAATATGGCGGGTTAAATTTGTGGGTTATATGGGCGGTGCCACCCCCGTTTGTACAATCAAAACTTCATATAGCCTATTTTTCCTTCCAGAGTCACAGTAACATGCTGTAAAAATTTCAGGCAGATTGGTCCAAGGGTTTGGCCTCCTATTAAGCACAAACATACAGACACACATTCATTTATATATATATAGATTAAAAGCAATATAATTTAAGGTGAAATGGGGCGAAAAATGGGGATTTGGTAATAAAAAAATGTATGTAGTTAAAAAGTATATAAAACTTTAGGTAAATACATATTACAAAAAAAGTATTTTGTATAGCAAACATTGTTAGTGGTATAAGTAAGTATCTGAATTAAAAAAAGGGGGCGATGAAGTAGGCGTAGTTCATAGTTATATGGCGACGTTAACAGTATTAAGAGCAATATACTACCAAATAAAAAAATACGTTGGAATGAACAAATTTGTATAGAGAACAAAAAGTATAAAACTTTCAAAAATTAGGCGTGAAAAGGGGCGTGAAAAGGGCGTGGCTTAAGAAATCTTTATTTTTACCTCGCCTGGAGTATATAATGTGTATACAATTTGAAGTAAATCTGTTAAAAACTATATGGGAGCAATTACATAATTTTTAAAAAGTGGGCGTGGTCAAAAAAGTACCCTATTAATCATACCAAAGTCCCAAAAATATCGGTCCAGAGGTTTGGTCTCCAATTACAATATTTTAAAAAAGTGGGCGTAAAAGTGGGCGTGGTAAAAAAAAGTACCCTATTATTCCTTCCAGAGTCACAGTAACATGCTGTGAAAATTTCATCAAAATCGGCTCAGCCGTTTTGGAGTCTATACGTTACATACATACATACATACATACATACATACATACATTGAATTTTATATATATAGATGAATTGTTTTTATTATTTTTAATAAAAAAAACTACTTATTTCCAAAAATAAAATTTTTTTCTCAAAAATAAGACTTTTTTTTGCGAAATTAAGATTTTTTGCTGAAAATATCTGGCAGCCCTGGGTATATGTATTAATACTTTTGATTTTGTCCACCATTTTTCGAGTTACTTAATCAATACAAGGCTTGTGTAGAGACTTTGGTTTTGTGTTTTAATTCTTTCTATTTCTCTGCCATTTTTCAAAAAACTTTCAGCAATTACAAAGCTTGTGTCTTAACTCCTTTGATCTGTTCACCATTTTTTGAAAAATTATAGGTTTGTATCTTAAGTCTTTGGTTTTCAAGGCCATTTAAAAGATTTGTTGGTTAAGTCGTTTCATTTTCTCTTTGTAAATGGAAAATTTGTGAGTTTTTTGTAAAAATAAAAACGAAAAATTTAATTTTTAATGTGTTATCATTGTTTTTTAGCAGCACAATTAAATTTTTAAACTCAAACTCAACTCTTTGGTAAATAATAATAATGGTGCGAAAAATAAATTTTCATTCGTTTTGAAATTCAAAAGTCGATTGGAGAGAAAATATAAACAAAAATTTTAACAAAAAAGACAAATTTTTCATTTAATTTTTAATTTTTATTAATTTTCCATTCTTTCATCACAATTACAATTAAAAAAACAAGTTTAGGTAAAAAAAAATTACCGCAAGCATTCCTTATTATTAAGCGGAACACCAATGATGCCGTCAATTTTTACCAGATTATTTTAATTTTCCGTGCAAGGTTTAATACAAAGTTCAACTCAAATTAAAATTTAAAGAAAAAAACCGTTCCGCATCCGCATTGTTTTATACAAATTTAGATAAACATTAGGTTTAAGTAAAAAAATTTTGCTATCGGTTTGAATCGTACTGCGGAAAATTATGCGGTAATTTTTTATTTTTTTTATTAAATTTTAATTTTAATGTTTTTTACAAAATTAATCTGAATTTATATTGAAGCAAAAAAACTACCGAAATCGTCCCGCTTGATACCGCTTACTGTTAAATTTGGCCTCTTTCAGATTGATTAATCGATTCGTATCATATGTCGGAAAACCGTGCCTCTACCGCATACAGTAAAATTTGTCATTTTAACAGATTTATTAATTTCTTTTTGTAAAACGTTAAAAACAAATAATTTAAGAAAAACCGGCGGAAACCCATTTCGAAATCTATATATATAAAATTAAGTGGCAAAACTTCCTGTTCGCATACTCCTCGTAGACGGTTTGCCCGATTTCAATGAAATTTTCAGGGGTGATTGGGGTCTGTGTGGAGGGTGCACATAAGAAATTTAATGTGTATATCTTTGCGCGTTTTGCGAGGGGGTAGCGAAGCACACCGGGTTTAGCTAGTTTGTATATAAAACTTAATATTATAAATACTTTTATTTCAGATTCAATGTCGCCGAACTGGGAGCCATGTCACGCGATATGCCCTATATGGCTAAAATCTTAGTAAAACGTATGAAACATGATTCTCATGTCAATATGACACATCATTGGAAACTAGTCACTCTGTTAATAGGCAACAATGACTTTTGCTCTGATGCCTGTTTTCATCCAAATCCCATGAAAGTTATCGAATGGCATGAACAAAATATGTTGAAAACCTATCGCTACTTGAGAGACAATGTGCCACGTTTAATGTTGAATGTAGTGCCGGCTCCAAATTTGTTGTTGTTAACACGCCTTAAGGGATTGCCGTCTCAATGTTTTACAACTTTGAGATTTGAGTGTCCCTGTATAATTGGTAAATCGAAAAAACAAATGGAATTTATGGGTAAATTAATGGATAAATGGGTGCAAAAAGATATAGAAATTATTAACAGGAAAGAGTTTAATACGGAGGCAAGTTTTGTTTGTTAAAAATATTAAAATTTATGTTTTTTTTTTTAATAAATTATATGTATTTGCAGACATTTACCATAAATATACAGCATTTTACCAAGAATTTCATATTTCCTACATTACCCAATGGTAATACAGATATTTCTTATACTTCGGAAGACTGTTTTCATATTAGTCAAAGAGGTCATGCAGCAAGTAAGTTAAAATTTCTGAAATATCTAAAAAAACCTGCTAATTTTGTTATTCTTGAAAATGTTTTTAAATTTAATAAGCTCAATTAAATTTATTTATTATGTTTCTTTATTTCTTAGGCACAAATTCTTACTGGAATAATCTTTTTGAAAAACACAACGAAAAATCCCCCTTTTCACCTAAACTCTACTCAAAATTTTTGTGTCCCACAGAGGAACATCCATTTATTATGACACGTGTCAATAGTCGAGATGATTTTCTAATTTAATTATGTATGTATTAGTTTAAAACAAATTTCTTAGATTTAACTGTGATAAAAATTTAGTCTAATATCTATGTAAATATTTATATATAAAATATTTTGTATTTAAAATAAATTATTTAATTTAAAGGTCGTATAAAACATTGGAAAGTAAAGTAAACGAAAAAAATGTTGAAAAAATTAATTAGAAATATAGTTTTATTACAAAGTTATTTTTTTAAATTAAGAATGAAATGCCAAATAATCAAAAATATAAATTTCAACTTTGAGAAAAACCAACTTGAAATCAAAGCCTACAACAGAGATTAAAATTCAATTAAATAAAATAACGAATACATAGGTACCTGAGTATTCTTAAAATTCGTTAAATTTTACACAATAACTTCTAAAACTTGGTTAAATTGTATTAATTCTTTTTTCAGCTAAATTTACCCGCAAATATATGTCAGTACCTTTACAAAACAAACAAATCAATTATAAATATGAATGTATAAACAAACCAAAGCAAAAACAACATGCATTATTTATTATAACAACAATTGCATGTTAACACACACTTATAAATATTTACGTATATGTATGTAATCGTATGTAAGTATGTTTGTTTACATTTCAAGCTCTTTATTACTCCCACTCTCTACTTTATAGCTGTATCTCTTTCTTTCTCAAAATTCCCACGTTTTTCTTTGTGTTTTTTAGTCTCTGCTTAAATTTTTAATCGTACGCGGCCGCTTTTGAGTAATAATAATAAAGTTATTTAATTAAAAATCGCTAAAAATTAAACAATTATTGCAAGTTATGGTAAATAATTGTTATACCTTGTTTGTTATTTTTTTTAACGCTACAACTGCAATTTAAATTTTAAATAATTTCTTTTTGTTTCAATAACAAAAAAAAGGTATAAAAAAGAAGTGAAGTTCAAGGTTATCGGAATAATTTAGCATTCATTCATTGTTGTTGTTGTTTTTATTTGTTTTGTGTACATTGTACGTGTAGCGTGAAAGCAAACAGCAAAGAATTTTTAGAAAAGTGCAAGTGTAAATAAATGAACTAAATTAATCATGATCGTTGTATTGAATAAACTAAAGTGTTGCCAGATGAGAAAATTATTCGGTTTTAATTGAAATTTATATTTTCACTATTTTAATAAAACTTCTGAACTCATCAAGATCGGGAAAACAGTAAAAACCTAGTAACTTCTATACCTAAATGCCAGAGAATACCTATATTGTTTAAAAAAGTATGTATTTTTTGAAATAAATAAATTTTAACCTCACACATATGTATGTATCTGCAACATTTTACGCCCTACGACTAAAATATAAATATATATGTATATATATGTATGTATGTATGATTTTAGAAATGACAATCATTGAAGTTAAATTTAGACTAAATAAATACATAGGATTAGAGTCCAACTTTTGATAAATATTTAATTGATGTTCATCTTAAATGGCAAGCATTGGAGTTAAACTTAGTTATTAAAAATGACAACCATTAAAGTTAAACTTAGACTATAGAAAAACCTAGGATTAAAGCTCAACTTCGACTACATAAGACCAATGATTGAAGCTCAATATATTACATAAATACTCATGATTAAAGCTTAATATATATTACATAATTATAAAATCCAAATTAGACTATCTAACGACCTTATATTAAAGCTCAACTTCGATTACATAACGCAATTCATTTAAAACTCAACTTAAATTACTTAAAGGCCTACGATTGAAGCTCAGATTAAACTACTTAAAGAACCCCGATTGAAGATCAACTTAAATTATTTATGAGTCGATTATATATAGCAACCAAACTGGAGTTGGGTTATCAATAGGCAATGTAACTGACATGTAAGTTGTTATTATGCAAGGCAATTTTAGTTTAGGAACATAAAGACCTACGATAGATTCCATAAAGACCCATGACACAAGCTCAATTTAGACTACAGAAACTTACGATTCAAGCTCAACCTATATCAAGGTCTTCGAATGAGGCTGAACTTGGTCGACATAACGAACTAAAAATTGAGCTTCAAACCTTTAAATCAAGCTGTACTTAGACCTACAATTAAAGCATATTTCTGTGAAAACTGTATTCATAATTTTCACATCGAATTTGTGAGTGATTATAATCATAAATGCAGTGAATTTGGCAGCAATGCACCAAGTTACATATTTGACATCACTGCTTTACGTCATCCGATTTTTCTTTTTATGTTCAGTTCAGCAAAAGGTTGCTCTTTTTTACGTTTACTTTAAGACCATTTACAAATTCCTATCGTATATTCCACCATAATTATGTCTGTGCAATTTTTCTACACATTGAGTTTATTATAACAAGTTTGTGCTTGAAATTTTTTATTTTTTTTTTCTGGCATTTGTTGAGTGTTTTTAGCTGGAGATCGGTTATTGCACTTTACATTTTTAATGTTAACCACGTTCAAAGTCAAGGTTATAAAAACAATGCACTGCTAAGGCATGTTAATGCTAAAAGATGAATAGAAAATAGTTTTACAATACAACTTAGTTTGGCTTAAAGCCAACTAAATTATTTAGCCAAATTCATAGACTTAATTTATTGTCGTAATAAAATATTTTTTTTTATTATAGAGTACATACAAGTCCATAAAATTATGTTAATAGTTAATATGTAGATATTTGTTAATGTTTAAGCTAAAGGAAAGAATCACTAAAAATACGTTTATAATATTATGTGTTTAAATTAAAATTAAAATAAAACTGATATGATACTGTTTTTCTAACTACATACATAGTCACAAAATTCTTCTCACATTTTATATTTACAGAAATTTTGTTTAATTAATATTACATTAAAATATTAAACATTATAAGGGTAAAACCGACAAAAAAATGTGTGTTGTTTAAACAGAAAAATAAAAAAATTATACAGGAAAAAAATAATATGTAATTAATCCCTTAAACAAGAATTTATTAAATTAGACATGCCTACAACTCTCATGCTCTTACTACTATTAAATAACCAAAAGTACTTACTTAAATGTTACTAAAAAAAGTACCAGAACTATTTTCCTAACATGTGCCACTAATTTACGTTCAAACTCATTGTATATTATGCTAATGAGTAACAATTTCTGTCTAAAAGAGGTTTTATTAAAATTCCTTATTCTTCTTTTTATCAATTTTGCTAAACACATTTTGTTTCATTAATGTTTTTTTTTTTTTTTATTTTTAAAGGTTCTAACAAAATGCTCTCAGATTTGTTCATATGATTATCAACACGTATTGTAGCTAGACGGGAAATTTACGTAAGATAATTTGCGTAAGATCAAAGTCTAGAATTAAATTGACATTTAAATTAAAGAACAACAGCATGACAAGAATTTCATGTGAAAAAATTGGTACAAAAAATTCTTCTTTAAGATATTTTATTTATTATTCATCAGTAATTGTATTAATCTAATATACAAAAACCAGCAATTGAGATTTATTTTCAGGCTTTGCAGTCATAAAAAGCTTTAATCCTTTTTGAAGTTCAAGTTGGGCTTTACTCATGAACGTTTTTAAAGTATAATCTGAGCTAAAAGCTTTTCATATAACAACAATCTTATTGCGCGTTATGTTTATTTGTAGTACAGTATTTCAGCGCCTCTGGTGATAAGTAGACGCATTGTTAAAAGCTTGATTTATAGTCAATATTTAAATATTTTACTTCGTTGGCGTTTCAATACTATAGCACCGAAGTCTAAATTAAGTCTTAATCGTAGATATTTTTAAATAGACCTTCAATCGTAGGTCTTAATCAATCCTAAGTTGATCTATAATCTTCAATCGTAGGTCTTTATGAAGACTAAGTCGAGCTCCTATCCTAAGTCTTTATGATGACTAAGTCGAGCTCCAGTCGTAGCTCTTTAGGCAGATTTAATGTAACCTCTATTGCAGTTCCTTAGGGGTTTGAAGCTTTTAAAGCAATCATAGCTCTTGAAGCAGTTTAAGTTGAGCTTCACTTGCAGCTCTTTAAATAGTCTTATTGGATTCCACTCGTAGTTTTAGTTGAGTTCCATTTGAAGGGCATTACTTTAGACTATCTTCATTTTAAATTTAATAAAAACTTTTAAATCTTCTCCAAATTTTAATGTTTTTAAAAACCCATATTTAAAAATTATCTTGACAATTAATATTAAGTTTGTCTATACATTTTATTAACAATTAAAGTAAATTTTTTTTAAATTCAATAGTATTTGTTTCAATTCCGTTTTAGCTGCACTTTCTTTGCACTGAACATGTTTTAAACAAGATTTAGAAATGTATAAGACTCTAAATTAAAAAAAAACATGTTAGAGTGCAATATTCGGCTGTGCCGAATCTTAAATATCCTCCACCAATAGTTTAGCATTTTATACATATATATGTATAAACAATTTTTACGAATTTACTGAATTTTATTTGATCTCAATAACTTTATTTCCAAGAGATATGTGGTTGGCATAGTAGGAACGGATCAATTATAGACTTAAAGCTTCTAAATGCAGTACCCAGTAATGTGAATTGGTTGAAATTCATCTTAATAACGTTATTCACAAGAGTTGGGAGCTATAGCCAAATTAATGCTACAAAATTTAGTAGCATAATTGCCGTAAAACCGATATTAGTATTATTTCTGGATTACAATTTCTGATTTCGGAAGAGCGTTTCATATGGTGAATATGGCAAAATATGGACCGAAATTCAGAATGATTCTTGTGTAAAATGTAAATGATCTATGTAAAGTTTTGAGTCGATACCAATATTTATAAGATATATATGTACATATAAAGATAAATGACTTTTTCGGATGTGGTCCAATAACCAATTATGGACCGACCATCATAACATTTAGTACAGCAATTTATATATCTATAAGAATTATTTGTATCGAATTTTAACCTGGAAGTTTAACCTAAGTGAATTTTAGATGTGGACTTTATATGGGGTCTATGGTCAAACATGGACCGAACAAAACAAAATTTCTTTTTGCGATTTCTTTTTACATGATACTTATTTTTGACGAATTTCGTATTGATATTCCAATTTTATAAACATTTATTTATTATTAAGCCATATTTTGGGAAGATTTTTGTATGGGGACTATGAGAAATTATGGACCGATTCTTACTATTGTCTTCACACTTTCTTCTTTTATCATAAAAATAACATCTACAAAATTTGTATTTCAAAAAATTGCTAGAAAAATGTTTAAAAATATCAAATATCAATTTACCGATTTTGCTGATTTTCAATACCAAATTGCTTAGGAGTATTTTTGTAAACTCTGTTGATTTTGGTTGTGTCTTTTGGACGTGAGAGTGTTTAACGCAGACAGACGGATATACATAGCTCAATCGACTTAGGATCAATAATATATGTATATACTTTGTTGGGACTCAGATGAATATTTCTCAGTGTTACACACTGAATGACAAACTTATATATACCCTCATTCACCACTTATGGTGAAAAAAATTTGTTTAATAGTTTCCTGATTTCATTTAGAAGGCCAACCTTACATACATAAGTTTATAAATAATACAAACATTTTGTCTTATAATGTCAAGATTATTAGGGGGAATGACGCAAAACAACTCAAAAAAAGTATATAATTAAAAGATGTTAAAAGACATGTTATTTAATTTAACAAAATAAACGTCTAGAAAATATTCGAATATTTTAATATTAAAATATTTTAAACAAAAGCAAAAATTGACTGAATGAGAATTTTTCCTCTTGCGAGTATTATTGTAAAATATTATTGGAAAGCTATGTAGAACATATAACAGAGGTATACAAAAATAAATTTCAAATAAATTTTTATATTTAACTAGAAATAAACCTTCGAATAAAAAAATTTTACAAAAGTAAAAATATTTATAAAATTTATTTATAAAAAAGTGTTTAGATAGAGCACATTTATTTTATATTAATCATTAGTTCCTTTAAATTGTTTTTCTTCGTTTGGTTTAATACAATAGATAATTATGAATTAATAATGACAAACAATTCATAAAGAGAAATCAACTGGTCATCGCCCTCATTGTGTTTATACTTACTATTCATTTCGAAAAAGAATAATAATGCTAGGAACACAAATGGGACGCATGACGAGTTTGTGGTCGCCAATATCCATCACTAAAAATAAAACACATTTGTGTATATGAAAATTCACACAATAATGGCGTCGCGTCGGCTGAACTCGTCATACGCAGCGAACTCTGAAATATGTATATTTATCTCGAACTAACAACCACGCTTCGTTTTCATTTTCAATGTTTTAGTTAAGGTGGATTCAGCCATTCGTTTCAAACAAAATATTTGTTCGAACAAAGTTTTTTTCATATGAATAATTTCTCTCTCTTAAAAAGAGAGACGTCAAACTTTATAAGAAAAAATTTTAGTCCGAACAAATATGTATTTTGTTCAGAACACCCATTCGTTCCGAACACCTTAACACACTCTATCTATCAGCTGTTATACGCTTCATACGTTTTGTCGTTATTGTGTTCCATACGACGAATATACACAGCGAATTGTCACCGTCTAATTCGTCGTGTTGGGCGAAATTCGACGTTCGTCCCAGTTGTGTTTCTAGTATAATAGTTATTATTAAGTCATTATTTGTTTAAATTACTTTAACCTGGAATTTGTAACTAAAACTCTAAACAATATCGGCATAATAGTAGCGGCAACAATAAACTGCATAATTTGCATAGTTTTTTTCATAGCAATTTGTTTTCTAACAAACGTGCTTACATTTTGCTTACTAAGCACGTTTTTATCTCCTTTTTTTTACAAAGAAATAAATGTTAGATAACAGTAGAATATTAAACTTAATGTTAGAATTAAGCAATTACAACGAAATAAAATCACTTGCAAAAAAGGAATAAATTAACCACCAGTATTTCAGTATTTCTGGCGACTCATTATTGAATGAAGTAAAAAAAAGTCAAAAATAATGAGGTTCTCGATCATAAGTGTGATAATTTGTCAATAGATTCTTTGGCAAACGATTTTAAACATACATTTAATGAAGAAAACATCCTTAAATCTACTAGAATTAAAATTAGACAATGACATTTGATGTAAAGCGACCGATGTATGGTTTATAATCCATTTTAACTTTTCGTTGAGCAAACCCACAGTGCAGACAAGTGGTTTGACAAAAACATTAACAGTTACCAACAGGTAAACAATTTAATATTGAACTGAAAAATTTAATTTAATTTAATAAAAAAAAAAACAACTACTAGCAGTACATATTAGTAAGAAAATAACAAAGAATAATTCTTATTGGATCTTTTTTTGTTTGTATATATGTAAATGCTTGAGTATATTTTGTTTTGTTTTATGGTTTTGTTGTTAAAGTAATTAAAAATCAAATGCTTCAACATAAACATATCGTTTTCCATAATGACAAATGAGACTCTAATACATAGTATGTATAAATTACATAAATTAAATATGGCAGATACTATTTAAAACAAATAGAACAAATAGTTTTACATAATAAATGTATGAATGACATATAAAAAAATGTTAAGAACGTTAAGAATGTTTTTAGTAACTACAAACTACTAAGGCACATTTAAAATGAGCATATAATGTATTGCTTTGCATGCAACAGCTCTTTTTTTTTTTTGTTGTTAAACTTATTAAATATTGATAGAGACAATTAAAAAGAAAATGTTGTAAATGAAAAAAATGTAGGCAAGTTTTTGGTTTCATCTAATATTGTGCTCTCTCCTCTTTCCCTTTTTAACAAAACTACAATTCTTCATGAGTTTTAACATTAGCAGCTGCCTCAAATTGAGGATCTTTCAATGGCATGGGCGGTGAATCAAAACGAGGTTCTCTCAAATATTCCTTTTCACGATCACTTTTCAATTGAGCCTGTTGGCCACTAGCAGCTGCGGGATTTATTTCATCATTATAAATTTCCACTGAATCTTCGGTATCCGAAATATAGCCATAATCGCCGGTATAGTGGCTGGGATATAATAGCAAAGGACTAGCACTAAAGGCTAATAAGTCACGTTGGGGGAATGCACTGGCCCAGGTTTTGTTGGGATGTCTGTTGAACATGACCGGCAGGAATTCATCTACCGGTATAAGATTTTCTAAAGGTTTGGCAGCCAACAGCTTTTGGGCTCCCTTTAAAGAGATAACATAACCCAAAGTCCAATAGGAATAGCCCACATGTACCAAGTTTTCGGTATTAGCCACCCAGGGTTCAGATTCTTCCTTCAAACGTTTGCGTCCAAAGTAACTAAAAAATAAAACAAAATTATTTTTTCTTTTTCAAAAGTATTTAAATGAAACTTACACTAAATCGTATTCTATAACATTGCGTATCTGTTCCATTACCGATTCAGCTTTATCCTTGAAATATGGCTCAAATCTTATATCATCTTCCAATATCAACACCTGTTCCTGTTGATTCTTCACTATCTTCTGCCATATCTTATAATGGCTTAGGAAACAGCCAATTTCACCCATAGTCATTTGACGATGATGATAGGGATCCTCATAGCCGGGCAAGAACTTAACACCCATCTCCTTTAACAAATCATGGTTTAGTTTTCTGAAATAAAAAGATTAGATAAATCGTTTGAAAAAAATTGCTGTATAACACTTACTGTCCATCTACGGCGGGGAAATATTCCACATCTAAACCTAAAACTTTGAAAAGACTCTCCATTTTCTCGCGACGTTCAGTACGACGTTCCAAATTGATCATGTAAATGTGATCTACGGAAAGTTTGTGTCTGGAAGAAGAGCAAAGTTAAAGTTACAACAAATATTTAATACTTATTTAAAGCATAATTGTTAAGCTCAAATCTTAGGTCTTTAAGTAGTCTCAGTTGAGCTTCAATTTTATCAATATTATCGACTCACTTCTTTTCTTCTCTCCCGAATTTCTTGAAACACTCCTTAACCTCAATAATTCCACCCAAGTCGTGTATAATATTCGCCTGAATATTGGTCAATTGTTTATAGTCCTGTGAGATATTATCGGTAGGTTCCAACGGTTGTAAAATATAACCAAAAGGTATTTCATTCGTCACAAACAAAGGAATCTGAGAACAATTGGCCGAAATAGCAAACACAATAATATCATCGACTGGACCATCGTACAAACGACACTGAGGACCCAAAGTGGCAAAATAATCCAAATCGTTTTCCTGTAGAGATATCAACTGATCACGATCGAAGGTCAGATAGTTGGATCCCTTATAGTTCAAACTAACTAAAACGGCACTGTGAACCATGGGTACTTGGAAAATACCCTCGCGATTGACATTGTAAATGTCCTGGTATAAATCTGTGCGCAGATAATAGTAATCAGAAGACATGCCACACCAGAAGTTGGAGTATAAGCCTTCAGAAAGTAGCATGGGAGCCACTATGGGCAGGCGTAGATTCACCAAATGTGTTAGAGTATGAGCTTCGGTAAGAAAAACATCAGCATCAAGATACTAGGGAAAGAAAAAGAGAGAGAAAAACAAAGAGATTAAAAGTTGTTTCAATTATTTAAAGAAAAAAGGTCTATTAATTAATTTTATGAAGCAAGTATGACAATAAATTGTATGAGCAAAAGTAATAGTTTAAAAGATAAGAATTTAATTGGTTGCTTACAAATATGTAGTCGGCCCAGATTTGTTTAGCATCGCGCATAGCTTGCTCTTTAAGACTGATAAGATGGTCAAAGCGTGCACGCGGCCAATCGAAAGGCGAACTTTCATTTTGATGACGTTGCGTGGTAGCATCCAAAACCTTATGTACACTATGATACAAAGGCTCCACATTTAACAGCCATTCGGTTAGAATATGTAAACTGTCATCTGTATTATAATCAGAATGAATCCTATAGAGGAAAAGTAATAAAAATTAATTTTGTTTTAATATTCTTTAATTTATTTTCTTAAATAACTCACCACAAAGACATACGCTTCTTGGGATAGTCCTGCCTTTCCAAATAGCTCAAAAACAAGGGCAACACATGGGCCTTATTTCGCACCATTAAAGCCACCACTACCGTGGGCTCTTCATTTTTCAAGTCATTCGGCAGTGAGTTCTGTAAATCTTCTAAAGTTGTTTCGGTGGGAGATTCATCTTGGCCATAGGCCCACAATACCGAACTCGATATTAATAAAAACCACAAAATTTTCATTTAAATTTTGTTGCAAACACAATTTATTCCCAAAAAAAAACCCGAACTCAAGACAAGTGTGGAAAAATACTTCTTCACTCTAACCGGATGCACTGGTGTATGATTTCGTTCTTCTTTTTTTGTTAGAATTCTTGACAGTTCTTTTTTATTCTATTTCTTGGGTTTTTGTCGCTGTTCTGCTCGCAGTGAGTGACCAGCAGTGGATCATTTGTTTTTATTTAATTTAATTAATGTAGTTGTTTGATTGTATTGTGTGTATACAATCAGTTAAATTTTCAGTTTTATTATTAGCTTAATTATCATTTTTTTCTGGATTCATATTATGTATAATATTTTAGCTGATGTGTGTAGTTGTCGTTGGTTTTATTTTTCTTTTTGGGGCTTTATGTTTTCTGTTGTTGTTTTATTCATTCATTAATGTATTTGCAACATGATAGCTTCTTATCACAGAATAACGTAAACAAAACTAAAATTTATTGTTTTAATATAAACAGCTCAGCAGCGCAGTCAAGAAGTAGAACAAAAACATTAAAAAAGAGAAAGAAAAATAGAGAGCAATAGAAAGTTACCAGATTTAATGCAGCAGAAAGCAGTGGTTTCAAAACTAAAATTAAAGAAAAAAACAAATTAAACATTAATACAATGTAATAAATATAATCAAATGTTTATTTAACTAAAAACAAATAACTAAAGTAATAATTAATAACATTTTATAGACATATTAAAACACAAAATTGTAAACAATGTACCTAAGAGATGCCATATTAATTTAATCAAACTGTAGAGAGAAGTAATGGCACCCAAACTATTTAACACATAGCTTAAGTTAACGGTACAATTTTGTACAATTAAAGTATACTTGGCAATTCTTTAAAACTGTTCTTGAACAAATTTTATTAAAATGGTGGTTTTTTTGTGAATTGAAGAGTGAATTGTTTTATTAAAAAATATAAATGATTAATTTTAATAAAGAAAATTTGTAAAAATAAATACATATGTATAAAATATATATGTTAAAAAAAATTAAGGTAAAGTCATATTACTTGGCCATATATTATGTGTTCAAAAAAGTTTTAATATTATAAGTAAAAAAGAAATAAGAAAAAGTTAGAGACAATTGTTTAAATGGCAAGTTTTGCATAAGCAGGGAAATTAAGTTTTAAACCATCTTTAGCCTCAAAGAAAGTGAACGATAACGTTATAGTGTCCACATTTTCCAGTTTTGGATCCTTAAACTCGGGATCAATATAAAAGAAAACCGGCATATCCACCTGTAATGCAGAAAACATCACACAACAATTATAATTAAAGGTATGTATTTTTTTCTAATAATCTTTTTAAAACAAACCTCTTCATGGGGATTTAATTGCTGCTCTTCAAAACAAAAACATTGTATCTTATTAAAATAAGCGCCGGCCTCAAAAGGTATAACATTATAGGTGCTAATACCAATGACAAGCAAATTTGTAGGATTTTTTGCGGTATAAAAAGCCATAGCAGTTTCTCCGGGAGCCACTTTAATTTCATATTGCTGAGGCTTAAAATTCCAACGCATAGAGGCGGCCAAATCGGCATTAGAGCGTACACGTATAATACGATCTTCAATTTTCAACATGGTATAAGCCTGAAAAGACTAAATTATCAAATATAACTAGTGATAAAAGTATGGTTTAACTAACCTGACAGAACATGCTATTACATGCTTAATTGTCTGTAGAATTTAAACATTTCGTTGCAATTTTATTTATTAATTTTATAATTTCTTCAAAAAATTCATGGAGTTTTGTAACTTTTCCAAATAGCTCAAAAACAAGGGCAACACATGGGCTTTATTTCACAGCATTAAAGCCACCACTACCGTGGGCTCTTCATTTTTTAAGTCATTCGGCAGTGAGTTCTGTAAATCTTCCAAAGTTGTTTCGGCGGGAGATTCATCTTGGCCATAGGCCCACAACACCAACCTCGATAATAATAAAAACCACAAAATTTTCATTTAAATTTTGTTGCAAACACAATTTATTCCCAAAAAAAAAAAACCGAACTCAAGACCAGTGTGGAAAAATACTTCTTCACTCTAACCGGATGCACTGGTGTGTATGATTTCGTTCTTCTTTTTTTGTTAGAATTCTTGACAGTTCTTTTTTATTCTATTTCTCGAGTTTTTGTCGCTGTTCTGCTCGCAGTGAGTGACCAGCAGTGGATCATTTGTTTTTATTTAATTAATGTAGTTGTTTGATTGTATTGTGTGTATACAATCAGTTAAATTTTCAGTTTTATTATTAGCTTAATTATCATTTTTTTCTGGATTCATATTATGTATAATATTTTAGCTGATGTGTGTAGTTGTCGTTGGTTTTATTTTTCTTTTTGGGGCTTTATATTTTCTGTTGTTGTTTTATTCATTCATGAATGTGTCTGCAACATGATAGCTTCTTATCACAGAATAACGTAAACAAAACTAAAATTTATTATTTTAATATAAACCATGGTGCAAATATACAAGGTGAGTGCAAATCGACAACAAATACAACACAAAACAGAAACAACAGGCATTTTGTTTCTGTAAAATAATGTACTACTGTCAAAAATACTTGAAAAAGTATTATTTTTGACATAAGTAAACTGTAAACTAAGTCAGTCAGCTGGGCTACTGCACTCACCTTGTATAGTTGCACCATGATATAAACAGCTCAGCAGCGCAGTCAAGAAGTAGAACAAGAACATTAAAAAAGAGATAAAGAAAAATAGAGAGCAATATAAAGTTACCAGCAGCGTTGCCAAATGTGCAGATTTATCTGTTTTTTGCAGTTTTTTGAAGTGCAAAACAGGCTTGCAGATTTTTACTCTAAAAAACAGTTAGCCACAAACTTTTTATCGTAGCTATTTTTTATTCAATCAAGTTTGTTTATTCCACAATCAAGTTTGTGTCTTAAGTCTTATCTAAGCGAACGTTATTGTTCGACATCGTGGACCAGGGGGATAATTTTATATACATATGTATATTTTATATCAAATATAGAAATTATATTTTGTTTTCTTTTTTTCTTCAATAATTGAAACATATACAAATATCATTTTATTACATACCGCACACATTCTTCAAAAGTGACTCAATTCAAAATTTTAATTTTTCGGGTTTGTATCCTTAAACAACACACTTGTTTATCTATAAGAAAAGTTTAAAGCATTTTGTTACCGTATAATTAATTTTGTATAAAGTTGCAATTTAATAGTGATTTATTTTTAATTGTGTCATATAATAAAAATTTTGAATTGAGTCACTTTTGAAGAATGTATACGATATTATTTAATTTTGTTTTGAAGGTGCATATTTTTTTCGAAAAAAACAGATTTTTTTTTGGGTTTTGTAAGATTTTGTAAAAAAAATATGGCAACACTGGTCACCAGATTTAATGCAGCAGAAAGCAGTGGTTTCAAAACTAAAGTTAAAGAAAAAACATTTTAAACATTAATACAATGTAATAAATATAATCAAATGTTTATTTAACTAAAAACAAATAACTAAAGTAATAATTAATAACATTTTATAGACATATTAAAACACAAAATTGTAAACAATGTACCTAAGAGATGCCATATTAAGTAACCTGTAGAGAGAAGTAATGGTACCCAAACTTTTTAACACATAGCTTAAGTTAACGGTACAATTTTGTACAATAAAAGTAAACTTGGCAATTCTTTAAAGCTGTTCTTCAACAAATTTTATAAAATGGTGGTTTTTTTTGTGAATTGAAGAGTGAATTGTTTTATTAAAAAATATAAATGATTAATTTTAATAAAGAAAATTTGTAAAAATAAATACATATGTATAAAATATACCTATATGTTAAAAAAAATTAAGGTGAAGTCATATTACTTGGCGATATATTATGTGTTCAAAAAAGTGTTAATATTATAAGTAAAAAAGAAATAAGAAAAAGTTAGAGACAATTGTTTAAATGGCAAGTTTTCTTTAATACTTTCTAAATTCGTAGCAGCTAAAATCCCTAGAAAAATAAATTCATAAATTAATTGCTTTAGTGTCTTAAATGTTTTTAAAAATTAAATAATTTGCAATAATTTATTAATGAGAAGTGTAATTAATTTTTAGTTAAGAAATAATAGTCAAAGCTAATTGTTTAAATTGCAAGTTCATAAAAATATTTTTCAAAATGTTGCCCCAAAAATCTGCACACATTGCAGCGAATAAAAATTTTCAGATCTTGCCATGATTGCGAAATGTTGAAGTCTAAATTTGTTATGAATTCCTTAATATTCTTTATAAATCGTTTAAAAATGCTCTAGTATTTTATTAAATCATTTCATTGTAAAAACTAAAAAACAATCAGTACTTTATGTTTTATAAGGTTTTTTATAAACGTGATATAAAGTGTATCTTTAGCATCAAAGTGAGAGCACAAAATGAACGTAGAAAAGTCAAAATGTTCCATAACTGTTTTTAATATTTTACAAAACACACTACTCTAGTATTTCTTTAAATAATTTTATTTACAAAAATGTCTAACAATCAGCACTTTACGCATTATGAGGTTTTGCATAAGTAGGGAAATTAAGTTTTAAACCATCTTTAGCCTCAAAGAAAGTGTACGATAACGTTATAGTGTCCACATTTTCCAGTTTTGGATCCTTAGCATACTCGGGATCAATATAAAAGAAAACCGGCATATCCACCTGTAAAGCAGAAAACATCACACAACAATTATAATTAAAGGTATGTATTTTCTTCTAATAATCTTTTTAAAACCAACCTCTTCATGGGGATTTAATTGCTGCTCTTCAAAACAAAAACATTGTATCTTATTAAAATAAGCGCCGGCCTCAAAAGGTATAACATTATAGGTGCTAATACCAATGACAGGCAAATTTGTAGGATTTTTTGCGGTATAAAAAGCCAAAGCAGTTTCTCCGGGAGCCACTTTAATTTCATATTGTTGAGGCTTAAAATTCCAACGCATAGAGGCGGCCAAATCGGCATTAAAGCGTACACGTATAATACGATCTTCTATTTTCAACATGGTCTCAACTTTTTCGTCATCATGACCTTGACTCGTAGTGCCACCGTAACTATAAGCCTGAAAATAATAAATGATCAAATATAACTAGTGATAAAAGTATGGTTTAACTAACCTGACAGAACATGCTATATAGCGGCACTGCTGCATAACTTAAACCCACTATTAATACTCCGCCTGCTGTAACATAATACAAAGTAGATCTTAAATTTTTCTTTTGGGCTGCCTCTGTAAAGGGTTTGCCTCGAGGTGCCTGTGTGCTGTAGCATTTTGTTTTGGCTGGCATTTTTAATGACCTTAAACACGTTGTGCTTAATTGTCTGTAGAATTTAAACATTTCGTTGCAATTTTATTTATTAATTTTATAATTTCTTCAAAAAATTCATGGAGTTTTGTAACTTTTCTAACTGTTTATATTTTATCAAAACAGCTGATCAGTTGTTCAAAATAAATTGAGGTTAGAACAGCTGTTTAAACAGATATGTTATATTTATGGCAGCAATGGTTCTCTAACTTCAGAAAAAATTTATTAGCAGTTATTTCTAAATATGTATGTATGTACAAATGGTTGCCAGGAAACGTAAGAGGAGTAAACAAATTGTATTAGTTTGTATACAATTTTTAAAGTAGAGTCAAGTATATTTTTAATAATATAAATAGCTTTTAATGAAAAATAAAGTGATTTAAAGTAAAAATAAAGTTATTAAATTTAACTAGTAAATAAATATGAATAATAATGCAAAAATAAAGTGAAATTAAAAAATAATTAAGCTGTTTTGAAAACAATAATAGAAGCTTTTGTAAATAAATACACCATAGCCCATCAAAACCAAACAACCATTTTACAAAAGAGTGAGAAATTGTGCTTTTTATTTTTACATAATATCTTAGCTTTGGATTTTTGAAGAAAATCGAGCTTTGAATTTAAAAAAAATCTTAAGCTAGGTACATCGCTTTGGATTTTTAAAGAATATCTTAGAGCTAGCTTAAATCTTAAGCTAACGATATGGATTTTAGTAGAAAATAGTTTACATACTGTAATTAAACTGCAACAAACTTTAACCCGATTTGCTGAAAACTACCCTACTACAAATTACAAACATATTTGTTAAAAGAAATGGATGACAATGGTGACGATTTTGATAGTTTCTTTAATACAAAAAAATCCAAATCATCTGCTTTAACAAAACCGTCTAAAATTTCGGATCCCATGGAAGATCTATTTGGCCTAGAAGAGAATACAAAACCAGCGCCGCGAAAATCCAATACAGCTGGCTTAAAACCTAACACTACCACACGTATACGCGAAGAACCCGAAGAAGATGATGATTTAGGATTTGATCCCAGAAAACCTAAAGCTTTAACAAAATCACAAAATTTATTTGATGACTTATTGGCACCGCTGGAAAACAAAAGACCACAAACTTCAGCAGGCACTACAACCAATAAACCCTCAATATCCAGACAATCTACTGAGACCACAACCGATACCTCAAATATTTTTCAAACTCAAGCTGCCAGACCGAAAACTTCTCAAGGCCGAAGAACCTCCAACATGTCTAGTACACAAAATGCTGATCCTTTGGGTTTGTTTACTAAAGATAAAGAGAATACTAAGCCCTCATCAAGAATATCTTCACCCATAACTCAAAAAAGAGGCTCAACAGCCGATTGGCTGGGTTTAGCCAAAGAACCGGAAACTGAAACTAGTAAAATGGAAGCCAGAGCTGAAATACCCAAAAACACCAAACTAACTTCAGTTTCTTCTAAGGAAACTGCTGAAATTTTAAAACTACCCGACCACAATGATAACCGGGAAGAATTCCAGATGGAAAATGAACATGAAGTCCCAGAAGATTCTAAGGAAATTAAAACACAAAACCCTGACAACTTTAGGTTAGACTCTACTACACAAAACATAATGCTAATGAACACCTTAAACTTGGAGGCTAAACAAAGTTTCTGCGCCTTAAAATATCAAGAACAACAACTAATAATGGCCTCACAAATGAAACAACAGGAAAGAGTACTAATGGACATGCAACATAAGCAAGATTCATTATTACAGCAACAGGAAAGGCAATTTCAGACTCTTTTCCAGCAGCAAATGCAAAGACATCAGCACTTAGAGGATTTAATTAAACAGCAACAGCAGCGCATTAACACTCATTTGCAGCTTTTAATAAGCCAACCACCTATGACACAAACTATAGCAGATTCAGAATTTTTGGAAAGTAAAATCGCAGCTAAAAAAGTTCTAAAAGGAGAGGAGGAGGAGAACGAAGAAATTCTTCACAGAGACTTGGAGAAAGATAAACAAGCTAACTTAGATCTAATACAGTTTGAAGCTGATAATAAACGTTTGGAACTGGAGAATTTGCGTTTGGAGGAGTTGATAGCCAATACTAAGAGCAACTATGAAAGGGAAATAGAGTTGTTGGAAAAATCGTACAAGTAAGTTGAACGAATAGTATCTTACTCTATTGAGTAGTGTCTTAACGTACTTAAGAATAAATCTTTCTACTATGTTGCTTTAAATATATCAATTACCCACATTTCTATTGTAAATTCCACAACTTTTACAGAAAACAAATTGAAGTTCTCGAGCAACATCTATCCAATATAGAAAAACGTTTGAAATCTGAACTAGAAGAGTTACAAACTTATTTTCAAACCAAAATTGAAGCACTCGAACAAGAGAAAACCACCCTTAAAAAGAACTACGAAGAAGAACTATCCAATCTTAAACAGGATCATGAGGACGATCTACGCAAATTGCGCAAAAATCAGGAAGAAGATTTGGAAATGCTTAAGGAGGAACACAGACGCATGTTGGACAACATAAGACAGGCCAAAATGTTGGAATTTGCCGCCGTACAAGAAAATGGCTCCTACTTAGATTGTCTTAAAGTGGCCTCCAGCAATCTAAGTGACTTAACCGGAGGCCTAAACGAGCTTAAAGAAAATATGCAAAACAAAATAGAAGTATTACAATTAGAACGTGAGAAAACCTTAGAACAGCGCGAAAAAAGAATAGAGGATTGTGAGAGAAGGCTAAAAATTAACGAAGAATCTAATGATTTGGAAAAGCAGAGACTCATGGAATTGGTTAGCACTTTGGAACTGCAAATGACGAAAATGTCCAAAGATACGGCTGAGGAAAATTGGCAATTGAGACAAAAACTGGCCAGTATAGATGCCGAGAAAATGGCTTTCAATAAAGAAAAAGAATTCTTTCGGGAACAAATTCTTAGAGATGAAGAAAGAATTAAAGACTTAAAGGAGCAGCAACTTTTAGAGACCCAAAAGCTGCAAGTTCAATTACAAGAGGAAAGAGCTCAACTTCAGGTAGAAAAATCTAAATTTGAATTGGAAAAACGTTTACAAAACAATACTGATGTGCAAAAAGAACGTATGGAAGTAGAGGCCGCAATGCAGGTGGCGCAAGATGCAGCACGCAAAGCTGATCTGGAAAGAGAACGTTTTTATAAGTCACAAAGACAACTAGAGCAGCAAAAACGTGATCTAAGCGATAAAGAACATGTACTCAATGTGCGTGAAGAAGAGCTACAGCAAGAACTCCTATCCTACCGCATGGCCGAAAGAGTAGCCCAGGAGTCCCAACAAAAAGCCAAAGTAGCCGAACAATTCTATCAAAACAAACTACAATTGCTGCAGCAAAGATCTAATGAAATTGCCGAAAAGGAAACAAATTTGTCGCAAGAACGTTTACTGCTCGCTCAAGATCGCATTGCTTTACACGCGCTCAAAACTAAACTTTCACAACAACCTAAATGTTCTCTTTGTCAGCTTACACAAAAGAATCAAGAAATCACACAATCTTTACAAGGCTTATCACCAACAAATATACCCAATAATAATTCAAGAGAATTTGAATTATCGAATAACCGCTTCCAAGATAATTATGATTTTTTGCATCAGCCAAATGTGGTTGAACGTCTACTGGATGCCAATATAGCGGACTCTTTAAGGAGAATGCAAACGAATTCTAATTTTGGTTTAGAGTGGGAAAATCTTTTGGACGATGATCACAAGAAGATGGTGCAGAATGATGAATATCAAATTTCCAGCAGTGCTAATGTACCAACGACCAATTTGTAAATGAGAAAACAGTATTATTTTGCATATGTATACACATTTTTATAAAATTTTAATAAAACTTTTTATTATAATTTTATAGTTTTATTAAAATAAGAACAATTATTATTTTTAGTTGAACTGTTAATTTTCAATTTTTTAATAATTTTAGTTGGGCTCGAGTTCATTAAATTTAATTTTCATTAAATTATTATTTTTACTGAAGGTAGGAATTGTTTTTACAACATGAAATCTTATTAAAATTTATTGATAATTTTTCTTGGCTGATCAATATCAATATCAATAAATAAAGTAAAAATAATAATTTAATGAAAATTAAATTTAATGAACTCGAGCCCAACTAAAATTGTTAAAAAAATTTAAAATTAACAGTTCAACTAAAAATAATAATTGTTCTTATTTTAATAAAACTATAAATTACATCTTATTTATTTACATATTCATTTATATGAAATATAAAAGAACTTTGAGAGCTTTCAATCTATAGAATAGAGTCTTCACGAGACTTCTCTTCTATAGAAGAGATTCTTTACGAGACTTCAATTTTGTACAATAGTGTCTTCATGAGACTTCTATTCTATAAAAGACTCTGTTCTAGATATTCTATTCTATAGAATATTTTCTTTACGAAACTTCTATTCTAAAGAATAGTGTTTTGAATAGACTGTTTTCTATAGAATAATATCTAATAGACAGAAACAGAAGACACTTTTCATTTGTTTTAGTTTATTTGAAGTTTGTGTTTCCTTTTTTTTTATTTGTTTTTCATGTTAAATGTTTCTGTTTTCCCAAGTCCTTTACAACCCCTATTGTGTTGCCATTTCTAAATGTAATATTAAATACTTTATTTATATTCTAAAAACCAAAAAAAAAAAAAAAAACAAATGCAAACCTGAAATAGAAAATTGATGTATTACACTCTTTGTTATGCATAAATTTTATCAATTACAATGTAAACGAAGCCTGGTGCAAAACAAAAAGTTAAACAAAGTTTCCTTCAAAAAATTATGATTGATAAGCCAAGCCACATTTCTACGTAATTTCTATTGAAACTACTGCTAGTATATTTAAAAACCGATTATGCCATAATGCCAGCATAGCAGGGAATGGGTGGCTGCGACTATGATTGGGGAAATTATGAAAATATGAAATAATACAGAAAAAGTAAAACACAATAGAATATTGATTTTATGATAATTGCAAAATAATGAAAATAACAGATGAGAAAATGATGGGCACAAGAAAATAAGGATATTGGAAAATTAATTTAAAACTGGGTATTACACGCGTATGATGATGGATGGGATGGGATGGATGGATATATAGGGGAAACGAATATGTATATGTAGCAGATATACATATGTATTTTTAATTAATGCAGATGATTTTGAATAACAGTAATAGAAAAATTTGTATAATTAAGAGGAACGTGTTTTTGAAATCTGTAGTCTATAGAATAATGTCTAAACGAGACCCTTTTCTAAAGAATAGTGTCTAAACGAGACTTTTCTAAAGAATATTGTCTAAATGACACACTTTTTCTAAAGAATAGTGTCTAAACGAGACTTTTCTAAAAAAATAGTGTCTAAACGAGACTTTTTATTAAAGAAAAGTGTTCAAACGAGACACTTTTCTAAAGACTACTGTCTAAACTAGACACTTTTCTAAAGAATAGTGTCTAAATGAGACTTTCCTAAAGAATAGTCTAAACGAGAAACTTCTAAAGAATACTGTCTAAACGAGACTTTTTGTAAATAATAGTGTCTACACGAGACACTTTTCTAAAGAATACTCTCTAAACGAGACTTTTTTAAAGAATACTTTCTAAACGAGACTTTTTTCTAAAGAATAGTATCTAAACGAGACACTTTTCTTAAAAATACAGTCTTAACGAGTGACTTTTCTAAGCGAGAAAGAATAGTGTATAAACGATACACTTCTCTAAAGAACAGTGTCTAAACGAAAAACTTTTCTAATTTGTTGAGGTCATTATTTGAATCATTTTGCTACATATTGTTGCCTTGTGTACAATTTTTCTTTTTTACGAAAGCATTTTAATCCTATTGTTCTTGAGGTCACCCATTGTTATTTTAATTTAAAGACTTTATTTACCTTTCCCTTTCCTCTAATATGTACAAAAAAAAAAACCAAACAAAATCTTAAAAATTAACCGCCAAACAAATAATGGTTTTAAATACAAATTAAAACAAATAATTAAAAAATTAATTCAAAGAAATGCGACAAAAATTTGTTTAATTTATTTTTTTTTTGTGTTTGTCTTGATTCTTTTGTTTTTAATATTTTACCGTCATTATTTTTTTACTTAGAAGCCGTTTGTTTTTTTCAGTTTGTATTTGCCCAGTTTTCAGTGTAAACAGTGTGTTGTATACAAATGATGTTACAAATAAAAAGTAACTGTGATATTGCTTCTGTTGTCTGTTCGGAATCTCTTACTGATTACTTTGGTTTTCTCATTGGTTTGGTTTGCATTCAAAGATGTTCAGCTATTGAGGGAGTTGTAAGGCAAATATTTACAAACATTTTTTTTGTAAATTTTATTACGACAGCAACAGAAAATTAATTGTAGTAGTAGAGGTTTTATAAAAGAGGAAATATTAGATATAATCGTATGTTTACCGAGACTATGGCAGTTTATGTAAAGAACAGTTTCGGCTTTTTATTTTAGGTTATAAGACTGAAAGTGTAGAGTATTATTCTATATAAATAGTGTAGTTTTAAGCTTTGTACAGACGGTTGTTAGATCTTTCAACATTGTCAGAAAAATGTTCAGCAAATATCTAACAACCGTGTGAACTAAAAATTTTGATCTTCCAACGTTGTAAGAAAAATCATTGAAAATTTACCTTTTGCTAACAATTTTTCAATGTCAGTACATTGCTAGCACATTGTTAGATCTGACAACATTGTATGATCTGACAACCGTCTATACATAGCTTTAGTGTAGTATCTCAACAAGATACAGTTCTCATAGAATGTTATCGAAAGGTGTCTAAGGAAGACACTGTTTTTATGGTAATACTCTTAAGGAAAATTAAAAGTTATTTGTTGAAATAGTTACTTAGTTTTCCACAATAACATTTACAAATATTACTTTTAATGTTTCTCCATGTAAGTATTGTTTACTATAAATACATGTAATCCAAACTGGTAAGGGGTTGGCAATAAAAGACATTAGTACAGAACCTTAAATACCCAAAAGCACGTATGGTGTTTAGTAACTGGAACAATGATGACTTACACAGTCAGACAGCAACAGAAAATTTATTTTTTAAAGCAGTAAGAAGCAAAACTATTGTGTTTTATCAGGAACAAGGCAAAAAGGAGCACATTACTTAAATATGAATAAAAAGAAAGCCATGGGAGCCATGCGTTACAACAATTCAAAAGCGTTTACGATCGAAACGACGAAACTCTGAAGCTGTTGAAACCGTAAATAATCGTTTCTTGAGGCGTCAGAGTTCCTAATAAACTTAAAATTTATCGTTTTAAATCGTTTTCATGGCTCACATTGTTATTATGATTGCAGTTTCTTAATTTTCAACAAATTCAATCAAAAAAAGTATGTACTTGTTTGGAATTCCATGTTCTTCGTCAACTTAGAGAATTGTGAACCTAACGGTTGATTCTGTGTCGATACTGAAGACGTTTTGTTTCAAAATGCTTCGTGTATGAATCACTAGTTGGAAGAGAAAAATATCTTAGCAATAAGGAGAGTAAATCAGGCGGAATGAAGTATAGAGTAAAATGCTCTAATCCTTGACAACTCTTTTGAGTTCAACCTGAGAATCAAAACGAATCTAATATGTCATACATATCTCGATTAGTATTCCAACCCTTAAGCAACCGTACCCCTTGGATTTCTCAGATCTGGCTCTTTAGAGCGAATGACATCAACTTACGCTGCCCTATATTTCTATATTTAATGTAGGGTACAAAATTTGTACTACAAATGCATAAACATATGACATTTTTTGATGCAATGCGTTTGAAGTTTTTGTTTTCATAAACAATCTCGCTATGTTTTCTATCACGGTAACTAATTTCTGAAGACTTACTCTCGACATTTGTACCAGAGCTTTCGGAAAAACCGGCAACACATATTGGCCCCAGATGGCACGTTACCCCCCATAAACCGTAGAGTTTTAACGGTCATAACGTGGTTGAGTTTATCCACGGATGTCGTAGAAGACATGAGTTTTGTTCGGGTATCCAATATTTAATTGAAGTAGCTATTAGTCTCCAGCTGCTTAGACTGTTCAGATGCAGAATAGGATAAACTTAAATTATGTTTCCTGAAAAATGAATTGGATAGTACTGGAATATTATCAGAACTAGCAAATGCTCCAAACTTTTAAGCTACAGCACTCACTCTTAATATAAACTGTCATTCAGTATCATAGTTCTACGCATTGGAAAGTGTCGCTTTCCACTAACACAACTATGTAAAATATGGCAAAATTATTTCCAAACTGAGTATGGACCTGCTTGATCTTAAGTTTTAGGTCACACAGCTCAGCAAACAATCTATAATCTGAGCACAAAGCTAGGCGATCGTCTTATCAGCTTTCAATCGTTTAGATTTGAGCTGTTATTTGACCTTATTTCTGGTTACCAATAAACCCCTGTTCTTTCTTATAAAGTCAAAATATACCAAAAGACATGGAGTTCTTCACATTTTTACAGGTACATTCTCTTTAAGTTATACAAGGTAATTTAAGAGATAATGGGACACTGATGGCAGTGTTGATGGGTATCGATAAACTACTTTTCCGGATTTCCTTTTAGAAGCTCTCTGTGACTCTTGGGTTCATTGTGGAAAGGGATCTTCATCAATCATATAATGGACAATCAATATGAGGTATCGCAAACTGGTTCGAGTTAACTTATTGGATTAAACAATGCTATACGATTAAACAATTAAAATTAGATTAAACAATACAATACTTTTGATCTAATACTCTACCAATAGTACCTGACTTCGGTCAAACTATATAATATCTGCCGAATATTGACTCATAACGGAGTTATATTGACTCTTTAACCAACCAAGTTAACATATCCATTCCACAGAGTAAACACATATTGGACGATCCATCTGAGATATAGGGAGCTGGATTGGGTTACCTTATTAGATTCCTCAAAATCATTTGTTTAATGCAGTACTTTTCCACATATGTGAGTGTTATTGACTCTTTATGATTGCTGCAAACAAGCGATTACCTAGATATAAAAGGGAACTTAAGATACAGAATCGTCAATGCTTTACAAAATAGCTCCTTTAAGTAGTTTAGAGTCTAGTATCTTAGTATTTCATATCTAAGTATATATGCCAAGTATATCTAATACAATTTTTATAATTTTGATTACCTAGAGCTAAAGTTAAATTTAAGATCTATAATAAGCTCCAGAATCATAAATGCTACACAAAATAGCTTGTTAAATTTTAACTTAATTCTATTGAAATACTAAACTTAGCATAACTGAAGTTACTTTATTTGACGACAGCGTTAAAAATCCAAGATCGGCATTAAGACTACAAAGCAAATAAGATGGCCTAGATTGCTTAAATATCCTTCAAAAATCAAACCAAATTTCAAACCTATTAAACCGTACACAATTCCTCTAGTGATGCCAACTTAAACATACCCACTATTCTTTCAAATCCAGCATACATCACTCACAATTCTAAAGAAACCAAACTTAAGTAAATAATCAATTTGGTATCCATAATCCTTAAAATGAGTAACAAAACAAAAGAGACCACATGAAAAAACAATAATATTAATAAAATATATAAAGAGAATAGAAAAAGGCAACATTTTAATGAATGTGTTAAGGGATTAAAGATGAAAAAAATCAAGGAAATATCAGATCAAAACAAGAAAACAAACATTAGAACACTACACAGGTGTAAAACTAATGTTTATGCATACGAGCTGCTGCTAAAAACAATAGTGAGTGAGCAGGATTCAAATAAAAAAGGATATGCTTTATTTTTATTGTTCGACTGAATTCACACAAACATAGATTAATATGAATATGAATAGTAACGGTAGCTGAAAGAATCCATATGAATTAAATCCCTTAAAAAAAAAACTTCAAATTTATTTTTTTGGCAACCTTTTCATAAGGTGTAGAAAGTAAGCAAGAGCTGTGAGGAGTTTAGCATTTAAGGTTTTTTATTCAAATAATGTTGAATATATTTTTTTGTTCAAGTTCCCATAGATTGTGTTTATGTGTGTGTGTATATAAGTGTTGCTGGTTTCATTCTTTTATTTAATTTTCTTGGTAATCCCTTGTCAAAACCATTGTCGTTTGACACCTTGTCAATTGTTTAGATTAAAACCATCATCAACAAGTTAGAGTAGAAGATTTTCAGGGGATTATTACAAATTTAATTAAATTATACCAAATATAAATTTGCTACCAGGATTTAGAAAGAAAAGAAAGGATAGAGAGAGAGAGAGTTGTAACAAAAAATCACCTACAATATTAAGCTTGACATGTTTAAAGGTAATGGAATTGTTGTAGTTATGCTTGGGTTCTAATTTTATCTTTTTATTGTACTAAAACTATAATGTTTTTATATTCCTCGTTGTTGTATATCTTTATAGTTTATTTATAAACAATTTGTTTAAATTATGTATGCACTTGCTTTTGTTTAGTTTTAATTCTAAAGTGTGTATTTATTATGTTTTTTTTGTTTACTCTAACAATAACTTGTACTCATATCTCTGCTATTACAACTCTTTACTGTTGTACTCTCGAGTTTATTTCCGCTTCCCTTCTGTTCGTTTTTGTTTTGTTTTTGGCATTTAAATAAAACTTTCTTTTGCCTGTGTATTCACACCTAACAATAAATCAACTTACAATAATTTTTGGTAGTTTATTTTAAACAAAAACATCATACAAAGTTATGAATATTTAATAATACAATATAAATAAAAATAAAAGGAAGAAAATATGTAAGCCTTGCATAAGCGAAACCGAACAAGTTGTAACCTGCACAAAACTGAATTATTTTGAAGAACTGGTGAAATAAGGCATTAAATATAAAGCAAGGCGTATTCAATAAGTTGGCATAGGGAGTCCAAATTTTACTTATTTATAACAAATATAATCTGAAAGAAAAAATAAAAAAAAATTAATAAACGAAAAAGTTATTAAACTTTTACACCCCTTGGTTTCTTTTGGCCTACCCTGTATATCGAATACAGATAGCCATATATTTATTGATATAAAAGCGGGCATTTGAAAATGTGTACATTACATCGAAAGTAATCTAGGAATGTATCTAGATGAGATAATGTGACATTTATCGGTTACCCTTGCCTAAAAACAACACGCCTGATGCACTTGTGAAAGACAATAATACCATAAATTCGAACAAATCCAACGTGATATTGGCGTACCTCTCTTTAGGTGTAAAGAACTGATTTTACACAAACTTCATTTAAATGCCAAGGAAAGATGAAAGACAAAGATAAATCTGTTAAGAATCCAACTAAGTAACTTCTTAGCGGTTATTGTTGGTCACTGGCTTCTAGGTGTACATACATGGTTTAGAGTCCCTTAAAAATGATTTCTGCAGAAGAAAATGACGAGTAGACCACTGAATAGCTTCTCTGTAGCTATCCTGCATTTAGGAACCGGAGACGTAAAATTTTTGGCCAACAAATATTTATCGACAAAACCTGTCACCCAAGTGAGTTATGCTTCCGGCAGCTGTCAATTTAACCTATCACTAGCGCCTTGGTACACTCAAAATGTGTGTTTCCGAGCAAGAAAATAGTCAGGACTCAAACACTTTAATCTTTTAAGTTACAGCAGCTCGTGGATTTATCTTAACTTAAGTACAGTGTGCTCTTGGCTGTCAGTCAATAGCATAGTATCTTCGATTGTTATAAGACGCATAACACTGGGGAAAGTTTGTGAAATATTTCATACAAATGATGCTTCCCGAAAATACAATAATATTTAAAGCTTTGGAGTCCTTTGGAATTTGTTTGTTTTGACTAGTGTTTTAATTTTTGAATTACTCGTTATGTTGACACTGAAAGTTAGTTTCCGCTAAAAATATTGACTGGCAGTTTAAACGCTTATAACTTCTAAACAGCTTAATTTCAAAATCAATCTAAAAAAAATTGTTAAGCGTCCACGATAAGCGGATGTTCAATCGTAAAATTTGACAAATTCGCTTCTAATTATGAAATTATAAGATATATTCAAATGACACCTATTACCAACATCATGCATATGCGTTAAACCAGTTGGGAATTATGATCACTTAACAAAAATTCGAAATTAGGTTTTGCTCAACTAATTGCGAAAACCAGAGGGTTTTGTGTTAATGTAGGGTGTAAAAATCTTATGTGAATGTGTGTGCAAAGCTAAATATTTTAAATAAAACAACTTAATTTATAACAAAAGTTTTACCTGAGAACAACTATCTCATCTTCATTTATTATACGACAATTTTTATTTAAAACTAAAACACACATTGAAACAAACATGTCATAACATGCTTGTAAGTAAAACTATTGCATAACATTGATAACACTTCTGGTTTTATGTGTTTTCACTACTCCTAACAAGAGTGGGTTTCTGAAGTTATTTCTACAACCAACCAGCCCCTTTTGAGCTTATTCCTCTTTTGCATTTGCAGCTGTACGTTTATAGACCAAGTTTCTGTGTATATTTACACAATCTTTGTTTTACATTTTACACCAAAATTATGTTCTTCAAAAAAAAAAACAAAAAAATAAAAAAAGAGAAATATTCTGAAATAAAAATTTGTGCCAGACATTATTTAACATGTGTAAAAAAGTTATGATTTCAAGTTAATGTAAAACTCTGCCCTTGTGTTTTTTTTTGGGTAGAAATATTTTGGTGGGTTTTAAGTGATGGAGGGGGGGGGGGGGAGTTATGTGTAAATTTTAAGCCTGCTACTTGTATATTTCATATTTTCAAGTTAAATATTACTTTAGTTTTATATTTTAGTGTTGAAATTTCACACATAAATCATGGCAAGTTCCTTTTGCAAGCATTTCATCTTACAAGTCGTAGTCTTGTCATTTATATATTTTTTGCTACGTTTTTTTATATGCCTTTTTGGAAGGTATAATCATTTTTTATTATTTAGACAGTTTGAAAAAGCTTTTTTGGTAAAGAACAGGAGACAATTTTGCTGTTAAAGGTCAATTTAAGGAAAATAAAACGGGAAAATTTAAAAGAATTTGTTAATTTTAACAAATGTTAACTTAATATTAAGAAATATAGGAATGGGTTTAAAGCAGAGTTAAAGAATGGTTAATTCTGATGTTTTGCAGCAGAACATGCGAATAAATTGAGTCTAGTTTTGGAAGTTCCGCCCACACAGACATTTTTTGTTGATGCAGAATTTTGCTTCCAGTTTCAATCCGAAAGTGTTTCAGATCAGAGGTTAAACATTAAGCTATATGTTCATTTCCTACAATATACCTTCAGTTTATAAGGTTTCCGGTTATTTAAGATTTTTATCTCGTGGTTGATGATAAACATATATTGCATGGGTGAGATCACGGAGACCATAGAATCGGATCTTGATTTTTAATAATTTTTTAACATTCAGACTAAAGTATGTGTGCAACCATATCTGATTGTGCAGTCAATCTATGAAACCCTTTACCGAACCTTTTACAGAGCATACAATCTATTAATGCTCTTAATTAAATAAGTACAATAAAATGAAAGAAACATTTTCATAAACTTATCTGCCACATTAAAATCTATACGCAATTTATTTTTTTATTTGAATTTGCAGCAATCACCACATATAATTCATGCAACCATCCATCTGTCTAACTAAAACTTCGCGAGCAAGCAGTGACAGTGATTGATGAAACAGTGTTGAGCGACTGAATGAGTGTTTAGCCTTTCATCAAGCCAATTGTCACTAATATTGTTTATCATCATCACCCGTATCTATTTGGTTACACTAACAATTTTATATTGTACATACATACTCGTACATACATACAACTTTGTCTCCCAAAATAAATAAATAAATCTGTTTTTGGCAAATTAAAGCCCTTGGCTGTCTCCAGCGAAAGGGGCAATTCTACTAAATAGGGACCAGGAATTATTATTTAAAAAAAAAGTCCAACAAAAAACTTTTTATTTATTGTTTAATTTTTTAATATTAATGTTTTTAATGTCAAAAAAAAAATTGATAAAAGCTGTAAAATAAATTTAAAACCAGCGTTAAATTTGATTAATGTTTTAGTATTGCTGTTGACAGGTTTTTATGTTGTCATTTTTTTTTTAATTTTTAAAAGGAAACGCTTGAATAGTTGGCTATTTTTTTGTTAATTGAGTAGAAAATTACTTTGTTAATATTTGTTTGCTATGGTTATTTATTTTAATGGATTAATGGAAGATTATGTAAAAGTATAGCGCATTATTGACAAGAAGATGGACAGCTTTTGTAAAAACATTTATTTTGTTTTAAAACTTTTTATGCTAGAAAAGTAATATTTCTTTGAAAATAAAAAAAAGACAACAGTGGAATGAGGGGAATGTTTACCGAATTTGGAATTTAGTACACAGCTTTGTTTTTAAGCAATGAGTTAAAAAATTGGTAGAAATTCTGTAGAGCATCAAATATCCTTTAATATTATATTTAACCTTTAACCTCAAACGTCTTTCACCTTTAAATCATACCAAATTCTATGTCATTTCAAAAAGTTCTCTTTTTGCAGAACTTGAAAAATCATTTAGGTTGCTCTTTTTTGCTGTAGAATCACCTGTTCGCCTTTCAATTTTCAATCTCGTAGCACGCATCTTTCTTTTTATTTTATGAACTAGTTTAAAGGTTATTTCAAGTTCTGTATATTACAAGATTATAGAACTGAAATACAATCTGAACTAGAACCTAAACTGGAGCCAGAACATGAATCTGAATTAGATTGTGACCAAAAAGCTGAACAGAAATCTAAAACTAGAACCTGACCAATAACCTGAAGTAGAATATGAACAAAAGCTGAACTTGAACTAGAACTGAACTAGAACCTGGCCAAGATTCTGAACTAGAATCTTAATTAAATCCAAACTAGAACCTGAACAAGAACTTGAACAAGAACCTGAACTAAAAACTTAACTGAAAAACTGACCAAAAACGTAACCAAGTACCTAAACTAGAACCTGACCAACAACCTGAACTAGAACATGACCAGGAACCTGAACTACAATCTGCACTCGAACAGAATTTGCATTAGACATGAATTAGAACTGAACTTTAACTAGAACCTGAACTGGAACCTGACCTGGAATCTGTACTAGAACATGGCAATAACCTGACGAATAACCTGAACTAAAAATGGACTACAACCTGATCTAGGGCCGAATTATAACTGAACTTTAATTAGAAATGAAATAGAACCTAACGAAGAACCTGACCAACAACCTAACCAACAGCCTGAATTAGAACTGAATTTGAACTAGAATCTGAAGTAGAATCTGACCAAGAACCTGACTGACGAAAAACCTAACCTACAACCTGATCTAGAGCTGAACTATAACCGATCTTGTATTAGAAATTAACTAGAACCTGTCCAAGAACCTGACCAACAACACAACTAACAATCTGACACACAAACTGAAATTGAACTGGAACCTGACCAACAACCTAACTAATAATCTGACCAACAACCTGAACTTGAACTAGAACGTGACAAAGAACCTGACCAACAAAGCAACTAACAATCTAACCAACAACCTGAAATTGAACTTGAACCTGACGAAGAACCTGAGTTAGAACCTGACCAAGAATCTACCCAAGAACCTGGCCAATAATCTGAGTTAGACCTGACCAAGAACCTGACTGACGAAAACCTGATCTAGAGCTGAACTATAACTGATCTTGTATTAGAAATGAACTAGAACCTGACGAAGAACCTGAACTAGAGCCTGACCAAAAACCTGAACTAGAACCTGTCCAAAACCTGACCAACAACATAACTAACAATCTCGCACACAAACTGAAATTGAATTAGAACCTGACCAATAACTTTACTAATAATCTGACCAACAACCTAAAATTGAACTAGAACCTGACCAACAACCTAACTAACAATCTAGCCGACAACCTGAAATTAAACTTGAACCTGACGAAGAACGTGAAGAACCTGAGTTAGAACCTGACCAAGAATCTAACCAAGATCCTGGCCAATAACCTGACGAAGATCCTGAGTTAGATCCTAACTAACAATCTAACCAACAACCTGAAACTGAACTAGAACCTGAAGAAGATCCTGAATTAGAATCTAATCAATAACCTGAACTGGAACCTAAAATATAACCCCCCTGAACTTGCACCTTAACTAGAATATTAACTTTAACCCCATTAGCACTGAGCTTTGAAGATGATACAAATTCATGAATTCATCGTCGTGCTCAACAATTAAGCTTGTTACCATCAGCATTATGGAAAATATGAAAGATCATGCTGTATGAGCTTTAAAGTTTCAACTAGCATATCAGTTCAAGAAACACAAATAAGTTCATTAAATTTGCTCAAGCTGAAACATTGTTATTGATTTCACAATAGCGCAATTCACAATCTTGTGCAAATGGTATTGCATCATTGCATTTGCAAAAAGGTTTAGCATATTTTTGCTCTTGCTACGTAGTTAGAGTACAGCAAAAATATGCTAAATCTTTTTGCAAATGCAATGATGCAAAACCATTTGCACAAGATTGTGAATTGCGCTAATATAATTTCCAAACTTGTTTTCAGTGATAAAGTACACTTTTGTTTTGTCAATAAGTAGAATTGCCAAATTTACGGACACAGTAATTCCCCAAACCCTCCTCGAATTATCTTTATGGGTTTTCGTAAAACTATTTTCGTATATTTTACTAATGTTTTGTACATAATACGATATTTTAATAATTTTTTTATTTCGTAAACTTACAAAATTCATTAATTTACAAAATTTTTTTCGTAGAATTATTTTTGTATATTGTACAAAAATTTTGTTTATAATACAAAACTTTCGTGTTTAGATCTTGTAGAAAATTTTGTAAATTTAGAAATTTTTTGAATTTTACAAATTAAATTTCGTTAATGTTTTTTTGTTTATTTTACAAAAATTTCTCGAAAAATACGAAACTTTCGTATTAAATGCAGAGACAAATTTCGTAAATTTAGAAATTTCGTTCATTTCACAAATATAATTTCGTAAAATAAAATATACCGTTTTAAATGCAACTTGAAAATAAAAAACAAGTCATGCTTTTACTGACAATTAAAGAGATGGGAGCGTTAGTCGACCACGTGCCTTGTTAAAAATAGTTTGGTTTTATTAAAATAAAAATTTAGTATAAGAAAATGAATTGTTGTTTGTGTCAAATATATTTTCCTAATGAAACATTCATATCTAAGCATTTTAGACTAATGTACAATAAAAAAGAAACTAGCACATAAGTACATATATATGCAAATGTAAAAATTGTGAAAAATACATTACAAAAATTCAACATTTTACAGAGCATCTCACCGAACTTCCATTGATTTGCTTCCAATGCTACAAACTATGAAACATATAATTCTGAATCTATTTTAAATGTTCATCAAACTACGTCAAATTCAGAACAACATTTGGATATGTTAACAAACAAAAATGGTGTAATGTTTTCATTGTGGTGTCATAACAAATCCAATTTTTGAAGAAAAGATGTGAACGAAGTTCAAAAAAGAGTTAAACATTGCCTATAATAAGCAGAAATTCTATTATTTTTTCCTTTACTATTATTATTTTTAAAATAAACAAAAACATGTTAACGAAACTTTTTCTAAAATAAACAAAAATTTTTTTTATTTTTACACAATTTTAGTAATAATTTTAGAAAATTTTCTAAATTTAACAATTTTTAGCAGACTTTTCTTGTATTAACGAAACTTTTCGTGTATTTAGGAAAAATTTTCGTGATGTTACAAAATATATTTCGTTTTTTTTTTACAAAATTTTATAAAATAAACGAAAAAATATGAAATTTTTCTTATACCTACAAAATGTTTTTCGTAAGTTTAGATAATTTCGTAAAACAGGAGGCAATATTTCTAAAATTAACAAAATAATTTTGTATTTTTACGAAATTTATCATAATTTTTACGAATTTTTTTCATTAAATAAACATTTATTTTGTAATTTAACAAAATTATCTTGGTAAATGAACCACGATTTTCGTTTATTTTAGCTATGAAATATTTTGTGTGTAGAGTAAAATAACTTTTTAAAAATTTATGAACTGTAGCTCAGTTTACACTTCACCAGACTCGTTTTGTTATTCAATTTTTTACTGAAACTTAAGTAAAAAAAAATCTATGGTAACGAAAATCTGTAGTTGGCAAAAAATTAGCTTCATTGAAATAGAATAAATTTTCATTAACACATTAAGTTAAACAATACAATGCCAAGCAATAAATGCTGACTTGAAAGCAAAATAATTTAATTTAAAGCAAATTAAAGAATATTATATAAATTTAATAAAGAGCTGAATAACAGAATAGTTTTACGAAAGCTGACAAAGTCTACAGCATGCAGAAAACAGCGGTAGTTTATGTAATTTTAGGTAAGCTTTAATTTTTTAGCAAGAATAATTTCAACAGCTTTAATTGTGACATATTTTTACAGTTTCCTGTTTAGTATCCCTAATTGGGGCCGCTCCACAATCTCAAATGGACCGGGATGCAACTAATTTTGATAATAATGTTATGAATCAAAATGTGGACTATAATGCCATGATGGGCCATGTTAAGGATTTCTTTATGTATCTGCCCGTTATGTTTAGTACTTTGCGTGAGACAATGTCCGGTTTTCCGAAATTAGCCGAAGGCATACGTGCCTTAACTTCAACCGGTTTTGAGAATTCCTACGATGATGATGAGGATTGCACGTGTAAAACAAAGTCAAGACAGAATAGCAATGAAATTGATAAATCTGCTAATATATATAGATAAAAGGAATTCGGTGTTTGAGTTAAGATCGTTTATGATTTCTGGTCATTTGCTGTAAATGTGTATGATGTGTGTAAATAAAAATTTATTACATTTTTGTTGGTGATTTTGTTAAAAGTTGCTGTAAAAATTTTTTAAGGGGGATGGGGGGGGGGGGGTGTTTGTAATTAATTTTATTTTTTTTTTATCTAAGACGGACATGCCGAATTCCAGAAGCATTAGTACTCTATTGCTGGTGCTTCTAGTCTTGTCTTCTATAGTCTCTAGAAAACTTTAAATTCAAATCATTGAAATTTAATTTTTAGATACAATCCAAAACATGTCTGATTAATTTTATACATATTTCTTGCTCCAATTCCAATTTTATGTTAATTTTCCTTGGAAATCCTTTCAAAATTGTTTGCAATTTGGCTCACCATAATGGAAAAGACAAAATCGTTTAATTATTATTTTAAAATAAATGTTGCAAAAGTCTGTTGTTGTATGAGTTGTCCTCAAAAACAACATCATGTCGTTTATCTTAACAAATTCATCTCTTAAATCGTGCTTTAAACACAAAACTTAAGCTTTCAATTTTATTTTTACGTAAGTAACTATTAGTAGTAGTAGTTTTAGTTTTGTATGCTTTGTTTTTTTTCGGGTTTTTTTATGTCTGTTCATGTAGGAGATAAGCGTCTTTTAGCTAAAATGTCTTTTTAAATGTCGTTTGCCTTTTGGTTTCAACTCCCACTGAGTGTGTTTCCAGAGAAACAAAAACAAAAAAACTACAACTTTAAGGTTAAGTTTTCTATATTTACTTTAAGTTGTCAGGATTTTCAACTCAAGTTTGTTGGTAGTTAATACAAAATCGAGTGGAGTTCAGTTTATTATGATGATGTTGTGTCTTATACATAGTTTTATCTTTTATTTATTTTTCTTTTTGGTGATTGGACTCATAGAGCGTCTGTGTCTGTATGATTTAGTTTTGGTTGAAATCGTTTCGTGTCATTTATCAATTCATTTTGATCTCTGGCACCTTTTTCTGTGTATGTACTTGTCTTTTTGTTTTTGCCTTATACCTGTAAGATTTTGTTTTATTTTTTTGTAGCAGGAACATGTTAAAGTATCATGATTTAAAGGAAAGCAAAAACATATTGATTTGTAAAATAGTTAAGGTTACACACAAAACAACACGAATATTTTTATAATTAAAAAAAAAAAAAAAAAAAAACAGGGGTTGCCGCAATACGAAATTCGGTGTAAAGTAAATAATTTGATGCTTCAAAAAATGCCTGCACATTTGAACTAAATCTTTGTTCTGTTTGTGATGAATTCTAGTTCTTTTTATAGTGAATGTTTCATGAAAACCGTGGTTCTCTTTATACTGAATCCTGGTTCAATTTTTATTGACGAGAATCGCGGTTCCTTTTATTCAAAATCCTAGTTCAAATAATATTGAATTATTATTCTTTTATAGAACCAGGATTCTTTATAAAAAGAACCACGTTTCTCTTCTCAATAATTCCATAAAAATAGAACCAGAACTCTTTATAAAAAACCGCGATAAAATGAGCTCAGAAGTAAAATATTTTTAGGAATACATCATAACTAGGACTAGGGAATCTGATGATGAGTTGGGCAAGTCATACCATAAATGAGAAATTAAGAACGATAAACTCAATGGGCACTCAGATTAGAAGTGTAGTATCGTGTCATGAATAATGTTCTTAAAAATTTTAAACAAAGTGGTGTAAACACTAAAGCTAGATTTACACGATTAATATTTTCTTCAAAATGCTTCAAACTCGTGTAAACAGAAAAATTTCTTCAAAATTTATTTATTTAATAGTTATTAATTTTTGCTCTTTACACAAGTTTAAAGCATTTTGAAGAGCCATTTTGAAGAAACTTTCAATCATGTAAATCTAGCTTAACAACTTTAACTCCAATAAAAACGTGGCCACCTGTAAAAGAACTCAGCATAGCATAGAACTTAGAGTAGTAAGGCTGAAAGAGAATATTGTATCAGGAAAATCCAATATTAGAGATAAAATCAATTCATGGAAAAGGGTGAAATGATAAACATATTTCTACATAAAAACATTGGCGACTAATTTGTTTTTATAGAAAAACTTTGGCGACAGACATGTTTTTTTAGAAAACATCGACGATAGTCTTGTTTTTATAGACATAGGCTTCAAGAAATTTTATATAGAAATTTATTGGCGACAATGATGTTTTTACATAAAAACGTGGGCGAAAAACTAATTTTTTTACAAAAACATGGGTGACAAACAAGGGCTGTTTTCATATACGCAGTATGCAATGCAACATTTCATTGCATAGAGTTCATAATAGCATTTAGAAATATAATTTAAAAATTTTTGTTTTGTCCAATATCTTTATATTTTATGTGATAAAAGTTTTTAAAATATATTCTAAATGCTATTATGAACTCTATGCAATGAAATGTTGCATTGCATACTGCGTATATGAAAACAGCCAAGATCTTTAGAAAAGCAATGTATTTTATACATAAAAATATGGGCGTCAAAAAAGTTTTATATATAACAAATAATGGACGATAAACAGGATCCTTTGGAAAATTATTAGCGACAAACAAGTTTCTTTAGTAATTCATAGCCGATAATGAAGTTTTTACATAGAAACTTTGGCGAGATACAAGTTTTCAGACAAAAATAAATTTAAATATAAATGAATCCTAGAGATAATTAAAACAATTTTTATTATTTTTTTGTTAATACTTTATTGAAACTTGCTTGTATCATGCTATTGTTGTTATTATTACATGCCATTTCAGTTTCAGTTCAGCATTTGTCTTGATTTTTGTATTATTTATTAAATAATTTTTATTTATTATAAATATTTATTTGATTTTTTCTTCTTTTTGCATTTTTGTCACCGTTAAATGGTTTAATTTAAAGGTTTTTGTTTTGTTTGTTAATGTTTTGTTTATTTATTAATATATCATTATTATTATTATTATTTAAATATTTATATTATTGTTTTATTGTATTGCTATTTTTTTTGTTTGTATTTTATGTATATTTTTTTTTGGTTTTATGTTTTTGTTCACAATAAAAATGGTGTAAAATGTGTATTGTTTGGTTTGGTTTTATTTGTTAAATGTGCAATTGTTGCTTAATTTATTTTTTTGTTGTTTTAATTTTCATTTCAATTTGCTGTTAATTCTTGTTGTATATGGTTAAGAGTGTTTTACTTTTGATTAGGGTTTGTATGGTTTTTTTTGGAAATAAATAAATATTTTATTTGTTTTTGCTTAAATTTTAAATATTTTTTTAAAACATAATTTGTTGTGTTTTTATATATGTATATATTTTCTGGTTTTAAAAAATAATTTGTTTTGTTTTTTTTTTTTTTGTTATTTATAATAAAGAAACTGAACATTTTAAACATAATTCACAAAAATACAATTCACAACTACAATACAGTTCACACTTACTTCGGGTTTATTACCCCTTTGTGTTTTCTCTTTTAATTTTATTATACACATTTGTTTTTAAAATACTAATCCATAAATTTGTGTTTTTTTGTGGTATTTCGCTAATTTTTAAAAATTTTATTTTTTTGCCAAAATATATTTCAAAAAATTATATTTAAAAATATCGTATACATTGTTGTGTGTGGGGCAAGAAAAAAGTTAATTAATTGATTATTTCCTTTTTTTAATTTAATAATGTTTTTTTTGATAGTTAAAATTGAAAACAAATTTTTGTCAAAACAATTTCTTGAAAAATTGTAAAAAAAGTTCTTTGCAGTTTTAAAATTTCAATTTCATCTCCTAAAACAAAAATTCACTGGCAACAGACATGTTTCTGAAGCAATTTTTTCGCCACAAACTGGTTTTTATAGTAAATCATAAGCCACAAATCAGTTTCTTTAGACACTTTGGAAATCATTTGCGACAAACAAGTTTTTGTAGAAATTTTTTGTGACAATGAAGTTTGTACATAAAAACATTAGCGATAGGCAAGTTTTTACCTAAAAACATTGGCGACAGGCAAGTTTTTATGGAAAAACATTGGCGACAGGCAAGTTTTTATCTAAAAACAATGCGATAGGCAAGTTTTTATCTAAAAACAATGGCGACAGGCAAGTTTTTATCTAAAAACAATGGCGACAGGCAAGTTTTTATCTAAAAACATTAGCGACAGGCAAGTTTTTATCTAAAAACAATGGCGATAGGCAAGTTTTTATCTAAAAACATTAGCGACAGGCAAGTTTTTATAGAAAAACATTGGCGACAAACAAGTTTTTATGGAAAAACATTGGCGACAGGCAAGTTTTTATCTAAAAATAATGGCGATAGGCAAGTTTTTATAGAAAAACATTGGCGACAGGCAAGTTTTTATGGAAAAACATTGGCGACAGGCAAGTTTTTATCTAAAAATAATGGCGACAGGCAAGTTTTTATAGAAAAACATTGGCGACAGTCAAGTTTTAATGTAAAAACATTGGCGACAAACAATATCCCTTGGAAAAACATTGGCGACAAGCGAGTTTTTACAGAAGTTTTTGGCGACATTGAATTACTATTATTGAAAAGTAAGTTTTTGGAGTTTTCTTTCTAACAAAAATTTGTTTTAAATTTTAAAAAACTTTCTAATTTTCTTTTAAATTTTGTTGCGATTTCTTTGTTTTTTTTTATAATTTTTCATAAATATTTCCATATTACCAAATTCTAATGGTTTGTTTTTTAAATTTTACTTTTCATTTTACTAACACATTATTTTTAAGACCAACAAATACTACTTTAATTTGTTTGTTTTTTTACTTTACTTTTGTTTTGGTTGTTTTTTTGTATGTTTGTTTTGTAATATTAATCTTAAAACTTAATATTTATATAAACATTTATAAATTTTTTTATGTATGTATATATTTTATAAAAAAAAGTGTCTTTTGAAATTACGTATATCGTCACAAATCTTTTACAAGCTTTTTTCTGTAGAGAAAAAGGATTTTAAGCTTTTTTTTTGTTTATCTATATAATTTAATTATTATTTATATTATTTATAATACATACATTAAGCCTAAGGTACACTGAGAAAAGAAAAATTGTTTATGTTTACAACAAAAAAGTGAGTTAACAACTACTTTTGTTTTTGTTATATTTTTTTTTTTTTTGATTTTATATTAGGGTTGTAAGTAGAAAACAGAAATTTTTTTTTTGAATTTTAAGATTGGAATGACAATAGCTGGGCTTTTAATACAGTGTGTAGTGGAGAGTTTTCTTTTTTTTTAAGAAGTTTCATATAAAGTAGAAAAAGTTTTACGGTTTCTTTCGTTTTTTATTTTGTAATGGGAGCACAGCTCTTTGTTTTGAGTTTTTTGAATTTCAAATTTACTTTTTGATTTTCTTAATACTTGTTTGACTTTACATGAAATTTATTAAGAGGAGTTTTGTTAATTTGCTAAATGTTTAATTAATAATTAATAAAATAAAACCAAGAAATTTTGTAAAATAGATAAAAAAATAAGTTTCTATAGAAAATTAGTGGCGCCAAACTTAATTCTTACAAGGTCATTGGCGACAATCAAGTTTCTTTAGAAAATCAATGGCGACAAATAAGTTTTTATAGGAAATTAATGGCAACAAACGTATTTTTAGAAAATCAATGGAGACAGTTAAGTTTCTATAGAAAATTATGGGCGACAAACTTGTTTTCATAGAAAATCATAAGCAACAAACAAGTTTATGTAGAAAATCATTAGCGGCAAACAAATTTGTTTAAAAAACAATGGCAATAATCAAGTTTCTGCAGAAAATCATAGGCGACAAATTTGTTTTCATAAAAATTTTTATTGCAAAATATGGGCGACAAACCAGTTTATGTAGAAAATTATTGGCGACTAATAAATTTCTTTAGAAAATCATTTGCAACAAACATTTTTCTTGAAAAATGATTGGCGACAATTATCTTTCTTTAGAAAATCAAAAGCGACAAACAACTTTCCATTTAAAAACATTGCCGACGTACTAGTTTACAAAATGATTAATTTAAATTTGCCAATAGCATTGACGAAAATAATTCACAGTTTTCTCACTTCCCGTTCCTTTCAAGTCCATATTGGCTCTCACCACTCTGAAAGCCATTCTATTACGGCAGGCTGTCCTCAAGGGTCATGCTTATCCCCTATTCTTTATAATTTATACACATCTGATTTACCTCAAGTAGACTACTGCACTTTGTCAATTTTCGCAGATGACACTGCAATTCTCAGCTCTGAAATTCTGCCTGCTGATATTATAGCCAATCTGCAAAGAGCATTATCTGATATTGTATCTTATTTCGATAAGTGGCAAATCAGGTTAAACTATGATAAAACACAGGCGATATATTTTACAAGGAAGCGAAAAGAATGTTACATACCACAAACCAATATTATTATGAATAATACTCCTATACAATGGGAACAAAAAGTTAAATATCTTGGCATTATTCTTGATCCGAAAATTAAGTTTAAAGATCACATACCTTATATAGTAAATAAAGTTAACTTATTAACCCGTATACTATACCCCTTCATAAATCGGAATTCTAACCTTAACATCCATAATAAAAAACTAATTCTAAAATCCATTTTTCATGCTATAATATTCTATGCAGTCCCCGTTTGGTCTACTAGCGCATGTTGTCATATAAAAAAATTGCAAATAGCTCAAAATAAATTATTAAAACTTATGTACAATCTTCCTTATGATTTCTCTACCACACGTCTTCATAATATTACGGGCTTGGAATTAGTTTCAGACAAAATCAATAGGCTTACACAAAATTTTAATATCAGATGTCAAAACTCCGATTTTGCTCATATTAATGAACTAGTATCATCATAGGTCTTCTTTTTTAGCTAGTCTGTAGTGCAGTAGTATAAGTTATAAGTAGTTTAAAATAAAAATTAAATAAGGTTTTGCCAATTTTCTCCTGCAAATAAATATTGTATATATGTATATAGAAATTTTGTTAAATATGTATCTATAATTAAGCTGAAAAAGAAAAATCTTGAACACTTAAATACTTAATTAATAATTTAAATGAAGTTGTAAATATTATGGATAAATAAAATGAAAATGAAAAAATGAAATGAGAAATTTATAGGCGACAAACGAGTTTTTGCAGAAAAACATTGCCATCAAATATAATTGTCGGAAAACCATTGGCGATAAAAAGTTTTCTATAGAAAATCAATGTTGACAAACAAATTTCCATTTAAAAACATTGTCAATAAACTTAATCTAAACTACATATTTTCTAAAATATAGTATTAACTCGGTGCTATTACAATACTTCGTAGAGATATGGCGAAGCCGGTGCCATGACCTTGCACGAGCTTCAAAATGGATAGAAACTCATTGTTTACCCAATCAGTCTTGAAGCTTACTAGAGTACCTATTTCGGACCACGGTTCACTAGGAACCCCAGGGATTTATCCCCTAACTGAAATAGGTTGAGGCACCTTCGATAATCACATGGTAGTGGCTAAGAAACCCAGAATTGCAACTGGTTAAATGACTGATGTTTGTTTCAGCAACAAACTTCGGGCTATCAAATTTGTCTCTAGGTTCTGTTGCTGAAACAACAGAGCCATTGAAAGTAATGCTGACACTCAGGAAATGTACGGGAATTGTGGCGTTCGTGGCATGTTGCTGACGATCTGCCCAGAACAGAGTTATATAGTGGCCCATGGCATTCGCAGTAATCTCTCGTCATTGGCAGTAGTGGTCGCCAGTGCTATGTTGCGATTGCTGGTTTTGTAGTATTACTAGTCTTGGGTCATGCCAATTGACTAAACTATGATGACAGTGATTAGATAGCCCAAGCAGTTAAGCAAGAATCTCGTTACATTGATCGTTCTAGTCATGTACGAGAAATTACAAATTGTATGTTGCTGGCAAGTACATACAAGTATTCTCATACATTAGTATGTTCTTGCAGGACTTACAATGCGGTGGTTAGTTGAGTGCACCCTCGTTTGAGTGATCCGTGACGTTAGGCCAAAAGGCAGGTAGTTACATTAAACTTGAACAAATCTGTATTAACTATAGTCTAAACTATAGCTTAAATTATAAGCTTTACTATGCCACTTCTATAGTGTAAACTAGAGTCAAAAGTCTAAACTATAGTATAAACTAGAGTCTAAAATAGAGTGTTATCTAGAGTCTAAGCTATAGTTTTAACTATAGTTTAAACTATACTATAGCTTAGACTATAAACTATATTAGTCTATAGTTTAGACTATAAACTGTATGTACTATATTATAGTTTAAACTATAGTTAAGACTCTAGATTACATTACTCTAAACTACAGTCTAAACTAAATAAATGTAATCTAGAGTCTTAACCATACTTTAAACTATACTATGGTTTAGACAATAAACTATACTATAGTATAGTTTAAACTATAGTTAAGTCTCTAGTTTAGACTATAAACTATACTATAGTATGGCTTAAACTACAGTTAAGACTGTAGATTACACTCTAGTTTAGACTGTAGCTTAGACTTTTGACTCTAGTTTAGACTATACTCGTGACATAATAAAGATTATATTCGCAGTTTAGACTCTAGTTTAAACTATAGCTTAGACAGAATTATAAATTATATTTTAAACAATACTAGAGTCAAAAGTCTAAACTATAGTCTAAACTAGAGCGTAATCTATAGTCTAAGCTATATTCTTAACTTAGTTTAAACTCTACTATAGTGTAATCTTGAGTTTTAAACTATGCTATAGTGTAATGATTAATGATTAAGATTATAGTTTAGACTATAGTTTAGACAGATTTATAAACAATACTTTAGACTATACTCTTGACTATCTACCTTAAATGCTTTCTGAATGTCGAACATAAACCCATAAGTTCTAAATCAAACTTTTAAATAATAAATAAAACAATGCAAAAAAAAAAAACTAAAAAAAATCTATTAAAATAATAACAACTCAAAATATTGGCTATGTTTTTAAATAAAAAAAAATCAAAATTTTATTGCAATTTTTTTCGTTTTTTTTTAGGATTATAAATTCATGGTTGGTTTTGAAATATTTTTTCTTTTTGTTTCTTTTGTAATAAGGATTTTAGTTATATAAGTTATATTTATAAATATTTATTTATATGTATATATAATTATATGGTTTTTTCTTTGTTTATAATTAATTATAATTAAACACTAAATTTATAAAACTTTATACAGGTTAAGAGTAATATAATTTTTTTGTTTGTTTTTAATGATAGGTTTTAGTTTTAAAAAATTGGCTGGTTTTTAAAATTCTATAAAAGTATAATTATAAAATAAGTTGAGCTTAAATGCCGTTTTCTTTTATATTTATATATTAGATTTATTTAAAATTGTTTTCGTTTTTGTTTTTTTTTTTTTAATAAATTTAAACCAATTTTTTGTTGTAGGCTTTGTTTTTAGTTAAATTTTAATTAAAAATGCAGTTCAAGACTTTTTGGATTTAATACAGTTTAAATTTAAATATATATCGTTTTATTTTTAAATATATAAATAATATTTACAAAATTACAGGCTAAAGTGTTTTTGTTTTTAATTATGTTATTAATTATAAAGTGTATTTGTTTAAATTATTATAATTTTAAAGTTTTATTTTTGTTAATGCTAAATTCTTTTGTTGTTTTTTTTAATATGAAATATTTTACAAATGTGTTTGTGTTTTAACTGATATTTTATTCGATTTGTTGTGGTTTTTCTTAAATTTCTGTTATTTTTCTTTTATTTTACAATATGGCTTGGCTTTTGGCAGTGGCAGTATGGCTTCCTTTTAATTTCCTGTTTCTTTCTGGTTTAACGCTTTAACTTTCCATTTTGTAGTTTTTTTTTTTAATTTTTTAAGATTTTCTTAATTTTTTTTAAGTTTTATTTATTTATTTATAAAGTCAGTCTATTTAAGAAAATGTTAAAGAAATTATAATAATAATTAACAGAAGAAGTAGTTTAGCTTGTGGTTTATTTTAAATAAACTTTATGTTTTTTATAAACTATTATAGATATTGTGCTTTTCGTTTTTTCTCTTTTTCAATATACTCTCAGTAGTTTTTTCTTAAATTTTATTATGGAAAAAAGTGGACTAGATTTTTATGTTTTATTTTTTTTTTATTACTTTTTTGTTTGTTTAAGATATTATTAGTTAAATAGCTTTGTTTTCTATGTAGTATTTAAATGAAACAAATAATAATAATAATAATATTTAAAAATTACTTTACTAGATTTTTAATATGGCCGCTGTTTTTAAGGGGATTAAAGTAAACAGCAAGAAATTTGTTTGTTTTTTACAAGTTTATAACCTCAAATATTAACAGGCAAAAGTAAAAGAGTTCTCTCCTAAAAGGCTCTCTAAAATTAACGGTATTTAACACTTAGAGAAAAGGAATTATGCAAATTAATGAAATCGTAACAAATTAGTTAAATTTTAAAGTAAATTCAAAAATATTAAAAGTATATTCTTCGAAATTTCAAAAAAAAAAAAAACTTAATCAAACACATAAACTTTAAACGAGTTTGAAGTGAAATCCTAGTGAAATCACTATTTTTGAAATTTAATAAAAAACAACAAATTTTTAAATTTTGTATACATATAAAATTTCTAAACAAATTTAAGAACATTTCAGTTAAAACTTTAAACTACTTTTCTCTAACTGTTCCCTAACCCTAACATAAAACCTTTATACTATCATTTCTATGATCAAACTCCTTACAATTGACTAAAACTACTTGTGGATACCCAATGGTTTGTATCAGGTCGTACCATTAACTATATAGGACCATAATCACTTAATGCCTGACCCGGATGCTGGGCACCAGGCCCGCCCGGCAGCGAAACTACCACGGAAACAGCGCGTGAGTCTACCATCGAACCGGGTGGGCCCTGATTGCCGCCATTACCGCCGCCCGGTCCACCACCCCCATTGCCATAAACATTACCAGGTGTATTCATGCCACCATTACCGCCACCACCACCATGCATTATACTGCCAGGAGGAGCCCCAACACCGTGCATACCACTGCCGCCAACCGTACTATTGCCTGTCGTGCTCATGAGCGTGCCATGACCACCAAGCACACTGCCGCCGCCAATTGTACTGCCGCCGCCACCACCGCCCATCGTTGAAGCTCCGCCCGACTCTCCATGTCATACATGGCTGGCCGCAGGCTGTTTCAAAACATGATGGTGCAAATGGTGGTGGCTAGTGGAAGCCACTGAAGCTCCGCCCGCCTGTGTATAGGGGGTAGCCAGTAGAGATCCGGCAGCGGAACCTACCGGCATGCCCATGCCAGAGCCGGCATATGGATGTGGTATGGGTGGCCTTTGTTTGATGAGCGCCTGATTGGCCCCAGTACGATCGGGCTGGCCAAACAGTCGTCTCCAAAAGCGTCGCCAACTCTCTAGAGTTTTACCCGACCATATCCATACACCGGATGTTATGCCCACCGCCAAAGCCATAAAGTATTTTAACATTAAAACCGAATACAAAGGTTTCTTGCCGGGTCCCTTGATCTGAGCACAAGGACAGGCCAAGGCTTTGATCCAATCTTCAAAGTAGGCCGCCTCATACAGATAGCAGCCAATGACTATAGTAGCCGGGACGGTATACAGCACCGAGAAGATGCCTATGCGTATCATTAGCTTTTCCAATTTATCAGCCTTAACGCCAGCTCCCACGCCGCCTTGCTGCTTAATCACTGAACGTATGCGAAACAGTGAGACAAAGCCGGCCATCAGGAAAGTTGTACCTATGACCAGGTACACAAACAAAGGCGCCAACACAAAGGTTTTCAAATGATCTGGATTTAAATTGCCCACATAGCAAATGCCCAATATGGGGTCACCATCCACCGCCGACAGCAGCAACACCGCCACAGATTGCACGGTGGGTATCAGCCAAGCAGCCAAATGAAAGTATTGTGAGTGTTTTGTTATGGCCTCATTGCCCCACTTCAAACCAGCCGCCAAAAACCAGGTAAAACTTAGTATCACCCACCAAATAGAAGAAGCCATGCCAAAGAAATAGGTCATTAAGAAAACCAAAGTACAGGAATGCGGCCCAGTAGAGCTCTCCTTCAGCAAACGACCATCACAGGCTATCTCCTCATTTTGCAAAAAGTTTTTGGACAAATAACCTACAGCCACCATGAAATAGCAGGCAGACAGGAAGACAATAGGCCTTTCGGGATACTTAAACCTTTCGGTGTCGATGATGAAAGTGGTAAGTGTCATTAGAGTGCTGCAAAAGCATAGGCCCGACCACAGCGTTATCCATATGCCGGCGAATTCCTTTTCGTCGTTTGTGAAAAACGGGCCCTTGCACGGTATGGCGCAATTTTGAACGCCGGCGATTCTTGACACAGTCGAATTCATGTACCATGGATAGTGCAGAGGTGGCGGCATCAGTTGAGCTTCCTTCCCCAGGAGTATGAGAGGAGGGCGACACGAGCATGTGCATTCCTTTGCGTTTGTTTTTTCTCCTAGGGAGCTTTGGCAGTTTTTTGAATTTTTGCCTTTACATTTTTGGGAGCCAGACGAAGAGCCAGAACCGGATTGTTTACGTTTGCCACCACCTGAAGAAGAACTACCGCCAGAGGCATCACCACGGCCAGAGCCACTGCCGCCGCTGGAGGAAGAACCACCTGAGGAGGAGGAATCTGTGTAGGAAGGTTGTTCCATGCATAGATTTTCGGGATCACCATGGAAGGGCAAATGTTCACAGGCCATTCTTTCGGGCCACTCAAAGCTATACTGCTGCATAATTGGGGCACAACCAGCACGAGCCCGCTCACATACCGAACGGCAGACGGGTAAAGGTTTGTGATAATCCTCCAAACAAATGGGTGTATACATGGAGCATAAAAAGAATTTCAGATCTGGTGAGCATTTAATTTCCACCAACGGCCAAAATTGATGCACCTCCAAGCCGGCCTCATCTTGAGTTTCATGATTCATTTCGTTGGGAAACGAAGTCATGTTGTAGCCAATGCCGCGGCACATGGGTATCGTGATTTCTTCACATCTGGAATTGGGATCTTTGGGTATAGCGGGCAAGCCATAACCCGGAGCCGGACTAACTTCCATTGAATGCATGCCCAGGCCCATATTGCCACCCATGCCTACACCCGCCACACTGCCGCCGTTGTCTGACATATGCTGCAGACCATCCGCTCGACAGCCATGATGACAGCTTAGCAACACTAAAAGTATGAGGGCATAGAGACTTCTCTGTTTGATAAGTGATGAAGTTGTATGTGTTAAATGAAGCGACATCTTTAAGCAGTGTGTGTGTCTCTGAGAGTCAGAGATAGAGTGATAGGTGTAGAGTTGAGGGCAGCTTAAAGAAGGCTGCAAATCCTCTTTAATTGCAGTTATATGTAGTGTGTAATATTTTTTTCTTTTTTGATAGATGGTTTCTAATAAAATTACAGTTGCCAACTTGTATTTAGTTAAGTGTAGAGTTTTTAACTTTTGGTTAGATAGAAGCCAATGTGCGTGTGTGTGAATTTAAAGTTACGTAGACGAACCAACTTAAAAAGACACAGCGTCAAATAAAGAGATTTCGAAATTTAAAAAACATCTGTAAAGAGAAATAAAAAGAAAAAATGTTATTATAAATATAAAATATTAAATTTTAGTATATAATTTTTAAACTAATATTAAGAAAATTTTAAAAATAAAACTCTTTTGTTTATAGCTAACCAAGCATTTGACTGTTAATGATCCACTGTCAAAGTCATATTACCCTAACAGCAGTTATTTGCTAAATGCAACCCTTTTGTTGGCGGCATGTTTTCCAATGTCACCATTATGTTTTTTTCTTTCTTACTTTTCCAACTTTAGATGCCAACATACATTTAACTAATGTTTACTTTATCATTATTTCTACATCTCTTTTCACACCGTTATTTGCTTTTATTTTCTTCTCCCTTTATGATGAATAACAACAAAATCAACTCTAATAATTGTACATGTTATACAGTTATAAAGAACAGCCATGATGAATATGTACGAGTATGTTTGTATATAAGTAAGAGAGCAGGCTGGCTCAATAAAACAACATCAATCAAAATCAGTGATTTTTATTAAATTTGACAGACATAAACGGCTGCTGCTGGGCTGCTGTCTATGTTTGCTCTTAAAATGAAAGATAATAAACCTTAAGTTATTTTCTAAAAGTGGAAAAATCGTTTAAACTATAAGCCAGTGAGAGAGAGAGGGGGAGGGAAAACTAGTTATACAGAGGGGATGTTTAAGTTGGAGACAATAGTTATTCTTGCTTCACTTACTTTGAGGCAAACAAATCATTTATTGTATTGTACAAAAAAAGTGTTGAAACACTACACTAAAAATTAATTAAATTCAATTGATTGAATGCTCTTTTTTTCTTAATTTTTTTGCTCTTGATGTTGCAACTTTTCTAGGCTGCGTAGAATTGTAGAAAACATAGGGGGATTTTAAGCAATTAAAAGGGGGAACAGAATGTTCTTTTACTCGCTTAATGTTTCAAAGTAAGTGTGTGCTACTTTTTGTGATGATGAAAAAATTGAGGTAACCTATAAATTGCGAGTTTTGTTTAGAAATAACAGTTTCATGATTAAAGCCTATAGTACTACAGAAAAATCTAATGTATGACTTTATAAAGCCCTATATTTTAAGGTTATGTGGAATTAAACCTACGAAAGACCTACGTTTAAAGGTTATGTGGGACTTGAAGCTCATATGGTACTGTAGAAAGATACATGATTAAAACTCACGTAACACTAGAGAAGACCTACGACTGAAGGGGCTTTATATAGACCCAAGATTGGGACTCACTTGGGACTAGAGATGACCTAGAATTGAAGCTCATTTTGAATTATTGAAATACCCGATTGACGCCCACTTGGTACTAGAAAAGACCAAAGATTAAAAATCATGTAGTTCTACATAAGGACTATCGAATGAAACTTATGTGGAAATTCATTAAGAATAATGCCTGAAGATCATGTGGCGATCATAAAGACCCCCGATTGAAGCTCACGTAGGACTAGAAAGGACCTAGAATTGAAGCTCATTTCGGATTATTATGAGATCCACGATTTACGCTCACATTGGACTAGAAAAACTAAAGATCATGTAGATCGAATAAAGCTCATGTGTTACTGTCGAATGAAGCTTATGTGAGACTTTATTAACCCTGCTACTACGTTTAGGGTCTTTTGATGACCCATTCGTATTTAACATTGCATAACTTGCAAAAAAACGTGTTTGTCCGTCAGACCGACACACAATCACTCTGACGACGATATATTGCATTGATCACAAGCCTTAAAAATATTTTCGAAATGTACAAATTTGAATTTTCTCAATAAAAAAATGTGGGGTCAAAATATGACCCAAACATAACATGTGTATTTCTTTTCTAACATAGTAGCAGGGTTAAGTTCACGTAGGACTAGACAAGTTCTACGATTTAAAATAAGGAACTTTAGAAGACCCTATGAGTGCAGCTTATGAGAAATTATATAAAGAAAGGAGCTCAATTTTCTATTTATTTTTCATTTGCTGTTAAAATGTTCATAAAAATGCTTCCATTTGATACATCTTGATGCAAAAGGTTTCAAATTTTTCTGCAAAAAAAACCCAGTGTAATAAGAAACACCCTTCAGTCACTCGGCCATTCATTAGGAAAAGCAATAGCTGCAAAAACTACCCTAGCAAATGTTGACTTTATTAATAACTAAGTACATACTAGATTGTATAAACACTTACGAGTATTTTTCATTACATTAGAGTTTAGAAATGTTGCAGCTTTTAATGTGTTTGGGTTATTATAAATAAAATATCAAATTACAAAACTTTAATTTATAGAAAGAAAACTCAAAGTGTTAAGATAATTTATAACTAAATTGCTATTAATTTTATAAGCAAACAAAAATATAAGTTGAAAGGCTCATGCAGCTTTAATTAAAGTATGACAAGACTATTTAGGGCAAAACACCAAAGATCACAAAAAGTTGAGCAGTAAACTAGAAAAACCCCTTTCAAAGAAATAGTTAATAAATAATTATTTTAAGCTCAACATTAATATTAATTTAATTTTAATATACATATTAGCAAATCTTTAAGATTATTTTAAGTTTATTTTTCTGTTCTCAAAACCTGTAATCTAAACCACAACACTTGTTGTTGTCTCAGGGCTGTTGAGTCTGTTAAAATGACTGTCATTTGTGTTTTATTATTAATTTTAATTTTATTATAAATTTAGTTTATATGTATATACATTACTTGTATTAAATTTCTTTGTTCAAATGTCACTACAAATAACATCGTACAGACATACTAATGAACAAACTTTCATAACGCTGTTTAGACCACATGACAACTTGTGTATATGATAGTTTTTAGATTAAGTTTATATTTGTTTCAATATACCTATATGTATGTACGAGTATATATATATTTATAAAACCACAACATCTCATAATGCAACACAGTAGCCCAGAAAACTAATAACCACAACATTTGCTGTTATGAATGACATTGATATAAAAATGTTATTTTATAAAAAAAAGTCAAAAGAAATATTTATAAAAAAGCAAGTATTTAAAAAAGAAACAAGTGACAACTTCACACCAGTGACCGGAAATAAGAGTTATTTTTCAATTTTTGAAGAAATAAATCATACATAAATGAACATCGTAGAAAACTTTTAATTACACCATCATGATTCTTAGGCGAAATGCATCCAACATATTGCATGATTTTTAAATTTTTGATTTTTATTTTAACAATCAAAAATAAGAGTTATTTTTGATTTTTATATTTTTAAATGAAAAATAAAAGTTATTTTTGATTTTTATATTTTTAAATGAAAAATAAAAGTTTTTTTTGATTTTTATATTTTTAAATGAAAAATAAAAGTTATTTTTGATTTTTATATTTTTATATCGAAACGCTTTTCATTGTAATTGTCTATTTCAAAATAAGCTTTGCGGACGCTGTCATTTATTGTCGTAGGAGTATCATCGTCGTCCGAAGACGAATAATTCATCTCCATTGACCTTAAACCGTCTGCTAACACAGATCGACAGCTTGCAACGGAGCTTTCATCTATTACAAATAAGTTTTCTTCAACAGGTGGCGTACCGCGTACCTATGTCACGAATTTTGAATTGATTTCTATTATTGATATAAAAATATAAAAATCAAAAATAAGTTATTTTTCATTTAAAAATATAAAAATCAAAAATAACTTTTATTTTTCATTTAAAAATATAAAAATCAAAAATAACTTTTATTTTTCATTTAAAAATCAAAAATAACTCTTATTTTCTATCTAAAAATATAAAAATCAAAAATAACTCTTATTTCTTAATTTTTTTGATAAAAGTCATAAGAGTTACGGTCCCTGCTTTGCACACATAAACGAAAATAAACAAAATAACTGTTAAGGATTAATAAAATAAACTATAGAGAGGCCGAAAAGCCACCATAACTGTAACTTCGAATAACGCCTAAGAGTGGGTTCACAAGCTGCGATCTTCTAAATTCATTGTCTGTTCACCTGATGAAACATTCGTTGCACCATTCCTGCGACACTTTGACATTAAATTGTTAATTTATCCTATTTTGCTCATACGCAAGATGTGTTGCCATATAGGACCTAGTTACATTACAGATATTCATATTCCTGATATTTCACTATTAAATTTTCTATTAAATTTTTTGTCCACACTGTATTTATTTATTTAAAATTAAAGCAACAATTTGTTTTCTTTTTAATTTACAGTTATTTATTCGCAGTGTTGCCAAACATTTTCTGTAATCCCATAAAATGAAATTTCATCGTGGCAACACTGCTGGTAAATGAAATAAAAATAATACAAGAGAAAAGAACAAATGTCAAATTTGTCGCTTCGTTTCACAAAACCTGCGACACTCTCCACTACGTATTTCATCTATAAACTCGAGTAGCAGGAGAAAAGTCGCAGGTAAAAGCCGCAGCGTTTGAACTGCCTCTAAGCAACAGAGAAAACTTAAAAATCTCAATAACAAATTTAAATTCCTTGTATCTGTTCTTTACAAAATATATATGTACCCTACATATACTAATATAATTATAACTATGTATTAGTTTAAACTTACTTTAAAAACCAATTTTTTTAAATCAAGTTATTCCCATCACATTAATTAAATACTTCTATCATTGCATACATATTTCATACAAACTCTTCACTGCTCTGTTTCAATTTGTTTCTATGTGTGTGTGTTTTTTTTAACAAAATCAATATCTTTTCTGTTTATTTAGCTCTTGAAATTTCTAAATAAAAATCAAACCTAAAGATATTTTTTTCAATATGTTTTTATAACATACATAGAAATACCTTTTATATTTATTTTAACTCCATTCATGACTTGCATATGACTATTTAATATTTATTTAACTAGAGAAGAACCCAGACAAGTAAGTTATTTTCAAGGAAATTTACACTTAAACTCATAAAATAAACATGATTAGCGTTGCACTACTAAATACTTCTACCATACTGTGTGGTGCATCATCATCATCCTATAGCACTTGAAGTTGTTGTTACACGCACAACACACAAACAGTTTTTGCCTTTTCAGGTAAATAATGAAATAAAAGCAAAGAAAAGATCTTGTTTAAAATGAACAATAATAAATAGTAGTAGTTAGTCTGTACAAAAATTAACAAATCACAAAATAAACACTTGATCATTTTTATAAAAAAAAAACACTAGCTTCAAATGTTAAACAAAAATTTATAGTCATGAATTTATTATTTTTTTTTTAATAAAATTTCCTACGTTCATGAATATTAAAGACTTGAGTTTTATAGTTTGCTTTGTTTTCTTAAGATTTATGTTAATTAAATGTAAACAATTGAAGAATTTCTTTGAAAATTGAAACTCATAAGGTAAAAAAATTAAAAAAGTTGCCATAAACTTAAAGCAAATTAAACAGTTGCCTTTTTTCCGGAGAAATGTTGATTGTAAATTTGTTTGTATTCTATGTAACCTCTATCCATTCCTATTATTAAAGATCATAAGAGGTTAGATAAGGACCCAAGATTTAAACGTATAAAGACCTGCAATTAAAGCTTATAGGGAACTACATAAGGATGTATAATTAAAGCTTCTGAATGACTATGTGTGGTTCTTCATAAAGTCTATGTGGGACAACACAAAGATATACGATTAAAACTTATACTCATCAAACTTGAAGATCATGTGAGACCACGATTAAAGATCATGTAGGACAATGACCTGGATTGAAAACCGCATGGGACTACGAGTGAAGATCATGTGATACCACAGAAAAACCTACGATTGCAGCTCATTTGAGACCAAGATCGTATATCATTTGAGACTACTATTGAAGCTCATTTAAGACTACGTTTAAAGCTTATTTCAGAGTATAATTGAAGCTTATTTGAGACTACGATTAAAGTATATTTCAAACTAAAATAAAGCTCATTTGAGACTACGATTGAAGATCATGTGGCACCAACAATTGAAGCTCGCTAGAGATACGACTGAAGATCATTTGGGACCACATACAGTTCTACGATCACAGTTCTGGGATCACTTGAAGAAAATCATGAGAGACTACAATTTAAGCTTCTCTTAGACGGTATAAAGATCTAAGATTGAAGATCATGTGGGACCATATAAAGACATACGATTGAATCTTACATGTGACTACATTTTAAGCTCTTCTTAGACGGTATAAAGATCTAAGATTGAAGAAGATCATGGGAGATCACATGAATAAACTCATGTGAGATTACAATTTAAGCTCCTCTTAGACGGCATAAAGATCTAAGATTAAAGATCATGTGGGACCATATGAAGATTGAATCTTAGGTAAGCAGGCGGCCTTATAATGCACACCTCACTTAGGTCCATATCACTGCTCCGATTGAATATTACATGAGACTAGAATTTAAGCTCCACTTAGACTGCAAAAATGTTTACGATTGAGGATCATGTGGCATTCCTAAAAAACCTACGATTCAAGCTCTTGGGATACTGCAATTAAAGTTCTTCGTAAACTGCCTACAGACAATATAGAGATCTACAATTGAAACTTTTGTTTTAAGTTGGTGGGATAAGTTGACGGATTAAGTTATGAAATCTTCGATAAAAAATGGTTATTCCCTTTTTGCTTTAAAATGTTTTTTGTGTTTAACACGACCTGTAAATTTAAAGCGTGTTTTTTCGTTTGTCTTTAAAACACATTCTATAATTTATGTTTGTTTTTAAATTTTTATCGACTTTTTCTTGTAATTCCTTGCTGTCGTTATTGATATTTCCTACAAAACAGCAGCTTCTTATTACAATAGAAGCCAGACGCCTAAATAAATAAAAAGAGGAGCTAGAAATTTAAAGAAAAAACAAGCAACAACATAATGACTACTGGTTGGCTAAATTGTTTTTTTTTACAGAAAAGAACGACGACAATCTCTCTATTAAGAAACTATACAACAAACTATTTGTTTTTTTTTTTTTTGTAAAGTAGAAAAAATATTTTTAAAGTCTATTACAAATACTCTCAAGTACTCAAGTATTTACCAATATGGTTTACAACAGCAACAACTAAAAGACTGGAAATAGAAACAAGCCAAACAAATCTTTTAAACAAGATCATTAAGCACGATCAGTATGAAAACATCAAACTAGACATAAAGTTTCAACAGGCAACCAACAACAGTCCAACGAGTCATTCTTAAACAACTATTAGTATTTTATTAAGTTTTTTTGTTGCATAGCCTTAAACTACAAAAACATGACTTAAAACGGACCAAGTTACTTTTTTTTTTGTTCTCCAGTTTTTGTCATTCCCTATATCTTCAATTTGGTCATCATGTTGACGATCATATGACTCGACTGAGCAGAGCTAAATGATGGAGTTTTGTTTTCTGGTGTTTTTTATTATTTTTTGTTTTCCTGTAAATGTGGTGGAGATTTTCTTGGAAAAGAAAAATAAGTAGTTGCTTTTGCCTGCCGCATGAATTATGTATGTACGTTATGTCTGCCCATATGGTGGCAGTGGCAGGTTGTATGTATTTTATTTTGTTTCGGTTAAATGAAATAAATTAAAATTGTTATTAGGAGCTGGCTTTTGTAAAGAAATGTTTTTATAAGTTTTTTTATAAAAGAAAACTAGAAGAATTTATATTTCGAGGATAAACTCTACAATTCAAGCTCCATTTAGACTTCAGAAAGAGCTATAATTGAAGCTGGACTTATACTAACTACATAAAGACCTACTATTGAAGCTCATGTGGGCCCACATAAAGACCTACGTTTGAAGCTCTTGAAAGACCACATAAAGTCCTGCGATTAAAGCACATGTGAGATTACATAAAGACCTACGATTGAAGCTCATATGTGCCCACATAGAGGCCTACGATTTAAGACGAGATAAAGACATACGATTGAAGTTTATGTATGACCATATAAAGATCTACGATTGAAACTCATATTGAACTACATAAACCCTACGATTGAAGCTCAGTGGGCCCACATAAAGACCTGCGATTGTATGTAATATGGGACTGAATAAAGTCCTGCGATTAAAGCTCATGTGATACATCATAAAAACCTATGATATGAGACAATATAAAGACTTTCGATTGAAGCTCACATGGGCCCACATAAAATACCTATGATTGAAGCTCCTGTGATACTCCATAAAGACCTATGATTGAAGGTCATATGTGACGCAAAAAAGACCTGCGATTGAAGCTCATGTGTATCTACATGAAGACCTATGGTATGATCATAGAGTAATTAATGACGTTTATTTCTCTCTTTAAAAAACGTTTTTATTATTGCAGATTTTTTAAATTAAATGTTTATTGTCTTGTATTGTTGTTTTTGTTTTCAAAAAAAAAAAGTTTTTCTAAAAAACATTCGAAACTTTGGCAAACAAATTTACCCATTGTTATTTTTGTTCTTTAAAACTGACCTTAAAGTTTTGCAATTTTCTTTATCAGGATTTTTACTTGTTTGTTTTCTTCAAAAGCAATTGACATTACATTTAAAACCAAACAAAACTTTAATTTCTTTTCAAATTGAATAAAATGTTTGTACAAAAAAATGCAAAAATTTACAACTCTGTTTAAAATTACAGTAAAAACAACTAAAGTACTAAAATATAGAGAGAGAGCGCGAAAAAAAACAGTTAAAAAGGTAAAAACTCAAGCGAAGAGTTGTTGTTGCTGCTGTTGATGATGTTGAATGTTTTTGCTGCTGCTGTTGATGTCGATTTTTGTAACACAAACAAATTGCCGCCAAGTTCTATGACCTTACAATCAAATAAAACACAAACAGCAGCAACAACAACAACAAAAGCTCCTCTAGTATGTAATTGCAACCATGTTTTTAAAACATCATGTTACAAAAAAAAAAAAAAAAAAAACAAAATAAAAACGAAAATAAGGATAAAGAGAACGACACAGGGAAAGTTTCTAGTGATGATGCCTTTGTGTTAAACACACGGAGAAAAATCTAAACACAGTGGGAAATTGAAAAGATTTTATTATATTAAATATATTTTAAGAAGTTTGAAAAATAAATTAAAGAATTCTTAATTTATACCTATAAACGATTTATTAAAAAAAACTTTACTTAAATTGAGAAAACAGCACAAAAATAATAATTTTAACAATTTATGGTTAAAGAATTTTCACAAACTGTGACAGCTGTAAATAGTTTTGTTTTTAACAATGGTAACTTCTTTAACTCCTTAACGGGAGTTTTAGTAATATTTTTTTTTAATTCTTTGACAAAATTTCTTTGTTGTGTTTAAAAGCGTTCAGTTAAAAATTAATGACATTTTATAGCTAAATAAAAAAGAAACACACACAAATTCTGTTACTGTTTCACAACTTTTCTTTACTGTCGTTTTATAAAATGTTTTGAAATTGACATGAATGCTAAATTTTGCAAGTGTTTTTTTTTATTTTTTTTTTAACTTTTTCATTTATAATTTTATCCTTTGAAGCTTTTGAAAATGTTGCTTAAGTTAAAACCAAATAACCAGCTTAACTGCCAGCATTTATGTAGAGTTGTTTTTTTATGCATAATTTTGATGTTTGCTTTTTGTTTACAGCAATTTGCAAAATAGACAAAGTAATTATGATTTTTTTGATTTTTCAAGTGTTCAACAAGCTTCAAACCTACAAATTTTCTACAACTAAGTTTTTGTTTACAAAAAAAAAAAAAAAAAAAAAATAGTATGTACTTGTTTAGGCAGCTGTGTGTTTTTGTCTTCTTTTTAAGTTTTTTAACTCTGGTTAGTCAGTAATATTCATTAATTAAATGTTATTATTATTATTGTTGGGTGTTTTCTTTTCATTATTTCATTTTTATGTTGTAAAATTGGATTTGTCTTGTTTATAGGTAATTGCATTTTAATAATTTCTTTGTTTCATTAACAATACAAAAAGAAAATGGTAAGAGAGTGAGAGAGAGGTTCAGAAGAGGAAAATGAGTTTGTTTAAATAACATGGCTGTGTTTTGTTGTGTTGTTGCTGTAGCATTGCAGTGTAAATAAATGAACATAACGGTTTTTTGCTTGTTGTTTTGTGTTTTTGTCTCTGTTTATTAAAGGTTTTTGATTAGAGAGTAATTTCTTAAAGATTTTTCTTGCATACAGAATTTCCTTAGGGATTTTTTGTTGTAAACAGTGAAAAGGTTAGTAAGATAGCAAAAGAAAGTGGGGAAATGCTGAGAGATGGTTTCTCTACAGCATTAACATGCTGTAATTACCGAAATTATTTGCATATGACTTGAACATTTAGAGAGGCCAGAGGAAAATTAATTTTTTTTAATAATATTAAGAGTAATGTTAAAAACAACTTACATACATATCTTAAAGGGTTTTTTATAACATATTAGAGAAATATTGAAACTATTTTGTTTTTTTCTTCAACTTTTTCCAAAAATTTTAAAATTATTGTTAATTTAAAACTATTTTTGTTTATATTTTTTAAAGAAAGGTTTAATTTTTAGTAACTTTTCTTGGCAAGACTGTTTTTGGATGTTTTCGTGTAACATGTTGCTGTTAAAAATGTTCAAATGAACAAAGTTTGCAGATAATTCAATTTTATTATCAAAATTACGTGCTTGGTTAAGAAAGTGCATTGTGCACTTTTTTATCAGAAAATTACATATGTTCAGCGACGACGCTTATTTCTGGTTGAACGGATACGGAAACAAGCAAAATTTTAATATTTGGTGTGAAGATCAGCCTGAAGCATTGCTATAACCGCCAATGCATCTCGAAAAATCCACTGTTTGATGTGGATTATAAGTCGGTGGCATCATTGCGTATGAACCATGTTAGACATAGCCGCGTTCAACATTTACATGATATTATCTTTAAACATTGAATAGATCGTTCTATAGCCTCAAGTCTGAAAGCTCTTAAAAAATCACTCATACTTGCATAATTTTTCTTTCTTTGTTTAAAATCTGGCCTCCCTAGTTTTGTATTTGTTTGAAATCTCTTTAACAAAAGTCATTACCAATTGTTCTTTCCTTCCTTTTTTGCTTATTATTTACTGTCATTTCCCATATCCTTTATTTTTGTTGTTGTTTGTTATTGTAATACTCATTTCCCTACAAACTATTTTTATTATATTTTGCTTATTACTTACATTATGTTTACAGGGTAGGAAAAAAACTACATATTATGGCACATTAATTAAAGACAATGTCAACAACATACACGCACATAAATTTTCATGTTCAACAAAAATGTTGACATTAATTAATAAGCGTGTGTTTAAGACAAATTTATTTCTTGAAAAAAATATTACAATTTTTCCTTTTATAGAAAGATTATTAAGAAAACACATGTGTTAAACATTTAATAAAACATACAATTTAATATTAAAGTTTAGGACTTAAATACATAGTTTTTTAATATTTATGACTAATTAAAGCAAACCCTTGAAATGGGCTTAAAAAATGCTTCAATAACAAATATGGCAACATAAGTAAGCTGGTGTGGTTTGCATCACACATACAGAGAGAGAGAGAGATCACATGTTTATAATGAAAACTACCAAGTCACTTGTTTGTTACAAAATGATAAGCCGCTGGCTTAAATTTGCTACGCCGTTATTATTATTATTTGTATTATTATTAGAAATTATAGAATTTCTTATTGTTTTATTATCAAATACCCTAAAATTTTTGTGTTTTTTATATTTTCCAACACTTTACTTTTCATATGCGAGACATATTAAACAAATTATGTTTTTATAGTTTTTTTGTCTAATATTTTATGTGTAACATAAATTAGTTGTTAATTTTTATGGCCCACCATAACATTTAGTAAGGAAACAATGTCATAAAAATGTTCCAATGGCCCCTCTTCTTTAAAACACATTAATGTCATAATGACAATCAATGATTTATACTTAAACTCAAACTGAAATTCAACCGCGGCCACACACACACAAACACCATGTCATAACTTCTATTACACTTTGAATGCCATGTAATAAAGAATTTTAATGGCTTTTTAATAGTTAAATGAAGTGGTAAGGTTAGGTGTTTGTTAGTTTACAAGGAATTCATAAATTTATTATTAAATTATCTTAATAAAATGGTCGTTTTATGTTTAGAAAAAAACCCCTTAAAGAGCTTGTCATGTCAAAACATGTGTCCAAATTCTTTAGTTTACTAATTTAAAGGGGTGTGTTTTAAAGGCTTAATACTTAAAAAAAACACTTGTCATCTTCTGTTTTTTCGTTTAATATAGAAAATTTTGCACACATGCTGCTTGAAAAACAGCAAGGTTTTTCAAAATTAAATTTCCTTCAACAATTTGACAATTGTAATCTTATGGACGGGGTTTTATTATTGTTGTTGTCATTTGAAAGTACACTGTTGTTAATAGTAGTAGTGGCTAAAGTAGTGGTTGTTCTGCAGGGTTGTTATTAAGGGATTTTGATGAATGACAGGGCATTTATTTAAAAAGGGTTGGGGGATTCGTTTTGTGTTAGAAAATATTGTCATTCAGGGTTAAAAGTATAAAATTAGAATTGTGCAACTATACTTTGTGGTCGGTTTTATATTTTTGCTAATACATAAAAATTTTAATATTTTAAGTATTTGCTAGATAGTAAAAGGAAACTAAATTCAGTTTTTCTTGGAACTAAATTGAAAAACTTTATAATTCTGCCTTTTAATTTTAATAGTATGTATTTACAATTTCCCTTTTAAAAGCCTGTAAAAATATTATCACTAAAAATAACCATAAAATTAAATTTTTAATAAAACCCAAAATATCTTTCTAATTTCGAATTCTTATCACCAAACACTTTCATGTTTTAGTCATAAAATAAAAAAAAAAATAAATGATCTTTTGAAAATTATTAATATACCAAATGAAACAGGAACATTTTGATTTTATGAAACATTAAAATATAAAATTTATAAGCTTTTGACTTTTGATTTTCATATTGACCACGAGTTAATGATAAGCAAAAACGATTTATGTTTATAGAGGATTTTTATTACAAAAATTATGGGCTTTATTTCTAAAAACACACAAGATTTTAGTTTAGTTGAATTCATAAATGAAAATAATTTTTAAAGTATATTTCTGTTTATATTCAATTCTAACTTCCTACATTATTATTAATTATAAAGATTTGTTTTTTTTATATTCAAATAAAAGTGTTTTTTATGTAAGCCGTTTTTTTTCAAGTAAATATTGGCAATCTTGCTTTGTGTTACCGTTAGTTTATGGTTAGTTTACATTTTGTAAGAGTGCCGAAGAAAACATAGATGAATGGGAGAGCGCGAGAAATAGCTGCAATTTAGCAAGTAATACGGAGTTTTTTATGTCAATTGTTTTTTAAATGTATGTATGGATGTAATTTTAAGGCAATTTAGTTTTTGAATTATAAAAATTCGATTTGATATATTTTTTTTCCTATTCTAGTGTTTTCATTTAGAGCTCTTGGTGCATTTTATGTGAAACTAAATGTATTTAATTTAGAAATTTTGAAAAGTAAATAGGTATGTACTAGAAATATTGTTTTTTTTTTTTTTTTTGGGAAACAGTGGATAACAAAAAAATTTAATCACCCCCATCGTGAATAAAAATTCTACATGAAATTTTTTCCCTTTTCACATTTTTCCTATTAAAAATCAATGTTAAACAAATAAAAGGGAACAAATTTCATGTGGAATTTTTATTCACGATAGGGGTGAATAATTGTTTTTTTTCCTAGTTTTTTTTTATTTGTTTTAAATTCTTTAAAAAATCGTTACTATTGGAAAAACCATAAGTTTTACTAATTCAAGTAGTTCAAGTAGTTCAAGTAGGTTTCATTCGACCTTTTTATGTGTAATAAATAAAAATGCTTTTATATCAAGCTCGAGGCCATAAGTTTTACTTTTTTATTCAATACCAAATAAAATAAGCTTTTAACATAATTATTAAAATAAATTAATAGATTTTTTTCAATTTTAAAGCAAACTTCTAGTACATATTTAGAAAATGTGTTTTTATTTCTTTCAAATATGGATTCTTTAGGGCAAACCGCAAGTTTTTCTTTTGGTTAAAAGCTAATAGCTTTTAATATATATATAAATTAATTAAATTAATAATTATATAGTTTTTTTAATTTTAAAGCAAACTTGAAAATTCTTTTCTTCTAATGAATTTATTTTTTTAATTTTTTTAATTCTTTCAAAAATTGTTTCTAATAGATAAACCAAAAGCTTGTCTTGTGGCTTAAAAAGCTAATAACACCAACTTTTAAAATATGCAAAAATTATTAAAATAAATTAATATATTATTTTTCATTTGAAAACAAACTTGAAAATTTTTTTTATTATGTACTGAAAAAATGTTTTTTTTTATTCCTTTTAGAAAAACCTTAAGATTTTCTTTTTTATTTAAAATCTTATAGCACAAGCTTTTAAAATATATAAATATTTATTAGATTACTTGGAATATATATTTTTATATTCACGACAAACTGAAAACAAATTCTAGTACTTAAAAAAAGGCGTTTCTTTAATTCTTTCAAAATTCGTTACTTTACTTTTCTTTTAATAGCTAATAACGTGAGCTTTTAAAATATGTAACAATTAATAAAACCAATCAATAGACATATGTACATATGTACATTTTTTTTGATTTTAAAGTAAACTTAAGGAAATTTTTCTAGTTTTGCAATAATATTTATTTTTCAATTGTTTCAAAAACTTTTACTTTTGGAAAAAATCGAAACTTTATTTTTTATTTAATAGCTAATATTATGAGCTTTTAAAATATGTAACAATTAGTTAAATTTATTAATTAATTAAACTTGAAAAGATTTTTTTATTTCTGAAGAAAAATGTTTTTTGCAATTCTTTAAAAAAATCTTTTATATAGGAAAAACCATAAGTTTTTTTTTGACTTAGTAGAGTAAAGCATAAACATTTAAAATATGAATTTTCACTGAAATCGCTTTATACCTAAATACATACACAAATATTTTGTTAATACATATTGCTCTGAAATTGTAACTTTTTTCTTTTTTTATTATTTTGCCCTTCACTGTTTTCTAAATATTTGTATTTCCCTTAAAAGCGTTTATTGTTGTTTTTGTTTTTTTTTTGGTAAAATAAATATCAATATTTATTCTAACAGAAAATGAAATAGCAAAAAATAAAACAGAAAAAACATTGATTTCCTTTTCATGGACTAGAAAAATAAACAGAACATAAGTGGCCAGCAACGCACATATGTATGTATGCACACTTCTACACACACAAAAAAAAAATGCCATTAAAAACCATTAACTCACTGAACGAACGAACAGACACAAGCACCACCACAAAACAGCTACTCTTTCCAAAAAACAACACCACAGCATATGAACAAACAATAATAATAAAAGCAAAATAACAACTATGTACTGGATAGAAAAAACATTAGGAAAAACTAATAATACAAAAAATTTTAGCTGTTGCTCGTCTAAAACTACACATATTTTCAATATTTTAAAGGCACTTGTAACGGAAACATATTTCAAAATTTAACTTAATGAAGTCTTAAATATTGCTTAATAAATTTAAAGAATTTTCTTAAATATTTTCCTTGCCTTGTTAACTATTTGTGTGGCCTTTAATTTAAAACAAACCAAAAAACATTTCAATTTCATTCGTGATTTTAATATCACTGTCTAATATATTTCCCATCAATCAATAACTAACAAAATTTTCTAAATATTTATTATAATAATTTTTTGTTTAAACAAAAATAAACAAATAAATTTATTTATTTCCTTAAACATAACGAAAATTAGGGTCATTTGTTTTCAAAATGATAAAATATTGTTCAATTGAAAATACTAAATTTTATGTTAGTGTCTATAAATGTTTAGATTTAAACAATTTTTGTTTCTCCTACTGTCTGTAGATGATGATGATTAACAAATAATGTGTGAAAATTTATTAATCTCATGCACTAAATAAATCAATAATTTACTCTAACAATTTAACACAAGACCACCCAAGGTATTTAAAATCATAAATATAAATCAACAAAGAAAAATACAATATTTATCTACCTAGGGGTAGAAAAATTTTATTGAAGTTGCCATAAATTTATGCAATTTTATTGAACAAATAATAATATTTAAAATAAAAATCAATAAAAAAAGTAAAGAAATTATAAAACACTGGGGAAAATTATTGAATAAATTTTGGAAATGTAAAAGTTTAAGTTTTCACATAAAAGTTTACACCTTTAGCTTTTAAATAGACAAAATTTTACTTAATTTTATTAATATAGATTCTTTTAATATGCACTTAAACTTTATTCCACGTGAAATGATCTAGCAACTCGTGGCAGAATAATGTTAAATAAAAATTAAAAAGGGTATTAATATTTTGCATTATATAAAAGACCATGACACTAGCTGCCAAACAAAACTAATTTGAATTAATTTGATTTATATATAATATTTTAAAAACATCTGCCAACATTTAGCAAGCAAAAACTGAAAAACGGGAAGATATCAAAATACTTAAGGAAAACTTTTTTTAAAGAAAATTTAAAAAGGGCAACATTATTTTGCATTACATGAAAGGTCAAGACACTAACTTTAAATAAAACTAATTTTATTTAAATTAATTCATATATATTATTTGTAATACATCAGCAAACATTGAACCAACTGAAATTCGAAAACCGCAAAATGAGACAATTTTCCAAACAAAACTTGTTTAAAGCAAATTAAAAAAGGCAACATTTTTATTTATAATTTAAAAGCTTCTAAATAAAGCCATTTTTTATTAATTTATTTTATGTTTGATATTATAAAAACATCTGCCAACATTAAACCAACAGAAACTCCAAAAACGCAAAATTGCAAGATTTTCAAGACAAAATTTTTGTTAAAGAAATTTAAAAAAAATTTAAAATTTTTTGCCATTATTTGAAAGTTTAGGTAAATAGCTATCAAATAATAAAATTTTATTTAAATTAATTCATATATGTTATTTTTAAAACATCAGCCAACATTGAACCAATTGAAATTCTAAAACCGCAAAATGGGACAATTTTCCAAACAAAAATTTTTTTAAGGAAAATTCAAAAAAGCAACATTATTCTATATAATTCGAAGGACCATGTAAACAGCTTCCTAATAAAACTATTTTTTTTTTTAAATTTATTCCATATATAATATTTTTAAAACATTGTTAAACATTGATCCACTTCACACTCAAAAACAATAAAATATGGCAATTTTAAAAACGATTTTTTTAAGATATTTTAAAAAAGGCAACATTTTTCATTATAATATTAAACATCATATAATGTGCTTCCAACTAAAACGAATTTTAATTATTTTAATTTATATATAATATTACTAAAACATCCGCAAACATTGGTCCATTTCACACTCAAAACCAGTAAAATATGACAATTTTCAAAACAAAAATTTTTTTCAAAGAAATTTAAAAAAATGGAACATTATTCCAAATAATTTAAAAGACCATATAAGCAACTTCCAAATAAAACAAATTTTAATTGTTTTATTTTATATATAATATTTTCGTCAAAGATTGATCAACTTCACACTTAAAAAACAGAAAAATATGCCAATTTTCAAAACTATTTTTTTAAAGAATATTTAAAAAATACAACATGTCTCTTTATAATTTTTAATTAATTTAATGCGTATATGTATTTTTAAAAAATTTGTTAAATATTAAACATAAAGACACTTCAAAATACCATTTGCACAAGATTGTGAATTGCGCTATTATTTTTTAAAATTGCAAAAATTGCAACCGTTTTTCGGCTAAAATTTTTTTAAAATAATTTCCAAAACTTATAAAGCTTTCTTCTACTTTCACCACCTTTACTTCTTCAATCTATCCCCTTTCCAAATAAAGTAACGCAATTATATATAGACTTATTAATTGCCAAAAAAAACCTATAAGATTGTTTTGGTTTTTTTTTCACCAACTCCCATGTGTTTTCTTAATATGTATTGTTTTCTTTGTATTTGCTGAGCGGATGTTTCCTTCTTCCTTTTAAGAATTGACATTTTAAAACCTTTAGTGTAGTACATAGTATTTTACATTTACTGTGGGTTTTTTTTTTTGTGTTGAGTTGTTTATTTTTAGGTATAACATTTTATATTTGCTGTTTTTGCCGTGGTGTATCACGCCAAATGATAGACATGTGTCATTTTTGTGTTGGTTTTAAGCATAAGTTATTGTATTGTCTAGTTACAAGACATTACAAGGCACATGTGTTTCTAGGCAGTGTTTAAACAAAACAAAAGAAATTGCTTGTGGTTACTTATTAGAATTACAAATTTTCTTGTTTTTTGTTTGTTTGTCAACAAAACAAGGAAGTTGAGTTACATTTATATTTGCAATATAAAATAGAAATTTACATAATAAATATTTGTTGTTAAAGAAAAACTATGAATTGTTTAATTTAATGTGGTTAGTTGTGCAAAAAATTGCAAAATTTTTGTTAATTTCAGTCGTTTTAAGTAAAAATTTGTTTTATTAAAATTTAAATAAATTTAGGACATTTTAAAATGTTTTTTAGTTTCTTTTGTAAAATTTATTAAATTATTAATTTATGTATTAAACTTTCTTTAGATTAAATTTCCGTTTTAATTTGTGTTTAAATTAGCTGGCATCTTTTAATCAGTGATGCCAACTTTTGAGACTCAAAACGCGTAAAAATTTTTGTAAAAGGTCTAAATGGAAAAAACCACATCCAATTTTCTTTTGTTTTTTTTTTCGCAATTTTTCGCATTTTGAGTGACTAAAATCGGGCTAAATCTAGCCCGAAAATGGCTAAGTTGGCATCGCTGCTCTTAATGCTGTTAAAGACGTTTGAAGTTGGCAACATTGTCTTGTTTCCATTGTTTTTATTTATGTTAACCTCTTTAGCTGGCTCTCTCTCTTTTTTGGAAACATGTTGCTAAACACTGCCATTTAAATTACTGTGATTAAAAAGATTGCTGTCTGTCTAAAGGCCCAACTATAATATCCATATGATAGCTTAAGCAAATTGCAAAAGTTAACGAAAAGGCTGTCAAATGCATAACCAGTTCAGAGTTAACTTTTAGGTGGCTACAATGACTTTGAAACTTTTTGTCCACAGTTGCTCATTTATGTTTAAAAAAAATGTTTTTATTTTAACAAAAACCCATTAAATGACTATATTTTATAAATATTATTATATTATTTTATAATTAAAAGAAAACTTCGTACCAGAAACGCATAATTTTTCCTTTTTCTTTAATTTATCGGCAAAAGTACTAAAATGTACAGCTGTGGCAGCACTACATTGTAAATAATAATAAACGTTTACATATGTTTTGTTAATTTTCGTATTGTGTTTGCAAAAATGGAGAAAAGACTAGATAATATAAAAATATTAAAGTTAGCGCTTGAAGGCATGTGCACATTAAAAGAAATAAGTGAACTACACTGTAAAAGAAGAAGACGCTCTTGTTCTGTCAGAGAAATAAACCACGACAGAGACATTTTTGTTAAAATAAAAAGGGCCCTTTTATTATAAAGGCACTTATTTTTTCCACATTTTCTATTAAATTTAAAATAAATGTATTTTCTTCTTTCTCCATTTTGTTAAAAACACAAACAAACAACAAACAGCTGATTCCGTACGGAATATGCGATCAGTTTCGCTTTTTGCTTAAGCAAATGACAGTTGAAAAACTTAACGAAAAGTTTCGTTAAGTACATTATAGTTTGCCACATACAATTTATATGTATTCGCAGGGTTGCTTAAGCTAGCATATGCACATTATAGTTGGGCCTTAACTCAGTGTTGCCAGAAAATGAATTTTAAAATATGCTAAAACTTGAAAAACTAAGTGCTAAAATATTCTACAGAAGAAAAACTTAGACCTGTTTCACACTCAACAGTTCTGACTCGTCAAGTAAAGTATTTTTCAATGAGAAGGAAAAAGATAAAAAATAATTTTCTCTTTCCTTCTCATTGAAAAATACTTGACAGTCAGAACTGATGAGTGTGAAACAGGACTAAGTGCTAATTTTTTTCAATGCAACAATACAATTTTTATTTCAAATGTTACAAATATACATTATAGTTTTTTCTAATTTTTTCATAACAATTATTGACTTGTTTTAATAGATTACATTTCATATATTAATTCAAAAATTTCCGTGTTCATTTACTTACCACACCGAAAGAAATTTAGTTGAAATATTAATAAAAGTTATTTTTTATTTCTCCAAAAGTATTTTTTGGAGTAAAAAAGTAAAAATTTTTTCGAGAAATAAATTATTTTTTATCAAGCAAATTATGCTAAAAAGCATTTAGCATAATTTTTAAAAATTTCAATGTATTTTCGAGAAACAAAATGCTAAATCTAGCACTAAAAGTGCTAAAATGGCAACACTGGTCTAACTTCTATTACAATAAAAAATTTTATAGAGCTGTAATATTTTGTTTTTAACATGTTTTTTTTTTTAATTTAATTTTTGTGTTGTTGCTGTTTTGTTTTATAACCTGACTATTTTACGATTGTTTAATGTTATTAACAACTAACATGTCACACTTACTGCAAATGACGACGAACAACAACAACAAACGCACTCTATTACTTGACAAAATAAGTGTTTTATTTGTAGGCTTGTAAAAAAAAGTACTAAAACTGGGTAATATGTTTTTATGGGCCTAAAATGAGTAAAAAGCTGAACAACATAGTCATATGGCATAGTAAAATAATTATTTGTCTACTGAATTATAGAGTAGTAAAAACAAAACAGATTTTAAAAAACTAAACCGAATAAAAAGCAACAGGAAAAATTTTACATACAAAAGTACATACTACATACAATTTGCATGCTACAAGTAAGTACTGGAATTAAATTTTAAAAATAAACATTTCGTTACAAAGAACATAATACAAGCAACTACCAGACACACATATGTATATATGTATAAGTACGTTGTAAATATATTTTGTTTTTTTTTTTTTTTTTTAAACAAGTTCATTGATTGCTGATGATGGGTGAAAAACGTAAATTACTTGGCGGGCCTTAATTTTTTTTATTTTTGTATTTGTAGCTATCTGTACAAAAAACTCTACTGCATTTATGTGTGTAATGAAATAACAACAACAAAACAAACCAACTTTAAACTACTGCAACTACAACTCTTCAACTACTTCCCTGAACAACTCTGTGTATAAAATTACTGTGTACAGTAAATGTGCACTGAGACAAAAAATATCTACATATAAATAAGTTTAAAAACACACTCGTTCAAAGGGCAATTGATACACAACATGATTTTCTACATGAAAACCTAAATGTAGGAAAGAAGAAGAGCCTTTATGCTTCTATAGGGTGATTTTTTAGCAATTATCTTTTTGGCATTACTTTGTTTTTGGCAGCTCAGCTGTTTTTATGTAACATGTTACTGTTCAGTTTGGTCTATAATTATAAGATTATTGGATTTAATTATCAAAATTAATTCGCGGTTAAGAAAGTGCCATCGGAAAATTGTGTTCAGCAAAATTGTCATATTTGCCGTGGAGACGAGCCACAAGCATTGCACGAACTGCCAATGTATCCAGAAAAAAGTACTGGTGCATGTGAATTATGGGCCGGCGGCATCATTGGACCTTACTTTTTCAAAGACGACGAAGCCATGAACATTACTGTGAATGGCAAGCGCTACCCAAAATGGTACCACTGGACTTGGCGGACATGTCACATACCACACAGCAAGCAAAACAATGGCCAATTGTTCGGTGAAAAAATTACTTTACTTTTGCGGTCGGTCAATTTGAAGTTAAAAAATCCACCTAGATCGTGCGATTTAATGCCTTTACATTACTTTTGGTGGGACTATGTTAAGGCTCATATCTATATGGACAAACACGCAACGGTTTATGTACTGGTATCTAATTTAAGAAGAATTTAATCGTGAGATATCGGCCGATATGTTGGAGACAGTACTGGTATGCCGAAATTGGACACGCATATGAATCATTTGAGTTGTAATCGCGGTAAACATTTACATGAAATCATCTTTAAATATTGAATTATATAGTTTCTTCTATCGACTCAAATAAAGATTTCATACATTTCTCTAAATTTTACGTGATTTTTTTTTCAATCAAAACCGAAAGCTCTTAAAAATCACTCTTAACGTTGTGCTTTTTCAGTATTCTTTTGTTTGTATGTAAACTTTGATACTCACATTTGGCTGCCAGCTAAAATCATATCAAACAACTAAAATGCCTACAAAACACATGCTGCTTACTAAAATAACAACATTTTTTTCTGTGTTTTCTTTAGAAATCCCTAAATTACATACTAAAAAAATACTGATATTGCAGCATGTGGCTGTTGAAATGTACCAACTACTCAGTAGTTATTAGGTAAGGGCAAAATGTTTAAGACTTTTTAACTTTAAATTTAAAGTTTTAATATTGCTACAAAACTGTTATAAACAGAAGCTGCTGAAAATCAATAATACAGATATTGTGACTTGAAAGAAAAATTAAAGTTTTAGTTCATTATTTAATATAACACAATATTAACTAGATTGTTTTAAATTTTGCTTAAGTTTCTTTTAAATTGTTTCCTCAGGACTTGATATTTGCCCCCCACCAATATTTGTTAACCATAACCAGCACCTTATATGCATTTTGTTCTGTACCTAAGACCAAACTAGGGAATTTCTTGCCAAGCGGAAGCCTATTAAACAGACAATCTGCAAAAAAATAAAACAAAATCAGTTTTAAAAAAAGTACTCAAAAATTATAGAGTCTTTGATTTGCTGTTAAAACGCCCAGTTCTGCCTGCGGACCAAACAAAGTAGTTTTAAGAATGTTAAGGCTCAACAATATTTCATATTTCTTTTTATTACAGCTGACCATAATTCTAATAGTATTTTAAATACTTGTTGGACATTAAAAACCCCACCTTTTTAAGGGGCTTCTACATAAACAGCAAAATTAATATTTCAAACACACAATTTTCTTAACAAGTGTCAACACGTTTAACTTAATTCAAACAGCAAAACAACAAAAATATTAATGTTTTACCATAAAAGTAATAATTTTTTTTAATATATTACATTTGTTTATTGAAAAAATTAATTAAATATGCCAAGCATAATCATGTGTAAGCACAATTGCTTTATATTTATACAAAGAAAATTTTAAACAAATTGTAAGTAAGTTTCTTGGAATTTAAAACAAAAGTAACCCAAAGTTATCAGGCGCCGTTTTTATTGAGCTATATACATATAACACAAAAATTTAGATTTTAACAGTTAAATTATTTATAAAATTTCAATTTCTTGCGGCTTTAATAAAAAATTTAACTTAAATATAAATAAATTTCATAAAATCTTTTATTTCCCTTTAAATATTAACTTTTAATTTTTAAACTATGTACTTAATTTATTTTGTAATTTTGCAATATCTTTTAAAGCTTACCATTTTTTCCATTTTTTATTGTGGTTGTTTAATATTTATTACTATTATAATAGTTGTTGTGTACCCAGATATCTACTTTCTTAAATATTTGCCAACAATCATATAAAAAAGAGCTGTAAAGATAAAATTATAAAAAATTCTTTATTAAAACAAACATTTGCTAAAGTAAAAAAAAAGCAAACACCATAAAAAAGAAAATGAAATTAATTAACATTTCATTTTAAAAATAAATATTTAATTAAAATTTAAATGAATCTTTATTAAAAGTAAACAATTTACTTAAAAATACTATTTTAATAAATACAACTTTTAATTTATAAGCTAGAAAACCTAATTTAATGCTAAAAAATACAATATTGTGTAACAATTATACAAATCTGTTGTCAACACTCGGCAGGCATACTTACAGACCCCGTTATAAATGTAAACATTACAACAACAACAACCTTAAAGACATAATAATGGCAAAATAATACAGCAATTACATTCATTCATACATACATACATGTAAAAGTGTTGAAGGAAAATCAAAATGGAGCTGCTTTGTTTACATTTCACAGAGTATAACAACAACAACAGCATTAGCAAAAGGGATTTAGCATGGAGTGCAAGCAAAATTCAGATGTACATACATATGTATGTAATTTGTTTCATGTGAGGAGAGATTAGTAGATGAAGTAAATTAAACAGAGTTTATTTGTCTTTCTTTAGAAGTTGTAAGGCAGAACTCAAATTTATTAGATTGTTAAAAGCGTTAGACAGTGTTTTGTAGGAATATAAAACACAGCACCCAGTAAATTGGGAGTTAATTGAACAAGATTTAATTGTTTAAAGAATCTTATACTACGTTTCCACGGTACATGCTTCGCTCTCTGTTCAGGCTTCACACACCAATCATGTGCGAAACAACTTGCTTCACCATACAAAATTTTTAGAGCGAATCAAGTAGATTCATATTGAATCAACTTGCGAAGCACGAAAAATTGCACACTTCTCTAATTTTTATCGCAAGTTTATCTGCACTAGCTGTAAAAATTTAATATTATTGTAAACAAAGCAAATTATTTTCTTGTTGCTGGAAGTAAAGAAAGTAAATACGTACGAATGTATGTTTTTTTTTTGCAAATATGCTAACTAATTTCCACTCAGTTTTTTTGTCCATTAAAAAAAATATTTTCCACAAATTGTAAATTCTGTTTTTTTTATTCTGTTTGTTTATTAAAAACTACTGTCAAATCGAATCAAGTTTTTTAGTCATGTAAACAGCATGATTCATAAACATGATTCAGAGAGCGAAGCAGGTGATTCAAGTCGTCGTGGAAACATAGTATTATTAATATTTGTTACAAGTTTTAAAAAAGTTGGTTTATTTTTAATAAATTTTTTAATAAATTTAAAAGAATTCAACAAATAATTGTAGCAATTTTGTTTAATAAAAAAACACTAAATAATATTTAAGAAAATCTAGGGATTTTTAGAGATACATACATAGTTGACATAATTTTTATCACCTTCTATGTTAAATGTAGTGTTTTGATTGAATATCAAGCAATGTTTAAGGAGAATTTGGAATTTGGTATAATTCAATTGTTGGCTTTTATACATGTTATCTGGCACTAGTATAAACTTTTTAAGAAGAAAAAGTATATTAGAAAAGTACTTTTTTGAAAGCTGTAATTGTTATTAAAATTTAGTTTTGAATTGCTAAACTTTTGGAAAGTAAATTATCTTAAAAATCTGAACTGTAATTGTTATTCAAAATTTAACTTTGAATTGCGTAAATTATCTCAAACATCTGGAATACCATTACCAATTAAAATTATCAACCCAAAATGTAATATTTTATGAAGATTTTCAGAATTCTATTAAAAATTTGTCTGGGGTACCTTTAGCAATTGCTTTTAGTCCCCCAGAAAGTAGTATATTGTAAATATTTTTTTTATTTCATGTGTGTGAAATGTTTTTTGCAATTACTAAAGTCTGTTAAAAAGGAACCACCAGTAGAGGATGCAAAAGTCTGTATTTCAGGGTAGTAAAGGGTGACTTTTTTAGTAACTTTCTCTTTGATTGTGCGATTAAACGCCTGCAGACTACTTTTTGTGGGACTAGGTTAAATCTCATATCTTTAGGGTTAAGCCCGCAACGGTTGACGCACTGTAAGCTACTATAGAAGAATTTTTGATTGTGCGATTAAACGCCTGCAGACTACTTTTTGTGGGACTAGGTTAAATCTCATATCTTTAGGGTTAAGCCCGCAACGGTTGACGCACTGTAAGCTACTATAGAAGAATTTTTGATTGTGCGATTAAACGCCTGCAGACTACTTTTTGTGGGACTAGGTTAAATCTCATATCTTTAGGGTTAAGTCCGCAACGGTTGACGCACTGTAAGCTACTATAGAAGAATTTATTTGTGAAATATTGTTCGATATTTGTTGGAGGGAGATGCCAAAATTAGACCCAGTGTATGATTCATTTAAGGCGTAGCCGCGGTTAACATTTACATAAAGTCGTCTTTAAACATTGAATTATATATTGTTCTAACGACTCAAATAAGGATTTCATAAATTTCTCTAAATATTTTTTAATTCCAATCCAAAAACTCTTAAAAAATCACTCTTTAAAACGTAACGGCCTATAATTAAATATCTTTGTCTGTTGTATTGTTACTTACTGATTTTGACTAAATGAATTAAGAGATTAAAAGCTGACTTCAACAATTTAATTAAGTTTTTTTTCAAGAAATTTTTCTCCATATCAAGGCAAAATTAAAGAATAAGATAAATTTAAAAACCAAATTATTTTATTATTATTTATCTAAGAAAAATCTGTTTACTTTATTCTTCTCTTCAGGCATTAATTTAAGGTCCCTTTCCTGCTAAACAATTAAATAAATAGCCTAATTTCTTACAAAAACTATTTTCTTGGCTTATTTAATTGCTTTGAGAACCATTGTCTCTCTCATTAATCATGGCTGCTATAAAAACAAACCGAACCAAAAAAAATATGGCAGGACATTAATTACATTGAAAAAAATCTGGCAGCTCCACTTTCTCTCTCACTCTAACTTATATCCAAACAAATGGAAATAACTGTTAATCATACAGTTTTTGTGTTGTGCTATCTTTTCCCCCGTTCCTGCCAAAAATCTGACCATGGTTTTTAATATTACTCAGAGGTTAAGTCATGTAAATGTAAAAAACAAGAAAAATGTATATGAGTGGGTGGTTTAAATTGTTTGTGTCTCATTTAGATAACGTTACAGTTAACCCTACACTACTGTAAGAGCTAAAGTACTACTACTGGCTGCATACTGCCAAGGGGGGACAAGAGTAGGTGACAATGTTAGTCAAACTAACTAATAAAAAAGTGATAAGAAGTAAACAAAACACAAAGAAAAATAACTGTTTGTTTGCTGCTGTTTTGTTGTTGTTATTTTCTTTTGATTTTGATTTCTTCATGTTGTTGCTGTTGTTTTTGTTGTCGTAATATTCATTATGCTTTGTTGTTGTATTTAAGTATTTAAGGCGGCAATTTTACTTTTGATTTATTTCTTTATGTAGTTTTTTGTTGTTGTTGCTGTTATTTTATTTTCATCTATCATTTCAATTTTATAGACCGTGTAACGTTTTACGCTCATAGAATTTAATAAACAAGTTGGTATACTGACTTTTTTTGTGGGGGTTGTAAGTAAAAAAAAAAACATTCTGACAACAAACATCAACCAAAATGAAATAAATATGTATAGAGATAAATGCAATATGTAAAGTTTTTTTCTAATTTGCGATTAATTAAAAACTACAAAAAAAAACAACTAAACGACAAATTAGTTTTAAGAGGAAGGATGGACGAGGTAATTTTATAAAGTTATCTTAGCAAATAATAAAAACAATAGATGTAAAACCACCATTTAATTAGAAAAATATTTATCATAGTCGAAAATTTTAACTTAAGTTCGAAATATGTATGTATTTTTAAACCTGCGAAGTGTTGTTTATTATCTAAGGATTGTTAGAAGCACAAGGTTAATTTATTTATATACTTGACATTTTGGAGTGTTTTTTAATAGAAATCTTAAAATTTTTTTTTAAATTTTCTGCTTTTTGCCTAGGTTCGAAAATTCGAACTTAAGTTCGAAAAATTTCTGGATGCTGCAAAATGTTCTCTAGTTTACGAGGTTTAGTTTACAATATAATAAATTTTTTGAAGGCCATTTTCGTGCAATTTTGAATTTCGAATATGAAAATGTTGAAAATTTCTTCAAAATTTTATTACTTTTTTATTGTATTTTTGAACTGGTTTCCTAATTTCAAGGTTTTGGCTTATGTTGGAAAATTCAAAATTAAGTTCGAAATTTTTTAGATGCAGAAAAATATTCTCTGAACTTGAAGGTTCTGAATCAAAACAATTTTATTGTTTATAAAGGTAATTTCCTTAAATTTTGAATTTGGTAATTTTAAAAAATATTCAAAAATTTTATAATATTTTTTGGGTTTTTTAATTTTTAATTTGTGTATTTTAAGGAAAGAGTATTTCTTTGAATTTCCAGTTTTTTCAACTTTTTATCAATAACCGCCAAAAACTTCCTTTTTTAACATTTAAAATAGGTACGTCTTAGTTTTCCTAAGAGTTCTATTTAATTTCAGTTTTATTTATTACTTTTATGAATTGATTTTGTTGTTTTTGTCATTGCTGCTGCGTCTGTTTAAACAACAAAAAGCCATAAATTATATGTAAATTAATTTGAAAACCATCTGCGGGTGCTTAATTAGTCATTTATGTTTGTTAAGAATATTTATTTTATTTTCATATACATACATACATATATTTTTCGGGTTGACTGAATATAATTTGCTGTTTAAAGTTTAAACAGGTTGTTGTTTATATAGAAAGAAGATACATTTGACAAAAAAAAAGAAATAAATTATTTCTTTAGTTCAAAACAGCGTTCCACAAATAAACATTTGTCTGGGGTGTTTTTAAAGGGGAATTCTTTGCATTTCTTTAAATTTTGTTGGCGGAAAAAAAGGTATTTTTATAAAATAAACTCATTAATTTTATACGCTTTTTTTTTGCTGGTATGTAAATAATTATTTGACAATTTATGGTTTTGAAAATAACAGTTTTAGTGAGAGTTATACAGGGAGTAATAGAAACAGAGAAAGAGCGAGAGTGTGTGAGAGAGACAGGGGGAATTTAAAACTTGGCAATAATTCAGGGAATTATGATTTAACACATGTGGTGTATTAATTAATATTAATATTGCTTTTAACATTTATCAAGTTTGTTTTTGTATTGTTAATAAAACAGTTTATGAAATTTCTTTAATATAACATGTTTTTTAATAAATAAATTTTCGTATTAAACAAACATAATTTATGGGTTTTATTTCTATAGGGTTTTTTTGGCTTTTTTTTTACCATTTTCGTAAAATATTATTGATTATTGAAAATATTGTTTATTAGAATTTCAATAATCTGTTCAAACTTTCATTTGTTTTGTTATTGGTTTAAAAATAAAAATAAGTTTATGATTTATGTTTAAGTAAATAAAGTTATTTAACGGTTATTTTAGATATTTAACTTTGTTACTTGTTACAAGCTTAAGCAATCTCTACGCTTTTTACATAAAAATGTCTTTGAAATAGACTTAAGTTAATTCAAAAGAAAAGTTAACCTAAATTATGGATTTTCCACATAACTTTCCAAAAATAAAACCTTGAGTTAGATCATGGCTGTAGAGTTAAAAATAGTTGTTATTAAGTAAAGCTTATTATGGCCTGAAATGCTTAATCTTAAACTTAAAAAAAAAATTGTGAAACAACATGTAACAAACTCAATCAATAAAACTAAAAGCTATATTTTAAGCTTTAAACAGCTTTAAAGCTTAAAATAAAGAACTTTCAAAAGCTAAATACTTGCGGCAAATTTCCGCAAAATTTTTTAAGCAACACTAAAAAATCTTACTCTGAAAAATTGTATTTTTTTAGATTCTTTTAAATAGTATTAATTATTTGCCTTAAAATGTTTTATTTATGAGCTTTTGACAACAGCAAAATTTATTGTTTCCTTGAATATATTCCCTCTTGCTACTCACTAACTTCTTTTTTTAATTTTTCTCCCATAAAAAACAAACAAAGTAATGAATATTGCAAAAGAACAATTTAAAACAAACTTGCATGTTGATTTTTCCCCAAAACAAAAGCAAACAACTCGAGAACAGCAAGATACATTAAAAACATTGAAAAAATTAAAAAAAAAAACATCAAGAAATTTTAAAAACATTATAAAACATTTTTGTATACATGATCAAGGCATTATTGCCTGCCGCCACGTTTAAAAAACAAACAGAAATTAATTATGTTTCGATACAATATAAAAAATCGTAACTCCAATGTCTGCTTGGTGTTTATAGTATGTATATGGCTGTAATATTTGATTTGTGAGGGAAACAAGAAAAAAAAAAACACTGAGAACTCAGAAATCTAAATCAAAAACAAAAACTAAAAATATTCAAACGCTTTTAGACACACTGAAAAGCTTTCCAGAAATTAAACAGTATTTTATAATTGTTTTGGCAGAATTTTTCAAAATTGTGTGTTTCAAAATTGGTAATATAGAAAAAATTTCAACATTTTATTAGAAATTTATAGTATTTTTAAAAATATTTGAGCAAAAAAAGATTTTGTTTAAAATATGGAAAAACTTTAAAATTTTCGAACTTAATTCGAAATTTTTATAAACAACAAAAGGTTCTCTAGAGGTTGAACACATCGAAATGTTTTCTACATCTTAAGGATTAATAGAAATATAATTTCAATTTTTTTCAAAATTTCTTTTACAAATTTATAGTAGTTTGAGAAAATAGGATTTTTTCCGACATTATGGAAAATTTTGAAATTTTCGAACTTACATTCGAATTTTTGAACTAATTTCAAAACATTTTTGAACACACCAAAATGTTATAAAAACACCATTAAAAATTTTTTAACACATTTTCTCAAACTTTTAAATTTCGAAATTGGAAATTTAAGGAAAAAATATAATTTTTTTTTTTTTGAAAATTTATAGTATTTTCAAAGTAGTTTCAAATTATAAGTTTTTTCGAAATTTTTAAATTTTCAAACTTAAAAACTTAAAATGTGAAAAGGGAACACATTTCACGTGGAATTTTTATTCACGATAGGGGTGATAGTATTTTTAAAGTAGTTTTAAATTGTAAGTTTTTTCCGATTTTTTTTTTTTTGAAATTTCGAACTTAAATTTGAACTTAAGTTCGAAAAATTGTTTAATACCCCGATATGTTTTCTAGGACACAATGATTCATAAAATTTTAAAATTAAAATTTTTCTAACATACTATCATATATAGTTTTTGAGTTTCAAAATTATAAATATTAAAAAAAAAATCAAAATTTCTTTTAGAATTTATTGCATTTTTAAAATAGTTTCGAAATATAGAGGTTTTTCGCAATGTTCGAAAAAATTTTAGACCCAACAAAATACATACTATCCAGAACTTAAGGATTTTAAAAAAGTATTTTAAAATTTATTTTAATATATTTTTCCAACAATTTAAGGTTTCAAATAAAGATATTGAAATAAAGTTTTCAAATAAAAATGTTTACGGTCATGTTTAACATTTTAAAAGATTTTAAGATATTTTTTTTTAATTTTAAACCGTTAATCTAATGTGAGGTGTTCTTAAATATTCATATGTATGTGTATCATTGTGTCTACGTGTGTATTTTGATATTGCCTTTTTAATTTCTTTGCCTCCTTTTCTGATTTTAACAATAATATTTATGTGACGCTATGTGTTCTTTCATTCGGTTCTAACTATTGGGTGTTGTTTGTTGCTGCTGCAACAATATTCTTTGGTTGTTGCAGAAGGTTGCTATGCCTGCCCCCATTTTCAAATAAAATGTTCCTTGTTAAGCATCAGCTACATACACCCATCCATACATACATATATCCAGTATATTTCAACAGCAATCTGTTAGACACACAGTTCAACAAGATGTGGAACAGCAAAAACAACAACAACAACTTTAAATACAGATATATATCTTTTAATTTACGTTCTTATTTCATATGAAATGTATGTAATATAACACAGCGGCAGGCACAACAGCAACCCAAACACACCAGTCAGTCTGTCAGTCAGTCAGCCAACTAAAGCAGGCAGGCATCTTTTGAGATGAAATGAAAACAAAATAACTGCAACACTAACAACAAAAGATGAAGAAAATATACAACAACACATCAAGGAAATATTTGGAAACAGTTAAGGTCAATGAAATAGAATAAAAATATAAATTAATTTTAGCAAAACAAGATGCAAATTTTTATCATTTTGAAAAAATTTATAAATTTTTTAAATTTTTTCTTAAATTTTCAGTATTATTTGAACTTAAGTTCGAAAATTTTTTTAACATGGCAAAATTATCTCTGATTTATAAGGATTCTCAAAAAATTAATTTTAGTTATATTTTTCTTCATTTGCCCAAATTTTCGAATTTCGAACTTAGAAAGTGAGAAAAAAATCGAAAATGTTTATTACATTTTTACTGGTATTTCAGAATTTATAAAATATTATCTAAATATATGAAATTTGTTGCATGTTCGAAAATTCGTACTTATGTTCGAAAATTTTTTGGACATGCCAAAATTATCTCTGGATGATAAGTATTCTAAAAAAAATAATTTTAGAAAAAATTTCCTTCATTTTCCTAAATGAATTGAATAGAAATTCTTAAAAAAATCAAAATTTTCATAAAATTTTAAGGTGCTTTCACAATATGTGTGTTGTAGGTCATTATTTATAATTCATATAAATTTTTAGTCAGGTTCGTAAAAAAAGAAATGATTTCTGGTTACAAGGATTCTAAAAAAAATTATTTTAGTTGAATTTTTCTTTTTTCATAAAAAATTCGAAAAAAATTTAAAAATTTTTTATAATTTTATGAAGTTTTAGAATATAAATATAAGATATTTTCTGAATATATGAAATTTGGAACCATTTCTAAAATTCGAAGTTAAGTTCGAAAATTTTTTGTACATGCCAAAATAATGTTTAGAGCTTAAGGCTTCTTAAAATAATAATATAGATTTTATTTTGGCACATTTTCTTATTATTTCAAATTTTAAACTTGGAAATTTAAAAAAAAAATTTCAAAATTTTTATGAGTTTTTCTTAAATTTTCAATTTTATTTTAAAATATAGGAAATATTTTTTGGAATATGTATATGAAATTTGGATCATGTTCGAAAATTCGAACTTAATTTCGAAAATTTTTTGAATAATTATCTTAATGACTTTTAAAATAATGAAATTAATTTAATATTTCGAGCCATAACCGCCAAAATAATGTATCCCACACCATAGATTGTTGTTTTTTATCGAAATCGATAGTTCAACATCATTTAGAATTATTAAAATTAAATGTATTACACAAAACAATATTTACATTATAAATTTTAAAATAATGGCTTTATTCAAACTGATTTTATTTAAAAAAAACCTTCCCCTGTAAAATTTTGAGTTTGTGGGATACATTTTTTCGCCGGTTATGGCTCGATTTGTAGATTTTCGTAAAAATTTAGAATTTCGAATTTAAAACTTTTGAAAATTTTCGAAATCTTTTTTTTTTTAATTTTATAGAATTTTCAAAATAGTTTTGAAATACATATTAAACATTTTTATTTAATTTTATTTTTCTTTGTAGGTGTAATTGAAGCTACAGTTGTGCTTAAATATCCAGCAGAGTAAGTAAAATTTCCAAATTCAAAATTTCTGTTTTCAAATCCTTTATTTTTTTAGCTATTTGTTTTCATTTGCATTGTTTTTTGTTGTTATTGCTTAATTTAAATTAATGTTTATGTTTGTTGCTGGCTTTCTTAAAGATTTTTTCTTTTTGATATTTTTGTTGCTTTAGCTGTGTAGTTCTTTTTAAAGCGATTTTTCCTTTTGTAAAATTTAATTTTTTTTAGAGTTTGCCTTTATTTAAGTTTTAATTAGCCTGACAATTTCGCTACATGTCGTTTTATAAATAAAAATCTTTGGTTGTATTGTGAGTTTTTTTCATTTCATTTCTTTAAAATTAAAAATATTTGCAGTTTTAATTCCAAGAGTTGCAAGAAAAAAAAACTGTAGATTGGAGATCTGGGGAGATGTGTTGGGTTTTTGGCAGCAGTAGTGTGTTGAAAATTCTTCAGAATTGTTGTGGTTTTTTATTGTTAAGGGGTTAAATACTTTTAGATTGATATCTTTCAAGTTCATTAGTTAAACATGGTATGGCAAGCAATGATATATTGGATGTCTTGTTTTAAAACATTAAATCATTAATGATTTGAGTTTCCTTAAAGAATTTTGCAACAAATTAAAAAAAACAAATAAATTTTTTAAATAAAGGGTAAAGCCATACAACTGTTTAAAAATTATTGGAATTCTAGATGACATCATTTTACGCTAAACTTGTAACAACTACAATTTGTACAAACTCCCACTTGCTAACAAACTCAAGTAAAGCACCTTGCTGCATTACTTACATTTATTGTAATACAATTTAGTTGAAAACATTTAAACGTTTTTAAATTCTTTCACTACCTACTACCAGTCCCATAAACTTATTAATCTATAAATGTTTTTTTTGTATTTATTAAAGTGCATATCGAGCCATAACCGCCAAAATAATGTATCCCACACCATAATCGATTGTTGTTTTTTATCGAAATCGATAGTTCAACATCATTTAGAATTATTAAAATTAAATGTATTACACAAAACAATATTTACATTATAAATTTTAAAATAATGGCTTTATTCAAACTGATTTTATTTAAAAAAAACCTTCCCCTGTAAAATTTTGAGTTTGTGGGATACATTTTTTCGGCGGTTATGGCTCGATATACATACATACACACATTCTTCTATATCAAATAGTAGCTCTAATTGGTATATATGTATGTTTGTAGCCTGGCTGAGTATCTCTGAAACTATATACATATCTACTATATTATAACTCACATTATTTGAAAGCGCAATCACATTTCCACACATTTGCTTGTCTAGATAAATATTTTTATTTATTATTAGAAACACACATACTGTAACTACCCAAACACCATAATTTTATTATCTACTGAAACAAATAGACAACAACAAAAATAATTAAGAAAAAAAAGTAACAATAAACTATTAAACGATTTATGGCCATTTGTAAATAAAATAAGAAACAAAACTAGCTATCCTCAAGATTAATGCAAAGATTTAGTAAAAAGAACTTTTTAAAGCTTCAAAAATTTTGAGATTTTTGTTATATGTTAAAGATTTTAAAACTAAAATTATTATTTTTAATTTTTGTTATATTTATTAAGTTAATAATCTTTGAATTTCTTCACACAGAAAAAAATATCGTAGGTAATAATGAATAAAATGGTTCGTAATTTATCAAAGAAAATAATAGTTGAATCAGCATGGTTTTTATTCAAATCTACATAAAAATTCTTCCAATTGAATATTTTTTAGTAAAATAACCATTAATTTTTAGTAAAATATTAAATTTAGATTTACATGTTGTTTTGAATAAAATTTCTTAAAATATACCCAAAAATTTTGTTATATTTACATATATATTACATATATAAGGATGGTAAATTGAAGAATTTGTCTGTTAACGTGACAATATTTTGTTAATTTTAGATGAGGAAGAACAAGAGATTTTTTTGTGGCAATATATTTGTACATATGTACATACCTTTATGTGTATATGTACATATATTTTAAAACTAATTATTGGCATGTTGATTTGAAGAAATTTCGTAATCTTTTGCAATTATTTTTTAGTTGAATTGAAGAAAATTCTTAATTGCGAAGAAATTTCTTCATATTGAAGAAAATATCGTAGAAGTGAAGAAACTTTATTAAAATAAACCGAAGTATGTTAGTCTAATTGAAATAAATTCGTCGTTTTGAATAAATTTATTCACATGTACTAAATGCCAAATTGTTGAATTTACCCCCTGGCCCACGATGTCGAACGATAACGTTTGCTTAGATAAGACTTAAGATACAAACTTTTTATCGTATCTATTTTTTACTCAATCAAGTTTGTTTATTTCACTATCAAGTTTGTGTCTTAAGTCTTATCTAAGCGAACGTTGTCGCTCGACATCGTTGGCCAGGGGGTTAGTTTGTGTATTTACATGGATTTTTTTAGTTAATGCAGGAACTTTATTAGTTTTCTTGAATTTAAATTCAAATTTAAAGTTTATATTTGTTTATTTTGCAAAAGCAATGCTATACCTAAACTAAAACCGTTTTAATAATTAGAGTTTAATAGGTTTTTACTTGCTTTGTCTACCTATGTAGTATATAATGTTTACTATTCCAAATTATTTTTAAACAATATTTAAATTTTTTTGATTTTTTCTTTGATTTATCTTATTACTGGTTTTATATTTCTTATCATAAAATTAGTGTTAAAACACATTTTAAATCATAGTTTGATTTGACTTACATATATTAATTGTTATTTTTGTTTAAACATAATGTAAGCTATTTTTGTTGTGGTTTTTTGTTAGTATTTGTTTTGTTAAGTTTAGGATGCCAAGCTTTTGGTTTTGGTTTTTTTTTATTTTAATTTATGCCCAAAACCAGTTTCATATTCCCTTTAAGTGTGTTTTTCGTAGTTTATCTTAGCTGCTTGTTCAAGTATTTAAGCCTTGTTCTGCTTCATGTGTGTTTTAACCACATGATAACGAGCCATGTTTAACTACTATGTTTTTTGTTCTTCTCTTTTTTGTCGAGACTCTTATGAATTTTGATGAATTTTTTCTGCTTGTTTCTTAGGTTTACCACAAACAAAGTTTAAGAAATGAATCTTGTTTAAACAGTTTTTTTGTTTTTAAAGAAATTAAAAGACCTGAAGACCTTATTGTAATTCATCAATCATCACCAGGGATGTTATAGCCGCCAAGCAGTTATAAATGATTTATTTTGGGCGTATTTGTTTTTGTCGAAAATTCTTTGTAGTTTAAATACCTTTCCAAAAAATCAAGTAGCCAAGCCTGTTAAATATTACTTACATTTGTTTAAGAACAAATATTAACAAAAAAAAAAAAAAAAAAAACATTAAGGAAAATCATTTAATTGTTAAAAAAATTTCTCTTTTTTTGTTGGATATTAATTATGTTTGTTTGCTAGATTTTTAACTAACTGTAAGTGAGCTGAATTTATCACACGGCTCATTTGTTTTTTTTTTGTACAAAAAAATAACTTGTGCATTTATGTACACCCCTAGTAATGTATTTGGTAATTAGCTGTTTGCGTTAGAAAAAAATACAAACACCAACTTATCATTAATTGTCAAGATGCTGGTTAAAGCTTGAAGATTTTTAACTAATAATTATTTATCTTAAACAAAATCTATTAATATTTGTTTGCTGTTTTTAAAAATTGTTGAATGATTATGTTTAAAGAAATTTGTTTTTATATGTTTGTACAGCAGATAATAATCTGGTTAATAAGTTTTATTTGTTTTTTAATAATGACTGTTAAAACAAAACAAATAAATAAAGCTTAAAAAAGGCAACTGACACAAGTAAGCTAACCATAAAATGTGAGAGATACACTAAATTGGTTTAAAAATAAGAAATCCTAAACTAGCGCCATTTTAATAATGACAATTGTTAGGTTTAGTCTTTATAATTTTATTTAATTCCATATTTAAATGTTGATTTAATTCAAATATTTTTCTATTGTAGTCATTATAAAGTCTTCTTAATTTAATAGCAATGGGAAAATGCATGAATTATTTCTTTACATTAAAGCTTCTTTCCACTTTAAACATTTTCCTTTTAGATCATTTAAGTAAGAAAGAGACAGCTATAGTAGTTTAGATTACTAATTACCAGTGTTGCCAGAAAAAGAATTTTTCAATGTAACAATAAAATTTTTATTTCAAATTTTACAAATATAAATTATAGTTTTTTCTAATTTTGTTCATAACAATTGTTGATTTGTTTTAATAGATTACATTTCATATATTAATTCAAAAATTTCCGTGTTTATTTACTTACCACACCGAGAGAAATTTAGTTGAATATTGACAGAAGTTATTTTTTATTTCTCCAAAAGTATTTTTTGGAGTAAAAAAGTAAAAATTTGTTTGAGAAACAAATTGTTTGTTATCAAATTTTTAAAAATTTTAATGCATTTTCGAGAAACAAAATGCTAAATCTAGCACTGAAAGTGCTAAAATGGCAACACTGCTAATTACAACAGTTGGTAGAGCCAGTAAATGAGTGTTGTTTACGTTTTAAGTTTAGGTTTGTTGTTTGCAACAATGTTGCTAAACCTGCATTGTTTACTTGTAAAACAATAAGAACACATAAACTAGCGCCATTTTAATAATGAGAGCGAGTGAAAAGAGTGCGTAGTATTGTTTAGAATCTAAACTTTAGATATGCAATTTATAAGGTTAACCGTTATTTTTATGTCAAAATGTAACTAATGTTGCTAGAGTTCATGGATTTGGCTTAAATTTGGTGTATTTTATGTTCGTTTTTAGTTTAAGAAGGAAACTAAAGTAAAATTTATAAGTTTTCTTGAAAACTTAGGCTTCTAAGTCCAAAAATATTTACAAATTTTAATATTTTACATAATTTTACTTAGGAAACTATATGTACAAAAAAGATAAATTTAACTTGTTTTAATTTACAGTAACCTTTAGTTTTTTCTTTAAAATTTTTTAAATAACTCTTAAATTTTCTCTAAATTTTGATTTTTTTTATATTTTATTCAAACAAAAATATTTCGCTATTTAAATTTAAATTCAATTTTGCTTGATTTAATTTCTGTTGCATCTCCTGTTTCTTCCTTTCACAATCAAAAGTATCAATTTACATGCAAATTCTTATTGTGAGTTTTTTTTTTAGGTTTATTTCGGTTAACGTCTGACTTTTTAGTTTTAATGTGTGTTTTTTCTTTCCTTGTCCATTTCCTTTATATAAAAATAAAAACAATTTTTTAAACACATGCTGGTTTTGGGCAACAATAAACAAAAAATCAACTCTTAAAAACTCCAGTCAAGTAAAGAAAAAATATAAGCCTGATGCTTAACACAACAGAGAACAGAGTATAAACGTCAGAATGTAAGGAAAAAAAGAATTAAAGGAGTGTAAAGATTAAGATAGTTTAAGGTAAATTCAAATGGTTAATAATTTAAAGCACTTTTAATAAACTGAAACATTTTGGTAAACTAAATTGCTTTTCAAATATGTTTTATTTTTTGTTTAAATATAAATTTATTTAAAGAAATCTTTATTATAAAATTTTTTTAAATGAAATATTCTTTGTTTAAAATTAATTTTTTTTTTTCAATATTTATAGCCTGTTTGCCGATCTCGAACGTTAACGTTCGCTTAGATAAGACTTAAGACACAAACTTTTTATCGTATCTATTTTTTTTACTCAATCAAGTTTGTTTATTCCACAATCAAGTTTATGTCTTAAGTCTTATCTAAGCGAACGTTAACGTTCGAGATCGGCGAACAGGCTATAAAAGAAATTTTGACCTTTGCTATACTCGTAGACTTGTTTATAATGTTTTGTTTACTAATTACTGCAACAACATGCATGTTCCTCACACAGCAATTAAATGCAAATTGTTTACATTTTATGTGTGTTGCTGTTTTTTTTTTTAGCAACAATGTTGCCAAACCTGTATCGTATACATATAAAACAACAACAAATCATACTCTAACGCCATTTTAATAATGAAGCAAATAAATAGAGAGCGTAGGTTTGTGTATATATGCAATAGGTCGTAACCAGCGTTACCGTTGTTGCGACTAAAGTCGCAATTTGACCCTTTTACAGATGCCTTGTCACATTTCCTAAAATGAACTAAATCTGCCACTTTTTCAGAGTTTTGAACCTTTTTTTCCCTTTTTTAACAAAAATTTACTATTTGCTTTTATTTAACAAGATGCTGAAAATGGTTAACATATGTAGATTAAAAGTATTTGCTTTTACAATGGTAAAATGGAAAAAATTTTAAATACTGGTAATACTCTTCTTATTCTTGTCATACCGTAATGTAATACGCTGGAGTTTTCTCCCTTTTCCCATTTTTCTTATTCAAAGGGATCCCTCGGATTTATTATTCATGATTGGGCTGATTATCTTATTTTGTTTCAAATTAATTTTTTTAGTTTGTTACAAATAAGTATATTTGTGTAATTATTTATCTACTTTTTTAAAATGAATTGTTTTTTAGTTTTAGTAATATTTTGTAACAAATTTAATATTTTTTTTTTGTTTTACTTGATACATATTAGTTTTTTTTAATAAATTCTTTTTATTATATGAAACTTATGTTAAAAAATTAATAAATTGTTGAATACATATATGTATGTATATGTAAACATCATAGATGGGCAAAAACCATTAAAAAAGTACTGCATTACTATTTCCATTACCAATAAACTTTTACTGGTACTGCAATTTTTCTTTTAATTACCAGTAAATTTTTACTGGTAATGAAGATTGAATTCCAGTACCAGTAAATATTTATTTCTAATTAAACAAAAATTACATTACCAGTAAACCTTTACTGGTAATTAAATAAAAAATTGCAGTACCAGTAAAAGTTTATTGGTAATGGAAATAGTAATGCAGTATATTTTGTAATGGTAAAAAAATTAATTTTTAGAAAAAAATAAATAGTAATTTTGTTTCTTTTTCTGTTTTTTTTTTTAATTTTGATTGAATTGTCTCAATATAATTTACATTAATATAAACTTCTAAAAAAATATATTTTTTTTGAATATGCATACATTTTTTTTTAATTTTATTAAATTTTTACTGGTACTGCTATTTTTTTAATTACCAGTTAATATTTACTGGTACTGCAATTTTCATTTAATTATCAGTAAAAATTTACTGGTACTGGAATTTTCATTTAATTATCAGTAAAAATTTACAGGTAATGGAATTTCATTTTTATTACCATTAAAAATTTACTGGTACTTGATGTTGATTTCAATTACCAGTAAAACAATTTACTGGTAATTGAAATTTTACTGGTACTTGAATGTGCCCAACTACGGTAAACATACATCATATACAACATTTAAATGGAAACAAATACGATTTTTATTTTTGTTTTGTTTATTTTTCATCTTTTTAAAAGTGGAGTGCCCCTTTTTATCCCCTTTTTAACCACTTTTTGAGCGACTTATTTTTAAGAAATCCCCTTTTTGTGCGACTTTCTCAAATTTGCCAACGGTAACGCTGGTCATAACCATATACAAACACTAAATTCGGTTATTTTTAAAAACAACTTTAAACATAAAACATATTTTTAATTATTTTGTAACTTTAGTCAAAGTTTAAGGTCGTTTTAAGTTAAACCGACTTTATCTGGGTGCCACCTTATATGTAGAAAATTATTTCATACAAACTTTAAAGAAAAATAAGTAAGTGGCACCTTCAAACAGCTGTCATTGAAAATTGAAAAATGTTTAAAAAATATTTAAATGTTTGTATGGGGAACCCCTCAGGGGAGTTCCAGGGGGTGTGCCACTGGCATGGGTAGTAGAATTCGTTTTAGAGGTTTGGTACCTTCGGCAAAGTTTCTTATTTTGATCCCTAGAATACGATTTTCACTGAGCCATGGGCGATTTTTTTGCCTCCCCACAAATCGACCCGGCCTAGTCTCTATAGTTAAAGTAAAGTGTACTTTTAACAAAAGTCAACTTTTTAACTATTAAAGTACACTTTTTTGTGACTATGATTATGGCCCAATGTTTTATTTTTTTGGGATATTTTTAGGCCAACTTTGTTGAGCTTAGCTTAAATTGACTGTAGTTTGTTCAGTTTAACGCGGAATTTTTTTTAGTTTTTTTTTAAATTTAGGGTGTTTTTAAAATTATATTTTTTTGTTTTGCAACAATGTCGCCATCTTTGCTTTCTTTTGTTGTTGTATAAGAATCAAAACTTTAACCAGCGCCATTTTGATGAGAGTCAATAAAATAAGAGCGTATTTAGGCAATGTTTACTTTTATAGAGTATTTTTGCGGCAAGTTTGTTAAGTTTAGCTTAAATTTTGTGTATTTTCATTGTTTTTTTTTGTTGAAAGCTATTTTTACCTGATATCTAATTAATGTAAGTAAATTAATGGGTTTTATTTTAAATTTAATGAGTTTTCGTTAATTTTTCTAAGTTGAGAATGGAAAATAAAGGAATTTTTATAAGTTTTTTGTGGATTTATATTATTTTAAAAAATTTATTGTAATTGTTGTTGTGTTATGTTTTCACTCTTTTAATTGTGAGTTTTATTGCTTATTTCTTATTGCTTTTTAACTCCCGCTGTTTACTGTGTTTCTTTTCTTTATATTTTGAATGTCCTGCTTTTAAATTAATGTCATGTTCTTGTTGTTGTTGCTGTTTTGTGAGTTTCAAATTCCTTTATTTCAAACAGGTGATCTGTGTTTATACCTGGATTTTCTGAAACCTTTATGTGTTTTTTTTCATTGCGTTTGTGTGTTGTGTTTGACTTTTTCAAATCTTAACTTTAAGATCTGTGTTGCGTCTGAAATCAAACCATAAATTAAAATTTTGAAAAGGTTTTTTTTTGTATACAAAAATGTAAGAGTGTGTGTGTGTATATTAAAAAGGTGACAATACACCCTTTTTGCTTAAAATTTTAAAGAATTTTGGGTAAAATATTTTAAAAAATAAAATTTGTGTTAGTTTAATACAATTGAAACACTTGTTGTTTAGAAACTTAATTGTATTTCTAGGAATTGCCACAGAAATGGCAAAATTGTGTTTTATGCTGTTTGAAAGTCGCACTTTTTTAAATATTTAGTTTGTTTAACAACAAATTGTTTTAAATAATATTTGCTTTTCACTAACAACCCATTAAATAAAGCTTTAAAAGGTCTCAAATTTTTGGCATACAATTTAAATAAATAAAAACAACAAATTGAACAAATTTGAGCTGTATTTGTTTACTGAGCGTTTAATTTTAACAAAATTCTCTTTGTTTTCTCTCTATTAGCAAACTCTTTCTGTCAAATTTTTCGTTTAACCCTTCAACACTGAGTTTGGATAGGAAATTTCGGTTAAATAAACAAATAATTTTTGTTTCTAACAAAACCAAATCAGAAAATTTTATATTGATAACAAAAAAATAACAAAACTGATGATAAATTCAGTTAGTTTTTACTAAAGCAAACGGTAGGTTGGCAGGTAAATAGTCAACATGAAGGGAATTTGTGTAAATGCTAGTGCTGGAAATAGAAATATAGGAAAACTTAAACAAATGTTTAAAGATAACGAACTGTTATTTTGTTTATTGATAGACTAACTACCTATAACACAATTTCTTGAAACTGAAATGAAATAGAAAAACTCAACAAGTAATAAATTTCATTAAACATTTCTTTGTGTTTTCTTGGTGAAATAGCAACATAAACATAAACTATTCTTAAGATTTAGGTTAATTTGATATGAAATAATGTTAGACATAAAATATGTTTAAAACAACATGACAAATTTAATTGAAATATTTACCGCCAACCTCAAACAATTTTAGATGTCTCAGCAATTAGTATTTTAGAGAAAGATAGGTACATTTAATTGTCAAAAATAAGTTTAACAAAATATATGATTTAATTAAATTATTTAGTTCACAACAACAAAAATAAATACATTTTTAGCTTTTAAAGAAAAACGTTTTATTTAGCTAAAAAATTAAGCAAAATGTAGGAAATTAGTTAAAAAAGAGATTTTTGAGAAGTTTGTAAAAAAAGTAATTTCATATTTTTCTTATTAACTGGAAATTATAAAATTTTTCCTACATTTAAACAAAAGACTTTTAAAATTTAATAATTTCAAAAATATATTAGAAAATGTAATGAATTACTGAGAAAATTTTATTAAACCGGTAAAAAAATTCTAAATTATTTTCATATAAGGCTGTTTTATTTTAAACATTTTTTTTTTTTTTGCATTTAATTATTTATTGAATCTTCATATTTTAAACATAACTTAAAGAAAAATCAAGCAATTAGAAATATTTTTAAAACATAAAAATACAAAACTTCTAAGAACGTTTGTAATAAAAAAGAATTGCAAAAACATAATTATTGTAAAAGAAAAATGTTACCCGAAAAATTTTAATAAAATTTTAAAAATTTGAAATTAAAGTTTTCTAATTAAGTTGATTTTGTTAAGAAAACATTTTAAAAGTTAAAAATTAAACAAAAATAAAAAAGCAATTAACTAAATATGTTGCTGTTTCGACCTTTTAAACTTTAAATAAATTAAGTAAATAATCAGGACCTCTAGCCTAATTATTTACCTAATTTATTAAAAAAAGTAATTTGATATTTTTCTAACAAACTTAGGTAATTACCCACAAACTTTGCTGATTTTTGGTTAAACAAAACACTAAACACTTTAACTACGTTATTAAACGAGTAAAACCCCCAAAAAAATACTTAAAAACTGAGAAAACTTTAATTGAAATTAGAAAAATTTCAGAAAAATATTTAATCATTTTTCAAAGAATGATTTTTAGTCTTGTCGTGACTTAAAGAAAAATCAAGTAAAACATTATTGTAATTTTATGACCTTGAAGAAAGAATATTTGTAATAAAAAAGAATTAAAAAACACAAGTTTCGTAAAAGAAAAATGTTACCCAACAAAAAAATCATAAAAATGTTAAGAAAACTAAAAACAAAAATTTAATTTTTAAACAATTTTCTTCAATATTTTAAAGAAAGTTAAGTAACCATTTTAAAAAAGTTAAAAAATTAAATAAAAATACAAATTTTTAAATTTTCGAACATTTTTGAAATTTTTTGAAAGAAAAGCGATTTTATATTTTTCTAACAAACTTAAGTAATTACCAAACGAGAAACTGAGAAAAATTTAATTGAAACAAGAACAATTTCAAGAAAATCTTTAAACTTTTTTCAAATAATGAGTTTTTATTTTTATTATAACTTAATGAAAAATAAAGAAATTTGTATTATTTTTTCGTAGTTTAAAGAATGTTTCAAAAAGGAAAGAATTTCAAAAAATTTATGAAAAAAAAATGTGTTGCGAAAATTAAAAAATCCAAGAAATTTTTAGCATTATTTTTGATATTTTATGCTTTGTTCAAAGTTCAATTTGGAGTGAAAACTTTTTAAAATTCTAAAAAAATACATTATTTAAACAAAAGTGTCTGGATTTTATATTTAATTATTAACAAACTAAGGCGTTCCTTTTAATTTATTACAGCACAAACGCACACAAATTCTTTGCATAATTATTACATTATTTTAACTTTAATTTCTCTAGGTTTAATCAAAATACCAATCAATCCATCCTTATAAATTTAAATACATTCTTGAAACTTGATCTATTTTAAAACCAAATACGTATAAATTTCACATACATTTGAATTTTATGTTAACTTGATTTTAAATTTATTTTTATGTATTTCAAATTTATTTTATTATTATTAGTATTTTGTTAACTATTTTGGTGTGTTGTTAACTTGTTTTCCAAAACTAAAACAGAAAAACCTGTTAAAAAAACAACAAAACTATTTAACAAGATGTCTAAACATGAAAAAGGTGTCACGTTACGCATAATTTATGGGTCCAACAAATCAAGAGAAAAAGCTAAAGAAAAAATCCCCAACACACACAAGAAAAAAAAAACTAAAACTTTTTGTCTCTTACCAGCCAGCCTTCATTCTTTCCACATGCAACATGTTAAAGTGTAACCCTTTTTCCAGTCTTTGTGTTCTTTCTAAGTTACTTCTTTTAATTCTTATACCTAGAAAGAACATGTAATTAAAACCTTGTTGAGGCAATAATTTCTTATAATTTATAGACCAAAAAAATATCATCTTGGTTTTTCTGTACGAAACTTACACAAAACAAACATATGTTGTATGTTAGAATTATGTTAGTGATCCTAGGAGTAACAAGATCTTAAATAAGATAAATTATAGCACAACATTTAAAAACAAAAATTAACAGAAATGACATTTTCTTTTCGTACAAGAGTTATAAATTTTGTGGGAAATATACAGGTAGAGGGAAGAAACAAACAAGGCTTGTGTGTGCTAGGGACATAATAAGATAGTTTGATAAGAAACTAAAAAAGCAAGATTTATCATTAAACTACAACTTCATTAGTCAACTCAGTAATATAAATTACACAAATCCTAGCAATTTTCTTTAGCTTTGATGTCTTTCTATATATTTCTTAAGTTAAATCAGCTAAATTCAATATTTTCAATTTTGATAATATTTATGAAACAATATGTTTAAATCAACTTTTAGAACAGCCCGCGCCACTTACAGAACATTTTGAACAAATTTACTTTCAAGAATTTCGTTAGTACAAATCGCTGCATAAATCGCTAAGATATAAGCCAAACAACACAATTGCCTTTTCTAAAACAAAATGGCTTCAGTAAAGTTCATTCCTACTAGTCCCCATAAAACCTAAAAACCTACAACATGCACAGATCTCTTGGCATACCTTCCGTATCAAGGCTGTGAAAATTCACACAAATCGTGTTAAAAATGTCTGAGATATAAGCTGTTTTACCCAATAACCTAAATATACGTAAAATCACAAGAAAAAGCTAGTTAACTGGGATTTACTAAACTTGCTTAAATTAAGTTTAAGGCAAAATGTCTAACAATTTAAAATCTCTTAAAAGAATAAAACATAAAAATTATTTTTTAGTTAACTAAAGGTTAACTAAACTCAAATAACTAAAGTTTAAATGTAGAACATGATTATTTGTTAATTCTATAATTCTATTCAAATTAAGTGGAACATTTTGTTACAAAAGTTTTACCTGTTAACACTTAAACTTAATTAAACCAAGTTTATCTAAACTTCAGTTCACAATTATATAATGAATTTGTCAAAGATTTCACAAAAATTCAGTTTTTGTTTTGATTGCTTAAAACAAATATTTTAAATTAAATTTATTAAAACTTAAGAAATGTCTGAAAACCTAGTTAACTGCAGTTTAGCTAAACTAGTTTCAGATAAGTTTAAACGGAATTGAGTTTAAGTTTGAATTGTGCCAGAAAATTAATATAATTTAATTCTTAATTAAATAGAGTTTAACTAAACTTATGTGGGTAACGTTTAAATATAACAAATTATTATTTTTCAATATTATGTTTCTTTTCAAACTAAATAAAAAATTAAGTATACAAATTTCAACATTTTACCTCTTAAAGCTAACTTAAACAAGGTTATGTAAACCCCAGTTAACTAATATTTTATGAATTTTTACAACATTTATTTAAATTTATGTTTTTTTATTGGTAGCCTTATTAAAACATAAAACAAGCTGAGAAATGTCACAAAACCTAGTTAACTGCAGTTTAGCTAAACTAGTTTTAAATAACTTTAAGCGAAAAAAGCCCAATTTTGAAATGTGTTAGAAAATTAAAATAAAATAAATAAAGTTTTAGTTAATTAGAGCTTAAGTAAACGCATATGGCTAAAGTTTGAATGTAACAAATTAATATTTTTCAATATTATCTTTCTTTTCAAATGAAATGAAGAATTTAATGTACAAATTTCAACATTTTACGTCTTGAAATTAATTTAAACAAGGTTATCTGGGAAATGCCAGATAGTTTGAAGTGAAATTGAATATAATTTTGTAATGCTCAAGATAATTAAAATAAAATTACTAAAGTTTAACTGAACTCAAATATGTTAAGTTTAAATGTTATCAATTATTGTTTTTTTATTAAATGTTAAAGTTGTTTTCAAACTAAATTAGTTAATCTCAATTTAAACAAGTTTAACAAAACTTTGTTTAACAAATATTTTACGTAAAAATTACTTAAGTTTAAGTTAACTAGAGTTTAAGTGAACTCAAATATGTAAAGTTTATTTGTTATCAATTATTATTTTTAAATGTTAGGGTTGTTTTCAAACTAAATTAAATGTGCAGTTTTCAAAAATCAAGTTTTTTTATCGGTTAAACTCAATTTAACCGAGTTTAAAAAATGTTTGGTTAACAAATATTTTACGAAAATTTAAAAATTTATGTTTATTTTGAGAAAAGCTTTATTTAAGCTTAAGAAAATGAAAAAAAAACATAAATAACTTAAGATACTGGCGTTTAGTTAAGCTTCGTTAAAGCAAGTTTAAGGGAAATTAAGCACAAAATGTGTATATTAAAGAAATTTGTAATAATATAAATATAATTTAGGCTAACTAACGTTTAACTAAACTTAGTTAAATTAAGTGTATGTATATATAATTATAAAGTTCTGGAGGTTTTCAAATTTTATTTGAAATTTGACATACCTTGTAATTTTTGTGCTTTTTTCGCGTTAATCCAATTGTGTTAAATCCAAATATTTCTTTTATTCGTTTGATGTTGTTGCTTTATAATCCAAATATTAAGAATTTCTTTTAGATGTTTAACAAATAGTTTTCTTGTTATTTTCGAAACATAAAAATAGAAAATTTTGGCACTGTGCTACAGCATAAACATTCTTGAGATTTTTGTAAAAGATTAATTAAAAAAATCTAAGAAGTTTTAGTTTAACTAAACAGAAATTAGTTTGTTGTTTTTAGTGAGAGAACAATTTTCTTAAAGAAAAATGGCACTAAGTTAGACTGTAATTATTTTATTTTGTTTAAATTTTTTGTATTATTTTTTGTTGTTTTTCGAACACTAAACTTGTTTTTGATTTATTTTGTTATTTTGTTTTCATACAGTTGTAAATTTTACTCCACCATTTGGCTGGAAAGAGTTTAAAGACAAAATCGTGTCACACATTTATTTGTTATTTTTTTTTTGATTTTTTCAAAAGCCACCACCAAAAAATCACTTAATATTAGAAGAAAAGGAACTATTTTATTACTAAATTTTGTTTACAGCAAAAATATTTCTTTAGAATCACATTGTTGTTGCTATTTGTTTCACGCTATAACGTGTAAAGTATGTAGATGATATGAATTTAGTTGGCGTTTTTTATATTTAACAACCGTGTGTATTTTTTTCTTTTATTATTTGAAATTATAAAATATCCATAGACCATAAAAATCGATTTCTAGACATTGCCATTAAACACCACCAGGCGACACGATCGCTCGTTTAAAACTGAACTAAACTAATTTTCCTACATTAAAATTCAATGCTTTTTTTAGCTCTTTATCTCTCTTTCAATTTGTGTGTTTTTTTTCTTGAGATTTTTTATGTACTCCCAGAGCATAAACACCACCACCTTAATATTATTGTTATGAATACAAAAACAAAAAACTTGATATAGAAAATAAAACACATTGAATTTGTTAGTATCTTTTAGAGTAACGAAACTACAAAATTACAATATAACAGCCAGCGTTGTCAACTTGGTGCTTTTCGCACCATTTTTGGCGCTTTTTTAAATTTTTGGTGCGAAAAATTCTTTAGTTGGTGCGCGGTGCGCTTTTTTCTAAATTTTGGTGCGCTTTTTAATTTTTGGTGGCACCAAAGCAAATTCAACACAACTTTTTGTTTCAGTGTGAGAAAAACTCTTTCTACAATAAAATACACTTGTTTGAGTACCATTTCATTCAACACTGCAAAATTTTTTTTTGTGTATTTCGGTGCGTTTTTTAATTTTTTCGAAAATGTGATGAAATTGTTATTTTTACTAATTTTTAATTGCAGTTTTTTAATAGTTTATAACTCATGACATCTATACGATGTAAAAATCAAATTCTTCAAAAATCTTTGTTTGATTTTCAACATGTAAATAAAAATTCTTGTATAACCTGATGGTTTGGTCTACTGAACTGTAGACGAACAACCAGGGTTAGAGTACCAGTGGAATCCTAACAAATTTTATTGAAAAAAATCAAATAGAAGTACTTTAACTAAAAAACAAAAATACATATATAAAAAAAAGTACCAAATATGTACTGAAATTAGCTTTTTTTTTACCAATTAGTACTTTAGTTCCGAATAATAGGAGTTACATTTTGAGTGGTTAATGCTTGTTTTATCTTTATTAGCTCATTTATTAAAAAAAGGCTTTTACTGTTATTACTTTTACTAATAATCGTTGATAAAAAGTTTTTCATAGAATTTATGATATTAAAAAATTTCAAATTAATTCAATAAATATTTGAAACAAAAACGAAATTCATAACTTGGTGCGTTTTTTGTAAATGGTGCGCTTTTTTCTCCATTTTGGTGCGTTTTGAAATTTTAAAGTTGACAACGCTGATAACAGCATACATAGATACTACATACACTTGCAGGAGCACACAACACACAGATACAAATACACACACACACGCAACAACAACAACACATAAACCCAATTGTTGTGCTCTTATGGGGTAAGTTGTTGTTGTTGCTGCTCCTGCTGTTATTGGAAAAAAGCATGTGTTTTGTGTTGCTTGTTTAAATTAAACTACATACTACCAGCGTTGCCACGACCAAAAAAATTTTGTAACCAAAATGTAAAAAAAAAGTAACCAAAAGCAAAAAAAAGTAACCAAAATTTTTATATATTTAAAATTTTATTTTATTTATACTTCAGCTAAAAAATATATATGTAAAATATAAATTAACCATTGCATTTCAGTTTCTAGTTTAGTCTTATAATTAGGTACAATTGAAAGAAAAAAATAATTCAGCAATAACAATATTAATAAAAACCAAATGTAATTAATTTCATTAGATTTGTTACAAAACACTAGTAGATAAAGTTTAAGTAGATGAGGCTAAAAATCTGTCTTGAATGTTCTTAGATGATTTATCCATATAGCGAACGACTAGAACTAGTGATTTCTTTGTGGATACGTATGTTGTTTCATCTACTATTAACGAAAACTTTCCTAACATTTCTGTTAATTGAGTTGCTTTACCTGCCACATTTAATGTGTTTCGCAATTTTGAGAGTCGGGACAGCGCTCCTCTAATAAGCCTGGTAGATAGTCCATTAATAAAAAAAGGCAAATTGTGGGTAATAAGAAACATTACTAATGTTAGCTCTGTTTGGTGCACTTGCTTATTAAGAGTTTCTTTTTGAGAACTTGCAAATGTTGTTTTTATTTTCCACATTTTGCTTATGACACTTTTTTTGTGTGCTTTCGTAAATAACTTACGTGATTTGGAATTTTTTTTCACAGGCAGCGCAGAAACAACATCGATCTTTGTTTCTTAGCCACGGAAACTCATCCAACCACAATACACGGAATTTTCTTTTCGTGCTGTTTTTAATATCACTAAACAACAAAATATTATTTAAAAAAAGTTATTGAAATTGAATGCAAATATGCCTATTCTCATCATCACTTCCAGAAGATAACTCGACATTATTAGTTTTACTTTGAGCAGCCTTTTTAAATAAAAATCTAACAAAAATAAAAATTGTGCTTAAAACCAATATTATTATTTTTTAATTCGAAGTACATACAAACTTATCCATTTTTTACGAAAGAAACCCAATCTTAACTATTTAAAAAACACTTTATTAATTAAAAATTAAATAGCACGCTAATTTGTAAAAAGCTTTTTTTGGTTTTCTGATAAAAAACATAATTTATGAATGTTTATTAAGGTCCGTTCATATCTAAAACAAAAGAATAATTAACTTGCTCCGATGTCAAACATCAATATGAAAATGCATTTAGTAGCATGTTTTTAGATGGTTTTTGTGAAGAACCTTTTACTCGTTCAACAATACAATGATTGTGTTTGTTATGTTTGGAGACAGGCATGTATTTTTTTGTAATCTTGTGTTTAGTGTTTTATTTTTAAAACACTTAAAATGTGGTAGTTTAGTTTATCACCAAAATTAGTGGTAAAAATTAAGTCAAAGTAAAAACAATGTAAAAAATGGTTACTTTTGTGTTAAAAAAAAGTAACCAAAACGGAAAAAAAGTACACAAGTACACATTGGAAAAAAAAGTAACCAATTTTGGTTAAAAGTAACCAAAACGGCAACGCTGCATACTACAGATTTATTACAAAAACAACAATAACACAAAGAGCACAGAAAATTACAAATATTGTTTTTAAACCAAGAGAGCCAATATAGCAATTTATCACAAGAGTACAAACACTCTCTCAAGAAAATCTCTTTATTTTAGATTAAAGCAACAATATATGAATTTTGTTTATATTTCTATAGCATGCTATACATTTGTTAGACAACTCACCTTTGCCTTCAAATACAGTCAAGTAGATTTGCACAAAGATCAGCTGTAAGCAAAATAAAATAAAAATGTTTCTTATTATTATCATATTTCAATAATCTTGATAAGACTTACAACTAGCAAAAAGGTTTCAAATGAATTAAAAAAAGGTTTTAAACATTATTTTTGTTTAAACTGCATTTTATATGTAGATAATAATCTATAAAATCTTGGAGTAATATCACAAAATTCTTAAGCCATAAACCACAAAATATGTAATTTATTAAACCGCTAACACATATTAGCTAAAAATGGCAAAAAATCTTAATAACAGAAGTTTAGCTTAACTTGGTTAATTTAAGTTTAATTAAAACTAAGCATTTTTTTTAAATGCCTAAGAAAATCTATATAATAAAAATAAAAATTTATATAACCAAAGTTTAACTAAACGTAAGTAACTAAAGTTAAATTCCAAAAAATATTATTTTTTAATTATTTCTTTAGTTTCAAACTTTGTAATAAATTTAGTTTTCAAAATTCTACTTTTTAACATTTAAACTTAACTAAACCAAGTTTACCTAAGCTGCGGTTAACTTAGAACTTATCCATTTTTAAAATTTTTATTGACATGTGTTACTGAAACTTAAAACATGGCAGAATATCTAAGAAAACCTAGTTAACTGGAGTTTAACTAAACCTGCTTAATCTAAGTTTCAATGGAAATAACAATAATTTTCAAATGTCCCAGAAAATTTAAATAAAATTAAAACATTTTTAAGAAGCTAGATGTTAACTAAACTAAAATAACTGAAGTTCAAATTCCAAAAATAATAATTTTTGAACTATAAATGCTGTTACCAACTGAATGGAAAAATTATTTTTTTTAGCTCTTAAACTCAACGCAACCAAGTTTATCTAAACTACAGTTATGTAATATTTTAGAAATTTTTATAAATTTTAATGACATGTATTACTAAATCTTAAAACAATGCAGACGATGTAAGAAAATCTAGTTAACTGGAGTTTAACTAAACTTGCTTAATCTAAGTTTAAGTAGGCATAATTATAATTTTGAAATGTGCTACAAATTTTAAAAAAAGATAAAACATTTTTTGATAACTAAAGATTAGATAACACAACTAAAGTTTAAATTAACCAAACCATAACTTTTTAAATTTATGGCTGTTATCAAACTAAATGGAAATGCAATAAAATTAAAGTTTTTATCTCTTAAACTTACTTTAATCAAGTTAAAAATCTAAGTTAAAAATTATATAAACTTAAAAAAGTTGGACTATGAAAAAAACATAGTTAACTGCAGTTTACTTAAACTTGCTTAGCATGAGTTTAAGTAAAACGAAGTATTATTTTGAGAAACCCTAGAAATTTGAAATAGTATACTACAAATTTATATAACTAAAGATTAATTAAACTTAGTTTAATAAGGTTTAAAAGCAAACATGAGGAGTTTCTGTACAATATAGTTTTCCTTATTTCGTTGTTAGACAAATTAAAATAAACTGTATAAATTATATGGTAATTAAATTTTTAACACTTATTGAAGTTAATCGCGAGTTAGTTAAACTTAATTATTTTAAGTTTAAGACTTATAATTGTTGTCAGCCAGTAAAAGGGCAGTTGTTAAACAGTTATTATTAGCTGTTTTATGGCTTACCTTCCCTTTACACACAACATTTTCTTTCTTGCGCTTGTCAAAATTAATAATACCCTGTATCTGTTACAATTAAATTATGTATGAAAAAAAATGTAAACTAAACAAGCGCCTAGTTTCAGTTTTTATTTAGACTGCTTTTTGTATTGTTGCAGTTGTTGTTGTATGATGTTACTTTTTACCATTGTTTAGTTCATTAGCGCAATGCCGCACGATTTCGACGTTACAATACGAGTATCTAAACAAAAAACACAACTAAATACATGGAGCGGGCAATAGTAGCAGGAACAACAACAACAAAAACTTAAACAATGCATGTTGCATATAAACATTTTTATACGGCGTGTAAGTTTTTTGTTTGCTGGGCCAAAGGCAGCTCTAACACAACACGTGTGGCAAAAGCAACAACAACATAAATGATCATTAAGACAAAAATGTGCATAAACAATCTGTAGAGTCCGCAGTAATTTCAAGGAGTTAAAACCCAAAAAATTTAAGCACCCTGTTGATTTTTATATGATTCTGATTTTGTTCATTGTTAACGTAAAAATGAAAGAAAAAATCTCAAGAAAACAGCAATGAAGTGTAATGAACCTGAAAATTTTTTAAAGGAATACAAATTTAATTCTGAAAGAGTAGCGTAATATAAGATAAAAGAGTCGTAATAAAATAGAGAAAGAGTATAAATAAAATTTGGAGATCAACAAATCAAGAGAATTTTAAATTTTATACTCAAAACAAGTATTTTTCTTGTTAGCAAAACAGTTAAAGACTTTTGTTGTCTCTAGCTTTAAGCCTGGTTTTGGCCAAGCTCTCTTTTAGGAGAGTGTGTATGTGTGTAACTGAGAGAGCGTGTCTGGGTATGTTGCATTTCTTAACAAGCCTTGTTTAGCCAACCTTAGCCAGACGGTTATTATCTGGTAACAACGTGTTACGAATTACTTTTAACAAGACCCTTAAAAAGATAAAAACCTATAGACAAGAAAAACAGAAAGACAAGAAAAACAGAAACAATAACAGCAGCTACAATAAAAACAAAACGGACTTGAAAATAAAACATAAACAAAACAAATGTGTGCATAAAACTGGAATCCATTTAAGAACATTTTCATCGTCTTTATACGGGGAGCCTGTTGCTTGTTAAGAAATTAAGGTAACAAGGGAGGCAACAACTAACTAACTAGGCAAGTAACTGGTTAGTTGACTGGCTTTTTAACATCATTAACTTGGTCATGATTTTTTTTTTTTTTTACTGAAAAAAGATTATTTTTACAAAATTGTTTAAATTTTGGGCGGACGTGTGCTGAAATTCAGCAACATTTTAGGATTACCCATAATTAAAAATTAAAACAAGGTGTAAAATGTAGAAAAACATAATTAACGGGAGTTTAGTGGCACTAGGTTAAAAAGAGTTTAAGGAGAATTAAGTTAATCTTATAAAAAAAGAGAAGATTAAAAAAAAAATTAAAACAATTTTAGTGAATCAAAGTTTCCATAAACTTAGTTTAAGCTAAATAATGAGTTTAAGATAAATTATTTTGAGATTTGAGATTTGAAATTAAGAAAATTATAATCTAAGTGTGTGTAAATGGTATTTAACTATAGTTTAGTTATAGTTTAAAGACATAGGTTAAAAAGAGTTTAAGAAGAATTAAGTTAATCTTATAAAAAAAAGAAGATTAAAAAAAAAAATTAAAACAATTTTAGTGAATCAAAGTTTCCATAAACTTAGTTTAAGCTAAATAATGAGTTTAAGATAAATTATTTTGAGATTTGAGATTTGAAATTAAGAAAATTATAATCTAAGTGTGTGTAAATGGTATTTAACTATAGTTTAGTTATAGTTTAAAGACATATTCAGTAAATTAGAAATTTCTTAAACTTAGTTAAATAAAGTGTAAGCTAAACAAAGTTGAGTTTAACTAAAATAGTGTTAAGATTAGTGGAAATTAATAAAATTATAAACTAACTGTATAAACTTCAATTAACTGGAGTTTAGTTAAACTCCTTACCAGAGTTTAAGGGTAACTAAGATAAGATTAGATAAATTAAAGAATTTTTTTTATAAATTAAAAACCAATTTAAGTTAACTTGGGATTACGTAAACTTAGTTTAGTTTTAGTTTACTTAGTTTAAGCTAAATAATAGTTAGTTTTAGAAAACTCAAGTTGAGATTAATCGATATTAACAAAATTATAGACTAACTGTAAATTTTTTTGTTAACTAGAGTTGCAATGCTGATATTAGATAAATTAATGAAATATAAAAAATATTAAATATAATTTGATGTAAATTAAGATTAGAATTTAAGCTAATTAAGTAATAATGAGATTAGCAATATTTTGTTGATATCAATATGAATTAAGAAAATTACAGTCCTGCATCACACAATTTTTGCACTGTTCTATTGCAATTTAGATTTAGATTCTCCAGTTAACTAGATTTTATCGTAAATTACAACATATTTATATTATTTGTTTGAAATTCATTTCATTTTAAATCAGTTTTAGTTTGTTTCAGTTAAACTTGACTTTAACGAGTTTAAGTAAACTTTAGACAACAAGGTTTTATCTTAAATTACAACCTATTTGTATTGTTTGATTGCAATTTACTTCATTATATATCAGCTTTAGTTTACTTCAATTAAACTTGACTTTAATAAGTTTAAGTTATCTTTAGTTAAATAGATTTATTCATAAACTGCACTATTTTTGCATTGTTCTATTAAAATTTACCTATGTTTATCTAAACTTAACTTTATTTAAGCTAAACTTAGCTGAAACGTTTAAGTAAGCTCCAGTTACTTAGTTTAATCATAAATTTCATTATATTTGGTTTTTTACAATTAATTTTTTCTGTTTTGTTTTTATTTCATAAATATCCATTTCAACAACATATAAAATGTAAAAAACTTTGTTAACTAAAATTAAGTTTAACTAGCTTAAACTAAGTTTAAGGGAAATTAAGAGTGGCTTCTAAAAACTAATTAAATTCAGAAGAAAACCTATAAAGTTTTAGTTAACTAAGGTTTAAGTAAACGTAGTTAAATGGAGTTTTAGTGTTGAAAATAAGTTTTTATGCTAAATTTATTATTCAATCACCAAAATTAAAAAGAATTAAGACATTAACAAAAAGCCTATTTAATTGTAGTTTAGTTAAACATGGTTGAATTCAGTGTAATGAAAATTCAGGTGGATATTAACAACATTAAATTAAATTTCAATTGGTTTATAAATAATTTCAGTTAACTGAAGTTTACTCAAACGTATATTAATCGAGTTTAAGTAGCAAAACATTGTGTTTAACTAAAATAATGGGAAGATTAGATTAATTTGATAAAACTCAAAACATCCAACAATTATTTCATTTCAAATAGCAGCTCAAGTTTTTTTGAGAAAAAAGTCTCCGTTGACCGTTAGACAATTAATACAATCTTAGACAATTTTATAACAATTTATCTTAATAGACTATTTGCCTGCAGTATTCGTTCCTCAATTCGTTTAAGAGAGAAACACCATAAAAGGGATATTTCTGCGGGTTGCCATCATAATTTATGATGGTGATAAATGTTCTTTTTTCCAATTTTTAATTTGTTTAAATTTAATTTTAAAATTCTTTTAATTGGTGAACAGAACAGCAACGCTAACCAAAGACCCGGTAAATTTGAAATTAAATAGACAAAACTTTCAAATGAACTTTAAATGGGAATTTTTGTGCTATGTTGTTGTCGAGATGTATGTATTTGTTTTTGTATTGGAAAATAGAAATAAACACATAGGAAAAGATTTAAATATTTCAACGTTGCCACAAAATGTTTCGTGTTGTTGTTTGTGTTTATTTATTCAAGGTTCACAATTGACACCCTGAGTAGAACACCCAGCATCATTTATCGCTGAACTTTACAATTCTGTTCGGTTACCAATACCAACTCATTATCATCATCAGAATGGTTGTAGTTGTTGGCTGGGCATTAAACATTTAACATATTGCTCCAACTCGCAATCGAACTCATTTATTTACCCCGGGTAATATTGATTCCCTATACTCGTAAATATGTTCTCTATAGCTGTGCAGTTTTACAGGGCATGTTTAATTTCTTTTTTCGTTCTGTTTTTTGGTGGCTAAGGAATGAGTTTCGCTGTGTTCTTCGTTTGAACAGCCAACCATAACAAGCAGCAGGGTGCTGCCATAAATTACGCACGTTTTATAACAAGCAGCCCAAAACTGAGGCGATATTGTAGAACCAGAACTCAGTTGTAGTCAGTCAATAATACGTGCGTAATGCATTTTTGTGTTGTTTTTGTATTCGCTTCATTGTTGTGTGTAGAATTTAGCTGTAGTATTGGGGAAAACGAGAATTTGTTTTATATTTTTTTTTCTTATACGAATTTATATGCAACTCACATAATTGTTGAATTTCAAATGAATTGATTTGTAAAGTGACCAGGTAAAAGTGGGCATAGTTAAGAAATTAAGGTGCATTAAAACAATTAAAGAAAACTACAACAAAACAGCTAAAAATACGCAAAATTTGCCACAAAATATAAAAAACCTAGTTAACTGGAGATTACCTAAACTCCTTAAAGCCAAGTTTATTTAGAATAAATTTAAGTTTAGATAAACTTACATAAAATACAATTAAACAATCTTAATTTATTGTAATTTGAGATTAAACTTAGTAATCTCGAGATTACTTAACTGTGTTTAACTGAAGTTTGGCTGGTTTAAAGTTTAGAAAAACTTAGGTAAATGACAATACAACAATGTTAATACATATATAGACATTTCAGATTAAACTTAGTTAACTAGAGTTTACTTAAATTAGTTTAACTAAAGTTTAGCTGGCTATGAAGTCAAGTTTAAAAAAAATTACATATATTACACTTAAAAAATGCAAATATTTTATAATTTAAAACTATATAAAGATAACCGGGGATTACCTAACTCGTTTATGCCCAGTTTAGCTCAAATAAAGTTAAGTTTAGAAAAACGTAGATTAAAAATAAACAATGTAAATATGGTTTAATTAACGACTAAACCTATTAAACTGCAGTTTACTTAAACTCGTTTATTCTAAGTTTAGCTGAAATAATGTCAAGTTTATAAAAACTTTGTTAAATTAAATTTGGAGTAATTAAAGACTTAACCTAGTTAACTGAAGATTAATTAAACTCGTTTAAGCCAAGTTTAGCTGGAACTAACTTAAGTTTCGAAAAATTTGGGTAAAGTATAACGGCAAAATGTAAATAGGTTATAATTTTTAATGATCATAGTTAACTGAAGTTTACGAAAACTTGTTAAAGGCAAGTTTCAAGCTGAAATCAAGTTAAATTTTTATAAATTTAGGTCAATTGCAATTGAACAGTGTAATTAGGACCTTAATTAATATAAAATCAAGTTAACTGGAGTTTACTTAAACTTATTAGCATCAAATTTAAGACTTTAAAAGTAAAGTTTAGATATATTAAGGTAAATAACAATCAAATAATAACAAAAGAGTGTAATGTAAGATTCAACCTAGTTAACTAAGATTACTTAAACTGAAATATAGTTAAATTTAGATTGAATAATGCAATGCATTTTGAGAAAATGCTGAAACATCTAATTAACTGAGGATTACTTAAACTCACTTAAGTAAAGTTTAGCTAAAATAAAGTAAATTTTTGAAAAGTTTGAGAAAATTGCACAAGAATAATTAAATTTTTAGTTATCTGATTACAATTTTAACATAGTTAAAACTATGTTAGTTTATGGAATTTACAAGTTCCTTTCTAGCAACTGGTCACCTTAAGAGCATTTTTTCTCCATAAATAAATACATGCAATAAAAAATCTTAACGAAATCTTTATAATTCTCTTATTCTATGATAAATTCTCTTCTAACCCGCCTGTAAAAAATCCAGCCCCTTTGGCCATCATACTCCTGCATATTGTGCGATTTAATTTATATGTTTGCTATGCAACAATTTTGTTTAACTTTGAACATAGTTGTTGCTGTTTTGTATTACTATTTCTAAAACTGTCAAAATGACATTATTTGCGTAGTTGTCAGATTTATGTGACATTGTCATAGGATCTGTACAGGATTTGTTAGTTGTACATGGTGTAGCAAGTTCTATTTAAGATTTCTTTTTGTTTTTTTTTTCAGTTTTTTACACAAAATTCAACAAAATCTTTTACATTTTTAATTTAGCTTTGTAAAGAACAGAACAGAAAAAAATTGCACTTTACAAATGTTTGTGGTATTATAGAGATTGACATGACTGAAAATATAAGATTGTGTTTGGGAGTGTTGCCAAGTGAAATGAAATGTATTTTTAGTGGATTTTAAATGTCAAGTTTAACATGATGGGGTAATAACTTTATTTATTGTTCATTTACATTGACTTAAGGCGTAAGAAAACATACAAAGCAAATAAGTTAACTTGAGGCTAGAGATTAATTGAGGTATAAAGTAAAAATTTAGCGAAAAACTAAGATACATTTCAGTTGCCATAATTAAGGATAATTTCTTTGCAAATGTTTTAACTTAAACATATTTGCAATTATTGCGCAAATGAACTACAGTATTATTGTAATTCTGTAGCCATTTATTAAGACTGTCGTGTTGCTCCATAGTTAAATAGTAATGCGATATGTCTCATAAAACAACCATAATATTAAACGAAATATGTGCATGTTTTTTGTTTTGCCTTCGCTGTAAAGTATTTCCTAAGGAGAAGAGCTGAAGTATAACTTGTAATCCCAAGAAAACGAAAACCAAAACCAGATAAAAATAAAAAAACACAATTATATGGAAACCACCCATTAAGTGACGAATGAGTACATAGATCGTTTTTCCCAATGGGTCAGTAAAGAAAATGTATGGAATCCTTATCAAACATAATCAGCCCAATCATGAATAAAAATTCCGCGGGAGTTTTTTTCCCTTTTTGCCATTTTTCCCATTCAAATTTAATGTTGAGAAAATAAAAAGGGAAAAAACTCCCGCGGAATTTTAGTTAAAATACTTTAATTGGACTGTACATACAAACTTTAAGTTTTGCAGAAATTAAAAAAAAACTAACTAACTGGAGTTTAGTAAAACTCCGTTTAGCTAAGATTATCCAAAAATAATGTAGTTTTATGAAAATCTTGAACAAATATAAATAGAACAATTTAAATATAAATTAGTTCATAATGAAAGATTACTTGAACTTGTTAAAACTCAGTTTAACAGAAATAAACACAAGTTTTTATGTTTATTCCAAGTTTAGCTGGAATATAGTTTAATTTAGAAAAACTTATGTAAATTACAATCGAACACGACAAATTTTATGTAATTTAAGCTGAAACCAATTGAACTAGATATTACTTAAATTCGTTTATTACAAATTTAGCTGAAATAATGTCAAATTCAACAATGTAAATATGGCATAATTCAAAACTAAATCATAATAACTGAAGTTTACCTAAACAAGTTTAGCTGAAATAAATTTAAGCTTACTTTAACTTATGTAAATTAAAATTGAACAATATAAATATGGCAGAATTTAAGAGCTAACTAAGATAACTGGAGTTTACTCAAGCTCGTTTATTCTAAGTTTAACTGAAATAATGTCAAGTTTAGAAAAACTTACATAAATTAAAATGTAAATATGGTATATTTTAAGACTAAACCAAGTTAACTGGAGTTTACCTAAACTCGTGTGCCAAGTTTAACTAAAATAAAATTAAACTTTTAAACTTAAGTTTAGCTGACAAAATTATGCTTAGTAAAACTGCAATTGAAAAATACAATTATTGTGTAATCTAAGATAAAACCTGGTTAACTGCAGATTACTTAAACTCGTTAAAGTCAAGTTTAAGGTAAATAAACTTATGTTTTGGAAAATATAGACAAATAACAATTGAACACTGTAAATATGGTGTAATTCCAAATTAAATAATATTAAACGGAGATAACATAAACTTGATAAAGCCAAATTTAACTGAAATCAAATTAAGATTAGATAACTTTAGTTGAATTACAATTAGAAATTTTAAAAGAAACGATTAAAAGCTATATTATAAATCACTGAGTACACGCTATAGAAAATAGAAAATTAGTTTTTTCTCTCATGTTTACACTCTTTTACACCTGAGGTTTTCAATTATAACAAATAATTTTATTTAAACTCCTGAGGTTTTAAAAGGTGAGAGTTTCATACTTGTGGTGTATAAAATCATTGAAAATTATAAACAAAACAATTAACAGTGGGCTGATAGAAAACATATATTTCGACACATATTTTAAATTGGGAAAAAACTAAAACAAAATATAGGACAGTATAACAGGTTTTATATAGAAAACTTGTTAGAATAACCGTTTTTAAATAGAAAATTTTCTGTAGAACAGTTTTCTCATTGAAGTTTTATGGCAAATTTATTTCTCTACAAAACATTACTGTACAGTTTTTCATTCAATAAAGCATTCAGTATAAGAGTTTTTGTATAGAAAGCTAATTTGCATAACAGGTTTTCTATAGAAAACTTGTCAGTATATAAACGTTTTCGGTATTACAACTGTTCAATAGAAAACATTTTTGTATAACAGTTTTGTAATTATACTTTTACAGCATTATGCAAAAAAAATTAAAGTAGACTTCAAATGTACTTTAAGGAAATTTTGTATGAAAATTTTGTCTAAAAGCACACTTCAAACCTACTTTATTTTTTGTGAATACGGCAGTTAGTATATAGAAAAAACTTTAGTATAACAATAATATAAATATAACAAAACAAAGCTTTAGTATAACAGTTTTCCTATAGAAAAAGCTTTAGTATAAAAGTTTTTATATAGAAAACTGTTTTGCAGTAAAAAAAAGTTTTATTATAACAGTTTTCCCATAGAAACATTAAGTCCTGTTTCACACTCATCAGTTTTGACTGTCAAGTCAAGTATTTTTCAATGAGAAGGAAAAAGATAAAAGATAATTTTATCTTTCCTTCTCATTGAAAAAAAGATAAAAGATAATTTTATCTTTCCTTCTCATTGAAAAATACTTGACTTGACGAGTCAGAACTGATGAGTGTGAAACAGGTCTAATTGTAGAACAGTTCTTCAAACACAATGTTTGGGTATAACAAGCCTAGAATTAATGTAATTTTGTTTTGACCCACTGTAAAATAATTTTCATTTAAACAAGAATCCCTAACGACATGGGGTAACACCTCTTGTTAGTTTTACTGATCTTGGCATTTTCCATTCGTTTTGTTGTTGTTGTTGTTGCTATTTATTGCTGTTTGCGGTATTGTTCATCCTACCACGACCACACCACTACCTCTCACTCCTTTGACTCTTCCATCTTCTGTTGTTTTTTTTTTAGTTTCATCTTGCACTTCAACTTAATCATCGTGTCTTCCTTTCATTTGCCACTTCCACGGTATCCATGTTTAAGCTTTTTGTCGAGCACATCAACTTCTAAAAAGAAGAAAAAAAAAAATAGAAAGAACTGAAGCTACAAACCCTCCAGTAACGAACAACGACGACATTACAACGAATGAATTGTTTAGTGGCATTTAACAAAAAAAAAAAAAAAACGAATATATTTTGCTGTTTTTTATTTAAGTTTTGTGCAATTTCATGTTTTTAACAAAACTTAAAGATCATATGACTGCTGGAGCGCAAACTAGAAGAAGTGCAAAAAAAAAAAACATTCAAACATCACGACTTATGGTTTGGAAGTACAACGACAACAGCATATGACCATTTAAGTTTTTTTCTTTCATTTCTGATGATGTGGTTTATTTTTGGTGTCCCCATGCTTGTACTCGTACAGCGCTTACTGGAGAAGATGTATTCGATTGCTCGTTAGATTGGTGACACTGAGGAATGTGAGTGGGAAGTTTAATGGAGGCTATTAGTTATAAAACTGTAGAAAGTTTTTTCTATTTGAAAAACTATTATTCTGAAAACTACATGAGAAAAACTGCTATACTCACAATTTCTCTAAAGAAAAACACTTTTTCTAGCGAAAAACTTTTAACAATTTTTCTTAAGAAAATGTAAATATACTTAGTTAACTTGAGATTAAGTGTAAAAATGTATAGAATAAAAGACAACATTATTTCAGATCTTACAATAACTATGAGAAACCCATTGAATTGTTTATTGCTTAAATTGAATTAATCCAAGTTTAGTTAAACTTGTTAAAACATAAAAACTTAAAACTATTTAAATTTGTTTTTAATTCAAGGCAGTTATATAATGTTTTGAGGGCAAAGAATTGTGAAATTTAAAATTAAACCTAGTTAATTAAATGCTATTTAAACACGTTTAAGTTAAGTTTAAGTGGAATAAAGTTAAGTTTAAAACAGCTTAAGTAAATTCCATTAGAACTTTAAAAATATGTTGTAACTTCAAAAAAAAGTTTAGCTGATGTAATACTAAACTAAGACAAACTTATGTAAATTACCTTTAAACTATATATGTATTTATTTTGATGAAATTTAATTGGTCCTTGTTAACTGGAGATTACTTAAACTTATTTAAATCAAGTTTAAGCCAAAATATATAATAGAAATATATAATATGTATTAATATATAAATATGCTGTAATGCTTAATTAAATAAAGTTAACTGGAGATTACTTAAACTCGCTAAAGCCAAGTTTAGCAAAAATAAAATTAAACTTGGACAAACTTATGTAAATTAAATTTGAATTATATATATTTTGATGAAATTTAATTAGTCCTTGTTAACTGAAGATTACTTAAACTCGCTCAAGACAAGTTTAAGCCAAAAAATGTTTTGTTTTAAAAATCTTAGGTTAATTACAATAGAATATGTATAAATATGCTGTAGTTCTTAATTAAATATTATTAACTGAAGATTACTTAAACTCGCTAAAGCCAAGTTTAGTTCAAATAGAATTAAAGTAAGACAAACTAATGTAAATTATATTTGAAATGAGTTCGTGTTAACTGGAGATTACTTAAACTCGCTAAAACCAAGTTTGGTGGAAATAGAATTAAACTAAGACAAACTTATGTAAATCACAAAGGAATTATTTACATTTGTTAACTGAGGATTACTCCAAAATGAGAATTAAGTGCCAACTATAGTGATTCCTTGTTAGTCTTTTGAAAAACTTTTATACCAAAACTATTTCCAGAGAAAAAGTTTTATAGCAAAACATTTTTCTACAAGCTAGTCAAAATCTCCTTGTGTAGGCTTCTCACAATTCGTTGATATTTACTTAAACTCGAGCAATTGCTAAGTTCTCTGCTTTATTTTTATTTCACATTCACATCATTCACAATATTTGCTTAGAGTTGCACTTAATCATGTCGTTTTGTTGTCCAAAGTCTCACTTTAAGTTGACATTGATGTTGTTGGTGTTGGGACTCGCAACATGGCTGGCTTGTTCAATGTTTGGCTCATTGGTCCATTCTATAGTGTAGCATACACAAACTGATGCTAACGCGTTGCTGCCTGCTGTTGCAGTTGATGAGTTGTTTGTTAGTGATTTTCGTGAGCACCAACATACAATTGTTGTCATTTGCAGGCAGTCAGGCTGCCTGACTTCTTCATAGAGAAATACTTATGTATGTATTGCATATACTGCATCTACTCTCGGTTTGTAGTTAGTTTGTTATTGCTGAATTATTATTAAACATTGGGGAATTCTAAATGAGTTATTTTTAAAATTTATTTACGTTTTCTGTGTTGTTGGTTATTTTTTTGTTACGAAACAGGCGTGGGTTTTATGTTGCCTCCAATTATGATTCTTGTATTGTGTGTGCACTAATGTTTTTCTTTTTGGAGGCAGCATCTTCATTGTAATTTTGAACATTTTGTTTTTGGGAGTGAGTTTTTAGTGTAAACAATTAAATTAAGTCATGATTAATGTCTATGGCTTTGTTTGCTTATCAAATTTATAGAATACTTATTTGTAACTGATTCTATTTGGATTTTCTGTTTTATTTATATGTTTGCTTGAACACCAAACACAGACATAAAGTAATTGTTTATATGTTTTTTTAAACACATTATAAATCTCAAGAATTTTATTAAACCCATGATCATAAAATAAAATTTGTTTAGTTGTCTTTTTATGATAGAGCAAGAGATTGATGATGGATGTATGATGATGATGGCAAGGGTTGTATGGACTTTTGTAGTAAAGTGTTAAGGGATTTAGTAATTTATGTAACTGATAAATATGTTTTAAATCTATAGGGATTTTTTTTGGCAGATAGAATTAGAATATTAAGCAGCTGTTGGGATGGGAAAATAGATATAGAAATTGTTTGTTTTCTCAGGCTCCAACAAATTCTGAAAGGAAACAAAGGAGTTTTCATTTTAAAGAAATTATAACAATCTGTTATCCACAGATCCACGATTATAGCCAAGACTATTTAAAGACCCACTACTGAAGCTCAAAGTAGACTATTAAAGATTATATAAAGACCCAGGATTAAAGCTCAACCAAGACTATTTATAAACCAACGATTGAAGATCTCCCAAGACAATTTAAAGATCGAGGATTAAAGCTCAACTAAGACTACTTAGAGGCCCATGATTGAAGCCCAACCAAGACTACCAGATCCACGATTGAAGCTCAACCAAATTTATTTAAAAACACAAAAACACAAGCTGAACCAAGACTATTTAAACCCCAACGATTGAAGGAATCCCAAGACAATTAAAGATCAATGATTGAAGCTTAAACAAGACTGTTTGAAGACCCACAATTGCAACTCAACTAAGACTATTATAAGACCCACGATTGAAGCTTAGACCAGGCTATTTTAAGACCCATGATTGAAAATCAATCAAGAGCATAAAAAGAACCACGATTGAAGCTCAACCAAGACTACTAGAGACCCAATATTGAAGCTCAACCAAGAATATTTGAGACCCACGATTGAAGCTCTATCAAGACCATATAAAGACTAACGATTGAAGGCCTCCCAACTCTATTTCAAGACCAACAATTGAAACTTAAACTAGACCCAATCATTGAAACTCAACCAGGACTACAAAAGGAACCACGAATGAAGCTGCATTAAGACTATTTGAAAACCCACGAATAAAGCTCAACCAAGACTACAAAAGCAATTAAGACTGAAGGTCAACCATGACTATTTGAAGACCCACTATTGAAGCTCTAACATTTCATTTTTATTTATGTTTTTAAAACATAAAACATTTTTGTTTAAAGTTTAAATAATATTAAATTAAATTAGCTTTGATCTATTTCAAATATTCGGTTTTTTAAATACAAGCTTCTGGTTTCTTGCTTATATTTTTCTCCCTCCTTCTGTCTGTCTCTCTTACATGTCTACTTATTAAGATAAACTGTCTACACTTTGGCAATTTAACAATGTCAACAACATATTTATCAATTTAAAATATCTAATATCTCTATCTCCTCATCAACACACAACTAATAATTTAGGCAAATTTTCTTATTCATTTCAAACCAATAAAATTCTTAAATAAAAGTCATAGATCTTGGCCAAACCAAAAAAAAAAAACTAGACAAAAGACTTCAAAGTTTTTTTTGTATAAAAATTACATATTAAAACATTTTAGTACACACTCATACAAAACAAACTAAATGTCTTGAAATAAATTTTCTGGTAATACAAACGATTACAACACCCCCCAAAAAACCTAAAAGATGTATGACATTCCTTTTTCAGCTTTTAAAAGCAAGACATTTTTTGTTTGGTCTCACATGTTGCTGTCAATTTACGATGTAATAAATTTAAATATTGTGTTTTTGTTTCTATAACCCAACATTTCTTGTTTGATTTTAATTCTTATTGTTGAAGAATTTTTTATTATAGGAATTCTATATGAGTAAAGACGCACAGTTTCTGTGAAATGTAAAAAAAAACGACATTATTTCAATTATCAATAGGGGTTATCGCTGTTTAAAGCTCAGGGAAACAATGTTATCGTCATCTTTTGGTTTTTAAAAATAAAAGTCTGAACAACAAATTATGAATATGAATATTAAAAAATAAATGTTTTTTTTTTAATAAATTATCAAAGACACATGTTCTGAAGGCTTGAGAGGCGAACAATAATAAATAAAGAAACAAAGAGCCATTAAAATATTAAAACCAGGAGAAAACACAATTAATGAAACTGTGCAGGTTTAACTAAAGATTAAAAAATATATAAAATAATAATTAATTTAATAACTATTTTATGGTTTTGTTTAAAACCTCTTTAAACTTGTTTTCCTAAACTTGAAAAAAAATTAAATGTTTTCTTTCTTGCATCCAACAGGAAAAACTTTTTCCTTCTCAAAAAAGTTTTGATTACTTAGTATTGTTCGACATATTTCAGAAAGAAAAAGTTATTTTCATTACTTTTTGAATGCATGTTGATTATCATGTAGTTGTAAATGGCAACTTTTAGATATTTTGGCTGCAGGTAAAATGCAAGTAAATATTGCAATGAAACTGGGTTTATTATCTATATTTCCCAGTAAGTTATTAATATTAAACAAGACTACTTAAAAGTCCAAGATTATTGTTCAACCAAGATTAATTAAAAGTCCAAGATTAAAGTTCAACGAAGATTACTTAAAAATCGACGATTGAAACTCAACCAAGACTATTTTAAGTACCACGATTAAAGCTCAATCAAGACCACTTCTAGATTCACGATGGAAGCCTAATCAAAACTACGTAAAGATCCATTATTGAAGCTAAACCAAGACTATTTAAAGACCAAAGATTAAAGCTCAACCAAGACTATTTAAAGACCCAAGATTGAAGCTAAAGCAAGACCATTTAAAGATCCACGATTGAAGCTAAAGCAAGACTATTTAAAGATCCACGATTGAAGCTTAACAAAAAATATTTAAAGACCAAAGATTGAAGCTCAACCAAGACTATTTAAAGATACAAAATTTAAGCCCAACCAAGACCAAAGATTGAAGCTCAACCAGGACTATTTAAAGATCCACTATTGGAGCTCAACCAAAACCATTTAAAAACCAATGGTTGAAGCTCAACCAAGACTATTTAGAGACGCAAAGTTTAAGCTCAATCAAGACTATTTAAAGACCCAAGATTGAAGCTCAACCAAAACTATTTAAAGATCCAACATTGAAGTTTAACCAAAACTATTTGAAGACCATAGATTGAACCTCAACCAAATTTATTTATAGACCCAAGATTGAAGCTCAACCAGAGATATTTAAAGACGTGTGATTTAAATTCAACCAAAACTATTTAAAGAACCGCTATTGAAGATCAATTAAGACTATTTAAAGACTTAGGATGAAAACTTAAACAGGGCTAGACAAACTTCCACGATTGAAGCTCAACCAAGAGTATTTAATATTTAAATTAAGATCAATTAAAAGTTAAAGATCCGCAATGGAAGCTCAACCACTCTACTTAATGATTTAGGATTGAAGCTCTACCAAGACTACTTAAGGACAAGACTTACCAAATTAAGATTTTAAGCTCAACCAAGACTACCCAAAAGCTAGCGCTTGGAACTCAACTAAAACTCTGATTGGAGCCAAGCTAAAACCATTTAAAGACTTACTAAAGATCATATAGGATGCTGATTAAAGCTCAACTTAAACTTAGACACCTAAATTTAATAGCGTTAACATGTTAAACCAAATTCTAAAGATTATTTTAAGTAAATTTTCTATAACTTCTACTTCCTAAAGTGCATTTTTCGCAAGAGTTTTATTCCAAAAAAAAAAATAAAAATATTTTCAATATTTGTTTGTATTTTTTCAACTAAAGAGTGGCAACAATTGTATTACAACTAACAACTGATTGCATTCACAGATTTTTGTTACAATATTTACCATTTTCCCCATTACATTTTTTGTACAATCTTTCTAGTTTTATACTCTAACAACTACTTCTTGTAACATGTAACTTTTGTTGATAATTTTTCCTAAAAGAGCTAGAGAGAGAGAGAAAACAAAAAAACAAACAAACATAAACTAGAGAGTGTAAGTATGGAAGAAAAACGGCAACTATTGTTACTTCCGTTTGTTGTTTATAAAGCATTTTGATTTTACATTTCCTCTCTTCCCTCTTCAACCTCTAAAGCCATCTGTGGCACCCTTTGCGTCCCCCTTCATATTCCTTGATGCAGTTTGTGTAATTTTAAAGTTTGACTTGTCTTGATTTTTTCTATGATTGTTTATTTAGTTCTATTTTTTTTTTGTAGTTTTTCAGCGTTTAACAAAAGTGAAACTTTGGAAAATGTTTTCTTCCTTCCAAAGGGATTTTATGTTGTTCTCTCTCTGTAATAGTCCTTCTTTCATTTCGTTAAATATAGTTTAACAATGCAATTGTTTAAAAAAAAACTTTTTCTGCACAATTTCATATTTTTGCTGACGATTGTGCAGTGCAGAAAAAACAAAAATTTAGAAAAAATTTTAGTTGTTATAGCACTATATCAAGGGTTAGTGGAAATATGCCACAAAAAATATCAAATAAGGCAAAAAATAAAGAACAAAAAATAATAATAAATGCTTTTTAGTTAATGAATTGGAAAAATGTACTTTTACAATTACATTATAGCTAAAATATATATTACGAGGGTGGTTAAATAGAGAAATAGAAACAAATTGCAGACAGTTTTGAGTAGAACAGCGTAAACTTTAACTGAATTATATTAGTAAATAACACGGGCATACAATTCCACAATTTTAAATTAATAATTTCTAAATGATTGCAGAACATCTTGAGAAACGAAATCTAGAAATTGTGTTTAAATTTTAATAATTAGACAGCAATTTCTGAACCATCAATGGCAATAATGAAATTATTTTTAATACTTACACAATTTATTGATGAAAACTGCAAATAGAGAAAGGAAAACAATTAAATTAATAACAATTTAATGAAAAGTTTGTCAAAGATTTTATAAACCTTTGATAAAATACAAATTAAAAAGGCGTATGGCTTCAAACAATAACATTAATCTGCAAATAGTTTTTGAAAGAATTTGATATTCACCCCTATCGTGAATAAAAATTCCACATGAAATTTGTTGCGTTTTATTTTTTTAACATTGAATTTTAATAGGAAAAATGTGAAAAGGGAAAAAATTTCATGTGGAATTTTTATTCACGATAGGGGTGATTAATTTCTCGGACATGATACATTTGTATTAATATAGTAATTTGAAAGTAAGCCACCAAGAATATTTAAACAACTTCGATTAAAGCTGAACTGCGACTACCCAAGAGTACCTCGGTTGAATGTAAATCTGAATTGAATCTAAGACTGATTGAAACTCAACCAAGTCTACTTAATGATCCAGGATTGAATCTCAAACAAGTCTATTTAAAGTTCCAGCATTGAAGCTCTTAAAGATCCCCGATAGAAATTCAACCAAGTCTATTCAATGATTCAGATGTGAAGTTCAACCAAGTCTATTTAAAGTTCACGATTGAAGTTAAACCAAGACTACTAAAAGATGATCGATTGAAGCTGAACCCAGACTAGTTAAAAGTACACGATTGAAGTTAAACTAAGACTACTTAACGTTCCTCGTTTGAAGCCCATCCAAGTCTACTTAAGGATCCAGGATTGAAGCAAGGCTGCTTAAAGATCCACGATTTAAACTTAAGCGAGACTTCTTAAATATACACGATTGAAGTTTAACCAAGCTCAACTAAGACTAGTTAAATATCCACGATTGGAGTTAAAACAAGACTACTTAAAGATCCTCGATAGAAGTTCCACCAAGTCTATTTAATGATCCAGGATTGAAGCTCAACCAAGTCTACTTAAATATACACGATTGAAGTTAAATCCAAGACTTCCTAAAGATCCACGATTGAAGTTACTTAAGAATGCATGATTGAAGCTCAATCAAGGCTGCTCAATGATCAATTTCAGTTTAAGTGAGACTAACTAAAGATACACGATTGAAGATTAACCAAGACTAGTTGAAGATTCACGATTGAAGCTCAACCAAGACTAGTTAAAGGTACAGGATTGGAGTTAAAACAAGACTACTTAAAGATCCTCGAATGAAACTCAACCAAGATTAGTTAAAGATCTACGATTGACGCTCAATCAAGAATAGTTAAAGATTCACAACTGAAGCTCAACCAAGTTTACTTAAAGATTAACGATTAGAGCTCAAACATGACTACTTAAATATGCTCGATTGATGCGCAACCAAGACTACATAAATAGCCTTAAATAAAGCTCAACTAAAACTATTTAAACGCCTAAGATTGAGTCCTTACTAAGACTTTGGCTGCAGCCTATCTAAGACCTTTTAAAGACCTATAATTGAAGCTCGTTTTAAGCTTAACTGAGACTTCGTTTGAAGCTCAACACAGATTATTTAATAATCGACAATTGAAACTCAACTAACACTGTGATTGCAAATCAACGAAGACTATTTATATTGCTAAGATTGGAGCATAACTTAGGGTACGGTCACACTAGGCAAATATTTACTCAAATAAGCGTAACCACTATTTTTAAGCACAAATTAGTTAGACAATGTTAAATGTAAACAGCATCAAATAGAATTAAACTAAATTTCTATGGTCACTTGTCCTTAGTAAAAGAAGTTTCCCAAATAAACACAATAATTATAACACAATTTATTTAGTGATTACACCTTTTTCGTCAAATATTTGCCATGTGTGACGGTACCTTTAGATTGATTGATTCTCTACCAAGACTACATAAAGTTCTGCGTGTGTTGTTCAGAAACTGTTCAGTTTTAATTGTAATTTTAGTTAACATGCCAACCAATTCTTAAATTATGCCATTTTTATGTTCTCCGACATTAAATTTCTTATTTCTTTTATAATCTAGCAACAGCATTTTCTTTACTCCATTAAAGCCTAATGATGAGTGAATGTTTTGAAAGTGTATAGTAGAAAAAAGAAACTTAAAAGATTAAAAAAAAAAATGCAAAAATTTCTTTTAAATCTTTTTAACACTTGCAAATTTTAAGAAGTGTTAAAAAGAAGATTATTTGTTAGTTTCTGAGTTTAGTTTCTGTTTTGGCTTTTTCAATAAAATGAAATAAATAGTGCAAAAACTAATAAAGAAAACTAAATGAAAATTTGTGTAAAATGAACAGGAAATGTCATGTTTTTCAGCTTAAGCAAATGGAATAACAACAAGAACAAATAAGCGGATATATATTTGCAATATCCGTTAAAAAAGAAGAAAGGAGGAGGAGTTAGGACGGAGGAGAAATTCTTATTGGAAATAGATTCAAATAAATTTTTCATAATGTTTTCCTAAAAGTAAAATAAAATGTTATTAAATTCTGGTAATTAAAAAATGTCTTTCTTTGCTTGTTATAGAGTGTCTGACCTTTTCATAATTACTTAGAATAATAACGTTTAAAACAAAATCATGTGTGAAAGAAAATTTCTTATTAACTTTGATGTTTACTTGTCAAGGACCTTTTACAATTCTTTTTTATTTTGTTTTGCCATTATTATTGTATTATTCACACTTTGTTGTTGGAAATGATAGATAGTTGATTTTGACATAAAAAAGGTTTTTAAATTCGAAGCTCCTAAAACACTAAATGTTATTTATTTAGCAAAAAGTTATTAACTAAAAATATTTTTTTTAATTTTAGTTATTCGTTTAGTTTTTTAAACTACAACTATTTCTTCTGGCTAATAATTTCCTTTCATTTTAAATTCCCATAGTTTAAGGTCATTGATTTATGGCTGTTTTTGTTTGTAACAACGATGATGAGGACTACTTTATGGGTTTTCAATTTAAAATGAAAATTATTCCAATCTTTTTCATTTGTATCCACATATAACGTTTGTGTTGTGTTTGCTAAAAACTTCTGGGAGTTACTTTGTCAAATGAAGTTACATTTGCTGGCTGGTTTGATGTTTTTTTTCACTTATTTTACTACTTTTCTCTTTATATTCTGTTTAAATTCCAATGTGGTGTAATAAATTTCAATCTATATGCACAAAGTCAAGCACAATACTCTGCTATTACACTACACTAGTCTACACACACTCTGCATTTTTGCTAGTCAAAGCCAGTTTACAAATCACTTGTATTTCTTTGGCTTGAAATGGAATAGAGAAACAAAAATGGAAATTGGAAATAGAAATCTAAAGATGTATAGAAAAAAGTGTTGGGGAAAACAGTTTAGAGAGGCAGGTAAAGAGGGTTGAAGTAGCTTTAATAGTAAAGGACAAATAAGTAGTTGATATTTTAATAACGTAAAGCAATAAATCTCAATTGTAGCTGTAAACCAAGTTAAGTACGCAAGCATTCAAATGGAAATATGAAGTTTAAGGGACATAAACAACAGCAGGGGTGGGTTAAGTTTAAAGGGAATAAGGTTCTCATCACAAAAGTAAAGACAGATTAGTTTGTAGTTTGTTTAAAACAGTCTTTGATGAGCTTCAATCATAGTAATATTTGAGCTTCAATTCTAAGACTTTCTTCAATTCATAGGTCTTTAATCAGTCTTCAAGGAGCCTCAGTCATAGCAATAGTTTGGCTCCAATCCTAAGACTTTCCTCAGTCTTAGATGAGCTTCAATCATAACAATAGCTGAGCTTAAATCGTAGGTCTTTAATCAGTCTTCAATCATATCAATAGCTGAGTTTCAATCGAAGGTCGTTAATCAGTGTTAGAGAAACTTCAATCATAGCTATGGTTAAGCTTTAATTATAGGTCTTTCTAGTTTTAGTCGAACTGCAATCACTACAATCTTAGTCATAGTTGAGTATCAAACATTATTATTTATTATCTTAAGGATTTTAACAGACTGCATTAAACATTAAAAAGTGAAATATCTTTTAATTTATGCCAGTGGAAAGAAAAAGTATAATACCCAGTTAAACATTTTTTTAAATGCCACCAAATTCGATTGGAATATATTAGAAACTAAAAAAGTTATGGAAAGTTGAACATAAACGATAAGAGGGCACCCACCAATTAGCTATAGCTCAATGTATTTGCTTTAAATGCTTATAACTAGGAAACTAGTTGAGATATATAAAATAAGTTTGTGTGAGCTGAAAGAACACACTATTGGCTTTAAGATATACGTTGAATTTTTCTACTTTCGTGTGTTAAGTTTCTTAGCCTTTTCTTACAAATTAACAAAGATATGCAGGATTTCATAAGATCAAGAAAATTGCTCTAAAAAAACAAATTTTTTCCCAAAATTTCAGCCATCTACCAGGCCAACAGAACTTAACAGCAAGTAAATGGTATGCAAAAGATTTTCTTTAAATCATTATAACTCAGAAAATACTGAAGATATTTAAGTCAAATTTATAACTTTTGATAGAAAAAGTATTTGGCTATAGAACACAGTTTTAAAATATTTTTAAATGCCACACCCACTTTGTTTATTTTATGATTATATAATTCATAAGCTAATAGCTCAGCTCATAATAAGGGCAGCTCAAAAATTTTAATACAGTATGAAAGTGGACCTGGGAACCAAATTTTATAGGCATATATTCAAAACTTACAAAGTTATAGAGTGTTGAATAAAACAATATTAGGGCGGCCCACAATTAGCTGTAGTTCACAGTATTTACTTTAAATGCTTACAACTTGGAAACTAGTTGAGATATCTCAACGAAATTTGTATTGGCTGAAAGAACACACATTTAGCTTTAAGATGTATGTTGAATATATTTTGAAATGCTCACTTTTGGTAATTTGTTGCAATAAAAAAACATTAAATAATTTTTAATCGAGTTTGAGTATAGATTTCTATTTTTTTAAACAATTGCAAAGATTAAGTTATTCTTTGTTAGATAGCTTTACCTGTAATTAAAGAAAACGAAAAGTAATGTTTTAGAAAAATTAACAAATTACATCATTACAACTCAAAATTTTCCATTCAAATTGGCATCAAATTTTACTTGAAGTGCCATCGTAGGTCTTTATATTGTCTTGCTGGAGCAGTAAGCATAGGCACTTTTGCAGTCTTAACCCAGTTTAACTAAACTTAGGTGTTAGTGCACTTTCTAGCTAGTGTAACATTTTTATTATTTAGCTACTATATAAGTAGTTTCAAGATTTCAGAAATCTGTTTAGAGTATTTCTTATAACCTGCTTTAAACAAGTTTAGTTTAAACAAGTTTAACTGAACTCTAGTAAACTTGTTTTTTTATTTATCTAATTTGTTTTATGTTTCTATTATTGATTTACTATATATTTTTAAAATCAGAGTCTTCCTCCACCAGATTCTAAACAATTTCATTGAAAATGAGTTACTTAAACTCTATTTAATTTTACTTAAACTTAATTTAACTAGGTTTGGTTATGCTTTAGGTAACTAGAAATGTGTTTATAGTACTTCTTATAACCTGATGATATAAAAATCATTGTCATTTATAGTTAAACTCAGTTTTGCCAAGTTTAACTAAACTCTAGTTAATTAGGTTTTATTGCATTTGCTGGCTTGTTTTACATTTTTATTATTTATCAGCTTTATATTTTTATCATTTTGTTTTTTTTTTCCTTAAACTCTATTCAATTTCACTTAAACTCAACTTAACTAGGTTTGCTTAAGCTTTAGTTAACTAGAAATATGTTCATTGTATTTTTTATAACCTGCTTATATAAAAATCATTGTGATTGCTAGTTAAACCGAACTTAACCAAGTTTAACTAAACTTTAGTTGACTAGGTTTTATTGTTTAAAATTTTTATTTTTATTATTGGTATTACGTCTTTAGATTCTCTACAATATGTAGCCTTGGTTTAGCTTCAGCCGTAGTTATGTTTTATTTTCATAGTTGAGCTTCAATGATGGGCCTTTGTGTAGTCTTGTTTATCATTCTGTAATTTTTAACATTTAAGCACCTCTTTCGAACAACTCGTTAAGAACTACTGCCTTCAAGTAGCCCTCAGAAAAATATGTTTGTATTACACAACTAACTTTAAAGAACCAATAATAATAAAATTGAAAAAAAAAAGAAACGAAACTTGTTAATCGCAAATGAATGATGAATGATTTGTGGTGAAGTTCTTTTTACAACTGATGTTGCTGCTGCTCGTACTTTGTAAGTGTATTGAAAGAAGCTGCCTTTGTATGCGAATCAAGGGAATTTTTTCTACATAAAGCCGGCCTTAAAAATCAATTGCTATTGATTGTTAAATATAAAAAAAAAACAGAAATTGGAAATAAAGTGAAAAAATTGGCAAATAGCAACAAAAAGAAATATTGAAACTTTGTGTTTGATTGTACTTTATATTTCTCTTTCTTCTTTTGTTGTTGCTATTATTGTTGCATGAGTATAAATTAACGTATTGTGTACAAATACATTTTAATTGAAAAAAAAGCCAACCCCAACTACAACAATAAACGCAATATAAAACAGCAAGTGCGTGTGTGTGGTGGCAAACAGCAACAACAATAGTGCCAAAGATTCATCAATGTGTTTGTAGTTGGGGTGTTAAAAAGGGTTAATTGATCTGACTTTGATTGCTTAAAGCTTGATTTTGCTCCACATCAAAGTGTATGTATCAAATCACACACAAACTTCCACACTTGCTCTTTCTCTCTTTGCCACTTGTTAGTGTGTGTGTGTGTGCTTTACGCACTTTTATTCATTGTTGTTAATGGATTTTTGCTTTTTGTGTTTTTTTTTTATAATTTGTTTCCCGCTTTACAAAGTGTTTTTTCTCTCTATATACATACATACATTCGTATTCATTTCTATTCCTTTGTAATAAATATATTTTCGATAAAGCGTTGGTAGTTTTTTTATGATAAATTTTGATTATTATTATTGTGGCTTGATTAAAGTTTTCGTTAAACATAAAAAAAGTTGCATATAAAATTGATTTATTATTTATGCATAAATTACAATTAAATGTTTAATAAAAACAACATTGAGCGACAATAATGCTGATTATAACTAATGAAGAGAATATTTAAAGCAAGTTAAGTGAAAAATATTACAAGTTTTAATGTTGAAATTAGTTAGAACAAATTTCAAAAAAGGGAAACAAAATTGAAATTAAAGAAAGTACACAATTTCATGAAAATTATAATAAAAAAAAGATTTTTTAAAGAATTGCAATATTATTAAAAGGGAGTGTAACAGAAAACAAATCATTTATACAGTTTTCCCACACGAAAGTTTACTTAAACTCAGCTTAACTAGGTTTGGATAGGTTTTAGTTAACTAAACTTTAGTTAACGAGGTTTTATTGCACTTTTTAATTTAATGAAAATTATTCTTATTTATCAGATATGAATTTGGTTATTATGATTTTTAGTTAAACTTAGCTTAACCAAGTTTTACTAAACTCTAGTTAACTAGGTTTTATTGCATTTTCTAGTTTGTTTTTATTATTTTTATTATTAACAAGCTACATATTCTTAAGATTTTTGTACCCCGCCACCAGATTTTAACAATTTACTTAAACTCAATTTAACTAGGTTTGGTTAGGGTTCTATTAACTGAAAGTAAGTTTATTGTATTTATTATATTATGCTTATATAAGATTTATTGTGATTTCTAGCTAAACTCAGCTTAACCAAGTTTAACTAAACTGTAGTTAACTAGGTTTTATTGCATTTTCTAGCTGGTTTTTATTATTTTTATTATTAACAAGCTACATATTCTTAAGATTTTTGTACCCCGCCACCAGATTTTAACAATTTACTTGAAATGAAGTATTCAATTGTACTTAAACACAATTTAACTAGGTTTGGTTAGGGTTCTATTAACTAAAAATACGTTTTATTGTATTTATTATATCATGCTTATATAAAATTTATTGTGATTTCTAGCTAAACTCAGCTTAACCAAGTTTAACTAAACTGTAGTTAACAAGGTTTTATTGCATTTTCTAGCTGGTTTTTAATTTGTATTATTCAGCAGCTACATATTTTTAGGTTTTTGGTTATTTTTTCTTCTTAAACTCAACCCAACTAGGTTTGTTTAGGCTTTATTTCAATAAAAAAGTTCTTATTGTATTTCTAATAACTTTTTTGTTTTAAAATCATATTGATTTTCAGTTCAACTCACTTTAACCAAGTTTAACTAAACTCTAGTTAACTAGGTTTTATTACTTTTTCTAGTTTGTTTTAAATTTTTCTTATCCACCAGCTATTTATTTAGATATTTTGGCTGTGCTCTAACACATTTTCAACAATTTTACTAAAACAGCCTTCTTAAGCTTGTATTGCAAAATATTTAAGAAATATAAAACTTAATCATATCTATTATTGTTTTCATCAATAATAACCTTTTGATTTATATTATATATACCCAAAATTATAACGGGAATTTTGTTTTAAAAGCAATGTTTCTGTGTTAAACACAGTTTATGTTAAAGCGTTTTATAAACAAAAGAAAAGTCATGCCTCATATCCCCAAAATCCTTCAATTAAATTTAGAGGTACTTTTGTTTAAAACATAAAGCTAATTACATTTAATTAATATAAATTACTACAATAAAACAAAAAAACTTTGATTTTATATTTTATATAGGCCTACTCACAATCTGTTTTGCCCAAACAATTACATGCTTAGTTACGAAAAAAAACTAAGAAAATATTTGTTTCAAAAGTATTTAGATCTTAGTATTAAGGAAATAACTTTGGTGGTCTTTAAGCATGGATTTGCAAGGTTGCTTATAACAGGTCAGGAGTATAATAATAAAAAGGAAACAAAAGATAGAGAAAATATTGTGAGAAAATCCTGTTCATAATGAGTTTAAAGATTCAGTTTGGGCATTTTAATTTACAGCTGTTGGCAAACAATTAAAAAAAATTCTTTATTTGTGTGTACAAATTTCTTAACATGTCAACACATTTTTCTGTAAATTTTGTTTTTAATTCTTTTTTTATATTACATATTTATTTGTTTCTTTTTAAGGCAAACAACAATGTTTGTCAATAATCCATCATAATTTAGTATTTCTTTAACCTAATCTATTTGCCATAAATCTCAAACTATATATTGTTTAATATGCTCTTTATTGTAAACATACATATATTTCAATATTTCTTCATTTTTTAAATTATTGGGAATAAAACTACAAATATTTCTATTTTTGTATTTATTTCACAGATAAGATTTCTCATTTCAATTCAATTTTATTTTTCTATTATTTCTATAAATGAAATGCCATAAACTATTTACCTGAGTCTTACGTTTAAACATACGTTCTCTGTGTTGACAGTTTTAGGCAAGCTGTCTGTCAACTAAATGTCAAAGTTATTTATATTGTTCTACAATTGTTAGTATTGGCTGTGGCAATTGTTTGTAAGTATGTATATGAAGAGCTGATATCGCAGCGCATCTCACTTCATATCGTAATACATATGTCAAAATTATCGCAAATAACTATAAATTTTAGTTTAAATTACAATTTAGTTTAGTTTCCTTATTATATACATATTGTTGTTATTGTGGTTTTTGTTTTGTATTTTCTTTTTGTGTAATAACTGTTTAGAGTGCAAGATAAACTGTTGCACTGTCTGTCAAATGTATCAAATGCCTGGAAATTATCGAACCGAGCTGTTAGTAGTGCTTATTAAAAGGGGTTATTTTTTTAAGGCTTTTTAAACAAAAAGGGTTGTTTGTTGTTGATAGATAACAGCATTAACGAATAAAAATAAATTTGGTTTTTAGTTTCCAATTGCATGATGTTATGAAAACACAAGTATATTAAGTATATTTTTACTTAAACCTAGTTAACTAAACTCTAGTTAACTAGGTTTTATGACATTTTCTAGCTTGTTAAAAATTTATATTAGTCAACAGCTATATATACATACATATATTTTGATGATTTGGGCTATGTTCTCCTTAAACTGTATTTAATTGTGTTTAAACTCGTCTTAACTGGGTTTAGACAGCCTGTGGTAGTTACGAAATGTGTTTGTTTTAACTTGTTTATATAAAAATCATGCTTAACCAAGTTTAATTAAACTTCAGTTAACTGTGTTTTATTACAATTTCTAACTTGTTTTAAAATTTTATTTAACATGAGGTAATGTTTTCTGCATAAACTCTATTTAATTTTACTTAAACTCAACTTAACCACGCTGACACAGGCTTTAGTCATCTATAACATTATTTATTATATTGATAATTATTTGCTTATATAAAAATCACTTTGATTTTTAATTAAACTCATCTTAATCAAGTTTAACTAAACTCTGGTTAACTATGTTTTATAGCATTTTTCAAATTGTTTTAAAATTATATTATCGACACGAGCTAGTTTTTTTCTTAAACTCTATTTAAATTTATTTAAACTCAGGTTTTAGTTATCCAAACGTGTGTTTTTTATGTCGCTAATTACTTGCTTATATAAAAATCACTTTGATTTTTAATTAAACTCATCTTAATCAATTTTAACTAAACTCTGGTTATCTATGTTTTATGGCATTTTTTTTGTAAATTCTATTATTCTGCAGTTATATATTCTGATGCTTTTTAACAATTTGCTACTTAAACTCTATTTAATTATTTTTTAACTCAACCTAACTATGTGCAGATAAGCTCTAGTTATATAGAAATTTGTTTATTGTATTACTAATTATTTGCCTTTGCTAGTTTAATGGCCTCCTTTTAACTTAAAACATAACCTTACTTTAACCTAAACTAAGTATGTAGTCTTGTAAATATTGCCAAATCACTTTATTATTACAAAATTAAATTCTGTTTATATCATTATTTTTAAATCACTATTTACCAAATACCTAGAAACTACAATAATTTTGACATTTTCCTTTTGTTATTCCCGCTCACTGCCATTTAAATACTTGGCATAAATTTTTTTGCATGTCTATCAATAATATTGACATCTTTAACATGACTTACACTGAGTAATTTTTAAGAAATTTAACAATAAAGCTTTATTATTTATAAACTCCTTCCCCTTTCCACATTTTTATTTTGCCCGCAATACCTTTATGGTTTTATTAAGGATTGAATGTTATTTTTTTAAGCAATGCCTGCTAATACAAGTGTTTGGTCTTGGTACTTGGCTGTCAATACAATATATTTTAGCAAATTGCATTTTATACAAAACCATAATATGTCTGCTTGTCATTGCTGTCATAACTTGTCAATTTGTTATTTAAACGAAATGTTAAGAAGAAAAAAAGAAGTTTAAAAAACACATTTGAACATGTGTTTTTTTATTTTTTTTATTTGATTTAACAAGGAAGACAATGATTTGAAGTTAAAGTTAACGATAATTTGAGCATTTTGTTAGACATTTAAAACAAGTTGGAATATGCAATAAAACGTAGTTAACTAGAGTTTAGTTAAACTTAGTTAAGCTGAGTTTAAGTGAAAATTTAAGTGTATTTTAAACAAGTATAACAAACCTTGCTAAACCTAGTAAACCTGAGTTTAAATAGAATTAACTAAAGTTTAAGGCGAAATATAGCTCTTGCTAAACAAAATTGTTAAGAGTTTATTGGTAGACTATTAAAATCTTGGAAATATGTATATAGCTGGTTAATAACAGAAATTTATATTTAGCTAGAATATGCAATAAAACATAGTTAACTAGAGTTTAGTTGAACTAGGTTAAGCCGAGTTTAAGTCAAAATTAAAGTGTTTTTATAGGCAGCAAATGATAAGTAATACAAAAAAATATTTTTAGTTAACAAAAGCTTATTTAATTAAATCTTATTATGTAGGACAATAACGTATTTAAGGTTTTGAATTCAATAGACTCTGTTCAATAATTTCTTAAGAAATGTTTGTTAAAAGTATGACTTTTCAACTTAGATTTTTGTGGAATATTTAACAAAACAAAACTATGATAATAATAAAAAAATATTATAGTCATGTAAATTGGTTATTAATTTGTTAATTTGAAATAAAAGTTGTTTTAAACTGAAAACGTTGCTGTTTATAATTCATTTAAAGAAACGTGACTAAAGATGTTGATAAGTTGTTTTTCTTATTTCATTAAAAATAACACACAATTGTTTATCTATTTAATATATTTTTTAAAGCTTTAAAGTTAACTCCCTTTTTTCAACAAAAATCATTTAAACATAAGTTAAGTAAACTAACGTTTAAAAGCCTCAAACGCACGTTCGTTTACAAAAAAAAAACAACACCTAAATGCAAACAATTTTAGTTCTCTTTTAGATGACATTTTAAAAGTAGATTTTTCATTAGTAATCGTTTCACTTCTAACGAAAAAACCACTTTTTCAACAAAACGGGGGCCAGCAAAATGAATCACTTAAGTTATGTAAGTCACGTTCTAAATGTAAACCAAGGAATAGTAGTGAGAAATGAGTTGAAGTGGACGCTGATTGTGGGTTGGTTTGTGTCTGCTGTATTTTTTGGTAAATATTTTGGGTCTTTTTTGTTTAAAGGCTGTTCTGTATGTAAATGAATTTTTTCAGATACTTAACTACTGTTCGAGAGTTTGGGTGGCTTTAACTCATAATAAGGGTATTGAGTTTAAGTTGAAATTTTGAAAGTTTTTTCTTTTGTTTGTAAAATAATGAACATTTTGTGTGAAAGCCTTTAAAACACAATAATTTTATTTTAAATTTTAATTTATTTTAACTAAATTTGTTTTTAAGGGTGAATACCTCTAATGTCTGCCATTTAATGATAAGTTGTTTCCTTAGCTTTGCTTTTCTAACCGTCTGCTGCATTTTTTGTTTTATTTTGTTTTGATTTTTGTTTTGTTTTCATACGTATTTTGTTAATTTTCAAATTGTATTTCGTTTTTTTATTACGTAGAAAAATAACCGAAAATTAGTTTTGAAATTTCTATATAGTAGATAAAAAAAAATCATTAGAAATTCATGTCATATAAACCAGAAGAACAGAAAAATAAACTAAAGCCCACTCAAAATATTTAAAAGCCATTTACACTTAAATAATATAATATGAAATAAAATTTATAATAAAACATAATTTTAAAATGCTTCAGTGTAAAACTTCTTGGAAAAGTCTTGACGAAAATAGTATCCAATTAAAAGTTAGCATTTTAATTTATAATTTTGATTAATTACACATAATTTTAAGGTCTTTAACAGAAATCGAAAAATTATTTTAATTTTCTTGTTTCTCAGCCATTCAAAATTTAGAAACTGCAAAAAAACCTACTTAACTGGAGTTTAGTTAAACTTGGTTATCTTGAGTTTAACATATTTTAAGTTGATTTTAAGAAACTTCTAACTAACTGAAATGGAAAAATATAAGTCTGATATAACTTAAGCTTACCTAACACGATTAAACTAGGTTTAAAATCTAAGTAATTAAGTTTAACTAAAATTCAATTAAATTTTCAAAAAAAACTAAAGAAAAGTTTAGTTAGGCAATATAAATTTAAATAATAATATAGAAAAATTTATTAAGTTTCTCTAGTTTTACTTTGGCTTAATTTTTTTAAAAAGTCAGATTAAAGACGAATGATAAGCATTAAAGTTTAAAACTAGATCATGAGAAAAATTTAAAACAATTTAGGAAATGCTGAAAAACCTAGTTAACTACAATTTAAGGGGAAATGTTATAAAGTTCTATAAAAGCCAGTAACTAAAAATAAAAGTAACATATTTCAAGTTAACCAAACTATAGTTAAGTGATTTTAAAGAAAAAATATATTGACAAATAGAGTTTAAGATGAAAAAATATAACATGATAAATAATATTATCCAAATATATAGCCTATAAATAATAAAAATTTAAAACAAGTTGAAATATGCAATAAAACTTATTTGACCAGAGTTTAGTTAAACTTGGTTAAGCTAAGTTTAAATGAAAAGTAAAGTTTTTTTATTTAAGCAAGCAATAAGAAATAAAACAAACACGTCTTCAGTTCACTAAAACCTAAACTAAATCTAGTTAAGTTAAGTTTCAGAAAATTTAAATCGAGTTTAAACAGAAAAAAAGCTCGTTTCATAAAATTTTTTAAAATCTGGTGGCGAACAAACGAAATCACCAAAATATATAATTAGTCAATAATAAAAATTAAAAACAATCCGGAAAATGCAATAAAACATAGTTAACTAGAGTTTAGTACAACTTGGTGAAGCTAAGTTTAACTAAAAATCAAATTGATTTTTATATAAGCAATTTGTTAGATATAATATATATATATTTTTTTTAATAACTAAGTCATATCTTAACCTAGTTAAGTTGAGTTTAAGGAAATTAACTGGAATTTAATAAGAAAATTATGTCATTTCATACAAAATTGTTAAAAACCTGGTGTTGGAGTGCTAAAATCATCAAATATATAGCCAGAAAATGTCATAAAACATAGTTAACTAGAATTTAGTTAAACTATATTAAATATACTAAATTTTCATAAAATAGAGCAAACATTTTTCTTTTTTTGTCAGCCTACTAAACTGGAGTTAAAAAACATAATTTTAAAATAAAGTTTATTATGACTGGAAAATCAAAAATACTACAATTATTATAATTATTTAAAAAGCATCTTAAATTTGCATAAAAATGGTAATTTAACAGTACCTACTCGTATATATTCTTTAAAAAAAAGAGCTAGCAGAATTTAAAAAAAAACTCAAAGTTTTAGAAATATTTCCAAGACATTTTCGTAAAAAATTTTTTCTTTAACATAAGTTCATCAGCTATAACATTTACTTTATTAATTCTTTTTAAAACATTTCAAGTTTTATAAATTAAATAACTCAAGTCTTCTTCACAAATAGTGCACATTAACATTCGTTAAGGCCTTAGGTGACGGCCTTTGATGTTATTGTTTCTGTTTTTATTTCTATTGCTTTTTTGTTAGAAAATCGTGATCATTTTTATCTTAATCGTATTTGTGTCTATATGCCTGCTTTATTTTAAAGTAGAAATATTAATATTATCTTTGGCTATTAGAAAAATATGTCTAAGAGGTTTTTGGCCACTTGTTGGGATTTCTCAATAATAAAAGTAATAAAGATTATTTCATTTTATGCAATTTAAAAATTTATAAAGCTTTTTATGGAATTCTAAGGAAAGTGGAAGACAAGTGGGGAATGTATAAACAATTTCGTTTTAAAACAAAAATAATTTTTTTAAAAATCTTTACAGAATGGGTAAATTTAAGTAATAATACTTTTTTGTCATTTGAGGAAAACTGAAGAACCAAGAAATCGTAGGAGAAAAGATTACAAAATTAGCTTTAATTATACATCATTTAAAGTGTAAAAAGGTACTTTTTGTAATTTTCATTAAAAATCTATTTATGAAAATGAAATTTGACACTCAACTCGCTTCTAACTCAATCATATTTAGCATTATGATTAACCTTTTTTAGACATTTTAATATAAAAAGGATAAAATACAAAAATGTACTTTTTTTTAGTACATTGGCACTTTTTGAAGAAAAATTTAAATTTAAAGAAGAAATCATGCCAAAGTGCTTGAAAATTTTTATAAACTGTTTAAATATAGAAAAACTAAGTTTGGCAATTCTGGAGTGAGAGGAAAAAGGGTAAAATTGTTTAGAATGGTACCTTTTGCAATTTCCTAAAACAATTTACCTAGAAGCGAGTAATTAATAGAAAAAAAACCTTTAGCTTATCAAATATTTAATATGACTTCACTTTATTAAGTTTTGGTTGAAAGAAAAATTTTACTAATAATCAAAACATGTGGGAATAAAGCTTAAAAATGTTTAAAGACATAAAAACGAATTTTTGGCTTCTTAGCTTCCTAGAGTTATGAAAGGGTAAAATTAGTTTGTATGGTAGTTTTTATATTTTTCTAAAGAAAGTTACTAAAAGCTGGAAATCGATTGATAGAGAATCTTTGCTTTTTGAACGTTTAATGTAGGATTTCATATTAAGGCAAAAAGTTGAAATATTTTTGGTACCTTTTTGGTACTTTTTGCATTTCTACGAATTATAGGGAGAGACAGAAAAATGTATTGCTTTGCTTAAAAACTAATAAACTGTAGTGCAATTTTCGAATTTTCATGATTGTAATTTGAAATGTTAAAAAGAGAAAAGGAGAATAATGATACTTTTTGCATTTGTCCAAAAAAATGGGACTAGCACGGTGAAATTTAACAGAAACCATTATTCTGCTTTAGAAATATTAGATATGTGTTTATTTTAGCAAATTTGTGTTTATTACCAGAGAAATAACAGAAATGTACTTTTTGACATTTTTAAGAAAATTTAAAAAGACCCAAGATTTTATAATGATTTAATAATGATTATAATGATTAATTTTATTGAAGAATTAAATTATAATAAACAGAAACCAAATTTTTAGAACTCTAGCGACTTGTGGTATTAAATTTTTTTTGTCAAAAAGGTACTTTTTGTATTTCTCTTAAAAAATTAAAAGAGAATTTAGCTAGAAACGTAAAACTTGGCTAAAAGATTACTTTAACTTTAAATATATTTAATATGGTTTTATTTTAGCAAGCTTAGTTGTTATACGGGTGAAATAGCAAAAAGGTACTTGTTTTTGCATTTTGAAGAAAAATTCCAAAAGGCCCAGAAAAATTTGTTAAAAGTATAACTTTTTTAACACTGATGAAATTGTAGCAAATAAAGGATACATAACTCGTATACACATTTTGGCATTAAAATGGTACAATTTGAAAAAATGGTACTTTTTTCCCCTACAAAAATGAGTACATTTGTATTTTCGTTAAGAAAAAAATTTTAAAAGCTCTTTAATAAGTTAAATAGGTACAATTGTCTAGAATGTTACTTTTAAGCTAAGTTTATGCATTGTTAAAAACTGTTTAAGTCTAACAGGGAAATTATTGGTACTTTTTACATTTCTGTGCTAAAATTCTCTTTAAAAATATTAAAAATTACCCGGTTTTTTACCCCTGCAAGGGCTGGTCAGTTGTAGCATTATGTATTTTTTGTATTGGTGTTTGCTCAAACTTACTAATAATAATCTTTATGTATATGTTATTGATTTGATATGATTTGATCCTCTTGTCATTATTACATGTGTTATTTTGTTCAGATTGCTTCTTTTTTTCCTAAAACAAATTTCTGTTTATGTTGTTGCTGCTTGTTAAAGTAAATATACAGAGTTTTTTTTATATAATACATATTAGTTTAACAAAACAAAACTCTTTTCATATGCTGAATGCCTGGAAAAAAACGAGTAAATACGAGTATAGTATATAGAGTAATTTTTATTTAAAAATCATAAAAAAATCTATAGTTTATCAAACAAACAAACAAATATTAGAGTATAGGAAATATCTTCGAGTGTGCATTGATTTATGTGTGTTATTTTAGGCACCACACGTTCAAGTATCTTGTAAATACAAATCCAAACTCATACAGGCACTCGAAGTTTTTGTGTACAAATTACAGTGCCTAAGAAAAGGAAACCAGCAGTTTGAAGAATTTGAAATAATGTTCGACATGAATACGAAAGGAAAAACTGAAGAAAAGGAAAAACAACAACTTAAAATAGAAATTAATAAAATGATAATTACAGAAAACTTCGAACCACCAGTCACTGGTTAAAGGATTGATGTTGTCTGTTGACTAGCAGGCACCGTAGTGGTGCAGGGGTCAGAACGTAAAGAATTCTGATGAGAGAAAGTGGTGTTTCTCGAAACATATGTAAATTCAACCAACAACCCAGGTTCGAATCCTAGTCAAAAATTATCAAAAATAAAAATTTTTCAAATTGTTAAACAATTCCTTCTTCAGTAAAAATAATTTAATGAAAATTAAATTCAAATGAACTTAAGCCTAACTAATAGAAAAATATCAAAATTCAAAATTACTGTAAATGAATTTCTGTTAGTGTATAAATTGTACAAATTACCTCAACAAAATCATGAATTGCATTTGTTGGTCTCTATAATCATGCACTCGTAGTGTAGAAACTAATAAAAAAAACTGGCTATTTTCTGTTGGGGTTTTTTTTCACAGAACTGTATATTTTTTATGATTATTTTTTATTTATATTAAAACTTGTACAAATCAAATAAAACATAAAAAAGTACGAGTATGTATATAAATTTTATATTAGAAGTAGTTCATTTGTAAAAGAGAATTACAACAAATATTATTGATATGAATTGTAGGAAAACGTGTCCGTTATCAGTTGGGAAACGGTTGCAATTGCACATTATTATTATCGTTAAGCATAAATGGGAATGATACATAACAATTCCTTAAACAAAAAAAACAGCAAAATTTATGACTGGGTCAGATATAATAAAAAATCGTAAAAGTATAAATAAATTTTATTGCTACCAAAATCTAATTTTAAAGTTGCTGTAATATAATTTGTAAAGAATTAAAAGTACTTCAAACAAAGTGCTTGAAATGCAGCAAACATTTAATTTATGTATTAAAATAATATCCGGTGTTAATAAAGGAAGTTTTTAAAGTTTTATGGTGTTATAAAAAATATGAGAAATCAAGTAATTTTTTAATGGAAAAAAAACTTTTCAGGCATTTCAAATTTCTAATGATTTTACTTAAATTCTGCCTTTTGTACATTATAATCACTTCTTTTCACCCTCAAGGACTAATTTTAACACCAACAATTTCTGTCACAAAAACTTTCTCTCAAAACAATAACTCGTATCTCTTTCAACAAATCTCTTCAAAGTCTATTTGTTTATTTTTCAAATTTTTACACATTATTGTTCCTAAATAAAAATATATGTATCTGTCAATAATAATGATTTATGAAAATTAAAAAACGCAAAGCCAAGCAGAAAAACATACTACAACTTTTAAGAATGTGTTTAATATTTCTTATCGCAAGTATGACTCAATAGTATATTATTGCATTGCCGGAATGTAGTACTTGAGCCGTACTATAAACACATTGCCAAGAAACGTTTTTCTGTTTAAGTAAGAAAATAAACTCCACTTATCAATTGATTTTCTGACATTTAATATTGTTATGGCATGGTTGCTGTTGCTTTTTTTTAGTGGTGATATTAAATATTTGTTGCTTATTTGTAATAATCATTGATTTGTTTCTTTTCTTCTCTTTATATTTATTTCATTCATATACCAGTAATATGCAAAGAGAGACTGTGTGACTGAGTTTCAATAGAAATTTTATTTTAGTATGTGTGTTTTGTGTGTGTGTGTGTGTGTGTGTAGGGAACGGGACTCATGTAAATATTTTGATAAAACGCCTGCTGTTTCACTGTAAATATTTATTCTTTCCTTATAAAATTGTATTATTTATATGTAGATTCAAGAAAAAAAAAAATTAAACTTCATAAGTATACACACATTTCAATAAAATAAACATTATTGCGTGGCACTCTCTCACTTGCAACTATACCCAGCAGTACTGGGAGACAGTTGCGGTCTAGTGCTTTTAGATGTAGAACAGAACTAGAACTTAAAGTAGACGATAAACCAGCATCCAACTTGAACCTAAACTAGTACTTAACTAAAACCTAAACTAGAATCTTAACTAGTACCTGAACCAGGGGGGTTACTGTGTATTTCGATTCGAAAGCAAAAGCTTTCGAAATACAATGTAAAAAGTATACAAATTCGAATGATTTTCTTTTCGAATCGAAATACACAGTAACCCCCCAGAACTAGAATCTAAACTAGAACGGATCTAGAAAAGGAATATAACTAAACTAGAATCGAAATTATAATCTGAGCTATAATGAGAACTAACGCAGAACTGAAGAAATCTAAAAGGGACACATTCACCCCTATCGTGAATAAAAATTCCACATGAAATTTCTTCCCTTTTATTTTTTTAACATTGAATTTTAATAGGAAAAATCTGAAAAGGGAACAAATTTCATATCGAATTTTTATTCACGATAGGGGTAATTGTCTAATTGTAAAACTGCTGGTTATAAAGGGTGATTTTTTTTAGCAACTTCCTTTTTGGCAGCTCAGCTGCTTTCGTGTACATAATATGTTAAGGTGGCGGACAACATTTTTGTTCGGTACAAATGGGTGAACCCACCTTTACTGTTAATCAGATTCACTTTGGTCTATAATTTAACCATGAATTAATAAATTGACAAAGGAAAAACGCTTGCTAATTATTCAATTTTAGTATTAAAATTTATGCTCGCTAAAGACAGGGCATTGTGCACTTCTTCCATTTTATGGTCGGTTTTGTGACCAAATTACGCAGTACCAATTTTACATTGTACATTAAACTACGCATGCGTAGAGTACGGACAGAGGAAAATAAGGCAACTGTAACCGCCAGTGTGCTTGATGACCGTGAATTATTGATTAGGCGCCGTTCGTAGCAATTTTGCCGCTGTTACTCCATTGGGAAAGGATTCCGATGTAAAACCTTTTAAAGTACAGCTGGTGCAAGTATTAAAGCCACACGACCTACCACAACAGTCGACTTTTGGTAATTGGTCGCTAGTAAAGTTGGATGAAGATCCAGTTTTTTTTTTATCGGAAAATTGTGTTCAGCGACGAAGCTCATTTGTGGTTGAATGGATACGTTTAAAAGCAAAATTGTCGTATTTGGAGTGAAGAGCAGCTAAAAGTATTGCAAGAACTGCCAAAGCATTCCATGAAATGACTGTTTAGTGGGTACTATGGGCCGTTAGCATCATTGAGCCGTATTTTTTCAAAAACGATGAAGAAAAGAACTTTATTGTGAATGTGAGCGCTACCGAGCGATGGTTACAAATATATTTTTGCCTAAAATAGAAGAGCTGGACCTGGCTGACATTTGATTTAAACAAGATGTTGAAACATGTCACACAGCACGCGCAACAATGGCTTAATTGAAAGGCGAATTCGGTGAACTTTTTTTTCACATTTAGGGCTGGTCAATTAGTCGCCTAGATCACGCGACTTAACACTTTTATGCTATTTTTTGGGGCTATTTGAAGGTTCATAGCTAAAGGAACACGCCCGCAATGGCGGGCAAAATTGACAAATTTATTCATGAGATACCGTCGGATATGTTGGAGAGAGTATGCCGAAATTGGTATTAGCGTGTGAATCATCATATGAAATCACCTTTAAACATTGAATTATCTCTAAATATTATGTGTTTTTTTTTTAAATCAAAGACGAAAGCTCCTAAAAAATAACTATTTAGTTAGATTTCACTTATACCTAAAACAACATTAAGTAGCTGGGGTTCAAAGGAGGAAACTTGAATTTTTTAGAAAGACAAGTAGGCAAAAATAGTTATAGAAGAGAACGAATAAGGATATTCTATTATTAGTCCTGTTTCACAGTCTTCAGTTTTAGTTGACCAGTTTTTGTTGAATTCTCTTTTGAATTTGCCATTTCATTCACACATGTCAATTCAATTGCATGCATAAAAGAAAAAAAAAACAAAAGGAAATAAGAAAATTGACTAGTACCGTCAAGTTTGTATTCCTTTTATTTTCTATTCCCTTCTCATCCAAAAATACTTGCCTTGAAAGGGCAGTAAAATTTTAGCAAGTAAAATTCCTCAAAAGTTTGTATCTGAAATTTGTTTTAAGTTCTACTGTATAGAGTCCATATAGCTGAAAAAACGTGTGCCCTCACCTTCCAGAAATTCAAAACAATTTGACTCTAGCTCTGCCCCATCTTATGTAATATTAAACATCACGATCTTAGAGAACAACGTAATACAAATAAACACAGCAACAGCAAAAATAAAAATATAAAAATTCAATTTCATTCAATAACACACACACACAACCCCATACACAGGATGACTCCTTCATTGCTGGCATCTAAGAGTATGTCGTAAAAATTGTTTTACAACACACACTCGTATTAATGTGTTTATATATTGATGACAACGCCTTCATTATTCAACTTATTTTCCTATGCATGCGTTGCACTAATGTCTGGTATTGTGTTCCAGCCAGCATCGCATTTTTGTTTCCCTTTAAACTACTACAACTTACTACCTGACATTGTGACTGACTTTAAACATTTATTTTCGAGAGCTCACGCAAAATGACAACAACAGCAAGAGCAGCAACAATGAAATGATATAATATAAACATGATCCTTTATTTTCAAAACCAAAAGCCAACAACAATAAAACAAACAATCTCTACCAGCATCTTGTACATTTTAAATGACAATCACACAAATGTATATATGTACAATATTCAAATATTTTAAATTTTAGTTTCTTTATGAAAAATAAGGAAAAAAATACTTGCAACGTACATATTCCTGTTTAGGTTTTTTTTGTTGTTGTTGGTTGTCTGTCGTATCTTTAAAATCTTTGTTGCTGTTGTTATGGCAGCACATTAATCTGTCGTTTCGTATACTTGTACTTCATAAACAACAAAAATCTAGCTGTTAAAGAAATTATTAAATAAAAAAAAAAACAGAATCCCAAATATGAAATTGAGGATGGTGGTAAAGGAAAAAACAGTGTGTGTTCACCTTCTAGTGTGACAATTCATGTAACTTGAACAAATTCTTTAGGAGTGTTTTTTCCCTCTTCGTTATTGGATTAAAACTGTGTGATGCTGTGTGGTTTAAGAGGGAAGGTTGACGTAGGTTGGTTAGAGGATTTTAAGACAGATTTCTAAATTTATATAAATAATAGATTTGTTAAGTAACAAAGTTATTTAGAGAGAGGTTACTGATTTTTTGGTAACAAAAACGTAACCGAATATAAATAATGCCATTACAAATTCGTTTTCATGTTGCTAAAAACCACTTTGTAGCACTTTAGAGTTTGTTATTAAATTTTTTTAGAAATTGGTTAAAAGTATTTTTTTTGATACTTTTGCAAAAATAGTACTTTTGGTATATTAATATGCATACCATAGAATTTTAATTAATTTTTATTTAGTTAATTGTTAATATGTACCCATTTTAAAGTTTTACTTCTATTTTTTTTTTTTGGAAATTTAGAAAAGGTACTTTTTTGATACTTTTATAAAAATAGTACCTTTTGTATTTAAAAATACTTACAATTTGATATTAATTATTTGTAACTAAATTGTTTGTTCTTAGCTTAATTTTTAAAAAAATTAGAAAAAGTACCTGGTAGCAAATTTTTGATATTAAGAAAAAGAAGGTACTTTAATTTTTTGCGAAAACAGGGGGCTAATTCTGGCAGTCGTGATCGAAATTGTTTTCGAATCGAAATTTATTTCGACAGTGCAAAATTTTCTAATGATGGTACTCGATACGAATCGAATCGATTCATTGCTTCAGTGTTGTAAAAAACTTAAATAAGTACGTATTACAACACTGAATAAAATAAAAGAAAATATAAACAAAAAACATATGGTTCTGCAAAAAATAACTCAAGTAAAAGCAAAATTTTTTAAAGAAGTTCTTTTAAATTAAAAATGGACCCAGTTATGTTTTTTTATTCTTCGTCTTTTGATTCTTACAAAATATGAATGACATAAGAAACACCTTCGTCCCATTAAGATTGACAAACAATGAGTAAGTATAAATAAGTACATACATACATACCTACATATGTATGTATTAATGTATGCATGTGTTTTTCTAGAATCAAAAGACGTTTTAGGCTCACAAAGCAAGCAAAGCTAAAATTTATTTTTGAAATTTTTGACCTAAAAGTAATAAAATTATTAATATTATGATATTTTTTAAAGTAAGTAACAAATTTTTTACTAACATTTTCTTTTTTTCTTCTGTTTGCTAAAAAAAAAACGTTATTTCGAACGCTTCTTTGCTTACGAGTAAAAACTCGCAAGGTTGCGTTCGAATAATCATTCGTTATCGAATGCCATCATTAGAAATTTCGATACATTTTATTCGCTATCGAATGAGAGAATCCCAAATGTTAAAAAATTCGAACGTTCGAATGAAAATTTACTCGCATACGAATGCGAGAATTAGCCCCCAGTACTTTTTGCATCAACATACATACATTTATTACTCAATTTCTTGTTTTTAGCTTAATTTTTAGTACCAAATTGTTTCATTTAAACACAAAACATTTGAAAAATCTATTTTATTATCATTATCATGTTGCACAGAGCCACTTTGTAGCATTTTGGTATTTTATATTAATTATTTCTGATAATAAAAAAAAGTACCGTATATGGTAATTTTGCAAATCAAAATTTGCATCAAACTTCATACATATAATTTTGTGTAATTTATTACTAAATTTCTTTTTCTTAGCTTAATTTTTAGTTGAAATAGAAAAAGTATTAAGTACCAAATTTTTCACCTTTTTTTAGTAGTATAAACATAAGAAGTTGGAAAAATCTATTTTAAAATTATTTTCATGTTGCTAAAAGCCACTTTGGGGGTTTATATTTATTATTTCTGATATTAAGAAATAGTACTTTTTTGCTACAATTTAATTTTAATTAATTTATTACCTTAGTTTTGTTCTTAGTTTAATTTTTAATAGAATTAGAAAAGGTACCAATTACCAAATGTTTCCCCTTTTTTTTAATTTTAAACTAAAAAGTTGGATTTTTTGTTCATTATTTTTAAAATTTGCAAAAGTACTTTTTTAGTACTTTTGTTAAAATAATATTGGCATTTTACTATTTACCTGTCGCTAAAAGCCATTTTTTTCATTTTTGGTATTGTCATCATTTTAGTAATTTTTTTTTTTGGTAATTTTGTAAAAATAGTACTTTTGGTATTTCATTATTTTCATGTTGCTAAAGAACACTTTTTGCATTTTTTTTTTATTTTTTGCCAATTATTTTAATAATATTTAAAATAGTACTTTTGGTATTTTATTATTTTCATGTGGCTAAAGAACACTTTTATGCATTTTTGTTGTTTTGGCCAAATATTTTAGTAATTGCGTAAAAGTACTTTTTTAAAACTTTTGTTAAAATAGTACCTACTTTTGGTACTTTATAATTTTCCTGTTGCTAAAAGCCATTTTTAGTATTTTTGGTATATTTTTCAATTATTTTACTAATTGCGAAAAAGTACTCTTTGGTACTTGTGAAAAAATAGTACCATTTCCGTTTTCCAAAAATTTCAATAAATTTTAAGAAAACTTTACGAAACTTCTTTAATGCAATATCTTTGCAGTTTTCGTTTCCCCCAATTTATTTTTAAACACAAAAAAGTGAAAAAGTCCTTTTTTAAATTAAGTACCATTTCATTTGATTTCTTTCTACTTTATATTTTGGACCCGCAACAGTTGGGAAAAGCTTGTTTAAATTGAATTTTATTTGTTTCATAAGAAAAGTACTTTTTAGAATTTTTAGAATAAAATTCTGTCCACTATTGATTTTTTCAATAGGAGGCACACCTTCTTTTCCTCTTCATAAATAGCATTTCTTTTTCATGACATAAACTTCAACATGTACAAAAATATCCATAAAACTGCAATTGAATTATATATGTATACGTTTTATAATCAAACATGGAACGCAATCAGGTACCATGCAGCTCCAACGTTTCATTCAATTCAACATTCACACAATAAAGCAGTAAGCAACAAATTGCATTGCAACAACTTCCCCAACATCACATACAAATGTATATAAAAAAAATGTGAAACATGTTTGGGAGAAAGATTATCACCAAGATTTCGTACTGTTTTTTTTTTCTTCGTTTTTCATTAAATTTTATGTATTTATGCCACAAGATTATTTTCATTTGATTATTTGCAAAAGGAAAACAAAATTTTTTTTAATGTGGCATTTGGTGTGAAAATGATTACAAATCCTGCTGCTGCATGCTACATCAAGAAAAATCTTATTACTCAAATCATATTTCAATATGAAATTTTCTGGTGTTTTTATGCATTAAAAACAAGTTAAATTAAAACCCAAGCAAACAGATGCATGGACAGACGTGTGACTATTACAACTATGAGCTCAATGGAAGAGACATTCACAACACAAATTTAAGAGTTATTCTGAGACACTGTTTATGATTTGATAATGAAATAAATTTAGTTTTCATTTGGTCGCTACATGCATTTTTCTGTTTAATACTTGCACATTGTTTTTTTTTCTTCTTATTATGATTAAGAGACAACATCTTTTGTATGGTTTGCAGGCACTTAAATCGTGTAACAGCCCAGCAGTTTTACAGGTAAACAATGTGTGTATCTCTCATGTGCTTAATTACCAATTGCTGGACTAACACAAATTTATGTATTTTTGAGATAGTTTAGTTCAGTTCTAGTTCAGGTACTAGTTCAGTTCTAGTTCAGTTCTAGTTCAGTTCTAGTTCAGTTCTAGTTCAGTTCTAGTTCAGTTCTAGTTCAGTTCTAGTTCAGTTCTAGTTCAGTTCTAGTTCAGTTCTAGTTCAGTTCTAGTTCAGTTCTAGTTCAGTTCTAGTTCAGTTCTAGTTCAGTTCTAGTTCAGTTCTAGTTCAGTTCTAGTTCAGTTCTAGTTCAGTTCTAGTTCAGTTCTAGTTCAGTTCTAGTTCAGTTCTAGTTCAGTTCTAGTTCAGTTCTAGTTCAGGTGCCAGTTCAGTTCTAGTTCAGGTACTAGTTCAAATTCTAGTTCAGGTACTAGTTCAAATTCTAGTTCAGGTGCCAGTTCAGTTCAAGTTCAATTCTATTTCAGGTAAAATCAATATTTCTGGAGAGTTCACAGAACTGCGGGGGTTGTTTTGCCCGTTTTATTTATTGTGTGTTGATGGTGTCTTTTATAAATCTCAGGTTACATGAGAAATTGTCAGTTTGTTTTGGGTTTGTGTACCTATAAAGAACACAAACAACAAGAATAAAACTCATACACAGATGACAAAACCGAAATAAAATTATTATTAATTTAAAAATGAAATATAGAGAGAAAAAAAATTATTGGAATTTTACTACGTGTGTGGGTAATGAAATTTTTGGCTGCCTCATCTCAGGAATGCAGCAGCAGCAGTCTTTGTTTTTGAGACACTGCGGTTTAAAGATTCTTTTTTATGGATTATATTTTGGAAATTGTCAAGAGATATTTATTTGATTAATATTCAAATATTGAAAGATTTTTATCATTGACATCAGGCGGTTTGTAATAAAAACATAAATTTAAACATTTTCGGGGAAATTATTAATGGTTGGTTTTTGTTTGTTTGTTTGTTTGTTTAAGTTGTTAAAACACTAAACGATTGAAAAGACATAAACAAAGATAGTTAGACAATGTTTATGACCATTTTAAAATTATAGTTTAAATCATTATCACAGTTTGAGTTAGATTAAGTTAAACTGAGGCTGAGGCCAGTGATAGAATCTAGTTTAGACAGACAAATATTTAAGAAAATTTTAGATTCTAGAGAAAAGTTTTTGTTAAATTTTCTTAGGAATTGCATAGAATAATGTTCACACGTTATTTGTTTAAGAGATTGCTAAGATGCCTTTCTAATGAGACTTCTTGGGCTAAAGCTATTCAAAATCATTCCCATGAATGAAATAAAATTTGTATTAAGAATTTCTTTTACACCTTCAACTAGGTAGTTTTGCAGTAATTTGATTCCTTACATTATTTTATTTTACATCATTTTCTTCATTATTTTCGATGTCATTTAATTTATTTGCCAGTTTTATTAAGTTTTCATATGAAAAATTGTTGTGCTTCAATGAGTCCCATAACAACACATAATTACAAATATAAATATACTCTCACACCAAGAGACGACATAAAGAAATTGATTAAATTAACTTTTTACACGTTGAAAATGTTGCAAACAGCAAAACAACTGACAAGAGATCAGATTGCACAACAACTAACAAGAACACAATACCAGCTATATCCAAATCTACAAAACAAAATGTAAGACCATACACTTCAATTAAACTGAGATGATGTGAAATGAGTTGGGACAACAAAAACAAAAAAAAAAAAATAACAACCAGAATAATTTATTTCGTGGTGTTTGGTTTTCAAGATAAAAATCAATACGTAGACAAAGGGAGACGCACTGTGTTTAAAACATAAAGCAGATAATAAAATATTTATTGAAATTAAATACATTTTTGAAAAACATATCAAATATCAGCAGCCAGAAGAGAGAGAGAGAGACTAAACAGAGATGCTATCAAAACAATTTTAATAATTTGATTACAATTCAGGATAAGAGACAAAGAAGTTTTATTAAAAAATAATAAAAACTAAATTTCTTAGGTATTACTAAACCTTTAGCTTTATGCCACAATAAACAAATATTGATGATTTCATTGTTAAAAACGTATTTTTTTAAAATTTTCTTAATCAGGTTTCAAGTTGAAATTACAATTTCAAAATTCCGAAATCCAAATTGATATTGAGAAATTACAAATTGAAAATGTGAAAACCCAAATTAATAACAAATAAGAAAGTGTAGTCGGTCAAGCCCGACCATATAATACCCTACACCCAGTATATGTATAAAACAGTTTTTCAAAAATAGGCACGTATTAAACAGAATTGGTTTAGTAGGCAGTAGGCAAGAAAAAGCCAACACTTTCCGATCGAAATGTGAAAAAACGCCTTCATTTCTGCAAAACCCACAAAAATTGGACAGTAGATGATTGGAAACAGATTTTTTGGAGCGACGAAACGAAAGTCAACCGATAACAGTCTGATGGAGAAGAATACTATTGGCATAGACCGCATGAGCGCCTAATTTCCTTAATGCAAAACATGCGGACAGTTTTGCTTCCCACTGTATTTTATAAGCAAAAAAAAATATTTGAAAAATTTCATACAAATTTAAATTTTCTCAATTTAAATTTATGTTTTTCAATATCAATTTGTTATTTCTCAATATAAATTACTCAATTTCAACTTGAAAAGGTGCAGCTGAGGTTCTAGTTTGAGTTCTAGTTCAGCTCTAATGGCGTTTTCTTTTCTGGCAAAAATGTTACACGTTTTTCCCATTTCGCACCTTTTTCATTTTTTTTGTGTTCTTTTCTGAAAAAATGTCAACACTGCTAAAGTGTAGTGTGTTCTTTTCTATAAATGTCACACTATAAATTTAAAAAATAGCGCACCTTTCACACTCTGTATTTTTAGAGGGGGAGAATCGCACGATAAAACAGCTGATATTTGTTTTGTTTATGAATGTGTATTTGTGTTAAGAAACAAAAAAAAAAAAAAATACAAAATGGAAAATATTACTACTTTTTTATTTGCTGAAAAAATTTTGGATGACTTGTTGGATTCATCTTCATAATCTGATGATGATGAAATATTTTATATGATTATGGAAAGAAATCCACAACCGCGAGTGAAAGGCTTTTTAGAGAACGTAATTAATGAATACTCTGAAGTTGATGTACATATGTAAAATTTCATAGGACAATATCTCCTACTTCTTATACATATATGTAATGTATGTTTATATATATAATTTTTATAGTTTAAGAAAAATTTGCGTATTAGTCGGGAAGGTGACATTGGTCTTTTTGAGAGATATTCATTGTCGTATTTCAAGTGATCTTACCAGGGAGCTATCTGCTTCTTCTTTTTTAACAAAAAATAAACAAAACCAGCTGTACATGAAAAAAAAGTGTTACACTGTTGTAATTTTATGTTCTATTCTGACCATTAAAAATGCGACATCTTTAAAATGTGGGGCAAACATTATAAAAATGTACATAATAAAGGTGTAACATTTTATTTCAGAAAAGAAAACACCATACACCATACACTGTTGTAATTTTATGTTCTATTCTGACCATTAAAAATGCGACATCTTTAAAATGTGGGGCAAACATTATAAAAATGTACATAATAAAGGTGTAACATTTTATTTCAGAAAAGAAAACACCATAAGTTAAGTTCTAGTTCAGCTCTGTCCTAGTTTAGATCTGTTCTAGTTCAGTTCTAGTTTTATTAGTAAAGGAAATTAGCAAATTTTCTATTAGCTATCAAATAAAAACATCAAAAATTCCTTATAAATATATTTGTTTAATTCACAAGTGATGTTGTATTGTCGTATACGTCTCTGATTTTACAACAGTTTTACAAATGTTGTTAGTGATTACTATACAAATATTTTGTAAAACGCCTAAGATATTTTTTCGAATATTGTATAAAAGTTTAATGCCCCTATTCATAAAAACTTACAACAGGTTTATAAAGCAAATTTCCATACAAAATTTTCTTTAAAAACCTATTATAAACCTGTTGTACGTTTTTATGAATAAGGTGGTAAATATGTATCGTAATCAAAAACATACTCAGTTTAGTTTAAAAAAGTATTTAATTAATGAAAAACGAGCATTCAGTTTTACCTAAGGTATTGTCACACATGGCAAATATTTACTCAAAAAAGCGTAACCACTTGTTTTAGCACAAATATATTTGACATTGTTTACTCTTACAAGAGTTTTGCAAAACCAAACAGCATCAAATAAAATAAGACTAAATATTTTTTGGAGTTTTTTTTTAATAAATAAACAAGTTTGGTTACGTCTTTTTCAGCAAATATTTGCCAAATGTGACCGTACTATTACTTGACTCAATTGTTAAAATGTCGGCATTATATTTTTTACGCAATGCAGTAATTATTTTGTTTTTCTCACTTTTAACGGGTGATTCAAATAGAGATACTTGTTTCAATAGCCTTTTTTTTTTGGCAGATCACGTGTGAGTTTTGTCATGCTGTCATGTTATTTTTGTTTAGTATTGTTTGGCATTTCATAATGGAAAGACTTGCGGCCTAAACAACGTTTACAAATCGTTCAACTTTATTACGAAAATTCACGTTCTGTGAGGAATGTCTTTCGTGCACTTCGTTCAACTTATGGTCAACATAATCGTCCTACTGAGCGTACTATTCGCAACACCATCACCCATTTTGAGACCCAGCATTGATTATTGGTTAATATTCGACCGAATAGTTCACGTCTAGCACGCTGTGAAGAAAATATAGCGACCGTAGCTGAGAGTAGTACTCGAAGACCGTGGAGAGTCGATGCGGCGCCGTTCCCAGCAACTCGGACTGACGAATGGAACGACTTGGCGCATTTGACGTAGATATCTTAAATTGATAGCGTCAAGACGGCGCCACTTCCCACACATCGCATCAATCAATGGATTTATTGAGAGAACACTTGGGTGAACACATAATTTCACGTTTTGCACCGGTCGATTGGCCATCAAGATCGTGGAGATATATGGGGATATGTAAAGTCTAAAGTTTATGCGGACAAACCCGCTTCGATTCAGGCCTTGGAGGAAAACATCACGTTACCAGTCGAAATGCTCGAACAAGTCATCGAAAATTAAACTCAACGGATAGACCATCTGCGACGTAGCAACGGCCAACATTTGGTAGACATAATCTTCAAAAAATAAATGTCAAAGAATGTTCTTTCAAATGTTAATAAACATTCCCCATTAGATTGGAATTTTCTGTGTTTTTTTCTTTAAAAAAGTAGGGAACCTGGAAATGAATTACGCTTTATTAATAATTTTATTTCCTGAGTTTTGTATATTTGTTTTCATATTTTACTCTTGATATTTGAAAGGCGTGACTTTGCTCAAAATGATGTTGACAATTAGATTGTAGTATCATACAATGTACAATATACAACATCACTTGTGAATTGAACAATTGTATAAATCATAAAAAAATTTGTTATTATCAAAAAAAAAAAACCTAAAATTTTCTATTTTTAAGGAAAATAAAACGAATACACTTCCTAATTTAAAACACAAATGCACTGTTATTTCCGTTTCCTCATAAAAAAAGCTTCAAAATTCTGTTATAGTCTCTGTCTGCAAATCTTTGTGTACACTATGTCTATGCGTGCATTTATTTATATTATTAAAACTTCTTAAAAGGTAAATAAAAACCCCTACGAATTCTCCCTTTTTTTTAACAAAGCTTTCTAGCCTTATAATGTAGTTGTTTCATTTTCATTTCCGCTTAATAAACAAGCGTAATTAAACTTGCAAAATAACAGAAAGAAATGGATTAAAACACAGAAACTCACTTGCACGTCCCGTTAAAACGTTAAAAGTTCCAAAGAGCGACCTTAATAAAATAGAAAAGGCAAACGTTAACAACTTTTTGGGATTTCCTCACACCCCTGGCAACCAAAGAAAAGAGTTTTAGCAAATGTAACTTTAGTTTATCTTTTTATATAGAATTAATTTTTGTTATATTAATTTCGTTTTATGCACAACAACAAAAACAGCAAGAAATCACAAAGCTTTTTTCCTTTTTTGCATAAATGTTGTTTCAGTTTTAAGGCCGCACAGTGTTACGTTTTGGTTAAAATAAACAAAAAAGAAAAAGAAGAAATAGTTGTCAGAAATTACTTTTTATTCATGAGATTTTAATTTCATTATTAGGAAGAATAGCCCATTATTTAAATTAAGTTAAGCTACATTTATTTCTTACAAATATAATTGCAAAAATATATATTAGAATTATTGTGCCACTGTGCTGTGCTGTAGATTTTCTCTTTAGTTGTTTTGAAAATGTTTTTGTTTTTATTTTTGTTTTTGTTTTACGAATAGCTAAAAAGGTTTTTGAACTTTGACTTTTACTTAAAACATAAATTCCCTTCAGAGATTTGAAGCTGTAAGAATATTAAGCAATTGTTGTTTCGTTTGTTGTTAAAGCATTTTCAAGCACCAAAGGACTCTAAAAGGATTTTCAAAGGTTTCTTGTAGTTGCTGTTGTGTTCTTTTACTTATTTTTTTTTTGCATTATTATTAATGATCTGTTTTATATGCTAAACATATTTCCTCTCTCTCTCTCTCTCTGTGTGTGTGTGTGGGTTTTTATATGACAATGATATGGCGTTTTACTGTATTTCCTTGTTGTAATCGTTGTCTTTGCTGCTGCTCGAAAGGACAACAAATTAAAGGAGATTATGTAGAAATAATTATAATGGTTTTTGCCAACTAAATATTGATAGCAGTGTGTTTCTTTGGGTGCTCTTGTCTCTGTATGTAATTAAGTTAGAGTAGATGTTGGACATAAATTGCAATTTATATGTATGTACTCGTACAACAAATATCTACAGTATTTAATAGTAATTAAGTTGTAAATGTTATAAACAAATTGCTTTAGATATCTTGTTAATCAAGGCTGGGACAAGAAAATTAAGGTTCTAATCTGTAAGTTGTTTAGGGGTAATAAAGTGATGTTTAAGAATATTTAGGCACTTTTAATATTACGTAATATATTTGTAGTTACAGCTATGGACAGAGAAATAGCGGAGATTGAATTCTGGGTTTTTTTTCAAATTAATTTTAGTTTCATGTATGAAAATTACTGTTTTCCAGAATTTGATTTTCTTATTCCGGTGTAGTTTTGCAAAACACAATCGTGCCTTTATATTCTCTATATATTTTTGTCAGAAGTGTTTTTTTATTTACACAACCACAAGTCTACTGGAAACATTTAACTCAAATTCTTCATTTATATATTTCAGTAATTCTAGCTGGATCTAGCTTACTTTTTTTAACTATTGCCTTATCTTTACGAACTGTGTCTTTTGCGGTAGCTTTTCTCGATCTTTCTTTAGATTCAGCAAAATTTTGCATTTGATTTAACTCTTTTAATGACATTAGATGGTAAGATGGTATCTTACGAGAACAAAAGTTAACAGGAATTTTTGAAAAGGCAGAGTTTAGGTGAATAATTAGCCTAGAATTACATGTTATTATCATTCCATTTTTCAATATAAAACGTTTGGCTATTTCTCTGTACATTGTTGTAGAACTGGAATCTGAACTAGAAGAAAACTATAACATAACTGGATATGGAGCAGAACTATAATCTGAACTAGAAGAGAACTAGAACAGAACTAGAAGAGAACTAGAACAGAACTAGAACAGAACTGAACAGAACTAGAACAAAACTAGAACAGAACTAGAACAGAACTAGAACAGAACTAGACCAGAACTAGAACAGAACTAGAACAGAACTAGAACAGAACTAGAACAGAACTAGAACAGAACTAGACCAGAACTAGAACAGAACTAGAACTGAAACAGAACTGAAACAGAACTAGAACTGGAACAGAACTGGAACCTGAACTTGCACTTAAAAAGATATTTATGAATTTAGAATTTTTTTTTTTTTTTTGTATTTAAAGAAAATTTCCGATGTTTGCTTTTTCCTTCTCTTAAATTAACCTGACCAATTTTGTATGTATGGGGCGCCCATACCAACCTAAACTTAAAAAAATATGACTGCCGTGAGTACATTTTAATATTTCAGACCAATCATGTTTAAAGCTACACATTTTCAATAATTGAGCATTTTGTTTCATAACAACGCGCCCCACGCTTTTATTTAAGGGATGTGTGAGATTTTTTCCATTTTGACTTAAAAGTTTATATTGTTTGAAATGTTCTTATTTTGTGACTTTTAGTCGTTTTTTTAGTATTCATATTTATTTTGTGTTCACAACTGATCAATATATTTAGGTAAAGAAAAGCGTTTCTTAAAATTTTTTTTTTTTTTGTAAATTAAAACTTTATGCTGCTAGTTGTGCAAATACAATAAAGTTTGAATAAGAATATTATAAATAAATTTAAAAAAAAACCAAGGAACAACTTACTCTGTACAACTGGAGAAGTATAAAAAAAATCCTTTTCTTTTTATTTGACTCCTTCACGCTTGTTGGCTGTTGTTATTAAAAAGTCCTTGCTTTAGAAAACTAAATGAGAAAAACCTAAAATTAGAAAAAGAAAAAAGGGAAGAATTATAATAAATTTAATATAAAAAAAGCAAAGAAACAGGTTAATTAGCTAAAGCAGTATTTTTTTTGTGGGGGGGGGGAAGGGCGTTGAGTAATTTTAATTTCTAAGTTAGCTTTGAAATGCATATAAAATTCAAATCCTTAAGCATAAAACTTTAATAAAATTTGTTATTTTATTGCCGGCATATAAAACCTTTTTTTGTTGCTGGATGTAGAGAAAAGCAGTAAGTAAAGTCAGTAAAGTTGTGCTTTTATTTTAGATTTTATATTTTAAAATTTTTATGTACGAGTATGCTTAAAGTTTTTAGTTAAAATTACTGTGCGTATTTTTTTTTTGTGCAGCTTTTATTTATTGTCACTTTGAAAAAGTTGGTTTTCTGTTTTCCATAACAATTTGCAATCCTTTTTATGGGTTTTACTTTTTGTGTGTTGTTTTTGCTTTCTGTAATGCTGCTTTTTATATGATTTTTGCTCCAATTACATTTTAGTTTAAATTTACTGGGGTTTTGTTTTTTTTTCGGTTGAATTCCAAAAATTTGTTTAATAATAAGGAAAAAAAACAAGAAAGCAATAATAATAAAAACCATTTGTTGATTACATATAAAATTTAAAACAATTTACTGTTTAAAAATAAGAAGAACAATAAAGGTTAAACAGTAAATGTAGGACTTACAGGAAATAAAAGGAAATTGCAGTTTAAAATTCTCTAAACTATTTATGTATATATAGTTATTTGAAAAGATTAAACATTTGGTTATAAAACATGGCCGGTTTGTGTTTTTTTTTTTAATTTTAAATATCAAGTTTGTCATAAATCTCTCATGAGTTTGGCTGTATTTTTAGAACATATTTCTATCGCCACCCAGAGGAAATAAACCTCCCAGAAAACTGTGCTGTGAACATTCATTGCAATGAATCAAACACTTGAACCAAAGATTCTACTCAAAATACTCATACAAAAATACGAAATTGTAAACAAAATAAATCGCAGCCATATGAAAATGTATAAATCCAGGCAAATGTTAAGGTATTATGCCACATTACACCGCTAAAAGGGAGCCGTTGTGCAATATATAAACAAGCTGCTGCAAAGAATATTGAACTTCGATTATTGTTGGGCTTGAAACATTTGTTCGGCAAGTTTTAGAGCTGCTTTAGAAAATCTAAATTTTGGTGGAGAAGGAATGTATATGTACATACATACATTCCTTTAACCATGAACGTTTATTTTGCTAGAGGTTTACAATTGTATTTATTGTGTATTGCTGGCTGTGTTTATTTACTGTTGTTGTTTTTGTTTGTGTGTGTTTTTTTGGTGGTACTCTGTTCTTATGTGTAAGCAATTGAACACAGCAGTACACCGTAATAGAATTTAATGAATGACTGAATGCCTGAGTACACACACACACACACACAGTTGGAAATCGCCACAATAGCAACACTTACTTACAAAACGAGGTACACATTAAATAAATTTACAGACGTACATACGAGTATATGAGCATTCTTAGTTACTCTTGGGCTGGGAAACAGTTGATGGCAGATGGTTTGGTTTGGAAAAATAAATAAACTAGCATCGAATGATTAAGGTGGCAATTTTTATAAAAAGAATATTCGATTTTGAGATTTACGCACTCTAACTGATAATGAGGGTCGCAAAATACTAAGAGAGGCCAAGAAAATTCGAAATTCTAATGCAATCAAAATAGCTGAAGATATTTCTGAAGACATGAAGCAGACAGTATCTGGGATAAATTTGCATTTACAGCTCACATGTAAGAGAATTAACAGCAAAATGATTAGGGATTGAAGTATTTAAAGCGGTCTGTTTGGAAAGCCAACCTAAAGGAAACATGGTGAATTGAATTGTAATTGAAGGTAATTGGAGGATGGATCCACAGCTCATGTAAACATGACATTCAGCAAGATGTTGATGATTATTTGAATCAACTAATGGCTAAATTCACAGTCTTTAGTTAGCTAATGGCAAAGGCTTAACTAATGATTCTTTATTCGCAATGATTAGTTTGCCATAAGTTAAACAAAGTTAGTATTTTAGTTTACCAATGGTTAACTAATGACCGAGAATTCGGCCATAAGACACACAGACAGAATAAACAACACAATGTTAATGTAATGTAAACGAAACATATTTAGTTAATAAACGCTTAGATCGGCAGTTAAACGACCTACTAGCTAAACATAGACCACAAGAAATCCCACGATTGAGGCTAAAGAATATAATAGGAAGATCTACCAAACTAAGAAAACAGGAAGATCTTCGATTAAGGCTAATCTACAAAAGGATCACAGAAATGCTTAACTTAAAATTACAGGATGAGCAACTATTCAAGCTAAACTAAGACCAAAAGGAGACCTGAGATTAAAACTAAACAAAAATCTTAGTCAGACCTACGATTAAAGCTATACAACTTAGAACTAAGAAGACTTATCTAAAAACAACGATTGAAGCTACACTAGGACCACAGGAAGATAAATGGAAGAACTCGTCCCTTCCTTGTGGAATTTCTGCTAATATATGGATCTAAGGACAATGACTTTTTGACTAAAGAACGAATACAGGATATTTCGGTCACAACCAACAAAGTACTCATTACTAAATTGCTCTTCAAAGAGGCTTGAATAAATTCATAAATCCGCACATATGTTGGTAAATGAATTGTCGCCAAATTTAAAATAGAAGACAAACAAACAAGTTTTCAATAGTAAATCTGAAGGACAATTGCACTTAGATAATCTGGAGGACAAAAGTTCTTATGGATAAACAAGTTTTCTTCAGCAAATCTTGTGGATAAACAAGTTTTCTATAGAAAATCTTGTCTATAAACTAGATTTCTATAGAAAATCTTGTGTATAAACTAGATTTATTATTTAGATAATCAAGTTTTCGTAAGAAATTTTTATGGATAAACAAGTTTTCTACAGAAAATCTTGTGGATAAACAAATTTTCTTAGGAAAATCTTGCGGATAAACAAATTTTCTTAAGAAAATCTTGTGTATAAACTAGATTTCTATAGAAAGTCTTCTAGATAAACAAGTTTTCTTAAGAATATCTTGTAGATAAACAAGTTTTCTTAAGAATATCTTGTTTATAAACAAGTTTTATTAAGAAAATTTTGTGCATAAACTAGATTTTTATATAAAATCTTGTGTAGAAACAATTAGAAATTCTGAAATTTATCTGGCCACTTTCCAATTATTTTGATTTTTCTTATGCGCCAAATTAGGTACTTTTGCCAATAAACATACAAATTGTTGTTTTTATATAATTTTTTTAATTTTCTATAGCTTTAATGCTTTATGAAATGGTACTGAAGACTTTTGGTTTAATTTGAAAATCTTCATTCTTTATTATCAACCAAACTCTTGCTAAACAATTTATGTAGCATACAATTGGGCTGCGGTGAAAAAAAGTATTGAAAAAGTATTACTTAATGCTTGTTTAGTCAAGCAATTCCAATTATAGTTCCATTTTCTATTCTCTAGAAAAGTGTTAAAGAAATTTTCACATAATTTTTTCAGCAGGACTTTTGAATGGGAAAAATCTGCTAATTAGGTGATAAGTATTTCAGTAAAACACTTGTGTGACAAGATAATTGAATATTGACAATTTTAACCACAAAAAGTAAATTAAAACCATTAAATAACAGATATTAATTAACAGACATATGACTGTTAAGCTACCTATTGTTTATTGGAAATTAGCTTTCATTTTTTTGTTGCTTTAGCAGTTTTGTTTTAAAATTAAATTGTCCATAAATCATTTATTAAATTATCATATAATATGAATTTATTGCTAAAAACCTATAAATATCCGGGCAAATATTTATTTAATAAATTGAAAAACAGTCTTTTTATTAAATGCCTTCAACATGCAAATAAAAATTTACATATTTATTTCCAGAACAAATAAAAAAATTCAAACAAAAAATCATATTAAATACATTTGGAATTACAACCCCTCAAAACAAGTTAAAATCTCAACAACTCCTCCAACACCCCAACCTGTATGCAAACACCGACCTCCCCCTGCCCCTACTCAAAGACTTTGTATTTAAAACAAACATTAACATTTGTTTTTTCACCTTTTGAGCTTTGAAATTATTTTCAAAGCACGTACACATTGGCGGCATTTTACAATGTTGTTGTTTTTTCTCCTTTTTTTTTTTTTTGAAACAAAAACTGAAAGAAACAGCAGCAGCAGCATCATCAGAAAAAAAAGAAACATTGAAACGTAAAATAAATGTTGAAAGAATTTGCGTCATGTGGTCGTTGAAATAAAAAAATATATATTTTTCTACGATTCAAAACGTTAAACAGGCTGATGTTTGTTGTCGCTGTCGTCTCCCATATGAGAATTTTAATTTTTATTTGTGTTTGTGTGTGCAGTTTTTTTTTGCTTGATTTTTCAACAAAACAGGAGTTCTGGTTTGTGTTGTTGTTGTTGGAAAAAGGATTTATACAATTGTTAAGCAAACACTTTCACAAACAAATGTTGTTTTAAGTTACGAGCGTGAATAACAGGGGGTTGCTAAAAGAGAATCCTTGATTTTCGTAAACCTAATAGGTTTTCTATAAAACAACTTGCGAATAAATAAATTCTCTTTAGAATATTTCAGGGATAAACAAGTTTTCTATAGAACAATTTACGGATAAACAAGTTTTCTATAGAACAACTTACGGGTAAACAAGTTTTCTATAGAACAGTTTGCGGAAAAACAAGTTTTAAATAGAACAGCTTGCAGATAAATAAGTTTTCTATAGAACAACTTAGGGATAAAAAAGTTTTCTATAGAAAAATTTGCGGATAAACAAGTTTTCTATAGAACAACTTACGGATAAACAAGTTTTCTATAGAACAATTTACGGATAAACAAGAACAGCTTGCGGATAAATAAGTTTTCTATAGAACAACTTACGGATAAACAAGTTTTCTATAAAACAGCTTGCGGATAAATAAACTTCTATAGAACAGTTTGCGGATAAACAAGTTTTCTATAGAACAGCTTGTGGATAAACATGCTTTCTATAGAACAACTTACGGAAAAACAAGTGTTCTATAGAACAGCTTGCGGGTAAACAAGTTTTCTAAAAATAATTTACGGATAAAAAAGTTTTCTATAGAAAAATTTTCGGATAAACAAGTTTTCTATAAAAAATCTTGCATATAAAAAAGTTTTCTATAGAACAGCTTCCGGATAAAAAAGTTTTCCATAGAATGAGTTGCGAGTAAACAAGTTTTCTATAGAAAAACTTGTGGATAAACAAGTTTTTTATAGAACAAATTGCGAATAAATAAGTTTGCTGATAAACAAGTTTTTATAGTACAACCAGAAAATAACCAAGTTTTCTACAGAACACAACGTATAGATAATCTAGTTTTCTATGGAAAATTTTGGGGATAATGAAGGTTTTTAAGAAAATCTGATGATAGTTATGTTTTCTTCAGAAAATCTTAGCTCATATTGTAAAACCCTGCTGTAGAACCAATTTTTTTTGTGCATGTGTTTGTTATGTTGTCACTTTGTTGTTAAGAGTGCGTAAACACATACTAACTTTCAGTCATTCATTTATTCATTCATGTATGTATGGGTACGTAAATAAAGCTTTGTAAATACACACAAACACATTACTCCTGCACTACACAAGGAGTACAATAGGGACAACGTAAAAACAGCGACAAAAAATTTGTTATAAATCAAGCTTTAGTTTCGACATTTTCTTATTAATGTTTTGAATATACTCGTAAACCTAAATACTCCCCTGAAGAAGTGATAAGCAGTATGAAAAGGTCTATCTATAACTCCTTTGCCTTATTCGATTAAAACTTTTCTGTAAAATAATAAATACTAACATAAAATGCCAGAAAGAGAATCCTTTTTGATCTGTGTCAATATATTCTTTAATTTACAAAGCAATTTTGTTAAGTGTACTGTAAACCCGCTTGGGTTGATTGAGAGCTGTTTACGTTGTGTGCTCTCGTTTGTTGTTATTTAGTAGTAGTAGTAGTTGAGCACACATACTAGTTATTCTCTCTTGCAATACCGTGATGATGTTAGTTGGCAAGTCAACAACTTTTGGCTATGATGAGTTTATATTAGGAGGGCACACTGTGCAATTTAAGGAACCTATTTTAGGGTAACATTTCTAACAAAAACCTTTCAGGGTTTCTTCTATTCATGACAATGTAGCAATATCACATTTGGTGATCATATGAAAGATCTTTGAAAAAAGTATCGAACGGAATTTCAAAAATGGCAAATATATGTCTTTTGTGTGGCAATTTATGTGAATTATTTTGTAAAAAATTTGATAATATAAAAAGTAGTGTCACTACAATTTGAAGTTTTCAAGTGTTTGTATGCCCACCAATTTTCAGTTATCTAGCAGCTTTAGTTTAGCTATCTGCCATATATCCTTTTTTATTTTTTTAATAAAAATTACTTTTTTTTTGTGCTAAAATTACTCTGAAATACACGAAACGTATGAAACAAATACTATTGCTATAAAATTTTATTTTAAAATTCTCATTTTGTAACAAAATTATTGCAATTCTGAGAAAATATACATTTTCATATTTGTTTTGCAAAAAATCTTCAAATTTTAAAAAAATTTTTAAATAATTTTACCGCAATTTGTGGTAACTGCTGTAGTTTAACTTTTCTCCATATATCCTTTTTGATAATTTTCATAAAATTATGTTTTTGCTTGCTAAAATATACCAACAAATTACCTTAACAATTGGTGATAAACTTTAATTTTAAAAAAATTTAATTTATGTTTTTTATTTCGCTAAAATTGTCTGTATTTTTAAGAAAATTTGAAAACATATTTAACTACAACTTGAGGTTTATAATTATTTATACACTGTGTAAATTTCATTCTGCTATCTGCTTTAGTTAAATTTTTCTCCATATATCCTTTTTTATAATTTAAAAAAAAAAAAATATTTTTTTGTAGTTGCAAATTATGCAAAAATTACACTAACAAATTATAAATTTGTTATTCTTAAAAAATATGTAATTTGAAATTTATTATCAATTTTTTTTTGTAATTTTGAGAAATTTTTAAAAATTATTTTACCATAATTTGTGTGTATTTATGCTTCACACGCTCAACAAGTTTATAAATTCATTAAAAAAATTTTTTGTTAGCAAAATTATACAAAAATTACTCAAATAAATGAATTAATTAATTTTTATAGAAAATTTTAGTTTTCAATCTTCAGTTTTGAAAAAATATTTTTCAATTTTGAGAAAATTAAAAAAGTAATTTTACCACAACTTGAGCAGTTTAATACTTCATATAATCTGTAAATTGTTTTCATATAACTGCTGTTCATATAAATGCTGTTATATAATATATCCTTTTTTACCAATATTAAGAAACTTCACTGAAAGTGAGTAATTTTGCTTTTAAATCGAAGCATCCTACTGTACGCACCATAAACAAATAAGTGTCTTTATAACAAAATCACCATGTTGTTTGGGGTTTTTTTTTGTTGTTTTACATGCAGGTATTTTGCATTTTACCACTACACGGACATGTTTAATACTCGAGGCATAGAACAGCACAAACAACAAAAACTTAAGCTTAAACAAACGTTTCATTCACAAACGTTGACATTACTTGTTTTGACAATAATACCGCCGCCGACAATGCCTCTCACCACTATTTCAGGCAGGGGCGGCACATAATGAAATGTTATGTTTGATTTTGTTGGTCCAAAAGCACATTTTAGAGAGGAGGCAAATAGGCAGACAGACAGTCAGTTAGTTCGTATGTCCGTCTGTGCGACCTTCCTTCATACAGTTAGTCTAACAGTTAAACATTCAATCAGTCTGTTTTTGTGATGGCTGTGCTGCTGTGTGTTTGTTCCCTTTCGCCATGTGTGGGTTTTCTACTTGTTTTCTGGTTTGCTAAAACGTGACATGCATTAAAAATGTTTTGTATGCGGCAGCTCATCAGCATTAGCAGGACTCGTAGCTGTTTGAACGATTGCAAGTAATTGTAACACAGGCATTTCAGCCATCGCATCGCATCTTTTATTTCACGAAAACCTCAACCAAAGGGAATGTTAAATATTATTGAAGTTCTATGTAAAGGTGTCGTTAAGGATTTTAAGCATTTTTGTGTTGTTGCAGTTGTTGTTGTCGTTATGTTATTTTCTATTTGCTTATTTCCACAGGACTTTATGCATATTAAGGATTCTCAGTGATTGTAAAGGCGACAGGGATAAAAAACGCATCATCACTAAAAACAATACGGCAAAAAAGAGGAGTTTTGCCAAAGGATATTTTACTGCAATTAGTTGGTAGTAAAGTTCTAGAGAGGGTGAGTTTCTATTCTGAAGTAAATGTCAAAGTAAATGAATATAAACAAGAATATGAATTTAAGTTGAAATATGTGAGGCTTTATTTCAATTTTCTGGGCTTTTTTTTTTAAAGAAAAAGTTATTTTTTTTTTGGCAAATAAAACTAATTTTTTTGCAAAAAAGCAAAAACTGTTGAGTGTACTTAGAAATTAAGAATTTATTTAACAATAATCTAGAAAATTACAAAATTTTTTAGGTGACAAGTCGTGTCTAATTGGACTTTATAACTCTATAGCGTATCATTTAAATAACTGCATTAGTTTCGAAGCTGGCCATATATCCTTTTTTTCGAAAATTTTTATTTTTGTTTAAATTCTTTTTTATTTTTTAATATTATTTTATACACTACCCTACATAGTAAAGCCTCAGGAAATTTTTTAATTTTTTAATAAATTTTACATATGTATAATAAACATTTTGTTTAACCAAAAATTATTTAATTTTAAAACTAATTACGCCACAAGTCGTGTCTATTTCTCTATTATAACTGCACCAAGTTTCTTTGAAATATGAACATTCGTTTAGAGGCAAGCCCTATATCCTTTTTCGACAATTCTGATACATTTTTAATAAAATGCCATTTTATACCCTAAATACATATAAAAATAACTGAAGGTAATTTATTTAGGGTTTGCAACAAATTTTAATAATAATTTACTTTTTTTTTAACTAAACACAATTGAAAATAAATTATGGTAGTTAATTCTCTTTTATAGCAACACCAAGTTTTATTAAACTATCTACATTTGTTTAAAAGCTTTTTTTAATATTTTTTAATTTCTACAAAATGTTTGTTTCTATGAACAATGGCATTTTACTGAGCTATTGATTAATAACAATCGTTCTTATTATTAACATTTAGGAGAACATTTTTGAAATATATTCTCAAATAAAAAAGGCCTTAAAAAGTCTTAATGATGTGCCTGTAAATGTTTTTAAACCAGCATATATTTTGACTACAAAAACTTACTTGTTAATTTAATTTAAAAAATTATAATTCTTAATTTTTATTTTGTGCAAAAAATTTAGCAGTTTTAAGAAAACGTTGAAAGTACTTTTCCTACAATTTGTGGTTTTAAATCCTTTATCAGCCTACCAAATTTCATCATGCTATTTGATGTAGTTCAATTTTCTGCCATATATCCTTTTTTCGAAATTTAAAAAAAAACTATTTTTTGTGGCCAAAAATACTAAGAGAATGCATCAAGTACTACTAATAAAAAATTTTCTTTTATAAATGTAATTCTAAAATTTATTTTTGAAAAAATTGCAAAATTCCAAAAAAATATTAAAACAAATTTCAACAAAATTTGTGCGTTTTGCTTTTTTTTATATGCTTATCAAATTTAATTTTTCTAACTATTGTTGTTTGAATTTCAAAAAAATTAAATGACCAAAAATGAATCAAAGAATAACTTATTAACAACTTCAAATTTAAAATATTTAATTTAAAGTTTTCATTTTTGAAAAAATTTCAAAGCTATTTTTTGGAATATATAAAGAAGTAAGTATACCACAATTTGCATTTTAAAGTCCTTTACAAAATTTATCAAGTTTCATTTAGCTAACTGTTGTAGTTTAAAATCTCCCCATATATCATTTTTTTTTAATTTTAAAAAATTAATATTTTTTTCAGTTAAAATCAACTATAAATTACTTTGACAAATGATTAATGTATTTTCATATTGGAAATTTAATGTTAAATTTATTATTTTGATATTTCTTATTATAGTTTATTTAACCTTTTTCATTAATATTTTAGTAATTGTTTAAACTTAAGGTATTTTTTTATTGAAATAATTTTTTTATTTTCGCTACCTCTTTGTGAAGCATCTTTAGAATTTTTTTTTTTATTTTATAAATTTCAAACTTAAACAATTACTAAAATATTATTAATTTGAGAAAATGTTTTAAAAAATTTAGGAAATTTTTAAAACTAATTTTACCACAATTTGTGGTTTTTAATAATTTATATAACTACCAAGTTTCATTAGCCTAGCACCTCTAGTTAAACTTCCTGTCACATATCCTTTTTTGTTTATATTATGAAATATCAATAACAATTACTGATTTAGCTTAGAAACTAATGTATGTTTTAGAAATATTTAAACAATTTCTTTGGGGCATTTTTTTATTAAAATCTTTGCAAGTTTGCAGTAAAAACGTGTGTGTTGTGAAAGTAATTCTACTACAACTTAAGATTTTGTATTTTATTATATGACCACAAAGTATTAGTAGGAAATTTGCTGTAGTTTAACTTTTTGCTTATATCCTTTTTATGCAATATTAAGAAACTTTACTAAGAATTAATGATTTAGTCTTGAAACGAATTAACGCTTGAGAAATAAGAAAATTTTTAGTTTTTTAATGAAATTAAAAAGAACTAACACCCAAAATTCTTAATTTAGCAAAAAAAATCTATTTAAACACAAACAATTTTGCAGTTTTCCTTAGAACTTATTGCCTAAAAAATTTAGAATTGAACACAAATGAGTTTTGGAGTATTTATAATACAAATACGGTTACTTTCCTAAAACAACAACCAAAAGCTATAGAAATAGTTTTTACATGAGACATTTAAATCTACAGCCTGTGTGTTCATTATTATTGTTATTATCATGGTCTTCATCGCTACTATTGCCTTTTAAATCCTTTTAAATTAATTGAAAAAAATGGTAATGTAGTTTGTTAGTTGATGTTAGATACAGGAGACTAGTCACTTGACTAGTTACAAAGGGTCATTTTTAAATAATTCATCAGTTATATTACCACTCTCTTCAATGTACAAATGTAGACATAAAAAAAATAAATATATAAATCACTAATCACTTCACTAGCCACCAGGGGTCTCTTCCACATAATTCATCAACCTGAAACTGACCTAAAAGAAAGATCGATTTTACTAGTCCTAAATTTCTAATAGACTACTTGGGAAAAGATAAAGTGTCAATTGATGTATTTATAACAGACTTAGTATAAGACGCTTGTGTAAAGTTCTTGAATAAATGAGCATATTTCTACATACATAACGTGTAGTCTATGTCATTATTAGCGAACTAGTCACTGGACTAGCCACAAAGTGGACACCAGTAGTTGCATCACTAGTAATGTAATTAAACTGTTTAACGTAAGGCTATCCTTGTTAGAGGCAATTGACCCCCTGTAGAAAAATAGAAATATTTTTTGCTTCAGAGGTCAATAGATTACTTGGGGCCAGTAGAATCTTTAATCAAAGTCTGTTGAGGCAAGTAGTACCAAAAGAGGTATAATAATACCCTAAGATCTAGTGGGGACATTTGTTTGTTATCTAACATTTAAAGCCAAACATTTTCTTTACTGGTATAAATATAGCCTTTAAAGAAATTAGAAATATGCACTTGCAAATAGAGAAGCGAACAGAAAACAGAGGCGTTGTAAGTTTTTCACTAACAAATAAATAAGATGTGGTGTCAAGTCTTATAACTTTAAATAAAACAGTTTAAGCGAAAAGTTTTAGGTCTTCAACAAAGCTCCAGGATTGCCAGAATTTCGCTTCACATTGTGACATTATTTACCAGGAAACAGCCAAATTTTGTTTGAATTATACTTAGTCCTATAACTTATCAAACCACCCTTAACTTTAGCAGTTTGTGTATTTATTTTCTCTACTGCAAACGAACTTTTGCCGGCATTTGCCTTTTTATATCTAGTGCATTCTCAGGAGTCATTAATGCAGTCAAAAGAAGCCCAGCACACACAAACAAACACTCTCTGAAGAGCCTCCTTGCGCCAGTAACCAGCGATAACGAAAACATTTTGTTGCAATTTTATAGCAAGATAAAAGAATCAAATAACTAAAAGAGATATATTTGGCAGAAACGAAGCTGAAACAGCCTTCTTTCCAGTTTTTGTGCAAAAAAAAAATCCGCAAAAAGTACAAGCTATTCATAAAATTTTAAAGCAATTTGACACTTTTTGTAAGTAATTTTTAAAGTAACCATTGAAATATTGTTCGAAAATTGAATGTTCAACTTAAAAACTGCTGAAAAACCCCAAATTTTAATATAAATAAAAAAATAACCGTTTACTTTTAATCGAATACTTTTTTCATAATCGGTTACTTTTGCTAGAAACTACCAAATGTTTATAAGATAACATAAGTTAATAATTTTTTACATATTTATAACCTGATTAATGAATATTTCTTAAAAATTTCAATAAAAATCTATAAAACAATATCGGTTATTTTTGTAAGTAAACGATTACTTTTGCAAAGATTCCGGAAAAAATTCGAATTTATTAATTTAAATATTGTATAATTTATAAACTTATTATTTTCTGCTTAAAATCCTTGCAAAATGATAGAAATCTTTTTTTTTTTGGTAATCGGTTACTTTGTTAAAAAAAACTAAGAAAACTTTGTAAATTTTTATTTAAATTCTTAAATTGTACTGATTGTATATTAAGTAAATAAAGAATATTTCTTAAAAAATCCATTATACACTTTAAAAAAATCGGTTACTTTTTTGAAAACCTAAGAAAAATTGGCTAATTTTGTTAAATTCCTAAAAAGACTTAATTTTTTATCTTTATTCTATAAATATTCTATAAGAAATTGCCACAAAATCTTTAAAACATAACGGTTACTTTTGAACAAAAACTAAAAATACTTGCAAAATTTTATTTTCTGTAACTTAATGAAAGAATATTTAATAAAAAATTCAAAAAAATTCTTAAAAAATCGGTTACTTTTTTTTTGGTAATCGATACCTTTGCTGAAAAACTAAGAAAAATGTTTATATTTGTTATGAATACTTTATATTTTATCAAATTTTTACACAAAATCCTTAAAATACTATGGTTACTTTTGTAAGTAATCGATTACTTTTGCACAACAACTAAGAAAACTTTTTGATTGACTTGGTTAAAGAATATTTAATAAAATAATCTACAAAATTCTTGAAAAAAATTGGTTACTATTTATTTGGTATTATTATTATTTATTTTTAAATTCCTATTTATTCCTAATTCTTTTTTAATGATGTTAAAGAATATTTCATAAAACAGAATGGTTACTTTAGCAAGTAATCGGTACTTTTGGAAAAAAACTAAGAAAACTTGGTAAATTAAAATTTTTGCAATAAATAATTCTGCAAAATTCTGTAAAAAAATCGGTTACTTTTTTGCTGGTAATTGCTGGTACTTTTTTTAAAACTTGGTAAATTTTATTAAATGCCCAAATATGTCTCATTTATTGTCTTTATTAAAGCAGACTTCATTAAAAATTTCCACAAAATCTTTAAAACAGAACGGTTACTTTTGCAAGTAATCGGTTACTTTTAAACAAAAACTAAGACATTTTTGTAAATTTAGTGTTTTAAAATTGTTTTAATTTATATATGCAAGTTTATTTATATTTCATAAATATTCCAAAAAAAATATTTTAAAATAACAACGGTTACTTTTGAAAATATTTTCCAAAATTCTAAATTTTGGCCAAACAATTACAACGCTTGCTACATTTTTAATAACTTGAAAATCCAGTACATTTAACTACATACTGTGTAGGAGTGTGTTCTTTAATGATATAACAAAGGGAAGCTTAATATTGTATTTGCCTAATGTAGGGTATAATAAACTTGAAGTTTCTGCAAAAGGGATTATGTATTATTTACGAAAAAAACGCACACACTCTTGCCATCTCTTTTAATGTGGCAGAGAAAAGTAAGCAAGGACCTCCCATTCTCTACGAAAAACTACTTAACAAAAACAACAACAAAGAAGGTAAATGACAGTAATGTAAATAATGAAGTGGCACTGCCGACAACAGTAAGTTTGAGAATGTGTCCTTTTTTCATTTCTACGCGCATAATGATTTTTTCCCCATCAGCAGTAGGGAACTTGAGGATGATGCCGTTGAAAATGTGATTAAAATAAAGATAAATGAAAACTGAGTAAGGCAGGAAAATATAGGAATAATTTTGTCATTAATTAAAAAAAAAGACTAAATTTATAAAGTAATTTACGGAAATTTTAAAATTGTGCAAGGAAAACCAGGAAATTTCAATGAAAATTTAAATAAAATTTTGAAATTCTAAACATAAACCAATTTTATTTCTCCTTAAACTACGCAAAAAAAGAAACCCAATTGAATGAATTTAAATTTAAAAATTCACACAATACCTCAGTGGCATAACAGCAATCTATCAAAGAGGAATTAAAGCAGACAGTAAGAAAAGAAAGAAAGACAATTTTAATCGATTGATTGATATAAATTGTTTAAATGAATTACTAAAGAACGACCAAAGAAGAAGGCAAACGTTAGAATATTTTCCACACAATAGCTTAACCAATGGCTTAAAGTGAAACAAATTAAATGAAGAAAAAACACAAAAAATAAAAAAAATCTTAATGAATTTCCAGGGATTTGCCAATATGTACAAATCAAACAAAGTCTATAGACTCCTACTAAATACTAAATTGAGAGAGAGAGAAAAAAAATGTTTGTTAAAGGAACAAACAAATTAACTTTAAAAGATTTTTATACCAAACATAAAAAAGTCTAGAATATTTCATTATATTTGTAGTGTTAATTACGGGCAATGAGAAAAAAGAAAGAAATTTATTATAATTTTTCAACTAACAAAGTTTTTCTTATTAAAGAACATTCTCTTTTTTTAAGTCTCATCAAGAAAATCAATATTTTAGAAAGAATAGTTTTTAAAAATGATTTTATTCTGGGAATTGCTATTCATCACTCACTACTCATTTCCATAAACAAATATTTGTATAAAAATCTTGAATATTGTAACTGAAATTTGTTTAAATAATTAACATTTCAACAAGAGATTTATGCAGAGCAGTTGAATCAGTGTGTATTTGCATAAGAACAAATAACACCTACGCTTTTGACATCAGCAGCGTAATGGTAACAATAGATAAAGACATGTTAGAAATACGAGAGCATCCTACACTAAGTCAAAGCATTTTTTAAGCATTTTATTAAAATTTTTATAAAATATGTTTAAAGTGCAACATAAAAAAGAACAAATGTTTAATTTATGTTCATTTCAAAGATTGTTATGAAAAAAGTAACCTATGACTTCCTATCAGACTTTCTGTATATGAAAACAAATATCATGAAATTTGTTTTAATTTAAAGTTTAATTTAAATGTTAACAATATTTCCATGGTTACTAAAAAAAAAAAAACCGGTTACTTTAAAATTTAAATACATTTTTTTGTTTAATTAGAATTAAAATTGATACAGTAATTAGTTTTTAGTTTTCTTTTAACTATAGCTCAATTTAAAATTCGTTGACGTTGCATTTATACATTCCTCTATTACATTGGCTCATTTCCCATTCCTATTTACACTTGCCAACTCTTGGCTGACTAGGAAGTCTTTGTAAATTATTGTAACGTGGCATTTATAATTGAAAATAAAACATTAAACTTTAAAAATTCTCAGAAATTTAAACAAGTTGATGCTGATGTTGTTTTTTTAAACAACAAATAAAACAACGTGAGTTTACAAATTAACTCTTTTCTCCTAGAAAATAAAGCAAGAGTAGCGAAGCAACGACAACAACCAACAATAAAATGCATCCTACTCCAATAAAACTAACAATAACAACAACAAAATTAAAAACAAACAACATCATAATGATCAGCGTTGTCAACTTGGTGCGTTTCGCACCATTTTTGGTGCTTTTTTAAATTTTTGGTGCGAAAAATTCTTTAGTTGGTGCGCGGTGCGCTTTTTAATTTTTGGTGCCACCAAAGCAAATTCAACACAACTTTTTGTTTCAGTGTAAGAAAAAATCTTTCTACAATAAAATACACCTGTTTGAGTGTTTTTTAATTTTTTCGAAAATGTGATGAAATCTTTATTTTAACTAATTTTTAATAATTCATAACTCATGAAATCTATACGATGAAAAAATGTATTTTAAATGCGAATGTATGATAAATGAAATTAAATTCTTCAAAAATCTTTGTTTGAAAATCAAATTAACATTTCAAACATGTGAATAAAAATTCTATAACCTGATGGTTTGGTCTACTGAACTGTAGACGAACAACCAGGGTTTGAGTACCAGTGGAATCTTAACAAATTTAATTGGAAAAAATCAAATAGAATACAAAAATATATATAAAAAAGTACCAAATATGTACTGAAATTAGTTTTTTTTTTACCAATTAGTACTTTAGTTGCGAATATCATATTGTGAGTTAAATTTTGAGTGGTTAAATGCTTATTTTATCTTTATTAGCTCATTTATTAAAAAAGGCTTTATTAGTAATCGTTGATAAAAAGATTTTGATAGAATTTATGATATTAAAAAATTTCAAATTAATTCAATAAATATTTGAAACAAAAACGAAATTCTTGGTGCGTTTTTTTTTTTAAATGGTGCTCTTTTTTCTCCATTTTGGTGCGTTTTGAAATTTCAAAGTTGACAACGCTGATAATGATCAACAAGAACATGAGAGCAAAATTAAACATCTCTTTTTTTTTGGTGTAAATGAATGCATTCTTTGTTGTTATCTTTGAAAATTTCCATAAACAAACACCGAGGAGACAGAAGAACAGCCAAACCATTCACGGTATTTATTTATATTTATTTTCCAGTCAATATAAACGTCGTGAATTTAATCAGTAAACATCTACAGACTCCACATTCGCAGCCAGACCCAACCAAAAAACAAAAAAAGAAAGAAAAATAAACTTTAGGAAATTGTTGAAAAAAAATAAAGAAAATACATTTTTACTTAATAAAAACCCAAACGAGTACTCGCTGAATATTAAGTGCGATTGAATCAAGTACTCGGTCACATATACATACATACATACTCGTATGAGCGAGGGAGTCATAAATAAATTGTGCGTAATTTTTTTAATACACTCTCCTCATCTCGTTAAACACACATTTGACTGACTACAAGCTGTTTCAACAGCACAGCTGCTGCTGCTATATTTGAGGGCTAAGGACTGGATGGAGTTTTCTTTCTTTTTTTTTTGTTTTTTTATATGGTCTGGTCTGGTAATTATAATTAAAATAACAATGATTTTTATATATATTTTTTCAAGTTGTTGTTTTATTTTTGCTGTGAATGTGTATTTTAATGTTTGCCTTAAACGGAAAAAATAAATATCACTCATTTATGGCCAGGGTGTAAGGAAGAGAGTCATAAAAATTGTTAGTGAAGAATAATAAATATATACGCAATAAATTAATGTAATTACATTTGTGATGCAATAAATGTATTGGAAATTTGAAAATACACAAGTTGAGTCAATTATTTATAAATATTTTAAAAACCGGTTAGTTTTAGATTTTTCTGAGATTTTTATAATTTTGTCTATGATCTTCAAATTCATTTGAATATTACTTGGAAATAAGCTATATTTTTGTTATTACTTTCAACAAAATCAACAATTGGATTAAAAAGTAACCGGTTACTTTTGCTCTTTTTTTTGCAGAATTGTGTTTTTTTGACCATAGTTAATTTTTTATTAATACCTATAAAGTTTGCTGAATATTTTTAATTAACTAAAGATGGTTATTTAAAACGGAATTTTTGTGGAATTTTCAAGTTTTAATTATGAAACTTACTTTGTGTTTACAGGTTATATTTTAAAAAAGTAAATTTTGTTTAAATTTCAATAAAATCAACGATTACTTTTAAGAGTAACCGGTAATTCAGTTAGTTTTGTACGAGTTCCATATTAAATTAATATCTATCAAATTTTATTCTATAATTTCTTTTTTTCAAGCAGTACTAAAAGTGACCTAATTGCTTGAAAAAAAATTATAGAATATTGAAAAAAGGTCATATAAAAGAACTAAATTATCAAATTTTATGTTAGTTTTTAATTACATTTTTATGATTACTTTAAAAGTAATTATATATTTATTAAATTTTTAAAGATTTTTATATTAAATTATTATTTGAAGGAAATTTTTTGCTAAAAAAGAAAATATTGGTTAATTTTTCATGGTTACTTAAAAAAAGTAACCGGCTACTTTTATGAATTTATTTTATTTTTCAACTTGTTTTTATTAAATTCATATTTTAAGCAAATTATTGGCTAAAAAAGCAAATGTTGGTTAAATTTCCATGGTTACTTTTAAAAAGTAACCGAATACTTTTAGAAACTTATCGTATTTTCTAAGATTTTTATATTAAACTCATATTTTAAGTCAAATTTAGGGCGAATATTGAAAATATTGATTAAATTTTCGTAATTTCTTAACAAAGTAACCGGGTACTTTAAGAAATTTATTGATTTTTATAATTAATTCATACTTCAAGCAAAATTAATGCAAACAAATAAAATCTTGTTTAGATTTTCAGGGTTACTTAAAAGAGTAAATGGTTAATTTTAGAAATTTGTTGGATTTTTAAGCATTTTTATATTAAACGGCTTCGATCGGTATTTACTAATGATTTAAATGTCATACAGAATTAAAAATTAAGACACAAAAATTTCAGTAAAAGAAAAAATAATAAAAATTTTTATCAATTTATTGCTTAAAAAGTTTCTTCAAAATTCAATTATATGCAACAACAATTGAAACAATTATTAAATAAAAAACAAAAAAAAATAATTTCAAAGCTTGATGGTAAACAAAGTTCTTTTATGTTCTTTTATTGGGGCAGAAAATGAATAGTCCTCACGGTGTACCGACTCTCGAGCACGCAAACATACAATTGGCCGTGGGAAAAACATTGGGATTGTAGATTTAACCCACACACTTTTAAAGATTGTCCTTGAGATTTAATTCCGAGTTTTACCCGGAATTTTTGATTTTTTTTTCTTTACAAACCATTTCCTGAGAATTTCGAATCTAATAAAACAAAATCAGCCAAATCGCTCCAGCCGTGCTCACGTGATGCCATTACATACATGGACCGTTTAATTTTTATATATATAGATTAATATATTAAGCAAAGTTTTAATCGAAAAAAATTCTGGCTTAAACTTTCAAGGTTACTTTAAAAAAGTAACCGGTATATATGCAGAAAAAAAATCTTGCTTAAATTTTCATGGTTACCCCTGAGTGACGAACGTGTTAAAAAAAGTAACCGGTTACTTTTAGAAATTTATTGAATTGAATTTGTAAAGATTTTTGTTAAATTCATATTTCAAGTGAAATTTCTGCAAAAAATAAAATCTTGCTTTTTAAAATTTTTCGGATTGTTAAAGATTTTCATATTAAAAGAAAAATTATAGCTGAAAAAAGAAAATCTTAGTTAAATTTTAATAGTTACTTTAAAAAGTAACCGGTTACTTTTAAGTATTTGTACGTTTTTTTTAAATTTTCCAATTAAATTCATATTTTGAGAAATATTTATGCTAAAAAAAAATTAAATTTGGTAAAAATTTCATGGTTACTTAAAAAAATAAACGATTACTTTTAAAATTAACCGATTAAATTTGCAAAATTACTACAAATTGTTGTTAAAACCACAAAATATTTGTAAATTTTCAGTTTCGTTAAAAAATTAAACAATTAATTTAAAACTAATCGTTTATTTCTCAAAAATTTGGTATTTTTATGGCAAAAATTGTGTTTTATTTGTGTGTCAAAAAACCTATAATTTATTTAAATAACGTTGGTTAGAGAAATTAGTTTTTTCTTTCTTTTAACAAGAATTTCTTTTAAATCTAATACATACATGTGTATTTTTTATCTTTTGCTCCCACATTACATTGTGTTTGTTTATATATGTACATATGTATGTATAACTAACGACTTTGGCTGCTACTCCTTTTAGCCTGCTCCATAAATAATCATTTGCAATTTTCTCCAAAAAATAAATGGAATTTCGTTTATTATTCCTTCAGTTTTTTTCTGTTTGGCTCTTGCCACCCTAACAGCCAATAAAAAAATCGCTAGATGATGGAAAATGAAACACAAAAAAAAACACACACAAGTAAATTGCCATGAAATAAACCAAATAACGAAAAAACTAAATAAATCGAACCTAGAGAAAGCATAAAAAGTGTTCAACAAAATGCTGCGAGTTACAAAACAAATGCGAAATAAATCCTTTAATCTAAAACGAAAAGTAGAGAAAGAGACAGAGAGAGGGAGCTTCATCAAACCAAACAACAATCATCAGGCATGTAACATTTGGAATCACACAAGGCAGCCAGACGTGGAAAGAAGTTAGATTTGTATTTTTAAAGCAGGGAGTGTGGGAAGTCAGGTAATGTGTGGTTGAATATTGCTTAAAATATTTAGTTATAATATTATTACTAGCAGCCCAGCCAAGATGCAAAGAAATCATGATGATGAGCCTGACAACGTTGTTGCTGGTGATTACACAAGCAACATATTGCAGGCAAAATTATATTTTGATCTTTCTACATACTGCTATTGCTGCCGTTCCATGCAACCGTAACAAATCATTTCGAATAAAATTAATGCCTGGCAATCAGCAATCAAATAGGAAAAGACACATTGGCAAAAAGTCCTTAGTATTCGGGAGAAAAAAATGTGTATAGAAATAATAATGATAGACATCAGTAAACCTTAAATTGATGCTCTACAAGTATCTTGTAAATTGAACATTTAAATTACTCATGGTCAGGGTCTTAAAAATCAGTAGTAGAAACAACAAAGGCCTAAAGGTACTTAACAGGTGGGGGTAAGATTTACTACCAGGATACTTTTTTTGTAAATATACTAGTAGTAAATAGTCTCAAAGATATGATAGGCTAAGCAAAATCTATAGAAATTCTAAGGTTTCCATAGAGTTCTTTATAATGAACTATGGAAAATTGGGCAATTCTTTAACACAAAGTTAGAAAGTTCTTTTTCATGCCTTAATTTAAGGATACCTTTTCTAGTTAGTATCTTTTAACAAACTTGATAACTTGGTGCCTACTTGAAATAAATATTTCTAGCAAGATTAATGATAGTTAACAGGAGAGGAACAATTTAATATCATGGTTGTTTTCTAGTTACTACCTTTTAACGCACTAAAATTTAGTGCCTCAAATATACAGAAACTCTAAAGTTTACTGAAACTTTATGATAATGAAATATACAATATTGTGTAGTTCCTTTAACACACAGTTAAATTAGTACTTTCGGCGCTTTAAAACAGTACTTTTTTCATGCCTTAATTTTAAGGTACTTTTTTCTACTAACTATGTTTTAAGGAAAATTATAGTTTTGTGCGTACTTGGTTGGCAATACAACTTTATAGTAAGTTTAAATACCTGGTACTATTTTTTCTAGTTAGTACCTTGTAACACACAATTAAAATATGAAACTCTAAAATTACCCGAGTTTTTTCATATTCAACCCTATCGTGAATAAAAATTTCACATGAAATTTGTTCCCTTTTATTTTTTTAACATTGAATTTTAATAGGAAAAGTGTGAAAAGGGAACAAATTTCATGTAGAATATGTATTCACGATAGGGGTGATTAGATATGAAAAATTGTGCAGTTTTCGGGGATTAAAAAAGTACTTTGGTTCTTAAATGGCAATAACAATTTATTGAATTCTTAAGTTTCCCTAGATTTTTGAATGATAAAATATATAATATTTTCCAGTTCTTTATTTTTACTTTTCAATACTTAATTAGTTTAGTACTTTCAGGCCTTAAAAAAGTACTTTTTTCATAATTTAATTTAACCGCACTGATTGTCAACCAAATATTGCATATTTACCTCAACAGGCTGAACCAAAAAGTAAAACAAACAATTACAAAACTCTAGACAAGAGTACGAAAGAAAAACAAAATTTATATTTGATTTTATGACTTGACTTTAGGGTGCCTGCAAAACAGGCTTAGGAGGTTTTATGTTAGGTTAGAATTTGTCTAAACAAATTCTAGTCATCTTTTCTATACCAAACATACATAAATGTCGCAAGCTCTATACATATGCATATGAGTATGCTTTTCACAACATCATCTATTTAAACAACAGCAATTGTTTGTTTCTAGGGTCAGACAGCAGCAATGCAGCAGCTACTGCCCCAAACACAAAAAATAATTTGCTGGTGCTATAGTTTTTTAGGTTTATATGTAGTTGGTTGGTAAATCAGCAGGTAGACATGTAAGCTTAGTCCTTTTATAGGTGCATTTTAAGTGGCCTAAGGGCCACTTTTATCAGCTCTACTCTACTTGTCTGCAATTGCAATTTTATCAAAGTAATCTGCTTAGACTTTAGGTGTTTTTTTTTTTGTGAAATATTGATGTAACAAACCTAAACTAACGAATGCACAAATATACGAAAATTGGAGTAACTATAGTTTTACACACAACTCCCAAATCCTACTAGATTAAACAAACATCAAAATATGTTCAAAATATGTTGTACATTGTATATATATGGTTAAAGCTTTAAAATTTTAAGGAATACAAAAATAAATATTAAATTGTATACAAGAATTCTCAGCAAACAGGTTAAATTTTTTAAGTAACCTTACAAAACCTGAAAAATTGCTAACTTATTTTTTGTAGAAAAGAATTTATACAAAAATATTTAATAAAAATTCATTATAGGATGCAAATAACCAGTTTCTTTTTTAAATTAAAGTTAAAAAAATAATGCTAACCAAGTCCTTATAAAAATAAATATACAAAAAATATTTAACAAACATTAATTATAGGATGCAAGTAACCGGTTACTTTTTTAAGAAACCATAAAAATCTAAATTAAAGTTAAAAAAATTGCTAACCAGGTCTTTACAGAAAGAAATGGTTAAAAAATATTAAATAAAAATTTATTATAATAATAAAATAACCGGTTACTTTGTTTAAAGTAACAATAAAAAACTAAATTAGAGTTAAAAAATTTTTAACCACTTCTTTAGAGAAATAAATTTATAAAAAAATATTTAATAGGATATTAGACAAGGATGGAAATATGAGAAAGAGATTTACGAAAGAGAGCTTGAGAATTCAGCAAAACATAAATAATACGATGAATTTGAAAGAAGATACTAATAACATATGTGCTAGTTATAGGGTAGCCATCAAATAAACTGAGTTAAAATATTTAAATATTATGTGTTTAATAATAATTTTATGTTTTTTGTTTTTTGCATTATATATGTTAAATGTAAATTCTTGTTTTTAAAATTGCTCTTTTAATGTAATAATATTTATAATATTTAAAAAAATGTAAGTTCTAAATGTTATTTGGTAAAAAACTGTTAATTAATGTCATGTTTTTATTAAATAGACGATCCCCAGAAGAAGTCGACAAAAAATTGACGAAACGTCGGGAAAAAATGTATTAAAATTGTATTTTTAATTACATAAAAGATTATAGGCCGTATTAGCTTAATAAGGAAATACAAACAGACAAAGGAAAATTGGCCAAATAAAAAACAACATAATATTTAATAAAAACTAAAATTAGAATCCAAGTAATCGGTTACTTTTTTAAATAATCATACAAAAAACTAAACAAAAGTTTAAAAAAATTGCTAGCCAGTCGTTGCAGAAAGAAAAATGTACATAAAAAATCTTTAATAAAAATTAATTATAGAAACAAAGTAACCGTATACTTTTTTAAGTAACCATATAACAACTAAACTTAAGTTTAAAAAATTACCATGATGAAAAATATATTAATAACTATTAAAAAGTAATTATAGTAGAAAAGTAACCGGTTGAATTTTTAAGTAACCGCACAAAAACAACGCTTAATTAAAAATGTTGGCAAAAAATTAAGGCTGAAACTGTACTAACTCGACAAAGCCATATAAAATTCATTTAAAACTAACACAGAATTAAAGTAATCGGTTGTTTTTTAAAGTAACCACTTAAAATTTAAGAAAAAACAAACAAAACTAAACTCTAATTTATAAAAAAGTTTGTTGGAAGCAACAAATTAAAGAAAAAACTTAATTATTGTAACATAGCAAACGTTAACTTGCTTAAATATCCAATAAAAATTATAAACATTAATTTATTTTAAAATTTTAACAAAGAAAATTCACAAAAAATCAATAATTTCCTAAGATTAATAATAAATTCAAAAATATTGTCAAAGTTTGCCGGTTTTTTTCTGATTTCAAATATATGCCAAAATTTGATTCCCTCTTTAACATCTCTAAAACATTAAAGTTTTTAACAAGAGTTTAATAATTGAACATGAGTACTCACTCACTCCTACTCTCTTCAAATAAATACTACAACTCAATTGTTGACATATTGATTATCAATTTTAAAATACAAGTACCCTACAGTATATACATCTATATTTTCAGCAAAAAAAAAAAAAAAAAAAAAAACTCTCAACAAACTGTTACAAAAAATATTAAGTTACAAACACACTAAATTGAAACTTATAACACTCGAATTGACATTAATTGTTTAAACAATTATGATATTGTATGTAGTATAAGTAATTTATTTATAATGGAAATATTTTGGAAACACTTTCAAGTTGAGTCGACAACTCATTGAGGAGAAAAATAGACAACTTCATATGGAACAACTTAAGAATGTGTGTAAGAAATAAAGTTTTAACATACATAATTATTAGAAATTTGGAAAAATGTACTATGTATTATGAAGTAATCGCTTAATTTGTAATTTAACTCATAACATTTATATTGTAATGGTTACTTAAAAAAATAATTTGTAAAAATTCATATATAAAGTATGCTACCCTGATAAATATTAATTTGTTATTAGAAATATCTATTAAAAATGCAGAAAAGTTACTTAATAGAAGTGGTTACTTTTTAAGTAACCATTTAAAATTTCTGAAAAATTCCAAAAATACTTAATAGTTTTGCTTTAGCATTAAAGCAATTTAAAAAATGCATACAAAATTTTGAAATAAATCGTTTTTCTTTAAAAGTGACCCTAAAGTTTGTAAAGTAACCGGTTACTTTTTTATTTTTATAATGTCAATTAAATTGTTTAATAGTTGTTTTCAATATTATAAGGGTTTTATGGCTTATTTTTGCATACTTTAGTGGCAATTTGTTGTTTAATTATCTATTTTTCGTTTTGTTTAGTTATCTTTTTTTATGATCTACTTATTTTTATTTAATATGTAGCTTTATTGCTTTAAATGCACATTTATCATTTACCCTGTTTCCTTAATTTTTGTAGGCATTTCGTGTGCGGTTTCTTAATTTATTTTAATGTACTGTTTGATTTTTTTCTCTCTGTCTCTGATTTAATAATTTTACAGTAAATGTATCATAAAATTGGAACTCCAACTGTGATGTCAACTTATTTATATTTTCTTATGAAAACAAATTGATTGACAGGCCGGCAATCAGAAAATGGCAGCAGCAGGCAGCCTTTATTTACAGTGGGGCCGGCCAGTTTAGCACAGCAGACCGCCATGGCACCACAAGACAAACAAAAACTATTACGACACTCTATACAGTTATTTCAAAAGCAAATAGAAGCGTTTAATTTTGCTTGAAATGAGCCGCTCAGTAAAAGCAACAGTAAAAGCTAACAGAAACAGACTGTTAAAGAATTTATTCATTATTTAAAGCGAAAATTTTTCTTTGGTTTAGTGTTTTTGGTTTTCACTGTAACTTTGTTAGGCCTTTTGCTTTTTATACGTTTTGTCTGCGTGGCAGCAAGTTGTTCTTAATAATAATATTTTCGGTTGCAAGTAAATAAAACTAAATTTGTTGCCTGCCTGCCTGCCTGCCTGCATGTTGTGGCATTAAATTCAAAGTGGCAGAGGTATTTTCGGTAGTAAACGATAATACGATGCATGTTTTTTATAACAACTTACGAGGGTTTAACACAAAAGTTTTGGGAAACATTTTAAAACTGCAAACTTATTAGAAATTTAAGAATTTTTTTTCATAAAGTAGTTTCAGCTGGTGTTTCTTTTGAATACTTCTCCCACCAACCTCGTGGTTAGTGAGTATATGTATGTGTCGGTAGCAAGTGTGGCATGTTGTCATACTTGAATATTTGCATATGCAAATGAATAATACATAAAAACGGTGACATGTATAAGCGCCTCTACACACTTTATGGCCAGATAAAATTTCTGGCGAGAAAACTACCAGGCACAGTGGGAAAAGGAATAAATAATTAAAAAATACTAATGCAATGCAAAAAAATTTTAATTAAATTTTCAAAGGAAAATTATTAAAAATATTTGTTAGAAAATTTCCATCAAGTAGAGTTACAAACATTTCAAAATAGCCACCCTAGTTGAAAAATCCCTTTCAAATCTTTTAATTCACATTTACAGATCTTTAAACCGATTTGAAAGGATCTCAACAAAACTTCAACTATGCATAGAAGACAAGTTTAACTTTCACCATAATCTTTAAAAACAAGAAACAAATCCACAACAATTTTCGTTGTAGCTGCACCATAGTGCAGTCTCAACATGTAAAAAAACTTAACTCAAATTTACATACATTCTTGTTATATTTTTTACGATTATTTTCTATGCATAAAAACATAGGTATTGTTTTAATAAATCTAGTTCGTTTTCCTCACTACATTTATTCCCCCCATTTTTGCTGAATAATTTTAATATTTAAACCGCATTTGAGCATAGAAAAAAAACAACAAACACAAACCATTTCATTAAAGTGTATTTCATAAACATACAATTAATGTTTTGCACTTAGCACAAAAAAAAAAAAACAAACATTTTTTAATAAAATTTAATATTGAAAAACTTTTTCAGCATTTAAGGAGTTGATTTATGGCCGAGAAAAAACTTGTATTTTTTAATGATCAATTTAAATTAAACAGCGTCAGTCAGTGTTTTGCAACCAGTTTTTTTCATATTTTTTGAAATTAAAACTCTTTAAAAAGGTGTCAAATTGCCATTAAGTGTAAAAAAAATACTTTGTAATAGACAGAAATAAATAACAATAATAAATACTTAGTAAATATGTAATAATATAAAGTGTTTTTTTAATTATTGAAAAAAAGAAGCACTTAAATATGTATGTATGTATGTCATGGTTAGAAAAGCAGAAGGCAGAAGACTTTTATGGCAAAAAAAACAAAAAAAAAAATTAAAAAAATATTTAAAAAATTTAAAGACAATTATTACAATCAACAAAATTTAAAGAAAATCGCAAACAAATTTCCAACGTAAACGGTTACTTTTTTATAAACAGAACCTTTAAATCACAAAAAAAAGAAACAATTAAAAAAATGTTTCTAAATTTCCAAAGTAATCTGTTACTTTTTTAGAAATACTTAAAGCTATTAAAGAAAAACTATTATTCTAGCAACTAATAAAATAATAAATGAGAAAGTTGCAAAAAACCATTAAAAAATTCAAAGTAATCGGTTAGTTTTTAAACCAATTTAAAAATATTGTTATTCTACAAATCAATGGAAGAAGAAATTTGCAAAAAAAAAGTAAGTAATCGGTTACTTCTTGGTAACCGGTTATTTTTTAAACACATTTTATAAAAGCTGCTTAACTACCAATTAATGTAGAAACAAATGAGAAATTTGCAACAAAAAAAGCTTTAAAACTGTTCAATAAAATCGGTTACTTTTTTGGTAACCGATTACTTTTCGTTATTTGTAAACAGAATCTACTAAATCATCTTAACATATTACTTTAAAAACAAAAAATAGGAGAAAAATAAAAAAAAATTTGTAAAATTTCCAAATAAGTTATGGATTACTTTTTTACAAACAACTTGGCTTCTCTTTAAGTTGTTACAAAAACTGCTGCGGTAGTATATTTTAACATTTACATTTAGCTTTAAAATTTTCAAAGTACATAATCGATTACTTTTCTAGGTGGTAACCGGTTACTTTTCGTTAAAAGTATCTAGTTACTTTCTCAACAAAAAAACTATAAAATCATCTTAACATCAAAGTCTACAACTTGGAAACACAAAAACTAAGAAAAAAAATTTGCCTACATGTTCAAAGTAATCGGTTACTTTTTTTTACAAAAGCCTTAATTTTTACTGAAATTATTAAAAAATCTGCTATTCCATCAACTAATAAAAGAATAAAAAAACACAAAAAAAAATAAAAATATAAATTGATGAAAGTACTCTGTTCCTTTACTAGGTAACCGGTTACTTTACGGTAAAAGCTGTTAAATTTAAAAAAAAAACTATAAAATCATCTTAGAATTAAATTCTATTACTTTAAAACTAAAAAAATTAAATAATTTAGAAAAAACTTTTTACTTACATGTCAAAGTAATTGGTTATTTTTTAAGGAAAACCTTAATTTTTTCTGATTTTTTCTGACATTATTAAAAAATCGTATATACCAGCATTTAATGGAAGAATAAATGATAAATTTGAAAAAAAAACTCAAATTAATCGATTACTTTTATTACTACTTAGGTAACCGTTTACTTTTTCATAAAATAGGATATTTTGCAAACTAATCATATAAAATCCAATTTAAATTGTTTCTTATTGCCTTTAAAACACTTTAGTTTAGAAAAAAATCCAAAAAAACTTGCTAATAATTTCCAAGTAATCGGTTACTTTTTTATAAAAACCATAAACTTTATTAAAATTATTAAAAAATCTGCTAATCTATCAAAAAAAAAATAGAAAAATGAAAGAGAAATTTATTAAAAAAAAATTGCAATATTGGTAAATAGAAACATTACTTTGATAAAATAACGAAATTCAAGAAAGTTTTTAAAATTATATAAAAATCTAAACGAAATCGGTTACTTTTTAAAGTAACCATTTGTAACTATGTAAATTAAATTAAATTAAGAAACTTGGATTAATTGAACAAAAATCCTAAAATGGTGAAATTCTTTAAGAGCCCTATTACTGTTTGAAGTAACTAAGGAAATTAATTCAAAACTAATTTAAAATTAATTTAAAAATAGTTTATTTTTTGAAATTTCTTTAAAATTCTAAAAAACCTAAAGTAACCGGTTACTTTTTTGAGTAACCGATAAGACCTCCATTTTTATTATGCAATAAAAGTAATCATAAAATTTTGAGAGTATCTATTAATTGCGTTTCCTTAATTTGATTTTGTTTGGTGTCAATTGAGGCGATGATTGCAAGAGTGGCTTAACCCACAAGCATACGAGCACCTAATGGCGTTAATTTAACATTTTCTTGTAATTTGAAGGGTTTTTAAATAGGCCAATTGCTGCTATCTATCGATTGATTTGTCAAACAATATTTTGATACTAAATAAGTTAATAGGGTGCACTTAGGATGCTAATTCTGCATTATTGACATTTTTATTTATTTGTGGGTTAGGCCACTATTATTGCACTCAGATAACAATTATGTGTGGGTCGTTAAGTGTCAACTAAATTTTATGTTTTTATTACTAAAATTTGTAATTTTTGTCATAAAACCTGGATCGTAAAGACTGTTAAAGTTTAAAGTTATGTGCTGGCTTAACACTTACAATAGGCCTTTAAAACCAATATAATGACAAGAAAAAGTATGTCACAAAGCTGAAGAAAAAGGACCCAGAATAAACTTTAAAACGAAATTATTTCAAAATCTTGTTTTTCCAGTAATTACATTTTCCCATTAAAGATACATTGAACTAGTTATTATATTCCAATTATCTGTCAAAATTTATTACGCCCAAAAAAGTTTGTGTGTATAAAAAATGTAATAAAAATCAATTTCTGGCCATTGTCTAATAGAAACCAAACGGTCATCTGAAAATTTTATATGCTATTAAAACAATACCACCCAATTTGTCAGTTTTTTTTCTTACTTTCTACTCTATAAAATACAAGACCATTTAAAAAAACTTCGGGAATACACAAGACAAATATACTTTATCATATACGACAAACAAATAAACATGATGTGCAAAAAAAGAAAATATAAAATTGTATACATTTTATATGTTGGAGTGGAAAATAAAAGAAAATTTGCATATATTCCCCTTTTATGTTGTATATAGCTTGTTGTGCTTTTTTCCTGGCGCGTTTTGTGAGTTTTTGTCAGCCAAATTGTTTGAAAAAAAGAGAGATAGAAAGAAACCTCAACATGGCCATAAAAATAAAAATAAACATAAAAATATTTAGTACAACAAAAAAAAAAAACATCAACAAACACTGAAAATAATACCGAAATATGACGTTTTTTTTTTGTTTGAAAAGCATCAGGGTGCCAGGAAGCCTACATTCGTAGTAGTACATATTCTAGAATTCCTTCCTAACACCCACAAAAATGTCTCATAAATATCAAACTCAATAAACATACATTCACACTAACACATTTTTACTTTCATATGAGTGTTTTGTTTTGTGTTGTGAGCAGCGTTGCCATATATTTTTTTAAGAAAACTTTTTATTAAAAAAAACTTTTTAGAAAAAATAAAACTTTTTTAAGTAGTAAAATTTCAAAATCCAATTTTATTGAAAACAAAACAACTTTAATTTTTACATATTTACTTGAGTACTCCTAACTGTCCAACACCATATATACATATGTACTCGTCTGTACAAAATAAAGAGTTTATTTGTGTTGAAACTGTTAACATTTAAATATTTATATGACATTTATTGATTGTACTTAAGACGGAGTAATACTAAATTAAACATTGTTGCAGTAAAAATGGATTAAAAAATCCATTAAATTACTAACGCAGAGCAGCATAGTAGAAAAACATTGTTTTGTTAATTTGTTTTATAAACTAGATAAACTTATAAAAAATTATAAATTTCCAAAAAACTTTTTTTTTTTAGAATAAAACTTAAAAACTTTTTTGCAGCTCAAAAAACTTGCAAAAAAAGGGAAAACTTGACAAATGGCAACGCTGGTTGTTAGTGGGAGGTAGATAGAGTGATATAGAATGAAGAGCCTGTTTAGCAGGGCTGCGATTGTTAGTTTACTAAAAAAAAAACTTAACTAAACTCCATTTTTGTAAAAAACAACAGCTAGACATTACTTTTAACGGACATATTCTATTAACTTGATTAATTATATATGTAAAACGAAACAGATTTGGTATTTTGTTTAATTAAAAAAACTTGACGAATGTATATTTCTTCAAAATAAAAAGCTTTTAACGAAAACATAGTTTGAGACACATATATCATATGAAAAAATGTTATTTGAATCTGAAAAAATTGAAATTTTTAGAATTTAAAAAACTTAACGAAACTTTAGTTTGAAACAGAGCCACCTAAAAATACTAGTAAAATACTTACAAAATCCAAAATTTTTTTACTTTTGGCTTTCAAAAAAACTTAACAAAACTTTATTTTTGAAATTAAAAGTAATTAAAAAAAATATTCTCATATTAGTTTCGCATCAGTTAAATGCTTTCTAAATTTGGAAAAACTAAAAATTTTGCATGAATTAAAAAACTTAACGAAACTTTATTTTTGAAACTAAACAATTTTTTTTTAAACTAAAGCCGTATTAGTTTAGCACAATTAGAATGTAATTAAAATTTAAAAACAAATTTGGTATCGCTTGATTTTAAAAACTTAACGAAACTTTATTTTTTAAACTAAATGTAGTTAAATAAAAAAACGTTTTCCATATTATTTTAGCACAAGATAAATGCTATTTAAATTTGTAAAAATATTAAATTTTACATGAATTAAAAAACTTAACGAAACTATAATTTTTAAACTGAAAAATATGTTTTAAAACTAAAGCCATATTGTTTAGCACAAGTAAAATGTAATTCAAATTTAAACAAATTATTAACTTCTCTTGATTTAAAAAAAACTTAACGAAACTTGATTTTGTAAACCAATACAACTGAAATACATACTAAAGCATATTTGTGAAACTTATTCAACCTACTTTTAACTTAAAGGAAAATTTAGAATTTTTGTTTATTTTAAACATTTAAGGAAAACTTATTTTTCATACCCAAGAATTAAAACAAAATTTTTTAACATATTTGTTATATTTACATAAAGTTATTGGCCCATAATCATAGTCATAGAAAAAGCATACTTTTAAGTAAAAGTAGACTTTTAAACAACAAAAATATATAAATTTTGTTCTGAATTTGAAACAAAAGTATGCTTTTGCTTAAAGTAAGTTTTTTCTATGACTATGATTATGGGTCATTATGTATAAATAAACAAATTTCAAAGTATTCAAAGAAAAGTTTTTATATGTGCCTGTCTTAACAAAAATTTCTCTGCGAAATAAATATTAAAAGCCTAGCTTAGTCCTATCAAAATTTTTAACAGATCGGATTAAGTTAGCTGCACTGTTGTGGGTGTACTAAATTTTATTACGACCGGATTATTAATTTAGAAGTTGTATCAGTAATAAATGCTAGTAATCTGTATAAAAAAGCTTTGAGCAACAATAAAAGAGCTTATAAGCTACACTAAGAGAAAAATAATTTTTTGTATTTCTAATGAAGAACTTTTAAGGAACGAATTACTTTTCTCTTATGGCGTTTTCTTTTCTGGCAAAAATGTTACACGTTTTTCCCATTTCGCATCTTTTTTAATTTTTTTGTGTTCTTTTCTGAAAAAATGTCAACACTGCTAAAGTGTAGTGTGTTCTTTTCTATAAATGTCACACTATAAATTTAAAAAATGATGCACCTTTCACACTCTGTATTTTTAGAGGGGGAGAATCGCACGATAAAACAGCTGACATTTGTTTTGTTTATGAATGTGTATTTGTGTTAAGAAACAAAAAATATACAAAATGGAAAATATTACTACTTTTTTATTTGCTGAAAAAATTTTTGATGACTTGTTGGATTCATCTTCATCATCTGATGATGATGAAATATTTTATATGATTATGGAAAGAAATCCACAACCGCGAGTGAAAGGCTTTGTAGAGTACGTAATTAATGAATACTCTGAAGTTGATGTACATAATATGTACTACATATGTCAAATTTCATAGGACAATATCTCCTACTTCTTATATACATATGTAATGTACATATATATAATTTTTATAGTTTAAGAAGAATTTGCGTATTAGTCGGGAAGGTGCCATTGGTCTTTTTTAGCGACATTCTGTCTTATTTCAAGCGATCTTACCACGGAGTAGTGATGGCAAAAAAAAAGAATAATCGATTAATTGATTATATGATTAATCGAAAAGAAAAATAATCGATTGCAATCAATTGCAATTAATTGGAAAGATTTAATCGATTAATCGATATTTTTAGGTAAAATTAAAAATTATCATAAATAAAAAAATTGTTATTACTTATTAAAAAAAAAGTAATTTATTTAGCACAGAATTTAAAAATAGAAGCTTTGATAACCGTTTCGTGGTTAATCTGTTCCGTTTTTGCGTTACTATTGCACCTGCTTTGGAAAAAAGCTGCTCTGATGGTACAGATGTACCAATCAAAAATCAATATTTTTGTGCAAGAGTACAGCTTAGGGTAGACCTATTTCATTTCTTCCCATGCGTCTATTACGTTGCGCTTTAATTCTACTACTGGAGCATTGAGAAAGAAGCTTAGTTCATCTTGAGGAAGTGTTGAGTCATTGTGCTTTCTTTGTTTGTTGGCTAAAGATTTATAGTGAGCCCATAAATCAAATTCCACTTCACCAACAGAAGACGTTTCACTGCCGCTCCCAATGCTGTCATCTATATGAGCAATTTCTGCCATTTCATTTCTTAGATGTCTCATGACTGTTGATAAAGCTAAGGGATCTTCAAAAGGGTCTAGCAATATTGATGCTGCCAGTAGAAATGAATGTTCCATTTCCCCAAAGCGACGTTGAAACTGGTTCAAAATGTTTGTTTTTAAGTTACTTGCCAATGGAGATAAACATTCAATTTTCATAATTTGTTGTCAGCCTATAGTAAACAACGACAACGTTTGTAATAATTATACACAACAAAATGCTTTTTGATTTTTTTTCTTTTTTATCGGGATTTTAACGACTTTTTCCGAAATTCATTTGGCTGTCACGAAAAACGCTCAACCATGCGTTTGTTCCTCTTATCTTTTTCTATTTTTTTTTGTTCTTGGATGTCTATCGATTATTTTTTGGAATAATCGATTATTTTTTGGAATAATCGATTAACTCAATTAATCGAAAGAGAATTCACGATACAATTAAATCGTTAATTAAAGAAAAATAATCGATTATTACTAGTTTTTCGATTAATCGTGCCATCACTACCAGTGGGTCATCTGTTTCTTCTTTTTTAACAAAAAAAAAAAAACAAAAAACAGCTGTACATGAAAAAAAAGTGTTACACTGTTGTGATTTTATGTTCTATTCTGACCATTAGAAATGGGACATCTTTAAAATGTGCGGTAAACATTATAAAAATGTACATAATAAATGTGTAACATTTTATTTCAGAAAAGAAAACATCATTAGTGTATACGTATTTCTTATATAATTTTCTATAACAATTAATGATCATTAAGATTTTGTCTTTCAAAGACGTTAAACTCAACTCACTACGATTAAGTTTGTCTGCAAACTTGTCTTGTCTGTGAACAACATTTTAAAAGCTTAGCTTTTCTTTTATTGTTGTAGCAAATTTTGTTCTAATCGGATTAATAGTTAAGCGATTAAAGCAATTTCTGTATCACAACTAACAATTGCTAGTCATCTGTTGTAAAGATTTTCCCTTTCAATGATATAAAGTTTAAAACACTATAACTAAGTTAGTGTTTAGATTTAACAAATCTGTGAACCTTATTTGGAAAGCTTCTCCTCTTTGTTACTGTTGTAACGAATTTTGTACAAATCGGATTAATAATTTAGAAGTTATAGGCAGTTATTTAATCTCTGCAAGAAAAGCTTTTACCAATGACCTAAGAGCTTGTAATATATAGTTAAGCTTTCCATTAAAGCTTTTCTCTAAAAGTTAATTTAAAATCCTGCTGAGCTTTCTTAAAGCTTAATTACCTAGTAAAATAAATTGTAAGTTAAGCTTGAAATTAAAGCTTAATTTAAATTCCTGCTGAGCTTTTCTCAATCTTAATTACCTCGTAAACTAAATTGCTGTCTTATACTTTAGCTTTCTTTCTCCTTTATGTAACTGTCTCTGAATAAGTATTTTTTGTGCGTGTTTCTGTATATGTGTGTAGGAGTTATGTGTGTGTGTGAATAAGCTTGTTTTATTGTTGGTACTTATACAACAAGAATGATGACACTGGAAATGATAGTCCTAAAACGTTATACAGATTTTTATGTTCGTGTATTATATTTTTTTCTTTTTTTTACTTTCAATACAAACACGATTGTAGGTCCCTAGTTTTTATTATTATTTAACTAGTGATTTATAAAAACAAATGAATCCTTGTTCCCTACAATTTTTTTCCATTAACAAACACACACACATACAGATTTTCGAAAAAAGGATTTATTTGTTATGTGTTGTGTAGGTGTGTATGTTTGTAAGAGAGAGAGAGAGAGTTGTGATTTCGTTAGGTTTATTTTCGGTTTTTATGTAACATGTTAAACAAGCTACTTTTCTATAAATTATGGTTGGTTTTTAGTACAGATTCATAGACTTTTATATATGTTTGTATGTATATAAAAATACATTCAAACAAGCTCACATAACAACGCATGATTTACTTGTGTATTTATTTGTTTGTTGATTGTTTTGTTATTTTTTTTATTTTTATTTTTACGTAGGGAATTTTTATACTTTATCTATATTTGCTGTATGTGTCGGTTTGTAGCTTGTTCTTTTTTTCCTATATAAATCTCTTGAAACTGCGAAAATTGATTTTTTATACTCACTCGTTTGCTTTAAATGTAGAGGAAAATAAATTTCATGTTGCTTTGCGGTTGATTAAAGGAAGCATTGCGGCAGTAGAGTCCTGTAAGTAGAAAACAACAGCAAATGGTTGTTAAAACAAATGTGTTAGATATAAATGTATAAATATTTGAAGGTTAAATTTCAATAAGTTAAGAATATTTTGCTGTAAATTTACGTTGAGAAGTTAAGGAAAGTAAGAAAGAAAATTTCTTAAAATAAATCTTAAACACAGTTTTACTGCTTTTTAAATCTACTAATTTTTTTAAATTGTCTAAAAACACCAAAACATTTTAATTTTCTCAGATTTTTAAATTATTTTTTTGCTAAATTTCATTAAAATTCAAATTTTCAACTTATTTTCAAAATTTGTTTCAAAAATTTTAGAAAACAACTAAAATTTAATATATTCGCAATTTTCAAAGTTACTTTTAGTTTAATTTCCCTAAATTTTAAATTTACTACAATTTTTAAAAACAATTTTTCTACTACTTTTTTCAAAATGTCAGAAATCAAAAAAAAAATGCAACATTTAAATTTATAAAACACCACAAACATTTTACGTCTATTTAGATTTTCAAGTTATTTTTAAAGAAAATTTCACTAAATCCTAAATTTACTACTTTTTATAATTATCCTTTTTCTACTACTTTTTTAAATATAGTATTTTGGACTTTTTTAGAAAACGTAAAAATTAAAAAATTGTTAACGCAAAAATAATAATATTTCTCAAAACTGTCGTAACAGTTTGTTAAAAATCATAATCATATCATCACCAACAACTACAACTACCACAACATCGTACTCAGCAATAACAACTCTAGCTTTAGCAACAACAACAGTAACATCAACAGCCTTCTCATACTTACCAATAATGACAACAAGTAAGTTACATGAAATTCATACTCCCTTAAATAAAGAGAAATTAAAAAACAGTAACATATCAAAGAGGCCTCGTAACTCACCCACAAAACTTATTGAAAACACAAACAGCAATAAAAAAGTTAAAACTAAAGAGCAGCCACAAAAAACACTAAAATCATACTGGTTAAGCCAACCTTCAACCCCAAATAGGTTTGAAATATTATCTATTGATGATAATGAAAATAAAGAAGACCAAATTCAAAATGATGGTGTTCCCCACAAACAACCAGAAAAAAATAAACCTACAAAGCCCCCACCAATATATGTTCAAAACGTGCAATTCATAGATAACCTCAATAATGCTTTAAACTCCTTACCAAATTGTCATTACGAAATACGTGTTCTTAAAGAAAATGAAATAAAAATTCAACCTTTAGAATCTATTCACTACACCCAAATAGTAAACCTATTAAGAGCTAAAAACACCCAATACTACACTTATAAACCCAAAGAACAAAAAGGTTTCAAGGTTTTCTTGCGTAATATGCATTATTCAACCGATAAAGAGGAAATAAAAAAAGAACTATGTGAACTAGGACACGAAGTAACACATATCCAAAATATCCTACAAACTGGTACAAAAAAACCACTATCTCTGTTTTCTATTGAACTTAAATCAAGTCAAAATAATAAGGAAATATATTCTTTAACCCACCTTTTACACTGTAAAATTAGTTTTGAACCTCCACGTTCAAAAAGAACTTTACCTCAATGTACAAACTGCCAAAAATATGGCCACACCAAAAACTTTTGCAACAAAATCCCCGTTTGCGTTAAATGTGCTGGAGATCACAAAACTATGCTTTGCCCAATCAAACAGAAAAGCGAACATATTAAATGCGCGTTATGCGGTGAAAACCATACCGCAAATTATAAAGGATGTATGGTATACAAATCCCTCAAAATTAAGCAATTTCCACCACTAAGAAACAAAGAAAAAATAACCGTCCAAGAACACCAAACACAACAAGCTGATAATTCTCGAAACGTACCTACAACAAACAGTAGAATAAATCCAACAGTGACTTACGCTCAAGCAACAGCACAGAGTCAAAACCCTAATACTGAAGAAATGTCCATTATTAGTAATTCTTTATTCAGTTCCACTACACCGCAAATAAGTAATGATATGCAAGACCTTAAAGATATGATGAAGCAACTGATTTCTCAAGTATCTAACATGATGAACATTATCACAGTACTTCTAACTAAGCTCGATGGACAGACTAAGTAAACTTAATATAGTACAATGGAACGCGAACGGGCTTATCCAACACACACTCGAACTAAAATTATTTTTAAATCGCTCTTCAGTAGACGTGCTACTTGTCTCTGAAACCCACTTCACGCAAAAAAGCTTTATAGCCATACCAAACTACTCAATCTTTTATACAAATCATCCTGACAACACAGCGCATGGGGGTACAGCAATAATAATACGAAAATCCATTAAATGTACTGAATTACAGAATTTTAGAAAAGATTATATTCAAGCTACTTCCATTTTAATAGAAGATATACACGGTCCATTTGTATTATCTGCAGTCTACTGCCCGCCGAAACATAATAACACAAAAATTGAATATCTTGAACTCCTTAAATCTCTTGGGAATCGGTTTATAGTGGGTGGTGATTTTAACTCCAAAAATACAGTTTGGGGATCTCGATTAACACTATCGAAAGGAAAAAATTTGCTAGAGGCAATAAATGAATTCAAATGCAAATTTATAAGTACTGGAGAGCCTACTTACTGGCCTACAAACATTCACAAAAAACCAGATCTCTTAGACTTTTTTATTACCAAGAATATAAGACATGATTATCTAAATATAAAATCATGCTTTGAATTATCTTCTGACCACTCTCCAGTGGTACTTATATACCAAACTGATGTACTTCTATCCAATCAAAATAAATTTATATACAACAAGAAAACCGACTGGGATTGTTTCAGAGAAATCTTAGAGACAAAACTCGAGACAAATATATCGCTAAAAACCGAAGAAGAATTGGATAATTCTATAACTTTTTTCAATGATACGCTTATAAACGCGGTTAGTGATTCTACTCCATCCAGAACACACACAGTAGATAAATTCAGTATCCCACCTCACATCCAAGAGAAAATAAAAGCCAAACGAAGATTAAGAAAAAGATGGCAAACTACAAGGTCAATTCAGGACAAAACCCACCTTAATAGGCTCACAAAAGATCTCAAAAACTTGCTAAAGAAGGACAAAGAAGATAAACTACAAAGATATCTTACTAACCTTGACTCATCAGCTACAACAAATTACTCGCTCTGGAAAGCAACCAAAAAAATAAATAATGGAATTTTACATCAGCCGCCGATCCAAAAACCTGATCTCACATGGGCCCGCACAAATGAAGAAAAAGCTAATGTTCTTGCAGATCATTTTTCTAAAACCTTTACAAATCCAATGGACGAAAAGGATATAACTCTTCAAAGTTTTCCAAACAGCTCTTCCAACTCTCATATCAGAAGAATTTCAATTAATGAAATTAAAAAAATTATAAAAACAACAAAAGATAATAAATCTCCTGGTTATGATCAGATCACCGGAAAACTACTAAAAGAATTGCCGAATAAGGCCCTAGTCTATTTAAGAAATTTATTTAATTCAGTTATAGATATTAAATATTTCCCAAAAGTATGGAAAGTCGCTGAGATAATCGCTATTCCTAAACCAAACAAAGATGCCTCAAAAACAACATCTTACAGGCCAATTAGCCTTCTGCCACTGCTGTCAAAGATCTTCGAAAAACTCTTCTATGAACGTATTGAACCAATTCTTCTAGAAAGACAACTCATCCCCAAACACCAATTTGGATTTAGGCGAAAGTTCTCTACTATACAACAAATTCATAGAGTAACAAATAAAATATCGTCTGATATTGACAAAAAAAACTTTTGCGTTGCAACATACCTCGACGTTGCAAAGGCGTTTGATAGCGTATGGCACAAAGGTCTTCTTCATAAACTAAAATATCAATTGCCAAAAGAATTCTTCTTAATACTACAAAACTACCTACAAAACCGAAGATTCTATGTTAAATATAAAGACGAGTATTCAAAAATACTTTCTATAAAAGCTGGAGTACCTCAAGGTAGTGTCCTCGGACCAATGCTTTACCTCCTGTTTACATCAGATATTCCAACTCCTACAACAAATAACAATATGATAGCAACATTTGCTGACGACACTGTTCTACTATCATCACACGCAAACATCAAATGGGCTATGCAAAACTTACAACAACTGCTCAATAACACAATGAATTGGTTCCGTAGTTGGGGAATTCAAGTAAACAGTGATAAAACAATTCAAGTAATCTACACTAATAGAAAGATAACAAACTTTCAACCTATCCAAATAAATACTCTACCAATTCTTATGGATACAAAGGCGAAGTATCTTGGCATTATAATTGACTCAAAACTTAACTGGAAAGATCACATCACTCAAAAGAAAAAAGAAATAAACAACAGGTTTAGACAATTATTTTGGCTGTTAGGGAGAGAATCTAAACTAACAACTCAAAGCAAACTACTTATATACAACACAATTATAGCGCCAATTTGGAAGTACGGGGTAGAAATATGGGGTACAGCTAGCACAACAAACTTAAAAATAATTCAACGAGTTCAATCTAAAATATTGCGAACTATTGTCAACGCAGAATGGTATATTAGAGATGAGGACATACATCGAGATCTAAACGTCAAAACAATAAAAGAAATTATCCGTATCAGCAGCATTAAACATACAACTCGTTTAACACAACATTCCAACATGGAACTCAGACAGTTGCCGGCAAACGAAATCCTGGCACCTAGAAGACTTAAACGGTTTACACCTTCAGATCTAGCTGAGCGATACTAAAAAATTTATATATTACTTATCATTCAATAATTCGATTTAAGTTATCTTAGGTACTGATTTAAGATAATTATCATCCCACCTCTGTAAATTAAATTACTTATTGTCATCTTGTTGACAGGTGTAATAATAAAGGGAAGTTAAAAAAAAAAAAAAAAAAAAAAAATCATATTTACGCATTTTAAAAGAAATTTAGCAAATTTTAAAACAAAATTACCAAAATTTTTAACGTAAAACCACGTTTTCACTCTCAAATATATTAGAAGTTTTAAAAAGTCATATTTATTTTTTAACAGCAGTTTTGACAAATTCCTAAAAAAGTAGTATTTTAGTATTTTGTTTTAAAAAAGTTCAAAATTAAAAAAATTTAACTTGAAAACCATAATTTCAAAAGATAACTGCTTAATACACACATTTTTGCACATTTAAAAAAAGGTAGTATTTTACTACTTTTTTAAAAAGTTAAATTTTTAAGAAAATTTATTATTAAAATAGAAAACACATACAACTTTAATTTAAACTAATATTTTTCACAAATTTTATTTTAAAATTCAAAATCTTTTATCCAATTCTGTTAATACTGCCTTATATTTTAGAGCTTCTCGGTTTATATTTAAGCTTAAAGTTTACCAAAATTCCGTTTAAAATATAGTCGACAAATATTTGCAATTTTTTTAATTAAACTTTGTTCATGATTTTCATTTTGTCTCTCAACACTTTGTTTCATTCAAACCACAAGAAATTCCAAAACAATTGCAAAAAATGTCCTTACCAATCTCATTATATATTCAATTCATTTAACTATTCAATATTTAACCACGGGTTTTGTTTTAGTTGTCTTTTTTCCCTGCTTGCGAGTTTCCGTCAACTAAATTTCACACTTTTTATTAAATACTTTATCGGTTTTTTTGAAAAAAAAAAAAAAAATCCAACTTTCATTAATTTCTTTCCTTTACAAAAAAAAAAAAAAAAACAAAATTTTTAGATTTATTGTCATCCTATAACTATGAACTATGGCGTGTGTTAGATACAAAATTTGTATTTGAGTGTGTGTTTTATATACATCCTCTAATTTTATGCTACTGTGCAATTTCTCTATCTCTCTCTCTCTCTATAGTTTGTCTAGTGCAAACTTCCTTTATTTGCAATTTGCTTTATGTCTATGTATACTTTATCATCGTTTTTTTGTTATTGAAATGTCCCTGTGAGTCCTGCTTGCATTTTTGTCCATCCTCCCTTTTATAGAGTCTATGGTTGTTTTGCATTCTCCTTTATGTATTTGTGGATCAACTTGTGCTATATTTTTCTATTTTTTTTTTGTCGTTTTTCTCGTTTGGGTTGCTGCTTTTGGTGTGACACAACTCTATAGTGTTTCACTTTAGCAGTTTGTAACAGTGTTTGTGTATGTTGTATGTTTGACTGCTGCAAGTGCATAGAGAATAATGACATTGTCTCTCAGACTGTGCTTAGCCAGGGCACTTTTCGGTTTTGTCCAGTGGCAATAAACAGGACATGGTTCAGAAAAATGATGATGGGAAAACGGAAGAACAAGGTGACCAGTTTCAATTTCGAGGAATATACAGTGGAAAAATATTTAAAGTTAAAAGTTTTTTGGGAAAATACTATTAAAAACGCAATGCAAAAATAGTACTAATTTCTACTACCTTTTTCAAACTATTTTTTTGGTTGTTATTTTATATTTATTTAATAAATTACTTAAAAAAAAAATTTTATAATTTTTTTTTCCTTTTTTTCAAAAAAGTACTAAATTCACTACTATTTTTAAAATTATCATATTAAAAGAAAATTTTAATATTTTATTAAAAATTAGGTAAATTCATAAAAATTTATTGTTTTACTACTTTTTGATGAATTTTGTGTAAAACTTTCAAAAGTTTTTATTATCCATATTTGTTGTAAAAAATGTTCATCATTTATTTAAATATTTTATTTCTGATAATTTGTACAAAATGCTGCTTAAAACCGTATTTTACAAAAAGTAGTTTTTCTACTACTTTTTAAAAATTGTTGATAATTAATATAAAACCTTTAGTTAATGTTTAATTACTTTAAAATTGTGAATAAAAATGAACTTTACAAAAGGTAGTATTTCTCCGTCATTTTTAAAAATCTAATTTTTCATTATATTTGCTGCAAAAATGTTCACAGTTTATGTCAAACATCTTGTTAATGATTATTTGCTAAAAAATCGAGTTTAAAATTCAAGTTTAGAAAAGGTAGTATTTCTACTACTTTTTTAAAAATCTATTTTTTCATTGTATTTGCTGCAAAAATGTTTACAATTTGTGTAAAAACTTCTGCTAATTATTAATTGCTTCAAATTAGTGCTTAAAAATGAAATTTAAAAAAGGTAGTATTTCTACTACTTTTTTTTAAAAATCGATTTTTATACATTTTTTGCAAACATTTTTAAAATTAATGTAAAACATTTTTTGATAATGATTATTCATTTGCTTTAAAAACCAGCTTAAAATCCAACTTTTACTTTTTTCAAAATAATTTTTTTCATATATTTTCTGCAAAAATGTTGAGAATTAATGTTTCAAAATAACGCTCATAATGTTTTTTTAGAAATGTAGTATTTTAAAAAAGTTTTTTTTTTTGGAAAAATTTATCTTTAACATTTTTAAATTTTTGCTTTAAAATACCGCTTAAAATAGTACATTAAAAAAGGTAGTATTTCTACTACTCTTTTCCAAAAAAATTTTTTTTACTAAAATTTCTAAAATTTATGTTGTTTTGGTTTATTTTCTGGAAAATACTATCTAAAAATGAACTTTAACAAAGGTAGTATTTCTACTACTTTTTTTAAAACTGAATTTTTTACCTAAATTTTGTGATTTAAATAAAAACAAAATTCAAAATACCACTTTTTAACAAAATTGACTTTTCCTTTAATTTCTTAGAAAATGAAGAATTCTTTGTGTTTTATGATTTGTTATGGCCACCTTTATGTTTGGTTATATTATGTTGCATATTTTCACACTCTTTTTTATTTCAAATGGATTTTATTTTAATTAATGTAATAGTTTTTTATCTTATTACCAGGCGTTTACTTATGTTGGGAGTCTTTTCATTTCTCTTGTCCCCGTTTCCATACAAGTGTTTAATTTAATAAAAATGACATGAATTAGTTTTGTTTTTGGTTAAGAAAAACCAGACAATTTCTATATTTCATATAAATTGTTCAATTTAAATTCATTTAAAAACTAAACTTTTTTGAAAAAAAGGTCAAGATTTAAAAATAAAATTAAAATTAAGAAAAAAAGCATAACCGCTTTTTAAACATATTTATGTTAATTTTTGTTTAATTTGAATGAGTTCGTTGGTTTTGCTTTGTTGGTTTTTATCATTTTTTAATAAAATTAAAATTTATTTGAATTTAAATGAGGCATGACAAATTTTATAATGTAAAACATTTAAACAATATTGACGATAATTTCAATAAACCTGAATGCTGATGATGATGATGAATACTAGGTTGGTTATTGTTACTTTCAAGTGATGACGTTATTTCACAGATTTTGAAGCAAATCAATAGCTGTTTGTATAAAACTTTTAACTCGCCAAACACGTTTCAGGCATGAAATTAATAAAATCTGGAGAAAAAAGTTATGAAGACAAATAGTAATAAACTTCAGGCGCCATTAACAAACCATATATAAACAATAATAATCACTATGAAACAATAAAAATGCAAATTAAATAAAATAAAAATCACGACATACTTCCAGAATTTTATTGAAAAAAGAATTTGAAAACTTAATATATCTTAATCCTATTCAAAATAAAAAAAAACTATTTTCTATGAGTAAAAAGTGGAGGAGATTTGGTGGAAGTTATCAAAAAAAAAAAAAAATCCAGAATTTTATTTATATAAAATTCGAGAATTTAATTTATAAAGTCTTCCTTTGCTTAATAAACTACCTAATTCTTATACAAAATCGTAAGAAACTTCTTTGCATGAATAAAAATCTAAGAAGATTTTGAGGCAATCATATAGAATTTATCAAGTCTGCCTTTGCTTGATAAACCATCTTACTCTTATTCAAAATCATAATAAACTTCTTTGCATGAATAAAAATCGAAGGAGATTTTGAGGCAGTCATAAAGAAAAATTCGAGAATTTTATTTAAATAAAATTTGAGAATTTAATTTATCAAGTCTCCCTTTGCCTCATAAAACATTTTACTATTATTGAAAATCATAATAAATTTCTTTGAATGAATAAAAATCGAAGGAGATTTTGAGGCAGTCATAAAGAAAAATTCGAGAATTTTAATTAAATAAAATTCAAAAATTTAATTTATAAAGTCTTCCTTTGCTTAATAAACTACCTAATTCTTATACAAAATCATAATAAACTTCTTTGCATGAATACAAATCTAAAAAGATTTTGAGGCAATCATATAGAATTTATCAAGTCTGCCTTTGCTTGATAAACCATCTTACTCTTATTCAAAATCATAATAAACTTCTTTGCATGAATAAAAATCGAAAGAGATTTTGAGGCAGTCATAAAGAAAAATTTTAGAATGAAATTTGCGAAATTAATTTAAAAATTAACTAAAAGTCTCCATTTTCTTAAGAAACTATCTTACTCATATTCTACATACATTATATAAATTTTTTGATAAATTTTCCTGAACTTTAACCTCTTGCTTAACAGCTCTTACATTAGAGCTTGCCATAAATTCAATGAAAGTTTAACAGCTGCAAATGGCAAGCCATAACATTGCCAGTATTAATGTCCATGTGAGATTATAAATATTCTGTCTAGGTAAATGTATGGATGGCTGTTACACCATCTCCCATTAAATGGCTTAAAGGTGTAAATTAGGAAAGCATAAAAACTTATAAAGATTCCTTAAACCCCCTGCTACATCAAACTGCATATAAAAAAAAGAAAAGCAAAAAAAAAACGAATAAAAACCAAATTGTCTTTTGCTTTTAAATCTTATAAAAAGATCTATGTAGAGGGTGTTAAGTTGTTAATTTAACGCCTCAGTTAAAATAAATTAATGGAAATTGCAAGAAAAAAGAAAACAAAAAAGTCTTTCTAAAACAAACGCGGAAGGTATGAAAAAACAGACCCATTCATTAGACAAATATCAAATATAAAATTTTATTTTATAAAAAAAAAAAACAAAAAAAAAAAAACTCTTAAAAATCATAAAAAAGTCTTTCATTTGAACTTTTATAGTTTTTTCTTTAAAGTCTCTCAAAATAAACAGTTTTATTAGTTTGTGTTTATGATTTATAGGTTATTTATAGCTAGACTACTCCAAACATTTGCTTTGCCAACAAAATAAAATAATTTATTTATAAAGGTTAATACATAAAACCTAATGACAAATTTGTAAACATAAAAACTCATAAAATAAAGAATGATGGACCTTTATGTTTATAGACATTTTTAATATAGAGCTTAAATAGTAGAAAAAGCATATTAAAATTTATAAATGTTTCGAAAACAGAAGGAAAAAGCACAGATTTTTGGTATTTTCTTAATTTTTGAAAAGGTACAGACGATCTTAGAACTTTTTTAAAAGCTTTTAACTAATATAAAGCTTTTGACTAATATAAAGCTTTCAGTAATGGCCGAATTCTTGGTCATTAGTTAACCATTGGTAAACTAAAATGCTAACTATTGTTTAACTATTACTTGTTATTCTTATGGCAAACTTAGCATTGCGAATAAAGAATCATTAGTTAAGCCTTTGTCATTAGCTAACTAAAGACTGTGAATTCGGCCATAAGAGTTCCAGCTTCAATAGTAGGTCCAAACAAGGTCAGGGGTTTGCTTTAATAGTAGACCTAACTAAAGTTTAAGATTAGTTTTAATCAAAAATTAGCTTCAATCGAAAGCTATTATTTAGTAAAAGCTTCAATCGAAGTTCATTATAAAGCCAAACGTTAGCTTGCAATTGTAGGCCATTCAAAAGTCAAATTTAGTAAAAGCTTCAATCGAAGGCATTATAAACCCATAGGCTAGCTTCAATCGTAGGCCATTATAAAGTCCAAGCTTCAATCGAAAGTCATTATAAACCCATAGGTTAGCTTCAATCGTAGGTCTTTCAAAAGAGAAATGTTGGCCTCAATCGTAGGTCTTTCAAACGACAAATGTTAGCATCATTCGAAGATCTTTCTTAAGTCAACTGTTGGCTTCAATCGTAGGTCTTTATAAAGTCAAATGTTAGTTTCATCTACATTTATTTATAAAGTAAGTTTTCAGCTCCAATTTTAGGTCTTTCTTCAGTCAGGTGTTAGCTTCAATCGTAGATCTTTCAAAAGACAAATATTAGCATCATTCGTAAATCTTTCTTAAGTCAACTGTTGGTTTTAACTGTAGGTCTTTCTAAAGATAAATGCTGGTTTTAATTGAAGGTATCTTTATAAAGTCAAAAGCTAGCTTCAATCGTAGGTTTTTCTGCAGTAAAATTTCAGTTTCAATGGTGGTTCTTTCTAAAGACAAATGTTAGATTCATTAGCAATTCTTAATAAATTCAAATTAAAGCTTCATTTTTCGTTCTATATAAAGTCATATGTTCACGTCTAACGTTTGCTTCAATCGTAGGTCTTTATAAAGTCAAATGTTAGTTTCATTCACATTTATTTATAAAGTAAGTTTTCAGCTCCAATTTTAGGTCTTTCTTCAGTCAGGTGTTAGCTTCAATCGCATGTCTTTCGTTAATCAAATGGTTGCCTTTATTGTAGGTATTTCTTTAGTTAAATAAAGAGTATTTTTTTTAAGAGCTTTATATAAAAAAAAACACACACATAAAATTTAGACAATTGTATGAAATCTTTTTTTGATTCGTTAGTACGATCTATACAATTTAAGGTTTAAAGATGAATTAATGTAACTGTTGACAGCGACTACGACTCAAATTGTTCATACGCTGTTTTCAATGTGACTGTGGCCATACTCTCTCCAACATATCGGCCGGTTTCTCATGAACAAATTCTTGAGTATTAGCTTTCAGATCGTCAAACGTTGCGGGCTAGATATGAGCCTTAACATAGCCCCCACAAAAACAAAAAATAGACGTTAAATTGCACAATCTAGACGGCCAAAAGACCTGTCCCAAACAAAAAATAAACTGTTCACCGAACTCAACACTCAGTTGGACAATTGTTTCGCCTGCTGTGTGCTATGTGGCACCGTCTTGTTGAAAACCACATGTCAAACAAGTTCAGCTCTTCCATATTGGGCAAAAATTCTAATTATCGCACGATAGAGTTCTTCATTCATAGTAACGTTCCCGTCTTCATTGGCTTGTGTAAAAGTACGGTCCATAACGCATTGGCAGTTATGACAATTTTGTGTATCCTTTACATATCTATTCAATCAGAAATAAGCTGACCATAAAATGGAAGAAGTGCACGATGTACGTTCTCAAACGAGCATGAATTTTGTTAAAAAAAAAAAAAAATCAATAATCTGCAAGCGTTGTTCGTCTATAAGTCAATTTAGGATTAAATTATAAAACAAACTGAACATGTTTAAAGAGTAACATGTTACGCGAACAGCTGGAAAAAAAATTTACTAAAAGAAATCACCTTTAATTAGCTTTAATCTTACTTCTGTTTCGACTTTCAAACACTTCATATAAGTTATTTCAGTTATTCCTTAAACTGAGTTATACAATTTTTGATAAATCCTTTTCCTTAAATTATCACATTCTTAACCAAAACCACAATATACATTTATTTAGATTTTAATCACATTTAAATAAATTAAATGTATTTTAAACATATTTGGTCAAACTATTTGAGATACAAAATTCTACTTTTCTTTCACTCTCTTCCACTCGGTCTCTCTCTCTCTCTCTCTATCTGGTATGGGAAACTGAGCATATTGCGTTAACCAACAAATTTATTTTATTATTAATTTATGATAAGTAAGAATTATTGTTTTGCACTAAAGATAATATAAATACAAGTAAAATAAATATAACAACAGGCAACAACAAACACTAGCTACGGAGAAAACTCTCCTTCCATCCCATCTCAACCAGCAGCAAGTTGAAAAACCAAAAGTCTATAAAGTTTTATTAAGAGTAAGAAAACCAAACTTAAAACCAAAAACAGTGAACAAAAAAAAACATGCAGAAAACTGGTGGTTGTTTAATAAAAATATCCTGTGTAGCTGCAGTTTAAAAAAGGATAACAAAATTAAAGACAAGCAAGATAAAAATTATAGCAACACTTAAGCAAAGAGAAAGAGAGAGAGAGAAAGAAATGTAAAAATTAACAAAAACTTTTAAAAAATATAAAGATTTGTTAGATATTATTACATTATTTCGTTCAAGTTTATTAAACATTTTTAAATTTCAAGCTAGAAATATTATTCTTAGCCCCACTGTTTAGTATAATTTAGTGAGTGGTCAGGGTAGTTTATAACTAACAATCACCATGACATACAACAAAAATTTAAGAAAAAGCTCTAGTTTAAGTGGCAACACGAAAGAAATAACAAGTGGTTAACCGTTAGTTAAAATAAGCACACACACGCAAAAAAAAAAAAAAAACTTTACTACAAAAGAAAACCGGAAAACAAACTGCGAAAAACCTTAAGAGAAAAGATATGATTTATTGTTTAAGTAACAATAATTTATTACATTTTTCTTACGCTTAACAAACAACCAAATAACACACAATATTTGTAAGAAAACAATATGGCTAAAAAAGTGTTTTACCTTTTTGCCATAAAATTCCCTTTTTTCAATCAGAAACAACCCTCCCCCCTCTGATACCCCAGACATTGGTTAATAGATAATTCTGGGGATTTTAGTTGTTTTTTTTTTTACTTTGTTTACTTTGTTTTGCAAGATAGAAAACTTTTCACATCATATTTTTCTTCATTATTGTAAGAGACGGCAAAAGTTTTATTTTCTGTGCTAGGGACACAGGGAATGGGCATAAAAAAGTGATTAAGACTGTAAACTATAAATAAGTTTATTATTTACACAATGGCAAAGTAAAACAAATAGCAACACAAAAAGGAGCTGCTACAAAATTATTATATTTTAATTCGAAAATATTTATAAGATTATAAAAAAGTTTTTGTTGTTTTTATAAACAGGAATGAGCTAGAGAAAAATAAAGGTAATACATTTTCGGCTTAGCTGTGAAATAATATTTTTTAATTACTTTAAATGAGATTAAGATAATTTAGACAAATGTTTGCTGTCTGCCTTAATGATTAATTGGATGAGTTATAAAGATGTTTTGTCAATGAAAATACATATATGTCTTTCAAAGAAGGAAATATTAAATATTAAATTTGCAAGCAAGAAGATGTAGAGTTTAAGCTCTAATGTAAACTAAATCAGTCTTGGGTGAAATTAAAATTTCCCGGCACATGTGCTTGGCCACAAAATTCTCCTTGCGCTAGGTTGACACACGCACACTATGAGCTTAAGATGGTTTTAGACGGTATGTATTTTGCAGTGTGTTTGTTAAATTTTCCACTGCCAAATGCATACACATCTTGTAAAAGCAAAAAAAAAAAAAATGCTTCTGCAAATGTCAGCCTGCATTTACAGTGTAAAATTTTCAATTAGAGCATGTTCTATTTTCATCTGACAAAGCAACTGCAATCAGCTGTTTTGCAAGTCAATTGTTAATGGCGCCAACAACATAGTGTTTGTGATTTAGCAAATTTATATTTAAAAAAAAAACATTATTAAACAAAACAATACATTTGTATTGAATAAACATATTTATACAAGGTGGCGCAAAAGTAAGCCTCCTATCAGAAAATGCTATAAATTTTGCGAGGCCCCTAATGTCAGTTCTGTTTTGACATTTGTGTAGTAAACACATGCGAAATACACGTTAATAAACAATGTTACGCTACACTGCTCCAGAACGCGGAATATTGCTGACAGAACTGACATTAGGGGCCTCTCAAAATTTATAGCATTTTCTGATAGGAGGATTACTTTTGCGCCACCTTGTACATATTAATTTTATTTAACTTAAATACAACTATTTTTGGCTCCATATGGCATATTTTCTTTTTAACTCTTGCTTAATTTTTTTTATTTTATAGAAGCTCTTATTGCAATAATGCTGCAAGTTAAAATTATTTCAGTTTTTTAATCCATTTTTTTCAAACTACATATATTTGCAAGAGCACAAATAATCATAACGAAAACAGCTGTTGTGTTCTATTATAGATTATGTCAGATGAAACTAAAAGCCGACATGTGAAAACAAATATTATAAACTGCTTGTAAATTGCCAATTTTGACAGACATTCACACTTGCATATGTATCGTGCAACTGACAAATACACTGCAAAATACATACTGTATAAAACCAGCTTTACTTGTGTATTTTACTAAAATGAACAGTTCTTTCTTGCTTTGTTGTGATCTATGAGATCAAACCTAAATCGGTTGCTGGTTTACAATTTTCACTCTTAATGCACAAAGCTCTCTGCTGCTTACCCAACACAAATGTAAATATCATAGTATGTATTTGGCCACCCCTGGTCTTCATATAGAATCTATATTATAGATCAATGATTCAAGCTAACATTTAACTTAATAAACACCACAATTGACTGCTGACTTTATAAAGACAAACGATTGTATCCAACATTTGATTTTGGAAAGACTTACAATTAAAGCTAACATTGGACCTTCTAAAGATCTACGATTGAATCTAGCATTTGCATTATGTTCCACTTACGATTCTAGCTCACATTTGACTTCAGAAAGACCTACAATTCTAGCTACCATTTGACTTTAGAAAGACTTACAATTGAGACTAATATTTGGCTTTAGAAAGACCTACGAGTGAAGCTGACATTTGACTTCAGAAAGACCTACAATTCTAATATTTGACTTTATAAAGACTTACAATTGACTTCAGAAAGACATACGAATGAATCTGATAGTTGACTTTACTAAGAGCTACGAATCAAGCTAATATTTCACTTTAGAAAAACCTACAATTTAAGCTAATATTTGACTTTAGAAATGCATACCATTCAAGCTAGTATTTGAGTATATACAGACCTTCGATTGAAGCCAACATTTGACTTCAAAAAGACCGATTCAAGCTAATTTAAATTTATACAGACTTTAGATTGAGGCAAACATGTGACCTTATGCAGACCAATAATTGAAGATAACTCTGTAGTTAAAGAAAATATATGAGTGAAACTAGCATTTGACTTTGGAAAGATCTACGTTTAAAACTAACATTTAACTTGTTTTCTCTGAGTGTAATATATTTATTTATTTTTTTTTGTTTTGAGTGATTATTTTTCTTTACGCATTAAAGACATAATATACATATTACAACCATGTATAGATTTCATTTTACAAATTTATTTTCTTTCCTTACATCTTGTCATTAATAGTGCATAAAAATAAAACTTGTTTAAAATATAATTTATGTGTTTTTTTCTTGTTGTAAGTTGTAAGACTTCCTCTCTAAAAGCGAAGATGAACAACAAAAACTACAAATTAAATAAACTTAAGACTGACGCCATTAATTAAACAGACCATTCGTTCCGTTAGACCCAAAGCAATGTGTGATTGACGCGATTGCACGATTTCTGACATTTAGTACTAAACTTTACTACCAGTTCAATTTTAGTTATTTGTATTTTATATTTTTATTTATACATACATATAAAAAATTAATTGATTTTTATGAGGTTCCATAATAATAAAAATGTTTGATATAAACAGTTTTGATTTTGTGTGAAATATTGAGATAAAAAAGTGGTAAATAAAAATGGAAATTGAGTTTTATGAAATGTTTATTTAGCTGGGAAACATAAAATATTAATTAATTAGAAATTAACATCATGCTCGTTAGCTGGATGTTAATGAATGTTTAATTTATATATATAGGGTTATTAAAATTTTAAGGAAGATCAAAAGCTTAAAAGTTTAATTTAAACTATATTTAGTAAATTCAATAAAAAGAAACAAGTTTGAAAATAAATGGAATATGATCCACTTAAAATTTTTATGACAAATATTTTAGTTATTGTTACATTAGTTAGTCGCCAATTATAAAAAATATTTTGAATTTATTGAAATCTTGAATTGAATTCTGACAAGTTTAACTATTTGCTCTATATACATATTCCTTGTTAGTACATATAAAATTTTCTGTTTATTTCAACTACTTCTTTCTCAGAAAATATTTAAAACAAATTCCAGCTACTTATGAAATCTTTTGGAGGCCTGTTAAATATTCTGCATTGGTTTACGCTATTTGATTAATAAAACAATAAATTATTTTTTGACAGGAAGTCACGTTTGTGCTGTTAAAAACAAAACGCAAATTTATAGGAAAATTGCCAAGATACCGACAAAATAAGAATATATAAAAATAAAACTGTAAAACGAATGTTTCATAAACCCAGCAGTTTTGTAAGGAGTCAAAAAACACCCCATAATTTCCATTGATGTGTAATTACCAATAACCAATTGGTTACTTTATACATCACAGGTAATCTAGCGTAAAGACAATTCAATCGTTGGTCTTGATTAAGACAAATCTAAGCTCGATCGTAGGTATTTATTAAGTCAAATCTAAACTTCCTTTGTAGGTCCTAAATTAGTAAAATCTAAGCTGCATCAAGTCAAATTTAGGTTTAAATTGTAGGTATTGATGAAGTCAAATCTAAACATTAATCATAAGTCCTTGTTAAGTAAGCTCTAAGCGTTATTAAGATAAATCCAAGCTTCAGTCGTAGGTCTGCATTTAGTTATATATAAGATTCAATTGTAGGTCTTGACTAAGTCAAATCTAAGCTTTAATTTCAGGTTTGTGTTAAGTCAAATCTAAACTTAAAACGTAGGACTTGATTAAGTCAAATCTAAACTACAATTGTAGGTATTTATTAAGTCTTATTTAAGCATCAATAGCATTTTTTTTTTTGAGTCAAATCTAAACTTCAATCGTAGGTCTTAATTAAGTCAAATAAGGGTGGTGAAGCTTAATTGGTTAGCGCATTTGATCATTAAGCATGAGTTGGTATTTGTAGTCCGGGTTCGATTCCCAGCCGCTATTTGTGTCAAATATTAGTTTAAAATTTTCGTTGATTGTTAGCTTCAATCCTAGCTATTTACAAAGTCAAATATTAGCTTCCGTAAATTCACTAATTCGATTAATTCACTCAGAACTGCTGGGTTATTTTACTATGTTACTAATGATGCAGTTAATGAATACAGGGCATAAAATTAAGTTACTTAAAGGAAGGAAAGGAAGAGCAAAAGTAAATTTCTTAAGACTAGAAATTTCGTATTTAGGCACAACAGAAAAAACAATGTTTGATAGACAGAAATGAAAAGATCAGATCTAAAGCTAGACACAAAACAAAGCAAACCAAATCTCAAATAAACAAATATTAAAAATAAAGCAAAATTGTATTTGAAAAAAGAAAAACAAGAGACTTCATAAGAAGAAGTAAAAAAAATAGGAATTTACAGCAATGATGGGCACTTAAAGCCTCACGTAATCGCTTACCTAACTGTAAATAACGGAAATATCAACGAAGTTTGTGAAAATTATTAACCCCCTGGCCCACGATGTCGAACGATTACGTTCGCTTAGATAAAACTTAAGATACAAACTTTTTATCGTATCTATTTTTTTACTCAATCAAGTTTTGTTTATTCCACAATCAAGTTTGTGTCTTAGGTCTTATCTAAGCGAACGTTATCGTTCGACATCGTGGGCCAGGGGGTAAATAACAAAATTAAGGCCGCGTTTTCACTATGTCATTTTTGTTGTCAAATTGTCCAAATTGTTGGCAACTGTATGCATCAATCCTGATTGCATACATAGATGACACCATATGACAACCCGTTTTCATACAATTGCCAACAATTTGGGCAATTTGACAACAAAAATGACATAGTGAAAACCAAGCATAAGAATTAATATCTTTATGCAGACCACTGACGGATGAACGTTTGCCTAAGTATGTATCACAGATCGTGAGAAATCTTGTAAAATCGAAACAATTTCATTTACTGAGAATTAAGTTTCGAATTTTATTGGAAACCTTTAATTTTCAAAATATTTTTTTCCCAAGGAATAAGCAATAAAGGTTAAAAACAGTGGCCGGCTCTAAAAGCGCACATAGACCAAGCAACATAAGCCTTAGCAATATTTGAAAATAATATCAAAAATATCCACCAAAGTTTCAATACAAAATTTTATTTTCTAAAAAAAAAATCTAATTTGTATGTAGGTATGTTCTTTTTAATTGCTTGTTAATTTTTAAGAATTTTTTCTAAACTACATACTTATGTGCATATGTAGATACCGATTCAATTTCTTTTTATTGAATGTTATTATTTGTTTAGCATAGCATGTATGTAAATCTTTAAGAAATAAATATAGGTATGCACATACATACATATGTATGTAAATTTCACTTGTTTGTTTGTCTAACGAACTCAAGTCTATTAAAAATGCATAAAAATACAATTATTTGTGTTGTTTTTTATTGTTATTATAGCTGGCTTTAATTTTTCATAATAATTGTCCATTGTTGGTGTTCAGTTATTTGTTATTGCTGCTGTTGTTGTTGTTTAATTTTAATTTAAAACTCTACCCTCATGATCATTAACATCATTGGAGTCTAATGATTAGACTCATAATCATCATTATTATTAACATAATCATGTAGTACAATTGATTTGTGTGTAACTGCAGTGCAAGAGAATATTTAAATGTGTTAATTAAATGACGCCATCTTGAGAGAGTTTTAAACTCATCATTATTATTTTGTTTTATTATCATTATCAAACAGAAACATGTTTGTTGTTTCTCTGCTGACTGCATGCAGTTTTTGTTTTAGCTAAACGTATACGAAACGTACGTAGCCGACACGTGTTACTATAAATTGTTTTTGTATAAATCGTTTAAAAAGCATACAAAACACACACTCATACGAACAGTAATAAAATGTGCGAGGACGAGTGTTTTGTCTATAAACAATGCAATTGCTCATCAATTGAAAACAAAGAAAAAACAGATAGAAAAAAATAACAAGAGCATAAAAAACTGAGCACGGCAAAAGGGTGCAATAATAAGATGATTTGAAAGGGGGGTGTTTAGCAGGGCTGGAAAATTTAAATTTAAGAAAAAGGTAGGAATTCCACTGCGTTGAATGTTATATTTGTTTATTACAAGTATTTTACTATTTAAAACGGGAAACATTTTTATATTTATTTTAAAGTTTTTGCAAAATTTAACGACTGTTTATTTTAAAAACGGAAAGCTTTCAACCAGAACTTTTTTTATATTTCTTTATTGTGGTAAAAAAAACTATTTAAATATGAAAAATCCTATATTGCTTTGCGTTTAAAAAACTTAACGAGACTTTATTTTTAAAAACGAAAGCTTTCAACAATAAAAGTTGTTGTATTCCTTTATTATGGGTAAGCTTTTATTTAAATATATGTATGTATAAAAATTTACATATTTTTGTGCCTTTAAAAAACTTAACGAAACTTTATTTTTTAAACCAAAGCAACATGAAATTACTTTTTAATATATTTGTTGATTTTAGAAAAACTTCTATCGGTACCAATAAATTTTTTTTTAAATTTTTGCCGTTTTAAAAACTTAACGAAACTTTAATTTTTAAACGAAAATGGCCGTAGTTTAGTTTTTAATATATTTGTTTATATCAGTTAAATAGCTTTAGCTAACAATGAATTTGTAAAATTTAGCCATATAAAAAACTTAACGAAACTTTATTTTTGAAAACGAAAGCTTTCAACAAGAACCTTTGTTATATTTCTCTTTTATGGTTAAACTGCCTTTCAATTCTTATTTTAGTAAATTCAAAAAACTTAACGAATATTATTTTTTTAACCAAAGCAACAGGAAATTAGTTTTTAACATATTCGTTGATTTTAGAGAAACTTCTAATGATACTAAAGAAAATTTTGAAATTTTGGCCATTAAAAGAACTTAACGAAACTTTAATTTTTACATGAGAATACGGAAATTTAGTTTTTTTTTAGCTAAGTTAAGTCGATGTAGTAAACAAAGAAATTTTTTAAATTTGGCCATTAAAAAAATCTTAACAAAACTTTAATTTTTTAACTAAACCAACTAAATAATACTTCTTTGCATATTTATTTTAATTAAACAATAATATTTCAAAGCCAAAACAAATTTTGTATTTTTAAACAACTTAACGAAACTTAAAGTTTTAAATCAAAACTAATTTGAAATACATATGTATGTTTTAACATATTTCTATAACCTAGTTAAAATTTATTCAAATTAAATAAAAATTTTGTATTTTTAAACAATAAAAAAAATTAATAGAACATAACATTTTACAAAAGGTCACATTTTAATATATTTGTTTGCTTTAGTTAAATGTCACTTTGAAATTAAGCTAAACTTCCCTAATACAAACTAAATTTTCCCCTACCTGCTTTAAACAAAAACAAAATTATACGTTTTTCTCTATAAAAAGATTATTTATTTATATTCTTAGTTACATCCCGCATCATGACTTTATTTTTCCCCAACAACTGACAGCTACACACACAAATTCCCCCAAACACTGTATTGTTTATGAGCTTTTTATCTCGCCAACTCGCTCTCAATATATTTGATTGATTCATAGAACTTTATGTGATTTTTATATTTTTTTTCTTTCTTTGTTACATTGAAAACAATGAAAAATTTACATAAATGTGTAAAAAGCACTTTTTTCTTCGTTTTATAGATTTCTATAACAAAAAACATTCTATTAAAAAAATACATGAAATATTTGCATAAGTCATTATTTTGTGATGTTTTAATCAAATAATTTGTTTGCAACAAAACAAAAAAGTAATTTCAAAAAAAAAAAAAATTTAAATCAATTTAAATTATTGTTTGGCAAATATTGTGATTTTTAGTTTATAAAATTCAATTTAAAAATTAAATTAAATGAAATAGATTCTGTTTAATTTATAGATTTAAAAATGTATTAGAAAAATTAAGACAGTAAAACCGGCCAAGCCCGAGGATATAATATAATAACCTACACCCAGTATATGTGTAAAAACAGTCAGAAATGGGCTCTATTTGGGAGTTATGACCTATTATGGGCCGATAATTCAAAAATTTAGCGGCATGACTTCTGTGCATATAAATATTGTTTGTGTTAAATTTTTATCTCGAAGATTTATAGATGTTATATGTTACTTCCCAGCCTTATATGGGAGCTATGACTAATTATGGATCGATCAATATAAAATTGAGCCGAATTATTTGTATATACTCGTATATGAAACAGGTTTATGTTGAAAATGATTTATATGTATATCAAAATTTTTAAGAGAGATGCGCTCTTTAAAGTGATTTTCGGCAGTGGCCCTTATATGAGAGTACCGAAATTTGTTGCCAGAAATCAAACAACCAATTTCAATCCCAACCGTCTTGGGCCGAAAACATATTGGGTCTAATTATTCATTCCGTTACATTTTCCTTTCCGTGCGGAATCAATAATATGTACCAAATTTTATCGAAATATCTTCAAGTTTGCCACCTGTAGACTACGCATATTAACATACATGTCAGCCAGCCACACGGACGGAAGGTAATCGTCTAATAAATCCAGGAAGTCATTCTGAATCGATCGGTATACTTTAAGGTGGGTGTTGGACTAATATTTATGAGAGTTACGAACCAAATACAATATTGTGCCCATTATGTGGTGTAGGGTAAAGCTTCTAATAATCTTTTTTTTTACATAAAATTCTAAACTTAAGGTACGGTCACACTGGGCAAATATTTTCCGAAAAAGACATAACCAATAAATAACATATATTTGATGAACTCGTTTATTTATTAAAAAAAAAACTTTTCTTATTTAGGTCAAAGCACAACAAACATTTAGTTTCAATTTATTTGATGCTGTTTGATCTTGCAAAACACTTGTAAGAGTAAACAACGTCAAACAAATTTGTGCTAAAACAAGTGTTACACTTTTTTAAGTAAATATTTGCTAAATGTGACCGTACCTTTAGTAGAATGGAACGATAAATTTATTCTTTTTGTAATGTTATCAAAACCCATAGTCAAAAAATCAAGTTGTCAACATACTGACACCACCTAAAGATATGCAACATATTTTTGTGTTTAAATTGGACTTACCTTATTAGTTATTCCGAATCCTTTAACGAGAGCAAATAGGAATTGCTATTAAAATTTTGGTGAAACTTAAAAAAATTATTTTTAAATAAAGATAAATGCAAGACAAATGTTATTCAAACTAGAACAGAACTAGAAAACATATTAGAAAACCTGGACTAGAATCTAAACTACAATCTGAACAAGAACCAGCACGTAGAACCTGAATCTGAACTAGAACCTTAACTAAAATCTGAATTAAATCTGATGTAGAACCTGAACTGGAATCTGAAGTAGAAGTTGAACTAAAATATAAACGTGAAGTAAAACCTGAACTAGAATTTGAAGTAAAAACTGAAGTAGAACTCAACTCTCATCTGAAGTAGAACCTGAGTTAGAACATTAACTAGAACCTGAATTGGAATCTGAACTAGAACGTGAAGTAAAGCCTAAACTAGAACCTCAACAAAAATATGAACATGAGCTAGGATTTTAACTAGAATCTGAACTAGAACCTAAACTAGAATCGAACTTAAAATTTGGCCAATATGTTTTTGCAAAAAAAATTTTGCACCAAAATGTCTTTTTTTTATGAAATATTTTAGTTTATTAGAAAATCTATGTGTTTACAATTCTCAAATGTTGTTTTTAAAATATAATTTTTATTTCGTAATTTATTTCAGTTCATACCATCAATCTTTCATTCAGAAAAAAAACTGTTTATTTTATTCATAATTTTTCACTGCCACTGGCGCCTGGTTTTATTGGAAAGTCTTTTCTAGGCTTATTTAAACAAAAAGCTAAATAAAGAAAACTTTGCTCATTACAAAATACACAACAACAACAACAACAAAAAAAAAAAAAAAAACGTTTTCCTTTTTTCTATATTTAATAATAATTTTTTTCTCATTTTTACTTCTTGCCCTCTGGCATTCTTTCATTTCCAAATACACACTTCATTTAACATTTACTCTTTGATTTTTGAAGCAATTCATGATTTATCAGCTCTTAATCAGCTTCGTTTGCTGTTTCGATCAGGGAAGAGCGTGGGGGGGAGGTGGGGTTTGCTACTTCTTTTTATGTTCTATGATTGTGTATGTGTATTTCACGAAATTTATATGCTGATTGATAAAAATCATTTAACATGTTGGAGAAGAAGTTGTTCCTGCTGATGCTGGGGTGAGGTGGGGTGTTTAGGGAGTGCTGTTGGCGGTATCGGCTAAATGCTTCATAAATCAATACTAAATATTTAGCACAGTGGTAAATAAATTAGATTTTATTTTATTTGATTTCGTTTCATTTGATTTGTAGTTATTTTTTTTTTCTTATTTTTGTGATTGCAAGTTAAAACAAGTGTGAAAGTTGGTTTTTCAAAATGATTGAGATATTTATACCTTCATGTGTATGTATATGTTAATTAAGCTAATCGTGTTTTATTTAAATACAATAAGCACTCAATCAGTGGGTATTCAATAGCTGGTTGTTTTATTATTTTATGTTTTGAATTTCCCGTATGTTGCTGAGGAAAAATTTACTGCTGATTTAAGATCAAAGAAAATTTGTAATTAATCATTAATGGATGTTTCTTTTAAATTAAAATTAAAATGTTAAGTGATTTATTGGAGCAAACAAAGTGTTAATAAAGTAATTATAATCAAATTTTATTAAGATTCTAACTACTGTTTACTAGGCCTATTACTTGGTAATCTACACTAAGAGAAAAACTGCGGACTAAAATCAAGCTGTGTCCTAACATGAAGATAAAATTAAGAATTACGGTCTTAAATCAAGATTGAAATCTTTAAATAGGTATAAAAATCCTAGTTTAAGAATAAAATTTTTGATTTAAGATTACATCAAGATTAATTTATTTTTTTTAATCCAAAAATACTTAAAACAAGCATAAAATTCTTAATTTAATCCGAAACGATTTTAAATAAAAAAAAACACTCAGTGTATTAAGGTGAAAATAATTAAAAGTTAAAAAATAATCTGTTCCATTGGAAAATACACAAATATCAAACCTTGACAAAAGCTCCGCAAATAATTGGAAACAGTTTAAATACTCCTGGAGAAGAAACCATTGAAAGTGAGTCGCGGTTTGATCTTCAAAAGGAAGTCTGCGGATTTCCTTTAAATAATTCTAGTGAGTTTGTGCCTTTAAATGTTCAAAAAAGAAAAATTTCAGCATTCTGCCGGAAACACTTTACTAGCCCTACTTTACATGTACATTTTATAAATAAACATTTATTAGACTTAAGTATATATAAATAAAATTATTTGCACAAAAATATATTAATTTTCTTTATTTTAATTATATATTTGAATAAAATATATTAGAAAAAATAAAAATAAAAATTTTTTGTTTTGTTCGCTGGGTTTATGGGGTAAAAGACAAATTTCAAAAAAGCATGAAATTAAGAGGAAACGTTCTTGAAATAAGAATAAATATTCTTTAACTAAGCCCGAGTCAGACTTGAAATAATCCCACATTAATCTTACTTTAAGAATGCATGATTCTTAAGACTAGATTTTTATACTTAAATTATGAACGAAGCAGCTTAAAACCAACCTAAGAATTATCGTTCTAAAAATAAGATTTTCGGCTTAATTTTAGAATTTTCAAACTTAACAGACTTTTATGACGTTTCCGACTTGATTTAAGTACGATTAGATTATATTTTTCTCTCAGTGTAAGATTATGGCCTCATACTTATAATCTCTTTTTATTATTTACATAAGTTCTTTACACGAATATTTCAACTTATTAATTTTCTATTTATTTGCCCATAAATTTGTGAAAATAATCATCAGTTTAGCTAACAAGCTATTTATTCACAATTTGCCTAAACTTTATGACTTTTATTTGCCAAGCTGTTACTCAACGTTTCAGTTCAAAAATGTCAGTTCGTTACATTCACTATTTAAATATTTTACTATAAACACACACTCATTTGTGTGTGTTTAAATAGTGTTTAGTTTCTTTTTTCACTAGAACTGTCATAATTTGACATTTATGTATATTATGACTAATATTTTGCTGTTTCTTTAAAAAAAAATAAATAAATAAAAATAAAAGTACTCTACACCTAAAAAACTGTAGTAAAATGAATCTATATTTATAAAACAATATTTAGAATTCTATATTTGAAATGTAAACTAAATAGAGAAAGAACGGCGAAAGTGCAGCAGGAGCGTGTGTCTGTCTATTTGTCTGTCTGCTGTAGCGCCTTAATTATATGTTGTGTTTATTATTTGTTTTACTTCTACATTTACATACATAGCTACCCCTCATACATATGCAATATAATTTATGTATTTGAGTTCTCATATTGAAAATACTTCCATACATAAAGAGTTGCTTGAATTTGTTTAATACATAGTTTGTTAAATAAACACAAAAAATTAGTTTTGTATTCAGTTCAGTTTTCTGTTTAAATAGTTTTGTTTTGGTTTCTTTTTCATTTCTATAAATTTTAATGCATTTTTATTTTATTGACACAACCATTAAGCTGTCATTAAAAGACATTAAACAAAATGTAAATGATGGATATAAAAAATAGCGTAATAGAAAGAGACAGCAACAGAAAAGTGTGTGAGGAAAAAGTGGAAGTTGTTAAAAAAAAGTAATAAAGTAGTATTAAGCAGCACTTTAAGAGTTAAATTTGTACAAAAAAGAAATTAAATACAAAAAAAAAAACAACAAACCGGAAATTGTTGTACGAGTAGTAAGTACAAGAGAGCTTATTTCAACAACAAATTAAATGGTATCTGAAGACAGTAATTGAATCGCTAAAAAAAACTAATCATAATTTCCTAAACTTTTTTAACTGTTGTAATTCTATCTAAGGTTGTAGTTTAGATTCTTAGTTCAAATTCAGGTTCTAGTTCAAGTTCTGGGTCAAGGTTGATGCTGCTGTAGCTTAATTGATTAGCGCGTTTGATCATTAGGCATGAGTTGTTATTCGTGGCCTGGGTTAGATTCCCAGCCGCTGCCACTCAAGTAATATCAGTTTCTGATAACACTGTGGAACATTTATTAAAATAAATAAAAATAAATAAATAAAATAAAAATAGAAAATTATAAAAATGTTTACTTAATTTTTTTTAGTAGCTTATGGCCAGAAGTCTGGAGTTATTGGGGAAAATTTATAAAAATGGCGATAAATGACACTTTTTTGAATAAAAACAAAAATGGGATACCTTCCCTTAATTGTAAATAAATAAATAAATAAATTCTTAATTTTTCTAAATTTGTTTCATCAAAATCTGACAAGTGGTTCTCGAGTTATGTTAAACTACGTTTTTGCCAAAATGTTACAACTAAGCGAAAAAATATCAAGATAAGGAAAAAATTTAAAAGGTCATAAAAAAAAACTGACACATACGAACGCCAAACCCTTTGAGGGTTTTACTATACTGACCTAGTACCATCACCCTGACTTGGAATTTCTCACCCCCCAGATTGGCTGTTGTACTGTGTAATTGGTTTTTTAGCCCATTATAACTAATATTTATTACCGCGTCCTGTTTCGGTGGTTTCGGTGGTTTCAGAGGCGATGCAATACTATACTACTCATAAACATAATGCGCAATTGCAGTGTTGTCATATGAAAGGCTTTTCTTTTCTCTCTTTTTCACCACCTATTTAAAAACAAATAAATAAATTAAAAAAAAAAATATATTTTTGGAATGATTGAAGAAATAGCTATCTAATGTCCTTTGGACAATTTTTGCTAGGACCAATAGATGAAGAATTACACTCATTTGAAAAAAAAAAACCCTGTACGACCAAAATGTCCAACTTTTAACCCCCTCTAACTCCGGCACTTCTGGACTGATAGAGCTGAAAATTTGTGTCTGGTCCAATAGTACTAACCTTGGTGCAAATTTCATCCAAATTGGAAGACATCGATTTTTAAAATTGGGTCACTTGACGTGAAATTCACCATATATTTAAAATGTTTTCCCCGAACTATAATTGTTCTTGTTGCTTAGTGTTTTTTTTCAAATACTGCTATTAATGTTTTTGTTTGTTTAATAGTTTTGGCAAGAGCAGAGCACACATGCTAAAGTATTGTGGTATTACTCACAAACAAAATAAAATAAAACACGTCCGACTCAAATAGTTTTTTGAAAATTGATAACAATTAAAAAATTTTAATTAAGAAAATAAAATTAAAATCAAAAGTTACTAAACAAATTTAGAAATTAAAAAACAAAGTATAAAATTTAAAATATGTGTTACAGTAAATGCCACAGTATGGTAGTCAATTTTTGATTTGATACATACATATATGTATATATATAAAGATTATCGAAGGAATTATCGAATATTAGAATATAAAAATAAAACTGTGTATAAAAGGGCGACAAATCTTATTTAGCCCAGGGCGCTCACATTTGTTAATACGGCCCAGTTTACTGACGAGAAAATCTTCAACATAGAATCAACTGTGGCGCAAAAACAACGTGTCGGACTTCATATCAACGGACGATTGGCCAGCCGCTAATTTAGATCTAAACCCGTTGGATTACAATTTGTGTTCTGTATTAGAGGCCATTTGCTTGCTCTATTCGAATAACAAATATTGAGTCTTTGAAGCGAGCCCTTACCCATGCAATGGACAATTTCCCTCTGCTTGAAGTTCGTCTCGCTATCCATGAGTTGCCATATCGTCTCAAGTTGAACTGGTACGCCCTTGGCAGGGCAGAATATGCATTCCAATGTGCCAATTGTCTAAAAATATTACTTTACAATGGTATTCAAGCCAAAATAAATTTCTCTAATAATTTCTTAAAATATTAATTTGTTTTCATTTGTCGTCAATTTTTCTGTGTACCAGTATTTATGACTTGACTAGATAGACACTGAACTAAAACCTGAATAATTGTACATACATATAAGTTTATCATATATTTTAAAGTTTACTTTCATAAAAACATATATTTTATTATCTCTTAATTATTACTCGCAAATTATTCAAATTTTCTAAACACCTTTTTATGTTGTTGTTGTTGTGGTAGTTGTTATTATTTACAAACATTTTACATACACTTTAATTTAAATAAATTATTAATACGAATTTTAAATGTATATGTATGTATCTGGCCATAATACCAAGTTTATTGGCCATTTATGAATGACAGAGCTATATGATGCCGGCGGTTATGGAATGGATACATTAATAATAAAATTATAATTTATGCTAATTACACCATTACAAAATATCATTAATAAACTTCAAAACAAAATATGGCTGTAACAAAAAAAAAAAAAGCCAACAAGAACCAATAAGGCGGCAAAACACTTTGGGGCTGCTTTTGTATGTTGGTATATTTTGCCGCTGATGAAATTTTCTAAATTAGAAATTCCCCAAGCACAAGCCGCGCTCAACGAATTTAAATTAGAAATATAAATTAAAACAAGATTGAAAGACAAATAAGGAAATGTTAAAGCATATTAGAAATAGCAGGAGACGAAGGGAGTAAACAACCCTTTTAAATGGTTAAGGAAACTCAAATAAGAACAATTTTAAAGCTCATTATTAGGTAACAGCTTTCATGTTACAGTAAGTAATAAAGAAATCAATTTTTGGGTTGTTAATTACAAATTTAATACACCAGCCTAAAAGTAGGCTTTATTTAGAGTTGTATGATTTCAGAAGGAGGCATAAATAAAGACTAAGGCCGCGTTTTCACTATGTTTTCACTGTCAGTTTTGTTATCAAATTGGCAATTGTATGAAAACGGGTTGTCATATGCAAACATCATGATTGAAAACATAGATGACGCCATATGACAACCCGTTTTCATACAATTGCCAACAATATGGACAATTTGACAACAAAAATGACATAGTGAAAACCAAGCATAACTTACAATTACATGTAGGTAAACTTGACAAATGTTTAATTGATTTTCAGAAATTTTCTTAAACTTTTATACATATCTGCTTGTTTAAAGTCATTGCCTACATCAGGGCTTAATTTTAATTATAATTAAGCGTCTTCTTGGGGGGGGGGATTATTGTAATTTATATTATATTTATAAACTTTACCACAAAGTACTGAATGTACGTATTTTCTTACTTAAATTATGTAATTTCTTAATATCCCACAATTAAGCCAACAATCTCTCTATTTTTCTAGATTAATTACCTAAATGTATACTGTGCTTTTAACATTAAAACCAATTTATATAACACGCCATATAAAACACCACCACATTATATTTAAACAAATACATACAATAAACTGATACACACACACACACACACCAATATACCTATACACCCGCACCATTAGCAATTTATATAATTTCTTCGTTAGACCAAAAGCATTCGAAGGACCTATTCCTGCTGGAGTAAATATATTTGTAGGGGTTTGTGTAAATGTATTTGTTTTCATAATACAATATTACTTCTACTACAAACTCGTGTACACTCACATACACATTTGGTGGCTGGCATCTAATGTGTCTAATTTTTCCTTGTCAAAAATTTCATTAATCTTATAAATGTTAGATATGGTACGAGAAAGGGAGGTTTAGCTTGCAAAAAAAAAGAGAACGCAGGAGCTAAAACGTTACGATTCATATGGAGTATAAATATTCAATGTTGAATCTAAAGAATATTATTTATATACAAGTGCTCTCCTCGTTTTCTGTGGACTAGAAGTGCGTGTAATATAATAATGTAACAAATATGTAGCACGGAAATTGTTTTATGGTAGAGACATTAAGGTTTTAGCAGCAAATGGTGGAGGTATTTTACCTTTAACTTGAAGTAACAACATCAAATGTCTACAACAATTTTATATAAAACACAATACAATCAAACTAAATGTAATAAATCATAGAGTCACTACAGGTAATGGTGACATTTTAAAAAACATTTACAGTGGGACAAGAAATAGTTTAAACAAAAATAAACAAATTATATAATAATTGCAAGGTAATTTTAGGAATACTTTCGTGTTTTGTTATAGGCAAAGCAGCAAAGAAGTAAAGTTTTACTTAGTTTTTTTTTGGTCACACTGTATTTGCTTAAAGCAATAAACCTATTTTATGAGCGTATAAAACATTTTTTAGACCTTGAACGAGATGTAGAGACAGCACACTGAAAATGGTTTAAATTGTTGTGTAAATAGTTGTAAAACTGTTAAACATCAATTTAAAACAAGAAATTTAATAATTAATTTTAATTTGAAACTAGAACAAGAACAGAAATAGAGCAAAACTAGAACTAGAGCCTCAACTAAAAATTGAAATATAAACTGAACTAGAATCTAAACTAGTTCCTAGTTCAGAACTGGAACTAGTTTCAAGAAAAAGTTTCTAGTTCCAATGCTAGTTCAGGCTCTACATCAGCTTCTAATTCAGGTTATAGATCATCTTTTAGTTCTCATTCGGTTCTTATTCAGTTTCTAATTCAGTTCTTAGTTGTGGTTCCAGATCAGTCTCTAGTTTACTTCCTAGTTCAGTTTCCTGTTCCGGTTCTAGTTTAGTTCTAGTAAAATACTGACCTTAGTAAAATTTCATAATTTAAAGAAGCATTGTATAGCTGGCCATTAATTTACTTGAAATCGAATTAGAAGCTGCAAAAAACTTAGTTAACTAGAGTTTAGCTAAACTTGATTAAGCTAAGTTTAAGTGCTAACAACACTAATGGCCGAATTCCCAGTCATTAGTCATTATACATGTTATTCTTATGGCAAACTAAGCATTGCGAATAAAGAATCATTAGTTAAGCCTTTGTCATTAGCTAACTAAAGACTGTGAATTCGGCCATAAGTTATAAAAAATCAAGTACATATTTACAAACAAATTAAACGAATTGCTAGTTTATGTAAGTGTATTTTGCTGACAAATATTTATTATAAATAAACTGAACATACCATATATTAATTAACTAAAGCCTACACAAACCTAGTTACGTAGAATTTAAATGGATTTAAAGAAAACAACTTACATTTTGCTATTCAAATATGAAACAAACTTCCTTTTATATGCGTGTGTTAAATAATCGCAGCCTAGAAGTATGCAAATGATTTTTTGTGCATCTTGTTAAGCAATAATTTCTTCTTTTTATAAATACATACTAGAAATTTACACATTTTTATTTAGAGAAATATATAAAATGTGTGTAAAAATGAATTTATTTTACAGAAAGAATTCATTTATATTAGTTATCTTAAGCATTGGCTAAGTAAACAAGTCCTTTGAAATCTTAATAAATCTTTTAAAGTGTTTTAATAAATATTAATTTTTTAAAAGCTTAAAACAAGTAAATGTTATATTTATGTTTAAGACTTTTAAAAAATTTCTAAATAGAAAATGTAACAGAAATCTACTTCTTTCAATTAAACAATAAATCTTTCTATTGTAAAATACTGTTTTTTAAACTTAAAAGAATGTAATTTGCATGTTGTTGATATAAATTGTTAAGTGTATTGGTTTTAAATATATTGCTTTGCATGAAGCTGATTTAAAAGATTTTCTTAAATTATTAAGATTTCCTAAAACTAGGCAATAGTTTTTTATTATTTTCTTTAATTATAAAAATGTTATAAAACTCTTAAAATTAGGCAATTGTTTTTGATTTTTTTGTTATACATATGTTTGCAATTTTACTAGTAAAGTAAGAAGATTTTTAAATTGAAGTTTTTTTTTATCATTAAAACAGAAAACAACCTAAATCTTTTACATTTGTAAGCTGAAAAAAAGGTTTCAACTTTTTTATTTATTTCTAAGAAAAAGAAAACAACAACAACATAAAATGATGTTGAAGCTGCAGCTATGCTTTGTATTTAACAAATAAAAATTAATCAAGAAAACTTTTCATCACTTTCAATTGACAATTTAAACTTTCAGCAAACAATTTTTTTTTTCTTGTTTTTTTGTAAAAGAAAACTTTACCACACTAAACAAATACATACGCATAATATTTACATAAACACACTAACACACTCACAAATACGCATACAAACAACAATAGCAAAAAGACAAAAACACTCAAACACATATACTTTTACAATCTTAAAAAAGGAATAACTTAAGTTTATCAAAACTTTACTTATTTACAAGTTTTAAAATGTTTTCCTTTTTTAAAACAGAAATAAGAAATTTTCTTGAAAAGACGCAAAAACTCAGCTTTCACATACAAACTAACGTTAAACAAAACAAGGAAATTGCGTAAAAGTAAATGAAATGTGGCAACAATGTATGACGGCCAAAGTTTGTGACAGTGTGTGTGAGTTAAAACTAACAGAAAAACAACAACAATTTCAAACGACTACAAACAGGGGTAATAATAGAAAATTATAAAAAAAACACACACACACAGACTAACAAACACATAAACACACACTTCTGCACCATCAACTTAAAAGGAAAAACAGTAGACGAAAACCACAACAGCAACAACCAAAAACAACAACTACGCAGACGTTATAAACATAAACAAGCGTCAATATACCAACATTTTCATACACATCCTTACAACAGCAACAGCAACAATAACATCAGCAAAAACTCGTAATAGACCATTTCGTTTACGAGCACAAGACGTACTAATACTCGTAACACAAACTGTTTAAACAGTTTAAAGGACCTTTTTTTTTTTTGAACCTGAGCTTCTGCTGTGTTATTTGTTTGAGAAATGAAATGAAATAAAATGTGAAAATAAAGCACAAAACACAAATACTATACACAGTTTTATTTTTATACATATATAAAATTCAGCAAAAATAGAAACAAATAAACAACAAATGCAAATAGAGAGAAAACACACGAATGTCGCCAGGCCTTTGGGATGACCAACTAAACAAACTAAAAACATTTGCTGCGAATCAAACAAAAAATTCCAATAAATACCGAAAATATAGCAAATTTGCTCTCAAGAGAAAAGGACTCTCAAAAACTTCATAAGACTTGCAATTACTGTATAACTTATTGGCAGGATTTGAGGAGCTTTTAAAGCGTAAATATAAGCAACTTTTTTAGGGTAATTTTTGTGGATGTATAGAACTTTAAGTTCGCGGCAGTTTTTTAACTGGCGGGCATTTTGCCAGCTGTCAAGTGATCTATTTTTAGTTTGATTTGGCATTTCTATGATTTTGTGGCTTAATTCTGTCGAAGTTCAACTTGATAATGATGCCCATCGGTAGTGGACTTTTTATGGGGGCTATGGTCAAATATGAACCGATCACTATAGAATTCGATATGGTGATTTATATGTATGTACATGTTGATTATTTATGTAGAATTTTAATTTGATAGTGATGTTTATAAGAGATTTAGTGGCTATGGTCAAATATGGATTCATTTTCACAAAATTTGGTACGCTAATTTATGTGTATATGTAGATTTCTTCTGTCGATTTATGAGCATTTATGTACGTTATTTTCGGAAGTGCATGTGAAATAGAGGTTATATTTAAATATGAACCAAACAAACAAAGTATCGCTTTGGCATTCATATTTACGTAAAACTAATATTTGCTGAACTTTTTTTTTTGGATACTAAATTGGTTCCTACTGCTCCGATTTTTCTCATTTTCAATACCAAAGATTTCGATAAAATAGGGAATGCTTGGCAGAAATTTCATTGTTCGAAGTCATTATTCGAGGCACTATTGTGCCTTCAACAGACGGACGAGCATGGCTAGATCGGTATAGAATTTTATAAGGACCCAGAATATATAGACTTTTTCGATCGACGACCAATATTTCAATGTGTTACAAACTTCATCTCTATGGTGGTGGGTATAAAAATTTAGGGGCTTTTTAAGGAAGAAACTTCAGAAGTACGGCCTTTTTTACAGGCTCCAATTTTGAATTCATGTAACTTTTTATAGGGACGAGATGAAAAAATAAATCTAAATAAATCTGGAACTAATCTGGATAATCTACACAAATTAGCATACATTTTGTAGATCTTCTTAAGTTCCATTTAAATTTTAGTTCAATTGAATCATAATTTTTGGCGATTTGTTAAAAAAATGTGAGACCCGAGCTGAAGTTAGGCACCGAACTCAGGGTTAACAGTTTGTACTGTCGGTAACCAGCGCACAGAAACCAACAAAGCTGGCAATAGCGCAACTGTAATCATCACACAAGTATACTCTAGTATGTGCTTAATTAACTTTTTGAAAAAGCCATTACACATTCCATCGATTGATATTCCAGGTCCTTCATATGACTCCACGTTAGGTATAGAAAGATTTGTTATTCAAGCTAAAATTTTACTTTGAAAAGACCTACGATTGAAGCTAAAATTTAAGATTAGAAAGACCCACGATTAAAGCTACAATTTAATTTTAGAAAGACCCACGATTAAAGCTACAATTTAATTTTAGAAAAAACCCACGATTGAAACTAAAATTTAACTTTAGAAACCATAAGATTGAAGCTAAAATTGAATTTTAGAAAGGCTTAGGATTGCAGCTAAATTTTAACTTTAGAAAGACCTATGATTGAAGATGTTAATTTAATTGTTAAAAAAATGTAATTAATAAAAACGTCAAGCCCTCTAAAAGGCCTAAAGACAGAAAATAATAATACAACTAATAAATTTCTATAACAAAATATATACTCGTATACATATTAAAAAACAAAAAAAAATGCCTAATTTTAGGTCATAAGGAAAATTCAATATTTTCCTCAAGAACTCAATACCAAACAAGAGAAAACACACAAATAATAATAATAATGATGGAATAAATCTTTAAACTACTTTGAATAAGGCTACAAATATTTGCATTTATCATGCAACACTCGACTCGAGACTTGCAGAATCTTTCTAAATTTTAACTCTAGAAACACCTACGACTGAAGCTAAAATTGTCAAATAAGTTCTAAAATATTCTTACCTTTGATGAAACTTTAAAACTTAGAAAGGCATATGATTGAAGTTCAAGCTAGTCTTATAACATTAGATTGTGCGTTAATCTAATGTTTTAAGACTTAAGAAAAAAAAAAAAACAGATAAGACTGTCAAACAATGTGCTACATAAAGCTCTACGATGAAAGCTCAAATGTAGAAAGTTCTTTACCAAGATAGCAATAGGATCAAAAAAAAAAAAACAAAACTATTTGGCTGCTTTTCCTGTGATCAATAACGTAAAGTCAACTGCATAATCACCGTTTGTGAAATCTTTAAAACATTGAAAAGCATTTAAAAGTAGTTGGTCTCATTTTCCTTGGCCCTCTAACATGGTTTCATATAAAAAAAACAACTACAATAATAATAACAAACCCACTTAGACAAACCGGTAGAACACAAAGACTTGTGTGACATTAAAAACGTAAAATGCTTGCCAACACGGTCTCAACTTAACACCAATACAAACGTACAACATTTAGAAAATGGAAAAAACACATACACGCGACTTTTACATCTACACAACAAATGGCACACACACCTACACTTACTCACTCACTCGCTCACATGTATCATGAATTTGTGTGTTTTATAAAATTGTAGCCTGTTTACAGGCGTCTAGTGTGCTCCAATGTATGTATGTATATTTGTATATTATAGAGTATAAAATGTGTTATTGTATTTTGTATGTTTATGTATGCATTATCAAAAATGGTTGCTTTTGCCTCTCCTACTGCCTAACTCTCCTGTTATGTTACTTCTTCATTTTTTTATTTCCTTTTTATAGAATTTGTTAATATGTGTCTAGGATATATTTACAGCACACACATTTACATAAAACATTTCTATATGTGTTCTTGCTATTTTTTTCATTTGTTTTGTCTCAAATAAACCAAAACATGTGATGTTGTTTTGGATTATGGCTGGAGTTTTTTTTTTCCAAACACACCAACAGTGTTAATACGTCATTGTTGTTTGGTTGTTTTAGAAGGTTTTCAGTTGTTTTAGACTGGGCAACAGCTGTTAATGCAACAGTAGCATTTTATTGTTGAAAACATTGAAATATTCTGAAAGTCTCGAGTCGAGTGTTGCATGATAAATGTCTGTATAAATGAGGAGTTTTTTTTTCTTCAAATATTTGTAGCCTTATTCAAAGTAGCTAAAAGATTTATTGCATCATTATTATTATTGTTTGTGTGTTTTCTGTTGTTTGGTATTGAATTATTGAGGAAAATATTGAATTTTCCTTATGGCCTAAAATTAGGCAATTGTTTTTTTTAAATATACATATATGTATATATATTTTGTTCTAGAAATTTATTAGTTTTATTATTATTTTCTGTCTTTAGGGCTTTTACGTGTTTATTAATTAAATTTGTTTGCTTTTGAACAATTAAATTATTAGCTTTAGACTATGAGTATGAATGTTATAATAATTGTAGGCAATAAAATATTTATGAATGCACCTAAAGATAGGCTATAAAATTTGTATATATTTATAAATTTGAAAGCATATTAATGCAGATAAATTTCTAGTAAAAGCTAACGAAATTTTATTGAATTTAAAGAAAATAATCAATATGATTATATGAAAATTTAATAAAGACGACTTAAAAATCAAACGCTTGAAATTTTAGCAACATTTCAAAAAGAAACGGTTTTTGAAAAGACCCACTATTTAAGCTCAAATAAAAACAATAAAGACCTATGATTGAAGCTGAACTAAGACTGTAAAATTGTATACAATCTACGATAAAAGCTAAGTGCGATTTTAAAACGGCCAGCCATTGAAGCTGAACTAAGACTCTACAAAGACCTACGATTGAAGGTGAAGATGTCTTTAAAAATATCTACGATTAAAAGCGAAATAAAGACAGACTAAAGAACAAAAATTTTACTTTAAAAACCTACGATTCAAGATAAAAGTTTACTTAAAAAAACTACGATTGCAGATAAAATTGATGTTTAGAAATCCCAATGAAGCCAACATTCAACTTTAGAAAGACCAAAGATTGAAACCAAATTTTAACTTTAGAAAGACTTTTGATTGAAACTCAAACTGATGTTTACAAATTCTAACGATTGAAACTAAAACTTAATTTAGAAAGACCTATAACTGAAGTCAAAATTCAACTTTACAAAGATTTACGATTGAAACTGAAATTCAATTTTCGAAAGATTTAGAATTGAAGCTAAAATTCATGTTTAGGAAGAGCTACGATTGAACCTAAAATTGAACTTTAGAAAGACCTACGATTGAAGCTAAAATTTAGCTTTAGAAACACCTAAGTTTGAAGCTAAACTTAAACTTTGCAAAGCCCACGATTGAAGCTAAAATTTAATTGCAAAAAGAATTTTATTGTCGGTAAAAAAACCCTGTAAAAAACATCAATATTAAAGCTCAGCCAACCAGTATATCTTTGTGCCAAAACCTTTAAACTTTTTTTCTTTTCTACATAAATTTAAGCGTATGCCCACAACAATTACCCAAAAAAGTAATTTACTCCAAAAACAAAACTTTTCCCATTCCCCAAAAATGCCACAATCATTGAATAATTTTACAAATCATTTGTAAATTTTAGCTTTTTGAAGATGATCGGTAGAAAACAAACACTTAGAGAATACAAACAATTTGTTCAATTGAACATTAAAGCTTCAATAAAATATCCATCCAATGCATAAAAGAAAACACGAAAAGAAAAATTACTTTTGTAAAAGGAAACCCAAAAAAGGTTAAACAAATAAGAAAAAAAAAAATAAACTTACTAACCAAAAATAAGACACGTTCAAACATAAATTCTTCAAAAAGTACAGAAAAAAAAATAAACAGAAAACACAAAACGTAATGGAACATAAAATAAGTTAGGAAAACACACAAAAAAAAAAACGAGAAACAATTTATATACATTTAAAGATTTGTTTTCAGAAAGGAAAAAGAATAGCTGGTACCATTAAATACACATTTTATGTTGAAACACGCACCTAGTTTGATGATTATGCAACGAATAACAAAAGAAATAAAACAGACTAAAAGTATGCTTTAATTTTTGTTGTAATAAAAATCCTTAAAATAAGGCTTTGCATTTTTTTTCCAAATTATCTCACAGTTTTATTAGAATAGGAAAGAGTTAAATAAAACAGTAAACCCAAATTTATGCTACATTCTTTTAAACACTAATAGTAAGCAATACTTTCTATTGTAATTTTATCCTGGAAAATAAATAAATACAAACAAAATTATAACTAACAAATTATATATAGTATTTGTTATTTGCCGTTAGAAATTTGTCTATAAATATTTGACAACACATTTTTAGTAATTTATACTAACTACGAGTATAAACATTTGTAATAAATAACAAAATATTATTTTTGAAAGCAAAACTAAATTTGTTTGACCTCCCTTTCTCCTAATAAATAACCAAAAAAGAGGGTTAAAGGTGTGTTTTGAAATCTCTACTCTTTTGTCATTTAAGCATAAGTATTAATGTCTCTAAATGTGTTAAATATTAATTGCCTGTAATTAGGGGTGGGTTTTATTTTCTCAACGCATAAATACAAATTGCTTTCATTATTTTTTGTTGGAATTATTAATAAAGAAAAGTATAAGAGTATAACAAATAATAAGGGAATTTGTTATTTGTATATATGTAAAAAATAAAAATTCAAAATATTTCTGTTTGTCACTTAAATAAATACAACTTGCCTTTTTGTTTGGTCTGTAAGTTGGCTGGCTAACTTTTGCTGTTGTGGTTATTTGTTTGTAGTAAATTATATCTAGAAAGAGAGAGAGAGAGAGAGAAAGAAAAGGAAAATGAGAATTATTATCTAATATTAGTAGTAATTAATGCGTGACAAAACAATGGCTATTATAATTAAGTTTTACGGACAAATATTAAAGTATATTTTAAGGGTTAGAGGAAAAGAAAGCTAAATTTCAAAGACTACATTAAAGTCAAAAATAACAAATACAGGAGATATACTGAACGAAGTCGTTAACAAATTTTAGATGAGAAGCTTAACTAAGAATGAGGGTTACAATAAATGTCCTGTAGAATGATCTACGACTTAGGCTTAGTTAAGGATTTGGAAAGATCATAATGGGGCTTAACTAAGGCTTTGTAATGACCACAATTGGACCTGATTAAGGCTTTGGCAAGCCCATGATTAAGGCTTAATTAAGTCTTTGAAAATACCTTGACGAAGGCTTAGCTTAGACTTTAGAAATACCTACGATTTACTGAGAATTCCAAAAGACTTATGACTGAAGCTCAACTGATAGTTGAAAAAAAAAACCTAAGGTTAAATCTCAACTGAGACTTCCCACAGACCTACGATTGAAGCTGAACTCAGATTTTAAAATAAGATTGAAGTTGAACTAAGACTTTCAAAAAGACCTAACATTGAAGTTCAACTGAGACTTAAAACGACTTAAGATTGAAGCTTAACTGTGACTTTAAAAACACCTTAAATTGAAGCTTCATTGAGACTCGGAAAATACCTACGATTGACATTTAATTGAGATTTTAAAAAGACCTACGACTGCAGCTCAACTAAGGCTTTAAAAAGAGCTATGATTGAAACTGAAATAAGACTTTAACAAGATCTAAGATTGTAGCTCAACTGTGACTTTAAAAATACCTAAAATTGAAGCTTAATTGAGACTTTAAATTTAGCTAAACTTATTCTCCAAAGACCTAAAATTGAAACTCAACTGAGACTTAATAATACCCACGATTGAATCTAAATATACACTTTATCGTTCCATAGAAGCATATGTGCTATTCTCTTTAGCAACATTTTTTAATATTTTCTCAATAATTTTAACTTTAACTAAATAGTTTCTTTTAGCACTCGTAGGCAATAAAATATAATAAAAATCAATTTATGCATTCGTTAGCATTTGAAACTGCCTTGAAGCATGCTATTGAAATATTTATTTTTGCTAATTTCTTTCAAACGTTCTCTGAACTCTTCAGCTCTATCTTTTATATATATTTTTTTAGTTTTCATAAAAACCAACCAGAAGGAAAAATCCCTACAATATCTTTAACTGATAAACATCAAGTTTGTTTTTTTCCACAAATACGTTTCATTGCTTCTACTGTTCATCTATTTAAATAAAAATATCATGATGTGATCAAGTTGTTCTGTTAGAAAACTTTACATCAAAATGCAGTAAAACATTCTTTGTAACTTTAAAGCAAATGGCATGAGTGACTGTCTGCTCTGACTCTGTGTGTAGCAATTCTATTTGAAGTTTCAATCTTTTTTCATACTTTGTTTGCTTTTTTTTTTGTTAAAATTTTCCTTGTTGAATAGTTGTCATTAGATATTTGTAACAGTTGTAATGTAGAAAGAAAACTAAGTTTTTTTTTTTTGCTAGCAACTTTGTATTTGCTCTGGTGTTCATTGACAGCCAACTATTGAAGGAATATTATTTGCAAGTATGTTTTTTTCGGGGACATAGATGTAGGGAGTTAGCATTTGCAGCATTTTTGTGTTTTCTGAATTGAACTTGATGACGCTAGATAACAAGTTTCAAATGTTATGGCATGTTATTAACCATGTTTACAAAAGTTTAAACAATTTTTGCTCGTTCTCGCTCTCTCTCTTTCTCTTGCTATTTGTTTAGTTGCTGCATTTTAGTGCAGAACATTTATTAAAGAGTTTGGTTGGAAGCAATTTCATGAAATTCTATTTAAATAGTTTGTTAATGTTCCCTTTAGAAAATTATTTTTAAACATCTGGTTATTCGAATTTATTTAAATCTTGATTAACATAAAAAATTTAAAAAGTGTGGCCTATTTTTAAGATATTTTTATGCCATTTTTGCTGTTTACTCAAGAAATTATTATTATTTACTTGTTATTCATTGTTTATCTCTGCCCCTAACCCACAAAATAAATAAAAATCATATTCATTGTTGAAAATATATAATTTTTTCTTTCCTTCCACAAAGATTTATTACCACTTGTCACAACTCATCTCAAGACACACTCATTTACAAGGAATTTTATTTAACATTTTTTCCCAAGACACATTTTAGCACAGCTTTTCATAAAACTTTTGTTAGTGTTGAAATGGTTTCACAAAATAACAAACAATAAGTGTGTGTGTGAACGGCAAACAAATGTTATATTAAAAAAATTATAAATAAATCGAAAAACATTGAAAGTTTTATGAGATTTTTTACATCTTTTATGGTTTTCTACGCCTTTTCTTTTTTCTTTTTTGTTTGTTTTACTAAAGAATTTATTATGTTTGATTGCTTTTTCTTTGTTGTTTTGTGTAGACCCCTAAAAAGTATGCTATATTTTCTACTTGACTAAAGTGACGCCATTTTTTCTCTCTCAAGTTTTAAAGTAATACTTAGTTTTCTTTTTTCTTCTTTACTTATTGTTCATATGTTTGTAGTTATCAACTATTAGATATAAAAATTTGTTAAAAACAAACGCTAGTAGTCAATTTATTTGGCTTTTTGGAGTGACTTTTGAAAAATAAGGAAACAAATAAAAACTAAATGGACAGTAATGAAGACATTGTTGAAAAACTATTGGAATAAAAAAAAGAAAATAATAGAAAACAGAAAAGTTAGTTTAGAAAAAGCTTACATTTAGAAAGAATTTGATATGCTTTGCAGTTGAAATTTTAAGTATTAAGAGAAGAAAATTTGACACAAACAATAAATATCCTAAAAGTATGCTTTTATAGTGGGTTTCTTAAGAATGAACTATAATTCAAAATTCTAAACAGATTTGGATCAAACTAAAACTAAAAATATAAATTTCAATCGTTGGTTTTATGTCATTTTCAAATCGTCTCCTAAGTCTTTTTTAAGTCTTTGTTGAGCTTCAACAGCAAGCCGCTATAAAGTCTTACTCGTAGTTAAATTTCTATCGCAGGCATTTTTAAAGTCTGAGTTGAGCTTCGATTGTAGGTTTTTTAAAGTATGAGTTCTTACTTAGTTCAACGGCTATTGCATACTTTCATAAAGTCTTAGGTCAACTTAAATCATGAGTCTTTTAAAGTCTGAAGGGAGGGATTTTTCCTTCTGGTTGGTTGTTAAGACAACTAAAAAAAATTAATAATAGATTGCAGAAGAGTTCAGAGAACGTTTGGAGGAAATTAGCAAAAATAATTATTTCAAGCATAGTTAAAAGCAGTTTCAAACGCTATCGAATGAACAAATTAATTTTTAGTATATTGTATTGCCTACTTATAGAGTACAAGTGCTAGAGGAAACTATTAATGTAAGGTTAAACAAATTTCTCAATTATTGAGCAAATAGTAAAAATTTTGCAAAGAAAGTAGCAACAAATGGTTTCAGGAACAATATACATATATAAAGTCTGAATTTAGCTTCAATCGCAGTTCTTGTTTAAAGTATTAGTTTAGCTTTAATCGTTGTCATAGTTAAGGTTCAATGTTACATATGTTACTATTGTTATATTGCTGTTAAATTGGTTCGCAATTTAGTTATACTTGAGCTTCAATCAAAAACGTTGAACTTCAAGAGTGAATCTTTAAGTAGTTAAAGTGCGGCTGCAATCTTATACATTTATTTAGCCTTTAATCTTTCTAATATTTTTAAATGTTGTTTTTTAAACCATAAACTAAACATTTATTTTCCTTTTAAAATGCCTCAAATTATGCAACAACTTTTTTCATTTTCCACATACTTTCATCGTTTTTTTGTTATTTCTTCCTGATGTTGTAGTTTAATTTTAACTCTTAAAATGCCATTTGGTTTTATAAATTGTTCATAATTCTTCTGTTCATAAATGTAATAAAAAATTCATTAAAAAATATTTCAACAAGATTTATTTGTTCGTGTAATGCAGGCAAATACTCATGCTCTGGCCCAGTCTGCCTCACACACACCGAGATATTAATTTTTACATTAAAACAGCAGGATAAAAACAAGATATACTCCCGCTTCCCCAGGCAGCAGGAGTTACATTACAAAAAAAAATTGCGATGAAAGTTTATAAAAAATTCAAACTAAATTTTAATTACACATACGAATGACGACAAAATCTACTAACAAAATACCAACTACTTCATGGTTCGGTGTATATCTGGCTATAGATAGATACACACACATAGGCACACATATCCTTTTGTCGACAAATATATTTTTAGAGAGTTTATAACTAAAAGGAGAATATAATGCTGATAACTACTACCAAACTACCATTAACTTTAATATTTCCCTAAACATCTGTGTTACTTCCCATGACAGGGTATTAATACACACTCATACAGTTACTTATACACACACACACACATATATATTCACATTCCCACAAATCTACAGTCTTATAGATTTCCATTTAAATACAAAGAAAATAAAATAAATGTATGAATAAAGTAAAAAAGCTGAAATAACGGAAAAAGTCTTGGATTAGTGAACAAGTAATTTCGATAATCAACAAGGTTCTAGTTCAGTTCTAGTTCATTTTTAGTTCAGTTCCAGTTCAGTTCTAGTTCAGTTCCAGTTCAGTTCTAGTTCAGTTCGAATTCAGTTCTAGTTCAGTTCTGGTTCAGTTCTGGTTCAGTTCTGGTTCAGTTCTAGTTCAGTTCTAGTTCAGTTCTAGTTCAGTTCCAGTTCTGTTCTAGTTCAGTTTTAGTTCAATTCCAGTTCAGCTCTAGTTCAGGTTCTAGTTCAGTTCTAGTTCAGTTCCAGTTCAGTTCTAGTTCAGTTCTAGTTCAGTTCTAATTCAGTTCTAGTTCAGTTCAAGTTCTAGTTCAGTTCTTAACATAAACGTTCGGTATGCTTAACAAAAACTTTTTTTTTCTCATACCAATCCAGGTATCATCACTCTTTAGGTATACTACGTGCAAATATGTTTTTTTAATAATGGAATATATGCCTTAATATATTCCAAACACATGTACATATATCTACACATGTATCGTTTTAACATAATTTCTGCGGTAATATTAACTTTATGAACTGTTGAACATTTCAAAACTTCAACCTTATACTCCTCAGAAGCAAGTCCTACATGAAAAATCTAATGTATACTCTGAGTATCATCTATTTATGCATGTTACAGGCAAATCCACTCATCAACATCAATGTATCATGGTAAAGAAAAACTTTTTAAGGGTAAAATGAACGAAAACAAAAAAAAAAGGAAATTCAGTCTATTTCGTACTCTCACTCTTAAACACTCCAACACACACATCGTTACTGGAAAAACAATTGCTGAAAAAAGTAAAAAAAAAGTAATGACGACAAAAATATCCTTAGTATAAGAAAAACAATAACGTCAAATATACATACTTATATGTATATGTATCAGAATGTGTGTTGTCTAGAGCCGTCTAAGGAGTAAAGCACAGGCGAGCAGCACAAAGGTAACGCCATAGTGCACAATATTTAAACATCAAATACGAGACAAGAAAGAAACTTTTTGCTGGGAAAATGTGTTGGTATTTTTCATTTCTTATAACTCTGAACTCCCTGGGAGTTTTGAGAGCCAACACAGTTGGTTATTAGACCGAACGGCCGACAGGCAAACAGTCAAACTGTATAAAAAAGAACCTAATAGTAGAAAGTAAACTACACACTCACTGTGAAAAAAAAAAGAAAAGATGCCATAATATAACATTGGACTTATGTTTCAAATAAGGCGGCTTTAACGAATTTCAAGGAGGCTACCAACTGGATAAGAATCTAAACAAGAAATATAACCTGAACTAAAACATGAACTAGAAGCTGAATAAGAACCTTTTGTTAACTTTTTTATTTAATTTATTGAATCTGCTTTTACTACATTTGCTCTCGGTTGAGAGATCCATAATGGGCAAATGTGCTTTAAAATAGTAGAGTGTAAATCAACTCTACGAAGCCTTGTTTGGGTTGTAGTAAGTAATCTCGCAAGCGGATTCGCGTTGTGTCACAACTTCAAACTGAATTCATCTTTAACTAAAGGTACTTCTAAATTTCTATGGATGATTTCATTCCTTATGGTGATGCTGTCATGGTCCTGAAAATTTTGAGATTGGTCCCACTATAAAGGATCTATACTGGTATTACTTGCAGTTCCCATAATTTAATACGATATGTTCAAATTGGTTTTAAAACTGTATTATACAGAATGACTTTACAATTACGGTTTTTTTTTTAAAGTAACTTTATTTGGAAAGGGGATAGGTTGAAGAAGTATAGGTGGTGAAAGAAGAAAGATTTTTTTTTATATATCACAATTCTGCAATTGCGCATTAAGTTTGTTTTTAGTGCAGAATTGCAGCGCCTCTGGTGGTGAGTAGGCGCATTAATGTTAAAACTTAATTTTATAGCCTTTATTTAATTATTGTACATCGGTGGCGTTTCAATGCTATACCACCAAAGGAGGGCGCTGTTATGACAGGATAGAAAACTAATAATTATCAGAAACTGATGTTGTTTTGAGTGACAGAGGCTGGGAATCGAACCCGGGCTACAAATAACAATACATGCTTAATGATCGAACGTGCTAACCAATTAAGCTACAGCACCCTCAAAGTGTAAACGTAACGTGTCTACTTTTGATTTCATTTACACTAATTCTACAGTTTTTTAACCACGTCTCCAAACGTCTGAGATAATTATCCAGCTGGCTAGAGGCCACACTTGAATACACATGTAAGCTAAGAATGGCAGTGTCATTTGCAAATGTAGAAATGGTTCAATTTTCGCTTGTTGCCAAATCACAGGTGTATATAAAGTAAAGTGTAAAGTGAATTAGTACCTGAACTGGAACTGAAGAAGAAGCTGAACTAAAAAACGAACTAAAACTGAAGTAACTAGAACCTCAATTAGAAACTGTACTGGAACCTGAACTAATAACTAAAGTAGAAGCTGAACTAGAACTGAAGTACTGAACTAGAACCAGAACTTAAACCTGAACTAGAATTGAAGTAGAAGCTTAACAAAACATGACCTGGAATCTGAACTAGAGCCTGAACTAAACTGAAGTAGATTTTGACCTGGAACCTGAACTACTAACTGAAGTAGAAGCTGAACTAGAACTGAAGTACTGAACTAGAACCAGAACTTAAACCTGAACTAGAATTGAAGTAGAAGCTTAACAAAACATGACCTGGAATCTGAACTAGAACCTGAACTAAATTGAAGTAGATTCTGACCTGGAAGCTGAACTAGAATCTGAACTGGAACCTGACAAAATAACTGAAGTACTGAACTAGAACCAGAACTTAAACCTGAACTAGAATTGAAGTAGAAGCTTAACAAAACATGGCCTGGAATCTGAACTAGAGCCTGAACTAAACTGAAGTAGATTTTGACCTGGAACTTGAACTACTAACTGAAGTAGAAGCTGAACTAGAATCTGATTTAGAACTGAATCTACTTCTAGAACTAAACCTGACCTGGAATCTGAACTAGAACCTGAACTAAACTGAAGTAGATTCTGACCTGGGAGCTGAACTAGAATCTGAACTGGAACCTGACAAAATAACTGAAGTTTAACCTGAAATAGAATTAAGCGAAAAGTTGAATTAGAACCTGAATTAAAACTGAAGTAGAACCTGAACTTAAACATGAACAAGAATTACCCCTTTCAGACCGTGATGCATCGATTGTGCGGGTGGTTTTGGGTTTCAATATTTTTGCTTCTGTTAACCCAAATTGAAATTGACTGGCATGCATCGATTGTGGTAATTGTTTTTTTATTTTTGCTTCTCATATTTCTCTTTTGTTTGATTTACCGTTACTTGAATTATTGCGAAATTCTTCAGTCACATTTCAGTTTTAGCAAAATGAGCCGTGGAAGTAAGTTAGTGTCTTTAATTACAAAAGTATTAATCGTTTACAAATAATGAAGTGCACATATAAAATGATAAACAGAATGGAAAAATTTTAAATTATAATTTTTCAAACTAACTGAAATCGTTTAATGCAATAAAAATGTGTTTTAGTTGAAAATATTAATGAAAATCGACCGAGATACATCAACTATGCGTATCCTGAAAAGCCTTGAAGGATATAAAAATGATAAAATCTAATCATTGATTATATTTTCATACGCTGTAGAACCACATATTCCAAAAATTATAAAAAATCCCTGGTAGTTTTTCATCAGGTCTAAAAGGCTTAAAGTAGAAGCTAAACTAGAATCCGAACTAGAACTTAAACCTGAACTAGAACTGAAGCAGAAGCTGAACTAGACCCTGCACTTGAGTTTGAACTAGAGCTAAAAAATAATATATTCCAGTTCATTACTTATTAACATAACGCAAGTAATCTATAAAACCTATTACAACCTTTGCCCTTCTAATTGTAGCGATTGTGGCAAAGCTGTTATAAAAAAAACTTAACCTTTAAATAAGAATTTATGTTAAAGAATATAAAATAAATAAACTGACTGGCAAATACTCAATGCTCACAGACTGCTTCTTGCAGGTTCTTGGCAGTAAAGACTGAAATAAGATTGTTATAATTTTTCAACTGCGTTGCTGGTGTTTGCCTTGCCTTACTAACTCTTGGTAAAAGAAGTAGGCTAGACAAAGTCATCTCTGGTTTGAAATGCTCGTAAAAAAGAAGTATAAAAGCAATGAGACACAAATAAAAGGACAGAAATGAGCTAGGATTCTTTTGTTTTGAGACCAGACTGTAGACAACACAATTCACTCGCTTCAGTTTTATTTTCTTTGCCAGTTAAATATTTTAAGCATCTAAATAGAAGTGACGACTATAATGTATAAAAAAAGTAGGAGAAATTAGAAATAAAAAACAAAGTAAATATATCTTTTGCATATTTGCTTAACAGTGTAGCTCAAATGTGCCAACAATGGTTAATGAAATCAAACAATGTAAAGGAAAAAATAATATACTTTTTTAATTTTAGGCCAGAAATTTTTAAATTTTATGAAATTCCTTGATTTAGTAATAAATTTTGAGAAAGTCTAAGGCATTTAAATTATATTGTCACATACTGTTTCAACTGTTTCAATACACGCAAAGTACATTTAAATTTGGTTCATATTTTTCTTCCACACTCATTTGTGTCCTTCCTTTTCCTCCCTACAAAGTGTTTTTATATAAAAAAAAATATTTTGTCTGACGTTTGAAGGCAACAGCCGTAGAAAACAAAATGTTAATAATGTTGATGTTGAAAATGATAGTAACCATCCTTTCACAGCTACTGCTCCAACACTACGCTGTCGACGCCATCATCAGCAACAGCAATTTTCCTTCTCCCCACCCACTGACAGCTTTTCAACATCAAAGAGTGTAAACTTGCTTATAGCTGTGTGAGTATGATTTTTTTCTCTTACATTATTTCCTTTAGTTTTTCTCATAAAGAAAATAAGAATTGAAACAAAAAAAAAAATCCAACAGTTTCAAGTATGATCATCATCATTACTTGTATGCTTATAAAATATTTATGATGCATTTAATGCAATTCATTTCATTATTTTTTTATATGTTTTTCTCCACTCTACATTTCTTTGGCGTTATTTATTGCAATAGAAAAAATTTAAAGGAAAGAGTTTGAAATTATATTACGTTTTTAGAAAAAAAAAATACAAAAACTGCAACAATAAAATTATAAAAATATGAATAGAAATTTATGTTAAAGGTAAATTGCATTTTTATTAAAGATATAACAGAGCAGTTTCAACTCAAGCCTAAAAATAGGCAACAAAATAAGAACCTGAACTAGAAACTGAACTGGACCCCGAATTAGAACCAGAACTAGATCCAGAACCTGAACTAGAACAGAACTTGTATTATAAAATAATTCATAAATTGAACGTATTTTTAATAGTTTCCATTTTTGTTCTTTAAATTTCCCTTCATTTCGTATAACTTTTATTTCATTAATTTTCCTTAAATTCAGTTTTTTTCACAAACTCCCTATCTTGCTTATGTTATCTTCAATTAAACAAACATTGCATACTTTTAGGTGTTAAATGAATAACGACAACAGTACAACAATTTAACAATTATCTAAAGAAACAATAAAAAAAACTACAATTTTAGAAATTCCAACAAAATGATAATCCCATTGTTGTTTTCGTAAATTCATTAATTATGTAAACTTTATCAAAACTGCAAGACAACACAACATTCTTGTATATTTTCTGGTTTAAATAAAATTTGAATTTTATTAAAAAAATAATTTGTTCTTTTTTCTGTTTGGTTTTATTGTTGATAAAGCAACAATAAAGTGTTTTAAACTTCTTAGTATAGACAAGATTTAAAACATACAACTGTACAATATGTGAATATAAACATACATATATTCAAAACCAAACATGGAGACAGGCAAAAGGACAGACATAGACAACACTTCACATGCAGACAATTTTGTTAATGAACAAATATAAACACTAAGCATAGTTCTGTTCAGCAGGATAAGGGCGTCTATGGGGTAAGCAACATGGTAGAGTAATAATATGCAAGTGTAATCATATGTAGAAAGTAGTAGTAGTTGTGGCTGTTGAAATTTTCGCCTGTTTGCATGTGTTTGTAGACAAAAAGGATTCATTTATATGGCAAGTGGCATGTGTGGTAAATTGGGTGGTAATAGAAAATGTTAGTAGCAACTGTAACAACTACAATAACAACAGTTGTAGTAGACAACAAACTAACAATAAACAACAACGTTTGTATTGTTTGTATACTTACAACAGCAACAAGAACCATCTATTCATACAACCACACACAAACAAACACACACACACATCTAGGCAAACTAATATATAAACACACATGCCAGAATAGTGTACTTTAAATAATGTCTGTTATTAATTGTTATGGCAACTTTGTGTGTATAGTTCCGCATACATGTAAGCATAGTTTTAGGGATACAAATATAATAATAATGAAATAGGGAATCCATTTAACATTTTATCAACTCTTAATAATGCTGAAGCAAAATAGAATTGCAGAAGAATAAAAATTCAATTCAGATCCTAGATTCTATTTCAGGTTTCCTTTCGACTCTAGCTTAGGTTCCAACGCAAGGTTCTAGTTCATGTTCCAATTCAGTTTCCAAAGCAAGGTCTAGTTCAGGTTATAGTTCTAGTTCTGTTCTAGTTCTGTTCTAGTTCTCTTCTAGTTCTGTTCTAGTTCTGTTCTAGTTCTATTCTATTGCAGTTCTGTTCTAATTCAGTTTCCAATTCAAGGTCTAGTTCATGTTATATTTCTGTTGTAGTTCTAGTTCTGTTCTATTTTTGTTTTAGTTCTATTATAGTTCTATTCTAGTTCAAGTTCTGTTCTAGTTCTTTTCTTTTTGCTGATTACCCATTTTATAATTTGATTACATACTGTTGCAATTTCGAGCTCGTTTGTTTAAAGATTTTCACTAAAATATAAAAATATAAACGTTTTTGTCATTTTGTTCTCCCCATGAGATTTGTATGAGTATATTAAAAAAAAGAAAGCAAAATAAACTGTTTAAATATTATTTTGAAGCGCAATCGAATATTCTTAAGAATATTTGTCTGTGATAGTGAAAAATACTAAAATTTTTAATTTTCCATATCTCTTTTTAAAGATAAAATCTTTCCTGTTTCCTTTTACAATAAGAAACCTGAATTCTATGCATTCAATCTCAGAAATTCTCTACAGTCGGTCACGTTTTTTATTGTGTGACAACTGAGTTTTGTTTTGTTGGATTTTTTTTTTTTTGCTTTTTCGTTGTTATCCTGTTGTTTTTTTTCACAACAATTTTACAGATTCTGTTTTAAATGCAATCAAGTTCTTTTTAGTGTTTTTCATATCTATGCTGTCTGTGTCTATGACTGTCTGTCGGTGTGTCTACTCTGTCTGTTTTGTGACTGTCTATTTAGCTGTATAAATATGAGGAGTCTGCCTGCCCTCATGTCACTATGAAATTTTTTTTTTCTGTTTTTTATTTTTGTTAAAAATATTCAATACTATGTCACACTTGCACTTGAGAGTCGAATCCTTTCTTCCCAATTGTGTCAGTTGTAGTAGTAGTGGTGGTGCTGGTAAATAGCAGTGGTAAATTATAGTAGAAGTTTTGGCTAAATGCCACATTTAGAGTGCATACATTTAGGGAGAAAGAAGAGAGCGAGAGTTAGAACATGGCGATATTGCAAGCACTACATATTAGACATATTTTAGACATATCGCAAACTCCTATTTTATGTCTGGTTATATGATGATGATAATTTGCTGGTTGTAGTTAGGTACTTTTTTGTCTTGTTTTATTTATTTTTAGCAAGCATACATTTAGGGTAATATGGTAAACCGAGTAGAAAAGATTACATTATTTTTTTTTGGATATTATGAAGTTTTAAAACCTTATTAATAACCTTTCTCCATTATTTGTTCTTCTTGGACCAACGTTCTGAAATTGTCCCTACTTTTACAATAGATTGTGTTGGAACTAGGATAGATTATAGATTATATATCCCATATAACGCCTATTTCTGAAAAACTATTTTATACATATACTGGGTGTAGGGTATTATATGGTCGGACTTTTGACCGACTATACTTTCTTATTTGTTTTTCGTGCTAGAACTTGGTTTCTATCTCGTTCTTCTGTTCCATATCCTCTTCTATGTCTAGTTGAATAACACGTTCTATATATCGTTTCGTGTTCCCTTCTAAGTATCTTTCCATGTCTCGTTTTAGAAATGTTTTATATGTTTCGTTCTATGTCTCGTTCATGTCTCGTTATATATATCTTTCTTTGTTTGCTCTTTGTCTCTTTCAATGACTCGTTCTAGAAATCGGTGTATGTATCGTCCCATGTCTGTCTTTCTAGTTCTTTCTCGTTCTATGTTTCGTGTCATGTCACCTTCTTATGACTCCTTTTATAACTCTTTTATGTCTACTTTTAAAACTTTTGCTCAGTTATTTAGTTCTTTTATTCGACCTTTTTTTAATATTCTATAATTTCTTTTATTCAAGCAATTAGGTCACTTAGTATTTATATAAAAATGTTCTTTTTATTTATATATTTATATATCCAATATTTCGTTATCACAATGGATAACTTCTTCGGGGATTTACAATTTTAAAATTATTGTTCGAATCTCGTTACATCTCTTTATGTCTCGTTCCAGAAATCGCTCTCTGTCTAGTTTCATATCTCGTTCTATTATTTGTTTTTGTGTCTCCTCCCAAGTCTTCTTCCTCTTATCGTTCCATGTATCGTTCCTTAACTCTATTTGTAAATATCTAAGATTGAAGCTAAAATTGAACTTTATGAAAACTTAAGATTGAAGCTAAAATTAAAATTTAGAAAGGCCTACGACCTGTTGACCTATTGACCCTATATTATTTCTTATTATGCTCACATATTTAGTATTTTATTTTATACAAACTTTATCTAAAACGTTCCAATTTTTTTTTTTTTTGTTTCTTTCTTTGTTTAAAATTTTTGTTCCAAATTTCTACCATCTATGTGACAGCCTGTCTGCTTGTGCCTCCTGCTTAAAACTGTAAATAGTGCTGCCAAAATTCGCCTTAATTGCTAGTGACACTTTTTCCTACATTCGCATTACACTCCAATTGGTTTTTATTCAACATTTCGGAAATTTTCCTTTTCAAATTTCACATGTTGTTAAATTGTTCCTTGTTGTTCTAGAAAAACCTTTTAGTTGCAATGGTTGGCTGTTTTTTTTTTGGCGATTTGTCTGCCAGTCTCTGTCACAAGACTACACAGTTGTTGATGTCATTTTTTACACTCAATTGTGAAGTTCATAATATTTTTTTTCAGTTTATTTAAGTTCTGCAGACTGCAGTCTGTGAAGGTATTCAGTTTTTCATTACTTTGCCATCCTGCCCTGTCCTGTCCTCTTTCTAGTTTTCGCAAAATAAGTCTGCGGTTGTTTACTGCCATGCATTTCATTATAATAATTGTAGTAAATGAGTTACATTCATTTAATGTTGGCTGCAATTTAAGAATTGAAAGTAATGTGTTTCTCTTCTTATCTTACTTTCTCTCTCTTTCACACACACACACTCACGGTTTAATGTATATTAACTGTAATTACAGTGCATAAACGGTTAATGGCTGCAAAAAGTATGGGTGAATTTTTATAAGTGTATGTGACTCTTAATGAGTTGTACTGTAGAGTTGTTTCTCTGTACAGGAAAATTTATGTTTTAAGCAATTAGTTCTAATCATATTTGTCTAGTAGCAGCCTAGACTATAAAAATATTTCAAATTACAGAACAAATAATATTCATTGACTAGTTTAAGGGTGAACTAAAAACTATAACCTTAACTTGCCAACAAAATAATTAAACAATTTAAAGGCAACATTAAGATTTGCTTAGATATCAAACAATTTTAAAATTTAAAAATTTTAAATCAAATTTCATTCCAATCATTTTCCACTGTCAACTATGACAATTTCCCTCACTCGCTTTAAACAACTTAACAATTACCACAAATGAGTTAATAAATTTGTACAACTACATAAACATGCGCCCAACTTAGACACTGCAATTAGCCATAATTGACATTTATTTTTAGATAATTTTTGGTCAACAACAAATTGCAACAAATTTTCTACATAAAATCAGAATATATATAGATTTTTGCAGTCAGCCAATGCAACCAACAAAAATATAATTTATTTATAGAAACAATTGCATCTAGTAGCAGGAGGTTAAAAGCCATAAACTGATATAAACCGCATTTAAGCTTATTTGGGCATAATAGATAAATTGCCTCAAAATATGTTTGCTAATTTTAATGCATTTTCTAAATAGCAGTTAGCCAACCAACCACATCAAATTTATAAAAATTATGAAATTTTAATGATAAATGTAAATGTTTCATTTACGAAATTACCAAACAAAGTTATGTGTTTATGGTAAAAATTATTAAAAATTTAACACGAATTGGTAGTGGTAAGTCAATGATAACAATTTTTCATGAACATTTGTAAATTTGTATCAGTTTATATTAATCATAAGTAATAGATTTAAAATAATAATGACATTTTTTAAATTTAAAAATAGTAGTAGAAATAATACTATTTCAAAAAGTTGAAATTTCTGTATTTTTCTGACGTATCGTAATGCTCATAAAATAATCTTTTAAAACAAATGATTTTTTAGGAAAATTTTTTAAAATAGTAGTAAATTAGCTACTACTTTTTTACAAAAAGTTGTAAATATTAATAAATTTGCATCAATTAATAAATTTAAAAAATAATGAAATTTTTCAATTTTAAAAATAGTAGTAGAAATATTACTTTTTTCAAAAAGTATGAAATTTGTATATTTTTTTTAATCTATCGTAATACTCATAAAATAAACTTTAAAAACAAATAATTTTTTAGAAATTTTTTTTAAAAAGTAGTAAATATACTTTTTTATAAAAAGGTGTAAATTTATATTACCCTGTATTCAACTTATGTAGCAGATTTGAAAAATAATGAAATTAAAAATAGCAGTATTTTTTATACATAGTACTTTTTCAAAAAGTATGAAATTTCTGTATTTTTCTGACGTATCATAAAATAAACTTTTAAAACAAATGATTTTTTAGGAACATTTTTTAAAATAGGAGTAAATTAGCTACTTTTTTTTACAAAAAGTTGTAAATATTAATAAATTTGTATCAGATTGTCTTAAGCATAATTAATAGATTTGAAAAATAACTAAATTTTTCAGTTTTAATAATAGTAGTAGAAATACTACTTTTTTCAAAAAGTATGAAATTTGTATATTTTTCTAATGTATCGTAATACTCATAAAATAAACTTTAAAAACAAATAATTTTTTAGAAAATTTTTTTAAAATGTAGTAAATATACTTTTTTATAAAAAGGTGTAAATTTATATTACCCTGTATTCGACTTATGTAGCAGATTTGAAAAATAATGAAATTAAAAATAGCAGTAGATACTATACATAGTACTTTTTCAAAGGGTATGAAATTTCTGTATTTTTCTGACGTATCGTAATGCACATACATATGTATGTACTTTAAAAAAAATCTAAAAAATTATTTGTTTTTAAAGTTTATTTTATGAGTATTACGATACATTAGAAAAATATACAAATTTCCCACTTTTTGAAAAAAGTAGTATTTTTACTACTATTTTTAAAATTGAAAAATTTCATTATTTTTCAAATCTATTAATTATGCTTAATACAATCTGATGCAAATTTATTAATATTTAAAATTTTTTGTAAAAAAGAAGTAGCTAATTTACTACTATTTAAAAAAAATTCCTAAAAAGTCATTATAATTACCTTTCATTTGATAGTAAATTTATTATAATAAATTATGGTATTTATCAGCTAAAGCAGAAACATGGCGCTATTTCGTGAAAAATAGGCATTTTCGAAAATTTTGGGGCTCTTTCGGCACGGGAAGGCATAGTCCGATTGAACTAAAATGTTCGCAATTGTATTTTAACACTAAATTACATAATTCTAGATGTGAGCACCTTTAAAAATCGAAAATCGATTTTGAAAAACCACCCTAATGTGCATATAGTAATTTACTATAGTGAATTACCTACTACTTTTTTTTAAATGTTGTAAATTGTACTAAATTTGTATTAGATAATATTAAGCATTAATAGAGGATTTCAAAACTACTAAAAATTTTAAATTTTATAATAGTAGTAGAAATACTACTTTTTTAAAAAAGTCTGAAATTTAAAATTTTTCTCTCAAATGTAATCATGCCTAAAATAATCTTTAATAAGAAATAGTTTTTAAAGATTATTTACTTATATTTGTTAGGTTGCGTACTACATTTTTGAAAAAAGTATTAAATTGTTATAAATTTTTGTGTGAATTGTTTCAAATAGGAGCTTCAAAAAACCCAGGTTACTTTTCTACTTTGGACATTGTATGTAGTAGAAATACTACTTTTACAAAAAGTAGGAAATTTACAGGTTTTAAGTAAAATAAGTTTTAAACGCCAAACATTTTTCATATTTTGTTATTTAACTTTTAACATCAACTTGTAGTTTGTTTATAACCTCTTAACTATTTAGCTTATATGTATATAGTTAGTCACTTGCTTTATAGTTAAATGAAATTACTTAAACTTTTTAGGGTTTAATCTGCAAAATAGTTAGCAATTTTACAAAGCTTACAAAACTGCTATTGAGGTTGTAACAAACTTTGTTTAAAGCTTCCTTTGAGAGTACTTGCTGGTCTCAAACTTTTTAACAATTTCCACAATTGACTTTATTTGTTAGACAGGTTTTTTTTACTTGCTTTGCTGGCGTTTTATAAAGGTTCATTACTAGTTTATATTTCTATAAAGCCTTTGAGGTTTACACAAACCCACGCAAAACCAAAGCATCCTTTCTTTTTTTACCAAAAGACTAAAAAGAAAGAGAGCAACTAGAGCCTTCATAGTTTATGCAATCAAACACTATAAACGTTTAATTTTATTTATAAAAAATTCATAGAAAATTGGCTTGTTTGCAACGCTAAAATACCGTGAAAGTAAATTCTTTGTAAATGGTCTAACAAATTAACGTTATTGGCTTTGTCTTCGTGCATGCATGTAGATTCGAAAATATAAGAGAAAAAAAAACCCAGCACTACACACAGAGCTGCAATATACAACAGACAACCTTACACTGTGTATTTCACTTTACAGCAAAAATGGTTTTTCTTTTTTCTACTTATAACGTAGTAGTAAGTATTAATGGCGGAAGTAGAGTTGTTGGTAGTGTGTTGGTAATATCCTGTTTGTTGTTAGTGAATACATATGTGTGTATTTTCCTAGTGTTTGAACTTTCTTGCAGGCAATTTTTACTTTTGCACCAGACAACAATATCCATAAAAGTAATGAAGCTGTTTACTAGCTGCTGTTCTTTTATATTTAATAATATTTATTCTTTAGTTTTCATTTTAAAACAACTGAGTGGAGAGAGGTCTTTTTAGCAAACTGTAAATGATGGCAAATGTACGAGCTGAAACGTGTGAATTATCCTGTAAAACTAAATAAGAAAAAATCACCTTTTTTTCGCCAATATTTGCCAATAAATAAGGGTAGTTCCATGAAAACTGCAATACAATTCGGAAATTTCTTGAACAGTTTTAAAAGCCATTCAAATATATGTTTCGTTTGGACTTCAAATTTGTTACTTTATGTTAAATCTTCTGAAAGGTCTTTCTGTTATTATATTATACCAATAACACTGAGTACCCCATATTCTTATTATTCTCTTCCTTTATTACAACTTTTCTATTTAGTCGTACTCGTAAGGAATTCCAAGATGCCATTTGTTTTTAAAGCAAATTGTACTCGTACTTGTATTTTGTCTTCCCTTGTTCTGTATTGCTTTATGTGATTATTGTATTGTGGTGCCTGCCAGCTAATGATATTGTGTTTTTGCACACAACAGCAAAATGAAAATAAAAATTGGAGAAAAAAAAAACACAAAACCCATCTAATATTCATGAACATTTATATGGGTCTTAACAATTTAAATGTACTAAACACGCCATGTTTAACAAAAGTATATTTTGTTATACTTCTTCAACGAGAATAGCAACAACAAATGCCCACCAACCACTAGGTTCCCAGTTCTTAAATAAGTTATAAATATTATTGAAAGGTATAAGGGTGAATGGGAAATTTTTAAAAGGCTTTGGACAATTTAAAAAAAACAGTTTTTCTGTTACTATTTTTAAAATTGAAAAATAATAGTGATTTTTAAATCTGCTCTTTGCGCTAAATATAAACTGTGAAAACTTTTACATAATTTAGTACTTTTTCAGAAAAATTTTGTTTGCTTTTTAAGTTAATTTTATAAAGAATTATTTTCAATAGAAAAAAATAAAAATGTAATACTTTTCAGAAAAAGTAGTATTTCTACTACTATTTTTAAAATTGAAAAATATTAATATTTTTGAGATCTCCTATTTGCATTAAATATAACCTGATACAACTTTTAACAAAATTTAGTACTTTTTTAAAAAAAAGTAGTAGATTTTCTTTAAATTTATAATAAAAATTTTCTGAAAAATTGTTTAATTCAAAAACTTGTTTTATGAAGAATTATATTCTACAGAAAAAAAATACGAAATTCACACTTTTTAGAAGAAGTAGTATTCCTACTACTATTTTTAAAATTAAAAATATTATTATTTTTAAGATCTCCTATTTACATTCAATATAACCTGATACAAATTTAACAAAATACAGTACTTTTTTTTAAAAAAGTAGTAGATTTTCTTTAGATTTACGTTACAAATTTTCTGAAAAATTGTTAATTCATAATTGTTGAAGAATTATATTCTAGAGAAAAAAAATACGAAATTCAGACTTTTTACTACTATTTTTAAAATTAAAAAATATTATTATTTTTGAGATCTCCTATTTACTTTAAATATAACCTGATACAAATTTAACAAAATTTAGTACATTTTTTAGAAAAGTAGTAGATTTTCTTTAGATTTACGTTACAAATTTTCTAAAAAATTGTTTACTTCAAAAACCTTTTTTATCAACAATTGTAGAATTGTAGTAAAAGTAGTATTTCTACTACTATTTTTAAAATGGAAAAATGTCTTTATTTTTATAATATTGTATTTATTCTTAATATAAACTAATCAAAATTTATAATAATTTACAATTTTTCACAAAAAAGGCTTTATGGAAATTTAAATTAGTAATGAACCTTTATAAAACACCAGCAAAGCAAAAAAAAAAAAACCTGTCTAACGAATAAAGTCAATTGTAGAAATTGTTAAAAAGTTTGTGACCAGCAACGAATCCCAAAGGAAGCTTTAAACAAAGTTTATTGCAACCTCAATTGCAGTTTTGTAAGCTTTCTAAAATTGCTAAGTAGTTTGCAAATTAAACCCTAAAAACCTTAGGTAATTTCATTTAACTGTAAAGCAGGTAACAAACTAGAAGCTGAATATAGGTAGTTAAATGGTTATAAACAAACTAAAAGTAAATTTTAAAAATTGTTGGCTTTTAAAACTTATTTTAAGCATAATTATTTTCTCATCACAAACCTGTAAATTGCCTACTTTTTGAAAAAAATAGTAGTTCTACTACCATTTTTTAAATAGAAAAGTAAACTGGGTTTTAGAAACTGAAAACAATTTCACAAAAATTTAGAACAATTTAGTACTTTTTTACAAATATAAGTAAATAATCGTCAAAAAATATTTCTTATTAGAGCTTAATTTAGGCCTGATTATATTTAAGAGAAAAAATTTTAATTTCAGATTTTTTTAAAAAAGTAGTATTTCTACTATTATTTATAAAATAAAAAAATTTTTGTATTTTTAAAATCCCCTGTTAATGTTTAATATAATCTAATACAAATTTGTAACAATATACAACCTTTTATAAAAAGTTGTAGCTAATTTACTACTTTTTGCAAAATTTTTATTAAAAATTATTTGCTTTTAAAGTTTATTTTATAATTATTAGTATACATTGGAAAAATATAAAATTTTCACACATTTTAAAAAAAGTAGTATTTCAACTACTATTTTTGAAATTGAAAAATTTCATTATATTTCAACTCTATTAATTATGTTTAACATAATCAAATACAAATTTATTAATATTTACAGCTTTTTATAAAAAAGTAGTAGGTAATTTACTACTTATTAAAAAAATTCCTAAAATATTATTTGTTTTTAAAGTTTACTGTATGAGTATTATGATACATTAGAAAAATATGCATATATCATAGTTTTTGAAAAAAGTAGTATATCTACTACTATTTTTAAAATGTAAAAATTTCATTATTTTTTAAACCTGCTGTTGTATAAGTTTCATAGAGTCTATTCAATATTTATGACTATTTACAACTTTTTGTAAAAAGCGAGGTTTTGATTAGCTTTTGTTAAAATATCCTTCCTTGTTTTAATTTCATTTCCAATTGGGGTTGTTTAATATCCTGTTTTGTTAATGTTTTTTCACTCTCTTTTTTCTGTATTTTTTTTCTGGGCCATAACTATTAATTTCTTTTTTCATAAGGTGATTATGAACATGAGTTTTGGAAGCTCATAAAAACCAATGTTGCTGATTGTTGGTTTATAAATTATGCAAGGCTTATTACATGCTACGATATTATTAAAAATAAAACGAAAAAGAAATCACAGCACACTCACTACATATCAAGGAAAATCACACACAATATTTTAATAGAAAAATTATAGGTGTGTTTTTATGAAAATAACGAAGAAAATTACGGAAAGTGTGTAACAGGATATTAACTAAAAGGAAATTAAATTAACGAAGCAATATACATATGTAACTAGTTAATATATTATTTAAAAAAATATTGCTAGTTAAAGACATCTTTAATTTGAGTATATAAAGTGCTATTTTTACAAGAAATTTGATTTGCAAACATTTAAAAATTTTCCTTTAACATGCTAATCCAGCTTCTTAAATCTTCAACCAAGATTTCTCTTTGCAAAACTCAATGAAAATTTGTTGAAAAATTCTTGTAATCCCCTACTTTTTAAGCTAGTATTTATATAACAAATATTCAAAATAAAATGAAGAATTTACTGCCTGAGTATCCGTTTCCTGTTACCAATTTAAATAGCAACAAAAAAACACACTTGTACACAAGACACGTTTTATCTTAGGGATTTTCAAATGAATTTTATATGATATTTCTTGAGTAAAATCTGTTAGCTTGAGTATTAGATTACGAAATACAGATGTGGTCAGTAGTTAAGGTTATAAAAAAGGATGATGAAACAGAGACAAGCAACTACAAAAAAAATAAGAAAAATGTTACTAATGCCAGGATATTAAAACACATACATACGTACATAAATTCTATAAACACCCCCACTCTCATGTGTGTTAAAATGTATGAATGTGTAAAACTACTATGTTCACATATTGATGTAAATTGTAACTAGAAATCCATTTACATTTGTAATAGATAGATAGATACTGGTCATAGTCATTTGATTTTGAAAAATATTGTCTGCATTTAAGTATTACAGCAGCACAACAACATTATTGCTGGCCAAATGTTAACAAATAAACTTGTGTTCTCTATGCCAATATGCCTGCCTAAAGACAATTTTTTTTACAATTTGTGGGGTTGAAAAAAAAACACGTAAATAAAAACAATATTTAATGTTTAAATTAAAGACTTTTGAAAGAAGAAGAAAAATTTTAACAATTTAGAAAATTTATGGTAGGAATATTTCAAGAAAAGTAAAGAAGTTTTAGTTATTTAAACAATTGTGACAAAATTGCCTGAAAATTTTGTTAAACTTAAAGTTTATTTTACGAAGAACTAGATTCTTTAGAAAAAAGAAATACAAATTTAATACTTTTTAGAAAAAGTAGTATTTCTACTACTATTTTTAAATTGGAAAAATTTAATGATTTCAAAATCTCCTATTTATGTTAAATATGATCTCACAAAAAATGAACATAATTTAGTACTTTTTGTTAAAAAAGTACTTTTTATACAATTTTCCTAAAAAAAATATTTTCTTTATATACTTTCTAAAGAATAATATTCTGTATAAAAAATTTCAAATTTCAGATTTTTGAAAAAAGTACTATTTCTACTACTATTTTAAAATTTAAAAATTGCATTATTTTTTAAATCTTCGATTTGTGCTTAACATAATCTACTACAAATTAACTAAAATTTACAACTTTTTCGAAAAAGTAGTAAATAATTTAATAATTTGTTCATGAGTACTACGATGTAATAGAAAAATATTCATATTTCAGACATTTAAAAAAGTGGTATTTCTACTACTACTTTTAAAATTGAAAATTTTCATTATTTTTCAAGTTTATTAATTATGCTTAATATAATCTGATACAAATTAATTAAAATTTATAACTTTTTGTTAAAAAGTAGTAGATAATATCCTACTATTTTTTGCAAAATTTTCATTAAAAATGATTTGCTTTTAAAGTTTATTTTATAATTTTTACTATACATTACAAGAATATACAAATTTCATAAATTTTTAAAAAAGTAGTATTTCTACTACATACTATTTTTAAAATTGAAAATTTCATTATTTTTTTAAATCTCCCAATTATGATTAATAAAATTTAATACTAATTTATTACATTTCACAACTTTTGGTTAAAAAGTAGTAGATAATTTAGTAATTTTTGAAAATTTTTGATAAAAATTAATTTTTTCTTTAAGTTTATTTTATTAGTATTATGGTACTTTAGAAATATGTAAAAATTTCAGACTTTTAAATAAATATTTCTACTACTATTTTTAAATTTTAAAATTTTTATTATTTTCCAAATCTCATATTTATGTATAACATAATCCAATACAAATTTATAACAATTTACAACTTTTTGTGAAAAAGTAGTAGCTAATTTACTAATTTTTGCAAAATTGTCATAAAAAATTATTTGTTTTTAAAGTTTATTTGATGAGCATTACGATACGTCAGAAAAATATACAAATTTCATACTTTTTGGATAAAGTAGTATTTCTACTACTATTTTTAAAATTCTAAAATTTTACTATTTTTCAAATCTGCTACATAGGTTGAATAGAGTCTAATATACATTTATTACAATTTACAACTTTTTATAAAAAGGTAGTAGGTAAATTTACTACTTTTTAGAAAAAATTTTAAGAAATTATTTTTTTTCAGTTTATTTTATGATTATTACGATACATTAGGAAAATACAAATTTCGTGGTTTTTCAAAAAAGTAGTATTTCTGGTACTATTTTTTAAATTTTAAAAAATTAATGTTTTTTAAATTTACAATTTTATTAAAAAAAACTTTTCATTGACTAGATTTTTTTATTGTTCTGTCTTTTGTAAGCTATATTTACTTCTCCCTTAATTAACCTTTTTTTATGCCTAAATGCTTGCTACATATTTATGCATTTGTCCTGGCAAACTCTAAACTAGCTAGTGGTAGTTTTCTAACAACAAAGCCGCTTACTTCTACAGCAAACATTTTTAAAATATCCTGGATATTTTAGTTGGTTTGTTTAATTTAATAATTAAAACATTTGCGTCGGCTTTTATGAAAAACTTTGCACGTTTGCTGGCATAATTTTGAGAGAAATTAATGCTGCAAAGGCGTTTATTACTTGTAATTACTGGCACAGAATATTAAATAAAACAGGACAAGTTGAAATAAGCAACTTATTTAGAATAAGTTAAAATAGGAAGTGACATAAAAGCCATAAGATTACAAACAACTATTAGAATTAAACAACAAAAACTAAAGCTAGCTTTACACGATTGAAATTTTCTTCAATATTTCAATAAAACTTTATTAGTTCGTTTGAAAAAATTGACTTCAAACATGATTGAATTAAGTTAAAAACCGTTGCAATATTAATCAAAAATATTTAAATAAAATAAAAGTTTTAGATTACTCACTTGTAAATAAAATCTTTGGCTCATCGAAGATCTGAAAGAAAGAAAAATAATTTTAAATAAATTATTTGAAACAGAAAATTTAATATATAAATCAATAAAAATTGATTAAACTAATATAAACTTTGTAAAATAAGAGATTGTAACATATAATAACGCTTGAATGAAATTTTGTAGAACACACAGAAATCAGTTTGATTGAACTTTTGAGGAAAAAATACCTGTAGAAGCGAGTTTGATTGCAATTTTGGAGAAGTTCGATTGAAATTTTGTGGCTCAAAAAGAATCGCGTTTGTTGGAATTTTTTTGGAACAAACAGAATCACTTTTGATTGCATTTTAAGTAAAGTGTGATTTAAATTTTATTAAACAAGCAGAATCATGGATGATTGAAATTTTGGGAAACAAACACAACCACGTTTGATTGAATTTTATTAGAAGTTTGATTGACATTCTGGTGAACAAATAGAAAAATGTTTGATTGAAATTTTTGGGAACAATCAGAAACACGTTTGATGGCATTTTGAGAAAAGTTTGATTAAAATTTTAGGGGACAAACAGCACCACCTTTGATTGAATTTTAAGAGAAGTTTGATTTAAATTTTGAGAAACAAACAGAACCTCACTCGATTGAAGTTTTGGGGAACAAGCAGGACCACGTTTGATTGAAAGTTTAGAAAAGTTTGATTGATTTTTTGAGGAACAAACGGAACCATGCTTGATTGAAATTTTTGAGAACAAAAAAAAAAACTGTGTTTGAGTAAGAAAAATAATCTCTTTTGATTTTGGTTAATAAAAGGAATTGAAATTTTGATAATATGATTGTTGGCCAAATATTGGAGAATACAAAGCAATATCCCAGCAAGCCATATGAGTCCGAAAAGAGTCTTTTCTGTTACCTTTTTCGGAGCGTTAACGCTCTTTATGAGCCCAAAAAACAATCAAAAAGCTCTTAGATAATGTCAGAAAAGAGTCTTTTATGAGGGTTTTTGGGCTCTTAAAGAGCTCTTAGATAATGCCAGAAAAGAGTGTTTTGTGAAGTTTTTCTTGGGCTCTGTGTAATCTTGTTTTTATCATTCTTGTGTGGTACAGCTATTTTTTTTTGTTCAAAGCACAAATAACAGGACAACAACGCTTTGGTACACACATAATTAAGTGGAATTTTTAAGTCATACTGAGACTCAAGACAGTAACAAGCAAATTTTTCTTTCGCTCCGCAAATGCTCTTTAGTTGGACTCTTTTCTGACTCATTTGTTCGGAGCGCTCCGAAAATGCTCTTTTGTTGGACTGTTTTCTGACTCCTTTTTCGGAGCGCTCCTAGACTGGTATGCTGGGATGTTTGATGGACATTTTGATAAATAACAAACTGTTTGACTTCAAGTTTTGGTACTAAAAGTTTTTTATTTTGAAAAAAAAATTTTGGGTACTACAAATGTCAAAATGTTAAGGAATAAAAAATATGGGAGTTAGTGAAATTTTACTTCAACTTATTTTTAAATTATCATAATTTATAACGATTTTCAATGTTTTTTTATCTATATCTGAAATATATTTATTTTGTTTGCCATCTTTATCATTACTGTAGTAAACTCTTGTGTATTTAGTGTTTTACAAACATACCAAGTTATTTTGTGTGTATTTTTTTTTTTTGCAAATATTTCAAGTGTTTCTGTCAATGAGCTACTTGAATACAGTCTATAGAGTATACAATGTATGATTTTTTGTTGGTCTGTTGCTACTTTATTTTACAATATTGCCAACACAATTTGATTGGCAGCATGAGAATTACAAAACACTTAAATTGTTAATAATATTAAATACAAACAAGCAAAAAAAAACCAAGCAAAAACGTATAATCGTGCAAAAAGTAATACTAAAGAATTGAATGAACCTGTGGCTCAGCAGGGGTTTGATAAAAATTCGCCTCTTAGAGGATTTCATAATAAAACTCAACTCATAAATATTTATAAATGCCAGCAGTAGTAGTGGCAATTATGGGAAATTATAAAAAAAATACATATTATAGTTTTAATTATTAAAAACGTTAAGAACTGAGAGTAGTTTGTATGTGAACTTTTTTGTTTGCTGGCTGAGAGCATGATAGATGCTGTTAGAAGTTTGCATGCTTTTAATGTCTATAAATATTTTTAAATTGTTTGAGATATTAAGTAGTTTTTAAAATGTTTATTGAAGCGAAAGTTGTTAGTTGTGTTGCCAGGTTTTAGGCAGAGACTTCATGTTAACATAACTTATTTATTTATAAAATGTTGCAGCTGATTTTTAATAGCAAACTAAGCTTGACTATAATGTCTATAAATATGCCAACAAAAGTTAGGAAAATTATTGCTAGGCTAAGGAAATTTGATTTAAACACACTAATAAACAGACTTGTTGTCCCGTACTCAACTAAATATTTTACAAGTTTCACTAAAACTAAACTTACTAGTTGGTATTGTAACTAAATTTAAGTCTTTTGTCTAATTATCAACCAAAATTCAAATTATCTCTATCAAATTCCCTTTTCAGGGGTACATTTTTTAATCTCTTAAACTATCTATATTAATTCCCAAGCCCTGTTTGTTAATATTTAATAAAATTACAGATTCTTTACCTGAACTTTCAAAAATATATTTTTTCTTAAACAACATTACTAACAATCACTTCCCCCTTGCAATGTCTGCAATTAACTTGGTTTGGTTTCGCCTAGCTATGAAACAACAACATATTGCTATAAAAAAAACATCAAAATAATAATAATAACAATAATAATAAAAAAACATAAACTTTTCAATAATTTAGCTGCTAATGACAAGCTTTGAAACTTCAAACACCACAAAAAAAAAAAACGTCTAAATAAAGTGATTATTTTCTTACAAAAAAAGCGTAAAATTACAAAAACGAGAAAAACAAAACAACAACGACAACGACAATTGACATAAAAATAAACACACGATAAATTAAGAAATAATAGGCGAGAATAACGTCTGACGGACGCGGCTGGTGCAGTCAGTTAAAGAAACTGGTTTCAAAACAAAAACTGACATAATTTAAAAATGTTGATAGAGACACTAAAGACAATAATTATAGGGTGACTTAAATTAAAAAAATAGTTTTATTTGTCAATTGCCAAATAGAAAATGTTAAAAAAATGAAGACTCTTATTTGAACCAAGTGATAAGGAATATAAGTGAAATTTTTATTTTCATTTATTTAATTCTGTTTATTCTCCAAAGTTTCAATCAAACTTCTCCCAAATTTCAATCAAACATGGTTCTTTTTCTTTCCTAAAGTTTTAAACCAACATTTCAATAAAAAATCCATTAAACTTCTTCCATATTTCAATCAAACTTCTTCCAAATTTAAATCAAGCATTGTTCTTTTTCTTTTTCAAAGTCTCAAACAAACGTTTTAATTAAAAACAACAATCAGTCAAACTTCTCCTAAATTTTAATCAAACTTCTTCAAAATTTTAATCAAACGTGTTTTTTTTTCTTTCCCAAAGTTTTAAACAAACGTTTTAATCAAAAAAAACAATCAGTCAAACTTCTCCTAAATTTCAATCAAACTTCTCCTAAATTTCAATCAAACGTAGTTTTTTTCTTTCCAAAATTTCAATCAAACTTCTTCCAAATTTCAATCAAACGTAGTTCTTTTTCTTTCCCAAAATTTTAAACAAACGTGGTTGTCCTTTGTTCTTAAAAATTTCAAACAAACGTTATCCTTGTTCCCCAAAATTTCAATCAAACGTGGTTCTTTTTCTTTCCAAAAATTTCAAAGAAACGTGGTTGTGCTTTGTTCCTAAAAATTTCAAACAAACGTTATCCTTGTTCCCCAAAATTTCAATCAAACGTGGTTCTTTTTCTTTCCAAAAATTTCAAACAAACGTGGTTGTGCTTTGTTCTTAAAAATTTCAATCAAATTTCTTCCAAATTTCAATCAAGCGTGGTTTGTTTTCTTTCCAAAAAATTCATAAAAATTTCAATCAAATTTCAATCAAATTTCTCTCAAATTTCAATCAAGCGTGGTTTGTTTTCTTTCGAAAAATTTCAAACAAACGTGGTTGTGCTTTGTTCGTAAAAATTTCAATCAAATTTCTCCCAAATTTCAATCAAGCGTGGTACTTTTTCTTTCCGAAGTTTTCACACGAAGTTCTCCTTGTTTCCCAAAATTTCAATCAAACATGGTTATTTGTCTTTCCCAATGATTCAAACAAACGTGGTTCTATTTGTTCCCCAAAATTTTAATTAAAAGTGGTTCATCTGGTTCCCCAAAATTTTAATCAAAGTTCTTCCAAATTTCAATCAAGCGTGGTACTTTTTCTTTCCGAAGTTTTCAAACGAGGTTCTTCTGGTTGATCTCCTTGTTCCCTAAAATTTTAATAAAACATAGTTCTCCTTGTTCTCCAAAATTTCAATCAAAATTTTTCCAAAGATTTAATCAAGCATTTTTTTTCTATTCCAAATTTCAATCAAACTTTGCCCTAATTTCAATCAAACGTTGTGCTTTTGCTCTACCAAATTTCAATCACACGATCTTCTTTTCCTTTCGCAAAGTTTCAATCAAACTTCTCCCGAATTTAAATTAAACGTAAATCTTTTTCCTTTCTAAAGTCTTAGTTAAAAAAAGCATCTTTAGATTTCCCAAATTCTCAATCAAATAGGGATCTTTTGATTCCCCAAAGTTTCCAGCAAACCTGGTACTTTTCTCAAGTGTTTCTTTAAATATTTCCTGCAGTGTTCTACTGATACAATTCTATCTTAATTCTATCTATCTTCTCAAGTGTTTCTTTAAATATTTCCTGCAGTGTTCTACTGATACAATTCTATCTTAAAGATTTAATTAAAAAGTTTTTGTGTTTATCTTAAAAATCAAAGTACAAGAAACAACACCCACCTTCTTTATTAAGAGTGATTTTTTAAGGAATTAAAACCAAATCCATAATCAAACATCCAATCATTATGTTTGAATTTATAACACCCCAACAAAATCGATTTTAAGTAAATAAGTTCATTATGGTCACATAATTTTTAAACAAAAAAAAAATAATAATAAAAAAAGACACAATATTGTTAAGAGCTCAATAAATTTTCCGGTTTTATTTATATTAATCTGAGGCATTCAATGAAAATCACGTTAGCCGCCTGATGACAATGTTGAAGCTGATGACGTTGACGATGACCTCATATTGAAACTCGAGCAAGTTTGCTTTCGAAATATTACTGTTTAGAGGGGCCTGGCTGTTAGGCCAGGTTGATTGGTATTATGGTTTTTTTAGGTGTTTTTTTTTTCAGTTATAAAAGGTGACAACAATATAACATTTACAACGTTGCAGTTGCTTTACTTTGTATTTTCAGCCGCTATTGGCGATGATTGGTAACATTTTGTGACACTAATTTAACGAGTCTTGTTTTTAAGCCATTTGTTTGTAGATTTACCAAATGTGAGTGACTGTCTGTGTTTATATTAGAGGGGATTTTGTCAAATGATCAAAGTGATAGAGGAAAAAATAGGCTTAACACACAACAAAGTACTGATGAAGTGTTCGAAAACTGTAGACAAGTGATCTGTAAAAGATTTGATGGTGTGTAGTGGAGTTTTTTTTGTTTCTAACAAAAATGATTTATGAATGTGGGTCAATATAACAGGAACATTTCAATCTAAGTAAAATTAATTGAGGGAGCAGAAAAAAACCTAATTCCAGTGTAGAAATGATTTATTTATTTGATTTATTTTTTCCAAGTATTCAAAAGTTTTTACTGTATTTGTGTTTTAAACATAAAGCATTAATTTATTTATCTTGAGATTTATTTCAAATGTAAAGCGTTAACGTTTTTGTAATTTAAAATAAATATTAAAATAAATTGTTTTTAATAAAACTTTATAATTACCAAAATAAAACAGCAACAACGCAAACAAAAAAAGTAAGTAAACCAAAAAATGTTTGCATTAGTAAGGAAAGCATAAGAGATATTTTTGTTATAAATTAATCCCTAAAGGATTTTTCAAAAAGCAAACAAATAAACACACACAACAAAAGTAACTGATAAAATTTAAAAAGCAAAACACACTCAAAACAAAAGCCAGTAGGAAGTCTTGCTTCCTTCCTTTCTTCCTGCCTTGCTGCTACTCTGAATGTAATAAAATAAAACATGCTTAAGGCCTAAAAAATTTTTGTAACGAAATCACTTTCTAAATCGACTCTCTTTATAATTCACAATTATCTTTATATCTCTATATACTCGTGGTAGTCGTAAGTTTATGTTGTTTCCTACAATTTAAGTTAAATAAAATGCTTCCAATAACCAGGTGCAGGGTAGGGGAAGTAAGCATTTTTGTTGCTGAGCAAACACTGCCTGCCAAGCAAGTGTAATTTACAAAAATTTGCTTGCCGCTAAGGATTTAGGGGGAAGGGAGTGAATGAATGTTGTGTGTAGCTTAGTAGCAGGACATGCGATATTACAGTCATTTGTATTGTGATGTATTTGTTGGATAGGAGGAAAGGCTGAGAGGATTTCCAAAAATGTCCAAAAAAAAGTGCTTCATTTTGTGCCACAAACATTGGAACAAAATTCTTGCAAATTTCAATCAAACGTGCTTCTTTTTCTTTCCCAAAGTTTTAAACAAACATCTCTAAAATTTCAATCACACTTGTTTCATTTTGTTGCCCAAAGTTTCAATCAAATTCATCCACGATTTCAATCACACTTGGGTAATTTTGTTGCCAATAGTTTAAGTAGAACTACTTGAAGATCTCCATCAAACTTGGTACATTTTGTTGCTCAAATTTACAATCAAACTCATCCGAGATTTTCATCAAACTTGGCTCATTTTGTTCTCCAAAGTTACAATAAAATTTCTTGAAGATTTCAATCAAACTTGGTTCATTTTGTTGTTCAAAGCTTCAATCAAACTCATCCTAGATTTCAATCATACTTGGTTCATTTTGTTGGCCAAAGTTACAATAAAACCCTTCCAAGATTTCAATCAAACTTGGGTCATGTTGTTGCCAAAAGTTAAAATCAAGCTTCTTCAAGATTTCAATCTAACTGGGATCATTTTGTTGTCTAAAGTTACAATCAAACTCCTCCGACATTTCAACCAAAATTTGTTAATCTTGTTGGCCAAAGTTACAATAAAACCCCTCCAAGATTTCAATCAAACTTGGGTCATTTTGTTGCCCAAAGTTACCATCGAACTCCTCTAAGGTTTCAATGAAACTTGGTTTATTTTGTTGTTCAAAGCTTCAATCAAACTCATCGTAGATTTCAATCATACTTGGTTCATTTTGTTGCCCAAAGTTACAATCAAACTCCTCTAAGGTTTCAATCAAACTTGGTACATTTTGTTGCTCAAATTTACAATCAAACTCATCCGAGATTTTCATCAAACTTGGCTCATTTTGTTCTCCAAAATTACAATAAAATTTCTTGAAGATTTCAATCAAACTTGGTTCATTTTGTTGGCAAAAGTTAAAATCAAGCTTCTCCAAGATTTCAGTCCAACTGGGATCATTTTGTTGTCTAAAGTTACAATCAAACTGCTCTGACATTTCAACCAAAATTTTTTGATCTTGTTGGCCAAAGTTACAATAAAACCCCTGCAATATTTCAATCAAACTTGGATCATTTTGTTGGCCAAAGTTACAATAAAACCCCTCCAAGATTTCAATCAAACTTAGGTCATGTTGTTGCCAAAAGTTAAAATCAAGCTTCTTCAAGATTTCAATCTAACTGGGATCATTTTGTTGTCTAAAGTTACAATCAAACTCCTCCGACATTTCAACCAAAATTTGTTAATCTTGTTGGCCAAAGTTACAATAAAACCCCTCCAAGATTTCAATCAAACTTGGGTCATTTTGTTGCCCAAAGTTACCATCAAACTCCTCTAAGGTTTCAATCAAACTTGGTTTATTTTGTTGATCAAAGCTTTAATCAAACTCGGTTTAGTTTGTTGGCCAAAATTACAATCAAACTCCTAAAGATTGCAATCAAACTTGGATAATTTTTTTGGCGAAAGCTACAATCAAAATCCCTAAGATTTCAATCAAACTTGGTTGCCCAAAGTTATAACTAAACTCCTCCAAGATTTGGATCAAACTTGGTCCATTTTGTTGCCCAATGTTACAATCAAACTCCTCCAAGAATTAAATAAAACTTGAGCCATTTTGTTGCCCAAAGTTAAAACCAAAATCCTCTAAGATTTCCATAGAGCTTGGTTGCCCAAAGTTACAACTAAACTCCTCCAAGATTTCGATCAAACTTGGTCCATTTTGTTGCCCAAAGTTAAACTCAAACTTCTACAAAATTTCAATCAAACTTTGGTCATTTTGTTGCTGAAAGTTACAATCAAACTCCTCCAAAATTTTAATCAAACTTGGCTCATTTTGTTGCCTAAAGACACAATCAAACTTCCCCAAGATTTCAATCAAACGTGGTCCTTTATGTTCGAAGAAATCACAATGAAACGTGATTCTTTATCTTAGACCCCAAAACTTATCTCCTCAGCCTCGTAATGGTGGCATTGGTGTCTATGGCAGGCAGTTAAACAGCCACTTGATAGTATAAAGATGATAAGTCATTTTTATGTGACACTTAAGCCTAAATATTTCGCATTTCTGTGGCCATTTACAATTTTCGCGTACAGATAGAGACGCTAAATGTACAAAACAAAAAACAGTTTTACATAAACACAACACATACAAACGCAGTCTCTCTAACACCAGGGACCAACTTCCGTCTATCTACTGTTTGAAATAAAGTTTGAAGACCATTTAAAAGATTGCTAAGCAAATGTTATGTGTGTATTTACGAGTATGTATGCATGTATATCTGTGTATGAAAAGACTGGCTAAGAATTTTTTAGGTGGGTGGTTGGTTGGCCTGGCCTTTCTTTGTCTAAACACATTTTTCTTATTTATGAGCGACAATGTACAAGCACAGTTTCGCATTAAAACTGTTTGGATTTTCTGGGGGTCTTTGGCATTTTGTGTGTAGCTTTTGCTCAATGACACTTTAGTGGGCTCCTATTTGTTATAGTTTGTTGTGGCTGTTCGACATAGATTCTCTTATTATAACCTAAACATAGAGTAGTAGTGTGTCCTGACATTAAACGTCTGCAACATTAAAATCTTTAATGTCTATTAAAATAAACGTTTCATATCTATAAAATGAAATATTTCATCATTTGCTTAATAATATCATCAACAACTCTGCCTCCTCTAAATAATACACATAAAATGCCTACAGTTTTACACTCTTACAGCCCTCTCGCTAACACTCTTTGCTTTGTGTTCCTAAAGTATCCTTAAAAATCCTTATTAAACTAAACTATAACATGTCTTTCAGCCCCTAAACTCTCAGGCTCTGCTCTAAACTGGGTTAAATATTTTCGCATCTTAATTACTGGGATGTTTTAAACAATTTCAGTTTTTTTTTCTGCTCTCTACTTTTTTGAAGGCAAACATTTTCACACTCAGCAAACACATAAAAACAACCCCACTGTATTAATAGGGTGTTTTTTGTTTTATTAATGTAGTACATTCTTGTGTTTTTAACTTAACTACATTAAAACAGGAATGTATGTCAATTATGCACAGGTCAAAAAATTTTTGGCACATTTATAATTAAAATATTTAAAAAAAAAATAATGAATTGGTTGTTGGTAATCGAATGATAGTGAAAGCAAAATTTGGAGGGCTGGGTTTAATATAAAAAAAGAGAAAAGTTTTTGCTGAAATGTTTGAAATATGGAAACAAACTGAGATAGTAGCTTTTACAGGGAGTAAAGAATAATTGATAGTTGACCCAAATTGTCCTGAATTTGAATATCAATTATAGGGGTTTATATTGTAAGATTTTAGCGGCAACTGAAGCTCTTTATGTAGTTCAGTCTTAGTATCATTTGAAAGATTTTCAATTGACAAATTTTAGCTTGAATTTAAGGTCTTTCTAAAGTTAAATTTTAGCTTAAATTTACAGACTTCCGAAATCCTTTTCAAATGCAATTTCGCCTTCAATCTTCGGTATTTCTAAACTTAGAATTTAGCATCAATCTTGGGTCTTTATAATGTTGAATTTCACCTTCAATTGAAGGTCTGTCTAAAGATAAATTTTAGCTTTAATCGTAGGTCTTTTTAAAGTTCAATTTCAGCTTCAATCGTAAGACTTTCTAATGTTGAATTCCAGCTTCAATTCAAGGTCTTTGTAAAGCTAAATTTTAACTTCAATTTAAGAACTTCCTAAAGATAAATTAAAAAATCTTTATAAAGTTCAATTTCAGCTTTAATCTTCGGTATTTCTAAAGTTAGAATTTAGCATTAATCGTATGTCTTTCTAATGTTAAATTCTAGCTTCAATCGTAATTCTGTCTAAAGTAAAATTGAAGGTATGTCTAATGTTAAATGTCAGCTTTAATGAAAAGTATTTTTAATGATACATTTTAGTTTCAATCCTAGGTCTATCTATGGTTCAAATTTGACTACAATCGTAGGTCCTTCTAATGTTTAATTCTAGCTTCAGTTGTATGTCTTTTTAAACTTTAATTTTGACTTAAATTGTAGGTCTTTTTAAAGTTCAAGTCTAGCTTTAATCGCAAGTCTTTCTAAACTTCAATTTAAGCTTTAATTGTTTGCTATTTCTGAAGTTAAATTTTAGCTTCAAGTGTTTGTAAGTCTTTCTACAAAATTTTAACTGTAATCTATTAATAGTAAAAACATCGACAACTTTCTCTAAATCAGCAAATTTTTTCTTAATAAAACAAACATTGCAAAATTTTGTAAAAACTTCAAATTTTGAAAAAACTTATTTTGATTATTTTTAAAATAAAATATTGCATATTGCAACAAAAGTTTGCATTTAAATTTACAGTAATTCTAATTATTGATTTTATAAAAAGCTTTTTTTGCATATTTTAATAAATACTGTAATTATCGGTTTCTATTACAGCTTTTAGCATAAGCTCTCATACATTATTGCAACAATTTAAATTCTAAACAAAATGTAGCAAAAATTAAACATTTCTAAAAAGCATATTTTGACATATTTTATTAAAAACCTGTCATATTGTAATAAAACAATATTTTTGTTTTAACTATTTATAAATAGCATTTATAGTCTTTTTGATAAAGCATATTTTTGCATATTTTAACAAATTTACTAGTTTTGTATATTTATGTTAATTTTTAGAATATTCCAACACAATAAAGCTTATTATTTGACTTTAAATCCAAAAAAAAAATTAACAAAACTGAGAAATTTTTTAAAATTTTATTTTAGCATATTTTAATAATATGTTTGGGGCGATTCTATTCTAGACAACTTTTAACATCAATTTTCAAATAACACTATTTGATACTTTTTTGATGCATATTTAAAGTAAAATATCTATCACCCCTATCGTGAATAAAAATTCCACATGAATTTTGTTCCCTTTTCACATATTCCTATTAAAATTCAATGTTAAAAAATAAAAGGGTACAAATTTCATGTGGAATTTTTATTCACGATAGGGGTGTATATTTTACAAGGTGGCGCAAAAGTAATCCTCCTATCAGAAAATGCAATAAATTTTGCGAGTCCCCTAATGTCAGTTCTGTCAGCAATATTCTGCGTTCTGGAGCAGTGTACCGTAACATTGTTTATTAACGTGTATTTCGCATGTGTTTACTACACAAATGTCAAAACAGAACTGACATTAAGGGCCTCGCAAAATTTATAGCATTTTCTGATAGGAGGATTACTTTTGCGCCACCTGTATAATAATATAATTTTTTTAGACGTAAGATTAAATATAAATTTGTTGTGCACTTCTAAGCATTAAGATTCATATTCATTCATGTTGCACCCGTCATGGCTTAAAGAGCAAATTTCTTATTATTGGATTATATTTCTCTACAATGTTTGATTTGATAATCATCATCTGATATCTCATCTTTCACAATGAAAAAGAATAATACAATAAAAGTTTAAAACTTAACAGAGTTTTGTGTTTTTGTGGTATGATCGTATGAGAGCTCTCTCGTGACTATTTGGTCGTTTCATATAAATTCTTGTAAATAGATAACAATAGTATATAAAAAAAATATTACCCCTTCTAGAAATAACTTAATTGAAAATGTGTTTATTTCTATTAGTAAAAAACTTTTAAAGCGTCTAAATGTTGCACCCGTATTGTGTATTTAAGGTAATTTTTAGCATAGTTTATCATATTTTATTAATCTGATTTATATTCTTATTAAAATTTAGCAAAAATATAAAATTTTTAAGAAGCCTTTTTTAATATTTTAATAAAATGCTTGCTATAATAAATGCTTATTTAAATTTGCATTTTAGATTTGCATTTATAGCACTTCAAGTTAAATATATTTTAAATTTTAGTTAAAATTAAAGAATTTCTAAAAAACATATTTTTGCATATTCTATCATAATTGATATGTCTGTTTTAAATTCCAATCAAAATTTAGCCAAAATAGGTCATTAAAAAAAAAACATATTTTTGCACATTTTAATGTAATGCTCACATGTGGCAATAAGAAGTTATATTTGTATTGAAATTTCATTGATAGCATTTCTGGTCATTTAAACCTTTAAACTGAGTTAAAATAATGTAGTTTTTATAAAGCTTATTTTTGCTTATTTTTGCATATTTTAAGAAATGTTAAAATTTTTGTGTGTTTGTTAATCAAATTCAGTTAAATTTAAAACCAGTTTTATGATTGATCGCACCTAAAGAGAGCAGCCGGCATTAGTTTAGAATATTTTGAAGATCTTTCAAATTGTCTTATTGATAACCTTTCATTACTTGGAAGGCAACCAAACATTTTAGATTTCCTACTGACTATTGTTTTCTATTCATTCATTCTTAAAGACTATTTATTTACTAGAAATTCCCTCTAGATAATGGCATTCTTTTTATTTTTATTGCATGTATTTACCCACGCAAATTATTGTAGACAATTTCTTTTAAATCATATAAATCCCTCTTAAAAAAATTAAAAAAATAAATAAAATTAAATACATTCATTCAGTTGTATATTGTATTTTTTTTTTGCTTAGTAGAGGGTGTTAAACATACACAATATGTTGGGTAAACGAGCGAGTAAATATTTCTCATACATCATACCGTTTAGTCGTTTACATTTAATGGTCCAACCAACGACCATTGACAAGTAGCAGTAGGTAGCAGTAGTAGGGGTCTATGATTTTGGCTTAGCTTTAGTTCTGCGGACAGACAAACTGTGCGAGCAAATAAATAAATGTAAATTACAATAAGTAGCGCTGCCATCAAGTGCCCATTCTTTTCTTCTATGTAGCTATTGTTGGAATATTGTATTGTATTTTATTTATTTATATTTAGTTTCTTTTGTAGGTGGCCATTAGAAAACAGCAACAAAATAATGTTAAATATTTAATGCTTTTAATGTTGCTTTTTATAATGTAGTCTATCATGAGTGACATTATATTTTTTTTTTTGTTTTGTTTTGTTGTTTTGTTCTTTTTTGTGGAAATCTTGATATATGGCTGACAGTTTAAGATGACAATATTCGATTTAGCGATATTTTAGCTTTAGCTATGGCTATTTTATTGTTTCGTTGTGGTGGTAGGGAGGGATGTAGTGAATATTACATAATTTTATTAGGTTGTTTTGAGCTTTTGTGAACTTGAGCTATTAATTTCAGTTAGTAAGAAACAGTTGCAAAAATTTCATATTCAAAATGTGAGTTAAGAGGCCAGGCAAAATAAAGTTATTGATGAAAAAACCTGTGTGGAAATGAACCCTAAAAAATTCCCCTTAAAATATATTCTAAATAACATAAAAAAAGCTTATTTAATTTCAATGCTTTCAATGCAAAATTGCAAATTTGATGCAAAAAAAACATTTTTTACAATATGCTAGCATTTCATTGAAATATGCTAAAATATACTTTTTAAAAACAGCACATTTTCGTAGAATTTTTATTGGAATTTAAATTAGATTTTTCAAATAAGCTAAGAATTACAATAAATATACCAAACTAGTAAATTTCTTAAATTTGCGCAGAAATATGATTTAAAAAAAAACAAAATTTTTAACTAAAATTTATAATATATTATATATAAATATTTATGTTAAAATGCAGTGAATAATAATTCGAAACAAAAATATGCATTTATTGTTATAAGCAAGCATTTAGTTAAAATATGCCCAAATAAGCTTTTTAAAAATGTCCTAATTTTGCTAAATTTTGTTTAAAATTCTGAATAAATAAGCTTATTGTGATAGAATATGCTACAAATTACTATAAATATATAAAATTAGTAAATTTTTTAAAATATGCCAAAATATGCTTTTTAAAGATTTTCCTATTTTACTCTATAATTTTAACTAAAATTTGCAGTTTATTTAACTTCAAATGCTGCAAATGTAATTTTGAAACAAAAATTAGCATATCAATAAAATATGCCAAAATATGCTTTTTAAAAATTTCCAAATTTTATTAAATTTTGTTTGGAACTCAAGTTAAAACAGTTTTTTGCGACAGAATATGCTAAAAAACTATCGTAAATGCCCACGACTTAATTTGAAATGAAAAACTTTGCTTTATTAAAAAAACGTTTATCTTAACTAAAATTTCAAGTTTATAAGACCATAACTGCTATTTATAAATAGTTAAAAAAATTTGTGTTTTTTTTTACAATATGACAGGTTTGAATAAGATATGCCAAAATATGCTTTATTAAAATGTTTACTTTTTACTTAATTTTAATAGGAATTTAAATTGTTTTAGTAATGATTGATAGAATATGCTAAAATCTGTAATAAAAACAGACAGTTACAGTGTATACTGAAATATGCAAAAATAAGCTTTATAAAAAATCAATAATTTTAACTTAAATAAAAGTGTATTTATTAAGAAATGCTGTAACTGATATTCGAAAGCACACTTGAGCTTTTATTGCAGTGTGAAATATTTATTTTTAAAATAATTAAAATAAGGGGTTTAAAAATGTGAAATTCTGAAAAATGTTTGCAATGTTTGCCTTATTAAAAGAAAATAGCTGTTGTTTTTCTTCATTTAGAGAAAGTTGTCGATGTTTTCACTATTAATAAAAAAAAAAGCCTACGATTCCAATTAAAAACAAGTAAGATTGCTATATTCGGTTATGCCGAATCTTATACACCCTCCACCTTTGTTGTGGATGCATAATTATATTATGCATAATTATGTCGGTAAACATCTGTTGATGAATTTGCTCGTAACAATATTAATACACTTTGTGTGATCAACGCCATCTGTTGATGAAATTATTCATAACAATATTAATACACTTTGTGTGATCAGCGCTATCTGTTGATGAAATTTTCAGAGGTTGTCTCGGATTTTTGCTCATATCTCCGTTATTTATGGCAGGATTTTGCTGATTTTAAATAGGAAACTTCTCGGAAGCATGTCTGGCAGTGTTATTGAAGATTTGAATCCCGAAGATATCTGGGGACTTTAGAAAATTGATTTCAACAGACAGACAGACGGACATAGATTAATAGACTCAGCTATCTATAAGGATCCAGAATATATAAACTTTATAGGGTCGGAAAATTATATTGTGGAAATTACAAACGGAATCACAAACTTATATATACCCTTCTCATGAAGGTGAAGGGTATAACTAGTAGAAAGATCTATGATAGAAGCTGAATATAAAAATTAGAAAGAGCTACAATGGAAGCTACTTTAAAAAGAGCTACAATTTACTCCTAAGTTTAAATTGGACCTAAGCTAGAATTGAAAATTAGAAAGACTTACAATTGAAGCTAATATTTGACTTTAGGAAGACCAACATTTGATTCTAAAATTTTACTTTAGAAAGATCTACAATTGAAGCTTAATCTGAACTTAAGAAAGTCCTATGATTGCGGCTAAAATTTAACTTTAAATAGACCCTCGATGGCAGCTAAAATTTATCTTTAGAAAGGCTTACGATTGAAGCTAATATTTGACTTAGGAACAGCCTTTATTTGATTCGAAAATTTTACTTTAGGAAGACCTACAAGTGAGGCTAAAATTTTACTTTGCAAAGACTTACGGTTATGTAACTAAATTAAATAACTTTAAAAATCTTTTAATTAAGTGCACAAAACTGCAGATTTAATTTAACAAATGTTTACAAATATTTTATATCTAATTGTAATTCTGGTTAATTTTTTTGTGCCATCAACAATAAAACTGCGTTTAAATGTTGTGTACTAACACAATGGCAGCCCTAAAAAAACGACATATTAAAATGACTTAATATTTTAGCATACAATTTTAGTTTTTTTTTACACAAATTGCATAAAAAAAAAACATAATATGTTTCAGTTTTTCGTCCATAAACATATAAATTTCAGCAGATTTTTTCATACGACATTATTTTTTATTTGTTTACAACATTTTAACGAATTTTTTTGTAGCGTCTGGCAGTAAATAATGTGAAACTATTATTAAACATGCGAAAAAACTATAACAACAATTGGCACATGTGCTTCAATTGTAGGAGTAATGGGAAGCTAATGGGAGTGATTGGTGAAGAATTTTTTGTACAAAATATTAAATTTTTTTTTTTGAAATTGAAATTTTAGTATAACTTTATACTAATTTAGAGTTAAAGTTTTCTTACAAAGTTGCCCTATTCATTTATCTTTTAATATAATAAAACGTTTTTATAGTTTTTCTTGTTTATTTAATTTAAGTTTAACATTATGTTTCATTTTTGTTTGGCTTGTGTGCTTTGTTATGAAAATTGTTTATAACTCTATAACATTTTTATAACATTATAACATTTTGTGGGCAATTTAGAGTTTTTTTCTACAGCACCACGATTATTTTTATATGTTATTGTTGGGTTTTGTATCTTGCATATTTTATTTTTTATAGTTTATGTCTCACATTGTTTGCTATGTTGTTTCGCTTATAAGTATTTTTTTTTTTTTTTGTTTAATTTCTGTTTCATTTTTGCCAAACTCAGCAAAAATTCTATAAACATTTTCTGTTTTTTTCTTTCGATTTTCAGTTTTTGTTAGTTGAGGCTGGCTGGCTGTGGCCTTTGAAAAATACCATTTTATACATTGTTGTATTATTTTTACTTTACAAAATACTATTATTCTTTTAGTTAGTTTTATTTTTATTTTTTAGTTTTTGTTTGGTTTCTCTGTTCCGTTCAGCCATTTGAGAGGAGGAATTGTGTCAAAGCAAATATTAACAAAAAAAAAAAAAGTGAAATAAATAAAATTGTTTATTTTTGTTTAATAAAAAAACCCAGCGGAAATAGAGTCTCATATATAAAAGAATTTCAGTTGTTGTTTTGAATTGTAGCAAAAATTTCCTTTAAAAAAAATCTATAAAAAATCAATGATGACATGAAATATTTCAGCTTTAAATGTGAACAACAATAAAGCAGTGAGTATTAGCAGAAAATTAAAAACATGGACCCAAAAAATCCGTGCTAATGCGCAGGGCTACATATTTAAATAGTTTTCGTTTACATCAAAAAATAAAATAAACAAAAACAGAAGTAGCCAAATGAAAAACTGAATTTGATGGCTTCTCAATTAAAGCTTTAAAAAGTCAATGATTCAAAATTTAAATTACATTTTTTTATTACTAATTTTTCAAGCTTAAGGTCTTTCTTTTAAATATAAAAACTTTTTAACGTTTATTTAACACCAATATTTCGGCACTTCCTTGAGTGCCTTCGTCAGGGTTTTTTTCTTCCTAATTTTACAAATTTTTAACAAATTATGATATTTTTAAATTACAATTAAATATTACAGAAAAAAAAAAAACTGAAACATCGATATTACTGATAGGTACTAAAAAAAATAGAACAACACAAATTTGTAACTAATAAAGAAAATAGACACAAATTTCTATTGCCAAGACAATGACTATCTAGGCAAGACAATGACTATCTAGGCAAGACACTGAAAGTTTTGACAAGACAATGCATGTCTTGACAAGATTCTGCCTGTATTGACCAGACGATGTAAAATTTAGTATAAACCAAGCCACGATTTAAGAGCAAAAATTTAGTGTAAATGAAGCCACTATTTTAGAACAAAATTTAGTATAAATTAAAGCACGTTCTTTGAATTTAGTATAACGAATTTAGTATAAATGAAGCCACAAATTTAGAACAAAATTTATTAATTAAGCTACGAGTTTAGAACAAAATTTAGTGTAAATTAAGCCACGTTATTTGAATTTAGTATAACGAATTTAGTATATATGAAGCCTATATTTTAGAACAAAATTTAGTATAAATTAAGCCACGTTTTTAGATTTTAGCATAATGAATTTAGTATAAAAGCCACGATTAACAAACAAAATTAAGTATAAATGAAGCCACGATTTTAGCACAAAATTTAGTATAAATAAAGGCACGATTGTAGAAGAAAATTAAATAATTTTATGAAAATTAAATTTAATGAACTCAAAGCCTAACTAAAGAAATATCAAAAAGAAGAAAATTAAATATAAATGAAACCACGATTTTAGAACAAAATTTAGTACAAATAAAGCCACGATTGTGGAAAAAAATTAGTATAAATAAAGCCACGATTGTAGAGTTTTTACAATTTTTTTTAGATAAAACTGTCTTCTTGAGACTGTTTCTTATCTAGCTTTCTATCTTAATGAGATAGTTTTCTATAGTCCGGCTTGAACTTTAATATTAGGCATGTCTATAATCTTTGTTAAGCTTCTATCAGAGGTTCATATATATATTGTTATTTAAGCTGCGATCGTAGTCCTGATTTAGTTTCGATCCTAGGTCATTATACCATTTTTAATACACTTAAATCGTTGTCCCGTTTGTTTTGTTCGTCAATTGGAGGTCTTTGTGTAGTTCCATTAAGATTGTTTTTTATGTAGTCTTGATTGATCAATCGTAATCCTGGTTGAGTTTCAATCACTGGTCACTATTCAGTCTTAAATGAGCTTTAATCGCTGGCTTGGTTGTTCACCAAAAAAAGGGCCTTTACATAGTTTTGATTCAGCTTTAATTATAGTCCTGGTTGATTATTAATTTTAGTTGAGCTTTACTCCTAATCCTGGTTGAGCTTTAATAGTAAGACTTTAATATGTCATAGTAAAGACTTACTCCTGGCTAAGCTTCTGTGTTAGGTTTTTGTTTAATCTTAGTTTAGCTTCAAGTCTTTAGGAAAACTATCTGACAGTTTTCGATAATCGTACAGTTTATGGTTACTTTTAAACTTATCCGGCACTCTAATTCTCTTTCCCAAAACTTTGGTTTTTTCCTACAGTTTTTAATTTCTTTCCTAATTTATGTGTTTGCCAAACCAAATAAAACTCAGGTGTGTTGCTCGCTCATAGAAAAAAGTTTATTAAATTTTAATTTCGTAAAAAAACACTTTCCCTGGTAACTTCCTTTAAACATCTGGTTAGATATTTTTGTATTTGTTTTTGGCTTTTTTGGTTCTTTTTGCTTGTTTAGCATATCAATTTCAAAATCAATTACCAACATAACATAACTTTTCTTTTGGTCTTTTGGGTGCGGCAAGTTTTTTTTTTACATAAAATTTTACATACTTTTCAAAAAGCAAAAGCCATTTACATACTTTTATGTTGAAAACAGTGGCTTGATGTTGAAGGAAAAGTTTGGTTTCTATTAAAAACTTTTGCCAAATGTTCGAAAACAGCAATGGAAAATGCGTATAATTATTTTGAAAAAAAAATTATATGTACTCGTATGTAAATATATGAAAATGTTTAAATATTATTTTCGTTGTTAAAAACAACACTAGAGGTAAGTGGCCATAAGAGCAAGTAACAACCTGGACTGGTTAACGTAGAAGGAGAAGGAGTAGTATAAAATTAACAGCAGTTTGAACCTACACTACTACAACCACTTTTCAAAATTTGCATGTAAATTCAAATAAGCGATAAAAATTAAAGAGTTTTGTGTTTAATACAGCAAAATTTCGTTTGAATCCCTACTAGGGGCTTCTAAGTTACCTTAAAAGATCTAGTCTACAATACTTTATTTACTTCATTTATACTAAATTTTATTCTACAATCATGGCATCATTTATACAAAATCTTGTTCTACAATCGTGGCTTCATTTATACTAAATTTTATTCTAAAGTCGTGTTATTATTTATACTGAATTTTGTTCCAAAGTCATGTCATTATTTATACTAAATTTTGTTCTACAATCATGCAATCATTTATACAAAATTTTGTTCTACAATCGTGGCTTCATTTATACTAAATTTTATTCTAAAGTCGTGTTATTATTTATACTGAATTTTGTTACAAAGTCATGACATTATTTATACTAAATTTTGTTCTACAATCGTGGCTTCATTTATACTAAATTTTATTTTAAAGTCGTGTTATTATTTATACTGAATTTTGTTACAAAGTCATGTCATTATTTATACTAAATTTAGTTCTACAGTCGTGGCATCATTTATACCAAATTTTGTTCTACAAGCGTGGCTTCATTTATACTAAATTTTATTCTAAAGTCGTGTTATTATTTATACTGAATTTTGTTCCAAAGTCATGTCATTATTTATACTAAATTTTGTTCTACAATCATGCAATCATTTATACAAAATTTTGTTCTACAATCGTGGCTTCATTTATACTAAATTTTATTCTAAAGTCGTGTTATTATTTATACTGAATTTTGTTACAAAGTAATGCCATTATTTATACTAAATTTTGTTCTACAATCGTGGCTTCATTTATACTAAATTTTATTCTAAAGTCGTGTTATTATTTATACTGAATTTTGTTACAAAGTCATGTCATTATTTATACTAAATTTAGTTCTACAGTCGTGGCATCATTTATACCAAATTTTGTTCTACAAGCCTGACTTCATTTATACTTAATTCTATTTTACAGTTATGGCTTCATTTATATGGACCACCCTTTAAACAATTTACATATTTTATATATGTAAATGATACACACATGTATTTATAACAATGGTTAACTATATTCATGTACATATATTTAAATATCTGTATGACTGACTACATCTATGAAGAATTTCTCCTAAAGGTGTGTATTTAAAGCAATAAGTTTCAGACCCATTTTTCCGCACTCTCCGCCTGTAGGTGTACGCCAGGATGTAAGGATTTCAAGCAAAAATTCTACTTAATCTATTGTTATTGTCGGGTTTTATGTAGGGATGTATGTATGCTTTTTATAATGTTGTAAAAATACCTCGTATATTGTAATTTACATAAAGTATGCATAAATTTTTCACACACAAAAAAAAATAAAAATCCATCATATAAACATTTGCTAGCTGACAGCAGATAGGAAGAGAGAGAGAGAGAGTACAAAAGTTATAGCACCTCTTGTTTAAACAATCCAACAAACAACAGAAATAAAATAAAGGACTTTGCATACAAAGAAAACATAAAATAGGAGTATTTTGAAACACATCCTCACAAAAATATTTTAAAACTTACACACAGATTAAAGCAAACAAATTGAAACTCAAAAAACAAAACAAAAAAAAAAAGAACGAAAACACCTGAGTCCGGATACTAACAACATGTACAGTGAGTGTTAAATTAAAGTTTCATATCAAAACTTTGTGATAACAAATGTTTTGCCATAGATGACAAGTATGTGTAGATTATTGTAAGTTACAATAACATGAATTTTCTGTTTCTAACTCCAACATTTAAATGGCAGTCCCCCAGTGGCTATTCGTAACGTTCACTGTTAAAAACCAAACCTATGTACCACAGTTTCATAATTTCTTTATGTTTTAAATGTATGCTTTAGTTTGTGTGTTCATACTAATTTTATTTATATTTATAAAAAGTGTTCTCCACTTACCTGATTTTATTTTGCTTTAAGGAATTTCTCGTTTGTCTGTTGATTATTCCAAATTGATGCTAAAATTAGGGAATATAAAGAAAATATGTAGAATATAAAAAACGTATAGAAAATTTATTAAAATAAAGTAATGTTTGTTATAATTTTTAGATTAACTATAGGCCTTGAAGAACTCCTACTTAAGATTTAAAGCTTTAAACGTTGGGTTTAAAAGACAAATACTACTGCCAATATTTATCCTGTTTGAGCTTCAATTGAAATTCTATTTTAGTCTTTAGAAGGCTCCAATTGGAAATCTTTACATATTCAAAGATCTCCAAGCTTAAAACCTTATTCTGATTGAGCTTTAAAGGAAGTTCTGTTTGTTTTGTCTTAGGAAAGCTCCAATCAGACGTCTTTATGTAGTGTTAGTTAGTTGAGCTTCAATGAAGTCTGAGCTTAGTTTAAATGGTGAAAGTAATTTGGAGTCTGAGTTGAATTTAAATAAAAGGTCATTTTGTGTATAAGTATAAGTTTTATTTTGACGTCACAGTAAAGCTCCAATATTTGAATATTTTTAAGTCTGAATTGTGTCGAGTTTGTAATTAATTTTAAAGTTAAAGTAGAACAGCAGTCAAGGATAATTTTGAAAACTGTGTTCAACGTCTAAAGGAGTGATTTTCTGTCGACTTTGTAATCAATCTTAAGTCATTTTAAAGTCTAATTTGACAATCAGTCGACGGTACTTTTGAAAATTGAGTTCAACTTAAATCATGTGTAATTTGAAGTATTAATTGAGCTTCAATCATAGCTCATTTTGCAATATAAATACGTTTCTATTCAAGATAATTTTGAAGTCTGAGTCTGTTTTGGAATATGGTTTGATCCTTTATTTGGGTCCAAGTCCAGATTAGTTCGGAGTCTGAATTGGGTTTCAGACTCCTTTGGCAGTCCGAGTGAAGTCGGAATTTTGATTCACTCGAAGTTTATAGTAGAGTACATGTTTAGCTGGAATCTGAGTTAATTTTTTAGTTGGATTCTAAGTTGAGTATAAGTATTGTTTCAATGGTAGGTCAGTTTGGAGTAGGAGTTGGGCTCAAATCATTGGTTATTTAGTATTATGAGTTAAGTCAAAGTTTGGATTCAATCGTACGCTACTTTGGTGTCTAAGTAGTACTAGAATTGAAGCTAATTTAGAAATCTGAGTTGAGCTTCAATTAGTAGCTAATTTGAGTAGAGCCTAACTTTTATAATTTTCTAAGTTTAGCTGCAATTGAAGGTCATTTTGGAGTCTAAGTTGAACTCTAATCGTTGGTCATTTTGACGTCTTAGTGAAGGTGCAAATCTATTTCATTTAGGAATCTAAGCTCAGTCTTTGTTTGGTATCAATCCTTTAAGCTTAAATTTCACCAATATTCCCTTCCAAACCATCCTATTTCCCACAAACATTTCAAACAACCTTCCCAAAAAGCCCTCAATTTCTTATAAATTAATTACATTTACTTTTCAATTTGCTTGTTTTTAAGACATTTTTAAATGTATTTAAATTAATTTTGTCATCTTAATCTAGCAAGTTAAAATGTAATTTAACAATCTCTGCTGTACGTGTTCGTTACATTAAGCTGAGAGCGAAAGAAACACACACAGAAAAAAGAAAACCATTTCACGCTTCCGTAAAATCACGGCGACAAATGAAAATTTGAAATTAATTTATTTTGTCATCAAAATGGTCTTAAACAACGGCATGAAAGTATCTCTACAGATGAACAAGGCCCGGCGAATATGTGTGTGTAACTAATGTACATAAGGCTGGTTGGTGCGTTTTCATTCACTTTAAAACTGGCATTTGACAACTGGTAAGTAATATTTTTATTATTTCTAAGACTGGCAAAAGGAAAGAATATAAAAAGATTTTCTATTTGTCTTTAACAGCTTTAACTACACTTGAAAAACAGAAATAAAAACAAACCGTTACAGTATATTTTTTTTTTCTTACTGGCCAGTTTTGAGTTTAACGGCCAGTTGCAGTTAGTGTGAAAATGAGCGATGTTTACGATGACAAGGGTTCTACACGAACAAGGTGTTGGGGTCTGGTAGTCGAGGGCAGCGGGAAGAGAGACAAAAAGCTAGCAAGTAAGTAAAAGTAAGAGAAGTGTGATAGAATTTTTCGCATGTAAAACTGAAATAAAATTTAATTATGCTTGTCGCCTGTCACTCCTCATTAAAAGACAAACAAGGATTTTTTGTGTTTGCTGTTGTTTTTGTAATATTATACAAAGTAGTCAATTGCTGTGGATGGCAGCGGCAGTTTTATGCTTTGAAATGAAATGTTTAAACAGCTTTTATTTTTTCCTGTTTCCCATTTATTCTCATTTTTTAGTACTTTGGCTCTGGCCAGTAGAGTGATATTTGAAATACATTGACACTCTCACACTTTGCTTATGAACCTGACAATATTGTCATTGTGTTTAAAATTCAATTACATTGTAAAGTTGTTCGTTGATTCGCTTATTCGTAATTCTTGTTCCTTTTTTTTCAATTATGAAAGTTTATTTTTTTTTTGTTCAACTGCTGCCAGTTTTCTACTTCTCTTCATGCATTTTCTTAGTCCCTGTAAGTGGTCATTTGTGTGCGGCACACAGAAATGTGAAATTAAAATTAAGTTTGTTGGGTGTTCTTCTTTGTTCGCTCTTTTATGGAAATTAATTAAATGTAAAATCAAAAGCAATTAAAAATGGCACCAATAGATGTTCTTTAAAATATATTGGCGATAGAATTCACATTTCAGTCATGTTTTATACAGCCAATGTCTATTAAGATGTACATATATTTCTGAGTTGAGATCAATCGCAGGCCATCTTTAATTCTAAGTTAAACTCGAGTACAGCTTCAATCGTTAGGAGTCTGAGTAGTCTGTATAGATGTTTAATCGTAATTTATTCAGGAGTCTGAGTTGAGCTTCAATCGTAGTCTGGGTAAAGCTTCAATTGTAGGTTATTGAGGAGTTTGAGTTGAGATTCCAGCTCATTTATGAGTTTGAGTTGCGATTTCAAAACATTTAGAAATCTGCCTTGAGTTTCAATAATCCATCAACTAGGAATCGGATTCCATTTCATTTGGGACTCTGAGTTGAGATTCAATCGTAGTCTGGGTAGAGTTTCATTCGTAGGTTATTGAGGAGTCTGAGTTGAGATTCCAGCTTATTTATGAGTTTGAGTTGCGATTTCAGGGCATTTAGAAATCTGCCTTGAGTTTCAATAATCAATCAATTAGGAGTCGGATTGCATTTCATTTAGGAGTCTGAGTTTAGCTTCAATCGTAGTCTGGGTAGAGCTTTAGTCGTAGGTTATTGAGGAGTCTGAGTTGAGATTCCACAACATTTAGGGATCTGTGTTGAGTTTCAGTCGTCAGTCAATTAGGAGTCTGGATTAAATTTTATTTCGAAATCTATGTTGAGTTTCAATCATTGGTTATTTAGGGGTCTGAGTTGAGCTTCAATCGTAGTATGGGTAGAGCTTTAGTCGTAGGTCATTGAGGAGTCTGAGTTGAGATTCCAGCTTATTTACGAGTTTGAGTTGCGATTTCAGGACATTTAGAAATCTGCCTTGAGTTTGAACAATCCATAAATTAGGAGTCGGATTCCATTTCATTTAGGAGTCTGAGTTTAGCTTCAATCGTAGTCTGGGTAGAGTTTCATTCGTAGGTTATTGAGGAGTCTGAGTTGAGATTCCACAACATTTAGGGATCTGTGTTGAGTTTCAGTCGTCAGTCAATTAGGAGTCTGGATTAAATTTTATTTCGAAATCTATGTTGAGTTTCAATCATTGGTTATTTAGGGGTCTGAGTTGAGCTTCAATCGTAGTCTGGGTAGAGCTTTATTCGTAGGTCATTGAGGAGTCTCAGTTGAGATTCGAGGTCATTTAGCAGTCTGCCTTGAGTTTCAATCGTAAGTAATTTAGGAGTCTGATTCCTGATTATTAAAGGAGTCTGACTTGAGTAACAATCGTCAGTGAATTAGGAGTCTGATTTCATTTCATTTAGGAACCTGATTTCTGCTTCAATCGTAGTCTGGGTAGAGTTTCATTCGTAGGTTATTGAGGAGTCTGAGTTGAGATTCCACAAGATTTAGGAATCTGTGTTGAGTTTCAGTTGTCAGTCAATGAGGAGTCGGATTAAATTTTATTTCGAAATCTTAGTTGAGTTTCAATCATTGGCCATTTAGGAGTCTGAGTTGAGCTTCAATCGTAGTCTAGGTAAAGCTTTAGTCGTAGGTCATTGAGGAGTCTCAGTTGAGATTCGAGGTCATTTAGCAGTCTGCCTTGAGTTTCAATCGTAAGTAATTTAGGAGTCTGATTCCTGATTGTTAAGGAGTCTGACTTGAGTATCAATCGTCAGTGAATTAGGAGTCTGATTTCATTTCATTTAGGAACCTGAGTTGGGCTTCAATCTTTGCTAATTTTGGAGTCTGATTTCAGCTTCAATCTGATTCTAGGTTTAATCGTAGGACATTTAAGATGAGCTTCAATTGTTCATTTCGTAGTTCATTTCATAACCTGATTTCATCTTTAATATTTGATCATTTAGAGTTTGATATCGGCTTTAATCGTGGATCATTTTGAATTATGAGTTATGTTTCAATTGCAGGTAGTTTTGTAGCCTTCAGCGATTTTAAGGATTGAGTTTCAATCGTACATTATTTTGGAGATTGATTTCAGCTTCAGTTATAGCTCATTTATAAGTCTGATTCCCGCTTTCATTCATAATTCAGATTTTATAAGATGAGCCAAAATCGTAAGAGTTTATGTACTCTATTAAAACTTTAACTGTAGCCATAGTTCGGCATTAATTGCATATCCTTATTTAAGGCTTAGTTAGGCTTACATTGATGTTTAACTAAGTTTTAGTGGAGCTTTAATCATAGTCTAATTTCAGCTGTAATTGTAGGTCTTTATGAAGCCCTAGATAAGCTTCAATCGAAATATTTATTAAGACCCAGTTGATTTTTTAAGTGTAGGTCTTTAAGTAATCTTTACCAAACTTCTCTTACCACCCTCAGATTATGCTTATCTGTGTTACAAAACTGTTATACATACATGTTTTTGTTTTCATAATTTTCTCATTATCTTTAAACAGCATACGTGCTTTTTTTTATACTGGGTTACATTTGACTTTTACTGCTGCTATTGACATTTAATCCTCTTATTGATTATTTTCAATCAAAATCACAGATGTCTTTTCAGAAAAACAAAAAAACGCAAAACTCAAAACTCAAACAGACAAACAGACAAATGAAGAAAAACTACTATATTTATTGTCTATTGCTACAAATTCCGGCAGCTTTTAAAAATATTAAAAAGTTTGTTACAGGTTCTGCTGGTGCTGTTGCTGATATGTGCTAGAGAAATAAACCCGTATGTGTTGACAACTTTTTGTCATCACTTTGATGTGTCAGAGTGGTTTAGGAGGTGGGTGGTGAAAGATTTTTGTCATGTCATTTCTGGTATTGTTTAGTTGGCTTATTCATTGTGGTTGATTAATAACAATTTGATAAATTATTTAATATTTCTCACTTATGTTATGTTGGATATTTTTCCCCGTTTGCTTAAGTCTATAAATCCCTTAGTTATGAAATATACAGTTTATTTGAATTATCAGAGATTTGTTGAAAGCAAAGAGGTTGAGGAAAACTAATTAATTTTTTTTTGTCTGCTACATATACATATAATAATTTATTTTTATTTAGCCTCTTTTATTATTATACATACATTATTATTTACCATTATTTTGCTTGTGCTTTAGTACCATTTTCATTTAAATACAAATTGCTATTTGATATGGCAATTATATGATCACAAGTGTGAGTTGCTAGTATTGCAAGGCGTCAAATGTTTGAAAAATATAAATCAACGGAAACTAAGTCAAGTGCAAAGATTTACAAAATATGTAGTAGTAAAAATAATAAAAGTGTAACATATTAAATGTCAGCATTAAAAAATTATGATGTAACGTTATATGGAAAACACGTCAGACGCAGACAAAATTCAATCTATTTGAAACATTTAAATATTCCATTACTAATCTTTCAAGCAACAATATTTTATAGGACGACTTTCGTATTCATAATAAAACAAATGAATATTTTTGAAAAATTTAGAAATTCCAGTGAAATATTAAAGTATTTTAAACACTTTATAACCAACAGCTTCGCCCCCTATTAATCGCTGTGATTAAGTCAAGCTAAAACTATATTTCTTCTAAACTCTAAAGCCATCATGTCTGTATATAAAACACCCTCTAGATTAATTTCTATACTTTTTATAGCTTCACTACGAAAACCAGCATCATAATCTTAAAATTTAAATATACGAAGAAACAGAACAGAAATAAAAACGAAAAGAAAATACCCACCAGTAGAGAGTTACCAAAACACCCACAGAGTGCTAGAGTGGCTGTCAAACTCATATGTCAAGTGTCAAACGAGGGTCTGCACAAGTACAAACTCTGTGCAATGGCACAATAAAACATACAGCAGACGGAAAAAAGGAACAGAACAGTAGAGCGAAAAGAAGATAAAAAAAGTGAGATTCGTTTCTTTTATTGCAAAAGAAAAATTAGTGAAAAAAATGAAATAATTTTTAAGCAAAAAACTAAATCAAAGACTGGCAGAATACTGCGAATGTGTCAAGTTTAAATGGCACATCAAGCAAAAAAAGAAAAAGCTGCAAAAAGAAATGTCAACACCAAAGACTTAAAGAAAAAATCATAGACTTATAAAAAATCGTTAGTCATATTTAAAAATGATAAAAACTACATACATACATATAAAAAAAATCTTTTGGAGTTTGTGCCACCAAATAAAAAATCAAATGGTAAAAAAAAAATTTTCCACAATGACAAGCAGGTGCTTGCAACAACTATGATCAGCACTTGTCTTAGACAAAGACAAATTCTTCATAACGATTTAAACATTTAAACAAAAAGCTTTTTTCTATTTCATTTTAAACACTCTATTATTTAGGAAACTGAAACTGTTTAAATTCTTGTTCATTTAACAGACAGTTGACAATTTGATTAATCAATTAAATGACTCTGTTTCAGTGTTCCTGTTTTTTTTTTTTTTTTTTTGTTCACTATTGTGTCAAGAAAAAGCAACTAATTAAATAAAATGTTAAACACATGTGTTTTAAACTACATCAACCTTTCAAACAACTCGGGGAGTGTGTACTTGTGTGCATAGAGTAACAGTACTGTGGTGCATTCTTTCTAATTTAATCAATCAAATTAAATAATTTAAATTACAATGTAGAAGCTATTTTTAAAATTTGATGGATTAGAGGAATTTATGTAAAGAAAACTATATATTGCAACATTTGGTGATAATTTGTTAATGTCAAAGGGGACAACATAACTTTAGGGGAGAAAAAAAAACAATTAATTAAGAAAAGATCTTTAGAACTAAAACAGAACTATAATAGGACTAGAACAGAACTAGAACAGAACTAGAACAGAACTAGAACTGAACTAGAACTGAACTAGAACTGAACTAGAACAGAACTAGAACATAACTAGAACAGAACTAGAACAGAACTAGAACTGAACTAGAACTGAACTAGAACAGAACTAGAACAGAACTAGAACTGAACTAGAACTGAACTAGAACTGAACTAGAACAGAACTAGAACTGAACTAGAACAAACCTAGAACAAACCTAGAACAGAACTAGAACAGAACTAAAACAGAACTAGAACAGAACTAGAACAGAACTAGAACAGAACTAGAACAGAACTAGAACAGAACTAGAACAGAACTAGAACAGAACTAGAACAGAACTAGAACTGAACTAGAACTGAACTAGAACTGAACTAGAACAGAACTAGAACAGAACTAGAACTGAACTAGAACTGAACTAGAACTGAACTAGAACAGAACTAGAACAGAACTAGAACAGAACTAGAACTGAACTAGAACAAACCTAGAACAAACCTAGAACAGAACTAGAACAGAACTAGAAAAGAACTAGAACAGAACTAGAACAGAACTAGAACATAACTAGAACAGAACTAGAACAGAACTAGAACCGAACTAGAACATAACTAGAACAGAACTAGAATAGACCTAAACTACAATTTGAATTAGAACCTGAACTAGAATTGAACCTGAATTAGAAGCTAAAATAGAATCTGAGCTGGAACAAAACTAGAAGCTGATTTTGAAACTGAACTAGAACCTAAACTAAATCCTAAACAACTACAACCCGAACTAGAAACTGATTTTGAAACTGACCTAGATCCAGAACTAAATCGTAAACTAGAACCTAAACTGGAACCTGGGGGGTTACTCCGTATTTCGATTCGAAAGCAAAAGCTTTCGAAATACAATGTAAAAAGTATACAAATTCGAATGATTTTCTTTTCGAAACGAAATATGGAGTATCCCCCCTGGTTTTGAAAATGAACTGGAACCTCAACTAAAACAATTCAAGCTAAATCCAGCTCATTTATATTCTCATTTTACTTCTCTATGTCTAATGAATATCTAAATATCCCTACTGTTTCCTGATTGCAACCTAAATAATGTTTATTTAATTTGCTAACAATAGTCATTTATAAAACGCCTGGTTGTATGCTACACCTACTGCTTAATTTGCTTGCCTTTTTTCACTCTCTCTATCTCTGTCTCCTTACAAATGACCCTTTTATCGTATACTTTTATGTAGCAGTATTGGCCGTTGTCCATTTTTCCTTTTTCCCTCTAATCATTGTGCAATCAATGTTCAGTTTATAGACAGACACCCCCTCTTTATCACAAATGCTGAAAAACACACACACACTGCTCATACATCAAAATCAATTGTATGGTTAAACAATGGAATTGTAATATTCTATGTATTTTTTGTTTTTCATCTAATAACAAACAAAAAAAAAAAAAATAGAAATGTTTGGCCTGAAAAATTTATAGAATTTTTTTTGGGGCATTGACAGAATTGACAATGATTGATTACTTTGGTTGTACTAGTTGGTAATTGTAACAGATACACAAGCAGAGATACTAGATAGATTTACTGGCTACTGCTACTGCTTTTTTTTGTTTTTTATTTTTTGTTACAAAACACTTTTACAATCAGTTACATTTTAGTAACAATCATTAGAGAGCTAGACGCCAGCTATTCTAATGGAAAATAAGCTTTTTATTTTAGGACAAAAATGTGTTCTAAAATAGAGAATAACACCCATTAGAGACATGCTATCAAAATTAGTTTGTTTCTCTTCCTTTAGAATCTTTTTTTTAACAAAAAATCTACCCTTTTTATTCTATGTTTAAAGAAAAATTGGTTTAAAAAATTGCTGTAATTTATTTAGTTTTATTTATATAGGAAATTTTATTAAATTAATTATTTTTAGCTTAGTGTTTTTTATTGGTATTTGTTGAACGTGAGTGTGTGTTTTGTAATTATTTTGTTGGACATAAAAACTAATTGTATTTTAAATAAAATTGTTGAGGGATTTATTTGTAAAATTAAAAAAACAAAATTAAATAAATAACGTAAAGGCATATATCGATGGTCTCATGTAGAAAGGCCCTAACTCGCATATTTCAAACTTTGCAGGAGAAGGTAAAAACATAAGAGAAACTGTAATATTCAACATGTAAATTTTTTTGTACAACTGCTTATAAAAGCGTTATTTTTTACACTATTGCAATAAATTTTTGTGAGGAGGTGTATTTGCGTTAAATACATTGGAATCGCAAAAAAAAACAAATTTCGAAAAAATAGCGAGTTAGGGCCTTTCTACATGAGACCATCGATATGTTTTTGTTTTACACAATTTTGCAATTTGTGGCCAGTATTTGTTAAAGGAGGGTTATAACAAAAGTATTTGTTTAAATATAAATTCTACGTTAAATTCAGTTTAATGAGTCATAAACATATTTAGTAAAATGTAGCAGAGAGTCTCAGCGATTTTTCTACTTAAATGTAAATGCAACTCTCGGCAACTTTTCTAGTAAAGTAATGATGAGACTCTCAGCAACTTTTCTAGTATAATGTAGCTGGGACTATCAGCAACTTTTTTAACCAAAATGTAACTGACATTCTCAGCAACTTTTTAAATGATGCTGAGACTCTACAAGTTTTCTAGTAAAGTAATGATGAGACTATCAGCAACTTTTCTAGTAAAATGTAGCTGAGACTCTCTGCAACTTTTCTAGTAAAATGATGCTGAGACTCTCAGCAACTTTTCTAGTGAAATGATGCTGAGACTCTCAGCAACTTTTTTAGCAAAATGTAACTGAGATTCTCAGCAACTTTTTAAATGATGCTGAGACTCTCTACAAGTTTTCTAGTAAAGTAATGATGAGGCTATCAGCAACTTTTCTAGTAAAATGTAGCTGAGACTCTCTGCAACTTTTCTAGTAAAATGATGCTGAGACTCTCAGCAACTTTTCTAGTGAAATGATGCTGAGACTCTCAGCAACTTTTTTAGCAAAATGTAACTGAGATTCTCAGCAACTTTTTAAATGATGCTGAGACTCTCTACAAGTTTTCTAGTAAAGTAATGATGAGACTATCAGCAACTTTTCTAGTAAAATGTAGCTGAGACTCTCTGCAACTTTTCTAGTAAAATGATGCTGAGACTCTCAGCAACTTTTCTAGTGAAATGATGCTGAGACTCTCAGCAACTTTTCTAGTGAAATGATGCTGAGACTCTCAACAACTTTTTTAGCAAAATGTAACTGAGATTCTCAGCAACTTTTTAAATGATGCTGAGACTCTCTACAAGTTTTCTAGTAAAGTAATGATCAGACTCTCTGCATCTTTTCTAGTAAAATCTAGCTAATACTTTCTCAGCAACTTTTCTAGTAAAGTAATGATGAGACTCTCAACAAATTTTCTAGTAAAATGTAGCTGGGACTCTTTGTAAGTTTTCTAGTAAAATGATGCTGAGACTCTCATCATTTCAATATCAAAATCTTGCATATTACTTCAATATTATTTTAAATTTTAAACTATTTTCCAAACATAAATGCCTCACCACATAAATTTAATTGTTAAATCTAAGTGATTTTTTGTTTGTTTTACAAATTTGATAAACATGACAAAAAAAAACCCTCATAATATAAACTAACAATCAGCCAATATTGTATTACCATAAATAACAATATTGGTGACAAATCACTTAAAAAAAGGCCTCTACATAAAACCACAATATACCTCAAACCACAGCGTATAAAATGTATAGAAAAAACGTTGTATCGTAAATCTCAACTCAAATGTCAATTGGAAATAAAGAAAAAAAAAAATACAATTACTACTCAGGCCCACTATTTATGGCTTTTTGAGTACTATACGTATACAAGTTTTTACAATTACCCATAAATTTAGGCTGTATTGTTATAATTTGCTTTTGCTGTTGTTATTTTCTTTAACAGGTAAATAATACTTTATCATTTATTTGTTTAAAAAAACTATATATGTATATGTATAAATAAATATTTAACTAACCACAACAACAAGTACAATTGGAATATAAAACGATTTTAAAATCGTGATAATAAAATATTTACAATCACAATTATAGTCAGAATATATGAAAAAAATACATAATAATAAATTTAAATAAAATTAAGGAGAAACACAGATAATGAACAAAATAAATGAAACTATAGTTTATTATATTATAACTTTTTTACTGGCAAATAGTGATAAATGTAGCTGGAACTTTTAGGCACAATTCTACTAAAATGTTGCTAAAGTTTCAACCTATTTGCTAGTCAGATAATGTTAAGACTCTCAGTAGATTTTCTAATGAAATGATGCTGAGAGTCTCAGCAACTTTTCTAGTGAAGTGATGCTGAGAGTCTCAGCAACTTTTCTAGTGAAATGATGTCAATGTTGCTAAACTTTTCGATTAAAATGATGCTAATGTTGCTAAAAGTGATGCTAAACTTTTCGAGTAAAATGTTGCTTTGACTCCCAGGAATTTTTCTAGTGACATGATGCTGAAACCCTCAACATCATTTATAGCAAAAGGCTTTTCATGAAAATTTCATCCTTCACTCAATCTTTAAAATGACCAAAAAATATTTTATTGACCGTTACATAACATTAAAACCAATCGTTTAAAATAATCGCTTCTTGGCTTAGTTTTATTTAGAATTTGTCATAATTTTTTATAGCCAACATAAACCCTTTTAAGCTGCTTTAGAACTCTGTAACAACATTTTGAGAAGCTTTTACTAAAAACGCATTAAAATTGAATGGTTTCTGGTTACCAAAAAAAACTAAACTTTGTTTAATGGAAAAATCAATAATACGGAGAAATAGCTCTTTAAATAATAAAGAAACACATTTAAAGGACACAAATATTTTGTATATACATATAAAAACACAGCATTAAAACATTTTATAACAATATTAATAAAATAACAATAAAAATAAAAATAAAATAAAGCAATACGAAAATAAACAATAAATGCCAAAACTCAACAACAGCACCAGTTACAAAAGTTCTCTAACCAACAACCAATTAACAACGGAGAAAGCAATAATAAATGAATACCTTTTTTGTGGAGTCACCAGCAATCACAGAATCATACAAAAACAAAAATCTGTTGAAATTCTTTAAACAGCAGGCAATAATTTTAAAACACACACATCACCAAATGTTTAAATTCAAAAGAAGAATTGAAAACTCACAATACAAAATTTTTAAGAATGAAAGAAATATTCAACAACATACCCAAATGTAAAGATATATAATGTTTAGAAACACAAAAGTAATTGCCAAATAATACATGATAAAGCAAGTAAATCAACAAGGATTCCTGCCTGTTATTCGTGTCCCCCTGCCACCTAAACATTTTAAACTTTCATCACTTGCCTGAAAAATAGCTAAGGTTTTTTGGGAATTCGCCATAGAAGACATTTACAAATTTTAAATGAATAGAAAAACGGAAGTCTATAGAACAAGAAAACGAGAAAGTAAATAAATGGAAACAGGATACAGCAAGTGAAAGGAACAATAAAGGAAAAGTTTAAAGACAGTGAGTGCACAAGGAACTTATAAAATCTAATAATAAATACCTATACAATTATTATAGGGACTCTCATATTATCATCTTTACCAGAAAAAAGATGCTCGGAGACTTTTCTAGTAAAAATATGCTGAAACATTCAGCTACATTGCCAGATAATAGATGCTGAGATTCTCATCATGCCTTCTAGGAAAATATTGCTGAGATTCTCAGCATGTTTTCTAGGAAAATGTTGCTGAGATTCTCAGCATGTTTTCTAAGAAAATGTTGCTGATATTGTCAGCATGTTTTCAAAGAAAATGTTGCTGTGATTTTAATCATGTTTTCTAGGAAAATAATGCTTAGATTCTCATCATGTTTTCTAAAAACTAATGCTTATATTTTCATTATATTTAATTGGAAATGTTGCTGATATTCTTAGTATCTTTTATTGGAAAATTTTGCTGAGATTCCCAGCATGTTTAATAGAAAAATATTCAGCATATTTTCTAGTAAAAATATACAGAGATGCTTAGCACCTTTTCCACTAAAAAGATGCAGAGATGCTCAACCACTTTTCTAGTAAAAACATGCAAAGATGATCAGACTTCTCTAGTAAAAACAGCAGATATGCTCAGCAAATTTTTTAGTAAAAAATTAAGAGATTCTGAGCAACTTTTCTAGTAAAAAGATTCTCAGCAAGTTTTACATTAATATGTTGCTGAGATATTCAGCATCTTTTCTAGGAAAATGTTGCTAAGAAATTCAGCATCTTTTCTTCTCGAGGTTTTCGGTATCTTTTTTGAAATATGTTGCTGAGATTTTCAGCATGTTTAATAGTAAAACGTTGCTAAGATTCTCAGAAACTTTTTTAGGAAAATGTGGAAGAGATTCTCAACATTTCTTTTAGTAAAATATTGCATATATTTTCCACATCTTCTCTATTAAAATATTGTGAATGTTTTGTTAATACTTAATAAAATGTGTGCTTTCAATTCCAGCGTTATAATATAAATACATTTATGTTTTCTTGTTTCTAAAGAATAAACAGGAAATTTGCAAAATTGTATATTTTACTAAGAAAGAGAAAAAGAAAAGAAACTACATATGTATGTATATAAAAAAATTAACTGCCATTTATTTTCTTTCTTTCTAGATTTTAATGTAAAGTTTATTCTTCCATATCTTGACTGTTAATAGAAGACACAAACCCCAAATAAAGTCGACAAAAAAAATTGTTTTATATAAAATTTGCAAAATTAAACAAGAAGAAAAACAATTTTCTTTTTTATTTATTTTTTCCCGTAAAACTTTATAACATTAGATAAAAGGGTGAATTTTAATGTGGGGGAAAATGTGAAAAATTGTACTCGTTACAGCGACACTAGAACATCAAAAACCTCGAAAGCTTGTGCAAGTATCATTACTGCTGTACAATTTGTAGGAAAAGCGTTAAGATTTTTCAACCCCACTGCCTCTGTCAAGTCATCGTCTTTTTAATAGAAAATGGCTAAAGATTGTTTAATATTAAACAGACACAGTCATCAACTAGAAATGAAAATCAGGCAAAAAATAAAAAAGAAAATCATTGAAACCAAGTTATTCTGTATATACGGCAAAAATAAAAAAAGAAAGAAAAATAATGAAAAACAGGGTAACGAAACGTGAGTTGTACTCGTGCCCGCCTGTTTGCTGAAATTTGATTTTCTACATTTTCCCCCAAAAGAACACAACAGCAGCAGCAACAACAAAGAAACACTTTCGCTTACTAAACACAAACAAAAAACGGCAAGAACAAACAGCAAAAAAAAACTTTTGTTGATTTTCTAAGATAGAAAAAATTGTATTGTTGCTGACTGTTTTCACTTCTCTGTATTTCCGTTTTTGCTTATGCCGGTTTAAGAAGGGGGTGTTGAGGTGACTGCTTTTTAGTGGGGGGTGTTTTGTTGAAGGAAAATCATTACAGAAATAGATTTTTTTTAAGCAACATCAGAAAGCCTCTCGTTTACTGTCTCTCTTTGACACTCTTTACTCTACACAAAAGAGTGTATATTTTCTATTCTACACACAGCAGTGCCTGCTTGATATTTCCTTTAAAATTGTTTTACAAACAAAATTGTTCAGTTATTATTTTTGAAAAAATTTTAAACGAATTTTCTAGCAGAAAAAAAACTTTGTCGTATTTTTCTCATTTCCTTTTTTTTTTGGTGGTACGAAGAGTTTCGTAATATTGTCTGTTGTTGTTTTAATCATTATGATTATTAGAATTTTGTGTTGTGTTTTGTTTTTGCCCTAAAACAATGTCCTTTGTAAGGACACAAACAAATAATAAAACAGCACCAAAAACACATAAAAAGCGTCCTTGAATTGTAACAAAAAGCAAACAACATCAACATAGAGATTAATAAAGAAATAAAAAAAGTTTTTGCAAAAATTTCCTAGAAAGAAAATTAACAATGCAAATGTTGTTAATGAACTGAGGATAATTTAAAAAAAATTATAACAAGAATCTCAGCATCATTAGTAGAAGAATTCAAGTAACGTTTTGCTAGAAACATTTGAATATAAAAGATATTGAGCATTCAAGCAGCATTTGACAAACAACTTTAATCAACTTTTCACTAGAAAAGAAGCTGAGAGTTTCAATAACATTTTATTTAAAATAATAGAAAAGATACTGAGCATTACAGCATCATTTTACCAGAAAAGTTCACTGAGAGTTTTAGCTTCTTTTCACTAGAAAAGTTCACTGCGAGTTTTAGCTTCTTTTCAATAGCAAAGTTCACTGCGAGTCTCAGCTTCGTTTCATTAGAAAAGTTCACTGCGAGTCTCAGCTTCTTTTCACTAGAAAAGTTCACTAAGGGTCTTAGCTTCTTTTCACTAGAAAAGTTCACTGAGAATCTTAGCTTCTTTTCACTAGAAGAGTTAACTGAGAGTCTCAGCTTATTTTCACTAGAAAAGTAAACTGCGAGTCTCAGCTTCTTTTCACTAGAAAAGTTCACTGACAATCTTAGCTTCTTTTCACTAGAAGAGTTAACTGAGAGTCTCAGCTTATTTTCACTAGCAAAGTTTATTTAGACTCTCAGCTTCTGTGCACTAGAAAACTGGATGAATGGAAACCTCCTCTTACTTAAAGTAACATTTAAAATTTAAACTGACTCATTCTCTTAATAATTTCTTAGGTCATTTTTCCAATTATTACCAACAATTTCACCAAAACCGTTATCCCTTAAAAACAACTTTTACTTTTCATTAAATAAATGTTGTTTTTTCTTTTTGTTTGTAAACGTTTTCCTGCATTACGTACACAGACACTTGGGCATTCATCAAAATCTCAAAGTCAATATCCGTATAATAAACTGGCAGTGGAAGTTGTAGTAGCAGTAGCCAGAATCCTTGACATCCCAGAAATAATACCAACCAAATAACAGTAGAAAAAAGTAAAAGCTACTGCTGAATTTTTGTATTGCTGTTATTTTTTTTTTTTGTTATTTCAGACATTTGATTCAATTCCCAGCAGTCTAATTGAGTTTGTCTGCTGCCATTAGTAATGCTTTACAAATACTTTCTACTCCACTCCTGAATTTGTTGGGTTTCTTCATAATCATCATCGACATCATCATCAGCAGCATGATAATCGAAATCAACCAAAACATGTTCCTGTATGTCTGCAGCAAAATGTGTATTTAAACCCTCATGTGCTTTAAATTCTGTATCTTGCTTTTGATGCTGCAGGTTGGCTCCTGCCACAAATTGTGGCAAACATTTTTTTATTTGAAAGTGACGTTATATTATCATTGTATGCTAGTATTTTATCCGTGTTTTAAAGACTAGACCCCCTACTTTTAGCTGTCATATTGATGGAGGCTCCGTGTTCCTCTTTAAACGGACAGAACTAAAGAATTACACACATTAGTGAAACAAACGTACAAACGAATGATAGAGAGTGTAGTCCATAAAACATTTGTCAATTCACCTGAATTTTAAAGACAAATGGCACGCGACTTCAAATATTTAACAAAAAAAGAAACGACACAAAGACATTGTAGAGAAATAATGGCCTGTAGTAAACTCTTTTTTTTTTGTTTTTTCTTTAACTGAATCCCGGAATAAATGAATGAGTGAATGAATGAAAAATGTCTGCTGTTTGTGGAGAATGTTAGAGAAAAAACTTGACAGATTTTGTTTGTTTTAAAACAAGATAATTGCAGACGTTTTGGAATTTTTGTAACAGGATTAAAAAAAAATATTATTAAATAGAAATTTGTTAAATTAAGAAATCATATAAAGTTGTTATAAGCTAAAAAATCTTTTCAGTTCTTTCCTTGTCATAAATATGTGACAATTTGCATAGCAAATGCAGACGACAATTAAACAAAGTCGAGGACAATCTTCTCATATTGTTTCTTTAAAAACAGGTCGAGGACAAGCTCCTTAACTGTTTTCTATGGAAGAGTCGAGCATAATATTCTAAACTTATTTCTCTGGAGAAATTTTTTAAGGAACTTGCTCCTCAGCTCTTTTTCTAGATGGAAAAATAGTCGAGGATAATTAACCTCCTCAACTCAACAATCTAGGACAATCAATCTCCTCAACTCAACATTCGAGGGCAATTACTCTACTAATCCGAGGACTATCAATATTCTCAAAACTTTTCTTAGACGAAAAAACAGCTGAGGACAATTAATATCTCATCTCAACAGTTGAGGACAATCTCCTCAACTCTTTTCCAATCAATCTCCCAACTCAGCAGCTGAGGACAGTCAGTATCCTCAACACTTTTTCTAGACTGAAAACTCCTCAACAGTCAAGGACAGTCAATCTTCTCAATTCAACTGTCGAGGATGGTCAATCTCCTCAACTCGACAGTCGACGATAATCAATCTTCGCAACTCAACAGTAGAGGATAATCAATATTCCAACTGAACAGTCGATGACAATCAATCTCCTCAACTCATTCCTTAGACGAAACACCGTCGAGGTTTTCCTAGACGGAAAAATAGTTGAGAACAATTTCCTTCACTCTTTTCCTAGATGATAAACCGTCTAGGACAATTTACAGCCTTTTTTTCTTAAACAAATTTGACATTATTCTCTACCAAATTGTTGCCCTACAGTGCCTTACTATCAAATGATCTTTTAAATTTATTTATAATTGCTTTATTCATTTTTAATTTTATGCATTTTCATTTTGCTCAATTATCCTTTAAATTTTCTCCATCAAAAAATAAAAATCCTGCAGGAATAAAGGAAAAGCCATTAAATTATCTTTAATTCCAATGAACTTTAACCGTGTGTGCAGCAAAAGTGGTTGCCAAACACATACAGATACAGACACAAACGCACACTTCCACACACAATGTCCATGCAGACATAAAAGTAGTGGAAAATAAAGAGTGAAACGCATTAAGGCAAAAAAAGAAAATCAAGCACAACGAAACATAAAAAAACAAAAACAATTTAGCATGAAACACCAACAACAAACAGTCTGTCAGTGTCAAAGACAACGTTAGCGCAGTCTGGCTTCAACAGACACAACAACAAAGTAGAAGAAAACAACAATATGCTACGCACACTCTTTTTCCAACGTGCATAAAAACCTTAAGTTAAAGGGAAATAAAAAAAAGAAAAATTTTACTAGAAAAAATATGTATAAAACATTTACTTTTCTAGTCTAGCCCCACAATTTCTACAATTTGTAAAGCTTAAGAAAACAACGTTAGCAAATAACGTATTAAACTTTGAACAAGCCATAATAACGTAAGTGTAGATACAACTTAATAAGTTTCGTTAAGTGTAAATTGTCAACTTCACGCACTAAAAGCAGACAAGCAAAATGTAAACATTCATTTGCAACGTAGACGAGAGAAAAACTAAAACAAAAGCATATTTACGTTAAAACAAAACTGTGCTGTCTCTGGTTTCTGTTTCTTATTGTTTTTCTTTTGACCAAATACTCGGTTACAAAAGTATTTGTGCATGTGTACATTTGTTGTGAGTGCAGATATATATCTGTCTCTTTCTTGTGCTTTGGTGATTTAACATGCATTAGCTAAACAAGTAACAATAATAAGTAACAAAACAATATACAATTATAATAATGAAAACAGTGTGGAATAGCAGCGTTTAATTGTTATTGCTGATTTTAAAGTAGCTACAGAGTTCTATTTTATGAAAATAATTATTAACTATTTGCATAGAGTTAATTGATTTTAGCTCTATTTCTACAGTAATCATACGGCACCAAATTTATATTTCTGTTGTTTTTAATAAAAAAGTGTAACCAACATTTTTAGATAATATCATTATTTAGACGTATGGAAAGTTTAAATTGATATTTCAGATAACAGAATACAGCAATTCCTTTTATATTTTCGAGAAATATTTTATGGACAATATTTGCAAGCTTAACAATGATTTGTAATCTTTCTAAAACGGATAAGATAGCAGCTACTATACAGAAGTCGAATAATTTGTTCATAGGCAATCAATGCCTGCAATGAAATTTTTTGCAAAAAGCTGAAGATTGTGAAGTGATTACATGGAAGAGTCAAATTCGAAGACAATCTTCTTAACTTGTTTCTAGACAAAAAAAGTCTAGGGCAAGTTCTACCACTTATTTTTGAATGAAAAAGACCGAGGACAATCTATTAAATTTGTTTCCTTTGGAAAGCAGTCCTTAACTCTTTTTCTAGATGAAAAACCATCGAGTACAATCTTCACAACTCTTTCTTATCTACTCAACTAATTTACAGTGCAAAACAGTCGAAATCAATTTTTCTTGGATGAAAAATCCTTGAAGACCATCTCCACAACTCTTTTCTGGAAGGAAAACTGTTACACTGGTATTTTGAAATGATTTCATATTTAGGTTGTTTGTGAGGTTATAAATGGTATTTTATACAACAGAACAGCCATTCCGTTTATATCTGAGAAGTTCTTGTTTGACACTAATTGCAAGCATTTTTCGAAGATGAACGAGTTCCTCAACATTTTCCTAGACCGAAAAGAGTAGGGAACAATCTCCTCAACATTCTCCTAGACGAAAAAGAGTCAAAAGCAATCAATTTTTTTTTTAATGAAAACATTTTAGAACAATCTCCTCAACAATCCACTAAAAAAATTCCCCATGAAATTTGTTCCCTTTTCACAGTTTTTTAAAATTCAATGTTAAAAATTAAAAGGGAACAAATTTCATGTGGAATTTTTATTCACGATAGGGGTGAACATCTTTTGGGCACCGAATGTTGGTAAAACTTCAGGAACATCATGGACAGGAATAGAAAATTCCATGATGTAATCATCCAAAGGGAGAAAGTATATTTTCACCTTGCAAATTTCAACAAAGGAGTTTATATGAGCTAGTAAAGATGTGGAATACAAATTTGATTCATATATTATTCCATGCATTGTATGATTTAATATAAAAAGCAATCTTAAGAAAGTCAACTGTGTTTTCCATTTAAATAAAAATCTTGAGAATATTTGAACAATGTTCAAAAGACTTTGAGACATTAATAATGAGAGAATGGGCTACTGGAGACATATTCTTATATAGAATCAAATGTAAGATAAAACAATTTACAATGAAAAAAAACTAATTCCAGTTTTAAAAGTCAAAACCATAGATATACAAAAAGTCTTTATAATGGTGGATTAAACACTAGTTATGGTTGTCTGTTTATAATCCTTAAATATTTGGTGTAAGACTTCTGAAAGCCTTCGGAGAGTGCTTATCATCATCTGTCAATTAGCCGTTCCGATCAAGCAATTTAAAAACCACTGGATGTAGTATTGTAGGACTACACTAAGGACAGATTCAAAGCCAACCGCATCGTTTGCAGCCTTAAAACTAAAAACAGGATTAACAAAATAAACCGTGCCGGTGAATTTCTCATGTGTTGGAAAGTTGCTAATGTAACGCCGATTCCTAAAAAAATAGAGGCTAATGCTTGGTTTTCACTATGTCAGTTTTGTTGTCAAATTGTCTAAATTGTTATGAAATTACCAACAATTTGGACAATTTGACAACAAAACTGACATAGTGAAAACCAAGCATAATTATCGCCCAATACCAATTTGCTCTGCACTTTTTAAAGTTATAGAAAGTATATTATCAATGTATACTATCTTGTGGAATATCTAGAGTTCAACAATTTACTTTGCGACCGCCAGTACGGCTTTCGTAGGGAACGCTCTACGGGAGCGTTACTATGGAAAAAAAATTGTGTCTATATGTAATATACATCGTTTTTTCGTAAGTAAAGTGATGGATCTAGATATTTCCAAGGCGTTTGACAAAGGGTGGTATGGTGTTCTTTTATCGAAACTTATTTCTTTTGATATCGGTAGTAACTTCTCTCGATTTATATAGAGTTTCCTCAGAAATCACACTATACACTATCAGACTCTCATGTATGGACATGGTCAGGTGCTTTGAAGTCTATTTTGGAGTTACTTGACCGCTTACAGGAGAAGATAAAGATGCTTATCGGTGACAATAGGGTATCCAATTCTATTGATTCGCTAGAGCATCGACGCAATGTGGTTTGTTATTCACTGTTCCATCGAATGTGGTGTGCTGAAATTGAGGAACTTGTTCCCGAAACCTGTAGTTTTTTGCGTTCTTCAGTCAGGGCTTATTCTTTCATGGCCCACTTGTCAAATGGATCGCACAACACATTACAGGGAAAATACGTTCTTTAGCCGTACTGTCCGTATTTCAACTACAACAGTATTTTTTTATATTATAGATTAAGACTAAAGATTTGCGTCAAAGAGTTTTGAACACTAAAATACTTAAAAAAAAAATTTGACAAGCTATTGACGATTAAATGTCATTACAGCGTTTAAAAAACGCTGAATTAGCTTTACTCTTGCCTTTAAAGTCTGCTGCTATTTGTTTTTGTTCTACTTTATTGTTTACGAACGATTTATTCATTTATTTTTTGTTATCTTTTGGATACTTTTCTTTGAATGAATTTCAATACAATGATTTTTTTTAATAGTAAATATAAAACTTACGTTTTTTTTTTGTTTAATTTAAAGATGTTAGCGGCAGCAAATATTATTTATTTCACTTTGTTTACACACGCACTAAACTAACGATTGTATTTTTGTACTAGTATTAAAAAACCACAAAAAGACTGGGTATTTTTTTTAGCAAATAAGACAAAAACAAAATTGGAAGAACCAAAGAAAAAAAAACCCAATAAATTCTTGTTGGATTTGCTTTTGCTGTTAATATTCTTACAAAACAACAAACTGATTGACTGACACTCAAACACACACACTCTTTTATGAGTGGCCACTCTCTTTATCCACAATTTAAATTCAATACACTTTATTTTGTTTTGTTGTTGTTGTTGTTGTTAAGGCAAATGATTTGCTGCGAATTTATGTTTTGAGACATTGGTGGAGAATGTAAGTAACAAAATTGCAAATTTGTTTTAATTTAATTTTCTTTAAATAAACATTTTAAGTTTATTTAAAAGGCATGGAAATTTATGATTTTTAAAGGATTTTTTTAGGTTTTTATTTAATTTTAAGGCCATTTTTCCGGTAACAACATGACCATTGTCAGGTTTTCAATTAAATACTTTTTCTTTAAACTGGCTTTAAACTTTTATAGCTTTTGCTTTTAATTTTTTTAAACTTGTTTTAGAATTATTTCTTTTTTTTTAATAGTAAACTCCTGTATTATGCTTTAGCATTGTTATTTGCAGACTGATTTATTGCACGCACATCATTTGTTTAATATAATGTAATAGCAGTTACTCTTGCTGTTTTTTTTTCTTAATTTTTTTCACTCAATCTTTGCTTAAATTTCTTCTTGTTGTTGTTCTAGGTTATATATTTTCCCGTTATCCGGTAGTTTCGCCGTTGGTTATCACTTTACAACTGAAAATTATCACTGTCAACCATTATAAAGCTGTCAATTTTTGCGTACATACATACATATATGTATGCATATGACTACAATTTCTTACTCGCCATTAGTATTATTATTATTTTGGGGTTGTTTTTCTCTTCATTTTTATTGTGTTATTTTTTGTTTTCGCAAAATAACAACAGCAAAAAACGAAAACAAATGCTTAAAATAGCAGTAGCATTGCTTAAACTGAGCATGCTCCATCTCGTTGTTGTTTATTGTCAAATGTTTCACTTTCATTTTGTTTACATTCTAATTGGTTTTTTTTTTCGTTGTAACAGAGATGTGTATTCGTGGGCAAGAGAGTTTGCATGTGCAAAATGTTGTTGTTGTGATTGTGCTCTTTGTTTTGTTTTTAAGATCTTGTTTGTGTTAAAATGTGTGTGTTGGTTTAAGAAGTGCTGCCAAGTTTGGTCGTAGTGAAAAAAGAGGGTTTGCAGTAACTTGATATTTAACTTAAAGTAAAGAAGACAATTCAATGAATATAATTTTTACGAATTGGCATAGCACTAGTAGAAGTGTTCACAATTATTACAATGAATTAAATTTTGTTTTAAAAACAGAAAAACCAGGTTGATTTTCTCTGAAAGTATATTTTCCAGTCAAGGTTTATTTTAATTTGGAAATGCGGTTATAGTAAATGGATATCGTTGAATATCAGTGGCATGGAGTTTCAACAAGACGATGCCACATAGCCACTGAAAGAAAGAATTTAAAGCAAATAAAATTGCCGATAGCATAATGTTAAGAAATATGCACCAGTGTGCAACTAATTAAGAACAGTGGTATTCTATGTTTAAATCGTTATATTAAAGGTAATATTTATTAAATAAAACGCTAAAATGTATCACTTTTATTTTTTTCTTTGTAATGTTTGTAAAATAAATTAATTGTGCACTAAATTAATGACAGTGATAAATTTATTAACATTGTCAAATTCAGGTAATTTTTAAAAGTAAGATTAAATTAATTATGAATACACAGATTGTTTTTCAGTATATGAAAAGTTCTTAATACTTGCTTAACATGCTTAAAAGCACACTCTGTGATGTCAGTACTCGAAAGATTATTGTACAAAAGCATCAGGATGGAAACACTTATCGGGAAATCAAAACATCCTTTAATGTTTAAAAACAATGGTTTTTCAAGCGGTGAAATATTTGAGAAAACATACGACTACAGAAAATGTGAGCCAGATTTTCTTTGACACATTTCATTGCCTTAGAACAACTATATTGAACTGTTTTTATTTAGTAAATTGAGATGTATAACACAGCACCGAATATCGAATTGTATACCTATACAATGGCTTATTGGCTTATTACAGTAGCCAATATGAGTTCATATCAGAAGAGATCTTAACGCTTGACCTTTTTTTAAATGTCGGATATTCTTCAGTCGTTAAAGATATTTAAAGTTTTTTTCACTTGTATATAGCAGCACGCTTGCTTATACTCATTTTGATGTTATTATAAGTAGAAATCTCATTAAAATTATTAAAAGTTAAACACTTTTTAACCTCTTTAAGATCTGACAGCTGGACCACTTTTGAATTAAGGTCTAAATATAAATTAATAAAATATTACAGAATTCCAACTCTGCTGAAATAAATCTCATTTATCACACTCAATCTCTCCTTGCATGCCAACAAATCCTTTTGCTATCATTATTTTCTACCTACTCGAATTCCAATTGTAAAGCTCAGCTCTCTATTTATGTTCTCTGTCTCACTACCATTTCATACCTTTCTCCCTTTTATCCTTTACTCTTAACATTCCCTTACGCAAACTCTAACATTTGTTGTCCTTTGTATACTCTGCAGATATCCATTAAAATGTTATCCAGACATTAGCTTTTCTTTGTATGAAAATGTTGTTTGCGTTTTAATAGAGAGTGTGTGTAAGTTAGAGTGTTTGTAAGGTTTAATATATACATATAAAAATTGGAAATAAATTTTATTATAATACCGGCCGGCATGATTGTTGTCTTCTTTTGATTGTATGTACGTTATCCTTACAATTGTCGCTGTTGTTGTTATGGTTATACAAACGCAACTTTCTATTACTCATACATTTAAGCATGTTTTTAAATAAATAGAAATGATGACGATGATTTCCTATTTGGTTTAATATATTTTTTATACTATTTCTCTTCTCTACTTTTCTGTGTTTGTGTTTTTTTTTTTTGTATTTCAGCAGTTAGTTCTTTGTATTTTTTTTTTGAAAAAGCGACAACAATGAGCCTTAATACGCCACTGCCATGGCTGTTAGTTTCTTTGGTAGCAAATCCTTTTCTTCCCGGTAGTAGGTTTGCAGCTTTAGCTTAACAGTTTGATTTATAAACAGAATTAACATAAAGATAATGTGGTAAGAACAGGGAGCTGGAAAACGAGAGAAACGTTAGAAATAACGATTTTTTTTCTTTGCTGGTTGAATTTCAAATTGCTAGTTATTGTAAAGTGTTGCTTATAAGCAGTAGCAGTATTTTTACTTGAATTTGCAATTGTTGTTTGGAGTCACAACAGCCAGAAGTATTGTTTATTACATCAATAAAATATGGTGGATACAGAGCGAAATCTAAAATTGTGTTTAAGGCAGAATTTGTGTGTTAATGGTAAATAAATCTTTCATTAGGAGCAGCAGTTTTAATCTGTTTCAAGGGGAATTTTTTCATTGTAGTTTGTAGGAGATGCTTAGCTTTTTATACAAAGATTATTTATGTGTTTAGCAGAATGTTTAGAAAAATTTGTCCAGGGAAGACTGTATGAAAACTGTTTAAGGAAAACCGTTTTCCATATGAAAACTGTTAAAGGAAGATAATTTTCTATACAAAAACTGTCTAACGTAAAACGTTTTCTATATGAAAACTGTTAAAAGAAGACCGTTTTCCATACAAAAACTGTCTAAGGTAGAACGTTTTCTATATGAAAACTGTTAAAGGAAGATAATTTTCTATACAAAAACTGTCTAAGGTAAAACGTTTTCTATATGAAAACTGTTAAAAGAAGACCGTTTTCCATACAAAAACTGTCTAAGGTAAAACGTTTTCCATATGAAAACTGTTAAAGGAAGATAATTTTCTATACAAAAACTGTCTAACGTAAAACGTTTTCTATATGAAAACTGTTAAAAGAAGACCGTTTTCCATACAAAAACTGTCTAAGGTAAAACGTTTTCCATATGAAAACTGTTAAAGGAAGATAATTTTCTATACAAAAACTGTCTAACGTAAAACGTTTTCTATATGAAAACTGTTAAAAGAAGACCGTTTTCCATACAAAAACTGTCTAAGGTAGAACGTTTTCTATATGAAAACTGTTAAAGGATGATCATTTTCTATACAAAAACTGTCTAAGGTAGAACGTTTTCTATATGAAAACTGTTAAAGGAAGATAATTTTCTATACAAAAACTGTCTAAGGTAAAACGTTTTCTATATGAAAACTGTTAAAGGAAGATCATTTTCTATACAAAAACTGTCTAAGATAAAACGTTTTCTATATGAAAACTGTCTAAGGAAGATACTTTTCTATACAAAAACTGTCTAAGGTAGAACGTTTTCTATATGAAAACTGTTGAAGAAAGAACGTTTTCTATATGAAAACTGTCTAAGGTAGACCATTTTCTGTAGAAGAAGACCTTTTTCTGTCTAAGCAATATGAAAACTGTCTATGCAATTCACTTTTCTACTTTCTGCACAAAAAAACTCTTTCATTCACCCTTTCAAAACGATTTGTTGACTATTATTTCATTTATAACAAATTGCATTTATTTTTTCTTTTTTTTTTTTTGCAACTTTACAATCATTTAAGTGTGAAAAAATATTGTTTTTCAGTGAAAAATTTCCATCATATCCTTTTTAATAAATCCTTTGATATGTTATAATAATTTATCACCTCCGTTTCCACTTATTCAGGCGAGTATCCATAAAGGAAATTCGATTTTTATATGTATGTACGTGCAACAAAATACTTTTTATGTGTATGCGAACTCTTGGCCACACTCACCCATACATTCAGGCATGCATACTTTCGCCATGGCGAATACCGAAATGTAGCTCAATAAAACCATAAATCATGGTTTAATGTAAATCATCTCGTTGCTCTTATTTTTTGTTGGTTATTTTTTATGTTGTTTATTGTGTGTTATTTGTTGTTTTTGTTTCACAACTATAAATAAATGTAGTTGTGACTACATTGTTTGTATTGAATCAATAAACAATATGTTAACTATAATTTTATTATTAACAAGGAGTTTTTTCCACAGTCATTCAGTCAGCCATTCATTCATTCATTCATTGACCAACATGTGTTTGTTGGAGGCTGTTTAATCTTTTTTTCTACTTCACTTTTGGTGAGTTTTTTTTTCGCTGGCGGGCACTACGTTAAGGATAGGTCTACTAGGTTGGGTTTTATGTTCCAGTTCTGTTCTAGTTCTAGTTCCAGTTCTGTTCTAGTTCTGTTGTATTTCTGTTCTAGTTCTATTCTAGTTCTGTTCTGTTTTAGTTCTGTTCTAGTTCTGTACTAATTCTGTTCTAATTCAGGTTACAGTTCTGGTTCTGGTTCGAGTTCCAGTTTAGGTTTTAGTTAAACAAAATAGCATCTCACTGAGTCGTCTTTTCTCATTTCATTATCCTTTTTAATTGTTTAATTTAATTTGTTCATTTTTTCATAAATTTTTTTCTTCTCTCCATTATGCTCTCGTAAATACATTTTATAGTTTGTATGGTAATTAACATGTAATAAATATGAACAACATCTATTTGTTTGTATGAATGGAAGAATGAAAATGTGTATGATTTTAAATATGTATATTGTTGTTTAAATGTATTGTTAATGATAAAGGTGTAATTAATTAAAATTAATATGAAAAATAAAACTTTTATAACCACAAATCATTTTGTGTGTAAGCCAGCCAGCAGGACATTTTTTCACATTTTTTTTATGTTAAAACCGCAAGGAATGAATAAAATTTAATTACAAATTTAAATTTTTCTGTCATAATTCATGTAATTTAAATACTTAAGATAGGCCCCATTAAGTTTTATTCCAACTGATTAAGTATTTTCATTCTTTTCTACTTTTCTGGAGGGCTAAGAGTTGCAACATACTTGTTACTCTTTGATTTCTTGTTAAGTTTTTGAACTTTCAAGATAAATCTTTCATTTCGATTGACTGACTTTGTGAAGCAGCATTTTTTTTGTTTGTGTTTTATTTTAACATATCCAGGTTACTTTCAAGTCTATCTCTTTGTCAAGCTTTCCTGCTTGTTTTTTATTTGTTTGCAATTTAAACAAAAGTCCTTCTATGTTTGTTAATTACTTCGACTTTCAACTACCTGGCATTTACTTACTTTGTTGTTTAGATACTTAAACAACAAACAAACGAACGAACGAAAAAAAAAACTGCACTGCAATTGCACTTGTTGTTGTGGTGAAATACTTTTAGGATGCATCACAAAAAACACCCTCTCACATTTTTTTCCATGCCACTTTCCTTTAGCCCAATAGCTGCTAGTAATAGTCTCTTCTTTTAACCCACTCTAACATTTGCATTCATTAACTTTGATGTTTAAGGAGTATTAATTATAAAAAAACCCACAAGTGGTTTATTTTAATTTAAATAAACAATTTCCTTATGGGAAAATGATAAGAGGTTAAAGGGAAACATTACTTTTTTCAAAACGAAAGGGAGACTTCTTTTATAAAAAAAACATAATGTTTTAACACAAATTTACACAAAGTTATTGGCGTTTTAAAGAGGTTATATTTTTATAGAAAACTTTTTAAATAACACAAGTTCTTTAGAAAATTATCTAAACAACACACATTTCGCACCTGTTCAACAAAAGGGTATTAACTCAAAATTTTGAAATTTTCACTTTTTATTAAAAACGATACATAATGATCTACTCTTCCCACTGTAAAAATCTCCCATTATTTTGTCTACTCTTTTGTCAAAAAATACCGTTATGTCACTCTTCATATCTTCAGAGTTACTATTTATATATCAACAGTTTTGTTGAATAGGTGCGATTTATATAGAAACCACTCTAGAGTAGAATATAAGATGATTATTGAAGACACTGAAAACTGTAGAATATAAGATGATTATTGAAGACACTGAAAACTGTACATATATGGAAGACACTTGAGAATATAAAGCTGTTTATTGAAGACTGTCTATAGAAGTTATTTTTCTAAGGACGACTGTCTATAGAAGACATTTTTCTATAGACAATTTTTTTATAAAGGAAATTTGTCTATAGAAAACTGTCTATAGAAGATATTTTTCTATGCTTTTCTATAGAACATTATTCAGTCTTCTATAGAAAATTGTCTATAGAAGACATTTGTCTTTAGAAAACTGTCTCTAGGATACACTTTTCTAAGGATTACTGTCTATAGAAGACATTTTTCTATAGAAAATTGTCTATAGAAGACATTTGTCTTTAGAAAACTGTCTATAGGATACACTTTTCTAAGGATTACTGTCTATAGAAGACATTTTTCTATAGAAAATTGTCTATAGAAGTCATTTTTCTTTAGAAAATTGTCTATAGAAGACAATTTGTCTATAGAAGATATTTTTCTATAGAAAACTATCTATGGAAGACACTTTGTTGTAGAAATTTGTCTATGAAAGAAACGTTTCTATAGAAATCTGTTAATGGAAGACACTTTTCTATAAAAACATGTCTATGGAAAATATTTTTCTATTAAAACATGTCTATTGAAGACACTATAACCTGAACTAGAACCTGAAGTAGAATCTGAACTGGAAGTAGAACTAGAAGTTGAACTAGAACATGAACTAAAATATAAACAAGAACCTAAACTGGAATATGAATTAGAACCTAAAGTAGGTACTAAACTAGGACCTAAACTAAAACCTGGGGGGTTACTCTCTATTGCGATGCGAAAGCAAATGCGATAAGTATACAAATTGTACAAGTAACCCGCCTGAACTAGAACCTGAACTCGAACTAGAAGCTGAACTAGAACTCGAACTACAACAAAACGCAACTAGAAAAGGACTAAAGCTAGTCAAAACTAGAAAATTAATTAGAACCTGAACTAGATCCTGAATTAGAAAATTAATTAGAAGCCGAACTGGAACTAAAACCTAAACTAAAACAGAACTAGAACCTGTGAACTGATCAAATATTGAACACTTTCAAATTTATCAAGTATATTATGACAATATCAGTCGTATATGAATGATTTCAAATTTGTTCTATCGTTTGATTTGCATTCAATTATATTATTTGCCCACTTGCTTAACTATAAATCCTATAATAACATTATTATCCTTTTATTGCCCCTATAATTATTCTATTAAAATATAATTTCCTTTTAAAACAATTTCATCTCTGCATTTAATTTTATTTGTTGTCGTCTGGGTGCTTTAAAACCTCATACAGAAACAGAAAAACCACAAAATCATAGTCAGTAAAATATCGAATCTATATGCACATTTAAAAAGAAACAAAGAAAAAAGTGCCGAACAAACACCTTGTGTTTCATTAATATTTCATTTAGGCACACGTTTAAAAAAAATGTGTATAATTTTCCATAAACCAGCGCACTAACAAAAATTATTCAAAATTTTTTTTTTCAAAAACAATCAGCAACATACGAATATAAGGCTGTTACAGTTTGTTAGAAGAGGCAACAAAAATAGCGGTGTAAAGGGAATGGTTAAAAACATTGTACACTGATGCTATGAAGGTGCCTTAATGAATCCGGACTAAAAATCAATGCAGCATTCTTTAGCATGAGATATCGACTATAAAAAAAACGGCTAACAGTAGATATAGTCGTATACATATACCTATAAAAATTTATAGTCAAGCTCCAATAAAGTCTCTGACAGATGTTTACACTATATCGATTTTGGTGGAGAAATACCGGACATCCTTAAACAGGATAGCGAGGCATTCAACAGTCATACACATATGGGTGTGTGGATAGGCGGGGGGGGGGGGGGATTTATTATGGGCAACTGGGTGAAATTATAAAGAAAATTTACTGGCTAACGCAACTAGTAATTTGAATCTCACTTTGGTGGCATCATAAGGGGTATTTTCCTGGTGTGATTCCATGACGCTATTACATTCCTTGAAAGATAGAGTCTCATTGATTACACCCAATTAAACTTGAATCTGACTAAAGTCTTTATCTACCACGAGTATTGGCTAAACTCCCGGGGACTTGTTCCTAATTTAAGCATTAGGGTACAGCTTCCCTAACTGGTAAATTATGAGGCCTCTTTGAGGGCACGTGGTGGCTGTGGTTGATACCCTCAGCGGGAAGAATGACAGTTAGTTAAAAGACTAATGTTTGTTTGAGCAACAAACTTCCCGCCATCAATCCAGAGTCACGGGTATTTGCTAAAAGCCCCGGAGACTTTTCTCTAATTTAACCATAAGTGGGCAAGTCTCCTAACTAATAATTGATCAGGCCTCTTTGAGGGCTGTGGTGATACCCTCAGCGGGAAGAATGACAGTTAGTTAGAAGACTATTGTTTGTTTGAGCAACATACTTTAGGCCATAAATTTGAAAATAGTAGTGAAAATTAGCGCTATGCTCAGGAAATGTACGGCAATTGTGGCTTTCGTGGCTGGTATTTGACAATCCGCCTTTGTACAGGGTTAGATAGCGGCCTATGGCAACCGTGGCAAAATCTAATCTCCATCCTTGGCAGTAGTGGTACGTCAGTGCGATTGCACTTGGCCAACTTTTACTAAACAAAACTCTCACCACCCTTCTATCCTCAGCTCTAACTTTCACCTCTTCTTATCTTTTTATTTCCCCCCTGTGGGGACTACAAAACACCTCGAATAATAAGCCCCCATTGAGGATTAAAATGGAACTTTACTCCACACTGATGAAGCTAAACACAACTCATTTAATACTCCTTAATTGAAGAATATAGGGCCAGCTTTTAAACTCTAGTTTGCTGCTCATTATTTGCCCTCAATTACTCAAGTGTTAGGCTGTGTAAATCACATACAAGTAAAGAAGAAGCTCCAGACAGACTAACTGACAACAACATATGTTGCATACATTACAAGAAAAACATATAAAACAAAAACAACAGCAAAAAAATATGAATTAAAATCATGATGAGCAGAAAAAAAAATAAAAAGAAGAAAGACAGAATGAATGAAAAAAAGCATAATTTTTTAAAATGTTCATAAATTTTCATTAAAACTAAATAAAAATTTACACACAAACACAACAGACACACTCCAATAACAAACAAGGCAAGAAAACAAGAGAGACTAAAAAGGATGTTGCACACACACACACATGTAAATATAAATAGAACACTAACACAACCAACAACATGTAAAAAACTTGAATGAATGGCAAGAAATGAAAACAAAAAAATTAAATCCTTAATGGCAGGAGTTTAGGTTTTATTTCTATCTGTGTATGAGTGAGTGTGTGAGTAAGTTTATAGTACATACATTTGTATGTGTTTGTGTAAGTGTTTCATATGTGTATTTAAGGTAACATAATGTCATAAAGTGATTATGTAAATATTTTACTACAAATTAAAATCAAAATTAAATACAACATAAAACAAAGCAGCAACAGCAAACGCAGCAGCAGTAAAAGTATTATTTATAATAAACCTTCTTTTATCCCTAACTCCCTCGAAACCCAGCACAACTCACATCAACAAGACACTCACATATAAAATAATCATTCATATGAGCTTCAACAACGCCCCGACAACACATGTTGCACTGCACGGGTAGTACCATGTAGTTGGTGTTTTTTTTTATTACAATTTTATTTCAAAAATATTGTTTTAAAAATATGTCAATTTTGCCTGGCTGGCTGACTGCCTTCCTTACTCTCCTTGAAAAGTGTGAGCTGCTAAGATAACATTCAAAGTCATACGTATAATTTTTACAGGATTCCATTTGGTGTTGGAAAATCGAAAGCAAACAATAGCATCGCAGCAGTTAACATGGCTGGCAGCCATCATTTTACTAAGTAGTCAATCGAGGAGGCCTTCAAGAAAGTCAAGCCAGAAAGAGTAGTGTTGGTTGTATAAAGCACTATTTGCTAAAGATTATCATATTATAAAACTCACACTTAAAATTAATGATAACACATTTATTAATTTTCTGTTGCTTAAAGCATGCACATATGTCTGAAACTTGCTACATGTGGCACAATAAATGAGGAATGAGATATTGACTTTTACAGCTTACAAATATATGGGGGGGGGGGGGAATCTGTGTTTGATTTAAATGTTTAAATTTTAATAAACATATAGGATGATAAGTATCGGGACTTAGAGACACTCCTCATAATGATAACATTTTTCTACGAAATACTGTGAAAAAGGATGGCTAGTTTAGGTCTTAGTTTAGTTCCTAATTGAAGTTCAGGTTCTAGTTTAGTTAGATGATATTTCAAGTTCTAGCTCAGGTTCTGATTCAGGCTTTATTTCAGCTCCAAGTTCTAGTTCAGTTTCTAGTTTAGATTCTAGTTATGATTCTGATTCTCGTGTAGGTTTTAGTTCAGACTATAGTTCTGGTTTTGATTCTCGTGTAGGTTCTAGTTCAGATTCTAGTTCTGGTTCTAATTCTAGTTCAGGTTCATGGTCTGCTTCTTGTGGAAGTTCTAGTTTAGATTCTAGTTCAGGTTCTAGTTTTGATTCTCGTGTAGGTTCTAGTTCTGGTTCTGATTCTAGTTCAAGTTCTAGTCCTGTTTTTCGTGTAGGTTCTAGTTTTGGTTCTAGTTCAGCTTCTATTACAGCTGCTATTTACTTTAGCTACTAATTCAGTTTTTAGTTCAGGTTCTGGTGCCTGATGTAGTTTAGGTTATAGTTCAACTTCTAGTTCTAGTTCAGAACCTAGTTCATCTTCTGCATTATCTTCTAATTTAGTTCCTAGTTCAATTTCTAGGTGAGGTTGTAGTTCAAAGATTTCATATTTTTAACGAACATACTGCTATCCATAATGTCCACATACGACATTGATCGTGAATTTTCTAGACGATGATCAGTGGTTTTGAAGAGTTTAGAGACGCCTGCATTTAATGCTCTTAGTTTAAAAAAGAGGTTGTCTAATCCGTGATTATGCTTGGTTTTCACTATGTCAGTTTTGTTGTCAAATTGTCTAAATTGTTATGAAATTACCAACAATTTGGACAATTTGACAACAAAACTGACATAGTGAAAACCAAGCATTAGTTTGCCATTCCTAAATCTCCTAACCATCTATGCGCATATGTGCTTCTAGTATAAGATGATGTAAATTGAACACATTGTTAAAAGAACAGCCAAACATTTGTAATCTATGGATAACTCTATGATAACCCTATGAAGAATAATTGCAGTGTATTTCGGGTAGATATTAAAATTATAAAGCTCGTAACTTTAAAAGTTATGGGGGGATTTTGTTTGTAAAACTACATCATTTTGTTCTTTGGTGGTCTGCTTGTCTTCAATATTGAAGAAATAATTTCTCTATGTCCGCTGCTTTGTTTCTTGCTTCTTCGTTTAATTGACATAAATAAACACTATTAAATTTTAAAATTCCAAAAGAACTCTTCATATTGCCATTAAATGGTTTAACTCAACTCGTAATAATTGGAATTGTTTTCTTAATAATACAAATCATGTGTGAAACAAATTTTTTATAATCAGCACCAACAAAAAATCACCACAGCCAATAACAACCAAACGAAAAATACACATTTTTTAATGACCAGACCACTGACCGAGTTTAAATTGTGTTTATTTAGTCATTTCATTTAAAAATTATTTTGGCAACAAATTATAAGCTGTTATGATAACAACTGTTTGGAACTGTTTCAGTAACACAACAAAATTCCAGCTATTTTATGGCCAGCAAATGAAAACATGTATTGAGCGAAAGATCTGGATGTTTATTTAAACATCTTCGGATTTTTGATCCAAAAGGAAAATAATGATCTAGATGTTTAGTTAAACAACTCTAGATTATAATTAAACAGTGGGTGTTGGCGGGGATGTTGATGGTTTAAGAGAATTTGAAAATATGAAGATGTAAACAAGAGTATGAAGCATTAACAACATATTTATGGAATGAGTTTTTAAACAGCAGGTTTTCAAAATTGTGGAAATATTTATGATTGAATTTGGTATGAATCAAGAAGTTCTTCAGTGAGAAATGAATTAAAACAATGTAGAAAACTTTGTAAAAATTAACTCTGACAAGGGAAAAGAAACAATTAAGTCGATGGTTGGATACGTTGTTCACTTCCAAAACTCGTAATTGTAATTTCAATACAACCCCTCTTATACCTACATACATATACATATACAAAATTTGTTTTCTATTGCTTAATTTCTTTTCAAAAACTTGAACAGAAATTGTACAACTTCCTAATTAAGTATGAGGACTATAATTGCAATGACAGCATCATCATCATCGCCATCACTATCAGCACAAACAAGTAAATACTTTATCACATCTACGAGTATGAGTTTGAATGTGTCAAAAACAAATTTAAAACAAAAAAAAAAACTAGTGTTGAAGAAGTTGAATTGAAGATGTTGTTAGTGATGTTGCTTCATGCTGTTGTTGAAAATCATGTTATTAATTTATTTAGATAAATGAATATTAAGAGCGCGTTTAACACATGTGAGAGCACGAGAAATGTCATTCATTAATAAAGTGTTGAATTAAGCGTCGTCATTTTATTTTATAAATGTCATTACTTGTTTAATGACTTTGACATATTCAAGTGTTAAAATCAACACAACAAGTATAAAAACAAAAACGACAACAAGAACAACACCGACATTATAATCAACGGTGGCCAATAGCAGCAGCAACAACTTAAAATCATCATCGTAATCGTCATTCTCTTCAGCATCAAGTGCAACATCACTTTAAATTATTGTGGCCACCATCGTAATTATTAACACTCAGCGCCAACCACCCCTTTAGTAAATACTGTAAAGTAATAGTTTTTTTTTTTCATAACATAATGTTACACAGATACATACCTACACATATGTACATTTGTATTTGTAAATTTGTTTGAGTATCTGACATGTTCTACATCATCCCCATCATCACCAACTCATCATCACAATTGTGCAACACTTAAACATTTGTCATATTTATATCAACAACACTTTATTTAGTAGTGATGTGATGTTGCTTGAAATGCTGTTTTTATATTCATATACAAACCCAGTTGGATGTACAGTTTAGACTTCAGTAATGGCTCTTTATATACTTAAATTTTTAATGCAATCGCGGATATATAAACAGCCAAAGATATGCTTCAATCGTGGTTCTTTCTATCAATAGTGGAGCCTTAGATAGTTCCAGTTATGCTTCAGTATTTAGACAGTTCAGTCAAGCATTATTCGTCGATCTTTATATAGTTCAATTTATGTTTCAGTCGTGGCTCTTTCTGTCAATCGTGTATTTTTGGACAGTCCTAGGTATGCTTTAATCTTTAGACAGTCCCATTTAAACTCCAATCGTATTTTTAAATAGTCCCAGTTATGATTCAATCTTTATACAGCCCAGGTCAATCTGCAAATGTGGATCTCCCAGTCAAACTTCAATCGTGGCTCCTTCCATCAATCTTGCATCTTTAGATAATCAAACTTCAAACGTGGCTCTTTTTATCAATCGTGGATTTTTAGCCAGTCAAGATTCAATCGTGTATTTTAAGACAGTCTGAGTTCTGCTTTAATTGTAGCTCTTTCTGTCAATCTTGCAACTTTAGGCAGTCCCAGTTATACTTCAATCGTGATTCTCAAGCTTCAATCTTTGATCTTTAAATAGCCACAGTCAAACTTCAATCGTTGATGTTTGGACAGTCCGAGTTATGCTTCAATCGTGTCGCTTTCTATCAATCGTGGATCTTTAGTCAATGCCAGTCAAGCTTCAATCGTTTCTCATTAAACAGTCCCAGTTACTTCAGTCGTGGATCTTTAGACAGCCCTAGTAAAGCTTCAATCGTGGGTCTTTAGACAGTCCTAGTCAAACTTCATACGTGGATCTTTATTCTGCCCTTAGACAGTCCCAGTTAAGCTTCAATAGTGGATCTTTAGATAGTCCCAGTTAAGAATCAATCGTGAATCTTTAGACTGCCTTATGTAATCTAAATTCCAACTGGGTTAATGATTTAATATGTTTTCTGTTGCCAGAGCAAACATGTTGATTATTGCCGACAATGATGTTATTTAAGTGTTTTTTGTTTATTTTTTAACTAAATGTTGTTTATATTGTTTAAATTGTAATAGTAGTTATTTGTTTCATTTTGATTTGGTAGTATATTTTTTATTATTTTTAATTGTGTTGTCAACACTTTTGTTTATAATTCAAAAGAGCTTTTTTGTATGTTTTTTATGTTTTTTGGTTTCCATTTAAAGCCAACATATAAAACAGACATCAAATGATTTTGATTTTAATTTAAAAAACTTGTATTTAACCACATCCTATAAATAATAGATTACTATACATAGGTTCTTTTTATACAGTCGCAGTTAAACTTTAATCTTCATAACTGTTTAGATTGTCCCAGTTATGTTTCAATAGTGGTTGTTTAGACAATCCCACTTAAGGTTCATTCATGGCTTTTTATACAGCCCAAGTTAAGCTTCAGTCAAGTGTCTTTCTAGACTATCAGTTAAACTTCAAACATGTCTCTTTCTAGACTCCGATTTAAGTTTCAATATTGGCTTTTTAAACAGTTCCAGCTAAGATTCAATGGCGTCTCTTTAGTCAGTCCCCGTTAAGCTTCTATAGCGGATCTTAACACATTCGAGCTTTTTATAAAGTCATAAACAAGCTCCAGTTGTGGTTGTGTATAATTAAATATTTTAGTTTTTTTTTAATAAAAATATAAATGTTCCCTTGTATGAAGCTCAAGTTAACCCCTTATAAGGAACTTTATCATTTATCACTTATTTCCTTTTCTACCACATAATAAATTTTACACGGAAATTGCATTATTTTGAATATAATATTTCTATTCATTGAATTATCCTAACAGATTCCTCAAGTCATTGAACACTTCCTTTGATTTCCACAAACAAACACCCTGATATTTTAGCTTCCTCTAATGCATTATTTCGTGTTCTATCAGATTTAATTGTTGTGACAAAACATAATAAAACAGCAAATTAGCTGCAAGTAGTATGAGGCAAGGGTTTGGATACAAAAAAAAAAAACGAAACAAACAACAACAACAAAGTACTTAATACAACAACAAAACATTTCATCTCTATCATCTTTAACAAAACTCTTTAACGTTAAAAAATCATAGCATACATTAGGGATTTAATAAAAAAAAAAAAAAAAACATGTGTTTAGCATTGTAGCCGCGAGAGGGAGAGGGATAATAAAACAAACTTCTAGCATGCTACAAAAATGTTGATGTAATGCAAACAAAATTTACAAAGTAAAGACATCTTTATAATGCTTGAGATGAAAGGAAAATGTAGTAAGGACTTTATGCACTTTTTTGGATTTTTTTATTATAAATACTGTTTGGTATTGTTACACCACATTGAAGCACGTACATATGTATGTACATACATACATCAAATTTTGCACAGATTTTTGACAGCAACAAAATGTTGCACAAAAAATTCTTAGTCAACAAGAACTTACCCGGGCCAATTGAAAGGTAATTGTGTATTTTCCTGCTAAAGGCACAACAACAATATGTATGTATGTAAACGCACAAAAACTGCCTAAAAACTACAAACATTTTAAAGTGGCACTTCTTGGTCTTGACAAAAACGAAATGAAATATTGTGAAAAACTGAGAGCAAAAAATTAAAAAAAGCACGCGAAACAAACAAACGAAAAGTGTGTACTTGAGAGCATTTGCTAAAGAACAAAAAAAAAAAATAACTTCAAAGTCAACGTTAGCGGGAAAAAGGCATTATAGCTACACAAACCTTTGCTCTAACTCTAGCAAAACATTTTGTTCTTTAAGCCTTACACTGAAATTTCTAAGAAAAAATGTAAACGAAGTTCTGGAGAAAAAGGATAAATAAAAAAAACTGTTGCAATAACATTAGAAAGTAAAGGCAAACAAAGCCTGGCATAATAACAAGTACAAGTGTATTGAAGGCATCAAGCAGAAAAAAATCTTTAAAAATACATTTATACTTGTTTTTTTTTCAAAGAAGGAGAAGGAAAATTTGCTTTAGCAGAGATGCAACAAACACAAAATAACTGCATCAAAACAAGCAGAATAAAATGCATTACGAAAGGCAGCAAACTCAAAGTAAGAGACATACATAAACAAGCACATACATATTCACATATTCAGAAACATCTGAACACGAAATAGCAAGTTTTGAACAATTAATATGACCAACTGGTGGCAAACTAACAAGTAGAGGGATTTCATAGCAGATATTACTCCACTATATCTTTAATCTTAGATCTTTATATAGAATTACTCAAGTTTCGCTCAAAGATCTTTCAAAAGTCTTCAACAGTCTTACTTAAGTTGCAATCGTAGAAATTTATACCGACTTAGACAAGATTTAATCGTTTTTTAAATCGTATTTATAAATACTTAAATAAGCCGCAATCTTATATCTGCATAAAGGATTAAATAAGCTTCAATCGTAGATCTTTATACAGTATAAAACAACAACAGTTTCAATCGTGGTTATATATATACCCCAGTTAAGATTCAATCGTGGATCTCTGCACATCCCTAATTAAGTTTCAATCGTGGTTATTTATATAGACCCAGTTAAGATTCAATCGTGGTGCATTGGACATTCCTAGTTAAACTTCAATTTTGATTATTTATGCAGACCCAGTAAAACTTCAACTTTGGTTCTTTATATAGACCCAGTTAAGATTCAATCGTGGTTCTTTATGCAGATCCAGTTAAGCTGTAATCGCGGTGCTTTGTACATTCCGAGTTAAATTCCAGACTCATTAGTAGTTATTTGGAGAGTTCCAGTTAATCGTTAATAATAATACTTTAGAGAGTCGCAGTCTCAATTGTTTTTAAAGAGAAGTAACACTCAAGCAATTAATATGCCAATATATAAGGCGGATAATTGAAGAAGTAAAGGTGGTGAAAGAAGAAAGTGTTTTTTATATAACAACTCCGCAATTGCACATTATGTTTGCTTTTAGTGCAGCATTGCAGCGCCTCTGGTGGTCAGTAGGCGCATTATTTTTAAAGCTTGTTTTTATAGCCTTTATTTAATTATTTTTCTTTGGTGGTGTTTCAATGCTATACCATCGAAGGAGGGCGCTGTGATAAATATTAGTTATGACAGGATAGAAAACTAATAATTATCAGAAACTGGTGTTGTTTTGAGTGACAGAGGCTGGGAATCGAACCCATCAAATGCACTAACCAATTAAGCTACAGCACCCTCAAATTACGTTTCAATAGTAGTTCTTTGGACAGTCTCAGTTAAACTTAAACATAATGCTTTATACAGTCCCAGATATGCTTCAATCAGAATGCTATAATTTGTGCTTTAATCCAGGTTCTTTAGAAAATCCCGCTGTAACCCAATTATGTTTTTTTTATAACGTCAAATTTTAAATTCAATACTGATTTCTTTGACAGTCCTTGTCCTGCTTAAATTCTATCACTTTAGACAGTTAGCCCCTGTTAAGCTTAAATAGTGGTATATTTAGATAAATGAATATTAAGAGCGCGTTTAACACATGTGAGAGCACGAGAAATGTCATTCATTAATAAAGTGTTGAATTAAGCGTCGTCATTTTATTTTATAAATGTCATTACTTGTTTAATGACTTTGACATATTCAAGTGTTAAAATCAACACAACAAGTATAAAAACAAAAACGACAACAAGAACAACACCGACATTATAATCAACGGTGGCCAATAGCAGCAGCAACAACTTAAAATCATCATCGTAATCGTCATTCTCTTCAGCATCAAGTGCAACATCACTTTAAATTATTGTGGCCACCATCGTAATTATTAACACTCAGCGCCAACCACCCCTTTAGTAAATACTGTAAAGTAATAGTTTTTTTTTTTCATAACATAATGTTACACAGATACATACCTACACATATGTACATTTGTATTTGTAAATTTGTTTGAGTATCTGACATGTTCTACATCATCCCCATCATCACCAACTCATCATCACAATTGTGCAACACTTAAACATTTGTCATATTTATATCAACAACACTTTATTTAGTAGTGATGTGATGTTGCTTGAAATGCTGTTTTTATATTCATATACAAACCCAGTTGGATGTACAGTTTAGACTTCAGTAATGGCTCTTTATATACTTAAATTTTTAATGCAATCGCGGATATATAAACAGCCAAAGATATGCTTCAATCGTGGTTCTTTCTATCAATAGTGGAGCCTTAGATAGTTCCAGTTATGCTTCAGTATTTAGACAGTTCAGTCAAGCATTATTCGTCGATCTTTATATAGTTCAATTTATGTTTCAGTCGTGGCTCTTTCTGTCAATCGTGTATTTTTGGACAGTCCTAGGTATGCTTTAATCTTTAGACAGTCCCATTTAAACTCCAATCGTATTTTTAAATAGTCCCAGTTATGATTCAATCTTTATACAGCCCAGGTCAATCTGCAAATGTGGATCTCCCAGTCAAACTTCAATCGTGGCTCCTTCCATCAATCTTGCATCTTTAGATAATCAAACTTCAAACGTGGCTCTTTTTATCAATCGTGGATTTTTAGCCAGTCAAGATTCAATCGTGTATTTTAAGACAGTCTGAGTTCTGCTTTAATTGTAGCTCTTTCTGTCAATCTTGCAACTTTAGGCAGTCCCAGTTATACTTCAATCGTGATTCTCAAGCTTCAATCTTTGATCTTTAAATAGCCACAGTCAAACTTCAATCGTTGATGTTTGGACAGTCCGAGTTATGCTTCAATCGTGTCGCTTTCTATCAATCGTGGATCTTTAGTCAATGCCAGTCAAGCTTCAATCGTTTCTCATTAAACAGTCCCAGTTACTTCAGTCGTGGATCTTTAGACAGCCCTAGTAAAGCTTCAATCGTGGGTCTTTAGACAGTCCTAGTCAAACTTCATACGTGGATCTTTATTCTGCCCTTAGACAGTCCCAGTTAAGCTTCAATAGTGGATCTTTAGATAGTCCCAGTTAAGAATCAATCGTGAATCTTTAGACTGCCTTATGTAATCTAAATTCCAACTGGGTTAATGATTTAATATGTTTTCTGTTGCCAGAGCAAACATGTTGATTATTGCCGACAATGATGTTATTTAAGTGTTTTTTGTTTATTTTTTAACTAAATGTTGTTTATATTGTTTAAATTGTAATAGTAGTTATTTGTTTCATTTTGATTTGGTAGTATATTTTTTATTATTTTTAATTGTGTTGTCAACACTTTTGTTTATAATTCAAAAGAGCTTTTTTGTATGTTTTTTATGTTTTTTGGTTTCCATTTAAAGCCAACATATAAAACAGACATCAAATGATTTTGATTTTAATTTAAAAAACTTGTATTTAACCACATCCTATAAATAATAGATTACTATACATAGGTTCTTTTTATACAGTCGCAGTTAAACTTTAATCTTCATAACTGTTTAGATTGTCCCAGTTATGTTTCAATAGTGGTTGTTTAGACAATCCCACTTAAGGTTCATTCATGGCTTTTTATACAGCCCAAGTTAAGCTTCAGTCAAGTGTCTTTCTAGACTATCAGTTAAACTTCAAACATGTCTCTTTCTAGACTCCGATTTAAGTTTCAATATTGGCTTTTTAAACAGTTCCAGCTAAGATTCAATGGCGTCTCTTTAGTCAGTCCCCGTTAAGCTTCTATAGCGGATCTTAACACATTCGAGCTTTTTATAAAGTCATAAACAAGCTCCAGTTGTGGTTGTGTATAATTAAATATTTTAGTTTTTTTTTAATAAAAATATAAATGTTCCCTTGTATGAAGCTCAAGTTAACCCCTTATAAGGAACTTTATCATTTATCACTTATTTCCTTTTCTACCACATAATAAATTTTACACGGAAATTGCATTATTTTGAATATAATATTTCTATTCATTGAATTATCCTAACAGATTCCTCAAGTCATTGAACACTTCCTTTGATTTCCACAAACAAACACCCTGATATTTTAGCTTCCTCTAATGCATTATTTCGTGTTCTATCAGATTTAATTGTTGTGACAAAACATAATAAAACAGCAAATTAGCTGCAAGTAGTATGAGGCAAGGGTTTGGATACAAAAAAAAAAAACGAAACAAACAACAACAACAAAGTACTTAATACAACAACAAAACATTTCATCTCTATCATCTTTAACAAAACTCTTTAACGTTAAAAAATCATAGCATACATTAGGGATTTAATAAAAAAAAAAAAAAAAACATGTGTTTAGCATTGTAGCCGCGAGAGGGAGAGGGATAATAAAACAAACTTCTAGCATGCTACAAAAATGTTGATGTAATGCAAACAAAATTTACAAAGTAAAGACATCTTTATAATGCTTGAGATGAAAGGAAAATGTAGTAAGGACTTTATGCACTTTTTTGGATTTTTTTATTATAAATACTGTTTGGTATTGTTACACCACATTGAAGCACGTACATATGTATGTACATACATACATCAAATTTTGCACAGATTTTTGACAGCAACAAAATGTTGCACAAAAAATTCTTAGTCAACAAGAACTTACCCGGGCCAATTGAAAGGTAATTGTGTATTTTCCTGCTAAAGGCACAACAACAATATGTATGTATGTAAACGCACAAAAACTGCCTAAAAACTACAAACATTTTAAAGTGGCACTTCTTGGTCTTGACAAAAACGAAATGAAATATTGTGAAAAACTGAGAGCAAAAAATTAAAAAAAGCACGCGAAACAAACAAACGAAAAGTGTGTACTTGAGAGCATTTGCTAAAGAACAAAAAAAAAAAATAACTTCAAAGTCAACGTTAGCGGGAAAAAGGCATTATAGCTACACAAACCTTTGCTCTAACTCTAGCAAAACATTTTGTTCTTTAAGCCTTACACTGAAATTTCTAAGAAAAAATGTAAACGAAGTTCTGGAGAAAAAGGATAAATAAAAAAAACTGTTGCAATAACATTAGAAAGTAAAGGCAAACAAAGCCTGGCATAATAACAAGTACAAGTGTATTGAAGGCATCAAGCAGAAAAAAATCTTTAAAAATACATTTATACTTGTTTTTTTTTTTCAAAGAAGGAGAAGGAAAATTTGCTTTAGCAGAGATGCAACAAACACAAAATAACTGCATCAAAACAAGCAGAATAAAATGCATTACGAAAGGCAGCAAACTCAAAGTAAGAGACATACATAAACAAGCACATACATATTCACATATTCAGAAACATCTGAACACGAAATAGTATAGCAAGTTTTGAACAATTAATATGACCAACTGGTGGCAAACTAACAAGTAGAGGGATTTCATAGCAGATATTACTCCACTATATCTTTAATCTTAGATCTTTATATAGAATTACTCAAGTTTCGCTCAAAGATCTTTCAAAAGTCTTCAACAGTCTTACTTAAGTTGCAATCGTAGATCTTTATACCGACTTAGACAAGATTTAATCGTTTTTTAAATCGTATTTATAAATACTTAAATAAGCCGCAATCTTATATCTGCATAAAGGATTAAATAAGCTTCAATCGTAGATCTTTATACAGTATAAAACAACAACAGTTTCAATCGTGGTTATATATATAGACCCAGTTAAGATTAAATCGTGGATCTCTGCACATCCCTAATTAAGTTTCAATCGTGGTTATTTATATAGACCCAGTTAAGATTCAATCGTGGTGCATTGAACATTCCTAGTTAAACTTCAATTTTGATTATTTATGCAGACCCAGTAAAACTTCAACTTTGGTTCTTTATACAGACCCAGTTAAGATTCAATCATGGATCTTTATATAGACCCAGTTAAGATTCAATCGTGGTTCTTTATGCAGATCCAGTTAAGGTGTAATCGCGGTGCTTTGTACATTCCGAGTTAAATTCCAGACTCATTAGTAGTTATTTGGAGAGTCCCAGTTAATCGTTAATAATAATACTTTAGAGAGTCGCAGTCTCAATTTTTTTTTAAAGAGAAGTAACACTTAAGCAATTAATATGCCAATATATAATTGCGTAACTTTCTTTGGAAAGCGGATAGTTAAAGAAGTAAAGGTGGTGAAAGAAGAGAGTGTTTTTTATATAACAACTCCGCAATTGCACATTATGTTTGCTTTTAGTGCAGCATTGCAGCGCCTCTGGTGGTGAGTAGGCGCATTATTTTTAAAGCTTGTTTTTATAGCCTTTATTTAATTATTTTTCTTTGGTGGTGTTTCAATGCTATACCATCGAAGGAGGGCGCTGTGATAAATATTAGTTATGACAGGATAGAAAACTAATAATTATCATAAACTGGTGTTGTTTTGAGTGACAGAGGCTGGGAATCGAACCCATCAAATGCACTAACCAATTAAGCTACAGCACCCTCAAATTACGTTTCAATAGTAGTTCTTTCGACAGTCTCAGTTAAACTTAATCATAATGCTTTATACAGTCCCAGATATGCTTCAATCAGAATGCTATAATTTATGCTTTAATCCAGGTTCTTTAGAAAATCCCGCTGTAACCCAATTATGTTTTTTTTATAACGTCAAATTTTAAATTCAATAGTGATTTCTTTGACAGTCCTTGTCCTGCTTAAATTCTATCACTTTAGACAGTTAGCCCCTGTTAAGCTTAAATAGTGGTTCCTTATACTCGTACAGTACCAGTTAAGCTACAATATTGGTTCTTCAGACAATTGCAGTTAAGCTTTAATGATGTTTCTTAACTAAACTAACTTAAACTTCTCTGCTATTTTGTTCTTCTTAATTACAATAGATGGTTACATTTTATTTTCAACAGTATCCCAGGACTTCCCATATCCTTGTTTACTTCCCATTCTTCTTTACCAGCAATCGGAACGACACAAAGTAAACGGCGGGGTTTTGGTTGGGTTTTTATTTTAATTGGCTTTTAATACAAAAGCTAAATGTGTTGTAAAGGGTGGGGTGGGGAAAGGAAAACGCAAAAAAAAATAAAACAAAGTAGTCGAAGAAACTCAGGGCAAGAGGAAAAGAAAAAAAGTACGCAACAAACTGTGAATATGTTTTTGTTTTCTTTTCACTTGCTCAAGGATAATGTGCATGATTTTAGCTGAGATTTTTTGTTTTTTCCGCTGCTTGAAACTTGTTGGGGGAAAGTTGTAAATACTCATTAAACATTCACTTTTTTATGTTGCATATCTAACGCACACACAAACATACTTATACAAGATGACAACTTTTGACGGCACTTTTACTTTGATGTTAAAAGTGTTTTTGTGTGTATTTTATCTCAGAGATTTTTTGTTTTGTTTTATTTCCATGATGATGATGATTTCTTACCCCCCCTTTGGGCCCGCAAAAACAAAACTCTGTAGAAGAATATAATGTCGCATTATGCAGCAGATAAACACTTGAGAGTATGGATGAATTTTCAACTGCATCAAAATGCACGGATTTATTTAAGGTTTTTTCATTCATTATTTTTTGGAATATATATATACATACTCGTATATGTATATTTGTGCCTGCCACATGCCACATTCCCATGCAAAATGACTCCATGATCACAATTTTTATTCTCTTGTTTAACTGTACACATACGAGTATGTTGCGAGTTCATTATAATTGTGGTAGTTAAAGGACTTTCTTATTATTCTGTGTATTTGTACATTTTAGAGTTTCAAAACAAATGCGTTGTTTAGAAATAAAATTTGCGCGCAAAAAATTCAAGTCAGCTAGAAAGAAGCCTGACTGACTATTTGAAGTTTTGTTGTGATGGTTACGAGCGGGTATTAAATGCAATATGAAAAAAAGGAATAAATTGCTTTCATCTTTTTCTTATTTTTTCATTGTTGTTGTTTCTGTTATTAAAAATTATTCTCCTTGGGGTTATGGAAAGACAAAGAAATCAGTTGAATTATTTAATCTAAAAAAGAAAGATTTCAAGGATGTTGTATAGGTATGTAAGAGATGAAACAATATCGAGGAGTTTCATGAACCACAATAAACGTTTGTTGAAAAGATGTTTGATTAACACAAAAAATAATTTGTTATGTATATATTTTTGATTACAGCTTAACTAGAAACTCTATAAAAACACGATTGAAGCTTAACTTGGAGTGTTTATACAACCACAACTGAAGTTAATTAAGGAATGTATAAAGCTCTACAGTATAAAGATCAAAGCTTCTTTATGATTAAAGCATGCTTAAGACTTTATAAAGATAGTGGATTGAATTTGGATCTAGACTTGAAGCTTATTTAAAACCTTAGAAAAATCGAAGCTTATTTATAAAGATTTAGGATTGAAGCTTCTTTAAGGCTTTATAAACATCGAAGCTTGTTTATAATAACCTACAATTGAAGCATCCTTAAGACTTTATAAAGATCGTGGATTGAAGCTGGATCTAGGCTTGAAGCTTATTAAAGACTTCAGAAAAATCGAAGCTGGTTTATATAGATCTGGGATTGAAGCTTGTGTAAGACTTTATAAAGATCGAAGCTTGTTTAAGATGACCTAGAATTCATGCATGCTTAAGACTTTAGAAAAATTATAGCTTGTTGATAAAGATCTGGGATTGAAGCTTCTTTAAGGTTTTATAAAGATGGAAGCTTGTTTACGATAACCTACAATTGAAGTATGCTTAAGACTTTATAAAGATCGTGGATTAAAGCTGGATCTAGGCTTGAAGCTTATTTAAGACTTTAGAAAAGTCGAAGCTTGTTTATAAAGATCTGGGATTGAAGCTTGTTTATGATGACCAAGATAGAGATCTTGGATGGAAGCTGGATTTAGGCTTGAAGCTTATTTAAGACTTTAGAAAAATCAAAGCTTGTTTATAAAGATCTGGGATTGAAGCTTATTGAAGACTTTATATAGATCTCAGAACGAAGCTGGATTAAGACTTTTTAAAGATTGAAGCTGGTTTATAGAATTGAAACTTGCTTAAGGCTTTATAAAAATCTGGGTTTAAAGTTTGTTTAAGACTTTTGGAAATAAAAGTGATCGCCTATTTGTTTTCCTTTCGGCTCTAGGGCGTCTATTTACCAAGAAAAATGTACTTTTAAATGTTCACTCATAACGCAAGAATTTTGGGAAATAAAAGTAATCACCGATTTTTGTCCTTTAGGCTCCAGGGCCTCTCTTTACCAAAAAAAAAAAATGGACTTTCCTATATTCTATTATATATCATTTTGTATGTTTGTTGCTATTGTTTGTTTTATCTATTCGATTTATGTCTACTTAAAAAGTCGTTTATTTATTACTCTCTTTGATAACTTTTTTTTAGGTTTCCAAAAACTAAATATTTAACCATCAAAAATTTATATAGTTTTCACATAAAAATCTTTTGTTTGGCCGCAAAGAAAAACGTTTACAAATTTCAATGACTTTTTATTTTAGTAAAATACACAAAGAAACTAAATAAAACATGTGACTATCACCTGTACAAACAGTTTAGTTTTATCGTTATGCTTGGTTTTCACTATGTCAGTTTTGTTGTCAAATTGTCTAAATTGTTATGAAATTACCAACAATTTAGACAATTTGACAACAAAACTGACATAGTGAAAACCAAGCATTAGTTAGTTTCACATTCACACTCAGTGCTAGATTTTATTATAAATAATTTTCAATAGCTTACATTGATTTCGAGTATTTTGGTCTTCTGCTCTTGTATTCTCTAGATAATCAAATATTGAAAACACTTGATAAGAGAACAAAATAATAGAGAGAATTAGAGAGAAAAAAAAAACAAATAACACAAAAGTCAGATACCACATACCAGGTACCTTTAACAATTCACACGTGAACAGTAAATATAAAAACAAAGCAGGGAGGGAGTAGTTTCATTCGAAAAACTGATAGTGTGGCAAAAATAACACGGCTCATAAATAGTTAGTTTTGTATTAAGTTTATAGACCTGTAATCTGTAGTTTTTGCTGTAATAATTTGTTATATTTATAACGATAATCGATGTTTATAACATTTTGATAATTAGCTATAGTTTGATTTGTGTTGGTGCTGTTAACTGCTGATAAGTTACAGAAAAAAATTTAAGGCGAAATATTTTACTGTTTAATTGATTTAAACAATATTATTGAGATAAAAGTCTAAAAACTAAATATTTTTACGGCAATCATTACGTGTTGTTTTTTTTTACTTAGCACTTCTCTTTGTTTACATATTTAGCTTTTAAAAAGGCCCTTCTTTAACATTCATTTAGTCCTCGTTTTCATACAGGTTTATCTTAGCGTCTGTTGATTTTGTGTTTATTGTGAGATATTCAAACAAATTGAATTTCAATTGTTGCTATTGAATTACTAATACTCATATGCACTTTCATACAAATCCTAACTAACAATCAAGGATAGCAACTACAACTAACTACTACATATTGCACAGCCAACTATAGCCAAATAACTATTCTGTTCATCAATGGAATTGGTCAAGTTATTTGTAGTTTATAGTTAGTAATTTTGTGTGTGTGTGTTTTATTTCATGTGTTTGAGAGTGTATGTTTTTGGCGGCATTTGATTATATTGTGGCAGAAAAACCACTCAGACACACCAAGTTGATTATAAAGCCACCAAAAAACAATTGGAAAACTATATTTGTTCAAGACTCTATAACCAATATTACAAATACTGGCACACAAACATAAAGTACTCATCTATGAGGAGTACGAGTATGTTTGGCTTTCGTCGCACACTTGATATAAAAATAGAAATAAAATATAAACAGACAATAAAGTACATCTACACCTATGTTTATGGGGGGAGTTTCAGAGATAAATATTAGTTATATTGAGTTAGGTAAGAAATAGAAAATTTCTATAGGATAGATTAGTCTGAAAGGCGACTTCGTCTATAAGTTACCTTTGAGTTTCCATTTATGTTAGAATTCTCCTTAGGTTGCTTGTTTTCCTTCCGGTAGTTTTGATCTCTTAATAGGCTTTTCGGAGGTTCATTTCTTAAGAACTTTTGAGTACATTGACTCAAGAAATGCTCCACATGATCCATGTGTCACAAAAGTTTCGGCACACCATCTAGGCTTCTAAAAACTTGTCTATGTAATTTTAACATTTCCCCTGTTGTCTTTACGTTAGAGGTTCTCTTTAGTTTTGCTTTGCCAAAAGTTTCTTTCGTAAGATCTTTCTTGAACTCCAGAAATAGCTTAGTATTTCTAGAGCTATCCTGGATGTACACACAGTGTCAGAATGTTTCATTTTCAATAGTACACCCGAGTTTCTGAAAGCTTTTTTATTTAGTTTTAATATTTCCCCCGTTCACCATTAGGGACCTTCCTTAGGATACTTTTTGTCTGGTCTTGTTTATGATCTTTCCTGTGAAATGGCTCAGTATTTTCAATTCTAACAGGAGCTATTCCGGATATATTCCACCACTAAATACATTGTATGATTTTATGATGTCTGTAATTTAAGAATTTTCTCCATTTAGAATGATTCTTAACTGACAGCCAGTCTTTGGCATGTTAATATGATCTATAAAAATCTTGACTTCCAGAAATAGCTTAGTATTTGTAAATATATCCAGGATGTATATCACTATAATATTAAAGACTTTGACACAAGAAATGATCGTGTATCGCTTCCTCTTTTTCACATACCCTACCCCTAGTTACAGAAAGTTTCATTATGTTAACATGTTCATCAAATACTTATTCCTTAAGATCTTTCCTGAATACCAAAAGCGGCTTAGTATTTTAAAGGGTAAGACGAGGAATTTAGAATATATTCCATTGCTAAATTCGGAGCATTGACACGCGAAATGGTCGATGTCTCCTGCACTAATAATCCACAGTCCTCAGTACCGACAAGCTTTACTCCCAAGAGCACATAATTTTTGTTTTTTTTATATTTATTTATTTCAACAACTGGTCAGAAATTCCTACGTTGTGTTAGAATTTTCCGGCTGTTCAGTTTTGGGATGTTTGGCATGTCTATTAAATTATAGCTACATCTCTCCATTATGATATTAGACCTTGTCACACTACTCAAAATTTTCTAAAGTTTTCTTCCTAATGCAGCCAAAGCTGCTTCATTTAACACAATTTTGAACCTTAAATACGAAACTCTACTAATACACATATATTTTATGTTTGTAGCATCCACTACACTAAATAATACTCGTATCCACACGAGACACACAATCACTGATATAGCTTATCAGCGTGTGTTCCGTTTATTGTTGTAAAAGGTAAACTCTAATACAACAATGAGCTACACCATGAGCTACTTCAACTATCGGTTTTTGCAAGTTTTTTTTTTGTCAAACCTTTTCTTCTATTTGGCTAAAATGTTGGGTGTTAATCCAAACAAACAATAAATTAAATTTTTGAAATAGATGTAAAGTAGAGTTGAGCTGAGTATAAAGTGTAAATATTAAGTGAATAGATTCCAACAAATAAAGAAAACAACACAGCAGACAATTTAGTTGTTGTGGGAATCAGGTTTAAAGTTTAACAACGTTAACGGAGTAGGTGCGGTTTTTTTTTATTTTTTTCCCGAATGAAATAAGCGGATATAGCCAAAGTGACAATGTTTAACATTCGTTGTTGTTGTCGGTTGGTTGGTTGGATGGCTGGCTGGCTGGTTATTTGGTTGGTTTTGAAAGAAGGATAATATAGCCCAGAGCTGTTTATGTGTGCGTATGTTGCAAATACACATGTTGTTTAAACTTCGCAAAGGTAAAATGTATTGTAACTGTATGAAGATGGGGATATAAGTGTCACTTACAGATGATATCTTTACATTAATACATACGAGTATGTACCGATATATATATATATATATATAGGTATATATATATATGTACTTATAATAATATAAAATATGACCAACTTAGTATTTTGAGTACTAGAGCAGAAAACTTGCATATTTAACAACATCAAAGTATTTATTATCTACAAATTATAAAACAATTGATTCTCATAGAATCTCGGGGATAGTGACCAATCATGGCCTTTGTTTAACTTTAAACGTGGATGATTAATTTTTTTTTTAACTTAACTTAGCTTCGATCGCGGATTATTGGATCTTTGCTTGGCTTCAATCGGGAACCGTTAGATCTTTGATTAGCTGGATCTTTACTTAACTTTAATCGTGGATCATTGGATCTTTGTTCAGCTTTAATTATTGATCATTGGGTCTTTACTTAGCTTGTATCATGGATTATTGAATCTTTGCTCACTGTATCGTGGATCATTGAATTTATGCTCAGCTTCAATCGTGCATTTTTGCTTAGCTTCAATAGTGGATCTTTAAATCTTTGCTTAGCTTTAATTGTGGTGCGTTGGGTTTTTGCTTGGCTTCAATCGTTTATCATTGGATCTTTGCTTAGCTTTTATGATGGATCGTTGGATTTTTACTTAGCTTCTATCATGGGTCATTGGATCTTTGCTTAGCTTCCCACGATTGAGATCACTTTGGATCCTTGCTTAGCTTCAATCGTGGACCGTTAGATCTTTGATTAGATGGATCTTTGCTTAACTTCAATCTTGAATCATTGGATCTCAACACTAATTATTGATCATTGGGTCTTTACTTAGCTTCTATTATGGATCATTGGATCTTTGCTTAGCTTCCATCGTGGATCATTGAATCTTTGCTTAGCTTTTATCGTGGATCTTTGCTTAGCTTCAATAGTGAATCTCTACTTATCTTCAATCGTGGATCATTGGATCTTCGTTTAGTTTTATTCGTGTTTCATAGAAAAATTCTTTGTAGTTGTCAGTAATGTTAGAGACATCCGACATCCTTATCTCTCAATCATTTAAGTTTTTAAATCATTTCTTCCTAGCTGGTGCCATTCTATCTCTCCCCATTCTGCACATCTTCCTGCTACATGCATATGAAAAAGAGATAAACTTTTTTTTATCCCTGTAACGTGCAAAATTTTTGACAAGGGTTTTGTGTAACGGACAACAAAATAACAACAAACGAATTGAAATGGATGAATGTATGTAAGTGTAGTGTAGATCCCACAATCCTTAATAATTTGTTGGTGAACAGTGTGAAAGGGTAGTTTCGATTTCCTTTACAATTTGTTGTTGTTATTATTGTTAAAGTTTTAATATTTTGTTGTTGCTACAAAAACAATTCAGCCAACAAAACCGCACACACACACACTTTCAGTCACTTACAGCTATTTGCACATTTTCCTTATATTTACTCCCAATACACTCATATCTGACTGAATAAATGAATGAATGAGCTAGTTTGCATGTGTTGTATATATTCGAACATTTTGTGATGGAAGATAAATTAAATTTTGTGGTTTGATTCGCTCTCTCTCTCGGTAAATGGGCAATCAATGGTTTGATTCATTCATTTCATTTGCTACTTTTGCCAATTCCTAGATACATTCACTCATATCAGTAGAGTTATTGAAATGAAATCAAGGAAATAAGTTTTTGGAAAATTTACTGTTGTTATGTGGTATGTTGCATATATCTATACAACATATGAATATGAAGTTGTAGGTTCGTTGAATTTGTCCCATACCTTTTTTTGATAAGAGTTAATTTAGACTTTTTTTCTCAAACCAGTCGCTTTAAAGAGTTGTTAATGAGAAACAAAGTGAACATAAAGGAACAAAATTGTTTTGTGTAAAACAGGCGTATAATTTGAAGCAAATGTGATGTTCAAATTTAATGTATATAGCCTTTGATTAATAATTAATTTAATACTAGATCTTTATAAAGCCTAGATCCTAGATTATTAAAGATCTTAGCTTCAATCTTATCTTCAATCCAATATCTTTATGTAGCCTTTTTTAGCTTCAATCTTAGATCTACACACATTTAAACTTTATTGCAACATATTTCTATAGCCTTTATTTAGCTTTAATACTAGATATTTATAGACTTTGCTTAGCTTTATTCCTAGATCTTTATATAGTCTTTCGTTGGTAGAAATTTCACCTGCCCTATGGTCACACAACACAAGTCAATATTGACTATGTATTTCTTTGCCTTACCACATCTAACACTTCAAATAAATAAACTAAACTAATACAAAATACTTGACATTTGACCAGATTCAAACCAAACAAACAAAGATACACAACAAAGCAAGACGTTTTCTCTACTTTATCTATGTTGTTTAAATCTCTTCTAAAGCTTTTTTTCTTCCTTTTGACCCCACAGAATATCTTGGCTTTGCTTTAACTGCAAACAAAATAACCACAGGTAAAAATCAAACACTTCAAGTTTTTGTGTAAACACTTGTATAGTTTTATTAAAACTTAACACAGACATTGTATACTCTTCGTACTATTGTTTGTTAATATTTACATAGGATTTCGATACACTTAAACAAACCGTATAGGATTTTACAATTTGTCATCAGCAAATGGACCAATATTGGCAATATGAGCCATTAAGGCGGGTATATTGCTTTGCTCATAATTGCCGGTAAAGTAATGTTCATAAGGCCCAGAAGCAAAAACACCCACATCATCTGCTCCGTGCGTCTCGGAGTCTAAGGGTACGGTAGCCATAAAACGATTTTTGGGATCTTCTAAGTCGACATTAGATAAATCACGTCTACCCTTTTTGGAAGAGTAGGTTTTGGAGTATCCAGGGCCATTGGCATATGAGAGAATGGTGTAGGGCAAACCATCGTCTCCCTTGGCAGGCGCTAAACCGAATATGTTTTGACGGCGATTCTTAAAAATTCAAGAAATCAAAAATATATTTTAGACTATATTATGGAGACAGTTTTTAACCACTTACCGGATAACCATTAATGGTCATAGTATGGGAATGATCTGATGTTACCACTATTAAAGTATCCTCCTCCCTGGTTATATTACGTGCCAATTCTAAAGCTCTGGCAAATTCTGCTGTATCCTCTAAAGACTTGTGGGCTCTGGAGTCATGATGAGCCATATCAATTTTAGCTCCCTCCACAAACAAGAAATAACCTTGTTCATTTTTACTTAATAATTTAATAGCCGCCTCGGTCATGCTCGTTAATGAGGGATCAGCATTTTCCAAATTATTTCTCTTTAAATCGCCATGATAGGGACAATGTGAGTCACTGAATAAACCCAACAAATAGTCAGTTTTATTCATGTCTACCATTTCCAAACCCTTTTTCGACCACACATAGTCTGCTGATTTATTTGCTTGTTTTTTCTCCTGCAACCATTCTAGAATTAAGTCCCTTTTATCCGTTCTGTAACCGCGAGAGCCTTCTTCATCATTTATGGTTTCATCACGGAAATTGCGACGTCCCCCGCCTAAAACAACATGTAGCTCTTTGCCAACTGGCCATTCCACCAATTGGCGGGCTATGTCTACGTTAATATCATCACTACAACCATCGTTTATGACAGCCTGGTTATATTCCCAGCCACGATTGGCTGTATGAGCATAAACACCAGCCGGTGAAGCATGTGTTACACGTGCTGTGGTAACCAAACCAGCCCATTTTCCTGCATCTTGAGCCCATTTAGCCAAACTTTCTGTATGCGTGCTGGTATCATTGGCTTTAAAGCAGTCATATTTGGCAACCTGGGCATTGACGCCTATGGTGCCATAATTAGCCTTAACGCCATTCAAATATGCCGTAGCTGTGGAGGCCGAATCTGGAGTCCTTTTATTTATTGCATATGTGCGCGATAAACCCACATAGGGAAACTTTTCAAATGACACATGCTTATTGCTGTCACCCAGAAAATTTCTGGTCGCTGTTATGGTATGCACAGACATGCCATCGCCCAAGAACAAAATAATATTTTTGGCTTTATTAGTATTGAGTTTGTTAAGTTTCTGCAATTTGTGAGCCAAAGTATCTTGAGCCTTGCTTATCCAAAATTCAGTAGTTTGTTCTTCATTCAAGGGTTGGTAGCTGCGTGCTCTTGGAAAATTCGGATGTTGTCCATTATCGTGGCCTAAGGCAAAAGCGCATGATAATAATGTTAGCACAATAAAGAGCCTCATAGTGTTGAGGAGTAGTCCGCAATGTGTCAAATTTTACACGTTACTGTTGGGCTTTTTGATATATTTATTATATTTATACTTTCGTTTTAAGTATTATCACATAGAGAAGTATCTACTGATTTCTACGCTTATCATCTTATCAGTAAGACTATATGCGTAAAACTAACATTTTCAATAGTTTTTTTTCTTTTTTCGAAAAAAATACTTTTGCTGATAACAGGGGTGGAGTAATAGTAAGTTTCAGACGGAGAAATTTATATAGTCTTAATTAAACTTAAATCGGAGATCTTTAGATAGATTAGTATATAGATTTAGTTAAGCTTAATTAATACAGATCTCCAGCTAAAATCATAGATCTTTATTCAACTCATACCCCAGCTTCAGTAGATCTTTACTTCAGTTATACTCCATCTTCCATTATAGAACTTTACTCCAATCATGTTCCAGTTTCAATAAAAGATCTTTACTCCAGCCACTCACTCTCTAGCTTCAATCTTAGATCTTTATATCAGTAAGACTTTAGCTTAAATCGCAGATCGTTACTTTATTCATACTCCAGATTTAATTGTAGATCTTTACTTCAGTCATGCTCTAGATTTAATCGTAGATTTTTAAATGGTGTTACTCAAGCTTCAAACGTACACAGATCTCTGCTCCAATCGTAGATCATATGCCAGTCGTGCTCCAGCTTTAATTTTAGATCTTCAAATAATATTTAATCGTGGATCTTTACTCCAGCTTTAATCAGAGATCTTTACTCCTGCCATATTACAGCTTCAATTGTAAATTTCTTACTTAAGCTTCGATGGAAGATCTTTATACAGTCTTATTCAAGCTTCAATCGCAGTTTTACTCATGCTTCAATCGTAAATCTCTTATTCCCGCTTCAATCTTAAAAGTATACATCGAAAATACTTGGATACGAATTCCGTCAAAGTGACTTTAATAAGAAGAATTTTACAAAAACAAGCCAAAGCCTACAATTTTAGAGTCACTGAATATACGATTTTTTTCTTTCTAACATTTTATTTAACCCCCATTGGATCGCCCCTGCGTATTAGTATAGCTAATGTCAAGCGTCAGCATAGCTAATACCATGTTATCTTTGTTATTGCTTTTCAAGTGGCAGCCACTAAAAGAATTCGGCTAAAAACTATTAACGCTAGACGTTACTTAAAGCTTTCTGAAATTTAAAAAAATTATTATAGTCTTTAGTGAATTCTCTAACGAAACGGTTGCTAGTAACGCAATATCTCCATTAGAATGGCTAAATTTAAAAATATTTTAAAACTAACACTTTTAATAGCTCTTGTGGGTACATTAAAAGCCCATCTAGAAGATGATCTGGAGGAGGAACGTATGCATCCTGGCTTTAAGGGGGGAAACGCTGGTAGAATAACCCTGGTGGCCCGTGAAGGCGAAGATACCAATGAATTTTGGTTGAATATGGGTAAAGAGTTTGTGCGTCAACAAAAAGAGCAGCAACAAAACACCAATGTGGCCAAAAATGTTATAATGTTTTTGGGTGATGGCATGGGTTTAACCACCTTGGTAGCAGCCAGAAATTACATAAATGCAGAACATACCAAGCTGTCATTCGAGGAGTTTCCCTATACAGGTTTGTCCAAAACTTACTCAGTGGATAAAATAGTACCCGATTCGGCCAGTACTGCCACGGCTTATTTGTGTGGTGTTAAGGCAAATTATGGCACCATTGGTGTTAATGCGGCCATTTTAAGAGGTGACTGCCAGGCCATGAAAAACGCCAGCAATCACGTTTACTCCATAGCCAAGTGGGCTTTGGATGAGGGTAAATCGGCAGGTTTCGTTACAACCACTCGTGTAACACATGCTTCGCCATCGGGAGTTTATGCTCACACAGCCGATCGTAATTGGGAAAGTAATGCCGATATAGAGCAAGTTTGTGGATCTGATTATGGTTTGGATGATATAGCCCAGCAATTGATTTATGGAGAAGTAGGCTCCAAGCTTAAGGTAATGATGGGTGGTGGTAAAAGTGCTTTCGTAGATAAGTCTCTGTACAGCAAAGGCTGGCGCACAGATGGCCGCAATTTAATAGAGGAATACCGAAAGCTTTCAACTAAATATCAATATGTTGAAACCAAGGAACAATTAGAGAAGTTGGATTTAACACAAACCGAACGTTTGTTGGGTATTTTCAATGATGATCATTTGGATTATCACTTAAATGCGTTGGCCAATCCTGAGAATACTCAACCTACTTTGGAGGAAATGACCAGAAAGGCCATAGAGTTTATGCAGCAGCAAAATGATAATGGTTATTTTCTTTTTATAGAGGGTGGCAAAATCGATTTGAGTCATCATGATACTAAGGCCCGTTTGGCTTTAGATGAGACTAAGGAGTTTTCCCAAGCTATAGCTTTGGTCCGCCAAATGACCAGTGAGGAAGACACTCTTATTGTGGTAACTTCCGATCACTCACATACCTTTAGTGTGGCTGGCTATCAGAATCGAGGCTCGGATATTTTCAGTTTGGTAAGCAATGCTGATGATGGCTTACCCTATGAACCCTTGAGTTATGCCAATGGTGAAGGTTACTACAAACATTTCGATGTTAAGAATAGCAAACGTGTTAATCCCGAGGAAGTGTTAAAGGTTGAGCCTAATGATGTATACCCCGCCACAGTGCCTTTAGATTCAGAGACTCATGGTGGAGAAGATGTGGGTGTCTTTGCCTCGGGTCCTTGGTCTCATTTGTTTACGGGTGTGTACGAACAGAATGCTATACCACATATGATGGCGTATGCAGCCTGTGTTGGTGAGGGTATGAAAGCCTGTGATATCGTAAACGCTGGAAGCTAGTAATAAACATGCCCAAAGTAATTACCAATTGAGTTTTAAAATTTAAATGTTTAAAGATACTTTTGAGTGATTTTCAAGTATGTATTAAGATAAGATATTTGTAAATAAATGGCAGAAACTACAAAACATACTAAAGATAAGAAAATTTTTTATTGAATTAAAGGTAAACGTGGGGTAGGATATTGGTGGACAAAATTCGCTAAAGATGAATTTCCTAAAAAATTGATTAATTTTTCAATTTAGAATGAATGAAATAAGCGTGTGTTATTATTAGGGTGTCCAGATCTAATTTTTTCGACGGCGTGACAAGTTTTTTTATTATAGTAAGTGCTTGACACCGACAAGCTTTCTAAAAATAATTTTTTATTTTTATTATTTTTGAAGTTATTAATTTGATTAAATCAAAAAATAAGTCATTCATTGACATTTCAGTTCTTGATTTTTCAATCATGTAAACACAAATATAAAAAGCGCATTAAAAATAAAAAAATAAGTCATTCATTGACTTTTATCATGATTTTCGAATCACAAATAACTAAAAATAATAAAGGAACATTTATAATTAAACTAAAGATATTCATCACCTTCGGTGTTTAAATATTTTTTTAATTCAGTGCAGCTCATTCTGAAATTTTGTTTTATTATGAGCTCTGCTTCCACTGTTTCTAAATGCATTCGGTTTCTCTCTTTTCTCCAAGAATTCCCCATCAAAATGAAAATTATTTCGGAAGATGCATTGGCATGTGGAATTGAATAGATAAAACTTAATACTCTTAAAATATTTTTAGATCTGGCCCCACTGGAGAGAACAGTAAACTGAAAAAAATATTTAAAACAAAAAATTTAACGAAAATACCCCTGCAAGAAATGTGTGACCGAAACTAACCCATAAACAAGTTTGCACTAACATAGCAGTGTGAAAGAACTTATGTTTACTGTATGCAACATGTGTTAAGGAGAGACACAAAATAAGAGCAAGGGAGATAGAAAATCACACGGACACAAAAGTCTCTATCATTTTGTTCATATTGCCCTTAAACTTTGATGGATATATCTCTCATCAGTGACAGTTATTTTACCTATCAAATGACCAACACTGTTCTTGTAGGGACGTTACCGCTTGGACAGAAACGACGCGACGCGATTTAATGCTAGCATACTCGACGCGACAGCTAAATCATTGTATATAAATTAACTAACAACATTTTAGAAATAGTTTCTGTTTGAACGGTGATTGAAAAATATAAAATTTTGATCCATCTCATCTAGCTCTAGCAGAGTATCTGGCGTGATTTTTTAAAATAAAGCGTGACTCGCCAGGAAGATTTCAAAAGTGTGACAATCACGCCAAAAGTGTGACAATCACGCCAAAAGCGTGACGTCTGGACACCCTAGTTATTATTAACAATTGATCTATTGTAAGTAGTGCGATTAAAGGTTAAAAAGATCATTCATAATCAAAAACATGACAAAAAAACTCAGCGAACTCGTTTAATGTATTGATTTCATCTGAATTTCTAAAGAAACAATATCATGTCATTAGTGCAGTTACTAGTAGCTGTAGTTGATTTAACATTCTGCTAATTCTCAAAACTTTATTTTTACAGAACAATGCAAGAGAAAAATAACAATTTTAAGTAAGTGCTACATCTATAGATAATTCCTTCAACCGACTGTGCTTGTAAATAATAAACTAAAACGTTAATAAGATTTTTATTTATTTGCAACTTCATTATCTTAATAATCTTTTAATTTAGCCTCACTTCTCAGACTTTCCACAAGTTCTTGTAACTTTGGAGTAGATTGTATTCTATCGACCGTTATTAATTCACGTTCTTTTGTTAACATACAAGGTCTGATCAAAAAAATAACCGTTATTTTAAAATTTCGTGAGTTACGTATGTTCGATTTTCGCATTTTTTTTGTGTTATGTTGGTACACATGTCTTTTATATATGTTGGTAATATCAGCCATTTTGGAATGTCAGTTTGTTTTTAACAGATAAAAAGATTAGTCGTGTTTTGGTGTGCTCTACGATTTTTTACTATTCGAAAAAATGGATCAGAGAAACTGTATTAAGTTTTGTGTAAAAAATGAAATTAAATGCGCAACACCCGATGAAAACATTGAAGCAGTGAAGAAAATAATTTTAGATAATCGTCGAATTACTATCAAAGAGATTCCTGATGATGTTGGCATATCGTTCGGCTAATGCCAACAGTATTTACGGATGTTTTAGGCATGAAACGTGCGGCAGCGAAGATTGTTCGAAAATTGCTAAGGAGCTGTTGAACATCGTCAACGACGATCCAGATTTCCTCAAAAAGATCATAACTGGTGACGAATCATGAGTGTATGGCTATGACATTAAAACCAAAGCCCAATCAACCCAATGGAAACGTCCAGAAGAGCCAAGACCGAAAAAATCACGTCAAGTTCGGTCAAATGTGAAGATTTTGCTCACTGTTTTTTTCGACTGCAATTGCGTGGTGCATCACGAATTCTTGTCACAAGGTGTAAACTCATTATTTATAAGAGACCTATGAGTATTGAAGTGATTTTCGGAAGATGGCTTTATATGGGGGATACGGTCAACTATGGACCGAAATTCACAAAATTCTGCTGAATGATTTTTGTGTATAAGTAAATTATATATACAAAGTTTTGAGTCGGTACCGATGTGGGAGCTATGACGTATTATGGTCCGAACACCATAAAATTTAGTACAACAATTTATTTACATATAAGGATTATTTATGTCAAATATTGACCGTTTAACATTATTTATAAAAGTTTTATACGTATTAAGTGAATTTTGGAAGTGGACTTTATATGGGGACCGAACTAAAAAAAATGTGTGTTCCAATTCCAATTTTTTAAGCATTTATGTATAATTGAGCAATATTTCGGGAAGATTATTTTATGGAGGAAATTATGGATCTATTCTTACTATTTTACTCACACTTTCTTCTTTTATCATAAAAACAACGTATACAAAATTTTATGGTATTATCTGCAATATATTTCAAAATATTGCAATAAAATGGCCAAAAACTATCAAATTTGTATGGAGGTTGTCTCACATATTGGTCCATAACTCTGCTTGGCCTAAATTGATTTTGCCGATTTTCAATACCAAAGTTACCTGCAAAATAAGAAATATTTTTCTGGAAATTTCGTTTAGTTAAGTGGTATAGTTTGGACGTGACAGTGTTTTACACAGACGGACAGACAGACGGACATGGCTAAATCGACTTAGAATTTCATAAGAATCAAGAAAATATATACTTTGTTGGGTCTCAGATGAATATTAAAAAAGTTTCACACGGAATGACAAACGTAATATACCCTCATTTACCACCTTTGGTGGTGGAGGGTATAAAAATATCAAATTTTTATGGTGGTTGTCTGACATTTTGGTCCGTAACTCTGGTTCTACTTTACCGATTAGCTGATTTTCAATAAAAAACTGCCTAAGAAAATACAAAACAGTTTTCTGGAAATTAAGTTGTGTATTATGGACGTGATATATACATTCAGTCAGTTTTAAAATTGAACCTTAAGAAAATATCTTTAGAAGGCTCTCAACAGATGGCATAGAATTGCATATCGAGCCATAACCGCCGAAAAAATGTATCCCACAAACTCAAAATTTTACAGGGGAAGGTTTTTTTAAATAAAATCAGTTTGAATAAAGCCATTATTTTAAAATTTATAATGTAAATATTGTTTTGTGTAATACATTTAATTTTAATAATTTTAAATGATGTTGAACTATCGATTTCGATAAAAAAACAACAATCGATTATGGTGTGGGATACATTATTTTGGCGGTAATGGCTCGATATGCGCAAGGTAGTCAGGAAGACGCGGCCAGAATACAACAAAAAAAACATATTTAGCAATTCATAGACAGCAATAAAAAGCATATTTTCAGACTAGTGGCAGTATTAACGAATGAACAGACAATGGACTTTATTTTAACTTTCTGAACTTTATGTATGTTAAGTATGCAGGTTTTTGAGCGCACAAACACTGCAGGATGCAAAGATATGCCGGAATCCAGCATTAAAATAGAGCAGATAATTTCTATAGTGAATTATGTGGCTGACAATATTTTACATAGAGTTACATGAATGACAGCCTTTTATACACAGCACTACTTTAAATTGTGACTTGTACACTAAAGATACAACACCTTGCATTTTCTTTATAGAGAATTTTGAGCAAATATATAATTTGCTACTTTCTTTCTCTCTTTACTTTAGTCTATTTTGTGATTAACAACATTTTCTATTGTTGTAAATGCTGTAATTCTATGACTTACATCAGTTCCTACATATAAAGCAGTGAGGGCGTTTTTTGAAAATGCTATACACGCATGTATAGGAACAAAATTCTGTGTGCGCGACGTTGACACACGTATACTAAAACCTGTTTCGCTGTCTGATCTCGCTGCCCATTTTTTTTGAGTACACTCAACCCAAAATGTTTAATGAAGAATGGGAAAATGTTTTTTTTTTTTTATAAAACATGGATGGCGATGCACAATGCTTCATTGGTCATCGCATTGTAAGTCAAAAAATATTTAATTATACATACATTATGTTTATGTACATACATATACATATTATTTTATTATTTAATATCTATTATTTGTATATATTTTCTTTCTTTGTTAATTATTAATATTAAAAAAGCGTTATTGAAAAAAAATTCAAATCAAATAAAAATACTAAAATCGAAAAATTGTCTTTAAATTTGACAACTGAAAAATTATTTGACTGTACAATTATTGTCGGTCGTTCAAAAAAATTATAGAGATATATCATCACAAAAAACAGCATTATCATCACATTGTACAAATTTGAATCACTATCCCGACTTTGAGAACATTTCAGTTTTGAAAACAGAAAATAATTATAAACGTCGTTATATGTTAGAAATGTTAGAAATTATTAATGTACCAAAAAATCTTAGAATAAATTTTAAAGTAGATACAGATAATGTTGCTCAAACTTATAGACACTTAATTTATAAAAACACAAAAACTAAAATATTTTTCATATCAATATTTTTGTTTGTGTAATATTTAAATTCTGACAATTACTGCTATTTTTTGAAAAATATTTTTATTGTTATTAATTTTTAATTTTGTTATTGTTTCCCTGAAGATGCTACACATTGTGTAGCGAAATATTGGAAAAAATAAAAATAAAAACTGACCTTAATCTCGAAAAATAAAATTGTTTAATTAATAAAAAGGTCGAACAATCAGTTAAATAATTTTAATTATATTTATGCCGACAACTGCTGTTTAGTAAATTCAAGAATTTTTTTATAGGTTTTAGATCAGTAAAAACGTAATAACTTACAAACACATCCAAAACATCCAAAAACAAAACGGAAAAACCATTGAACCGGTTTTTTCACGAACCTTAATAGAATTTGTTTTGTTAATGTATAAAATGTGTCTGGGAAATTTTATCATTATTGTTCAATACTGACACAAAACTATGGCCCTATCGCTCACTAACAACATTTGTAAACGGATATTAAAGATACGTACACATATGTATGTATTTGTTTATTGAAGACGATAATAGAAACAGATAATTTTGGGTTTTGTTTTCTTTCTTGCTTTCTTTCTTTCTTCTTTTCTTTGATCTAATGCAGCTATGTACTTACTCTTAGTACATTCGGCCGTGTCGAATCTAAAATACCCTTCATTTGAAACCAGATAGAGAGTCTAGTCACAAAAAGAAAATACACACATGAAGTAACTGTTATTGTTGTTTTTTTTTTTAATACAGGTATTTAAGAAAAGTTAATGGTATTTGTTTTGAAAATAATTCATCAAATTTCTTCAAGGTTGTTTCTTAATCTTTCTTCCTTAAACTGTTTCCTATTGAACAAATTTATATTAATTTCCTTAGATTGTTTAAGATGTGAGCTTGATTTACACACATTTACATTTCTATGGAAACAGTTTAGAATGTTTAAGATTTTCAAAATGTTTTGTTAAATTTTGTGCTGGTAGTTGACTGAATTTGTGATATCGAAGATAGAGATAATTTTCCAATACTGCAATGTTGTCGAATTTCATATAGATCTTGAATATATTATCGAGGGGGTGTTAGATGAAAATTTTGTTAATTTTATAAATAGAATGAAAATTTGTCACCCTCATTCGCCATGAAAAGTGGTGGTGGTATGGTGGTGGTTATAGGAAAATAAACTAATTAGAATTCTACATTTGGTCCATTTAAATTTAGAACAGCAGTAGCACATTATTGTTCTATCATAGCTTAAGCAAAAATCTAGAAAATAACTTAAATGTTAACTTTTTTCCTTTCCATAACTTTTTTCCATTTAAAACGATTTGGCTAATTTTCAATACCAAACTAACAAAAAAAAAGATAACAAGAAATCCGTTTAAGTGCATTTGGTTTTAAGCACGTGAATGTCATTTCAGCACACAAATAATAACAGCTGTTACAAACTCATTGACCAACTTATATGCTGCCGTATTTACCTTCCCTAGAGGTGGTGGATTTTATGAAATGAAAACAAAAATAAGTGTTTTCTACAGCATTATTTGTATTTGAAGTTTGACGTCCTGATGTGTAGGCTGTGTTTGTAGTTGCCGGAAAATTCTTATAAAACTAAAACGTTAGAAATGTGTAAGTAGAAAAAAACAGTACAGATTATATTAAAAAAAATTTTATTAACAATTTAATGTACAATATTTAACAGCAAACGAAATGGATTTTATGGTGACCTTAAACGATGATTGTTTGGATTGCATTTTTAAAATATTGCCGTTAAGCGATCGTATAAATTTGATTCTAACATATCGTATGTTTTATGATATTTTCTTACAACGTATGAAAATTGAATATAAATCAAATTTAAATACAAGTTTTTTCAACACTTTAAAAACGTGTCAACTTAAGATACTACTGGTTATAATAGGAGCCCACACAAAACACCTTGTAGTAGAGTTTCCTTTCGAAGAGAGGACTTATTTGAAGGAATTTATATATTTCAAATTTCTCTTTGAATTTTGCATTAATGTGGAAAGTCTTAGCTACTATGGTTGGGAAGTAAGTGATGAGTACGTGAAATCGTTGAGATCACTAAATAATTTGAAGTCCTTAGCCTTTATCAACAGTTATAATGCAACAGGTGAGTTTAAATAGTTTTATAATTTTAAAGAAAAAATCAGTTAAAATATGTGTAAATTTCTAACACTTTATTTTAATATTTATTTCTTTTCTAAACCAGGTAAATACATCAGCGATCTCAAGGACTTGGAAAAACTGACAATTAACAATTGTCCTTATATAGAAGCTGAATACTTGCAGCAAATATTTCAAAATCTGACTAATTTAGTATACTTAAACATAAGAAATTGTCATAAACTAACAACACAACATTATCAACAAATATATGACAATCTAAAACAACTGAAGACTCTGGTGCTATCAACAACTCATAAAAACTTAAACTGTTTGGCAAAATTGCCCAATCTTAAGCAATTGGATATATGCCGCAACAATATATTAAGCGCACCTATTAACGGAGGTTTTCTACAGACTTTAGTCCAGCAACAAGCACAACAATTGGAAGATTTAAAACTGACAGATTGTGCAGGCTTTAATGCGGAAAAGGCTGAATTGGTTGGAAGATTAAGTAAACTGAAAATTCTACATTGCACTTGCCCCTGTGATGATGAAGTATTGCAAAAATTTTCACAACTAAAGGAATTAGAAGAATTAGTTGTTAGCAATTGCTGTTTTGTAAATGATGAAAGTGTTTTACAATTATTAAAAAACTGTTTCAACCTAAAAAGAATGAATTTAAAATACTGTTCCTTATTGACGGCAGATTTCATCGTGAAAATTCTTCGAATATTGCAAGAGCAACGTCAGTTACGTACAAAAGATATCCAACATACGTATGCAGCCGAAAAAACAGTCTTCAAATTTGTGGTAAGTAAGCCTTAAACTTTGTTACTCATTCTCTTTATATGATATTTTTCATAATTAATTTTTAAATACTTTTTCTTTTTAGGAAATTGACTTAGAGGATTCTACAGATTTTGTGCAATTTTCTTACACATATATGAATCCCGAATATAAGGATATAACAAATGTTATTAAAATAATAAAATAATTTAGTTTAATAGCAAATTTATCTGTAATTAGTTCAAATTTATAAAATATATTTATTTTTTAACTGTAAGATATAACTAAGCAATTTTTATAATAGAAGATTTATAAGACTAAGACTTCTAAGATTTATAAGACTAAAGGAGTTATAAACTATTCCTAAACTAATATATTTATACATAATCATACACATAAAATATTTGTAAAATACAATAGTGTTTGAAACCTTTACATGAAGACACTGTAAAATAAAAAAAAAACTAAAATCTGACTTTTTAATTTATTTCGAAATCTATTTAGTATTTAAAATCAAGATTGATTTCAATATTCGGATATTTACATAAAAGACTAGCTGAACCCAGTGTGCTTCGCTACCCCCTTTGAGGTAAATATGTTAATAAACGTAGTAAAAAAGAATGCGCAGAAGTGTGCATGGTCGAAAATATTATCATGTAATAAGTATTCCTGAGTCGAAGCTGTGAATATTTAAGATCGATTAACAGGTCCAATATATCGCCAATTATGCCAATACCATATGTACCAAATATCATCGACATACATATGGGCGGTGCCACTCCCGTTTGTCCAATCAAAACTTCATACAGCCTATTATTCCTTCCAGAGTCACAGTAACATGAAAATTTCAGGAAGAAATTAAGCACAAACATACAGACAGACATTCATTTTTATATACTTACATATGTATATAGATGACGAAAGTTGACAGAAACATCATGATATCCAGCTTCAGACTACCAATCACACCTATCAGACAATGATGCACTATGGTTTTTTTCCGTTTATTTTGGCATAAACTCTAATTTTAAAGCTATTGAATTGAAATTTGGTTTGTGTACATTTTTTATGCTCCCAAGATGACATACCAAGTTTTATATGATTTGGTGCACTATTTCATATAGCTGCTATATAGTCGATCTGGCCGATTTGCCCCAACTTTTTTGTTTATGCAGCTATTGAATTGAAATTTGGTTTGTGTACATTTTTTATGCTCCCAAGATGACCTACCAAGTTTTATATGATTTAGTGCACTATTTCATATAGCTGCTATATAGCCGATCTGGCCGATTTGCCCCAACTTTTTTGTTTAAGAAGCTATTGAATTGAAATTTCGTTTGTGTACATTTTTTATGCTCCCAGGATGACCTACCAAGTTTTATATGATTTGGTGCACTATTTCATATAGCTGCTATATAGCCGATTTGCCCCACCTTTTTTGTTTATGAAGCTATTAAATTGAAATTTTGTTTGTGTACATTTTTTATGCTCCCAAAATGACCTACGAAGTTTTATATGATTTGGTGCACTGTTTCATATAGCTGCTATATAGCCGATCTGACCGATTTGCCCCAACTTTTTTTGTTTATGAAGCTATTGAATTGAAATTTGGTTTGTGTACATTTTTTATGCTCCCAAGATGACCTACCAAGTTTTATATGATTTCGTGCACTATTTCATATAGCTGCTATATAGCCGATCTGGCCGATTTGCCCCAAACTTTTTGTTTATGAAGCTATTGAATTGAAATTTGGTTTGTGTACATTTTTTATGCTCCCAAGATGACTTACGGAGTTTTATATGATTTGGTGCACTATTTCATATAGCTGCTATATAGCCGATCTGCCCCAACTTTTTTGTTTATGAAGCTATAGAATTGAAATTTGGTTTGTGTACATTTTTTATGCTCCCAAAATGACCTACCAAGTTTTATATGATTTGGTGCACTATTTCATATAGCTGCTATATAGCCGATCTGGCCGATTTGCCCCAACTTTTTTGTTTATGAAGCTATTGAATTGAAATTTTGTTTGTGTACATTTTTTATGCTCCCAAGATGACATACCAAGTTTTATATGATTTGGTGCACTATTTCATATAGCTGCTATATAGCCGATCTGGCCGATTTGCTCCAACTTTTTTGTTTATGAAGCTATTGAATTGAAATTTGGTTTTTGTACATTTTTTATGCTCCCAAGATGACCTACCAAGTTTCATATGATTTGGTACACTATTTCATATAGCTGCTATATAGCCGATCTGGCCGATTTGCCCCAACTTTTTTGTTTATGAAGCTATTGAATTGAAATTTGGTTTGTGTACATTTTTTATGCTCCCACGATGACCTACCAAGTTTTATATGATTTGGTGCATTATTTCATATAGCTGCTATATAGCCGATCTGGCCGATTTGCCCCAACTTTTTTGTTTATGAAGCTATTGAATTGAAATTTGGTTTGTGTACATTTTTTATGCTCCCAAAATGCCCTACCAAGTTTTATATGATTTGGTGCACTATTTCATATAGCTGCTATATAGCCGATCTGGCCGATTTGCCCCAACTTTTTTGTTTATGGAGCTATTGAATTGAAATTTTGTTTGTGTACATTTTTTATGCTCCCAAGATGACCTACCAAGTTTTATATGATTTGGTGCACTATTTCATATAGCTGCTATATAGCCGATCTGGCCGATTTGCCCCAACTTTTTTGTTTATGAAGCTATTGAATTGAAATTTCGTTTGTGTACATTTTTTATGCTCCCAAGATGACCTACCAAGTTTTATATGATTTGGTGCACTATTTCATATAGCTGCTATATAGCCGATTTGCCCCAACTTTTTTGTTTATGAAGCTATTGAATTGAAATTTCGTTTGTGTACATTTTTTATGTTCTCAAGATGACCTACGCAGTTTTATATGATTTGGTGCACTTTTTTTTCACGAACCTTAATAGAATTTGTTTTGTTAATGTATAAAATGTGTCTGGGAAATTTTATCATTATTGTTCAATACTGACACAAAACTATGGCCCTATCGCTCACTAACAACATTTGTAAACGGATATTAAAGATACGTACACATATGTATGTATTTGTTTATTGAAGACGATAATAGAAACAGATAATTTTGGGTTTTGTTTTCTTTCTTGCTTTCTTTCTTTCTTTCTTTCTTCTTTTCTTTGATCTAATGGCAGCTATGTACTTACTCTTAGTACATTCGGCCGTGTCGAATCTAAAATACCCTTCATTTGAAACCAGATAGAGAGTCTAGTCACAAAAAGAAAATACACACATGTAGTAACTGTTATTGTTGTTTTTTTTTTTTAATACAGGTATTTAAGAAAAGTTAATGGTATTTGTTTTGAATATAATTCATAAAATTTCTTCAAGGTTGTTTCTTAATCTTTCTTCCTTAAACTGTTTCCTATTGAACAAATTTATATTAATTTCCTTAGATTGTTTAAGATGTGAGCTTGATTTACACACATTTACATTTCGATGGAAACAGTTTAGAATGTTTAAGATTTTCAAAATGTTTTGTTAAATTTTGTGCTGGTAGTTGACTGAATTTGTGATATCGAAGATAGAGATAATTTTCCAATACTGCAATGTTGTCGAATTTCATATAGATCTTGAATATATTATCTAGGGGGTGTTAGATGAAAATTTTGTTAATTTTATAAATAGAATGAAAATTTGTCACCCTCATTCGCCATGAAAAGTAGTGGTGGTATGGTGGTGGTTATAGGAAAATAAACTAATTAGAATTCTACATTTGGTCCATTTAAATTTAGAACAGCAGTAGCACATTATTGTTCTATCATAGCTTAAGCAAAAATCTAGAAAATAACTTAAATGTTAACTTTTTTCCTTTCCATAACTTTTTTCCATTTAAAACGATTTGGCTAATTTTCAATACCAAACTAACAAAAAAAAAAGATAACAAGAAATCCGTTTAAGTGCATTTGGTTTTAAGCACGTGAATGTCATTTCAGCACACAAATAATAACAGCTGTTACAAACTCATTGACCAACTTATATGCTGCCGTATTTACCTTCCCTAGAGGTGGTGGATTTTATGAAATGAAAACAAAAATAAGTGTTTTCTACAGCATTATTTGTATTTGAAGTTTGACGTCCTGATGTGTAGGCTGTGTTTGTAGTTGCCGGAAAATTCTTATAAAACTAAAACGTTAGAAATGTGTAAGTAGAAAAAAACAGTACAGATTATATTAAAAAAAATTTTATTAACAATTTAATGTACAATATTTAACAGCAAACGAAATGGATTTTATGGTGACTTTAAACGATGATTGTTTGGATTGCATTTTTAAAATATTGCCGTTAAGCGATCGTATAAATTTGATTCTAACATATCGTATGTTTTATGATATTTTCTTACAACGTATGAAAATTGAATATAAATCAAATTTAAATACAAATTTTTTCAACACTTTAAAAACGTGTCAACTTAAGATACTACTGGTTATAATAGGAGCCCACACAAAACACCTTGTAGTAGAGTTTCCTTTCGAAGAGAGGACTTATTTGAAGGAATTTATATATTTCAAATTTCTCTTTGAATTTTGCATTAATGTGGAAAGTCTTAGCTACTATGGTTGGGAAGTAAGTGATGAGTACGTGAAATCGTTGAGATCACTAAATAATTTGAAGTCCTTAGCCTTTATCAACAGTTATAATGCAACAGGTGAGTTTAAATAGTTTTATAATTTTAAAGAAAAAATCAGTTAAAATATGTGTAAATTTCTAACACTTTATTTTAATATTTATTTCTTTTCTAAACCAGGTAAATACATCAGCGATCTCAAGGACTTGGAAAAACTGACAATTAACAATTGTCCTTATATAGAAGCTGAATACTTGCAGCAAATATTTCAAAATCTGACTAATTTAGTATACTTAAACATAAGAAATTGTCATAAACTAACAACACAACATTATCAACAAATATATGACAATCTAAAACAACTGAAGACTCTGGTGCTATCAACAACTCATAAAAACTTAAACTGTTTGGCAAAATTGCCCAATCTTAAGCAATTGGATATATGCCGCAACAATATATTAAGCGCACCTATTAACGGAGGTTTTCTACAGACTTTAGTCCAGCAACAAGCACAACAATTGGAAGATTTAAAACTGACAGATTGTGCAGGCTTTAATGCGGAAAAGGCTGAATTGGTTGGAAGATTAAGTAAACTGAAAATTCTACATTGCACTTGCCCCTGTGATGATGAAGTATTGCAAAAATTTTCACAACTAAAGGAATTAGAAGAATTAGTTGTTAGCAATTGCTGTTTTGTAAATGATGAAAGTGTTTTACAATTATTAAAAAACTGTTTCAACCTAAAAAGAATGAATTTAAAATACTGTTCCTTATTGACGGCAGATTTCATCGTGAAAATTCTTCGAATATTGCAAGAGCAACGTCAGTTACGTACAAAAGATATCCAACATACGTATGCAGCCGAAAAAACAGTCTTCAAATTTGTGGTAAGTAAGCCTTAAACTTTGTTACTCATTCTCTTTATATGATATTTTTCATAATTAATTTTTAAATACTTTTTCTTTTTAGGAAATTGACTTAGAGGATTCTACAGATTTTGTGCAATTTTCTTACACATATATGAATCCCGAATATAAGGATATAACAAATTTTATTAAAATAATAAAATAATTTAGTTTAATAGCAAATTTATCTGTAATTAGTTCAAATTTATAAAATATATTTATTTTTTAACTGTAAGATATAACTAAGCAATTTTTATAATAGAAGATTTATAAGACTAAGACTTCTAAGATTTATAAGACTAAAGGAGTTATAAACTATTCCTAAACTAATATATTTATACATAATCATACACATAAAATATTTGTAAAATACAATAGTGTTTGAAACCTTTACATGAAGACACTGTAAAATAAAAAAAAAACTAAAATCTGACTTTTTAATTTATTTCGAAATCAATTTAGTATTTAAAATCAAGATTGATTTCAATATTCGGATATTTACATAAAAGACTAGCTGAACCCAGTGTGCTTCGCTACCCCCTTTGAGGTAAATATGTTAATAAACGTAGTAAAAAAGAATGCGCAGAAGTGTGCATGGTCGAAAATATTATCATGTAATAAGTATTCCTGAGTCGAAGCTGTGAATATTTAAGATCGATTAACAGGTCCAATATATCGCCAATTATGCCAATACCATATGTACCAAATATCATCGACATACATATGGGCGGTGCCACTCCCGTTTGTCCAATCAAAACTTCATACAGCCTATTATTCCTTCCAGAGTCACAGTAACATGAAAATTTCAGGAAGAAATTAAGCACAAACATACAGACAGACATTCATTTTTATATACTTACATATGTATATAGATGACGAAAGTTGACAGAAACATCATGATATCCAGCTTCAGACTACCAATCACACCTATCAGACAATGATGCACTATGGTTTTTTTCCGTTTATTTTGGCATAAACTCTAATTTTAAAGCTATTGAATTGAAATTTGGTTTGTGTACATTTTTTATGCTCCCAAGATGACATACCAAGTTTTATATGATTTGGTGCACTATTTCATATAGCTGCTATATAGCCGATCTGGCCGATTTGCCCCAACTTTTTTGTTTATGCAGCTATTGAATTGAAATTTCGTTTGTGTACATTTTTTATGCTCCCAGGATGACCTACCAAGTTTTATATGATTTGGTGCACTATTTCATATAGCTGCTATATAGCCGATTTGCCCCACCTTTTTTGTTTATGAAGCTATTAAATTGAAATTTGGTTTGTGTACATTTTTTATGCTCCCAAAATGACCTACGAAGTTTTATATGATTTGGTGCACTGTTTCATATAGCTGCTATATAGCCGATCTGACCGATTTGCCCCAACTTTTTTGTTTATGAAGCTATTGAATTGAAATTTGGTTTGTGTACATTTTTTATGCTCCCAAGATGACCTACCAAGTTTTATATGATTTCGTGCACTATTTCATATAGCTGCTATATAGCCGATCTGGCCGATTTGCCCCAAACTTTTTTGTTTATGAAGCTATTGAATTGAAATTTGGTTTGTGTACATTTTTTATGCTCCCAAGATGACCTACCAAGTTTTATATGATTTGGTGCACTATTTCATATAGCTGCTATATAGCCGATCTGCCCCAACTTTTTTGTTTATGAAGCTATAGAATTGAAATTTGGTTTGTGTACATTTTTTATGCTCCCAAAATGACCTACCAAGTTTTATATGATTTGGTGCATTATTTCATATAGCTGCTATATAGCCGATCTGGCCGATTTGCCCCAACTTTTTTGTTTATGAAGCTATTGAATTGAAATTTTGTTTGTGTACATTTTTTATGCTCCCAAGATGACCTACCAAGTTTTATATGATTTGGTGCACTATTTCATATAGCTGCTATATAGCCGATCTGGCCGATTTGCCCCAACTTTTTTGTTTATGAAGCTATTGAATTGAAATTTGGTTTGTGTACATTTTTTATGCTCCCAAGATGACCTACCAAGTTTCATATGATTTGGTACACTATTTCATATAGCTGCTATATAGCCGATCTGGCCGATTTGCCCCAACTTTTTTGTTTATGAAGCTATTGAATTGAAATTTGGTTTGTGTACATTTTTTATGCTCCCAAGATGACCTACCAAGTTTTATATGATTTGGTGCACTATTTCATATAGCTGCTATATAGCCGATCTGGCCGATTTGCCCCAACTTTTTTGTTTATGAAGCTATTGAATTGAAATTTGGTTTGTGTACATTTTTTATGCTCCCAAAATGACCTACCAAGTTTTATATGATTTGGTGCACTATTTCATATAGCTGCTATATAGTCGATCTGGCCGATTTGCCCCAACTTTTTTGTTTATGAAGCTATTGAATTGAAATTTTGTTTGTGTACATTTTTTATGCTCCCAAGATGACCTACCAAGTTTTATATGATTTGGTGTACTATTTCATATAGCTGCTATATAGCCGATCTGGCCGATTTGCCCCAACTTTTTTGTTTATGAAGCTATTGAATTGAAATTTCGTTTGTGTACATTTTTTATGCTCCCAAGATGACCTACCTTACCTTAAAAAAGTTTTATATGATTTGGTGCACTATTTCATATAGCTGCTATAGCCGATTTGCCCCAACTTTTTTGTTTATGAAGCTATTGAATTGAAATTTCGTTTGTGTACATTTTTTATGCTCCCAAGATGACCTACCAAGTTTTATATGATTTGGTGCACTATTTCATATAGCTGCTATATAGCCGATCTGGCCGATTTGCCCCAACTTTTTTGTTTATGAAGCTATTGAATTGAAATTTGGTTTGTGTACATTTTTTATGCTTGGTGCACTATTTCATATAGCTGCTATATAGCCGATCTGGCCGATTTGCCCCAACTTTTTTGTTTATGAAGCTATTGAATTGTAATTTGGTTTGTGTACATTTTGTATTACCTACCAAGTTTCATATGATTTGGTGCTATATAGCCGATCTGGCCGACATGCAACTAGGTTTTACCTTAAAAAAGCGATTATTTTTAAATGGAGCAAATTGGAGCAATAATGGTTAGTTATTCATTAATCTATACAATTTAATTAATAAGTTGCCATTTGCAAATTTTTGCACTGGTTTGCTCTTCAAAAATTATAATCCACGAAACATAAATATAAATGTTATGTCCAATCTGATATTATACATAAATAAAACATTGCACAATTGGACAACAACACATAATAATGACCGAATTGGTAGCAGGTAATAATTTTACATACCTCCACTAATATTTTCCATAACAACACTTTTTAATTTTATTCAACTTTAAGTTTCACAAGCACTCGAACTCAGCTGATGTTTACCGCCAGTTGTACCAAAATAAAGTGATATTTAATCAGCTGACTTTAAAAGCATGCCAGCAAGAAAGGGTTGTTACCCAAATGTATATATAATAAGTTTTTTTCTAATATGGGTATGTATCTAGATTAAAAAAATTAGTTAAATTTCAAAATATGAATCCAAAAAAAATTTACTTTATGCCAAAATAAACGGAAAAAAACCATAGTGAAATGCGAAATACATACATATCTAGGTATTATAGTGGATTCAAAATAAACAATGGAAACTGAATGTGTAATACAGGGTGAAGAGTGTAGCAAGACGTTCAGCTCAAAATGGATATGACTTAACTCGTTAACTTAACACAAAAAGGAAATATGTTGTCGAACAACTGTACAGCATTCAGAGATCTGTATGCATTGGTGTCACAGGTCCACTACGTACTAGCCCTTCAGAAGCTGTGATCACTATTCTGCAACTCATCCCAATAGATCTTCATTTAATGTCCATTTCCAAAAGCAGCGAAGTAAGTGGAGATCCAAAACGTACACGAAGGCGGTTCGGAAACTTCTTAGCCTAGAACAGAAAGCGCGGTATAAACAGAAAAAAGTTAAATGGAAGTTTCCAAAATTACATCTGTGCTATGAAGACATGTTAAATTTATTTTCGATCTGACGACTCCTTCATATAGAAACAGGTGTTAAAAAAGATGCCTCCACAATTTTTTCACAATGGAAAAATTAGAAATTCATGGAGTTATTAAATACTTAAATAAAAAAGGTTAATCGGGACAAGAAATTCATACTAACATGGCGAATATGTTAGCTGAACGTGCTCCTTCATATGCAACAGTAAAAAATTGGGTTTCTGAATTTAAATGTGGTCATACAAGCATTGAGGATGAACCACGTAGTGAACGTACAAAAACAGTAACAGTAACAACAGAAATTATAGCCAAAGTGCATGATATGGTATTAAATGATCGACGAATAAAAGTGCGTGAAATAGCTAATATCATGGGCACGATCGAGTCCTTTTAATTTTGCGTGAAGAACTACAGATGAAAAAGCTTTCTGCCAGATGGGTGACGCAATTGTTAACGGTCGACCAAAATCGGCATAAGAATGAAAATTTCTCAAACTTATTTTGGATCGTTTTAAGAAAAATAGATTTTAAGCGTCGTTTCATAACTGCTAATGAGACATGGATTCACCACTATATTCCAGAAACAAAATAACAACCCAAGCAATTGACTGAATCTGGAGAAAGTATCCCAAAGAAGGCAAAAACAATTCAATCGGCTGGTAAGGTTATGGCAACGGTTTTTTGCGACTATCTGCAAAAGGGTAAAAAACTAAACTCAGAGTACTTTGCAATAGTACTGGATCAATTAAATGTAAAAATTCGAGAAAAACGTCCTGGTTTACAACACAGAAAAATAATTTTTCATCAAGGCAACGCACCAGTGCACAAGGGTGTTTTAACAATGGCTAAAATTAACGAATTAAAGTACGAGTTGCTTGACCCACCTTAATCTCCTGATTTAGCACCCAGTGACTTTTACCAGTTCCCAAATCAAAAAAAAATCCTAGCAAGCTTTTTAACTCAAATGAACATGCAATTACAGTGGTAAACCACTATTTTGAAAGCCTTATTTAATCAAGGTATAGAATTGATAGATAAGCGCTGGACTAAGTACATTGAAGTTTCAGGAGATTATATTGAAAAATAAAAATGTTTTTGATAAACCAACTAGTCTCTTTATGTGCTAGGCGAAGAAGTATACAACAACATCTACTCTAGTCATACAGTGTAAGGAAGTACTGCCTAGGCTAGGTCATCTAACTATCATCACTCTAGTTTGGGTCCCACGATCCGCTTAAAATTCCTTAACAGACATGTCAATCATAATACCACTTAGCAGCATACACTGAAAAACGTAGTACGAAGCAAGGAAAGCATAACGGTGTTAACTAGTCATTGGACGATTTTCAAAAATGCAAGCAGACTCGGAAGGAAAAAACACTCTTCATTTCCAAAACTCATATACTAAAAAATCTACAAGAGGCATCAGGTGCGATTTTATCGAATACCTAAACGCGACAGGATCAATATAATATTCCCTACTAAATAGCATCTGTATCTGATCTAGTTCCTTTTCAAGATGAAAGCAAAATGCTTTCACGTAGCGAACAACCACATAAACCAACCAACCGGCACATTAGCAATGGTGCCGTCAAAAATTATCCCATTTGACTTCAGAAAAAATTTGAGATTATTCAAATCAATGTATCAATAACATGTCACTGAAAACGTCACATTTTGTAACAACAAAGCTTCCATATTCTTTCAAGAGATGTTTTGTGCGGTTCAGAAGTAGTTATTTTGACATGAAAGACAAAGAAAATTTTACCAAATTTAAACCTTATTTAACTAGCAAATATTGCTAGTTAATTGTCACCAACTGTTTAGTATCTAGCTCTCCAAGTGTTTGCGTAAATAAATTGTTATGATTGAATTTTTGTTCAATGTTTGCTAAAAATTCGATTTGTGTAAACGTCAGGGTTTATATGGTTGATTGCTGATGACGATGATGCCGATGCTAATGCTGACAACAAACAACAGCAACACCATCAAAATCATGCTAAATTTGTTAAAAGAAAAAAAGACGACAATGTTGCTGTTAATGATGAAATTTGATAACACCGAGTGCATGAGATGATTGCAAAATACTGTTTAGACAAATTATTGCCGAAAGTTGTTGCTGGTGTTCTCGTATGTGTGTGGTAAATAAATGCTATTAAAGTAGGATTAATATTAATAATATATGATTATGGTAAAAGTGTTTCTGATTTTATTTAATAGATTTTGTTCTCCTTTTTGCTGTACTGTTTCTATAAAGCAGACGAACGTTTTTAAGCTAAGGGAAAGAAAGATGTACTCAGTAGTAACGAATATTTGATGCACTTTACTAATGAACAAAATTTTATTGAAAAGATATATAAATAACAGCTGAGTAAAGTTGGGTTAGATAATTGAACTATTTTCAGCAAGATGAGCAATCAAGCGGCAACTTATCTGGCAATCGTGAGCTATACTTAGAATCATTATAAGCCGTAAAGGCAGAACAACAGGTAATATTGGGAGTATAACTTAAAAATACGGCCTTCATAATAGATAGCGTATCTTTGTCCAGGCCAGTTAAACTAAAGTTGAAGACAAAGAATTACAAAATAATTAAGAGCTACACAAACAGCAATTTCCGAACGTTTGCAGCAGGATTCATCCAAAAGCAGGGAAAATTCACATAATTATGTTAATACAAAGCATCGTGAAAGTGTTTCACCAAAATGGTGAAAGTTTTGCGGCTATAGTTCGCAAATTGCGATCAATTTGGGGCCACAATAATGCTCCAAAAGAGTCAACTAAATTTTCCGAAACTGGGTCTGTTAGTGATGTAAAGACAACAACGCGCCTTCGACCAGTTCGATCGACCGAAAATGTCGCAGCTGACCTCAATTCGACACCGAGCTCAGCAAATTGGTGTCTCCAAATCCAGTATGCAGCGAATTTTGAAGAAAGATTTGCATCTTCATGCATACAAAGATCAATTGACATAGGAACTGCAGCCAGCTGACCATGGACAGCGAAAGGAGTTCGTTAATTCGGTATTGGAGAGACAACATAAAAATGCTGATTTTGCCGATAAAATCATCTTCATTGATGAGGCCCATTTCCATCTTGATGGCTTCGTCAACAGGCAGAATTGATGCATTTGGGGTGAGGAAAATCCTCGAGTGATTCACCAGAAGCAAATGCATCCTCAACGTGTCACTGTGTGGTGTGGTTTTTGGGCTGGAGGAATCATTGGACCTTTTTTGGTGTTCGGTATCATGAAATGATAACCAGTTTTTTCTTGCCTAGAATTGAGGAAATGAATGTGGAGGGCATGTGGTTTCAACAAGACAGCGCCACATGTCATACAGCCTGAGAAACAATTCAATTGCTGCATCAGTCATTTCCCGGTCGTGTTATATCGCTTTTTGGAGACCAGAATTGGCCGCCTAGATCGTGCGATTTAACACCTTTAGATTTTTTTCTTTGGGATTTTTTGAAGTCGATGGTTTACGCGAATAAGCCGACAACGACTCAAGCGTTCAAAGAGGAAATTGGACACTGCATTAATGAAATACCGCAGCATTTATGCAAAAAGGTCATTGAAAATTTCATTAAGAGATCGCGTGTGTGCCAGCAAAGCCGTGGCGGCCATCTGCACGATTTCTTGTTCCATACATAACCTCATTCTGTCTACTTTACGAAATAATAAAGTTTCAGGAATTTTTTTTTAATATCTGTGTTTTATTTAAAATTTAAAAATTGCGTTCTACTTGGGACACCCTTTATAAAATTAAACAAATATTTCTATGCATGAAAAAATGTGACAAAAAGTAACAGCTGTCTTTTGTTTTTTTTCACATTTACACGATCATTTTGCAGTAAAGTGACAATACTGCTGTATTAAATTTTTGATTTGCTGAGTTATTCTAATAATTGCCACGCGCCCTCAAATTTTCATCCCTATTCATACATAGTCTTCTATACAAAATGTGTTTTCTCTTTTCAATTTTGTCACTACCATAATGCACACCGATGTCACAGTGATCTAAGCTGAGCACGAACTAAGAACTACCCCTACTACATTCGCGATGTTCGCAGTAGATGATCGGCCTGTAAAATCGTAATCCGTCAATGTTTATCCATAAACAAGAAGCAGATAATTCGCCCATGAGCTTTGAGGCTATTCAAGATTGATTTTCGGTGTACAAAACCTAAATCCGTCAACGATTCTTCTCTAGCTTAGTGAAAGCTAATTCAGTGGAAAGGCTAGTCTTTCATAGCCTAGTAGTCGGCATAAAAACCTTTTAACCTTTAAAATCGTACGAAATGTCTGAGAAGACCTAATAGTCTCTACTGCAGCATCGGTATCAAGTAGTTGTAAGTTGTCTGCTATTGAGATTAGTGAGTGTAAGCACTAGGTCCTGCTAGTCCACCTACTACAAGGCCGCCAACAACTTCTTTGTGAATGTTTGGCCTAGTACGATACTTAAAGTAATATCTCTAGCCAATGTATCAAAGAGATATAAAGCGATAATTTCAACCAGTAATCCAGGTCAGTAATCGTCAGCATCCCACACATTCATGGAAAGTTATCAGGTGCCAGAAAGGCTTTTGTCAAGGTAACTATAGCCGCCAAAGGCTGAGGAGAATATGTTCTATTCATTTTAAATTTTTCTACGACTCTACAAAGTTGACAACAAAGATATGAATCAGGATATAGTGAGTAAGGACTAGACAATAAGCTGTGAAACTATTCTTTCATCTGACATTGATGGCAACCAATCGGTCTCAAAACAAGTCGGTGATTTCTTTGGCAACATTGGAGAAGTGTTGCCAAAACATGCCAGCAAAAAATAACCAAAATGGATAAAAAAAAAAACCGCCAGAAACCGCTAAACGTTAAAAATGAACCAGCTGAAATTCGGCTAAATACTACCATGTATAAACCTTAACTCTTGCATGTATGATTTAAATTCTTTAATTACATGCGGTTTTTATACCCTACACCACCATAGTAAGGAGGGTATATTGGATTTGTGCTGATGTTTGTAACGCCCAGAAATATTGGTCCAACACAAATTATACCGATCGACTCATAATCACTTCCTGAGTCGATTTAACGATGTCCGTCCGTCTGGCTGGCTGTCCATGTAAAGCTTTGCGCAGAGTACAGGTCGCAATTTTGAAGATACATATTTCGATAAATTTTGGTACGTGAAATTTTTTATAAATGTTTGAATTATGCAAGTATGCAAACAGATTTCACCGCAAATGAGTGGTAAATAAAGAAAAATCAGAGCTACAAATTTTGTGCAGATCGGTCCATAATTTATCCCGAAAATCACTTTAAATAGCATAACTCCCTCAAAAATATTGGTATCTAAATAATATTGAACGCAAATAAATATATTTCATATATATACGAATAATATGGTACAATTGTTTGATAATCGATCCGTAATTAGTCATAGCTCCCATATACAGCCCACTTCCTAAAATTACTTTAAAAATCATAAATTTCTTAAAAATTTTGGTATCTATATAAAATTCAACACATCAGTTTCTGGAATCCAGTCTTTAAGCATTGGCTTAGTCTTCCACTCCTGTCTGAACTTTTGAACATATGAATGTAGGCTTACCCATAGTATCTGAGATAAAAAAAAAACATTAATTATATGTACAAATGAGTGGCATTTGATTAAAACTTACATATATTAAGTACGACAATATAATTAGATGTTCTTTTTTAAGATTTAACAAATATGTACATATGTACTTCGTTTGCTCTTTTCAATTATCTTTTCAATTTTTTTCACAGCTTATAACAAATAACAGTATGACTGTTGTAAGTTTTTTTTTAGAACACTTTTTGCTTTCAAGCCACATAATTTAACTAATATATATGGAAATAAACTTTAGCTTAAGTCTACAAGTAACTTATTTTTAGTTCGATTTATATTTGTTTTTATTTTTTTAATGAATGAAGTCATTGTGTTCAAATGTGCCTCCCATACGGGGCAGCTTTGAACTAGGCTGGGGCAGTTTTGAATGGCATTTTTTTTCTTGTAGCGCTTATGTCCAAAAATAACATAAACAGTTATATTTTTTGTATATATAATAAATTCGATTTATTTATTAACAATTAAAAAATAAAAAAAATTCGCATCAAAAATAAGTTTTATATTATTAAGACGGAAAGGGACTTCAGGTGACATTACATTTTCCTTTAAAGCATCATGATCAGGATTGGATTCTTCATTTTCAGAAAATAAGATAGAATCAACAATGTTTGGTACATCGGTTGATACATTAACATGTTCAAAGGTGCCCCCTTTTTCTTTGTTCAAACCTCAACTGGCTTGCCATTTCACGGAAATTTATAATAAATATATTTTTTTTTACATAAATATCAAAACTCTTAACTTAATTTTGTTTGAAATGAATTTTGGACTGCAATAAATTTCTTTCACGAAAGAAAACGATCACTGAATACTTCTTACACTCTTCCAAAAAAAAAAAAAAATAAAAAAAATTTACAATGGCACTGCGAAAACTTGTTTACCCAACTACATTTGGTCGACGACTGAAAAAACTAGCAAAAGTTGTTAACGTTGCTAGAAAACAAGGTTGCCATGTGAAAAACTCGGTTAAGGGTCGGAAAAAATGTTAAACTGAGATTTTATCAACATAGTTCAAAGGTGCCCCGGGTATAAACGTGCCCCCCTCTCCCCTATACCGTTAACGTCTATAGTGATGTGTAATGCACTTGTTACCGACCACAAGCAAAACAAAGTATTAAAAAATACATCGCAAAATTAGAGTGCTGCCCACTTGAAAAATCGCCATAAACACGCAGAAAGAAAAAAGTAGCTAAAAAAATAGTTCAGCTGTTTTTTCACAAACTTTCCCGTAATTGACAAAATAAAAACAGTATATCTGGCCGAAAACCCGCTGAAATGGCAACGCTGCATTGGAGTAATACTATGTTTCCACGGTACATGCTTCGCTCTCTATTCATGCTTCACACCCCAATCATGAGCGAAACAACATGCTTCACCATACAAAATTTTAAGAGCGAATCAAGTAGATTCATATTGAATCTACTTGCGAAGCACGAAAAATTGCACTCTTCTCTAATTTCTATCGCTAGTTTATCTGCACTAGTTGCAAAAATTTAATATTATTGTAAACAAAGCAAATTATTTTCTTGTTGCTGGAAGTAAAGAAAGTAAATACTTACGAATGTATGTTTTTTTCTCAAATAAGCTAACTAATTTCCACTCACTTTTTTTGCCCATTAAGAAAAATTATTTTCCACAAATTGTAAATTCTGTTTTTTTTTTATTCTGTTTGTTTATTAAATACAACTGTCAAATCGAATCGAGTTTATTTGTTATGTAAACAGCATGATTCATAAACAAGATTCAGAAGGCGAAGCAGGTGATTCAAGTCGTCGTGGAAACATAGTATAACAGAGTATGAGCACACGCGTTGACAGCGGTCGAGTCAGCAGAGGGCGCCAATATTACTATCCTCCATAGCGACCAACCGTATTGAAGGCTGCCCAAATTAAACTTCACAACTGGAAATGAGCGTTAACAGCGTTTGTGGTATTCTCAACCTGTTATAAGTATGGACACATAATGATATTTGTGCAAGTAATTTAAACAAAGCTTTTTTGCTGGAGTACCATCTACGAAACTAGAATTATAGGCTTCCAAATAACTATTAATGGTGCAACAAAATAAACGCCTTAACCTAACCTTATCACCTTTTACCTGTACCGTCTAAAATACCACCTGAAGTAGTTGTTTTCTACAATAAAAACTGTTTTATTTTTTTCCATTTGTTTGTTATGAGTTTTCTTTCGTTTATTTTTTTAATTTCTTGTGTAGACATTAATTTAAAATGACACAAATTTATTTTGCCTTAAATACCTTTAAACTAAAACACTTTAGACTAGACTGTAAGCTCATGCTCATGTAAATGTAATGACAAGTTATATGTTAAAATTCTTTTGCAATTTTCTATAATGGTTTTCATCTCTATTTATCCCTATGTCCTTTGCCATTATTTGCATTACATCCTTATAATTTTCCCTAGTTTTGCTGTTGTTGTTGCTGTTGATTTTTTTAAAGCATTTTTCTGTACTATTCAGCACTAGCTAAAGTCATGAATATAAATTCAAAAAATAAATACACACACTCTGTATATAATAAATCGTTGTTAGGTTTAAATAAATATTACAGTGTCTTATATCTGCTGATAAAGAAAGAAATCCTTTCATGTATTCATGTATTTCATTGTATAGCAACCATGAAGAAATAGTTTAAATTAAAAAAAGAAAAGAAAACAGTCACAAAATAACAGATATTTAAATAGAAAGAAATAATTTCAAATGTTTTCTTTCGTAAACATTTTACTAGTTTAGAATTTAATGAAAGTTGACAGCTTAGAGAAAGGCAACAACAGTTTCAGCAGTAGCAGCAGCATGTACTGGCTGCAGTCAACACTAAACATAAGTAGAAAATATAGCGATGGCAACTGTAAAACTAGGTTACTATTTGCCTTAATGGGCCTGCAGTTATGGTTCGGAAGTGAAAATGTTGGTAAATATTGCACAAATATGATTTTGCAATTGAAAGTAAAGAATAACAACAAAACACCACAACAAATTGGAAAACTTTATTTCTGATTTTTTCCTTCTTTTACCACATAGAAGAAAACAAAGAAAAGATAGGTAGAGAAAATTATTAAAGTCATGTGAAAGTTTTTACTGAAAAACAATGACTAATAGTTTTTTTTTTTTTTTTGTTTATAAGAGTTTCAATAACTTAAGGATATGACAGAACTTATTGTTGTTTTTTGCTTTTAAGGAGGGAAATATTTAATATTTTGTAATGCAAAGTGGTGTTTATGTAAACAGGTAACATTTGTGTTAAAAGTTGCTAAAATTAAAATAAGCAAAAAGTCAAAGTGGACTAGGTTTTTGTAACAAAACTTGTATCTATCTTTTGTTAAGCGAGTGCTAATTCCACAAGTAATTTCTAATTTATTATTGACAGCAAAGATACACAAAACAACAGCTATATAATTGGATTCCACTACTTTTGGTGCGAAAAATTCTTTAGCTGGTGCGCGGTGCGCTTTTTTTTAAATTTTGGTGCGCTTTTTAATTTTTGGTGGCACCAAAACAAACTTTTGTTTCAGTGTGAGAAAAAATCTTTGTACAAAAAATACACCTGTTTCATTCCGTACCTTCCGTACCATTTCATTCAATACTGCAAAAAATTTCCAAAATGCCAATGCATTTAACGCAAATACACCTTCTCACAAAAATTTATTGCAATAGTGTAAAAAATAACGTTTTTATAAGCAGTTGTACAAAAAAAGTTACATGTTGAATATTACAGTTTCTATTATGTTTTTACCTTCTCCTGTAAAGTTTCAAATATGCGAGTTAGGGCCTTTCTACATGAGACCATCGATATATATATGTATATGTATGAACATTGTATGTGTACACAAAAAATATTATATTTTTTATGTAAAATTCAATATAAACATTTTAAATAAAAAAAACTAAAGTTGGTGCGTTTTTTTTTTCTAATAGTGCGTTTTTTTTTCTCTATTTTGGTGCGTTTTGAAATTTCAAAGTTGACAACGCTGGTTGTAGGTACATATCAGAGATCGGCAATGAATCGTTTTTTTTACGATTCACAACTACTCATGACCAGCGTTGCCACGACCAAAAAAATTTTGTAACCAAAATGTAAAAAAAAAGTAACCAAAAGCAAAAAAAAGTAACCAAAATTTTTATATATTTAAAATTTTATTTTATTTATACTTCAGCTAAAAAATATATATGTAAAATATAAATTAACCATTGCATTTCAGTTTCTAGTTTAGTCTTATAATTAGGTACAATTGAAAGAAAAAAATAATTCAGCAATAACAATATTAATAAAAACCAAATGTAATTAATTTCATTAGATTTGTTACAAAACACTAGTAGATAAAGTTTAAGTAGATGAGGCTAAAAATCTGTCTTGAATGTTCTTAGATGATTTATCCATATAGCGAACGACTAGAACTAGTGATTTCTTTGTGGATACGTATGTTGTTTCGTCTACTATTAACGAAAACTTTCCTAACATTTCTGTTAATTGAGTTGCTTTACCTGCCACATTTAATGTGTTTCGCAATTTTGAGAGTCGGGACAGCGCTCCTCTAATAAGCCTGGTAGATAGTCCATTAATAAAAAAAGGCAAATTGTGGGTAATAAGAAACATTACTAATGTTAGCTCTGTTTGGTGCACTTGCTTATTAAGAGTTTCTTTTTGAGAACTTGCAAATGTTGTTTTTATTTTCCACATTTTGCTTATGACACTTTTTTTGTGTGCTTTCGTAAATAACTTACGTGATTTGGAATTTTTTTTCACAGGCAGCGCAGAAACAACATCGATCTTTGTTTCTTAGCCACGGAAACTCATCCAACCACAATACACGGAATTTTCTTTTCGTGCTGTTTTTAATATCACTAAACAACAAAATATTATTTAAAAAAAGTTATTGAAATTGAATGCAAATATGCCTATTCTCATCATCACTTCCAGAAGATAACTCGACATTATTAGTTTTACTTTGAGCAGCCTTTTTAAATAAAAATCTAACAAAAATAAAAATTGTGCTTAAAACCAATATTATTATTTTTTAATTCGAAGTACATACAAACTTATCCATTTTTTACGAAAGAAACCCAATCTTAACTATTTAAAAAACACTTTATTAATTAAAAATTAAATAGCACGCTAATTTGTAAAAAGCTTTTTTTGGTTTTCTGATAAAAAACATAATTTATGAATGTTTATTAAGGTCCGTTCATATCTAAAACAAAAGAATAATTAACTTGCTCCGATGTCAAACATCAATATGAAAATGCATTTAGTAGCATGTTTTTAGATGGTTTTTGTGAAGAACCTTTTACTCGTTCAACAATACAATGATTGTGTTTGTTATGTTTGGAGACAGGCATGTATTTTTTTGTAATCTTGTGTTTAGTGTTTTATTTTTAAAACACTTAAAATGTGGTAGTTTAGTTTATCACCAAAATTAGTGGTAAAAATTAAGTCAAAGTAAAAACAATGTAAAAAATGGTTACTTTTGTGTTAAAAAAAAGTAACCAAAACGGAAAAAAAGTACACAAGTACACATTGGAAAAAAAAGTAACCAATTTTGGTTAAAAGTAACCAAAACGGCAACGCTGCTCATGACATTTTAAGTATAAGTGGTTTTACATCATTGCAATTTAAATACTCTGAGTTACTCAAACTCACAACAACGTTGACTTATAATGCAAGTGGATATAAGTATGAGTACTACGCCGACTTCGAGCTCATACCATTCCCAATATGTTTGATTCATAAACAACGGTATTTAGATTTACTTTTTAAGAAAAATACTCACATACTCATAAAGTATTCAACTCAGTTAAGTCATTGAAAAAAAATTTCAGCTAAATCCGTTAGGTATTTATACAAAATAAGTAAAAAAGAAATATAAAAACATTCAAGTAAGTTTATAGGAAAACATATTGGGGAAAATATAAAATCTATTATTTTATATAATTTTTATAAGCAGGCTGTAAAAAATGAACGACACATGAGTGTATGCGAGTCATACATATTTTTGTTTATCGTCTACGTACATTGAGTTAAGGAGAGTCAAAATAAACAACATCATTTATGAGATTAAAGGCAGAATTAAGGCCCAACTATAATATGCATAAGCAAGATTAAGCAAATTGCAAAAGTTAACGAAAAGGCTTTCAAATGCATAACCAGTTCAGAGTTAACTTTCAGGTGGCTACAATGAATTTGAAAATTTTTGTCCACAGTTGCTCATTTATGTTTAAAAAAAATGTTTTTATTTTAACAAAAAGCCATTAAATGACTATATTAATTTAAATATTATTATATTATTTTATAATTAAAAGAAAACTTCGTACCCGAAAGGCATAATTTTTCCTTTTTTTTAATTTATCGGCAAAAGTACTAAAATGTACAGCTGTGGCAGCACTAAATTGTAAATAATAATAAACGTTTACATATGTTTTGTTAATTTTCGTATTGTGATTGCAAAAATGGAGAAAAAACTTAAAAATTTAAATAATATAAAAATATTAAAGTTAGCACTTGAAGGCCTGTGCACATTAAAAGAAATAAGTGAACTACACTGTAAAAGAAAAAAGACGCTATTGTTCTGTCAGAGAAATAAACCACGACAGAAAGACATTTTTGTTAAAATTAAAATGGTCCTTTTATTATAAAGGCACTTATTTTTTCCACATTTTCTATTAAATTTAAAATAAATGTATTTTCTTCTTTCTCCATTTTGTTAAAAACACAAACAAACAACAAACAGCTGATTCCGTACGGAATATGCGACCAGTTTCGCTTTTTGCTTAAGCAAATGTCAGTTGAAAAACATAACGAAAAGTTTCGTTAAGTACATTATAGTTTGCCACATACAATTTATATGTATTCGCAGGGTTGCTTAAGCTAGCATATGCACATTATAGTTGGGCCTTTAGTCTCTACTTTCTGTTCCGTTCCGAATCAGCTGACTTGATTCTGTGAAATAGAAAATGTGTAGAAGTCGTTAGTTGTTCTGTTACTTTCCGTGCCGTTGCGGACGAACCTATTGAAAACAAAAATTTGCTAAGTAATTGTAAGTGACAGCACAAAACAGCTGACATCTGCACCAGAGACCTGCAACGAGTACTAAATTTTCGAGTATACTTAATCATGCACATTGATATTTATGATTTAATCGTTTTTGTTCAAATGCACAAAAACACTCGTTTACGCAACCGTTCGTTTCAATCATTCAGTTTTATTCACTTGTTGTTTTTTGCGAACATGAAAATTCTGTGTCGTTAAATGTATGAAGCTCATTTTACATCAAAGCCAACGTGTTGTTAGCCGAACAAGTGTTTTATTCACTTGTTGTTTTGTGCGAACATGAATGTTCTGACTGGGTCGTTAAATGTATGAAGCTCATTTTACATTAAAGCCAACGTGTTGTTAGCGTGTTTTACCATGAATTTAATTTTATTTTGAGTTGATTTTTGTTCACTAGTTCCTGTTTTGTGTCTTGTTGAATTATGTAAGTTTTTGTTAATGTTTTTCTTATTGTTTTTCGTTATTATATAATAGAAATAAGTTATTCGTGAATAATAAATATACCTTGGATTTTATTCTTAACATTTGAGGGGGGAGGAAATTATAACAATATTTTTGAAATATTAAAATTTGTAAGGTTTTTCGAAAAAATACATATGTACATTTAATAAAACTTCGTATGTATTTAAAATATAAAATTATATGACGTACTTACATACATATTACAAATTTAATCATTGCTTTGTCAAATAAGTTTTCTTTTCGACGAAATAAAAAAAATGCTAACATGTTAAATAGGTAGTAAATGCACATTTTTTATGTTTTCATATTTTTCTGCCAGCCGCTTTTTACTTATAAGTGGCTCGTATGTTTTTAGTTCAATTCCAATCAGATCATGCACAACAAAGCCGACATGCAAAAAACAAACTGTGTATAAAGAAGAATTTTTGTTTTCAAACATTGCAGTTCGAACCAAGTGTTGGAAATGATTTATACTCGTTGCTGAATTTTCTGTGTGTGCATACAAAGCGAATAAGCATAAAATTGAATAATACTTGTTTGTATTGTTCTTAAAATTCAACGTTAGTGAATAAGTCATACTTGTTGCAGGTCTCTGATCTGCACAACAAAAAAATGTTTGGTTTATTACAAAAATTTTCAATTTCTTTGAATTTAATTAAGTTTTTATATAAAAATTATAAAAATATAAAAAATAAACGATGGATGACGAAAAATTCATTACTTTAGTCTAGGGTTACCATACGTCCTCTTTCCCCGGACACCGTCCTCTTTTTTAGGGCGTCCGGGGTAGTCAGTGTCCTGGGTTTGTCCTACTTTTAAAACTTTAATCTATAATTTCGTTTTATTGCATCGAAAGTATTGTTGGCATTGATGTATTATTATTTTTAAATACACACGATGTCATGACATGCTTTCTTGTGTCAACATATTGTGTTTGATGCTTTTTGGCCGCCATATAAGTATGCCTAGGATTAAACTTTAGTAAGCTTTTAAAGTTCAACAAGCATGTTGTATATAATTTGGAGAAGGCTAATCGGGTTAAAGGTGCCTTTTCAAAACTATTTAATAGTAGAACTTTGCCAATTACGACTAAATTACTTTTATATAAATTAAGTATTAGACCAATACTTTTATATGCATTTCCAATATGGTTTAGCATTTCAAAAACAATAATGAGGAAAATGGAAATATTTGAACGACACATTTTAAGAAAATGCATAAGTAAAAATTTTAAAACTTATAATAAAAGGTCTTCAAATAAATTTATTTGTGAGAAGGCCAAAATATCTCCAATTTCCTTTTATGCTCTCCATTTGATGAAATGTTTTGTTGAAAGACTGTCTTTCTTCGAAGGCAATATAATGCAAGATATTTTTTCAAACGAGCAAGGAATTAGTTGGTCAAACACTAATTACCTTTCCACGGTTGGAATTTTATATGAACAACACAATAATTTTCCTGGTGAAAACTTTTACTCATGTACAACTCCTGGAATACACAGGGGGTAAATTTGTTATTTTTATTTAGTTTTATTATTTTTGTATTAAATTAATTTTAAGATTTAGTTTTAAGGTTTTTTAGTTTTAAGTTTATTAAGGTAGATATAACTCTGCAAGCATAGCTAAATGTCGGGAGCAAACATTGTTACATTCAATTTACTAATTACAAATTAATTTTTTCATATAATTAAGTTTTCTTTACTTTTGATATGCCTGTCGCATAACCAAATAAATATTGATGTAATTAAAATAATACGCTATAGTTTTTAGTTTTCTTATAATTAATGTTTGTAAATCTTAAATTATAAAAAAAAGAAGTCTCAATAAAGTTAACTAAAAAAAAAAAAAAAAAAAAAAAAAAAAACTATATAAGATTTTAGTTACTTTTATTTAAAATTTTCATTTTTAAACATGATTTATTTTATGAATTAATTATGTAGTTTTTTTTATTACACTATTAACCCAGCAAAAAATCGAACATTACATTTAGAACTCGTTGCCATTCAATGCATTACATTTTTGGTTACCAAATAATCTTTCTGCATTGCCAAATGCATTGCAATAAACAACGAAAGAAATAATCATTTATATAATTAGTTTTTAAAGTCAAATAAAAGAATGTGTGTATAAGTTCAATATCTAATTAATTCCATAAGTCTTTCTAGCTAGTTTAAAACGGAATACATTCCAAACAACAAATTACATCATGCGTGATTATTTTTAAAGAAATTTTAATATATAATTTCTGGATTACTGCTTTAATTATTTTTACTATAAATGGAACTACTTTACAAAAATATTTAGCTAATTTTTACATTAATTCTGTATATATCAAAATATAAAGTAAAACTTTTTAACTAGCAGACTAGTCTTACGTCAATTTAAGGTATTAATAAATAGATAAAAACTGACCAATCAATATGTTGCACTCTGTCACAAGCGCCGGGAAAAACAGCTGATGCACTTTTCTTTGAAAGACGAAATATTCTTATAAATTCCATATCATTCCCAATTTTAAAATGGCCAATTCTTTCCCTGAATGTGTGTGTTAACCTTTGGGAATTTTGTTTTATGATATTTTTTAAAGTTCTTAGTTCTAGAAGTTCTGAATTCAGTGGACACCAGAAAGAAACAAACACAAACACAGAATCTATCTCTAATATTATTAGAGTCAAATATAATTTTGATATGAATTGTCAAGTGTTTTATGAATATTTAAAAAAGTGCGATAATAATATATTGGTTCAAATTGAAAGCGCTGAAAAATATACATGAAACTTGACAACTTCTACTAGAAATTTATATATAATACATGTGAAGTTTTAAAATGAATTTGTTAATTGTTATGTTTATATGTTGTAGTAGTTATGAGATCAGACTGATAAAATATTATTTTTTTAATATTTTGCTTAAGTTTTGTTTTGTTGTTATATGTAAATAGAATTTTAAATTTGTTTTGTGTATTTTAAGGCGTTGTTTTTTTTATATTTTTAAGGGTAAATGTCCGGCTTTTTTTGGTCGACATCCACTTTTTCTCAAAATGAATCTGGTAATCATACTTTAGTCGAAAGTAATGATATATTGTACAATAAAAAAAACTTTGATTTGCATTTTTTGATTTATTTTCGCGGTGTGTTGTCTGTTTACCTAAAACAGCTGATACGTTTATACGGGAAAATTAACTACAAAAATTTAACAACAGAACGATACGGAAGGGAACAGCAACAGAAAGTAAAGACTAATGAAGCCTTAAGTCTGAATATAATGAGTATGTACTTCAAACTTTAAAGATGAGTATTGGTTTGATGATATTGAGACAAGTATGAGTACGTATAAGTACAATAAATTATAAGTCATCATTAGTATACTCACTTTTTCAGTACTCATAAACGATCTCTGGTACATACATATATTAGTTTTTACAAAGACAATTTATTCACATTTTAAGATATTTTAAAATAATGATTATTATCAGAAATAATTCTCATAAATTCGTATTTAGGAAATGTAAAAAATAGAAAATGCAGTTACCTTTTGAAAACCAGCAACTGTTGTGAAAATTCCGCTTTTTAATGGCGTCATAATTAAATAATTTTTTTTTAATGATTAATTTAACATTTTCTTATTTTTCTTATTTTAATATACAAATACACTTTATCTTCAAAATTATATAATTTCTTTAAATTTTTATAAATTACACAATTTTTACACTTTTTAATAATTTTTTGCAGCTTTTCAGACACTATTTACATTAAATTTTATTTTGATTTATTTTCGTTTAACTTGTCCTACCCCAACAAAAATACCCACACACTCACTAATGTTCTTGTTGTTTGCTAGCAAAACGTAAACACACTGTCTTAATGGCGGATAATTTGTGAGAATTTAACAATTGTTAAATTTTCTTTTTTTAATCACCTTTATGTTTTCAATTACTTTTATTTCATTATTTGTTTAATACATAATTAATATGTTACTGGTTATCTTTAACTTATTAGGATTTAAATAACCCATACATTAAATGATTGCCTTGAAGGCACCTGCTTCTGGTTGGCCCCAAATGTTGTGGGCATTGAGCTGGCTGTACATAACATTTTATATACTTAAATTATTTTATATTTTATAACAATATAGTTTATTTTTTACATTTAATATATAATTTGCTTATTTATTTTAATATTTATTAAATTAACTAGGAAAACTACGACCACATGAAATTTACTGCAACACACCACGAATTTTAATGAGAAACTAATTTTTGTAAACAAAACAAACGATAATAAAAAAAGTATAGCCAGACTGTAAATTTAGTTAGCACTATAAAGAGGATCCCTAAAGTATGCTAAAGAAAAATTTTAGCACTTTACTTCACATTTCTAGGCAATAACAATCAGACTCTAGCAAAATCAAAGGCAGGTAATAAATAGTGAAAAATTAACAATTTCAAATTTATCTTTAATTATTTTTTTAATTTAATATTTTAACTTGACAACACTTTAATTATTAACGATTTATTTTAAATTTCTTAAAATTTTTTATGCATTTAACAAATTTTGTTCACTCTGAAACTATATAAGATTTTAGTTACTTTTATTTAGATTTTTTATTATTAAACATTATTTATTTTATGAATTAATTATGTAGTTTTATTTATTACACTATTAACCCAGCAAAAAATCGAACATTACATTTAGAACTCGTTGCCATTCAATGCATTACATTTTTGGTTACCAAATAATCTTTCTGCATTGCCAAATGCATTGCAATAAACAACGAAAGAAATAACCATTTATATAATTAGTTTTTAAAGTCAAATAAAAGAATGTGTGTATAAGTTCAATATCTAATTAATTCCATACGTCTTTCTAGCTAGTTTAAAACGGAATACATTCCAAACAACAAATTACATCATGCGTGATTATTTTTAAAGAAATTTTAATATATAATTTCTGGATTACTGCTTTAATTATTTTTACTATAAATGGAACTACTTTACAAAAATATTTATCTAATTTTTACATTAATTCTGTATATATCAAAATATAAAGTAAAACTTTTTAACTAGCAGACTAGTCTTACGTCAATTTAAGGTATTAATAAATAGATAAAAACTGACCAATCAATATGTTGCACTCTGTCACAAGCGCCGGGAAAAACAGCTGATGCACTTTTCTTTGAAAGACGAAATATTCTTATAAATTCCATATCATTCCCAATTTTAAAATGGCCAATTCTTTCCCTGAATGTGTGTTTTAACCTTTGGGAATTTTGTTTTATGATATTTTTTAAAGTTCTTAGTTCTAGAAGTTCTGAATTCAGTGGACACCAGAAAGAAACAAACACAAACACAGAATCTATCTCTAATATTATTAGAGTCAAATATAATTTTGATATGAATTGTCAAGTGTTTTATGAATATTTAAAAAAGTGCGATAATAATATATTGGTTCAAATTGAAAGCGCTGAAAAATATACATGAAACTTGACAACTTCTACTAGAAATTTATATATAATACATGTGAAGTTTTAAAATGAATTTGTTAATTGTTATGTTTTTATGTTGTAGTAGTTATGAGATCAGACTGATAAAATATTATTTTTTTAATATTTTGCTTAAGTTTTGTTTTGTTGTTATATGTAAATAGAATTTTAAATTTGTTTTGTGTATTTTAAGGCGTTGTTTTTTTTATATTTTTAAGGGTAAATGTCCGGCTTTTTTTTTGGTCGACATCAACTTTTTCTCAAAATGAATCTGGTAACCATACTTTAGTCGAAAGTAATGACATATTGTACAATAAAAAAAACTGATTTGCATTTTTTGATTTATTTTCGCGGTGTGTTGTCTGTTTACCTAAAACAGCTGATACGTTTATACGGAAAAACTAACTACAAAAATTTAACAACAGAACGATACGGAAGAGAACAGCAACAGAAAGTAAAGACTAATGAAGCCTTAAGTCTGAATATAATGAGTATGTACTTCAAATTTTAAAGATGAGTATTGGTTTGATGATATTGAGACAAGTATGAGTACGTATAAGTACAATAAATTATAAGTCATCATTAGTATACTCACTTTTTCAGTACTCATAAACGATCTCTGGTACATACATATATTAGTTTTTACAAAGACAATTTATTCACATTTTAAGATTTTTTAAATTAATGATTATTATCATAAATAATTCTCATAAATTCGTATTTAGGAAATGTAAAAAATAGAAAATTCATTTACCTTTGGAAAACCAGCAACTGTTGTGAAAATTCCGCTTTTTAATGGCGTCATAATTAAATAATTTTAATGATTAATTTAACATTTTCTTATTTTTCTTATTTTAATATACAAATACACTTTATCTTCAAAATTATATATTTTCTTTAAATTTTTATAAATTACACAATTTTTACACTTTTTAATAATTTTTTTGCAGCTTTTCAGACACTATTTACATTAAATTTTATTTTGATTTATTTTCATTCCTACCCCAACAAAAATACCCACACACTAACTAATGTTCTTGTTGTTTGCTAGCAAAACGTAAACACACTGTCTTAATGGCGGAGATAATTTGTGAGAATTTAACAACAATTGTTAAATTTTCTTTTTTTAATCACCTTTATGTTTTCAATTACTTTTATTTCATTATTTGTTTAATACATAATTAATATGTTACTGGTTATCTTTAACTTATTAGGATTTAAATAACCCATACATTAAATGATTGCCTTGAAGGCACCTGCTTCTGGTTGGCCCCAAATGTTGTGGGCATTGAGCTGGCTGTACATAACACTTTATATACTTAAATTATTTTATATTTTATAACAATATAGTTTATTTTTTACATTTAATATATAATTTGCTTATTTATTTTAATATTTATTAAATTAACTAGGAAAACTACGACCACATGAAATTTACTGCAACACACCACGAATTTTAATGAGAAACTAATTTTTGTAAATAAAACAAACGATAATAAAAAAAAGTATAGCCAGACTGTAAAGTTAGTTAGCACTATAAAGAGGATCCCTAAAGTATGCGACAGAAAAATTTTAGCACTTTACTTCACATTTCTAGGCAATAACAATCAGACTCTAGCAAAATCAAAGGTAGGTAGTAAATAGTGAAAAATTAACAATTTCAAATTTATCTTTAATTATTTTTTTAATTTAATATTTTAACTTGACAACACTTTAATTATTAACGATTTATTTTAAATTTCTTAAAATTTTTTATGCATTTAACAAATTTTGTTCACTCTGAAACTATATAAGATTTTAGTTACTTTTATTTAAAATGTTTATTATTAAACAAGATTTATTTTATGAATTAATTATGTAGTTTTTTTTATTAAGCTTTTAATAAATAGATAAAAACTAACCAATCAATATGTTGCACTCTGTCACAAGCGCCATGAATTTTAGTAGGAAACAAATTTTGTTAAAGTAAACAAAAGAATAGATAATCCCTAAAGTATGCTTTAAATTATTAAACTAAGTAAATGTAGTAGGTAACACAAAATGCTTTAATTCTAATATCTCATCTCTTCCATTTCTTTTTCCTTTCTTCTATTACATATTTAAGCACAAACTTAATTACAATAATGTGCACTAATACCATTTAAAATCAACACTTTATATTAAAATAAAACTACCCTTGAATTCGTATCGACAACATTTCATTTACACTTACTAGTTGCATGACTGTATAGAAAAGATATATTTTTCACACTTTTTGTGCCCAAAAATATTTACACATTTTTTACATTTTGTCTGCCTGCACCTCAAATTTTATAAATAAATACATACATATAATCCAAAACTTCTTTGCCAGAACACATGTTTGTTTAAGACAATGGTGGTTTGTAATCAAAAAGTAGTCGAAAAATACTATATTTTCCTGACCATATTAAGCGGAAATGTAAAAATATTTTGGCTTTAAATATCTTAGACTGTCTAGGATTGTTTAGAAAGGAGGTGGTGGGATATGACAGCAAGCTGTTGTTGTATTATGTACTTGTTTTTTTATTTTTTTTTATTTTGGATAAAACAGCAACAGCAGTGTTAATGAAACGTAGCTGATGAGCATACAACATTTCCTTTTCCTACTCACTATGGCCAGTGTTACTATCAACATCATCAGCATCATCACATCACAACATCGTCATAGATTGTTTATGTTTGATATGTCAAGTAAAATTTGACATGTTGATGGATGGGGTGTGAAAAACTATAGATAAGCACAGGAAATAAGAAAAATTAAAGGAAAATAAAAACGAATAAACAAAAACAAGGGCTTGAACACAGTGTCTTTATAAGACACTGAGACAAATTGCTATAGAAATGTCTTTTATAGACGGGTTTCTATAAAAAAGTGTCTTCTATAGACGGCATTCAGTAAGGTTTTATTTATTAATACAATAATAGTTTAATAAAAAAAACTACATAATTAATCTATAAAATAAATCATGTTTAATAATAAAATTTTAAAATAAAAGTAAGTAAAGTGTTATATACATAGTTACTGAGTGAACAAAATTTGTTTAATACAATTAAAAAATATTAAGAAATTAAAGATAATTCGTTAATAATTAAAGTGTTGTAAAGTTAAAATATTAAATTAAGATAATAATTAAAGATAATTTTAAAATTCTTGTTTTCACTATTTACTACCTTCGGTTTTTCTAGTTTTGATTGTTATTGCCTAGAAAAGTGAAGTAAAGTGCTAAATATTTTCTTTAGCATACTTTAGGGATCCTCTTTAAGAGTGCTAACTAAATTTACAGTCTGGCTATACTTTTTTTATTTTCGTTTGTTTTGTTTACAAAAATTAGTTTCTCATTAAAATTCGTGGTGTGTTGCAGTAAATTTCAAGTGGTCGTAGTTTTCCTGGTTAATTTAATAAATATTAAAATAAATAAGCAAATTATATATTAAATGTAAAAAATAAACTATATTGTTATAAAATATAGAATAATTTAAGTATATAAAGTGTTATGTACAGCCAGCTCAATGCCCACAACATTTGGGGCCAACCAGAAGCAGGTGCTTTCAAGGCAATCATTTAATGTATGGGTTATTTAAATCCTAATAAGTTAATAACAGTAACATATTAATTATGTATTAAACAAATACTGAAATAAAAGTCATTAAAACATAAAGGTGATTAAAAAAAAGAAAATTTAACAATTGTTTTGTATTTTAGTTTGATGTGTAAATATGTAATAGAAGAAAGGAAAAAGAAATGAAGGAGATGAGATATTAAAATTAAAGCATTTTGTGTAACCTATTGCATTTACTTTCATTAATAATTTAAAGCAGACTTTAGGGATTATCAATTCTGTTGTTTACTTTAACAAAATTTGCTTCCTACTAAAATTCATTGCGCTTGGGGCAGAGTGTGCAACATATCAGTTTTTATCTATTTATTAATACCTTATTAGTGTAATAAATAAAACTACATAATTAATTCATAAAATAAATCATGTTTAATAATAAAAATTTTAAATAAAAGTAACTCAAATCTTATATAGTTTCAGAGTGAACAAAATCTGTTAAATGCATAAAAAATTGTAAGAAATTTAAGTTAAATCGTTAATAATTAAAGTGTTGTCAAGTTAAAAAATTAAATTAAAAAAAATAATTAAAGATAATTTTGAAATTGCTAATTTTTCACTATTTATTACCTGCCTTTGACTTTGCTAGAGTCTGATTGTTATTGCCTAGAAATGTGAAGTAAAGTGCTAAACATTTTCTTTAGCATACTTTAGGGATCCTCTTTAAGAGTGCTAACTAAATTTACAGTCTGGCTATACTTTTTTAATTATCGTTTGTTTTGTTTACAAAAATTAGTTTCTCATTAAAATTCGTGGTGTGCTGAAGTAAATTTCAAGTGGTCGTAGTTTTCCTGGTTAATTTAATAAATATTAAAATAAATAAGCAAATTATATATTAAATGTAAAAAATAAACTGTATTGTTATAAAATATAAAATAATTTAAGTATATAAAGTGTTATGTACAGCCAGCCCAATGCCCACAACATTTGGGGCCAACCAGAAGCAGGTGCCTTCAAGGCAATCATTTAATGTATGGGTTATTTAAATCCTAATAAGTTAAAGATAACCAGTAACATATTAATTATGTATTAAACAAATAATGAAATAAAAGTAATTGAAAACTTAAAGGTGATTAAAAAAAGAAAATTTAACAATTGTTAAATTCTCACAAATTATCCGCCATTAAGGCAGTGTGTTTACGTTTTGCTAGCAAAAAACAACAACATTAGTGAGTGTGTGAGAATTTTTGTTGGGGTAGACAAGTTAAACGAAAATAAATCAAAAACAAAGCTACAAGTGTTTTTTGTTCTGCTGTTATTAAATGAGTGTTTATTTAGTTAATGATGAAAAATGTTAAGTAAAAGAGCCTGTTAAATAAAATGTAAAAATGTAAATAAAGTATAAAAAATGTTAAAAATGTTGTGCAAAGTAAAATTTAATGTAAATAGTGTCTGAAAAGCTGTAAAAAATTATTAAAAAGTGTAAAAATTGTGTAATTTATAAAAATTTAAAGAAAATGTATAATTTTAAAGATAAAGTGAACAAATTAATAAATTATAAAGCTAATAAAGATGCCATAAAAGCGTTTAAATCAGCAAAAAGGGCTAAAAATTGTAAATTAACATCAGAAAATATTAGTTAAATCATTAAAGGAAAAAATTATTTAAATATTCCGCCATTAAAAAGTGGAATATTGACAAGAGTTGCTAATTTTCGAAAGGTAAGTGAATTTACTATTTTTTACATATCCTTAATGAGAATTTATGAGTATAATTTCTGATGATAATCATTATTTTAATAATTTTTAAAATGTGAACAAATTGTCTTTGTAAAAACTAATATCTCCTACAACACTCTTTCCTTTCGCAACTTAAACTGCAAGAGTTTAAACTAAATCGTGAGTGCTTCAAATCCACAGGAATCCAATCGAGTGGCTGTTGTTTTGTTTATCCTTGTTGTAAATAATAAATTACAAGTTTCTTGTGGAATTTTCTATCGAAAAGTGTCGCCTAAAGACAGTTTTCTATACACATCTTCCAAAGACAGTCTTCCAAAGTTTTCTAGGGATTGTCTTCTATTAAAGATTTGTTATATACATGTGTCTTTTATAGACAGAATTATCCATCAACTATAGAAAAAAGTCTTCTGTGGACTGTTTTCTGTGTCTTCCATGCTTTCTATAGAAAAATGTCTTTTATGGACAGTTTTCTTTAGGAAATTATCTTCGAAAGATAGTTTTCTCTCAAAATTCAATATGTGTATGTGTAAATAAAGCTCAAAATTGAAATACCAAACTAAAATAAATGGGATTAATTTAAAACAATTTTAATAGTTCTATGCCCCTATTGCGGTTCACAACTTTTTTAATAATTTGGTCGTCTTTCATAAATCGGTATTGCCATTCACAACTTAAATGTAGTAGAGTTAATGTAGAGTTAAAGTCGGGTTGACTGACAGACGACCAAACTTAGTTGAGTTGAGAACGGCAATAGGGGCACTAGTTAACTTGTTATTGAAAATCACTAAAATCGGTTCAGTGGAAAAAAAGTTATAAAACAAAATATAAGAAAACCCGTTTGTTTTTATAAATTTAAACAATTTTTTGCAGTATCAACTTCTGTTCAAATTTGCTGGCAACTTTTTTCAAGTGTAGTTTAGCCTTTATTTACATTTTATACCTTATAACCCTATAAATCATCCCTTATTCATAGAACGACTCTTAATGTTTTCATATATTTATTTCACACTATAGCCCGTGTAACCATTCGTAATTTACGCATAAATTTATGTTTCAGGCTACTTTTTGTTTGCATAACTTTTCTTTCCCTGCAAATAAAGCTTTACGATTTTGGCCAAACACACTTTTAAACTCAAACAATTTATTGTAAAATTTACTTCAACTTGTAACCAATGTCAATTTCCGGGGCTGTCAGTTTGACAACTGTCGGCCACAATACTACCAGATGATGCAATCATACCAGACAGTAGAAGAGAGAAAACAGCAGCAGAAATCGTTTAAATTAAAAACCTAACACGTTTCTTTGTACAACCAAAATGCTCGATGATATTGAAAATCTATCCACAGATTATAATCAAATATTTTTTGGTAATGATTACACCCTAAAATTATATGACAACATAAAACGCACTTAGTCAATCAACCACCCAACAAATACTGGCACGTTACAGACACAGGATTCTGAACACAGTTCAGAGTTTGTTCTTAACAAATACCAAAAAAAAAAAAAAAACACACAGAAAACAACTTTCGTATAAATATAACTGGCAAGTAGACTTAACAATTGTTAAATTTATGTAAATAAAAATAAATTGGAAATTGTAGGTATTACGTTTTTGTTGTATGTTTATTTAACACAGCACTTGATGAATCTCTATTGTATTTTCACTGCTGCAACTACTATTGCCAGCCACCATACACTGTAATTGCAAGCGTTCCTCTGTCTGTCTCTCTGCCTGCTGAAGGCAATAAGTGTCCTTTACATGCTCTTCAGCAAATTGCATGGAATACATTGATTTGGGTATTTAATTTTCGGTATGTGCTAGTAAATAATATGTGTTACTTTAAATGTGTATTTTAAATACATACTTCATGAAATACCGATTAATTTTATTTACATTAAAGCATCAACCGTACTAAGCAAAATTAATTGATATTTGGGGGATAAGCTGCGTGCATTCGAAGCATATAAATTAACTGCAGCAGAAACTTGTAATTAGTTTAATAAAATAGCTGGTTATCTTACATTTCTTTGAAATTTCCATGAAAGCAACATAAACCACACATCTCAGGAGATATTTGACTTGACGAACAGTATTTTGCTAAACAAACACACAAAATGTTTTCCTTAAACAGCTTTCATATAAAAAACGGTCTTGTTCACACAGTTTCCATATAGAAAAGTATATAGTCTCCACTAAATAGTTTTCTATATAGAAAAGTGTCTCCACTAAACATTTTTCTATATAGAAAAATTGTCTCTACTAAACAACTTTCTAAAGAAAAGTGTCTCTACTAAACAGTATCTATATAGAAAATTCTTTCCATTAAAGAGTTTTCTGTATAGAAAAGTGTCTCTACTAATCAGTTTTCTATATAGAACAGTATCTCTACTAAACAGTATCTATATAGAAAATTCTTTCCATTAAACAGTTTTCTATATAGAAAAGTGATTGGTAGAGAAAGTGTCTCCACTATCTATATAGAAAATTCTTTCCATTAAAGAGTTTTCTGTATAGAAAAGTGTCTCTACTAATCAGTTTTCTATATAGAACAGTATCTCTACTAAACAGTATCTATATAGAAAATTCTTTCCATTAAAGAGTTTTCTGTATAGAAAAGTGTCTCTACTAATCAGTTTTCTATATAGAAAAAGTGTCTCTACTAAACAGTTTTCTATAGATAAATGCGTCTAAAATGTTATCCTCAGACAGATTTCATACTCGTACATGAAAGTGTGTTAGAACTTCTTTATACATATATGTATACTGAATTATACAGATTATATTAAAGAATACAACAATAGTCTAAATTATTTCGTTGCAATTCCTGTATAAAATATTTAAATACAAATAAGAATCTTCAATATTATATTTATAACTACATAAATATTTCTCAAATATGTTAGCATAAGTTTGAAAAAATGTTTTGAACTTTAAAATCTGGCTCATGCTACACATCTCTATAATATATATATATATATTTTTTTTTTTTAACTTGGCATAAATTAAAGTATTTTGCATAAAGTTTTTTCATATTTTTATTAAAAGTGTTTTTTTGCCATAAACTGACAAATCAAAGTTTATGCGTAAATTTTACGCAAAAAAGAAGAAATAAAATAACTGAACACAAAAGAAAGATTTACATATTTTCTATATGTGTGTTTGCTGCTACTACTACTGCTACGGACATCCATAATGTCAATACTTACTATTCCAGCATTATGGCAATGAAAAGAAAGTATTAATTTAAATAAAGCAAGAAAAAGCTACAAAAATATAAAAATATAAAAAAAGTAAAATGAAAAATGAAAAGAATGACAAAAACCATATTGATGAAAAACTATAACCCATCTGTCTCCTGCAAACACAAATGCGTTAATAATGACTTTTTCATTACGTTTTCTTTTTTGTAGATTTTTTTTTTTAAATTTTTTTGTTGTATTTTTGCCAACAGACTGGACAAAACAAACAACAAATGAAAATGTGAAAATGATAACGTTTATTAAGTAAAGTGGGAGCAAACTGCTATCGTTGCTGCTGGTGGTTTATGCTGCTTATGCCACCAATTCACACCTACTCATCAAGAGCACGAACACGAACCCAAACAATTGGTAAGCAACAGTGCAATGATTTTGGTTGTGATGCAGCAGCAGTACTGTGCATTAATATTGATCCTTAACAACCCAGCAAACATTGTTTTAAAGCAATTTGATTTTACATATACGAGTATATAGGTAGGTATAAATGAATTAACATGCCTGATTAATACTTTTAATGCCCAGAATTGTCATACATTTTCATAAACTTATGCATTTCCTTCATAACGTCATTCACAAAAAAAACTGATTTTCATTCTCCAGGTTTTTAATTAACCAGTCATTTTATTTTTTTCTGCTAACAAATGAATGCAATTCATTGCCATAATGAAATGACAAAAAATCGTAAAACAAAAAAATTGTATGGTAAAACAGGGATGTACGCACGTTTATGTGTACATATATACGATTTATTAAAATGATTTATTCAATATATGATGTGTTAAATATGGCACTTAATGTTGGATAAATTACATGTACATAAACACATACAATGTCTACTATATAGTCCTGTATGCTGGTATGTATTGTTGTGTTGGTTAAGTATGTACATTTTTGTGTAACGTTAAAATAATGACAATTTTGACAAGTCAGCCAGTGCAAGGCATCAACATCATGCTTGATTTTAATAATTTAATTTCAATAAAGCTATAAACAATTTAAGATTTTCTGCTACAAATACAAATGTTACTACAATAACTTGAGTCATTGACGACAGTTATTATTACAGAACAGCAAAAAAAAAACAGCGGAGAAACTTTTCTATAGAGAACAGTTTAGTGGAGACACTTTTCTATAGAAAACTGTTAAGTGTAGACACTTTTCTATAGAAAGCTATTTAGTGGAGACACTTTTCTATGTTTCTGTTTAGTGGGGACATCTTTGTATAGATAATTGTTTAGTGGAGACACTTTTCTATAGAAAACTGTTAAATGTAGACACTTTTCTATAGAAAGCTATTTAGTGGAGACACTTTTCTATGGAAAACTGTTTAGTGGAGACATCTTTGTATAGATAATTGTTTAGTGGAGACTATTTTCTATAGAAAACTCCTTAGCGCTGACTTTTATTTTGAAAACTGCTTAGTGGAGAAACTTTTTTTTTTATAGAAAACTGTTTAGTGGAGACATTTTTGTATAGATAATTGTTTAGTGGAGATACCTTTCTATAGAAAACTGTTTAGTGGAGACACTTTTTATAGAAAACTATTTAGTGGAGACACTTTTTATAGAAAACTATTTAGTGGAGACACTTTTTTATAGAAAACTGTTTAGTGGAGACACTTTTCTATAGAAAAGTCTTTGGTGATGAGGGCTGTGTAAAGCAAACACTTTTCTATATGAAAACTGCCTAAGCAAAAGACTTTGAATGTGAAGAATATTCTATTCACTACTACAATAAATATTTATTATAATGTTCAAGAATTCATCTTGATCTAGGATACATATACATATATCAAACATAAACCATATTGAATCATGTTGGGTCCACTGCAAGATGTTCAGGCTAACAAGGTCAGGCAATTTCCGTGAAATAATACAATCCACAAAGTGCGAGGAAAACTATTAAAACCACCTTCAGATTAGAATGAGTCATTTTTGGTATGCAATTATTGAATTATATTCCGGATTATAATATAAAAAGACGAGAATTTGTTACAAAAGCCAGCAACAGCTTTTCTACTGATTTAAATGCTTAATATAGAATGAAAGTATCATGAGTTACTAGAATAATCCCTGTCAAAACCCACTATAACTTTAGGAATCATTCGTAATTAAACACATACTGCTGAGTAATGATGAATTTTGGAAAATTTTTTGGCATTTTATGGATTAAAATACCCAAAAGAAAGGCTTAAGTAGTTAAATCTTGTATAGGATCTACGTTCGTCCCATTATCTTCAACGTAGAGTAAGAATTGGAGGTGTTGTTTACAAAGAGATCTTTTCGAACACTATTACCTGAATATAATTTTCTTCAAACCAACTTGTTGTCCAATTATTACACCGTCTAATGGTCACATGTATATAAATAAAACAAACCAACTTAATCAATCAATGTACTCTTTAGAACTGGGATCGGCCTTTGTATCTCCCAAGACCACAAACATCGGAAGCGAAATCTATAATTTTTAGGAAGCTTATCAGAATTTTTAACTTTGTTGATGAAATGTTCCAGTGACTGCACTACTACCCTCGGATACTCCGCGTCCTGTGTTATATTCTCCAATTTTTTAATTTTCTCTTTCGATTTCTATAAATATACAACGAACTGAAGTAAGAGGCTTCGCCCAAATTCAGGCTAAAGCTGTCAGTGAAAGAATAGTGGAAAGCTTATATAGGCTAACATCCTACAATGACTCGAGTACTTTTGTCTGGCACTACTCGCCGCACAGTGGCTCAGAATCGTTGTTCATCGGCAAAAAATCTGTAACTTTGGAACCGATGGAGATATTTTAGTAATTTAGTAATGTAAAGAGAAAACATCTTGAATTTTTATCCAGTTTTAATTGCATTTAAATCGTTTCAGTAGTTAAAGATAAATTTAAGGTATGAAAATGCGGGATTGAATCTGATTTTATTATAAAAAAGTCATAAGCAGATAAAAAAACACATTTTAATAATACCCAGGATTATTTTGTTAACAGGTATCAACTTTATCATTACTACAATAGGTTCCATTAGAACCGGTTCCTATAGAACCAAATTTTATTGTTTATTTTCTTTTCTTATTTAAATAACAATAAAGACAAAAATTTTTTATTTTTTACCTTAATAACAATAAAAGAAAATTATAATTATTATTTATTCGGTTGGATAAATATTCCATATTGAGTTCTGTATTTTGTTTGTCCTCTAGCTGCCCTTTGAAGAAGAAGTACATATATATTCCTTTTTTTTAGTACACCAATATTATATATCGAATTCACTTAAACCAAAGTCTAAGTAGTTTAATTAGTAGGCAATGCCAGTTTTGTCCTTGATCCAGTCCAAGTAGCTGGTGACGCGGGTGAAGGTCTCGGGATAGCCCTTGGTACAGCCCTCATCATCACCGGCAGAAGCGACTCCAATTTGCACCATGCTGAATTCCAACACCAATGGGCCGCCGGAATCACCGTGGCAGGTGGAAACACCACCGTCAGTGGAGACGCAAAGATCGGAGGAGATGGTATCGAAATAGATTTTGGCACAGGCGTCATTGCTGATGACTTTTAAGCGGGCCCATTGCAAATCCTTAGCAAAACTGGTGGTAGAGTCAGACATATAACCCCAACCGGAGGCAATAGGCCTTTCACCGGTATAAGTAGAATAAGAGCTGCAAATGGCGGGCAATTTCACGGCTTGAATCTTGGCAGTATAAGCGGTGTGGGGTATTTTGATCAAGGCAATATCGTTTTTATAAGTTTCCCTATCCCAGCCAGAGTGAATGATAATATTGCTTGGGTTGACAGTGTGTTTTATTTCAGCCTTGGTCCGTTCGGTGGCACCCAAGAATACAGTAATAGATTTAACATCATCTGTACAGTGGGCAGCAGTCAGAACCCACTGGTTGTTAATCAGTGAACCACCACACCAGTCTTCTTCATTTTTAGGATCAGGATCCAAAGATAGACCAACTTGATAAGGGAATTCACCGCCAGCAGCTTTATTACCATTGGTAATACCCAACTTAGAATTATGCACGCGAAAGGCAGAGGCGGTGTAAAAAGCCAATGAGAAAGCGAAAACAATTAAGAATTTCATATTCTTTTAGAAAGCGATACAAACAACTGATGCTTGTTGCCGTTCCGCAGCATATTTATATAGTCTGTAGCTTAAAAAATTATTACATATTCGTATTCGTTTTCTAAAACTTATGATTAAAACAACATGTATAAACAAAAAAATAAATACAGTTTAATATTTAATTGTTGATTTAGCTGAAAAAAAACAGAAACGAAAAGTTGTGTTTACATTATATTTATTTATTTGTTAATAACAAATTTAGAAAAATTTTATATTCAGATAGGTTGGAAGATAATATTTATTAAATGTGTAGATCTTACTGTTTTAATATGTCCAACGCAATTTATTGTTGTAGAACATGAGGCACAAAATTATACTGTCTATTGAAATCCATATCTATGACAATCACTTTTATACAGCAATCATTATGTAGACCTTACAAACCAGATCTTTCACGATCTGAAATATAATTATCATTTATAAATATAAGCAGAAAAAAACAAATTATCTTAATTGACAGTTTAGGACTAGAGAAGAAGATATATTCAATGCCGGATTATACTCCTAAAACTTTATATTAAAAATATCTTTCATGTAATCTCCAAAATGGCAAAATATTTTACAGTTTAGACTCGGATAATAAATTGTCTTTTATCATAATAAACGTTGTAAACACATGCATGGTTTATCATCAGCTGGTGATACAAGTACAAGCCGAAGTATAAAGCAAAGAAGTTAAACCTCCTTGGATCTTGTAAAATCTTGTAAATAACGGAACCAATGTTATGCTACCAAAAATAACATAAAGAAACCCAGTTGTTACACAAATTAGCAGTGCAGGAAATATTCACTTCTGACTTATGACTGGTTTATAATGTCTACATAATAATTCCTGTATAAAAGTGATTGCCATTGATATGGAAATTAATAGACAGCAGAATTCTGACCATTGGTAAAGCGACCCTCAGGTTCCACAGCAATAAATCGCTCTGGAAATGTTAAAACAATAAGATCTACGCATTTAATAAATATTATCTGCCTGTGTCAATATAGAATTTTCCAAATTGGTTATTAACAAATAAATATACAGTTTAACCTTGATATAACGAATCTTAAGGGGATTAGAAAAAAAAACGTTGCATCGAATAATTCGTTACAATTAGGTTCGTTATATCGAGGTGAAGTTGCACTTCTATTCGTTATAACGAGGTAATACAAAATTTTGTATATTAATCATCATCTGCTTACCATGTTATAGCAAAGGATTTCCGGTAAAAAATCAAAACACATTTGAAGGAAAACACTTTATTTTGTAGTTTTAAAATTCAAAAATAGTATTGTATTTTAATTCAATGCTGGAGAAGTTGTCTTTGCAAACACAATAATTTTGTGTGTATCTGTTTCATATAATTTGGTTGTTAGTTGACAAAATTCGTTAAATAGAGGTAAATAATTCTTTCTATTTCGTTAGTCTGCAATGAATGAAAATTCGTTATACCGAGGCTATTGACAAATGTATTCGTAATAGAGAGGTTTATTTTGTATTAAATCTTATGGAGCGTTGTAGGGGCTTTCAAAAAATTCGTTAAATCGAGAAATTCGTTATAGTGAGGGTCGTTATATCGAGGTTTGACTATATGTATGTAATTTAAATACAATATAGGAAATAAACTAATTAAAAATATATATGTATTTACTTTTTGTTTCTGTTTTTTCAGCTAAATCAACAATTAAATATTACACTGTATTTAATTCTTTGTTTATAAATATTAGCTCAATTCACAACTGATGTTGTAGTGTTGTAGGAGTTGTACGTAGCAACGTTTTATTTTCTTCTGTGCTCAATGTTTACTGTGTTTTTTTGCGCTTTCAGTCTGTGTCTTCTCTTTATATTTCAATATAGATACAATGATCGTAAGTAAATATCTGAATCACTGATATATGACTTTACAAGCTCTTGCTTAAGCTGTCTGAAAAAGATTAATTGATTTTTAGAACGTTTATCAGAATTGAACACCATTGGGTAGGATAAAACCCTCTTCCCTTGTACACTCCACCCCGTTTTATTTGCTTTTTAGCTCAGTCTTTACACAGTTTTCATTTTTCATGAAGAGACTCGATCTATCTTTGTTGAGAGTTTTTTTTTTGACGTTCGTGTCGTGTTCGTGTAAAAAGCTGATCGTTGTTCATGTCATGTTTATGTTTGGTACTCATTGATCTGATGTAACCTAGACTTAAGACAGTACAGTCTCCATGACTGACTACAAGTGTCTATAGCAGTAGTGCTACATTAGTAACTATATATTAGTTATCTTTTCATTTTGAATACCTTAATAAATAAATATCATTTACTGCAATTTAAGATTAAACAACAAATGCCAACAATACTCGTATATCTCAAATACAGTTCCTAAACACCACATACAGTTGCTGACCTGAGACACTACATAGAGTCAGCGTCAGTCCAGGTTATTTACAAATAAACAAAGCTATCACACCAGACCAATGTAAGCATGTATGTTTGTTGTAAAAATCCTTACAATTCTCGACTTTAATGATTTTTTACATAATTTTTTTTACTTGTTTGTTGGTGCTTTTATTTGTTTCAGTTTGTTTTTTATTATATTTTTCATATATCCAGAAGATAATTGATAAAATATTAAATCTTATTGCAACACATGACAATAAAATTGTCAACGTTCTGTTACTTTGTTCTATATGTGTCTCGGGAGGTGATTGTGGATTGTGTTGTCGAGATAGTTTGTAAATACGAGTATGTATATGTTTGTAGCTTTGTGTCTCTATTTGTTAATGTCATTTGTTAAGTATGAATGTAGTATGTATGGTAGTGTACATGTTCTCAGATTTAATTGTGTCTCTGAATGTTTACAGACAAAAGAGTTTTTTGTTGTTGCTGTTACGTTTATTCGTTCGTTTGTTTTTATTTTGTTCATGAACATCAGTAGTAGCAAACAACAACGTTGATTATTTCATTGTAAATAGTTCTGGTTGCTGATGATATTTATCATCATCATCAACAATCAGCACTGAGTCAAATATTACCCAGCAGTTCTAGGAGTTTTACAAGTCAGTAGAATAACCAAAAGAAATTTGTTGATGCTCTTCTGCGTGGAATAGACGTGTCGTTGTTTATGTTTTATGTTTTAACAACGTTGTTCTAACAAGAGTATAACATAGACATGAGTTGTCCATACCAGACAAATGCTTGCTTCAATTGTAGGTGTGTTAAAAGTCAAATGTTAGCTTCAATCGTAGGTCTTTAGTTAGGAAAATTTTAGCTTTAATATTAGGCTTGTATAAAATCAAATGTTGGCATAAAGTTAGGGAAATGCTAGCTTTAATCGTTGGTTTGATTAAGTCAAATGTTAGCTTCAATCTTAGGTTTTTATAAAGGGAAATGTATGCATCAATTGTAGGTCTTTATATAGTCGAAAAGTAGCTTCAATTGTCGGTATTTATAAGGTCAAAGAATAGCCACAATCCTATGTCTTTATTTACGCAAATGTTGGTTTCAATCGTAGATCTTTATAAAATCAAGGGCTAGCTTCAATCGTAAGTCTTCATAAAATGAAATGTTTGCTTCAATAATTTCTCTTTCTAATATTTGCTTGAATCGTAGGTCTTTATAAATTCAAAGAATAAAGTCTAATGTTGGCTTAAATCGTTGATTAAAATAAAGTCAATTGTTAAAAATGTTAGCTTCAATACAATAAGCTATCAGACAGGCTCTTTGTAGCCTATGTATGTACATTCAAGACTGCTGGGTAAAGCGACACATATTACTGTACACACAGTCTCATTGAGAATTGTGTTGTTGATGATGTTAATATTTCTTGTTCTCTCTTTCGCTGTTGTGAGGTTTTTTATTTGCTTCATTCATTATACCCTACATATACAACAGAGTGGAGAGGGTATATTGGATTTGTGCTGTTGTTTATAATGCCCATAAATATTGGTTCAACAGCCAACTTAAATTATAGCGAACGACTCAGAATCACATCCTCGATTTAACGATGTCCGTCCGTATGGCTTGCTGGCTGTCCATGTCAAGGTAGTTTTTAAAAATATTGCTACAAAATTTGGTACCTGATAATCTCCCCAAGAACGGTTAAGATTGAAATTGCTTACAATATCACCTAACCCCCATAAAAATATCCACTCGAATTAGGACTCACAAATGTTTGATTTATGTACGTATCCAATATTCAACATAAATATGTTTCATATATAAATAAATCATTTAGCCCAATTTTATGATGATCGGTCCAGTATTATACATAGCTTTCATATATGGCCCACTACCTAAAATCACTTAAATAAATATATAAATAAATCGTTTAGAAATGTTTGTATTCAAATAAAATACAAAACAAATAAGTTTCACATACATATATAGATATCATGACACCTAATTTGATAATGGTGGATCCATAAGTAGTCAAAGCTCTCATATAAGATCTTCTTCGAAAATCACTTTAATATGTATAAATCTTTTAAAGGTTTTTATAACGAGATAAAATTTAAAACAACAAATATTTATACGCACAGAATATAATATTTCTTTAGAACGTAAATGGAACGAATATAATCACCCCTACAAAACCTTTAACCCAACAAAATAACCTCTTATTCTACCAATATCAACCAATTGCTTGCAAAATAAATGTTTCACAAGGCTACGCTTAACACATACCCGTCTCACACATCAATAATGAACAAAACTGCACAGCCAATAACTGTCTTTCACATCTTAGTGGACCGTCCAGACTACGTGCATCAATTTTTAATTCCCCTAACATTGTTGAATTTTTAAAAACTCCAAATAGTAGTAATATATTCAAAGTCTTTGCATTCTTAAAGAAAACTTCTTTTCATTACCTAATTTAAATTTTTAAATTCTAATTGTTACCTAACAAATAAAAAAAAAGAAATAGAAATAAATACTTATTCACGAAATATTAAGCCAATAGCCATTGATGCTAATGCTTTTAGTTTTATTGTAATTGTAATTATTTTTAATAAATAAATAAATAAATGCACAGAAGTCATGCCACATAGTGCCCATATATGAAAAACTGTTATTACAAATATACTGGCTGTAGGGTATTATATGGTCGGGGTTGACCGACTATACCTTCTTACTTCTTTTTTTTTGGTTTAGTTTTGTTCTTTCTTTTACCATTACATTTCCATTATGAATTTTGTTGCTATTGTTGTTATTATTATATGTAAACCTGTAAATGTGGGTGTAATACGAGTACACACAATCTCCCACTCTGAAGTCCCAGTACTAAGAGCAGACATCATCACAATAACGTCAACAAACAACACAAAAAGAGTGTTGAATATCAACATACTCGTACTTCTTTATAAACTTAAAATACACACATGGATCTGTGTGATGTATGTATGAGTGTGTGTGTGTATATATATTTGCTTGTGTTTTTGTTAACAAATGCAAATTTAAACGAATTTCAATCATATAGTTTTAAATACACACATTGAAACAAATGTTAAATTCCACTACTCATTCAACATCCTCTTGTTGGAACTTTGATTGTATTATTGTCCCCCAGGCACAGTGTAGTAAAAGAGCAAAATTAGTTAACAATTAATGTCACTCTCAAATTTGGAATTAAAACTTATTGAACTAAAAAAAAAATTTAATCAAGAAATTCTTTTTGCCGATAAATTTTTTTTAAGGCAAAATTTTTATTTCAAACAAATTAAAGTTTTCTTTAATACAACATGTGATTAGATTTTATAATAAATAAATAGTTTATATACTAAAGCCTTTTAAACATATTTCTTTATAACCTTCTAAACCACTGTCCTCTCCACCACATGTATTATTGGTTGCGTTCTCGTACTATTGTCTAGCATGAGAGTGCAGCAGTCAAGTTTTGTTATAAATGTTGTTGATGAGAATTTCTTTTTGTTTTAATTTTTTTTTTTTTGGTTTTACACATCTCTTTTACATTTCATACAAATCAAATAAAATAATTTTCAGTTTTATTGTCGTTTTTATCATCTGTTGAAAGTTGCTGAACAGAGCACAAGCACAAAAATTGTCAAGCAATGAAAAAGTAATTAAATTTTATCGTTATTTTTACCACTGCCACTTTAGCAACAACAACAACAACAAAGTTATGTACGAGGTCTGAACAAAAAAAACCGTTATTTTCAATTTTTTCAAAAAGTATTTATTTATTCATCAATAACTATATTGTCCCCTTCAAAGTAATCCTCCTCAGATAAAATACACTTATGCCAGCGTTTTTTCCAATCCTCGAAACACTTCTGAAACGCGCTTTTTGGTATCGCCAACAGCTCCTGTTTCGATTTTTCTTTTATCTCCTCAATCGTAGCAACACGCTTTCCTTTCATCGGTGTCTTCAGTTTTGGGAAAAGGAAAAAGTCAGCCAAGTCCGGTGAATACGGTGGTTGAGGCATGATAACGGTTTTGTTTTTGGCCAAGAACTCACGCACAAGCATTGATCTGTGAGCTGGGGCGTTATCATGGTGCAAAATCCATGATTGGTTTTTCCATAATTCTGTGCGTTTCTGACGAATTTCTTTGCGCAAACGGCGCATAACTTCAAGGTAGTATTCCTTATTGACCGTACGACCTTGCGGCAAGAATTCATGATGCACCACGCCATTGCATTCGAACAAAACAGTGAGCAAACCTTCCATTTGATCGAACTTGACGTGCTTTTTACGGTCTTGGCTCTTCTGGACTTTTCCATTGGGATGATTGGGCTTTGGTTTCAATGTCATAGCCATACACTCATGATTCGTCACCAGTTATGACGTTTTTGAGGAAATCTGGATCGTCGTTGACATGCTCCTCAGCGATGTCCATGCGATGTTGTTTTAGCAATTTTAAAACAATCTTCACTGCCGCACGTTTCATGCCTAAAACATCCGTAAAAATTCCTTGGCATGAGCCGAACGATATGCCAACATCATCAGCAACCTCTCTGATAGTGAAATCAATTTCTTCACTGCTTTAATGTTTACATCGGTTGTTGACGTGCTCGGCCTTCCTTAAACCGGTTATAGCACAATTGAACTTGTGTTCTGCTCATACTAGACTCACCAAAACACGACTAACCTTTTTATCTGTCAAAAACAAACTGACAATCCAAAATTGCTGATATTACTAACATATATAAAAGACATGTGTACCAACATAATAGAAAAAAATGCGGAAATTAAACATACGTAACTCACGAAATTTAAAAATAACGGTTATTTTTTGATCATACCTCGTATGTATATTTTAGAATTCAACAAACGTTCAAAGAAATATCAAAAAACTCAGCTTGTTACAGAAAAACTATGTGAATTTGTTGCAAACAAGTGGAAAAGCTGGTGTCATAATGACTGATAACAATTGTTAATCAAATACTCGGACCAGTTGAAAACTGTTTTATTTTTTGCACACAGTTGGAGTTTGGGATTGCTTTGTGTGGAAAAGAGAATGTCATTAACAATAAATAATCTGCAAGTCGATGACATTAAAGCTGTTGATAATGATTATTGATAGTGAGAAATTTTACAGAGCCTTTAATGAGTAATGAAATAAGGTTTAATTTAATTAAATAGTCGGAAAATATAAAATCCATAAGTTGTAACTTCAAGAGGAAAAACTAAAAAAAACCTATGAAATTAATGCTGCAGGTAAAAGTCGCAACGTGTGAACTCCCTCTTAGCTTTAATCGCAAGTTTGTAGAAAGTCAAATACTTATACAAATAAAATACCTATCCCACATCAATTGAATCTTTAATCCGGAAAGATATTTGTCTCACTCAACCACAAATGGTCAACAGAGTGATAACTGTATCAATCGGAAGTTTTTCTCAACATAAAATAATTCTCGACTATCTTCTCTCTTTCTCTTACAATAACAATAATAATTATATTCCTGATCGAATTTTAAAGCTTATATCATAATTTTTAGCACACAAATCTTTAAAAACGAAACTATTTATTTTTATTAACAATATTAGGAATTATTATTATTAGGAATTATTAAGAAAGTGAGAGGCAATTTATTTATCTTCTTCATTGTGATCCTGCAAATTTCATTGTAGGATAATCCAGGTCTCATATCCTGTTTGGGTTTCTAGAGGTGGAGAAGCTTACGAGCTCCAAAGTCATCATGTTTAGTTTTGTAGAGATAAAGAAGATTCTGAGCTGCAAAGTCAAGAGACAAATGAGTTTGCGGAGATTTATATGTATGGTAGCCTGTTTCTAATAAAGGCTTCGATGCGTTCGAGCTTCCTGTCGTTGGAACTGTGTCCTAGAAAGCTACTGGTTTCCTAGTGCTGTTCAATGACAAAGAAAGTGGAAGTCAGATTCTTAAACTTCTTTATTGAAACATCTCCTGTTAAGGTTATTGTGTCAGATGCTGTAATCACCGCCATCAAGTTGTTTGGTTGTGTGTAATCCAGTTCCTTAATAAATCGTGATTGTTCTGTAATCAAGTTCTTTAATCAATTGAGATTCTTTCTGTAATCAAGTTCATCAAACAATTGTGGTTATTTCTGTAATCAAGTTCCTTAATCAATCGTGACTCTTTCTGCAATTGAGTTCCTTAAACAATCGTGATTCTTTCTGTAATCAAGTTTCTTAATTAATCGGGATTTTCTGTAATCAAATTCCTTAATCAATCGTGACTCTTTCTGCAATCGAGTTCCTTAAACAATTGTAGATCTTTCTCTAAGAGAATAGTACAGCCATTTGAAATATTGAACGACATTCTTATCTAAATTGATGAATTTAGACACCTTAGTGACTTTCTAAGTCGCAATTTTCACGAAGCAATTTTTATTGAAAGATTGATACAACTTTTTCCTTGAAATTTCTTCGGTGTTCACACAGCACAATTTCATTGCTTAAATCGTCTATATTTTTATTTGAGAGTATACACATATGTAATACGAATAAGAATTACTATTACGATCAAGTGTGTGTAAAGGTAATCAAATTATATTGAAGAATTGCTTCGTTTAAATTGGGACTAAGGAAATATTATTTGAAACTAATAATATGATAACCTTATCTCCGAAATCTTCTTATTAGATTTAAGCCCCAAAGTAGGCTTTCAATTTACAACTGAAATCTAAACTTACAGTTTTTTTTTATTATTGTGTAAACTAAAATAAAAAATTCCCGAAAGAAAACTAAACGAACAAAACAAGAACTGTGTGTATTTTAAGTTAAGCATCGCGCGAAGCTAAATTGTTTTTAACAGCAAACAGACAACAGGCAACAAAACTCTGCAGTTAGTCTTAAAGAAAACGCGAGAGTTATAACAAGTAAAAAATACGAACTGTTGAAATAAAGTTTAAAGGAAAAACATATAAATAAAATAAAAACTATACATGAATAAAGCTGAAAATTTAACAAACATTTAAGATATTTTGTAAATTATTTAAGGAAATGCAAAGTTTTATTAAATAATTGTTTTAAATCAAGAACACTTAGGTACCAATGAAAGAATAAAGTATAGACATTATTTTAATGTTAAAAAAAAAAATATAATTTTTGTGTTGCTTTTTTTGTGTGTATTTTAATGGTAGTAAAAACCAGTTTATTTGGTAAAAAGCGCGTGCTATACGTATTGAATTTGGTTTCGGAATTTTTTGTGTATGTTTTGTTTACGAAAATGAAAAAAACAATAGTTTTTTTCAAGATAAGAGAGATAGAGAGAGAGTTTTAATTTAATTTACTCTCTTGTAAAGAAACAGATGTTTTGTTTAGGCAAACTTATGTGATGATTTCAAATTGTTTGTAAACATAAACAGAAATTGCACAGATTTTGTTATGTTGATTTATGTTATTGATTTTAAATATGCAGGTTATTTAGTTAAAATAAAAAAAAAAGCACGTGTGAATACAAACAAAAGACTTGAGAAACAAACTTGAGCCTTAAATTGAAAAGACACAAAAGACTTAAGCCACAAACTTGGTTTGAAAAAAGCTGTGCTGCGCTTTTTTGTTTTTGTTGTTGTTTTTGTTCTTTTATTATTGTTTTTTAAAGTAACCACAACAAACAATGGGTACACGTGTACCGCCTCCCTGTCCCACCCCTTTAATATGTGATGGACAATCTGTGGCCGGTTTGCCACAACTCATTGATGATTTGCAAAGACTCTCCGAAGATCAGGATAGTGCTGATGTGGTATTTATATGTGGTCGCGAAGAGGAACGTATTTATGCTCATCGTATTATAATGATGGCTCGGTAAGTTTGGTTTTGTTTTTTTAATATTTTTTTTTTTAACCAACATTCCTTAATATGGAGAGCAAGAAACCCAGAAAAACAGTTTATATACATATGTATGTATATTTTAATTTTGCTTTGTTTTTGCAAAAAAATAATTTCCTACAAAGTGTGTGTTAAACATTAATGCCGCTTGTGAGTAGTATGTATGTTTAAATGTCTGTCTTAAGAAACTTGTTAATTAAATATAGAGTTTTAATAACAAATCAGTTTGCATGTTTTGTGGCAAGTTGCGTTTTTCTTGCAAAAGCCCGTACACATAATACATAACTATAGGTACAAATGTAGAGTTTTTAGCGGCATATATCAATTGTCTGCTATTTATACGCCTGCGTGGTTGTGGTAAGTTCTTTAAAATTGTTTAGAAAAAAAAAACAGCAACAGCAAAGAAAACATTTACATTTAAACAATTTTTTAATTTCCACAATATGTTCTTTTTTAAATAATAATAATAATAGCCAGGTTTTCTTTTCTCCTTTACTTGAATCTAACAGATGTTGCAATTAAGTGTAAATTTGTTGCCTTTATTAAGACTTCTTTCTTATGTTTTTAATAGCGTAATGTGTATAGTATTATTATGGGTTTGTTGTTGGAGTAGAAAGAATGTTCAACGAAAATTCTTTTATAGATGATTTAAGTCAGCTAGAATGATTTGTAGTGTGTATATTGCAATGTTCATGCTAAGTGTTAATATGTTATTTTAATTACCGCCATTTTGCTATTTAATTAATGCAGGTAATATGATGACAACAGTAATTGTTTGGGTAATGTACATGGAACATGATTGAGATCTTGCTGAAGAATTATAAATATTGACAGATCATTTATACTATATAACTACTAATGGAATACCTTTCAATGTACAAATGAGTTTAATTTTTTACTTTAAACAATTGCAAGTGCGATTTATTGAATCGAGATATCATAAAGAGTTGATTTAGTTTAATTTGATTGTTTCCAACTTTGTTGATTTCCAATTCAATGAGTCATCAGTTTGGCACATCTGACAGCCAAAATGACTTTTTTTGGCAGTATATAAAACCTTGTTCACTTAAAATTCGGCTACACTAGAGAAGCTTATTTGGCAAAACATGTTTCCAACACTTTCGTCGTCAGAATATTTTTATAAACAAAATTTATTAGTGACTAGCTAAAACCCGGTGTACTTCGCTACCCGTATCGTAATGAAGTAAAGTTAAGAGTTAAATAAATATTATTATTAAGTTATTAAAATCTACAGTTTTCCTTTTAAATTAATTCTTATTATATTATCTTATTATGATTTACAATAACAAACAAACAAACATACATTCACTTTTATATATAGATAAGGTTTTAAAATGTATACAAATTTTAACATTTACTTAATATTGTTGCTAGTCAGCGCATTGATGACCTAAATATTAATAATTCTCTCCCGGTATGCTGTGGTTAACCTAGATTTCGAGTATGCACCTGCTATACTATAAACCCGCCCCTTTGCTATTAGTAAATATACATATATCCTGAAATATCTGATAATACTTTAGCCAATTTGCAGCCCGCTTTGTGGCAGAGACTTCTGCTTGAAGAATAGAGCACAAATCTAAAAGCCTAAAATAAGATTTTATCCCAAACTCCTCCTTGCAGAATCCTCCACTAAATTTGTTTCCCCTCAGTGTATACTCTTATTTCTCCTTTCTATTCGGTAGACATTTGAAGAATTGCATGTAGAAAAAAGGTCTCGGTGTGCAGTAGTAACCAATATTTCTGTGAAGGTTTTCATAGTGGCTCATTATAAAAGAGTGACCGTTGTCCTTATGAGATCATGACGGTCCAGCATTTAGCCTCAAAGCTAAAGTAAAAAGTAATTTTTGCCTATAAATATCTTGAAAATCTTAAATTATAGCTTTTACAAAATAGTTGTATTATTACTATTTTTAAAAAATGTCTTATTTGTTAATATATTTTTTTTAATATGATAAATAAGTAAGAAATAACATCTAAATACTAAAATACTTTTTAAAAAATGTCTAATATGTTAATTTTTTTAAATGTTGCTAAACAAGTAAGAAATAACTTAAAAATACTAAAATATTCTTTTAAAAAATAGTAGTAGTATTTTTAGTACTTTTTTTAAATTCTAAAATTCAACATTTTTGTTTTAAAATAATTTCCTAATTTTATACTGTTGATGTAATTTTGCCTATAAATGTATTTACCCCTATCGTGAATAAAAATGCCACATAAAATTTGTTCCCTTTTATTTTTTTAACATTGAATTTTAATAGGAAAAGTGTGAAAAAAGGAACAAATTTCATATGGAATTTATTTTATTAGAAAATAGTAGTATTTTTACTACTATTTTGATGCTTGAAAAATATAGAAATATTTTTAATTTTAGCTGCAAAAGTTTTAAAACCAATAAACGCGGTGAATTTTGTCGCATACCCGGCTGTTCTGTGTCACCAGCGGCCCCTGGCACTCCCACATCAGTAAGACTGCCCCATGTTCACCCGGAAGTATTAAGACAATTTGTACTTTATGTCTACACAGCCAAGGTAGACATTGAATTTGTTTTTTTTTTTTTAACAATTTCAGCATGATTTAAATTTCTCTTTAGATTTTATTGCAAGATTCACGTGTATTTGAAATGATGACTTTGGCCCAGGATATGGGCTGTTGTGAGTTAAGATCGGCCTGTGAGGATCATGTTATAGCAACACTATCGGTGGACAATGCTTGTACATTTTTGACAGCTGTCATGGAAATACACGAAAAAGCGGGTGAGTGCAAAATATGTATGCCCTTATTCATAAAACTTACATAAGAGGTTTATAAAACAAATTTTGTATGGAAATTTGCTTTATAGTCTTAAATTATATTTAAAATTTTGAGATATAAAAATTTGTGTATCTAATTTTGATCATTATTGGGTTTATGGAATTTTAGTTAGTCTATTAGCTATGGCTGTAGTTTAGTTGTTAGAAAGTTTTAACGTATTTTGAATTAAAAATAATTAATTTCAAGTAATTTTACACCAAACTCACCATAACTAAATAAAGTTGAGTAATTCCTACATTTATTGAGGTAGCGTTTTCCACCATTTTTAAACTATTAAGACCAACAGTACTGCATACTTTTAGAATGTTTATATTTTGAACATGGCCACGAACTAAACATAAAATTTGGTGAATTTATTTTTTTGTTTTAAAGTCCATCTTTAAATTAGTAAAGACACCAACCCTAATAAACCTAAGACAACTGAACACGTTTAGAAATAAACTGTTTCAACTCACTGAACGTACCCTTTTTAAAAGCAGACTAAACGTCACATATTCTGACATTTAGCTTGAAGCAAGCATTTTTTCGTTTATGACAAATAAAAAAGAAAACAGACGCCGTTTTATAAACGTTTTGCCACAAAAACTCACTAAAATTGCAATAATTTTCTGGAATTCTAAAAACAAATCAAATCCAACATGTCCTTCAAAGGCAACACGAAAGTCCAAAAGGTGATGGTTCAACCCATTAACCTTATCTTTCGTTATTTACAAAATCGTTCCCGTGTACAAGTGTGGCTGTATGAAAACATTAATCTAAGAATTGAGGGGCACATTGTTGGTTTCGATGAATACATGAATCTGGTGCTGGATGATGCCGAGGAGGTGTGGGTCAAGACCAGAACACGTAAAAATCTAGGACGCATTATGCTGAAGGGTGACAATATTACACTAATACAAAATGTAAGCCCCAGCAAAGATTGAGGTTAGATTTGACTGGATAACTAAAAACAACAAACGCAGCCGGAGTACTGGAGGACACCAAAAAATAGGAACAGCTGTCGTTGCAGTCTTTTGTAAAAGACTTTTAGTTTAAGTTTTAATTTATACTTAACAAAAATTTTATCCTTTATTTCTATAACTAAACAAAAACTATATGAATAACAATTTTTCTCTAGTAGAACAAGAAAATGCTCAGGTTGCAAAAATAAATTTTGTATAAATTTGTGTTTTATACCTAAAATCAATGAAGAACAATATAACCACAGCATTTAAGTTTATAAATTCCAAACATATTTCTAAAGTAAATCTTAAAATGTAAAATAAAGTTAATAAAAAAAAAATAAAATGGATTTTTAAATAAAAGAAGTAAAATATTTAACTTTATTTATCTTTTAAATTTTTTATACATAATAGCTGGCATACGCGAGCTCAATATTTCCTATAGAAATTTTAAGCTGGCCTATGCGAACTCTATATTTTCTATAGCAAATTTAAAAAAATGTTGGCTATTGTTCTTGATTAGCAGACTTTCTATAGGAATTATGTTCTCGAGTTCTCTATGGAATATTAAACTATGTTTTCTTAATGTCTATTTTCTAGGTGCCAAATGTGCTGCCTCTTTTATGGAGCGCTGCATCATCTATATTGGAGAAAATGCCAATGAGTGCGTCAAAACAAATGCTTTTTTGAATTTGAAGAAGGAGGCACTAATCAAGTTAATATCATCGGACTATGTAAGTTATAACATAAGTGGCAGCTCCCTTAGTTTCAAGAGGAAATTTATAACAGATTTTGAAGTTTTCAGTGTATGAACAAATAAATTAAAGATAAAACTTGCTGCCATTTGTTTGTGTTTTCAGTTCTGTCTAGAAGAGGAAGATGTCTGGCGCTGTGTTTTAGCTTGGGCTAAAAATCATGCCGGCGTTACCCAACCTACCGCCCATTGGACGGAAGAGGAAAGAGTACGTGTGTGCCAGCAATTACAGGGTGTTATGTGTCATGTACGTCTCTTACTTATCGATAGTCAAGTATTTGCCGAAGAAGTTGAACCTACTGGAGCGGTGCCTATGGAATTGTCCTTAGAGCGTTATCGTTATGCGGCCTTGCAAAATTCTAATAATAAACCGGGTCATCATAACGGCCCGGGAATGGGTGGTGGTGGAGGTTTAAGTGGCATGAGTGGAATGGGTGCCGGTGGTAGCTTTAGTGCTAAAATTGATGGTGATAAGAGACTACAGCCCAGGCTGACGGTTAATATGTTTCCGGGTTCTCACATTTTGAGAAATGATAAATTACATTTGCAGAGTGTTTTGAATACTTGGTAAGTGAGAGTAGAGGTATTAATTTGTGTGTTTATATATGTATGTAGTATGTTTATTTTAAAAATTTCTTTAGGTATGGTTGTATCAAACAGTCCTGGCGTTTATTGTATCGCGCCTCTACACATGGTTTCTCCTCGACAGCTTTTCATCGTTATTGTGATGGTGTGGCTCCCTGTTTTGTTATATGTTTGGTAAATTTTTTGTAGACAATAATATACTCAATATAAGTTTGTTGGGATTTAAGTACCAGTCTATTTTCTTTTATGTACATACATACATATGTATGTATGCTTATTTAATTAAATAAAATTTAATTCCTTTAAGGGCTCCCATGGTGAAATAAGTGGTGGCTTTACGGATGTGGCTTGGGCTAAAACTTCACGCAAGGGTGTATATATACAGTCTGAGCGGGCCTTTCTGTTTGCCTTGAATGCTGGGGTGTCCGAATCACCTTTGAAATTTGATATAGTTAAGAAACCTTATGCCATATGCTATCATCCAGAGTAAGTTCTGGTCAATAGAGTGTTTTATTGATATTTTATTAACTTAGCTTCTTGTTTTTAAAGCTGTGGTCCTATATTTGGTGCTGGTGCCGATTTGCTGATAGCCAACAATTGCAATACCAACAAAGATTCCTATTCCAACCTACCGCATTCCTATGATGGCCCCAGTGGCTCTTATGAAACCCTATTTGGCGATTATAATTTCACCATTACCGACTATGAAGTTTATACGTTGGCTCAGTCTAGTGCCGCTTTAAATCAAAATCCTACTTACAGCAGTTCCTCTAATTGTTTAACGAATACCTCGAATAGTTTAACAAATACTAATGGTTCTACGGGCGTTTTAAATAACTCCAACACTATGACGAATAACAATAGTGTGGGCTTAGCAAAAGCTAAATATGAAAGATATTAATCACGTTTTTTTACTTAATAATATAAGAAATAGAGTTTAAAATCTAGATTTAAATAAAGAAAAAGAAAGAGCTGCTATTGCCTGCTAGTAAGATTTATAGGTTTTATGGGAAAGCGTACCACTTACTGTAAATGGCAATGTAATTGTATGTTTCTCTAGCAATTTCAAACTAAAACCTACAAATCAAACTAATGGGAGAACAGAGCTAATCACCCCTATCGTGAATAAAAATTCCCCATGAAATTTGTTCCTTTTTTCACACTTTTCCTATTAAAATTCAATGTTAAAAAAACAAAAGGGAACAAATTTTATGTGGAATTTTTATTCACGATAAGGGTGAATATTTGTAAAACAAAAATGCGGCTCTTAAACATCATTAACTTGGGACATTTAAAATCTTAATAGAAATATGTTGGTGCATCTGTACCAAATCAATTTCTCTCTGTATTTACTTTAAATACAAGTTTGTCTTAAAAGCTCTGGAGCAATAGTTTGGTGATTCGTTGACAGATTTGTTTCTCTGTGAATTGATTTCAAATATGAGTGGTTATATACATACATATTATCTTAATTGACAGACTAGAGAAAAACTAGAAGTGCAGGAAATATTCACTTCCGATTGGTTTATAATGTCTACATAATGATTCCTGTGTAAAAGTGATTGTCATTGATATGAAAGTTGATAGACATTAGAATTCTGACAATTGGTAATGCGATCCTCAGGTTCTACAATAATAAATTGCTTTGGAAATGTTTAAACAATAAGATCTACGCAGTTAACAAATATTACCTTCCAATCTGTGTCAACATAGAAATGTTCCAAATTTGTTACTAACAAATAAATAAATATAATTTAAACACAGTGGCTCAAAATCGTTTTTCATCGGCCAAAAATCTGTAACTTTTGAACCGATGGAGATATTGTAGTTTTTTTTTTATAAATAGAAAACAAGATAATCAATTTAGCAATAGGACCGAGTTTTTATTCTGTATTTTCTTTTTTATTTAAATAACAATAAAGACAAACAATTTTTATTTTTTACTTAAATAACAATAAAACTATATTAGAATTATGTATTATTCATTCGGTTGGAAAATTGCCTGCAAATATTCCATATTGAGTACTGTATTCTTTCTGTCCTCTAGCAGCCCTTTTGCTTCTATGTTAAATTTTCCACTGACTTTGAATACTAGAGTTGAGCGGATCTGACGTTGCCAGTAGTATCTTAAATAGATCTTCATTTGTTAAATTTCGTGATGTTTTTCTGGTATTGTGCTTTAAATCATTTTCTGTAAACGATTGTAGCAAGCTGTATAATTAATGGCCGAATTCTCAGTCATTAGTTAACCATTGGTAAACTAATATACTAACTGTTCTTTAACTAATACTTGTTATTCTTATGGCAAACTAAGCATTACGAATAAAGAATCATTAGTTAAGCCTTTGTCATTAGCTAACTAAAGACTGTGAATTCGGCCATAAGTAGATCTTGGAGTTTTACCTCTGCCGAAATTGGTGTGATTGTAATAGTGTCCTTTGGTGGCAAATAGTCCTTCTTAGCAGTAGTTATGTGATGATATGATGGAAACAGATTTGAGCCTTTTTCAATCGTACCAAATCTGAGCCGACTGAGTACATTGCTGTTTTGTTAACTTCAAATCCAAAAATAATGCTAACGCCTCTTTATTTGAGAATTGTTTTTCATCGCTTGGCGTTGGAATAATTTTAAGAATCCGTTTTGTTCTCAGTGGACTAGCGTTAAAAACTTTTTGAATAATATCGATTTTTGTGAGTTGTTTTTCTGATTATTGCAAAGTTTCTTGTATATTTTCACAACCGTTTTCATCATTGATATACTTAAGTTTCCGCCTTTTAGATCTATCACTACTCGTACAGTTGTCGAGTGAGTTTGGTGGTCTTCCAAATTTTGTTTTTTGATTTTTACTTTCTGAAGATATCTGAACAGTAAGTTTACCCTCTAACGAGTTTGCAAAGCTGCTATTTACTGTATTTCTTTTCCGAGTGCATTTTTATTCATAAATATTTGGAGCTTATTATTAGTGTTTTATTTAACAAATTTATAACATTTTGCTTTAATTTAAATTTATTTTATATATATTTCGGGGTTTTAATTGCTACATTGGAAACCGAGCTGCATAAACCAGCATTCAAAATTAAACAGCAGCTGGTTTCATTTATTTTTGATAATGAATTGTATTTATTGTTTTTTATTTCTAATTTGGAATTGTTGTTTGTTGTGTTTGTTATTGTTCTTATTTGAAATCGTTTTGATTCCATAAATCTTTACTAATAATGCTTTTAACAAGTTGAAAGTTTTTTTTATTTGTAGCAACATTTTTAAAAACCCTACAGCAGGTACCTAATTTAAAATAGTCAACATATTTCAACGAACATTTAAATTGGTATTTGAAAAAAATATTTGAAAGAATTGTTGAAAAGTAATGTAAAATTAGAATTAGATTAAAATGTTTTAAAGAAAATATTTAAAAGAGACTTGTTATGTAATATTGATTTATTTAATTTTTACCAGTTTTTGTTGTTCGAAATATGAAGTTTTCAGGGAAAATTATGGAAACGTGTTTTATATTGGTGAATTTCATTAATACATTTAATTTTGCTTCGACATTAAGTTCGATTTTTTTATTCCTCCAAAAATTATTTTTTATACAATAATAATAAAATTTTGTAGAATTTCGATCTTCGAATTTCAAAATTCTTAAGAAAAATTAACCAAAAACGTATATTCTTTTTGCAAATTCTTTTATTTTCTGGCGATTTTAAAGTTCGAAATTCTTAATTGTCTAGGAAAATTAATAAAATATGTTTAATTTATGCTTATTTCAATAGTAAATTCGGTTTTGACTACATTTATAAGCTAAATCAAAATTCGAAATTAAGTTTGAAAAATGTTTTAGTCAATCAACATTTATTTTAACACTATCTTTAAACATTATTAACACAATTTTTACAAATTCGTTTATTTTAACTAGATTTTGAAAATTCGAACATTTTAATTTCAAATTCAAAGTTCTTAATACTCAAGGGAAAATAATGAAATAACTTTAATTTATTTTTATTTTAATAAATTGAGCTTAGGTTGGAAAATATTTATTTCACCAAAATGTTATTTAACAATTTCTTGTAAAAAACTTTTTATTTTAAACTGGATTTTGATGTTCGAATATCAAAATACTCTAGCAATTTTAATACCTTTTTTTCTATATACATACATATGTACATATGTACTTGGTAAAAATTATTTAATTTTAAGCAGATTTCTATGTTCGAATTGAAGAATTTCCAAGGAAAATTAATAAAATTAGTTTCATTAAGCTCTATTTGAATAGTAAATTCCTTTTTTTCTTAGTTTTAGCTTATGTTCGAAAATTCGAACTTGAGTTCGAAAAAAACTTTATTCTTCCAAAATTAATTTTAACACCTTTTCTATGTAATAAATAGTTTGTAAAAATTCTTTAATTTTAATCAGATGTCTATGTTCGAATTTAAGAATTTCCAAGGAGAATTAATAAAATTAGTTTCATTTAGGTTTATTTTAATAGTAAATCATCTTTTTCGTAATTTTAGCTTATGTTCGAAAATTCGAACTTAAGTTCGAAAATTTTTTTATTCCACCAAAACTTATTTTATTTCATACTTTATACAATAATAATTCAATTTGTTAAGATACTTTCCTTTTGAAGCCATTTCAAATGCTCGAAATCCTAATTTGTTATAGAAAATATCTGTATGTAGTAAACTTTTAAGTCTTTTTGACTCTTTAAAATTTGTTTTTTATTCAGCTTATAGAAATATTTCACGGCACCTTAATTATAAGCATTTAATTCAAATGTATACATATGTATGTATGTACATATGTATTATTTTTTTGGTATTTTTTCTAATTTTGTTTTTATATCTGCGGTGATCATCATAATCCAGCACTAGTTGTGTGGATCAAGTTCATTTTTGAAATATTTTCCTAAACTAACCAAATTAGAGTAGTTTTAATTATTTACTGTATATTATTAAAAACAAAACATTTGTTATTGTTTAGTTTTTTTTTTGGTTGTATGAAAATGATTAACGTTTTGAATTAATTAAATATGTTAATTTCGGTAGAAATTAAATTCGGTAGAAAATTAAGCAGTTTTTTTTTTGAATATTTGTATTAATTTCATATAATATTTAAAAAAAGCAATAATAATGAATAGTTAATCTGAGCAAGTTGCGTATCCAATTAAGCAGATATTTTTGGTGTTATGAACTCATAATTTAACATGTTTAGCACTTAATAATATTTTTAAATATTGAAAAGAAAGAAAAAAAAAAAACAAACAACCAAGCTTGTTCTAATTTCTTGCTTATATTAAGAATTAAGTAACTAATTTATTTGTTGTATGTATAGGAGTGTATAGTGTAAAGGCACGGTCACATTTGGCAAATATTTGCCAAAAAAAGACGTAACCAATATAAACCATATATTTGAACAAGTTTATATATTTCAAAATACTTTTCTTATTTAGGCCAAAGCACAACAAATGTTTGGTTTTAATTTATTTGATGCTGTTTGATCTTGCAAAACTCTTGTAAGAGTAAACAACGTCAAACAAATTTGTGCTAAAACAAGTGGTTTTGCTTTTTTCAGTAAATATTTGCCAAATGTGACCGTACCTTAAGTGTTAGTGGTTGCTATTTTGTTAATGTTTAATAAAAATTTATTTTCTTAACAGAGTTACTTTATTGCCACCTGTTTTGCTGCTCTCGTGCCTGCGATGTCCTCCTGTTACTTTAGTCGGTCTGTTAGTTTATGTTGTCTTTTTTATAACACCTGATTTTCATGTCATCATTTCTTCTGTCCCTCTTGTTTTTTTACTCCTTTTTGTTTGTTATAAGTCTTTTGGTAACATCTTAATGTTGCATGCAACATTGTTTTGTGTTTCTTGTTGGCTACTATTTTATGTAAAGCAAAGTGTTGCATGTTGTTGTGTTATAATTTAGTTTGGTAGTGGCTGCTTTTTGTTGTTGTTGTTGTTGTTTTTCGGCTTTATTGCCAATCTTGTTGTCCTGTGTTTTTATGCCATGATTTGTTGCCAACATATGATATAATTGTTGCAAGCATAAATGCAGAAAACATGCTAAAAATATGTTTTCATGATATCAAAAGGATTTCATAATATGGAAAATAAATAAAAAGAAACGAAAGGGTAGGAAACATGCAACATGTTGAAATTATGAGGTTTAAACAAATAATAATAATAATAAAACCATTTAATAAAATCAGGGCATTTCAAAAGATTTAACAAAATAAAGAAAACTTAGCATCAATTTTGAATTTCGAAAACAAAAATCTACTTGCAATAAAAAAATATTTGCAAAATTTTGTTTATATTGTTCAAACAAAGTTTAAATATAAAATTTGATGAAATAAAAAAATTTTCGAACTTGAGTTCGAATTTTCGAACATATGCTAAAACTATGAGAAATTTAATTTACTATTGAAATAAACATAAATTAAACTTATTTTAAAATTTTTTCTGGAGAATTATATATTTCAAACTTTGAAAATGACTGAAAATTAAAGATTTTTTAACTTTACTTTATTTGTATAAAAGATTTATACGCCTGTGAAAAATTGTTTAAAATAAAAGAATTTTTTCTCAAAATTAAAATTTCTTTGCCATTTCCTGTCATTGGCCTTTTACACAAATCTAATATTCTACAAATTTTTTTTAAACCGCAAGCTATTTTAATATCCAATTTTCTTTTTCTTTCTTACACAAATTCTTTACTGACCAGCCCAAAAAACAAAAAATAAATAAAATAATATGAAAACAGAAACTAAAAAAATGATTTGCTGAATTTAACCAAACATTGTGCAACAACAACAGCACACAGAAAAAAAAACTTACAAAAATATGATCAATCGATCGATCACATCTCTTACACACAGCATATCAGCCAAAAACAACAATAATAAACTTAAACTCTTAGAACCACCATCATACATACAGAAAAAAGAAGAATATTGTTAAATAAAATTTAGAGAAAAAAAAACGAAGCTTTAGCTAGAGAATTCTTGACTGCTACGCTGGCTCTGTATGGTTCCCAAGGCAGGCTGGCAAATGGACATAATTCAAACTACACACATACTGACATACACAAAGTAAACGTCGTGTGGAGGTCACGTGTGGTGTGGTGACCTCTATGACCATATTTTGCATTAGTTCTGTTGGTTGTCGTTATATGTTTTGGTAGAGAAAACAAAATTCATGGTATGACTTAAACATTTCTTTAGAATGTGATGTTAAGATTAAGAGAAAAAAAATCAGCAAATGAAAAAAAAACTAAAACGAAGCAATCTTAAGCGACAGGTGAATCGTTTTGTATGATCAGCTAAATTTTGCTGTTTTGCCACAGGTTTAACTAACGTTTCTAACGCATCTTTCTGTTTTCATACATTGTGGTGGGTTCTAAGAAGATCGATCGTTTGCTTTATGATTGTGAAAACTTATTCAGAAATACGTATTTTTGGCCATATTCAAGTGCTTTTTTTTTGTTTGTTCTGAAGACGTCTCAACTGATTATTGATCATATGTGGGTATTGTTTATTTGTATAAATTTTCAAACATTTTTATATACCAGCAAATCGACATGCTGATGACCGTTTAGATAATCTGGTCTGAAAACTGTTGTTTTTGTGTTTAAGCCTTATGAATAAAATTTATGTTTTGTTATTGTGGACAGACAACACCTTTGGGAGGTTTGATGATTAAACAGAAAATTTTGTAAGTAATATAACAAATACAACAAACACAACCAAAAAAAAGTGCAGACGCTAAAATGAAAATTTGATTAATGTGACAAAACAAAAGACTTAAGCTACAAACTTTAAAATAATGTTTGCTGCAAACCAAGTTTTGTAATTCAATCTTTCTATGGAACACATTTTTGAGGCTGTTGTTGTTATTGCCTTCATATACATACATAATTTTATAATATTATAAATAGTTTTGTATGTATATTACATTGTTTTCGTTATTATTATTATTATTATTATTATTATTATTATTATTTTGTTCATACAACTCGTACTTTATTAAACCCCTTGACCTGTTGCATTACTAATGATGCATTTTTTCTTTTTTTTTTATATTATTTCATTTTCATTTATCTTCTTTATTACCTTATATTATTTTTATGATTTCGATTTTTGTTTTTAGTTTTATAGAATATATAGTGTGTATGTACATGTTTCTTTACAGATTGACAGTTGTTTTATAAAAGCTGTTGAACAAATTTAAACACGTGTTTTATGGCCAATTTTTTTTTCTCAGAAAAACATTAAAATTACTTTAATTGAATTTATTTATTGTTTGATTTTTTCCATCATCTACTAATAAAATATTGTTAATAGATTTATTGCATAATTATGGGTTTTATAAGCTTGTACACAATATCTAATAAAACCTATAAACAAAAGTAATTAGTGATAAAAACATATTGATAAGGTTTAACAATTGAAAGACACCTGAAGACAATAAGTCTGGTTGAATGATTTTCAATTTAATATCAATAATAATATTTAAAAGAGAAAAATTTTAATATTTTTAACTACATACATACATATGTACATATGTAAAAATAATACGAATTTTCCGAGAAGAACTTTATTTTGCAACACAAAATTAACTGAAGAATTTGTATGAAATTCAATCAAGTTTAAATTGTTTTAAAAAGCATAAGATTTGATAATTATAAATTAAAAATTCTTTTTAAAAGTTTCAATCATATGTCACGGGTTTTAACTGTATTCGATTTAAGTACATAGATCTGTATGAACTTTATCTTAAACCTAGCCCCACAAAAAAATAATCCATTAATCCATTGCTAGTAATTTCATGAAATTATGCGATCGCAAAATTCGCTATGCAATAAATTTATTTCATTGGCTATGTGACATGTGGCGTCATTCTATTGAAACCACATGTCAGTAACATTCATATCATCAATAATTATAATTAACTAAATTTTCATTGTTAAGATCTCTCAATAGCGTGATTAACCGTATTTTAAGTCGAAATTTCGGAAACAAATACCCAATAACGCCTCCAAACCACAACGCGCTCCATACAGCATGCAAATTCTTAAATTTTGCCTTAATTTAAAAAATGAAATGTAACTTTTATATAACAAGCGAATTTTTATTATTTTAATGGAACAAAATTCAATTTTAGTTTTAATCATAAGTGTTCCTAAAGTTTAATTTGATTTGCAATCGCAAGTCTTTGGTTCTATTTTAGTTTCATTCGTGGAGCTTCATTTTAGTTTAAGTTTAACTCCAATCGTGGGTCTGTTTTTAGTCTGTTTTAGCTTAAATCATGAGTCTTTAATCGTGGATCTTCATTTAGTTAAATTTAAGCTTTAATTGTCGGTATTTGTTGCTTTACTCAAAGCTTCTACTGCTGATATGCCAAACCAAATTTTTGTTGAAAAACATCAACACAGAACGTTCGCTGCATTTATAGGTCTTAATGCAATTGTATCTAAATTTCAATCGTAGGTCATAATGTAGACTAAGCTGAGCTTCAATCGGTGTTTATTTTGAGCTTCAATCATATAGCGAATGTTGGCCTTCAATCATATGTCTTAATGTAGCCTAAGTTGTGTTTCAATTGTAGGTTTTATGCAGTCTAAATTGAGCTTCCATTATTGGTTTTAATGTAATCTACTTTGGGCATTCAATCTTAGATCTTAAAGTAGTCAAAGTTAAGCTTAAATCGTGGATCTTTAAGTAGTCTTGATTAAGCTTTAATGTAGAACCTTTGGGTAGTCTAAAAAGAGCTTCATTCCAGAATCTTTGAGTAGTATTGGTTCAGCTTTAATCATGGTTCTTTAAGTAGACCTGTTTAAGCTTTAATCGTATATCATTAAGTAGTCTGGTTTCATCTTTAATCGTGGATTTTGAAGTGGTTTTCGCTGAGCTGCAATCATGGATCTTTAAGTGTTTTTAATTGAGCTTCATTAGTCTTTAAGTAGTCTTGGCTGAGGTACAATCGTGGGTCTTTAAGTAGTTTTGGTATTGGTTGATCTTCAATCGAGGACCTTTGAGTAATCTTGGCATTAAGCTGCAATCGTGGATTTATAAATAGTCTTCATTGAGCTTCAATTGTGAATCTTTAAGCTGTCTTCATTGATCTTCAATTGTCGGTCTTTAAGCAGTTTTCATTGATCTTCAATGGAGGTTCTTTAAGTAGTCTTTATTGATCTTTAATTGGGGATATTTAAGTATTCTTGGTTGATCTTTAATCTTGTATCTTTAAGTAGTCTTCGTTGATCATCAATCGTGGATATCTAAGTAGTGGTGGTTGAGCTTCAATCAATCAATCGTAATTTTCAATCGTGGTTCTTTATAAATTCCTGAGTTTAGCTTTAATAGTAATCTTGTTTAATCTTTAATCGTTGTTCTTTACAAAGTCCTTCTTGATCTTAAGCGTGGTTCTTTATACAGTCCATAATGAGCTTCATTCATAATCTTGGTTAATCTTTAATCGTGGTTCTTTATATAGTCTAGCTTAATTTAGTCTAAGTTGAGCTTTCTTTTAAAATACTAACTCCAAACGTTAACCTTCATCTATCTCACTTTTTTTTTAAATTTCACGGCTGCCTCCTTTTCTACTTTTTCAATAAAGTCAGGTGCTTTTTGTTTTTGTATTACAAAAACAAAAATTCCTTGGAGATTATGTGCGTGTAAGTGGTAACACCAAAGTAAAATTACCGAATTGTTATCTTTAACTTTTTTTTATTTTGACACCAAAAAACTTCGAAAAAAAAACAATGTAAGAGTAAAATTTTTAAACTTGTTGTTAAAGTTTTTTGTGTTGTTGTTTTTTGCTGATGTTATTTTATAGCGATCAATATATAACTTCTCTATTTTCCAGGCGGCAACAATCATAAGGTAGGCGGCAAACAAAAAAAAAAAGAAAAAAAGAGTTCACGCATTTTTATTAAAACTACCAAAAAAGGATAACGAACTACAATAAGCCAACAAATGCACTATAGAGACTATAAAGACCTAAAGAACAGCGACAAGACAAAATCGCCCAGACACACATTTGTAAAACGCCATTTATGGTTTCTTGCAGCACATTGATATAATGTTAAGGCAGGTTGCTGCTAGCTGGTGGCATTAAATAAAATAAAAAATAAATATATATTGTAATAAAAAAAATTGTGCAACATTGCACGCGTATGACTTGAGCCACAAGAAAAATAAGTGTTAATTAGTGTTGTGCCATGTTCATAAAAGCGAACTTATACAAACTCATACTTATACATATGAAAATAAATGGTGTTGTAAAGTTTTTGAAGTAAGGAGTTTGTGTAGCGTACTTCTTGGTCATAAACCAGCTGTTTGTTGCTTACACTACAAACACACACACACACAGAAAATGTTGATGCAATTTTGTAAAATTTTTTTCACTTGGTCGTTATAGAGACCAAACAAAAGACTTAAGCAACAAACTTGATGGAAGTCGTTTTATATTTTTATTTTTTGCTTAATTTTTTATATTTTCTGTTTCTGTTTCTGTTTATTTTTTTTATTTTGTATTTAATTTAAAGCAAAAGTTCAAAGTTGAGTTTTATTGTTTACCTGAGTGTTAATGAATTTGTTTAAATTTTAAGTAAATTGTTTAGCTTGTGTTGATTTTGCACACTGTACAAACAAAAAAAAAAAAAAAGAAACTTAATTTGCTGTTGTAGTAGAGTGTTAGCTGGCTGAATTTTATAAATCAACACAATGCATCATAAAAAAATAATCAATCATTATTATTCTTTTTATTTTTCTGTTTAATCACTGCGCTGTTCGTTGCTATTTTTTTATAACAATTTTTATGTTTTTGATTGTATTTAATGTGGCCATAAAAGTGGAATTGTTGTCAAGTCAACTATAGCAATATAATCATAAAAATAAAATACAATTTATTCAAAGAAAATTTATAAAAAAAAGAATTATATTTAAAGAAAAGGAAAACAAAGCGTGGGAAATTTTTTGTAAAAAACTTAAAAAATTTCAAATATTTCTAAGATTTAGAGAAACACTCTTAAACATTTTATAAAAGTTAACTTTTATCTTTAAGTATTCAAAAAAAAAGTAGGCTGCTGATTTATGGTAAATTAAATTCTCTCTAGTTTTGTTACTCTCCTTCTTTGCTTTTTTTTCTTGCTGTTAGTTTAACGTTGTTAATTATGATTTTAGTGCTTAGTGTTTGGCTTTTAAAAGCTTTTCAGCACTTTTTGTTTAAGTTTTGGCCAAGCCAATAACATGTACAACAACCAGGTTAATTAGAAGAACATTTGTCTATATAAACTGTGGGAGAGTACTATGTGTCCTGTTTAATAGCCAATACAGGCAACTTTAACCTTAAAGAACTATAAAATAGTTTAAATTATGGCTGAAATAAATAATTTGAACATGCTGGTAAATAAATTAGAATTAGAAGTATGTTTAAGAATGTGTTGGGATGTTGCAGGAATTTATTAAGTTTAATCTGGTTTTAGGAGGTCATAACAAAATTGAATCAAAATAGTTTTAGATACAGAGGACTAAAGGTACGGTCACACTTGGCAAATATTTAACCAAAAAAAGCGTAACCACTTGTTTTAGTACAAATTTGTTTGACGTTGTTTACTCTTACAAGAGTTTTGCAAGACCAAACAGCATTAAATAAAATAAAATAAAACTCAATATCTGTTGTGTCCTGTTCTAAATAAACGAAGTTTTTTTTAAATAAATAAATGAGTTCAAATATATTTTATGTAGTGGTTACGTATTTTTAGGCGAATATTTACCAAGTGTGACTGTATTTTAGTTTTCGTTATGGAGTCTGAAAGAAGGATATATTAGGATCTAGGATTTGCAATAGTTTCTTGAACGCGCTTTGTTGTTGGCACATTATGTAGAGAGCCCGTCGATTCAAGTTTATCGACTAAAATGTGCTTCTGTTGGCAAACAAGGTCTTTATGAAGTCTTAGTTGAGCCTCAATCCCAGGTCTGAGTGAAGTCTAAGTTAGGCTTCAATAGTGGATCTTTATGAAGTCTAAGTTGAGGTCCAATCGTGGATCTTTAGAGAGTGTAAGTTGAGCTTCAGTCGTGGGTCTTTGATAAGTCTAAGTTGAGTTTCAATCGCTGGTCTTTATAATGTCTAAGATGAGCTGCATTCGTGGGTTTTTAAGAAGTCATAGTTGAGCTCCAATCGTGGATATTTATGGAGTTATAGTTGAGCTCTAATCGTGAATCTTTATGGAGTCATAGTTGAGCTCCAATCGTGGATCTTTATGGAGTCATAGTTGAGCTCCAATCGAGGATCTTTATAAAGTCTAAGTTGAGCTTCAATCGTGGGTTTTTGATAAGTCTAATTTGAGCTTCAATCGCAGGTCTAAGATAAGCTGCAGTCGTGGGTCTTTATGAAGTCAAATTTTAGGTTCAATCGCAGGTCTTTATGAAGTCTAATTTCAGCTTCACTCACAGGTCTGTATGAAGCCTAAATTGAGCTTCTATGGTGGATCTTTAATAAGTCTAAGTTAAGTCTAATCGAGGGTCTTTTCTATCGTGGATCTTTATGAAGCCTAAATTGAGTTTCAATCGTGGGTCTTTGTAAAGTCTATGTTGAGCTCCAATCGTAAGTCCTTATGAAGCGTCTATCATGGGTCTTTATAAAATCTAAATTAAGCTCCATGCATGCATTTAGTCTAAGTTAATCTTCCAATCGTGGGCCTTTATGACACCTGAGCAAACTAACTGTAATTTGCTGATATACAAGTATTGTCTATGGCAATCTTAAAGAACTTTGCATTTCAAAGTTAATGTTTCCAGTATTTTCCCATAAAAATTTCACACTCTGTTTTTTTTTGCAAACAATTTTTTTTCGTAGCAGTTTTCCTCGCATTATTTCTTACACATGATGCGGTTTTTTTGTTTTTCTGTAACATACTGTTTTGTTCCCCAAAGCTTAATCTGTGATGGCTATGCAAACAAAATAACACCTCCAAGACAGCCTCTTTTAACCATTAATGGCGGAGAACTAAACCCTGCCTATAGACTTATAACTATTCATATGTATGAACATATGTATGGAACCAACCAACCAGCCAACATATAAGGAACAAAATTAAATTATGGAAACAATTTAAAACATTGATTAATAAAACCTCACACGACTCCAAACGAACAAAAACAACAAAACCAAAAAAAGTGAATGAGGAGAGAGATCAAGCCAAGATGATAAGAAATTTACAGGAAAAATTTTTTGCAGGAAAAAATACAAAAAAATAAATAAAATATACAGGAAACTCCATAATGCTTAAAGTATATAAAGAAGACAGACAGAAAAACAGACAGACAGACAACAACAAGAGCTAATCTTTCAATTAGAGACAATTTGTCAAATCGCTTACAGCATTTTTAAACAGCCTTAACAACAGCCAGTAAATACAAGACTAGTTTCAGTTTTATTTTCTTGATTTTTTTTTGTTTGTTTTTTTTTAGAAAAATAAGAACAGGGTGCAGCTAAGAAATAGGAAAATAACGCACTTGCTTTAGCTGCTTTAGAGGAAATTTTAAACCTTGTTTTATATTTTTCTCTCTTTATTTTTTTTTCATAGTTGTAGCTGTAGCTTTAGTCATCTTTTGTAACATTTTATAAAACTCCAGCGCGCGTTCAATCAAAGTCCATTTATAGGCGTCGTATTACAAGCACCAACTAATCGAAATCATTTATCAACTCTATGGTGGCGGTGTTGATGGCATATATACCTTCCTTTCCTTTAACTTTATTTGGTTTCTGTTTTTTTTTTTTTTTTTTTTTTTGTTAAAGGAATATTGAGTAATGCAATGTAATGCTTTATATTTAAGCCAACAATATGTCTAACACATTTTTTATAACACTCTTTTATTGAAAGTCGAAGGGGGCAAACAAAATTGTTACAATATTGCATAGAGGAAAAGTGCTTGAAAAGTTTTTGTTAAAGTAAAGACGAATTATGAGCACCTTTCATGTTGTTTAAGTCAGTGATTGAATAAAAGGTCTTTAGAAAGTCAAAATTTAGCTTCAATTATAGGTCTTTAAGGAGTTTAATTGCAGATGCAATCGTAAGTTTCATTTCAACTTCAATCAGTTTAGTGTCGTGGGTCTTTAAAATGTTCCAGTTCAGCTTAAATCAGTTACAATCGTAGGTTTTAAGGTGTTTAGTTTCAGCTTCTATTGTAAGTTTTAAACAAATTTTATTTCAGTTTAAATCGGTTTCTAGTTCAGCTTTAGTCAGTTAGGGCTTTTAAGGATTTTAATTTCAAAGTTAGATTTCAGCTTCAATCGCAGGTCGTTAAGAAGTTTCTTTGCAGCTTCAATCGTTAGTTTTTAACAAGTCTAATTTTAGTTTCAATCATAGATCTTTTAATAGTCCAAGTTAAGCTTCAATATTCGGTAATTGTGAACTGTAATTTGAGCTTCAATCATTGGTCCTTATGAAATCTTGCTGCAGTCAAAATTGAGCTTCAATCGTGGGTCTTTATGCTGTCAAAGTTAAACTTCAATCGTAAGTCTTACTGCATTCAAAATTGAGCTTCAAACGTAGGCCTTTATGCAGTCCGAGTTAAACGTGGGTCTTAATGAAGTCTATATTGAGCTTCAATCATAAATCTTTATAAAGTATAAGTTGAGCTTGAATCGTGAGTCTTTATAAAGACATAGTCTTCTGTTTGCAGTCAAATTTCAGCTCCAATCGTGTTATAAACTCAACGATAAACTCAATAACACAATAAATTATTTAAGGCCTTAATGCAGAGTATTGCAACCTTATACGAACACTACACACGACAAGCTGGTGTTGGTAGATGTAGTAATGTGACTGGCAAAGTATAAAGCAATCAGCACCTATTGTATAACATTTTGGGTGACGACGACATTTACATAGTCTCAACAAACAACAAGCGGAGATTTCTTGGCTTAAATGCACTCCCCTGAATCTAGTTTTTCCCTACTAAAACCTTTACACATTCCCATTCACATTCCCAGTCAGTTCAGTGAAATGATTAATTTGAAAATTATCATGCAGGCTTTAGTGTCGTTAGTGTCGGTTATTATTCTACTCTATATATTTGTAGGAAAATGTGTAATCAATGCCTGCCTGCCAGCCTGCTTGCCTTAAAAAGTAAGCAAGGAAAAAAATTCTGTAATAATAATAAAATGAAAATGAAAAGTGTATTGTTGTGTATTTTGTTATGGATGATTGCGTTTAAACCAAGTGTTAAATGAGGGAGAGGCCACAAACTGTTGATAAAGATATTAATATATGAAATCTATAAGCCTTGACTTAATTTTTTTCACTGTCTGTTTTCTATAGTCAAGATGCAGGCATATTAATATGATGAAATGATATTTTAATAAGATTTTGATGCCAAGCATATAAAAAATAGTGGAAAAACAAGAAGAGTAGACAACAAATAATGGCTTAAATATGTACTAAACTGATAACTTATCAGTAGCAATTAGTCATTGTAAGAATGTTTAGCAGTTTGTTTACAATTTGAGAATTTCAAGTGATATTAAGAGTTTAAAAATGTTTAAATGGCTTAAATAGTTGACAACTATTTATTTAAAAAAAAAAATTAAACTGGAAAATATGAAATATGTTTGAGTTTTTAACAAAAACTATAAAATATTTTTTGAAAATAGTTCATTAGCTTCTTTTTGTTGTCATTATAAATAATTTGTATATTTAATATTTTTGGTTTATTAGCTTTTTAGTTTTTTTTTTTGCTACAAACGTATAGAAATCTATTTTTTCAGTTTGCTTTTTCATGTAGAGTTTTTTATTAGATCATTTACTTTTTAAAACAGCAGGTTTAGTTTTGGCTTAGCAATAAGTCAATAATAGGAGCTGTTTTGTTAGTTTGTAGTTAAATTTATGAAATGTTCGATAATTGAGTTAACGCTGTAACAAATTGTTAAACAATATGTTGGTGTTATAATATGTAGTAAAAATATTTAATTGAAATTCTTTGCTTTTTCAATAAAGAAGTTCTAAAGTTATTGAAACAAATATTAAACAAAAACTTGGAACAATAATAAGGAACAGCAGGTGCCTAGTTGAGACTCAATCGTAGTTTTATAATTATTAGAATTTATGTGGCCCAAATTGAGCTGAAATCATTTTAAGTCAAGTCTACATGTAGTTAAATTTCAGCTTTAATCATGCAACTTTATGTATTGAAATATCAGCTTTAATCGTGGGTCTTTCTATAGTTCAATTTAAGCTTCAAATGAGGATTTTTATGAACTCAAATTCTAGCTTCAATTCTGGGTTTTTCTGCAGTTAAATTTTGGCTTAAGTCTGTAGTTCAACTATAGCTTCAATCGTGAATCTTCATATTGTTGAATTTTGGCTTGAATAGTGGATATTCATATAGTTCAATTTTAGCCTTAATCGTGGATCTTCATATAGTTGAATGTTGGCTTCAATCGTGGATCTTCATATAGTTCAACTTAAGATTCAATCGTAAACCTTCATATTGTTCAATTTTGGCTTCAATCGTCGATCTTCATATTTGAAGAATTTGGGCTTGAAAAGTGGATATTCATATAGTTCAATTTAAGCTTTAATCGTGGATCTTCATATAGTTAGATTTTGGCTTGAAGAGTGATTCTTCAGATTGTTCAATTTAATCTTCAATCGGCGATCTTCATATTTGAAGAATTTTGGCTGGAAGAGTGGATCTTCATATAGTTCAATTTAAGCTTCAATCGTGGATTTTCATATAGTTGGATTTTGGCTTGAAGAGTGATTCTTCAGATTGTTCAATTTTAGCTTCAATCGTGGATCTGCATATTATTCCATTTAAGCTTCAATCGTCGATCTTCATATTTGAAGAATTTTGGCTGGAATAGTAGTGGATCTTCATATAGTTAAATTTAAGCTTTAATCGTGGATCTTCATATAGTTCAACTTAAGATTCAATCGTAAACCTTCATATTGTTCAATTTTGGCTTCAATCGTGGATCTTCATATAATTGGATTTTGGCTTGAAGAGTGATTCTTCAGATTGTTCAATTTAATCTTCAATCGTGGTTCTTCATATTGTTCAATTTAAGCTTCAATCGTGGATCTTCATATTTGAAGAATTTGGGCTTGAAAAGTGGTTATTCATATAGTTCAATTTTAGCTTAAATTGTGAATCTTCATATAGTTAAATTTATTAAAAATTACTACTAGCTGCCTTATATTTCCACTCTAACTAGTTTTATTTATAATCTGGATAAACATCTAAATTTGCTAAGACATTTGCCGTAATTTTTTTATTTGGATTTTTGATGTTTTTTTTTTTGCCAAAAAAAACCGTTTAAGTTTACAACATTTAACGGAAGTAAATCAATGTCATCTTCCTCAAAACCGAGACTGAGACAGCTGCAGACCACAAAAAAAAACACACTAAATTTGTTAAACACAAATTATGTTTAACATTAACAATTAATGCGTAACAATAAATAAACCAGGCAATTAAAAAGGCTAAAAACAAGCATTTAACAAAAGAAAACACTGAAAAAACACAACTTAAATATTTCACCAAACAGTTAAACAGCTAAAAACAGTGAACACTGAAATAAAGTTATAGTAATCGTGAACTAAAATCAAGCAGAAAAAAAAACACAGAAGAAAATTAAAGTACATTTATCAAAACAGGGTCAAAAAACAAATTTGGCACAAAATGTTAACAATAAAATAAGAAGCGAAAAAGGGGAGCAAAAAACCAGAAATTACCGACAAATTAAAAACTAAAAAGCAACAATTTGGTTTAACAAATATAATTCAAAGAAAAGAAAATTTTATTTCCAAAGAACTTTAAATTTCATGTATTGTTATTGTTTGCGTTAATAAGTATTTGTTGTTGTTGTTATTGCTTAAATATTCCCTCTTAATTCTTGATAATATAGTTAATTTGTTGTTATTGTTTTTGTGGTATGTTTTGTATGACAACTTAATTAAATATTTCTCTCCTTTTAGTGGTGGTTATCAAAACTCCAACCTCTTACCTTACTACACACACAGCTACAAAGTGTGTTGCTTTGTGTTGTTTGAGCTGTGATGGTTGCATTGCTGTGGTATGTCTTGGCATCTTGGTTCAGTATGACTGGCTATGGTATGCTGTGCCATGGCTTAGTACACAGATCGTATTTTGTCTTTAACAAATTACTTATCATTAATTTAAATTTAAAACATTCACAATGGCTGTTGGCCAGTATTCTCATCGTGTGTCGTGATGATGGTGTGGTTGCTGCTGTTGTTGTTTTTATTGTTGCCTGTTATCTATATGCCTTAATTTCCATTTGAATTTATATTTGTCGCCTAAATTGGAACTGTTGCACATACACATGTCTGCCTCTATACTTATGCTACACACAAACACTAACGTTTGGTTTACAGTAGATTCCACATCTGTATGAAATTTCATACAAAATTTATATCTGTGTCTGTTATTGTGTAGTTTCTGTATTTCTGGTTTTCATAATGAAGTCATCTGTTTTATTTTGTAAGTTAAACACCAGAAAAAACAACAACAACAACAACAAAAAACTAAAAGACTTAATTTTGTTTTTGTCATGTTTTAAATGCAAAATTAATAACACTTGATTAATAATGTCAATTTAAGGAAATATTCAAATGAATATTTAAAACGCACACCACACAAACCCCATACAAAACAAAAGATTTAAGACACAAACCTGCTATGTGAAAACGAACAAAAAAGCATACTTTTTATTTAAACAAACTGGTTAACAAAACAATACATATCTTTAATGTTCATAGAATTTGTTTGAGAATTATTAAAATATAATAATACCGTTTAAACTTGAACTTGACTAAAGACAAAAAAAGTATTTTTTTTTTAATACAAAAACATTTATGTCAAAGTTGAAAAATTGTTCGTAGAATTAAATGTCATGACTCATGACTAATAGAGTATTTTATATAAAACTAGACAAATTAATTAAAAACAAAGAAATTTAATAAACAAAACCATATTATATAATAAATTAATATTTATTATAATAATTTAAAAAAGAACTTTATGTTCAATTCACAAGTGACGTTGTATGTTGTACTTTGTATGGTACAACATACGAGGTCTGATCAAAAAATAACCGTTATTTTAAAATTTCGTAAGTTACGTATTTTTTATTTTCGCATTTTTTTCTGTTATGTTGGTACAAATGTCTGTTATATATGTTGGTAATATCAGCCATTTTGGATTGTCAGTTTGTTTTTGACAGATAAAAAGGTTAGTCGTGTTTTGGCGTGCTCTTCGATTTTTTACTATTCAAAAAAATGGATCAAAGAAACTGTATTAAGCTGTTGAACATCGTCAACGACGATCCAGATTTCCTCAAAAAGGTCATAACTGGTGACGAATCATGAGTGTATGACTATGACATTGAAACCAAAGCCCAATCATCCCAATGGAAAAGTCCAGAAGAGCCAAGACCGAAAAGAACACGTCAAGTTCGGTCAAATGTGAAGGTTTGCTCACTGTTTTCTTCGACTGCAATGGCGTGGTGCATCATGAATTTTTGCCACAAGGTGGTACGGTCAATAAGGAATATTACCTTAAAGTTATGCGCTGTTTGCGCAAAGAAATTCGTCAGAAACGCACAGAATTGTGGAAAAACTAATCATGGACTTTGCACCATGATAACGCACCAGCTCACACATCGATGCTTGTGCGTGAGTTTTTGGCCAAAAACAAAACCGTTATCATACCTCAACCACAGTATTCACCGGTCTTGGCCCCCGCTGACTTTTTCCTACTCCCAAAACTGAAGACACCGATGAAAGGAAAGCGTTTTGCTATGATTGAGGAGATAAAAACACTTTTTGAAAAAATTTAAAATAATTATTATTTTTTGATCAGAGCTCGTACAACCATTGTAAATACAATTTTGAACAAAGTTGTATGTTTATCTTGTCAAGCCTTCAAAATGATAAAAGAAAAATATTTTAAAAACAAATATGTATACAAAGCATTTAATATGAATATGTTCCAAAATTAAAACATTTTTTGTTTATTAAATTTTATTATCTTGTTTGAAATTTGTCAATCAGTTTATGATTTCAGTGTTACCGTTTGGTTAACTTTTAAAACTAAAATGAATAATTTTTATGTTGAGATACATATTTTAATCTTTGGCAATACTTAAACTTTTATACAACGTTTGAAAACATATGTAAAAATTTCATAGGTATTGTACAAGATATTTATATAGAAATTACCAACAACATTTGCACAACTATTGTAAAATCAGACGACGTACAACTCCTACAACACTACAACATCACTTGTGTATCGAACAGTAGTATTTCAATTAGATTTCTATTGTGCAAGGATTTTGAAGTCTATGTTTTAACGATTAATTTCAATTTAAGCTACAAATGAAACTAAAGCTACAGGCCTTAGTTCACTTACCTTTAAGAACTGCCAATGAAGCATAAATGAAATTGAACTGTAGCAAAAACAAGATTGACACGAAACTAAAACTCAACTTTAAACGAGAAGGATAAACGAGTAAAGCTAAAATTAAACTAAAGAAAGATTCATGATTGAAGCCAAAACTGAACTATATAAAGACTAGCGAGTGAAGCTAAAATAAAACTACAGAAAGATTCAAGATTAGAGCTAAATTTGAACCACATAAAGATCCAGGATTGAAACTTTATTTGAACAATTTAATGATCCCGAATTAAAGCTAAATTTGAACAACATAAAGATGCAGGCTGGAAGCTAATTTGAACAACTTTGAGATCCAGGATTGAAGCTAAATTTTAACGAGATAAAGATCTAGGATTAAATCAAAATTTGAACAAGATTAAGATCCACAATTGAAGCTTAATTTGAACAACCTATTGATTCAGGATTGAAGCTAAATTTGGAAAACATAATAAACCAGGATTGAAGCTAAATTTTAAAACCTTAATGATCAAAGATTTAAGCTAAATTTGAACAACTTAATGATCCAGGATTGAAGGTTAATTTGAAAATATAAGGATCCAGGATTTAAGATAACTATGAACATCATAAAGATCCAGGATTGAAGTTAAATTTGAACAACTTTATGATCTAGGATTAAAGCAAAATTTGAACAACATTAAGATTCAGGAGTAAAGCAAAATGTTAACAACATACAGATTTACGATTGAAGCTAAATTTAAACAACATAAAGATCTGAGAGTGAGGCTAAATTTGAACAAAATTAAGAACCAAGATTAAAGCATTAATTTAACAACATTAAGATTCACGATTGAAGCAAAATTTACGATTGAAGATAAAGATTCACGATTAAAGCAAAATTTCGTTTGCACCTAAAATTATTGTATAAAAAGACCAACAATTAAAGCTTAAGTTGAAATTGAAAATTTATGACTCTGGGATATTTTAGTTTTTTTTTTGTTCCTCTTACTATATCTCTTTCCATGTTATAATTTACATATTATTACTCTCGTTACCCTAAATATACATTTGAAAATTTTAAACTAAAAAATTTAGTGCAATATTTATTTATCAAATAATAAATTCTTTTAACAAATACAACACCTCACACTGGCCTATAAATACTGCAGCAAAATAAAAAACCCATTTACTTTATCCACAAATTTATAACACCAACCAGGATCACACTGCAATCGTTTGCATTTATTAGGCTCCACAACAATTATCATAAAATTTTATTTATTTTGATTTTTTTTTTATTATTTTATTTTTTTTTTGTCAGATTTTTATGGCCAACATCTTTTTATTTAGCACTCATATTTTGTAAAACATTCACAATACACCACACTTTGGCCAAGTGGACAATTTAAAATTATCTGTATGTATGTATGTAAATATGTATGTATTTCTGTAGCTCCGTTCTTCTGCTGTGATCTTCTACTACGTTTTTCAGTTTTTCATTCATAATATTGAAATTTATCGTTTGAAATGTAGCATAAATAAGAAAAATATTCTTTTTATAGTACAATTTATACATTATTTTAAATGATAATAAGATTCGAGTATACGTATGTATGTACGTATGTATGTATGTATGTAGTATATATACGAGAAGTAACTGAAGCATACAGATGGGTTTTGTTTAAAATTTAAACTCCAATAAAGGTTGCTTGCTGGTGTATGATAAAAGTTTAAGTTTTATTAATATAAGTTATGTCTTTGGCTGTTAGTCCTATATAGTATGTGAGTTCTTAAACCAATAACAAATATTTATTGTTAATATCGTAAATTTTATTAACACATGTTGTAACCTCAATTTGTTTATATTGTTATAAATTTGTATATTAAGATATTATGCAAAAGGCTAAAAGCCTAAAATATGTCTACAATTTGTAAGAGCTGAATTGAAGAAGATTTCAGTTGTACTGGCAAAGAAATTGTGTCACTTCAAAGGAGATTTAGTGGTAAAAAGTTTTAAATGGAATGGGCGCTTTGGCCGCAATGTTAAGAACATATACATACAAAAAGGTGGCATCCTGAAATTAGTTTAATCATATTTTTAATTTGTTTCTCATACAATATTAATCATTTCCGTAATTGCTTAGCAAAAATGTGTTTTCTTTTAAAAAACATTAAAATCTTGGTAAAAAGGTGGCAACTCAAAATCTCTGTAAACACTTTTTTCATTTATTTTTCATAAAATATTAATTCTTAGTATTCCTGCTATAAAAATTGGTATTTTTCTTAAAAGAACATAAAAACTTTGTCAAAAAGGTGGCAACTCCACAACATTTTTTAAGAATTTGTGTATATTCTTGGTATTTAATTTGTTTTATTGTAATTATTAAAACCATTTAGACCTTCGACCGAAAATATATCCTGAAGAGCATGAATTGTAATAGACGATGTAGCTGTTGACATTTCAACTACATATGGAAAATGTCCTCGTCGCCAAATGTAAACGATACTTCACTTGATTTTCCAAAAATTAGTTAAAGGCAGTTTTCTTTATAAAAAAAATCATACAACAATTTATTGAAAGATTAAAACCAGAATGAAAAATAATATGAAAAATTATTAATGAATTTGAAATTTTTTATAAAAATTTTAATCAAAGTTAACTTTAAGTTAAATATACAATTTATTTGAAAATAAATTGTATACACTACATTTATTTTTGTATATTTCGATTAAAATTTTTTCTAAAAAATTTGTTTATTAATACTCGCAAGAGGAATAATTCTCATTTAATGAATTTGAAATATAAAAATGGGTTACTTGATTTAGAAAATTAATTACAAACATGTTAGTTCATATTTTAATGAAATGTAAATAAAAAATAAGTTGGACAACTTTTCAGCTTACAGGTTACATTTTACTTTATCGAAGACCTCCGTTTTTTTTTCTAATACATAAATGTTATTTAAAATTACTTTTTAAAGTTTTTTTTTTACTTGTTACTACAAAAGCCTGACTACCTGCCTGTCAGAAATTTTAGTTTTGTTAATTGTGATTTATTTTTTGTTATAATTTTCATCGATCTTTATCTTTTTTAAATGTAATAGCTTTGTCAGCTTTGTTTAAAAAATATTTTTTTGGGGAAAAAATAATGATTCGCTTAAAAACCACTTTATGGTCTAACAGTAGCATCTGACACGATTTCTATTTATTGTTATTATTATTATACTAAACAAAAAAAAAAAAACAACAAAACAATTTCTATTTACTTTAACTTATATTTATTGTTTATTTTGAGTGGATAGGAGATTTTTGACATTTTATCATCGTCATTATGCTGATTTTATTGACTGATTAATTTTGGCATTTTTTATGGCTATTAATTGATTACGCTATGCCATGGTTATGGTTATGTTTACGGCTGTTTATAAATATCATTAAGAGTTTGTTATTATATTTAATGTATGATTTTCTTGAAATTCAATACAATGAATACTTTGCTTTGTTAATTACTTAAAAGTGAGGCTTTTGTTATAAACAAACATTTCAAAGTTTTCTATGTCAACTATTAGTTTATTAAACTATTTGCATGGTGTAACTATACAAGGTGAGTGCAGTAGCACAGCTGACTGACTTTGTTTACAATTTACTTATGCCAAAAGTAATACTTTTTCAAGTGTTTTTTCCATTAGTACACTATTTTACACAAACAAATTAAATGTTGTTTCTGTATTGTTTTGTATTTGTTGCCGATTTGCGCTCACCTTGTATAATTATACCATGACTATTTGTAAACATGCGATGTTTTTGATTTTGTGTTTTTTTGAGGAATTATTTAAACTTTTAATAAAAAACAAATTTGATTGACTTAATTGGGGTTCGGTTTTTATTAATAATATGGGAGTTTATGTTTACTTATGGTTTAAAAAAAGTCTTTTAGTTTTAATGATCTGAAGACCTAATGACCTGCTCCCATCGCGATATAATATTACATGTGAGTAGTAAAGGAGTATTTGCTTTTAAATTATTATGATAAACGCCACAAACCCTCCAGTTGCGGAGCTGTGGGGGCTCAAAATAGGACTACTTTGATATGTAATTCGTTTAAACGTACAATTTTCAAAGAGAGAGTCTCCAATTTCCAAGAGAGAGAGAGAGAGTCTTAAGCTTGGTTTTTAAAAATCATTATTGCGTATATTTATATATGTACTTTATATGTAGTATATTTATCTTTTATATATTTCAAGTTATAAGCATTTTTTAATTGAAATTTAAAAAATTTTCCCAATCTAGTTCCGATTTTATTTATTATCTATTAGAATTTTTGACCAATTTTCCCCAAATTTATTTGATTAGTTAAACCATAAAATTTCTCATAACACACAAAATATTTAAAAGCAATATCTCTTTTGGGTTTAAAAATAAATTATTTTGAAATGAAAAATGCAAAAATCTATTAATGTTTCCACTTACACATTTCAAAAGAGTTTATTTTTGGATCTAGATTACGTATTACTTTAAAATGTTCTGCATCAGATGAGATTATTTAAATAAGATTGTTTAACTAACCAAATTAATTTGAGGAAAATTGGTCAAAATTTCTGGCCGATATTTTCTAAAAACAAAATTTTGACATTTCAATTCAAAAATGCATATAACTCGAAAACTATAAAAGATAAATACCACACGCAATAAAGACTTTGAAAGAGCTAGCTGAGGATCTTCAGAAAATATAAAAATCAAACGTGTAAACAAATTACATGTCAAAGGAGTACTATTTTGAGTTCCCACAGCTCCGCCATCGGAGGATTTGTGGGCTCCATTATACAAATTAAAAAACTAACAATTCCTTGCTACTCTTCTGTAAAAAATAAAACAATCTCTAACGGAGCAGCGGTTTTATAATGACAGATATATTTCCAAAAAATTCCAAAAACATGCCGCATTGTGTAAACATACATTTCTTTTTTAACAATTTGTAAATTTTAGTCATATCATGTTATTTCCTTATATAAGTGACCTCAGCGCCAAAAAGGCATTGTAAAGGTGAGTTGGCAATATAGTATGTGGGATGAGAGAAGACGTTCAACCGTGACGACGCGAAGACGTCTAAAACTAGTTAAAGTTATTAAAAGGACAATGTGCTAATCGATCTCTGTGTATGCAACGGTGTGTATGCTCTTAGGGAATACAATCTGCTCAGTATAAAACAAATTCATAACTATATCAATATGGTTATCAACTCTAAGGTTTGAGTCAATAGTTTTAAGTTTGAGCAAAATTAAAAAAAAAAGTAATAATAATAAACCTATATATCTCTTGAACTAAAAGAGATAACATACATAGGTAAAAGTATTTTCTCTAGATCTTGTTAAGAACAGTTTAAAATTTCAGCTCATTTGCAGAATAAATGGATTTTTGGCGATATTTTTAAATAATGTGAGAACCGAGGTGACAAACTTTGGGGGGCCACGCACTGGCTCCCCATCTGCCTACGATGCCAACAAATTTGAAAACACTTCAGCTTCGAACATGTAAAAATTCGTTTTGATAGCTGTAATAGCTCTCGTGATACCGAATTACATATTTCCAAAATAAAACATTTCTTAAGCACTGTGTGCTGGAGTAACAGATTTCTAAGAGAAAATTTTTATTCTGTTGGCGAAGTAACAGATTTCTATCTAAAAATGTAAAAGTGTTCTATGAGAAATTATATACTCCGTCATATCTTGTAAATTCCCTTTATTTTATTTCGTTTTAAATACCTCTGCAAATTTGTGTAAACTTTTCCATTTATTTGTCATTAAATAAAGCTTCAATAAAGTCTTTTTTTAATTTAATATTTTATTTTATTATGATCATATATCGTAAGCTTGTTAAGATATTTATTAACCCACCCATGCTAGAATACTTATTTTAATGTTTGTTAAAAAAAACTAATTATTTCAGAGAATACACAATAAAAGCCAATAAACTAATATTGAGATTAAATGACGACATACAACTTTAATAGCCATTTAAATAAAGAAAACAAGCCAATAATAAACAGGACTTGAACATAAACAGCAAATAAAAATACGTATAAAATATAAAATTGCAGTTGAAATAATCTTATGAGTTTCTTAAAGAAAATTGAACAGCAAGGGAGACTTAATTAAGCAGTTCTTAAATGCATACTCGTATGTCCAAAAGTAATTGAAACAGCGACAATTTACTTAGATTCTTTGCAATGTACTGGCACCTACATCTTGGACATGTTGAAAGCTGCTAGACTTTCAGGGTACTGTTTAGACTAATGGTGACCAGTCTTAGCAAGCAGGGGTTAAACATGATTGGTTATTTAACTGTACACAATACAATTGTCTAGGGATTTCATAAAAACTATTAAATAAGAAACAAAGATGGAAATCAATAGCTGTTCGGAAACTTCTTAGCCTAAAACAGAAAGCGCACTATGAATAGAAACAAATTAAGTGTTTTGAAAACTTCAGTCTGTTCTATGAACACATGTTGCATTTCTTTTAAACCTGCCAACTCCTTCATATAGAAACTGGCGTTAAAAAAAAAAGAAATTCGTGGTATCGTTAAATATTTAAATAAAAACGCGTATCGGGACAAGAAATTTATACTAAAATGGCAAATATGTTAGCTGAAAGTGCTCCTTCATAAGCAACAGTAAAAAATTGGGTTGCTGAATTTAATATGGTATTAAATTATCGACAAATAAAAGTGCATAAAATAGCTAATATCATGGGCACCTCAAATGATCGAGTGCATTTAATTTTGCCTGAAGAACTACAGATGAAAAAACATTCCGCAAGATGGGTGCCGCATTTGTTAACAGTCGATCAACAACGTATAAGAATGAACATTTCTCAAGTTTGCTTAAATCGTTTTAAGAAAAATTTAAATGGATTTTAAGCGTCGTTTCATAACTGTTGATGAGACATGGATCCAACACAATTTTTCAGAAGCAAAAGTACAATCCCAGCAATGAACTAAAGCTGGAGGAAGTGCCTCAAAAAAGGCAAAAACAATTCAATCGGCTGGTAAGTTTATGGCAACGGTTTTTTTTGGGACTTCAAAGGTATTTTATTGACTGACTATCTGCAAAAGGGTAAAACAATATATTCAGAGTACTTTACAATAGTACTGGATGAACTAAATATAAAAATTCGAGAAAACGTCCTGGCTTACAACACAAAAAAAAAAAACAATTTTTCATCAAGACAGCGTAACAGCGCACAAGAGTGTTTTATCAATGGCTAAAATCAACGAATTAAAGTTAGAGTTTCTTGACCACCCACCTCATTCTTCTGATTTAGCTGCCAGTGACTTTTACCTGTTCCGAAATCTAAAACAATTCTTAGCTGGCAAGTGTTTTACCTAAAATTAAAATGCAATGACAGTTGTAAACCACTATTTTGAAGGCCTTGAGGAAAACTATTTTAATCAAGGGATAGAATTGCTAGATAAGCGTTGAACTAGGTGTATTGAAACTTCAGGATTTTATATTGAAAAATAAAATTGTTTTTGAACAACTAACTATTCTCTTTCTGTGCTAGGTTAAGAAGTTTCCGAACCGCTCTCGTATATCAGAATATGTTCTGTTTATCACTAGTTTAGTTAGAGCTCAAAGCAGAAGCATTTAGAAAATTGGCGAAAATTTCTCTGATTTGTATATAACTTTCAAGTTCTACAAATTCAAATATTAAACCAATAATCCTGCTTTCTAAATTCTCTTTATGCCGATCACTGATTTAGTTAGTGCTTAAAACGGTAGTGTTTAAGAAACTCTTTAATTTTTCCTAACTTTGTGCACTACTTTCCAGTGTATGTTACAAATGCTACAATTAAACCAACGAGACTTTATTGAATAAGCTGACATTTAGAAATTCTCTGTAAGTCTTTAAACCACAAAAAGTTGGAAATTAAGTTTAAACTACATGGCGCCGGTTAGGTTCTAATCTGTAACAAAAAAAAAAAAAACACACACACAGGCAATTTGCTATAAATTTAATAACATAAAATCAAATATTTATTACATTCTTATTAAAGATAACTAAAACTAATAGTTGTTTGTTAATAACATTTGAATTCACATTCAAAATTGGGTGGTAATGTTTTTATGTAAAACTCATTTAAAAAGGCGCCAATTTTAATGGCCATTTTAGGCATCATATTTGTTAGAACTATAAAAGTTTTTTAATTATATCTAACGATAAATTACTGAGCCAGGATATCTTCCTTATTACCTGACTGTAAATTGTAATTTATATAGCTATTAAATGTATTAAGATTAAAAATAATTTAATTATTAAATTAAAATTTTAAGGGGCTAAATGGCGCCAACTGGTAATAAAGAAAAGGAGCAAAGAAATGTCGATAAAAAATATGACACAACATTCTAGGAACTTTATCAAACTCAACAAACCTCAAACAAGACAAAACACAAGTAGTAAACTTTATACATTTGCAATTAATAAATATATCTTAGGCTTTTTAAACTTTTTCTGCCTTTTTTATTTCCGTTTTTCTTACACCACCAAACGGTAACAGCAATGACACTTAAAATCCTTTATTTTCTAGTTCATTTTCTCTATTACTCAAGAAACCCTTAAGAAAATTGAGTTGAGCTCAACAAAAATCAATTTACTGTAAAGTTTCGTTATTTTTTATTTTATGATTTTTTGTTTGGCACATTGAAAAAACATTAAAATTAATTACAAATTTTTTTTTCACACCACCAAACTTCAAACACTAAAAAATCCACTAAACTTACACCATAAACTTTAAGCTGGCTTTAAATATAAATTACTTAAACAAGAAGAACACACACTCACACAAAAAAATGTAGACAAAAGTGTTGAATGTTAAAGAAATGTAAATCATTTCGCCAAGCTCTATGGCTTATCTAAATGTACCAACCATATTAAAATAAGTAAACAGCAAAATGCGCCCTCTAACCCTACATAAATTGTGTTTTATTTTTTCTTTTCTATACGTATATGCCCGACACCAATCAACAATGAGAATTTAGAGGGTTTGCTTTAGGAGACGAAGTGCAAACAGACCAGCAAAAAAATAAATAAACTGAAATAAATAAAATAAAATGAAAATTTTAACATGAAAAAATTAAATAAAAAAAAAAAACACCAAGCAACCAACAAACAAACGGTAACAGGCAAGTTAGTAAGAAAGAAGCTGCTGTTTGCTGTTGGCATATAGAGTCAAGTGGAATTCCAATGCCATGGTTCAGCTTTAAAGTTTTCTGTTGAAAATGCTGTAAAAACATTTGTTAATCGTAATGGTAGTAAAAGTTGTGGCATTCATATGTAACCACTGTAAATGAGAGAATTCGTTTTAAGAGATTTGTATGTGGCAACTAAAACATTGTGATGTTCTAACTTTAGTTCTCTGTCATGACATGAACTAGCCTACACTGAACCTTTCACTGATCAGCTGTGTTTACTTAATATGTCCTAGGTTTTTGAACCTGAATATAAAAATTTGAAAATCTGTGGAAAGGAGTCCAATTTAGAGCCCCCATAGCTCCGCCTCTGAAGGTTTACAAACGAATACTCATTGCTACTAACATATAAAATTGTATCTCGATCGGTGCAGCTGGTTAGAAATGAAAGATATATTTCCAAAACTTTCGAATTTGCCCCATTGTGTAAAAATATATTATTTATTTATTTATTTTGATATTATTACAATTAAAATTATAATATACCTTAAAAATAAAGCACTAGCAACAGAGGCTATCGGCTTGGTAAAAATATATTTTGCAAGCATTATATAAAAAAACGTTAAAATTTGTGAAAGAGGGCAAGGTTTGTGTAGCTTCTGAAGAGTAAATATAAACTTTTTGTATAAGTATTTGCTATTAATGCAAAGCTTGGGACTTGAAAATTCATAATTTGATGAAATATAATTTTAATTAAAAACTAGAAAAATTATAATATGCTGATTTTCCTTAAAGAAAAATATAAAACTTAACGGTAAAAGATATTATAACAAAATTTCAAACTACTATAGAAACGAATGCTCTTATATTATGGACATTATCATTTTTGCCATTTGTAATTTTAAAATACCTAAATTTCTAAAACAAAAAAAAAAATTCGTTGTAAAATTTGAATTTTTTTTATAAAAGTGCCACTGTGGCGTCAGTTGCCGTGTGATAATAAAACAACTTTCTGTTTATTTAACTAACCTATAGGGCTATACAAATATGGAACTTATAAGAGGATCGGTACTTTGAGTTTTCAGAATTTTTTTCTTAAACTTAAATTTTTTTCAAAATTGGTTAGGAGGGATATGTCTGTTAAATGTTTTCTTTTTCATTTCATATAGAAAATAAACCTATATATCTCTTGAACTAAGAGACATATCACTTATTCCTTCTAGATCTTATTAAGGACATTTTATATATTAAATTATTTTTTTTTACAATTTTATTTAAAAAATTTTGAGATCCGATTTGACGAACTACCCACTGACCCTTCTTCCACTTTAGATATAAAAAAAAACTGTAAATCAACTCGAAAGCACATCAGCTTCAATCATTCGTTACGATATCTATAATAGCTCCCGAGATACCGAATAATTTCTAAATAAAACATTACTAAAACACTGTGCAGCATTGATCATGACTGAATCTCTAGAGAATCCGGAAAATTCTTTGAAGATTCAGGAAGAATCATTAGGAATCCAGGAAGAATTTTTAGAGATCCAGAAAGAAACTTGTGGGATACAAAATAGAATCTTTTGAGGTCCAGGAAGAATCTTTTGAGATATATAATTAATCTTTAGAGATCCCAAAAGAATCCAGGAACAATGTTAAGAGATTCAAGAGAAACCTTTGGAGATATATGATTTAGAGATCAAGGAAGAATGTTTAGAGATCCAGAAATAATATTTTGGAATACAAAAAAGAATCTCTAGAGATTCAGAATCTTAAGAGGTATATAATTAACTTTTAAGATCCCAAAAGAATCCAGAAAGAATGTTAGATGTTAGAGATTCAGGAAAAATTTCTGGAGAACCAGAAATAATCTTTAGAGATCCAGGAATAATCTTTAGACATCCTGGAAAAATCTTTAGAGATCTAGAGAGAATCTTTTGGGATTCAAATATAATCTTTAGAGATTCAGGAAAACTCTTTGGACATCCAGGAAGAATCTTTAGAAATCTAAGAAGAATCTTTAGAGATTCCTTGCCTTAGTTTGACAAGCAGCTTTCCACCCCAATATTCAAGTAATTTAATTTCTTCATTTATTTTTAGACTGCAGCATATGACTTTTTGGGTATAATCTTAATCGTAATTGCTTCTCCTCTGTCTCTCATCTCTCTCTGGTTGTGTGTGCTTGTCATCTTCTATCTTTCACTACTTTTGTGTTGCTCAATCTTAACTATTCATTTGCCGTAACAGGGGTCTCCACAATAATTATTTCACACTGGGTCTGGAGCTGTATTGATGTTGCAAAGAAGATTTCTGGTATCTGTCGTTTTTTCCTTGTACCGGAGAATTTCGGTAGATTATAGTATATTGTCTTTTACCGGTTTGTCTATATTCCTTGCGGCATAAAATGGACATGTAAATGATTGCACTTAGCTTATTGTATAGTTCGATAAAATTTTTCATTTCAGCTTGTCTGATCTGACTTAAATTTCTATATTCCTACTCAATAAATCCTGTCTGTGTACCTGATCTGACTTAAATTTGCATGTTCCTTCTCAATACATTATGACACATGCGTATTCTTCATATATCGTTTTAAGTGACACGTTCGGACTTGACAATTTTACTTTAAAAGAGCTTCTTTTAAAAGGGTTTTCCAATTCTAAAATAATTTTTGATATTCCATTTCTTCTGTTCGAGTAGTTTTCTATTGGTAAATTCACATTTCCTCTATAAGCATTTCCTCGGTAATCCACCATTCCAACTTTCCTTAAGGGGAGTTATTCCGTATACAGAATTTCTGATGTTCTTAACGCCTAGCTTGTATTCTAATCTATATCTATAGGGGTGTTGAAACTTCGTTCCTTTCCTTTTTTACAGCATATGATGACTATGACTCCTAAATTTAAACGAGTGTGAATTGATTTTTCTAGGGACCTTTTTGCTCCATCATTCGTTTTGCATAAAAAAACGTCTCATAAGCTTAAAAATTGTTGTTGTTGCTTTTATTATTTTCAATTTAGTTTTAGTTATTGTTGTGATTCTACTGACTCTTGTGATGTTGTCTAACAGAAAGGAAGCAAGCAAGCAAGCAGTAGTAAAGTTACTGCATAGTAGTAAAGCCTAAAATTTAAAAACAAATGCTGCTGCAGTTTGCCATACTCAGATGCTTGAAGCAAATTCTATTTGTCCGTCCATATTATAACGTCCAACTGTCTGTCTAGGTGTCTTGTATTTTTTTGTTTTTTTTTTTGTCTCTTAACGTTATTGTTGTTTTGTTGTTGTTGAAGATGTAAATGATTTGCTGATCGTTTTAGACACTCCATCAATTCGTGATTTTTATGAGCACAATGTCGTAGCAAAATGTTATTGCTATTGTTGTTGATGAGGTGGCTGTTGCTGTTCTATGGATTTGTGTTCTCAGATTTTTTTGTTGTTGTCCTTAGCCATGAAAATGTTGATGGCCTTACATTTTGGCATTATTTAACGCTATTTTTAACCATGCACAACTAAAACTTAGGGTCGATTTTCTTTTTATTTTTATATTTTAACGCTTTTATTTTGTTGTTTTGTGATTTGCTACAAGAAATGTGAATTTATTTCCTCACATTTTTCTTCATCATGAGAGTTTTAAAATGAAAAGAACTTTAGAGTAAACCTTATTTACACAGATACTTGGGTAATGTCGGTCTTAGCTTGTCTTGGGCTCCATTTGCCTTTTAGCCATATTGCAGCAGCTACTGAAGTAGCTACTTTAAACGTTTGCTTTGAAATAGTTCTCAAACAAAAATCTTAAAGATGATGAAAATGTAAGCAAAGCTAAGAGAAATATATATATGTACATATGTTTATATAGTATAGGATTTTCTTACTCTGGCTTTTAAAAACATGTCAAGTTGTTTGGGTTGTTGTTGGACTTTTGGAAGCCATTAGATGATTCAAGTACTTTTAGCAAGTGTTTTCCTACGTTACTCATCATTACACATCACCTGTTGGTGTTTTTAATGTTTAAGGTTGCCACCAAGTCTCCTTAAAAAGATCTTCAAGCATACTACTTTTCACACCGGTTTGTTGGTTGGCCGTTCTGACGGTTGTCTGTTCTGTCGGTCTTACAGTTCTGCTTGATTAGTAGAAGCATGTTCCTGATGTTCTATTAGTGTGGTTGTTTCTCTGTTAGTATCTGTGTGTGTCTGTATATTGACAACCTTTTTAGTGATGCTTTTATGTAAATTAGTTCAAGTTTATGCTTATCATGGCAGAAAGTTTGATGCCATAGCCAAGTGTATTATTACAACAGCATAAATTTCATGGAATATGGAAAATAAGTTAAAAACAATAAATATTATAATTATGAACAAAAATAAAATCAATATTTTGTGCTCAACTAAGGAGACATATTTTTGTGAAGTGAAATGAATAACAATAATCATAATAATAATATTCATATGTATTTCATGCTTGAATGGAATGTTAAATAAAAACCAGGAAGTTTAAGATTTCTGCAGAAATAGCAGAGAAGTGAATGTTCGTAGCTGTAATAATTTTCGAAGATGTTCGAATAGACTAGCTGTTAGTTTGCTGGACAGGTTCAATTCCCACGAAAGACTCTGAATTTTTTCTGCAAATACTTTAAAAATAAGTGATGAAAAGTAAATGTGCTAAGCTGTAATAGATTTCCACAATGCTCCAATACACTTGATAATAGTTTGCTGGGATATCAGTCAGAGAGTTAAGAGTTGTATTGCCGAGAAACATTCTGGCTGGTTCTGCAAACAAATAAAAAATAAGATGAATTAAAAAATAGATTTCGAAATTGCTTCAATAGACTAGATGATAGATTCCTGGACTATCAGTCAGAGAGTTAAGGATTTGATTCAACTCAAATACCAATAGACTAGATGATATTTGAACTATCAGGGTTCGATTTCTCTCCAATAGATCAATAGACTTGATAGTTTGCTGGACTACCAGTCAGAGGGTTGAGGTTTCGATTCCTTTAAAAGACTCTTGATGGTTTTGCAAACAATTAATAGAGAAGAGATGAGAAGTGAACGTGCTAAGCTGGAATACATTTCAGAGTAACTTCAATAGACTAGATGATTGTTTACCTTTTCGAAGGCCAATAAACTAGACTATTATTCATAGTGGGGGTTCGATTTCATCAAAATATGCTTTTAAATATATAAGGCAGATTAAATGAACATCAATACGTTGTCAATGGCGTGAAATATTTATCAGTATTGCAGTTCTATGACAATCACAATTGGCTCTTGTTGTCTCTCATGTGGTCTTAATAGAGTTTCCTGAGATATTTTGACGTCGCAGTCAAAAAGTCTTCAGGGAACTACAAAGAATATTTATAGATAAAGGAATAATCTTTAGAAATTAAGAAGAAACTTTGGATATCCAAAAATAATCATTAGATATCTAGAAATAATTTGGGATCCAGAAAAATCTATAGAGATTCAAGAAAAATCCTTGGAGATCCAGGGAAAATCTTTAGGGATCCAGGAAAAATCTTTAGTGATGCAACAAAATTTTTTAGATATATAAATAATCTTTAGAGATCTAGAAACAATCTTTAGAGATCTAGAAAGAATTTTTTTGGTTCCAGGATGTTTAGAGATCCAGGAATAATCTTTACGGTTCTAGGACAAATGTTTAGGGATTCAAGAAAAATCTTTGGAGATCCAGGTAGAATCCTTTGGAATCCTGTAAGAATCTTTAGAGATTCAGAAAGAATCTTTAGAAATGCAGGAAGAATCTTTGAAAATCTGTGAAGAATCTTTAGAGATCCAGGAAGAATTTTTAGAGATCTAAGAAAAATCTTTAGCGATATAGAAGGAATCTTTAGAAATGCAGGAAGAATCTTTAGAGATCCAGAAAAAATCTTTTGGGATCCAGGAACAATGTTTAGAGATCCAGGAATAATCTTTACTGATCCAAGAAAAATCTTTAGGCATTCAAGAAAAATCTTTGGAGATCCAGGAATAATTTTTGGAAATCTATGAAGAATCTTTAGATATCCAGGAAGAATTTTTATAGATCTAAGAAAAATCTTTAGTGACACAGAAAGAATCTTTAGAAATGCAGGAAGAATCTTAAGAGATCTAGGAAAAATCTTTAGAAATGCAGGAAGAATATTAAGAGATGTAGAAAGAATCTTTATTGATATAGAAATAATTTTTATAGATCTAGAAAGAAACTTCAGAGATCTAGAAAGAATCGTTAGAGATCCAAAAAGAATCTTCTGGGATACAGGACAAATTCCTAGAAATTCAAGAAAACTCTTTAGAGCTTCAGGAAGTATCTTTAAGCATCCAAGAAGAATCTTTAGAAATTTAGGAAAATTCTTTAGAAATTCAGGAAGATTCTTTGGAGATATATAAATAATCATTAGATATCCAGAAAGAATCTTTGAAGATCCAGGAAGAATTTTCAGAGATTCAGGACGAATCTTTAGAGATTTAGGAAGAATCTTTAGAGAAACAACAAACATAATAATCATAATGCAACTAAAGGATGCAAACTCAACCTGAACACAATAATGGTTTAGTAGTGCAGCGGTCTGTGCGCTAGTAAAACCACTCCACACGCCCGGATTCGATTGCGTGCAGTGGTCGTCACAGTCAGGGAAGGACTTAAGAATGCAATAATCGATATTATATGAAAGAAAGGCAGTTGATGGATTTATTTATAGATATTTTTCCAATAAAAGCTTCTTATTTGGACGCGTTCGTTTGTGTAAAAACAAAAGACTTAGGAAGCAAACAAACAAAGTTGGCAAGTAAAAACATCGTTACAAATCTTTTGATTTTAATAAACAACACTTTTGCAGATATTATGGTAAACAACAAACATTTAGTAACATAATTTGAAATGTACAGCACATTAATATTTTCTCACATATCTTTAGTTTACTTTACATATGTATTGCTTTCAATAGAGTAAAAAATTTAATGAAAAATATTTAAAAAAAAATTTAAATTTTGTGATTTTCTAGTTTTTTTGTAACTGGAATTTGTTTATTAATTTGTGTAAATTCTTTCATTATTAAGCAAATACTTCAACATAAGCATGTTTTTCCTTTGCTTGTATAAACACATGCACTGACCAACATAATAAATAATCGACTGTCACTCATAATGTCAATATTGCTGCCAACATTTTTGTTATCTTTGCAAAAATGTTTTTCAAACATAAAGACACACATTGTGTTTGTTTTTGTTTTTTTTTTTTTTTTTTTTTTGTTTTGCTATGCGGAGGACATGGGAAAAACTATGAAATCCACAAAATACTATGAAGTTTTAGAACTATGATCATGATGTTGCAGATCCCCTATATATGCTTGACGATCATTATTATGAAGATGATGATGGCTTAAAGTAAACAATTGCCACACACATACTATATATACACTCTACTCTCTAACAACAATATGAGGTTAGGTTATATTAAAGAATGATCAAAAGATTCATATTGTCATCTACATGTAGAAGAGTATATGTATGCTTAAACTATTGCTTTGCAATTCAATTGCTGGCTGACTGCTTAACTCACTGCCCCTAGCTGGCTGGTAGTAAAAAGGTATTAGAAGTTTTATATAAAAAAGCAACGCATACGTTTTTCTTCATGTATTATGTTTTATACTACTGTTAAGAATATATACATACATATAAATATATTTAGTTTCTACTTCTTACCTACTAGCTTTGACATTTTACAGATCAATTCATGATAATCGTTGGACCACCACAACGTAATGTATACGTTTAATGTATGAACATTTTTAGGAAAATCAACTATACACTTTAACATACATTCATATGGTTACTGGTAATAGCATTAACAACAAAAAAAAAAAATACAATGATTGTTTGCTATTATTGTTGTTAATCTTACACACCGTAAAAGTTCAGTTAAACTTTCTGCCTAATGGGTGGTTCGCAGAGATGAGTAGCATAGAACAGAGACGTAACACAACTGGTATGTTCATCAGAATAGACCTACTAATACAGATTTTCTTAAGTCTCAATTTACCAGTCCCGTGATGTTGAGTTTCATCAGATGTCTAGTAAATAATCTCTAAAGATAATCTTTATAGATTCATTTGTCACAAAGAAACAAAAAAAATCAGTACTCCACTAAGATTGCTAAAAGACCTACAATTTCCAAAAAAAACCTCAACTTAGACTACGTAGCTTAATTTATACAATAGTAATACCTAAACTTACACATAAATATCTATGATTGAATTTGAACTTCAAACAATAAAACTCTACGTGGAAAGACTTCTTAAAGGCTCACAATTAAAGCAATTAAAATATCTACTACTGAATCTAAACTACCTTAAAATCTATGATCGAAGCTTAACTTACATTACAGAAAGATCTACGATTGAGGCTGAAGTTTGATTGACGATTCAAATGATGCTGATTATATTAGAGAACAGGGTTGCAAAATTCAATTTAAATAATAAAGAAAGTTATAATTTATTCAGGGGTCTTCTTACATATGACAGGTCTTTTAAGATTTTTAATTGTGAAGGAGAGACTTTCTAAATTATTTTACTTAGTGATTCAATTATTGAGCAATCTTGGGGCGAACTGTGCAATTGCCACTTTCTTCGAACTCGTTTTTTTTTCATTTAAGAGACATCTGCAGAATAAATTCTTTTATAACTGATTCACAAGTATATTGAAGGCTCTATGGCAGGGACCGTAACTCTTATGACTTTTATCGCAAAAGTAAACAAAAAAGTTATTTTTTAAAAATAATAATTCTTAAAATAATAATTCTTGTTATTTTTTAACTTTTAATTTTTTAAGGCAAAAATAAAAGTCTTGAATTAAATATTGCAGAGTAATACGCTAGTTTTAAACATTAAGGTTATCAATGCCAGCAGACTATTAAACTTTTGATTCCTTTAATAGAAATATATTTAATTCTTATGTACTTAATAATCCTTAAAGGTTGACTACCGAAAAAGACCTTTCTTAATAAATGTTTTTCTGATTGCAGAGAGGGACAAACATTTTTTTATCAGTTTAGAACAAAGTATACAAAAAGTAACAACTATACAATTTTAAACTTTTTGGCCTTCTAATTTTAGGTTTAACTTATATTTCATTGTAAGTAGGTGTCGTGTTATGAAAAATTAACTTCTCAAAAATTTCTTTGTCTTAAAACAACAGATACAAATGATACAAAAAAAGTACAAAATCCTAAATCTTTACCCTTTTTTACCCTTTCAGTTTGTATGTTTTTATAAAGTTTTTTTGTATTTTAATATATCAATATTTAAAGGTTCGAGTCTGTGGATCACTTATTAAGATTAAGCACAAAATTTCAATTCTTACTCATTTAAAGCCCTTGAAGATATACTTACAAAGAACTACTCTTCTAATACACAACTTTGTGACAACAGAAATGTAAAATAAAAATGCTGTTTCTTCATAACACAGACAATAATTATTTCAGATACAAATTTTAAAAATTTTCCACTTTTTGTGCCTTCCCGGTATCAACGTTATATTAAATTTTACCGGCTTTTATCCAATTTATCACTTCCTAATCCAAGTGTGGCACATACATCTATCTGCATTCTACATTTCACTAAAATTAGTTAAGCCAGTTGGCTTTACCGGGTTTCCCATTTTTATCCCGACTTGGCCGTTTAGGCGTGATTGCGGAACAAACAAACAAACTTACAAAGGCATTTATAATAACTGTATAAAGGTTATATATGTGACCCGGCCTATGAAAAGGTGGCTTATGACTCAAAAAAGAAATTGCGAGACACAGCTGTTAAAGATAAACAATGCATAAAATTCTGTTTTTCTTTCATTTGTGCTCTTCTTTCTCTACATGTTTAGTGCACTTCTAAGCAAGTTAGGACTTTCTAGTTTTCACCACGTGAAAGAGCGTCTCAAAAACTATCGAAACCAAAAAAAGTTGGAAATTTTTTTTTTGAGTCATAAGCCACCTTTTCATAGGCCGGGTCACATATATATACAGTGGCTCACATTGAAAGTCGGGCAAACTGCTTATAAAATATTAAACCCTATTTAAAAAAAGAGAGCTTAGAATTTTTTAAAATTTTTTTCCAAATTAAGAAATTATTTATCATTTAATACAAAACAAAAACAAATTTGGTATTCTACCATTAATATAACAGAAACAAAAGCAAAATAATTAAAAAAAAAAACTTTAATAGTATGATCACACTGCTAGTCGGTCAGGTCATTAAATACAATTATTTTTGGATTCGATTCGACTAGTTTTTTGCACACATCAGGACTTATTTGGTTCCATTCTTCCAGTAACTCTGAGCTGGTCTGTACTGGTACATAATTTATTTTGCATCTGATGTCCGAGCTGATCCCATAAATGCTCGATTGCGTTAAAGTCTGAACTTTGCGCAGGTGTTTTGAGGACTTTAAGACAATTATACAACAATTAGTTCTTCGCTATCAGCGATGTGTGCTATGGGTCATTGTCCTGTCAGTCCTAAATTTATGAGCACTTTGTTTAATATTTGTCTTCAGAATATTAATACACATATTTTTGTGTATTTTTGTGCTTTACAGTTTTCTTAGTATTTTTAGGGCAAATTAGGTTTGCATCACACATAATGCCGGCCATTGGAACCAAACAAATTGAATTTGCTTTCGAACGTGAAAAGAACCTGTAAATTTTAAAAGGGTTGATAGATATAGTCCATAAGTGTTCATTGAAAGAAATTTTTAAAATCATCTTGCCCGAGTTTGAATTTGAGTCACTGTATATACAATATGACATCAATGAACTGTATTATAATTCAAAATAGCAAATGATATATATTTGTATTTTTTTCACTTGGCAATCCAGATCACCAAAGGAGTTATTTTATCAATCAGCTGTCATCATCTAGACAGACTGTTTTCTGTTTCTTTTTTGTATTATATTTTTGGAATGATACCCCTATTCAAGCTATTCAGCTTGTCTGCAGGAAATTGTTTTAAAAAATTATTATTTAACACTACGTCTCTGTTTTGTCAACCCAAGTAGATGCTGTAATTTTGCTTATAATACTATATATGTATTTCTTTTTGTAGTTTTCGTGCCATATTCCTGGTAACTAACGTTCATTTTTTTTTGTTCTTCTAGACACAACGGACAAAAATTATTGCAGGTAAGTGAGTAAGTAAGTAATCGTTAAGTGATAGTTTTTGGCAAACCGTGTAAATTACAAGTTATACTTTATCATTGTCATTGCTTTATGGTCAAAAAGGGTCAAACTTTTTGGTTTTTTTTCTTGTGTACTAAAATCTTGACTAAAGATAATTTAAAAAAAAAGTAAACAACAACATGGTATGGTGTGTATTTATTTATCTTAGGGTATTTTCTCAGCAGCTAAAATATGGTGGTAAATAGTAGCTTTCAAGTATTAGTTGTTGTAGTTGCTTGCTGTTGATTATTTAGGTTAGTTTTAAATATGTATTTCACGCATCTTTACAATCTCAAGTATTGGGTTGTGTTGTGTTTAGCTTGTATTTAACTGTGTAATGTTGCATGTAGCTGCTCTAAACAAATATTAGCAGTAGCCAACATTTGGCTACTGGTATTTTCTTTCTTATTTTTTCTTACTTATGTATTTACTTACTTCTGCTTAATCATCATTACAATCATCGTCATCAGCGTATATCATCATTACCCAGCAGACACTGCTAACAGCAGCAAAAGATTTTATTTGCTTAAGTATTGCGTGTCAGATGTCACAGACATTTAAAAAGCCATAATACTCGAACACACAACTTTTAAGATTGTTTTCACTGCTACCAATACCCTTTGTTTTTTTTGTTTATTGGTAAGTAAACTTAAACCGGGCCACTTGTAGCTACACATATGTATATTAACCAGCAATTAAATGGTGTGTGTAAACCTGCATGCTTGATAAATTTAAAAAAGCAAAAATCGCTCTCTCTTTGGTTTGCTGGTTTTTTGTATTTATTTGAAATAATATTTATAGTGTTGCGGTAGGGTTAATAAGGTGAGTAATATAATAGTCAATTTTATAGCAATGACATGGAAAATACAGATATTTAAATACTAGCTGCTGGTAAATGTAAATGTAAATGCAATAAATGTTAAAAATTCAAAGATAAACAGGCATTTTGTGGTGTTGGCTTAGTGATGTATGCTTCTTAAGTCTTTTGTTTTGAAATACTAATGAAAATGGGAACTTTTAAAGACAGCAAATTTAGTATTAAAATTTGTATTTAAATACAAATAAGGCAATTGAACCCTAAGAAACTTTATTTTTAAGCCGATTTAAGATTTTTTTTTTATTTTTTTTTTATTCAACACATGACAATTTCTTTGTTTTTAGCTGTATGTAAATACTTAAAAAATTTTTACAAGTTTTACAAACTGTTTTTTACAGAAATAAAAACTGCATTCAAATGCTTCCTGTATTTACAAAAGTTTTCTTAATTGTTTACTCGTTTTTAATTAATTTTATTCATACATTTTTGCAATAAACCAAAACTTAAAATAAAGTTTGTAAAGCAAATATGACTACCCAACTACTCATTAGCATAATTCAATCGTATACATACATATATTTACAAGACTAACACCAACTTACTTAGTTGTCACTACAACTACTGAAATAGTTTTCAATAACGCACTTTTTTTTTTGCTATTTATTGTCTTTGTATTTCTGCCATGAAATTATACAAATGCAAAATAATTTGTAGTGTTTAAACGACGCCATTTTTAATACAACAAGCAATATTTTCAATATTCAATATTTGTTTGGTTTTGTTGGATGCTGCTTTATGTTGCCAACTAATAAAATCTTGTTGCGGTTTGAAATGCTGCCATACCAAACAAGATTATACATATACATAAGTATGTATAAATTTAAAGGCGGTGTTGGTGGCTTCAATGGAGTGTAAGTTAAATACAAATGCCAGCTAGGAGAAGAGCAACTGGGGGAGTTAAAAGTGGATTTGTATAAATTTTAAGCCACCTGTTGGTTCGTTTGTTGGTGCTTAAAAAAAAAACTGAAAATGAGTTTGTGACAAATAATTTCAAATCATTAACAGCTTCACAGATAAGCTGTATTCATGAAGATGATGACGTTGATGGTGATGGCTGTTAAGAAGATGAGGCCAATATAGATAGATGATGGTGGTGGTGTTGCAGTATAAAGTAACTACAACTAAAAAAACAAGCCACAAAATAAAATTTATTTATTAAGAGTTGCCAGCCACTCTTAATGGTAATCGTAAATCTTATTGGGCGTGTGTGGTAGACTTGATTTTCTAAAAGCCTTAAAGGCTGTAAAGGCATTTTTTATGTGGCCACAACTGGCCACAATTGTCCAATGTTTTCTCAGCCATTATTGCAAGTAAATATGCAAAAAAAAAACGTAAAATAAAACCAACAATGGCGTTTGTATAAAATACAGGGTGAGAGTACAAAAAACCTTAAAAAAACTAGAAACTTTTACACCAAATTATTCAACTTTCTAGCATTCTTTATAAATAAATTAAAGTACAAAAAGACGTTAGAAAACGTATAAAAATATGTACCATTGAAACTGTAGTAAAAGTACCATTAAAGCTTAAATAAAAGCGTAAAATAATTCACAAATGAAGCTTAAATAATATTTTAAACATATTTACAATTAAAGCTTAAATAAAATCATAAAAATATCTTCAAATAAAGCTTAAATGAAAGTATAAAAAGATCTAAGGTCTAAAATAAAAGTGTAAAAATATCTGCTACTAAAGCTCAATTAAAAGCATAAAAAGATCTACAAATAAGCTTAAATCAAACTATAAAAAGATGTACGATTAAACCTTAAATAAAAATATAAAAGGATCATCAAATAAAGCTTCAATTAAAGTATAAAAATATCTAAAGTCTAAAAAAAGTATAAAAAGATCTATAAGTAAAAGTTAAATCAAACTCTAAAAAGATCTACGATTGGAGCTAAAATAAAAGTATAAAAAGATCAATGAAATAAAAGTATAAAAATATCTAAAGTCTAAAAAAAAGTATAAAAAGATCTATGAGTAAAAGTTAAATCAAACTCTAAAAAGATCTACGATTGGAGCTAAAATAAAAGTATAAAAAGATCTACAAATGAAACGTAAATGGAAGTATTAAAAGATCTACGATTAAAGCTTAAATGAAAGCATAAAAGGATCTTCGATAGAAGCTTAAATAAAAGTCTAATAAGCTCTAAGCTTGAAGCTAAAATCAAAGTAATAAGAAGCTTAAGTTTTATCCCATTAATCGGTTATGCGTTTCAACAATTAATAGTATTTTTATTTAATTTCTTAACATAAACAAAAAAATATATTTTTATTCTATTAATCTTATTCGGTGCAACGATTAGTCGTGAATTTGAAAGAAATTGCATCTTGTTATACTACATTTTAAGTTGCTCAATACTAATAAAAAATATATAATATTTAATCGATTAATCTGTTATTCGGTTCAACGATTAATCGTCTATTTATAAAAAATTAAAAACTTTCAATTCAAGTAAAGGCTTTCAGAAAAAAATTCACTTTTTATAGAAATTGTATTTTTAATCGATTATTCGGTTATTCGGTTATTCGGTTATTCGGTTCAACGATTAATAGTTCATTTTACAAAAGTGCATCTTGATAAACTAAAGTATACAACTGTAACTATTTTAAGTTGGTCAATATTAATAAAAAATATATAATATTTAATCGATTAATTGGTTATTCGGTTCTACGATTAATCGTCTATTTATAAAAACTTAAAAACTTTCAATCCAAATAAAAGCTATCAGAAAAAAATTCACTTTTCATAGAAATTATATTTTTAATCGATTATTCGGTTCAACAATTAATAGTTAATTTTACAAAATTGCATCTTGCTAAACTAAAGTACACAATTGTAAACATTTTCAGTTGTTCAATATAAATAAAAAATTTAATTTTTAATCGATTAATCGGTTAATCGGTTATTCGGTTCAATGATTAATCTTCTATTCATAAAAAATTTATAAGCCTTTAAGTATTTTTTAGAAAAAGTGAGGAATTCTTTAAAAAAATAAAATTTTGAATCGATTAATCGGTTATTCAGTTTAACGATTAATCGCGTATTTATAAAACAGTTGAAACTTTAAATTCGAGTAAATATTATCTGGAAAGTGCGAAGAACTCTTTAACGAAATTACATTTTGAATCGAATAATCGGTTATTCGTTTCAAAGAGTAATCGTATTTTTATTAAATTTAAAGCTGTGAAACTAAGATAAATGGAAATATTTAAAATGTCTTACTATTAAGAGAAAAAAAAATTAATCGATTCTCTTATTCGGTTCAAAGATTAATTGTATATTTATAAAAGAACCAAAAAACTTAAATTTAAATAAATGTTATGTAGAAAATGCGAGTAAATCTTTAAAAAAAATTAGATTTTTTAACGATTAAACTTTTAAAAGGTTCAACGATTAATCGTTATTTTTTAAAGATATAGCAATTTTGAAATGAAGATAACTACGAAGGCGGTTCGGAAACTTCTTAGCCTAGAACAGAAAGCCCGGAATAAACAGAAAAAATTAAGTGTTTTGGAAACTTCCGTCTGTGCTATGAACACATGTGAATTTCTTTTGGATCTGCCAACTCCTTCATATAAAAACTGGCGTTCAAAAAAGACGCATCCGCGATTTTTTTACAATGTAAAAACATATAAATAAAAAAGGTTTATCGGGACAAAAAATTTATACTAAAATGGCGAATATGTTAGCTGAACGTGCTCCTTCTTATGCAACAGTAAAAAATTGGGTTGCTGAATTTAAACGTGGTCGTGCAATCATTGAGGATGAACCACGTAGTAGACGTCCAAAAAACAACAACAACAATAGAAATTTTAGCCAAAGTGCATAAAAGTGCGTGAAATAGCTAATATCATGGGCATCTTTAATTTAACAAGAAGAACTACAGATAAAAAAGCATTCTGCAAGATGGGTGCCGCATTTGTTAACAGTCGACCAACAACGTATAAGAATGAAAATTTCTCAAGCTTGTTTGGATTGTTTTAAGAAAAATTTAAATGGATTTTAAGCGTCGTTTCATAACTGTATATGAGACATGCTCCAGAGAACAATCTAAGCAATGGACTGAACCTGGGGGAAGTGTCCTAAAGAAAGCAAACAAACAATTCAATCGGCTGGTAAGGTTATGGCAACGGGTTTTTTTGGGACTTCAAAGGTATTTTATTAATTGACTATCTGCAAAAAAGTAGAACAATAAATTCAAAGTACTATTGCAACATTTTGGATCAATTAAATGTAAAAATTCGACAAAAACGTCCTGGCTTACAACACAAAAAATAAACTTTCATCAAGACGATACACCAGCGCACAAGAGTGTTTTATCAATGGCTAAAATCAACGAATTAAAGTTAGAGTTGCTTGACCACCCACCTCATTCTTCTGATTTAGCTCCCAGTGACTTTTACCTGTTCCTAAATCTAAAACAACTCCTAGCTGGCAAGAGTTTTACCTCAAATGAAAATGCAATTTACGTTGTAAACCACTATTTTGAAGGCCTTCAGGAAAACTATTTTAATCAAGGGATAGAATTGCTAGATAAGCGTTGAACTAAGTGTATTGAAGTTTTAGGAGATTATATTGAAAAAGAAAAATATTTTTGAAAAACTGACTATTCTCTTTCTGTGCTAGGCTAAGAAGTTTCCGAACCACTCTTGTAATATCGTTTGAAAGTTGTTATAACTAATATAAATTAATATTTTGTTCGAGTAATTGCGTAGTAGTTTTAGGGATTATTGGCTCCAATCATTGAAATGTTGAAAGTCTTCGTTTTAGATTTTTTTTTAGTTTAAAACCAATCTTAAGTTTCTTTTTAGTTTTTATGCAAAAACTTTAGGTTTAAATACCCTGTAAGTCTATATTTAAGTGTAATATCTTCTTATATGGTAATTTTTGTTATTATTTTTTCTTTAATCTTAACAAAAATTAAGCAATTAATTAATAGATATGTTCATACAATTTTAGTTTAATGTAGTAGTTGTATTTAAGTGTTTAATATAAGATTATTGGTTTATTGACCAAACCAACTGAGCCGTTCTTACGGCTGTCCATATTTATTTTAAAGGTGATGATTACTGGTTTTTTTTGTTTGTTTTATATTTCTGTTAAAGCACTCACTCACTATATGTCTCTAAACTATATATATAGAGTCGTATGTATGTAGTTTTTTGTTTTATTTTATTTTTAGTATTTATTTAACTTATATTTCAAATACTGTTTTAGTGTGAGTGTGTAAATAAATTAATATTGACTGGCCAATAAACTTGCAGTTTCATTTCAAAACAGCCTCTTAGATTTGAAATATCATAGAAACAAAAAACTAAACTGAAATGAAATGATATCTAGCAGAGACAGTCAAGCTAAACTGTTTGTACCAACACAAGCGTTTAAATCACTTTAACAACAAAAAAAAAATAGTAGCCTGCCTAGTCAAGCCAACTAACTGTGTTGATACGGCTGCTCTCAAGCTGGCTAATATTTCATATGATTTGTTTTATATAAATAAACAGTATTTTGTTGCTTTGGTTTTTTGTTTAAACTTTTTTTTTTTCATTTATTATAATGTTTTTTTTTTTGTTTGTTTGGTCTTTACTACATACATAGGTAGGGGCGTTGATTTTTAGTTGTTTGGACTTGTTTTCATTTTTCAGTTAGTATTTATTTAAGAGTGTTCATTTAAACACAAAAATGGTTAATCCTCTAGTTTTTCTGCTAAATAATATAGTTTTTCATTTGCTAGTATAAAATGTACATACATACATACATATTTATTTGTATGTATGATTTAATGTTCGTATAGAAATGATATTTGTGTCATCTATGTGGTTTTTTAAAATAAAAATTCGTTATAGTATGCTGCTGTATGAATAAATACTAAAATTTTTGGATCATAATAGGTAATATCTTCCATATAGCGCTCGTTTTTGAAAAACTGTTTTATACATATACTGGATGTAGGGTATTATATGGTCGAGTTTGACCGACTATATTTTCGTACTTGTTGTCTTTGGGAATAGGATTGACTTATGGTAACACTTTCTAATCCTAGTTATTTTCTTTGATCTAGGTATTTTCTTTGCCGCATTTGCGTCTTGGCTGATTGATTCTGTTACATATTCGTGACTAGAATATTTTTTGTAACACGGTCGAAAACTTCTTATATTTTGTTTCATTGTAGTGTTTCCAACTACATAATCTTTTTCAATAAATGTTATACTTTGAAATTTGTAAAGAGTTTTGTTCGCACAATCATAAATTTAGTTTGTTTTAATATTATTTTATTAAATTTTGTATTTTAAATTCAATTTTTTTATGTACGAGTATTCTTTATAGTAGTGCTGTCAAATTCTACTACTTTCCATTACTCAATAATATTCAATACTTTTCATTTGGGTACTCAATACTACTCGATACTTTTAAAGGATTTTTTTAAATTGTAACACATAATTTTTATCTGCAAATTGAAGTAGTTTTTCCAAAACTTCAACTATTATTGGTTTTGTATGTCTTTTATTATTAAATTTAGCATATTGGTCAGTGATTTCATCATAATGACGTCAGGCATCGCTTCTTTTCTATAACATTTTATAGACAGATTTATTTCGGCGGTTGGTTTAATTTTGTAGCTTACACATTGTTGTCTTTTTATACAGTGATGTATTTTTATGCACTATTTTACCCACTCAACTTGCTTAAAAATACAACTCAGAAAGTATCGAGTAACTACTATATTTTTCAGTATTGAGTATCCAAAAAAAGGGCAAATACTCGGTACTCGGTACCCATTACTCGATAATTTGCCAGTACTACTTTATATTGAAAAGATACTTTATATTATAAAGATCTCTTACGTAATCTACAAAATGGCAAAATATTTTAAAGTTGTATACACATGCATGTTTTATTATCAGCTGTTGACACGCGTTATGACAGAAGTATAAAGGAAAGAAGTTAAACCTACTTGGATCTCGCTAGATTTTAAAAAATGAGCCACCAATGGCGAATATTCACATCTGACTTATGATACATATGTTCCTAAAGAAGAAACATACAAATTATCAAAATAAAAGCCTAAACTATTAATTGATGTCCAACAGAAATATCTGGAAATTATTCATACATAAATAAAATACAAAGTTATTGAAAATTAAATATTTACAACCCTATTCGAAAACTCCTATTATTGTCATGAAAGATTTTCTCACACCAAAATGCTCTTGTACATCTTTCATAACTTTAATAATTTTCTTTTTGAATTTAACAGTGTGCAATTTTTACAATATTATTTTTCCACCCTATCGTTATATGTTAAAATTTTATAAATAAACAATAAAATATGTTTCAAAATCAATATTCAACATTTTATTTGCTTAAAGTAGTACATCAATACTATATTCACTTACACCGACGTCTAACTATGTAGTTTAATTAGTAGGAAATGCCTGTTTTGTCCTTTATCCATTTCAAGTAGCTGGTCACACGGGTGAAGGTCTCAGGCTCACCCTTGGTACAGCCATCCGGATCACCGGCAGAATCAATACCAATTTGCACATTGCTGGGTTCCAACACCAATGGGCCGCCTGAATCACCACTGCAGGTGGAAATACCACCGGTAGTGGAGACGCAAAGTTTGGAGGAGGGGATATCGAAAAAGGTTTTGGCACAGACGGCATTAGTGATTACTTCCAAGCTGGCCCATTGTAAATCGTTAGGAAAACTCCTGGCAGAGTCAGAAACCAAACCCCAACCGGAGGCAACAGCCTTAACACCGACGTAAGTAGAGTAAGGGCTGGAAAATTTAGGCAATTTCACGGATTTAATTTTGGGAGTATAATCGGTGTGGGGTATCTTGATTAAGGCAATATCGTTGTTATAAGTGTCGCTATCCCAGCCCTCGTGGATGATGATATTAGTGGAGCTGACAGTGTATTTAATTTCAGCCTTGGTCCGGTCGGTGGCACCCAAGAGCACAGTAACAGATTTAACATCATCTGTACAGTGGGCCGCAGTCAGAACCCACTGGTTGCCAATCAGTGAACCACCACACCAGTCTTCTTTTTGTTTAGGATCTGGATCCAAGGATAGACCAACTTGATAGGGGAATTGACCGTCAGCAGCTTTTTTACCATTGGTAATACCCAACTTAGAATTATGCACGCGAAAGGCAGAGGCGGTGTAAAAAGCCAAAGCGAAAACAATTAAGAATTTCATATTCTTTTAGAAAGTGATACAAACAACTGATACTTGCTGCTGTTACGCAGCATATTTATATAGTCTGCAGCTTAAAAAAATATTACGTATTCGTATTTCTAAAACGTGTGATTTAAATCATATGTATGTGTGTATAGTTTAATGTTTAATTGTTGATTCTTGAACTAGTTTATTTTCTATATTGTATTTAAATTATATTTATTTATTTGTTAGCAACAAATTTAAATAAATTCTATGTTGACACAGCTTGGAACGTCCACGCCTCGTAGTGTATTAATATTAATAGCATGTTGACAGAACGTGTCAACCTGTATAAAATAGAATTTCCTGACGTTCTTGCGTCACATTTGTACAGCAGTGATGGGCTGTTTTTATGTTAAATTGTATTGGGGTAACATCGCCCTATTTTTTGGTAGTTTTTTAATAATAATGTTTGTGGAAATTGAGCAATAGGATTTAATACAATACATATCTGCATATGTATATAAATACGTTTAGATGTATGTATAGTATATACTTTTTCAGTTCTTCATTTATTGTATCTTCATTGAAAATGGACTAAAAAATTTTAATTATTAGTCGAGCCTATGCCGGATAAAAATTGTTTGACCGTTGTGGGTTATATTCCTTCTTTTCTTCGGCTCAGATCCGCGGTATTCCTTCTTCTTAGTCGAATATAGCCACTATTATTTAATATGTTTCAGGCTAATGGGTTTGGGTGTACTTTAAGAGTGGTTCAAAAATAAAGTTGTGTCAGTCACCTCCTAGGATTAAAGATAATGTAAAAACAATTCCAGAAATATTTTTTTTATTTTTTTCCACGCCTACAAATATCGCCCTTTTAGTATTTTGTTCACTGTCGATCATAACATTTTGTATACCGGCGTTTATAAGGGCTACATGTCCTTAATCATTTTTTACTACCTCGTCAAATTCTAGTCATAACTATTAAAAACTTTGTTCGTACCCACAATAATGCTAAATATTTTTGTACGAATTTTTAAAAGTAACTACTAGAATATGACGAGGTAGTAAAAAATGATTATCATAATAAACAAATACAAGCCGAAGTATAAAGCAAAGAAGTTAAACCTCCTTTGATATTGTAAAATCTTGTAAATAATGGAACCAATGTTATGCTACTAAAAATATTATAAAGAAACCCAGTTGTTACACAAATTAGCAGTGTAGAGAATATTCACTTCTGACTTATGACTGGTTTATTATGTTTACATAATGATTGCTGTAGAAAAGTTATTATGAAAGTTGATAAACAGAAGAATTCTGATAATTGGCAATGCGATTCTCATTTGCTACAATAATAAATTGCTTTGGAAATGTTTAAACAATAAGATCTACGCATTTCATAATTATTATCTTCCAACCTGAGCCAATATAGAATTTTTCCAAATTTGTTATTAACAAATAAATGTAATACTAAAGTAAATATAATTTAAATACAATATAGAAAATAAACTAATTCAAGAGCTTATCAGTAGTATGTTTATGTACCTATTTATATCTACAGTTTGTTTCTGTTTTTCAGCTAAATCAACAATTAAACATTAAACTGTATTTCACCCTACATCATAGTAACACCTATAAATAATGGTCCAATACCCACCTTTAAATATACCGAATAGAATCTCTTTCTGAGTCGATTTAACGATGTCCGTCCGTCCGTCTAGCTGGCTGGCTGGCTGGCTGGCTGGCTGGCTGTCCATGTAAAGCTTGTGCGCAGAGTAAAGGTCGCAATTGTAAAGATATTTCAATCAAGTTTAGTACTTTATATTTTTCGATGGTATTAAAACTAGTGGAAATCGGTCCATTATTTCACCTGGCCCCATACAAATGTCCTCCCGAAATAGGGGTTTAACGCTCCTAAATGTTTGAATTATGCAAGTAGGCAAACAAATTTAACCACAAAAAAAAAAGATCGGTCACTCAAAAGAGCATAACTCTTTTAAAAATGTTGGTATCCAAATAATATTGAACAAAAATAAGTTTCATATATACAGAAATGATGCCACCTAATTTTATAATGCTCGGTCCATAATTAGTCAAAACTCCCAATTCACTTTAAGCTCCATAAATCTTTTAAAAGTATTTATATCAAGATAAATTTTTCGATGATCGGTCCATAATAGGTAATATCTCCCATATAACACCCATTTCTGAAAAACTTTTTTATACATATACTGGGTGTAGGGTATTATATGGTGGGGCTTGAGCAACTATATTTTCTTAATTGTTTAATTTTTTGTTTATACATATTTGATCAATTCACAACTGATGTTGTAGTGTCGTAGGAGTTGTACGTCGTCTGAATTCTTGTTATTAATTTATTGTTTCAATGAACTAGAGCATTGGCCATAAGCGGTAACAATTTTCTACTTAAATAAAAGAATACATATAAAAATTAAATTTAAAATACAACATTTAAATAATAAAATTAAAATATTTACCCCCTGGCCCACGATGTCGATCGATAACGTTCGCTTAGATAAGACTTAACACACAAACTTTTTTCGTATCTATTTTTTACTCAATCAAGTTTGTTTATTCCACAATCAAGTTTGTGTCTTAAGTCTTATCTAAGTGAACGTTAGCGTTCGACATCGTGGGCCAGGGGATTATATTATATTAAAATATTAATTGTTTGTAATGGTGATTGCAGATAATTGATATTATAATAGGGTTGAGTCTGGAGGTGTCATTGCAGCTGTTTTTACTTTGTTATTTGTTATTGAAATATTTTTTATTGTATCTATTGGTTAATAGCCTACCATATTATAATTTATTAATGTTTTATTATACCTTAGACTGAATATGAGAAGGTAACAGCTTTAGTTAATAGAATTGGCAGTATCAAATATTATCATTGCTATCTACTGATGGTTTTGACTAATATTTGGAATGGACAGATAGATCATAGTATGATTCTGGTTCCTTCTTCATGGTTAATGCATCATTTAATAAAATCACGTGGAAGCGAATTTGCGGATGATGTGTCGGCAGTGATTTGTAAAATGAGGAAGATCTTTAGTTTCTATAGATATTCCATTCTCTCTTAGAATGTTTGTTTTTGTATGGATATTGTTAGACTTGCTTTTGATGTTATTGTTTAAGTTTTAGATAGATATGCACATCTTTAGATATTGACCTTCTGATGACTTTTATTTTGTGTTTCTGAGAATGGATTGACTAGTCGATGGAGTGCCGGACTATCAGTCAAACGGTTGCGGGTTCGATTCCTGCCAAAGACTCTGGGTGTTTTCTGCACATAAGCTAAAAGCTTCGCAGTTTGTGTTTATTACTTATTAAAAAAAAACCTATGATTAATTTGGTATGTATTCCATCTTGTTCTAGTTATTTTCTGTGATATAAGGTTTGTGCTGCCGCATTTGCGTCTTAGGTGATTGTTTCTGTTACATATTTATTCCTAGTATATTTTTGTAATACTGTCGAAAACTTCTTATATTTTGTTTCATTATAGTGTTTCCAACTACATAATCTTTTTCAATAAATGTTATACTTTGAAAGTTTTGTTTTAATTGGGTTCGCACAATCATAAATTTAGTTTATTTTAATATTATTTTATTAAATATTGTATTTTAAATTTAATTTTTTTATGCAGTATTTTGTAAAAACTATTATTTAAGTAGAAAATTGTTACCGCTTATTGAAACAGTAAATTAATAACAACAATTCAGACGATGTATGACTCATACGACACTACTGAATTGATCAAATATATATATAAACAAAAAATTAAATAGAGTTTTATGTTTAATTGTTTATTCAGCTGAAAAAAAAAACTGAAACAAAACATTAATATAGCTCTTGGATTAGTTCATTTCCTATATTGTACTTAAATTATATTTTTTTATTTATGTGGAAAATGTAAAAAAATTGTATATTGACACGTGTTGGAAGATAATATTTATCAAATGCGTAGATCTTATTGTTTAAACATTTGCAATGTACTTTATTGTTGTAGAGCCTGAGGGTCAGAGTTGTACTGTATATCAACTTGCATATCAATAACAATCACTTTTATATAGGAATCATTACGTAGCCCTTAAAAACCAGATCTTTCATAATCTGAAATATAATTTTCATTAATAAATATAAGCAGAAAAAAGCAAATTATCTTAACTGACAGTTTAGGACTAGAGTAACAGCCATCCCTAAATACCGACGGTAAGCGTATTTTAAATGTCAAAATTTCTCATGCTCATACATTTTGTATGGAGCATACCGCAGCGGCAATGCTTTGCTATTGGAAAATCTGATTTTGACAAGGTGTTTCACAGTGAAGTTAGTTGCAAAAGAAATAAAAAAAGAGAAATAAAACAACAATGTCCAGCTGTTACAATAAACAGGGTCGTTATATTTATTTGTTTGATAACGCTGTTTTTATCGTTTTGTCATAACGTTGACGCTTTTGTTTAGGGATGGGGTATCAGCGCTAATGCTCAGCGTAAAAATACGTTCCGCTTTCCGTCGGTATTTAGGGATGGCTGTAAAACTTGAAGGTATAAAGTAGCATTTCTTCAGTGACCGTTTATACTTCTTAAACTTTATATTAAAAAGATCTCTTACGTAATCTACAAAATGGCAAAATATTTTAAAGTTCTATACACATGCATGGTTTATTATCAGCTGTTGATACGCGTTATGGCAGTAGTATAAAGGAAAGAAGTTAAACCTACTTGGATTTCGGTAGATTTTAAAAAATGAGCCACCAATGGCACCTCAACAGGTAGAAACACCCTGCTGTTGTAAAAATTAGCAGTGCAGCGAATAATTACCTCTGAGTTATGATACACATGTTCCTAAAGAAGAAACATTAAAATTATCAGAATAAAAATCTAAACTATTATTTGATGTCCAACAGAAATATCTGGAAATTATTCATACATAAATAAAATACAAAGTTATTGAAAATTAAATATTTACAACCCTATTCGAAAACTCCTATCAATGTTAATAAAGATTTTCTCATACCAAAATGCTCTTGTACATCTTTGATAACTTTAATAATTTTCTTTTTGAATTGAACAGTGTTCCACTCTATCGTTAGATGTTAAACATTTATAAATAAACAGTAAATTATGATCAAGGTTTAACACTTTATTTGCTTAAAGTAGTACATCAATATTATTCTTATATCGAATTGACTTAAACCGACGTCTAAGTAGTTTAATTAGTAGAAAATACCAGTTTTGACATTGATCCAGCTCAAGTAGCTGGTGACACGGGTGAAGGTCCCGGGATAACCCTTGGTACAGCCCTTCGAATTACCGGAAGTAGTGACACCTATTTGGACTTTGCTGTCTTCCAACACAAATGGGCCGCCGGAATCACCATGGCAGGCGGAAACACCACCGACAGTGGAGACGCAAAGATTGGAGAGTGTGAAATCGGGACCATATACTTTAACACATTCCTCATTGGCGATGACTTCCAAGCTGGCCCATTGTAAATCATTAGTAACCTTTTTGACATAGTCAGAAACATAACCCCAACCGGAGACAATAGCCTTAACACCGACATAAGTAGAGTAAGTTCTGTAAATCGCGGGCAATTTGACGGGTTCAATCTTGGCAGTATAAGCGGTGTGGGGTATTTTTATCAAGGCAATATCGTTGTTTAGAGTTTTTTTATCCCAGCCAGCGTGGACGATGATATTGCTGAGGCTGACAGTGTGTTTAATTTCTGGCTTGGTCCGATCGGTGGCACCCAAGAGCACAGTAACAGATTTAACATCTTCTATACAGTGCGCAGCAGTCAGAACCCACTTGTTGCCAATCAATGAACCACCACACCAGACTTCTTTTTTCTTAGGACCCAGTTCCAAGGATAGACAAACTTGATAGGGGAATTGACCGTCAGCAGCTTTTTTACCCTTGGTAATACCCAACTTAGAATTATGAATGCGAAAGGCGGAGGCGGTGTCAAAGCCAAAGCGAAAACAATTAAGAATTTCATATTCTTTTAGAAAGTGATACCAACAACTGATACTTGCTGCTGTTACGCAGCATATTTATATAGTCTGCTGCTTAAAAAATTATTACATATTCATATTCCTAAAACTTATGATGAAAATAATATGTATAAAAAAATAATAAATACAATTAAATACTTAATTATTGATTTAGCTGAAAAAACAAAAACAGATGATAAACAAGTAAAAAAGTATAGTCGGTCAAGCCCGACCATATAATACCCTACACCCAGTATAAAATCGTTTTTCAGAAATGGGCGCTATATGGAAGATATAACCTATTATGGACCGATCATCCAAAAATTTAGTGTCATGATTTCTGTGAATATAAATATTATGTATGTTATACTTTATCTCGATGCACATACATTTAAAAGATTTATGGAGGTTAAAGTAAATTACGTTCTCTTATATGGGAGTTTCGACTAATTATGGTCCGACCATTATAAAATTAGGTGTTATCATTTCTGTATATATGAAACTTTTTTGTGTTGAATTTTATTTAGATACCAACACTTTGAAGAAATTTATGGTCTTTAAAGTGATTTTCGGAAGTGTGCCTTATATGGTAGTTTGATAAATTATGGACCGACCTGCACAAGATTTGTAGATCTGAGTTGGCTTTATTTAGCACTAATTGGTGGTGAAATTTGTTTGCATACTTGCATAATTCAAACATTTATGATTGTTAAACTCTTATTTCGGGAGAACATTTATATGGGGGCCAGGTGAAATAATGGACCGATTTACACGGACCAAATTTTATCGAAATATCTTCAAAATTGCGATCTGTACTCTGCGCACAAGTTTTATATGGACAGCCAGCCAGCCAGACGGACGGACGGACATCGTTTTGAGTCGATTTGTATACTTTAGGGTAGGTGTTGGACCAATATTTCTGATCGTTACAAATATTAGCACAAATCCAATATTCCCTCCCCACTATGGTGGTGTAGGGTATGATATAGCTCTTGAATTTGTTTTCTTCCTATATTGTATTTAAATTGTATTTACATATTTATTTGTTAATAAAAAAATTGGAAAAATTCTATGTTGACATAGGTTGGTAGATAATATTTATTAAAAGCGTAGATCTTATTGTTTAAACATTTCCAAAGCAATTTATTATTGTAGAACCTGAGGATCGCATTACCAATTGTCAGACTTATTGAGATAATAAGAGCTCCCTGCACTAGTGTCTCATCTGCTATTTCAGTTATTCGAACTGATCGAATAGAACACAAAATTTTTCCACAAGACAAACGATTGCGATGTAGGCAATGTAGCAGTCAAACAATTTATAAATGTATAAAATGTGATGTTGCAAATTATCCAAAATGCTTTGTTGCTTACCATAATTAAAAATGCATTACATATAAATATTACATATTCATACATATATGTTGTAAGCACACATTTTCAATGCTGGAATTCCAGTGTGAATCCAAGCTTGAATTACATTTGAAATCCATCCTCTTTCCAGTCTGTTTGAAGTTTGTTAAAAAACAACATCAAATTTGTTTTAAGCATATGTAAGGCACAGAGTTGATGCAAATCATTGGCGGCGGTGATGATGATCATTTTATAATTAAATTTTCAGAGACATTTTTCAATTTCTAGATTTATCTATTTCGCAAAAGCATGGCTGACTTCCTAAACGTATATTTACAATGTATCAATACAGTATTATGTCCTTTGTTCCTACTATGAACCACAGGACATAATATATATAATACAGTATTAATACCAAGTTGATACATTGTGTAGTTACTTTTTAAATACGCTGCATACTAATATTTGCAACCCTATAAACTTTTAGACACATTTATATATGCACATTGTATTACTATTCAAAATAAAGTAAGAGAATATTTTATTGCAATATTTTTTTGTTCTTTGCGGCCATGGAAACTCCAGATTCCAAGCTGCTGCAAAAATAATCAAAAGAAATAAGAAACGAAATTGCTTTTTCTCACAGATATAACCAGATTCGTCAAAACTGACGTTTACAAAAGTGGTTCAAGTGTAAAAACAGGTTCGGTTCAACTGGAATCACATTTACAGTACTGTAAATGTACTGTTTTATTCGACTGTAATTCAATTGGTTAATTTTGTTGGATTCTCTATTGAATTCAACTGTGTTTCAACTGTAATTCAACTCTAGAAATTGGAAATTGTGACTGGATTTCAAATGTAATTCCACTTGAATGCCAGCCAAAATGCTTATTGGTAACATTTTAATAGAAAACTGTACAAATATGTTAAATTTTTATATCGGTAAGGCCCAGCGTTGCGTTTTCGCAACGTGGGTTATCTGGGCTCCCACCGATCCGATTTACTTAATTTTTTTTCCTTTGTGTCTAGGCAAAAATTATAATAATTTCAAAGTTTCATAATCCTAGCTTAAGTGGATCACAGCTCGGGCCTTAAAGAACAAACTTATCCTTTGTTATTTAATTATACTTCCTATTATTTTTCTCCTATTTTTTCATTATTTTTATCTTTATTATTTTGAATATGTATGCCTATATTTGTAAAGATTTTTCTTTTAATTTAGGATTATAATTTTTTGTGTGTTGTACTAGATTAGAGGTATATACTGTTATAATTGCTTGGTGATCCTCTAATTCTAATTATGCTTTGTTAGGATGAATTTCGGAAAAAATTGTCAAAATCCTGATAAAAAATAAAAAAAATCGTCATTTCGAATTATAAAAATCGGAGAAATAAAATGTCACTATTTCTAATAATATTTTTAAATTATTATTTAAACAAAACATTAAAATTCATGTTGATATAGTCTCTTGTACCATACATATCAAAATACATAAATTTTAATTTTTGAAATAAGAAATAAATAAATAAATAAATAAAATATTTTATAAATAAATATCTGAATATAGCATATTTTATTAATTCTGGTTAAATTACAATGTCAAAACAACTTAGTTTATTAACTTTTAAATAATATTTTGAGTAATTTTATAATTTCCCTGTTTAAATTCTGAAATTGGTTCCTCTAAAAGTTTTAGTTCATGGAATTCAGCATTTAAAATTGCTTTTTATATTTACCAATAAAATAAGTAATTTATACTATCCTGACTCATAATATTATATGGAATTATTATACTTAAACTCAACAAGTGGCTTGAATTAAGAAAATATCACTATTATTTAGTTTTGTTCTTGAAATATGTCATGTTATTAAATACGAAAAATAGTTGTTGCCTCCAGAAAACTAGAACTCGGTAACAAAAACATTAATAAAACATAGAAAATTTTATTAATTCAGAAAATCGTCACTTTTAATGAAAAAATCGTCAAATGGTCACTTGCTATTTTTAAAACAAAAAAAAAAGTAAAAAGTACGATAAATCGTCAAATCTGGCAGCTATGGTCAGGAGGTATGTATACAGACTGTTGCTCAAACTATTTCTTATAAAGTAGATTAGATAGATTGCAAGCTGCCTTTACTTCTATCACCAGCTAATGATAAAACATGCATGTGCATACTACGTTTATTATGAAAAAAATAAAAGTTATTATAAAAGTTTAAATTGTAAAATATTTTGCCAGGTTGGAAATTACGTGAGAGATCTTTTCAATATAAAGTTTTAGAAGTATAATCAATCGGTCACTGAAGAAATGTTACCGTATACCTTAAAGTTTTCTCTAGTCATAAACTGTCAATTACAACAATTTGTTTTTTCCTGCTTATATTTAACAATAAGATCTACGCATTAGCTATTATTCAACATGTGTCAATATTTTTCCAAATTTGTTATTAACAAATAAGTAAATATAATGTTAACACAATACAGGTAAACCTCCTACAACGCGGTGAATAGGTTCCTGAAAAACTACGCGTTATAGGAAATCGCGTTGTAGGAGACTGTAACTTCATACAAAAATTAGAGTTTGGTTCTAAAGTGAAAAAATTTTCAATAAAATATTGGAATTTGTACAGTAAAAATATGTGCTTAATATAATTTTGTGTATTTAATTGTTGTGTTATTTAATAACACTCCATTTATTTAAACAAAACAAAACAAAATAAAATTTCAATTCTACGTAAAATATTCAAGTTGGAAGATTTAATAAATTAAAGCCAAAATAGAACGATAACTTTCTATTCCTCCTCATCACTTAGTACTAGTTCAAAATCGGAGCTTGATCCACTATCAGATTCGGGCATCCTTTCGACGATTATTGGTTTGAAAAAATCGTGGATTGAAGTTTGTTTGCTCTTATTTTGCAAATCTTTATAATTTTCTTGATAGGGAGCTAAATTGTTTTGAAGATTTCATTCTTCCAACTGCTTTACCATATTTAAAACTTTCTCGATATTTTTAGTAAAAAGTTTTTATTTTCAACATCGGAAAGATCGTCAGAGCTATCTCCAACTGATTCTTCATTTGTCATTGCCACTAAATCTGCTTCGTTTATTTCGTCGTCCGCAATTAATTCTTGAATATCAACCATTGTTATTTCATCAAATCCATTACCTTCTACTGCATGCGCCAATCTCACTATGTTCCTATATTCATCTTCTATTGGTGTAGAAACAGTGCCCTGAACGTCTATTTCCGGTATTAGTGGTTTTCAGCAAGCTTTTAATGTTGAAGGACGAATTTCTTTAACAATTTCAACGGAATTTAAAATTGTAAATTGTTTCCAGGCTTCTTTAACCGAAATACTATTTGCTGACTCCATCTTCTTTACTATTACCTCAAGGGATTTGAATGCTGCTATTATGCCCTGATCTAAATGCTGTAATAGCGATGTGGTTTTGGGCGGTAAAAATTCAAATCATGAACATTAGGATGACTTAAATCTGTCGTAAATGGCGCATTAGCTAAAAGTAGTAAAACTTTAAATGCTAAGTTCTTTTTTTTAGATAATTTTCTACGTCAGGAACAAATGATAAAACCAATCAATAAATAAACGGACACTTTGTAAACACATGTTCAAGTGTAGGGAGGCAATGCTATAAAAAATATAGGTATCAAAGTATGGACAAAATGCAAAAAACTTTATTTGGGCAAGAAAACCTTTTTCAAATTAAAATAGTAAATATTTGAAAAAAATTTCGTAAAAATCGCGTTGTAAGAAAATGTTTGGGAACCGCGTTGTAGCGAAAACGCGTTATAGGAAACCGCGTTGTAGAAGGTTTACCTGTACATAGGAAATAAACTAATTCAAGAGCTATATTTATCATTTGTTTTTCTTTTTTCAGCTAAATTAACAATTAAACATCAAGCCGTATATATTTTTTATTTATACATATTATTTTAATCACAAGTTTTAGTAATACGAATATGTAATAATTTTTTAAGCAGCAGACTATATAAATATGCTGCGTAACAGCAGCAAGTATCAGTTGTTTGTATCACTTTCTAAAAGAATATGAAATTCTTAATTGTTTTCGCTTTGGCTCTTTCCACCGCCTCTGCCTTTCACATGCATAATTCTAAGTTGGGTATTACCAATGGTAAAAAAGCTGCTGACGGTCAATTCCCCTATCAAGTTGGTCTATCCTTGGATCCAGATCCTAAACAAAAAGAAGACTGGTGTGGTGGTTCACTGATTGACAACCAGTGGGTTCTGACTGCGGCCCACTGTACAGATGATGTTAAATCTGTTACTGTGTTCTTGGGTGCCACCGACCGGACCAAGGCTGAAATTAAATACACTGTCAGCTCCACTAATATCATCATGCACGCGGGCTGGGATAGCGACACTTATAACAACGATATTGCCTTAATCAAGATACCCCACACCGTTTATACTCCCAAAATTAAAGCCGTGAAATTGCCCCCCATTTGCACCACTTACTCTACTTATGTCGGTGTTAAGGCTATTGCTTCCGGTTGGGGTTTGGTTTCTGACTCTGCCAGGAGTTTTCCTAACGATTTACAATGGGCCAGCTTGGTAGTCATCACTAATGCCGTCTGTGCCAAAATCTTTTTCGATATCCCCTCCTCCAAACTTTGCGTCTCCACTACCGGTGGTATTTCCACCTGCAGTGGTGATTCAGGCGGCCCATTGGTGTTGGAACCCAGCAATGTGCAAATTGGTATTGATTCTGCCGGTGATCCGGATGGCTGTACCGAGGGTGAGCCTGAGACCTTCACCCGTGTGACCAGCTACTTAGACTGGATCAAGGACAAAACCGGAATTTCCTACTAATTAAACTAGTTAGACGTCGGTTTAAGTGAATTCGACAAAGAATATTGATGTACTACTTTAAGCAAATAAAATGTTGAACCTTGATTATGAAATATAATTTATTGTTTATTTATACACTTTTAACATATAACGATAGAGTAGAAAAATAATATTGTATAAATTGCACGCCGTTAAATTTAAAAAGGAAATTTATTAAAGCCTGCAAAAATCTGTGGAGTACGTGGTCCATTGTAGCTAAAATATAGTGACTACATCATGGTCCTATGTAATGCACTTATGGACCATTTCATTTTCAAAGCAGAACTTCTTGTTACACGACAATTGTTCGTGCTTTAACGACCGTAAACGTTGTTTAAAAACATTTGATGTAGTTGCAAGGAGTAGTTTTGGGACTGGTGTATATGGTCCAGTCCTAGGACATCGTAATGTTAAATGGACTATTTTTTCAAACAAATGGATGATGTTTGGAGTACTCCTAGTCCATTGTGGAGTAGTCCATACATGCGTGTATGGAGTACTCGCGTTTTTTGCAGGGAAGTTATCATTTTGGTATGAGAAAATCTTTATTAATAATAAAAAGAGTTTTTGAAATGGGGTGTAAATATATATTTTTATTTATTATTTTATTTATTTATTTAGTCTATGAATATAAATCCTTACAGACTATTAACAAAAGCAACTTATTTTTACCTTAATTAGAAATATGAAAATAAATAGAAAAGAAAGTTAACAATTGAGGAAGACAATAATTTTACATTTAATAATACTTGAATTGAGACCAAAATCAACAAATTTGTAATAATCATTAAATTGTCTACATATTCTAACAAATAGGTCTGCATCAGCATAATTTGTACTACAGAATTTTACATGCAAAGGCTTATAGTATCGAGAATTACGACGTGGAACATTAAATTTTACAAATTTTAAAATATATTCACAATTAATATTTCCGTTTACAATATTCATATAAATATTATAATAAGGATCCCATATAATGGATCCATATTCCAGAATCGGCCTAACTAGCGCTAGATACAGTTGTTTAGCTATGTATGGATCACTAAATTCCTTAGCCCACCGCTATATAAAAGCAAGGACACCTCTAGCCTTCTTTACAGTTAAAGTTATATGAGATATAAAGTTTAGTTTTATGTCAAGTAGGATTCCAAGATCAATAAATGATTCGACAAGATCCAAATGTTGATTACCTAGGTAATAGTTGACCGCCAAGAAATTTTTTCTATAAAACCGCATTTATTTACATTTTTTTTGGATTTAGCTCCATCATATTATATCAAGATAATTTTGGAGTAAATCATGGCCAGTATAATCAGCATACATTAGGATATTACAATGGTTTATAATATTAGGGAGGTCATTTATAAGCAATGAAAATAGCAATGGTACAAGATGACTTCCTTGGGGTACACCCGATGGAACAGATATGCATTTAAATGTACAGTTGTTAAATCGAACAGTCTGTTTCTTGGACGTCAAATATGATTTTATCCAATTTAAATTATTAGAAGTAAAACTTTATAAAACGCCTTGCCAAAGTCCGCATATATAACGTCCGTTTGCTTTTTATGTTCAAATGCAGAATTAACTTCAGTTGTTAAAAGTTTTTGAGTTGTTTGAAACAAATTTCCATAAGCATCTAGTTCACTGGATAACGCAGACAATTTATTTTTTGGGTTGAAAAAGGTTTTTTTAGTGGTAAAAAAAAAAACGGAAAAATTCGACATCAATTTTTTTGACAATTACTGCAGCACTATTTTAAGCCTTTAATGCTTTGAACAGCTTCAGCGACAAGTGTTTTTAGTCCACTGCATTTATAATGACAAATACCAGGACATAGCCATAACTAATCATCCTCTCATCATCAGCAGATATTGAACAGGTTTTAATTACACATTTATATTTTGATTCGTTCATTGTGTAAATTGATAAAGCGTAAGTTTTATTTAATATAGGAAATGTAAAAACTTTTTCGTTTACAGTCTTTAAAATTCAAAGTTAACGGAAAAATAGTTCAGCTTGTTTGACGTATAGGTGGCGCATAACTATCGCAACACAATTCAGGGAGAGTTGTTCAACACAGTATTAAATAAACAGAATATCCCAGCTAGAATTTGGATGATTGTTTGATGAGCGCGATCATTTCGCGACTCTTTTTTTAATCGTACAGACGATTGTTAGAGTAGATTTATATTTTTCACTTCCAAACGGTGCTTTTGCGAGTCATTTCGACGTTTATTCGACGAGTGAATCGTCGTTTACGCATTTTGGCGAGCATTGGAAGATTGTTTGCAGACAACGATCTTAGTTAGCTCTTCAAAATGATACTTTCACGAGTCATTTTGATGTTTGTCGGACGAGTGTTTTTTATGTTACCCCACAATCGTCGTTTAAGTATTCTTTGCTCATCGTCGACGATTGGAAAGGAAGAGTCGCCATCTTGACACAGTTTATTCAGTTGCTCTGAACGTGCGCGATTGGAATACGACATCGCGCACGATTACTGTAATCGTCGGCTCCGATCGTGAAAGAGTCGTGCACGATTGAAAATGCTAGCTGGGTATAGAACAAAACGAAAAGGTAAAACAAATTTGCAAACAGAAGATTTCATGTAAGAAGCTAATTTTGTTTTTATAATTGAAACAATGTAGTCAACCCTTTGTTTTGAATTATACAGTTTATAATATGATTAAGAATTCTTTTTATGAGTTTGTTGAATTTTTTAGCAGATTATAACACAGTTTTAAACGGGCAGCGAATAAAAAACACAGACCGACGTTGTTTATGAATAATTTGCAGATATTTCTGTTGGTCACCTATTAAGAGTTTAGGTTTTTATTCTGCTAATTTTAATGTTTCTTCTTTAGGAACATATGTATCATAATTCAGAAGTGAATATTCTCTGCACTGCTAATTTTTACAACAGCAGGGTGTTTCTAGCTGTTGAAGATCCGAATAGGTTTAACTTCTTTCCTTTATACTTCCGCCTATACGCGTATTACCAGTTGCTGATAAACCATGCACTTGTATACAGCGTTTATTATGAAAAAATAAAATTTATTATTCGAGTCTAAACGGTAATATATACCCTCCACCACAACAAGTGGTGCATGAGGGTATATTACGTTTGTCATTCCGTGTGAAACTTTGTTAATATTCATCTGAGACCCAACAAAGTATATAAATATATTCTTGAACCTTATGAAATTCTAAGCCGACTGAGCTATGTCTGTGTTTGTACTTCCAAAAAGACATAACCAAATTCAACAGAGTTCACAAGAAACCGTTTACAATTCTCCAGAGTTATGCGCCAAAATGAGAGACGACCTCCATAAAAATTCGATATTTTTAGACATTTTTCTTGCAATTTTTTAAAATATATTGCAGATATTGCCATGACGTTTTGTACACGTTATGTTTTACGATAAAAGAAGAGAGTGTGAGGAAAATAGTAAAAATCGATGCATGATTTCTCATAGTATCCATACAAATATCTTCGAGAAATATGGATTAATGGTAAATAAATGCCGGTGAAATTGGAATTTTAATACGTAATTCGACTAAAATAAGAGTTGTGTAAAAAGAAATCGCAAAACAAAATTTTGTTTTGTTCGGTCCATGTTTGCCCATAGATCCCATATAAAGTCCACATCTAAAATTCACTTAATTACGTATAAAACTGTTATAAATATTGTTACCGGGTTAAAATTCGACACAAATAATTCTTATAGATATATAAATGGTTGTATGAAGAAGTCATTAATTTTTAAATGTTCGGTATCGATTTAAAACTTTACACAGATCATTTCCATATACACAAGAATCATTGTATAGAGAATTTGTGAATTTCGGTGCATATTTGACTATAGTCACCATATGAAGCACTCTTCCGAAAATCACTATGTATTATAATAATTGCTCACATATACATTTCACCTAGGAAAAACCAGTTAACCCTCAATAATGTCAAATAAATATCGGTAATACAGAAATTATACTAATATCGGTTATACGGGAATTATGCTACTGAATTTTGTAGCTGTCAGTCAACAATTGGCAATAGCACCCGAATTAAGTCCACTTCCAACTATAACAACCAACCATACAACTCTTGTTGTATGGATACTGGATTAACAAGCTTTAAGTTCATAATTGGTCCGTTTCTACCGCTATACCACCCACATATCTCTTGTAAATAAAGTTATTGAGATCAAATAAAATTCGTTAAATGCGTAAAATTTTGTTTCAAACAAAATACATATGTAATTATAAAATGCTAAGCTATAAGTATTCAAAACACTGAATAAGGATATTCCAGCCCTATAACCAGTATAGTTTTTGTATTTCTCATTATATTTATTTGGGTGGAGGGTATTTAAGATTCGGCACAGCCGAATATTGCACTCTAACTTGTTTTAATATTATTTTATTAAATTTTGCGTTTTAAATTTAATTTTTATATGTATAATAGGCCGGGTCGATTTGTGGGGAGGCATTTAAACATTTTTTAAACATTTTTTAAAAATTTTTTAAATGTTTGTATGGGGAATCCCTCAGGGGAGTTCCAGGGGGTGTGCCACTGGCATGGGTGGACCGGCCCTCCAAAGTTAGTGGGGGTCGGTTATACATTTGGACTCGATTGGGGCACTCTAAATGGGTCAAAGTGGGATTTTTCAAAACTTGACCCTACGGGACAAAAGTCAACAGTTGAGGGGTAGTAGAATTCGTTTTAGAGGTATGGTTCCTTCGGCAAAGTTTCTTATTTTGATCCCTAGAATACGATTTTCACTGAGCCATGGGCGATTATTAAATCGACCGCCCTAATGTATAAATTATTATTTAGGTAGTAACTTGTGACCGCTTATGGCCAATAGGCTGGGTTATTGAAACACTAAAAAAATTCAGACAACGTACGACTATTATGACACTACAACATCGGTTGTGAATTGATAAAATATGTATAAATAAAAAATTAAATACAGTTTAATATATAATTGTTGATTTAGCTAGAAAACAGAACTAAATGGTTAAAACAGCTCTTGAATTAGTTTATTTCCTATATTTTTTTAAATTATATTTATTTATTTGTTAATAACAAATTTGGAAAAGTTCTACATTGACACGTGTTGGAATATAATTTTAATTAAATGTGTAGATCGTATTTCCAAAGCAATTGATTATTATTGTAGAACCTGAGAATCACATTACAAATTATCAGAATTCTACTGTCTATTGAATTCCATATCGATGACAATCACTTTTATACAGGAATCATTATGTAGACATTACAGAACAGATCTTTGATGATCAGATATGTTCCTATTATTAAATGTCCAACAGTTATATCTGCAAATTATTCATAAATAAAATAGAAATCCTTTTAAAAAGTTAGTGAAAATTAAATATTTACACCCCATTTCGAAAACTCCTATCAATGTTAATAAAGATTTTCTCATACCAAAATGCTCTTGTACTTCTTTGATAACTTTAATAAATTTCTTTTTGAATTTAACGGTGTGAAATGTTTACAATATTATTTTTCCACTCTATCGTTATATGTTTAAAAATTTATAAATACACAATAAATTATATTTCATAATCAAGGTTCAATGCTTAAAGTAGTACATTAATATTCTATGTCGAATTCACTTAAACCGACGTCTAACTAGTTTAATTAGTAGGAAATTCCGGTTTTGTCCTTGATCCAGTCCAAGTAGCTGGTCACACGGGTTAGGGTCTCGGGATTACCCTTGGTACAGCCTTCCATAGCTCCGACAGAAGTCACACCAATTTGGACCAAGCTGGATTCCAACACCAATGGGCCGCCTGAATCACCATTGCAGGTGGAAACACCACCGGCAGTAGAGACGCAAATATTGGAGGAGGTGATGTCGTCATAAAAAGTGTCACATACGTCATTGCTGATGACTTCCAAGCTGGCCCATTGCAAATCATTAGAAAGACTGGTTGCAGAGTCAGAAGTTAAACCCCAGCCGGAAGCAATAGCCTTAACACCGACATAAGTAGAGTAAGTGGTGCAAATGGGGGGCAATTTCACGGCTTTAATCTTGGTAGTATAAGCGGTGTATGGTATCTTAATCAAGGCAATATCGTTTTTATCAGTGTCACTATCCCAGTCAGCGTGGGCTATGATATCTTTGAGGCTAACAGTGTATTTAATTTCGGGCTTGGTCCGTTCGGTAGCACCCAAGAACACAGTAATAGATTTAATATCATTTGTACAGTGGGCAGCAGTCAGAATCCACTCGTTGCCAATTAATGAACCACCACACCAGTCTTCATCGTTAGAGACCATATGCAAGCCCAGACCAACTTGATAGGATAATTGACCGACAGCAGCTTTTTTACCATTGGTAATACCCAACTTAAAATTATGCACGCGAAAGGCAGAGGCGGTGGAAAAAGCCAAAGCGAAAACAATTAAGAATTTCATATTCTTTTAGAAAGTGATACAAACAACTGATGCTTGTTGCCGTTTCGCAGCATATTTATATAGTCTGCTGCTTAAAAAATTATTACATATTCGTATTTCTAAAACTTGTGATTAAAATAATATGTATAAACAAAAAATATATACTGCGTAATATTTTATTGTTAATTTAGCTGAAATAAATATAATTTAAACACAATATAGGAAATAAACTAATTCAATTCCAGCTAAATCAACAATTTAACATTAAACTGTATTTAAGTTTTTGTTTACACATTTTTGATCAATTCACAACAAATGTTGTAGTGTCGTATGAGTCGTACGTCGTCTGAATTGTTGTTATTAATTTACTGTTTCAATAAGCGGTAACAATTTTCTACTTAAATAATAGTTTTTACAAAATACTGCATAAAAAAATTAAATTTAAAATACAATATTTAATAAAATAATATTAAAATAAACTAAATTTATGATTGTGCGAACCCTATTAAAACAAAACTCTTTACAAATTTCAAAGTATAACATTTATTGAAAAAGATTATGTAGTTGGAAACACTATAATGAAACAAAATATAAGAAGTTTTCGACAGTGTTACAAAAATATACTAGGAATGAATATGTAACAGAAACAATCACCTAAGACGTAAATGCGGCAGCAAAATCCTTATATCAAAGAAAATAAAATACCATAAAATACATACCAAATGAATCACAGGATTAGAAAGTGACCATAAGTCAATTCCATTCTTCGAAACACAAAATAAACAGCAAGAACTACCATGCAGGCCAATTTGAAGTCATCAGAAGGCCAATATCTAAATATGTATCTAGCTAACACTTAAACAATAATAGCAAAAGCAAGCCTAACAATATCCATATAAAAACAAAGAGATAATGAAATATCTATAGAAACTAAAAATCTTTCTCATTTTACAAATTACTGCCCACAACTCATCCACAAATTCACTTCCATGTGATTTTATCAAATGGTGCATTAACCCAGTGACATTGCACAACAGTTCCTCCATCAGTCCCATGTGTATTCAAATATAAATTTCTCCAAAAGCCACAGGAATAAATTAACACATAAAAACTAACAATGCAATGTCTGAAAATCAGTCAGACATTGTTACATACATGAAATAAGATCCAGGGTAGTTATGGACTGCTGGACATCACTGAATGAACTCGGCACGCATAATGAACTTACCTTGTGCTGGGTACCTGGACATGAAGGCCATGCTGGTAATGAACGTGCTGATTTCTTAACCAATGTAGGTGCTCGACGCCCATTCATAGGAACCATTCTTTGGCATTCCACGTCGATACACTATGGAACGAATTAGTTCTTAGGTTGAATCGGAATTTTCGCGTTCTTGGAACAACTTACCAGGACTCAGACAGTCCAAAAGGATTATTACTCTATCCAAACGAAGATCTCAATTGCTGTTATCGCTCGGAAAGGGTGAATTGAGATTGCTTACTGGATTGTTCACAGGACATGGTAGCTTTAAATATCACAAATTTATTTTAGGTAATGTTGCGAATGAACAGTGCCCAATGCTGGCAATGCGCAGAACAAGATGGCTCGAAAGGGCCTTTATGGCCCCAGGGGATGTAATTGATCTCTCATCTAACAGAATAATTGGCTTTATACACAGCCTAAATCTAACATGATGAAACTTCAAGGCTGCACAAAAGATCTTATAGGTCGTAGTGCTTGAGGCCTCACTTAATATTAATAATAATAATACATGAAAAAAAACAAGATTTATATGGGTGGCATACTATAATTGTACCAATTGTGTACTAATAGCTTCTAAATCCAGTTTCCACTAATATGATTTCAATGAATTTTATGCATATTTTGGTTGAGTTTCATCTCAATAACGTTATTTGCAAGAGTTGTATACTTGGAAGTGGACTTAATTCGGGAACTATTGCCAATTGTTGACTGACAGCTACAAAATTCAGTAGCATTATTCCCGTATAACCGATATTAGTATAATTTCTGTATTACCGATATTTATTTGACATTATTGAGGGTTAACTGGTTTTTCCTAGGTGAAATGTATATGTGAGCAATTATTATAATACATAGTGATTTTCGGAAGAGTGCTTCATATGGTGACTATAGTCAAATATGCACCGAAATTCACAAATTCTCTATACAATGATTCTTGTGTGAAATAATCTGTGTAAAGTTTTAAGTCGGTATCAATATTTATAAGATATACGAGTATATAAAATTAATGACTCTTTCAGATGTGGTCATTATATAGCCAATTATGGACCGACCATCATAACATTTTGTACAACAATTTATTTACCTATAAGGACTATCTATAGCAAAGTTTGTCCTGGTAACTATATTTCTCACAGATTTATACGTTATTAAGTGAATTTTGGAAGTGGATTTCCAAATGAAACTTATTTTTGCTGAATTTTGTATTGATTTTGGAGGATATATAAACGGTAACTGCATTAACGACAAATACGTGACGTACAACTCATACGACACTACAACATCAGTTGTGAACTGATCAAATATGTACGAGTATAAACAAAAAATAAAATTCAATTTAATGTTTAATTGTTGATTCAGCTGAAAAAAACAGAAACAAATAATAAATATAGCTTTTGAATTAGTTTATTTCCTATATTATGTTTTCATTATATTTATTTAGTTGTTAATAACAAATTTGACATAGGTTGGAAGGTAATATTTATTAAAAGCGTAGAATTTATTTTTTTACCATTTCTAAATCAATTTATTATTATTTTAGTACCTGAATGTCGCAGTACTAATGGTCGCAATTCTACTGTCAGGAATCATTATGTAGACATTACAACACAGATCTTTCATGATCTGAAATACATGTATATTGAACTTTAATAAAAGGAGCAATTGAAGCTAAAATTAAAGCTATATGAGGACCTATTATTTAACCTAAACTTGAGCTATATAAAGCTCTACGATGGCAGCTAAAGTTCATCTATATAAATAGCTAGGTTTGAAGCTTTAATTGAGCTACATAATGAGCGATGATTGAAGCAATATAACGGCAACTAATTAACTTTATACAATTTATTTTTATTTTGGTTTCTCAAACCAACTCCCCCCCCATTTTAATTTCATTCAACAAATTAATGATTTGTCTCTTTAACATATCACAAACTAGCTTTTAATTGTAATTTGATGCCATAACAAGTGAAATCTTTCCCAACTCATCTGCAATAATATTTTCTTGCCAAACACATTTTAAGAAGAAAACATTTTCTGGTGTTTTCTTTTTTTTTTTTAATAATCATACAACGCCTTTTAATATTGCAAGTTGAGGTTTTAATTTTACATATTTTATGTTAGTTTTGTTGCTTTTTTTTATTTTTTTTTGCTAATGTCGTCTCAAACACCAAAAAACCTGAATTCTAATACATACAGTAACGTGTAACGTTTGCTATTGCCTTCGACTCATCAACCAATCAGTTTTGTACAACTTTGGTTTGGTTTGTTTTATTCATTTATAAATTGCAAAAGATTAATAAAAAATTTTTTTTGCCATCATTATAAGTGAACAGCAACAGCAAAGGAAAAAAAACGATTTGATTTGCTTGTAAGAAAAAAATACAAAAAAAAAAAAAATAAAACAACAAAAAATAGATAGAAAATAAAAATCGAATACTCATAAAAGCTTTGCCACCATTATGTACTGACTGCAAGAAAACATTTGTACTCTCAGACAAATAGTGTCTTGTAGTAGATGATGAGACTTTTTTCATATATGTAGATGTTTTGTTTTAAGCACTATGGGTAGAGGCTGTTTGATTGGGGCCTTCAGAGGCAAATGGGATAACGAGACACAGGATTTCTGTAGAGTGTGTGGGGATGCAGAGGAGCCAGCGACAATAGAGCACATCATGTGCTATTGTCCTACGTTGCAGAGTCGTAGACTTAAGTGGCTAGGAAATAGATTCCTGGACGAACTCAGTGATGTTGCTGGCTGCAAACCGAGTAACATCCTGGGTTTCATTAGGGGAATATGGTGGCTATTTAAGGGATATTCTACGGCGACTCCAAATCCGTAAGGGGATTTTTCACTCTTTCTTTCTTTCTTCTTTCTCGCCCTTATCAGGTGGTTTTGGTTGTCCTCATTTCTATATCTATCCTATCTTTATTTTCTCTTTTTATTCTTTCTACTGAGGGAAACCACAATGTACCACAAGGTCTCCGGGTGGAAGTGCACTTTATGCACTACCCTTCTATTCTATCCTATCCTATGGGTAGAGACAAATCAAATAGTCCTGATTTTGTTTTTGGTAGCAGACATTTTTTTGCACAAAATTAGCTGTGAAGCATATAGATTAAAGGTATGGTCACACATGGCAAATATTACTTGTTTTAGCACAAATTGGTTTGACGTTGTTTACTCTTACAAAAGTTTTGCAAGATCAAACAACATCAACAACAAAAATAACACTCAATATTTGTTGTGTCTTAAATAAACAAAGTTTTTTTTTTAAATAAACAAGTTAAAAATATTTTATTTAGTGGTTACAACCTTTTCGTCAAATATTTTCGAAGTGTGACCGTGCCTTAAGTACTATTAAATTCGTTAATATCTTAGATCTGTTGTATGTTATAGTCTAAGCTGCAAATGTAGGATTTTCTATAGTCCAATTATGGCTTTATCAGAAAGTTTTTAAGCCTTACTTTATCTTTCTTCCAGCTTCTCTTTAAAGCTCAATTTTAACTTCATTCTTTGGCACACTGTATCTAATTTAAATTAAGCTTATTGAAATCATTTTGTAATAGCTCTACATAACGCCCAATTTATTTTTACGATCTTTCTTTAAACCCAAATATCTTTTGTTAATATTTCTTACTTCCTCGACCCACAGTTAATAGTTGGCATAATCAAAGAGGGTTCGACCATTAGCAGATTAGTGTGAAATTCAATATTAGTGCATAACATGTATGCAACATTACACATATCTACAAACAACAGACAACCGAAATTTTTTCATTAACTCATGCAACATTCAGTTGAGTGTAAAATAAATTTTATTTGGAGTTTTTCATCATGTATGTATTTTTATGACTTTGCAATACTGCTGCAATTAGCACAAATTTGCCAATATGGTTGGGTTGTTTAAACTTAGTTAGTTACAAGTGTTGTTGCTGATGCTGCTATTGCTGCTGCTTCCCAAGCAACCTGGTCACATACGATTTTGTTGTTTTCTTTTTTTTTCTTTTGCTACAGTATGCAAAAAGTTAAAACAAAAACTAAAAACAATAAAATATAATAAACTAAACATCACCTGCTACCAATTGTTGTGGTTTCTGTATATCATTTTCAACAAAAAAAAAAAAAAAGAAGCAAATACCCTCCTTTTGCTGTTACAAAAAAAAAAACTCTACCAAACAACACTTTAGCTATTTGTTGTTTCTAAACCATAAAATCTTTGATTTCAGTTTATTAACTTTACAAAAACTGCAGACATTAACAACAACAACAACAAAAACAAAATTTTAACGCCTCTAATTTGGATATTCGTTTCACTCGTAAAATAAATCGTATATCTAGCCACAAAAAAATCAGCTTAAATGAAAAATATAAAAATCGTATATAAAAAAATTATTTTACTCTTTGCTAACATCAACCAACTTGTGATTAATTATAATATAATAACTTAAAAATGATTATAATGAGGTTTTCACTGTTTGCTAAAATTAGTTGTTTCCAACTAATTAAATCTAATGTGGAGTTTAGTAAACATTATAGCATTTCAAGGAGAATAAAATTAGAAACCATTGAAAAAAGAGAAAGATTTTGGGTTTCTTTTTTGTCATTGAACTTTTTAGTTCCATTTAGCTTTAATCATAGATCTTTATACCTCTAATTTCAGCTTCACTCACAGGAGTTTATGAAGTCTAATTTCAATTTCCATCGCAGCACTTTATGAAGTCTAAGTTGACCTGCAATCGTGGGTCTTTGTGAAGTCTTAGTTGAGCTTCAATCGCAGGACTTTATGAAGTTTAAGTTGAGTTTCTTGGGTATTTATAAAGTCTAAGTCTTATGAAGTCTAAGTTGAGCTGCAATCGCAGGTCTTTATGATGTCTAAATTGAGCTTCAATCGTTGTTCTTTATATAGTCTAATTTCAGTTTCCATCGTGGGTTTTGTATAGTCTAAGTTGGGTTTCAATCATGAGCTTCAAACATGGGTCTTTATATAGTCGATGTAGAGCTATGTTAAGCTTCAATTATGGGTCTTTAAATAGTCTAAGTTTAGCTTTAATCGCAGGTCTTTATGAAGTGTAGACTTTGCTGCAATACAGGGGCTATGTTAAGTTTTGATCGTAGATATTTGCAAAGTCTAAGTTAAGCTTCATTCGTGAAAATTTGTCATCAATCGAATGCCTTTATAAAGTCTAACTAAAGCTTGAATTTTAGGTCTTTATTTAGTCAAAGTTAAACTTCAATCGCATCTTTATATATATAGTCTGATTTAAGCTTTAATCGTGGGGGTTTATATAGTCTAACTTAAATATCAGTTTGACGTCTAGCTCTTGTTTCGATAAGGCACGTTTACATGGTGAAATTCGGGCTGTAGTTTTAAGTTTTTTGGCATTTGTATTGTCCACATTTTAACTCTCTCTGTCTGTCGCTCTCTCGCTCTTTCTTTATTTATAACACAAAATCCAAAAGAAAACTCTACCATTTCAAACTGCTTTCCATATTGCGAATTTATATAACCTTATATTAACCTATGACCAATAAAAAAATAAACAACTATTTATGCATTAAACACTTGTTGAAGCCAACTTAACAGAAAAACAAGTTGTGGTTTTACTTATAAAAAAAAAAATAGATAGAAAGAAGAAAAACTGAAAACAAAAAATATCTGAACTGTATCTTGAACACATTCTCACGCATTTCAAATTTCAATTGGTAATAAATGTAATGCAAAGCAACATATTAAATCAAGTTAGAAATATTTATAAGAAAAGATTAAGGAAGAAAACAATAACAGACAAACAAACAAACAGACTTTCAAATGTTAAAAAAAGAAACAAAATGAAAAGAAAATAAAAACCAAACCATAAAGTTCTCAAATATGAATTACAGAAATACAAGGCCTAGGCTGGCCAAAAATATAGCAAAACCAAAAAAAGAAAACGTAGAAAATTTGCTAATAAAAAAGATAAAACATCTTTAGAAACTTACAACTTGTTGATGCTATCTTAAGCAAAATTGTTGTAAAAAGAAACCAATACTACATATAGTAGTTTAACCTTAATGTTGAGGTCTGCTTAAATGTTTAAATGGATTTGGAGGAGCCTTATAAAGAAAAAAAAATACAACAGAAAAAAAAAGAAACGCACACAAATGGCAATTGCTAAGCAAGTCTAAAGAAAAACTTGTTAATATAGGTAATAAAATACTATCAAATGAATTGTAATCATACGATTATTATTAAAAATCAATAATTTACATTTGTCAAAATGTGTTGATGGTTGTAAGGAGTCTAGAAAGCCAACTAAGGAATGTTTGAAAATGATTTACTGATTTAAGGTTTAGGTCTTAAGTCTTTTGTGTTTTTATATTTATTTATTTTAAAACAATGACAATGACAAAGAGTAGCAAGACTGTTACAATTATCAGGTTTCTTTCCTAAGTCTATTGTTTTTTTAATACATTAAAATTTATTAAACAATTTTTATTATTATAAAAAGTTTTTAACATAAATCCAGTTATCTTTAGCACACCCCAATAATCACACATAATTTTTTATGAAACAGCCTAAACCACAGGTACTAAGTTAAACTTATTTGTGTTTATTTCAAATATTTCAGGCATTTTTAAATGAATAATTTACATTAACATTCTATTATGCTCACCATAACACTAATTATGAACGCCCTCAACTAATCAAACGCCCTTTTTCTTTGTCTCAAACTCAAACTGAAACATGAGAAACTACACTTTAAACCAAAAACTAAATGACAAACTACACATAGCTATACAATGAATTCATTTTACAGACCTAAGGAACCTGTAAAAATTGGGTGGACATGTAAGAAATTTATAAGACTAAAAAACACATATCAAAGTACAAGCTTATATAAAGGCGTATCAAAAGTAAATGATTTACAAAATAATATAAAATCATAAAAATCTATTTAAATGTTTCACAAAAAAAAAAAAACACACAAGAAAAAAACATTTTATATGTTTTAAAGTGTTACAAATTTTATTTCAAAAGTATTTCGTTAAGTGGCTTCTTTTTTTTAAGCAATTAATTTGTTTTTTAGTTTTAACCTGTTAAAATTTTATTACTATTTCTGTTTTTTATTTTATATTTTTTATATATCTTGAGCAGACGAACTCTATAATGTTCACACCTGATAAATCGATTTGTTATGGTTAAATATGTGGAGATGTTGAGGATAAAAAGCATAGAAAATTTGCTTAAATAAAGTTTCTCTTAAAGAGGTTTAAATTGAAATAACAAAGTGTTTTTGATTTTACTTTAATCTAAATTTAATAACGAATTTAACCCAAAAAAAAAAAAAATGTTTAACTTAAGAGAAGAAATATATTGAAGGTTAATGAAAATAAAGTGTTTTAGGCTTTTTTGAAGCTGTATACGTAGGTTATTATGTAGTCTAAGCTTCAATTAAAGGTCGTAATGCAGAATATACCAAAACTTGTTATGTAGTCCAAGTTCAGCTTCAATCACAGGTATTTCCGTACAACCAAATTAGCATAAATCGTAGGTATTTTTTTAAGCAAAATGTACATCAACCGTAAGACTTTAAGCAGACCAAAATGAGCGTTCATTCTTTAGCCGTATTGTCCGTTAGTGGAATCAACTTCTTAGTCACTTTCAATATAGAAAAATTCAAATCAAATGTTCACAAATAGTACTTCCTCCATCTTCCCTGGTAAACAAATTTTCTTAGTTTCAATACAATGCATGGTATAAGTAGGTTCTTCCACTGAGTTGGTCAAAGCTGGTCCAAGCTAAAATAGAATAAGCATCAATTTGTGAACCAAACTTACTCAGTCGTAGGTTTTTATGCAGCCAAATATGAGCTCTAGTCTTAGGCCTTTATGTAGCGTAAGTTAAGCTTAGATCGTTGTCTAACTTCATCTCCAATCGTAGGTTTTTCTTTAGACCAAAATACACATAAATTGTAAGTCTTGCAATGTCAAAATAAGAATCAATCATAGATCCTTAAGTATACCAAAATTACCGTCAATCTGAATACAAAACTGACCAGCAATTATAGATATTTATGAAGCCAAAAGCAAGCTTCAATCGTAGACCATTATATAAACTAAAAGCCTCAATCGTCGGTCTCTATGCATTCAGGAATCAACTTCAACATGTCTTTATCAAGCCTAAGTTGAGTTTCAATCGCTTGTCTGTACGCTGTCTTCAATATACCTTTATCAAGCTAAAGTTGAGCTTCAATAATAGATGTTTATGTAATGAAAGTTAAGCTTTAATCATAGATCTTACTCAAGACTAATTGAACTTAAATCGTAGGTGTTTATGTTATCTAAGATGACCTTGAATCGTAGATCTTAAAATAGCCTAAGTTGGCCTTGAATCGTAGCTCTTTATGTAGTCTTAGTAGAGCTTCAATCGTAGGTCTTTATGTAATTTAAGTTGAGCTTCAATCATAGGTCTTTATCAAGACTAAATCTATGTTAAGCTTCAATTATAGGTAAGCTTTAATTATAGGTCTTGCTGTTATAGTCTTTGTTAAGCTTCAATCAAAGGGTTGTTGTAGTCTACGTTAATCTGCAATCGTCTTTATATAATCTAAATTGAGCTTCAATCATAGGTATTTAAATAGTCTAAGCTGAGCTTCAACCGTGGATCTATATATAGTTTAAATTGAACTTCAATCAGAGCTCTTTAATTATAATAAGTTGAGTTTCAATCAGATGACAGTAAATAGTCTCAGTTGAGCTTCAATCAGGTGGCTTTAAAAAGTCATATTAAGTTCAGATTTAATTATTGATCTTTAAATAGCCTTAGCTGAGCTTCAACCGTGGATCTTTATATAGTCTAAATTGAACTTCAATCAGAGCTCTTTAAATATAATAAGTTGAGCTTCAATCAGATGACAGTAAATAGTCTCAGTTGAGCTTCACTCAGATGGCTTTAAATAGTATAAGTTCAGCTTTAATTATGAATCTTTAAATAGTCTTAGTTGAGCTTCAGTCGTAGTTCTTTATATAGTCTAAATTGAGCTTCATTCAGAGCTCTGTTAATAGTCTAAGTTGAGCTTTAAACAGAGGGACTTACATAATCTGAGTTGAGCTTCAATCAGACGGCTTTAAATAGTCTAAGTTGAGGTTCAATCAGGTGGCTTTAAAAAGTCGTATTAAATAGGTTAAGTTCAGATTTAATTATGAATCTTTAAATAGTCTTAGTTGAGCTTCAATCGTAGTTGTTTATATAGTCTAAATTGAGTTATCAAAGCTCTTTAGAGAGGTTAACTTCAACCGTCGGTCTTTAAGTAAGTTGGCCTTCAATCATAATTCTTGAAATAGTCTTAGGTATGCTTCAATCCTGGGTCTTTGAATAATCTAACTTGAGCTTGAATCGCAGATCCTTAAACTATCTAAGTTCAGTTTCAATCGTAGCTTTTAACATAGTTTAAGATAAGCTTATTTGGCCCAAAATGATTTTAAAGATCTTTTTGCAATTTTAGTTTAAATTATAAGAATTACTTATTATCAGTTGGTTTTAAATTCTATAAAAATCATATTTTGTTAAAACTATATGCCAAGTATTAAAATAACTAAACCATTAATGACAATCTCTATATGATGAGAGTTGGTAATAGGATTTGTACGGCTTATTTTGATAACATTTAACACTTACTTAAACAAGTAATTAGCTAGAAAAATGTAAGACTATAAAAACAAGCAAAATGCATTTGAAGAAATAACACTTAAATATTTGTAGTATAAGAATTTCAATAATATTTAAATTCTTAGTTTCAAAACAAAAATATTAATGTCAATAAGAAATATTTTAATTTTAAATTAATTTTTTTTCACAACCAACAAATTATTTAAAACATAAATTTTCTTATTATCATCAATAATTACCCATATTTACTAAGTTTTTTTTTATTAATCAAATTTATTCAAACTATAAAACCATAACAAAACGAGTTTCTTAAACTCGTCATGATCTCCAAACAGCATCTTCGTCTTCATCATCAGCAACACCATAACCAAAATCTAATCATAATTAAAACTAAAATTCCATCTAATTATAATTATCAAAACGTATAATAAAAAAAAAAAAATAAAAAACCAAAGTTATAAGAAAATTATTAAATAGTAAGAAATATTAAGCAAAAATAGCTTTAACATGTTCGTGCATGCAATATTTAATTTGCATGCGATAAAACATCTTCAAACCATAAAATCATTGAAACAAAAATTTGTTGAAAAAAAAACCAAAAAAAAAACCAAGTTATTGAAAAGTTATATATACATTAAGCCAAGAAAAAAAAATGATTTTAACCTTATTAAATTGACCTAAACCTGATCATCATTATTGTAACCAGAAAGAAAACGTGCTCATCATTTGCACAGAGTTTCTTATAAAAACTACAGTACAATAAATACCAAATCGCTACATTTATTGAAAAAATATAGAGTTTGTGTAAAAACGTAAAAGAGAAATCATCACACTCATCAAGTGGTATTCAATAACTTTATATTGTTTAACACGTTGTAGGTTGTTTTTATATTTTTTTGTTCAACTTTATAGTTTTGTGCTTAGTGAGAGAGAGAGAGAGAGAGAGATCAGATCAATCATTAGCTGGTATTAACAAGAAAATTTTCGATGCTTAATGATGATAAGCGAAGTTGGTTGTGTGAGTATTTTTTTTTAAATTTTGCACTTGTTTTTTGGTGTTGAAATTTTTAAGTAAAAAGGTAAAGGACCCAAGAGGAAAAAATTAGCGACTATTGAGTAGCAAAGATCTACAATGGAAGCACTACTTAGACTACATAAAGACCTGCAATTGAAACACAATTACGACTGCATAAAGACTTACAAAGAAAGATCGCATAAGACTATATAAAGATGTAAGATTGAGGCTTAACTTAGACCTTATTAAGACTTACGATTAAAGCTTAATTTAGATTATATAAAGACGTACGATTGAAGCTAAACTAAGACTACATAAAAATCTACAATTGAATCTAAAATTAGACTAGAAAAAGACATTGGATTGAAGTTCAGCTGTGTCTAGATAAAGACCTATGTTTAAAGCTTAATTTAGACTAAATAAAAAGCTAAGATTAAAGCTCAACTTAGACTATAAAAATATATACGATGGCAGCTTAATTTAGACTGTTGCAAGAACTACGAATGCAGCTCAACTTAAACTTCATAAAGAACAGCGATTGATACAACATGGACTACATAAAGGCTTAAGATTGAAGCTCAGGAGAGACTTCATAAAGACTAACGTTTAAAGCTTAAATTGAATTCCATAAAGACATACGGTTGAAGCTCGACTTAGTCTTTATAAAGACATATGATTGAAGTTACATTTGATGTACAATATAAGCTCTAATTAGTCTTGGTAAATACCTACGATTGAAGCTTAAATTGGTCTGTATAAAGAGCTATGATTGCAACTCAACTCAGCCCATTTTGAGACCTGCTATTTATTGAAGCTGATCTTAGACTACTTTGAAACATACGATTGAAGCTGTATAAATAACAAGGATTGAGGCTCAAATTGGACTTTATAAAGATTGAAGCTGAACAGAGTCTTCATTAAGACCTGCGATTGAAGTTCAACTTCGAATATAAAAGAGCTATGCTTGCCATTCAACTTAGACCTTTTTGAGACCTACTAGTGAACCTGAACTTAGACTACTTTAAGACTTACGATTGAAGCTTAACTAAGTCTGGATAAAGATTTACAATTGAAGCTCAACTTATTCAAAATAAAGTCCGTCAAATAAAGCTTAACTTGGACTACATAAAGAGCTAGGATTGAAGCCCCGCTTAGAATATATAAAGACCTACGATTGAAGTTTAAATTCGACTACATGCAGATCTACAATTGAAGCTTAACTGAGACTAGAAAAAGACCTACGATTGAGCTTTAACTTCGTCTGGATAAACACCTACAATAGAACCTCAACTTAGTCTAGATAAATAAACATGATTAAAGCTCAACAAAGACTTCATAAATACCAAAGATAAGTCTCAAATTAAATTGTATAGCCATACGATTGAATTTAAAATTAGATTCCATAAAGATATATGATTGATGTTCCACTTTATAAAGACAATTAAAGCTCAACTTGGTCTTGTTATAGACATATGATTGAAGCTTAACTTAGACCATATGAATTGCTACGATTGGAGCTCAACTTAGGCTGCATTAATATCTACGATTGAAGCCCATCTTAGGATACATAAACTTAGACCAAAAATATTGTCATATTAATTTGTTTTTAACCGATAGCCAAATTTTAAAAGCATCCTTCAAAAATTTCTGCCTATAGTATAGAAAACTAAATTGCTATTTTAATTTGGTAAATAGTAATAAAAATTAAATTTCTCTACAGTTACAAGAACGGAAAATCTTTAACCCTTATTTGTACATATAGGTTTGGCCTGCCTTAAGCTTTTTAACTGTCATAAATTTTAAATTAAGATTTACTTTAACAGTGTTTTGCTTAATTATTCAAGCTTTTATAAAACAACAATTTTATTAAGCCCAGTTTAAACTTAATGAGTTTTTTTGTTTATTTTCACCAAAAAAACCCCATAAATTTTCATTATTATACTCATACTAATTTGTTTTCTACAAAACTATTAAAAACGGTTTTAACAATAAAAAAAAAACAATATTCCCAATTGGGTATTAAGTTTATTATAATTTCGATAATAAATTTTTTATGTGATATTTAGCGACATTATAGATTTTTCTTTTCTCTGCTTTCATGTTCCATAAAAGATCAAAAGTTTTCAAGTTAAATTTTCTTTGCATGAACTGTTTTTTTTTCTGGTGCTGTGCTCATCTTGTTCAAGTTTTTTTCTGGTTAAAGTTAGGAAAATGGCTAGAAAAATCAATAAGTAACAGATCATCACCATGTTAAACACAAAATAGCTGTATAGAGGTGCTGGTTTGTGGAGAGGAGTTAAACAAAAAGGTATAAAAATAAAAACAACCTGTTGAAGTTTTGTGTAGTCAATTCAGATTTTTTTTGTTAATGGTTTTAAATTTATAATATTCCAATGTAATGTGATCATAACTTAATGTTTAATGGTTGATGTTGTTGTTGCTGTTGTTGGTAGTTTGACTCTCTCATGATGATCGATAATAAAGGAAGGCAAACATTGAGGCCCGGATGAACGGCTGAAAATGATCGGCTACCAGGGGTAACAACTGGGGTTTTTTTTATTAAAAATGTTAGCAAGTTTAAGCAATCTTAAAGAAGATTTTTTAAAAGAAAATCGTTTTATTTGAAAAATTATAATTTTGTTTTACATAGCGTATGATTAATATTTATGATTATTAGAAATCTTTAAATTTGTATTAACGAAATGGCTTAATATATTTGTTAATATGGTTTTATAAAACTTAAAGAATTGTTTATTACATTAAAATAAGTTCCATTAAAATTACAAGTGATTTATAGAAACCTTTAAGACGAAAAGCTAAATTTTAAAGGGAAATAAAACTTTTTGAAGTCCGTTCTAAATGATGTATTTGTATATAAAGATTTAATATAAATTTATTATTATATCGAATTTTTTATATGAACAGACATTTTATTGAATAAAACAAAATTTTGCCAACCTGTACGTATGATTAATTTTAATTATGAGTTAAAACAGGAAATGCTTAAAAAAAACTTTAAATAAAATAAAAACAGAATAACAAAACTAAGCTTAAATGAAAGCAAATATATCAGGCTTTACAATTAATTCACATTGAAATAAAAATTTCTACACTTTATAGAAAATTTTAAGCTTTAAACTCAAAATTGAAAAATATAAATTCTTTTAATTTAAAATTTTAAACATAAATTAATAATTACAACATTTAATAATTCTGGCAACATAAAAAGATGTCATATTAAAGAAAGTAAACTAGGTTTCCTAAATTTGATTTACACATTAAGTCTTTCAAGGCCTCACTGTTTTTTTGTTTTTTTTTTTTTTTGTTTTAGCAATATTGTTAATTTCTTTAGTACTAATACAGCCTGCTGTTATTATTATAGTTTATAAGTTTGCTATTATTACTTTATGTTTATATATCTAGTTATGGAAAATTATCTTGTTATTATATTATATGCCGCAAAAAAGGGTCAGTGCAGCAAATTTGATTTTAGGTTAAGTTTCATAGGTCATTTTATTACAATTTTTTTTTATTTTTTTTTGACCAGATTTTCTTCATTTATATTGTTATGGTTAGAGCATGGTAAATATATGATCGTGTGATTTCTTAGCATACAAAATAAGTAAAAAATAAAATAAAAAAAAAGCTAAAACTATCATAGACAAGACATCTCACCTTAAACTCTGACTTTGTTGTTTGATATTTTGTATCACACAATTGCTCAGGCCATGTACATGTGCCGCAAAAACCTCGACATCAAGGATCAAACTTAAAGCAGAAAAAAATTCTCTGTATGCTGCATATAAAGCTTACATTTGTTGTGGTCAATTTGTTTGCTCTAATGTGGTTGAATGCTACATGTTGTTGCATATTTTGTCTTTCTTTTGCGGGATGTTTTTATTGTTTATTATTATGCCTTGATGTTTGATTATGTTGTATTGATACATGTGCCATCATGTGTTATGCATGATTACAATCAATTTCCAAAAGATTTTCAATGATTTTGTTTTAGATGATTTTGTTTATGATTACAAAGAAAGCTTTTTAGTTGTGTATTGTTGAACTTTTAGTTTTGCAATGTTGAACTCTTGATAAAGAATGTTTCATTAGTAGTTAGAAATCATAACAACATTGACTAAAATAAAACAAGGTCTAAGTTGGGCTTTAGATATTTAAAAAGTCCAATTTGAGCTTCAATCGTTTATCTTGAAGTAGTCTTTTTTTGAGTAACATGGTGCGGAATATTCATAGATAGGAATCGGTTAATTATGTAAGATTTAACTTCTAAGTGACCTACCCCGCGGAAGTGCTTATAAATTATACGTTGCGAGGTTAGTTACCTCTCTCGGTTGCTCTTCCATTTGTAGGAACACGTTTACGTCGTTTATAAAGTTCGAAATTAACTGCCAATTTCTTTCGATCTTAACATGACTCACAGTATATTTTCCAGCGAGAAACTAGGGCATTTAAAGACCACATGATCTGTGTCTTTGATTGCTGGACAATTCGATTAGTCATCATTTCCACATTCTCCTATGCCCCCCGTGTCTGAGTGAGATTATAATTTCGTTCGAATAATTTTTTTCCGGGATTCATCGACCATTGTGGTGAGTGTTTTGTTTCTCCTAAAATCTTTCTTGCTCACCTGTTACTCTGTATGTCAGCTGTTATATCTAGTGGTATATTTCCGACAATTATAGCAACTGCATGTAGGGATATGGTCCTGTAACCACCATAAACTCTAAGGCAGCTCTGGCAATATACAGACATAACGTTTTCCCAAAATGTGCTTCCATTTAATTTTGCTTGTATAGATACACAGTATATGTAGTAAAGTAGACATCGTTACTCCTGATAAAACGATCTTTTTGCCTATATCTAAAACTCCCGACATTTGGCATAATCCTGCCAGCGCAGTGCCTACCAATGCTGCTCTTTTCTCATTCATAATCCACGTGTTCTTTAAAGTTGTGAGCCCTTCGTCTTTAATAAAACCCAGGTATTTTATTTTCACTGCCGATTTAATATCTGCATTTCCAACTTTGATATTAATTGATTCTCTCTTTTTACGATTGCTTATAACTACTGCTTCAATTTTGTGATCTGCTAGTTCAGTTCTCACTTTCATGAACCACTCCATGATTAACCCAATAGTATAATTTGAATACATTTTCAGATCGTTCAGGAATCGTGCCCTAACAACAATAACTATAACATTGGCAAATCCTAATAATACTAACCTCTTCGGGTATTCTAAGCTCCAATAAAGTGTTGCGTCATTATATTCCACAGTAGTGATCCTAGTCTTAAGGTACTCTAAGTTGACCTTCAATCATAGCACTTTATATGATCTAAGTTAAGCTTCAATCGTAGATCTTTATTAATTCCAAATTGAGCTCCAATAATTGGTCTTTATGCACCCTAAGTTGAGCTTCAATCATAGCTCCTTATTTAGTTTCAATCGTAGCATTTTATATGATCTAAGTTGAGCTTTAATCGTAGATCTTTATTAATTCTAAATTGAAATCATAACAACATTAACTAAAATAAAACGTGGCCTAAGTTGAGCGTTAATTATAGCTCCTTAGTTAGTTTAAGTTGAACTTAAATCGTAACACTTTATATGGTCTAAGTTGAGATTCAATCATAGCTCCTTGTTTAGTTTAAGTAGAGCTTTAACCATACCTCTTTATTTGGTTAAAGTTGAGCTTTAATCGTAGCTCTTTATTAATTCTAAATTGAGCTCCAATCACTTGTCTTTATACAGCCTAAGTTGAGCTTTAATTATAGCTCCTTATTTAGTTTCAGTTGAACTTCATTCTGATCAACACTTTATATGGTCTAAGTTGAGTTTTAATCATAGATCCTTATAGAGTTTAAATTGAGCCTCAATTGTAGCACTTTATAGGGTCAAACTGGGCATCAATTGTAGGTAGTCTATATCCTTATATCACCCCCAAAATAATCTCTAATGTTAGTTCCCCATGTTGCTTAAGTCGAGCTAGAACTTTTTAAATTTTAATTGTATTAAGCAGTTCCTAGCTTCATTATTAACTACTGTTGTTGTGTTTGAACATATTGTTGTGTTTCCCCAAGTCTAGTAGCTGCAATTACAAGCTTGTTAATTTTGGTTCAACACTTTTTTTTCCTGGCAAAGATTTTTGTTTGGTTTTTATAACAACGAAAAAATTGCCAACCTATCACTTGTTTTTCAAAGTATGCTGGAGTTTATTTTTTTTTCTTTTTTGTAACAAGGAGTTGTCTTTGTTTTTTACGCATTTAATTTAACAAAGTTACATTTTTTAAAGCTGTTATTGTAGTTTGTTGTAGTTGTAGATGTTGCTGCATTTGTTGTTTTTCGGGAGTCTTACATAAATACCATTTAATGTGCTTGTTACCAGGCACCCCAACAATATAAAATGTTTTACAATCTTGTTATGGCTACTTTGTTTTTGTTTTATTTTTATGATTTGGATTTTGTCAAAGGGGATTTTTGTGTGTTTGGGAGAAAGGAAATGTAAGTTTTGTTAAAGGAGACAGTGGTGTGTAGGGAGAAATTTGTAAGCTAAAGTATAGTTTTAAATAAGGTTTAAAACTGATCGCGTTGCAATTACTTGTAGAGTAAAATGTATTAAAGTACTTTTTTTTGAGAAAATGGACGAAAAGTTCTTGGTTTTTGTAAAGTACCAAAGTACTTTTTAATAAAAATGTACTAAATTTAGAAAAATCAGGAAGTTATATTAAAAATGTAAGAAATTAGTTCTTTGACACATAAAAGAGTTAAAATTCGATTTAAACAAAAATAGTACGAAAGTATGTATTTACTAAGAAAGTACTTTTTTTACAAAGTACTTTTTTGGCTTGAGTTCATATTTTTAATTAATAACTCGAAGAATACCATTGTGAAACTATATTTTTCTACCCTACCAAGGGCGTCATCAGCAATGTTTATTGTCCAAGATCTACTTGTAAACATCATCTATTTAACTCACCATATATTGAGAAATAGAGTTCGGGAATTAAACATATTTCTTATTACATTTTATGAGTTAGAATGAAATTTACTTATGTTTTTACAATGTGTGTGTATTCTTTTTTATTATTATTACAAATAGTATTATTTGTATTATAGATTTTAAGAATATTTCTGTAGAATTTGACTCCTCTCAAAGAAAACTCACTAATGTTAATTTCACATATTTACATTAACTTAACCAAAATAAACAAAATTAAAAATTTAACCCTAATTACAACGCAAAAACTAAATGGAACTCATTTCCATTAAGAACACTGTTCAGCTAACTTTACTAGTACTGAAAAGTCTGTCTTTTATAATCGCATTCCCATGGCGTCCTGTCTCTATTTGTCCTGACCCAATCCTATTTCCCATTCTACCGTTTCTGTCTCGGTGATCCAATTTCCTCCAGATCCTACATTTCTAAAAAATTCTTTTAAATTAAAAATAAGCGTTTTTCTAAAATTTATGTCACAATCTGCCACCATCCCAAAACACTGTCTTTAAATCACCACAGCAGCATACCAACAGAAAACATATAATTTCAAATCATGTTCCTACATCACCTTTTATTGCACTCTACATACAACGCTAATGTATGTATGTTCTTACTCTGTTCTTACACAGAGAGACAGACGGACAGACAGACAAACATACTTACTCACTTATTATCGAATAAGACAAATCCTAATTATCAAATAAATTCCATTTAGTATGCAAAACTAAAGAATGAACATCCTCTACACTACACTACTACAACACGCATTGATGATCTCTAACTACAAAACTTGTACAGTGGAGTTTTAGCCTTATTACAGCAGCAAAGTATCACACACATGTGAGCTTTTGTATTTGAATTTAACATCAAAAACCAAACTCCATATGATCGTATTGTAGACATGAGATACATGGTAGATAAAAATCTCTAGTTTCTCTATCATCACTTACGTGTAAGCTGGAGATCTAACACAGAAATGTTGCTGAGGAAAGTGAAAAAGTAAAAAAAAAAACTGTGGCAAGGAAGTGTAGTAAAGGCCGACTTAGGAAGGGCGCTATTATATTAAAGACACAAAACAAAAAGTTCATTACTGCAAGCAGTTTAAAGGATTCAACAGAAATGTTGTGTCCTATACATTCAAAAAAGTGTAGAGTATTACCTAAAACCTAAGCCTACAAGGCATTTTGTTGCATTTGTTTAAACTGATATTTAAAAAATAATTAAATTATACAGTGATACACAAAAGCACTTTAAGCTAAAAATTTTCAGACATTTTATACAAACAATAACACAAACTTTTTTGTTGCCTGTAATCACTGTAGCGAAATTTAAACATCAGCAACAGGTACTTGCTTTGTTGTTTGCTCTTTTTGTAATTGCTATATAAAACTGAAAACAACTAGGAAGAATTATCTACGAATTTTTATGACTGTAGACCAGGAAGACCAGTGTAGAGGACACTAACACCAGACAGTTATTACGGCAAGAAAAATCAATAAAACTAAAATCAAAATGAAAATTTTTATTAGAGGCGTGTGTTGTTGCGTGCCACTTAATTGCACAAATAAGTAGAAATGCACAAATCTTGTTGTAAATGTTGTGGTTGATGTTGCAAATCCAATAAAAAAGAAAACAACAACAAAACAGTAACAAAATGAAACAAAGTATGAGTAATGGTAAAAATTTATTGAAATGAGGGGACAACAAAACGTTTGCTAAACAGATATTAATATGGAACCCTAAATTAACCCTAAAAGGGAGAGATAGTCACGAGATTTTAGATTTGTATTCATTTAGTCATTGATGCAAGACCAATCTAGAGTAGATTACAGCAAAAGCACAATTATAGTTAGAGTAGAGTTAGAGTAGAGTTAGAGTAGAGTTAGAGTAGAGTTAGAGTAGAGTTAGAGTAGAGTTAGAGTAGAGTTAGAGTAGAGTTAGAGTAGAGTTAGAGTAGAGTTAGAGTAGAGTTAGAGTAGAGTTAGAGTAGAGTTAGAGTAGAGTTAGAGTAGAGTTAGAGTAGAGTTAGAGTAGAGTTAGAGTAGAGTTAGAGTAGAGTTAGAGTAGAGTTAGAGTAGAGTTAGAGTAGAGTTAGAGTAGAGTTAGAGTAGAGTTAGAGTAGAGTTAGAGTAGAGTTAGAGTAGAGTTAGAGTAGAGTTAGAGTAGAGTTAGAGTAGAGTTAGAGTAGAGTTAGAGTAGAGTTAGAGTAGAGTTAGAGTAGAGTTAGAGTAGAGTTAGAGTAGAGTTAGAGTAGAGTTAGAGTAGAGTTAGAGTAGAGTTAGAGTAGAGTTAGAGTCTTTCCTTACCATCATGTAGAGTTTAAATTGTAGTAAGTTTGATATCAGAAACTCATAGATTTATTTAGTGTTTGTATATTCCCTCTGAGTTATTACTCAAATTTCCAATTTTAACTCCTTTGTGGGTTAACCGGCTCATAACTATGTTCGATTATTATAATTTGATTTGTGGTAGGTCTTCAATTAGTTCCTGCAAAACTATTACACAATAACAAGTGATGATGATTTTTATAGAACTGTATTAATTTTTTTTTTTTACTAAATAACTGACAGGCTTGATGTGACAAAGCACAAGTTTTGTAAAAAATTCTTTATCAAAAAAAAAAACAACCAAACCAAACCAAGCCAATCAAATAACATCCAGATTTCAACTCAACTCAGCTCATTTTGTTTTATTTTTTTTTTGCAGCTTTTTTCAAAATTTCATTGCACAGAGTTCACAATCTGCAACATAAAATTGTTAAAATTATAGCATACTGCACGAGTTTTTGACAACGTAGCGATAGTAAAAGTCTGCAGGCGTGCTGCGTTTGTTTGTTATCTTCAATTTTATTATACAAATACATACATACATACATACGTAATTATAATATGGCAGCATTTCACAGATATTTCAATGATCTGTTATACAGTTGCACTGTTTGGGTTTTTGCCAAAGTCATGGTATGACTCAGTCAGTCACTACGTCAGGGCAGAGACAACGACAGCATTCGTAAATATATCGTGACAAAATCGTGCTCCTCTTTTTGTGCTTGTTGTTATTTAAAGATTTTGATAGCAAGTTGTTTGTGTTTTTGTTGTTGCTAGTGTTGGCAGAGTATTATTTGACTTGGTTATATGAGATTTTCAAAATTTAATTAGTTTAAATTTATTAAATGAAAAAAATTTTATACAGATTTAGATATTTAAAATCAGATGTTATACTTATGATAATCATAAGTGTTTCATGCTGCAGTGTGTTGCAAGAAAAATTGGTTAGCTGCGAGTAAGTATAGCTGGCAAGAGTATGGTATGTAAGAAGTGTTATTAAAATGGCGGTAGACAGACAGATATAGAGATAAAGCATTTAAACTTGTGATTGTAAGGTAAGAGAGAAGTATAGAATGATGAATATCAGGATTACAGCAGGTAGAAGTTACTTTGGGGAAAAGGAATAATAACTTAATTTTCATGTATTTTTAAAATATTAGTTACAAAGAGTAATTTCAGTTTTAAAAAGAGTGCATACCAATTAAGTTTAAGAAAATGGCTTCAACCGAGTCTTCCCTAATTCTTTGCTAACCTCGACTCTAACTCCACTCTAACTCTTCCCTAATTCTGAAAACAGGAAAATATGTTTTTAAACATGAACCTTGCTTCCGCTTTAATGATGATAGGTGCCTGGTAAATAAAGACAGGGTAAGAGATGACTGACGGAATTGTTCATGAAATTGTTTGGTTTTAGTGTACTCTCCGTTGTGATTCTACTCCGATGATGTAAACACCGGTTGAAATGGTGTTACTGAAATGACATACATATCATTAGTTTTGGACATATCATTAGATTTGTTTAAAAAATCTGCCAGTTTTTACATTCTTTCTAGCTGAAATTCATAGCAAAATTTCTCTGCTAAATCAATTTCAATAATATGTTATTTAGCAAAATTATATCCCACACTAATCAAACTGAGAAAAAAGAAACACCGAAATAAAACTAAACAGTGTCTCTCAATCCTTTCTCATATTTCACCTAAAAGTTTATGCTTAATAATAAACTTTCAACAATAAGTCACGATTTTGTATTTGATATCTACTTGCAAGACTCGCATGATATTCAGAAAAAGAAATAAAACGATTAAAATGGTATACTTTCCTTACGAACATGCGTAAGCCATGTGTGTTAATAACTTTTTAACAGAACACAAAACAATATACAATGTTTTAAAGATCGTGTTACAGGAAACAAAAAAACAAAAACATACAATTTCACACAAGTTACACAGAGTGGCAGGAAAAAGTATAAGACAATCGTTAGGGGGATTTGAGGCACTGAATTAGAATATAAATTTGTTAGCAGTATGAGAACATTTTCTCATGTTTGCGAGACTTAAAGTTATTTCCGTATTAAAATTATGGATTGAAACCTATAAACTGTTAAAACTAGAACCTGTATATATTACCAAGAACCAGTCACGTGCCTAGTTCTTTTATTACTCTTCAACCTACTTCCCACCATTCACTGTATAACTGCTGGTTATTTCTCATTCCCCTAAGTGGGTGTAATAAATAATTTCATTTCAAAATTTTTTTCTATTAACACAAAATCCCAAAAAAATTTCATGTCTTACATTAAAAAGGTGAAATTAAACATTTTTTTCAATTAAAGAAAAAATTTCCAAAAAAAAAACCAAATGTTTCTTCCTCTACATTAATATATTTAAGTAATAACAGAAATATTCACCAAAAAAATTAACAATCTCTAGAAGAAAGAAAAAAACAATTCAACAAAATTCATTAACAAAGGTCATTTATTACAATTTGAAATTCGTTATTATTTTATTTCTTAACTGATATCGTAATGTTGTCTATATAAATGTTAGATTTTTTGTTTGTATATATTTCTATAATGTTGGTGTTATAGTGAATAATTGTTTAATTTACAAATCATGTGAACCAATTAGACAACATGATAATAATAACATGGTTACGAAAATAAATAAATACTCAAATATAACGTTTTGTAGCAATCAAAAGGCAAATTTTCGTATAAAGAAATAAAAAAAAAAAAGAAAAAAAAAAACAAAAAGCATTGATATGAATTGCTGTGAAGTGAAATAAATGATTGAATAATGTGCTCCACACTGTTTTAGACAAGATTTAAATAGATTTTTCTTGTTAACAATTATTAAGCTATGTTTAGACCATATAAACGACAGACATACAAACAGACACAGCAACGATCAGACTACTAAATAAACGTATAACAATGAACATAATAAAACAACTGAGAGAACAAAGTGTAACACACAACATACGAGTGCAGACATTAACATATGAGTACATATTGTAATGGAGATAAAATAAATTAAAGGATTGAATGGTTACTATACAATCGGTATAATTAATTAGTTGGGAAATATGTACTAACTTGAAATTTTAATAAAACTAAGTAAATTCTAAGTTGTTATAACAACTTATGTTTAACTATATAACTATTTATAGTTAAACATTTGAAGCTTTTTACTAAATGTTTTTGTTTCTTAAAGTACGTTCCTACTTGGCAAATATTTGGCGAAAATGACGTAACCACTCTGATGAATTTTTCTTTAGAAAAGTTGCTCAGACTCTGATAAAGTTTTCTTTCAAAAAGTTGCTCAGACTCTAATGAAGTTTTCTTTCAAAAAGTTGCTCAGCCTCTGATGAACTTTTCTCTAGAAACGTTGCTCAGACTCTGACGAAAAGTTGCTCAGACTCTTTTGCGCTTTTCTATACGAGTTCAATATTTTTGAACCATTGTGAAGTTTAAACTAAGTTTATCTGCTAAGCTTTTAATTCCTGTAAACCTTTGATTTCAATTCAAATTAAACCAATTTAATGAGTACATTTTGACTAAAATATTTTAAATATTTAGCCTTGAGTTTTTTTGAGATTGTAAGCTAAGTTTAATTCCTAAACTTTAAATTTCTTTAAACATTTGATTTAAGTTCAAGTAAACCAAGGCAATGTTAAAACATGACTTCATAAGGGCATTTAAAATATATAAAACTTGCTATTTTAGATGTCGTAGACCTGCATTGGCATAACCGGCTAACTATGAACTAGTCCTTCAGAGGCACTGAACACTATATTGCACCTTATGCCAATAGACCTTCACATAATGTCCACTTCTGCCTGCAGCGCAGCGAGGCTTCAAGCGCCCGGTTGTTGGATTCATGGCCAGTTGCCTTCGATCGTTCTCAAACCATCTGACTATATTACTCCATACACAGATTTTAATTCTCACCAGGAGTGAGTGGAATAGGAGTAATATCGTCCACAAATATGACACTAGGATATACACAGACGGTTCTAAGATGAGCTGTGGTGTTGGTTCTGGGATCTTCTGTGACGAACCTGGGGTCTTCCGAATCATGGCAGCTTGTAATACACTACATGATTATAATATCCGCGGCAATATAGGTATTTTTGTCGACAGTCGGGCGGCACTCCTCTCACTGAATGCCTACATAATTTCATCGTCACTAGACAGGCAATGTAGGAATTCTCTGTCAAAGCTAGGCTGTCTATCTGATATTACTTTGGTTTGGGTATCTGCGCACAGGGACCACTACGGCAATGAACGGGCAGACGAACTAGCCAGAATGGTATCTGCCTAAGATATCTCCGATGTGAAACCGAAATTCCACTGGGGACTATCAAAGGCATCATCTTCAGACATTTTCTTACAAAGGCTGAGTATAGATGGCGTAATTTAGAAACATGTAGGATAGCCAAGTTAATGTGACCGTCTTTTAACGAGTAATGTACTATGCAACTGATAACCCGGAATAGAACGTCACACTAGATGTTAGGCAAGCACGCTAATCGCCTGGGACTCTCTTTTAACAACCATTGTCGTAGTTGTAAGGATAGGGAAAAAGAGGAAACGATTTTCTACCTTCTCTGCGAATGCCAAGCCCTGAGTGTCAAGAGACATAAATTCATGGGAAACTATACATTGACCAACCTTGGTGAGGTAGCCGGGTCAAAACTCAATGACCTACTGAGATGTCTCACAGCTATAGGTTGGGTCTAGCAAGCACGACTTTTTGTACACATTTTAGTTACAGTATGATGTAAACTACTTGTAATCTAACGAGTGGTGTGGTCTTATTAACCCGTGGTCCCTTCGACACTACTTAAGTGTTCGCACGTAGGGAGCTACTACGTATACCAAACAACCTACCAGCTATTTTAGATTTAACTCATTTTTAGTCAAATTGCAGGTTTTTGTTCTAGCTTTTAGAAAGAGTTTAAACTTAGTTTCAACTTTTGGTCTTTTAAATTTTCTAATTTATTAAATTTTATTAAAATATTGATTTGAAATCAAATTAAACTAACTTTGTAGTTAAATTTTGTTTTCATCGGAAAATTTTAAATCGAGTTTAACTGTAGAATTTAGTTTTGCCAATAAATAATTGTGTGTTTTTATTAATTAAACTTTTATATTGTAGTGTGTAGAGTTCCTGAAATTCGTTTTTACTTAATTTAACTTGTTTTAAGACAAAACATTTACTAAAACCGTGTGGGGATACAAATGTTATTTTGTTTTTCAGTGCCTGTCTGACTGTCCATCGGTCGGCCTGTATCTATTTTTTTATTTTTTATTTTTCGTTAAACAACATTTGAAATGAAATCAAATGATAAATGTACTCAATTGTATATAAATGTTTATTACTAATGTATGGTCAAGATAGATTTATACAGACACACACTCAAAAACATTTTCAAATATAAATTTAAATGCTATTGCTGTGTTTTTAAATGTAGTTTATGAATAGATTGGTTTTAAAATGCGTTACGATCCATTACTATAGCATACATATGACGGATGAGTTTGATCTCACATACATGACCTCCTGTACGCTGGCCAACCAAAATGCTTTAGACCATAATAGACCGAAAATGCCTAAACAGCATTAGGCTTGTAAAAGTGTAAGGCCAATGAAGGCTTTACTCGTATGTATATATGTTTGTATGTTTTGTTTATTTCTTTCTTTATATCACAGTCAGAGAGTTTTATAGACAACCAACGACAGTATTTTGAAAAGTTTTGCTAAAACACAAAATGTTCTGTTGGGGTTTTTTTTGTCATGGGATTTAAAATATTATATAGAGCTTTTTATAAATGCTGGTTAGTTTGGTGATAGTTATATTTATTGTTATTATTGGCTGTAAGTTTAAACTTTGTGTGTCTGCTTTATACTAAAAAAATTATAATAAATAATTTCAATTTCTCAAGTGATATTTATTTCTTTTTCTGTGATGTTTAGAGGCGTTTTAGTTTTAACACTTACAATGAGTGTTGTTTTGGTCTAATAAATGTTTATATAGAATATATGTTGTTAGAGTTGTTAGAAATATGAGGGATTTTTTTGGTTTGATTTTGATAAATGTTTTATCAGAAACTGTAAAGGTTGTGGGATTTTTTTTTTTTTTGTAATTTTTAATAAGGGAATTTATTATACGAAATTGGTTTTATATGAAATGAATTTTTCACACCCCACTCATTAATAAATAGATTTAGTAATAAATAATGGGAAGAGTGAAAGTTGTTGGAATAAAGTAAAATTTTAGTAAGAGAGAGTTGGCAAATATTTGATGAAAAGGACGTAACTACTAAATAAAATATATTTGAATTCATTTATTTATTTCAAATAACTTCGTTTATTTAGAACAAGACACAACAAATATTTAGTTTTATTTTATTTGATGCTGTTGGAGCTTGCAAAAGACTTGCAAGAGTAAATAACGTCAAAGAAATTGTTGCCAAAACAAGTGGTTACACTTTTTTGAGTAAATTTTTGCCAAGTGTGACCAACTTTAGCTTTTGAAAATATTAATGCCAAGAAAATTAGCAAATCAAAGTCAATCAAATTTAAGCAATTTATTCTGTTCTTACTAACTATTACCATTGTGATCAGAACTTTAAGGCCCTCAAACTTAGTCCCTATCCATTATTTCTCTTAATAAAAAACTCATTTATTTGTTTGTAAATTTCTTTAATTTCTGCTTGTAATTAAACACCTATTTTTTTATAATTTCTCCCTGATTTATGGCCTTAACAGTACAAAATTCAATAAAATCAACAACAGAAACAATCATCTCAAAGTAGCAGTTTTGTTTTGCTGTAAGCAGCTCATTAGTGTTTCGAGTTTTTTGTTTAATGATAACGATTAATTCTTTTTATTGTATTTATGTTTTAAAGGCGTTTAGTAACAGTAAAAGTTTACTGTTTTGATTTAATTGTGGGAATTTTATTTATGTATCATATTATTTGAAATACCAATAAAATATAATGTATGTAATTTGATATAGGAGGCTGAGTTTTTGCTGTAAGCTGTTGTGAAGGTTGATTGTTGGAATTTGTTGAACATAGAAAAGGTAGTTAAAATGATTTAGTTGTAAGTTATTAATTATTAAAATTAATTTCAACTAATTAGCTTCTAAACAATGTTAAGTTTAAAAGGATAAATACCAATATATGTTTAGTCTTTGTAGAAAGTAAAAATGTTGTTATCTATGATGACGAACCCGCAACGGCTGACACACTGGCTAATAGCTAATAATGAAGAATTTATGAATGTATAATACCAGCCGACAGTGTTGTTCAACTTTGAAATTTCAAAACTTACCAAAATAAAAAAACGCACCAAGTTTGAAATTTTATTGAAATATTTAAATATTTATTTTATTAAACAGCAGTTATATTACTTTTAGCTTTACAGCACTTTAAAAAAATGTTTCACACTTTTTGTTACACCACACAACGAATTTGATAAAAAATGAACAGTGACTTGACAGCAAGTGTTACTACAAACACAATTACTATAAATATCACAAAGGGACAGCAAATTTCATATAATGAAGTATTTCTTTTTCTTCATATAATAAAAAAAAAATATCTGCAACAACCAGACTGATTTACTCTGTGCATATGATTTTGTACGTCCTAAAAATCATTATTTGTTGTTCTTATTGTTATTATGAGGCTTAGGAGAATTTCTGAATTGTAAAATATAATAAAAACTCCTAAAATATCCAGCAATCTGTTACCAAACGAAACAAGACAAAAAACTTAAGCAATACACTTATTTCTTATTTGAATTAAGTTCATATAAATTGTTGGAATCTGCTGATAAAACAAAAGACTTCAGCAACACACTTGTTTGCTAGTTGTGTTAAATTCGTCTCTCTTTCAACTTCTCTTGTTAACAAATTACTCATTTAATTACAAAATTTCTTTTATTTTAGCCAATTAATAAAACAATTTTTAAACTTAACAAATTAAAGAGTTTGAACAAGAAAACTAGTAAATCATTTCTGCCATTAACTCAAATATATACTCGTACATACATACATGCGTATATACAACACTTTATTGTATAAAAATTATAATGATTTTTAAACATATTCAGAAGGGGAGAGCAATAACAACAACAGCAGCAACAACAACAAAAATAATACTCTTTAGCTACCACATACCGGGCAATTATTCACTTGTTACCTTTTTTTTCACCAACCACTTCCATCAACCAACAAGTTCACACATCTTGTTAGCACAACAGCACAACAGTAACAACCAACAGCCAATGAGTTTGGAACAGACACTTTAGTCTCGTGCAAAAATATGTTGGAATACATTTTATCTAGTTGTTGCAAGCTGTAAAGCTATTTTAAATCTCGATTGAACACCTCTATATACTTACGTTATATATATTTTTATTTAATAAATTGCACGCAATCAGTTTTTGATGTGGTTCGCTTTCCTACTCATTGAGTTGAGAAGCCATATAGGAAAAAAAAACCAAAAAAAAAAACATAAATATATGAAAGAAATATACTAAAAATAAATCGTTACGTTTTCTACAATTTTGTTTCTTTAAGGAAAACTCAGCATGTGGCTTAAATGCTGTGGGATTTTTCCCCTCAAAAAAATCGAGGAAAAAGTACCAATGCGAGTAATGTGAGTGTTTGCGCGTCTGTGTGGGTAGTGCGTATTAGAAGTTGTAAGACTGTATGTGTGTCTGTGCTTAGTAAAAAGTTTTGTTAAAGCTTACCACCAGCCGTTTGGTAATTGATTGCGCTTCAATTGCAATTACATCTATGAAAAAACAAAATCCAATTGTAGCCTGAGGCCACTAGATAACAAAACTCTTTGGCAAATATTGTGCTCATATACAGACAGTTTACAGTCGTATGAAGATGATTGTATGGTGAAATGTATGAAAACAGGGATGAGACTAGAAGAACTCAAAAAAGTACTAAAAGCTTACTATTGTTATATCGTAAGTAAAGCTCTATCTTTATGTAAATTATGGTAGCAAATGTGGATTTATAATTACTTAAATTTTGATAGCAATTGCGGCTATAGCTCTCCTAAATTGTTGCCAGCAATTCATGGTTCTTTCTCTACAAAATTTTTGACAGCAATCATGGTTCTTTCTCTACTAAATTTTTGCCTGCATTCGTACTTTTTCCTCTCCACTAAATTTTTCTAAAAGTCGTGTCTCTATCTCTACTAAATATTTGCCAGCAACCGTGGTTATTTCTGTACCAAATTTTTGCCAGAAATCTTGGTTCTTTCTGTACTAAATATTTAGCAACAGTCGTTACGCTTTCTGTACTAAATTTTTGCCAGCAATCGTGGTTCTTTTCGTACTAAATTTTTTCCAAAAGTCGTGGTTTTTTCTCTACTAAATTATTGACAGAAACCTTGATTCTTTCTGTACTAAATTTTTGCCAGCAATAGTGGTTAATTCCATACAAAATTTTTCCAGGAATCTTGGTTCTCTCTCTACTAAATTTTAGCCACCAATCGTAGGTCTATCTCTACTAAACTTTTGCCAGCATTAGTGGCTCTATCTTTACTTAGGTTTTTCTAGTTTTAAAAGTACCTTTTTGTACAAAATTCTTCCCACCCTTGTCTAAACTTTAGGTGCATATTTGTATATTATTCTACCCCAAATGTTTTTTCATATTTATTTCTGCATACATATTTTTTTCTACATTTAACTGCCCGTTTGTAATTGAGCACTTCACAAGCATGTAATTGTCTCGTAATAATTCGTATTTGTTATTGGAAAACAGTGGGGTTTTTTATTTTGTTGGTTGGTTTTCTTCTTATAGTTGCTCCGTTTAATAAGAAACCGAGAGAAATAAGAGAAATATTTCAACAGGTGTGAGTTTTAACACAGTGCCACAAATAATAAGGGTATAAGAGATTGATATGGTGCTTAAAAGAGATCAAGGCAATTGCTCTTTGGTAAATGAGATCGCTGGGTAAAGGCAACTTAGTTAGAAAAATTAATGGGTGATCATTAAGGAAAAGAGATTGCTGTTTTGTTATTTTTGTACAAAGTGTAAAACGAATTTAACAAAAAGAAACATTGTATATTGTATGAAGTAAAGCTTTAAAAAATTTACTTAAATGCAAGATATTTAATAAGATGTAATAAATAATTTGTCAAAATTAAATCTTTTTTGTGAAGTAAAACTGTAGAAATTATTTAAATGAAAAAGTGGTCGACTGGACAGTGGATCGCACAACACACTACAGAGAAAATTCGTTCTTTAGCGGTACTGTCCGTATGTGGAAGAAACTACCTGCAGAAGTATTGCCTGCCACTTTCAATATAGGAAAATTCAAGTCAAAGGTTCACAAACACTACTCCCGCTATCCTCACTCCCATAACCTATTTTTCTAGTTCCAATACAATTCATTGCATAAGTAGGGGTCATCCTATATTTAATCCGCTGTAATAGTTGGTTTAACAAAAATATAAATGTTTTGTCAAATTGAAACCTTTTATTTTAGATATTTTTTTTAGTTTTTATATTAGAGATTTATGAGTTCAAGCATAGTTTCCAATTGAGTCCAATTTTGTTACCAATCTTAAGCCTTTAAAGAGTCCAATTTTGAATCTAATCGCAGGTCATTATTAAGACCGATTTTGGGACCAACTATAGGGTGTTTAGACAATAAAATTTTAGGTCGTTATGTAGAGCAATTTTGTTCTCTCTTAAAAGTTGTTTAAAAACAATATTTTTTTCCAAAAAAAAAAAGTTTGTTACTTAAGTCTTTTGTTTCTATACTGACTAATAATGCTCATTTAGTAACAGTTTCTAAGGTTTATTAATATTCAATTGCAGTGAAATTTTCTAAGCATATGCTCAGTTAGTTTATAATTGTTCAAGAAAAATAAAAATATAAGTCAACTAGAAAGCATATTAAACCTTATTATAGTAATTATCAAAAATAGTAAGCAGAAAATATGAAAATTTGTCACAATTAATATTAAAGATACCGAAGACCTACTTTTAAAACATAAAATTAGTTTCCTTTTCAAAGTATGTTACCTAAAGTCTGTTGTTTTATTTCAACAGCATTTAATTATACACTTGAGTTTTGTGAATTTTAACACATTAACGTGGCAGAATTTCATTTAATTCTCAGGCTTTTGCTGCAACGTCTAATAAAGAAATTATATTCAGCATTTCATATTTATGTCATTTAATGGCATACATATATAATCATATGTAAGTAAATATTTTTTGTTTTATTTTATGATTCACATGACTTTAGAGAAAAGTTTTTTTCCGTATTGGCAAATAAGATTCTTTTCTTTTTTTCTCAATTTTATTTTACAGTCATTTAAAACCAGAGAGAATCTTCTAGTATCATTAATTTAAATAATCAATAAATACAAAAAAAAAAAAGACTGTAGAAAAACAAACAATATGAACAGTTACACAAAGACATCATTAACCTCAAGTAACACTAGTAGTAAGTAGAAGTAGAGGCAAAGGAAAATGTAAATAAACAATTTTTTTTGTGTTTAAGAGAAAAACCAACAACTGCATAAACAATTTAATTTAGCCATAGCATAGTTAAACAAAAATCAATAATCATCAGTTTTAGTTTTTTCGAGTTCTGTTCTAAGTTTTCCTAAAGAAAAAGATGAATATTTGTAATGGTATTTGAGGGTATAACAAAATAAAAAACAAAATAATATGCCTTTATCTTGAACAAAATGTTCAAGTTTTGTCACCCACACTCCAGAACATCAAGTTTTATTTTTTTTAAGCTATAGCTGGTAGTAGTTGTCATAAGCAGCTACCAAACAATCAACCAACCATCATACTTAATTGACACAACTTTGCCATAACAACAAAAACTAAGTGATGATTTCAAAGTTTTGCTGTTTTTGTTTTTCGTATTGCCTGATATTCTTGGTTAAAATCAAATTGATGCACTTAACTGTCTCAGTGCTTTTTATTTTTTTTAGAGACATATACAAAACTTGTCTTTAAATGAAATTCAAAATAATATGCAGAAAAAACCAAGTATGCATTTTAATGTAGGCAAAAACGAAATGTTAATACCCAGCATTTTTTTCTATTTCCTGAAAATACAGAATAGCTAAACCTTAGTAGTAGGGCTTTTTGCAGCTTTCAACAAAGATCTTTATAACGTCTATGAAGAGCATTACGAATATAGTTATTATAATCAAAGTTTACTTTAATTGTAGCTAGTTAAATTAAACAGCAATCGAGTCTTGTTTCAGTTTAAGTCGAGCACTTATCATAAGTATTTCTGAAGTTAAACTTGAGCCTCCTTTCGAAGGCCTTTATATAGTCTAAGTTGAGCTTTAATCGTAGGTTTGAGATGAACTTCATTCAAAATTTATAAAGCAAATTTTTAGGTTTAATCATATTTAATTTTTAGCTTTAATAGTAGGTCTTTCTAAAGTTCAATTTTAGCTTCAATTATTGATCTTTGCAAACTTTAATTTTCGCTTCAATTGTAGGCCTTTTCTAAGTTCGAATTTGGCTTCAATCGTAGTTCTTTCTAAAGCTAAATTACAGCTTCAATCGTAAGTCTTTTAAGGGATAAATTTTAACTTCATTCGTAATCCATTTTAGCTGCAATCGTAAGTTCTTCTATTTAAGCTTCAAGCTAAACTTTAGCTTAGGATCCATTTTAAGGTATTTCTAAAATAAAATTTTATAACAGAAAAGTTTTTTATTCATTTATTTTTATTTCCTTCTCTAATTAATAAAATTTTAATATCTATCGTATAGTTTTGTATTTCAGTTTTAATCGTAGGTCCTAGAAAATTTTATTTTATCAATCAATTTTAGCTTCAATCGTAGATCTTTATGCAGTTCAATAATAGATCTTTCTAAAGTTTCATTTTACTAGCTCCATTTTGAAGTATTTATAAAATCAAATTTCTGCTTTTATAGTAGTTTTTACAAAGTAAAATTTAAAAGTTAAGTCTTTTTAAATTTAGATTTTAGCATCAGTCGAAGCTTTTTGTAAAGTAAAATTTCAGCTTTAATCGTAGGCCTGCATAAGGTTTAATTTTAGCTTCAATCACAAGTCTTTATAAAGTTACATTTTTGCATAAACAGTAAGTCTTTCTACAGGTAAATTTTGATTTCAATAGTTGGTTTTCTAAATGTATATATTAGCCTCAATCGTAGGTCTTAATAAAGCTAAAGTTTAGCTTCAATTGTAGGTCTTTATAAAGTCTTTCTAAAACTAAATTTAGATTTGGATTGTAGTTTCAATCGAAGGTAAAATTTTAGCTTTAATCGCAGGTCTTTATATATTAAATTATTCTTCAATCGTTGAGGTTTGTTTAGTCTATGGTAGGGGGTTTATGTAATCTAAAGTGAGTTGTGGTCTAAGTTGAGCTTCAATTGTAGGTCTTCATACAGTCTCAATTGAGATTCGCTTGTAGTCTAAGTTGAGCTTGAATAGTATGTCTTTGTGCATTCTAAGTTGAGCTTTATTAGAAGGTTTTTATGTAGTCTTAGTTGAGCTTGAATCTTAGGTCTTCATGCAGTCTAAGTTCATGAATCAAATAATAAAGATTGCGCATAGAATATAAACAAAATTTTCTCTCTCTGCGCCTGACACTTTTGTTAACAATATTGAAAAAAAATTAATGTTTCGTAAATTTTTTAATTCAAAATAAAACATTTATTTATTTACTATTTCATTCATATTAAAATGTTTAAAAAAGTGAACTCAAATATATATATACAGGGTGGCGCAAAAGTAATCCTCCTATTAAGAAAATGCTATAAATTAGGAGGAGGATTACTTTTGCGCCACCCTATACATACATACATATTTATTTGTATTATCAATTTATTATTTTTGGTTGTTTCCGTTGTGTGTTTTCTTGTCTCATCCGCTAGGTGTTGATTTAGTTTTCTTACTTACATTCTCGCTAGAAAAAAAGTGTTTTGAAAGATGGGAATAGAGCTTCCAGATTTTTAAATTGACACACAAAAACTCTTCAGTAGGCTTTAATAACCTAATATAAGGTATATTAAACGCAAAACGTTTCACTCACCCATTCTTAATCTCACATCTCGTTTTATAGCATCTGTCTTAAAGTGTTTAATGCAAACTCTATGAGACACTTTTAATTTTTTTGTCATCAAGTTGGCAAAGTTGTAGCCATTGTTTTTTTTAATTTATTTTCTTTTAGAAATCTAAAGAAATTTATATTTATGTATATTATTTTTTGAATATTTCCACATTTAAATACGTCAGACTTCGTTTTAAAAATTTTAACATAAAAATATTTTTGATTTGTAACGTCACAAGAAGAAATTTTGCTCTCAATTTTAGTCACACAGTTTTTGTAAAATATAACACACCTGCGCAATGCGTAATCTTTATTATTTGATTCATGGTCTAAGTTGAGCTTAAATCATTCGTCTCTGTATAGTCTAAGTTGAGCTAATTTAAGCTTTATTCTCAGTGTTACAAGCTCTTCTAACAAACCGCTATGCTGCTCATTAATATAAGGCAATAGAAAAAAATAGCAGAAAAATTAAGTTAAATGTAGTAGAGTAGTGTATTGTGGCAAGACGTGACTATGAATAAATTAAATTATAAAACCAAAAACAACAACAGCATCAAATAATATTGCTTAAATTGTTAGAAGGCGAAGAAAAAAATCTTATTTTCCAAAGATTTCATATGTGCCAATTTTTCGCATTCAATAGTTTTTATTTGGATTTTTCTTTTTCTATTAATGTTTCTATATGTCATGCTTTTTTACAAAGCTATTTTGTTGTAGTTGTTGCTGTGTGACTGCCACATTATGTGCCATACAGTAGTTTAACTAATGAACATGGGAGTATGTTTATATTGACGATGGTTTTGTTTTTATTTTTTGCTGCTGCTGATGCTGCTGTTGTCATTATGAGCAGGCAGGCAGGCAGGCAGGCTGCTTGTCTCCGTTTGTAGTATTTTCGAATATGTTGCCTGCCTCAAAAGGTCGCTAATGACATAATTTTTGCGGTCACCATGACTAAATTAGAGATTCCACTATTTTCCATTATCATCTTCTTTATTTTTATAGTTAATGTTGAGTTTTTATTTAAATTTTTCTTTAGTTGCTAGTTAAAGTCTCTCTGGTTCTCCTAGTGTTTGTTTATTAATTTATAGTATATTTAATGTTGTTAGTATGGCATGATTGGAATGAGGTTAAAACTGTTTTTAAACATAAACCGAAATTGCTAAGGAATCTAATACTGAATATCGTGTTAGATTTAATTAGTAATTAAAATTTAATTATATATTTTAGATATTTTAGAATAAAATCAATTGAATAATAATAATAAAATACAAAAATTACATTTGCATTCTAAATAAAGAGTTTTAATTAAATATGTTTGAATAAAACGGCAAAAATGTTTCATTTACATTTGGAATGTATTACGACACTCACTCAATAAGCATTTTACTTTAGTCAGTTGTCATTTTTCTCTTTTGAAATATGGCTTTTGAGTTTAAACCTTTAAACGACCTTAAAAATGATAAAACTTATGCATATAGATTGTTCTATATGTATGAAAATTGCATTTATTTAAAGATTCTTTACTTATATTTTTTTTGTTCACACAATTGAACTTTTTCACACCACAATCGAATTGTAATTGACTGCCTTAGGCTGTTTCATTTTCTATAGCACATTGCAGTTTTACACATGCAAACAATACTCGCTTTTCTACAAAATTTGTTTTCTTTTAATGTAATTTATTTTCTTGAATTCATTTTTTGCTTGAAACTCATATTTGTGGCAAACAAAATTTTGACATTTATTTTAAGTAGAAGTGTAAGTTTTTGGTTAGAGGTTAAGTGGTAGTTACCCTACATAGTCCGTAAAATAGTTTATGGTCTCGTCTTGATCTAGTCTTGCTTTTGTCTTGGTCCTAGCTACATAAAGAGCTACGATTACAGCTAATAAGTAACTTAATAAGTACCTTCAATATAGACTATAATTCAGCTTTAAAAATACCTACGATTGATGCTAAATTATTGTTATTTAATAATATTTTTCACTTATAACATGTTTTAAAAAAGTAGTTTTTCTACTACTATTTCCAAAAAACCACATAAACTGAAATATATTGAAACTACATAAATAAAATTTAATAATTATGTAACAAACTATGTAAAATTTACTTTATTACACGCTTTTTAAACAATAATAATACATAATAATAACAGTGATAATAATGATAATAATAAATAACAATAATGAACAAAATTCACAATTTTTTTTAATTTTACCACTTTTTAAAAAAGAAGTAGGTATTTTACTACTATTTCCAAAAAATTAAATAAAAAAAAATTCCTCCAAACTTAATTGAAACTAAAGTAAATTTAATATTTTTTGTCACAAAAAAGTAGCATTTACTATTTTTCACACTTTTAAAAAAAGTAGTATTTTTACTAATATTTTCAAAGTTAAAATCACATATTGTTATTTGGCTTAAACAACAAAAATTATTGCAATTTAATAAAATTTTAAAATTTTAACAATTTTTTAAAAAGTAGAATTTCTACTGCTATTTTTAAAAAATCACATAAAGTGAAAATTCTTCCAAAATGAATTGAAACTAAATTAGAATTATTATTTCTTTAGTAAAAAAGTAATGTTTACTGTTTTTACTAAATAAGTAAAATTTACTATTTTTCAAACTACATAAATATAGAACTTGATAAAGACCTTCAATTCAGTTTGAACAGAAAATTAAAAATTAAGCTTTATTGCGTATTCAGATATGAAACTTTATTGAGTCAATATTCGGTTAATTGACAATATTATTTTAAGTGTTCAGGCATATGCAATTTTCAGCTTACTCAATAATCATTTGACAGCTGGAAAACAATATAAAAAATACTCTAAATGGTTGTTGTGTTTCTATGTAAACAAATTTACCTTCACATTGATTTTTTAATGATTTCTTTTGTTTTCTTTTGTTGAAATTTGCCATTTTATACAATATTGTTTACTAAACACAGTTCGAAATCTTACTCAATATTATAACAATTTCGTACTTATTGCGCAATAATTAATTGAGATTTTATATGGAATATTGAGCTCAATAATGTCGTTAATTGCGATTATCGCAACTTAGGTGCATATCTGAACACGCTATTAAAAAGACCTACGATTGATGCTAAAATTTAATTCTATAAAGACCTGCGATGAAATCTATATTTGAGCTTTAAAAAGTCTTTCGGTTGAAGATAAAATTGAACTAAATTAAGACCTACGATTGAAACTAAAATTAAACTTTATTCAGAAGTACGACTTATGCTAAAAATTAACTTTAAAAAGTACTACGACTAAAGCTAAAATTGAGCTTTTTATAAAGGCCTAAGATTCAAAGCTAAAATTGAAGAACATTTTTAATTAGGGTTGAGTTAACTTTTAATTAATAACTCGAAGAATACCATTGTGAAAACTATATTTTCTAGACAATTGTTACACTGAAATGGATTTTCTGCCCTGCCAAGGGCGTCATTAGCAATGTTTATTGCCCAAGATCTACTTGTAAATATCATCTATTTAACTCACCATTTATTAAGAAATAGAATTTAAAATGAACTCAAGGCTAATTAAAAATTTTCTCTAATATAATAAATATAAAAACGTTCGACATAATATTCTCTAAAAAAAAATTAGCTAAAATTGAACTTTAAAAAGAACGTACGATTGAAGATAAAATTGTACTATTGAATCTAAAATTTACCTACGTGAAGGCCTATGATCAGGTCTAAAATTGAACTATATTGGGATCTAAATCAAATTGATTAGAATTTTTTTTCGTTAAGTAATTCTGACCTTATCTTCAATCCAATTTAGTATGCAGCAAAGCACTTTGTAAAACAAGTAGACTTTTCCTTCTGCATTAAGAGGATATATTTTCTTTATATGTAGTTCGCTTTGTGTTTTACAACCAACGCACTTTAGTTTCTATCAAGCATTTTCCCAACACCAGCTTACGGCATTTGCCTTCACTATTCGTAGCACAAGGTTTCCCCCTTCCCCCCAAAAAAAAAAAAAAAATAAATAAAAGATACAAATTGCTTTATATTTTCATGATTATTGCAGACAATTGTTATAATAAGAGTGTGAATATTATATTTCATATTCACCTACAGAGTAAGCATTAAACTGAAGGCAATTCATGTGACTGCCTGGCATTATATGTATTTGTGCCATTCAATTGCCATTCGATTCTAGCACTGCGGGATACAGGGCGCATTTGGTTATGGCTTATAAAGCGGTCACCACCAAACAACTGAAAACCATTTAGGAATCGTGTTATGGTATTTTTTGGAATTATCTTGGTTTTTTTTGTAAAACATTTTACTTACTTTCGATTTAAATAAATTGTATCATTTAAATATGCCATTGAGAGCTGTATAGAATGCGATAATCGGTAGTTAAGTTAACAATAATGTGTGATATTGCACCAGGTTATTGATGTATAGTTGCCACCTTTAGTTTCTATAGAATTATAAGGTTTTTGTGTTGTATGTAGAATTGCAACAATAGAAAATAGAAATTATCGCTGAAAGAAAATCTTGTTGTTGCAGACAACTAGAAATATTTGTAGTTTAAGTAAAAAATCTGAAATTGCATCTAGGAAAACAAAAGACTTAGAAACCAAACTTGTTTTTTTTCAAATAAATTTGTTTGTAGTTGTTTTTATTAGCATTTAAACAGAAAAATATTTAACATTTAGTGGTATTTCAAGTTGACATTTTATTAGAGCACTTGTACATATGTATGTACAAACATTCTACTTTGTAACGTTACTCATACGCCAACAATTGTTAAGTGTAACTGAACTGAGGAAAATCATGTATAAATTGTCTATAAAAATATAATCTTTTGGTAGTCATATTTCAACATTTAAGTGTTATGACGTGATGCGTTTGATATTTCATTTTACTATACTATACCGTAATGTTAATCTTATTTAATTCAGGTGTGTTTCATATGTATAAAAATGTATTTAAGTTGAGGAAAAAAAGCAAAAGAGCGAAGTTGCAGCCATTTCTAGCAATCAATGTATTATACATTTGACTTTATTTTATTTGTTGTTGCTGTTATTTTGTTTTGTTTATTATTGTTGTATTGTGTTGTATTTTTTGTGTGTGTAGAACTGAGGATCGTATGTAGGAAGTTAAAGGTGAGGTTTGTGATTTTATTTCAGTTTCATTTGCAATTGCTGCACTCAATGTTCCATATTATTGTGTAGAGATTGTTATTGTTTGAATGTTTAGTTCAGTTCAGTTGTATGTGTTTTGTTTTTTTGCTGAGTTTTTGGAAGTCAGTAAGACACATAATAGTTAAACAAACATATGGGTGCCGCTGATTTTTTGTGAATGAAATAGAACAGGGTAACATAAAGTAAATTAAACAATGTTTGTAAAAAAAATAGTTTAAAAAAGTTTTATCTCAAAAAATCTTATTTACGCAAATTTGTTTGTCACAAAAAGTTTTTTTTTAACAAAACACAGTGATGGACCTGAGATTGGCACATTTCATTTATACTGTTTTCACAAATATTTTTCTTTAATGCGATTACAATTATTACCTGTGTGATAGTATGTCCTCTTGTTTTTTATTGCATTGTTTCTTAAAGCTTTCTTCTATTTAAGGATAATTGCAATTTGAGCTGGACAATAATTTAAAATATTAAAGTAAATTTATATATTTTGTTAGTTTTTTGGGAAGATAATAAGTTCTGAAAATATTTTATGAAATATTATTTACCAGATGAACTCTAGAGAGTGCACCATTGACGAGATTGCAAGTATTTTAATTTGCTCAAAATAAAAAGGCTACAACGATTTGGGCCATAATCGATCCTACAGGCTCTAAGAGTAGAAAAATAGCCAGCTAAGAGGACTCTTTAATTTACAGAGCTTCAGTGGCAGACCTATTTAAGAGCGCCACCGCAATTCAAAGAGATCTTTCAACGACATTCGATATTGACGTCTCCTCTAGAACTATAAGAAAAAAACTCAATAAAAAAACTTCGGCATTAGCCACATGTTGCAAAAAACAACTTATAGTCCCGCATTGCTTTTGCCATTGAAAATTTTGAAAAACCAATAATTTTCTGGAAGAATATCCTTTAAATCGATGAAGCTGAATTTTGTAGGTTCCAATCTGAGATACATTGTGATGGTACATGCAGCACAACCCAAAGTAAACTTCTAAGACCGTTAAGCATGATGGAGGGAATGTGATGGTTTTAACAACGTTTTCTGAGCATGGTGTTGGTTTTATACATAAGACTGATGCAATAATGAATTAGTATGATTATGAAAGTATACTTCTAAATACGATGCTACCATAGACAGAGGAAAATAAACTATTTAGGTGGTATTTTATGCTCGACAACGAGCCAAAAACCAACACGTACTGCGAGGAGTTGCTTGCAGCAGAATAAGATTGATGTGTTTTAATGACCAGCCCAATTTATGGATCTCAAATTAATTGAGCACCTGTAAAGTAATATACAACGGCAGATCCTGGAATTTGGTTGATTTATGGAAGGAAATTAAAATGTTTTGCATTCAATTCCATTAAAAGAGCAATGAACGGCTCAGAGGGAGAAACAGTCCAGGAGATGTGCAGCTGTAATTAAAAAAAAGGATATGGTACTAAATATTATGATTTGAATAAAGATATGTTTTATTTCCTTTCTGTTGATTTAATTGTTGATTCCAAATGTGCTAACCTCGCATCCATCACTGTCTATAGAAATTAATGTAAATTTACTATTTATCACACTTTTTGAAAGGGTTATTTCTACGTCTATTTTCAAAATTTAAATCAAACACTTAAATAAGAAAAACTATTGGAATATAATAAAAATTTTAAATTTAAACACTTTTTTTTTAAAAGAGGTATTTCTGCTACTCTTTTTAAAAGATAAACTATTGTTAAAGTTATTGCAAATTCAAACTATATCAAATTTTATATTTCTGTATCAAAATAAGTAAATTTTACTATTTGTTACACCTTCTTAATAAGTAGTATTTCTACTACTATTTTCTAAATTAAAATCAAGCACTATTATATGGCTTCAATAACATAAGTTATTGAAATTTAATAAAAAATTAAAATTTTAACACTTTCTAAAAAAGTAATATTTCTACTACTATTTTTAAAAAAATTAAATAAAGTGAAAATTCTTTGAATATTAATTCAAACTAAATTAAATTTATTATTTGTCTAATAAAAAATGTATAATTTACTATTTTCCACACTGTTTTAAAAAGTAGTATTTTTAATACTATTTTTAAAAAACCAAATAAAGTAAAATTTCTTGCAAAATTAATTGAAACTAAATGTAATTTAGTATTTCTGTAACAAAATAAGTAGTTTTTTTATACTTTTTTAAAAAGTAGTATTTCTACTACTAATTTCAAAATTTAAATAAAATTCTATTATATTGCTTCAATAAAAAAAAATAATAGAATTTAAAAAAGAAAATTGTATTTTAACACTTTTAAAAATAGTAGTATATCCTACTACTAATTTCAAAATATTTGTGTGTTTAAATGTTCATTAAATACCTTTTCTTACATGCCACCCTGTTAAATGAGTTAGTTTTGTGTGCCTTATTTTATTGTTTTGTATTCACATAAGGAGACATTTATGAAGAGGTGTTTTTATATAACATATGACTTCTTTTATAGTGTTGTTGTTGTTGTTGTTGTTGTAGCAATTGCTGTTGTGTTCGCTGAGTGTAAGCGAGTATGTGTCATTTTAAATTGAAATTTCAATCAACAATAAACTTAATACAGCTCATACGCTCTGTGTATGTTGATTTTAACCGAATTAAAGTCTGTTTTTTGTTTGGACTTTAAATTTAATGCTTTGAATTTGGACTAAAATCTTGACGTGGGAATTATTTTATTACTGTGATTAGCAACATAATGACACCTAAAGTAAGTGAGTTTATATTTGGCAAAGAGTTTGTCAATTTTTCTTAGTTTAATACTTGAGTTATATTTTATAATTGAAGTTTAACAGGAAGTAGAAATAAAAGAAAAAAAGTTGAAAAAGAAACTGCGGCAGTAACGAGGGTCGAGTAATATTAGCTAGAAGTCAAGTTTGAAAGGATCTATAAAACAGTAATGAAAGAATGCCTGTTAGCTTAGAAAAAAATCAAATGCACTTCTTTCAAAAATTTCACAAACTACATGTGACCTCTTAAATCATTCCACTACATATTGCAAAAAGAAAAACATATCTGGTTTTGAATACTAAATAAAATGATTATAAATTACACTTCAAAAATTCTACGATTAACAAACAAACACTGAAAATGAAGGCACCTACCGCATATTTGAGCATTTTTTCACACCGTTTGCAATACAATTCTGCCAGTGTTTCTTTTTTTGCATTTGCCACAAACATGCATAAAGTTGCATAAAACTTAAAACTTACAGCAAGCAAAAAACAAATACAGGCATATGTGAAAAGGCACAATTAACCCAAACCAAAGCAAAAAAAGACAAAAAAAAAGAAAACAACAAAAAAGAAATGCTAGCAGACAGCACCACAAACCAGGCAGTTAAAACGTTAAACAAATACAAGACAGATGATTGTAATGAACAATAATTCAAACAATAATATTGATGGTCGAAGACCACTAACAGAACGAAAAAAAAAAATTTCCAAACAAAATTACAACATTACAGATGGGAGGAGGAGCATGCAACGAAAATTCCAGTGCAAATGCTAAAGTGATTTATAAAAATCTCAGAAATCATTCAGCCTCAACTGTATTTACATATCACACAGACAGAGCTGCATTTTGTTGATGCTGATGATGAGGCAAATGAAAATTGTTGCCATAGTTAAGATTTGTTTGGAAGTTGTGTGTGAGTTTTGTTTTTGTTTTTTGTCTTCTTTTGATATGTTTGCTATGTTTGGGAATTATCATGCTGATGCGTTATATAAAAACCTCAAAAACAATTTATATTCCCAGCTAAACATTTGACCCCAAACACTGATTCATCTTAATCAATTATACAAAATAAAAACACAAAAAAATGAAATGTAGGCAAAAAAAAAAAAAAGTTCTACTCTCTATGGTGATGTTGGAAAAAACAACATATGATTTTTATCTGCGGTTATGAAGTCTGTCCAATAAAAAGGAAGTTATTTAAGTAGATTTTCATTTGTTAATATATAAATAAATAGTAAGAGATTATATATTTAGTTAAACGAATGCTAACAATTTAAGTTTTTTATACAATCTCAGTCAAATTTCAATCATAAAGCTTTAAGCAGTATTAATACAGATATAAACTTTATAAAGCTTAGCTGGCTCTTTAAGAGACCCAACTTTATGCTGTTTAGTTGAACTTCCATTGTGTTTTAAGTGTTTGTTTACTCTTTGGCAAAGTCAAAGTTGAGCTTTGATAGTTGACCTTTCTGCCTGAAAAGTTGAGCCTTCAGTCGTAGATATTTATGTAGCCTAAATAGAGATTCGAAAATTCTTAGGACCATGACACACAGTTCTTTGTCCCCATATAGTGAATTGGCAAAATTAGAAAAGTTATCGTAGACGACTGAAATTTGGTGTGCTGGTTCAAAATATGGCAATTAAGAAAAATTCAAAGTTTCGGAAAAGTATCGGGTTATTTGCGAAAAGTTAAACTTGTATATATGTATACATATTTATGCATCCTTCGATTGCATTTCCAAAATTATTAGAATTAATATTTCAAGAATAGAAGATATACAAGGATTAACTTCTAACGATTTTAAAATCCTGGGGCCAAATTATCGCATTCGTGATCGAATGAGCTATCGTATCGAAAAATGATTTCGCTATCGAAATAATGATAAAATGTACTAAATTTCTTGCGGGATATCGAATGCCTATTCTCAAATAAGAAAATTACGATCAATTTTACTCGATATCGAATGCTGTAATTTGGCACCTGATTAACTTCATTTTAAGCTTTAGTTTTTGAATTCAGTCACAAAATCATTTAATGTGAATCAATATGTCAGAGGTTACAATTGTTCAATAATCCAACCAACAATTTCTTGTCTTATAGATGCATATTTAAAGATCAAATTGATATTGTTCTCTTTGGCTGGGACTATTACACAAATAGTAAATTAAATATGTAATATATTTATATATTTCATCTGAAATACCAAATTTTAATGCAACAGTATTTTGAAATTTTACCAAATGACTTATGGTACTACCAACTGTGTTCAAAATGTATCAAAAAAGTACAATTGTACCATCTCTGCCAACACTGGTATACACATATGTAAAACGAATAAGAGAGTAACACAAATAGCTGGTACAATCACTTGTATACTCGTGTTATCTTCCCCTTACCGCGGTGTTTAAAAGGCAATCAGCTAAGCTTAAAAAATTGCTTCGTGTAAATTGGGACTTAGTACCGCTGCATTGTGGGTTTTCATAAAAACTTAGTACAGTCAAACCTCGATAAAACGACACTCACTATAACGAATTCCTCGATTTAACGAATTTTTTGAAATCCCCTACAACAATCTATAAGCTTCAATACAAAATAAACCTCTCTATTACGAATACATTTGTCAATAGCCTCGTTATAACGAATTTTCATTCACTGCAGACTAACGAAATAGAAAGAATTATTTACCTCTATTTAACAATTGTTGTCAATTTACAACCTTTGCATAACGATTTCCATCAATTAACCCAAATTATATGAAACAGATACACACATAATTATTGTGTTTTCAACAGTGTTTTCCTTCAAATGTGTTCTGATTTGTTAGCGGAAATCGTTCGCTATAACATGGTAAGCAGATAATGATTAATATACCAAATTTTTTATTACCTCGTTATAACGAATAGAAGTGCAACCTCGATATAACGAACCTAATTGTAACGAATTATTCGATATAACATTTTTTTTTCTAATCGCCTTAAGTTTCGCTATATCAAGGTTGAACTGTATATCGCTCTTAGCTTTAGAGGGACTTACTAGAGCTTAAATCATACACAGTTTCTTAGTAGGTCTTAGTATAGCTTCAATTATTTGGTTTCTATAACCCTGCTGTTAGGTTAGGGCCATTTGGTCCAATTTTTTTCAGTATTTCCTTGTAACTTTCGATCGGTGATATATACTGACTAAATTTTTCTGCTAATGGGGTCTTTTAATAAAACAATGTTATGTGCGAAAATTAAATTTTCTAACTTTATTCAGTACTGAGAAAAATAGAAAATGACGAATCTTAGGTTAGAGGACCATTTGGTCCATAGTACATTTTTATAGATTTTTTTCAAAAAAATAAGAATTTATTAGTTGGTTTGAATATGTTTTTCATTGAAAGATAAGCACAATGTTTTTCGGTTAGTTTTGCAAATAAAGTTGCTGCAAATGGAACATTTTATATCAGACTTTATATTGACTTCTGTCAATGTGCTGAGAACCCTTGTTGAGGTAATCTAGTCCGTTTCATCATATGAGCCTTAGCTAAAGAAAGTGCTAGTTGCCGCAAAAACTCTGGCCTCTTTCGATTCCGATCAGTTGGAGCACATGAAACATTGATTTCAGAAAAAAGTATGTACGCATTCAAAGCGGATATGTCAAGTATGTTTGCAAATACAACGGTTGGCCATCGATTTGTTTTGCGTTTTGTGGAGTAGGAGCCAATCATTTGATCAGCAGTATCCACACCACCTAAGAGAAACAAACCATTAGAAATTATAGGCGATCAACAACTAGCATACCTTTTGTCGAATTCTAATAAGAAACAATCTCTGGAATTATGTGTGATATTAATGTAGCAATATTATTGAATGCAAATGTAGACGTGTACAAAGGGAGTTTTTTGACAGTTAGTAATTTTGGAGGAATGAAATTTTTATTTTTGGGCACGGTTCCCACATATGTTAGTTTTCTTTCATGAAGTTATTTTGCCAGCTCAAATGTGGACAAAAATGATCGCCTGTTATATTTTGCCTTTTCAAGCCCTCTGTCAAGTCCAATACGACGCGTTCTCCTTGGTTTTTTTCAGGCATGCCATTTCGAGGTTTACCAAGATATGGTTGTATTTTCCATACGTAGCCTGACTTTGAGTCCACCAATAACCAAAACTTCAAACCATACCTTGCTGGCTTTGATGGCATAAATTGTCGAAAAGAACATCTCCCTCTAAATGCGACAAGTTGTTCATCAACGGTAACATTTTCGTGCCAATTGTTAAACATTGGAAGGAGTTGTTGCCAATAGTCCCACAGTGCACGAATAGGAGCAAATTTATCGCTACTACGACTTTGGCGTCGACTCAAAACATCATCGAAACGGAGAGCACTTGTAATCCTATGGAATGTATCTTCAGACATAATCGATCGGAAAATAGGACGACCAAATTTTTCATCAAATAAACCGTGGACATCCTCATTTTTTTCCGCTGTCATTGATAAATTTGATATATTATAGAAACAAGTAAAACATGAATGTACATACCGGTAAACTCCAGCAAGAATGAGCACAGCTATATAAGCGCACAGTGCGTCTTCATCAATATCTGTCCATTTGGCACCAAACTTGATCCTGCCGTGCTTATTAGTATTTTCAATGACAATTCTTTTACTTCCGCACTATTGAAAGAAACTTTAAAACTGAAAGAAGTATTGCACGTATCTTCATGACAAAAATCAAAAACGGGGAATCCCAAAATAATTTTTTACATTACAAAACAACAAAATGGGGAATCCCAAAATTATTTTTTCATTACCAAGTGAATGTAAATTCATGTCAAATATTTAGAGGATGTTGTTGATATGTCAAATACTTACTTTAGTAATTATTGAACCAAAATAGTTACAATGAATAAGATAAAATTATTATTTTGCATGAAAATTGCATTATGGACCAAATGGTCCCTTAACCTAAGATTCGTAAGTTTTTTCTAACCTAACAGCAGGGATAAAAATCTTTCATGCAGTATTCCCCACTTATCTCAGTTTTCATATTACATTTCTTCCAGCCATTTTACATAAATCGCTTAATTCTAAATAACCCCTTTTCATTTCATTAATTTCATTCGAATATTTAATTAAAATATATGCATTTGTATAGATAATTTTGACATATTTAGTTTAGTCTCTTGCACCGCGGATTTTACTAACCAGTTAAGAGTTGCATTATAAAATGTATGAGTTTATGTCAAAAATTAAACACTAATAGGCGTTTTATTTGAATTATTGGTTCTATAACATAATATAAGGTATACAATACAAAAATAAAGGGGGAACAAAAAACAGTTTATAACTCAAGAGTTTTTAGCAAGTTCTTTTTTTTTTCATCCAACCGTTTATTTAATGTCTGTCAGACTAAATGTCCGTCTTAGGTTTTGTTTTGCAGCGCACAATTGTGTCTCACTGTTTGTTGGTTTTTTTTTAATGCTGTTGTTAAATGCATGTTTTTTGTTTTTTTTTTTTTTTTTTTTTAGTTTAATACGTACTACAATTTTTATATAAATTGACATGGTGCAAAAAAGTGCGTGTGTTCAGCTGGCGCTTCCACAGCCAGCATTTTTTTGTTTTGTATTGTTTGGGTATTGAAGCAGCAGCAGCAACAACATTAAGAACATTGTCGACAATGGTGTTGTCGATGTCGCCTTCAATACAATTTCTTAAGCCTGCAGTTGTGTTGTCTTAGGGTTTCTTTTTATACCCTTCACCTTCATGAGAAGGGTATATATAAGTTTGTCATTCCGTTTGTAATTTCCACAATATAATTTTTCAACCCTATAAAGTATATATATTCTGGAATCTTATAGATAGCGGAGTATATTAAGTCATGTCCGTCTCTCTGTCTGTCTGTCTATCTGTTGAAATCAATTTTTTGAAATCCCTAGATATCTTCGGGGTCCAAATCTTCAATAATTCTGTCAGACATGCTTTCAAGAAGTTTTCTATTTAATCAGCAAAATAACGGAGATATGAGCAAAAATCCGAGACAAACTCTGAAAATTTCATCAAAAAAACTATGAAACAAAGTGTATTAATTATAATATATATATGTATGTAGAGTACATAAGATTCGTCATAGCCGAATATAGCACTCTTACTTGTTTTTATATAGAGAAGCAAAACTTCAGTTAATGTGTAGGCAGTTTTGCTTCCATTTAACAGAATAAAAAATCGTTAAAAAGTATTGGCATTCACTTAACATTAATTTTATTTATTTTTGCTTGGTTGTAAATTTTACATAAAGTTCTTTTTTATTGTTGTTGGCTTTTTTGTATTTAAAGCAATTTAGTTTAGTTTTGTTCAATGATTTGTGCTGACAAAAGGCCTAAGCATTCAATTTTTTGTGAGATTAATTAAACAGTGATACAAAAAATTGTAATAATTTTTTTTGGTTACATTTAAACACAGTTTATTAAGCTAAAAGGTTAAATAGTTGTAATACTTTTTAGTGAGCCAATTTAGTCACAATTTACATGCAGCAATTTTTTAAGCTAAGCTGATTACTTTTTAGATATCGGGCTGAGAGGGATTGCACTTTAAATTCGTTTTACTCCCTTATTCGTATTATATTGTGGGTATATATACAAATGTGTGTATACTCTCGCATAACAATAAGAGCGATTTAATTAATAATAATTGTGCTGTGTGAACACCGACAAAATTTCAAGAAAAAATTTGTATCATTATTTTCAATAAAAAATTTTTGCGTATTAATTGGGACTTAGTGTTAATTATATTCACAAAGTAAACAGTTTTTAAGCCAATAATTTAGTCAATAGAGTGATGATGAAGTTTTTGGCACCATTAACTCTGCCTGCTAACACCCATAAACTCATGGAAAGTTATTTATACGGTCGCAAATTTAAAATCAAAGAAGGTGATTTTTTAAGTACCGCTCAGCCAATTGAATCAGGTGTGCCACAGGGTAGCATACTGGGTCCTACTTTATATTTGATTTATGCCTCCGACATGCCGTCAGACCCCAAAATCCATACGTCAACTTTTGCAGACGATACAGCCTTTATCAGCGTCCATAAGGACCACCAAGCTGCATCACAGAATTTGCAGAATTATGTTTATAAGCTAGAGAATTGGCTAGAGCTTTGGAAAATCAGGGTTAACGAACAAAAATGTATTTATATAACTTTCACATTGCGAAAAGATACCTGCTCGTTCATCAGAATAAATAATCAAATTATCCCGCAACACAATGAAGTCAAATACCTCGGCATTCACCTCGACCGCCGTTTAACTTGGAAGTCTCATATTGAAGCGAAACTTACACAAATGAGATTAAAAGCGTGCAACTTAATTGGCTAATCGGCAGAAACTCTGCATTGAAATTGGATTGCAAACTATTGTTGTACAATGCAATACTAAAGCCAATCTGGTGCTATGGAATTCAATTATGGGGTACTGCCTCAGCATCAAACATTGAAAAAATTCAAAGGGGTCAAAATAAGATTCTACGTACAATTACTGCAGCTCCATGGTATGTTAAAAATTCTCGAATCCACAAAGATCTAGGCATTCCTTTGGTGAAAGTCGAATTTACAAAACACGCCTCAAAATATGTCAGCAAACTTGAACACCATCCAAACCCACTTGCAAGAGACATCCTTAACTTTAGTGGCCACAATCGGTTGAGAAGGAGGGATACCCTTGCTTTAACTCAAGCGCAAAACAGATGACTGGATCAGTTGATGTGAAATTTTTTAGTATCATAAAAATTTTTGTCTAGCACTGGCTGGGCTTATTATTTTCTTTTTAGTATTAAGATTTGAATACTTATTGTCATTTCATATATGAAGATTCAATAAATAATTAAAAGCAAAAAAAAAAAAAAAATTTACATGCATCCCCCATAAACGCTAACTGTAAAATAATGGGTGAAGACAGTGGCGATGAAGATAATGTATGCCTCTGTCGGTCAGCTACGTGCAGACACAAGGTAGCGGACCTAGTCAAGCGCAGAGCCAAGGCCGACTAAAAAGAAATGTGTAAATAAATGGCAGCAAACGCATACCACCATGGGAGGTACTTTCAGAATGCCCTCAAAATCCAGGCCAATATATACAACTTTTCACAATGGTATATTTAACTTGCTTGTTGAATTCACAAATATGTCTGCCATAACCGCTCTAGTGATGCGACACAAAATGAAATGCTTTGTTTCGTTGGAGTTTTGCTAATGCGCACATCTGTCATTGATAGAAATGGCTGAAGAAAATAGTTGGTTATGATATCGTTCGTATTGCGGTAATAAGGATCACTTAGCCTTTAGAAGAGTGATTGTGAAATGGATTAGTGGAACCTATTAAAATATCCTCAAAGAGGGGTTCAAGCAAGTCCAGCGTCAAAATGCATATGTACTCGCGATTTGATAAACACCAAGAGCATCAAACCCGTTGCACACTTTGCCATATGAAGGCTAACTTTTCTTTGTAATAATTCCAATGTCGCTTTGCACCCAAAGGAGTGCTTCTTGGCATATCATACTCCAACTTAAAACATCATCGTTTTTCCAAATATAAAAAAAATTTAAGTAGTGTATTTTGCTACTGTACTTTTTAAAGGACAACTGATTCCGGGAAACAAATTTACAAAAACCCATGAAAATTTAAGTTTAGATGTTAAAATTTGAGTTTAAAAAAAAATTAACCAATTTTCTAGTTGTGGAAGCAAATTTTTAGCTGGTTTAATTTAAAATTCTCGGTTATATCAGTCATAATTTATCTTACTTTTAACTGGCTGTCTGTTGTTAGAACCGACAAATCTGTCTACACGATCAATTCACTCTATTGCAACAGAAATGGTGGCCGTAAAGAAATAATTTTTTCTATGTAGAGCTTTTTAAAAGCTGTCACAATATAATATATAATAAATATTCTTTGATTTCCCATACACTGGTTAAAAATTGCTCAAAAACCAATAAAAATTATTACCAATGTTCAAACAACTACCACGATTATTTAAAAATTTTAAGATTTATTTTAACATTTGTTAAGTAAACTTCAATTTCTTATACACCTGTATAAAAATCATTTAATAACCGTACAAATTTTGTTCTAATTTCAAAACAAACAACAATATTCTTTTACAATTTCCAAGATCTTCAATATTATATCAAACAAAAACTGAAACCTCTTCTTAACCTTAACTTGACACATTCCCACAATTTCACAAAAACCCAGCTGAAAAATTACTCCAGAGCATTTTGTATGATGATCCTTAACCTCCATAATAACACAGTTTAGACTTCCTTTTTAATACAGGCTTTCTACATTTTGAAAAGTTCTGGCACATGATTGTTAAAACATCACTTAGATGAACAACAAACGTAACAAAGAAAATTAAAATCAAAATCAACTTTAAAGCACTTATTGATGACAACACTAAACAGCCACCAACCAACAACAATATTAATACTAAATACAACAACAACAACAATAACTCACAAATAGCAAATTTATTGACGACAACAACAACAACAATGCCAGTAACTAAAAACATACAGACAATAAACAGACAACAAATTACTTTTAAATGCAGCAACAATATCAACAACAGCTCGCAAATTGTATAGAAATGATGAAGTTTGTAAAGCAACCAATGAAGCAACCACTTGTCAATGCCATTATAGACATACAAAAGGATTGCTGCAACAACAACAACAACTATAACAACAACAATTGCAGCAATAACTAAACAAAACAAAAAAGAAAATTGTTTTTACACAAAAAAACAACACACACACACAAAAACGTTTTAAAGAAAAATAAACTCAATATAAAAATAAAAACGTTTAGTAACAATCAACTTAGTCATCATAAATGTAACTTGCAACATGCATGCAATATAGTTATATATATAAGCATATGTTGCAGCAACCCACACACAAACTCTAAACAAAAAAAAAAAAAATAAGTCTTAAACTGCATAAGCTATTAAGACTATTCTATAAATAAGTATTTTGTATGTGTAAGCAGAAAGGTACTTTTTACTTGGTACTTTTTAACTATAGTTTGCCACAAAATAGTGTGATTGTATGTATTATGGAAAATGTGCCACAGTACGTTAGTAAAAGTAAGTATGTAGTAAACTGTCAGTTACTAAATATAAAGCAATACTAGATATAAATAAATATATTGAAACTAAGTGGGGAAATGCTTTCATGGCAATATAAATGTTGTAGCTAACAATAGCTACATACAAATAAGTATGTAGTAACAAGCAAATCAAACTTGCTACATGTTTTAAACAAAAGAAAATTGTTTAAGAGAAGGTATGTTTCAGGCAGCTATTTGTTAAGCTCAGCTTAGAATATACAAAGAGCTACGCTTGAAGCTCAAATAAAACTCTGTAAAGAGCTCAGATTGAAGCTCAACTTAGACTATATAAAGACCTACGATTTCCTCTTCTTTAGAGAGACTAGGTGGAGTTACAATCGCAGGAGTTTTTATATTCTAAGTCGAGCTTCAAGCTCAGGCTTCATTAAGATCTAAGTTGAGCTTTAATAGTAAGTCATCTCATAGTCTAAGATGAAGCTCAACTTAGACTATAAAAAGAGCTGCCATTGAAGCTTAACTTGGACTATAAAAAGACCTGCCATTGAAACTTCACTTCAATTATAAAAAGACCTGCCATTCGAGCTTAGATTGGACTATGAAAAGGCCTGATTTTGAAGCCTAACTTGAACTATAAAAGAACCTGCCATTGAAGCTTAATTTGTATTATGAAAAGACCTGCCATTAGAGTTTAGATTGGACTATGAAAACACCTGCCATTAGAGTTTAGATTGGACTATGAAAACACCTGCAATTGAAGCTTAACTCGGACTATAAGAAGATCTGCCATTGAAACTTCACTTCAATTATAAAAAGACCTACCATTCGAGCTTAGATTGGACTATGAAAAGGCCTGATTTTGAAGCCTAACTTGAACTATAAAAGAACCTGCCATTGAAGCTTAATTTGTATTATGAAAAGACCTGCCATTAGAGTTTAGATTGGACTATGAAAACACCTGCAATTGCAGCTTAACTTGAACTATGAAAGAACCTGCTATTGAAGCTTAATTTGTATTATGAAAAGACCTGCCATTGAAGCTTAACTCGGACTATAAGAAGATCTGCCATTGAAACTTCACTTCAATTATAAAAAGACCTGCCATTCGAGCTTAGATTGGACTGTGAAAAGGCCTGATTTTGAAGCCTAACTTGAACTATAAAAGAACCTGCCATTGAAGTTTAATTTGTATTATAAAAAGACCTGACATTGAAGCTTGCCTTGGACTATGAAAACACCTGCAATTGAGGCTTAACTTAGACTACAAAAAGGCCTGCCATTGAATCTTAACTTAGACTAGTAATAGACGTACGATTAAAGCTCAACTTAGACTCTATAAAGACTTAAGATTGAAGCTTAACTCAGATTATATAAACAGCAAGGATTGAAGCTAAACTTAGACCTACAATGCAAGTTCAACTTAGACAAATTCGAGATCAACAATTGAAGCTTATCTTAGACTATAAAGTGACTTACGATTGAAGCTCAACTTAGACTTAATAAAGGCCTGCACTCAAAGCCTAACTTAGACTGTAAAAATACCTGCGATTGAAGTTTAACTTAAACATTAAACTAATTTATATTTGCAACTCAATTTAGACTATATAAAGGCCTGCGAATGAAGCTCAACTTAGACTAAAAAAGACCTGCGATGGAAGCTCAATTTAGAATTAAAAATGATCTACGATTGAAGCCCTATGATTGAAACTCAACAGAGACTGTTAAAAACCTTTCAATTAAAACTCAGCTTTAACTGTCAAAACCCTTTCAGGTGAAGCTCAACTTAGACTTATATAGTCCTGCGAGTAAGGCTCAACTTAGCATATAAAAACACCTGCGATTAGAACTCAACTTACACTATAAACTGACTTACGATTGAATCTCAATTTAGATTGTGACTGTGATTGAAACTAAACTTAATCTATTAAAAGACCTACAATTGAATCCTAATCTTAAGACCACATAAAATCATAAGATTTAAGCGCAATGTAGATTTTATAAAGGGCTACGTCTTAAGATCAACTTCAACTATAAGAAACTAAGACCAACGATTGAAGCTCAATATAGACTTCATAAAGTATGTACTATGATTAAAGCTGTATAAAATCCACAGATTAAAATTCAACTTAGATTTGATGAAGCCCGCCTATTGAATCTAATCTGAAACTTCTAAAAAACTAACAAATAGAACCAAAATTGAACTACATACACACATGCTTTTCAATAGCGCTCTCCCAGTTTCACCTTTACCCAATAAAACCTTTTGATCTTGCACTTTTTTTTTTCGCAGACATCACGTATGATTTTATTTGTTTGTACTCGAGTATGATGGCAGATGATCAACTATGTTCGATCCTTTATGACAAGCTTTTATTAAGTCATAATAGTAGTGTTGATCATAATAATGATGATGAGTAACAACAACAATAACAACAACAACTACATCATTATTATGATAAAAGAACACATGATAATGATGACAGCAGACAGTGACTATAAAATAACTACAACTGAAAAACACCAATTCATATAAACGTATAATGTACTCGTATGTACATATTGTACAAGGCATCGATTGGTAGATGAAAAGATGGATGGCTGGATAGATGGATTGGTTGCCTGCTTGATGTCTTGGAATGATGTTGCTATAGTTGCTGTTGTAGTTTGTTGATGACTAGGACAATAACAATAATAATAGCAGCAATAATAACGACAACAAGCTAAATTGTTTTATATATATACATACATATATATTATTACAATGTTACAATATGATGATGTTTTTTCTCTTTATTCTTTTGTTGCAGCCAGTGCAGACACTGTTGTTGCTGTTGCTGATTTATTTTTTCTTACTTTTAGCAATCATCATCATCTCAGTAGTTTTTTTTTTTCTTTAGTTCCTCTTTAGCTTTTGCTGCTGCACATAAACTGTCTTAAGTAATTTATTTGTCATATCACGTGTAAAACATTTAAACGATTAACACAGCAACAACACATGTGAAATGTTGAAAATGTAAAAGAAATGTAAAAAAAAATTAATTTATATAAAGCATAATCACTGATGAATGCTGTTGGCTTTTGAAGTAGCTATTGCTACTGAGGGCACGGAAAAGATAGTAACAATAGTTAATTAAAAAAAAAATTTATGGTAATGTGGAGCAAGTAGTCCATGTTGTTTGGAGCAGAAAACCAAAAACGCTGCAGAATATAAAAATTACTTAATGTTTGTCTCACAGTATTTAAAACTAGATGACAGCAGTCAAGAAAAGAGCTTCAGTTAAAGATATTTTTGCAAGCTTTTTTGTACTCTATATCACAGGTCTTCTGCAGCTTTAATTCTAGGTCGTTGCTTAGTCTAGTCTAGCATCTTCAGCCGAAGCTATTTCTGTATTCTAAGTCGAACTTTGTTAATTGAAGCTTCACTCCTAGGTGCAGTATAATTTAAGCATCAATCGTAGGTCTGGGTGTAGTGCAATTTAATTCATAAGTCCAATTTTAATCATAAGACAGGCAGTAGTCTAATTCGAGCTTCATTCGTAGGCCAGGATGGAGGTTAATTTGAGCTTCTTCCGTAGGTCAGGATGGAGATAAATTTGAGCTTGAATCTTAGGCCAGGATGGAGTCTAATTTGCGCTTCAATTATAAGACAGAAAATAGTCTAATTTGAGCTTTAATCGCAGGCCAGGATGGAGGTAAATTTGAGCTTCATCCGTAGGTCCGGATGGAGGTAAATTTGAGATTGAATCTTAGGTCGGGATTGAGTCTAATTTGAGCTTCATTCGTAGGTCAAGATGTAGTCGAGGTTGATTTGCAATCGTAGGACATGTTGTAGTCTAATTTGAGCTTAATTATAAGGTGTAGTCTAGTTTAAGTTTCAATCGTAGTGCAGGATTGTGTCTAATTTGAGTTTAGTTTTTAGGTCAAGATGTAGCCTAATTTGAGCTTCATTCGTTGGCCAGAATGGAGTCTAATTTGAGCTTCAATCTTAGGTCGGGATATAGACTAATTTCAGTTTCAATCATAGGTCAGGATGGAGTCTAATTTGAGCCTCATTCGTTGGCCAGAATGGAGTCTAATTTGAGCTTCAATCGTATGTCAGGATAGAGTCTAATTTGAGCTTCATTCGTTGGCCAGAATGGAGTCTAATTTGAGCTTCAGTCATAGGTAAGAATGGAGTCCAATTTGAGTTTCAATCATAGGTCAAGATGTAGTCTAGGTTGACCTTCAATCATAGGTCAGGATGTAGCCTAATTTGAGCTTTATTCGTTGGCCAGAATGGAGTCTAATTTGACTCTCAATCGTAGGTCAGGATGTAGTCTAGTTTGAGGTTCATTCGTCGTCCGGGATGTAATTTGAGATTAAATCGTAGGTGATTATGTAGTATAATTTAAGCTTAATATTTCGCTGGTTTCAAGTGTTTTTTTGTTCTTACTTTTATATTCCTTAACAGGAACAAACAAGGCCCCATTAAACTTACGTTCTAGATCAAATGTATAAACATAAACTAAGATAAATTTTATAGTTGTCATAAACCAATATTATTGGCATTATTGCACTCAAGTGTTGACAGCCTAATAAAATAATTGTCGACAACTTTTGAAGGAACATGGCAACAACATGGCAATCAGCAAGCAGCGATAACAACCAGTCATCATAATAGAACTAGACAAAACTGATGGTCATATTAACTCAAGTAATGTTTTTGAACAAAGTCTTAAAACAAGAATGAAAGTAACATGATAAAAGTTGTAACACTTTTAACATTCTAAGGAGTTCATTATTTTCAAAATTTTTGTGGGAGTCAGAAAGTGGAAAGATAAGATGTCTTGAATTTATTTATATTTTTATGGTTAGAGTACTTTAAAGTCGTATTGTTAGCTCTTTGTTTTTTACCACAAAATATGAATTATTTTATCTTATTATTAAAATTTTTAGAGCAATCTCAAGAACAAAGTTAACTTATACAGCAAGACACTTGTAAAATCGACCATGACTTTGACTCTCTGAGTTTAAGTGAGTAAGGTTTTGGGCTTTTGGCTGGTGCAGTTGTTGCCTTTTTCAGCTAATAATAATAATGGCAACAATAAACGTAAAAGATCAAAAGAATCTAAAAACACAGCGGCGCTTGTCTTTACCTCATAGAGAAGCCTTCTACTTTTATCGTTATAATTCACCCTCATTTCATAATAAATTGCTCTCAATTGATCACGACGACACCAGCTAACAACAACAGCAACAACCACATGCCGGCATATTATAACAATAATGCAAACAATATGGCAAAATGTTGTTGTTGCTATTATTATTGTTTGTAGATAGTTTTAGAAAATAGTTATAAAAGTGCCTGGTGTTTGTTTGACTAGTTTTACATTAAAAAGTTCGTTATTTTTTTTGTTTTTTTGTTCTAAGACAAAGTTGAGAAATTTTCTTGATTTAGAGTTAGTTATAGTTGAGATTTTGTTTAAAGAAGTGTTGAGTTAAGGCGGTGGGAGAGAACATATTTTCTATTATATGCAGAGTTTTAACATTAAGTTAATTTAAATGGCCTTAAGTTATAAAGTGAATAATGAGTTGTAGGAGATGAGAGGAACTGAAATGGGTTAAAAATCGAATTTGATTAAAAAAAATTAAATGAGTTATAAGATAAGGTTTACAAAACTATAATAGAGGACATGTACATAATAAATTGTTGTGAATGTCATAAATTAAAGCATTGTGGAATTCCAGATAAAAAAATGATCAATTTATACCACTTTTAAATGATTAGAATGCCATATAAAAACCGACTTTTGATAAGTGATCAGAGATATTAACCATATTTTAAATTAAGAACACTATTAAGTGATCAAGAGATTATTTTAGAATTACTATTATTCTTTTTCAAGTCAGATTTTATGGACACAAAAAAATATAATACCAACTTAATTACATACAGGCAAAGATCTCGTGGGAAACTCAAAATCGAACGCTTTAATACGGAATAACCTTTTCGTAACACTACCAACAATTATTAATAAAATTCCAATTCAAATCTTAAATATTACCTATAAATACAAAAGAAATGAACTCATAAAAAAACATTTTATTAACTTGCAATGTATGTAAGCTGAACTAAGCTTAAATCAACAGACAAGCTGCATAGCTTTGCGGGTTATCCTTAAAAACTTCCAAACAGAAAAAATATAATATAAAGAAACACAAAATACAAGTTAAATAGATATAGTCTGATTACATGGTCTACAACACTGTCTAGATGATGAAAGCTGTTTGATGAAATAACTGCTTTAGAGATCTGGATTGCAAAGTGGAAATACAAATACATATCAATTGCTATTTTGAATTATAATACAGTTCTTTGATGTAGAGAACTTGTTCCCGAAACACGAAGTTTTTTTTCGTAATATATGCTTTTCAGTCGGGGCTCATCCGTTCATGTTCGACTGTACAGTGGATCGCACAACACATTACGGGGAAAATTCATTATTAAACTATACTGCCCGTATTTGAAAGAAACTACCTGCAGAAGTATTCCCTGGCACTTTTAATATAGGAAAATTCAAATGAAATGTCCACAAACACTACTCCCTCTATTCTCTCTCCCACAACCTATTTTCCTAGTTCCAACACAATGCAGTGAGTAGGGCTCGTCACCTGAGTGCTGGTCCAGGCAAAAAAAAAAAAAAATACTAATACTAATCTCTATATCTTCATAAAAAGCCTCAATTGCTGCATCATTTCCCAACACTTAGTTTACAAACTAAAACGTTTCTGTCTATTATTTTATAGTTTTTGCAATTTTGCAATTAATTTTCTTTTAATACCACTCAACTACAAGAAACTCAACACATTTTACAAAACAATCATACAGCAAATGAAGGAATGAATATATTTATATTTAATCAAAAATGTTTTAAATCAAAACAAGGCTATCAAACATATAATATTTTTGCTTCCCAACAAGTTCTCAACATATCTATCTATCATTGCTTAAAATACAAACATCACGCTAATATGCAACAAAATTATAGAGTCCAAATGAATAGACGAAAACTGCAAACATGAAATAGTCAATACATATATATTAAACAATAAATTGCAACACGTTTTTGAAACTAATGCACACAATTGACACCCTCAAGACACACTTTACTTAGCTGCAATATGAGCAGAGCAATAGCAACAACAACAACAACAACACCAACAATCAGAATATCAACACTAAACTTCAGCAGTAGGGTATTCATACGAACATTCAAATGAACGTTCGAATAATCGAACAATTTGTTAGGGATGAGTATTCGAAGAATACCATTTCACAATGAATTGAAATACCTATTATATACAAAACATTATAAGTAATATAAATGGAAACATAATGGACCGCTTTGTTTTCAATTTAATTGAGCCAATGTCATCATTACAACTTAACCGGAATGAGCTGTTGAATATGTGACAGAAACTGATATTTACGTTGCCATTGATAATGATAACGTGAAATACACACAGAACATAATTATTAAACTGCATATAACTGCTACTACTAAATGTAGTTTTAGACGATATTACTTTCTGCGTACTTTACGAAAGGGGAAAAAACTTGTCATTTAACTTTATTCAAAATTTTTTGAATTCTATGAGTAATTCAAATAATTTTAAGTAAGTTCCAACAAGTTAAAATGTTTTATACGAATTATTCGTTTAATTTGAACAAAAGACAAATCGAATAATTTGCTTACCCTAATCAACAGCAATGATTATAAATATGCCAGTAAATATAAGACAAACTATAGTTCCCACTATTAGTGAAGAAATTTCAAACGAAGATTAAACCAAAAACGGTTTACATCGATATGGGGGCATATGCCCTTTAAATTAAGCTTCAAAAGTAGATGTTGAAATAGTATAATTTGATATTTATGTATTGTAAGATATGCTTCAATTGTGGGTCTTTATAAAGTCTTCAATCGCAGGTCTTTATACAGACAAGCTTAGCTTTCATCGCATGTCTTTATAAAGTCTAAGTTTAGCTTCAATCGCAGGTCTTTATAAAGCTTTAATTCTTCATTAAGCCTAAGTTTAGCTTCAAGCTCAGGTCTTTATAAAGTCCAAGCGTAGCTTCATTTGCAGGTCTTTATAACGTCTAAGTTTAGCCTCAATCGCAGGTCTTTCTAAAGTTCAAGCTTAGCTTTAATCGCAGGTCTTCATAAAGTCTAAATTTAGCTTCAATCGCAGGTCTTTCGAAAGTCTAAGTTAAGTTCTAATCTTTGGTCGTTATTTAGTCCAAGTTGGACTTCAAGCGTGAATGTTTATATTGTCTAAGGCGAGCTTTAATTGTAGTTCTTCATTTAGTCTAAGTTTAGCTTCGATCGTGGGTCTTTATGTAGTCTAAGTTAAGTTGCATTCATGGGTATTTTTGTAATCTAAATTTAGCTCTGATCGTGGGTGTCGTGGGTTAAGTCTAACTTGAGTTGAAATCGTAGTTCCCTTTGTGTTTGGCCTGTTTGTGCTTTTGCCTACTTTAGTGGGTTATTTTCCCAACTTAAAGAAAGTTTTTTTAACAGTCTTTCTAAACATGTGTTTTCATTCATGTCTAACTTGAGCCCCTTATACGTTTTCTTAAAACTGAAATTTTTACACAAAACATCTTCCTAACATCATATCTATAAAAAAATACTACAATTGACACTAATGATATCTGACGATAGGCTGCTATATATAATGAAATTGTGTTGCATTTGCACCCTTAGGTGCTAAAAACTGGCTGAGTTTTTTTTGGTTATACTGAAGAGATCCTCTAAAATTTACTTTATGCAGGGTATTTCCCAGGCTTTTCAGCCATTGTCTGTCTTTTAGTATTGCTCTCCTGCAACATTTGATAACAGTGTTTTGTGTTTGTAGTTCCTTAAAGTCTATTTGCATTAATGCTAATAACATGCGCATGATGTGAAATGTTTGAAAATGTTCTAGACTTTTTTTATTGCAAGGCATGTGTTTGTATGTTAGCTGCATGCAGCACGTTTTGCGCGTGAAATAAGGCGCCTTTTTGTAAGCTATCACTAACTTTGTCTTTCCTATAGCCTCTATATAGAAAAATTACTATTTGAACAATTGTTATGATTAACGGATAGCTAGAATGTTTGTTTGTGGCAAAGAACAAAAAAAAAGAAACTGTTTTAAGCGGTTTAAACTGAAGACTAAAGAAAGATAGCAACAAAGCCATACAATTTAACTGGTAAAAAGGTCAAACACTTGTTATTCTGTTTTTAGTTTGTTTCTCTTTTCAAATATTCAGACACACCAGTGTTTACTTTTTATATTTTAACATAAATTTTGCTGTTGTTGTTGAAGTATTTGCTCATGTTAGTTACAGTGTTCAATATAATTTAAATCATCGCCTGATTGTCTACAAAAATCTTTACTTGTTATTGTGAACTTTTTTCTTTGCTTCTTTTTTTTTTTTTTTTGGGGGGATTTTCAATCGATCGGTTGTTAAAGTCGTGATTTTTCAGTTTTTTGTTTGATTTTTTGTTTTTGCCATTTGCTGTACTGTAGCTTGTTCCACTTTAAAATTTCAACACGTTCATTTTCGTGCTCTACATAATTCATCATTGCTAGGGCATTATAAACAAAATACAAACAAAAAACTATCATCAGCATTATTATCTTATGACGATAGCAGCAACATTAAACACAACAACAACTACAACAACTCATAGTTAAGAAAAAATGTTTAAATAAAAAATAATAATAACAATGATGGCATCATTTTTAGTGTTCAATTCAAGCTGTATCGTTAGAAAATTATTGTTGAATGTGAATCTTGTGTCTTGTGTTGTTTGTTACTTATAAATTCTAACGATAGCACGATTTTCGATAAATATTTTGATAAATTAACCCTTTGTGTAAGAGGTGCTTTAAAGATTTCACTAAAGAAAGGTTTTGTTTAAAGAAATGTGCTAAATTATAAATTTTAACAGGAACATCATGACGTATGATTGATATTAATTAGAGCTGATTAGGTAATTACTTTGATACACAGCATATTTCGCACAAATTAAGTAATTTTATTAACATATTTAATTACTAGTTATGCAAACAATTTCTAGAAATATATTTAATATATTTTCTATTCTGTTAAATACAGGCTTAATTTAAACCCTAAACTTTTATGTCAATAAAACCTACCCGGGTATGTTTTTTATATTCAATTTGATATATTTTCGGCACCATTTGAGCTATCGACTTGAAATTTTGAATATGCTCCTAAAATATTGTTTTTTAATTATTTAAAATCTTTTTTTTTTTGGAAAATATCCACAAGCAGTTTATGAAAATCATCCTCTCAATATACAACCGGCATACCCGGGTAGGCGCAGAACAAGTCAAGCAATTTTTGCATTTAAATTGCAAAAATAGGTACATAGTTGTATGCATGCTAAGTTTTAATAAATTTCAATATTATTTTTCATTTTACATTTCTTTAAAAAATTGAATCTGATTGTAAACAAAAGACTAGAGATACAAAGATTCATAAATTCATAATTTTTTTTTACATAATTTGTGCATTTAGTTTGAGCACGTATGGCAAATGTTCACATATGGTACCGAATTTTTGCATTCTTTGCAAGCTTTTCTTGTAGATCTTCTTTCAGCTTATATGTAGCAATTTTGGTTGTTCTCGTTTTTGCTGTGTATTCTCGCAGACATTTCACCATGGTTTCAACTTCACCTTTTCTTTTGTTGTAATCCAAAATCATTATAGGCGTTTGTTTTACATTTCCAACTTTGATATTATAATGAGATGTAGATAGAAGCACAGCCGATTTGTTATTATTTTTTTTTTAATATATGAGGAATATATAAATCCAAAAACTGAAGATTACGATTATACCTCGTAAGTTTCTTTCCTTTCGGACTAGAAAATTCAGCTGGAACAAATGTTCGCCAATTGTTAACGGTACCCTAGATAGACTAGTTATAGTCAATATCAAAAAAGATGCTAAATTGGAACTTGTAAAAAGAATAGCCACATATGATGTTTTTTCAACTTACACGAAAAAGAACAACTCGTTCAACCTGATTTTTCCTTTTCGCCAACCATGTATATATTTGTCCATAAGGACATCAGGGCATCACAAATCCACCCGACCTTTATCCCATATTTCGCCGGTCTTGAATTCAGTTCCCCCATGTAAGGGCGAAGATTGCTCATCAACCGTGATGTAGGTTTCTGGTTAACATTCGAAATATGGCAGATATTGCCGTTGCTTTATCACTTTCTTTGCGGTACTGGCATGTATTGCCATTCTCAAATCTTATATAATGGCTTATATAACTAGTTTTTTTTTTATAATATACAGATGTATCAACTGCATCAGTTTGTTGATAAAAATAAAAAATACTAGGTCAATACAAGCAAATTCACTAGTAAACTATATGACTTACCCGTGTATGACGATTGTATAGTTACACAACGAAAATCGTATTTATGTGTTTTTGAATTTGCTGTCATATTTACAACAAACCTAAGCAATTGTTTAATAAGCCTGTAATTATTTTAAGAAATTTAGGCACGTATTTTGCCATGTCACAGAATTTAATTCCATTCGGAAGTGGAATTAATTCCTTATTTTGCTTCTATAGAAAAAGCAAAACGAACAATTTTTTCAGAATGAAACCTTGAAATTCTTAAAATTACAATTCCATATCGCAAATTAAAAGTGGTTTCATTCCGAAAACATTTTTCGTTTTGCTTTTTCTATAGAAGCAAAAAAGGAACTTAATTCCACTTCCCAACGGAATTAAATTCTGTGACATGGCTGATTATATTTTTAGCAATAATTTAAATTTTTTATTTAATAATAACATTTTGAAGCAGTTGTATAGTAAAACAAACAATTTTAGTTCTTGCATCTAAAATAACACAATTTATTATTAGTTTAAAAAAGTAATTATGAACTTTTAGTTTAAATCATTTAAACTGAAACTATAGCACGCGTCATTACCACCTCTCTCCCTCTCTATACATACATATGTTCTTTTGAGAAAATCATTAGAAACTGTAGTTCATGAGACCTTTAGACTTTATAGTCATTAAAAATTGAAACCTTTGTACACTTTTGTATAAACTAATGATGTTTTTGAAAAACGACTATTTCCCGACAGCTCATAATAAGAAGCACCTGTCTAATGATTTTTTTTGTAAATAAATCTGTAACAATTAGTGCTTTTGATACAAAAAAAAAAACACCCTTAAGCCAAATAAAAATTATAAAAACTAAAGCAAAAGAACAAGATCTTTTGTGTTTCTTTTACATAAATGAGTATGTTTTATAAAGTATTAAAAGAGTAACCGAGAAGAGATACAACAAAAACTATCGAAAACTGATCACAGAGAGACACACGATTGCAGCATAACTTCGATTACATAGAGTCCCACGATTCAGGCTCAACTTAGGCAACATAAATAGCAACAATTCAAGCTCAACTTTAACTATGTAAAGATATATGATTTATGATTAACTTAGACAGTATAAAAACTCAGCATTTAAGTTCAACTTTGACAACATAAATATCTATAATTTAAGCTTTACTTAGATTATATAAATGCCCAGTATTCAAGCTGAACTCTGACAATAAAAGATATAAGGTTCAAGCTTAACTTAGACATTATAAAAACTCTGGGTTAAAGCTCAACTTAGACTATTAAACAAATCTACGATTCAAGCTTAACTTAGACACTTAACTAAAGACACAGGAATTTAGCTCAACTTTTATTACAAAACGGTTTACGATTCAAGCTTAATTAAGAGATTATAAAAACTCAGAATTCAAGCTCAAGTTAGACTCAATAAAGAGCCATATTTGAAGATCCACTTAGCCTAAATAAAGGCTCATGATTTAAGCTTAATTTAGACTACATTAAGAGCCAAGTTTAAATTCCAACTTATACTCAATAAAGAACCACAAATCAAGCTCAACTTAGATAACATAAAGATCTTTGATTTAGTCTTAACTTTGAATTTTTAGAAACCCAAGATTTAATCTTAACTTTAACTACATAAATATCTACGATTTAAGCTTAACTCAGATTATATAAAGACTCAGAACTTAAGCTCAAATTTGACTACAAAAAGATTTACGATTCAAGTTTAATTAAGACATTATTTAAACTCAGAATTTAAGCTCAAATAAGACTCAATAGAGACTTACGATTTCAGCTAAACTTAGACTACATAAATAGCAACAATTCAAGCTCAACTTAGACTATATAAAGAACAACGATTCAAGCTTAATTTAGGCTACATTAAGAGCCATCTTTCAAGCCCAACTTAGACCCCATAAAGATTCACAACTCAAGCTCAACTTAAGCCATAACATGTAAGAGTTTATAACTGAAACTAATGTTTTTTTTATAATTATACTCTTTATTTTATTTGGCATATCCCTTACATTGCTCTATCAACTAATATGTGGCGATTGTCATAACATATTGCACCGTAATTCGTAATTATTTGAAGTTTATTTTGTTTAACCCTTAAGCAAACACCAAAATCTTCAATTTCATTAGCAACTTCTAACTCATTGCCAATATCAGAAGCATCGTCTTCATTTTTTTTTTTAATAAATATATTCTTTGTTAAGTTTTAAAATGTTTGACTTAAATTTCCATCAATCTCATTCTGAATTTTGTTTTCTATGTTACTGACTATTGCCTCTGCCAATCTATCATAATAGTTAGGGTCAGATTTTGAAACTATTTCAAAGATTTTGTCTACTTCCGTACTCATTGTAACACTTTACACTTGTTAGCTGCCAACACCACAATAAAAAACTAATTTCTGAATTTCTGATTTTGCTTTTTATACAAAACACAAAATATGTAGTTATAAATTGGTTAAATCTCTTTCTCTTTTGTTTTGATTTCCTTTGCTACCTGGTGTTACAAACATGTTGAGAGTAATTACCACGCCAAGGGGCTCCGCCTAAGATATCTAAGTAAAAAACTATAAAAATTTTCAAAAATTCCTGGCCAGACCCTGGTGTTCGCTTGAGGGTTAAATTTCATTTCAATAACAACATTTACAAGAATTTTATTCATATTCCAGTTTTTTCACAAAGTACACGGAGGTGTCACGAAACGGAAGACAATCACATTTTATATTTATCTCTTTCATAGGAAACAGAAATTTGTCTACTCTGTAGACTCTGCGTTTATACTTGGAAGTGGACGTTGTATGGGAGGTCAATGGTCAATTATGGGCTAATTTTTACAAAAGCCAATAGTATAATTTTTATATACTAATAACTGATCTGTGTATAATATCGGTTCGATGTGAGTGTTTATGTAGGTTTATGAGCTATTATGAACCGTTCAGCAAGAAATTATGTACGATTTAAGCTCAGCTTGGACTCAATCAAGACCTATAATTGAAGCTCAATTAAGACTTAACATTTATTAACGTGTAATATAATTAAATGTTATTATAATTATGTCTATTGTTAACACCCTGTTGTAAATCTATTACATTTTTATGAATTATATATAACATTACAACAATTTGTCTTTTGCATAAAAATATTTTATTCATTCCAATAAATTGAATTAAACTAGAAAGTCTTCGGCCATTTTCCTTTTTTCATTATTAAAGTTCAACATAAAAGACCTACGATTGAAGCTCAGCTTAGACTACTTAAAGTTCTTTGCTTGAAACTCAAATTATTTCTTATTGCGGCTACTATTTTCTGTTACTCTGTTCGAACTTAAAGCCACATCATTTAAACTAAAGCGGCTGTGTTATTTTAAGTTTAAAACATTTTTGACTTGAATTGATTTCAGAAAAAGGAAAACAAAAGATTTCAGTGGCATTTAGTTTGTAGCAACCGATTCGACGCCCCATTAAATACAAGAGAATTATTTAATAATAGAAAAAATCCCCAGACGAAAAAAAGAAGCTGTTTCATTAAGCCAGACAATAAAGGGGTACTTAAAATTATGAATACAAATTTAATTTTTTTTTTATATTATTTATAGTTTTGTTTAGGAAAATAATTAGTAGCTTTTGGGATGTATGTATAAATTGTATAAAAAAAAAACTTAAATATCAGTTCAATGCATGTCATTAATCACAATTAACGCCACATGCCCTCCTAGCTATTGATTACTTTAACATTAAGCTGTGTTAGCTGGAAAAAGAAACAGACTACCTAAAATAAAATAATAGAAGAAACCTCATTAGAAAACACTTTACTTTTAAACAGACACTTGCCAAACTTGTCTATTTAAAAGACTCTGTTATAAAAGTTTTGGTTTCAAATTGAATGCATTGTTTGCTCATCATTTGCTGTTGTTTATGGTGGACATTATGAAAATAGTTTAGTTTTTTTGGCTACAGAATCAAGTTCAACACGATTTTAAAACACCAGTTTCTCTATTTGTGCCCTTTGGCAAAAATTTGTTTGTGTGAAGTTTTTTTTTTTTTTTTTTGTTTCAAATGTTCACTTGTTTAATTTAAAAACGCAAAAATATACATACACCAAAATCTTAAGGCGGCATTTGTATAGAATTCATATCAAAATGAGATCTTGTTTGATGTTTAATTTTAAAATGGTTGTGTGTGTTTTATGTCTTGTATGCCTTGTATAATTTGATTTTATTGTTTGATAAATTGCTGTCAAATATGAAATAATCATTAGCTGTCAAATGTTTCAAAAAACTCAAACAAATTTTGCACAACAACAAATCATAATACATTTCGTGTTTGTGGTGAGATGTTGGCTGCTAGGAAAACGCCTTCAAATTTTAAAAATTTCTTAAACATAGACATATGTATGTATATTCATAATATTACAATTAATTAAAAGACCTAAATAAAGAATAACAAAAAGGCAACACAAATATTTCAAAAGAAAGTTGTTATACAATTTATGCAAAAACTTCTGCTAATTAATGGGGTCACAAGCTATGCAAAGAAATGAGTTTTGGAAATCCAAAAAAGCAAATTAACTAAATAAATATTTTAAATATTTCAAAACGAAATCAAAAAAACCAACATTCAAACATTCATATTTCTCAAGCAGTTGGTATACGTTCTAAAATTGTCTACTGATTCCTCCTTATTTAATTTTTATTTTTATACAGCCAAATTTTTGGCGACATCATCAGACCATTTTAAACTCCCTGATCATACCATTGAAAACAGTAAATACACTTGTTGTTAAACCTCATTCAACTGAAATATTTATAATACATACATACATATTACTTAAAATTTTATGTTTCTCTTTTTTTTTTACCTACTTACATACGAGTATAAACGAACGAGCAGAAAAGATCCCAAAACAATAAACGTTTAAACTCTGGCAAAAACATTTTAATACATTCAACTTTAAAAAGCCGCCAAAAACGAAAATGTGAAAAATTGAATTCCTCAAATAAAACAACAAGTAGAGAAGATCACAAAAATAAAAGAAGAACATTTTATTACAGCTTCAGCTGAAATTTTACAAAAAAAAAAAAACACACACTCTATATCGGCTGAAATGAAACTGACCTAAGACCATGATGTGATATGAAAAAGATCATAATGATGATGATGCTGATTCTGATTCTGACAATGATAATAATGATGGTATTCATATGTTGGCAAGTATGTTGAGAATGCTCAATGTATGCTATATATTTGTGACAGGCAGTGATGCCAGCTTAAAACTTTAAGTTTGAAATGTCATGGAATTGTCGGGGTGAATTTGAGTACAAGAGTGATTCTTCCAAGTTTAAGATATGATTTGAATCTAGTTAATTTTGAGGTTCTAGCTGAGGTACTAGTTCAAGTTTAGATTCTAGATCAGGTCTTAATGAAGAATATAGTTAAAGTTCAGTTGCGTTCACGGTGTAATTATACAAGGTGAATGAAAATAGGCAACAAATACAACACAATACCGAAACAACAGGCATTTTGTTTGTGTAGAATAATGTACTACACTATCAGAAACACTTGAAAAAGTATTACTTTTGACATAAGTAAATTGTAAACAAAGTCAGTCAGCTGTGCTACTGCACTCACCTTGTATAGGGGCTGCGGTTCTACTACAGCTTCTAATTAAGATCTAATTCAGAATCAGGTTTTAATTCAGCTTCTAATTCAGGTTATTTTTCAGGTTCTAGTTTAGGTTGTAGTTTAGATCCTAGATCAGTGGTCATGTTCTGTAATTTAAGTGAAATCTTCTCGCGTCGAAAATATGTGAACAAAATAATCCATCGTTTCTCGAAAAGTGAGAGAAGAATGTGTCTGTCTGTCTCATGTCGAAAACTATCAGAAGGGTTTACGTCGTTACGTTAGAAATGTGAATATATACAACTCAAAGTCGATGTGAAATTTCAATGTTTGAAATCGCTAATCAAAAATATCGTTGACGGCAAACAAACTTTACTAAAAGTAACAACAAATTTGTAGTAATACAAAAATTTGTAATATGTAATAATAATAAAGAAGAATACACACACATTGTAAACGTAAGTACATTTCGTTCTAACTCACAACACGTAAAAAGAAATATGATAATTTTCGAATAGTACAATTATTATTTTTAGTCGAACTGTTAATTTAAAATTTTTGGTATATTTCTTTAGTCAGGCTCGAGTTCATTAAATTTAATTTTCATTAAATCATTATTTTTACTGAAGGTAGGAATTGTTTTTACAACATGAAATCTTATTGAAAAAATTTTGGATAATTTTTCTTGGTTGAGCTGGGGATTGAACCTGGGTTGAATTTACATGTTTCGAGAATCACCACATTCGAACCACCGGTAACACTGGTTAAAAGTTTGATGTTTGTCTGTTGGCTAGCAGGCCCCGCAGTGGTGCAGAGGTTAGAACGCAAATAATTCTGATGAGAGAATGTGGTGATTCTCGAAACATGTAAATTCAACCCAGGTTCAATCCCTAGCTCAACCAAGAAAAATTAGCAAAAAATTTTTTCAATAAGATTTCATGTTGTAAAAACAATTCCTACCTTCAGTAAAAATAATAATTTAATGATAATTAAATTTAATGAACTCGAGCCTGACTAAGGAAATATTCCTAAAAAATAATTTTCGAATTCTATTTCTCAAAAAAAGGGTGAGTTAAATAGATGATGTTTACAGATTAATCGTGGACAATGAAAACTGCTGTTGACGCCCTTGGCAGGGTAGAAAATGCATTCCAGTTTGCCAATTGTCTAGAAAAATATAACTTTACAATGGTATTCTTCGAGTTATTAATTAAAAATGAACTCAAGCCAAAATAAAAGGAAAATCTTCTCTAATAATTTACTAAAATTGAAAAATTTTCAACCAGAACGGTAAAAAACAGAACAATAATGTATACTACGACTTTAATGTTTCTTGTTTACAAAATAATTTCCAATAAAATAAAAATAGTTTCGTTCTGTAAAAAAGAAAACTTTGTTTTTATGATGATGTATAAAGTATATAGCAATGTGTTATGATTCATTGCGATTTAAACGTTTTTACTTGTGAGTATATTTGACAGCTCAAAGCGCTTTCTTACAAAATTTTTACACACACACTTTTTCTGTAAACTGACGAGTAATTTTCTTACGTGAAAGTGATTACTCGCCAGAAAAAGTTACAGACACAGTTTTGTAAGAAAAATAGCTGTTTGTTTCAATTCTTCTGTTTCATTTTACACATTTTTATCGAAAAGTTTGTCGACGCGGGATTTACAGAACATGGGCACAGGTTCTAGTTCAGTTTCTAGTTCAGGTTGAGGTGTTAGTTCAAGTTCTAGATCAGATTCTAGTACAGCTTCTAATTCAGATTCTATATCAGTTTCTAGTTCAGTTCTAGTTAAGTTGGATCAATATTTATTCATTATATATTGTAAACTTATACACACTGGGCCCTATACCACAAAACAACTTATCAACTTATCACTTTGTATTTATGCAACTTTTCTCAAGTTGCAAAACATTATGTTCCTTAGAACTAAAATAGCTGATAAGTGATAAGTTGAAATTGATAAGTGTAATTTGAAAAGTTTTTTAAATTATTATTTTCTCTTTGCAATTGCTGTTCCACGTACATTCACTTGTACAAAGTTAAAATTTATAAGAGCAATTTGCAAAGACTTCTGATTTTTTGTTCCACAAAAACTGTAAATTCTAATTTTGCAAAGCAAGTTTTAAGAAGTTTGTCAACAATTTGCAAGGTAAAAAACAATCGCTTTACAAATTCATATTGTTATAACGGGCGAAGCTTTAAAAAATGTTTAGACATAAGTTGTTGTTCAACAATAGTGAAGAGGCGGTTATACGAAGAAATTATACAGACCGAATTAATTTTGCTGGACTACAAAACATTAATTTTAAAAAGTGCTTTCGGTTAAATAAAAACCAAGTTGATTTATTTTAAATAAAATTAGAGAAAACTTAAAGCACAATACACAGCTCAGTCATGTATTGTCTGGTAGTGTGCATGCAAAATCAAAAGTTTTCCGGACCAGCCATACAGTTGTCACATTATAATAGACGTTTTATTTAATGATGGCTGGAATTCCCTTGTGTGAGTGGTAGAGTGGATAGCAAAATTATTAAAATGTGCCAACAATACACGAGGACGGATATGTGGGCCGGTCATGGAAATCAATCATTAAATGTGATGATGATATGCTGGACAGACTATATATTTTACAGTGTAAACAAAATGTGACCTAGCAGCTGAAAGGTGTTACGGAACGTCAAAGATTTGACAATAGATGGAGAAAATTTCGGGTTGATTTTGTTTAAAGTGATAATGTTTACGGAGTGAAAAGCTGGTTGATACCACCAGTACGCCGTAATCCCGATGACCCTGTTGAGGCTATCAATCGTTTCCACAAAAAAATAAAACAGGGCGCATAATTGAAAATTGTTTTGGCAGATAAACTTTAATATGTTGTAAATATTTATAAATATTTTATAAAAAAAAAATACTTAGAACGCTTTCACACTCTTCATTTCTGACTCTTCGAGGCAAGTATTTTTTGGTGAGAGGGGAAAAGAGAATAAAAGAGGTACAAACTTGATGCTGCTAGTCAATTTTCTTATTTCCTTTTGATTTTTTTTTCTTTCAGGCATGTTGATTTGCATGAAAAAGTATGAAAATTGAATTGACGTGTGAACAAGAACTGGTCAGCTAAAACTGAAGAGTGTGAATCAGGACTTACTTTATAGTTTTGAAAACTAGCAAATAGAATCACCCCTATCGTGAAAAATTCCACGTGAAATTTGTTCACTTTTATTTTTTTAACATTGAATTTAAATACGAAAATGTGAAAAGTGAATAAATTTCACGATAGGGGTGAATATCTTTTGTAACACTGCGAGTCTTAACAGGTTGTGTTTGAAAATGCAAAGAGTAAAGTGATAAGACAGATATGCAAAGATGATTAAATGTTTAAACACTCACTTTGCAGGAAAGCGCAAAGTCTCTGAAAAATTTTCTTAGTGCAAAATGAGATTTGCAAAGAATATTGTGCAACAGAAACACACACAACTGCGAAGTGAAAAGTTAATAAATTGAGCCCTGGTCCACAGTAAATTCAATTCTTGTTTCTAAAACAAACACTAATATTGACTTGTTTTTAAAACATCTGGCATACCTTAGCTGTAAGATGGATTGATGGATTAATGTTTTTGTCTGTTTCTCTGTATGGTGTGGTGGTCAAGACAGTTTTGTTGCACATTGGCTTTAGAAGGAAACTAAATCCTTGTAGTTTGTTTTTGTTTGTATGTTGCCTCATACAAAATGTATTGCGCAAATAAAGATGCACATTTTAATGCCACACAATGATGAAAACGAATGAATGGCAAACAAAAAAAAAAAAAAAGAAACTCACACAAAAACAGCCGCCAATATTGCTTCGTTTTCAATTGCTTTACATATTTGTGTGTTCTTTCTTACAAGCCTTATGCCAGCAGTACTGTGTGTGGTTGGTTGCTGTATTATTTCTTAGTTTTGTTTTTTTTTTTTTTGGAGATTTTTTAACAAACTTATATTGCACATATTTGAAATTTTCATATGTTTTCGTTATTGGTTTGAATTTTTTGCTGCAATACGTTTCATTTTATGGATTCTATGCATTTGTTAGCCTTGTCTTATTTTTCTCATTTCTTAACAGATTTTGTTGGCGGCAAAAATCTTTTCCCAAAATGCAAAAAAAAACACCAGGTTAATTTAAAGCAATTTACTTAGAGTTGAGTATTCATTTCCATAGTTTAGTTTATAACTAAAGCAATGTTTTATTTGTTACAGTGGTTTGCTGTGTTGGTTCTGTTTTTTTTTTTTTGGGAGGCTTTTGTGCGGCCAAAAACTATAGATCTTTACATCATTTGGCCGTGATGGACAAATATTACACTTATTGTAGTCTATGTAAAGAGAAGACCTTTGTTTTAAGTGGATTTAAATAGAAGCACCTTACCTGGCTAGTTTCTTAAGCTTTATTATTATTTTTTTTTTGAAGTTTTCTTTAGAGTGATGTATGGTTATTAAGCAAGTCTTAAAGTACTTTAAATTTATACCATTGCTCTTGATAATGATGCTGGCGTTGTAACTGATGAAGAGAATGATGATCTTGATGTAATACTTGTAGAGCAATAAAATAAAAACTTAGTAATCAATTTGAAGATAATTGTAAGCAAGGAATTGGTTTTAAATTAAGTTAAATTTTATTTTCCCAAAATAAATGAATTTGTAGATATAACAATCTTAATGAATGCTACTCTCATGTTGAGCAGCATTATAGTAGCGAAAGATTAATTAGGCTTAAAAACGTTTTGTAGTAAATTGTATTATTATTTAAATTTCAAACAAAAGTAACAAATATTTAAAAAAGTTTTTTTATTTTTTTTTTTTTTTATTTTTCAAACACTTTTGCTCTTACCCAACAACACCTTCTAAACAAATATTTTCATTTTTATGATACAATAAAGTGGTCTTAATTAAAATCAATCATTAAACATCATTAAGTCTAAGGCACAATAAAAATGTGCCTCCAATAAATCGATAAATTACTGAAATTTTCACAATTAATAACAATCATACGTCACCAAGTCCACTAAACTAAAAAACTCTTAAGTTTACAGTTTTACCATTAAAAACTAGTCTTGTGAAATACCTACACTGAAATCACATTTAACCGTGAGAACTCAGCATACATGGTTAACATTATTAAATGCACAACATGAGTTTTTATTCTACTGACAGTTTCATTATTGCTGTCATCAAATTGGAGCAGTTAATGTGAATTTCTGTTAACGTTAATGAACACTGCAGTGCAGTTCAATGCCTGTAGTAATTAAAAAGAATTAGTTGATTTACCAAAAACTGATTGGCTGGCTGTCGTTGTATAATTGTAGCAAACTGTTGACAGTAAGAGCAAATTATAATAAAATGTTATTAAAAAGTTTACAGATCGTTGTGAAGCGAAATTGAACAGAATTGATTTTTGTTATAAGGCTGTGCTAAGGATGTGTTTAGTGCGACAAGCGAGTATATGATGATGTTGCGTTACATGCTGCAAGTAAGTAGCTGCAGTATAAGTTGCTTTGGTTGGGAATTTTTACTATAATGACAAGATGTAAGTAAATGCAAGTTTTATACAAGTATAGCCGCACTAAATATACAGTTTTATGATATTTATTTTAGAACAAATATTGTAATCACATTTTTACAGTCTAATAACAATTCTTAAAGTGTAAGTTTAGAATAGGTTTTGAGGCACTTCTGGGTCTTCGTAAAGTCTAAATTGTGTTTAAATCGTGGGCCTTTATATATACTAAGTTTAGTTCCAATTGTAGTTCTTTATATAGACTAAGTTAAGCTTCGGCCTTTATAAAGTCTAATAAGTTGAAGCATAACTATGGGTCTTTATGAAGTCTAAGCTGAGCTTAGATTGTTGCCAAAATTTACCTTCAATCATGAGTCATTATGTACTTGAAATTCAGTTTAAATAATGGTCTTAGCTAAGCTTTATTTATGTAATCTAAGTTGATCTTCGATCGTTGTCTAAGTTAAGCTTCAATCTTGGATTATTCTTTACATTTAGTTGAGCTTCACTCGTGGGTCTATCATAAGTCTGAGTTGAGGGTCAGTCATGGTTGTTGTTGAGCTTTAATCGTGAGACTTTTTATGTTTCAATCGTAGTCTAGTTTGAGGTTCAATCGTGGGTCTGTCTATAGTTTAAATTAAGTTCAAATCATGGTCGAAGCTGGTCTTCAATCGTGAGTCTTTATTACCGACTAAGAGGTCTTCGGACATTGTCAAAGTTCAACTTCAATCGTGAGTCTTTCTGTAAATTAAGTTGAGCCTCAATCAGGAGTGTTTTAGTAAGGCTGAACTAAGTGTCAGTCATGGTCTTAGTTGAGCTGAAATTGGGAGTCTTCGATCGTTGTCTAAGTTGAGTTTCAATTGTGGGTGTATTTATAGTCTAAGTTAAGGTTAGATCGTGGTCTAAGTTGATTTTCAATCGTGGGTGAATATGAAGTCTAAGGAAGTCTAAGTAGAGCTTTTATCATGAGTCTTTTTATAGTCTAAATCGAACTTTGATCATTTCTAAGTTAAGTTTCAATCGGGATTCTTTATGTGGTCTACGCTTAATTTCAATTATGGCTTAATTATAGTCTAACTTTAGTTTCAATCGTGGTCTAATATTGACCTTAATCGTGGGTTTTTATAAGTCTAATTTGAGCTTCGATGGTTTTCGAAGTTCAGCTTCAATCATTTTTTTATATAGCCTAAGTTGAGCTTCATTCATGGGTTCATATGAATTCTTAATTGAACTTCGATAATTCCCTAAGTTGAGTTCCAACCGTGGGTTTATTTATAGTCTAAGTAAAGCTTCGATCGTGGTCTAAGATTAACTCCAATCGTGTGTCCATATGAAGTCTAAATTGAACCACGATCATTCTCTAAGTTGAGTTAAATCGTGGGTCTTTATGAAGTCTAAGTTGAGTCTTTTATATAGTCTGAGTTAAGCTTCAATTGTGGTTTAAACTTCAATTGTGGGTCTTTGTTTCACACACTGCCTTATGCAGCTCTTTAGACAAGTAGTTCTTTGAATTTTCGTTTCTATGAAACCAAACTTAATATGCTGTAAAGATGAATATTGAAAAACTATTTTTATGGTAGCTTAAAAAAAATAACCAAGTTAAGTTTACTCTTACTTAAACTTAAAAGAAATAGCAACACTTGCCAAAGCAAACATTGCTACTAAGAAAACAAGAAATTGTAATGAAAGCTATTTCCACAACGTTTGGCTAAAACTGTTTTACTTGGCGCTGGCTGGTCTAAATTAAAGAAATGCAAAGCAGAAGCCAAGAACAGTATTTTAAATGGGAGCATAAAATGAGTATTTGTAAAGTTTTAAAAAATATGACTTAAAATCAAGTAAAAGTACATACGTTGAGGACTTCTGATATCTGAGTTATAATTGCACGAATTTTTCTTATATGTATATAACTGATTTTGTTTCTAAAATCTTATTTTTTCTACTTACTGTAAACATTTTTTAAACTTTAATTAAATTTGGTTTTGTCTGGCTTTATTCTTTTTAATTATTTCCTTTTAATAAATAAAACCTTTTGGCGTTTAAAGTTCATAATAGCTGCTACCATAAAATCACAGCATTTGGTCTACATTGTCTAGATGAGACCAATAATTATTGAACTTTACAAATGATTAATGATTTATTGATTTAAAAAAAATATGAAAAAGTAAAACAATATTAAACAAAACAAAGCAACACAACCGTTCAAGCAAAACTAAGGTAATTTTTTAAGCCTTTTGGAAAAAATAGCTCGTCTTACAGTTAAGAATAAGAAAAAAAAACTAGAAACTCCACTAGTCTGCCAATAAGGTTAATAAACTTTTAAACTAATAATTTATAAAAATCATAAAATAAGACTTTTAATTAATTCAAATAAGTTTTAAATATTTTACTTAATTTTCTTAACTAATTAAATGCTTTAAAAACACCTGAATTAGTTCAGAACGAATAGTATAAAAAAAAACACACAAATATATAATAAATCAATTTGTTTCTGATTTATGAAATTTACGTTTTAAAACACGTCTACTTTCAAAACTGATATTTATAAGATCATGATATTGAAAAATCATTTAAACTATTAAGTAAGAGAGAAGAAAAACTTAATAAATACTTTTAGTAATAACAATAAACAATTTAGTTATTTAATTGATTGTTCATCACCCCAAGAAAATTTGTTGTAGTACACAAGTAGTAATGATTGACTGTAGCAGAAGATGTTAGTGGTTTAAGCAGGTTATTGATAGCAGTGTGCACAGCAAGGCATAAGATCAAGGCACACTGGCAGAGAAATATAAATTAGCTTTAGTAGTAATTTGTAGCCAAATTTATGTTTTCATTGTGGGTCTGTATGTGGTCTAAAATGAGCTTCAAACATAGATTTTTATATTGTCTAAGATGGGCTTCAATAATGGGTCTTTTTGTAGGTTAAATTGAGCTTCAAGCTTAGATCTTTAAATAGGCTAAGTCGAGCCTCAGACATGAATCTTTGTATAGTCTAAGTTGAGCTTCAATCCTTGATCTTTAGATAGTCTAAGTTTAGATTCAATCAAGTATCATTGTATAGTCCAAGTTGAGCTTGAATCTTTGATCTCTAGATAGTCTAAGTTAAGCTTCAAGCTTAGATCTTTAAATGGCCTAATTCGAGCTTTAATCATGGATCATTGGATAGTGTAAGTTGAGCTTTAATCTTTGAGCTTTAGGTGAACGCAATTTAGCTGCCATCATGGATCTTAATATAGTCTAACTACGAGTAGAGCTTTAATCTCAGGCCGTTATGTAGATCTCATTTGATTCTTAACTAATTTTTGTCAGCCAGAGTAAACAGCTTCTGTGATTTCTAAAACAACAACCTGCTAACTGTAGCACTTGTTGCAAGACTTTAAGCATTTGCTCACATTTTTTTTTTGCTTAATGCTCGTTGTTCAAGTTATTTTTTATGTATTTCATATAAAAATACAAATCGTCATACAAAAAAAAAAAAGAAAAAAAATAGGGAAGGCACGCACACTATTATTATTTAATAATAGAGTGCTTAACCACTTTCAGCCCGCCTTAATTTTAACCACAGTTTAACTACACTCAACAGCCAGCAACAGTAAGAAGTTTTTTTTCCAAGCAAAAAAAAAAAAAAACAAGAAAGAAAGCACTAAAATGATTGCCACCCCATTAAAATGTGAAACGTTCAATTTGTGATTTATACTGTCTGTCTTTAGTCTGTATGTCTGCTAAGGTATGGTGTAGAATGTTGCAAAACTTGGCAGCTAAACAGCACTTACATTCAATCATTCATTCATTCATTCATTCTGTTGCTTTACAGAGTTCTGTTTTTTTTTTTGTTTGTGTATTTGTCTGTTGTAGTTTTTGATATGCTTTGTTGTTGTGTTGGCTGTTCATTCATTCGTTTGATAGACACTTATGTTGTAATAAAATTTAACAAAATGGTTAGACAAGTGTTTAGTTTATATTTTATATACAAGTATTTATATATTGCTTTCCTTAAAGGATTGAGCTTTTGAAAATCTTGTTGAGTTCTTAAGGTAATTGCTGCTGTCAATAAAACTCCCCCTATTACATGCTTTTTATTCCTTACTCTCGAGCACTCTGTGTCTCTCTTTTCCGGCTGTTTGGGTTGGTTGTTTAGTTTAAGGTGCTAATGTGTTGGCTTTTCAAATTGTCAGATTACATGTTCAATAACTGCTATTGTTAAGCTTCGTTTCTAGAATTGTTTTGTTAACTATTGTCTGCCTATTGGATGGTGATAATAAAAGTTAAGTTATTGATGATTTAATAGCAATAATTAGAGGAAATGTTATGATTTTAGTTTTTAGTAGATGATGCAAGTTTTATGGAGATTTATGGTGTATTAAATGAATTTATTTTAAATGGATTTCTTTACATTTTTGACATTAAGTAGACAATTGGTAAATTGTGTAAAATATATACTAAATGCATAACAGTCAGCATAAATGTAAAAGTGTGTTTAAATATACATTCTTTGCACTCTTGGTGTCAAGTAGAAAATTGGTAAAAAATATTAAAGTTGGGAATATTGCTGCAAATCATTAAAGAGTTAAACTGTTCCAAATTTCAATCTTTATACCAACTACGCAGTTGGTAAACAATAAAGATTTTATGAAAACTGAAATAAATATAAGACGAAATGTAAAATAATCTTCAAAAAACAATTATTTACATTATTTACATTATGTAAAAAATTGGTAAATAAAGTAAAAGTGTCAAAAAAACACATATTAAATAGTGTAAACAAGGAAATATATTTAAATTAAATTCTTTACATTATGTAAACAATAGGTAAATAATATTAAATGAAAGTAAGCATATGTATATACCGCGATTTGACATTCTATACGTACTATACCGTCGTTAAATGACTCGGAGTGATTACTCCATCTATTTTCTATGCATACTTATTGACCCGACACCTACTCACCTGTATATACATATATTTTCTGTCTATCTCTATTCATCTGCTTCTCTTTTCTTCTCTTTCTATCTTTTCAGGCAATACAAAAGGACCAGCGTTATTGGACCTGAAAACGCTACGATATGAAGTTGTTTAACACCAACAAAAGCTTCTACAACAATAAGCAAACTAGTTTAGACGAACCCTTCGCAATATTGTTTACATTCTAGCAGTAAAAAAATCGTAAGTAGAATAGCATTGTCGATATAACAATATTAAGGCACATTTAAAGATTGCCAGATAGCACAGAAATTGGACAGTAGATGACTGGAAACGTGTTATCTAGTCAGGCGAAACTAAATTTAATTGTTTTCAATTCGACGGTAAATAATATTGCTGGTGCCAAACAGCCCAGATAATTCAAAGATATCATATTAAGACAGCAATGAAGCATGGTATTAGGAACATCATGAATCACTGCAAATAATCGTAGGAATAATTATATAACAAGACACTCTAAGTGTTTTGGAAACTCATATTCCTGATTTCATAGATAAGAGCATTTACCATGTGAATGAAGTTACTTTTCATTTTAATGGTTACTCAAAGCACACCTCCAAAATTGTGAAAGAATAGCTTAGCGAGCAGAATTATCTTTGCAGTTAAAAATTCATATTACTAAAGAAACTAAACTTATTTACCAAAATATGGCAAACAGATTAATTTTTGTGAAATCCGCCAAATTAAAACAGCGGTTATAGGAAAACTATGGCAGCTATTGACACTATTTCTTTATATTTTTATTCCCTCCTATATACTAAATACACTCGAAAGTTATGTTCTAAAAATTCTATATTTAGTTTAACAAAATTTTTAAAAAAATTAAAAATGGACTTTTGAAACGGCCGTTAAAAAAATTAAAAATTATTTACCTTACTAGCTAATCATAAGTAGATAATAACTCCTATACAAGCAAATTCGTATATATTCAAACTAAAAATGTGATTTTATTAGAAAATTTCTTAAAATTTGTTAATATTTTTTTTACATTTCTACTGGCATGTTAATAATTATAACTTTAAACTTTTTCAACCGGTTTTTATCTCTTATATATTATTAGAACGCGAATTTCGTTCGCATTTCGTTTCTTTTACATTAAAATGGAAATATGTAATACACTAAACAATTAAATTTTGACTAGTTGGAGTGCTTCAAAAGCTTCTTCCAGATTTTACATTGACATCCAAATGTAACTTTAATTAAAGCTAATAAAGATCTCAAAATCAAGCTCAAAATTGACTGCATAAGGACCTAAAAATTAGTCAGATATTGAACTGTATACTGATAATTAAATCATCTTAATAAAGCTCAATTTAGACTTTATAAAGATCTAAAATTTAAGCACTACTCAGACTGTAGAGAGACATGAAACTAAAGCCAATCATAACCTCTATAAAGATCTATAAATGAAGCTTTAATGAAACTACATAAGCACCAAAAAATAAGCACAATTTAGACTACTTAAAGGCCTACAACTGAATCTCAATTTATTCAACCTAAACTACTACAAATTAAGGTCAAAAGAGATTATATAAAATCATCAACACAAAGCTTTAATTAGACTCCTTAGATAGCTCTAAATGACAAACATTTGTATTTTGTTAAGTTCTCCAAATGAAACTCAATTTTGAAGAATTAAAGAAGCTCAATAACAGCGCTTATTGGTCACAAATGATGCTCAAACAAGACTTTATTAAGAACAAAAACTAAAGCTAAATTCAGAGAATTTCTACCTAAACAACTGAAGCTTATCATTAACTACACATACTGCATAAAGTCTTCTAATAATATTGACCACACGAATAGTTTCAAATGAGGCTTTACTTAAACTGGTTGAAGATTTCCAAATGAACTTCAAATTATTCTACGAAACCCAATTCCAGTAAAGACTCAAATTTAAGGTCAACAAAAACAATATAAACATATTCAATTGAAGCCGATCTTTAGCTAAGTCTTCCAAATAAAATTCAACATAGACCCCATTAAAACCTTCAAAGGAAATATTACTTAAACTAGTTAAAGATTTCCAAATTAACTTTAAATTATTCTACAAAACCCACTTCCAGTAAAAACTCAAATTTAAGCCCAACGCAGACGATATAAACTTTTCAAATGAAACCAATCTTTAACTCCATAGACTGCATAAAGTCTTCCAAATAAATTTCAACATTAAAACCTACAAAGGAAACTTTACTTAAACTAGTTAAATATCTCTAAATGATGCTTAAATGATCTCCTTATACTTATTCTTGCATACTTAGTTAGCTCTTGTATAATTTTCTTCCAATAAAGTTCTAATAGACCTCACGAATGCTTCCAACTGAGGCCTCACTTAAACTAGTTAAAGATCTAACTTATCTACAAAAATGACTTTGAATTCCGGCTCAAAATTAAGCTCAAAATATATTCTTATTAAAGTTGCACTTGAACAAAAAAATTTATAAATGGAATTCAACTTATATTACGAAACCGAATTCTAATTAACTCTCAACTTAGACTACAAAAATACACTTAAATGAAACATATTCTAGACTAAAAACGAAGCTCGAGATACACCACAAAAATACCTCCAAATGCAACTTAAATTCGTTTAAGACATTCTAAAGTTTTTTTCAAAAAGTTTTAAAATCTTATGTTTGTTTAAATCTAACTGCTATAGGGCATCAAAATATTGTTTTCGCCCTATTTTATTACTTTTAATTTTCAAACTACTCCCCAACTAAACAACTACACACGGCTTCTACAATTTCTTGTTAACAAAGTACGTTACTTAAGTCTTTTGTTTGCTTGTTTGTTTTTTTTTTCTTATTGTATTCATGCGCCTGCTCTTTACTCACTCGTCTCGTCTACACCCTAATTATTTGAAATAAACTAATTGAGTATTTTTTCCACATATACCATACTAGTCTAGTTTTAACGCCTCTTCACTTAACTGTATAAATAATTAAGTGTTTTTTCTTTTGATTTCTAATTTTAATTTCAAACAAAACGAAATCGCGGAACACCTTTTATTAACAAGCCTTTATTTATATCAATGAGTATGTCTATTTAAAATGAAATCTAGGTGAGTTTGTGATCTAAGAAAATATCATCAAAACACTTACATACATATAAGTAGAAAACGTTTTAATACAACATATACAAATAAACATATTAAACGATTTCACAATTATTTTTCTTATATTTTTTTTTATAAAATTCAAACAAAAATTTCAAAATATACCAAAGAAATCAAAGAAATCAAACATCTCTGCTAGCTGTTTGAAAATTTTCTTACACAAATAATGGGTGTTGCCAGTTAAAACAATAACGAAAAGCAGACGAAACGTATGAATAACAAAACTAAGAAATGTGCCACTTAAATTGCTCCCGTTGTCACACCGTTGAGCAGACAAAAACGTCAGCATTTGCATGCAAATTTCCATCACAGCACAAATCAGTGGCAATCGTTTGCAGTATCGTTAAAGCAGCATTAATGCAACACAAAATTTGAAGAAGAAACAACATTAAAGTATAACAAAACTATATATAACTTTTGATGGATAACAACAGCAGAACAATGTATCAAGTGAACATTGAACGTGCATCAGCTAGTAGGAAAATGAAAATTTATTGCAGCTATGGATGGCAAACAAGCTGAATATGGGGTTTAGAAACAGTAAGTGGGTGCTCTATAAGCGGTAGTGAGGAATATAAAATAAGGGGAAGCTAAACTTAGACTATATAAAGAACTACAATTAAAGGTACTAAGGCATGGATTGAAGCTAGTCTTAGCCATTATAAAGACCTTGAATTGAAGCGAAACTAATGCTTTTTAAAGGCCTTGGACTGAAGAGTAACTTAGGCTTGGATTGAAACTAAACTTAGATATTAAAAAGACCTTGTATTGAAGCTAAACTTAAGTTTTATAAAGACCTTGGAATGAAGCTTAACTTAGACTATATAAAGAACTACAATTAAAGCTTGGAATGAAGCTAATCTTAAGCATTATAAAGAACTTGAATTGAAGCTAAACTTAGGCTTGAATTTAAACTAAACTTAGGTTTTATAAAGGCCTTGGATTGAAGCTTAACTAACGCTTGAGTTAAAGTTAAACTTAGCGATTAAAAAGACCTTGGCTTGAAGCTAAACGTATTTTTGTTTTGGTAGTAATCATTATTGAAAAAACGCGTTCAACGCAAGCGTTACCCTTTAAAAATATACTCGTATATGTATATTTCAAACCTTTTGCCCAATCCTCGCGTTCCCAAGAAGCATTATGATTTTTTTTAATTAAACTAGTATTTGCAGCCATTTTAAACGGTAAAAAATATACTTTTTTTTAATATTTACATACTTCTTTATTATAAACCATCCACTATAAATAATGATACATATTTTTAGACTTGCCAGACGCACTTTTTTTAGCTCAAAAATCATTCTTGTTACAATCAGTTATAAAAAAAAATCCCCCAAAAAACCCATAAAATTGTGTTGTCATCCCCAACAAATCCCCGGATCCCCAAGATTAAATTTTTATCCCAAATCACGAAAAAATTCCTCAATTTGGGGATATATCCCCTAAACTGACAACGCTGATTTTTGGGGCAATTTTTTATTTATAAAATTTTTGTATATTTTAAAAAAATTAAGGAATGAAAGGCTGTACAAAACATAAATTTTTGGGGTTTTTTTATTTTTCTCATTCCAATATTTTGGGGGTAATTTTTCATTTATCTTAAAATGCAAAATCACTTCAATGATCAAATGCCTCTATAAACTGTGTATCTGTGTATATTTTGGATTTAATTTTTCGTCTTTTTCATTGGGGTCCTTTTTTTGGGGGGTCATAATTCGCGGCGCTGGACCTGATAAAGATTGAGTTTGATGCTGTATTTGGGCTGAGAATATTTAGCGCCTTCAACTATAGTTAATTAAACCAAAATAAGTGCATTTGAATCTTTACTTAGACTGTATGATAAACTATAATTGAAGTTCGACTAAAGCTACGGTTACACTTGGCAAATATTTGCCAAAAAAAGACGTAACCACTAAATAACATATATTTGAACTCGTTTATTTATTTAAAAAAAACTTTTTTTATTTAAGCAAAAGCACAGCAAATATTTAGTTTTAATTTATTTATTGCTCTTTGATCTTGCAAAACTCCTGTAAGAGTAAACAACGTCAAACAAATGTCTGCTTTTTTGAGTAAATATTTGCCAAATGTGATCATACCTTTAGTTTGTTGCAAACACAATAACAAATTCAATATACTGCCTAATACATTTAGTGTTTGATATAAAAATTTACGGGTACCAGCTAGAAAAGCTTTATGCAAGACGGAAAGACGACAATTGACTATGACTTTGACTGTATGCTGAACAGAGCTGAGCTGAGCTGTGTGCTCTGTCTTTTACTTTAATGGGCACGTCAAGAGCTCATGTCACACTCTAACTATATTTTGTCACCAGCAACAGCAACAATAAAAGCCAGCCAGACACACAAACAACAGACAGACTGAAGAATATCAGCATGTATAACAGACATACATTTGCAAAAATGCTTGAGCGCATTTGCAAAATGTCAATCTCATTCTACATTTTTCTGAATAAGCTCATCAACACAACAACATCACCCAGCAGCAACAACAAATACTTATGGAGTAGATTTATATGTTGAATGTAGTTTATATTTGCTACTTAAGGTGGTATAATTTTCACGCCATTCTTCTCACTCACTTGTGCTCACTCACAAATAAATTGAAATGGAAAAATCTCGCATCAATCGAGTTGCAACATAAGCAACAGCCAGCCAACCAACCAACCAAGTATTATTATTTTTTTTTTTGTTTCATATTAGACACCGTCTTTGTATTGACAAAAATGTTGAAAGTATTTGCAATTACTTGAAGATTGATTGAAATAGATTTCAGATTGATTAGTGTCAGTTTGAATAGTTATGGTAGAGTGGAAGCAAAGCAAAGCAAATCAAATCAAGCCAAACACTACTAGCACTATTTAATAGTTACAAAAACAATAGCAACAGCTTTAAAATTCTCAAAAAAATTACAATTTCAGTTTATTAAGAAAAATGTTTATGCAATTTTTGTGTATAAATGCCAATAACATTAAATTTAACCAACGTTAGCAGCAATTTTCACAAAAATTTGGTGGGAAAATTGTGGAAAAAAAACTACTTAAATACAATTAAATATCCCTAAAGAATTGTTAAAGAAAAATTCTAGTTAAAAAATGTTTTCTTGTTTTCCATTAAAAGTTAAACTTAAGTATTAAATAAAAAGCACAAACGTGTGAATTTTACGCACTCATTTATGACAACCGCTTGTTACAAGTCAAAAACATCATATAAAATAGACAAGTTAGCGTAGCAACATCACTTAAAGCACAGCCTTAGCAAGATCAGACCTTTTACGTTTAATATTTTTTTCTTCTTTTTTTAGTTTAAAGCAGGCTCAGCAAAACGTCTGTATCAAGGCCTCTACGCTTCTAGTAGAGGAAAAACATAACGAAAAGAACGTGTCAGTTCGTTGTGGTCAAAAATTAAAGTTTAAAGAAACATAAACCAGGTGTTAATGTCAGATGTGGCAGCAACAACAAGACAGCGCCAACTCTAGTAAATTTATGGAATTTGCTGGTGGGAAACGAAAATGAACTACAATCATAATTTTTATGGATTTTAAAAGAAAATCACTTGAATAGATTTTTAAGGCAATTGCAAATGAATTGGGAGAAAAAATTATGTGTTAAGTTATGCACGAGGGCGGTTCGGAAACTTCTTAGCCTAGCACAGAAAGAGAAGAGAGTTTTTCAAAAAGATTTTTATTTTTAAATATAATGTCCTGAAACTTCAATACACTTAGTCCAACGCTTATCTAGCAATTCTATCCCTTGATTAAAATAGTTTTCCTGAAAGCCTTCAAAATAGTGGTTTACAACGTAAATTGCATTTTCATTTGAGGTAAAACTCTTGCCAGCTAGGAGTTGTTTTAGATTTAGGAACAGGTAAAAGTCACTGGGAGCTAAGTCAGGAGAATAAGGTGGGTGGTCAAGCAACTCTGACTTTAATTCGTTGATTTTAGCCATTGTTAAAACACTCTTGTGCGCTGTTACGCTGTCTTGATGAAAAAATATTTTTTTTGTGTTTTTGTTGAATTTTTACATTAAATTGATCCAAAATATTGCAATAGTACTCTGAATTTATTGTTTTACTCTTTTTCAGATAGCCAATCAATAAAATACTTTTGAAGTCCCAAACAAAACGTTGCCATAACCTTACCAGCCGATTGAATTGATATTGCCTTCTTTAGGACACTTCCTCCAGCTTCAGTCCATTGTTTGTATTGTTCTTTTGTCTCTGGAGTATAGTGGTGGATCCATGTCTCATCAACAGTTATGAAACGACGCTTAAAATCCATTTAAATTTTTCTTAAAACGATTTAAGCAACTTGAGAAATTTTCATTCTTATGCGTTTCTGGCAGAAAGCTTTTTCATCTGTAGTTCTTCTTGCAAAATTACATGGTTATTTAATGTACTTTTATTCATCAATAATTTAATAACATATCATGCACTTTGGCCAAAAATTTCTATTATTGTTGTTGTTTTTGGACGTCCACTACGTGGGTTATCCTCAATGCTTGTACGACCACGTTTAAATTCAGCCACCCAATATTTTACTGTTGCATATGAAGCAGCACTTTCAGCTAACACACTCACCATATCATTATGAATTTCTTGTCCCGATAAACCTTTTTATTTAAATATTTAATAACGCCACGAATTTCTAATTTTTCCATTGTAAAAAAATCGTGGAGGCGTCTCTTTTGAACACCTGTTTCTATATGAAGGAGTTGTCAGGTAAAAAAGAAATTTAACATGTCTTCATCGAAAAGATGGAGGTTTCCAAGCAACTTAATTTGTTTCTGTTTCTACCGCTCTTTCTGTTCTAGGCTAAAAAGTTTCTGATCCGCCCTCGTAGTAAAAGTTTAAATTTAATTGAAGGTCTTTATGTACACTAAGTTGAGGTTAAATCGTATGTCTGCATATAGTCTAAGTTTAGGTCTTTATAAGGATTAAGTTGAGCTGCAATCATAGGTCATTACAACGTCTAAAAAGGGCTTTATTGAATCTAAGTTAAGGTCTTAATAAGAGCCTAGTTTAGCTTCAATCCTTGGTTTTTATAAAGTCTTAGTGAAGCTTCAATCGTAGATCATTACAAGGTCTAAGTTTAATTTCAATCGAAGGACTTTATAAGGACTAATTGTAACTTTAATCGTAGGTTTTTAAAAGTTAAAATTATCTTTACTCGTAGGAATTCTTAAAGTCTAAGTTTAGCTTCAATGCTAGATGTTTATACAGTCTAGGTTTAGGTCTAAGTTTAGCTTCAATCCTTTGTCTGTATAGAGTTTAAGTTTAGTTTCAATCGTTTGTCTGTATAGAGTCTAAGTTTAGCTTCTATCGTATATCGTCATATGTCTATGTTCAGCTATAATCATAGTCTAAAAGTCTAAATTTAACTTCAGTCGTAAGTTTTTATAAAAACCAAGTTTAGGTCTTTATAAGGAGTTATTTTAGCTTCAATTGTAGATCTTGATAAAGTATAACTTTAGCTTCATTCACAGGTCTTTGCAAAGTCTAAATTTAGCTTCAGTTTTAGGTTTTCATAAAGTCTAATTTTAACTTCAATCGTAATTCTCTTTATATAATAAAATTTTAGCTTCACTCCAATTCTATTGTAGTTTAAAACTGTGAAAATAGTTTAACTTACGTGTACTCGTACCTCGTTCTGGCAATTGAAAAAACTTGATTTAAATTTTTCAAAATTTTTTCTTCTTTATTTTCATTTTATAAAAATTGTTATTATGTATATAAATATTTAAATAATTTATTTATTTTCATTATTATTTAATTTATTTATTTTACGTTATAAATAAGTTTACAAGAAATTTGTTCTCTAAACATTTGCTAATTGACTAATGAAAAAGAATTGAAGCTAACATTTTTTTTTTTCATAAAGATTAAATTTATATAATACAATTTTTGTTAAAAGATTTAAATAAAAGCGGCTTTAATAAAATTTAAGTTATAAATTCATTCGTGTAAGGTTTGCTTTTGCTTTTACTTGTCTAATAAAATACTTTACGATTAATTTCTATATAATACCAATTTCCATAAATGGAAAATGTTTAACAATTTCTTATTTACTACGGAAAGTCAGCATCTGTATATATAACAATTTTATTTCTTCTAAAGATTTTTAATTAAAAAAAAAATAATTTCTTTAATAATTTCGATATTATAGAAACTGCCGCAACTAGTTGCGAATCTCAAATAGACAAATAAAGGCTGCCAATTCAAGGTTTCTGGCAACATTTACAACTTGTTAGTTAAATCCAAAGCCGAGCCAGCTTTCTTGTCTTTTTTGGCTTCTACTTCCTCCTGGGCTTCAGCTGAGTTTTCTGCAGAAGCAGCCTCAAATTTTCTCTTCACCCCCTTACCCTTAACACAGAGCTCCTCTTCACTGTCATTGTTGTTATTATTCAAACAATTTCTGCTAAACTCTTGGCTTCTCCAAGCCTCACTTTCCTCCAACTCCGCACTATTATCGCCTGCCTCATTGCCTTCGTTTTCTTGGTCAGAAGATGAATCACAACGATTACTAGTGCTTAAACAGCTGGACACAGAACTGGCGGTTTTCATACTCAAATCTATGGGATTATCCTGACCTCTAGGTGGAGATGATTCTTGATTTAAAGATTTGCTAGTTTGGTCATCTTCAATGTCTATGGGCGATCTGGGAGGAGTCATGGATACCACTAAATCTTCTTCGTCTTCTTCATCATGCGGCTCACTATCCTGGCCATTTGAGTGGGAATCATTTAAAGATTTAGTTTGCTGTTCTGCCAAGTCTTCGTCAACCTCTTCCTCATTACTTTGCCGTGAAGTGTTGCTGTGATTGCGGCCACTTTCTGAGTTGGGTGTAACAAGGGCGGAGATGGAATGATCATGTTTGGTAAGATTGGGTATTTTGGTGACCATGGGTGGAGGTGATTGTTGCTGGGATTTGAGCACAGCATCCAAATAGAAACGTTTGGTTAATTCTTCAGCTGCCTTGCTGCCATTTGGTATGTGATTATTGTTTAAGGCATCCGAGCGGGGAGTTATTAGAGATGAATCCTGTTTGTGATCCTGCAATTTACGCTCTTCCGTTGAGGTGGTTATAGTTGTGGGATGAAATCTAGGAGCATTATTGAATAGTTGATGGACAGCAGCAGCAGCTGCCTGTTGTTCGGGGGAGGGTTTCAGCAGACCAGCATGGGCATGCTGATAAAGGGCAGGATGATAGCCAGGAAATAGCAGATGCGAAGGAGGTAGAAAACTGGGTGGTGGCATGACGGGCATGGAGGAGAGGCCAGGAAAAGGCAGAGGCAAAAAGGGAGGTAGATCTTTTCTTAAATGAGCCGGATGGGGTGGAGGCGGCGGACCCACAGAAGATGTGGAAGTGGCAGAGGCAGCATCCAGAGACGCATGTTTATTAGACAGATGCATAAGACCAGCATTAGTTCGGCCATTCAGCTCCACCGAGCTATCGGAGTTATGGGAATCGGGGGAACTTACAGAGGGTGAGGCAGCAGGATGTTTGGCATATTCCTCCAGACTCAGCATCATGAGTTCTTCTTTAGTACGGGGCGGATATAAACCTGAATAGGCGCCAACGTGACCCAGCATGCCCAAAGCAGCGGCTGCAGCAGCAGGTGGTGGTATGCCTGGAGGTTTGGCATGCATGCCAGCTGACGCATTATGAGCCTGTTGCTGACTGTTTTGATGGGCCGCCATGGCGGCCGCCGCCTGCTGTTGTTGCTCTTGCAGCAGACAGTGGATTTTAAACCAATTGGATCTTCTGCCATAACGTGAACCACTCTTGGACATGCCCACCATCAAACACTTACGCAAGCGGCAGGCTTTACATGCCGTGCGATTCTTTTTATTAATGATGCACTCGCCATTGTTCTTGCAATCCGATATGGAGGATAGATTATTATAGGAGCGGCCAAAGAATGACTGCAAACATAGTAAACAGAAAAAAACAAAATATATATTATTTAAAATTAATAAATTTTTTACTAAAATCATAAGCTAAAATAAATAATGGCGTTAACCTTTTTCTTCTGTAAAACCGCTCAGTTATTTTGTTTTTCATAAACATATTTATGTATGTTAAACGAAATAATTTAAAAATAAATTTGTTTAACTAAATGGCCCTCTTTTGTCATTATTAAATCATGTTACATGCCACAATATTACGACTTTTAAAATGATTTGCTTGTCTTATTGTTCAGGGTGTAGGTGTTTTTGGTCTAAGAAGTTTAGTGCTAGTATTGCTGGTTTGCAATGTGGGTTCTTGCCAAATACATTTGTCTATACATACAAATATTTTGAGTCATTAAGATTTATATGACAGTCCAAAAGCAATTTGTTGGTTCCTTTGCTTTAAAAGTGATTAATTTGTCAACAAAATGTTTTAACATTATTTCTGTTTTTTTTTTTGTAGCATTCAAATTAGTTTTTGTAAAATGCTGAAATAAAATGCAACTAATTGAGAAAATATGACAACTGCCGGACAAGTTTTAGTTACAAAAAAAAAAGAATTGTTTTAGTTGTGGGGTTTCAGTATTAATTTGTCAACATAATGTTGACAAGTTAGTTTAAAGTTGTAAAAATTTGCTCGATTTTATAGTTTGGTTTATTTTAGTTTAGTGGGTAAATGTGTTTTGTAAAACAAAAGACTTAAGACCGAAACTTGTTATTTTTTGGCTTTAGTTTTTTACTTTTTGATATTTATTGTTTGTATTTGTCTGTTATTTGTTTAGTACATAAATTGTGGGAATTGCTGGGAAATATTTCATAATTTTTTTGAGTGTATTTCTGTTTAAACCAAAGATGACTAGAATTTTTTTTATTGCTGTTTGTAATAATAAATTAGCGATTCTAATCACTCTATAATTTAAGTTATTAAGCATTCCAGAATGTTAATATATCAAAATAAGCAATTCTTTAATGTATATCTTATATTATATTAGGATTCGCTATAAAGGAGCCTGTAAAAAAGCATTATTCAGATTAATTTGTTTCATTACAAGACTGATGAAGAATTATTTGCCATGACTTTTAAAGGAATATTCGAATTTATGTATTTTTATTTATTTATTAAGTCAATCGCTTAAATCCTTACAGATTTTTTAAAAGGTTTATAAATTATAACAATTTATTAACAAATAGCATAAAAGATTAATTATTTAATAAACGTATTATTTTATGTTTAATTACATTTGTTTTAAGAGACAAATCATTTATTTCATATAGATTGTCAAGTTCAAAATAAAATCCTCGTAATGGGAAAACTAACATGTTTGACATACAGTGCCTTGAAATGGCGTGAAAAGCGTTGAGGAACATTAAAAGTAACATTATTTACAAGAAAATCGGAGAAGAATTCACCATTAATTACATTGGTCATAAATACATATTACATTAACCACAGTTCTTCTACTACGAGGGCCTACGACCTACTAGTACGCTTCGGAAACTTCTTAGCCTAGAACAGAAAGCGCGGTATAAACAGAAAGCGCGGTATAAACAGAAAGAAGTTAAGTGTTTTGGAAACTTCCATCTGTGCTATGAACACGTGTTAAAGTTCTTTTCGATCGGACAACTCCTTCATATAGACACAGGTGTTCAAAAAAGATGCCTCCACGATTGTTTTACAATGGAAAAATTAGAAATTCGTGGCGTTATTAAATATTTAACTAAAAGAGGTTTATTGGGACAAGATTCCGAAGCGTACTAGTAGGTCTTACCAAGGACATACAAAGTTGTTTTGTTTGATGCTCTCTATCATCAAATTCCTTAGTCTATCGCTTAATAAATGCGCATATACCTCCAGCTTTATGGTAATGTGCGAGACAAAGTTTAATTTGTTGCTTAGTAAAATTCAGATCAAGAAAATTTTCAGCAGATTCAAGCCGGTAATCATCCAAAGTATAAGTGGCAGGAATAGTTTAGGAAACAGAACAGTTTTATATTACTCCCGAACGGAATTAAATTCTATGACATGGCTGTTAGACACTTTAGATATCTCAGTTTTTTAGTAAGTGAATTAATTTCTCACTAAATACTAAATAGTTCATTATATAACTTTTTTTGATTTAAATTTTGGTTCGATTTATATTATGACAATCTGGTTTTTTATTTTTTTTTAATTTTATTCTCGTTGTATCCACGTATAGTTTCTGACATATGTAAGTATCGTAGCCATTACATTTAATTTGGTATATTAGATTTGATTTTTGTAGTTTATTTAATTTAGATTTCATGTTGGTAAACAATTTGTTCAGTTTATTGCCCATGTTATTATTTGAAATGTGTATAATGTAAGTTAAGTTATTTATATTAAAGGGTGTCCCAACTAGAACGCAATTTTTAAATTTTAAATAAAACACAGATAAAATAAAAAGTTTTTTCGAGCTCGACCTAGGCGGCCAATTCTTCAAAACGCGATATAACACGACCGGGAAATGACTGATGTAGCAATTGAATTATTTCTCTGACTGTATGACATGTGGCGCCGTCTTGTTGAAACCACATGCCCTTCACATTCATTTATTCAATTCTAGGCAAGAAAAAACTGGTTATCATTTAACGATACCGAACACCAAAAAAGGTCCAATGATTCCTCCAGCCCAAAAACCACACCACACAGTGCAAAAAGGTCATTAAAAATTTCATTAAAAGATGGCGTGTGTGCCAGCAAATCCGCGGCGGCCACCTGCACGATGTCTTATTCTAAACATAACCTCATTCTGTCTACTTTATATAATAAAGCTTCACGAGTTTTTTTAAATATCTGTGTTTTATTTAAAATTTAAAAATTGCATTCTAGTTGGGACACCCTTTATATAAACTGTCAAACTTTGTACTTAAATCAATTGGCCTTTATTATATATATATTGATTCCTATGGTTCCAAGTTGGAACAAAGGGCTGTAATTGGCCTTTATTGGCTTATGATTTTTCATGAATAACCAAATAAATTACGAGCATAAGACATAAAACAAAAAATTTGTAGGAGAAAAGTTTTTTATCGATTAAATTGTAAAAGAAATATTAAAAGTTTTAAATTGATTGAGATGGAATTATGTTTTCAATATATGGCCACCACTACTCTATATATAATTTGAAAATTTTCCTTTTGCTAAAAATTTTCACTTACAAAGAAAATCCACCATACAAAACTTTAGCAATTGTGTATGTGATACTAAATGCCCCCTTAGTAACTAACTAACTGACAAACTAACTAAGTAACTAACATACCACCTCAATGCCATTATTAACAATTGCATTTACTAGTTAAAACAAATAAACAATTTAATTCAATGGGGGCAAAAATAAACAACTTAACCAAGAAATATATAAAAATAAAAAACACACAACACAACTGGCAAAAGAGCACTGCCACCATACATAGAAATAACACATAGTATAAGTAAGGGGCTGCACTTTGGCAACAACACAAAAGGTTAAACAATAAACTACTCCAAAAACAATCAGCTCTAAGAAGTTAGAACACTTATGCCAACAAAAACATGATGGCAGTAAATCACAATTGCTGGTACAAATGTACAAATAAATGAATGAATGGCAACAGAACAAAAAATCACACAACAAAAAATAAAACAAAAATTGCCAAAATCAAAAGACTACAGAAGAAGAAAAAAAAACTCACAATGCAAACAAGCACTTTTAAGGTTAATTGGGCATCAAGATTACTGGGTCGGAAATGGGATTTACGGTTAAATTTGCAAGAGCAACCAGCCTTAGTAGACTAAACGTCTGTAGGTCTGTCAGTTGTTCATGCATAGAGTAACACCATCAGCAAACAAAAAAAAACAAAAAACAAAAAAACTACTGATTTGCTCTTTTGATGAGTTGAGTTTGATTTGTTTGCCATACAAAACTAAAGTAGTTTAGCTAGAGACGCTAACAAAACAAAAAACTTAAGCAACAAACTTTTTTTTTTTGTGATTTTTTGCTGCCACTAAATTGCAATTAAAGTCTTAACGCTTAATTTTTAAAAGCCCTCTCTTCTTAAGCGGCTAAGGGGAGTAGAGCTAAGGTTTGAGAAAAAAAATATGATGAAGGTATTTTTGTTTTATGTTGTTTTAAAAGTTTGTTTTAGTATTTGTTGCTGTTGCTTGGTGTAAGGAGAGGAAAAAAAGAAACCTTTTTGATTGAAATAAATTAATGTGTAAAAATAACAAATTACTTTGACCGACAAATTGTTTAAAAGGTTTTACAAGATATTAAATAAAATTGTTTTGTGATGGTAGTGGCTGTTTTTGTTTTTGTTTTCCTTCTTTGTGAAAAACAAATATTTACAGATATTTAACATTTATTTTGCTTTTGCTACATAGGTTTTTACATTTTGCTTAACCTTTTAACCTTGAGTTAGTTAATTTAATAAAAGAACGGTTTGTTGGGGGTTTTCAGCATAGAAGCAAAAAGTTCTATTTTTTACAAGACTACTTTAAAACAATTAAATTTGTTTAGTTGTAATTTAGCTGTAAGCTATTTAAACTTTAACTTTAGATTTAATTTTGTTTTGTTTTGTTGATATTAATAGGTGTAGGAGAGGGAGCATAAGAGTAAAGTAAAATTTTTATGGTTTTTTAATTTAAACATAAATTGTTGCATCAGTTTAATTGCAAAATGTCGCAACTGTTATGCCTTGATTTGTCAAGTTTAGGGCTATCATGAATGTTATGGCTATAGAAAAAGGTTTTTGGTTAGACAAAACGTAATTTTTAAATTTGAAATTAAATTAAAGTTTGTGTTTTAAGTCTTTTGATTAACAGTCAGAAATATTAACAATTTGTTGATTTGTAAGAAATTAAAGAAAACAGCATGGAGTGCTAAAACAAATCACTTTTTATAGGTTTTCTTAATGAATAACTCCAAGTTGATCTTATAATGACAGCTATTTGAGTCCAAGTTTTAAAGTTTATATGTTCCTTAAATTACTTGTTCAGTTATTAATTTTAATTTGATTGTTTTTATTTGAACTTACCTTACATCCCTCACATGTAAATGCTCCAAAATGAAATCCAGCTGCAGGTTCCCCACAAACCTTGCAAGTTTGGTTCATCTAAAATTAAACAAAAAAAAAAACCAGAAACAAATGTCAATAAAATTAAGCAAATTTCTAGTAAAAACATAAAGATTTTACCTAAATAAAGCAAAACACTTAAAATTCAATTATGTTTAATAAATCTGTAAAAAACCAGCTAATATTTTAATAAAATAAATAAAAAAAATCAATTAAAAAGCCACAAATCTTAAAAATATAAAAGACAAACAACACCAACTAACTTTAACAGCCAGCAGCTAAATTCACACGCATGATGATTATGCATGGGATTTATGCAACATGAAATTGAAAGAAAAAAAAACACACACAACCACGAATAGGAATAACTAAAGAACTAACAGCTAAGAAATCCTAATACTAAAATAAAGAAGCGACACTGGATTTAACACATGTCTGCTGGATTTCCACTTAAGCCATTTCTTTATTGTTTGCATTCTCTCCATAATTTTGTGTGTGGAAGTTGTAACATTGAAAGTTGTTTTTTTTTATGTAGCAGTCTATAGATTAAAAATTAAAATAAATATATAAAAAAAAATTTAAAAAAAAAAATTGTAAAACTTATTGAGTGGTGAGTGAGCATTTTATAATATTTAATATGTATGGATTTATTTGTTTTGTTAGTTTAAAGCTTAAGGCTTTAAAAGCTATTTGCATATTGTAAAACTACGCCAGACACATACAGTGTAGTAAAGAAAAATAGCAACAGCAGAAATTTCCAAGGAAGCATAAAATAAATAAAGATGACTTTCTTTGCAAAGCAAGTAAATAACAAATATAAACACTAGGAATTGCCTGCTATTCATCAGCAAAGAATTTCAAAATCTTTTTTATAGAAAACAAGAGCATTATTTCTTTAATACTTTTCTGTTGCTGGCTTTAGCTATTACCGTCTTTATGAAATCCCACATTTCATCTACCATTATTATTATTATTACTTATTTATATTTATTACTTATTTTTTATTGCCAACAAAAAATACTATACAAAAAAATTATTATCATGACATTTTCAATTTCTTGTGTTTGGACAACCAATAAATCCTTGGGAAATCTTCATTTTTAAATCAAACTAAATTGCTTAGACTGCTTGTTGCACGCACCATAAATAAAAGTTTTAGTTTTGGCAACAAAAAAAAAAACTAAAACAGAAACAGAAACAACAAAGAAATGAAAATTTTGCTAAAAAGAATTACAAACACCCTACAAACTACATAATTATATAATTAGAACTTGAAAAAAACTAGCATGTAGGGACCACAACAACTTTTCAATTTTTCTCTTTGCATTCATGCAATCTTACGTCAATTTGCAAAAATTTATGTTCCTCTCAACTATACAATTTGATAAGTGATAAGTTGAAATTGATAAGTGTAATTTGCAAAGTTTTTGACACTATTATATTCTCTTTAAAATGTCTGTTCTACGTACGTTTACTTGTGCAAAGTTAATATTGAAAAGAGCAATTTCCAAATATTTTGTGAATAATTCTAATATTTCGTTCCACAAAAACTGTAAATTCTAAAATTGCAAAGCAAATTTTCATAAGTTAAAAAATTGCCAGGTAAAAAACGATCGCTTTATAAATTCCTAATTCATTGTTATAAATAGTAAATTTTTCAAAATCTTAAGGCGTGAGTTTTTGTTCGCCGATAGTGAAGGGGCGGTTATAACCCTCCGTTGCCACATGCAAGTACAAGTTCGAAAAACTCAATGCACTTACAGTTTTTTACGAACACAATCTTATACAAGAGAATTTTCTTGTAAGTAAATTTTTGACAATGTTAAAATAAAGATAACATTTATAACAGATTTTCGGGGTTTTACAAAAAATAATAAAGAAACAAGAACACAACTATACCGCAACTGAATCCATATGTTTTTGAGAATTAACAGAATTTTATTAAAAAATTTTGTTAGAAGTTTCTTTGTTGACAACATTTTAAAAAAAGAACTTACACTTGCTAGTGTAACCACTCAAGAAAATATTAGCGCAATTCACAATCTTGTGCAAATGGTTTTGCATCATTGCATTTGCAAAAAGGTTTAGCATATTTTTGCTGTACACTAAAAAAATACACAGCAAGAGCCAAAAATATGTCAATGCAATGATGCAATAGCATTTGCACGATATTGTGAATTGCGCTATTATTGTTTTTCGTAGAAAATACATATACTCTACTTGCAAGTAATTACTTGCATGTGACAACGGGGGTTAAGAAGAAACTATATAGACCCAATTAATTTAAATTAAGAAATATAAATTTATATTAAGAATGTGCAAACTGCAATTGAGAAATCGGAATTGTAATTGAGAAATTAAAACTTGTATAAAATTTTTCAAATATTTTTTTACTTATAAAATACATAACACGATTTTAGGTTACAAATCGAAATTTCTAAATTTCAATTTATTATATCGCAACATTAATTTGTTTTTTTTTTTTTAATTTCAATTTGATATTTCTCAATATCAATTTAAATTACTAAATTACAAATTGTATTTTCTCAATTTCAACTTGAAAAGTTGTAGAACTACAACCTAAACTAAAAACTATTTTTCTTTTACAATCACATTTTTGTCTGGAACTCTGCAGCCATTTGTTTCATCCAATAACATTACCTACTATAAGGCTGCCCCTAAAAAGAAACCAAAATAAAAATCTATGAATGTAAACACGCATGACTTTGCTTAGACAAAACAATGTTTACGGCTGTTACTCATAAATATTCAAATTAAAAATTGTTTTACTACAACCAGCGAGAGAAAAAAGATCTCCCCAAAAAACACAAAATGCAAACAAATCATCTAGATGCCATAAATAAAGAGCAGTTAAACAAAACAGAGCGGGCTAACAGCCACACAAAAAAACAAACAGCGCAATATTGTACAATTGCTAAATTGCATGAGAAATTTACATTGACATCTTGTTTGCTTGCAACATACAGTAACACCAACAACAACAACATCAAACGGCAACATGCATAAAATTCAAATTGGTTATATGTTACGTTGTTTGTTTTTTTTAAAGATGGTAAAGGTGATGGTGGTTGCAGTTTCTATGAGTACTGGCAGTTAGCAGCCAAAATAAGAGCCTTTCTTGCACAAAAAAAGGTGATGATGCTCCATTTTTTTTTTGTTGTTGCTGTTTTTTTTACATGTGAATGTGTTTTGTTTTTAACGAATTGTTGCCTAAACCTACAAGTATATTACGAGTACAAATATTTTATTTTTTATTATTTCGTTTGTTTGTTGCTAGATTTAACAGCAGACACATAAAATTGTGTGTAGCTGAAGAGACCTTGGCCTTTTTTAACGATTGCAATTTGTTGATAAACATTTGCAAGGTAATAAATATTTTTTACTACTAGTTACATTTATTTCAGATGAACTTTTTCCGTCTTCCTATGACTTTTATTTTTGTTTATTATTTTTTTTTTTGCTCCATAAGATTTTATATGCAAGATTTTTTTTGTAATAATTGTATGTATGTAGCTTCCATGTGGTATAAAAAAATTGCAGAAAAGGGCAAAAAGAGAGGACAAAAAAGTCTTAATTTCAGTTCAAGTTCTAGTTGAGATTCCAGTTCAGGTTCTAGTTGAACTTCTAAATCAGGTTCCAGCTCTAGTTAAGGTTCGGTTTCAGGTTGTTGTTAATATTCTAGTCAGGTTCTACTTTAGATTTTAGTTAAGGCTGTACCTAGGCTTCTAGTTGAGTTTACAGTTTAGGTTCAAGTTCAATTATAATTTAGGGGGCGGCTAATCGTCGCATACAATATCGAGCAAAATGTATCGAAATTGTTTATGTTGTCATTATGACATGCGATACCGAATAATAAATATCTTAAATTGAGATGATGGTACACTAGAGCCCCGATTTGCTTCTATCCTATTTGCGTCGCTTTTCTAAATGTGGTTTAATCCGCTTTGCGTCGTTTTGATTCCGATTTCCGTCGACTTTGAAATTTTATGTCAATACATTTGTGTAGAAAAAAATTGATTCAATTTGCGTCGTTTTGGTTTGCGTTGCATTTCTCCGGTAGCTATTAACGACGCAAATCGGGGCTCTAGTGTATTCGATATCTAACACGAAATTTCATTCGATTCGTCAATGGCTGTCGTATGCACAATAATTTAGTTCTTCTACCGCTAAAACACACAAGTTTGATTTTGTAACATTTCTACATTTTATTTTTAGTTGTTTCTTACATTAATTAAATCCTCAAAAGTGCAATCCACGAAGTCAAAAACAAATTCCGATACATGATCCCTAGGACGCAGTCGGTAGACAAAACGAATGATCCTATTAAAATACATGCGTCTTAATCTTAATAAATTCATGGCTTTTGTTCCGGAAAAAATCTCCAAGCCATAACTCAATAGTGGCATAAGAAGTAAATGACCAATTAGTTTTCTAATTTTCCTAGGTAAGTTATGGCAAGTGTTGTAAATTCTTCTCTATAAAAATGCAGTCCTTGAAATTATGAAATTTAATTACGAGAATTTAAGGATTTTTAGTAGAGTTTTAAAAGTGAATTAGCAGAGATAGGAGATTGATGAGTTCTTTTCAGCTTGTTGCCATTAGAAGTTTTGCTTTGATAAAAATGTTTTTCCTTGATGCTGCATTTACTAAAGCTTTTGTTTAGTTTTCTTTTACTTGTGTAGGGTATTTCAAAATCTTAATAAACAGTTTTTAATTTATTTTACAACTATTGCTTTTTGCAAGGTTTGCACTATTAAGTCTGTCTGTTTATATGTGTTTAAACTCATAATTTTTAATTTATTTTTATGTGATTTTCATTTGGCGATTACATGCAACATAAAACTATTAAAAACAAAGTTTAGTTAAAGCAAATTTAACTAAAACCAAGCAAGAAAAAGTGCTGCAAATAAACACCCTGCCACCACTATACAAGGAGTTGAAGCCTTAAAGTGTATAGACACTTCCTAAAGCTCACAAAATCTCCCGAATGTTTAGCCACAAACAAAAAAAAAAAACACACACACATGAAATCTGATTAGAACAAGTAAACTACTGCAACATGTGAATTCGAATTCAGATTTAGTTTCTTTGTGGTGATTTGAACCGTTTTTTTTTTGTTTATAGGTTTTCTAACTAACAAGTGAATGGGGTTTTTTTTTTTTGGTTTTTATATTTAAAAGATGGTTGGTTGGGAAACAAAACAAGGTATAAATCCTGGTCTGCTTGTTTTTCGGTTTATTATTTGTGTTGTGGACTACAAAAACGATTTGTTATGAAAACATATTGAAATGATGATGATTTGTTTTTATTTTTGCTTCAACAAATAAAAAGAAGTGTTAAAATGTTATTAATTTTTTTCAATTAATTTGTTTAGATTTGCTTTTCCTAGTAGTACATAGTACATGTTTGTTAATAAATTGTTTGTGTTTTATTTTCTTAAGCAGTTTTTTTTATCAAGGTTTGTGTTGTGTACAATTCATTAGTTTTTGTGTTTGTTGTATGTTTGTTTTTTTCTGTTTGAGTTTGTTGTTTAAATTTGAAATGTAGTGAAGAAAATGCTTGTTATGATTGAATATACTGCTGGCATGTAATAAATTATAAATTTTGACAGGTTTATAACACTTGGAAAATGGTTTGAAAAGAAAGAACTCATAGGAGTTTGGTAGGACAGGTGGTTTTATTCCCAGGAAAAGTAAATTTTAATAACTTCGAGAGTTTTTTTTTTGTACAAAATGTTCAATTCTTTAGGTAAGAGTTAAAAGTGAACAACATTAAGATTGAAGCTAAAATTTAGCCACATAAAGACCAATGTTAGAAACTAAAATTCAACTACATAAATTAAAGATTTAGGAAGAAATTGAAACCATAAGGACCCAAGAATTAAGTTAAATTGAACTTTAGAAGGAACTATGACTGAATCTAAATTTATCTGTAGAAAAGACCTGCGATTGAAGCTAACATTTTCCCTTTAGCTAGTCCTACGATTGAAGCTTAAACTTGAATTTAGAAAGATCTAAAATTTAACTTTAGAAAGGCTTACGATTGAAGCTAAATTTGGAATTTTAGAGGCGTACAAATGGAACCCATTTCACCTCACACCAACGAACTATTTTGCATAAGTGATCCTCTAAACAGAAGTTGATTCGAAGTCGGTGATAATTTTGCAAACGATTTACCAACAATATGTCACCAAGAACTTGAATTAAACCATGATTATATGGATCTAACGAAACGATTATTAATTGGAGAAGATCTTGCGGTAGAGTTGTACAATTTTAAAACAGAAAACATTTATTCACCATCACCATTTTTAGACAATTCACTAGACAGTGTGGTCACCAATGCAACACAGCTGATAAAAGTACAATCACCAATCTATATTAAACATTTTTGATTTTGCATATCATGCAGCATCACCCAGCTTCCCACCACAAATTGTTGCTTCACCAGTACAACAGGCCTTGGAATTACCAACAACCAATACCAGTTGCAATTCAAAACCAATTTGTCTGCAGTATTTGGAATAAATCTCATAGTACAACTGACACAGCATCATCGAGCATTGCTGCTTCGCCAGCCTCGAATGGCTCTTCAAACTATGACATTGTCTTCAGCACTGAACTAATCGGTGACATACTCAAGAGTACAGCCAATGAGTTCATCGAGGAGAGTTAATCGCAATCTTCAACACCAGCACTGATAACGAATTGATGCCCTAGTCAGGCTCGCATTTACAAACTGCCTCTAGCGAAGTGTTGACTGAGTCTTCTGGCAGTCCTTCTGCAAAAAAAACGTACTCGCCCCTATGGTTGTGTTTTTGAAGATCGAAAAAAATGTTGGATAAACCTACGATTAATGGCAAAATAGAACTGAATAAAGACCTATAATTGAAACTAAAATGGAACTATAAAAGGCATAAGATTTAACTTTAGAAAGTCCTGCGGCTGAAGCTAAAATTAGGCTTTAGAAAAAGCAACAATTGATGCTGTAATTGAACTTTAAAAATATCTTAAATTGAGTTTTAGAAAGGCCTGTGATTGCAGGTAAATCGAACTGTAGAAAGAATATTAAATTTACTTTTAAAAAGATTTAAGATTGAAATTAAAATTTAACATTAGAGGGAACTACGATTGAAGCTAAAATTTGAATTTAGAATGAAGATAAAATTGATCTTTTTAAAGACCAACGATTAAAGCTAAAATTGAACTTTGAAATGGCCTGTATTTAAAGATAAAATTGAACTTTGCAGAGACCTGTGATTAAAGATAAAATTGAACTTTGAAAATACCTACGATTGAAGCTAAAATTAAACTTTGAAATGACCTGTAATTAAAGATAAAATTGAACTTTGCAGATACCTGTGATTAAAGATAAAATTGAACTTTGAAAATACCTACGATTGAAGCTAAAATTACACTTTAGAAGGATTTAAGATTGTGCTTTAGAAAGACTTGCGATTGAAAATAAATTTGATCTTTAGAAGGAACTACGATTGATGCTAAAATTTGACTTTAGTTGAAGTGGAAACTGAATTTTAGAAAGATAAAATTTTGTTTTAGAAAAACCTTAAAGTTAAAGATCTTCAAGCTATAATTTAACTTATAAAAGATCTACTAATTAAGTTAAAATTAAACAACATAAATAGCCACCATTTAAACAAAAATTGAACAGCACGAATAAACGAAAAAAGCTTTAAAAAATTCCTTATAAATTAAATATATAAATTTGTTGGTTTTACTTAAAACTGACACCTTTTTTCTACAAAGTCAACACATTAAACTGCTCTAGTTAGTTTTATTACTTTGTTGTTTTTTATTATAAACAAACACAAGTCACATTTTTATAACCACTTATAAAACCAACTGCAGTGTTCTAATAAAATACTAAATGAGTGTTTTTTTTTTTCTAACATCGACCTCAAGTCTTCAATCTTTATAATATTTAGTTTAAATATGTATAACAAATAAGTAAAACAAAATCTGTTTGTAGCCATCTAAAACCCCATCACGCACTTATGGCACGCGTGTCAATTTTGGCTTAAAAACTATACACACACACACAAAAACCATAATAATAAAACCACAAACAAAATTGAAATTGTAACAAATGCTAACAATACGTGTGGCCTAAAGCCAAAATCATCATAACAAAATCAAGCAAGAAAATAAATTCAAACTAAAACTAAACAAACAAAACAACAACTAGATAACAAATAGTAAATAAAAACAAACAACAGCAACAATTGTGGTACAAACAAATAGAAAAATTGTTAACATTTTCACAAAACAAAAAAAAAAAAAAACATAACATTTGCATAAGTCAATTGCACAATGAAATTAAATGTAAAAGACGATGAACGGGCCTCAAACAGAAATGGTCAGACAATAGTTTCAGAGACACACTTTGAAATTACAAAAAAAAAAAAAACAAGCATAAGAAAAAGATTCAAAAGATTCTTTCAAATTGTAACACACATGTGTCTGTTTAACCAAAACAAGCGGGGCAAAAACATAGTGTTTAACAAGGTTAATATACAAGCAGACAACTAGAAAAATACTGGCCAAGAAAAACTGAAATAGGGAACATTTTCTACAAGCAACCAAAACGAATGTGTGATACACTGCAGCAAAACTTTTATAAATTTAAGAAAAATAAACTAATTATTGTTAAACGTGTTTAAAATAATTAAGATTCCCTTTTAGTTAAAATATGGTTTAAAATATTTCTGTTTGCTTTAAAATTGACCTGTGTTAATAACACCTCAGGGGCTTCGGCACCAGTTTTTCAAACTATTTCAGCCAACAAAACTGAAATAAGGAACATTTTCCAAAACAAATAGGTAATACACTGCAGCAAAACTTTTAATATACATAATTAGGAACCAGTAAGAGTTTATATTCGGCTGTAACGAATCTTAAATACCCACCACCAGGTTTTTAGGTTTATTTTAGTTTTTATTTTACTACAACATCAGTTGTGTATTGATCAAATATGTATAAACAAAAAAATAAATATGTACAGTTTAATTGTTGATTTAGCTGACAAAATAGAAACAAATGGTTAAAATTGTTCTTGGATTTGTTTATTTTCTACATTTTGTTTAAATTCAATTTATTTATTTGTTAGTAACAAATTTCGAAAACAAATTTCATATTGACACAGTATTTTCTACATAGTGATACTTGTATAAAAGTATTTTAATTAATTTGGAATTCGGTAGACAGTGGAATTCTAACCCTCAGGTTCTACAATAATAAAGTGTGTTAAAACAATAACATAAACTTATTTAATACATATTATCTTCCAAGCTGTGTCAACATAGAATTTATCTAAATTTGTTACTAACAAATAAAAAAATAATATAAACACAATATAGAAAATAAACTAATTCATATTTTATTTTCTATTTTTGTTTCTGTTTTTTTTTCAGCTAAATTAACAATTTAACATTAAACTGTATTTAATTTTTGTATACATATTTGATAAATTCATAACTGCTGTTGTAGGATTTGTACCTATTGGCCTATTGACCATAATCGGTCACAAATTTCTATTTAAATAATAATTAAAAAAATACATATTAAAATTAAATTTAAAATACAAAATTTAATAAAATAATATTAAAATAAACTAAATTTATCATTGTGCGGACCCAATTAAAACAAAACTCTTCACAAATTTCAAATTATAACATTCATTGAAAAAGTTGGAAACAATACAATGAAACATTATAAAAATATATATTTCCAGAGTATTACAAAAATATACTAGTAATGAATATGTAACAGAAACAAATGCGGCAGAAAAATTCTTATGTCAAAGAAAATCATTAGAGCAAGATGGAATAGGTACATAGACTTTAACCATAAGATTAGAAAGTGACCATAAGTCATAAGAGGTGGTCTGAAACTATAATTTATAACTCGGATCCTAATTACTTGATTTTCCCATTTTCAATAACAAACATTTTGGTAGATCACAGAATGTTTGGTAAAAATGTTATTGTTCTATGTCGGCTTTTCAAAGCTCTATCGTGATTTCAACAGACGGACAGACGGACGGACATGGTTAGATTGTCTTAGAATCTAATGAGGTCTAACAATATATATTATTTTTGGCTCTGCAACCATTATTTGGATGTTTTACAAACGGAATAACAAACGCAAAATACCCCAAATCTTTTTGCTGGTGGGTATAAAAACAGAAGTAAAATTGTACATTTAACAACAATAAACTAAACATTCTTAAACCTGCTTTAAACTAATTAAATTTCCCATTACTTTGAAGTAGGCTTTAACATATTTTTTTTTTGGGTCTGGGATTTCGGCAACAGTTTTTTACGATTTTTACATATTGTAAGTTCAACCTATTGATAAACCTATTACACTCTCCCTCTTAGTTATAGCTAGCAACAACAAACAAATAAATCTTAAAACACACGCATAAAATTTGCATTACCAATTTAATTTATACAACATGAAAAATACAGCAAAAACCAAGTACTTACAATGACTCACTTTAAATGTGAACTACTTTTTCTTGCACAATATATGTACATATGTACATATACAGGCACCAACATAACTAAACTATAAGAAAATTTTCCACATAATTCTCATTATTGGTATAATTTTATTAAGAATTGTAGGTAAGCTACTTGCTGTCGATAGATTTATTTAAATTAACTAGCTTTGGAAACCAAACACACCAACTGAAGATTCTAAATACACAAAGAGAACAAACTAAATATATAACTATAAACATGACTTCCTTGAAGTTATTAAATAATTTATAGAAAAAAAATTAACTGCTACAGCAAAAAATTAAAAAAAAAAAAATAAAATATAAAAATAATAAACTAAATGGTTTTCATAGACATTTAGTATGGAGCTATAATAATTGCTGGAGAAAATCAAACACAGTGTAGAGTAGCAACAACAAAAAAATAAAACAGAATTATATATAAATGTTTGCAAGTGAGCATCGCTAATTTGCAAATTGCAACCTTGAGCAAAATATTGCACTTCACTTCAAAAAAAAAAAATAAATGAATATTGGTTAATAATGTATGTAGCTAAACATATGTATAGGGTGATTCAAGTAGAGATACTTTTTTGACAGATCAGTATGGAGTATGAAAACTTAACTGCTGTGTACTTCTGCTGGAGGTTTAGCCAGTGCGTATGTGTTTCTTTCTAAACTATTTGTCGCAATTGCGTAAATCGTGTTTTCTAAAGATTACTGTAAATTTGTTTAGCTAAAAGTTTTTTACTTTAAGAGTTCATAAAGTACTTCCAACACTAGCGTGACACGCAATTCAGTTGTAGTAGTTTAATATAGCTGGGAACTTATCATGTAAAAGTGATAGCTTTAGTAACATCTGGCAATTTGAAAGATATTAACTATTGTAAGCCCTTGTTTTTAGAGCATATATGGAAATTAGAATGCATTGCATTGGTATTAACTTGAAATATCTTACATATATTTGGTAAATTTTATTGTTTACCTTATTAAAACTCCCGTAGTGTTATTTTTATTTAATTCACTTTATTAAAATACTAAAAAAAACCAACTTAAAGTTTATTTTATAAATTTATTAGATTAGGCTTGTTTGTTGAGATCGGTCGCTGCGCAACGTTGCGTGTTGAGGTATCGAAAAAGAGTGAGGGTTGTAATGCTGTTATTGACTGGGTGTAACAGCAAGTGAAAAAGTGAAGAAAGAAGAAACGCAAAGACAGGGCGCCACATATATCTGATTTAGTTAATATAAGTGTTTAAAGAGTCATTTACGGATTTCTATAATTTAAGTTTCAGCTTGATTCCAGTAAGTTCCTTTGTAAGGCCAAGCCTGAAATTGGCCTTACCTTTGAACGATATATTCATATAATTGTTTAACGAGACCTCTGAAATCTAGCGTACTCTAGCAAGTTAGACTGGGAATTTTAATGTTTAATAATCTCTCGGGGTTTGTGATGTTTAAAGAGTCATTTAAAGTATGCTTTGCATTAGGTTTAAAGTTAATGTTAGCCTCTTGCAACTTTAATAAATATTTTTTAATCATTACTTTAATTTGCTATAGCACACATTTAATACAAGTAAATTTTATAGAATGTATTTAGCTACAGCTGAGTTCAAATATTTGTTTATATTTTTGTTTACTTTCTACTAGAACGAGGCCTTTGTTTCAACATTAATAATCATTAAGATTCTACTATTTAGTTAGTTCAAAATTACAAAACACAAATCTTCTTTATAATGATGTTAATAATAATTTCATAAGCATATAACTCAACATTGTTAAGTAATGTTTAAAAATTAATTTAAATTAGATTTCCTGTTTTTATTAAGCAAATTAAAAAATACACACATTGAACTCATATGAAATAAAATATTACACACTTAACTAGAAGATATCAAAGTATTAGAATTTTGCTTTAATAAATGCAAGGTTGCGCTCAATTAGCTAAATAAACAATTAATTTTAAATGTCTTTGTTTTAAAGCATTTTTTGTTAGTTTTCAGCTGAGTACTTGTTCAATTAAAAAAAAACTTGTATAACAAAAATACTAGATAAATATTAAAAAAATAATAATAATAATAATAATACATCATTGTTTATGATATTTACATAGTTTTTTTTTTGTGAGTCTGTATATTGTCAAAATGATATGTTATGCTAATTTACCAACAAACAAAAATGGTACCAGAAAAAAGTCAAGGCTTTATGGCTAAGACAGCAATAAAACAATTATTAAACAACTGATTAACACACAGTCTAAAGACTTAAAACACAAGCGGTCATACCGTAAAACCTAAACATGGTATAAGTTTAGGGCATGCATAAAAATTCCGCGGAAGTTTTTTTCCCTTTTCCCAGTTTTTCCTATTCAAATTCAATGTTAAAAAAATAAAAAAGGAAAAACTCCCGCGGAATTTTTATTCATGATTGGGCTGTAGATATATATTTTTTAAAGGAATTTATTGTTTACTGTTTAACAAATTACTATATATTTACTGAAGTTATTCAACATAATTTTTTATAAATTATTTTTTTTAAATAATTTATTGGTAATTTAATATTTTGTTAAATTTATTAATATGCTTTCCTTTTACAAATTAATACCTGCTTAACACCTTTACTTTTCGCTGGTTATTTCAAATAATTTATTTGCAATTTACATTATTTTAATTAACTTATACTTCAGCTTTAATTAATAATCATGTCAAAATTTGACACAAAACATTTCCACCACAACAAAACATATTTTGCTCAAATTAAATTTTTATTTATATTTTCGTTTCTAACCATTTTATTTAACAACAAAACAGATGATCTCAAAAATATTATAACAAAAAATGCAACAAAACAACAAAAAAGTATAAATAAATAAATAAATAAATAATGATTTTGCATTCATTTATTTAATATTGTATAATGATGTGCGAAATTTAGCTCACTAATTATTAACATTTAGCAAAAACAAAAACTCATAAAATTTAACCCTTATATGTGCGCGGCAAAAACAAAACACCTTCTAATGCGCGGCAAGGCAACTTGGTATCTATATGAAAGTTAAGTGGAGAAAAAGCATTTTCTGTTAAGTGAATATACGTGCAAACGGAGAACAGGTCGATGGCCGTTGTCACTATTTTTTTTTTAATGATATTGACATACCAGAACTAGCATTCCATATTATATAATCGTATATGGAATTTAATACGCAACATCAGTCTAGTGATCGTCGTCGAAAATTCATAAAAGATCAAAGCATTGGTTTGTGCCAGGAAAATATTGAGCATCGGGAAAAATACAAAGGCCTGGGGAAACCGGACGGACTGCCAAGTGTCACGGACGCTGTGGCCGGTGCTTAGGTGCGTTAGGACCATGATGGGAATTATCACGAGCCACTGCATGATAGGCAGGATGGCGGTGAGAATGGGATCCGAATTGTCGGATATGTGTAGATTATGTGAGGATCCGGATGAGCTGGAGATGGTTGAGCACATTATGTGTCATTGCCCAGGTTGCAGGGCAGTAGGCTGAGGTGGCTGGGTAATAGATTCTTGGGCGAATTAGGGGATGTCTAATGGGATTCGTAATGGGAATGGCCTGGCTACGCGGCAGTAGACTGGGTGCTGGTTGCACAAGTGGAGGACATATGTCTGAGTAGGATTTGGTAGGTTTCTCTTTTCTTACTTTTCTTTTCTCTCTTTGCACTCTACTATTCCTTTCCTGTCTTTTACTTTCGCTTTTATTTCACCTTCTTTATTACTTCTTTTCCTATCTAAGGCATCGCAATGGACCATATTGGTATCTGGGTGAGGGTGTGAGGTTGACTCACACCAGCCTTCCTACCTACCTACCTAAAAATACAAAAATAAATGCATATTCGACATTATCTGCAATACAAATTTTGTATATACCAAACTTTGAAACTGCAACATCTTCCTTACAAATATTTTTTTTTTTTAATATAATTAACAAACACAAACTGCGAAGCTTTTTTTGGCTTATCTGCAGAAAACACCCAGAGTCTTTGGCGGGAATCGAACCCGCAACCCTTTGACTGATAGTCCGGCTCACTATCGCCTAGTCTATCGGGACACAAGCAGACGCATTCCAGTAGTAGACAATTGGTATGAATGCTCGCAGCTACGTATGAAGCAGAGAAAGACTCGTGAAGCTTGAACTGGCTGGTCCAATATAATCTGCAATCAACACTCGATTAGTCGACCAATATGTAGAAACTGCTCGATAAATTTGCGCTAAAATTTTCTTTTCCTTGTTTTCATAACTTATTGAATTTTGTGGTTTTAATGTGTCTGTTTGCAAAAAAGATGTACCTCCTTATTCAAAAACGATTATTACATTTAACAAACGTTTATTAAGCAAATTTTTATATGCAAATCTGTCATAATAAACGTTTGTTACATTTAATAATCGTTTTTGAATAAGGGGTGGGGGGGGTAATGTTTATAATTTATACAGACTTTTATTTATTCATGCAAAGCTACTAACAACTTCAAATAAAATATTTGCAATGGCCGCTTTCTCATATAAAACACGTACAGGTACCCGGGTACATTTTAACGCATTAAAGGTTGTCAAAAGTAAATTGATCTCTCAGGCAAATTACAAAAAACAGTCAAGGCATACGGTTGCAAAAAAACTAAATTATTTGTATGTTAGTAGTTCTCAAAACCTTTCAGATATACAAGTTATCAATTTCAATGAAACAACTTTGACTGAAAATGCCAAAGATACCCGGGGACCTTGGCGCACACATAAGGGTTAAGGCGAGTTATTTTTGTTGTTTGAAATCAGGGGTTGAAAAGACGTTAGCGTAGCGACAATCTAAAGAAATTTTTAACTTGTGCTAAAATGTAATTAATATTAATGCAAATAATTTATCTAAAAACAATAACTTAAATAAAGTTAATAAGTTTTTGCAAAAAACCATGATAAATTAAGTGATTTTTATCGAAATTCAGTAACAATGTATGTGTCCTAATTGCTTTTTTTTATTGGAAGATATTAATGAAGCTATACAAAATTATACTTGCAAACACAATTACGTGGCTTAATTGTTAAGTTTAAAATCGTGAGTGAATCTCTAAGTAGTTCAATTTTAGCTGCAATCGTAGGTGTTTCAAAACTTAAATTTTAGCCTCAATTGGAGCTATTTTTAAAATTCAATTTTAGCTTCAATCGTGTATTTTTCTTAAGTTTAATTTTAGCTTAAATCTGAGGTCTTAAAGTGGATCAATTTTGGCTTCAATCGAGGGTGTTTTAGTAGTTGAATTTTACATTCATTCATGCGACTTTAAATATTTCAATTTTAGCTGCAATCGTAGGTCTTTCTGAAGTTAAATTTTAGCTTCAATTGTAGATTTTTTTAAAATTAAATTTTAGCTTCAATCGTGTATTTTTCTTAAGTTTAATTTTAGCTTACATCATGAGTCTTTCTTTCATTTAATTCCTGCTTCAATTATTGGTCTTTCAAAAGTTCAATTTAATTTTAGATCCAATCATATGTCGTTCTTTAGTTCAATTTTAGCTTCAAACGTGGGACTCTTTGTAGATAAATTTTAGCTGCAATCGTGGATCTTGTATGCATGTTTTTAAGTTTAAGCTTCGATTGTGGGTCTTGATATGACTAAATCATAGCTTCAGTCATGGATATTTTTATTGTTAGATTTTAGCTTCAATCGTGTATCTTTGTGTGGTTCAATTCTAGCTTTAATCTGAGGTCTTGATGTAGCTCAACTATAGCCTCCATCGTGGATCTTTCTTTAGTTTAATTTTAACTTCAATCTGAAGTCTTAAAGTAGGTAAATTTTTAACTTCAAGCTTGGGTTTGTCTTGAATTAAATTTAGCTTCAATCTTTATGTAGTTTAATTTTAGCTTCAATTTGTTTTGTTAAATTTTAGATTCAATCTTGGATGTTTTCCTATGTGCAGTTCTTAGATAAGCAATATTTTTTAATTGTCATTTCCTAAAACAATATTTTTTTCTTGAAGTTACGTATCATTAAGTTTTGCCGGTTTTTTGGTGTATTTCTCTTAAGGTACGATCACATTTGAAGAATATTTGCCGAACTGGTTTATTTATTTAAAAAACTTTTATTATTAAAGCGAAAGCACAATAAATATTTAGTTTTAAATTATTTGATGCTGTTTGATCTTGCAAAACTCTTGTAAGAGTAAACAACGCCAAACAAATTTTTGATAGAGCAAGTGGTTACGCTTTTTTGAGAAAATATTTGCCAAATGTGACCGTACCTTTACTACCATTTTTTTACTGTTCAAAATACTGCTACTTTCCCCACTCTTCTCTCTCTCTTTAATCTCAACAAAAAAAAAAAACGCCAAACAAATTCACTTTCGCCTTAAATTTTATTCCCAAAAGCTTAAGATTTGCAAAACAATTCCCCTCCAGAAAAACCTAACTGAAAATTCCCACCATTAAAATCAATGAAAACACCAAATTAAAATCAATGTTTGTTTAGCAAATACCACCACCTCCATAAAAAACACAATAATAAAAACAAACCGAACAGTCAACAAAAAAAAGAAAACAACTTACAAAATCAGTGCTCTTATTTAATTGACTTTTGACTTTGTGTTTAACAACATTAAACAAAATAAAGCAGCAAAAACTTGTAAGGCAAAAATCCAGAAACAAACTCTAAATATAACTCAAGATAACAAGTCAACCTAACCCATCTCTAGATCAACTAACTAAAATATATAAAAAAAACAAACCACAACAAATAAATCTCACAACTTAACACAGGCAGCAAAAAATCTTAACATAACAGCAGCACAGAAACTCAGTGTAAAGGAAAAAAAAAACTAAAGAAAAACATTTAAAAAAGTGTGTTGCAAGTGCCATGTTAAAATGAAAGAAAACGACACATTTACTTAACGCGCTTGCCAAAGCCACCACTACTAACAGCTACTAAACATTTGAGGTTTTAAAACACATGCAAAATGTTTAGCGAAAATTTTCAGCAAGATTTCCTTACCTCTAGAGATCGAAAATAAGAAACAATTGCAGGAGCAATGCCATGCAACTTCAAAAGAGAGTAAATAAAGGAATAACAAAAATAATCTTAGCTTTGAAAAATTGTTAAATCTAGGCATTATTTGGAAAAGAAATGATGACCAATATTGCAAGTAGCAGGTAAAAGACCGTGTGCATAGTATTGGAAAAACATTAAAAAGAAGAAAATTCTAATGAACCAATTCCCACGAAAAACAACAAAAAAAAATAAATAAAAAAATACCAGCAAATAAAACCACGAAAAACGACCACCAATTTGAAAGCAGGAGTAGCTTTACAACAGCATTTAGTAGAGTATTTTTTATTTGCAGAGACAAGAGTAAAAACTGCAAGCAGGCTAAAGTGAAGGTGGTGTGGCAGGCAGCTCAACAAACTGGCAACAGCAACTGCTACACCACCTCCAGAGTTGCTGTGAAATCAGCAACATTAACAAACAGCTTGCTTAACAACTTTCAAAGTTTATTTAAGTTTGTGGTTTTTTTTTATTTTTTTTTGCGTTTTTCTAAGTCTGCTTACAGGCGAGACATTTTTAAATTGTTTATTTGATTTTATATATAGTTTTTTTTTTTTTTTGTTTAAACAGTTGTTGCCTGGCAAACTCTACAGGAGTAAATATTTTTTTTCTTTATATTAAAGCCAGACTTTTTTTAGTCAAGTGTTTTCGGTTTCATGAGAGCAGTAAATAAATGTTTGGGGGAAAAAATTTAGTTTGTTTTAAAAACTGAAGCCTTGAAAGGTTAAAGTTAGGAAAGTGAAATTAGAACTAGATGTGTTAAAAACTTTATAACAAAGTTAATGGGAATTTTAAAATTGCAGTAAAAAGAAATTAAAAGTTGTAAAGATTTTGTAGTGGATGTATTAATATTCACGCAAGATTTGGATTTAATAGAAATGTTTATGTGACTAGATTTTAGCTTTAATTGTAGGTGTTTGTCTTTAGGTCTTTCGAAACTTCTAATTTAGCTACAGTCAATCCCAGGTCTTTCTATAGTTCAATTTTGGCTTTTTTAATTCCAATCTAGGGTCTTTCTAAAGTTCAATTTTATCTACAATCGTATTTCTTTACTTAGTTAATTTCTAGCATCCATCTTAGGTCTTTCTGTAGTTTAAGTTTAGCTTTAATCGTGTAATGAGTTCTGTGAATATAAAAATTAATTTTGTTATGTATGTATCTTAAGTCTTTTGTTTTGGTAAGTGCTCATCCACAAGCTTTTTAATTTCATTTTTCAAAAATAAGATTTTTGATAACCTTATGGGTTTTTGCTTGATTTTTTATATAAATTGCGTAAAAACATTATTGATGACTATTTGAAATTAATTGAAACTTGTTGGCATACAAGCATATTGCACACATTTACAGGGTTTAATTTTTCACAATTTCACCCCAATTACTTTGAGTTAAAAACCTACTTCAAGCACATGATGGATGGATCATCATACACAGAGAACACTCCCTTTAATGTGCAATGCGACTCATGTCAATAATAAAAATTATTGTTAAGGTTTTAAAAGTCTGCTTTTTTTTGTTACTTTCAATAATTACAAATAAGTTTGTTTTATTCAGAAACAAGCAAAAAACTGAATATAGAAACTGCAATGTCAAAATTGTAAGTTTGACAACAACAACAACAATTTGTCATAACCAGCATACAAATAACAGATATGAATTGTATCATCATGTATAAGAAACCAAACTCGTTAACAAAGAAATAAAACTGTAACAAATCATAAAAATATTTTTACGCATCATCAGCATGCTCAAGAGATCGAGATCATCAGCAGTTTGCCATGATCAACCGGCTGCCCTAAAATCCCATACACAAAGTGGTGGCTGGTGTTGAAGTCAAGCAGAAGATGTAACAAGAAGCCATAAAACAACAAAACAACAATTGTTAAGTAATAAAATGTTTTCGTAAAACGCTTTATTCAAAAAAAAAAACAAAACAAAAAGAGCAAACGTGATAAAATTTCACATTGATGATTGATCACTCCCTAAGGGGCGTAAGACAACAGAAATAAACCAAATTGTATAGATTTTTTTTTAAACAAACAAATCTGTGCTGTTAATAAACAGAACGAAAGAACAATAAACATAAACCCAGATAAAGATTATAAATTTTTATTATTTTAATGCAATTGATGAAAATCGTTATGAATTTGTTTAAAAAAAATGACAAATTGCCATGAGTCACTCAGAGCAACTGAACAGAAGTAGTGCAGATCTTTAAGCAAATTTTTTAGATTTGTTAAAAATACATAAAAATAATTATGTAAAATAAATGTTTTGTTTTATAAAAATGGGAACCTAGAACTGTGTGATTCATAGTTGTTAAACTACTTTAGCTTAACTAAAGTCTACTATAGTAATTTTAAGGTATTAAAAGAATAGTTACAAGATTTGTAAGGGAAACGAATTGGTCTACCTGTTCTATAGAAAAAAGAATCTAGAGATTGAGGACAATTTTCCTAGAGAGAATTGTCTTTAGTTTGAAGACAGTTTTTAAACAGAAAAGATTTTTAAGAAAACTTTGCTTTACAAAGATCGTTTTCTACTAAGAAAACTGTCTTTCACAGAGATTGAGAAAACTGTTTTTATAAAAGACCGTTTTCTATTATAAAAATACTTTTATAAATACTATTTTTTGCAGAGACTGTCTTGTACAAAAAATGTCTTTTACAGGGGCTGTTTTTACCGAGACTATTTTTTTAAAACTGCTTTTTCCAACCTTTTAAAAAGTACTGTATGTGAAAGAGAATTTCTTACAGTCTGTTAGAGAAACTATCTTTTACTATGTTTTACAGAGCCTGTATTTTACTTTCTCTGACAGCTACTGTCTTTTACAGAGACTGTGTTTTACAGAGACTGTCTTTTGCAGATGCTGCCTTTACCGAGACTATTTTCTATTAGAAAAAGTGCTTTTTCCAACCTTTTACAAAGACTGTATTTTACAGAGAATTTTTTTACAGAAACAGTCTTTTACAGAACCTGTCTTTTACAGAGACTTTCTTTTACAGAGACTTTCTTTTTCAGAGACTGTGTTTTACAGAGACTGTCTTTTGCATATGCTGCCTTTACCGAGACTATTTTCTATTAGAAAAAGTGCTTTTGCTAACCTTTTACAAATACTCTATTTTACAGAGAATTTCCTTTACAGAAACAGTCTTTTAGAGAGACTGTCTTTTAGAGAGACTTTCTCTTAGAGAGACTTTCTTTTTCAGCGACTGTGTTTTACAGAGACGGTCTTTACCGAGTCTATTTTCTATTAGAAAAAGTGTGTTTTCCATCCTTTTACAAAGACTGTATTTTACAGAGAATTTCTTTTACAGAAACAGTCTTTTACGAAGCCTGTGTTTTACAGAGACTGAGTTTTACAGAGATTGCATTTTACAGAGACTGTCTTTTGAGGCTTCTTTAGTCTTTACTTTCTGTTGCTGTTCTGTTTCGTGTCGTTCTGTTGTTAAATTTTTGTAGTTAGTTTTTCCGTATAAACGTATCAATCAGCTGTTTTAGGTAAACAGACAACACATACCGCGAAAATAAATCAAAAATCAAAATTAGTTTCGACTAAAGTAATGAATTTTTCGTCATCCATTGTTTATTTTTTTATAACTTTTATACAAAAACTTAATTAAATTCAAAGAAATTGAAAATTTGTTTATTGTGCGGATATCAGCTGTTTTGTGCTGTCCCTTACAATTACTTAGCAAATTTTTGTTTTCAACAGGTTCATCCGCAACGGCACGGTAAGTAACAAAACAACTAACGACTTTTACACATTTTCTATTTAACAGAATCAAATCAGCTGATTCGGAACAAAACAGAAAGTTAAGACTAATTCTGCCTTTTCTTTTACTGAGACTTGAAATCCGTATATTATTTCACCTAGCCCCCATACAAAACTCCTCCCGCAATAAAGGTTTATCGTCATAAATGTCTGATATAAGCACGTATCTAAACAAATTTCACCACAAAAAAAGTTGCATATAAAGCCTAAACACATCTATAAATTTTAAGCAGATGGGTGCATAATTGAGCATCCGTATAAGACTCCCATATAAAATCGCTTTACAGAGCATAAATCTCTTAAAAATGTTGGTATCCAAAACGTATTCAACATAAGCCTGTTTCATATACACATATATGTTACCATATAAGGCTCACTTTCCAAAATCACTTTAACAATCATAAATATCTTAATAATATTAGTATTCAAATAAGTTTCTTAAATGCATATGGAAATCATGAGGCCTAATTTTGTAACGCTCGGTTCATAATTTGTTAAAGCGCCCCCCTTTCGAAAATTATTTTAACATATTTAAATCTTTGTTTTAACACAATAAATATTTATATGCAGAGATATGATGACACTTAATTTTTGCATGATTGATCATAACTAACATATAGCGTCCATTTCTGAAAACTGTTTTTACTTTTATATTGGGTGTATGGTATTATATGTTCGGGTTAGATTGACTATACTTTCTTACTTGTTTGCATATGATAACTATCTTGCAAAGTCTGATTTCTTTAGGAAATCTATGTTGTGAAGTCTGTACTATTTGGGTAAAGTCTCTTGATTAGAATTACTGTAGGGTAGTTTGTGTTTAATCATGTGCTGTTGCCTTTTACCCAGTTTGTCACAATCTCTATTATTACAACTTATTTATGTTTTTTTTTCTCCTACCAGCTTCAACATTGTCATAACTATTCTATTTTAATCTAAGCAAAAATCTAGAACACTTTGTTTGAAAATGGTATTGTATGTTGGCATTTTTTTCACCTACAAATGCTATCTTCTAATTAAATTTATTTTTTTTACAGATTTTATGTGTTTTGTTGTTTGTTGTATATTTATGACCATAAATTGCATGATTGCCATCATTGTAGTATAATTTTTGAGTTAAGTTTAACTTTAGCTGATTGTCTTCACTCTAAAGTAAAGTAAATTATAATAACATTTTGTTTGTTTGTTTGTTTTTGTATTTGCCAAGGTCATAAGCAATTATTTTAATTTTTTTGCTATTTAACTTTTCTTGCAAAGCATTATGCTGTTGTGTTTTGTGTTTGCATTATTTTAAGCTATGACACACAGTATTCTACAAATAATTGCTTTGAATTAAATACACTTTTATAGACTGCAGTTTAAACAAAATGTTAATGTTTATATTTTGTTAAAATTATTTTAATGCCATTAGTTGTTAAATTTATTTTAACATCTAGCAAGAAAAAAAATATAATATTTATTTGAAAAAAAAAAAAACTCATTTAATAGTGTTTTTGCTATTTGCTCTATAGTTTTCATTCAAGTGGAGAAACTAGAGCAAAACGTGTTTAAAATTAGTAATAATTTATTTATTGTTTATATTTAGTTTGTTTGTTAATTTAGTACTTCAATTTAAACGTATTGTTTAATATCTAGTTTTGAATTCATAACTCATTTAATATGGAAATTTAAAGTGGATCAAGTTTAAAGTTAATGTAAAATTTGTTTGACCAAGAAATATTATTTGTAATTAAGTTAAGGTATTCGAAAATTATGTGTAGGAATATGTAAATAACTAGTTAACAAAGGTAAATTTAATTTTTTTTAATGTTGTTTAACAAAAGACTTAGAACACATACTCGCTTTTACCAAAAAATTTCCACTTATCAAATTTGCCACAACCCAATTAATAATTCTTTTAAAATTACAACATAACAATTATTTAATAATTTTCTTTTCAGTTAACCTTAACCTAGAATTTTATAAAAAAAATTAAGCCTCTTTGAAAACACACAAACATTGGGCAATCAAAAAAAAATTATAAGTAAAATAACTAACAACTTTACACGATTATAAAAAAATATGTAACGAAATTTCGTTACGCCTGTTTAAAGAAAGTTTGTACAATAAAAACACACACACACACACCAAAAACCAAATGGAAAAGAATTATCTCTTCATGCTAGACTTTACCTTTAAAGTCAAGCAACTGGAAATAAATGTTTTGAACTTGAAATGAAATTGAAAGCGTTATAATTTCAAATTAAACAATAAAACTACCTTAATAATAGACAAAAAAACAACCAACCAACATCTAAAAAACTAACACATTAAATGGATTAAATAGGGGGAATGAAGATGATGAAGAAAACTTATAATACAAACGCGTTGATTTGAAAATAATGTGCTACAATCATAAATAGATTTTTGTTTTAAATAAACTAAAGCAACAATTTATATTAAAACTTAGCAGAATTAACAACAAAATAATAAAATTACTTTAATTATATACCACCCACATTAGTTAATGCTATACACATACACTCCTTCTTATAAGATGTACACATTTACTTACACTTTCATGCATTATAGCTTTACTGTCTGCGTATTGCATCATTGTAGAGATATTTTGTATGATTTGTTTAAAGTTTTTGTATGTGTTTTCTTTATTGTGTGGTTTTATTTTAGAGTTGGTTTCTTAAAGGGATTTATGCTCTGTTTAAAAAATCATTTTGTTAAGAATATTTTGGTTTTTTTTTCTTTCACTTGTTCACTGTTTGGTTTGTTTGATGATCCATTGTTGTGTTATTTGGTGTTGTTTTTGATTTGATGTACAATGAATATACATACATACATATATGTAACCAACTGTGGCTTTTTAAGCGGCTAGTAAAATGCTGCAAATTAATGGGGGTGTTTCGTAGAGAAGCTGAAACTTTAAAGAGATTGAAGACAGTAAAGTGTCTTCTGATTTGTGGTAGTTCCATGGACTTCGAACTGCTTGCTTTTTGAGAGACAATCAAGGGGAACTGCGATCCTATTAACAGCAGCCTTACGTCGAATATGTCAGTTTTTATAATGATAAACTGAATCCCAGTTGACCTAATGACCAGGAAACTGGATATGAATACTGCCTTAACCCTTTCCGCCCCTACCTACCTAGGTAAATTTTAGGAGAAGTTTATGTTTTTTTGCAGCTATTTTTAGTCTCTTAATAAAATGTGTAATTTATCCTGTTTCTAGGGACATATAGACTGCAGAGGAATAAAAAATTTATTTCTATGATATTTAGCGACTAAACATAACGGGCCGAAAATTTCGTTTCAACTTTTGAATTTCTTGGGATGGAAAGGGTTAAGCTTAAGCGCAATAGGCGCATGGAAGCATGGGCAGTACGAACATGCTAAAATCATTGCAAGGGACTTCCCGAATACCTTGCTTACTGCACTCCTAGAGCCTACTATTTGATAAGCTTTGAAATAATGCGTAGTCAGTGGAGGGTCTACCCCTGGATACTACAGACGACTTCAAAGAGAGAGAGGGAGAGTTAGTTGCTGGCGGTTTCTACATGCAAGAATTTGGAATTAGGATGTTTTCTGGATTCTAAATTATTGTAGTATTCTTCAGTCTGAAATATCAGCTATAAAAAGAGCAGCCAACTGGCTTAGTTATAACAGAATATCGACAAGGGACATACGTATATATATTGATAGTCAAGCTGAAATAAAGTCTCTGACAGGTGTATTTACATACAACATCAATCAGGCATGCCGGGCATCTTTAATTAGAATGAAGAGATATTCAGCAGTTTCACTCTAGGGTTGCGTAGACTAAATATTTCATTTGAGACTAAAGAAGTATTATAAATAAAGGCGCCATGTTATCTAATGAGAACATAAAAAATCTATGCGGCATTCCACTATCACAACATAACAACTTTTACTACCGAGCGTGTTCAGACCAGGTGGAAAAATTACCGCACCTGTACAATAACAAGACTGATTTGGCCTAGGTTTAATAAAAAACGCACGTTTTACTTACTGAAAGTACAGCGACTTCAACTAAGTAACTTAGTGTCTGTGACCGCTGGACACTGTGAATTCAGCAAGCCTGCACAAAGGCTAGGCCTACCCTACAACGACTTCTGAAGAAGCTGTCATAATGAAGAAGAGGAGGAAACTGGCTGTACTGTTCTGCTGGCTCTCTGTGTCAACGTCCAGCGAAGAACATTTTGCGTAACATTTTCCTGGTACAAAAATCCTTTAATAGTCTATCTGAAATATCAGATATAAAGTTTTTTTTTTTTTTTTTTTTTTTTTTTTTTTTTTTTTTTTTTAACTTCCCTTTATTATTACACCTGTCAACAAGATGACAATAAGTAATTTAATTTACAGAGGTGGGATGATAATTATCTTAAATCAGTACCTAAGATAACTTAAATCGAATTATTGAATGATAAGTAATATATAAATTTTTTAGTATCGCTCAGCTAGATCTGAAGGTGTAAACCGTTTAAGTCTTCTAGGTGCCAGGATTTCGTTTGCCGGCAACTGTCTGAGTTCCATGTTGGAATGTTGTGTTAAACGAGTTGTATGTTTAATGCTGCTGATACGGATAATTTCTTTTATTGTTTTGACGTTTAGATCTCGATGTATGTCCTCATCTCTAATATACCATTCTGCGTTGACAATAGTTCGCAATATTTTAGATTGAACTCGTTGAATAATTTTTAAGTTTGTTGTGCTAGCTGTACCCCATATTTCTACCCCGTACTTCCAAATTGGGGCTATAATTGTGTTGTATATAAGTAGTTTGCTTTGAGTTGTTAGTTTAGATTCTCTCCCTAACAGCCAAAATAATTGTCTAAACCTGTTGTTTATTTCTTTTTTCTTTTGAGTGATGTGATCTTTCCAGTTAAGTTTTGAGTCAATTATAATGCCAAGATACTTCGCCTTTGTATCCATAAGAATTGGTAGAGTATTTATTTGGATAGGTTGAAAGTTTGTTATCTTTCTATTAGTGTAGATTACTTGAATTGTTTTATCACTGTTTACTTGAATTCCCCAACTACGGAACCAATTCATTGTATTATTGAGCAGTTGTTGTAAGTTTTGCATAGCCCATTTGATGTTTGCGTGTGATGATAGTAGAACAGTGTCGTCAGCAAATGTTGCTATCATATTGTTATTTGTTGTAGGAGTTGGAATATCTGATGTAAACAGGAGGTAAAGCATTGGTCCGAGGACACTACCTTGAGGTACTCCAGCTTTTATAGAAAGTATTTTTGAATACTCGTCTTTATATTTAACATAGAATCTTCGGTTTTGTAGGTAGTTTTGTAGTATTAAGAAGAATTCTTTTGGCAATTGATTTTTTAGTTTATGAAGAAGACCTTTGTGCCATACGCTATCAAACGCCTTTGCAACGTCGAGGTATGTTGCAACGCAAAAGTTTTTTTTGTCAATATCAGACGATATTTTATTTGTTACTCTATGAATTTGTTGTATAGTAGAGAACTTTCGCCTAAATCCAAATTGGTGTTTGGGGATGAGTTGTCTTTCTAGAAGAATTGGTTCAATACGTTCATAGAAGAGTTTTTCGAAGATCTTTGACAGCAGTGGCAGAAGGCTAATTGGCCTGTAAGATGTTGTTTTTGAGGCATCTTTGTTTGGTTTAGGAATAGCGATTATCTCAGCGACTTTCCATACTTTTGGGAAATATTTAATATCTATAACTGAATTAAATAAATTTCTTAAATAGACTAGGGCCTTATTCGGCAATTCTTTTAGTAGTTTTCCGGTGATCTGGTCATAACCAGGAGATTTATTATCTTTTGTTGTTTTTATAATTTTTTTAATTTCATTAATTGAAATTCTTCTGATATGAGAGTTGGAAGAGCTGTTTGGAAAACTTTGAAGAGTTATATCCTTTTCGTCCATTGGATTTGTAAAGGTTTTAGAAAAATGATCTGCAAGAACATTAGCTTTTTCTTCATTTGTGCGGGCCCATGTGAGATCAGGTTTTTGGATCGGCGGCTGATGTAAAATTCCATTATTTATTTTTTTGGTTGCTTTCCAGAGCGAGTAATTTGTTGTAGCTGATGAGTCAAGGTTAGTAAGATATCTTTGTAGTTTATCTTCTTTGTCCTTCTTTAGCAAGTTTTTGAGATCTTTTGTGAGCCTATTAAGGTGGGTTTTGTCCTGAATTGACCTTGTAGTTTGCCATCTTTTTCTTAATCTTCGTTTGGCTTTTATTTTCTCTTGGATGTGAGGTGGAATACTGAATTTATCTACTGTGTGTGTTCTGGATGGAGTAGAATCACTAACCGCGTTTATAAGCGTATCATTGAAAAAAGTTATAGAATTATCCAATTCTTCTTCGGTTTTTAGCGATATATTTGTCTCGAGTTTTGTCTCTAAGATTTCTCTGAAACAATCCCAGTCGGTTTTCTTGTTGTATATAAATTTATTTTGATTGGATAGAAGTACATCGGTTTGGTATATAAGTACCACTGGAGAGTGGTCAGAAGATAATTCAAAGCATGATTTTATATTTAGATAATCATGTCTTATATTCTTGGTAATAAAAAAGTCTAAGAGATCTGGTTTTTTGTGAATGTTTGTAGGCCAGTAAGTAGGCTCTCCAGTACTTATAAATTTGCATTTGAATTCATTTATTGCCTCTAGCAAATTTTTTCCTTTCGATAGTGTTAATCGAGATCCCCAAACTGTATTTTTGGAGTTAAAATCACCACCCACTATAAACCGATTCCCAAGAGATTTAAGGAGTTCAAGATATTCAATTTTTGTGTTATTATGTTTCGGCGGGCAGTAGACTGCAGATAATACAAATGGACCGTGTATATCTTCTATTAAAATGGAAGTAGCTTGAATATAATCTTTTCTAAAATTCTGTAATTCAGTACATTTAATGGATTTTCGTATTATTATTGCTGTACCCCCATGCGCTGTGTTGTCAGGATGATTTGTATAAAAGATTGAGTAGTTTGGTATGGCTATAAAGCTTTTTTGCGTGAAGTGGGTTTCAGAGACAAGTAGCACGTCTACTGAAGAGCGATTTAAAAATAATTTTAGTTCGAGTGTGTGTTGGATAAGCCCGTTCGCGTTCCATTGTACTATATTAAGTTTACTTAGTCTGTCCATCGAGCTTAGTTAGAAGTACTGTGATAATGTTCATCATGTTAGATACTTGAGAAATCAGTTGCTTCATCATATCTTTAAGGTCTTGCATATCATTACTTATTTGCGGTGTAGTGGAACTGAATAAAGAATTACTAATAATGGACATTTCCTCAGTATTAGGGTTTTGACTCTGTGCTGTTGCTTGAGCGTAAGTCACTGTTGGATTTATTCTACTGTTTGTTGTAGGTACGTTTCGAGAATTATCAGCTTGTTGTGTTTGGTGTTCTTGGACGGTTATTTTTTCTTTGTTTCTTAGTGGTGGAAATTGCTTAATTTTGAGGGATTTGTATACCATACATCCTTTATAATTTGCGGTATGGTTTTCACCGCATAACGCGCATTTAATATGTTCGCTTTTCTGTTTGATTGGGCAAAGCATAGTTTTGTGATCTCCAGCACATTTAACGCAAACGGGGATTTTGTTGCAAAAGTTTTTGGTGTGGCCATATTTTTGGCAGTTTGTACATTGAGGTAAAGTTCTTTTTGAACGTGGAGGTTCAAAACTAATTTTACAGTGTAAAAGGTGGGTTAAAGAATATATTTCCTTATTATTTTGACTTGATTTAAGTTCAATAGAAAACAGAGATAGTGGTTTTTTTGTACCAGTTTGTAGGATATTTTGGATATGTGTTACTTCGTGTCCTAGTTCACATAGTTCTTTTTTTATTTCCTCTTTATCGGTTGAATAATGCATATTACGCAAGAAAACCTTGAAACCTTTTTGTTCTTTGGGTTTATAAGTGTAGTATTGGGTGTTTTTAGCTCTTAATAGGTTTACTATTTGGGTGTAGTGAATAGATTCTAAAGGTTGAATTTTTATTTCATTTTCTTTAAGAACACGTATTTCGTAATGACAATTTGGTAAGGAGTTTAAAGCATTATTGAGGTTATCTATGAATTGCACGTTTTGAACATATATTGGTGGGGGCTTTGTAGGTTTATTTTTTTCTGGTTGTTTGTGGGGAACACCATCATTTTGAATTTGGTCTTCTTTATTTTCATTATCATCAATAGATAATATTTCAAACCTATTTGGGGTTGAAGGTTGGCTTAACCAGTATGATTTTAGTGTTTTTTGTGGCTGCTCTTTAGTTTTAACTTTTTTATTGCTGTTTGTGTTTTCAATAAGTTTTGTGGGTGAGTTACGAGGCCTCTTTGATATGTTACTGTTTTTTAATTTCTCTTTATTTAAGGGAGTATGAATTTCATGTAACTTACTTGTTGTCATTATTGGTAAGTATGAGAAGGCTGTTGATGTTACTGTTGTTGTTGCTAAAGCTAAAGTTGTTATTGCTGAGTACGATGTTGTGGTAGTTGTAGTAGTTGGTGCGAGAGTAGTAACCAAAGAGTAAGGAGTTGTGTTATTAGTTGTAAGTGTGGGGGTTGTTGAAATAAATTGGAATGTAGTTGCAGTTATTTGAGTATCAGTTGTTGGAGTAGTACATTGAGAGCTCCAAGAGAGGGGTTTCAATTGCGATTGCGCAGTGAGACTAGGATATTTTTGGTGATCATTCGGATTGTAATCTGATGCAGATGCATAAGTATTTTGAGCGGGAAGAGAGTTTGAGCTTATTGATGGTGCTTGACCATTCGCACTTATAACACATAAGCTATTTACTGTAGTAAGGTTTGTCTGAGACAGATGTTTATCACTTTTTTTATTGTTAGGGGAGCGGCACCTCTCCGGCGGGGGAGAGCGCTCAATGGGCATTTTTATATTTTCTATGCTTATTTATATTTTAAACTTTTGTTTATTATTTAGTATGTAGCATCATTAACAGCGGATAATGATAGCTGATTTATTTTAATTTTGTTTATTTTTTTTTTTAGCGTCTTTTCGCAATATTTTTATATGTTTTTTATATACTTTTTGTACTTAAAAGATGATTTTATACGGAGCGAGGAAAAAAACACGTCCGCACGTTAGATGTACTATTCAACTGAGATGAGATATAAAGTTAAGAGTGTATTGATGCCTTCATAAGAAGACACAATTAGTTATCGTAATCGGAGCTGTGAACTGAATGGGAGCCTGCCTACCTAACGTAACGTAACATATGATAGTTTTTGTATAGAATGGAAAAGCGTCTTAAGATTGAAGACAGTTTTCATATAAAATAGAAAAGTATATCAGATTGATGACAGTTTTCATTTTGAAAAGTGTCTTCAGATTGAAAAGTGTCTTCAGATTGAAGACAGTTTTCACTAAAAAAAAGTCTCTCTACAAGTTGGAGACAATTTTTATATAGAAAAGTGTCTTCAGATTTAAGATATTTTTCGTATAGAAAAGAAAAGTGTCTTCAAATTAAAGACAGTTTTCATTTTGAAACGTCTCTTTTCAAATTGAAGACAGTTTTATATAGAAAAGTGTCTTCAGATTTAAGATAGCTTTCATATAGAAAAGAAAAGTGCTTTAAGATTGAAGACACCTTTCGTATAAAATAGAAAACTGCTTTCAGATCGAAGATAGTATTTGTATTGAATAGAAAAGTATCTTTAGATTGGAGACAATTTTAGTATAGAATAAAAAAGTGCTTTAAGATTGAAGACAGCTTTTGTATAAAATAGAAAAGTTCCCAAATCTAGCAGAGAACTATCATATAAAGCCTTGTTTTCATAGTTCATAAACTGAAGACAGTTGCATATGAAACTTCCCCTTTAAGAACTTTTGATTCTTGTTAATGTTGCCTCTTTGTATATTCTTTATTGCTTAACATGTTTATAAAAGTTATTATTTGTTTAGTTTTTTTTTCATGTGTGTTAGTATCTACATTTAAGTATGTGTTTTACTTTAACATTATTACTATTTTACTGCATTTGGCAGTTGAACTATTAAATCACTCATGTGTAAGATTTTTGTCAAGGTTAAAGTTAAGTTGTAGCAACTTCTTTTATATACAGACATAGTTTTTTTATTCTCTAATTTTTTTCACCTACAAATTGTATTTAAAATTGTTTTTTTATTGTTGGTAGTTTCAAAATACGTGTAGTCTTTTATTTTTATGAATTAAATGCTAAATTTGTTTAAATCTTTTAACATATAATTTGTTGTTGAGTTTTTGTTCTGCTATAATTGCATTAGAATATTATTATGTATTTGTAACTAAATTGTCTATTGTTGCTTGTATATATACACATATGTATAAGAGTGTGGGTTGTAATGAGGTTTGATGATTATGTGATTTTGAAAATGTACAGAAAAAAAATTATGAAAGAAATAAAAATAATGAATGAAATTAGAAGAACAAAGGTTTTTATATAATTATTTATAAAGTATAAATAAATATATAATTAATGAGTATGACGATTCTTTTAAACATCTATATATATAAAAGTGATTGTGTGTCTGTATGTATGTTTAGTATTATTAGTTTGGGATCTATAGACGGCTGAACCGATTTGCTTGAAATTTTCAAAGTATATTTCTGCATGTCTGGAAGCAGCTATAGGCTACTTTTTTCTTAAATTTTAAGTGGGCGTGGTACCTCCCATACAAAGTTAATTTTAAAAATCAAATACTTAGGAAACTATAATAGCTATAGTGGGTCTATGAAATAACTCCCACGAAATAAGTCCCACTTTTAAAAACGAAATAAGTCCCACCAAAAATTGCTTAAAAAAATGAAATAACTCCCACGAAATAAGTCCCACTTTTGAAAGCGACATAAGTCCCACCAAAATGAAATGATTTAAAAATTTACTTGAAATGAAATAACTCCCACTCAAAATGAATAATATATTTCTGAAATGAATTAAGTCCCACTTTCATAAACGAAATAAGTCCCACTTTCATAAACGAAATAAGTCCCACTTTTTCACTGTTTAATGCGATTTCAAATAAGAAGTATTTGGCTCTTCGAAAAAAACACACGTCAGATAATATGAATAATTAAAGCAGAGGAATATTAAAGAAAAATCGTATGCAAGCTTGCAGAAGGCTTCTTAATGGAATGGATATTACGAATTTTGATAGAGTTCCAGAATTTATTATTAATTTTTTTTTCGGTCAAGGAACGTATAGAGAACGCCTACTAGTAACAACGTTTGGATTCGTAAATGGATTAAGTACAGATCAATTGTTCTTATTATTAAGATGGAAACCGTTTCGGAAGGACCATTACATTAAAATTATCGACCTTTATAAATGGCTTGAAGATCCAGTGCATGAAAGACGGTATTATAGTTTTAACGTGGCATTGGGATTAGTTGTATTTTGTAATGGTGATATTAGAAAACATGGAACACGAATTCCAATTTTCTACTAAAAATATTATAAAACACATACATACGTAATTACGTCAACAATTTGTTTTATTATTGTTTTTCCAGTAGTTAAGTTCGGTACCTATTTGTACACATTTCTGTAAAGTTTTTTTTTACTATAGTAAATATAAAGTAATTAATAACAAAAAAAAGGAGAGCCATTAGAGATAAGGACAAACAATTATGGTTGTCCCTTTTACGAAATTTCCAATATATAACTTTTTCCATAAGAAAAAAATGAGAAATAAAGCCATAATGGCCTTATATTTCATGGCTATATCGCACCTCTCCATAAAAAAATTATTTATTTATCAGACAAATATTTGAAGGGTTTCATGAACAAAACGAATTTATTTCCACTCAAAACGAAATAAGTCCCACTTAAAATAAAAACGCGTAACGAAATAAGTCCCATCAATTGATGAAATAAGTCCCACTTTTAAAAACGAAATAACTCCCACTTTCGAAACAGCAATTTTTGGTGGGACTTATTTCGTTTTTAAAAGTGGGACTTATTTCGTGGGAGTTATTTCATAGACCCGCTATAGTACTCAAATTTTGCATGAGCAATTCCATTGTTTGTTTAAATAGTTGCGAAAAAATGGGAGTAATAGAGACAGGGGGCGTGGTACCTCCCATATGTTGATAATTAAAAAAAATCAAATATATGGTATACCATAAGATATTTATGACAAGAATGGGCGGACTATCAATAGTGGGCGTGGCACCCCCAATAGATATGATGACAAATTATATATAGGGAAAGCTATATAAGCTATCAATATTAATATTTAGGACACCAATGCGCTGACTAGCAACAATATTAAGTAAATGTAAATCATAATAAGATAATATAATAAGAATTAATTTAAAAGGAAAACTGTAGTTTTTAATAACTTAATAATAATATCTTTTTACTCTAAACTTTTTATTTCATTAATTAATGCTTAAATTTTTTATTTCCTACAATTTATCTTACAAACAAGTTTGTCGCTTAACTCTTTCGTTTAAAATTTTCCCAGACTATTTGTCTTTAAATAACATCCAGTAGAGGGAGTTTCGTTTGTAATTTTTTACAAAATTTTATATATTTTAATTATATATTTTAACCTAAGCCACAATCTCTCTAAGCTATGATCCATTTATAACATGATACTGCAACAAATATTGACAAATTTCCCAAACCGGCCCATTCATTCGCCTTAGAATTTCTAAATTACAGACCAGCCCACTATACCAAAAAAAAAAGCCAAAATTGCAGCGAAAAACTAAAACATTTGGAAAAAGAAAAGTAAATGATCACAATTCGAATGCCAGCACAGTATGAACAAACAAATGAATATCCCAAAAAAACACAACAAAACTGAAACGTTACAAAGTTTTTTATTAAGGAAATAAATCTGAAACAGCAAAAAAAGCCTAAAGGTTTTTCTTATTGTTGGTTGGCAAACACGAAATCCTCTAGAAATCATTTTAGAAGCATCATACATGATTTAAAAGCTACAATATTTCTGTACTCGTATATGACTGCTGGTTGTTAAAATACAAGCTGATGAGCAACAGGATGATGTTGCTGAGGTTAATCTTAGTGATGAAAGCTTACAAATCTTAGTGATATTCATGATTTAACAAATTAATACACATGTATGTATATATGCAACCAAACAAAAACTAAATCGTTAAACAAATGAAGTTGTTAGTACCCCGAACAAAAAAAAATGAAAAATAAAACATGTTACAAGTAAAAAGCGATCATTCATTCACATAATACTAACAACTTAATCTTGTTACGCTGCTACTCAGAAAAAAAAAGAAACTCAAACAAAAAACGAAATATGGCTTAACATTTGTATCTCAATACAGTTTCATTTATATTTGGTATGAAATATAGCATTTTATTTAACAGAAAAATCAACTCATTTTTTTGAGTTTTATGAAAAATTTGTTAAAAAAAAAACAAAAAAAAAACAATATAACCAACATGAGATAGTCTTATATAGCAGAACATATTTGTCTACAATGACTAACTGTCTAAAACATTGATCTTTTGCCACTTACCAAATAAAGCCAACAAAATTTTCAGGGTTTACAACTACAACTAACAGCTTTCCTTTAAGACAGTAAAATGTTTTTGAACAAAGTTTAGAAGGAAATATGAAATTAAGATAAAAAACGTGCCTGACATGACACTGTGTTGTATTGTCTGGTTAATTCTGTTTGTTCGTTAGCGATTATAAATAGTGCAAATGCGTGCAAGTTTACAATACACTTTATTTTCTTTTGCCATTTAAACTGTATGTAGCAGTATTAAACATCAACCTCATTCCAAGCCAAATATTACTTAAAGCTAAACTCTCTGCTGTTTTTTTTTTCTTTATTTCTGCTTGTTGCGAACAACGTCATCATCATTAGTTTTCCAAACGTCAGTCTGTTAAAGTCAAATGAAAACAATATACGCAAACTTGCAATGAAAAGAAACCTTAAAATCCAAATAGACTCATCAAACAAGCTGCTCAAACTTAGGCTTTATACCAGGACATATTTCTCGAAAGAAAAAAACAAATTATATAAATGAAATACTTTTGCAGCTCTAAATCTATTGTGTGTGCATGTGTTAGTTAAGCTTTAACTTTAACACTAAAGCAATTAACACACAAAATAGTTTAGAAAGAGCGCCGGGAAGGAAATCCCAGTTACATAAGCTAATTTGTAAGTGAGCTAACTTTTTATCAAGAAATAACTTTTATTTAGAAAATTTCACTCTGATATGAGAGAAGAAAAATAAGAAAACTTCTTTCTGTTACAAACAAGGCACACATTCTTAAGAAAATTTCACTTTTTTTACAGAGGAGGCATATTTTCGTAAAAAAAAAATCAATGTGCTAATCTTTTTTTAAAAAATTTTACTCTGTTACAGAGGTGGCAAATTTTCTTAAGAAAATTTCACTTTATTACAGAAGAGACAAATTAAAAAAAATCACTGTATTAAAGAGGCAAATTTTGTTGAGAAAATTTCACTCTGTTACAGAGGAGGCAAATTAAAAAAATTACTGCGTTAAAGAGGAGGTAAATTTTCTTAAGAAAAATTTATTCTGTTACAGAGGAGGGACATTTTCCAGAGAAAATTTCACTCTGTTATAGAGGAGGGATGTTTTTTTAAGAAACTTTCACTCTGTTTCAAAGGAAGCAAATCTTCTTAAGAAGATTTCACTCTGCTACAGAGGAGAGATATTTTTCTTAGAAAATTTCACTTTGTTACAGAGGAGGGATGTTTTTTTAAGAAAATTTTACTCTGTTTCAAAGGAAACAAAGTTTCTTAAGAAAATTTAACTTTATTACAGAAGTGGCAAATTTTGTTAAGAAAATTTCACTCTGTTACAGAGGAGGCAAATTAAAAAAATTACTGCGTTAAAGAGGCAAATTTTGTTAAGAAAATTTCACTTTGTTATAGAGACGGCAAATTTCCTTAAGGAAATTTCACTTCAATCTGAAGATACTTTTCTCTATGACAATTGTCTCCAGTTTGAAGTGCTTTTAATAATAGAGCTATTATGATTGGGTTTTCCTCCCTCATAAAACTACATTCTGTTCATACGACTGCTGGTAGGTATGTAACTTAGACTTTCTGGTTTTATTATTTTCCTTTTTCTTCCCTCTAAATTGTTTTAATTTGTTTGTTAGTAAACTTATGATAAATGTGGTAACATTAGCTGGGAAGTGCTTTGTAATTGGTGGCATTCAAAAGCACAGAAACTAATCATGTTAAATAAAAACAAAATATACATCAAACTATCCGCTAGAGTTGGATATAGAAAGATTTTAGATTTGCTTGTCATTTGCTGTTTATAATTATTGGGTTTCTTGTACAAATTGTCTATGCAATTATTGCTAAATACATGGTTTAATATGAGCTCTGAAAAACTCTTCAAAATTAAGACATTAACTTTAAAGTTTTTAAGTTTTTTTTTGGGATTTTTTTTTTAATATAGTTGTTTGGCATTTTTTTTTTGTGTACCATGCTTAAACGGGTTTGTAGCTTAAGTCTTTTGTTTTATATAAAGTTATAGATGAAGTGTAAATATTTGGAGATATAAATAAATTGGAAGGAAATATCCCTCATTGACTCTTTTGCCAAGTGATTATTTCTGCATTGCAGAGTGTAATTTACTCTTGACAGAATGAATTTTTTTGGACAAAATATGCCTTTTCACAGAGTGAAATTTTCTGGAAGAAACTTTGCTTTTTTGCCATAATGAAATTTTTTGGGATATAATATGCTTCTTTGACACAGGAAATTTTTTTAAGAAAATATGCCTCTTTTGTCAGAGTAATATGTCTCCTGACAGATAATATATCTGTATAATCGAGTAAATGTAATAAAAAATTTTATGACAAGTTTTTTTCTTACAATTTTTTTATTTTTTAAGCTTTTGTTTGTTACGGTTGAAAGGGCTTTGCATACAGGTTGTTGGATTTATGAAAAGTTTCTTGTTTAAATCTGTTGTTTTTTTACATAATACAAACTAGAGTTTTATCAAAAAACCAACACATTTATTATTAAAACTGATTTCATTTACCAGTTTCTATAATTTTCTATTTAAACTAATTTGCCTAATCTGTTTAAAACAAACTGTTGTTAATTAAATTAATTTAAGCTATCAATAAATTTAACTTAATGGTAAAAACCTTTTTAAATTTCAAAAAATTTTGCTCTTATTAAATGAAATAACAAAATGTTAATTAGTTAAAACAACCCCTTCTAACACTGATAAAAAAAACGTAATAAAAATTTTCTATAATTTTTAAACATAAAATTTTTGAATTCAATAAAACTGTAACAACAAACAAGCAGCTTAATGTTATTGACAAACAACAATAACATTAGCAAGTTTATTGGGGAGTAATAAAAACTGCCGATATTGTGTCAAAAATCAGCTTACTAACATAACATTTAAGATTAAAAATTAAAATAAATATTAATATTTAAACGTTGCTTATAAAGATTCTAAATAAAACAGACAAGTTTTTTAAATATAAAAATTATAGCAAAAAATATGTGTTGAAATACTGTTTAATAAAATAAATTTGTTAAATGTTAAAATAGACCAATTTGTTGTAGAGTTTTTACGACCATTAAATGTTGAAAAGAATGTTTGGCCATTAAGATTAATAGTTTAACTACTAAAAAAAACTTAATAATAATAATAATATAAAATATTTTTGTTTAAATTATAAAACAGGTGACGTGTTGTTGCCAAAGAGTAAAATACTTTCAAAATAAGGTGATTTTTGTTTTGTTTTGAAAATAAAAAAAATAAAATTTGAATAAATATTTTAAAGTGTTTGTGGTTTTCTGTAACAAATATATACGATATCATAAAATATAATTATGAATATTTAATTAAATTTAAAGATTAAAACTTTTTATAGTTTTCATAGCTTTTTATATATATTAATATTAAACAGAGTTTGTTTAACTCAAAGCTTGCTGTATAACATTGAGCAGAGTCTGAACAAAAAAGGAGGAGTTGGGTTTAAACCCAATTTTAAAGTGTATTGAGTCGACTATAAATAACTTTTTATAAATATTCAAATTGATCTAAGTATTTTCAATTAAAAGTTGGCTTAATAATATTACAGAGAGTTTTAAATAAAAATTGGAGATTGGATTTACAAGAAGATCAAAGTTGAGAAAAAAATTTCTAAATTCAAAAATTAGATCGGTTTGATGTTAGAGTAAAATAATCACTTAATTGCAATTTGTTGTTAGTTTCTTAAATTCTTTGTTAGGCAGAATGTAGGGCTATATAATATTCCCAAATACCGTCTTTGTTTAACAATTTTTAATATGATACACTCAACTGTAAGCTAAGAAACACATTCTGCAATGTCAACCACATTTTATTTATCTTCGATCTTCATATTTAACAAACTTTAAGTATAAAACAGCGCCATGCCAAACAAATAATAACAATAACAAAACACTACTGTTATCTAGTATTTATGACTTTTAAACTATGATAAATTTTATTAGTTTCTTAACAAATTAAATATTGTATCAGTATTGTCTGCGCTCGTTAAATTATTGATATAAAAAAAATTTTAATTTTGAAGCTCAACAATTTGCTGTTGTTGTTGTTGTTGTTGTTATGTCAAACCATAAAAAATATTTGTAGCAAATATTTATTTTGGCTCATCTCAACTAACATAACAAGGCAGTAATAAATTCAAAGCATTATTCTCTACATTTTATCACTTTTTCAACGTAATAAAAAAAAAAACCAGAGAATTCACAACACTTACCGCATATGGATTGTCCTGATTCATCATTGAAGAAGAATGTGGGGTGGAAAAAAAGCTAAAAAGATAAAAGTTAAAAAAAAAATATAATTAGAATGTGTCAAGTGTTTGAGTTCTTTATATGCTTTACAACATGATTTGCTATTCGCTATTGTGTTTTTTAACAAACAATTTTAAATAAAAATAAAAACAGGTAGCTTCAATATAAAAATAATCATAAATCGTTAAGTGTCTTAAGTCTTTTGTTTTACTGTTCCAACACAATTTAAAACTTTAAATAATAAAAGCAAATTTTCTAAAGATTTGTATGATTGAAGAGATTTTTATTTATGAAACAAAGTTTTTATGATTTATAAATCAATAAGGCAAATAGGAAATGCTTAAAATCTTAACAGTTTTGGGTAATTTATTTTTAACAAGTTAAATTTGAAATGTCACAAGAGCTTTAAACAAAAATACAGAATTATTGTCATAATTTGAACTTAAAAATATTTTATTAAAGTTATAAAGAGAGATACAAAAAACTGTGATAAAAGAGGCATATTGTCTTTCGAAAATTTCAATTCAATAAAAGGGGGATATTTCCTTTAGACTTAAGTCTGATAAGAGAGGAATATTTTCTGCAGACATTTTCACTATTATAAAAGAGGGATTTTTTTATCTAGGAAATTTCACTCTGAGAACATAGCTACGAATTTTCTTACTTCAGAAAATTTCACTCTGTTCAAGAGGCAAATTTTCTGCAGAAACTTTCACTCTGATCAAAGAGACATTTTTTTTAGAAACTTGCACTCTTGTAAAAGAGGGATATTTTCTTTAAAAATTACACTCTGATAAAATAGGAATATTTTCTTTAAAAATTTTACTGTGATAAAAGAGGCAAATTTTGTTTAGAAAATTTCACTCTTTTCAAGAGGCAAAATTTCTTTAGAAAATTTTACTCTTTTCAAGAGGCAGATTTGCTTTAGAACAGGAGTGCCCAAGCCCTATACTCCTGGTGCTCTTTTGTATTTGTAAAAACTCTTAGCTATAGGCTGTGTGTTTTATATACTTATTACAGCACTCAGCACTAGCAATACGAAATACACAAACAACTTTGCCTTCTTTGTTTTGTAAACATTGGTGACTGTGATCGTCAATGTAGATTTTGTTTTTGTTTATCTATTATGATACCGTTTAAAAAAGTGTGTTGTTTCTTTGTATTTGGCTTTTACAACAAAAAATACTGAATAAAAATTAGTTTTTATTTAAATGTATTGGTGTTTGCTCTTACATAAGCAACTTTTGGGCACTCCTGCTTTAGAAATTTTCACTCTTTTTAAGATGCAAATTTTCTTTAAAAAAATTTTAATATTTTCAAGAGGAAAATTTTCTTTACAAAATTTCATTCTTTTTAAGAGGCAAATTTTCTTTAGAAAATTTCACTTTTTTCAAGATGCATATATTTATCATGCTTCTGTTCAAAAGGCAAATTTTTTTTAGAAAATTTCACTCTATTCAAGATGCATATATTTATTATCCAGAAAATTTCATTCTGTTCAAGAAAAATGTTCACTCTTTAAAAGAGGCTAATTTTCGTTAGAAAATTTTACTCTGTCCAAGATTTAAATTTTCAACCAAAAAATTTTATTCTGTTCAAGAAAAAATTTCAAGAACTAAATTTTCTCCCAAAAGATTCAATTCTCTCAAAGAGGCATATTTTTCCAGAATATGTCTCTCTATTTATGAAAAGATTAATTTGTTTGCAAATATTTTATCTTCTTTTAAAAAACTTCAATTCTATTGGAAAAGTTTAGTCATTTATTTTTGCATTACTTCATACATTTAACCAATTATATCTGACTGACCTTAATATCATTTGTATGCAAGTGTTGGCAAATGCTTTTAAATCACATTTTGTCTAACTCAACAAACTCTCAGGTTTCTGCATCACGCCCTTGGAGACAATGCTATGACATTTTCAAGCAACAAAAATAATCGTTTGCAAAAAAACATATCTATGTAAAAACAATGTAACCATCATTAGTTAATATTATTAACAATTTTTATATTTAAACGCCAAATACAAAACAAAATCTAAACAATATTATTTTATTATTGTAGAAATAAAAAGACTGCACCCAGCTAAAATTGTATTTATGTATATTGTTTTCATCAAATTGCCATAAACAAAGTTTTCCAACAGACACAAAAATAAAAACAGCAACACAAAAAAAAAGAAGACTTAAACTGTTTTACATTTGTTGTTTACATAAATAGTTAAATACACAACATTAGCCATAACAATGTTAGAAAAACTTTAATTATATTTAATATAGACTTTAATTTTGAACACATTGTGTTAAATGAAAACAGGTGTTGTTTCTTTAGAACCAAAAACAAAAAGCTCTATTTATTTTTGTTTGGATTTTTCATATTTGTTTTTGTTCTATATTAGTTAACATTTAATATTTATAACATTTAGCACTTCTTTGTTTGTTAAACAAAAACGTTTTGTAAAACTATTTTCTTTAAACTACAAAACATCAAACATCACCATAAATACAGGGTGGCGCAAAAGTAATCCTCCTATCAGAAAATGCTATAAATTTTGCGATTGGCCCCTAATGTCAGTTCTGTTGACATTTGTGTAATAAAATAAACACATGCGAAATACATGTTAATAAACAATGTTACGCTACACTGGTCCAGAACGCGGAATATTGCAGAACTGGCATTAAGGGCCAATCGCAAAATTTATAGCATTTGCCTGATAGAAGGATTAATTTTGCGCCACCCTCTATAAGTATTTTTCTCAAATCTGTGAGTTGTGCACATTATTTACAGATGTTCTGTTTTATTTTTCTGTGCAATTTTTTGCCATTTTTTTCTGAAAGTCTTAACAACGACCTTGACTTGTTAATTAACTTGAGCTGAAGTTAACATTATTGTTTTTGTTTATGTTCTTTTTTCAGTCTCTTGTTGTATTTATTATTTACTTATTTAAGTTGTATGCTTATAGATATGCTTTTGTTTTGTGTTATTTATAAATAATTAAATTTAAGGCGGATCTTCATGGATCTGCAAAACGAATTTGTTTGTGTCTACTAGTTTTTTGTTGCACTCGCAGTACGTCTTAATGCTTTAATTGATTTACATATTTAGTAACATGACAATATTATAATAATTTTTCAATTAGAGTTTATATGCAAACTCTAACAAAAGACTTAAGCCACAAACTGTATAATGACTTATTGGCGAGTATGCAAACAAAAGACTTAAGACACAAGTTTAGTTTAAAGTTGATACATTAATTGTTGAATAGCAAAAGATAAACAAAACAGCTATAAACTGTCATAAAGTCATAAATTACATGAACATTATACTTAGATTTATTAGATTTATTAAAGTAAAACTTGTAAAAGTATTAAATTCTTCAATTTGTCTACCTATTAACAGTCAACTAGACTTCCTTGATAAAAATATAAACACCGAGAGATATTTTTTATGCAAAATTTCTCGCTCTTATTAAAGACCGATAGCTCTTGTTAAATTTTCTGTAGAAAATATCTCTCGATCATTAACAAGAGCGAGAAATTCTCTATAAAAATATCTTTAACAAGAGCTAGGAATTTTCTATAGAAAATATCAGTCTTTAAGAAGAGCGAAACATGTTCTATAGAAAATAATAATTGCCTCTTTGAACAGAATGAAATTTTCTAGAGAAAATTGGAATCTTTGACCACAATGAAATTTTGTACAAAAAATTGGAATCTTTGAGCGTAGTGAAATTTCTATGGAGAAAATTAACCTCTTTGACCAGAATGAAATTTTCTAGAGAGAAAATTGGAAGAAAATTGGAATTGGCCAGAGTGAAACTTTTTATAGAAAAGTTGCGCCTTTGACCAGAGTAAAATTGTCTGGAGCAAATTTGCGTCTTTGACCAGAGTAAAATTTTCTGGAGTAATTTTACCTCTTTGACTAGAGTATAATTTTATGGAGAAAATTTGCCTCTTTTACCAGAATTAAATTTTCCAGAGGATATTGAAATCTTTGAACAGAGTTAAATTTTCTGGAGTAAATTTGCCTCGTTGACCAGAGTAAAATTTTCTGGAGTAAATTTGCCTCTTTGACCAGAATGAAATTTTCTAGAGAGAAATTTGGAATTGACCAGAGTGAAACTTTATATGGAAAATATGCCTCTTTGACCAGAGTGAAGTTTCTCTGGAGTAAATTTGCCTCCTTGACCAGAGTGAAGTTTCTCTGGAGAAAATTTGCCTCTTTGACCAAAGTAAAATTTTCTGAAAAAAATTAACCTCTTTGACCAGAATGAAATTTTCTAGAGGATATTCGAATCTTTGACCAGAGTGACATTTTCTGGAGCAAATTTGCCTCTTTGACCAGGTGAAAATTTTGTGGAGAAAATTTTCTTCTTTGACTCTTTCACTCTGAGCAAAAACGGATATAATTGTTTCCAGAAAATTTCACTCTGATCAAAAAGCAAATTTTCTTCAAAAAATTTCACTCTGATTAAAGAGGCAAATTTTCTACAGAAAATTTCGCTCTGGTCAAATAGGGACATAATTTTTTGATGAAAATTTGCCTCTTTGATCAGAGTGAAATTTTACAGAAAATTTTTGAAAATTTCTGCACAAATTTATATTCCTCTTTGATCGGAGTGAAGTTTTCTGAAGAAACTTTTATCCGTCTCTGACCAGATTGATATTTTTCTAACTATTTTATAGCTATTTTTTTTACAAAATGAACCATTTTCTATAAAACAAAAAAAAAATTATAAAAAAATTAAATTTATAACAAAATCTCTAACTTTATTCAAATTTCGGTCTCGATCAAAAACTTCCTATTGTTTAGCTATTAACGGCAGCTCTTTTTTATTGATTTATATGTTATATATATTTTTATTTGCTATATTACTAGTTTTTATGTTAAATTTTACATTTCGAAAGAGAAGAAAAAAACCCATTATTTTTTAAAATATTTCTAACATCATAAAAACAACACCTTTTTTTAAGATAAAGAATTTCTCTTTGTTAAATTTATGTAAATAATTTGAAAAAGCGACATTTTTGTTTTTTATATTTTTTATAAATTTTATTAATATATTTATTGTGTTATGTTGTGTTGTACTTTGTTATGATTTCTTTGATTGTTTTAAAAATGTATGTATGTATATGACTTCTGAAAACAATATAAGCCAAAAAAGTTGCTTGTGTATTTTTATTTTCTTCTGTGTATTTGTGTTTCCAAACTGCTGCGTTATAGTTTTAATATTCTTTGATCTTTTTATATAAATTCGTTACATAAATCTCTCATTATCATAAAGTTTTATTAATTTAATACAGTTAAAAGATGAAAATAAAACTACCAGTTTACATTTAGGTTTTTAGAGTTTTGTATTTAAATGTTTGAATGTGTGATTTGTAGGTTAAATAAAATACAAATTGGTTTTAAATTAAACATGTCTGGTTAGAAAATAAATCTAGCTAAGTGTTTTTTTCAGATGTAGAGGGCTCTGCGTGTTAAGCGTTATTGTTTTTGTTTAATTTCTAACTAGATTTTGGATTATTTTTATTTTGTGTTTAATAAAACTTTATAATGATGTGTTTGTTTGTCTAATGAGATTATTGTTTAAGATGTTTAAGTGGAAAACCGGAAATTAAGATGTTTTATTGCCAAAATCTTGATTTTCAAACAAAATGGTAAAAATAAAGCAGTAGTTGGAAACAGATGAAAATTAATGGGTTAGCTGGGCAGAAATATAAAATTCATTTAGTTAAACTGGCGCTTTATATGTATTTTAGATATCTGTTACCATATGACAGTAAGTCGATTTAGTGCACATAAACGCAGATTAGAAAAAAATGTGTTTGAAGCTTAATTGTTCCTTATATTGATCTACAAAAGACCTATGATCTATGATTGAAGCTTGATCTGCAACTTAATACAAAGATTAATATGATTGTAGTTTGATTTGGTTTACTGAAAGACCCACAACTAAAACTTGATTTGATCTACAGTAAAACCTTAAATTAAAGCAAGATTTGCTGAACAGAAAGACCTGCAAATGAAGCTTGATCTGATTTATATATATATTTATGATAAAAGGCCTGATTTGGTCTACATGGCGATCTACGACTGACACTTCAGAGGCGTAATATTGAAGCCTGATTTGATCTTAATAGAGATCTATGATTGAAGCATGATTTGGTTACCTTAAATTGAACCTACGATTGAAATTTAATTTGATTTACAAAAATATTTTAAATTGAAGCATCACTTGGTCTACAGATAAACCTACGATTGAAGCTTGATTTGATATACTGAAAGATTTATGATTCAAGCTTGATTTGGTCTACAGAAAACCCTTAAAGTGATGTATGACTTGTTGAACAGAAAGACCTGCGAATGAAGCTTGATCTAGCTTATATATATATTTATGATAAAAGTTTTGCTTTGGTCTAAATGGAGATCTGACTGACATATTAGAGGCCTAAATTGAAGCTTGATTTGAAATATATAGAGACCTACGACTGGCACTTGAGATGCCTACAATTAAAGCTTCATATGATCCACAAAGAGATCTATGATTGAAGCATGATTTGTTACGACCTTGAGGTTTGATTTGGCCTAGACGAAGACCTACGATTAAAGAAGTTTGAGTTGGTTTACAGAAAGACCTTTAATTGAAGTATGTTTATGTCCGTAGAAAGATCTACATATGCCGCTTCATTTGGTCCACACAAAAGATCTATGATTGAAGCTTTTTTTTTGGTCTACAGAAGGACTTTTGAAGATTGATTTGGTTCACATAATCCATAAATTGAAGCATGATTTGGTGAATAGAAAGACCTGCGATTTAAACCAGATTTGATCTACAGGCAGATCTAAGATTGTAGTTTGATTTGGTCTACAAAATTATCTATGATTGAAGCTGGACTTGGACTACAGAAAGGCTTACGATAGAAAATTTATTTGGTTAGTAGAAAAACTTTAATGTGAAGCATGATTTGCTGCACCAAAAGACCTACGATTGATGCTTGGTCATGGTCTACACAAAGAACTAATATTGAAGCTTGATTTAATTACAGAAAGACCAACGATAGAATGATTTCGTTTACAGAAAGATCTATGATTGAAGCCTGATTTAGTCTACAGGAAGTTTAGCGATTGAATTTTACTTTGATTAACAGAAAGTTCATAAATAAAAGCATGATTTTATCTACAGAAATACCCATAATTGAAGCTTTATTTGATCTTCAGAAAGATCCACTATAACAGCTGAAGTAGCACTTTTTAAAGAATTTTAATTGAAGTGTCCGTAAGAAGATTGATTTGGTTTACAGAAAAAAATTTAATATGAAGCATGATTTGGTGCACCAAAAGACCTACAATTACACAAAGAACTACTATTTAAGCTTGATTTAATTACAGAAAGACCAACGATAGAAGCATGATTTCGTTTACAGAAAGATCTATGATTGAAGCCTGATTTAGTCTACAGGAAGTTTAGCGATTGAATTTTACTTTGGTTAACAGAAAGTTCATAAATAAAAGCATGATTTTATCTACAGAAATACCCATAATTGAAGCTCTATTTGATCTTCAGAAAGATCCACTATAACAGCTGAAGTAGCACTTTTTAAAGAATTTTAATTGAAGTGTCCGTAAGAAGATTGATTTGGTTTACAGAAAAAAATTTAATATGAAGCATGATTTGGTGCACCAAAAGACCTACAATTACACAAAGAACTACTATTTAAGCTTGATTTAATTACAGAAAGACCAACGATAGAAGCATGATTTCGTTTACAGAAAGATCTATGATTGAAGCCTGATTTAGTCTACAGGAAGTTTAGCGATTGAATTTTACTTTGGTTAACAGAAAGTTCATAAATAAAAGCATGATTTTATCTACAGAAATACCCATAATTGAAGCTTGATTTGATCTTCAGAAAGATCCACTATAACAGCTGAAGTAGCGCTTTTAATTGAAGAGTCCGTAAGAAGATTGATTTGGTTTTCAAAAAAAGCTTAAAGTTAAGCATGATTTGATCTACAGAAAGTTTAACGATTGAATTTAAAATTGGTCTACAGAAAGATGTACGATTGAAGCTTGATTTGGTCTACAGAAAGATTTACGATTAAGCATTGAAGCTCAACTGATACATTTGTTGTATTGTTTATTAAATAATTTACTTAAAACAAACCACTTACCTATTGCTATGGAAATCCAGTTTAATGTTTTATTATTTACAGTTTTGTGGAAGAAATTTTTATAAAAATGCATAAATTTTTATAAGTCTTTTAAATGATTTTAAAGAACACACTTGGAAATCTTCTGTTCTGCTGCTGCTGCTATAAATGATTTTTTTCTGTAAATTTATTTAACAGCACTTGTTATACGCGTTTAGTTATTATTTATTTTAATTATCTGAAATATTTTCTGTGCTCTAATCTCATTTGTTTATCGTGTGAGTCTGTTTGTTTTTTGTTTTATAAAAAAAATTATTTTTAATATTTGTTTTGTATTTGCTAAACCACACCTTTATTGAATGAATTGTTTGTATTGGCTAAAAAAAATATTATGGAAAATAAAGAAATATAGTTGAGAGATTTTGTTAAATAAAAAAATATTGTTTAAATATTTGTTTTTTATCTGTAGTAGATAGAGTTTGTCTGCTGTTTTTGTTTTTCAGTTGAGTTTTATGAAAGTGTGAAAAGTTTTTATTTGTTTCTTTGAGATTTTATTACTCTCTTAAACTTTGTAATTTGTAAGTAAGCTTTTTGCTTTGCGTGAGTTTGTGCAATGTGTTGTAGTTTCAGTTTTTACGATATTTTGTTAATAAATTTAGAACATTTTTAATAAATAATAATTACTAAAGGAATTTTTAGGTGAGATAAAGTTTTTTTTAGCTGTTTCACAGTGTTTTTTTTTCATAATATTTAATAATGTTTAATGGTATGTATAATATTTTTAAATACGTAACAAATTCAAGCTGTAAAGTAAACAATAATGTAATGATCTGCTTAATATTTACACTTTTGAAAAATAGTATATTGGACAAAAAATATGTTACCAAAAGATTGAGTTAAAATAAGTTTATTATAGCAACAGAAATTCAGCTGGTAAATTGTAACAACAATATTATTAAGAATTAATCATTAGCTTGTCTACAAATTCGCTTGTAACAATGAAACTGTCTCTTAATCTCTTAAGAATATTTTATGCAAGATCAAATTGTGTCCTAATAGAGATTATGTAAATTGAAGTCACATTGTTTGGTTTTGTGAGTATTTTCCAATAATTAATGTTAACACACATATCAGGGCAGAGTCAGATTTCTCATACAGATTTTGATATAGAAATTATTAATTCCATTATTCCAGTATAAATCTGTGTTTTCTTTAGGCTTTTCATTTGCCGATTTAATAAATGGAACTGCATAATTTTTACTGTCTCTAACAGTGACAAATACTCATGTAAGACCCTTCGAATTTTATATATTACTGACACTTATGTCTGTTTGTGTAAAACACTATCATGTACAACAATTTTAAAACAAAGTTAATACCACTTACACCAAACTATCTATCATTGTTCTAAGCAGTTTGGCATTTAAAATCACAAACCTCAAAAAATGTTATAAACAAAAATATAAGACAATCTGGAAAGAAATATGTATTTTGCCAAAACAATTTCCAACATTGTTACATTAGTAACAATTTATACGAAGCAATTTTTATTTTATTAAAAAAGTTGATTGATACAATTTTTTTTCCTTAAGATTTCTTCGGTGCGATTTAAGCAACAAAATTGTGCTGCTTAAATCCATCTTATTTGTTTCAATTTACACGAAGCAATTTTTATTGAAAAGATTGATAAAAATTTGTCCTTGAAATTTCTTCGTTCTGTGTTTACACAGCACAATTTTGTTGCTTAAATCGCTGTTATTTGTTTCAATTTACATGAAGCAATTTTTGTTGAAAATATTGAAATTCCTTGAAATTTCTTCGGTGTTCAGACAGCACAATTCTTATTGCTTATCGCTCGTATTTTTATTTGAGAGTATACACACATTTGTGTAGACATATGTAATATGAATAAGATCAAGAGTGTGCTCATCTTATCTGCCCCTCACCCAGATTAAAGAATTGCTTCGTGTAAATAAAATTATAAAGCAAGTTTTTTATTTTTTTCATTTCGGAAAACTGTTTTATTTGTGTATTTAAAATCTATTCAATTTGTTTTTTCAATTGCCATTTATTCACAAATATTTTTATTTACAGCAATTGAATATGAAATAAAAAAAAAAGAAATATTTATTTTGAGCTCTCCTGAAAAGTTATAAAATAACAGTTGGACCTTTTTAAAATCTAGAAGACAATGTGTGCAGTATGTTTGAAAACTATGAAATAACTGGATGGTTAACATTTCAGTCATTGTAACTTACAATTAAATAGACAAACTATATTCTCATTATACTGAAAAAGTTTGCCACAAACTTGCTTTAAGTTAACCATTATTTGTCGCTTATTAAATGACAGTTTTATTATCGATTTATGTACGAGTATACATACATATTTTCCAAAATAACAACACAAATCCAATCTAATCCAATCCAATTGTTGAATTTAAATTTGTACTCCAATTTCAGTTCCTCTATATGTCAAAAGTAAAGTGAGCTGTCAAAATGCATAAGAAAATCATTCCAACATAAATCAGTGCCTAAAATTCAGATACACAGCAAACGTATTTCTTTAAAAAAGGACCTCTAACAGCTGCCGGAAACAAGATTTTATGTCTACCAAATACAAAAATATTAAAAAGTTTATGAATTTGTCAAATTTGCTCTAAAACTGCCAAACATTTAACTACAACTTTGTGTATTTATGTAAAATGCTGCCTGCATCAACATTTGCTATCTCTTATGAAACTGCTCTATATTTCAGTTAAGTTTTGGCCCCATTAAATTATTTAGTCCTAATGGAACAGCTGCAATTGATTGCTCCGATAGACTAGGCGATAGTGTGCCGGATTATCAGTCACAGAGTTGCGAGTTAAATTCCCGCCAAAGACTTCTGGGTGGTTTCTGCAGATAAGCCAAAAAGCTTCCTAGTTTGTGTATGTTAATTATATAAAAAAAAACAAGTTTTTCAAATAGAAAAATATACCTATAGGACAATATTGGGCTATTGTCAAGGAAATGCTAGAGTGGAGCACTAAAACCATTTTAGTAATTTGGCATAACCATGCGGCTCAGGTAAATCGAACAAATTTTTTTAAGAGAGCCTGATTTTTAGTTGTGGTTAAAAAATATTTTATAGCTTTTTCGGTTTTACTCAAATATTGAAACATTTCTGTAAGCGAATTTTAGGTGAACAGTAATTTAAAAGCAAAAATGTGTTTAATTGAAGTTTACAGATTAACAAGACAATTTCTCAAAAGGTACAAACTTTTCTTGAGCATTCCCAATAAAAACTTTTTAAAGAGTTATGTTAGTTTGTAAGTCTGTTTAAATCTTTTATTAATATGCTGTTGGAAATATCTTAAAAATGGATAGTTAAGGCTTACGAATAATATTGGAGACTTGGCGCTCTTAATTAAAACTAAATCAGTTGCTGTTAAAAGGAGTTTAAGTGTTTTAAGTCATATCAAAAGAACATGTCATTATATGAATTCATAAAAGCCCTAAGTTATATTGCACAAAGATTACAAAAGAAGCTAAATCATTTAAAATGATGTGGTAGATATTAGTTTTAATCGTTTTATTGTTTTTATTTTCAATTCTAGGAGTTTAAAATTGAATAGCAATATGTATTTTCCATAATGAACTAAAAACTCGATTTTGAATTATTTGTAACTTAGGACTTTTTTGAAAACATATACAGTTCAACCTTGGTATAACGAATCTTAAGGGGATTAATTCATTACAATGAGGTTCGTTATATCGAGGTGAAGTGCACTTCTATTCGTTATAACGAGGTAATAAAACATTTTGTATATTAATCATCACTGCTTAACATGTTATAGCGAACGATTTCCGTTAATAAATCAAACCACATTTGAAGGAAAACACTGTATTTTGTAGTTTTAAAATTCGAAAATAGTTTGCATTTATAAAATAATAAGTCTGAGCCAGTGATTAACTGGCTATATTGCAAAAACAACTGCTGCAATAAGCGTACAAGCTCTTGGCAACAATAAATTTTTCTTCGAATATTTCTGCCGTTAGTCTAAAGGCCTCGTTATGCGAACTTTGTTTTAAGGAAAACGCAACGTACTGTAACGTACGTACGTATATGTAGTTATAGAAACTTTACAAACGTAACAGACGTCAATAAAATAAACAATACATAATGAATGCTGTCGTTTACGAATGTAGGTTTGGATTAATTGATGGAAATCGTTATGAAAAGGTTGCAAGTTGACAAAATTCGTTAAATAGAGGTAAATAATTCTTTCTATTTCGTTAGTCTGCAGTGAATGAAAATTCGTTATAACGAGACTATTGACAAATGTATTCGTAATAATCTTAAGGAGCGCTGTAGGGGATTTCAAAATATTCGTTAAATCGAGGAATTCGTAATAGTGAGTGTCGTTATATCGAGGTTTGACTGTATTTTGGTTTTTGCACTAATATATGATTTTGTGAAAATAAACTAAAATATGAAAGGGTTTTTAACAGGAACTTTGCTTACCAGCAGTAGAAACTTTTACAAATGCTAAAATTAATATAATTTCACTAGAAAAGAAACTATGAAAATTTCGTAAAATTTTTAAAATTTTCGGTCAACATAATCGTCCCTCTGAGACCGCTATTAAGAATTGTGTTTATAAAATGCTGTAATAGTGAATAAGTCTTGATATTGAGAGATTTTAACAACTAAATTTTGGCCTATTATTGATAACAGTGACATGTAGTTTCAACAGCTACCGAAACAATATATTTATAGCAAAACAAAATTTCAGGTGAAATTCAGCTGTTAATTTGCCGCCTCGATTATGAGATTTAACATCATTGAATTACATATTGTGGCAGTATAGTAATGTTAGAGTCTACACAGATACAATTGAATTTACGACCTTAAAACTCAAAATCGTAGACCGGCCATTTGGCCAAAATGTGATTGAAAACAATGCTTAAAGATTTGAATCTATGTATATGAGTAGACGTGGTCAGATATAATAATTGGATTTGTGCTTATTTTCATACCGATCGACTCGGAATCACTTGTTGAGTCGAATTAACAATGTCCGTGCGGCCGTCCGTCTTGCTGGTTGACTGTCCATGTGCGCAAAATACAGGACAGCCTCTTAAAAGAGCCCGCTTACAACGATAGAACAACAAGAATTGATTTAAAACCATTTGCAAAGGCCAGCACAAGTGGTTAATATTAAAGGTTGCACCTTTTAAAAAAAAACTTATTAAGCGCTTCATCCATGAAAATCGGTTCCATAAAGAGCATTTTTTAGGGTATGGTCACACAAGGCAAACATTTACTCAAAAAAGCGTAACCGCTTGTTTTTGCACAAATTTGTTTGACGGTGTTGAGAGTTTTGCAAGATCAAACAACATCAAATAAAATAAGTTTAAATTGTTGTTGTGCCTTGTCCTAAATAAACCAAGTTTTTAAATATATTTTATTAAAAATATTTTATTTAGTGGTTCCGTCTTTTTCGGCAAATATTTGCCAAGTGTGAACGAACGTACCTTTAGTTTTAATATATTAGAATTAACATTTTTCCAATAAATTCTTTTTATTTGTTAAATAACTTTAATTTCTTATTTAAGTTTCTGTTAGTTTTCTTTTTATGGAGCTTTGAAAAAAAGCACTGCATAAAATAAGCCGTGAGCCACTGTGTGTAATAAGTGATAGGCTGACTGCAACTATTTTATAAGCCACAGAAATTTGGAGACTTATTTTATATATTAATATTTTCTAACAATATTATTATTAAGGTTTTGCTGTAAGCTGTTGATTTATAAAGCAGTTGATTTTTAGAAAAGGTTGTTGAGTACTTTTGTTTTGTTATATTACTTATTAATATTATATTAGTTAAATTTAAAGTTTTATGGTGTTTTTTATAAAATTGGGTTTCTTTCATTTTGTTTATATAATTGTTTTGTGATACTCATACACCGTTAGTTCCTCATTGTGTTTTTTTTTTTAATTTTTTAGGTTTCTTAACATTTAGTTCTTTAATTATTTTATTAATATTCTATATTAAAGAAATGTCTAAGCAAGTTTTTATATTTATGTTGTTTTTTTTTATTAATCACTTGAAAAATTCTTATTTATTTATCACTATTGTTTTAAATGTTTGCTGTTTATTTAAATTTATGGCAAAATGATTTATTGGTTTTTATATTTTTTTGTTTTTAATTTTTATATTTAATTCATAATTGTAAAAAAATTTTGTTTAAATTTAAGTCACTGAATTTTATAATTATTTGTTTGTATCAAAAAAATTTTTTTTTTAAATATTTTCAAAATTTTTTCATTACAACTTTTAAATATAATTATCATACGCACGTGCGTTTGCTGGTATATACAAAGCATACATATGCCTGCACATAGTTATATAACTGTTATATGTATACTTTAGCTATGTATGTTTGTGTTGTTGTTATTGTTGTTGCTGTCAAAATGTAACACCCAAAATCACATTACATTGTTGTGTCTTATTTTTCCACCATTTAAATATTTCTATTATTTTGAGGGCAAATTTTGTTTAATATTTTTTTTTTATTTTATTATTTGTTCTCTTACAGTCACATTCCACAGCAACATATGTAAAAGCGACGGCGTTTCTTAGCACATTATTTTTGTTTCATTTTTATTTTTTTGTTCAACATTAATCGATCGTATTACGATATTTTTTTTTCTTACTACCAATTTTGATTGAACGGTTGCTTGTTTATTCGGTTTCTGTGTTTAAACACGAACGTACGTTACTTTATTGTGTATATTTCTGTATTTTCTGCTGTTTGTGTGTTTTTATTCATCTTTCTGTTAATAATATTGTAGCGAACGTAGGTACGTGCACCAGCAAGAAGCGCGAAGTACCACTAAAGACTGACTGTGATGTTAAACAGTTCTGCAAAATGCCTTCAAAATACAACGAAACACTCACACACACCAACAGATACCTATACACAGAGTTATACAGCGCCAGACACACGGTGGTATACAGAGTCTCAAAAAAAAACACACGGACAACACCGTCATATACTTACTTACTACTTTAACATTAATACGAGTATCTTCTGTTGTTTAGCAAAAAAAAATAATATATGTATAGAAATAAAATAATAACAACAGATGCGTTTTTGTCTGATTTTTGTTTAAATTGTATGTGCAAAGTACTAACAACAATTCTGAAACAAAAATCTACTCTGTATTGCCACCTTAAGACGACTACTCTTCTATCATAGCCATGTTGATGTTGTTGGTGTTGGTACATAGTTAACAAAGTAGCTGCCATACCAGAAGTATCTTCATGAATGCTGAAACAAACACATAAAACCAAAAAAATATTACAAACTGGTCGCTTTCATGTAAACAACAACAAAAATACCATTTTTAAATCATAAACCGTAAGATTTTTTCATATAGTTGTTGCTGTTGTGTTGTTTAACATACAAAATGCGCTCAAGCTGATAAAGAAGATTTCCAACTTCTTAAAACAACATTTGAAGAGTATTTGTCAAAAAAAATTATTTATGAAAATTTCCAAATGAAACTAAAGCAAATGTTATTAACAGTGCTTGTGTTATTTAACAGTTATATTAAATTTAATTAAAAGAGCAGCTCTGTTTCTCTTTATTTCTATAATAATGTTAAGTTGGTTTTTTTAAAAATTTACATTTAAAGAGTAGTTTTTTTTAAGGGTAATAGTGTCTTAGCAGCTGTTAATAGAGAGAATCCTAACGGCTTAACAGAAAATGTTATTGTTGAATGATGTTAGTGTTAAAGGTTTTTTGTCTTAAGTCTTTTGTTTTTTGATACTATTTTGGTTGTTAGTTTGTTTTTAATGTTTTTATTAATTTCACATTTGAAAACAAATTCAAATACATTAGTACTGATTAATAACTTAAAAAAGGGTATATATAAGTTTGTCAATTCCACAATATAATTTTCCGACCCTATAAAGTATATCTATTCTGGATCCTTATACATAGATAGCGGAGTCGATTAAGCCATGTCCGTCTGTCTGTCTGTCTAAGGGTTGAAATCAATTTTTTGAAGTTCCCAGATATCTTCGGGATCCAAATCTTCAACAATTCTGTCAGACATGCTTTCGAGAAGTTTGCTATTAAAAATCAGCAAAATCGGTTTAGGCCAACAAGAGTTACGGACCAATATGTGAGACAACCTCGATAAAAATTTTATATTTTTTGTCCATTTTATTGCAATATTTTGAAATATCTTGCAGATAATACCATGAAATTTTGTATACGTTGTTTGTATGATAAAAGAAGAAAGTGTGCGGAAAATAGTAAGAAGCGGTCCATGATTTCTCATAGCCCCCATACAAATATATATATTCCCGAAATATGGCTTAATGATAAATAATTGCCTATAAAATGGGAACGAATATGCAATTGTATTCGCGCGTAAAATTTAATTACAACTTTATTTAAAAAGACAAACACAAAATGGATATTTCAACAAAAAAAAAGGTAGGTACACATTGATATCATAAATGCTTTTGTTAGTTTATTTCAATTTGTACATACATTCATGAATATATTCATACTTCAATCAATTTACACTTACTTGTTTAACAAGTTACGGAAGACTCCTTGTTTTCTAATAGAAAACGTTTTAAAATACTTTTTTTTTATCAAAAAATGTTAAAAATTCTTAAAATTTTGTTTTACTTTTTTGTTTGTTTATGTTTATTTGATATTTATCATAATATTAGGGTTGCCATTTTGTAAGGTTTAGTATTAAATTTTTTATGAAGATATATAAACAAAAAATATTTTTTAACATGTTGGTTTTAAACAATTTTGACATATGCGCGAATTAATGTAAGTGGCACGACAAAATCGATTCGCGTTCTAGAAACGCTTTCTTTTCTCACTTATTTTTCACTACCACACACCACCACCACCCAGTGTTGCCATTTTAGCACTTTCAGTGCTAGATTTAGCTTTTTGTTTCTTGAAAATGCATTGATATTTTTAAAAATTATGCTAAATGCTTTTTAGCATAATTTGCTTGATAAAAAATAATTTATTTCTCGAAAAAAATTTTACCTTTTTACTCCAAAAAATACTTTTGGAGAAATAAAAAATAACTTTTACTAATATTTCAACTAAATTTCTTTCGGTGTGGTAAGTAAATGAACACGAAAATTTTTGAATTAATATATGTAATGTAATCTATTAAAACAAGTCAACAATTGTTATAAACAAAATTAGAAAATTAGAAAAAACTATAATTTATATTTGTTACATTTGAAATAAAAATTGTATTGTTACATTGAAAAAATTTAGCACTTATTTTTTCTTCTGTAGAACATTTTAGCACGTAGTTTTACAAGTTTTAGCATATTTTGAAATTCATTTTCTGGCAACACTGAATAAGTAAAAACAAACACTCTCTTGAATTAAAAGCTTTATTAAAACCCAATTGTTTTCTTTATAAAAAAATATTAGATATTTGATTCATTCATTAAATTAAACCAAATGATTGGTGCGATCCTCTATAACAGAATAGATAGCTAAACAGCAGCAAAAGAGTAAAGAGCATAATAACATAAACTCATAATCTCATTTATTTTCTTAACTGTAACTGCTCTTCCTAAAATCTACTCTAATACTATTTCTCTCCTTTACTCACTGAGTAAATACGAACAAATTTTAACGTACATAGTGTTTTCATTAAACACCGTTAGCCTAAAGCTAAAAAGAGACAAAGAATTTAATGCACCATCGTTTGGCTCTCTCCCTTTGGTAAACTTGATTTTCTGCTTGAACACAGCTGTAGTTGTTGCTGTTGTTGTTGTTTATTGATTAGCTTTTGTAATCAGGCTATACGTGTTTAAGTGTAGTGGTGGCATTTAAACAGATGTTCTCATTTCATTGACCAATGCAGAGCACTCACGTTGTTAGTTTTTGTTGTAAAACTACATGGTTGAGTGTATGCGTGCGTTTGTGTGTTTTAGCAAAATCAACAAAATAAAATGACGTTTTCTGTTTATATTTTGTTGTTGCTGCTGTTGTTTTTACAGTGTTGGCTCTAATAGTCTACATTAACAGTGATCTTTAGTTTTTATATGAAATAACGACGTTATTTTATCGTTTTTTTTTATTTAATGTGTTCGTTGTTGCTGTTATTTTTTTTATTTGAAGAGGGTGAGATGGTTAGGAAATTAGGGCGTGGTTTGTTTCAGTTATATCTTTTTGTTTTTTCAAAACTGCATTAAAACGTAATATGTATGTACCTATAACTTTTATATCTTTTTATTTATTTGTTCTTGTTATATACCCTGTTGTATTTCATCTTCAAAATGTATGTTTGAAACATGATTACCTTATGTTATAATACAATAACTACAACAACAACAGCAACATCAAAAACAATTTTTCAATAAAAATTCACTGCTAGTTGAGCAATCTATAAACATACAAAATTGGTTGCTGTATGCAATTTGCTGCTAGCCGTCATCATTAAAACAGCGCTTACATAATGTACATACATACCTACCTACATATTTTAAATTATTGACCATTTAATCAAATACAAATTTTTTTTATTAAACGTTAAACATTTCTGTTGCCATTGCTATATGCATTTTTATGTTTCTAATAAAATAATTTGTATTTTAATGTTCTTGTTTTCAGCTATGATTTGGTGGTAGCTATTTGAAAGAAAAATTTTTTTTTACATGACTTCAAGTGGTTTAATGTTTTTTGCTAACTGTTTTATGTTAAAAAAAATCATTGAATTTTGTTTTTTAGTTTTCCACTGTAATGCATTTAAGTTCAAGCTACATACATATGTACATACATACATACATATGTACCTATGTCTGTAAATGAGGAAATTGAACAGTGAAATTGATAAAATTCATATTGATAGGATTAAAAATTAAATTTGAGCCAAAATTAATTAGGTGGCTTAGTGAGTATAGAGTAAGTGCCCCAGTAGTCCGCACATTAACTTTTTATACCCTACACCACCATAGTGGGGAGGGTATATTGGATTTGTGCTGATGTTTGTAACGCCCAGAAATATTGGTCCAACACCCACCTTAAAGTATACCGATCGACTCAGAATCACTTTCTGAGTCGATTTAACGATGTCTGTCCGTACGTCTGGCTGGCTGGCTGGCTGTCCATGTAAAGCTTGTGCGCAGAGTACAGGCCGCAGTTTTAAAGATATTTCGGTAAAATTAGGTACATGATATTTTTTGGTGCAAGGATGGATGGGACTGAAACTGGTGGAAATTGGTCCATTATTTCACCTGGCCCCCATACAAATGTCCTCCCGAAATTGGGGTTTACCGATCATAAATGTTTGACTTATGCAAGAATCCAATCCAAATTTCATCACAAATGAGTGGTAAATGAAGCCAAATTGCGTCTACAAATTTTGTGCAGATCGGTCCGTAATTACTTGTAGCTCTCATATAAGGCCCATTTCCGAAAATCACTTTAAAGAGCATAACTCACTCAAAAATGTTGGTATCCAAATAGTATTCAACACAAATATATTTCATATGTATGCAAACGGTAGAAGTTTATTATGATCGGTCCATAATTAGTCGCAGCTCCCCTATAAGACCCTCTCCGTAATGCAATTTAAGCTCTATAAATCTTTTAAAAGTATTTATATCGAGATAAAGTTTAACACATATAATGACACTAAATTTTTGGATAATCGGTGCCTAATAGGTCGCATATAACGCCCATTTTTGAAAAACTGTTTTATAACTGTTTTAATAAATAAATAAATATACTGAGTGTAGGGTATTATATGGTCGGGATTGACCGGCTATACTTTCTTACTTGTTTCTTTTTTGAAACTGGTATTCTAAAATATCTGAAGCATATATTGGGGTGTAAGCAGTTCTTACACTTCAATGTGGAGTTTTGTTCCCGTTTTGAAAACAGTTTTTACAAATGTTTTTATTAAAAGCAAAATATTTTAATTTTTTGCTAAATTTGCACCATTTTCCAGAATTCCTCATGGAATGTTCCTATTGTAAGCATGGTGTTTTTATCACATTAAAATAATACTAAAACAAAAAATCTTACTAAATAATAAGAAAAAACATAAAAAGTAATAAAATATCATGGACAAAGTATTAAATTGCTGCATGCGTCGCATACGAAATCAGTTTCAATTCAATATCTGTACTCCACGTTTTTCCAACCAGTACTTTTGAAGTGAAACCATATAGAACAGGAGTCATATCCAACGTTTTTTAAATCATCATCGTCAGCATCAGGTGTCGCAAAATTGCTTTAGTTTTGCTTTTTGGGCTGTACATGTCGGTTTTCTTTTTTTCTGTTTTCGCGTTGTAATTTTAATTTTTTATCGCATCAGATTTAATTTTTTTTTTAGTTTTCTCGACTCAAAGGGTTTTTACAGAACAGAGAAGTACTTGGTGTCGCAGGAAAATACAAATGTTTTCAAACGTTGGTGACACTAACAATAACTCATTCCTGATTATAGATGTTGCGCCTGAGATTGGGGAACTGCTAACGGGTTTTAACGAATAAGTGTTAATAAATGTGCTAATAATAGCTGAACTTGGTGAAGGGCTGCCTGTAGGGTGGTTTTGGGACAAAGTGATTGGAATTGGAGATTCACATTCAGCCGGTTAGAACGGGATGGTTCTGTTGTGTTTACTTCCTTTTCCAAAACTCCTTGCTCTTCTGCTAAAGTTTCTGTTGTTTTATTATTTTATTTCTAAAACTCCTTCCTCATTTACAATTAACAATATTCAACATAAAACTGTTTTATATAAGGACCACTTCCGAAAATCACTTTAACGACAATAAATCTGTAAAAACTTGTGATATCAAAATATAATTCAACACAAATATGTTACACATATGTATAGTACAGATATCATGACACCTAATTTTGTAACGCTTGGTTTATAATTAGTCATAGCTATCATATAAGAACGCCTTTAAAAATTACTTTAACATGTTTAAATCTTGTAAAAGTGTTTGTGACGAGATGAAATTTGCCACACAAAAATATTTATATGGCAAGAAATCATGCCACTAATCATTTGGGTGATAAGTCTACAATAGTAAACTAGAACAGATACTAAATGAATAGTTAAACTTAAACTGGTTGTAGATTTTTATATGATCGGACTTGAACGACCACACTTTCTTATTTGTGTTCTTCTCTGTTTCTTTTCCATCTATACCCTTAAAATGATTAAAGTAGAATATTTGCGCAATTCTTGATAGCCACTGATATTTGTATGAGAATATCAATGATTCTTTAATTTAATGTTTAAAAGAAAGTAGCTTTCCCTCATTTGGAAATAAATCTCATGTTACAGTTTATCATTCGTCAGATATGTTGAACATGTAAGAAGGGCTATGATATAAATTTGCAACATAAGTGATGCACATAAGCAAATCTATTGCAAGTATTCTATGCGATTGATTTTTTCTTATCTAGCTGCGTATAATATCACATGATAGGTTATTTTTTCAAGTCTTCATTAAGAATATTTTTTGCCAAAAGAATTATGTATTTGATTTCGTATATTTTTTTCAGTTATAGCAACAGACAGTCATTTAATAAAGTTGAATTATGCTTGAAATAGCCAATTTGAACGTTCGCAGTCGCAGCTAGAAAATCTGTTCATTATATTGATATGAAACTATCAGAAATAAATATAATATTCGAAGGTCTTGTCTGATTTTTACTGCGTAGGATATTGTAGAATATTGATATAAGATTCGACACAGATAACTAAAACTGCAATCACCACATGAAATGTTATTAAATACATTTTGGAAGATCTTAAGTTTTCAATTGAAAGTATTCTGTAGCATATCTGAAACAATAAAATGAATGTCTGCCAATATAAGCAGTGCATCTCTTATGGATTTAAAGAATTTCACATTGAACAGTATTTTGCATTTTCTCTAATTCCTGCTGATAACCTACAATTTACTTAAAAATCTAACAAAAATGCTTGTCACTTTTCCTTCCTTCGTTATTTACTTAGAGTCAACAATATAACGCAAATTGAGTTCTTTTTACTAGAACTATACATATGTATGATTCTTAGAAATTTACCAAACACACAACATATAGAAACCCTTTTCTTTAATCTTTACATTTGACATTTTGACTTTGTGCTGTTTGTATAAAAGTTAATCCAATTTTCGTCTACAACTCTTTGAAAGGGCTTAACCGTAGATAATGTGCTATAAAAACTCAAAAGCAAAAAACCCGCAAGTCGTTATTAACATACATTAACCCTTTTTAACTTCTCTAGCCTTAAAACAACTGAAAACAGTTACAGGAACAGAATTATTAGAAAGGAATAAACAAAAACAAAACAAACAAAAAAAAAACTAAAACTTTACAGAAAAACTAAACAAGGATGTCAATGAGATAGTGTTACACCTCATAATATCCAAAGATTGTGTTAAATAAAAGGACACCTACTTGTTAATAGAGAGAGAGAGAGAGAGAGAGAGAGTAAGAGAGAGCTAGGGATATTGTAAGAAAAAAGGGGTGTTTAAACCCATTAATATGTTACGCTACCGTTATAGTTTTGTACAGCTATTTCTTGTAGGTATTTGCTCTAACTGTTGCCTTTAACCGCTATGTGGTTTTTGAGGTTTCCTGTTGTCTTAGAGAGTTTTTGTGAATTGCTCTGTTCTCTAGTTTTGAAAGGAATTTCTTTGCTAAATATTTTCATGCTTTAATTTTTTTCTTTATACCAAACAGACTTAGCAAACTATTGAAATATTTTGCATATCAACGCCTACTATTTAATGTTAAGGTCTGCTTTGCTAAACAGGATTAGTCTTAACAATTGTTGTTACTCTTTTCTTTTTTGTATATTGTAGAGTAACAAAATTTTTGGAAATTTTCTATTTGTATTAAGCAAAAATTATAGATACAAATATTACATGCATATGTAGTATGTTGTGCTGACTACTCCTCCCATTAAAAATTTCATACATATAGTCCTTGTCTTGCTGTGACTTTTTAAAGCCCTTTAATGTATGTGACTTTTTTGTTTAGTTTTGAAAATCGTTTTCCTTTGTTTTTTGCCATGATTTGGCAAAATTTCTAGTTTAAATATTTTATGTGTTCTCTAACTAAACTAAATCTTCGCCAAAGTATTGGGCCAACAAATAATCAATCATTTTCATAATTTTTCTGGCAATCCCTTGTGACTTGAAGTATTTTTTATTGGAAATTTGTCAGTTTGTTGGAAAATTTCAAAAAGCAGACGTTTGCGCATGTAGTTAGACAATAACAGAAATTAATATTTTAGATCAGTTTGTTTGAGATTTGAAAATTAGGGGTGAACAATTGATAATGTATTGTCATAAATTTAAAGGATAATTGTTGTGAACACGTATTTACCCTTCAAATCAAAATGGTAGAGTACTGGAAGCAAAATGTTTGGTAGAAAGCCACACATTTTCTCAATAAAAGAAAGAGATTTTCTACAGAAGGCAAGAGCTGTTTTATAAAAAATTGCTCAATGAAAGCTGGAGCTGTTCTATAGAAAATTGTTCAATAAAGGCAAGAGCTGTTCTAACGAAAATAGTCTAATGAATGCAATAGTTGTTCATTAAAAAATTGGTCATTGAAAGCTGGAGCAGTTCTATAAAAAATTGTTCCATAAAGGCAAGAGCTGTTCTATAAAAAAATGCTCAATAAAGGCAAGAGCTGTTCTACAGAAAATTGTTCAATAAAGGCAAGAGCTATTCTGTAGAAAATTGATCAATGAAATCAAGATCTGTTCTATAAAAAATTGCTCAATGAAAGCCAGATCCATTGAAAATTGTTCAATGAAGGCACGTGCTGTGCTATAGAAAATGGCTCAAGGAAAGCAAGAAATTTCTATAGAAGAGTGATCAATTAAAGCAAGAGCTGTTCTGTAGAAAATTGCTCAATGACAGTAAGTGTTTACAGAAAATTTCTCAATGAAAGCAAAATATTTTCAAGAGAAAATTTCTAAATGAAAGCACGGTACATTTTCTCAAAAAACATTTCTCCAATAATTCGCAGAATTTATTGCAAACTAATGATCTTCTAGTTCAAATGAAACCCAATACAATCAAAAGTTGAATCATCGTTCTGCAAAATGTTTTTAAACTCATTTTCAAAATCCAAATCAAACCTTTCGTTATCTGCATTGTTCGGTCACAATTAAACAATGATAACTACAATAATAACAAAAAAAAACCTTTTGATTTCTGTTTTTTTCTCTCTCTCTAAATGCACAAGGCTTTTCCCCCCCATTTTCAATAATGATATTGATTGATTGTTTTGTAGTCTTGTTGAAATGATAAGCATACACTTGAGCTAATTTATAACAAAAACTAAAAATAAAAGCAAAAGCATACAACATTTTTCTACACAGCCATACAACAGACAACAACTAACAAAACATGTAGACAATTTGTTAAAAAGAATGGAAATGAAAAAAAAAAACTAACTGACATTATAAATGAATTTTAGTAAAAACATTCGTATAAGAGTAAAGCAATGAAGAACATCCTTTTTTTTTGCTGCCTCTACAGAAAGATACACTCACACTCAACATTTAGACCCCCAGAGACAGTTACAGAGAGCTATAAAAAAAAGAACGTAATCAAAGGCGGAAATTACTTTAAATTGACAACATTTGTAAAAACTAAAAAGCAACACTATCAACAGACAGCGCCCGGCAAACTCACAGGAAAACCCATCATGCAACATTTATAGTTTAGAGTGTGAAGGGCATGAAAGATATTTCACACTTCTTTTATTCTGTAACTCTTGTTGGCTGTTGCTGTTGTTTGAATTGTTGTCAATCAATATCGACGATATCGAACTTAAAGTTTTAGGCAAACAAAAGATTGTTGTGTATTGTTTGGCGAAAAACTGATTTAAAAGAATAAAAATATGATTTTTCAACATTTAAAACATCAATTATTTAATAAATATGATGGATGGTTTTTATTTGATTTTGAAAAGATGCCAGCGATTACAAAAAACTCATGCAACAGACAGTGAATGCATGTAGAAAATTAGCTCAAAATTTGGGTAGATTTCTGACATATTGGAATTTAGGTTTTGTTGAGTTTGTAATAATATTGACTTGTATTGTTATTTGTAAAGCACATTTTTACTAAGATTTTAATACAAGCAAATAAGCCTTAAACTGTGGACTTTTAAATTGTCCGTATTTCTAACTAAATTTTAGTTCAGGTTGTGCTCTAAATATGAAATTGAAATAATGGTTATAGCTTTGGTTTTTAAAGTCTTTGTAGTATTTTGCAAATCTTAATAAATAAACCATATAACTCATTACTAACTAACTTATTCAAAATACCCCTAAAAACATTTTTTACTTGCTACTCATTCATCGTAATCCTCTTCCAATTCATAGTTTATTCCATACAAAATCTTTAAAACACTTAATTATGAATTAAATACATATTTAAAATACAAAATTTATGTTTTAAAAAATCTCCAATGTCTTTAATACAAATGAAATAATTAATACTGATATTCAATATTGGTTTGTTTTCACGCAAAAAAATAAAAACTAAAAACTAAAAAAAAAATAACAGCAAGATTTCTATGTTATAAAGCTACAACAACTAGCGACAAAATTTGAATAATATTAAGCCTCGAGGGAAATTCAAAACATAAACTGAACTCATCAATTTTTTTCTTGGACAAATTCCTATTTTAGAAATCTAAAATTGTGAAGCAGAAATAGTTGATTAGCTAGCAGAAAAAATGGATTAACGGCTACTTAAAAGGCTGTATGTTGGATTGAAGATTAGGTTTGCCAAATAAGATAAATTAATTATTAAAGGGGAAGGAAAATCCCTGTCTTTCAACTGGAAATTTTCTGTAAAACAGCTCTTGTTTTCATTAAGAAATTTTCTATAGAACAGCTCTGGCTCTTATTGAGAAATTTTCTAGTAAACAGCTTGAGAAATTTTCTATAGAACAGCTCTTGTTTTCATTGAGAAATTTTCTATAAAACAGCTCTTGCTTTCATTGAGAAATTTTCTATAAAACAGCTCTTGTTTTCATTAAGAAATTTTCTATAGAACAGCTCTGACTCTTATTGTGAAATTTTCTATAGAACAGCTCTTGTTTTCATTAAGAAATTTCTATAAAACAGCTCTTGTTTTCATTAAGAAATTTTCTATAAAACAGCTCTTGTTTTCATTAAGAAATTTTCTATAAAACAGCTCTTGCTTTCATTGAGAAATTTTCTATAAAACAGCTCTTGTTTTCATTAAGAAATTTTCTATAAAACAGCTCTTGTTTTCATTTAGAAATTTTCTATTAAACAGCTCTTGTTTTCATTTAGAAATTTTCTATACAACAGCTCTTGTTTTCATTTAGAAATTTTCTATTAAACAGCTTGAGAATTTTTCTATAGAACAGCTCTTGCTCTCATTGAAAAATTTTCTATAAAAAACCTATCTGATTCATAATAAAATATATGAGAATTAAGTAGCAATGCAGGGCATTCCTGACTTCGTCTCACCTCACACTACCCTTCGTTTCATTAAGAGCTTAGTCTATGACATTTCGATAAAAAAAAACAATCGCATTACAGACAGGGCATGAAAATGTTGATGTTGATGATATTGAAACTAGTGAACACGCAAAATTGAGATCAATGATCTTTATTTGGTTGAAAATTTCAAACAAATCAAATTTGCATATTCTATGGCTGTTAATAGCCTAAAGATGATGAATAATATGATAGATGAAAAACATAACACAAGAGCAGAAAACACAAAGAAACACACTGACATAACACATTAAAACAGTTCAAACACGCAGATTTTTTTTTCTACTTTTTTCTGTGTTTTTGTGTGATAAGTTCCAAACCCACAAATTGGCCTTAAGCCAATTTGGTCAAAACTAAAATGTTTGTAAAAGAAAATACATACAGACATTTGCATATAACAGAATTATTTGCTTAAATTATACATACATACAAAGTGATTAGTATTTGAAAATGAACATGAGTGATATTAGATTTCATCAAAATCAGAAAAAAATTTTACCATATTTTAGTCTTTGAATAATTTGAAAAAAAAATTTTGTTTTTAAAACTGGTTCGTGTTTAAGCAGTATTTGTCATTATTATTGACATTGATTAATTTCATTATAATTTTATTTTTTTTATGTACAACATTTCTAATATTGTGTTGTTTAAAGAAACCAATATTCTTAAGAATAATTTAATAAAAAATAAAATTATGGAATTATCTAATCTATTTTTATAGTCTATGTCATCTTTAATTCTTTCTTTATCATTTAAAAATTGAATTAAGAGACAAGTTTGTTTGTGTGAAAGACAAAATTCATAGTACTGTTTATTAAAGAAAATTTCTTAAGTATTTGTAGATGTAGACAATAAGCTAGATATTATTGTTTAAGTATACTAAAAAGTGATAAAAAAAATAATTAATAACAGATATATGAAGTTAATACATAATATATTATATTAGAATTTGTGTCTTGACTGCTATTATTATAGAAACATTTTTAGAGAATAGAAGGGATAGTCGAGAGTAATTTTCTGTATGGACACCGGAGATTTCATGTAGATAATTTCTCAATGAAAACCAGATTTTTCCTGTAGAAGATTTCTCAGTGCAAGCCAGATAATTCCTGTAGAAAAGTTTTCAACTAAAGTCAAAGAATTCCTCTAAAAATCTTTTAGAGAAAGCAAAAGCTGTTCAACAGCATTTTCTCAATGAAAGCTGGAGCTGTGCTAAAGAAAATTTTTCAATGAAAGCTAGAGCTGTTCTATAAAAAATTTCTCAGTGAATGCAAGAGCTGTTTTATAGAGAATTTCACAGTGAAAGCAATAGCTCTTATATCAAAAGTTTTTCCGTGAAAGCAAGAGCTTTCTATATAAAATTTCTCAAAAAAAGCAAAAACTCTTTAATAAAATATTTCTGACATTTTTTCAGTACAGATGAGATTTTTAATTTGTATTTCCTTTTGTTTTAAATTCTCTAACTTTCTTAATAATTGGAATATCACTTACTGGCCTCAGCAGCACCCCACGTTACGGATCTCATTTAACTATCTGCAATCACAGTGGGTCTTCGCTTCAGCTAATAAACATGTTACTAAAAGTAATGATTTATATCATGACTTTAACAATTTGGCCCTTCTCAATCAATATAATCACTGTTAAACATGCGTGGGAATTTATGAAATAAAAACCGGCACAGTTACCCGATTTTATGATATTGTTTTACTTATTTTTTATATGTTTCATTCTGTGGCTTTTGGCTGCAGCTCATCTATTAAACAATAACAAGTAATCAATTAAAAACAAACAAAAATCAGTTGAATTTTTTATGTTTTTTTTTTTGTTGGTTGTGTGTTTTATATTTTATCATTGTAGTTTAATATTAATAAAGTTTTTTTAACAATAGTTTAAAAACAAGAAAATCAGTTAGGAAATAAAAACCAACATGTTGTTATAGATTTTGTAAATGAAATACAATAAAATATCGAAATTGTTTTTTTTTTTAAATTAGAAAGTGATTTTTAAATGTTGAAGTTGTTTTTTTTTTTTTTTTTGTTTAAGTTGAATATAAAAATCACGAATTAGTTGTCGAAAAAATTAGTTTAAGATGAGTTCACAAAAATAAATCATAGTAATCAATAATTAAAAACATTTTCTGAGAATATCTATAACAAATATAGGAAACATAAGCTTTTTGGGAGGTCAGTAGTGGTCAATAATAGATAATATTTGTTTGTTAAATACAGACTGTGGGAAATAAATGAGTTTAAAAAATTTCAAATTAAAAAAAATTAATTGTGAAAACAATATATAGGAAATTTTGTTGATATTGTTTTGTGGACTACCTTTTATGATTCTTAAGTCAATATTATATGCTTTTCAGGAATATAAAAAAATGGAACTTCAGAGAAAATTTTTATCAACTATGTGTTTTAAGTTTTTAGTTTTTTAGAACATTTTCTCGGAAATTTTGAATTTTAGAAATAATTTAATAATTTTACAATTATGTTCTTGCAAATTTAATACATGTGTCTTAAGTCTTTTGTTTTGAAGAAAGTTTTAGAAAATAAAAAATAAATAAAAATAAATTTGAAAAAAATTAAAAGAATTTTTGAAAATTTCTTAAATATTTTGATATTTTGGAAGATATTTTTAAATTTAAGAAGAAAAAATTGGACATTTTTTTAAAAATTTTCTTAAAAATAAATTTTAAAATATATTTTAAGTTTCTTAAATATTTCCAAATTTAGGAAAAATTTGAGAAAAAATTTTGAAATTTTAGTATAAATTTTTAAACTTTCTTAAAACTTTTGGAAGATATTTTGAAATTTTTGAAGAAATTTTCATATTTTCTTAAAATTAAAAAAAAAGATATTATGAAATTTTAAAATTTTGTTAAAAATTTCCAAATTTTTAAAGAATTTCCAAATTTTTAAAGAATTTTTTAAATTTTCTTCCAAATTTAAAAATATTTTAAAATATTTTTAAAGTTTTTAAATTTATGTAAGGTTTTCAACTTTTTAAAAAATGTTGAAATTTTCTACAAAATTTTAGAAGAAATTTTGATATTTTGAAATTTGGCAAAAAAATTTTTGAAATTTTAAAAGATATTTTAAATTTTTCTAAAACATTTTCAAATATTTTTTAAAAAATTTTGTAATTTTAAAAGAAACTGAAATTTTTTAAAAAATTTTGTAATTTTAAAAGAAACTGAAATTTTTTTAAAAATTTTAGAAGATCATTGATATTCCATTTTACTGAAGGTAGGAATTGTTACATGAAAATTATTATTAAAATTTATTGATAATTTTTCTTGGCTTAGGATTCGAACCTGGGTTGTTGGTTGAATTTACATATTTTATTTATTTATTTCCAATTCTATACACAAGACTTAAAGTCTCTTATTGCAGTATAGAACATTGTTTTAGCATAAACATATGTTTGGAGAAACACCACTTTCTTTCATCAATTCTTTACGTTCTCACCCTCTGCACCATGTAAAATAAATGAAAATTGATAATTACAGCAAATTTCGAACCACCGGTAATACTGTTTAAAGGATTGATGTTTGACTGTTGGCTAGCGGGCATCGCAGTGGTGCAGAGGGTGAGAACGTAAATAATTCTGATGAAAAATGTGGTGATTCTTGTCTACCTTCAGTAAAAATAATAATTTAATGAAAATTAAATTTAATGAACTCAAGCCTAACTAAAAATTATCAAAAATGGAAAAATTAACAGTTCAACTAAAAATAATAATATTTTTTGAAATCTACTTTAAAATTTTGAAATTTTAGCAGAAATTTAGAAATTTTCTTAAAGAATTCGAAAGATATTTTAAAATTTTCTTAAAGGTATTGAAATTTTAAGACAAATTTTGAAATTTTCTTAAGAATTTTGAAATTTTCTTGAACATTTTTCTTCAAAATTTAAAAGATTCTAGCATTTGTTATCCAAATACTAAACTTTACTTTGCAACATATAATTTGCCAATATTATCGCATTTTGTAAATTTTAAACATATGTATGAATATTCATGAGCTGTCAATAAAATTAATAAAAAAATATATTAAATAAATATACTGTTTAATCACACCTTTTATTTAATATTTTCACAATATACATAAATAATTATAGCCAGTACTGTGTGTGTACATGGTTAAACCTTTACAAAATGCAGTTGCTGGATAATCAAACAACCTTCAATATGTTTGCTGTATTTAATATGTAAGTACATACATAGAAAATATTTTCATAATTCGCATATGTGTTTAAACTACCGACCATATGCAGTTTATAGAACCTTTTCTATTATTATATTTTCTATAGTTTTTTTTTTGCATATTTTGTAATTGCTGCCGCCGTTTGTTGGTAATTTGAATTTGTTGAGTTGTAATAACTTAACAATGTCATTCTAATCTTAATAATTACTTATGGTAGCGACCACTACATGTTATTAGTATGTTTGTAAATTTGTTAGCTTAGGAGTTGTTAGAATATTACTTATTTAATTTATTAGTTTCTATGGCAAATATATGTGTCCGTCCCGGTGTCTGTCTGTGAAAATATTCATTTGTCTGCTGAGTATGATGACGTGATAATGATTAACATTTATGTCTTATTTTTAGTTGCAAAGAAAATTAAATATATTTTATGATGTCATAAAAGGTTTGTTTAGTTAAGTGCAATTTTATTTAAATTTATGCACTATTTTGCAAACAACTAATTGGCACTTGAAAACTGTTACAAATAAAGCAAACAATTATCTCTGTGGCTCCTTAATTTTTTCTCCCACTTTTTATTTAAAGTAAAATTTGTAAGCCGCTTATCTGTCGCCTTTACTCCTAGCATTAAAAACAATTTGTTATATTTGATTGATCTTAAGTACACTTTATTAAAAAAAAAAAACAAACAACAGCCAGCCATAGACTACCAAATATCAACGGCATGTGATGAAAGGATAATTAACTCATCATCTACAAGTTCAAAAAAAAAACGAAACCCTTCATAACTCAATTTACCACACACATACCAAAAAATTGAGGCAGCACAGATGTCCAGGAAATGTTATTTTCTGGCCAGCACTCAATAACCAACTAGTAGCCAATATGAACATTAAATATAAAGGTTTTATGTTTATAAAAGGCTGTGTGTACTGCATCTAAGAGTCCTCTTTACAAACGTCAAAATGTTGATTTTTATATGATACTCAACCTTTTGCTAAGCGTGTCGATTTGGTTTTAGCCAAAACGAAACAAAAAATAAACAAATAAAACTGAAATGCAACATAAAGAAAAAATGCAATTAACTTGTGGGCGTTAACAAATTGGGGTGTTGCCGTAAAGAGCAAAAAAAAAAAAAACTAAAGAAGAAAAAATAAAACCGAATAAAAATCTTAAAATAATAAAAAAGTTAAAACAAACGAATTGTTACCAAAACATAAGTTAAGAAAGCAAAAAGGTTTTTATATAAATAAAAAAAGAAACTTAATATTTGATCTAGATTTTAGGTGTGTGGTAAGTAACAAACTCTTAAATAAAAAAAGCGAGATTAAAGATAGGAACAAAGGAAACAGTTTCGTTGTGACAAACGTTTTTTGGTTTTAAATTAATGTTGAATTTAACACAGTATCAGACAAGTTTGTGCAGGGAAATATTTCTCAACTATCTTTGAATATTGTTTCCGAAGAGAAGATAAGTTTTCTAGGGAAACTATGTCTGAAAGCAGACAAATCTTCTAAGAAAATTGTATCCATAATTTTCTCTGTTGAGCAGATACATTTGCTCTAGCAAAAGTCTCTGTTGGGCAAAGAAATTTTCTCTAGAAAAAGTTTCTGTTAAGCCGATAAATTTTGTCTACAAAAAGTTTTTGTTGGGCAGAGAAAAAAAAGTCTCTTTATAGCAGAAAATTTTCTCTAGAAAAAGTTTCTGTTCGGCAGAGAATGTTTCCCCAGAGAATTTTTCTTTGCTACACTCTGCTGCACAGAGAATTTTTCTATAGTAAAAGTCTCTAGAAAAAGTTTCTGTTTAGCAGAGAATGTTTCTCCAGAAAAAGTCTCGGTGTAACAGAGAATTTTTTTTTACAAAAAGTCTCTGTGTAGCAGAAAATTTTCTCTAGAAAAAGTCTCTGTTTGGCAGAGAATGTTTCTCCACAGAATTTTTCTCTGCTACACTCTGCTACACAGAGAATTTTTCTCTAGAAAAAGTCTGTTAGAAAAAGTCTCTAGAAAAAGTTTCTGTTCAGCAGAGAATGTTTCTCCAAAACAAGTCTCTGTAAAGCAGAGAATGTTTCTCTAGAAAAGTGTTTGTTAATCAGAGAATGTGTCTCTAGAAAAAGTCTCTGTGTAGCAGAGAAATTTTCTCTAGAAGAAGTCTCTGTAAAGCAGTGAATGTTTCTCTAGAAAATGTCTCTGTTGAGCAGACAAATTTTGTCTAGAAAAAGTCTCTGTTGAGCGATCATTTTATGGTTTTCTCTAGCAGAGAAATTTTCTTTAGGAAAAGTTTCTGTCCAGCAGAGAAATTTTCTTTATAAAAAGTTTCTGTTCATCGGAGAATGTTTCTCCATAGAAATTTGCTCTGCTACACTCTTCTACACAGAGAATTTTTCTCTAGTAAAAGTCTCTTAGAAAAAGTCTCTAGAAAAAGTTTCTGTTCAGCAGAGAATGTTTCACCAGAAAAAGTCTCGGTGTAACAGAGAATTTTTCTCTAGAAAAAGTCTCTGTGTAGTTGAGAAATTTTTTCTAGAAGAAGTCTCTGTGTAGCAGAGAATGTTTCTCCAAAACAAGTCTCTGTAAAGCAGAGAATGTGTCTCTAGAAAAAGTCTCTGTTGATCAAAGAAATTTTATCTAGCAAAAGTGTCTGTTGATCAGAGAAATTTTCACTGTAAAAAGTTTCTGTTCAGCACAGAATGTTTCTCCAGAACACTTCTATCTTGGGCAGAGTATATTTCTGTTAACAGATAAATTGTCTTTGTGTAGCAGAGAAGTTCTCTAGTCTCTGTAAAGTAGAGAAAGACTTAAATGAACAATCACTAACTACATATATCTATTAAACATTACATACTCCATCCTTTTAATATCCATAATATGGAATATTTATCTAGTGTTTGCTTTGATCTCTTCTATTTAAATTTTTTGTTTAATCAAACTAATCCATCATTTAGGACAGCTGATTTTTAACAGCACTTTTTGTATAAATACTTATTTACTACTCTAATGATTTTGTTAAAAAGTTAAACATGCACAACAACAAAAAAAAAAAAAAAAGAACGGCGACACTTCTACATAAAATGCCTGGCAATTGTAATGATTTTTTTGTGTTATTCTTATTAATCCATAGAACGTGTGTTGCACGCACTTTGTTTAAATAAAACAAGGATTTTTAAGCCTTGATCCTGTAGAAAGTTGTACAAACATTTGCTCATTAATTTTTTAACAGTCATTCAAGTATGAAATTATTAAAATATGCCAGAAGAATGGCAGAAAGAAATCATTTGCTCATTCATAGAAAATTAGTTAAAACAAAGATTTTTAGAGTGTGTGTGTGTGTGTGTCTTTCGAAACTGACATATAGCTGGATTATGGTTCTGTGTGTCTGTATTTAAGCAACAAAGGCTTAATGTTACAAATCCTGCAAAGTGTAGATATTTTTAAATAAACTGAAATCCTGAAGTTACTAATAATATGAGTATGTTAAGTCTGGCCATATGTGAAACTGGGAATTTTTTTGTTTTAATAAGAAATTAAGCCAAGCAAATGAACACATTTGTGCCAATAACAAAAAATATATATATATACATATATTTGGTTGTTTGTTAGTTTTCATGTGACTTATTGTGTGAGTTATTTATTTAAACCAAAAAATGATCGGATAACTTGTTAGGCAGACAACATGCTGCACCTAACAACTAACGAATTTGAAAAGTCACTTGGCAAAACATGATTTAGTTATTTTCTTTTACTAGTTTGCTTTTAATATCCTTTTACTGTAAATTACTCCAACTAATTCGGACTGGAAATTACAAATTCCTAACATATGTTGTCAGGATCTGTAATGAATTTAACCGCCTGTTTAACTTCAAACATTTACAAGTTTCATTGATGCCTGTAGTTTAGGGGTTTTTATAGTGTTGTTTATAATTTAATAGTTTTTTTGTTGGTGTATGTTGTATGTTTAGGTAGCCTAATTATATGGTCAGGGTTTATAATTATAGTCTCATCAGCAATTAATATGAAATTAATTTGCGAGAGGGAAGAAGAAATGTTTTCATTTAATTGATTTGTTAAATGTTTGCTAATTATACTACGTGGGAGTTTTTTTTTTTTTGAGAAATTTATTTAGAGATCCAGCTGGTTTGGTCTACATAACAAAAACAAAAGACTTTATTATTAATTTTATAATTCATAAAATGAGAATACTATATTTTCACTTCTCCTACATTTATTCACTTATTCAAAATTCCCCTGGCAACTTGTAAAAGATTTGTTTTGTATTTTTTTTTGCTTAAAATGAATTTCAATAACAATATGTGCTCCAGTTTTTCTATGACTTTGACATTGTAGGACCTTTAGCAAAACTATTCTCTGCAGCCTGTAATTTGTCAATGTTAAGCTTTAGAAATATGTTGAATTTTTTTTTCATAATTTTAATAAACCATGACTTATTTGAACTGCTATAAACAACACTCATGCTAGACTTCACAAATAAATACAGGGGAAATCAAATATAAAATGCAAATTATGATGGCAGGTAATAGAGAACTCTGTAAGGCGCTATATTTTCAGTGCGTTCACTCAAATTTTAAGTGCATTATTTTTATAGTAAACTGTAGCTTCTAGTCTAACTGCAACTTCGAATATAGGTTTTGTTTATGGTCTTTATGTAAACCAAGTTGAGTTTCTATCGTAGGCCATTAAAAAAAAGTTGAGCTTCAATAGCAGTTCAAGAGGACCTTCAAATGTAAGTCTTTATATAGTCTAAATTGACCCTCAAAAACAGACCAAGATGAGCAGCAATTGCAGGTTCTTAAATCATCTAAGGGGAGCTGTAATTGTAGATATTTAAATAGTCTAAGTTGAGCTTCAAACATAGGTCTTTATACAGTCTAAATCAAGCTTCAAAAACAGTTCAAGATAGGCTTCAATTGCAGATATTTAAATAGTCTAAGTTGAGCTTCAAACGTAGGGCATTACATAGTCTAGGTTGAGCTTCAAGAGCTTTAAATAATCAAAGTTGAGCTTTAGTCGTAGTTCTAAAATTGAGTTTTAATTAAAGTTCTTTATGTAGTATTTACGATTTATTGGTTAGGACATATGTTCCTTATGATGTCTTCTATGTATATACTATTTTTAATTAATATTATTATTCGAAACATTGTGTCTGTGTCATCATTTTATCTTATGTAGGGTACCCCTGCTAACTAACTTAGGCCAACGTGCCAATATATATTCAAACACGATTTCAACACCATTCTGACAAGAGGTGGTATTTTCCCATTGTGTTGTTTTTTTTTTCTTTTTTTTCGACAGTGACATTGTTAATGATTTTTTAAACATATATTTCATACCACCAATAACACTAACACCAAATAATCACTAACTAAATAAAACAATAAATATTTTTAAACATGATTAAAAGCAAAACAACAGCTAAAACAATAAATAACTAATATATTTATTAACAAAAAAAAGCAGCTGATACAAACCAACAGAAAAAGGCGTGAGGTACGCTTTTCTCGATAAACAAATAAATCATTTTTGTTTTTATTACAAGTATTGGAAATAAAGAATAAGTTATCAATATTATTATTATATGCATATAATTATAATGAAAATTTACAGAAAAAAAATACTTAATGAATGAATAACTAAGACAAATTTAAACTTGACCTAATGATATTTACAGAAAACTGAGTGTATAAATAAGAAAAAGGTTTTTTTTGTTACACAAAATCCTAGCAAGACTTAGAGGCTCCACTGGAGTATAAGCAAACGTCTTCCCTCTTTTTTTATTTGCCGCAAAAAATTCCATATTTACATAAATTAATTTTTTAGATTTTTTTTATTAAATTAAAAAATATACTTTTTCATAGCATGACTAATGTTTAAGGTCGTTTGTTCATTTACTGGCTTAAGATGAATTAGAGTTGGAGGCTGCTGCTTAACTGACGGTTAGCAGGAAGGTGTAGAAGCAAAAAAAAATACAAACAAAAATATATATGTATAATAAAAAGATAATGCTATAAACGTTTTTCTGAAATGCTTTAAAACACGTACTTGTATTCGTTATGAAATGTAAGATTGTATATTCATCTGCCTAAGTTTTTCTATAGTTTGTTGTTGTTTAAAGCCGTGGTTTTTAACTGTTTAGCTGTCATTTTATTTGACACATTTGAAGCTTTTTTCTGCTGGTTGTTGTTGTGTTTGCTGTTCAAGTGCAGCTGTTAAACAGGTGTTCTAAGGTAATAAAAGCTGCTGGTTCGGAGGTAAATTGTACTAATGTACCTTTAAGGGTATAATAATAAAAGCCAATATAGTAAAAAAAATTGGCCAAAAAGGGACACTAAAATATTAAGCAAATTGCATATAATAACCAGTAGGCCAAACGCCAACAAAGTATTTTAAACTGAGATAAAATAAGTAAAGCCTTTCCATTCCAATTCAATTCAATTCCGTTTTGATAAAAGATGGCAAAACGAAGCGATCTTGGAATTACTCGATCTAAACCTTCAAGTTTCCTTCTTAAGTCTTTTGTTTTAAAATTAATATTTCCTAATTTTTCCTTAAATCCCACTTTCTGGCTTAATCTTTTCTTTCCCGCACCTCATTTAATAAGCAAATCATGACGTTTTAAGTTTTATTCATAAACATTTTTTATAGAGATGAGCACGAATTTTGTTTTTTGTTTTCCTCTGCTATTCTATTTTCTGTGACTGGCAACTACCTAGTAAATATATTAAACTTAAGAACGTAGTATTCATTTGTTTTAAATTTAAAGTACACAGCAAAAAAAACAGCAACACCCGTACATAAAGGAGCAAACAGCCAGCAAAAAAAAAAAAAAAGAAAAACAGCATATAAAATCATACACCACTAAATAGCAGCAGCTCTAGAAAATAGACAAAAAATAAAATTATATTGCAATTGCTGGAATGTAAAATAAAACAACAAACCCAATAACACTGCAAATCGTGATTTTAAACTAAATGAAATTAAATTTAAAATAAATTAACAAAAAAATAATAAAAAAATAAATTAGAAAAATACGTAAATTTTTATAAATAAAAAAAAATAATATTAACAAATTAAGGGCAAATTAGGAAGATAAAATAATATTTATGATTGTTGGCTAAACAAAACATTTTTAGGTGTTTAAATTATAGTTTATCTGAAACTTTTAACAAAAGTACTTCAGTTTAATAAACCATAGAAATATGAAACGATTTACAATTCTGTGCGGTCGCATAGCAGTTTTAGCTCTCTTTCTCTCTGTTTAGGAATTAACGGTTATACTATTATACTATTATACTATTATACTATTATACTATTATACTATTATACTATTATACTATTATACTATTATACTATTATACTATTATACTATTATACTATTATACTATTATACTATTATACTATTATACTATTATACTATTATACTATTATACTATTATACTATTATACTATTATACTATTATACTATTATACTATTATACTATTATACTATTATACTATTATACTATTATACTATTATACTATTATACTATTATACTATTATACTATTATACTATTATACTATTATACTATTATACTATTATACTATTATACTATTATACTATTATACTATTATACTATTATACTATTATACTATTATACTATTATACTATTATACTATTATACTATTATACTATTATACTATTATACTATTATACTATTATACTATTATACTATTATACTATTATACTATTATACTATTATACTATTATACTATTATACTATTATACTATTATACTATTATACTATTATACTATTATACTATTATACTATTATACTATTATACTATTATACTATTATACTATTATACTATTATACTATTATACTATTATACTATTATACTATTATACTATTATACTATTATACTATTATACTATTATACTATTATACTATTATACTATTATACTATTATACTATTATACTATTATACTATTATACTATTATACTATTATACTATTATACTATTATACTATTATACTATTATACTATTATACTATTATACTATTATACTATTATACTATTATACTATTATACTATTATACTATTATACTATTATACTATTATACTATTATACTATTATACTATTATACTATTATACTATTATACTATTATACTATTATACTATTATACTATTATACTATTATACTATTATACTATTATACTATTATACTATTATACTATTATACTATTATACTATTATACTATTATACTATTATACTATTATACTATTATACTATTATACTATTATACTATTATACTATTATACTATTATACTATTATACTATTATACTATTATACTATTATACTATTATACTATTATACTATTATACTATTATACTATTATACTATTATACTATTATACTATTATACTATTATACTATTATACTATTATACTATTATACTATTATACTATTATACTATTATACTATTATACTATTATACTATTATACTATTATACTATTATACTATTATACTATTATACTATTATACTATTATACTATTATACTATTATACTATTATACTATTATACTATTATACTATTATACTATTATACTATTATACTATTATACTATTATACTATTATACTATTATACTATTATACTATTATACTATTATACTATTATACTATTATACTATTATACTATTATACTATTATACTATTATACTATTATACTATTATACTATTATACTATTATACTATTATACTATTATACTATTATACTATTATACTATTATACTATTATACTATTATACTATTATACTATTATACTATTATACTATTATACTATTATACTATTATACTATTATACTATTATACTATTATACTATTATACTATTATACTATTATACTATTATACTATTATACTATTATACTATTATACTATTATACTATTATACTATTATACTATTATACTATTATACTATTATACTATTATACTATTATACTATTATACTATTATACTATTATACTATTATACTATTATACTATTATACTATTATACTATTATACTATTATACTATTATACTATTATACTATTATACTATTATACTATTATACTATTATACTATTATACTATTATACTATTATACTATTATACTATTATACTATTATACTATTATACTATTATACTATTATACTATTATACTATTATACTATTATACTATTATACTATTATACTATTATACTATTATACTATTATACTATTATACTATTATACTATTATACTATTATACTATTATACTATTATACTATTATACTATTATACTATTATACTATTATACTATTATACTATTATACTATTATACTATTATACTATTATACTATTATACTATTATACTATTATACTATTATACTATTATACTATTATACTATTATACTATTATACTATTATACTATTATACTATTATACTATTATACTATTATACTATTATACTATTATACTATTATACTATTATACTATTATACTATTATACTATTATACTATTATACTATTATACTATTATACTATTATACTATTATACTATTATACTATTATACTATTATACTATTATACTATTATACTATTATACTATTATACTATTATACTATTATACTATTATACTATTATACTATTATACTATTATACTATTATACTATTATACTATTATACTATTATACTATTATACTATTATACTATTATACTATTATACTATTATACTATTATACTATTATACTATTATACTATTATACTATTATACTATTATACTATTATACTATTATACTATTATACTATTATACTATTATACTATTATACTATTATACTATTATACTATTATACTATTATACTATTATACTATTATACTATTATACTATTATACTATTATACTATTACTATTACTATTATGTTTTTATACTCTTGTACTATTATACTATTATAGTAGTATACTTTTATTCTATTATACTGTTATACTATTACACTATTATACTATTACTATTACTATTATGTTTTTATACTCTTGTACTATTATACTATTATAGTAGTATACTGTTATTCTATTATACTGTTATACTATTACACTATTATACTATTGCACTACTATGCTATTATACTATCATTTTACTAGAGTTTAAAAACTTTACCAATTTGTTTCATTCCCTTAAATTCAAATTGGAGTCAGGTATTCAATTAAGTTATATTATATTTGCCATTTACCAATTTCCCTAATAACCCAAATTCCTTATACTCATTGTGCTGCACCAATTTTTTCCCACATTCTTTTAACACAGTTAGTACAATCAACTAAACAAATTAATTTTTATTAGCATTTTTCTTTTTAACACCTTTTTCTGTAAACTTTATTGTACCTATCAAACAATATTTAAATGATTCATTTCATTTATTGTTGCTTAGAAATTAAGCTAGCTTACAAAAACCAATTTCTCACCTTAATTAAGCTGTATTTGTAACATACAACTCACAAAAAAAATGCTTTAAACAAAATTGTTTCTTAAGTTTAAATGGCTGTGAAAAATCAAACTGTTCAAATTTATGACCTGCTAAAATTGAACTCTTTACATAGATTTGGACTTGAGGAGTGGAAAGTAAAACACGATTATAAATCGTATACATACTTGTACGCTACAGTAGGCATTTTTTGGTTTTCAGAATGACCAGAATGATAACTTGTGTGAGCCAGTTGATAGCTAACTACTTGACTTTGGCTATTAATCAGTGTAAGTAGACCACAGGCTGTGGCCCATTGCCCTAAAGCGTTTAATTTTCATTACCCTGTAATCATGTAAGAACATGTATTTAGTGTAGAGCTCTTTTTTAGTGTCCAATACCTACCCATCTCAATTATTATACTATTTTTATTAAAATTCAAATAATTTCTTGCGTACACTTTTTTCCTTGCGGTGTAAATAATTAAGAGCTTTATTAAGCTTTTAACATAATGTTATGAATTTAATGCTCCAAACATTATGCATAAATTTACAAAATTCCTCAAAAAAAAAAAACTAAACCACAAAACAAACAATCAGTAATATAATACAATTTAAAGCTGTGGCGGTAGTACACAAGCAGTGACTAAATATCTTTCCAAATTTCAAAAATAAATCAAAGCATTGTTTAGTCAAAATTTTATGTACTCCAAGCTAAAGCAAATCATACAACGAGGTTAACAAACCTATAAAAAATACTATGTTCAGCTCTATACTCCAAACAGTGTGTTTTATTCTTTAGACCAAATAATAAAAAAAAATAGTAAAAATAAAGATCCCATGTACTATATTTGACGGTATTTATGGTCCATTTGTTATAGTATTTAGTTTTTAAAAATCATAACGTCCCATAAAAGCAGTCAGTGTTAATCATCAAAACAAACAATAATAACAATCGTTAGAAGAATAAAAAAAAAAAACGTTACAATTACTTGATTTTGTTTCCCATTTCTTGGGGAGTTTGTGTATTGTGTTTCTGGGCTTTGAAAGAAATATTTTGTTTTTAGAGCGGGCTATTAAAAGCAGGGAGTCGCAAGTGTGAATAAAGTTAAAAGTTTTCTGAGTTTCACTTTTTTAATTAAAGAAGGTAAAAACAGTAACAAGGGTTGGCATTCCTTTAATGTATCAATCTAAAATTGGAAAGTGTAGACTTTTATATGTCAAAATTATACTATATAGAAACCTACAATTGAGTGCGAAATTAGGAGGTTTGGAACTGATGATAAAAATTGCATAGTCATTTACGATTAAGCATAAAACTGGTCTGTTCCAAGAGAAGCACACTTGAAGCTAAAATTAAGTTATCAGGAGACCTAAGTTTGTGGCTATATTTTGACTATGTCTGGACATGCGATTGACGGCATAATTATTGCAGAATTGTACAATACTATTACACTATTATACTATTAAACTATTAAACTATTATAATATTATTATAGTTATTATTATTATTATATTATACTATTATACTATTATACTTTTATATTATACTATATTATATTATACTATTATACTATTATACTATTATACTATTATACTATTATACTATTATACTATTATACTATTATACTATTATACTATTATACTATTATACTATTATACTATTATACTATTATACTATTATACTATTATACTATTATACTATTATACTATTATACTATTATACTATTATACTATTATACTATTATACTATTATACTATTATACTATTATACTATTATACTATTATTCTATTATACTATTATACTATTATACTATTATACTATTATACTATTATACTATTATACTATTATACTATTATACTATTATACTATTATACTATTATACTATTATACTATTATACTATTATACTATTATACTATTATACTATTATACTATTATACTATTATACTATTGTACTATTATACTATTATACTATTATACTATTATACTATTATACTATTATACTATTATACCATTATACTATTATACTCTTATACTATTACACTATTATACTATTATACTTTTATACTATTATACTATTATACTAATACTATTATACTTTTATACTATTTTCCTATTATTATTCTTTTATATTATTGCGCTATAAGATTGTGGATAAAATTGGACTATATCGAAACTTTCGATTGATATTTAAATTTGACGATTTTTTCGATGAATCCTTCGACTAATGCTAAGCAAGGCCCTAGGATTGAAGCTCAGATTAGACTATCTAAAAACTTACAATTGAATATCAACTGAGGCTACATAATGTCCTAATATTAAACGTCAATGTAGACTATAAAAAGATCTATGATTGAAGCTCAACTTAGACCACAGAAAGACCAACGATTGTAGCTCAACTTAGAGTACATAGATACGATAGATCTGTGATTTAAGTTCTACTTAGGCTTCAGAAAGACCTACAATTGAAGATCCACCTTCACTTTTTATTAAATATTTAAGAACCTCTGGCTTCACACCCAACACTAGCACATTACTGGTCATCTCTAATCGTCATTGAATGTGCTTGATGTGATGTCACTGAGCAATTGGTTCCCACAATTATTTGCTTTGTATGCTCTCCATTTGTTTTTGGTGCTATTAAAGCAAGTTGTATTTTTTGTTTTTGTTTGTGAATTAGTTTTTTTTTTTTTTTTTTTTTTTTTTTTTTGTAAACAAATCTTGGAAATCTTATTTAAATAAGCTTTAGTTATTAGTACTTATATGGAAATTAAGTATTTGTTACAATCTACTTTTTTTTAATATCTTATATACAATTATTTTTATTTATTTTCAAACTAAATCTTTCAATAGCCAGGCATTGTTGTTTATTAGTTTTTGTTGAACAAGTAAATTAACAATAAAAAGTATTAGATTAAAAACTAAATATAAATTTTAGTAGGTAGCAGTAGCAGAAACAGACCTATTAAATGTATTATAGTTTTTTTGTAGTTTTGCTGGTTTATTGTCAAGGCTTTTAGTTTATTTGCCAGTTTTATATTTCGTTGTTTAATTTTTATTATTTTAAGCTCGGCTACTGTACAATATTGTGTGTGTAGGCATTTATTTACTTTAATTTTTATAGTTTCGGCTACTTAAAATTAGTAAATAAACTATTAAATTGAGATTTTATCATTGTTTGGGGCACATAAATAAAACGATTTTGTTACATTAGTTGTGAGCATACAACAGAAAACTGAAACAAAAGGGCAATTTACAGTCTATTGAAAGATTTCATTTAGACTGATTTATGGTACAACAAAATAAAATGTGAGAGATGGGAAGTGAGGTGTTAGGAAGATTATGGAAAGAGCAGAGCGTGACCTTGATAAATCAATATGAGCTAAATGATGTAAAGAATACATAATGGAACATTTTGTAAATAAATTGTTTGAAGCAAAGTTTTCAGGTTTCTTTTAATTTTTTACACTTGCGACAATTGTTCACAAACAAAAAATTAGTTTTTGAAACTAAATCTCACTAATAAAGACTGTAACTTAACTTAAAAAAAATCGTACTAAATTCGTTTTATCAAACTTAAATATTTCAAGTTTATTTTGCCTTTTAAACCAAACCAAATATCACACATTTTCAAAACCTTTTTAATATGAAACCTTTTTTCATCTTTACGTCCATAAAAACTCAATTAAAACAAGCATAACAAATCGTTAAATTTAAGCCAGTTTGTAGAAAAAAGAAAACTATATTTTAATCATCAAAAAAATTCCAACAAAAACAACGTTTGTTTTAAATCCATTTATTATTAATATTAAGCTTCTGTTATCTTCAGAAATGTTAATTTTATATTTCTTTCATTAAAGCTGCAACAAAAGCATCAAAATTTAATCTTATTAAAATTGGAAATGAGCGTAAAATATGAACTCAACTTGTTTCACAAATCCCATTATGAATTCTTCAATCAAAAACACTCAAGCTTGTAAACAACAAAACAAAATGTTAATTTTATGACTTAAATGAAAATCGGTAGCGTTATTTTAAGAAAACACGACACTACTAAATAAGAAAAATTCAAAAAATTAAAAACGAAAAATGTTAATGAACGTGATTAAAATTATGGCAACCGGTAAAAGTGTAACTTTTCTGGTTTATCATACTTTATAATCGAATTAAGTGTATCATAGAGACGAAACGTTTCAAATTTGAGATTTAAAATAAAAATCATTTAGATTACAGGTAGAAGGGTCTTTTTGGGTTTCTTTACAAAGCAGGTCTTTTTTTTTTTCTTTTCAGGCGAGTTAAATGTTAAATGAAATTTACATATGCATATTTTAGACATTAAATGCCATATAATCTTAAAGGTAGTATTTTATATAAGCAGACAATTGTTTCCTGGTGAGAGTTTTGTTAAAAACTGTAACATTTTTTTGTTGGAGAAGAAGAGTTATAAGTTCGTTTTTATTTGGGAAAGAAAGAGTGATTTTTTAAAAGCTTTCGGATTTGTTTTAAAAAAACCATATGAAATTTAAATTTAGAAAAATGTAAGAAATCTTTATTTAAGTCGATACAACGTTGTATGTAATTCAAAGTTTAATGATGATTTCTTGTAAATGGTTCATATGATGGGTACAATTTTGACAATTTCTTTTTTCTCCATATTGTAGATTTTTATTTTTTCATGTTAGTTCTATAGATATAAGTCGCTTCTACGCCAAAAGTATTGCTTTCTTTTATCTTTAATAGATTTAATATTTGTTTATAGAGTGTGCTGAGCAAGCTAGAATGTACTGGTGAAAATTGTAGTGTTTGACATATAGTTGACTATTCCTTTGCCCAATACACATTAAGGGCTATAACCTTCTCCGCAAGTATACGTGGAAGTCTGCTTTGTTGCATTTTTAAAACTTTGTTTATGTAATCAAAGTGCAATTTAAGGGTAAAAACATATAAAGGATCTAGTCCTGTTTCTAGATATATCATATAGTTAGGTGTTGAACTTGGTAAATATAGCATCTTTTTTATAAAAAAAATCTGAACAAAATTTCAACTTCATCGTATTTTTGTAGCGTAAAACATAATGGATCTAGAAGCAGCTTTAAATATTTAAAATTTTTTGTTTTTCGAGATTTTTGAGTAGTTTAAGTATTTGGACCAGGTTGAATTAATTGCTAATTGTGAGTGCGCTGACAAGTTGTTGGCAATATCGGCCCCAAGGTACTTATAACTGTTTACAATTTTTATATTATCTTCACCAAAATGCCACTTTAGGTTAGAGGAGATTCTTGTTCCAGAGTGAAAGACAATTATTTTAGATTTAAGGTTAATCTTTAATACATATGATACAACACCTATGCAAAGCATCAATCATATCTTGTAATCCAGTTGGAGTTTCAGTTGGAGTTTGGAGAATGACAACATCGTCAGCATAAAGTACAGGTACTTTTTTTCAAAGAATTCCATATTATTATTATTTAAATTTATTTGGTTGAATATTATTTCGATGTTTTGTTAAAATAGGAGAAGTTTTTTTTGAAATTCAGAAATTTGTTTCCTCTAAAAATTTTAGTTCAATATTATTTGCAATTATTATACATAAACTTAACAATTGTCAATAATTAAGAAAACACTACCGTTACGAGTCGCAGGAGAGCTGCCAAAAACGAAATTGCTACAAAAGAAAGTTGCTAAAAAAAAAAAAATCAACCTTTAAGAATAAAGTAGCTATACTGTGAAATCCTGTGTATTCAATTTCTAATTTTATTCCCGGAATTTTATTGAAGCTCAAAGCTAACTGAGCTGGTAGTTTTCACAATTAATAAGTTTAAAATTTTAAACCTAAAATTCAATTCAATTTTAACTTACAACAAAACCTGAACTGTTGTTATTAAATAAACTTCAACCCTGCCTAGTGGTCAGCCATAGTAATATGAAAACCTGTCAATTATTTTTCGTGTTAATCACAAACAGCAAAATTTTCCCAAAATAATACTTTTCAATAGAGTTTCTATATAAAACAAAAAATATGACTATAACTGTTAAACAAAGTTCAAAGTGTAGAGTTTTGTTTAACGAAAATCCAAGAAAAGAACACAAACGCTATGGAGTATATTTCAAACTTCAGGCTTTAATTTCTAAACTCTAACAAACGAAAACAAGGATAGAGTAGATGGCAAACAAGCATACAAAAATAATAAAAAGAAAACACATAGAATCGCAATATATGACAATATGAAATGTTGGCAACAAAATAGATGTGATGTGATATAAAACGAGATGCCATACGATAATGCGTTTGAACAGCAACAACAACAACAACAGCAGCACCAACAAAAAAACTACTTAACAAAATTGACCTTAAAACTAAAGAAACATTTGAACACCAACAACAAAACTAACTAGGCATAGCTTTTCTTTCAAATGTATTTGAGAAGATTAAACTTTATGTTGTTCATTCTTTGCTGGCGAACAATTTTGTGTTTTTTTCTACGTTTGGATTGGATTTTTTCACAATTTCTCTATTTCTATGTTTAAGGTAACACAACAAGCATCCTTCTTCTACTATATTGAGTTGATGATATTGGTTGTTTTTTTTTTTGGCCATTTACTACAATACGAGCCACACCTGTTTCATGTTAGATTTTTTGTGTATGCCTTTTATTTTTGGTTACGATGGTGGCACAACCAAACGACATGAATGTCTACGCAGCATATTTATACATACATACGTACACACTACATACATGACGATATATGAAGAAACCAAATTGTTAGAATGCTATGAGAAAATGTTCTAGAGGTTATTTAACAATTTTGGTTAGATGAAAAAATATATATAAAAAAAATAAACAGAAATAGCAAAACATTGTTAAAAAAAACTTTTATACGAAACGCATTTGAAGCTGTGATAATGATGAGAGTATCCTAAAAATGCACCGTTATAAAACACACACACTTACACTATTTGCTGAAGCTTTGCAAAGAAAAAAATGCCAGCACATCATAGAACACACTTCGTTAATGATTAACAACAAAAACACTTTTTCCTAATCAGTGGACGACACTTTTTTTCCCCAACTAACTCCCAAAATGGTAAAGTAACATTTAACGTTCCTGGGAATTTGTTCGTGAACAAATTTTTTTTACTTTTTTTTAATTAAAAAATACAATAAATCTATAACAAGAAAAGAGTATTGAAACAAAGTTATATTCGTAGAGACACAATCCGAGTTAGTTAGACGTTTAATAGTTTTAACAAGTTAAAGCAAATATAAGACGGCAGCAGTGATATAAATAGCTTTCGATCAAGGATTATAGTTTAGGGTGCAATATTGAAAAAAAGACTTCTTCATGATGTTGTTGAGTCCACAGCTAAAATGACTTGAAATTATAATATAAGTCTCGCAAACTAATATTTGTTGACAAACTCATCAACAAACATTTAAATTTCACAACAGTATGTCAAAAAACAAAGGTGAAAGAATTAAAATTAATTTTGGATTGCCAAACTCGAACGCATATTTTGATGTGTCTACAACTTTTGGAATTATAACTAGACAAAAAAATAATTAAAAAAAACAACAAGAAAAATATTAAAGAAACATAATTTACAATACAAAATGGTCTGGTTAGGCCCATGTGTTACAAATGTGATGTGTTAACAAAATATTCGAGCAAGTGTCCTTCTATATTCTTTCAGGATTTCGTGTTTAAATATTTATTCTAACTAAGTGTTATATATATAATATGTAATAAGATTTCAAATTGAAAAAGGTCTAGCCAGACTCATGCGTTATACGAAGGGTTAATATTTTTAAGGAGCTTTTTTGAGTTTGAATGATTAAAGATATTCTATTGCTTTTAAATCAATATAGAAATTAAAGGCGAAATTACAGATGATTTATGTAAATCTAACATGCCAATGTAATGTTATTATGTTTTTAAGTTATAAGTAATTTATATACTTATGATAAATTTAAAAATTAAAGCTATCATGACAAAAAATGTTTGTTTTCAAACGGTGCATAATAGCTCATAGCTGCCATATAGCGCTCATTTCGTAGGATATTATATGGTGGCGTTTGATTGACTATATTTTCTTACTTGTTTTTTAATGAATTAAATTTTTTCTGACCTTTTTCCTGAGCCCATCATTTGTACTGAATATAATATTTGCTCTCCAGCTTTTGCAGCTTTTACCATCTTCTTTACAAAAGACATGATTGCTTTTTGAAACAGTCTTTTTTCTTCATATTAAAGAATTTTGTATTAAAAACAAATCTACATAAAGTACGTATTTAGGTCTGTACAAATTCAATTAATTTTTTCTAAATTATTTTCCAAAATTCCTTCAGAATTAAAAAAAAGTACAATTCAAGCGTTGAAGATTGTGTAAATCTTTAAGCATTGAAAGTATTTTTGGTGTCATTGCGTTTGATACTTACGTTTGTCTTATAACACCCGAGGGATACACGTTTCTTTTCTAAGTCTTTCGTTTTTGGTATAAAATGTTTCGCTTGTTTTGTTTTACTTTGTTTGAGTGTGTATGTGTATGTTTAACACAAAAAATCTACACAATCTTATAACAAACATCTCTTAAAACCTAATAAAATCTACAACCAGCAAAAAGTTGAAAAAAAACTCAAAAAAAAAAAACAGAAGAAAGAAAATGCTTTGACAGTTTGCAACATGTTCTTTGTTGTTAAAACAAACTTCTGTTGTGGCAGCTTATGGTTTTCCAGTTTCTCTATTTTGTTTGTTGTTGATGTACCTTTGTTGTTGTTGTTGATGTAGCTTTGTGTTTTTGCACAAATGTTATGTTGCAAGTGTTACTATTACAACATCTAATAATGTTGACGGTAAACGTTTGAAATTTAAAAATTTTGTTTGTTTCTTTTTTTCTCTTCACTATTTTTGGTGGACATTTTTGAAACTACCTGCTGTAAACATAAAGAAAAAGCGGCTTGATGTAAAAGCAAAAAATTAAGTTTAAGGCTGGGACAAAATCTTTTAACATAAAAAGGTTTTCAACTTGGTATATTATTTTAAATAGATAACCCCCCTTGACAGGCTAGGCAACTTAAAAACTACTTGAAATATTTCTACATTGCTTGAAAAACAACTCAATTAAAATATAAATCAAGTGTTTCAATTGTAACTAAAGAATTCATTCATGAATTTCTTTATGCCAGCCATACATTTACACAATTTTAAAATATAATTTCTACACATTCTAAAATATTTATAGTCAAAGCTAAAAATCTACTTAAAAACTCGTTCGATTTTTTGACAACCCCATAATTAAATACTTGAACATAAAATCATGATCATATTGTTTCTATAGCACTCTGCTACACTTCAGATTAGCTGCTTAAATCAGTTAACTTTATACACTCAAATCTTTTTTTAGTTTTAAATAAGAAAATCCTTATCATTGTCTTTGTTTTTTTTGTAGCATTTCAAGTGTTTAACTGTGATTGTTTGTAACTATTTAAATTTCAGTTTTTTTTGTTTGATTTTTGTTTTAGAGAAATGATATTTTGAAGATCGTGTCAACATCATCAATATTATAAACTACATAATCATTGATATTATCATCATTTGAAGACCTATATCGTTTAGCTTTTTTTATGATCAGTTGTTGAGAGTTGTAGAAATATAAAGAAGAGTTGAATACAAACACAATAGCAAATTCCAACTATAATTTACGAAAAAAAAATATTTTGATCTTAGAAATGTTGGCAGTTAAAAAAAGGTTGGGTGAGGCCGAATTTATCAATAGCTACAGCTACGCACTTACATTGAACTGGAAATATTGTTGCCTCGCTTTTGCATTACCACGTAACTGATTTGATTTATGTGTCAATTTAATAAAGGTGTAACAGTGGGGGAACTGTTCTGCTCCTTGATAGTTCTACCAAGCATGATAGGTAAGGCCCCTTAAGTACACGATTCCTCATTTTTGATAGGACCGTTCATTGGCAGAAAATATTAGTAATTGTCTCATTATGACAGTTCATAAAGTAATCATTGTACTGTAGACCTAGTTTTCTGGAGTAAGCTCTGTGAAGAAATCATTTTAGCAGTTAAATAAACTAAATTCCAGCTGGTCATTTAACCATATTGTAGATACATTTCTTAGCTGATAAAGTAGTTGTAGTAGAAAGTAGTTAAAAGTTTCGTTTATAAGGATATTGCAGTTGAATTGGCTAGAAAAGTTGAAGAAGAAGTTGTATAGTTTCTTTATACAGATCTCAGATGTGTTATCATCATTTTGCTAAGAACTATTAAGACACGATCGTGATTATGTTGCCGAAAATAACTGCGAAGCTGGCAGCATCGAATTTAGTCGAACTGTCGTTGAACAGGCTGAGAGAGATAAAGTGAAAGACAGCCTAACCAAAAAATCATATGACAACCGAAGTTGCGGATATTATCAACGCAGCCTAGAATATTGACCTGGTAGTATTTAAATACTATTTAATATCTTGACTAGCTAGAAGTCAAGTACTTGTTAATCGTTTTAAGCCTCTCAATGAGGAGTTGAAAATGTTAGAGTTAATTTACATCATTTTTTACCAGCAGGGCTTGCTACAGCAACAGCCTACGAGAATTCTTTGGGCTTACATCAGCAAAAGCTTTGTAAAGGCGTGATTTTCATGACTCTATATTTATCGCAAACATTCAAAATACTTACAAGTCAAACCAACGATGTCAGAGAAAGTTGGATTGTCAAACAAACGTTTAAAAGATGGATTGTGAATTATATATGAAACTGGAAGCAGTTTGTTGAGTGATATATAAATATGTCCCTTTAAGTTCAAGCCAGCCATATAAGCTCTGGCTCTATTAAATTTTTGTTATTAATCGTGGCCTTATCTCTATATAAGTTAAACTAAATTTTAATGACGAGCCGTGCATCTTTCTCTTCTAAATTTTAACTCTATTTTGCACACTAGTCGTGGTGCTTTCTCTAATTAATTTGGAAACAAGTCTACTTTAATTTTCTACTAAATTGTCCATAATAGTCGTGGTTTTTTCTCTACTTAATTTTGGATATTAATCGGGTATATTTCGCTACAAAATATTAACTAGTAGTCGTAGTTTTTTTCTATTAAATTTAAATCAAACCACCCCTTTGCACCTATGAAGGCATATAACATTCTAATATCCACCCTCGACAGTGTCGTCAAAACTACAATGCGTAGTCGATCACGAGTTCATAAATTATACGTTTAAACGATGAAAGCGAAGTTGAAAATATTTCATCAGTCTTCTGGTCTGAGAGTGAGGCTCATGCATGTCTTGGCCAACTAAGTTTCCTGGCATAATTTCATGTTCCGGTTTTCAGAAGAGTTTAAAAGCAAACTTTCAACCTAGGTGTTGGCTAATGAAGTTTGCCTAGAAATTTTGATGTCCCAGTATCCAGAAGGATATGCAAGGCATTTTAGCATAAGATGTTGGATAAAAAGGCGTTATTTTAAATGAACAACCATTGGATGGTCACGGTTGCTGGAGAAATATATTCCTAGTAATATACTCGTAGGTGCTTACTTCTTAATTAATTTATTTCAAACATTTTTATAGGCTTTGATATTTTGCTGGCTGATATGTTACAGATGATCGACTATAGAGTATGTTTATATCTACTTGGTCATTGATGGAATTACAATTATTATGATTTTGTGGCTATTGTTGTAGCTGTGGATATTTGATGGTGAATTTTGTTTGTTTGCGTTCACATAGATTTGTTTGTTTATTAGGCATACCAATAATGCCATGCCAAGCCACACAATACCCAGCAATGGAATACCCTGTCATATGGAGTAGTCGTACAGAGAAATTGCTGGCTGCTGCAACAGAGTGTCGTTAATATTTGGTAATGACAGTGGTGGTATGGGTAGTGGCGGTGTTGGTTAGGTGGATAATGCTCTATACTGTTACATCTGCTATTGCTATTGCTGTTGCTGCTGCTGATGATGATAATGATTGTGGAGATATTTTTTAGTTTTACTTGTTTGGCTTGGCAATTGTGGCAGTTATTTCTTGTCAAGGTAATCATTTAAAAATCTTTATGTTGTTGATCATATGTTTGCGTTTATGTAGTTTTATGATAAAAACAAAACAGTCGAAATAGTCAGTTTGCCATGTTATTTTGGCAACGAGTGCTGGTTAAGTGAAATTAGTTGTTTTTTTTTGGGTATGTGGAGATGTAAGTGTAGATTTTTGATGTTTGTCTCTATTTTAAAATGATAACGTTTGCGTTTTTTCTTTTTTTGCTTTCAGTCGATTTTTGTTAGATTTGTGATTCGTTAGAGGTGGTAACTTTCTAAGCATTAAAAATTCGTTTTGATGGGTAAATAAATGAAAGGGTTAAAGAGTCAATATGTCAGCAAATAATATGGTAAAATGATATGGAATGTCAAAAAGTTAAAACGAAAATAATAATAAGCAAACAAAAATGTTTTACAGCTAAATGCAATAACATATGTATGTATGTGTATTTATATAACTTTAAATATTATCCTTTTAACTTATTTAAGGCTATAATATGTCTGCAACTTTTAGTTAATTGACAAGGTTACGGTCTTTTTTTTAAATCATACAAAATAAATTTAGGTCAAATACATAAAATTTCTTTTATCAAGGCAGACGGCAACCTTTGTAACAAAATGTTTAAAAACTACTGATTTTCTTTCTTTAGATTGAAAGTGACAATGGCTGTAAAAGGCTTCTTTCCACATGGCGTGTTAAGGCTTTAAGCACTTGTCATTATTTATGAGAAATAAAATTAATTAAAACTACAACAATTTGGTAACCAATATACAAAACTGTTCACGTTAAAGGCATTTACAAAATGACTTGGCAACAAACAATATATAGATTAAATATAGTTTGTTATGTGTAAAACACAATCAAAGCGGCACGCGACAAAGTTTTGAGGCAAATAAGATTTTTTTTTGTGCAAGCCCGAGCTAATATATAGAAAATTTCTCAACGAAATCAGAAGCTGTCCCATAAAAAATTCATTAAAAAAGGCAATAGTTGAACTTTATCAAATTTCTCAAAGAAGGCAACAGATGAGATAGATGATGATCTATAGAAAATTTATCAATGAAAGCAAAAGATTTTCTATAAAAAATTTCACAATGAAGGCAAGAGCTGTTCTATAGAAAATTTCACAATGAAGGCAAGAGCTCTTCAATATAAAATTTATGAATGAAAGCAAACGATTTTCTATAGAAAATTTCTTAATGAAAGCAGGAGCTCTTCTATAGAAAATTTCTTAATGAGGGCAATGAGAGTAAGAGCTGTTCTTAATAAAATTTCTAAAGTGTTCTAAAGTGTCTAAAGAACATTTTTCAATGAGAGCAACAGATATATATAGAAAATTTCTCAACGAAATCAGGAGCTGTCCCATAAAAAATTCATTAATAAAGGCAATAGTTGATCGGTATAAAATTTCTCAAAGAAGGCAACAGATGATCTATAAAAAATTTATCAATGAAAGCAAAAGATTTTCTATACAAAATTTCACAAGGAAGGGAAGAGCTGTTCTATAGAAAATTTCTCAATGAAGGCAACACCTGTTCTAAAGTGTTCTAAAGAACATTTTTTAATGAAAGCAACAGATGATCTATAGAAAATTTATCAATGAAAGCAACAGATTTTGTATAGAAAATTTAGCAATGAAAGCAAGAGCTGTTCTAATGAAAATTTCTCAATGAAGACCAGAGATGTTCTATAGAAAAATCTCTCAATGAAAGCAGGAGCGATTCTATAGAAAATGTCTTAATGAAGGCAAAAGTTGTTCTATACATTATTTATCAATGAAGGTAAGAGCTGTTCTATAGAGAATTTCTCAATGAAGGCAAGACATGTTTTATAGTAAATTTCACAATAAATCCAAAAGCTGTTCGATAGAAAATTTCTGAATAAGGGCAGGTTCTTATAGAAAATTTATCAATGATAGCACAAGCTGTTCTATGGAAAATTTCTCTATAAAAGCAGGAGCCGTTATGTAGAAAATATCTGTTTGACTTCCATAGATTTTCTGTAGAAAGTTTCTCTGCAAGATATTTTCTCAAATTATTATGAGACATATTGTCACTATTATGAACTTTTATTAACAGTTTTTGAAAACGAACTTGTTTGTAAACATCATTTATTCAATGTTAACATAATTTTAATAAATTTTATTTACTTCCCCTTTTTAAATACAAAATAAAGTTTTCTTCATAATTGTATGTACGTATAAAAACATTTAACAAAAATATAAAGAGTTTTATTTTTTTCCTCACAGATGTCTGACAATTTCTAAGCAAATGGTTCATATAACAATATAATTGTCCCCTCAAACCAAATAATAATATTTTTACAGAAATTACATTACGAGTATGAGCATTTTTTTTCAAGAAAAAGTAACTCCAATGTACTTGAGCACACGTTGAATTAAGTACTTTAAAGTCGTATGAATATCCAACTATTCAGCTTTTCAAGAGTTGCATAGTATAAATGAATAGATGGATGATACTTACACTCTACTACTCTTTCTCTAAAGACAACATTTGTAATGATATCTTAACCATTTAAGTGTGTCTTTTTTTCTCCGCTGTATTTTATTTTGTGGCTAGTTTTATTTGGCCATATATTGTTTTTTGATTTTTTTGTCTTCATCATCTCATTCATATTATTGTATTAAGGCTATAAAGTTTCATTATGATACCCTGATTTCTTTTAATCAAAATACTACAACCTTATGAACAAAAGTTTGCTCGTCTAATCAAGTGGTTTTTTCAACTGTTACGGCGGCTGTTTGCTATTGTCTACAAAAAAGTTTCAGAAAAAGCTAAATTTTTTTTTTATAATATTAAAGGAGGATAAAAAGAAGCAGAGAAAAGTACAATCTAAAATAAAATCAAAACAATTTTGTAGTTGTTGCTGTTTATTTGCAGTATTTTATGACCTCTTGACTGACAATATCAAGACGCCTACACATTTGTGGTCTGCGCTCATATACTTCACTGTGTCAGCGCTGACTGACTGTGGGAAATATTAAGAGTTGCTGTGTGTTGTATTGGACTTAGGTAAAAAATAGCAAAATAAAATCCACAAAATTAATTAGGTTTTGTTGTAACATTGTAGTTGCTGTGGAGTCAATTTACAATTTCTAGCCAAAATTAGAATTAATAGTGTATTTTAGTAAATGAATTGGGCAAATAACCAAAAAAAAGTAGCATTCAGATTATTCGATCATAAAATAAGAACTTAAATACTACAAATAAGGCGATTAAGATTTTCTACAGGATATGTCTCCTACAGATTTTCTATAGAAAATGTCTCTATGACTCCTGGAGTTTTTTTTATAGAAAATGTCTCTATGACTGTTGTAAATGTTCTGTAGATGACTCCTGGAATTTTTTATAGCAAATGTCTCTATGACTCCTAGATATTTTCTACAGAAAATGTCTCTATGATTCCTGGAGTTCTTTTTTATAGAAAATGTTTCTATGACTGTTGTAAATGTTCTGTAGAAAATGTTTCTATGACTCCTGGAAAATGTCTCTATGACTCCTGGAGCTTTTTATAGAAAATGTCTCTATGACTCCTGCAAATTTTCTATAGCAGATGTCTCTATGACTCCTAGATATTTTCTACAGAAAATGTCTCTATGATTCCTGGAGTTCTTTTTATATAGAAAATGTTTCTATGACTGTTGTAAATGTTCTGTAGAAAATGTTTCTTGACTCCTGGAAATTTTCTACAAAAATTTCTCTATGACTCCTGGAAATTTTTATAGTAAATGTTGTAAATGTTCTGTAGATGACTCCTAAATATTTTCTACAGAAAATGTCGCTATGATTCCTGGAGTTCTTTTTTATAGAAAATGTCTCTATAGCTGCCATAGATTTTCTACAGAAAACGTCTCTATGACTCCTGGAAATTTTCTATAGAAAATGTCTCTATGACTCCTAGATATTTTCTACAGAAAATGTTTCTATGACTCCTGGAGATTTTTATAGAAAATGTCTCTATAACTGCCATAGATTTTCTAGAGAAAACGTCTCTATGACTCCTGGAAATTTTCTATAGAAAATGTCTCTATAGCTGCCATAGATTTTCTACAGAAAACGTCTCTATGACTCCTGGAAATTTTCTATAGAAAATGTCTCTATGACTCCTAGATATTTTCTACAGAAAATGTTTCTATGACTCCTGGAGATTTTTATAGAAAATGTCTCTATAACTGCCATAGATTTTCTAGAGAAAACGTCTCTATGACTCCTGGAAATTTTCTATAGAAAATGTCTCTATAGCTGCCATAGATTTTCTACACAAAACGTCTCTATGACTTCTGGAAATTTTCTATAGAAAATATCTCTATGACTCCTGGAGAATTTTCTATAGAAAATATCTCTATACCACCTAGATATTTTTGAAACACCGTCACTGCTTTTTATTTACTTATAAACGCAATGTTATTAAGGAAGAAAATTTTGGAAACAAAATTCAGCCACTACGTCAGGCTACGTAATGAGTGCAAGGACTTCATACCCCACAAAATTATTACTTACAGGAAATAAATGACAACATAAGTACAACGTGAAAACCATAAACTTCAGAAGAACTAAAAAAACTAACAACATGTTAAAATAAAACCAAAATACAGTGAAAGCTTGATAAAAACAGCCAACATTTCTTAGAGAATCTAACGCGTAAAAACATCCCTTCCTCAAAGCTTTCACTTTACCACAACAAGTGTAAACAAAATATCGAAAGCTTTTCTGTGCCCTTACACCAACACGGTGTATATTTTGTTTACCACCCGTGTGTTTGAAACCAACTTGCCACATTGTTTGTTTGGTGTTGGTTGCCCCGAACGACCAACAGCCAACTAAAAATGCCAATACACAATATATTAATAAGAAACAGGCAAATAAAACAGTTAACAACAATTTAGTGACAAGGAAACGAGAAATAATAATAATAATCAAAAAAAGAATTTCACTTTATTTAAAGGAATTTTTCACTCATTGTATTCGCAAAACTCTACGGAAATTATTGCTTGATTTAGTCTTGTTTAAGACTTGCACGAAACTAAAGGTATTTCCGGGTGTTATAGAAAAACAAAAATATAAAAGCAATTCAGTTTTTAAAATAAATAGTGATTTATTTAAGAATTTATTGACCTTAAAGGCAATGAACTTTTAGTTGTAAATGGTATTGTTGTAGCAAGCAAACATTGACCGGTATATTTTATTTTGTGTGTCATTTAAGGCATGATTACAGGAGCTGAAGGTCGACAAAATCACACGTTATTGGATATAAAAAAACAACAATGGGCTAAAGAAAAGGGTGAGTTAAGAAAAAGTTAGCAAAAGTATTAAAACATTTTCTACAGAAAATTTTTGAGTGTTTCTACGTTTATGTGTTTTCTTAAGAAAAATAATTTCTGCGATATAGTGAAACTTTCCAGAGTAATTGTGCTTTTAAGGAAATTACTATAGAAAATAACTCTATGAGCTCTATAGATTTTCTCTACAATATTACTCTATATCTGATAGAGAGTTTCTATAGAAAATTGCTCTTTGGCTCCTAGAAATTTTCTGCAGAAAATTTTTTTTTGCCTCCTAGATATTTTCTGTGAAAATTGCTGTATGACTCCAAGAGATTTTCTACAGAAAATTGCTCTATGACTCCTAGAGATTTCCTGTTGTTGCTCTATGACTGCTAGAGAGTTTCTATATAAAGTTGCTCTATGACTCTTAGAGATTTAAAAAAAAATTTACTCCATGCCTATTAGAGATTTTCTGTAGAAGTTGCTCTATGACTCCTTGAGATTTTCTATAGAAAATGGCTCTATGACTCCTATAGACTTTCTGTAGAAAGTAGCGTTATGAGTTCCATTGAAAGTTTTGCGTTTATATTTAAGACATTTCTCTAATGAATTCTTTGTGACTTATAAACTATTGTTTCCAGAGGAAATCGCCAAATTGGATGAAATGTTTTCCTCCTCTATGCAGTCATCATCTTCCACGCATCATCACCAGAAAATAGAACGCACTTCCATACGAACTTATTACTCCAACCTGGACTTAAGTCAGGCCTCGAAGAGAAACTCACGCCAACATTTATATCAACAACAACAACAACAACAGCAGCAGCAACCACAACAACAACCCTTTAACAATAATATGCAAACTTTAGTCATTAGAAACTCTAACACAAAACAAAAATCACATCCCATACAACAATCTCAGCCAGCAACAGAACAACAGCTTGTAAGAAGAGACCAACGTTATGACTATATGACTAACTATATAGACCAAGATCCAGATGAAGAGGAGTTTGTGGACGACATAGGTCACGAGGCAGATTTTGAAGATGACATACAGCCCTACATAAAAATGAGAAGAAATAGCCAGCAGCCTGGTAGAGCGCCACTGTTAAATCAACGTCATAATACCACTAGTATGATGACGCAACAACCTGGACAACGTAAATATTCTTATGTGGAATTAATGCCCAATACTTTGCAAACAGCCAAGGGTAGAATACAAAATCAAACAACACATATGCAGCGCATACGTAGTCCCAGTTTGCCTGTCATACGTCACCGGGGTGACTATTTTACCTATAATCAACAACAACAGCAGCAGCAGCAGCAGGATAAAATTCCTTTGAAGTTGTGTGTAAACCCACATAACATACAACTTGTTAATATGGTTCCTGGTAACCAGCAGCAACAACAACAACAACAACAACAGCACCATCATCATCGACTAAACAATCAGTTACAACAATTGCCTGGAAATCCTGCACACAACGGTTGCCAGGAAGAAGACACTTCGGGTTATATAAGTGATTCTCCCAAAAATATACACACCCCCAATATTTGGTTTAATGATGGGGCCAGCCAGGTGGAAAGTGTGGCAAGTGCTGTTGACAGCAACAGTTTATTATCGGTAGAGGGTATGGAATATGTTGCTAAAAGAAACAAAAGATCAATAGTAAATCAACAGCAGCAGCAATTGATAAGAGCTGCAGAAGGCCAGCAAACTCAGAGTGAGGAACATGTTCTAAATAAAACTTATATAGTAAAGGCAAGAAGGGGCTCCCAACAGCCGATGGTGGTGGCCTATGACAATGATGATGGCCTGGGTGTTAACGGTAATGTTAAGGATTACCAGCAAGGAGGGTGAGTTTGCCAAAGGGAATTGAAAAATTATTTTAATGTGGGTTTTTGTATTTCTAGTTACTATGAATCCTCTAACTCTCCATCCACACCCAACCGTGATGTGTCCACCTCCAATACCTATCAAATACATCACACTGATGAGTCAGAGATTTATAACCAACACAGCCAAGAAGAGCGTGAAAGGGCCAAATGGTGTTACACGCAAACCCAGGATAGCCAAAGTAAACAATGTGGTCCTGGCTGGTTGAGTCGTGGTCTCCATGATGTTAAGGATAGTGAAGATGATGCACAGTCCTTGCAATCGTCTTGCTATATTAGGGGACAAAATGCCCCCATCGAGCCACATGTAATGGCCGAACGTTTGGATAAGAAACGCAAAGCAGCCGAATATCATATGGCTATCAAGCAGCAGCTACAGGAAAGGGAATCCATGCGCCGATGGGAATTGGAAAAACATAGGCAGGAAGAGGAAATGGAGGAGGAGAGGGTCAGGAAACAAAAGCAATTGGAACAGGAACGTTTAGATATGGAAAGAAGGCAGCAATTGGAAAAACAAGAAATGCAAAAACGAAAACAGCAGGCCATGCTGGAAGCCATAACAAAAGCCGAGCAGGCAGCCAAGTTAGAAAAACTTAAGAAAAGGAATAAAAAACTACAGCAGGAGGAAGAGGCTTATCAGGAAATGCCAAACATGGAGGAAGCTAAAACAGAAAAAGTAGAAAATCCTAAAGAGTTGCTTAAAGTTCTTTCTCTAGATGAAGAAGACCAAACAAAGGATGCTGTCCAAGAATTGTCTAACAAAATGGAAACTAAAAAAGCAGAGGAAGAGGAAAAAGTTTTGATAGGTACCCCCATTAATCTAAGAAGAGCATTTAGCAAACCCATAACGCCAGCTGCTACTCAAGAAGCCAAGAAATTGCCACCTACTGCTGTCACAGAAAATGTTGTCATAATGCAGCCAGCCACTCTAATACCACTGCCAGTTACAACGGATATTTTGGGTCTGCAGACAGCCATAGGAAATCTACAAATTGCCACTTATCTAATGCAGCAACAGCTTAAGCCCACAACGGCTGCATCAACAGACGATTTTTCCAAAACCACAGGAGGAGCCTATACTCAAAGAACAGATACTTCTATTTACACAGACGATGGCTACCAGCCAGATAAGTTAGAGGATGGCGAGAAAAGCTTGCAAACCAGAAATGATTGTGTGGAAAAAAATACAGAAATTACCAAAAATACAACACGCGAAAATATGGAAAAGTCCATAGAATTTAATGAAACGGAAGAAGATTTAAATAAAATGGCTTTGATACCCGTATCTAAGAGACCCAAACAGGGTGTTAGCGAATCCTCGGAAGACTCTAAAGACACGCAAGACATACAAGATAACAAATCAAGTCAAGATGTAGAGACACAAACAGAATTGCCATTAAACTGTGACTTGTGTTTGTTTCATGATAATTTCTATAAGGTATTGCTGAAAAGAGAAGTGTCCACCACCACCACAACGCACACAGCCAAGACCAAAACCAAACCAGCCAAAGAAATCGATAAAGATCATGAGACCACTACCACAACCACCACCACTACAACCACCACTTTCAAGGCCAAATCTAAGGACAAAGATAAAAAACGAGCAGCTAAGGAAGCACACAATAAAATCGATGAACGGCCTAAATGGGGCGTCAACCGGCCCATAGTGCAATATGTTAAGGCCAGTGATAGAGACCCGTTTTGCTTGCGCAATAAGAAAAAACATTGTCATACAGCAGCCGCTAGCAAACACTCACGTTCTCAGTCTGTAGACTCTAGGCTGGATACTCATGCCCAGGAATGTAATAATGACAAACTAGAAACAAATAAGGAAACTGAAGGCAGTGATAATACGGCCGAGCAGGAGGAGGGTTTCTTACTTAAAGCACGCAATGTATGCACTGAGATACTGCCCATTAAAACAGATGAGAAGGGTAGAATATTTCTGAATTTCAGAGAGGCCAGTGCCATAATGAATGAAGATGAAATCAAAGAGAAATTAAGGCAGAAGTACTTTAATTTTGGACGAATTTTACCCAGACGCAGTTGGGCCTCAGCAACTCAGCATGCGGGCATTAATTATACCATTGCAGGGGTGGGGGATATCAATGGCGATTGAAGAAAATAAGTAATGTTTACAATAAAATAGAGTTAATGTGGAACCAAATTTGTAAGCCAGAATTTTTAATTTTAAATAAAAAGAAAAACAGTTTTTGCACTTTTAGTTACAAAACAAGTTTTCCAAGTTAATGACTGCTGAGAGCCGGATTTGCCTTATTTCATAATCCCCTACATTATGATTTATTTACCACAAATATACGAGTATATTGTTTTCTTTATACGATGCCAATTTATAAGCAAACTTTATTAGCTATTTAAAAATCTGCCCTGACATCTATACTGAAAAGTTGCCAGTTTTTATTACCAGCCATAAACCTTTCTGCAAGCTGAACTAGTTTAACAAAAACATCATCAAACCTAGCAGCCAGCCCCCAAACAAAAGTTAGTAAAACCCATAAAATCTATAAGTTAAAACTATTTAAACTACAATGTTTCAAGCAAAGTTTTCAATGTTTTTCAGCCGTAAATCATGAGTGATACACATAAAGATTTAGGTTTTCTCAAAGCTCTTTTACAGCATAACTAAAGATTAACTGAAAGTGAAAAAGTTGCAGCAAGAAAAAAATAAAACTGAATTTTTTGTTAAACAATTTCTGTGTTAAACTACTGACATTACAAGTGTTTAAATATTTATGACCCAAACAACATAAATAGTTTTTTTTGTATGCGGTTTTTTTTTGGCTTTTGTTAACACCAAAAACTGACAGTTGCAATTAAAGTTATGCAAAAAAAAAAAAAAAAGCGATAAATGTCAGTTGAAAAATACGTATGATTTGGTTGCCTCATTGCAGTTCAGTTCAGTTTGTTGGTGATGCTGGCAGTTTGCCATTTATGCACTTTTTTTTACCATTTATGCACCTTTCAACCCTGTGTCGGAGCATTATGAAATATGGTATTAGCAGCAAATTTCATAAGTATAAGTAGCCGTATATATTGCGTATGATAAAGATGATGTGGCATGTTGCAGAAATATTGCTTGAAATAATTAAAATCAAGTAAAATGGTTAATTTTAATACTGAGCAAAAGGAATTCAGTCAGAAAGTAGTTGTCACAACCAAAAGAATTACAATACGATTAAACAAATTACATGGCAAAGATCCCCACTTCTGCGCGCCTGTAAGGTTTTTAGGATTCATTATAAAAACTTAAACAGGAATACTCCTTTGCCACTTTCATTTAAATTTTTATCGTGATTGCTGTAGCGCCTTTATTTGGTTGGTTTACGTGGTTGCCTGCTGCCTGCCAGCATTCATGTGGAATCTTTCGTTGAACATTTGATAAGTCTAGGTCCTTTCCAGATGCTAGTATATAACGGGTACTATAGCCAGCCTGTGGCGTTCTGGTATCCGATGAAACAGCACCATCTAATAGTTGATATCTTTGCTAGGTTGTTTATTATATGATTGCTAAAAAATTTGACTCTAGAGTTTTGAAGAGCCGTAAATTCACAGAGAAGATGAAATACTGTTTCTTCTTTCTCCCGGTCCTGGCAATTACGGCACTGTTCATTGAAGGGAAGTGCGAGTATGCTTGCATGCTTACCAATCGTTAGCAACGCTATGATTCTCGAGATGTCCTTTCCTTTCACATTCAGGAGCTGCATACTGCACACTTCTAGTACCCCTGCAGTTGTTCAGATTACGCCACCTAAATCCAGCCTTTTGGAAATAGTGTCTGAAGATTTCACTTTTAATCCCCCTTTGCTCAGGGACCCAAACTAGAGTAATGTCAGTTAAACCAGTTAGTCTTGACAGCTGTTCTTTGCATTGCCTGACTAGAATAGATGTTTTAGTATGGGTTTTTGAGTGACAGTAGTAGCAGATTTATTTCCAATAAATTTCGATTGTGGCCCATTGTGTCTACTTATACACCAATACCCCGGTTTGCGTCGTTTTGGTTTGCGTCGTTTTGAAGTTGCGTCTTTTTAAAATGTCCGTGACTTCGATGTTGCGTCGTTTTTGCTTCAGTTTGCGTCGCATTGCTTCGAAGTTGCATCATTATTGCTTCGATTTGCGTCGTTAATAAATATTTGTATGTATAAAGTAAAAATAAAAAATAATAAAAAGGGGATTTCCCGTCGAAGTCTAATGCAAATTCGTATGTGAAAATTGTCTACAAGTTTTAATCATAATATTATTATGTTTTTTATGTGCTTTTCATGAATACATAGTTATTTTTTTTCTTTAATAAAAACTATTATTACACAAATAATAGTAGAAAAATTGGTATTTTCTAATGAAAAATCAGTTCTTTTTTACTAAAATTATGAGTCTCGGGACGAATTAAATGAAAATTAATACAAATGTATGGAAAACTGTGATTCAGTTTGCGTCGTTTCAGTTTGCGTCTTGTTTTTCCGGTCCCAATTAGCGACGCTAACCGAGGTATTAGTGTACATACATTTTGCCTGCAATATAAGGGTATTTTTTATAGCTCTTCCCAAAGACTATTCGTGTTTTAAATTTCAGCTTATTCCTATCAGAAAAGGATTTTTGAGAATTTTAAAACAAAAGTGATGCACTTTAAGGGTGGTTGGCCATATTCGCCAACTACGCCAAATCAACTGCTAATCAACTCCAAAACACCTCAACTGCAACAATGTGATTTTTTTTGAATTATTAACCCCCCAAAATTGAAAAAATTCAAACGGACTAAAAAGCTGAAATTTTCTTACGACTCAATATATGAATGTTTTTATTTTTGATTGGATTGCTGAATTTTATTTTATAACTGATAAAAAAAAATCGAAGGCGGTGTTTAACGGCCAAAATTTTAAAATTTAAAAAAAAACTGTGACTGGTAAAATTTCTATGAATCCTCAAATTCTTATCTGTTATCTCTCTGCATCTTAAAACAAAATTCTAAATTCTTAGCAAAACAGCTTCTTCTATTCCTAACTTTAGCCTAGAGTATTTTAATAATAATTCTTGTGCATCTAATCTACACAAAATCATATTCAAATTAATGACTTATTTAACACATTAGAATAATTCTGTAATTTTATATTCATACTAATGATTGTTTAGCTCATACTAATAACAGCAAGTCCTCATTCACATGACATTGGCTTTGTCAAAACTTTGTTAACTCAAATCTATGTATATGTATAAGCAGAAAATTTTTTTTCATTCATTTCAAAAAGAAAAACAAAAGAATTTTTAATTAAATTGTTTTTTTTGTTTCAATTTTTAATAATAATAAATGAAATGAAAAATAACAACAAAACAAAATAAGAAAAAAATTAATTTAATAATATGATTGTTATTGTCACCTCGAAGTTGTACAATGAAACTAGAACACATGTGGGAATATCTCGTGTCTTGTCATAATGCCTTTTGAAGACAATCGAAACTGCAATAACAAATGTTTTCGTACACGTTGCATTTATATAGCTTGCAGCATCATACAAAATACTCTAGACTTTTAGAATGTTTAAGACTTTGTTGGCAAAGTTTTGCTTTGATCTTTGTTTGTTTGTTTTTTTTTTTTTTTTTTTTTTTTCGTAAGGTCAATTTTATTAAGTTGCATTGAACTTGTTGTGTGTGCAGATAAAATTAAGGGTGTTGTTAAGCAATGCCTTGAATGCAGTAAAAGAATTATGAATTTTCTGTGTTTTCTTTTGCTTGAATAATTTTAATTGAACTGCAATCGTAGGAACTTATGAAATCTAAGTTGAGCTTGAATTATAGGTCTTTAAATATTTTAAGTTGAACTTAAATTACAGATTATTAAAAAGTCTAGTTTGTGCTTAAATCGCGGGTCTATATTGAGCCTCAATTTTAGGTTCTTAAATAGGTTCTTAAATAGCTTAAATAGTTCTTAAATAGTTGAGCCTCTTTCGTAGATTTTAAATCGTTAAAGTATAGCTTTAATTATAGGTCTAAGATAGGCTTTAATAACAGCTGTTTAAATGGTTTAACTTGAGCCTTATTCATAGATCTTTAAATAAGCTATATTGAACCTCAATCGTAGGTCCTTAAATAGTCTAAGTTGAGCTTCAATCGTAGATCTTTAAATAGGCTAAGTTGATCTGCAAACTCGGGTCTATATTAAGCTTCAATTGTAGGTCCTTAAATAGTCTAGGTTGAGCCTCTACCGTAGATTTTAAATTGGAAAAGTGGAGCTTCGATTAGATCTCTAAACAGGCTATATTACGCCTCAATTGTAGGTCCTTAAAGAGTCTAAGTTGAGCTTCTATCGCAGATCTTTAATTAGGCTAACTTGATATTCAATCAAAGAGCTAAGATGGGCTCTAATTGCCCTAATTAATTAATTTAAGTATTTAAGTTGAACCTATTTGTTGGTCCTTAAATCGTCTAATGTGATCTTCAATCATAGTGTAAGTTAGGTAACAATCGTAGGTGAGTTGAGCTTCAATTGCAGATCTTTAAATGGGCAAATCTGATCTGCAATCGGTGGTGTAAATTTAGCTTGAATCCTAGTTCCAACCATAGCTCTTTAAATTGTTTAAGTTGAGCTTCAGTTATTGGGCTTTAAACTGTCAAAGTTGAGCTTAAATTGTAGGTATTTAAATAGGATAAGTGCAGCTTTAATCATAGATCTTTAAATAGTCTAAAATGAACTTACATCGTAGATCAGTAAATGGTCTGATTTGAGTTTCAAGCATTAGTCTCCAAATGATTTAAGTTCTACTTCAATTGTAGGTCTTTGAAGATTCTAAGTTGAGCTTCATTAAACAGTCTTAGTTAAGCTTCAATTGTTGGGCGTGTATTTTTTGAACCACCTTGTACTAAGTATCATTAACAATTAACTATTATTACTGTCATAATATTGTTAACAAAAGTTTTAATATTAAAACAACCATGACTATTGTTTTCTGCCAACATGACCCAATGACCCAAAGATATATATCTTTCAGTTAAATCAACAGCACAAGATTTTAAATTGAAAAGAATTAAAAAAAAAAATAATAAGACATAAAAACTACAATAAGTTAGTAATACTACATGTTTTGTGCTTTAATAAACATGTTAATGCTTAATTAATGAACTTAGAAAAATATTAACACAAAGTATTGTTTAAAAACTAATAATATACTAAAGAATAGAATAATAATTTCTGAAACAAAAAAAAAAACCTTCTGTACTAAAATAAGCTTTGAGGACTAGAATTGAAAGAAAAGAAGTATTCTATGCAGAATTTTAGACGTTATTTAAAACTTTTATAATATTATTAAAATATCTGCTTAAAATAACAATTATTTTTTTGTATATTTCATTATAAAATTCTTAATGTACAAACACCAGTGCTGTCTGTAATTAAATATTAAAAGCATATGAGAAACCTCTTTTTATCAAACTCTTGCTAAAAATTCAAGGTTATTTTGTTTTTAAATTATTAAACACAATATAGAATTAAATTAAATTGTTATTGTAATATTTTATTATAATTAATTATTAGCTTATAAATTAATATACAAATTAGTGGAGAAAAGGCGTTGTTTAGAAACTCTAAATTGATTGATTGATGTTACCAAAAATAAAAAATACAGCAAATTTATTAATTCTTTTTTTGGTGTGAGTGTGTTTTTTTATTAACAAGATTTACTTTCTTAATAAACACGTTTGTATATGTTATATATAATATGTTATAGAAATGAAAAAATATAATGAAATTGAACATGTATTTGCACTCTTTAAAACATAAGAAAAAAAGATTCCTTGGTGTGGTAGCAGAAAAATTATTACTGTTTTAAATACTTTGAGATATTTTATAGAGAAAATGTGCAGAATTTTGTTCTTGCTGAAGACTTAATTTAAATATACAATGTTAAACCATCCGTCATGCACATGTATCTAGGCAGATCTTTTAAGAATTTAACTGTGATTTTAATACATTTCCAGTTCAGCTAGGTGCTTCAGTCTCCAGGTACTCTCTACAAATATTGTTAGCTATTGCTTTTATAAAAAAAAAATACATTAAAAGAACAACAAAAACAATTTATGTGGATTTTTTCATCTACACATACCACCTTACAGAGCGTTTGACCAGTATTGGTATAAGTATCAGTCCAATAAAAGATGCATCCCTAGCGAATGAATTGAAATTACTCGAAATAAACTTTAAAACAATTATTTGTTTGAAATTAAAATATTTCATTTCTTGTTAATTTTTTTTCCTGGGTACGGGGTTTAGCATGTATTAAGAAAAAGCGAATAATATAGCAATGTAATATTATTACTAAAATAGCTTATTTCTTATAACTGTATTGAAATACCTAGTGTATGTGTCCATATACATGCGCTACGTATGTGACTATCAACACATCTGCATGACGGAAGGTTAAATTAATATATAGAACAACCGACTATTAAAGCACTTGTTCTGCCTTAACTTACTTTTCAAACTCTATGACAATCTTGTCACTTTATCTAATTTGTATAAGTCAACATCCCACCTACCATGCTTAATTGTATGCAGACATCTTTATTTACAGCTCATAATAAACATATTTAAATTTTCTTGTTTCTTTTTTTTGTTTTAACTTGAGGCTGTTCCCTTTGTTTAGCCCTCATTACACCCAAGTGTTAATTGCTGGCCAGTATTTCCATAACTGTCAAACATATATCTCTCTTTCTCTTGCTATACATATATATTAAACATATTTGTTTACTTTATTTAATATTTCAGAAATTGTTAAACAAATACTTTTCAACATAAAACAAATATACTCCATAACATTTCAATATTCAGACCATTCACTAAAGTAACTGGAAAAAAAATTCCCTCAACTCATATGTAATTTAAAAGTCCAGCTTCAATAATAAGTCTGCACATTTAAGCAAGACAACAGCTCTAAACTTGTTGAGTGTACTGTTTTGTTTTTATATTTTTTAAGAAATTTATTATAAACATGTTAATTAAATCAATATTGTTTACCTAAGAAAGCTTGGACCACACACATTTACACCCAACAATTGTTTTGTAAATAAATGCATACTAGAAATATTAAAGATTTCTCATGAGATTCGTGTTGTTCTTCAAATGTTTTATACAAAATTGACAAGTTTGTGTCTTAAGTCTTTTGTTTTATGCGTAAATGAGTGCGCATATTAAAAAGAAATTAGAAATTTTAGCTGGGAATTTTTGTAAAAAAGAAGAAAGCTAGAAAATTTATTTTGATTTTTCTTTCTTATAAGTATGTATAAAAACTGTTATTTGATATGTGCTGTAAGTATTTATTGCCATACAAGTTTTAGATTTCAATAAGAAATTAAGCTGCTATTTAAATATAAAGTAGACTAATTTCATTCAAATAAAATTTTATAGTTTCCGTTTGTTGTAAACAAGTTCGTTCTTTTGTTTTGACAGTTTATATTAATAAAAACTTATGTAAGCTGACAATTTTGTTTTGAAAGTATTTGTATTTTTAACCCCTGCTGTTACTTCAAAAAAAAAAAAAGCTTACGAATCTTTGGTATTAATGTAATTTTGGCCCATATTAGTCTTTTTTTAATAAGTGAATAAAAAAATATAAGTTTTGCTTTTTATAATAGTCTGCAAATGAGTGAAGATTTTTTAATCTTTGGAACTAATTGTCAATCTGTTTTGAAATAAAGAACAATATATTGAAAACAAAGAAATATATTATTTATAATAACGGCCAAATTTTGAGAAAAAATAAATAAAAATAAATAAATAAAATAAAAGTTCACTGTATTAAAAATCTTTCTATTTTATTAGTTCGGCTTAAGGTCCCTTTTATTAAAAATATAAAAACTCTTGTTCGTTTTTAATTTTTATTATAATTTATTTATTTCCAATATTTCGACCAACTTTGTTGATCATCTTCAGGGAAAAAATATAATCTAAAAAACATAATTATTATAATTGTAACAATTTTCTTAAAACTATATTAACAAACAATTTACTTAATGTTTAAATGTTTAGTGTTGTCCGATGTTAATATCTTAAGTTTCTTTCACTGACTGTTAGCTTTTTTGTTTATTATTATTTTTTGTGTTTGTTTATTGTATGTCTATATATGTGAGCGCAATTATCAGTGTCTGTTTTATTCGTAATAAAACCTTAAGAGGCTTTTTTTTAGTTCAGTGAGAGATTACTTTTTATACGCATTTAAAAGTGGTGATTTTGGAATGCTTTCTAACAAGGAATAATTTGGAACCGCATTCCAAAATCACCAACTTTAAATGCGTATAAAAAGTAATCTCTCACTGGCTTAAAGAAACCCTTGAAGGTTTTGTAATGGATAATATGTACTTGGTCTCATCCCATTCCCATTCGGAAAGTTCAATTTTATATCACTAAGTTATTAATACTTTTCCGGACTAAAGGCAATTTAAAACATATTCCCATCTTTGTGGCACCGTGTCTTGCAAAGCACTGCAATTTATTGGGAAAATAAATTATTTGAAAGCTTTAAAAACAAGTGACAATATATAAAAAAAAATTGCTTCAAAGCAAATTTTTTTTTCAATCTAATCACAAACAAATAAAAACAAACGCAGTAGGAAGGAAGCAAAAAACAACAGTGGGGTTTGTTCAGTGTTTAGTATGCAAAAGCAAAAAAAAAACCATTTTGTTTATCTAAAAAAGCTTATGGCACAATTAGAAATAAACTTCAGAAACCTTGATTAAAAGCCTATAGTTCAAGGAACGTAGCTTGAATGAGCAAACAGAAAAATTAGTTACATTGTAATTATAAACCACTACACCGGATTCAGTTAGATGAAACGAAGATAAATATATTTGTCTCTGATAAAAAAGTCTTCGTTTGAAGCTCAATAAATAAAAAATGGATCCCAGAAATAAGCAAGAAAAAAGAAACGTAAACACTGTAGGAAGTCTGGTAATGAGTTGTGGTTGTCTTTCTTTATCTGACGTAGTTTTAATTTATGGGATAGATGGAAAAATGTACACTGTATGGACTACGTAGGAGAACTGCAAAATCAAATGTATTGAGCATTTATAAAGGATAATAAACCCAATCATTTATACAAACCAGTTTAGATTTATTTTGAAGCCAATCACATGCCAGGCTATGCAGTGGCATCATCACAATCTCCGGAATTAAACCCCATAGAACACCTTTGGGGTGTAATAAAAAAGAAAAAAAGAACAAAAATCCAAAAAAAATTCAGAAGGAATGGAATTGCATATCTCTCAGAAGATATTTAAAATTTGTGGGGATCTATGAATTGTACATAGTTGATAAATGCAAGCAGGTTTTAGACAGAAATCTATGTCTTAGAAATACAGTTTTCTACACAGAAATATATGCCCCAGAAAGAAATACAATTTTTTAGACAGAAATTTGTGTCTTAAATCTTGGTTTCCGGACGATAGTTTGCTGCATAGAAATCTGTGTCTTAGAAAGGAAAACATTTCTCTAGATAGAAATCTTTGTCTCATAATGACTTTTTTCTAGACGAAAATCTGTATCTGTTTACCAGACAGATATCTGTTTTAGTGAAGATACTTTTCTAAACAAAAATCTGTTACTCAGGATGACTGTTTTTTAGAAAGAAATCTGTGTCTCCTCAGTAAGGAACACAGTTCTCTAGATAGAAATCTATGTCACAAGAACACCATTTACTAGACAGAATTTTGTTTTTTCTAGACAGAAATCTTTGTCTCAGCAAGGAACACAGTTCTCTAGATAGAAATCTGTGTCTCAAGAACACCGTTTACTAGACAGAAATCTGTGTTTTCTACACAGAAATCTTTTTCTCATGAACACATAGTTTTGTAGACAGAAATATTGAGCTTTGGACGATAGTTTGCTACTCAAATATCTGTGTCTCAGAAACAAACACATTTCTCTAGATAGAACTCTGTGTCTCAGGATGAATGTTTTCTAGACAGAAATCTGTGACTCTAGATGCCGGTTTTTAGAGAGAATTCTGTAACTCAGTTGCAAGCATAGTAGATGCTTCAAAAACGAGCCATATTATCTTTGCGACAATACTTTTAACAAAATCCTACAACTGCCTAAAGATAATGAAACATTAAACCAGATTTTACGTTGCATGAAAACGGAATAAAATTTATGAAACAGCAATGGTTTGACTAGAAATTAGCACCAGTAATCTTAAGACCCGATTTTGTCATCTCTTCAATCATGATTTCGGTTATTTACATAAAAGAAAAACTGTTGAAGACGTCACTAATCTTCAGTAAAGTTGCATCAAAAACATAATAGAAAAATAGGTATAAACCCTAGCAATTGTTTATAGATTCAGCCAGTTGAACAATATTGGGCTATTACTTAAGTGAAGTTAAAGCGAAGTGGTACTGCTGTATTTCGCAATAAACAAATGCTAAAAAAATTTAACAAGAGTGCAGAAAATTTAGATTGAAATGTTGCTGAACGGTTACAGCGAGCAGCAACCTTTAAAACAGAAAACTATGATTAGTTTCATATTTTAGCTTTACATAAATATTAAAAAATGAACAACAATTTGCAGTACAAAAGTATTCAATTGCTTCTTTAAATATATAATACATATTTTATGTATGCAATATATGTATATGAGCAATGCGTTACTTTAATCACATATTCTTTATAACTCATTATATTACACCCTCCTCCTCATTCCCTCAAAAGCATTACTCATCACACAATTCAAAGCTATAATGATGCGTGTTTAAAAACAATTTCATTTTCGAAAAAAAAACTTTAATTAAATTAACTTACGTTTTTTGTTTTACTTTACTGTCATAAAAAGTGCAAACATCAATTTTTTTTTATTTTCTATTAAAAGCAATTAATTAGATCCGGTTGAGAATGTTAGTTTTTTTATTCTGTTTATCGTGTTGCACAGCAATAATTGTTACAATTCCAATAACTGGGCAAAATTCCCTATGATCTTTGCACAAAAAAAGAAAACATATGATGTTAGTAAAATATAAGCTATTGTATGTTAATTGTTTGTAAATAGACTCTTTTTAGTTTTTTTATTTGGAATTTAAGTTTTTATTGTAGTTGTAATTTATTATTACAAATTTCCAATAAAATACAAAGGTCACTGGTTGCTGTTGCTGCTTGCTATTGTTGTTAATCTATAATAAACTTTATATTGTAATAAAGTAATTTAAATGCACTCCGCCAACACTGCAGTTAGTTGTGTTGATATAATTTTTTAGTTTTTTTTTTTTGGAAAACCCCCTAATTACCCACAAATTATTACACACAAAGGAAATTAATAGTTATTTGTAATAACTAACTAAACAAGAAAATACTGTTTAATTATAATAGAATTTAAAATCTATAATCTATAATAATTATTAGGAACAGGGAAATTACACATCAGTTATTGAGTATGTTTGTCTGTGCTCTAAGATTTCAATCAATTATTTTATTAAACACAAACAAACAAGAAACAAACATATTTTTTGTTTTCCAACATTCCAAATTTTTGCAAATAAATGATATTTATTTAAAAATTTGTCACACCATTAGTATCTGTTATATTTGTTCTCTGCCAGGTTTTTTAAAACTGAGAGCAGTCGTTGATTCCTGGTTTTTTGCAAATAAACAGACTAACATATTAAACAAACGGTCTACAACATTGCACACGATAGTACAATAAATTAAATGTTAGCTTAAGTTTACTGAACTTTTAGTAAAACAATTTTACCATTTGTTTTAAAAACTTACATAAGGACAAAATAGTTCACAATACGACCGCCATCGTTTCAATATTATTCCTGAGAGACAGATTTCTGTCTAGAAAACTGTCTTTCCTAAAACAGAGTTTTGTCTAGAAAACTTTGTTCATAAGACACAGATTTCTGTCTTAAAAACTGTATTTACTAAGACAGATTTCTGTATAGAAAATTTGGTTCCTGAAACACAGATTTCTGTCTTAAAAAACTGTTTTCCCTAAGACAGATTAATGTCTCAGAAAGAAATACAATTTTTTAGACAGAAATTTGTGTCTTAAATCTTGGTTTCCGGACGATAGTTTGCTACATAGAAATCTGTGTCTCAGGAAGGAAAACATTTCTCTAGATAGAAATCTTTGTCTCATAATGACTTTTTTCTAGACGAAAATCTGTATCTGTTTACCAGACAGATATCTGTTTTAGTGAAGATACTTTTCTAAACAAAAATCTGTTACTCAGGATGACTGTTTTCTAGAAAGAAATCTGTATCTCCTCAGTAAGGAACACAGTTCTCTAGATAGAAATCTATGTCACAAGAACACCATTTACTAGACAGAATTTTGTTTTTTCTAGACAGAAATCTTTGTCTCAGCAAGGAACACAGTTCTCTAGATAGAAATCTGTGTCTCAAGAACACCGTTTACTAGACAGAAATCTGTGTTTTCTACACAGAAATCTTTTTCTCATGAACACGTAGTTTTGTAGACAGAAATATTGAGCTTTGGACGATAGTTTGCTACACAGATATCTGTGTCTCAGAAACAAACACAGTTCTCTAGATAGAACTCTGTGTCTCAGGATGAATGTTTTCTAGACAGAAATCTGTGACTCTAGATGCCGGTTTTTAGAGAGAATTCTGTAACTCAGTTGCAAGCATAGTAGTTGCTTCAAAAAGGAACCATATTATCTTTGCGACAATACTTTTAACAAAATTCTACAACTGCCTAAAGATAATGAAACATTAAACCAGATTTTACGTTGCATGAAAACGGAATAAAATTTATGAAACAGCATTTACTAAGACAGATTTGTGTATAGAAAACTTGTTTCCTGAAACACAGATTTCAGTCTTAAAAAACTGTTTTCCCTAAGACAGATTAATGTCTAGAAAACTGTCTTCTCTAAGATAAATTTCTGTCTAGAAAACTTTGTTCCTAAGACACAGATTTCTGTTTAAAAAACTGTCTTCCCTGAGACACATTTCTGCCTAGAAAACTGTGTTCCTGAGACACAGATTCCTGTCAAAAAACATTGTCTTCCTGAGACAGACTAATGTCTAGTAAACTGTCTTACCTAAGAGAGATTATGCCTAGAAAACATTGTTCCTGACAGACAGATTTCTGTCTAGAAAACTGTCTTTCCTAAAACAGAGTTTTGTCTAGAAAACTTTGTTCATAAGACACAGATTTCTGTCTTAAAAACTATATTTACTAAGACAGATTTCTGTATAGAAAACTAGGTTCCTGAAGCACAGATTTCTGTCTTAAAAAACTATTTTCCCTAAGACAGATTAATGTCTAGAAAACTGTCTTCTCTAAGATAAATTTCTGTCTACAAAACTGTGTTCCTGAGACGCAAATTTCTGTCTAGAAAACTGTCTTCCATTAAACAAAGTTTTGTCTAGAAAACTTTGTTCCTAAGACAAAGATATCTGTCTAAAAAAACTGTCTTAGCTAAGAGATATTAATGTCTAGAAAACCTTGTTTCTGAGATACAGATTTCTGTCTAGAAAACTTTGTTCCTGAGACAAGGATTTCTGTCTTTAAAACTTTCTGTTGAGCGAAATTTTTGTCTAGAAAACTGTGTTTCCTAAGACAAATTTCTGTCTAGAAAATTATTGTTTTTATTTTGTAATCAATCGCTTTTCGATTTTATTTACTACAAATCTTTAGTATTTGATATGTTTAAGTAGGGTACAATACCGGCTTATACTACATACCAAAACTTCAAATTCCTTAAAGGAATTTCCAAAAAAAAAAAACTATTATGTATATAACATAAAAGCACACAACTTTGGGTGATCAGACTAAGCAAAAAAAGTATTTGTTTGCTCTTGATTTTATCAAATAAACAAAATCTGCTCATGGTGTCAGTGTCAGTAGCCCAGCAGGGGAGATCTCTTTACACGAACATACATTTCATAAAACAAACTTAAAAAATGCAACAAACAAAAAAAAAAAAAAAAACCAAAAAACACTAAAAGTCAAAGGAGTTATAAACACCCTCGATAATAAAATTTCTTATAAATTTCAAGCAACAACAACTTTGGCAATGAGTGTGTTAATAAATTTTATAAAAAGGTTAATCAATTGTGGTCACCCCGAAAATGGAAAGAGGAATTTAGCAAAAAGAAAAAAAAACACACACACGCGATGCCACAGACTAAAAGGATGTGAAACATATAAGCAGTTATCTAGATCACTGTAAAAAAAAAACAGGGCCAGGCCAATGAATTGCATATAAGGCAAATGAACATAAATGAAAAAAATTTGCAAAAAAGCGACAAATTTTTAAAGTCATCACATTTATCATTTATTAACAATAAAAGCAAAATCATGAAAAAAAAACAATACTGCCACCATAAGTTACGTTTTTGATTACCACAAAGATTTAATAAATTTTTGAAAAGCAAATTCCTTAAAATCTCTCTCTCAAAAAATAAAAAACATGTTTTTTTTTAACGCAATAAAATTTGTCTCAATTTCAATACCATTTTTCAGTGGTTTCGTTTCTTCTTGATAAATTTAGAGTGATTTTAACCTTTATGTTTGTTTGTTTTTTTTTTCTTTTATGCAAACATAAATTGTATTTTATGTAGACTTAATGCCATAGTTAGTTGGTCGTATAAAATAATGTTCAATTTACAGAACAATGAAACTGTTATACAAATTTATAAAGTAGGTGGTTCCTTTAGAGGATTTTATACAGATCTTCTTTATTTATTTAAACATAATGTACAGCCATGTACTGTGTGTGTGTATTTCTTTTTAGTGTAATAAAATAAGAATAAAATTTATTTATTGTATAAAATGTCTTCGTGTCTTTGGTACGTTTTGATTTTATAGACATACAGGGGTTAATATCAAATTCATATCAAAGGTTATGTTGCCATGCTGGGTATAATATTGTTAATGGGTGGGACAAATATTCTTGCTTACATATTTGAAATGTTTACAAAAGACTTTTAATTGTAAGGATTTAAGTTTCGAGTTATAGAAGGTAATGATAGTTAGAGTCAATTTGTGTTAAAAATAATGTTATTTTTTGATAAGGCCAATTTTTTACAATAAATTTTTGGGGCTACGGATAAAGGCAGAATATGATTTAGATTATTATGGGTGGACTTTAAGCCACCTTTAATATTAACAGACTATAGAGAACTATTTCCTAACAGTTTTCTATGGAAGTCTGTTTAAGAAAACTTTCTCAAAGAAACCAGTTTTCTTGTTACAAATCTCTCCTAGTGAAGACAGTTTTCTAGACAGAAATCTGTGTATCAGAAAAACAATCTCAGCAAGACAGTTTTCTGGAGAGAACTGGTTAGTTTTCTCAATTTTAAATTTCGCGTACCTAAAACTGTTTGACAATTCCTTGCCCATATTTTCCTTCCTCAGCCATTTCACATTTCGCTAATCATTTTCAATATTTTCTCATGATTAATGATATTACATTAAAAATTCATAAACATAAATCAAAAACTCACTTATGAAAATCGATAAAATAACAATAAATAGAAAACTCCCCATGTGACAATTTTGGCAAAACAAAAACTAACGCTACGAAACAAAATAAAGGCAAGTCTATGGATAAAAGGAAACAGAAGTATGTAGGTGAACTAAAAATCTATAAAACTAAAATAAAAGACAAACAATAATGATACAATACGAAAAGAAACAACTACCGAACAGAAAGACCCCTTTACAAAAAACGTTAACTTTTATATGAAGCAGAGAAAACAATAGAAAATTAAAACAAATGGTTTTGAAATATATCCATACATACAAAAGGTAAACAAATATTTTGAAAACAATAATTAAAATAGAAGAAAAGATGTAAACGACCAAAGACAAATAGAAAACAGTAGTTCTACAGCTCAAAACATTTACAGGGTTAGAAAAACCAAATAGTTATATGAGCATTTTCTATAAAGGGTTAATTTTGGTGTTCTCTTTTTTGGTTCTGTTCAACTTCTTCAAAACATTGGTATTCATTTGAATTCATTTACAAAACTCTAGTTTAAATGATTAATGATTTCTTGTTTAGTTTTTGCAAATGTTTAGCCAACAATAATTAAAGTTTTTCAAAATTGTTGGCTTATGGTTGAAGTATATCAAATTTGTTTGTTGTGACAATTGTCTTATTTTGTGAAGATCATTTTGTATATTGGCAAATACTTCAAATAATCTTGACAAGTCATGTTTTTTTTAGAACTAAAGATCATTAATCTTTTGGTTATAAAATGAAGACGATTTTTTGTGACAATATGCTAAAATTAAAGGTGATTTTTAAGAAACCAATTCAAAAAAAAAACGGTAGTTTAAGAAGATGAATAGCAGCTGTGGTGTTTAATGGTTTTTAAATTTAAGAACATTTTAGTTTGCTAAATGTCCTTCACTGAGACAAAGATGTATATGGAAAAATGTTTTTCTGAGACATATCTGTGTTCACTGAGATGTGTTCTAGAAAATTGCATGCACTGAGACATATTTCTGTTTAGAAAACTGTCTTCACTGTGACAGATTTCTGTCTAGAAAATGTCTGCACTGAGACAGATTTCTATCTAGAAATTTGTCAGATTGATAGACTTTTATCTAGTAACATTTATTCAGTGAAACAGATTTCTGTTTAGAAATTTGTCTTTACTGAGATTTCCGTCTAGAAATTTGTTAGATTGATAGACGTTTGTCTAGAAACTTTTATTCACTAAGACAGATTTCTCTCTAGAAATTTGTCTGCACTAAGAGAGATTTATGTTTCAAAATTAGTCGGATTGACAGATTTTTGTCTGGAAACTTCCCTGACACAGATTTCTGTTTAGAAATTTATCATCACCGAGAAAGATTTCTGTCTATAAATTGGACTTCATTGAGACAGATTTCTGTCTAGAAATTTGTCTGAACTAAGACAGATTTCTGTCTAAAAATTTGTCAGATTGATAGACTTTTGGTTTAAAATTTTTATTCACTGAGAGATCTCTATCTGGAAATTTGTCAGATTGATAGACTTTTGTCTAGTAGCATTTATTTAGTGAAACAGATTTCTGTTTAGAAATTTGTCTTTACTGAGATTTCTGTCTAGAAATTTGTTAGATTGATAGACGTTTGTCTAGAAACTTTTATTCACTAAGACAGATTTCTATCTAGATTTTTATCTAGAAATTTGTCTTCACTGAGACAGATTTCTCTCTAGAAATTTGTCTGCACTAAGACAGATTTCTGTCTAAAAATTTGTCAGATTGACAGATTTTGTGTGGAAACTTTCATGACACAGATTTCTGTTTAGAAATTTGTCTTATCTGAGACAGATTTCTGTTTAGAAAGTTGTCAGATTGATAGACTTTTGTTTTAAAACTGTTATTCACTGAGAGATTTCTCTCTAGAAATTTGTCTGCACTGAGACAGATTTCTCTCTAGAAATTCGTCTGCACTAAAAGAAGTTTCTGTTTAAAAATTCGTTGGATTGACAGATTTTTGTCTGGAAACTTCCTGACATAGATTTCTGTTTAGAAATTTATCATCACCGAGACAGATTTCTGTTTATAAATTGGACTTCACTAAGAAAGATTTTTGTCTAAAACTTTTTTTATCTGAAACACAGTTTTGTGTCTAGTAAACTGTGTTCCTGGGTAATTTGTTCACTTTTTTTTGATTTCTTAATTTTCTCAAATAATTTACACCCTCTTAAAAACGCCTTTCACCGTTTGATTCTCATAAAGTTACAAATAATAACTGCTTAACATAGTTTTTTTTTACGATGACAAACCTTTTACTCTAAAGTGGTTAAATTTACTAACAATAAACACAAAACAAAATAATACTAAATTCCTGCTAAGAAGCTGTAAAAGTAATTAAGAAATTATAGGTAGACTTAATTGACAGCATTGATTAGCTGATAAACCATAAAAATCTTATATGAATTTATGGCAAAATATAAAAAAGGCACATATACTTTATAAAACATAAAAAAGCCGCATGATCTATTAACAAAATATTGTTAATTTCACATAAAATCAAAACTAAGGTTTGCTGTTTTTAATGTTTTAAATTAATTATTTAAACATATTATAATGTTCTTTTTTGATTTTTCTATATAGAGCATAAAACTTTATTTTACACAAATATTTAAACATAAAACAAAAGTCCACAAAAGAAACTAAGGTATTAAGGTGAACACATAAATTCGTGATAAAATAATAAGTTACTAATAAATTAAAATACAAAAAAATTAAGAAACAACAACGTCAACAAAGAAACCATTAAAAAAACATTTAAAAACTGTTGCCTGGGGAGGAGTAGACTAGGACCCCCCACCAACTAAAGCAACACAAAAGCTAATAAAAAAAAAAACTCCAACGTAATTTTGGTTAAACTTAAACTAAACAGCAACTCCTGACAAAATTCAAAAATAAAATAAGAAAAAAACTAGGCGACATTAGTAATTAAATTGAAAATTATGATGTATACAAACGAGAAGAAAACAAAAAAAAAAACATCATCATCATCGCCATCGCCATCAACAGCAACGACATGAACAAGAATTTTATAATGATGACGAAGTTATTTAAATCCCAATTAAATGTAAATATTATTACTATTATTGGTGGGGCTTATGTAAAACATTTAATTAACATTTAATCATTCGATTTCGAAGTCAATCAGCCAACAGTGAAGCAGCAGTGATGTGTTGTTTACAGCAGACCAGTGCTGTGGAGTCTGTAATTTATGCAGGCGAGTTGTATACTCTCCGTTGTGCTTTCTCAGCTGTATTAACACTAATGAATTATGAGTTAGAGACAGACAGCCGAAGCGTCGTATAGGTAGACCTGTCTACATGAGCAGACAGCCATACCAACTTACATAAATTACTACGAAACAAAACTCAAGCATTTATGTATCTCAAATCATCCAGCCATTTGTTTAAATAAGCATGTATGTATGTATGTATGTAGGTTTTGATTTGATATCTTAGTTGAAGAGTTATTATAATGAGATTGACGATTTTAGTTACGTTTTGTAAACCATAACATTTTATTAAGCTAATAAAATCAATATGATGTTCATTATTTAAAATTTGAGGTTTTTCGATAATTTTGTGCCTCTTGTTGGGGGTTGTACACTTCACAAACAATTTCGTCAATGTCAAATAATAACGTGATTAGTTGGCATTTTAATTAACCTTTGACTTATTTAACTAAATAAGAAAAAGAGGTGGTGTATAAATCTATAAATAGGAATTACATTTTTTTCCGAAAATTTTGTTTACAGAGGGATTTTTCTTAAAACCTCAACCAAATTTTATAACCAACACTAAAAAGAATGGGTGAATATATTAAGTTTGTCATTCCGTTTATAAGACATTGAAGTAGTGGTCGTGCAACCAAAAAGTCTATATACTGGGTCCTTATAGGATTTTAAGACGATCTAGGATATGTCCGACCATCAGATGAAGGCACGATAGAGGCAGAATAATGAATATTTTAACAAACATCTATTGTTCCACCCGAATATTTGTCATAGAGTCCAAGACGATCTAGTTATGTCCATCCGTCTGATGAAAAAAGACAGACCAATGAATTTTTTCAAATCCACTGAAATCTTTGAAATTAAAAATGGGCAAAATCGGTCCAGTAGGATCTGTGTTAGAGACCAAAGTTTTAGACAACCTCGATATTTTTTTACATAGTGTTTGCAATTTTCTACAAATATATCGAATACATGTCGACTGACGACATTGGTCAAAGTCGTATGTTCTATTTACTTTAAATTTTTTTTATATAACTTTGTAACAACAGAAATGAATTAAAAAATAAAGAACAATTAACTAACTAACTAACTATATCGAATACAGAAAACATCATGAAATTTTGCACATTTTATTTCTGCTATACAAGGACAAATCCTGTTGAAAATGGTAGAAATCGGTCTACGATTTCTAATAGCCCCATACAAATGTCTTCGCGCAATAAATGTCTACAGAAAATTCTGCAAAAATAAGTTTCATGCATAGTTAGATCTCAAAACGTTATTTTGCTTAGATTGGTCCATATTTTCATATGGCCGCATATAAAAGCCACTTCCGAAAATCACCCAAATAAATCCCTTATTAACATCACTATTGAAATTCAACACAAATCATTCATATACTTATAAAGGGTGTCCCAACTAGAACGCAATTTTTAAATTTTAAATAAAACACAGATATTTAAAAAAAGATCGTGAAACTTTATTATATCGTAAAGTAGACAGAATAAGGTTATGTATGGAGCAAGATATCATGCAGATAGCCGCCGCGGCTTTACTAGCACACACGCGATCTTTTAATGAAATTTTCAATGACATAGTATATCTGTCTAGAAAATTGTGTCTCTGATAAACAGATTTCTGTTTAGAAAACTGTTTTCCTTTTGAAAAAGCTTTGTCAATAGCTTTGTAAATACAAATAAAATATTTTCAATTTTTTTTTCCAGCAAGAATTATTTTCTCAAAAAACGTGTCTATTTTCTAAAAAATTTAACTTTTTCATAGCTTTTTAACCTTAAAAAAAACAAAACTTTATCATGAATCTCTTTATGGTCTTTTAATTAATTCAGCTGGCTATGCGCTTTTCCGAAACTTCTTAACATAGATGCCAGATTTACCGATTTGTTGTTATGTTGATGATTTTGTGTTTCAAATATAGAAAAGTTACTAAAATTTTTCATCATAAGTTATTTTTGTTAATGTTTTTGATAACAAATTCTCTCTTTTTACTGAGACAACAACTATTCATTATATGTTTGTAAATATTAAAAAGAACATGATATATGTACAGGGTGTAAAAGTTTAATAACTTTTTCGTTTATTAATTTTTTTTTTATTTTTTCTTTCAGATTACATAATCTACAAAAGAAAATTACCACCGTTTTCAGCTTCGCACTGATTGGCTCTTTTTAGAGCATTTTCCATAACATCTTTCAATACTTGTGGCTGTAGCGTTCTAATTTCTGCAACAATGTTTGCCTTGAGTTCAAGGATTGTCTCTGGCTTGTTCATATGCACTCGCTCCTTCAAATAACCCCAAAGAAAATAGTCGGGTGCTGTCAAATCTGGCGAATTTCTAGAAATTATTCGCCCTCCAAAAATTTGACTTAAAAGTGCCATTGTGTCTCGGGCAGTATGGGCACTGGCTCCGTCCTGCTGAAACCACATACCAGGTCTGTTTTCAAGAACAGGGCGTAAAAATTTTTCTCCAAGTGTTGTCTATATAATCTGAAAGAAAAAATAAAAAAAAAACTCAAGAGCCGTCTGGCAAAATAAATAGGCTTTGTAATCCTAAAAAAAAGTTTATTTTTATTAACTGAAAACTTTCTGTAAAAATATGTTTAGGAAAAAAGCTTTTTAGAACTTTGCAAATCTTATAGAAAAAAATGTTAGTTTAGGCTTTAGAAAGTTTAGTTTTTTAAAAAAGCTTTTTACAACTTTTTCTTGAAACAGGTTTTTAATGGAAAAATCCTTTTTGGAAAACTTTTCTACGCAAGATTATAAAAAATTTCCCAAAGCGATTTAATCTCTAGAAAGTTTATTATTTTGATTAATCTTTTTATAGAGCTGTTTATTTAAACAACTTTTTTATGAGGAAAACTTTTTTGGAACATTTTTCTAAAAAAGATTATAAAAATTGTCTTTATCTAAAAAAAAACTTTTTCCAAAGCTTTAGAAAGTTTAATTTTTTTAATATTCTTTCTATATAGCTTTTTATTTAAACAGGTTTTTAATGGGAAATATTTTTTTTGGAAAATTTTCTACACAAGATTATAAAACAAGTCTTCCTCTAAGAAAAAAAAGCTTTTCCCAAAACGATTTAATCTTTAGAAAGTTTATTATTTTGATTAATCTTTTTATAGAGCTGTTTATTTAAACATGTTTTTAATGGGGAAATCCTTTTTGGAAACATTTTCTACTCAAGCTTCTACAAATGTCTTCCTCAACGAAAAAAGCTTTTTCCAAAGCGATGCATATTAATCTGAAAATGATTCTAACAGCTAGTATAGTTTAATACGCAATGCAACATTGATACTTGCCTAGAGAATTTTTTGTTTTCTATATTATTATATATTCTGTTTAGCTTGGTTTTATACTATAAAGTAAACATAATAAGTCCTTTCTACTTTTAAGGGTTAACTTTATACTGTGTTTCTATAAATTTTAAACCCAACTTTTTTTACAACATGTTGTCAACATTTAATTTAATAACCCTACAAAAGCAACCAACAACAACAAACAAACAAGACAACATTATCTTCATATACTGATTGGCATCTTTTATGATTATTTTTTGACTGTGTGCGTTTCAGTCATCTACCTACCAACTTCAACTTTAGCTCATCAGCACCAGCATCTAGTAAACTAAACAACACTACCGTTTTTTAAACAGTCATTTAATACTAAAATCAAAAAGCTAAATTCTTAAGTTACGGAACTAAATATTTGTTTACATTAAATATTTCTATAAATAAAGGAAATTGTTTTTGAAAACCGTAACCAAATTGTTTAGGGAGGGGGGGGGGAGGGGAAATAAACACAAATTTGTAATAATTTTGATAAAAATCAATAAGATTAGTGGAGAATATTTGTGAATAATAGTTATTTTATATAGTATATGTATATAAGATTACTGGCGTCTGCCTGTTAGTAATTTCTATAAGATTTAATAATATAGCAGATAAAATTAATTTTACTAAATTTTAGTTTTACTAAAAAAGAAATAAGGCAGTTGTGCAGAGAGAAATAGCATAGACAGGATCTTGCAATACAAGTTTTTTCTATTGTTTTAAATAAGAAGAAAATGCTTCTCAAAATGCAACTATCGGGTCTGACAATCTTTCCTAATAGGTAGCGAAATGATACAGAAGCTGTTTGTGGTTTGCTTAACCCTGCTACTACGTTTAGGGTCTTTTAATGACACATTCGTATTTAACATTGCATAACTTGCAAAAAAAAACGTGTTTGTCCGTCAGACCGACACTCAATCACTCTAACGACGATATATTGCATTGATCACAAGCCTTAAAAATATTTTCGAAATGTACAAATTTGAATTTTCTCAATAAAAAAATGTGGGGTCAAACTATGACTCAAACATAACATGTGTATTTTTTTTTCTATCATAGTAGTAGGGATAAGAGATCACACTTGTATATCATTCAACAAGGTCTCATTCTATTTTCATTGATCCCCCAAGAGCCACTTAGACACCATGGCATTGGAAGACATGAATGCGTTCGACAATTCAGTTGTTTACAACATGAATATGAGAGGAATCTGTTGAAAGTTTCAAAAGAGAATGATATTCGAGCTGATGTATTGAAAACACAATGGCATTTTATATTGTTAAACCTTCTATTTTGCAAGAATTTTTCTTATTATAGTCCAGTTGACCTTTATTTTTTTTATTAATTTTCCAATAATTCCTTAAGCTTAAAATTTGTAAGAATTTGGAAAATATTTCAAACCTTTCTTAGAAAGGTGTAAATAATTTCCCCTGAACATAATTACGCCTTCCTCAGTCTATTTGCTACACCTTTATCCTCTACTGTTTTTTTTTATAAACTCTTTCGCCTCATTTATGTTTATACTAAAAGGTGTTGCAACCAACATTTTTTTCTCATTTCATTTTTTTTTTTAATAAATACTTTTCTAACTTGTTGTCTTGTTTTTCTAGTTATCATTATCATTTGCTATAAATTTCGTTATTAATAATTGTTTTAAAATTTTATAAATGATGGCTGTTTCACTCAGGTCTCATATTTACAAAATACCATGTAATTTGAGTAGAATTATGAAAAACGTTTATGGTCTTAAAGAAAGTCTTTATGTTTAGCTGCATGTATTGGCTGTGTATCAAAACCTTGGTAATGTCTTTGGTTAAGAAGCAGAATAACAAGAAAATAATATGAAAGCATCTGAAGGCGTATTATTAAACGGTAGAATATTATTTTGTTTAACAAGTTTGACTATTAAATTAATTATGATAGTTTCTAGTTTTTTTTCTATAAATTTGTGGTATTGTATGTGTAAAGCGAAATTGTAATGTTTAGTGTTTTGCAGCATATATATATATATATATGGAAAATATATTAATTTGTTGAAATTAATTAGTTGCAGTTAATAGGAGATAAATTTTGTTAAGAATTGTTAGAAATATTTCAAAGTTTTGTTAGGGAAAGTTAAATTTGTTAGTGAGCAGTTATGAATTCGAATCTGAGCCTCAGTGTTTCTGTTGTTCATGTTGAGCTTTAATCGTAGATTTTTATATAGTCCAAGTTAAGCATCAATGGCAGATTTTGTAAAGCCCATGTTGAGATTCAATCGCAAGACTAAATACAGTCCAAATTAAGCTCCAATCGTAAGTCTTTATAAAGTTAAATTTTAGCTTTAATCGTTGGACTTTAGACACTCCACTTTAAGATTTAACCGTAGATCTTCATACAGTCTTAGTTGAGCTTCAATCGTATATCTTTTACCAGTCCGTGTTGAGCTTAATAGTAGGTCTTTAAATAGGCTATAATTAGTTTCAAACGTAGATCGTTTTGTAGATCAAGTTGAGCATCATTCGTTAGTCTTTATGAAGATAAATTTTAGCTTCAATCGTCATTTAGTTTTAGCACCAATCATAGGACTTTGTACGAAACAAGTTGAGCCTCAATTACAAGACTAAATACAGACCAAACTAAGCTTAAATCAGTAGGTTTATACAGTTCAATTTGAGTTTAAATCTTATGTCTTTATGTAGCTAAATTTTAGCTGCAATCGAAAGTCTTTTTACAGTTCGTATTTAGCTTCAAATGTAGATCTTTAATTAGTTTTAAACGTAGATCCTGAAATATGCTAAGCTGAGCTTCATTCATAGGTCTATACATAGACTTAGTTGAGCTTCAATTGCATGTGTATCTTGAGCCTCAATTGTAGGTTTTTAAATAGTTTAAGTTGAGCTTCAATCGTAGATCTTTAGAAAGGCAAAGTTTAGCTGCAAACAGTGGTATAAATTAAGCTTCAATCTTTATTGTAAGATGCGGTTCAATTGTAGCTCTTTAAAATGTTTAAGTGGAGCTTCGTTCATAGCTCTTTAGATGGACTAATGTGAGTTTCAATCGCATGTCTATGTTGAGCCTCAATTGTAGGTTTTTATGTAGTCTAAGAATAGCTTGAATCATAAAGCTTAAATAGGCTATGTTTAACTCATATAATTGTTTAGCCTTAATCGCGGGTCTGTTTTTAGCCTCAACTGTAGGCTTTTAGTTAGTCTTAGTTTAGCTTCAATCGCATGTCGATGTTGAGCCTCAATTGCAGGTTTTTAAATAGCCTAATTTGAGCTTTAATTGTAGGGCTTTAAATAGGCTAAGTTAAGCTTTAATCATTGGTCTAAGTTAAGCTTCAATCGCAGCTCCATGTCGAGCCTTAATTGTAAGTTTTTAAATAGTCTAAGTTGAGCTTCAATTGCAGATCTTTAAATAGGTAAAGTTGAGCTTCGCTCTGTGGTCTATATGAAGCTTCCATCATCGGTCAAGGATTTATTATGTCTTTGACAGCATTTTTTTTCTAACCTGAAACTAATAAAATTTCTTTCATAAATAAATTCTTTGCTTTAATCATAAATTTCTATTGTTTTCATTAAAATATTTGGTTTAACTCAAAGCGATTTTATCACGTTTTTTTAATCATAAAAATCTCTATTTCCAAAATAATTGTAAATGCCAACAACTCTTATTCTAAATCGAAAATAATTTATTCTTTTAATAATAATTTGAAAAAAAAAAAAACTTCTACTATGTTTACTAAAATGCACTTGGCATAATAATTATTTTATATAATTTTTGTTTATACATATAAATGTTGGAATCAGTTTTATTACCAGACATTTCCTTTAGACCAGGGAAATTTTTGTCATTTGATTTTATTTCGTTTTTTTTTTAATTTACGAGTATTTTGATTAAAGTATTGTAAAGCATAAATAAATCAGTGCATTGACTTTGAAATAAGTTACGATCTGTGGCACGTTGTCATGATGTCTTCTGTTTCTGTTTCTCTTTCTTTTCTATTTATTAATTTTATGTATATAGTAGACTAATGTTTTAGTAACCCTTAATAAATTTCATTTTATATGAATTTCATTCATGGTTTTCTTTTTTATTGAAAAGTAAATTAAATATTTAAATTTTATTTTGTGATAACAATAAATTTTACATAAAAGTACTTAGAGATCAGGTACGCTGTTGTATGTACTTTTATTGTACAAAGAAATTATGTTTTATTTTTGATGGAATTGTCGATGGGACATGATTTATTGTTCGGAGAGCTTATTATTGTGTACCCTTTATCATGAGTTTTAATTATAATTTCTTGTTAGTTTATGGTGCAATGCTATTAAACATTACTTATGTCCAAACATAATTTACCAAGCCGTGTATGTAGTTTCCAAAAAAAACTGTCGACAAGGCAGTGCCACACAGCAAGTGAAACAATGGCCCAATTGAGAGACGAGCCGGTCAGTTGGCCGCCTAGATCATGCGATTTAACGCCTTTAGACTATTTTTTTGCTAAGGCTCATTTATAAATTCTCATATCTAGCTATAAAGACAAGCCCGCAATGGTTGACGCAGTGAAAGCTAATATTAAAAAATTTATGCAAGAGATATCGACCGATATATGGGAGAGAGTATGCAAAAATTGGGTCTAGTGTATAAACCATTTGAGGCTTAGCTGCGTTCAATATTTACATAAAATCATCTTCGAAACATTGATTTATATCGATCGACTCAAATAAAGATATCCTACATTTCTCTAAATCTTATATGGGTTGCATATTAATTTCTTATCAAAACCAAAAGCTCTTAAAAAATCACTCTTTATTGATAAAAAAAATATAATGATTGTATACTTGAGAACTAAAAGTCACTACTCATTCTATACTTATCACGAAAAAAATACTGTTAAAACGTTTGTCTAGAAAATCACTTATAAAATCACACACATTTTCTATACAAATATTTTATAATCAGGCCTTAAGAACTAACTAACATTGCCTGTTATAATAATCCATATTTTAGCTTTGATAAATCTCATTAACTAGTTCAGCATACTTATTCTAATTATTTAATCCAAGATTGATGGAAATAAAAATAACCCATCCCGAACACGTTATGCAAAAAGCAATCCTATTGGCTAATAATTCAAGTTGTTAAAATTTAGAAAAGTTTCTGTAAAATAACAGTGGGACAATATGAATTATTTAGTAATAAATTTTTGTTTTATATATTAATTTAATAAATTTCCTTTTTCTTATATTAACATTCGGATAATTAAGTGACCTTATTTTAAAGTACATGTTTGTATCTCTGCTGCTCCTTAATTTTCTTATGTTTCCATCATATGTGTTGGCAAACATCCAGTTATCAGTAACAACTTTTAATCATGTAGCTTTATGAAAATGGCATCGCACAATGGAAACGTTTCAACCATTAACTATTTTAAGGGCTTACTTAGACCACCTTCGCTTAGGTGATTAACCCTTGAGTAGGTCATGTCCTTTAAAGAATTAAAAGCAATCCTAGCATTTGTATTTTTTATTTTCCAAGCTGTCATACTGTAGGTTTTCCAGCTAAATTTAATACTTTTCTTTTAGTAGTACGTCTTTGTTGATGACACGTTTGTTATTCTTACAGTACTAATTCAAGTAGTTTTTATTCGACCTTTTTATGTGTAATAAATAAAAATGCTTTTATTTTATTTTATTTATTTTCAATACTGGCCTTGAGCTTGAAAAAAAAGCATTTTTATTTATTCTTACAGTACCTTGAAACGCAAAGTTATAAAGTTAATAATAAACACGTTTCCTAAAGCTTCATTTGTGCTTCTTCTTTGAGAAAGCTGTAATATGTTACAGATTTTCCACCAGCTCAAAAAAATATTAACACTTTTTTCAAAACATTGATCATTTTCTGTTTTATTACAATTTCTCAATTGATTTTTAAATGTTAATTTGCTTCATAAAAATTCTTCACAAACACATTGCAACGTCATTAAATGAGAAATCATGCGTATGTCGTAATCTTTATTTCTGCAATCATTCTTGTTTCAATTCTACAATTTGACATTTTCAAGTAATTTGTTCTATTTTTTTCTCTTTAAAATTTCAATTGCGCAAATATAATCTGTAACCATTATATGTAACTTTAGTGAAAACTGCTCACGTCAAAAAGATGTAAAACAAAATATTTCTTGGTTTCTCACAAACTGAGAAAAAAAAATGGTTTCTGTAACTCATATCGAAAACTATCAAAAGGGCTTACATCGTTACGTTAGAAATGCTGTAATATAAAATTCAAAGCCGGTGTGAAATTTCTGTGTTTGAAAGTGCTAATCACAAATAACGTTAACTGCGAAAATTGAAAAATGTTCAACGATGGTTGTAGAAAATAATATAAAGTATGATTTTAATGTTTCTTGTTTACAAAATAATTTGCATTAAATTATTATGGGTCGATTACGGATGGCAGCCAAACCTCGGTGGAGTTAACAGTTGCCAAAAACCTATTACAGATTTCAACTCTCAGCTGTTAACTTCAGTTGCAGAACACTACAACTGAGAATTTGTGGTTTCTTTGATTTAATTTTATGTGGTAAACTTAAAATGTTTGTAATTTTGTTGTTAAATTATTTATATTTTTAACATATAAATGTCTGTTTTTTACTAGAAAATTCGAAAAACAAAGATTAAAGCGTAAGTTGCCTTAAGTAATAACAACTTATACATCAGGTACGCTGCTTATTGCCAAGCCAACTCCAGTCGACCCATAAAAATAGTTTCATGGTGTAGAAAAGAAAACATTGTTTTGCTAAAAGAAAATTGTTTAAGTGTTACATATAGCTAGTATACAATATTTTTTATTTTTAAAATTATATCTCGCGGAGTTCTTATTTGTAAGTATATTTGACACTGCAAAGCCGGAGCCTTTCTCACAAAAATTTTTAAGGTACATTTTTTCTGTGTTAACTGAAGAGTAATTCGCTTACATGACAGCGATTACTCGCCCCAGTTGCTTGTTTCAATTTATGGCATTCTTGTTTCATTCCACACATTTTAAACAAAAAGTTTTACGACGCTGAGTTATAGAACATGGATCTGATTAATATGTTAAAAAAATGTTTTTTACAGTGGCCGGATTTTATGTGAACAATACTTTATATAATCGTTTGGTTCGATCTATAAACGAAACATCTCTTAATTGTCTATATTAAACAACAATTTAGCAAATAATATTTTTGGACTAACAGTAGACCAAACAAAAGACTTAAGACACATGCATACTAGGTTGGCTCGAAAAATAAAAGGTAGTCATCCTCTAGATTTAATGATTACATGCAACTAAAGCATTTTTGATGTTTTAAAACTCCATTGCCTTTGTAACTTTTAAGCTATATTTCTTTCTTTGGTGATATTTGAATTCCACGTAAAAGTTTAGATGTGATACACACTTTGAGACTTTTACGAGAATATTACTTTCATCAAGGCGTTTTAGAAAGGTGTATGCGATACGATAACAAATACAACAATACAAAAACAACGGACTATGCATGACTTTGTTTGCAATTTACTTATGTCAAAAGTAATACTTTTTCAAGTGTTTTTGACTGTAGTACATTATTTTACACATAAAATCCCTATTGTTTCGGTATTGTATTGTATTTGTTGTTGATTTTCACTCACCCTGTATAGTTACACTATGCTTCTATGTATGAGCAATGTCAAAATCCAGGCGAATTAAAATATAAACAAAATTAATTCGATTTGTTTAAGTTTATTTTACCGGGTTTCTTTCAACCACAATATTACACAGTTTATTTATTTCATATTATTTTATTTCTTTCAGAGTCTTAAATAATTTTATTTTTCCTTACTTCGTTTTTTATTTTAAATAACAAATGTAAACAAAACAAACTTCGACAGCTAGATGCATAATTTCACAGCGAGTTAACAATCAGCTGATAATACTTCTTGCTTTTTACTGTAACATTTTCTATTTATAAATCAAACGAAATACTTTTAAACTCAAAAACATTTAAGTTTCTAACAAATTTTTAAAATTTCACATATTTTCCGTAAAAAAAAATTTCCTGCGTTAACAATCAAACCACAAATTAGAAATCAAAAATTATATAGCGCCACTATAAGTTTGATTACAATTTATTAGTAACAATAAATCTTAAATAAAATTTCATATAATTTGTTCTTAAATTCCCTAAAATACTTAATTCCCCTGAAACTACAACTTAATATTAAACTCTATGCAACGCCAACATCTATCCAAAGCAAATGTTTCCTAATAACAACATATTGTTATGTTAATTGTATAAAACACTCCTACCAATAAATTGTCATAAATAAGAAAGTATTTCTATTACAATGATTTTTTTACTTTTGGGTTTTCTCAAAATAAGGTTTTTGTTAAAAAAAAAAAAAAAAAAAAACACAAAAATTCTGCACATACAAACCTACCACATTTAGATGTTTATCTAGTTTATGAAAAAAAAAAATATATAGAAAATAATGTAAGAATACTGCACGTTCGTTTGAGTTTTGACAACACTTTATAATAGTGTTGAATGTGACAATAGCATTGAATACCAGGAACTAAATGTCAATTATTTGTTGAACAGAAACAGATATGAGTGCTGGTATTGTAGTATGTGTTGTGTGCTGAGTTGCACTAGTATTTTCAGTAGTTACTGTGTATTGACTGCTATATAACAGCAGCAGTAGTACAAGCAGTATATTACAAATAACAAGCAGTAGTTAGATGAAATCCACAGGAACTGAAAACAGTTAGGGTGTCCCTAGAAATATTTTACAAATGAAATGATTTTAACAATTCTATTTTCAAAAACCTTCTCAGATGTATTAAATGTGTATATACAAAGTAAGCCAATGAAACAAACCGTTTTTCTAACCTTTTTTTAAATAACTTCAAACCTATTTCTCACTTGCATTTTAGTCTTCTATTCAAGGGTTCTAATAAACTGATTTTAAAGGAATTTTCGTAACAATTTTTTAGACAAAGAATCTATAAATTTTACTGAATCAGGCCTAAAGTTTTGACAGTAAATTAAGTAAATTGTTTAAAAAGATTTTGCTAATAATATTGAGTTCTAAAGTACAATAACTTTAGTTTAACCCTGCTGTTAAATTTTTAAAAATATGCAAAACCTGTATTACGAGACCTTACTTACTTACTTACTTACTTACTTACTTACTTACTTACTTACTTACTTACTTACTTACTTACTTACTTACTTACTTACTTACTTACTTACTTACTTACTTACTTACTTACTTACTTACTTACTTACTTACTTACTTACTTACTTACTTACTTACTTACTTACTTACTTACTTACTTACTTACTTACTTACTTACTTACTTACTTACTTACTTACTTACTTACTTACTTACTTACTTACTTACTTACTTACTTACTTACTTACTTACTTACTTACTTACTTACTTACTTACTTACTTACTTACTTACTTACTTACTTACTTACTTACTTACTTACTTACTTACTTACTTACTTACTTACTTACTTACTTACTTACTTACTTACTTACTTACTTACTTACTTACTTACTTACTTACTTACTTACTTACTTACTTACTTACTTACTTACTTACTTACTTACTTACTTACTAAACTGGCCTTTTATAACAACCCTGGTGGGTCATTGGCTGAACTTAAAATAGTTTTCCAGGCGCTTCGGTCTTCTGTGCTTCTTCTCCAATTTTTTACATTGAGTTTGAAAATATCTTCCTCGACTTGATCCTTTTTTGCTGGAGCATCTTCATTCATTCGCACAACATGTTCTCGTTGCTTTGTATTTTGACACGTTTTACTATATAAATGTCGGCGTACAGTTCATACAGCTGTTGGTTGATACGATATCGATATTCTCTACTTAGAGATTGGTCCATATTTCTTGCGAATAATTTTTCTCTCAAACACACCAAGCGCGGATTCATCTTGTTGAGTAAGCACCCATGTCTTTGCGCCATATATAAACATAGGTACGATAAGCGTCATGTAGAGTTTAAGCTTTGTCTGCCGAGAGAGGGCCTTGCCCTTAAATTGTTTGCTTAGCCCAAAATAGCATCTATTCTCAATTACAATTCTTTGTTTTATTTCCAAACTGATGTCGTTTGTTTTATTTATGGCGGAAATCTGCTTTGAACGCATACATACTTTTTTGTGAGATCGATACTCTATGGAAACCGGCTGTACTTTGTCTGGCAGAAGCCCATATCATAAAACGAAATAGATTATCACCATAATAGTTTTCAACTAAGTTATTGACTGCTATACAAACCTCAGCTTCAATTTTCGTGAGCTCATCAAAAATTTCTTCTTCTAAAGCGGTGGCAAGAAAGCGGGGAATCTATAGTTGCTACAAGGCTAAAGCTGACACAAAATGTTTCAATTATGAAACTGCAAATTATATTGTATAGCATGTAATGAAAAACAGTTTCAATAAAACAATATTACTATTCTGAAAAATAAAGGCAATAGAAGCTACTAATTTTGCATTATATTTTAAATTGAGATATTCACTGCACCAAATGGTCACTAATACAAGATTAGTAACTTTTTAATCTTGTTACAAAATTAAAACAATTAAGTCGTTACCTAAAAAAGTCTATTACACCATTTAAAAGTTATTGAGATTACCAAAATAAACAAAAAAAAAAAATGGACGCAATGGGCTTAATGTACTTTCAAGACTCCCTGCTTAAATTCAAGAAATTATATTATCAGTTTTATTTACATTTATAAAATTACCCTGTTTACTGCTGCTTTTCCTATAATACTCCAGGGACACCCTTAACAATTCTATAACTTCAACCCGAACAATCTTGATAAATCTTAAATCAATGCCAAAAACCACACAATTGTAATAAATAAATTTGTTACTCGACTCGAGTTCAAGATAAAACACACACGTAGTTCAAGCAAACTGATTTTTTTGGGCAAACGCAATAATATCAACAATACAAGCTACCAAATACAAATACAAATTTAGTAGCCTATCAGGGCATGTTGACACATTAATTGTTGTCCTTTTTATCAACTAGTTGTATGTGTGTTTTTTTTTCAGCAAAACACAAATTTGAAAATATGCCCACAAAATCACACAAAAACAAAACAAAGGACCAGATTTTTATCTACAAAATTTTATAGTGTTTGTGTGTTAGTAGTTTGTGATTAGAACATTTGTTCAATAAAACTGAATTAATTTCAGTTTCATATTTTAGTATGTGTCTTATCAGTATCACACAACAAAATCAATTTTGTTTCACAATAATCACCAGATACTTAGTATGCGGGTCGTTAAGCCTACAGGCCGGTTGACACCAACAACCGTTAAGTTGCGTTAAATTTTTTTTAGGAAACTGTAGTTTGTTTTCAATTTAAAAATTTATAAACTGTATGCAGCATAAAGTTAAGCGATTTGTTAATAGAGATAAGCCAATTAAGGTGTGAATTGATTATTTTCTCTTTAGGAAATGAATATATTTCCGGTTGACTTAGTTGTGGTAGGGAATTGATTATGTTGTCTAGTTTAATGGTTTTGTGAATTAAGCAGAGTTAGTAGGAACTAAGCTGAATATCAGCGTAACTAAGTTAAATAAATTAGTCTGCTTAAAACGGTTTCTCTGCTGTTGGGATATGCTTGTATATTTTACAAGGATTGTGGTATGTTTGAACATTTGTTGTTGTGGAAGGCATCCTTTTTTTAAATTTGTATCTGAATTAAATAGAAAAAAATAGTTTTTTATAGCAATATTACTGAACTTAAGAACAATTATTATTTTTATTTGAACTGTTAATTTTAAATCATTAATATTTCTTTTATTTCGGCTCGAGTTCATTAAATTTAATTTTTTCATTAAATTATTTTTACTGAAGGTAGGAATTGTTACATGAAAAATATTATTAAAATTTATTGATAATTTTTCATCATCAAATAAACAAAAACTAGAATTGTTTGTAAGAATTGTCCTAAATAAAACTAGTTTTTGAAATTAATAAAAGACTTGAGTTATTTTTTAGTGGTTAGGTCTTTTTCGTCAAATATTTACCATGTGTGACCGTACCTTTACTAGTTAAACAATATAGCAAAGTTTTTCTGTGGCTTCGAAAATGTCGAATTTTGTGCCAGCGAAGTTTTTATAAATTTGAAAAAAAAACTGCAGCGGAACAATTGTTCAACGAAACTTATGGTGAATATATTCCTTGGATTTGCAGTTGCGAAAAGCCGGTTTATGCTGTAAAGAAGACAAACATCTTTTAAGTCAGTCAGAAAAGTTTGAACACCAAGTGTCTAATTTACATATTTAAATTATAAACTCCTTTATTATTTAAATTGCATTTCCCAACCCTGTTTATATTATTGTAACTAATTTAACCTGTTCAAATTAATGTTATGTTGATTTATAATCCACAAATTGAACTTGTTTTTATTTATAATTAATTCGATTTTTCGATTTCCCTTGCAAATCTTTCAATTATTATTATAAGATCCCCTTATAAGACCAGAAGATATTCACATAATCCTCAATAATGGTGAGTTAAGTAGATGATAATTACAAGTAGATATTGGACAATGAACATGGCTGATGACGCCCTTGTCAGGGCAGAAATGTATTCCAATATGCCAATTGTCTAAAAATTACTTTACAAGCCGAATAAAATAAAATAAAATATATGCATCTGATATAGTAAATATTAACCCTTCTTTGGATAATGGTGAAAATTTCCCTCATGACATATTAGGCCCTCTGCTGTTTCTATTTAGAACTAAGCTAAGCATGATGAGGGAAATTTCCAACATATTGTTTTTTGCTAGATTTATACTATAAATATATACCAAGATTTTTTAGCCATTTTTCCTTTAATTTTAAACATGAATTATATCACCTTGATTTATTTCACCAATTAAGAAAAAATCATGCAAAAAAGGATTAAAAGTTCAAAAAATTTTCTTAAAGAAAAAACAAACTCTAAAATAACTTTCAATGTATAATATTAAATCTATTTTATGATTAAATAATAAATGGAAAAAATTAATTGATAAAAATATTAAGAGAATTCCGAAATTGACAAAAACTGACGTGGTAAAAAAATCATAATCATTTCATAGTTTTTCAAGTTATAAATGATTCAAATTATTTAAATGCTCATGAGTATTTATAAGTTGAGATTATTGTCTGAAATTTTATAATTTTCTAAATAATTGTATAACAAACAAAAATCATACAAAAAGTTCATGAAACTCATTTTAATACCACAAATTTGTTCTACATACATGCATTTCAAGTATAATTTATAACATCTACTCACAAAATCATAAATATTTTCAGGTGCTGCTGCTTACAAAAAGCAAACCAATAAACATACTCGTAATAAATTCTCACAGGTTTTTCTTTAAACAATTTCAAAAAAAAAACTTTGCCCTGATCTAATAAATCATGTTGTAAATTATAACACTCTGGCCTAAAATGTGTTACAATTGTATCTATTGTTTTATAAATATTTATAACATTTAACCAGATTAAAATGAAATTTCTTAAAGGGAAATCAAAATTGTTGAACATTAATTAATAAAACCGAAGTAGAAGAAATAAAGAAAAAAAGAGCAATCTTGGCATAATAAATGCCAAGAGTTTATATTAGAATTTTTATAAAAAATTTTTTACTTTATAAAAAATAAAAATTCCAGTTGCCTGCTGTTGTGTTGGGTCCTTTGGAAAAAACACAAATGTGAAGAGTTTTTTTTTGTTGTTAACATTTGTTGCGCGTTTGTTTTCAGAAACTCATCTGCCTTTTAATGTTCCAGATAACAATATCAAAATTTGTTGAGCATTTGTTGGTTGGTTTTATGGCTGGAATTTGTTTGTTTTTTTATTGTGTATATGCTGTTTATTGTCATTGTTAGAGTATGTGGCAGGGATCCTTTTGAGTCATTGCCAGTCTTGTTGGCCATAATGATTAATTGCTTTGTATTGAAATGATTTCAATTTTTTTTGTTGCTGTTCCATCAGTAGTTTTCTTCTTAAGGCGTCTATTTAAGGCGTTGGTGCTGTTTCAATATGTTTTTAGTCTCTTTTTGTTTGAAGATATTTATATGACGGCTTTTATTTGTTTGCATTTATTGCAAACATTTTGATTTTCTTAAATTTGATTTATTAATTTTTCAACAAAACCTTGAAAATGTAACAAAAATCTGTTATTTCTCTTTAGTTTTTATATTTTTTTTTTGTGTGTCGCTTTGACAACATGTTATGATTTGTCATAGCTATGAGATTGATATAATTTTAATAAGTGCCAGTACAGAAAGAAATTATAATTTTGTTTGAAATTTTATATTAAAAGGAAATAGAGATCAAGTCATGAAATAAAATTTGAATCTTTCATTAATTAATCTGTCATTATGTGGGTCAATAATAGGTTGAAAAGGTTCCTGATATTTGCAAAGTTGTCATAAGTTTGCTTAGAAAATATATAATAAAATACAAATATACAAGAGTAGACCGAGAGGGACAGCAAACGACGCCATATTTTTGCCGCTCTTTTGCCATTTCTCTTCAGTAAGGTTTGCCATTTTGTAATGGAAAGATATACGAGCCAACAACGAGTCGAAATTATGAACATTTACTACCGAAATTCGTCCTACCAGATCAACAATTGAGCGTCTAGTGGAAAAATTTGGCACAGTACAAAATATTCCCATGCCAGTGAGACAAAGAAGTAACTGGAACTTCAGGTTTGCACAAAGAAAAAGGGGACACCTTTGAACATGTTAATTTATCAACCGAAGTATCAAATATTGTTGATTCTCTCTTATTTTCTGAAAATGATGAATCCAATGCTGATCATGATGCTATAAAGGAAATGTATGTCACGTGAAATCGCAAGGCCTTTTCCGTTTTAATAATATAAAACTTATTTTTGATCTGAATTTTTTTTATTTTTTAATTGTTAATGTTTATGTTTTTCTTAATAAACAAATCGAATTTATTATATAATATGTTTATATTATTTTGCCCCAGCCTAGTTCAAAGCTGCTGCGTATGGGGGGCACATTTGAACACAATGACTTCATCCATTAAAAAAATAAAAATATATAAATCGAACTAAAAATAAGTTACTTGTAGATTTAAGTTAAAGTTTATTTCCATATATATTAGTTAAATTGTGTAAAAGTCAATAATTCAAAAATATAAATTTTTATGTGGCTTGAAAGCAAAAAGTGTTCTAAGGTGCCCCCCTATCCACTACAATTCACCGTCTTATTTCTTGTTTTTGCGCATTTTCGAAACTAAACCGTATCAAAATTATTACAAGTTAATCTATTGTTTAACAAATTACTTTGTCATTCATATTTAGAAAAGTTTAAAAGTTGAAGAAAAATAAATGCGTGTTTTTAGTTATGTGGCCATAACTAAAAATGTTTCAAAATAATGGATAAATCACAGTCAAGTAGCCTTGATAGTCTTGGTATCTTAATCTTTGTGGTAAATAGAACCAGTTCTAGTTTGCTTGGGTGTACTGCACCTCCGCTTTCTGTAACCCAGTCGAATGTAATACTCATAACATGTAAATTTTTGCAATAAATTATTTTAATTTGTTAGACTATAACATTTGTTCTTTTATTTATTTTTTTATTATAATTACAGCAATTTCTTTTTTAAGTTCCTATTAAATTTCTTCTTCAAAAAAAAAAAAAAAAATGAACTGCATAAAATAAGCTATGAGCCACTGTAGCTTTACAATTTTTTGTGTATTTTAAGAAATTTTGTTGTTTAACTAACAAATTGAAAAACTGTTGAAAAGTTCAGGCCGATATTAAAAAAACAGACCAGAGTATGGCAAAATTTAAAGGCTTGCTTATTAAAGTTTTCAAGTTATAAAGTTTTAGTTTAGTTTTAGAAAATATAATAAGTTGTGAAAACTGAAGGAAAACAATCAGCATTTAAAGAAATTACAAGACAATAGTGCTTTGCTTTGAGTGGCCCCGAAGCGTCTTTATAGGGGTTTGTATGTAAATTTTAAAAACTTACGCTCAAGCTCCCCTGGGTTATACGTTTGTATTCAGTTTAGATGGGGTCAAACAAATTTGGAAACTGCAATAGAACTTCTTAAGATTTGATAAAATCTTTGTTATTTGTTGCTTGAATTATTAAAATATTAGATATTCTTAAGACTTAATTGAAAATACCTAGTTTTGTCGCAACAGACTCTCTGTTATAGTAATTTATATCTTTATTGCTTAAACAACTGCTTAAACAGACAAAACTTTAAAAAATTATTGTGTCAACTATTTGAAGTGGTTTCTTAATTACAGACATCTAAATAAGAAAATCAAAACCATGTGTCCAATATTCAAATGAAGGCTACATCCTTTTTTGGCTGCACATTTTCTTCACAAGACCTTTTCACCCCTGCTTGATTTAGCTTCCCAAGGAAAACCAAACTATATCAAATTGACTTTTATGACATTTAAAAGATTTTATTACTAAATTTATAGTATTTTATAACAACAGATCTTGTGGTTTCTGGAGGTTGACCACTTTTCCAAACAGAAAAAAAATAATATACAAAACAACCCTTTTCTTTCAGATAGTTAAAAGAAGTGTTAATACTTATGTACGAGTATAAAGAAACCTTAGATAACTTCATTTACAAAAAAACACATTTTTCTTGATTAAGCGAGCCATTAATTATGATAATTCTATTTTATTACCAAAAGGTAGAACGAATATACTCTTTTGTATAGACAAAATCTTTGTCTCGTTTAATGTCTATTTCTATTTACTATACAAAAGCAATAGAAACGAGTGCACATTAGCTGCCAAATATAGGGTAGTTAGTTGTTTAAAAAGGAAGTAAATTGTAATAGTTCCCAAATAATCTATGTATGTGATGTCTAAAGAAGAAAGCCTGAAAAAAAACTAGTAGTGTGATAAATGTCAATTTCCTGCTTTAATATTTGTTACGCATTTATTGTTATTTAAAGAAATAATATTTTAGTTTTTTATGTTTTCTTTTTTTTTGTCTAAACCATCCTGTTTGATGACTTCATTAAGGAAATCTGTTTTGTAACTGACAATATTTAATGAGATTTTTTATGAAATGTTGCAGGGCAAACAAATCCTTTTATTTCCACATGATTAAGAGGTATGTTAAAACAGATTTTTTCGCTAGCATTATTTTCAGCTACATTTTCAAATTTAAAATTTTATAATTTCTTGTAAAAATTGTACATAGAGCGGAATATATCTGAATCGGTCTGAATTAGTTAAATGCAAAGTTTTTTTTCTGAAATATTTGATACACCATGTGTTAGTTATCAAACACGGATTTTAAATGAAAATATTTTACTACTTTTCCACGAAAATGTTCCACTTGGAAAATCTTCTACTCGTAGATGTGATGGTTGGATGAATGCTCTGGAAATAAAAGTAGCAAGATCCCGTATAAATTTAGCATGGCATATTGTGAGGTTTCTTCTGAGAAGAATCGCAAAAAGTACTGTAAATACCGAAAAAAGATCAAAACAGTAATCCGACGCATAAGAAGAAACATGTACATACAACAATTTCAAAGGTGTACACTGTCACAGATGTGGCATAAACTGAGATACGATAAAAGTTGTTGGGGATGCTTTTAGAACCAATCCAATTGATGTTGATAAATTTCATAGAAATTCTATACTTTTTCCTGTGTCTACACCATATAACTTGTCTTTTTCTTTCCATAATGACTTTGGTTTTAATTTTCGAAATGTTAATGAAGAAGATAGTGAATATTTACAAGACATTGATGGTTATAAAAACTAATTAAATAATACTAATTTAATTCTTCCCTCTATTTCTTGCCAATTGCAGTTTATTTTTAATAATATTATAGCTTCATACAAATTTCCAGATAGTTGGAAAATTGGAAGAGTTATTCTAGTACTGGAAACTAAATCACCTCGCCCTATAAGCATATTGAATAGTTGCCCGCAAATACTTGAGTTTATTTTGAGAGAGCAGCTTTTCAAACATCTTAATTCTCGTGAGTATTTGATTCAGGATTTAGAAAGCGTTATAGTAATACGGGCTTAATGTTAGATTGTGTCTAAGATATAAGAAGTAATATGGACCGAAGAATTAATACAGTTCTTCTATTTCTTGATTATAGCAAAGCCTTCGACTCCTTAGGCCACGAAATATTAGCGCAACTCACAATCTTGTAAAGGATGTCCCAACTAGAACGCAATTTCTAAATGACTGATGCAGCTATTGAATTGTTTCTCTGGCTGTATGAAATGCGGCGCCGTCTTGTTGAAACCACATGCCCTCCACATTCATTTCTTCAATTCTAGGCAAGAAAAAACTGGTTATCATTTCTCGATACCGAACACCATTGACTGTTTGCACTTGACCTGCCTCATTTTCATAAAAAAAGGTCCAATGATTCCTCCAGCCCAAAAACCACACCACACAGTGACACGTTGAGGATGCATTTGCTTCTCGTGAATCACTCGAGGATTTTCCTTACCCCAAATGCGACAATTCTGCCTATTGACGAAGCCTTCAAGATGGAAATGGGCCTCGTCAATGAAGATGATTTTATCGGCAAAATCAGCATTTTCATGTTGTCTCTCCAATACCCAATTAACGAACTCCCTTCACTGTTCATGGTCAGCTGGCTTTAGTTCCTGAGTCAATTGAACTTTGTATGCATGAAGATGCAAATCTTTCGTCAAAATTCGCTGCATAATGGATTTGGAGACGAATTGAGGTGGATGGAGTTTGAGCGACATCATCACGTACAGCTGTGACATTTTCGGTCGATCGACCTGGTCGCGTTGTTGTCTTTACATCACTAACAGACCCAGTTTCGGCAAATTTATCCATTAATCTCTTTAAAGTTGACTCTTTTGGAGCATTATTGTGACCCCAAATTGATCGCAATTCGAGAACTGTAGCCGCAAAACTTTCTCCATTTTGGTAAAACAATTTCACAATGAGAATGCGTTGTTCATTCGTGTGGCGCTCCATTTTTACTAACCTCGTACCTTCTACTAGCAAAAAATAACAATTGTTCAAATATCAAACAATGACACTTCGAATGGCGCCAAATTTAAAAATTGCGTTCTAGTTGGGACACCCTTTACAAATGGTCTTGCCTCATTGCATTTGCAAAAAGGTTTAGCATATTTTTGCTCTGCACTTACAAAATAGACATCATTAACCTTTTTGCAAATGCAATGATGCACTAGGTTGTTAATTGCCCTATCATGTAATAAATTATCATTACAATTTGATTGTGGTTTATCCGCCTATAAGCTAATATGATCTTTTCTTACTGACACGTAGCAATATGTTTCGTCTGGAGATAATATTTCAACAACTTTAAAAACCCTTAGAGGAGTGTCTCAAGGCTCTATTCTGGGACCTCTTCGATTTATGATTTATTTGAACGACTTGTACCGGCAGATACAATTTTGTAAAATTTATACATATGCAGATGACGTTTAATTACTGGCAGATGATAACGGACCTGGTCTAGATTTGTTGGAACGGAACGTTAATGAGGATTTGTGGCTTTTTAAGGACGGGTCTGATATGAATTGTTTATGTTTGCAGCCTTCTAACATGCGATACATGTGGTTTTTGCAAATTATTAGTAAACTTAGTAAACCAGTGCTGATATTAGCCACTGATGTGCTTGGATTTGTCTCATATTACAAGACTTTAGGTTTGTACATTGATAACAAGTTAAATTTTGACTTTCATGCGAAGCATGTTATTTCTAGGATTTATTAAAAAAAATCAAACGTTTATATCATATTGGTTTGAATTTACCTGCTGAAGTAAAAAGGCGAGTTGCTATGACATTGTGTCTTCCTATATTATTATATGATTTGGAGGTATATTTGGGTATATCACGGAATGGTAACAGAAAACTTAAACAATGATTTAATAGAGTAGCTCATTATATCTTTGGATTGAAATTTGGTTCTCATATACATATGACATTATTTATTATTCATTTTCTGCATCGTGATTATGAAAGTTTTATTGATCTTAGAATATTTTATAAGATTATACATTGGCTTCCCAATGTACCTTTTCAACAAATTTAATTTTGGCTTGTCTGCTAGAACTATTTTATTAATTATGCTTAGATATTCTTCTCAGACTATGAGGATATCATTTGACGTACGAGTTTCAAGATTATGGAAACCTTATAGAGTATGAATTTTTCTGTATTCAATATCGAAATTTAAAAATATTATTTTGGAAAATCTATAGAACGTGGCTGTTAACATTTATCACAATCCAAATTGTTTTTTTTTTTAACATTTGTTCAATAAAATTTTGTATTTGCCATATGAATAATCTGGATTAATTAGGCTCTAAGGGCTTACAATCTAAATAAAATATATATAAATAAATAAAAAAAATATATTATACATCGCCTTCTTGGGTTTTAAGATTTTCCTTTATTAACCATTAATATCAATACTCTTTACTTTGCAATAACTTTAACAAAATTATTAAAACCCACAACAAAACATAAATAAAATATCCCAAAAAAAAAAAGAAACAGAAACAGAACATTTTGTAATCTTAGTCTGTAATCATATGCTGGCTCTAAATTCGCATAACCGCCCCGCATAAACACCCACTTTTAAGAGTTTTTTTATATTTTTTATATATTTTAAATGTTACACCAACCGCACACATGCCTGAACTCCTGCAACAAGCCGTGCAATGTTGCTGTGTTGTGGCCGCGTAAGCAGAAAATTTCACATGACCAGCCGCAACCGCTTTAGTACACAACGTTTATGGCATGTCGATCAAATCTTTTACAAGAGATCGAAGTTTTTTTATTTTGTGTTCTGCAAAAGCTTTTCCCAAAGATGAAATACATAAACTTAAATAAGGAATTACCCAGATGATCTACATTAAGAAAGCGATTTGAAAACGCAGAACAAATATTTGTTATTTTTTTATGCAGCTTAATTTAAGTTGTTGTTTGTTTAAAGCCAGGTTTCTTTTTAAGTTTTCTTTGTTTTGAAATTGTGGGAGGTGTAGTTTTATGTATTAGATATGTTTTATTTGGGAGAGGTTACATGTTATAGTTTCAGTAATTTAAGGAAATATAAGAAACTTTTTTAATTGCACTAAAAAAAACAAGTAAGAAAGTATAGTCGGGCCAGCTAGACCCTATAATACCCTACACTCAATGTAAATGTAAAAACAGTTTTTCAGAAATGGGTTTATAGGAGAATGACCTATTATGTAGCGATCATTCAAAATATTAGTGGCATTACTTCTATGTACGAGTATATAAATATTGTTTAAGTTAAATTTTAGTTATAAAAGATTTATACACTGTCGGACAAAATAAAGTAAGGTTTTGTAACCTCTTTCATTCATTTTTAATATTTTCCTTCTATTTGTATTATTTACTGTTTATTCACAGGCCCGTTAATTGTTGGAGTATCTGAATTATTTACATAAACCTTGCAATTTTATAAAGTCGCTCATTTATATATCTAATGTAAATATATTGCAATATAATAAATTTCGGTTGTCTGTTAACCTTAAAATAAGAGTTCTATTCCTGATTGTTTTCCCCCCTTTTTTCAAAAATTTGTGGTAAGTTTTTGCAAAATAATAAATTATAGTGAATCTCAACAAAATAAGGCCAGATCCAGAATTTTTTGAAATGAGGACTTTAACAGAAAAATATTTGTTAGTACTAGATCATGAAAATGAGATGAAACAGAAAGTTTTGAATTCTAAGTATGAGATGTCGGAATCTGCGGTCAGAAATATAATTGCTTTGTATAAAATATGCAACTTAAACAAAAGCCTAAAAAACTTATGTGACAGCAAAACGTAAGACAACGAAGCACGACGATGAATATAATCTACAATTAGGAAAACTTAACGAAAGCGGTCTAAAGAGAACGTTTGCTAAGAAAAAGCCTCTTCTATGAGCTATAAAAAAGCGATTACGCTTTGCAAAGCAGTACATAAATATTTGATAAAATAGTAACTGAATTTAAAATAAAACTATAATTTATAATTATTAGAGCATCATAAATACATGTTTTAATAAAAAAAAATATTTCTGGAATTGTTTTTAGATTATCTGTAATCTTAGGGTGTGACTGACACAACTTGTTTTTCCAACCACTCTAATGATTAGTGCTAATTTTTTTACCGTCCCAAAATTCAATTAGTCACCTGAGATTGTTAACCTTTTCAATAAAAAGTCCATAATAGTTATACAAAACTTGTTTACGTTGAATAAATGATTGACATGTATCAATGATTTCAATTAGGTGTCATGGGAAGAACTAGGGAACTAAATCGTAGAAAAATTCATATGCCCAGTCAAATTCTGCCTTCAGTGCTATTTTTTATCGCAGCTGTATGTGCCAGTTTCAATCCATTCTTTCCAAACCACTTAAACTTTTCACTACTTATTTTCACTAGAAGAAACAAATCACTAATTCATTTCAAAAATTTTATTTAAGCCAACAATTAACACTTTCCCATTATCTATGTACTCGTATATATGTATATAAATCTATACATATGTATACGTTTTTGTTTTTAACTTTAAATATAATTTTAATAATACTAATTTGAATTAAATAAAAACCACACACATGCAAAACACTACACACAAAAATATATATTGTTGTACATGTTTAACACAAAAATTTCAAAATTTGTTCAAGTCTTTTAACAATGTTATGATCTATGTAATTAACTATATGATTGTGGTAACCATAATATGGTTAATTTACGATTGAGATGATTACTACAATCATATATGCGATAGTAGTAACTACATCTACATATATTTGTGGGAATCATGTTTATGATAATTCTGTTTATCATAATTTGTTGTTCTTTTTTAATATGATAAAGAACAACATAATATGGTATAATCTTTCAGCATAAAACTGATTACTATAAACATTACATGATTGCTATAATCATATATGTGATCTCTATTAAACATATTAATCGTAACCTAACCATATTATGGTTGACGAAATCATATAAATAATTACAATGACCATAATATTAAAAACAATTATTAAAAATATGGAAATAGTTGTGGTAAACAGGCACAACTATATTTTTTCTCTGCGTGTATAACCGTTATGGGATTATGGAAATATTTCGTTATATTTTTATGTTTCAATTTTATTAGTATTGAAAATAGGGTGTGTGTTTATTGAGTTAATAACTCAAGCATTTCTTTTCAACTAAAATCAATTCAAAAGCTTTGAGAAAAAACCAAAATACATTCATTCCATTCTACATACTCGTACATATATTTTATTAGTATTGAGAGAATAAAACAATTCAATGAATTTTCTAAGGCAAGTGTTAATTAATACAGTAACAAAACTAGCAAAATAAATGTTAATTAACAAAAACTTATTTATAGATTTGAAATTTTTATGAATGAAATATGTTAATGATGATTATTTGGTGGTGCTCAATAATGGGAATTTGTTGGGAGTTTAAACAAAATGTGATTTTTAAGGTAAATATTTTCAGGGGATTTTTAGTTATAAAATTATTTATTTTAAGTCGGTTTAGAAAAGAAGTTTAAAAGGTAAAGGATGTTTTTTTAGATGTATAGAAGGAAAATTTAACTGGCGGCCATTTTCTCAGCCTTCAAGTGATTCATGTTTAGTTTGGTTTGACATTTCAACATCAAAAACTGAACCCAGAACAACGCAAAAAATCTAACTCGTGCTTGAATTGAAGCCACACGATCACCTAGAATGACGGAGATTCAGTGAATGGGCCCAAACCAAGATTGCCGTTTGATTCTGATTATCATAAGCGAATATTGTGAAGCGATGAAGCTCACTTTTGGTTGAGTGGATACATCAGTAACAGTCGTATTTCGAGTGATGATGATAGTCCTGAAGTGTATGTTGAGACACCGTTACATACAGCTGGTTACATAGGCTGGTGGAATAATTGCTCCATACGAAGCTGGCGAGAACACGATAGTCAATAGTGATCGCTAAAGAGCCATATTTACTGACTATTTCGTTCATCAATTGATCAGTCATGATGTGCAGCAGTTGTGGTTTCAATAAGATGGCGCAACATGTTACACAGCTCGTGCCATAATTTATTTATTGAAGAAAACGTTGGGTAACCGCATAGTTTCCTGTTTCTCATCCACGAATTAGCCTCCAAGATCCTGCGATTTAACGCCGCTTGACTACTTTCTGTGCATAAACTCGTATGTGAAGCTCGAAACGATTCATCACTAGGAGGAAAACATTCGCCGCGTTATTTTCGATATACAGCCAAAAATGTGGAAAATAAGAGATTTAGATTAGACTAAATCCGAGTCATTCATATTTAAATTATAATGCCAGAAGATTATCTTTGAATAAATTAAATTCCTTACAATTTAAAAAACCATCTTTGTTTTGTTCCTTTTCAAAGTTCTATTGTACATCTAAAAAAACACACTTTAGTTATAATAAAAAATTATTAAATATTGCCACAAAATTCAAATTCTCAGTAAGAAACTGAGATTCTGCAACGATACACGACTAAAGCTACACTGCGACTTTGTAAAGAACTACTGCATTGACCTTGTAATGTCCTGCGATTAAAGCTAAACTAGGAATTTGTAAGGATCTTTGATTGAAGCTATAATTGGAATTTATGAGGATCTTGGATAGAAGTTAAACAGGGACTTTGTCAGGAACTTTATAAACAGCTGCAATTAAAGCTAAACTGAGCCTTTGTAAGGATATTAGATAGAAGCAAAACAGGAACATTGCAAGGAACTTTCTAAAGAGCTACGATTAAAGCTAAACTGGGCCTTTGTAAAAAACAACTTTGTAAGAATCTTCGATTGAAGCTAAAATGGGACTTTGTAAAGATCTTCGATTGAAGCTAAACTGGGAGTTTGTAAAGAATTACTACAGGGACTTTGTAAGGATCTTCCATTGAAGATATACAGGGACTTGGTTAGGAACTTTATAAAGAGCTACGATTAAAGCTAAACTGGGCCTTTGTAAGAATCTTCGATCGAAGCAAAATAGGAACATTGCAAGGAACTTTATAAAGAGCTACGATTAAAGCTAAACTGGGCCTTTGTAAAAAACAACTACAGGGACTTTGTAAGAATCTTCGATTGAAGCTAAAATGGGACTTTATAAAGAACTGTAGAAGCTTTCTATGAATTTTCGTTTGAAGCTAAACGATCTTCTATTGAAGCAAACCAAGGACTTTGTAAAGAACTACGATTGCAGCTGAACTGGGAATTTGCAAAGCACTTTGTAAAGAGCTGAAATTGAAGCTAAAAAGGGGTTTTGTATGGAACTATGGCAGAAGCTATACTTTACAGAACACTACAATTAAATCTAAATGTTAACTCTGTAAGGGATTGCGATTAAATCTAAACTGAGCCTTTGTAAGAATCTTCGATCGAAGCTAAACTGGACTTTATAGATATCCAAATGTTTGCTCAACTGCTATTGCAAGTAGTCATTAGCTTTTTCTAAGTTCTTATAATTCAAATTCCTAAAGTTTATTAGCTTTTGTTAGTACAAAAAAAAAAAGAAGTTTACTATAGTTCTAAATAAACCTTCCCAACGACCTTGTCTTAAATGAATGTACGTATAATTGTTTTTTTTTTTTTGCCAGCATCTGGTTTATAGTTTTTTTTTCTGTTTTGAAATAATAAAATTTATCATGTACATTTTATTGTTTTAAATTGCAACTTTTTTCCATCTATAATTTGTTTAATGAATCTTATGCCACATCATTGTTGAAAACATATTATTGCACATGCTACAAAACCACAGCATTTATTTAATGTATAAAAAAAAACTTGGAGCAACGAACATCTTATAAATTCTTGGCAGTTTTGTTTAGCTAGTTTTTTTTTTTTGTACTCTTTTATTTATTCTACATATTTTATTGTATTGCCTTTAAAGAAATAACTAACTAAACTTATTGTTGTACAACGGTTTAATGTTTTATTATAATATACTAGATATTTATTTAAAGTTTTGTTTAGATGTTGATTTTTTGCATTTAAATATATAAAAACAAACTCGTAGATTTTTAAGTAGGAGAAGAACATAAAGTATTTGGAATTACACAGGGAAACAGAACTACATATACATATATGAATTATAATTAAGCTGCTAAATATTAAAATATTGGCTTGAACTAGTCATGCGAATGGTTTTCTATTTTTACACCAAACAAGTTGTTAATCTCACAAGATTTTTATAAAAATTTGCGAAGTTTTCTGTTGCCCGTTGTTAAAAATTTTTGCAAATTACATAGTAGTATTGCACAAGTCATGTTATACAATGATTATTTGTACTTATTATATTGTTCGGGTATTATTAGCTAAAATTCTAATTTTTTTCTATTTTTTTTGTTTGCACATTATGGCTGTTTTATATATTAGTTTGTCTTAAAGTATTTTATTTTATTTCTCTGTAGTTATTTCAAAATATGTGAGCTCGTTTTATAGATGATATCATCTTCAATGATTGTTTTATTTTATTTAATTTGCGTTTTTTATATTATTATAATTATAAGTATTTTGCTAAATAAAAGCAGTGCTGGGCAATATGAGTATTTAACTTAAATGTTGTATTGTATTTGAGTGTCTACACTCAATGAAAATTTATCTCTTCTAATATCGAAATTTTTTTTAAATAACACAAAAACATAGAATTGCATTTCTAAAAATATTGAAAGCAGTGATCAACATTTTTCGTCAAACGGATCTCTTCTCAATTTCCTGTTTACATGACTGTTAACAAAACTTAGACAAACTTAAACTTAAAGTTGCATTTATTATTTGAGAACATTAATTAAGAACATTCGTATTTTTTACTCGTAAATATTTGGTTGGTTTCGTTGCCTGGTATTTTCGGATGCCGATAGCTGCTTTGCATACTCGTTGTAGTGCAATTCTAGGTTTTTTGTTCTACGAAGAAGATGGTTTATGTGATATGTTAGGTTGTATTAGAATGATTACAATAATAATAATTTTTTCTTAGCTTTTATATATTTATAAAGACCAGTAGGAAAATTACATGCCTCACTCTAGCTCAGCTAAATAAAAAATCTGATCAGGAATTTGGATAGCAAACATGTAGAAGGACATACACTCAATAATTGGCATTATAAAATATCGAAAACCTATCTGTTGTACATACTTAAAATTAATCTAGACTATCTATACTTTAATGAATATCAACTCTCTTTGCATTTGTTTCAACATACATATGAAAAATAATTTATGATATTTTCAGTATCAAACCGTGTATTTCCCATTGGCAATGTTTTCTATAACATTAAACGTAGCTTACGATTTTGTTCCCCACTTTAATTCAATTAAATAATTTCATGTTCTATTTTTTTTGATTATAATCATATTTTATTATTGTAATAATTACTTATGTAGAAAAAATTAACAATTGTATTCAGAATTTATGCAGATGGCAAATTATTTAATGAATTTGTCAAACAAATCTATACTTAAATTAGAAAAATCTTAGAGTTAGATAGTAATAACAATTATAATGATAAGCAACTAGGAATAAAGCTCAGTTGCAACTTAAAATTATTCTAAACAAAAAGTTTTGAATGTCAAAAAAGAAACCAAGTTTAGGAGAAAATTTACAAAAAGCAATAATTGCCACTAAACTGGGACTTTATATAGAACCACGATTAATGAAAAACTGTGACTTAGTAAATAATCTCGGTCTGTTTTTAACAACTGGAACTTGGTAAAAAAGCTAAACTCAATCTAAAAAATATAACTAATTTTAAATGTATACTGGTAATTATTAATAATTATTAAATTATTATAATTAAAAAATTGTATTAACTATCCCTTAAGAAGCTATCCATTGTGATGGCGAAATATTGAACAATTATTATTTTTATTTGAACTGTTAATTTTAAATCTTTGATATTTCTTTATTTTGATATTTCTTTATTTTATTTATTTTTACTGAAGGTAGGAATTGTTACATGAAAATTATTATTAAAATTTATTGATAATTTTTCTTGGCTTGGGATTCCTACCTTCAGTAAAAATAATTTAATGAACTCGAGCCTAAATAAAGAAATGTTAAAGATTTGAAATATTGAATATATAAATATTAATTTTAATTTTAAAGATATTAAGTTTTATGTAGTTAATTAAGTAAAAATTAGTTTTTAGTTAGCAGTTAGTATTAAAAATAGTTCGTTAATTTAAGAATAAAATTTTTCCTTTAGTTAATAGTTAGTTTAAGAAATTAGTTTAAGAATTATAATATTTTTTGATAATGGTTAAATTAAGAAATATCAGATAATTTATAGACAAATTTAGTAGTTTTTTATAAAAAAATTGCTTTTTTTATCTATTTAAAAATTTTCTTGTTGAAGAACGACATAAAAGAATATTTAAAGTTACTGGAACTAATTTTAGATTAATATTTATTTTGCATAATCTTTAATATACATATCCTGATTTTTGACTCTTGATGTTTATCCTTTGTTCCAAACTGGAACAGGAATAAAGCTAGGCTCCCAAATACTATGCTTGATGTTGTCGAATTCTGAGAGGCATTTGGGTAGAACTGATTACTCAGAGATCTTTAAAGACCCAGCTGTGTAGTTATGTTAAAATTTATATTTTCCTTTTGCAATGACCCTTTACAAATTTTACTACTTTAAGAAACTTTTAATTAATTAATTTTAAATCTCATTTTTTTTCTGCAGCAGCAATATAAAATTTGTATCATTCACACCTTTTGTCTTTTAGCATCAAACTTTGTTGGCAGCTACATATAGTACGAGTATGTTAAAGAAAAACTCTAATTTCTTGCTTTAATCGTGTTAAAATTCATCGCAAAAAAATGCGAAAAACTAAAAGAAATTTGCAATTATAATTTTGTTTTTCTAGTCGTTCAAAGCTAAAATGTAAAGCCTAAGCATGATATAAAGATTTTAATCTTGTCTAAGGTTATAAACTTCTACTACCACGTCTATATTATTTCTCATAGTATGTTAGTTGAAACGATTTCTTGTGGATTTTCTATTTTTGTATCTGTACTGTTACCGATTGACCACTGAACAATTGAATTTTAAACATTTTACAATATGTTAGTAGTTAGCTGATGTTGCTAGAAACTTTAGTCTATTGAAACTCCTAAAAATCCTTTTGCATGTGCTAGGAATAACGCAGCAAAAACAAGGCAAAAAAAAAAAAAAGAAACCTCTAAGATATGCCGCCGCGCCGCCACAACTAATTGGATTTCTCTCTAGGGAGAAATCTGTATGTTAAACCAAATATACTTGAAAAAAAAACATCACCAACAAAATCAGTTTAAAAGATGTTTTACTTAGTCCAGACTTGTAAAGGAATCTATGTAGTAATAGCAGTTGTTGTTGTTTTTGTTATTGGTATAAAAAAAACAATAAATGTTTTACCAATTTTAAAATATGTAAGACTTGTCTAGTTTATACTACATTCATATATAGTTACAACATCGACAAGAGCCAACAACTAAAACAACAGCACAAAAATACTCCTAAATCGATAATGTCTTGATCAGCAGCTTTTGAAGATTTTGTTTGGTCAGTAATTGTTTTTTTTTGTAGCTATTTCTTAAACAAAACATTGGGTTGGAAGAGAAAAGACGTTAATCACAATGTGATAACTTTTAAGCCTATTTGGCTGCTAAATGAAAAACTTTAAAAATGAGTTTCTACTGGTTCACACTCCCTAACCCCTCTTGACAAATGTATTTCTACAAACACATTTCTTCAAGCCTGATGAAACTTTTGTAACTTTCAAGTCATACAGTTTTAAGTTAGCTTAATTGAAACGACAAAAGTGCTTGGGAACCCACTGTTGTTTACCCAGACCTCCTCATAGTAGGTAATTTTGTGCTTCAATAATTATTCTAATTTACCTGCAACGAACCCACTGTACTGTGCGCACCACCAAATATGCTTTACAACTGTGTGTAATTGTAATAGTAAAGCAAACAATTTTTTTCTGCTTAATTTTTTCTCAAAAAACCCTGATACATTCTCTAAAATATCTTATTATGCTGAGGGGTTGTGTAGAGGGAGGGGGGGAATCATCTCTACAAGTTGTTGGGATTTATTTGTTTGCAGTTTGTTTTTATAGCGTACAAGATTTGGGAGTTGTAGGTGAAATATATATCTATATATACATTATAGAGGAACAAAAAGGCGCGTGCAAAGGGGCAATTAATTTGTATTGTGAACAACCCACTAACATGCACATTTAGGAAAATGTTTTCATTCTTGTTTCATAGTTTAAGACATTTTGTTTGAATTCTTTTTCTGTTTGCACTAGTTGCTGTTCTTGGCGGAGTAATAAAATGTTCGCTTTAAAGTGAAAAATTTATTTTATTAAAACAATGTTAAAGTTAATGTTACTCAATATTAAGATTTTGTTTTGTTAGGAGAAAAAAAAATAAAGCAACCAAAAAAAAAATGTTATGAAATATTTGGAAGGTTAATGAAATGTAGGAAATGTAGGGGAAATAAGACTGGATAAAGCATTACTAAATAATCGTGGGACTATTTAAAGAGCGACGATTGCAGTAAAACTGGGACTATTTTAAAACTGTTAATTGATGCTAAACTGGGACTCACTATTGAAGCTAAACTGGGACTATTTAAAGACCCACGAGTGAAGATAAACTAGGAAAACAATTGAAGCTAAACTGGGACTATTTAAAGACCCACGAGTGAAGATAAACTAGGAAAACAATTGAAGCTAAACTGGGACTATTTAAGGACCCACAATTAAAACTAAACTGGCACTGTTTAGAGACCAACGAGTGAAGCTAAACTGGGACAACAATTGAAGCTAAACTGGGACTATCTATAGACCCACGAGTGAAGCTAAACTGGGACAACAATTGAAGCTAAACTGGGACTATTTAAGGAGCCACAATTAAAACTAAACTGGCACTATTTAAATACCCATGAGTGAAACTAAACTGGGGCTCTTTAAAGACCCACAATTGAAGCTTAACTAGGGCTATTTAAAGATCCACAATTGAAACTAAACTGGGGCTATTTAAAGACCCACGAATGAAAGTAATGTGAGTTTATTTAAAGACTCACCAGTAAAACTAAACTGGAACTATAAGTTGAGACTATTAATCAGCACATGGGTGAAGCTAAACTAACACAATATAAAGACACTCGACTGAAGCTAAGCTAATAAAATTTAAAGACGCAGAATTGAAGTTAAACCTGGCCTATTTCAAGACTTACAATTGAAGCTAAACAGGGCTTATTTAAAGACCAACGATTGAAGCTAAAAAAAGATCACTTAATGATCCACGATTAAAGCTAATCTAGGTTTATTTAATGACACATGAATGAAACTAAGCTGTCACCATTGAAAGAAACACAAATACACTGTGTAAAATTTACAAAAGGCTTTAACAAGGAAGCCAAAACTAGAATACAATGATTGAAGTGAAATCAGAGTACTGAAAGATCTACGATTAACGCCAAACTCACAGTACTTTAGGAACTACTATTGATAAAAAAAAATGTACAGTACCTAAAGACTCCCGATTGAGGAAAAATTAAAAATACTTAAGAGACTTAAGGTCAGGGTAAAGTACTTGTATGAAGGTAAAATGCACAAATCAAAGATTTAACTCAAATACTGAAAGACATACTATTAAAAGCAAAGCCAAAGTATTTAAAAACCAATGTTTAAAGCCAAAGTCAACGTATTTCAAGAACTTTGACTCCTGCCGACATTAGAGTAATTAGAAAGCCATTAAGTCTAATTAAGAACACTTAAAAACCCAGGACTGAAGCCAAAGTCAAAATACTGAAAGCCATGCTAGCCATAACAAATCCAGAGAACTTAAATTCTTACTATTAAATTTAGAATATCAGAATAGCTAAAATTTAAGCTGAGACCAAAGATTAAAGTTTTTAGTACGTCTATTATATCTTGAATTTTTTTCTAGCTGCGGTTTTATTCAGTCTCAATCTCATTGTTAGTTTGCTTTTATTCATTCTTTATCTAAAACAAGTGTCAATATTAACGAAAATGCATTAATTCTCCATTTATTATGACCGTAAATAACTTATAATCGAACATATCAATCTTATGACAACAACATTTCAACATATACCTTCAATTCGTGGCAACAAATACCAGTCACAAAAAGAAAAGAAACAAACTAAGCCAAAATATACATACGTATATATGTATTCTGCCTTCATCTATCAAAGTCAAAACAATAAAGCAATCTTGGGTTTTAACTTCCATTTCTGACCTATCTCGCTCTCTCTTTCTGTTGCACGCTCCACAACAGTCACTTAAAGTTTTACGCATTTGTTGGCAAGAAGTCTGCAAACAATTGGCTTAAGTAGGATGTTGAGGGTTTCGGGGGACAGGGGAACGTAAAACGTTTTTCCTTATTTTTGATATAATAGATATGCAAATTTTCTTCTCAATTTAGTTCTTTTTGTTTAGATATTTCTGTTGTTGTTCCTGGTATGACAATTTAAAAACACCAATCTTTAAAAGCTAGACTAACAAGAGCATCTAACACAAAATTTACATGGCGAAGTAAGCCAGCGAACAATTTGTTAACTGTTGCTATAAAGCTGTGTCTAGTTTCCCCAACTGTATGAAAATGCTTCAAATGATGCATTGATTTTGATATTTTCAACTAAACTACAGGTTTTTCAAGGATTTTATTTAAACCCAAAAAAGTCTCCAGTTACAAGACCTGAACATTGGTATTTGTGGTATTCTAATAATGACCGTTTAATCTTAACTTCAGCACAATTCGTTTTATCTTAGTTATACCCACAACTTTCACTGGGTTATTCAGTATTTGTCTTACAGTCACCACAAAACTAACTATGGGAAACTATTGTTTAATCCTTGTTGGTGAATTACCTCTTTTTTTCTGCTGCCTTGTATATACCTGTATGTATGCTGGCAGAGAAAATTGCAGCAATTTTCTTCTTGTTAGTGACAAAACCGCCCGCAATTGCTGTCATTTCATCGAAAATGATGCTGAATATGCGACACATTTCGATCACTGTCAAAGTGTCAGTGAAAACATTTGTGACAATATATTGTATTGCAAATTTACGCAGCCTCATATACTCGCATACATACATATGCTCGAATGAATGTAAAATACGTAAAGTAAGAAAAATTAAACAAAAACAGAAATTGTGAATGCAAAGAAGAAAACGGTTTAGCTAGATAAAAAACAGGAGGCAGGAACGTGGCTGAAATGACTTGAAGATCTGCATTTGAAGTCACAATTAAAGTATTTTAAGACCTAAAATTGAAGCAAAAATCAGATATAAGGACCTACGATTGAAGCCAAAATCAGAATACTTAAAGTCTTACGATTCACTCGAAAATCAGAGTATTTGAAATTCTACAATTGAAGCCTAAATTCAGAGCACTTACAGACGTATGATTAAAACCAAAAGCATAGCACTTTAAGATCTATGATTAAAGCTAATTGAAGCCAAACTCACTGTACATAGAGACCTAATATTGAAGCAAAAGTCAAGGACTTAATAACCTGCGACTGACACCAAAATATAAAATGAAATCTGAGTACAAAATTTGAAGCATTTTTAATTTAACTCTTATTATTCCAAATAGTTGCTTATATATTCCGTAAACTTTTCTTTCTTAGACTTAAAATTATAAAAAAATACTACTTCCCCACTTGGCTTTATTACCCTTTCTGAATTTTTCCCTGTTTCCACCGCTCTGCTTTAATTTTGCTGTAATGTTTATTGTACTTGAACAGTTTGTGATATATTTGGGCAACTTTGTGTTTTGCTTTTTTCGGAGAGGCAAATAAGCTGAAAAGGTGACCATATCAAAAAAAAAAAAATGCAGACATGCAGACACTTTTCAATACAAAACGGTCTTTTTCATGAAAACACTTTTCTAAAGAAAACAGTCTGAAAACAGTATCTTTCATGCAGGAATTTTCATACAGAAAACGGTCTGTTTAATAGAGACACATTTCTATAGAAATTGTCTCCGGAAGACAATTGTAGAAGACAATTTTCTATAGAAAACCGTCTGTCTGTAGAAGACATTTTTCTAAAGAAAGCCGTCTGTCTGTAAAAGACATTTTTCTAAAGAAAACCGTCTGTCTGGAGAAGACATTTTTTAAAGAAAACCGTTTGTCTGTAGAAGACATTTTTCTAAAGAAAGCCGTCTGTCTCTATAAGACATTTTTTTAAAGAAAACCATCTGTCTGTAGAAGACATTTTTCTAAAGAAAGCCGTCTGTCTGTATAAGACATTTTTTTAAAGAAAACCGTTTGTCTATAGAAGACATTTTTCTAAAGAAAGCCGTCTGTCTATAGAAGACATTTTTCTAAAGAAAGCCGTCTGTCTGTAAAAGACATTTTTCTAAAGAAAACCGTCTGTCTGGAGAAGACATTTTTAAAAGAAAACCGTTTGTCTGTAGAAGACAATTTTCTATAGAAAACCGTCTGTCTATAGAAGACATTTTTCTAAAGAAAGCCGTCTGTCTGTAAAAGACATTTTTCTAAAGAAAACCGTCTGTCTGGAGAAGACATTTTTTAAAGAAAACCGTTTGTCTGTAGAAGACATTTTTCTAAAGAAAGCCGTCTGTCTGTATAAGACATTTTTTTAAAGAAAACCGTTTGTCTGTAGAAGACATTTTTGTAAAGAAAGCCGTCTGTCTGTATAAGACATTTTTTTAAAGAAAACCATCTGTCTGGAGAAGACATTTTTCTATAGAAAACTGTCAGTCTGTAGAACACAATTTTCTACATAAAACCCTCTGTCTGCCGAAGACAATTTTCTAAAGAAAACCGTCTGTCTGCAGAAGATAAGTATTTTTAGAATATCGTCTTTCTTTAGAAAACCGTCCGTTTATGGAAGACAATTTTCCATAGAAATCTTTTCTTACCAAAAACAAATCATCTGTTCCCCTTATTTACTTCAATTTCTTTAGTTTAATGTTTTTCTTTTGCTTAATCTGCCTTTAAAACAAACCGTGTAAACATAATTTGCATATAATAAGCCAAATCAATGGAAAACCACGTTTTTATATGCAAACTCTCTGCAACGATTGAGAATAAAAAAAATGTTGGTGGTTGGGTGCTTTTAACTATTTCAAGTGCTTCAAGTACCAAAAACTGTTAACAAAGAGGGGAGAGCAGAAAAGGGTAAATAAGATAAAAATTGTGGTTTAAAAAGCTTGTCAATTGTCAATCCCTTTCTGCAGTGTGTAGAGTAGAAGAACACTTAAGCGATATTGTCTCATTTTTGTTCAAAATACTATTGTCAAACAAAAGTTGCGGGTAGAGCTTGTAAATTGTATATGAATGTTTTTTCTTTTTTTGCAGAAATGTTTATAGCTGCTAAACATAACAAAGCTTAACAAATTTTCAGCAATTTTTGCGTTTTTCTTAAAGTTTTTTTTATGTGTATTGTTTGGTATAATTTCATTTAATATGGTTCTGTCATTGTTTATGGTCATTTTGGTGGCTTAAATGGTTGGCTGTTGGATCAATTGGTTTATTTAGTTTTGCCGGTATAAATGACAATGAGGTGTTATCTTTGGTCTCATAAACGTTATTAAGAGGTATTTAAATGTGTACACACTGTTTTAAAGGTAAATTGGTCACTGTTGACCTAATTTTTTAAAGATCAGTTCAGTTTAAATTTATTTCGCTGTTTTTTTCTTCATGGTTTTAATATTTTTCTTTTATAAGTTTATTAGTACATTCCAGTTGTTTTTTTGTTTTATATTCTTGCTGTTGAACAAAAATTTGGGTTAATTTTTTATTTTATTTTTGTTGCTTCTTATCGTATAAATAAATTATATTCAGTTAAAACTTAAACAATATTGTAAGAAAAATATGTATATTTATGTGCTGAATCTTATAAAGGGGATTTTAAGCTGTTTGTTTATGCAAAATCGTGATCATAAGGCGCAAAAATAAGATCACGTTAAAAACATTTTTTCTCATACACAAGTTGATTTCGATAGTTAAATAACAAACAGCCAGGAACAAAACACAAAAATCTCTACACGATTTATTTTGGTAACAAAAAATAGTTGCTTATAACACAGTATTTTTAGCATAAATAAATTACTGTATCACACACTCTTTCGCCAAAAAAAAAAAAAAAACTTACATTCTAATGGAGATTTTACTATATTTTATGTATGGGGGAGTATAATGTATTATGTCCTTTAATAAATATCAGCATTGTTAGTATTTGCAGCATTTGGTAACAGTTAACATGAAATATATTACAAGAAAACGATTCTAACAAACAGTGCATTCCGACAACAATTTTCTATAGAACAATGTCTATACAAGTCGGTTTTCTATGCAACAGTGTCTGGCTGGGACAAGTTTCTATATGAAAAGTTTCTGGTTGAGACGATTTTCTATGTGCAAAGTGTCTGGTTGAGACAGTTTTCTATGTGAAAAGTTTCTGGTTGAGACAGTTTTCTATATGAAAAGTGTCTGATGGAGATAGTTTTCTATATGAAAAGTGTCTGGTTGAGACAGTTTTCCATATGAAAAGTGTCTTGTTGAGATAGTTTTCTATATGAAAAGTTTCTGATAGAGATAGTTTGCCATATGAAAACTGTCTTGTTGAGACTGTCTTGTTGAGACAGTTTGCCATATGAAAACTGTCTTGTTGAGACAGTTTTCTATATGAAAAGTGTTTTGTTGAGATAGTTTTCCATATGAAAACTGTCTTGTTGAGACACTTTTCTATATGAAAAGTGTTTTGTTGAGACAGTTTTCCATATGAAAACTGTCTTGTTGAGACACTTTTCTATATGAAAAGTGTTTTGTTGAGACAGTTTTATATATGAAAAGTGTTTGGTTGAGACAGTTTTCCTTATGAAAAGTGTCTGGTTGAGATAGTTTTCTATATGAAAAGTGTCTGGTTGAGACAGTTTTCTGCCTGAAATGTGACTGGTTGAGACAGTTTCTTGTTGGGTTTGTTTTCTATAAAAAAGTTTCTTGTGCGCTTGGTTTTCAATAGAAAAGCTTCTTGGTTGGTAGATTGGTTGTCTTACATAGTTCGATTTCTTTAGGAAAGTTTCCTGTTTGTTGAGTTTTTCTATAAGGAAATATCTTGTATGTTCGGTTTTCTGTAGAAAGTTGACTTTTTTGATAGGTTTTCTATATCAAGTTGGTCTACTTCTATTGTAGGGCATTCTCCATATATATGTATATGCTGTTATTTGAAACTCTTCTCTACCCTGTTTTTACAAGCACAAATAAAATGGTAGCAGCATAGTTTTTGTAGGTTTTTCCTAGATATTGTTTACACCACGATCTCAGCAATAACAACATCATATCGTCATCAAACTTTCAGCATCACATTAAGATCTTTACTAGAGTTGCTAGCATTTTATTTCGTAAATGTTTTGGTTTTTTTTCGTAAGCCTAAACATCATTGATGATGATCACACGATATGGCATTTTGGGTTAATAATTTCCATATTGCTAATGTTATGTTATTGTGTTTGTTGTTTTTATTGCAGTTTTTTTTTTTGTTGCTGTGACCAACAAATACTTTTTTTGCAGCAGTATTAGATACATATATAGTTGAAGTAGTATGTAAGAGAGGAAGTTTAGAGGGAGTTATGCTGGTTCTAAAAACAAACAAAAAATAAAAAAAACAAAGGCGATTTCGTGATAATCCATTATTAATGCCAATCAGCATATCTCTACCACTTGTAGTTTACATTTCGCCAAAGAAAAATCTTAAAACAAAACGACCATTATACATTTTGGCCAAAAATATATAGTTTGTTTAACTATATGCCAGATACCAAATCTATGTGGAGAAGCAATTTGGCTGCGAAACAAAAGAACCTTCAAATTTGGTGTTTTATCGTGTGGCGCTTATCTTGGTCAAATAATCTCTTTCTTTCTTTCTTTTGTTGATTTTTTTTTTGGCCATTTGCTACCAATCGTGGCCAATTGGTTAGATTGTCGCCTACTGGTGTTGATATTTGCATTTACAGCCAAAATTCAAAATAGTTAGTTTTTTTTTTCTTTATGTTTTAGGTTGTTGTTTTGCTAAATCTTGAGAATTTTTTTAAAAATTGTTTCAAACTTTCCAAGTGTGTGTTCTGTTAATGTTGGTTAATAGTTTTTGGTTGTGGTTTGCTGTGTGTGTTTTACCATGGTCGTGTTTCAGGACCTCCCAGTTGTTAGACTTTGTAATGTGGCTTTTGTGTGTTTGTTTTTGGTACTTATTTGGTTTGGCTACTGTTTTTAGCAGTTTGTTTTTATCGTTGCCTAGAATTTCATGACCTTAAACATAAACAGTTTAATAATTGGTTTTTTGCATCCTTTCATTTAAATTTACAAAATTAGTGTTCATTCTGTGTTTTAATAGTCGTGGTTAGAGTAACCAATATTTTGTTTTTGTTTTTCTCCTTTTGAGCTTTTAGTTTTTATTGTGGATTCTTAGGCTTAGTGGTACATAAAAGTAAAGTACCGCCTGTTGGTATTGTTTGCCTTATAATATGACAGATGACTTGATTTAGTAAGCTAAATTCAGTAGCCCACACGCATTATTGCGGTTTCTGCATAATTTTTGCAAAATAGAGAAGCAAAAGCAATTAGGGCTTAAAATAAATAATATTGCTTCGTTTTAGTACATATAAAAAATTTAAACCATTAAACCTACAACAAAATTATCCAGCCCTTCTACTTAACCCTAAGCACCCCATACATCACTAATCACTACTTCTAACTCTAATGAATACTCAACTTGCTTTCATTTATTTCACATTATTATACATCTAAGTGTTGAAAACGAAAATTTATTACTTTTGCCACATCTCGAACAAATTAATAGTATTAATTTTTCATAACAACAGGTGGTCTTTATTCTCATTACAAACTTAAATACTTACTTACAAGAATCTCTTATAAATTTAAAAAAAATAATAATAATAAACCTCTTGACAACTTTATATCTTAAAAACACAAATAACAAAATCGTATAACTAACTTTTTATTACATACAACTTTTACAAAGAACACAATAATCAACTGGTAGATAAGTTGTGGATTAAGTTAAACTGCTACTATTTAACAAAGTCTAAAGATTTTATAATAACAACTGCTTGAAACATTTGTTATAAATTTAATAATTGCATTAGTAAAAAAATGTTTAGTTTTTAAACAATTTTTACTGGAATTTTTCTATAATTTTAAGCAAAAAAAAGGTGTGAATTTAAGTTTGTTTTTAATGACATTACTACAAAGAACCTAGTGCAAAAAATTGATTACTTTAGTAGATTGTTTAAATCAATTTACAGATTAAACTGATTAGTGTGAGCTTTTTACAGCAGCAAGAGTATTGTATTACATGGAAGCTATTAACTAGAAAATCTAGATTGTAGACTACACAAGGTAGAGGTAGACAGAAGATAACTTTTAAAACATGATATTATTTTATAGAAAACTCTTCAACTAGGACGATTTTCTAAAGAAAACTGTTAAAACAAGAACATTTTTTAAAAAAAATTCTTCAAACAATATAAATATTTTCTGATGAAGAATCTTCAAAATAGGCAATCTTTTAAAGAAAACTCTTCAAAAGAGACAATTTTATAAAGAAAACTCTTGAAATAAGGCAATTTTCAAAAGAAAACTGTTCAAACAAGACAATTTAAAAAAACTCTCCAAACAAGAAAATTTTCTAAAGAAAACTCTTCAAAAAAAAAAACATTTTTCTAAAGAAAACTTTTCTAACACGACAATTTTCTCTTCAACTAGGACGGCTTTTTAAAGAAAACTATCCACACAAGAAAATTTTTTAAAAAAAATTCTTCAAACAATATAAATATTTTCTGAAAAAGAATCTTTAAACTAGACAATCTTTTAGAAAACTTTTCAAAATAGAAAATTTTATAAAGAAAAATCTTCAAATAAGGCAATTTTCTAAAGAAAATTTTTTAACCCTTATATGTGCGGCAAAAAAACACCTTCTAATGTGCTGCAAGGTACCTGGCAGAGACCTGCAACGAGTACTAAATTTTCGGGTATACTTAATCATGCACATTGGTTTTTATGATTTAATCGTTTTTGTTCAAATGCACAAAACGCTCGTTTACGCAACCGTTCGTTTCAAACATTCAGTTTTATTCACTGGTTGTTTTTTGCGAACATGAATATTCTGACTGTGTCGTTAAATGTATGAAGCTCGTTTTACATCAAAGCCAACGTGTTGTTAGCCGAACATGTGTTTTATTCATTTGTTGTTTTGTGCGAACATGAATGTTCGACTGTATCGTTAAATGTATGAAGCAGCTCATTTTACATTTTTTCTTTAATTTTTTTTTGCTGTGCAAAGATATATTTGACAAACTGTACATATTACAAATTTTATCATTGCTTTGTCAAATAAGTTTTCTTTTCGACGAAATAATGTTAAATAGGTAGTAAATGCACATTTTTTATGTTTTCATATTTTTCTGCCAGCCGCTTTTTACTTATAAGTGGCTCGTGTGTTTTTAGTTCAATTCCAATCAGATCATGCACAACAAAGCCGACATGCAAAAAACAAACTGTGTATAAACAAGAATTTTTGTTTTCAAACATTGCAGTTCGAACCAAGTCACAGTGGCCAATTTGGCTTCGCTAGCGGCATTTAATTGAAATTTTCAAATTTGAAAAACCGTTAATTTTTTTTTAACAATCGATAACAAATACATTCACTAGATTTGTATTAATTTTTAAAAGCTCAGCTTACAGCTGATGAACAGCTGTGAGCTGTCAAAGTCAGCATATGTTTCTGCAAGTGTTGTTCAAAATATTTCCGCCTTTTTGATCATCGTTTTGCTATTCGTGTTAAACTTGCAAATTTTATTATTTTCATTAAAAGTTTTGTTATATACTAACGCCAAGGTATGTATTATATAAAAAAACTGTGGTTGTGATCTGTGTATACTTCTGTTATTTATAAAACGTAATCGTGTTTAAGTGTATTAGCAACTCGCCCATTGTAACGTACACCTGTCTTTCGTGGAGTAGAACTTACAAAATTCACCTGGATTCAGTGTAATTGTAAATTTTCCTATATGTGTAAACCATTGTGTGTCCAAAATGTCCAAAATTTACTGCGAGTACCTGCGAGCCTTCAATTTATTGTACTTTTTAGGCAAAATGTCAGTGACAAAACGCACCCTTTTTTTAATATGGCATGAAGAAGCGATCCCCACCAAGAAGTTTCTCGCCGTAGAAAATTATGTTTTTGGTACCGTTTTGAGAAAAATTACTTATACTCAGAAGGAGCAGTGCGAAATTGGAAGGAAACTGCGAAATTTTGCTAGTAGGCTTATCCAAAAGTGGAAGGCCTGTGGCAGAAGTAAGGTGTTTTTCGAAAAAATTAACCAAGAATGGCTAGACACACCATTGGTATTATTGGGAAAAAAAGCAAATGAAAATATTGGACGACCGGAAAAAGAGCTTTCCGAGTGCTGCAGAAAAACGCAAGTCAATAAGATGTCAGGGCTTACAGAGGAAGTGTCATGTGAAGGATTGTTGGTAGCTGCAAGCTGCAGTTTATATAAAGCTGGAAAGCGCAGTGCTTCTAAAGTTGTACAAATGGTAAAAGGCGATGAGGATTTTAGCGGAAAGGTAATAAAAAATATAAACAAACCAAAGCCCCTTCCATCAAAATTTTCAGACGATAAAGCGCTTGCGCTATTTGTAGATCTTGGACATACCAGATACACTTGGAACTTGAACAAGAAATCAGCAAGAAACCAAAACGCCGATATATATCCATGCTACGAAAAATTACGCTTCGCCAAAAAAAAGTGCTATCCTAGTGACATTACAGTCACTGATTATTATGCTGAAGTGCCACTACAAAGTCTTGTGGACCATACAATAAATAGGATCATGGAAGCACACCCCTGGCAGCAGCGGCCATTCCACATATAGGCAAAAATTTAACGACTGCGAAGGAAACATGAGAGACCAATATTTATTTTCAATTTGTATTGTACCACTGCAAGTGCAGAACGGACCGACAGTTTTATGGAAAAACAATCGACCTTCTTCTACACGATACTGTCGACCAATCAAAATACTTTGCGAGAAGGAAACGGCGGATCTGAGTCGCAGGGAAATTGAAAATATTAAGAGCCAAATATTAAATATTGTACCAACATATGTAAACTCATTAATTATTGATCACCAATTTCACATGACCATGCTTGATGGTAAAACTTTCAGCGTCATTTCAGAATCTTCTTCGCAAATATGCGGAATCTGCAACGCAACACCGAAAAATATGAATGACTTAAATTTTGTGAAGAGCTTTCCAATTAAAGTGAACCTCTTTCAATATGGGCTATCCAGTCTCCACGCCTGGATAAGGTTTTTTGAATGTATTTTGCATATATCCTATAGAATACCAATAAAAAAGTGGCAAACTCGTGGTGCTGACAAGGATATTGTTGGACAAAATAAAACAAATATACAGCAGAAGCTACGAGAAGAAATGCATTTGTTGGTCGACATACCAATGGCTGTTACTGGAAATACCAACAACGGAAATACGGCAAGAAGGTTCTTTCAACAACCAGATTTAGCCGCTCGTATAACTGGAGTGAACGAAAATTTAATATATCGATTCAGCGTCGTCTTACGAGCACTTGCATGTGGATACGATATAAACACGGAGGCATTCAGACTTTACGCAATGGAAACTGCCGAAATTTTTATTAGTTTATACCCTTGGTTTTACATGCCCTCGTCTGTTCACAGAATTTTAATTCATGGAGCAGACATAATCAATCATTTTTCGCTTCCAATTGGTATGATGTCCGAGGAAGCGCTTGAAGCCAGAAATAAAGATTATCGGAACATCCGTGAAAATAATACCAGAAAAAATTACAGGAAAAATACAATGGAAGATATAATTAACGCTCTTTTTGTTTCTTCTGATCCCTTAATATCTTCATTGTCCAACGGCTCATCAATTTCCTATTCCAGAAATATTAGTTTCGATAAGGAAGTTAAAAGCTTGCTTATAATGCATCATTTTGAAGATGATTTCTCTGAATCTGATACTGAAGAATCTGATTAATATTTCTTTTATAATATGGTTTCTCTTTGAGTTGACAATTTTTTTTTATTTTATATATGAATATATGGTGGAAAATGTTTATTGAATTAAAAACAAAATAAAAAATTAAAAAAAAAATTAAAAATAAAAAATTTAAAATTAAAAAAAAAAATTATAAATAAAAAAAAAAATTTAATCTTTTTTCCAAAAATTGTTTCATTTTTTTCTGAATTGAGAAAAAAAAAATTTTGAAGATATCTTCTTTACTTTGGAAGCTATGAATAAAATGCCGCTAGCGAAGCCAAATTGGCCACTGTGCAAGTGTTGGAAATGATTTATACTCGTTGCTGAATTTTCTGTGTGTGCATAAAAAGTGAATAAGCATAAAATTGAATCATACTTTTTTGTATTGTTCTTAAAATTCAACGTTAGTGAATAAGTCGGCTCGTTCATACTTGTTGCAGGTCTCTGGTACCTGGGTACCTACATATATGAAAAAGCATATGCGCACTAAATACATTTTTGGAACGTAGTTAAGAGATATTTTATATAATTTTTCTTAACGCCTTAAGGTTTGCAAGCTACTAACAACTTCATATAATATACTTGCAATGACCGCTTTCTCATATAAAATACGTACAGGTACCCGGGTACCTTGATGCGCATTAAAGGGTGTTAAAAGTAAATTGGTCTCTCAGGCTGCAAAAAAAAAACTAAATTATTTGAAAGTTAGTAGTTCTCAAAAAGTTTCAAATATACAAGTTATCTAATTTAATGAGAAAACTCTGACTGATAACGCCAAAGGTACCCGGGTACCTTAGTGCACACATAAGGGTTAAATAAGACAATTTTTAAAATCTCAAGCAGGACATTTTTCTAAGGAAAACTGTTTAAACAAGACAATTAAAAAAAAATACTCTTCAAACAAGACATATTTTTTAAAAGAAAACGCTTCAAACAAGACAATTTTTTTAAAAGAAAAAGCTTGAAACAAGACTATTTTCTAAAGAAAACTTATCAAAGAGGACCATTTTCTAGAGAAAACTCTTAAAACTGGGAAATTTATCTAAAAAAAATCCTCAAACAAGACAATTTTTTAAAGAAAACTCTTTAAACTAAACAATTTTCGTCTACAACTCAAACAAGAAAATTTTTGAAAGAAAACTCAATTTTCTAAAGAAAACTTTTCATATAAGAAAATTTCTGAAAAAACCTCTACAAACTAGACAATTTTTCAAAAAAGACAATTTAATAATTTAAAATCTTTAAACAAGACAATTCTCTAATTGTCTTTTTAAGATATTCTTCTGTAGAATAGTTTTTTCTCTCTCTTCCATAAAAAACTGTCATGTTATTTTTAATGAAGTGTGTTTTAGATTCTTTTTTACCTACCCAGTTTATAAAAAACATCGTTCAATTCAATTGTTAATGTGAACGAATGTATTAATATAATTCATTGTAAATAGATAATTTAGTTTTAATGAGAAATTTGTTATTGATCCAATAAAATCTGAAAAAATTCTAAAGAATTCATGTTTAAATTATACAAAAAAAAAAAGAAAAAAATATTAATTAAAGGAAATTCCTGAATTATTAGAAAAAAACAACTCATCATGAACTAGTTGCTTTTTAGTAAATTAATTGATATAAAAATTAATATTAATAAGTTCCAAGGAATTCTCCAATATTAACTGTAACAACCAACTATACCACAGCAATAAATCTTAAACAACAAAGATTTATTTACAGATACATACAATGCCAGCGGTAACTAAATTTAAATAAAATATCTGTAACAAAGTGTCACCTTACACATTTAGTTTAATAAAAGAAATCATCAACACAACATACCAACTCGAAATTAAATTGTAACTTCTTTTCAATTTTTAAACAGAAAATTTCAAAAAGAAATCCCTAACTTAACAACTTTATTTTGTGTTTTTGTTTTAATTAAGCATGATAAATTATATCAGTTGGTCTAATAAATCTCTTCTACAGCAGGTTTCTTTTGTTGCTATTAAAACAAGTTACTGGTTTAATAAATTTCCAATACAAAAACATAAATATACTATTTAACAAAACAATACCTTTTTAACTGGCTGCTGTTTTTTGTGTGTGTGTACGAGTATTGCTCTGCATAACACTTCTTTACAGCCAGCTGGTTGTTATTTATTTTAATTTTTCAGTTTTCATATTTAAATGTTTTTGTAATCTCTTTAGTATAAAGATAAGCGTTAAGCTGTGAAGAAAATTGATTGGAAATTAATGCAGGAATTTGTAACACTGGCTTTTGTTTTCAATAGAAGTTGCGTGTGTAAAAGGTCTTTGATTTTAATTGTTCTGCTGCTCTCTTTTTTCGGTGTTCGAATAATATGATGATCACCGCTGCGTAAATGATAAATAAAATTTTTAACGTGTTAGCTGTTTAGTAGTTCAGATATTTCTGTCTTGTATTGTTTGTTTAAAAAATTGATTTTAATATAAGTAATTTAAAGATATTTAAAATTTATTATTGGCTTTTAAAGAGATTTTGGGTAAAACAAGTTTGTCTTTTAAGTCTTTTGTTTTGAAATTTTTAACAGGCTTTTCAAGACAGTTTTCTATATGAAAAGCGTCTTGTTAAAACAGTTTTCTATACGAAAAGCGTCTTGTTAAGACAGTTTTCTATATAAAGAGTGTCCTGTTAAGACAGTTTTCTATATGAAAAGTGTCTTACTAAGACATTTTTCTATATGAGAAGTGTCTTCTCAAGATAATTATTGCAACAAAGTGTTTGAAACTTTGTATTTTATCTTAGTCTTTATGTGTTTTGTTATTCATGGTTTATTGCCAGCTACTGTTCTCCCAAAAACAGAACAGCTGCCCATCCAATAAAGTGTGTTGTTAGACAAACATTCTAATTGGAATGCACTTTGCATAACTACCAAAACTAACTCATAAAAACAAAACAAACTACAACTCAACCAAAGAAAAAAAAACAGTACCTAACAAGTGATAATCGATAAAAACAATATTAAACAACAAACCCCCCAAAAAAAGTAGAAAAAAAACAGTTAACAAAAAACGCTAATAATTCAACAATATCATCAAGCAAACCGCCCATTATAATTTAACACAAAAGCAGCTTAAAATTAACAATAAAAAGGTGATACAAGAAACAAAAATAATATTGTCATGGTTTAAGACATGATTGTTTGAATTGTTTAAATTATCACAATCACACACTCCAAACACACCAAACCAAATCGACATCAAACTCCAAACAAGAAAAACCGAAAATGAAATATTTATTTTAATTTGAATACGAAAATCAGAGAATTTGTTTTTAGCACCTTGTTTTTATATTAGGATTTTGTTCAGAAAAATGCATTAACTAGGCTTGTGATGAAATTATTAGAAGACAGAGAGAAAGAGAGAAAACATCAACAACAATAAAAAATATTTAAAACAAACTAACAATCATTGTGAATTCTAATATTTAAGTGTGATTGCGCATTTGATTTGATGTTTTTTTCTGTATATTTCAGTCTCGTTTAAAAACTTAAAAATGAAACAAGACAAGACAAGTGTTAATTTTCAATACCAATACTTGAAGATTTACTTAAGAAGCTTTTTGATTGTATTACAAATAGAAAAAAAAAGAAAATCAAAAATCTATTTTACCTAAAAAAAAACTAAGTAATTCCTTAACTTTAATTTTGTTTTAATTCGTGGGAGCGTCTTTTTTTCTTTAATGTCATTGTAATGTAGCCTGTTTACTCGGTCTAGGTAGCATCAAAAGATTTAAAATTATTTTGAAAATTTAAGCATTATTCAACTCCATGGATTTGAGAGTGATGATCATGATGATGACGATCACTTCATTAGTTTAAGGTTACACAATGATTGTTTATTGTTCTGGCTTTCAGTTTATTTGATTATTTACCAATCTGTTGTATTAGAATGGTGTTAGATTTTTGTTAAACCTTTTAATGATGCTTATGGCTCAGGTGTTACTCAGTTGTTGTTTGCTTATTTGGGCTGTTGTTGTTAAGGTAATTGAGAGTTTTATTGATGCTTGTTGTTGCTGTTGCTGTCTTAAGATCTTGTTAATTTTCCTCTACCACCTAAACTTAAACAACACAAACATAAACATCAACAATAGCATCTAACGACAATTACCTAATTGTGTAGAGTTGTTATTGATTTTAAGCGTCTTTTTTCTATTTCTTTCAATTTAATTTTCAATCATCGTGATTTAAGTAAAATGTTGGAAGTACAAGGTTATTTGCGAAAATAACAGATAAACATTTGTTTCAAAGTAATTCTAGAATAGAGGATTGATAAAGATCAATAAAATAATGTTGAACATAAAGTTGTTTTTAACATTGACATCTGGGGATTTCAAAACTCTTCTATTTTGTCCTATATCAGAAATGTCTTGTCTTATCGTGTCTAGATAATTTTTCTTTATGAAAAATGTCTTGTCAAAACAAGTTTTCTATATGAAAAGTGTTTTGTCAAGAGTGTCTTTCTATATGAAAACTATCTTGTCAAAACAAGTTTTCTATATGAAAAGAGTCTTGTGAAGAAAGTTTTCTATATGAAAAGTGTCTGGCGAAGAAAGTTTTCTATATGCCCTGTCAAAGCAGCTTTTTTATACAAAAAGTATTAGATCAAGCCAATTGCAGATACCCTGTTCTGAAGTGGTGTGTATTCTATAGAGAGCGTGCTGCAGCGATCGAAATAAATACTAATAGAACGGCCACTAGGGGTCAGTTAGGCAGTTGAAGTAAATTTTCCCAACCACTTTCCAAATACTTTTGTTACTGATATTGCAACATGTGGACGAACATTTTCACGCTGGCATATTACCCTGTCATGTCTGGCCGCATATTCTATGCGTTTTTCGGCCAATGTTCACTTCAGATGAAGTAATTGTATTCAGTAAAGGTGCGTTGTGATAGTCTGGCCATATTTCAGCAATTCATAATAGATAAATAACTGTGTGACCTACCAAATACTGAGCTTGAATTATTGCCATAATTATTTGGCTTTGTTGTCGATTCGATTGGTTGGGCGGGCTTCACAGATGATCTCTTATGCTACAGATTATCGCAACGGATAATTTTTCCTTTTTTGGATATTCAAAATCGTCTTTCAAGTTCAGTCGGTTTCAATACACATCACAAGCAATTCTTGTGCTTTTGGATCAATAGTGCTGAGTCCAAACATTTGAAAATTTCTGCTGGAATTGTTTCCAATTATTTTGCAAGCTCTTGTTGTGTTTACCAACGATTATCATGGTAATAAGGTTCCAATGCTTAGTCTTTATTCTTTTTGGCTGGCCGATCTTTGTCGTTCGTGTGAAAATCACCACTTTTAAAGGGGTATGGTCACACTTAGCAAATATTTTCCGAAAAAGACGTAACCACGATGTAATAAAATATATTTGAACGTGAATTTATTAAAAAATTTTGTTTATTTAGGACAAGACACAACATATTTAGTTTTATTTTATTTGATGCTGTTTTATCTTGCAAAATACTTGTAAGAGTTACCAACGTGAAACACCATTCTGCTTAGAGAAGTGGTTACGCTTTTTTGAGTAAATATTTGCCATGTGTGACCATACCTAAAGTCGTACAAAGCAACTCTCACACGTTGAAAAACTGAATTAATTTCACAGAAATTTTAAAATTTTAATTTAACAATTTTATGATTTTTAGTTAAAATTTTATAAGACAATTGATTTCTTAGTATTTTGAAGAATGTACATTTTATTATGTATCTTATATTTAAAGGACTTGTAACTATTGTTTTGATATTTTTTGTAATAACAGCTGCTGTTGAAATATTTCAATTTAAGTGAATACCAATATATCACTTGTTTACATATTTAAACTAGACTCTTTTCTGTCAAATTTCATATAAGAATCTTTTATTTAAAACTGATAAATATCTTAATTTAAACAAACAAAACTCTACCAAGAATTTTTACAACAAAACATCTTGATAACTTTCTTTTTATACATTTAACTAAAAAAAACTCTTATAGAAAAAACCACCCACATAGTTAAAATAAAAAACAAAATGTTAAGAAACTAATTTAAAACCAACCTCAAGTATTACACTTGTAACAACTCAATTTTGTAAATAATTACCTTTAAATCAATCTTCTTATTACATTAAGAGGGCAAAACACTTAAATAGTTTTTGAACAGCAACCAAATAACTCAACTAAAGTGTTTTAAATCTTGGCTTAAATGGCCAGTCTAGCAAATAATTACATGCTACATATTTTACGTAAAAATACCTTTTTCTGCACTTGTGTTTTGGTATATTTGAAAAGAAAACTACAAGACTCTTATTAAATAAATGCCACACAGGCAGTAACAGGTAGACAGACAGAACTTGCCAAACACCTTGGGTTATTTAAACAATTTACTTTGGTTGAAATGAAGAATTGCTTACGTTTTTTAGTTTAACAAAATGTCAATTATTTTAGGCGTGCGAATTTCTTTTAAATTTAAAAAGTATTTTTCAGTTGTAGCAAACATTGAGAGGGTCTAAAATAATTGCTTTACGCTTTGTTATTGTTTCAATATAAATTGATGGTTTCATTTCAGTTTTGTTGTTGATGCTGGTCTGGCCTGTTTTGTGCTGGTCATTGATATATATTTATTTCCGCCGGAATTAAATGTGTTTAAATTACTTGTTATTTTAAAGATTATCTGTTTTTCTTTGGCGTTCTTTCTTTCATTATTAAGATCTTAATTTCAGCTCAAAAGTGTGTGTGGGCTTAGAGGTTCTTTAGGAAATATTGATACATCACGTTGCAGTCATTTATTTGTGGATTTGGGTATATTTTTTTTGTGTTCTTTTGTGAAGGTGTAGACGGAAGTAATTGTTTGCAAGATGTTTCTAAAAGGATTAATATTTTTTAGGTTTCTTTAAATAAATATGATTAGGAGAAATTAAAAAATAATATTTGAAGTTAAATAAGCAGAAAAAAACAAAAGACTTGGGAAACAAACAGGTCTATAGTTTAGGCTAATGGAAGTGAAAGTAAAACACAACAAGAAGAATTAGGAATTGTGAAATACTAATATAATAAGTGTTCTTTTCTTCTAATATGTGTTTCCATTTGTAATTGGAAATTCCAAACCACATTGTCATAATTTAACTAGGCTAAAACCAATTTGTTTGCCATTCTCTTAAAACTCTTTTATGCTCCATAATTAATAATAAAAACTAACTGTTATATGAACCCATTTACATGTTAAAAGTGTCATATTGTCATATGATTTATGTCCAAAACGACATTATTATAACACAATATAAACACTTTTGTTTTATTATATTATAATATTGTAATACTTTAAATCGAAATACTTATCAACTTAAAACCAAATGAATAATTAAAAATTTTTTGCACGTTTGTTTGTTTTTTTAATTCTGTATTTGTCTTTATACATCCAGAGCCACAAAAGTATTTTGTATTTAATATTTGTTGTTCGTTTTGTAGTTTTGTTTAAATGTAACGCTTTATTATTATAATTTTCCTCAATAATTGTTAACCATATTTGGTGTAATAAAACAAAACCCAAATTGTATAGAATTGATTGGTTTGTAAGCAAAAACAAAATGAAATAAAAAAAATACAGAAACAACAAACGTTTTCAATTTAATTTGTATGAAATGAGCTCATATAACCATATTAACACTTTACCAACAGGTCATTAACCACTTTGTTACAGCAATTTCAATTCAATTCAATTCAATTCATATTGAAATTATATTATTTTACTTTTAACACACACATAAAAGCTAAATCATTACACAAACAACACAATTAAACAAACAGCAAAAAAAAACTTTTTTAACCATATTAAAAACATTTATATTATTTTCCTTATAATCTAATTGCAAAAAAAAAGTGGAAAAAACAAAAATTGTCTAGCAAACAATTTAAGGAAATGATTATAGATATGTACATACAATATTAATATTTGTAAAAGATTTCAGTATTTAAACATTTTTCATTTAAAAAAGCCTTTCATTTCATATATAAATTGTCTTTGTACAAAACCAAGATATATCGAGAAATATTTTCGATTATTTAACAGATTTCTAAAGATCTATTTTTACGTATTTTAAAATTTTGTATAATTGATAGCAGATATTTTCAATACAATAACAATATTATATGAACAGAAAATAGGCCCTCCAATGCGATCACCAGCTTCTCCAATTATTGCTGATATTGTCATGGAAAAATTAATTGACGCTTGTATTGAAAAATTATAAATTATAAAACCAAAAATTTTAACAAAATATTTAGATGATTTGTTTCGCATAATTTCAGAAAGTGAAATAGAATATATATTGACGATTTTTAACTCTTTTCATCCAAATTTTAAATTTACTATAAAAAAAGGATGTAATTCTATACTTCCTTATTTAGGCACTTTAATAATAAAGAGAGGTAATAAATTATTAATAGACTGGTATCAATAACGTACATCATCAGGAAGAATCATTAATTACTATTCAAAACATCTTAAAAGAAAAGAAACATCCTACATGTCGGAAGTGTCCAATGTTGAGGCCCCACTTCTACGCGCTTGGATCGATTATGGAGCCCGTCATAAAAATTTAAAAACGAATACTCCTTTGCCAATCTCTTTTGAAAGTGTATCTCGATCGAAACAGCGGCTTAGAAATGACAGATATATAGCCAAATAATTTCGAATCTGCCCCATTGTGTGTACATTAGGGTGACCGCAAAAAATCGATGTCGGAATTTTATTCGTCTAAACGATTTGAAGATTGATAATATATTGAAATTAATCAATATTATACATTTTTCAAATGTCATTTACCTTAATAACTAGAAAAATTATAATATGCTGATTTTTCTTGAAGAAAAATATAAAATTTGTTTTAATGTAAAATTTTAGCGGTTAAACTTATCATAAAAAATTTAATATAAATATAGTACCAAATATCCTTTTATCAACGATATTATCAGTTTGCCATTTTTTATTTTAAAATACCGAAATTCCTTAAACGGGGACAAAGTGTTTGAAAATTTTATTTTTTTTTTATAAAAGTGCACAGTGTGATAGTAAAAAACTTTCTGCGTATTTTTAGTTCTATACAAATATGAAACCTTTGAAAGGAGCGCTGCTTTCGTCTTTAGAATTTTTCAATAAGACCTAATTTTATTTTTTAAATCTGGCCAAGTTTGGATAGGGCTAATGTGTGGACTATCTCCTTTTAAATATGTCAAATTTTATTTTGTACGCTTATGCATTCAGTTTTCATTCCGCATCATATACAAAATATACATATACAGGCATGTGATGGAAACCGAAATCGAACACGAATCAGTTTTGGAAATACATTTTAATGTATTTATAATCTAATTTTTTAAATTTTCGTTTTAAGATTCTCTTTAGTAGCCCAATAAAAGTTTTTCAATACAGAAATATTGCAAAAAAATTGACTTCTAAAACTTATTCGCTTTCGTTTTCGATTTCCGTCATATGCCTGATAGTCCGCAAGAAAAATGTTCTAAAAAGAAAGAAAATATAATGCCCTTCTTGGGAGATCTTCTCCAGGACAGTTCAGTTCTCTAGGTTCCAAAATATATTTAGATGACAAACCATGAGAGGCCAATCATTGACTCCCTTCCGCCATCGTTATGCTATCTGTAATAGTTCCAGATATGTCGAAATATTTCCAAAATAAAACATTTCTAAAGCACTGTATAACACAACATAATCACAGAATTCATTCTCTGTAAATTTATTTATAATGATGTAGATGATATGTGGTTCAGCAAGACGATGAGCCACTAATGTACACACATGCCCTAATTCAATTTTTAAATACGGAAAGTGATCATAATGAAAAAGATGTATATAATTAAGCCATTTGCTTCTGCTCATGGTGATTATGAGATAATAGAGAAACATACATACAACAGTTATATACAATTATTTTATGATCACTATTTGATCACATTTCATACCTAGAACTTAAACACTATATAACTTAATTGGAACGAAAAACTTTGTTATTTATAAATCCTGATGAGGATAATAAACTAACTGCAGATAAATTCTGATATAACAAACGATATGCTGTCAGGTATATTAATTAAAATATCGTGTTATAAGGATTTTTGCATAAACTTTAAGCATTAGGAGACAGGACTATCGTTAAAAGCGTACATTTTTTGCATTTTTTTTAGAAATTGTTCGTGGGCAGGGTAACTTGGGGCTTATGTTATTTAATATTTATGATTCATTTGCATGAAGATAATTATTAGGCAATATTTCGATGGAAAAAAAAAGATCTGCGGTAATTTGGCCCCTGGATTTCTTGGCCATTCTAAAAAGAAAATATTTAATTTTATTTGTTTAAGATGCACGAAAAGTAAAAGAGTTACTCTATCTGTAGATATCCATTCTTCTAGAACACTAGTTTCTAAAGCGTAAATTAACCTTTTTCTGTGGTAGCGATTTCAACAATAATTTTAGTAAGGCACCACTAAATCAACTCGTTTTTCTATAGTTGTGGTTTTAAAGTAATTTCAGTCATTCAATTTCATTCAAACTTTTTCAATATTCTTTATATAAGATATTTAATATTAAAAAAATTGATATTCCTTAAAGTGATATTCGTTATAGCGGGGTTTTACTGTATATACAAAATATATTGTACATTTTACGAAATAACATAAATTTATCAAAATTACGATATTTGTTGAAATAACTTTTAGCTGATATAAAGGATTTTTGAGTGAAAAAAAAATTATTCTTATACCTTGATTATTTACTAGTTAATGCTGGTAGTTTTCTTGAGACATATTTTATAAAGTAAAAAGTAACAAATTTAGAATTGAAATTTTACTTTAAGCAAATTTTTAAAAATCACTAATTGATTGATTTTTATTAACAAAATTATCGAGACAAAAAGGTGTTTACAACAGACCCAGAGAAAACTTTAAAATGTTCCACCTGAAATAACTAGACAAAAAAGTAACAAGGGAAAGTTCCATGTTCCTTCACAATTAATTGAAACTATATCTGAGTACTGTCGTTAAATTTTCTCTATTATATCTGCTGCCAAAAAAAAACCAAGCAGAAAAATTACAAACAAGTCTTACAATTAATATCACAACTTTACTAAGAAGAATTTGCTGTTCTTTTCAAATTTCACTGGGTTATCTATATCACTAAATGACTACTGCTCAATTTTGTCTACATTGTACGAATGTTTTAAGCTGAATTCAGGTGCGTAACAGCAGTAGAACCAATTATGGTTTATATAAATTAAATGTGTGTCGCATACTTAATTTAACACAAAAGTGCTCTAAACGAAATGGTTTGTAGTTCGTTTCGTTTTATTATATTTTTGTTTTTATACAATTTTAAATATGTCTCACCTCTCTATAATTTTAGTTTTTAGTCATGTATTTATTATTATTATTATAATGAGAAAAAAATATAATATAATAAAATGATTTACTTAAGTATTATTAAGAAATAAACTTATTTTTTTTTTGGTTTCAGTGTTCAGTGTTTCTTTTAGGCCTCAGTGTGTCATTTTATTTGAGTTGGCTTATATGGCTGTCAAAAGAAAGGAAACACTACAGACTAAAGCTGAAATATTGTTAGCAATTGGATGATGTTGGCTGGTAGCAAGTGTTGTGTTTTTTTTTTTAGTTTTAAACTTTAAAAACTTGCTAAGAATAATAAGTGTGAATTATAAATTGAACTAAAAACAAATGATGACAAACTCTATGATACACTAAGTAGAAAAAGTGTTACCCACTTTAGAAAAGGTGTGCAAAGTTTTGATTTAGAAATTAAAAAAATTGTGTAAACAAATGGCTAATTATGGCTTAGAAGGAGTGGTCAGCGAACCTTTAATAAACTGAATTTTAAAATCGTAAATACTTTATTTGGTAGGCTAAAGAAAGCTAAAACTATAAATACTTATGTTAAAAAAAATTGCAAGTAAAATACACAAAACCCTTAAAACAATTGGCTTAAGGTATGAATTTATAGGTATAAACAAATATATCTTAAATTCCTGTAAACTGGGGCCAAATCGAGTAAAATTGATCGTAATTTTCTTATTTGAGATTATGGCATTCGATATCGAGCACGAAATTTTGTACATTTTATCATAATTTCGATATCGAAATCATTTTTCGATACGATCACGAATGCGGTAATTTGGCCCCTGGTCTCAACTTCTTAAAACTCTTAAACCAGTTTATCATATTACTTTAACTACGTTCATTAACAAACATAATATTCCACATTACCACAATATTTCTCACTTTATTTCAATATTATTTATAATAAATAGTTTTCTCAAAGCTTAAAATAAACACCAAATTTTATTTCATATATTTGCTACAAAAATATAGAAATATTCTTATCAGCAAAAAAGGAAATATTAAAATTAAACCACGTTTTGTCCATAAACCTCACACTTCCCGTAATAAATGTTTTCCAAATCTTATATTCAATATAAAGTTTTCATTTATTTAAAAATTTAAAACTTTCAATTTGATGATTATGTTTGTTAGTTGGTGTATTTATGCCATAAATATGTAAAGAAATTACCTTTTTTTATTATGAATTTCTAATAATAATAATTTCAAACACTTAAACATTTCCTGTCGTAAATTTAATTAATTTTAATGTTAAACACTGCAAAAGCATAACAATAAGTGTATAACTACTACAAAGAAATTATAAGTTTATATTACAAATTCCTAAAGTTTGTTTTATTACAATTATAATTAAGGTGCTACAGTTGAAAAGTGCAAGTAATGCTAGTTAGGTGACGGAAATGATTCCAAACGAATTAAAATTAAAAAAAAAATATTTCCATAGAAAAGTGATCCATAAATTCTTCATAAAAAATTTCTGTGCTCAATTAGTATTCTGCAAAAACATCTGCGAACGAATTAAAATTAAAAAAAAAATATTTCCATAGAAAAGTGATCCATAAATTCTTCATAGAAAATTTCTGTGCTCAATTAGTATTCTGCAAAAACATCTGCGAACAATCAGCCTACATAAATGTTCCGTGATCAGTCAGTTTTTCTTAGAAGTGTTGTGTGATCGATCAGTTTTCTATAGAAATCTTCCGCGAGCAAACAGTTTTCCATAGAATATTCTGTGAAAAGTTCTGTGATCGATCGCTTATCTATAGAAAAGTTGAAAAGCTCTGTGATCGATCAGTTTTTCTATAGAAAAGTTGAAAAGCTCTGTGATCGATCAGTTTTTCTATAGAAAATTCTGTGATCAATCACTTATCTATAGAAAACTATAGAAAACTTCCGTAATCAATCACTTTTCACTAGAAAAGTTCTGTGGTCAATCTCTTTTTTCTAGAAAACTACTGCGATCGATCTGTTTTCTATAAAATAATTCTGTGATCTGTGATTGATCACTTTTCTATAGAAACATTTTGTGGTTGATCTGTTTTATATAAAAACTACTTTGGTTGACCTGTTTTCTACAAAAATGTTCTGTGAATGACCTGTTTTCTATCGAAAACTTCTGTGATCAATCTATTTTCTATAGAAAGGCTTTGCGATCGTTCTCTGTTTTTAGAAAACTTCTGTAATCGATCTGTTTTCAATAGAAAACTTCTGTGATCGATCACTTTTTCCATAGAAAAGTTCTGTGATCAATTACTCCTCTAGAGTAGAGTTGAAAAGTTCTATGGTCGATCACTTTTCTATAAAACAATTTCTGTTATCGATTACTTTTCTATAGAAAAGTTCTGTGGTCGATTATTTTTCTATAGAAAAGTTCTGTAATCGATTACTTTTCTATAGAAAAGTTGAAAAGTTCTGTGTTCAATCACTTTTCTATAGAAATGTTCTCTGATCTATTTTTTTTACAGGAAAGTTTGAAATTAATGAATTTTCTATAGAAAACTTTTGTGATCAACAAACTGTGATGTTTTTCTTTTAGTTAGGCTTAAGTTCATTTGAATTTAATTTTCATTAAATTGTTTTTACTGAAGAAAGAATTATTTAACAACTTGAAAAAATTTTATTTTTTTGATAATTTTTCTGACTAGGATTCGAACCTGGGTTGTTGGTTGAATTGACATATGTTTCGAGAAACACCACTTTCTCTCATCAGAATTCTTTACGTTCTGACCATTGCACCACTACGGTGCCTGCTAGTCAACAGACAACATCAATCCTTTAACCAGTGACTGGTGGTTCGAAGTTTTCTGTAAATTATCATTTTTTATTAATTTCTATTTAAAAAAACAACAAACTGTTTAATAGAAAAGTTCCGTGATCGATCAGGTTTCTAAGGATTAGTTTGGCGACCGTAAAATTTTGTAATTTAAATAAGTTTCTGCATTAAAACAAACACTGTAGCTCATTTTTTTTGTCTTCTATTACCACTATTAGATGTACTTTATACCTGTTCATGATCACTTAAATTCTTTTTTGTTAACTAAAACTTTAACTTTAATTTTCTATGCAAAACTTGTTCTTTTGACTTAAAAAATAAAAAAAAAAAAACAATTTCATTTAAAGTTTACCGCTTCAGTTTTATCAATGGTTTTCTAAAAAAAAGAACTCTAACCAAAATAAATATATTCACAAAATAAAATTCATCATAATGCACCCACTAAAGTACTCACTAAAACTTTAATGCATAACAAAAAAAAAAATTAAAAATCAAACAAAACTGAAGAAAAATGAAATGTTTATAAGTTTATTGCATTTGTTGAATATGAACTGCAGTGGAAGTATGTTGCATGCATGCGTTCGTTCATCAAACGCCTGTCAATTTGTCGGCGCTTTTTGGTATAAAAGACTGTATTCAAATTTCGTGGATGTTAAATGCCTGATTCTCTTTACTTTTATATCATTTTCTTTAATTTTTTGTTTTATAACTGTGAAAAAATATATACGTACATATATATTTATCAATGGTTTGTTATTTAATAAAAAAAAAGAAATAAAATAAAATAAATTTAAATGAATATCATACATTTACGTTAAAAGCTTTATTAAAAAGGTATTAAACAGAAGACACGCTAACTAACAACAAAAATAAAGAAATAATGTTTTCGTATTCTACATAATTTTAAGAACTGTTTTATTATGCAAGACATGACATGTTATGAAAATATATAAAGGTATTTTATAATATTTTTTTTTTTTTGAGAGTTTCTTACAATTATAAGGCTTTTTTCTGTGGCACAAGCAATAATTTGACAGGAAATGACATGTATTGAATTTAAGGTAATAAATAATGAAAATATTATCAATAATAATAAAAATGATGCTTAAGTAATAAAAATATGACAAGAAAACTAAATTTATTTACAGCAGGTTTTCAATTTCAAAAAAAAAAAGACTTAAGCAACAAACTAAATTGTCAAAAATTTCAAAAAAAAAAAATAATTCTTTAACTCAATACAAACTTCCACCAAATTTCTCACACAATCTATATTACTTATACATACATACTTCCCAAAAATAAAACTTTCAACAACCGTTAAAACAATTTTTAACTGAAGGTTTTTCCTTCACACAACTGCATTATTGTGAGAATCATCTAAAAAAAAGCTCTAAATTTTTCACTGATGATCACGTTTTTCATTCAAAATCAAAACTATAATAACATGTTGTTTTGTTTCGTTTTGTTTTTGCTAAAATATCCATAAACATTTGCACTCAATATTCAATTTTTGCATATTACAACAAATGCGTGCCAGACCATATTTAGCCAAACACACAAACTCAAAAATGTTCATGTGGCTACCAAAGCAACCATAAACCAAATAGCCAAAAATAACAAAAATAAAAAAAATAAACAAACTAACTAATAGGCAAATTGAAAAACAGAAAAATAGCGAATGAACGGCTAATGTTTAAAAAATGTGTTTCGTTAGAATTTTGCAAAACCAGGGAGAAAAATGTGGGTAAAATAAACCAAATTTCTTTGATCCAGCAGTTTTCTATAGATAACTTCTGGGATCAATCAGTTTTTTGTAATCAATCAGTTTTCTTTAGAAACTTGTGTGATCTGCTGGGATCCATCAGTTTTCTATAAAACACTTCAGTGTTCAATCAGTTGCATATAAAAAAAACTTTTCTGATCCATAAGTTTTTTTTTCAACTTCTGTGATACTTTAGTTTTATATAGATAACTTCAATTCTCCATCAGTTTTCTATAAAACACTCATGTGCTCATGCAGTTGGCCATAGGAAACTTCTGTGATCGATCAGTTTTCTGTAAAAATCGATCAGTTTTGTACAAAATGCGTCTCTTCTCAATCAGTTTTCTTTAAAAATAGAACTGTGACCGAACATTTTTCTATGATCATCCAGTTTTATATAAAAGCACTTCTGTGTTCAATCAGTTTTCTATAAAAATAATCTGGGGTCGATTAGTTGTTCATAAAAATCCTGTGTTTTTATAAACAAATTCTATGATCGATCAGTCTTCTATAAAAACGATTGATGAGTTTCCTGTAGAAAACGCCCAGGAAAAAAAATTCGTGGTTTTTGAAGCACTAAAGAGAAAAAGCGCATAATCGAGCGCTTCAATAAAAGCGCTCCTTTAGAGCAGTAAATGCTTATGAATAAAATATACAAAAAATATGCTTTTTTAGTGCTGACAACGAAGAAGGTTTTAATGCGAAAAAACAAAAATGAAATTATAGCCTACAGATTTACGTATGACAACGAAAGTCAATTACAAAACGAATATCGCTCATCTCAGTTACTATGAATTTTTCTTAAGCAAAAACATTCAGATAGAATTAGTTCTTTGATTGGTTAGCGCCAAGTGACGTAAAACACTTTAGGAAAGTAATTTATTTGCATGTTTGATTAGGTTAAAAGAAGCGCTTATTGTCAGCAGAAAGTAGTCCTCCAAACCGGGAACACCTTCTACATAAATCATGCATCCCATCAGCAGATTTGAAGCGATTTGAGGTATGAATTCGTGCATAAAACCTGCTCCTTTTGGAGCACATTTTTTACTGAGCGTCTATGGTCGATAAAATGTATACTACAAAAATTCATAATCGATCAATGAAATATATCTTCTATGATCGATCCGTTTTTTTATATCAAACTTCTATAACCGATCAGTTTTCTATTGAAAGCTTTTATGGATCGGTCAAATTTTTATTGAAAACATCTATAATTCATTAAAATACTGAACAGTTTCGACCAAAAATTAATCGGTTCATATTCTACAATATTTTATCAATGAAGAATTTTACTTTTGCTAGATTAAATCTCATTAAGTCAACACATACATATGTCTATATTTACAATTCCAAAATGCCTTCTCTGCCCCCATTACAATTCACCCTCCCTAATTGTTTGAAATAATTTTTTATTTCAGCCAACATTTGACATTTAAATATGTAGTATATTTTTCTAGCTCGAAAACAAAACAAAACAAAACATACATTCATACAAACAAATGTCATATGATATGCCTCTCACAAATGTATGACTTGATGATGTTTACGGATTGTTTTGCACACACAACCAAAACGAAATGTTTTTAAAACTATAAATCAGTAAAACCATAGTTTGCCATAACGCTTTGGCAAGAAAAACTAATTACTAGACCTATGGCCATATTGGAAGACTTCTCAAGTTGTTATATGACTAAAATCGCACACACAACTAGAAAGAAAAAAACTAAAAAAAAAAAAAAAAAAATACAGAACGCATTGCCTTTAAGCCAGAAAATGCCAAGTAAACTAATTGAATTTACAGCAAAAAATTACACTTTACATACGACTTATATAGATAAATATAAATAAAGCCAAAGAAAAATAACAAGAAAAACAAAACTTTAAACTACTATATACATCACTACAGATCTCACGCAATATAAGTAAATTGTTGAGCGCAAAAAAAAATTAAGTAAAATAAAAATAACGTTTAAATAGCCATTCACATCATTTCAATTTAAAGTCATTATTACTAAGCATAAAATTTAAAGAATTTCATAATCATATGTCAGTTTTTGCACGTTATATGCACCAAATAACCTTAATTGTTTATCACATAAAGTGGAGTTTGGAAGTAGAGTTTAGCGAAAATATAAACAAACACAAAAACAAAAAGTAGAGGTTCTTCGATTAATCTGAAATTAAAATGTTTTATTAAAAAAGGTCATTTTAAGCTTGCATTTGCAATGATATAACAAAATTATTTGTTAGTGTTTTCATTTTTTTTTTGTTCATAGTAATCTTTGGCACTTTAAAAGAAATATTACCACGGTGGAGCATCATCATTAACAGATGAAGAAGAACATTAATTGAAAATGACAGTGGTATTGAAAGGTATATTGTAAAATAAGAGAAATATATGTAAAAATATTTTGTGATCGATACGTTTTCTATAGAAAACTTTAGTGATTGTTCTGTTTTTTATAGAAAACTTCTGCGATTGATCTGTTTTCTATTGCAAACTTCTGTGATCAATTTGTTTTCAGAAAACTACTGTAATTGATTTCTTTTCAATAGGAAAATTCAGTGATCGATTCTTTAGAAAAGTTCTGTGATCGATAACTTTTTTTGAGAAATGTCCTGTGATCGATAACTTTTCTTTAGAAAAGTTCTGTGATCGATAAATTTTCTCTAGAAAAGTTCTGTGCTCGATCACTTTTCTCTAGAAAAGTTCCGGAAGCAATCTGTTTTCTATAGAAAAGCTCAGTGATCGATTTGTTTTTATTTAAAACTTCTGTGATAGACCATTTTTTTTATAAAAAAGTTCTGTGATAAATTTTTTTTCTATATACAACTTCTGTGATCGACTTGTTTTCCATAGAAAAGTTCTGTGATCGATCAATTTTCTCTAGAAAAGTTCCGGAAGCAATCTGTTTTCTATAGAAAAGCTCAGTGATCGATTTGTTTTTATTTAAAACTTCTGTGATTGACCATTTTTTTATAAAAAAGTTCTGTGATAAATTTTTTTTCTATATACAACTTCTGTGATCGACTTGTTTTCTATAGAAAAGCTCAGTGATCGATAACTTTTTTTGAGAAATGTCCTGTGATCGATCACTTTTCTCTAGAGAAGTTCTGTGATCGATAAATTTTCTCTAGAAAAGTTCTGTGCTCGATCACTTTTCTCTAGAAAAGTTCCGGAAGCAATCTGTTTTCTATAGAAAAGCTCAGTGATCGATTTGTTTTTATTTAAAACTTCTGTGATTGACTATTTTTTTATAAAAAAGTTCTGTGATAAATTTTTTTTCTATATACAACTTCTTGTTGACTTGTTTTCTAGAGAAAAGCTCAGTAATCGATAACTTTTTTTGAGAAATGTCCTGTGATCGATCACTTTTCTCTAGAGAAGTTCTGTGATCGATAAATTTTCTCTAGAAAAGTTCTGTGCTCGATCAATTTTCTCTAGAAAAGTTCCGGAAGCAATCTGTTTTCTATAGAAAAGCTCAGTGATCGATTTGTTTTTATTTAAGACTTCTGTGATTGACCATTTTTTTTATAAAAAAGTTCTGTGATAAATTTTTTTTCTATATACAACTTCTTGTTGACTTGTTTTCTATAGAAAAGCTCAGTGATCGATAACTTTTTTTGAGAAATGTCCTGTGATCGATCACTTTTCTCTAGAGAAGTTCTGTGCTCGATCAATTTTCTCTAGAAAAGTTCCGGAAGCAATCTGTTTTCTATAGAAAAGCTCAGTGATCGATTTGTTTTTATTTAAGACTTCTGTGATTGACCATTTTTTTTATAAAAAAGTTCTGTGATAAATTTTTTTTCTATATACAACTTCTGTGATCGACTTGTTTTCCATAGAAAAGTTCTGTGATCGATCAATTTTCTCTAGAAAAGTTCCGGAAGCAATCTGTTTTCTATAGAAAAGTGATGTCATCAATCAGTTTAGTATAGGAAACTTCTGTCTGATTTATTGAAAAGTGATCAGCCGTGATCTATCAGTTTTGTAGTTTTGTGAGTGATTAAATTTCATTACTAAATTTTTAGGATTTTTTTCATATTTCTTGCCATAAAAGTTTTCTTTTGCACCAGTGTTGTCTGCAACCAGTATCTGGGCAAATGCTGTAGCTACAAATTCGCGACAAGCAGCAACTGTTATGACAAATCATCATTGGAGTAATTGCCGATGCATTGTGTAGCAATTAGAACAGACACTTCGTAGCGATCCGACAAACAGACAACGCATACAACGACAATAATACAATAACAACAAATAAGAAAATTGATGTATAAATACTGGCTGCCGTTACTGCCCTTAATGCGCTCAAGGAAATGATTAAACATTTAGTAAAATGTTTAACGTTTTATGCGATATATTTACCCCCTCTTCTCGGCAAGCTTGTCATAATTTCTGATATTTTTACAAATCACAACTAGAAAAACACGAGCACTTTTCTTAACAAAAAACTGGATGGATGGATGGTTAGTTTGGTTGGCTGACTGGCTGGCTGTTTGTTTGAATGGACTGACTGTGTGTGAAAATGGCCAAGCCAAATGGTTCGCATGAAGTAAGCAACGTGATGGTGGTCATTATTTGGCCTTAAGTAACAACAAACGTTTAAGTGATTAACAGCATACAAGTATATAACACGCGCTTTTTTTACAGCTGATTCTTTTCATCTTGCAACAATTCGTATATTTCTGCCATCATTCGCAATGCAACACAAAGTGTTAAGAAATTAATACTTTGTTGTTTGGTGCGTAAATTGCACAATAATTGTTTTGATGTGTGCAGTTTGCTGTTTTCTGCACATATTTCTGCTGACCCTTTTTCGTATAGAGTAACAGTTGGTGTTAGTTAGTTGGAAAGTGTTGTACATTGGCATTAATGGTTCATAAACTTAACAGCTTTCCGCTAGTGTTTTTTTTTTGTTCTGTTTCTTTATTTCTTTTGTGGGGCATGTCCTGATAGTACTTACTATATAAAAACTAAAGCATTTTAATTGCAGTCATAAAAATAAGTCAAACTAAAGTTTTATTTAATGGTATAATTAAATCTTAAAAGGCGCTAAAGTGTTTAAATGTTTTCTGCTTTATTTCTACTTCTTGTACAAGTTAAAAAATATAGAAAGAAAAAACAAATCTTAAGAAAAATGTGTGATATTTTTGGAGTAAAAGGGAAAAGAAAGGTGTAGCAAACGCATCTAATGTTAAGGTCAAAGAATTTAAGAGCAGTCTTAGTCATTAGTACAAGGTGGCGCAAAAGTAATCCTACTATCAGAAAATGCTATAAATTTTGCGAAGCCCCTAATGTCGGTTCTGTTTTGACATTTGTGTATTAAACACATGCGAAATACACGTTAATAAACAATGCTACGCTACACTGCTCCAGAATCGCAAAATTTATAGCATTTTCCTGGTAGGAGGATTACTTTTGCGCCACCCTGTATGTTTTACAAGAAGTGTGTGTTTAAAGAAACTTTTTGCAGCACATCGGTATGTGATTGATAGTAAATAAAGTATCACTACATAGGTAATACTGGGTGATTCAAGTAGAGATACTTTTTTTAATAGCCGTTTCTTGACATATCAAGTGTGAGTCGTGTCATGCTGTCATGCTATTTTTGTTTAGTATTATTTGGCATTTCATAATGAAATACTTACGCCTGAACAAAGTTTACAAATCGTTCAACTTTATTACGAAAATTCACTTGCTGTAAGGAATGTGTTTCGTGCACTTCGCTTATGATGTTACTATGGTCAACATAATCGGCAAACTAAGCGTACTACTCGTAACATCATCACCCATTTTAAGACACATCATTCATTATTGGATAATATTCGACCGAAGAGACCACGTCCAGTACTCAGTGAAGAAAATATAGCGGCGGAAGCTAAAAGTGTACACGAAGACCATGGAGAGTCAATTCAGCACCGTTCGCAGCAACTTGGACTGACGTATGTAACGACTTGGCGCATTTTACGTCGAGATCTCAAATTGAAAGCATACAAAATACAGCTTGTGCAACAACTAAAGCCGCTCGACCTTTCCAAGCATCATAGTTTCGCGCTATGGACTCTTGAAAAGTTCCAAGAAAACCCGACTTTGTTGATCCGGTTGGAGGCCCATTTCTGACTTAATTGGTATGCAAAAAAAAAAAAACAGTTGAGACGAAGACCAACCTGAAGAGATCCAAGAACTGCCACTTTATCCAGAAAAAAAACACGGTTTATTGTGGTTTGTGGGCCGGTGGAATCATCGGTCCATAAATGTTTATAAATATGATGCCGGTGCGAACGTAACCGTCAATGGCGACCGTTATCGTGCCATGATAACTGACCATTTGATGCCTGAAATTGAAGCTCGTGATCTCTGCAACATTTGGTTTCAGCAAAACGGCGCTACTTCCCACACATCGAATTTATCGATGGATTTATTGAGATCGTATGATATCACACCGTTAGACTTTTTTCTGTGGAAATATGTAAAGTCTAAAGTTTATGCGGACAAACCCACTTCGATTCAGGTCTTGGAGGAAAACATCACGCGTGTCATTCGCCAGTTACCAGTAGAAATGCTCCAACGAGTCATCGAAAATTGGACTCAATGGATAGACCATATGCGACGCAGCAACAGCCAACATTTGATAGACATAATCCTCAAAAAATAAATACCAGATAATGTTCTTTCAAATGATAATAAACATTCTCCATTAATTATAACTGAGACAGGGAAACAGGGAACTGCCTCTAAACTTTGTTTCAAATCTAAACTAGACTGTAACAATGGCAGTTAAATTTAGGCTATATAAGTATCTGCGATTGGAGCAGAACTTAAACTATGTTAAAAGCTGTTATTGAAGCTCAACTTAGACTACTTAAAAACTTAGATTTTTACTAGTTTATTACTGGTACTTGTTTGGTCTCGTTTTAGTTTTGATTTTTCACACTTCCAACTAATATAAAAGCTCTAGCATTTTATTTTTTCTTTAAGTTTCTTTAGAGCTTTTTTTAAATTCTTTTGATGAACTGCCGCTTTTTTCATTTTGTCACCATTACTTTTTTCTTCTTTTCATACTCCCCACTTAACAGCTTCCTAAACTGCCAACTGGTGTTTTTATTTTTGTTCACTTATTTCATTGATCTGTCCCAACTATCATTGGATTTATTGATCATATCAGCCAAAGAGCTATAAGGGAATGTGTTCCCTGTATCTCTGCATGTTCATTTAACACCGGTTGTATTTTAATGTTTACCCACCATTAGTATTTGTTATTATTGTTATTACTATTTAAATTGCAGGAACGTCATTTGCCACTGCTGCTGCCGGTGCTGGTTGCTGCCTGCTGGCTGCACTAAGAAAATTAGCTTAAGTTTTAAAGAGCGTTGTTTTCCTTCTATTTCTTGCATTTCTAGATTTTCAATTCAAAACTGAGCATTCATTGTTTAAGTTTGTTTTTATTTTTGTTGGCTATAAAAGTTAAAGAAAAAATGCCGCCTAGAAACGTGTGTGTGTGTGTGTGTGTGTGTGTGTGTGTATGTGTACAAGACCTACAAACTACCGACTCTAACCACTAGAGACGCATCATTATTGTTTACACAATTATTAGGACAACAAGAACTCTTTTAAACAAAACACTAAATGGTCGAGAGCATAACACTGCCTTATGTACCTACAAACAAATAATGTGCGTGTTGTAAGTATTAAACTGCCGTCAAACAACATGATGACTTGCCGCATTTCAAATCACCATCATCATCACCGTCATCATCATTGCAGTATTTGTTGTCTTTTTGGTTACCCCCGAGTGGCTAAAACTAAAAGGTAAAACAACTACAAGGTATATTTGTTCAACAAACTTACTTAAATTGTGTGTTGTTTTTTCATTTCCTTTTGATTTTACCTCAAGTGTCAATTGCCTTTCAAAATGTAAAGATTGATACCAATTTGGTTGGCGGCATCGGCTTCTTCACTTTTACCATTCAATGTTTATTTAAAATAGTTTCATATATTTATTATTTTGTTAAATAAAAACAAGGTTTTGTTATTACATTGTTTAAAATCACGTCGGTTTTAATTGTAGGAATTGCCCAAGCAAAGATTTGTTGCAATGTTTAGCTTATATTTGAAAGGATTTGTTTTGTTTTTAAAGTGTTAATGGAAAAATAACAAGTGTTAATAAAAAAAAGAGTGGCTTAAAAGAGAGAACATTTTTTTAAACATAAGATTTGAAAAACTTATTGTTAGTTAATTTTCAATGAAGATACAATAAATAAAGAAATTAAAATAAAGATAGGTAAAAAATTAAGATAGATAGTTAGATAGATGTTGATCAAAATAAAAGATTTGTTAAAAAAAAAGTAATAAAGTCTCTGACAGGTGTACATACTACATCAATGCTGGTCCAGGAATGCCGGACATCCTTAAGCAGGATGGCGAGACATTCGACAGTCACACACATATGGGTGCGCGGACATGGAGACATAATAGGTAATTGTATCGCAGATGACTTGGCAAAGAAAGGTGCCATGTTACCTAACGACAACATTGACCATCTCTGCGGCATTCCGCTATCGAGAAATGTAAGCAAATAGTTAGCAACTTTCACTATGAGCTGGCTCAAACCTTGCCTTTTTTAAGGCACTTCATCCAGCTTCAGTCCATTGCCTGTCTTATTAGCAGTTATGAAACGACGCTTAAAATCCATTTTATTTTTCTTAAAACGATCCAAAACAAGTTTATGAAATTTTCATTCTTATGCCGTTTTTGGTCGACCGTTAACAACTGTGTCACCCATCTGGCAGAACCCTTTTTTATCTGTAGTTATTCATGCAAAATTAAATGGACTCGATCATTTTAGATGCCCATGATATTAGCTATTCCACGCACTTTTATTCGTCGATCATTTAATACCATATCATGTACTTTGACTACGAATTTCTAATTTTTCTATTGTAAAAATATTGAAGACATGTTTTTATTCGAAGGAGCTGGCAGATCGAAAAGAGTATCAACATGTGTTCATAACACAGCCGGAAGTTTCCAAAACACTTAACTTTTTTTGTTTATACCGCGTTTTATGTTCTAGACTAAGAACTTTTCGAACCGCCCTCGTATGTATCATTTTTGTAGATTTTATCGAGGGTCCGTATCTAATCGCATTTGAGCTTGAGTGGTATAGTCCAATTGAAGATAACCTTGTAGGTCTTTATAGTAACAATTTAATCTTAATCGTTAGTGTCTCTATCGTCACAGCTTTACTTCAATCCCAGGAGTTTACATGATCGTTGTAGAGGATTTAAATGTTTTCTTATTTACATTAAGTTTAATTTGAAAACATATTTTGTTTAAAATCACTTTATGAAAATCCCTTTGTTTTGACTAAACTTCATTGTAACCCCCTCATTTCAACTCAACACCATTTTAATGGACTTCCATAAAATTAAACTTTTTTACAAAAATCAACATTTTCGCATACTTTACTGAATATCAATGAAAACTCCTGTGGTTTTCCCTAAACAACATACATATATTTGTTAAACAAATAAACAGAATAAACCCATCATAGCAATATGATGAGTGTATGCTGCTGGTGATGTTTAAAAATCAAAACACCACAGACATCAACAATGTAACTTTTTTTTTTTTTTTTTAATACGTTCAATTCAATTTGCCCATTTACAGACACAAGACAAAGCCCAACTTTCAAAACATAACATAAATTTTACACTTTAAACTTGCAACTAAAATGACACAAAAAACAACACAAAACTAAATCACTTTTTTTGTAAGGGAGAACTAAAGAGAAAAAAACTTAAACTTAAAACGAAATGTTTAACAAATGCGATTTTTTTTGCCCACAAAATGTCTGCATAAAAAAAGGAGATTCCAATAAACTTGCATTTTAGTTTTGTGTTCAAGACAAGATTTACCCCCCATTGTTTTACCACCGTGTGTGTTTTTTGTTAAAGCAAGGAGATTCGTAACAAACGGAAAACAAACTAAAAAAAAAATAATAATAGTGCTTATGTCAAACTCTTGTACGGTCATGTTGCATCAACACATGATGACAGTCATAATTCTTTAACAGCCACCAATGGAGAGCTAAACTCTTGTTTATTTTTGCCATTTGTGCAAAAATATACTTAAATGATTTCAATCTAAAAAGTAACATATCGAATGTAAAATTTTCAAGAAACCTTAAATATATTTTTTTTTGTTTCCAAAAATGTCAACACCATACATACCTACATTCTTTATTTGTTGTTGTGTAAAGGCCTCAAATAATCATTATTATTATTTTAGTGATATTTAGTGCACACACTACAATGTAAGACATTTGGAAATCTCTTAGAAGAAATCTCCAACAGAAATTTTAGTTTAAAGCTTAAACATTTTAACTTTAATATTTTTTTAATATTGTTTTCTTTAAAAAATCTCCCACGGTTTTTTGTTAGCTGACAGACGACTAAATAAATTTAAAATATCTAGACTGATATGATTTTAATTTTCCTAAAAATTATTTCCGCCTATTTTCTCTCTGTTTTCATTACGTGTGTCCAAACTTATTTGAAAAAATACTGCTCTATATAACGCTTTAATGCTTAAATATGAGACAAGGAAATTATTTAACAGCACGTCATGAGAAACTATAGTACATATTGTGTGTTTGTGTTTGTTTTAAAATATAAAACAAAAGACTTAAGACACATACTTACCTAATGTTGGCTGTTTTGTATACATACATAAATTATGGCTAAGAAGTGTTTGCGTTAATATGCTTCCCTAATAACAAAACTGTTAAAAATAGTTTATTATTTAATTTCTAAAATGTTTACTTGTTTATTTAAAAAGTAATTTATAGCTTTTTTGCTTTAAATTGTGGTTTTATTCTAATTTATTTATCGGTGTAATAAACACCTTAAATGATCTCATTCAACGGCTAACACCCTCTGTGGTTTTTGAAAGGTTAAGACAAGTTTATTATAATTTAAGGAATTTTAAACACATCATCAAGTAGGTAACATAAGAACATTACACAACTGTAATTGATTTCTTATGAAACTATTTTATATATTTTCATATACTACTTAATGATCTATGAAAACTGAACGATATTCTCTAAAAACTTGCTATAGTGTAGAGATTTCTTATGTTTTATTTTGAATAATTGTTTATTGAATAAGTTTAGTGTTCTTTATTTGTTGATGTAGGGTGTTAAGGAAACCAGCTTGACTTGTCACAGTTTTCTTATTTCTCTAGATAAAAATAAATGCTCACTACTATCAATATTTTGCAGCAATTTAGTGCTTTAATTAAAATGATATTTATATGTCAAAACGTAAATAATACGCTGAAATAGGCCAGTAGGAAGTACATACAAAACATCAATTTACATATATAGTGCAATTTTAGCTTCAATTTTAGATTTTTTTAAAGTTTGATTTAAGCAATAATCGTATTGCTTCTAAAACTCTATATAAGCTTCTAATGCTGGTCTGTTAAAAATTAAATTTTAGCTTCAAGTAGGCCTTTCTAAAGTCAAATTTTAATTTCAATAGTAGTTCCTTTTAAAGTTTAATTTCTGCATCAATGCTATGTCCTCCCATAGTAAATTTTTAGCTTCAATAGAAGTTCTTTCTTCTTCAAAGGAAGGTTTGTAGCTTTAAAGGAAGGTCCTTCCAAAATTTCATTTTAGCTTCAAAGAACGATGGTTCTAAAAGCAGATTTTAGTTTCAATTATAAGCTTTCTAAAATTCAATTTCAGCTTCAATCGTACTGATTTCAAATGTTGAATTTTTGCTGTAGTCGTAGGTATTTTTAAAATTAAATTTTAGCTTCAATCATAGGTCTTTCTAAAGATTAATTTTAACTTAAATCGTAGGTCTTTCTAAAGTTAAATTATGGTTCCAATCATCGGTTTTTCTAAAGTAGAATTTTATCTTTAATCCTATGTCCTTCTCAAGTTAAATTTAAGGCTGAAACGTAGGTCTCTCTGACGATTAATTTTAACGTAAACGTCAGTCTTTCTAAATCTCAATTTTGGCTTCAATCATAGGTCTTTCGAAAGTTATATTTAAGCTTCATTTCTATGTTCCAGTTAAGTAACATTAAAGCTTGAATCGTAGGTCTTTCTTAAAACGTCCGTTTTACTAAAAGCTCAATTTTTGCTTCAATCATGGATCCTTGTAAAGTTGAATTTTTTCTGCAATCATAAGTCTTTCTAAAGTTGAATTTTAGCTTCAATACTATGTCCTGTTTAAGTTTATTTTTAGCTTCGATTATATTTCTTTCTAAAGTTCAATTGTAACTGTAATGATGGCTTTTTCTAAATTTAAATTTTAGCTTCAAAGGAAGCTCCTTCTAGAAATAAATTTTAGCTAGTTGTGTTAATAGTTCTGACTGCCTAAAGTTAAATTTTTAAAGTTCAATTTAAGCAAAAATCGTAATTCCTTCTTAAGTTCAATATTAGATTCTATCGAAGTTTTTTAAAAATTTAAATTTCAGCTTCAATATAAGATGTTTCTAAAGTGCATCGATTTTAACTTCAATCGTAAGTCTTTCTAAAGATAAATTTTAGTTCCAATCTGCGGTCTTTCTAAAGTTTAATTTTATCATCAGTCCTAAATCAAATTAAAGTTTTGCTTCAATAGTAACTCTTTTTAAAGTTCAATTTAAGCTATAATCGTAGCTCATTCTAAAATTAATTTGTAGCTTGAATTGTAGGTCTTTCTAAAGTTCAAACTTGGCTCTCTCCGAAATTAAATTTTAGCTGCTTTTTCCAAACTTTAATTTTTGCTCCAATTTTAGGTCTCCTTATTTTAGTTTTAATTCAATGACTTTCTAAAGTTAAATTTTAGTTTCAATTCTTAGTTTCCCTAAACTTAATTTCTAGCTTCAATTGCAGGTCTTTCTAAAATTACATTTTAGCCTCAATCATAGGTCTGTCTGTAGTCATCACACAATTTAAGTTTCCAATTTCCAACTGGCATATTTATGATATACACCAAAAAACCCTTTTACACACCACCGTCTCTATGACACTCTACCCGTATTAACATTTAAAAATAAAACAATAGACAACTTGAAAGATACAACTCAAAGATAATTTAATTAAAATCACTATAATAAACACACCCCCAATGGTTTTCCAGTAAAAGAAACTTAACTTAAAAATTATTATAAATTTGTATCATATAAAACTCGTTAACATATGTTAATTTGTATTTAGCGTTTAAAACATTTTTTCCATTTAACGTCTCCCCCTCGCCTTTCTAAAAAAAAAAACTACAACTCTTGGCATAACAAAAGAATGACTTTATTCCAAATTGTACATTTTACATGTTCCTTATATATATTTGTAGCACTCTTTTAATAGTGTTTTTTTTTCCAACAGTGTTAAAATATTGTAATCGTTGTTTTGTTGGTTGCATGGCTGCTGTCAGTTCTTGATGTTTAATAAATGCAAATAGATTCAATATAATCTAACAGAAGTATAGAAAAAAAACTATGCATATATGAATGTATGTATATGATCTCAGTAAATTTTTCATATTTAGTTTCTTTTTTTTTTTTTTTGATTTGATTTTTTTGTTGTGAACTTACAAGTATTGTTGTAGTCTAGATTTGGTAGTGTGTCATATTTAAAACGCCTTAAAAACATTTTAACATATTTTTTATTTTGAAAAAATTTTCTATAAAAAAGCTGCTGTTTTAACAATGGGAAATAAATAGTTTTATAGTTGTGGTTAAACTAAAGATGAAAGGCCTAAGATGGAAGCTAAAATTGACCTTTAGGAAGACCTACGAATGGAGCTAAAATTTGACTTTGGAAAGACCTTCGATTGGAGCTAAAATTTAACTTTGGAAAGACCTACGATTGAAGCTAAAATTGAGTTTTTGAGAGACCTATGACTGAAGTTAAAATTTGACTTTGGAAAGACTTTCGATTAGAGCTAAAATTGAGTTCTTGAAAAACCTACGATTGAAGCAAAAATTAAGATTTTGAAAAGACCTTCGATTGGAGCTAAAATTTAACTTTGGAAAGACCTACGATGGAACCAAAAATTGAGATTTTGGAAAGACCTTTTATTGGAGCTAAAGTTGAGGTTTTGAAAGACCTACGATAAAAGCTGAAATTGAGATTATGGAAGACATACGATTGAAGCTAAAATTTAACTTTGGAAAGACCTACGATTGAAAGTAAAATTGAGGTTTTTGAAAACCTACGATGGAAGCAAAAATTGAGATTTTGGAAAGTCCTTCGATTGGAGCTAAAATTTAACTTTGGAAAGACCTACGATGGAAGCAAAAATTGAGATTGTGGAAGACATACGATTGAAGCTAAAATTTAACTTTGGAAAGACCTACGATTGAAAGTAAAATTGAGGTTTTTGAAAACCTACGATGGAAGCAAAAATTGAGATTTTGGAAAGTCCTTCGATTGGGGCTCACATTGAACTTTAAAATGACCAAAACTTAAAGCTAAAATTTTATTTTAAAGAGACCTACGATAGAAAGACCAACGTTTGATGCTAAAATTTAACTTTAGAAAGACCTACGATTGAAAGTAAAATTGAGGTTTCTGAAAACCTACGATTGAAGCTAAAATTTGACTTTGGAAAAACCTTCGATTGAAGCTAAAATTGAGGTTTTTAAAAACCTACGATTGGAGCTAAAATTGAGCTTTAGCTTTTTAAAATTTAGCTTTAGAAAGACCGACGATGGAAGCAAAAATTGAGGTTTTGGAAGACATACGATTGAAGCTGAGATTTAATTTTTGAAAGAGCTACGATTGAAGCTTAAATTGAGCTTTTCAAAGACCTACGATTGAAAGTAAAATTGAACTTTAGAAAGACTTACGATTGAAGCTAAAGTTGAGGTTTTGGAAAACCTACGATTGAAGCTAAAATTAAGATTTTGGAAGAAATACGATTGAAGCTTAAATTTGACTTTGGAAAAACCTTCGATTGGAGCTAAAGTTGAGGTTTTGAAAGACCTACGATAAAAGCTGAAATTGAGATTTTGGAAGACATACGATTGAAGCTAAAATTTAACTTTGGAAAGACCTACGATTGAAAGTAAAATTGAGGTTTCTGAAAACCTACGATTGAAGCTAAAATTTGACTTTGGAAAGTCCTTCGATTGGAGCTAAAATTTAACTTTGGAAAGACCTTCGATTGGAGCTAAAATTTAACTTTGGAAAGACCTTCGATTGGAGCTAAAGTTGAGGTTTTGAAAGACCTACGATAAAAGCTGAAATTGAGATTTTGGAAGACATACGATTGAAGCTAAAATTTAACTTTGGAAAGACCTACGATTGAAAGTAAAATTGAGGTTTTTGAAAACCTACGATTGAAGCTAAAATTTGACTTTGGAAAGTCCTTCGATTGGAGCTAAAATTTAACTTTGGAAAGACCTACGATGGAAGCAAAAATTGAGATTTTGGAAAGTCCTTCGATTGGGGCTCACATTGAACTTTAAAAAGACCAAAACTTAAAGCTAAAATTTAATTTTAGAGAGACCTACGATAGAAAGACCAACGTTTGATGCTAAAATTTAACTTTAGAAAGAAATACAATTGAAGCTAAATTTTAACATTTGAAAGACCTGCAGCCAAAATTGAACCTAGTAAGGAAATGCTTTTGAAGCTACAGTAGATTGATGTTTGTCTGTTGGCTAGCAGGCAGCGTAGTGGTTTAAAGGGGTCAGAACGCAAAACAGAATTCTGATGAGAGAAAGTGGTGTTTCTCGAAACATATGTAAATTCAACCAACAACCCAGGTTCGAATCCCAGTCAAGAAAAATTATCAAAAATAAAAAATTTTTTCAGGTTGTAAAACAATTCCTACTTCAGTAAAAACAATTTAATGAGAATTAAATTTAATGAACTCAAAGCCTAACTAAAGAAATATAACAGTTCGACTAAAAATGATAATTATGCTACAGTAGAACCACAAAATTAAATAGTTTATTGCAGGTTTTTCAAAATTAATGTTGTAATGTTGCAGGATTTTAAAATAATAAAAATATTTCAACAAAATCAACCCATAGTGCAGTTTATAAGTTTCTGTATTATTTGTATCATGTGTGATAAATCATGTATTAAGATCTTTTTTATTTAGTTTTGTTTTTTTTTTGCCTTCAAGAAAATTGAGTTGCTTTTTTAGCTGTGCTATGGTTCATTTTTCTTCACTCTTTACGTTAATTTAATTTATTTATATTTTATCGATTTATTGATTGCAAACACAGACATACATACATATATTTTGTGTTTTTTTTTGTTCCTTGTTTATTTGTTTTCTTAAAATATCCAATTCATAGCTAAATGTAAAGAGTAAATATGAAGGTAAGAAAGACACTGTGAATATGATTTATTTTATATGAATTTGAATATTGTGTTTGTGGTTGTCATCATATTGTTAAAATGATTATAATCTGTTATAAATGAAGTATGATTTATAAAGGTGATTTAGAAGAAAAAATAAACGATATATTTATATACAATATACATATTTATATATACATATAAAAAATAAATTAATGTATTTGTAGTAGAATTTTAAAGCTTTGTTCAAATTTAAGCACGTTGTGTCACCTGGTAACCCAAGAGTTTTCTCTGGATTTTTTTGTCTTCTGTTAACATGTTACCATATTAGACTAAAATTTGCAAAACTTTTAGGTTGTTTTTTTTTTTTTTTTGTTGTAACTGTAACACGTTTGTAAAACAGGGTTACTTAACATTACATTTAAACATGTGTTAGTGACAATGTTGCCTTTATAATAATGTTTAGCATCCATACGTATTTCATAGAAATTAGAGAAAATGTTGTAAAACAAAGGAAAAATCTATAGGCAAAAAATAAGTAACTTAAATAAATATATTTAAAAGAAAAACATAAAAAAACAGTTTTCTTATATCGTGACGTACGTGATAACTTTCAACATGTCACAAGGTGATTTTATAATAAAGATTAAATATATTGAAATATTTTGGCTAAAGACAAAAATCAGAACATTCAATAAATTTGTTAGAAACAGGTTGGCGAAAATAAAGTAGATAGATAAAAAAAAATAGAGAACATTTGTAAGTATGTTGTGTGAAATAATAGCAACAGTCGTAGGTTTAGTTTAAATAGGGGTCAAGCAAATGGAAGGTCACTTAGCAAATTCTGTTATATTGTCTTCAAAATTGTGGCCTTAATGTTGCCAGCTATAGTTTGTGACCTGTACACAGGCGCCAAGTTACCGCATTCGATATCGAGTAAAACTTATCGTAATTTTCTTATTTGAGATTATGGCATTTGATATCGAGCAAGAAATTTAGTACATTTTATCATAATTTAGATATCGGAATCATTTTTCGATACGATAGGTCATTCGCCCAGGATTTTATTATGAGCATATTGTGGTACCTTGAGTTAGTGATCGACATTAAAAGAACGTGTCACTTTAATAACTCTATTATTATATGACGTAAAACAATTTATTTAATTGTATTATTGACTTGCAATTCGTTTTTCTTTTAATCATTTGAAAGAGTTTCGCCCACATTAATGTTGTGTGTATATTGTATTGCCTTTTGACACTGGTGGCCATGAGTGACGACCTCTGCTTTAAGTATATTTTCATTTTGGGTCTTTCAAACTCATCGCATACATATTGTGTCATATTTAAATGTACAAAAATAAAAATATATTGTAGAGATAATTATTTGCCGCCTTTGATTTCTATAGAAACTAGGGTGTCGCCCATGATTTTTCTTAGAAAATTTTCTGACACCCATGTTTTTATATTAAATTTTTGCCAGTCGCTATGGTTCTCTTCATAGATTCTTTTTTGGTATTTAATTACTTTCTGCGAAAACTTATTTGACGCCCTTAATTTTCGGCAGACACTTTTTGTCGCCAATAATTTCTTATGAAATCTTCTGCGGTGCCCATATTTTTATATAGAAATCTACAGTAAGTGGCCAAGTTATTAGTTACACTATATTAGTTAAGATTCAATCGCTTTTAATACGTATATAAATTATTTCTTGTACCAGATGTTTTTGTATTTTAATTCTGGTAATACTGTTAAATATTTTGTGCAGTGTCAACAATGATGGGTGACATTAGAGTGCAATTGTAGATCATTATCTGTCATTCTTGTCTGAAGAGTAAAATATGCAATTTTGATTAAATGGATTAAAGTCTGTCATGACGATGAAGAACTAAAAGAAAATGTTCAAAAATGCATACAGAGCATGCCAAAAAGGATGCAAGCTGTAATTTATGCCAAAGAAAGTTCTACGAAATATTAAGATTTTTTTAAAAAAATTTTGTAATATTTCTTTTCCTCAAATATATATTTTTAAAACAAAATAATTTATTTTTAATTGAATGAGAAACACTTAATTTACCTTAAAGAACAAATAAAAGGATAACTTTCCACTATTTTAAAATGTTATACGGCTTCAAACTAAACAATTTTGCATGTGCAACTAATAATTTGGCCACCCACTGTAGTTGTACTTAAACATTTCTCATATAAACTTGTTAGTCGCCCATGATTTTCTATAAAATACCTACGTTTGTCGCGCATTTTGTTTTGTATTGAAAAAATTCTAGTCGCTAATTTTCTCTTCATAGATTCTTGTTTGTTTTGAAATTAGTTTCTACCAAAACTTATTTGTCGCCAATAATTTCCATATAAACTAATATTTTTCAGTATAAACTTGTGTGTCTCGCATTGTGTGATTTCGCATAGGAAATTGCCTGTCGCCCAAAATTTCTTTCTTGATTCTTGTTTGTTTGCAATTATGTTCTGCAAAAACTTATTGCCGTCACTGATTTTCAAAATAAACATGTTTCTCGCTCATGATAACCTTAAGAAACTTCTCTAATCTAACTGGATTATCGTTAAACACTATCCCGCTTATTCATCAAAAGCTACAACAGGTTTATAAAAGGTTTATAAATCAAATTTCCATACAAAATTTGCTTTAAATTTATGAATATGGGCATTTGTGTGTAATCGTATTTATTACAAGCAATTTTAATAAAAACTTGTGTGTCACCTAAGATTTTCTACAATAACTTCTTTGTTTTTAAAGTGTTTTTATGGAAACTCTTTTCTCCCAAATAATAACTTTTTATAAAAAATTATTATTAGCCAAGGTTTTTTTTTAAAGAAATTTATTTTCCTCAATAATTTTAGGTAGAAACATATTTGTCGGCCATGATTTTTTACAGAAAACTTAAAGTTATCAAAGGTTCTCTATGGAAGCTTGTATTATTTACAAAAACATTTATATTCATGTATTTGTTGCCAATGACTTTTTATATAGAAACGTGCTTGGCGCAATATATTTTCTACAGTGACTTATTTGTTTGCAAAAATTTACTATGGAAACGCAATTGTCGCCGATAAATTTCAATACAAATGTTTGTCGTTAATAACACTGTCCAACACCATTTTTGGAACAGAATAGCGACCCTATAATTCTGAAAGGGTATGTTGAGTAGATCATTTTTGTAGAACAAACTTATGGTCCAGCACGTCTGAGTTTTTTTTTACAGTGGGTCAAAGTTTTCATTTTTTGGTCGAAGGGAGCATTATACTATATGAATAAAATGTTGCAAGTTAATGTCTGAGAGAATTCTTATGGTCAGAGTTGTATTGTGGAATTGTATGAGGATTATTTTGTGGAAGATCTTAACCCTCTAACTGGTCTCTTTATGGGTCAATTTGACCCTTTTTTCGATAAAATCAAAAAATATCCTTTAAAAAAGGGCATTTAAGGATTAAAATATTCTACGAAAATGTTTGGCGGAAAATTTCAGTGGGGGTCGCCAAAGACACCATTGTTGTAAATAAAGCTCTTTACGATTAATTGGCAAAATTACACGCCAACACATACAAAGCAGGTGAAAACATCGTCAAGTTCGGCCGGGCCAAACACTGAGTTCTCGCGTCTAGTCAGCTGTGACTTACAAATCAGCTTTGAAGTCAGTATTGAAGAGGTTCTGATATATCTAAAGCTTCCTCTGGACTCTTCCGCTTGGCGACTATTTATAGATAGTTCAAAACACAGCTTAAAAGCAGTTTTACTGCACAATGGAAATCAGCATCCATCAATACCGGTTGCGTATTCCACAAAAAAGGAGGAAACATACGCAAATATTTCAAATCTCTTAAATAAAATTGAATACTATAAATATAAATGGGAAGTATGCGCAGACTTCAAAATGATTGCAATATTGACTGGAATGCAAACAGGATACACAAAATATATGTGCTTTCTTTGTAAATGGGATTCACGTGCTACCAGCAGCCATTATCATGTTAAATATTTCGAAGAACGTAAAGAAAATATTATTGGTGACTTAAATGTATTCCATGAATCCCTTGTCCTAAAAGATAAGGTCATACTTCCACCGCTGCATATTAAGTTGGGCGTGGTGAAAAATTTTATTAAAAGCTTAAATACACAAGGAAATACTTTCAAACGCATTCAAACAATTTTCCCCAGATTATCTGCAGCAAAATTAAAAGAAGGTAAAATACGGTTTTAAGAAATAATTTATTTCATTTAATGTAAATTACCTTTTCTAGGAATGCTCGTTGGACCCGATATAAGAAAATTATTACACGATGAAGAATTTTATGGTCATCTGTCGGATATGCAAAAGACAGCATTTGACTTAATGCAGCTAGTTATATCAGAATTCCTTGGAAACTCAAAAGCACAAAACTATGCAGAAAATATTGAAAGCATGCTAATCGGTTTTAACAATATTGGCGTTAAGATGTCACTAAAGCTGCATTTTCTGCACTCTCATCTCAATTTTTTTAAAGAAAACCTTGGAGCGGTTTCAGATGAACACGGTGAAAGGTTTCATCAGGATATAAAGGTATTGGAAGAAAGATTCAAAGGGAAATCCCAAAGTGTAATGCTTGCTAAATACGTATGGGGCTTGTACAGAAACCTTGACCCATCGGAACATTCACGTCAAGCTAAATACAGGAAAGCATATTAAGTTTAATCTTTAATCCATTGTCATACTAGTGCTATTTCCCATTTTCCTTTTACTCGAAAATTTGAAAAAAATAAATATGTACATACTTATGTACATAAACCACTATTAAAACAAACTTATAATTTTTTTATAGAAGTTGGCGTGTAATTTTGCCAATTAATCGTAAAGAGCTTTATTTACAACAATGGTGTCTTTGGCGACCCCCACTGAAATTTTCCGCCAAACATTTTCGTAGAATATTTTAATCCTTAAATGCCCTTTTTTAAATGATATTTTTTGATTTTATCGAAAAAAGGGTCAAATTGACCCATAAAGAGACCAGTTAGAGGGTTAAGATCTTCCACAAAATAATCCTCATACAATTCCACAATACAACTCTGACCATAAGAATTCTCTCAGACATTAACTTGCAACATTTTATTCATATAGTATAATGCTCCCTTCGACCAAAAAATGAAAACTTTGACCCACTGTAAAAAAAAACTCAGACGTGCTGGACCATAAGTTTGTTCTACAAAAATGATCTACTCAACATACCCTTTCAGAATTATAGGGTCGCTATTCTGTTCCATTCAAAAACTCTTAATTTGTTGGACAGTGTAATTTTTTATAAAATATTCTATTCAGCAAAGCATTTTCTATTGAACTGTATTTTCAATAATGATTTTCTACAGAGACATATTTTATCGCTCATGATTATTTTCGCCAGACAATGGCGCATATTCAGAAATGGTATCTAAGTTTAAACTCTTCCAAGTACCAACTTAAGTTATTCTTTGTGGATTACTTTCAGCACGAAAAGTTACAACTTAATTATGGGTAAAGCTGTAACTAAATGTCAACTAACAAATACATTTAAAGAACAGCTGATTGATGTTTTTCTTGTCCTCGATAATGTTAACATATTTGGCCAACAATTCTTTAAATGTAGTTTTTTCATCTGGCAACCAATTTGAGTCTCTCTAAAATACACAAAGCAATAAATATATATTTTTTTCTAACAATAATAATAAACTTACCTTATTTTCTTTGCTAATTGTGTCCATTTTGACGAAAAAAAAATCACAAAAAAAAAAGAAAACAAACTAGAGATGTGTTTTTCGTCAACAAAAATCTACTAAATGCAGTGTTGCATTTCTAATAACAGCTGAAAGCAGTTGCTAAGTTAGTTATGATTTGTGAATAAGATCTTTAACTATTTGTGAACTATTTTTTAGTTTCTGTTTAATAAGTTTCGACTTTAGTTATGATTTCTAAATATGCGCCAATGATTTTCTATAGATACTTTTGTTACAATATGTTGAACTAAACAACAATGCCGGCTTAATTTCATACAGTACTTGCTTATTGATCAGATATTGCAACATTGTTTGTAAGTAGGTTATGAGAATATTTACTAACTCCTTTTTTTGTTGCTCTTTATTTTAACAGTTTTTTTTATTAAGGAACACAGGACCACATTTTTTTAGCAATATTTTGTTACGTACCCTTTGTTTGGTGTGTGTTAATTTCTTAATGATTTCTAGCTGGTTACAGTATTATTATAGCCAACTTTTGGTTGTGAGAAATAATCATTATAGAACATCTTCGTTTGTTGGATTTTTTGGTGGATTTTAGCATTTAGTTTTCCAATGTTTTTTTGGAGTATTTGTTTTGTATTTAAGCATTTATGGTAAAGTCACGTTGGCATAATTTGTTTTATGTTAATGTTGTCGAATAAAATTGTTAAGAAAATAAAGTGTATACAAAAACAAACAAACAAATACACAAAACTTATAACAAGTTAACAAAAATCCTTTATAGCTTCTTCTTTTTTGTTTAACCATTTTTTGCAGTTTATTCTGTTGATCAACTTCAATGAATTGGTATTTAATTTGAGTAGCCATTGGTTTAGATATGTAAGTTTATATAGAAACATTTAAAGATTTGTACAATTTTATTTGGTATTCTTTTTTTTTTTTTGTTTGTTTGTTTGTGTTATTTTTCTTTTTTTGTGTTTTAAGATTTAAGAAAAAATCAATTTTTGGTTTTTTTTCTGGCAGACAAAATTATTTTTCTTTTAGTCTTAAAAGCACGACATTATTGTGTAGTTGATTGTCATTGTTTTCGGGGGTTTTTTAATACAATTGTTATGGTTTTTATGTTTTACCAAAAAAACAAAAAAAAACGAAAGAAAAAACCAAAAATAAGTATCATTGTTGTTTAGTACTAAAAACAATTTGCTACTGTAATGTATTTAAGACAACAAAAATCAACAACATGAAGAAAATTTTACAAAATTATTTAAGCATAAAGCTGAAAGAAACAGACTTAAAAGAAAGAATATTACAAGACCATGAAGTGGTTAAACGTGAGCTACTGGAATTTTTTTGTAAATATTTTTGTTTGTTTTAGCCAAAATAAAAAAAAAAAATTCAAATAAAGTTCAATTGTAAATGAATTTTTTGGCGGATTTTTTTTTAAATTTTGTTTTTAGTGTTATAGTTATGAAAATAAAAGGGATTTCTGAAAGAAAAGCAACAAATATTGCAAAATGAAACACTTTTCTTGTCAATAACAAAAGCACCAAACAGCAAACTGCTGTCCTCAATGAAAAACAAAAGACTTAAGACACAAGCCTGATCTATAACGCTTTTATTTTTGTATTAAATTTTTTTGCTTTTTTATTTCACTAACATTTAATCATACATTCTTAACATTTTAATTGTATGAGTTTTTACAAAACTATTTTCGCTTACTGAAACTGCAAATAAAAATTCCCATAATTATTAAAACATTATTTATTCCAACAAATGAATGAATGTATAAATAAATTGAATGAACAACATCTACACATTCATTTATTTTCAGCATAATTGTATGAAAAAACCAATTTATCAACTCTCAAGTAATATTTATATTTAACAATAATAACATTTAGCTAAAAATTTATAAATTTATAAAATACACCAACAAATATACATTTTAACAAACAATTTATCTGATCACAAATGACATGCCTCACAGGCATACATTCATTTATACAACAAACTAAATATGTCTGTATGTATATGTCTTTAAAAATGTTTGCTGTTGAGTTGAATGTATGTTTTTTTTTTATCTGTAACTCAATTTACTGCAAAATGATTTTGTGTAGTATGTTTGTGTGTAAAGAAATTTATTTATTATCATTATTATTATTTTTAACAACAATTCGTAACACACACAGAATACAATTTAATATTTACATTTAAAAATCACAAAATCAAATTAACGATTTGTTTTGCTGTTTCGTTTTTTTTCTTTTTGTTTTTGTTTTGTTTTCTTGTATTTCTATGACTTTGTTTGCAAAATTACATCAAGCATATAATTAAACTTACATATGTTTACATATTGTCAGATGATTCGTTTTTAGAGGAGAGTCTAATTCATGCTCTAAGCTAGACATCTTCATAAATGTAAGAAAAAAAAAATTGAAAAATTTAAATGCGAGGTGCATTACAGAAATGATGAATTCAAAGATTTAAAGTTGGTATTAAAACGAAAGACTTAAGACACATAAGACATATTTATTTGAAATTTTCTTTATCGAAAATGTTTTTGAAATTTTCTTTATATAAAATTTACACTATTCAAATTTTCTTTACAGAAAATTTACGGTATTGAATGAAATATTCTTTCTATAAACAAAATTTACGCTATTTCTAAATTTTATTTATATGAACAATTTACGCAATTTAGTGAAATTTTTTTTATAGAAAATATTTGAATATAATTTTCGGTGGGGTGCCATAAACGGTCATAAAGCCATAATTTTGATATGGCCTTAAGTCTCATACCAATTTTAGTGAAATGGCTTTATGTCCCATATGATGTTTTGCGTTACAAATGCTTTATTTCACTTGATATGTCTATTTATCTATGAAATTAATGATTTAAAAAAATCCTAAATTTATAAGCTCCAGGAATTAAAGGTGCAAACATTTCTTAAAAGGAAAAATTAATAGTTTTCCACTATAATTTTCCCAATTTTTTGGGACTTATTTCAAAATAAATTATTTCCCAATAAAAATGTATTAACGGCAATACAAGAAATTTGTGCACTGCAAAGCCGGTATTCTGTATACCATAGAGGAGAAAATCATTCCTCCCAAATAAAATAACTCCCAACAAAAAAAACTGTTGGGACTTATTTTATTTGGTAGTTATTTCATAAAAAACAAAAACAAAAAGTATGAAATAAGTCCCAATCTGTATGGCAACATTTTTGGGATTTATTTCATTTTTCCATTGGGACTTATTTCATTTGGGAGTTATTTCACTGTACCGCAGTTTTTACATGAAATAGATTGGCATGCAACATTATCAAAAATATGGCTTTATGTCTCATTTTTGGAAAAAAATTTATGGCGTTAAGTCCCATTCCATTGAGTCTTAATGACATATGCCCTTATGGCTCAATGGAATGAGACTTGACGCCATATGACTTTATGTCCTATGGCTTTATGACACCCCACCATAATTTTCTTTGCAGAGAATTTACGCTATTTTGAATAAGAAAATTTACGCTATTGAATGCAATTTTCTTTATAGCAAATTTACGCTGCGTTCTGTGCATTAGAAAGGTTACAATTAATTAACATTGAATTAAATTGTCTTTATAGAAAGTTTAAGCTATTTTGAATTTTTTTTTTTTTCTAGAAAGAAAATTAACGCTAATTTGAAATTTTCTTAATAGAAAATATACGGTAAGAAATGAAATTGTATAAAAAATATTAAATTTTGAATTAAATTTTATTTATAGAGAACTTATGCTAGTTTGAAATTTTCTCTCTATAATGAAAACTTACGCTATTGAATGAAATTTCTTTTTTATAAAGTAAATTTATGCTATTGAAAGAAATTTTCTTTCTAGAAAATTTACACTTTTGAATAAAATTTTATTTATAGAATATTTAAGGTAATGACTGAAATTTTCTTTCTATAAAGAAATCTTTCTATAAAGAAATCTTTCTATAAAGAAAATTTACGTTATTGAATGAAATTTTCTTCATAGCAAATTTACGCTATTTTGAAATTTTCTTAACAACATCTATACATACTGCGTTCTGTTACAATTAATCAACATTGAATGGGATTGTCTTTATAGAAAGTTTAAGCTATTTTGAAATTTTCTTTCTATAATGAAAATTTACGCTATTTTGAAATTTTTTTTAACAGAATATTTACGCTATTTGGTAATTTTATTTTTACAAAGAAAATTTACGCTTTTAGAAATTTTTTGAAATAAAATTTATTTTATATAGACATTTTTTGAAAGAAAATTTATTTTATTTTCCTTATAGAAAAATTATTAAAAAAAAAGAATATTGTGGTAAATATTGACGGTATTCCCATTTTCTTTATAACAATTTAAATTTCTATATAGCTACTATATAGTTATTGTTCTACCCTCGCATTTATATAGCTTTTTATTTTCTTCATCTGAGAAACACATTTAAATAAAAGCAAAATCCGGCTTGAATTTTCCATATACAAATGCAAAACAATTATTTACACAAAAAATACTATACAGCACACGTACTTACATCAATACCTAGCAGATCTGCATGAACTATAAAAGAAGTCAATGTATCTAATTAAGACAGTGATTTCCTCTAGCACCTTATTAATCAGCTGACTCCAATTTATATATTTATAACATATTTGTGCACTATAATAATGCAAAGAGAAGTCAACTGCGTTCCTTATACTTTCCAGATAATCTATAATGAAATCAATTTTCTCTGTAGTGTCTTTAAGTCTTTCAATGTTGACATATTTATAGAGGGTCATTGGACTTAAGATTAAGTTCAACACCTGCTTTAATAAGTCAGTTATGTGAACTGCTACATTTAGGGAGCCCTATATTGACAAATAAATATCTCCAGTTCGTTACACTTATCTTAGCACTGCAGGGTTCGCTTAAATGATATCTACGTAATTTAACTGTTAGTGAATATGTAACTGTGTAAGTGTGTATCTAACTTTATTTTTATAGGTTTGACTAAATACTTGTCGCTCATTCCATGTATTCGACTGTATGACCTTTTTTACATCTTTCTTTCTTACTGTTTAGCTTAGGCAATGCCTTATTATGATAATTAACTTTGAATAAAATTGTTAAATTAAATATACAAAACAAAAAACTAATAATAAAAATACAACAAATTAACTTAACTTACATACGAGTATTACTCGACCAACTATAATTAGAATGATGAGCCGTTTTAATTGCCACAGTAGTCAGTAAGTGGTTTCTGGTTGGGTTGTAAATTTAGTGTGCTTGTTAGTAAAAGTGTAAGTTTGTGTTGTTGTTGTTCTGAAAAAACTTAAGTCGTAGGTAAAGACAAATATAAATTAAGTTTTATTTATTTAGTTGATTTTATTAAAGGTTTCATTAATTGGTTACGGCAGGTGAGAGGAAAGGCTGAAAACGAATGTTACAGGTGAGCTAATGACATTTTCATAATGATATAAATACAAAACCATATCGTATACTTTCTGTCTAAAAATTGCAAATTTTGTAGAAATTGTAGATTAATATACTGTCAGCGTCAATATACAGTCAACACGACATATAATTAAAAGTAAAGCTAGAAAATTAAATTGCATTTTTATATAGTTATTTAAGTTGAATTGAATTCACAAAAAAAAAATAAACAAAAGCGTTCACAATTATTTTAACTGTTGAACTATATAAATTTTTAAGCGTCAAAATAAAGTACATAGTATCATCATGTTTATGACAAAAGAGCCCTGTCATTCCAAAAGTAGTGGCAATTTTTTTGATGTTTCTTTGTTTGAAACCATAACGGTAAATGGTGCCTTTCAAAATAATTGCAAGTTAAATAATTTCTCATTAAAATAGATCAAGTTGTGATGCCACGTAGTGAAAAATTTAAAATGGGATGACAAACATCAAGGGGAGACTCGACAAATTAATGTAAATCTCTACGTGAAATAGGTCACATCATTAGAAAGCATCAGTATACAATAAAACAATTTATAGACAAGTATACCAAACACAGTACCGTAGAAAATTTGTCTGGTGCAAAACATCCCAAGCGTCTTACAAAACTGAAGCAAGAGCTGCAGTAAGAGGAATTAGAGCAAACCCAACATCTAGTAATGAAAATGTTACGAATGCTTCTGTAAACCTGCAAACGAGAGTACGCTTACAACAAAATGGCCTTTATCTCAGAGAACAATCAAACCAAATTATTGAATTACGTAAAAAAAATGTACAAAAAAGCCTAAAATTTTTTGTGGAATAATATTCTTTTCACCGTTGAATGTAAGTTTGAGATATTTGGATTCAAAAACTTCTCAAAAATATGGCAAACCAAGAACAAGGCCTTTAGTAATAAATATGTTACCAAGACTGTAAAAAATGACGGCGGCTCAGTAATAATCTGGTAGGGCGGCATCTGGTATAGGTAATCTTATATTTATAGAATCTACAATGAAAAAGCAATATTATCTCGACATTTTAAAAAACAATCTCTAGTAGTTAAGATTTCATTAGTAAACAGTTTATAGCATTGTCAAACACTAAGTAAAAAGTGGTATTTTTACTACTTTTTTAAGAAGTTATCAAAAGTTAAACATTTTTATTTACATTTTTTTATGTAATTAGAAATGCGTTTAATGATAAATTTAGGGATTTTCAAAATAGTAGTATTTTAGGACTATTCTATAGCATTATCGATTTCTTAGAAAAAGTAGTATGTATTTCTACTACTTTTTTTCAAAAAGTTATCAAATGTGAAAAATTTGTATATATATAATTTTTAAATAATCAAAAATGCTTTCAATGATATCAAATAGTATTTTTATGATTTTAAACTGTTAAAAAATTTAAAATAAATCTCGAGGCGAGTTTAATATTTCATTAAAAGTAGTATTTTAAAAAGTTAGCAAAAGTAAAAAATTCCATTTTAACTTCTTTTTAATTCATTAGAAATGATTTAAATAATAAATTTTTGAATTTTTAAAATAGTAGTATTTAAGTACTTTTTAGTAAGAATTATTTTTATGAGTTTAGAATGTAGAAAAATGTTAAAATAAATCTCGAGGAGTGTTTAAGACTTCATAAAATAGCATTTCGATTACTTAGTAAAAAGTAGTATTTTTAATACTTTTTATCAAAAGTTATCAAAAGTTAAAAATTTGTGTTTTAAACTATTTTTAAATAAATGATAAATGGAAATGTGTTTAAAGAAACATTTTTTGATTTTTAAAAACGTAGTATATTAGTACTTTTTCAAAAATAGTATTTTTATTTTTTAAAAATGCTAAAAATTGTGAAATAAATCTTGCAGTATCTTCAAGATTTCCTGAATTAGCAATTAATAGCACTGCCGATTAGTTAATAAAATAGTAGTATTTCTAGTACTTTTTTAAAAAGTTGGCAAAAGTTAAAAGTTTCTATTTTAAAATATTTTCAAATTATTAGAAATTATTTTAATGATAAATTTTTTGACTTTCAAAATAGTACTATTTGAGTACTTTTTTGAAAATAGTATTTTTGGGCCTTAAAAATTCGGCAAGTTGTATAAAATGTTTCGCATATAATTAATTAGTGTTTATGTTGATTTTTATTGTTTTATTGAAGTCTTAGAAATAAGTAGTACTTCTATTAGTTTTTTAAAAAGGTATGGAAACTCAAACAAATTAATTTAAACTCATTTTCAATTAAGTTACAAGAGGACTTATAAACTGTTACGTTGGGAAATAACCTGGTGGCTACAATATATGTAATATCGGTTTTTAGCAAATAGTTATTCCAGTTGGTTACATTTTGCTTAACAAATTTTATATTTTCTTTATGTTATAGTGTAACGAACTTAATTTTAAATTGAATAATTATACAAATAAGTTTAATAAAAATCATTTTGTAGTGTGTTTTTTTTTTGTATATATTTCGCGTTATAATAAACCCATTGATGATGACTAATCACCCTTGGTTGCATGACGTTAGTGTGAATTTACATATGTTTGTGGCTGTTAAGTTGTGCAAGTATTAATCTTATTTCAAGTTAGCAAAACAGAAAAATAAATACAGACTTTTATTTGTATAAATTTTCATTAATAAAATGTATTTTGTTTTTTTTTTAGTTTTATTCAATTATAAAGCAGTAATATGAGTATTATTTATATTTAGTTACACCACAGCGATTTCCGGCTGCTACTTAGTACCAGGCAAAGTCAACTGTGAGTGCCGGTGGTGGAGGTAGGAGGTGGAGGTAGTGCAACTGCTGCTTTAGCGGGCTGACAGCGTGAGAAAAATCTAATATTGCCATATATATTTATATATTTATATGATATTTGTTGTTTTACAAAGAACATTAACGTTTTTTTTGTTGTTTTGTTTTAACATTAGATGATTCGTAAAAATTTTTCATTGATTTGTTGTGTTGGTATTTTTTTTTTTTGTTTGTAAGTTTGCCAGTCTTTTATTTTATGATCTGAGTAAGCGGAACTAAAATGTAGAATCTCTCATGTAAACGTTGTCTGTACGACATGATTATGTCTACGTCATAATTATAAGGTAACTGGGAAATTTTTATTTAATTCAATATTATTGTTATTAATATTTTTTTATTACTATTGCTATTTTTGTTGCCATAATTTGCAATAAAATTAACTTATAATTGCTTCAAAAGAATTAAATATTTATAACAAAGTGTTAAAAATTGTAAATAGAACAGTAATGAATATTAATTTATATTTCTGTAAAACAGATTTCGTTTTTGTTTAACAATAATTAAAATTCACAATGTTCTGAAATAAAACCAAAGAAATAAATATTTTACAAAAACAAGTTTGCAACTTAAGTCTTTTGTTACATATTCATTAAAAGCCAACTATGAAATACATTTATTGCTTAAGTAAAAAATAGCTGAATGTGGGGGAAATTTCACAAACAACAACAACAACAACAAAATAATCATTAATTATTGCAAAATTATTAAAATGTTATAAAATTTAATGGATTAAATAGTAAGCATATAATAAGCTTAAACTCTCAAAAGGTTAAATTGAAACATTTATTAAATATTTAAAAACTTGCTAACTAAACTAAAAGTAAATATAGCAAATAGTAATGAACAGGTAATTTATAAAAGATTAAAGTCAGGTAAAACCAATAGCATTTAAATGACAAGTTATTTAATAGTTACATAGATAAATAGTTAGATATTCTCAGTCTGTCTTTATAATTGCCATACAAAAAGAGATTTTAATTATAGTTAGTTGTTTAGTGTGGTATAAAAGTATTAATTTAATAGTGCAAGTGCAAGTAGACTTAAATAAATTGCTTAGAATAAAGAATTAATTACAGCTATAATAAGCTAAAATCTAAAGCTACTAAAGCTGTATAAAAATGAGTGGTAATAATTGCTCACACTTTATTAATTAGAGAAATACAATGTATATAGTAAACAGCATGAGCAGAATATTATTAACCAACATACTTAGATCAAATACTAGTACTTTATTATATTTTTGAAAATGTTTTCCTAAGTAAGCTATTTGTATACCAACATGTTTTAAGCCATTTAATAAAAATTTTAATAATAAATTCTTTGATTTTTAAAATAGTAGTATTTTAATACTTTTTTGTAAAAGGTAATTTCATTAACTTACAATTCAAAAAATTATAAAATAAATCTCGAGAAGCTTCAAAGACTTCAAAATCAGCATTTTATAACATTGTGAAAGGCTTAGTAAAAAGTAGTATTTCTACTACTTTTTTAAAAATGTATCAAAACTTAAAATTTGTGTTTTAACTCATTTTCCAATCATTAAAATATCATATTAATGGTAATTTCTTTGATTTCTAAAATAGTAGTATTTTAGTACTTTTTTATAAAATGCATTTGTAGGACTTTAAAATGTTAAAAATTATAAATTAATTTCGAGGAGTGTTCAAGATTTCATGAAATAGCTTTTTATAGCATTTTCGAAAACTTAGTAATAATAAGTAGTATTTCTACTACTTTTTTAAGAATTTATTAAAAGTTACAAATTTGTATTTCAAGTCATTTTTAAATCACTAGAATGCTTTTAATGATATTTTTTTTATTTTTAAAATAGTAGTAAGTTATTTTAGTACGTTTTGCAAATACTATTTTGTTGGGTTTTAAAATGCGAAAAATTGTGCAATAACTCCCGATAAGTGTTTAAGTTTTTATAAATTTTCATTTTCGAACACTTAATAAGAAGTAGTATCTCAATTTTGTTTTTTTTTATCAATTTAGGAACGTTTTTAATTATCAAATAGATGTTTTTGGCATTTCTGTTAGTTTTATAAAAAGTTTATTAAATGGTTTTTATTAAAATTTAAACGATTAATAAATCCAACATAATTTCTTAGTTAAGAGATATTGATTTTAATTTTTTTCAATTTAATTGTTATATTTTAAATTTATTTTGCCTACATTTTTCTGCATCATCATTAACTTTTTCCTACCACCCCTTTTAATTTTTCACCTTTTAACACCTTAAATCCAGCATTATTATTTATGATGGTTATTTTAAAAGACATTTAAAGCAATATGTATGAAAAAAACTAACATTTTCTTAAAAGCCCAATATTTTTCTTATTCTTCATTTCTTACATGGCCTGCGATAAACGATCTTGTGACACACTTAATAAAACTTTTCATAACAAATGACAAAAAGCTGTAAAAGGGGCAAGAGTATAGTATAGAACGTAATGAATCCACATTTATAGCTACAATGGGGCTTTAAAAGTTCATATCTTATGTATTTTTTTTTTTTTTGTTTGTTTGTTTGTGTACCCTAAAAGAAACGAAAACCCACAAAATATTCAAGCGGCACTTATAAACCACAACAATAAATATTAAAGTAGTAGACATATTATGGCCATGTATTTATGTGATGGTGGTCCATTTGTTTTCGATGATCATTTGTCGCAGTTTTTTTTTTAAGCGCGTTTAATAAAATTGCCTTTAAAACACCAAATAAAAGCAAATATTTATATGCAACAGGCAACAACTGACAACAATAATAACAATTTGTTAAAGCTTTATGGCCACCGCTTAAGCAACAACAACAAAAACTATGACTTTAACATGCTTAAATGTTTTAGATATTTTTGCTGTTGTTGGTTGTCTGCGTAACATTTGAGATGTTAAAACATAAAGGTGGTCGTAGAAAAAAAATTTCGAATATGAGAACAAGTATTATTAATAACTATGCAGAATTGAAAATAAGACTTAAATGTATAACTTTGGACAAAAATAAAAAAATATATATTTAAAGTCTCTTTAAGGACACCCTATAGAAATTGTGAAAAGAGTGTTGTCTAATGATTTCTTTGGACGAATTTTTAAACATATTGGCTTTAATTGCTATATTGGCATGTATTGAGAAACTTCAACCTTCATAACAAGCTGATTTTCTATATATATATATATGATATTCACGAGAGGCGTGTAGAACTCCGTAATGCATTAATATCAATTACAATATAAATAAATTTGTCATTATTATTATTATTTTTATATATGACAAATTGAAAAAGACTTGAATTGTTTTTTTTATTTGTTTACAGTCAAACCTCGATATAACGACCCTCACTATAACGAATTCCTTGATTTAACGAATTTTTTGCAATCCCCTACAGCGCTCCATAAGATTTAATACAAAATAAACCTCTCCATTACATTCTCTAATACATTGGTCAATAGTCTCATTATAACGAATTTTCATTCACTGCAGACTAACGAAATAGAAAGAATTATTTACCTCTATTTAACAAATTTTGTCAACTTAGTCTCCGTTTACACAGTCGAACAGTTGGAAGAAAAACATCTGGAATTCTCTGTCGAACAATGTTGTCAGACACATTTCATTATTATTTGCTTTTTTGACATTTCTCTTATTCGTGCTGTGTAATAATTTGTAGTAAATTCCAGCAAAGAAAATGTCAACAAAGCATGTTCACCAAGTACCGAACACAAAATTGATTCTCTCTTCACAACCCGTAATTTTCTACAAGCTAAATGTTTTTTTTCCTTCTTCGTTGTCAGCACTAAAAAAGCATCTTTTTGTATATTTTATTCGTAAGCATTTACTGCTTCAAAGGATTATGCGCTTTTTCGCGTAAGTGCTTCAAAAACACGAATTTTTTACTGGGATAAAATTTATATATTATTATATTTATAAAGTCTAAAATGAGCTTTTTTGTTCTGCTAACTTAAGTCCAGCCTTTTTCATACATAGACCGATGGTTTGTGTGTCTTCCTATGCAAGCAGCTAGATTTCGTCAATGTATCTTGCCGAGACTATTACTGCGATATCTCCCGCAAATCCAATAATGTTTTCTTTCTCCAGTATTTGTAGCGTAACAACGTCGTTCTTCATGATGTTTCAGAGCAGTGGTCCAATGGATTGCCAAAGGGTTTATTTGGTTTTGGAATTACCAAAAACGTCTATTTTTTAGAGGTATTGAAAAGTGCCTTCCATTATGCAGTGCGCAAACACTTTAGCAAAGACGTTTGGCTTCTTTCTGATTACCAGTTGTTTAGGGCGTTGCATACAGACGCATTTCTGTTTACAATCGTTTCCGTCATGTTTACTGTTTCATATTCTGTTACTGGTGGTATGGTTTCCGTTCTATATGTATAGTCACGTCAGTGTTCTGACAACAATGTCTTAACAATCTTTCCTAGTAAAACAGGACATGAGGGATGCGGTCTTTATATGGTCTAAATTGAGCAACAATATTTAGTCTGGAATATCGGTGTAATGATATTATTTTCGATTTTAGTTGTTTTGTCATTATTGATCATTGCAGTATCATTTGTGCAAGAAAACAGTAAAATTCAGCAAGTTTTAAACAAGGCTGATTTAATGATTGGAACTGCAAAGTATCAAGGTTTTAGTGTCTGGGTTGAAACTAGTTTAGATTTGGATAGAGGTAACGAGTTTAATTATTGATATGATTACGAATCAATGCATTTTTAGGACCGGAACTAGGTGTTATATATCAACAATACTAATACTGTGGAACATGCAGACACAATCTAAAAACTCGGAAGCATATTTTTTGTTAATGCAAGGCCTTATAATGGTTGTGTAAAGAATTCCACGATAGGAAAGAGCGATTTTTTATTTGACAATTTGATTCACATTGGATCGTTTTTGGGACAAATTTGGCTGAAGACTTCAGAGACAAAAACACAGTCTTTTGTTTCACAACTAATATGGACTAATATGGCTGCAGACTTTGTTTCACAATTGTATTTACAATGATTCACTCGTAGCAGTAATTGGACTGTAAGGTTCTAAGTTTTCCCAAATTTTAATTACTATTTAAACCAACTTTAACCACCGCCCACTATTAAGTACAGCAGCCTAAGAATTTATCAAATACAAAATACATTATTTACATACACAGCATATTTCTTCTTTTTTTTTTTTTTTTAGACAGCATTTAAAACTTCAATGAAATGAAATCTTTTTTCTAAACACAAACACACACACTTTTTTTAAGGTTAAAGTATAAGGTAACGGCTTTGGCTGGAATCAAACAAATAAAACTATAGCTTTGCATACCACTAAAAAAACCTCTTAACTCCTAAATAAACCACTAAGGTCAGCTACAGTAGAATTTAAGTAAGTATAAACAAAAATTAATAACAAACAAACAAGCAAGCAAAAAGTTAAACAACATAAAAGAAAATGTTGCAAATAAAATGACAATAATTTTTTATAACATTGTTTAACATGCTTACAAATCGTCTAGAAATGTGCACAGACTAAGCAGCTTTTTAAGAAATTATCAGCAATGTAATATTAGTTTGCTGTGGACTCCTCTGCTGTAAATATTTAACATATATGTATTTGTGTGTAGTCTTTTGCCATATATGCCAAAGTAGTAAAGAAAGGCACAATTGTTGGTGGTAAAATGGGCAAAATGAGGAGGTTTTAAGTAATACAAGTCAGCTTATTTTTTTATATACTAAAGTTTTGATCTTGCTTTTTGCTGTTGCTAATGTTGCTGTTTAGGTTTGGCTAATAGTTTAACAAGTTTAAAAATTTACATTCATTTATCATTTAAGGTATATATTTTAAGCAATTTTCTTCATTTTTTTATTATTCTCTAAAGAAATGTTTTCTTATAACAGGTATGTTATATGGATTGCTTTAAAATATATAAAAGTTACAAAGATTTCAAGTCACTATTTAGTTGGCGATAATAAATTTAAAATTGTGATAAACAAAAATTAAAATTTCAGGAAAACACTAAGGTTGGATTCTGCCATTTTGTGAAAAAATTCTATTAAGTTGCGGTCAGATTTGGCAAATATTTACTCAAAAAAGCTAGTTTTAGCAGAAATTTATTTGATGTTGTTTACTATTACAAGAGTTTTGCAAGATCAAACAGCATCAAATAAAATAAAAGTAAATATTTGTTGTGTCCCGTCCTTGGCAAATATTTGCCAAGTTTGACCGTACCTTTAGTTTTACAAGTGGTAATACAGCGGTCATTGCTTTATTTTGCTTTAGTCTTTAGGTGTCAAAAAACAACTATTAAATTATTTTAAAATATTGTGTATAATTTTTAAAAACAATTTACAACATTTTTAATACATAAATGAAATGCATAATTTACTTTCACAAAAACTGCAACTAGAAATTTAACCTATTATCAACTCCGATCATTTTTTTCCCGACAAAAAATCAAATTTAACCAATTCAAGTTGAGAGTTGTTCGTAAAACATATTTCCTCTCTCTCAAGATAGACAAAAAACTTTCTCCAAAAACATTTTTATTTATTTATTTTATTTTAGGTCTACGGAATAAATCCTTACAGACCAATTATAAAAAATGTATATAATATACAAAATAATAAAAAAATTAGACAACCATTTAATTACACTGATTAAGGTACAAAGTGATATTACGTTTAATTACATTAACATTAACAGAAAAATCAATTAGAAAATAAAAATAATTATAATGTTTACACAATTTTCTAAGAGAATCAGAATTAGCATAATTTGTTTGATTAATTTGAATATAAATTGGAATGTAGAAACGAGTTAATCGATGAGGAACATTAAAGTTTATGTTGCTGAGTATTAAGTCAGAACAGACTGCACCATTTATTAGGTTAAATAAAAATGAAACGCTAAGCATAGTTCTTCTGCTCTCCAACGTTGGTAATTTTATTAATGCAAGCCTTGTAGTATAAGGAGGAATAATGACGTTAGGATTCCATGTTGAATTACCCAAACAAAAAAGAAGAAACTGTTTTTGCACTGATTCTATTATGTTTTTAAGATAATCCGCATCCGGATCCCAAATAACAGATCCATATTCCTAGATTGGTCTGACTAAAGATGTGTATAACCGTTTAGTTATGATTGGTTCAGTAAACTCCTTAGCCCAACGTTTTATAAAAGCCAACACACCACGAGCTTTGTTTACCATCATATATATGTGTTTTTTGAAATTTAATTTAGGATCCAAAAGTACTCCAAGATCTGAAAATTCCGTAACCAAATCAAGTTGATGTCCGCCCAAAGTAAAGTTAAATAAAGCGTCATTTCTTGAAAAACGCATATGTTTGCATTTTTTCAGATTCAGTTCCATTAAATTAAGCTGATTGAATTTTTTTAATAATATTTTATTAACAATATACATCTCAATTCTTTTCTTAAAAATTAAATTATTACATGTTACTACGTACACACAGAGAAAAAATATATTATTTTTCAGTATTCATTATATTTTTTCAAAAAATTATAAAAGTGGTTTATTTTTTGGTTTTAAATTAACATATTTATTCAAATTTATTAAATCATTATCATAATTTAGTTTAAAATAATAGAAAATAAAAAAATTGAGGTTTTTTATTAAAACAAATCTCAAATTAATAGTTCATAAATATAGCACACTTAAAAAATTTAATTCATTTTATGAAAAGTTGATCAACATTTGAACTTAGTATGATGAAATACTTTTTCATCCGGTTTGGAATTGATTTAACCAATTTGTAGCAGTCATCTATGGTTACTTTAGATCAAATGCCTTTTATAGCGCTGATCAATTCACTTTTAGTTCTTATTTGGAAGTTTTGAAGGTCACTATCAATAATAGACCACAAGTTTTCGATTGGGTTGATATCTGGCGATGTCGCTGGCCAATCTAAAAGCGGAATACTATTGTTTCTAAACCATGCCATCGAAAATCTCGCCTTATGACAGGGGGCATTGTCTTGTTGAAAGTAGGCTTGAGTTGATTCAAATACCGTCAGCTTTTCTTTAAGGGATGTGAGAGATTTTTTTCCATTTTGATTTAAAAGTTTACGTTGTTTGAAATGTTCTTATTTTTTGACTTTTAGTCGATTTTTTTAGTATTCATGTTTATTTTGTGTTCACAGCTAATCAATATATTAAGGTAAAGAAAAGCGTTTCTTAAAAATATTTTTTTTTGATTTATTTTTTACTTTTTAGTGACGAATAGCTTTAATTAATAAGAAAATTATTAATTACGCTGATTACATTTTTTTTACCCAAAACGGAAGAGCTAAACTTGGCTGACAAGACGGTGCCACACAGGACGCGAAACAATTAAGAAAATTTTTTTACATGTTTTGTATTTTATATTCATATAATAAAAGAAAATTATATGCATATAATAAAACTTTTCACTTGTGGATTAGTATTTAATGTTATGATAAATTTCGCAGTCACTCCATCTCTTCCAATGCTTTAATATTGCAAGGTTTAGATTTATTTTTTTTTTTGCGATTGGAACCCGTTAAAAAGAGCCAAAGTCTTTGTTTTTAAATGCTTTTATTTAGCTTCACTTCGGAAAATCAAATCTTGTAACGGATTTTATCCTGTTGAATGCCTGCAAAGTTTTTTCCATTTGCATTGAGTAGAAGGCAGTCAAAAAAGCATTTTATTTGAAAAAATGTTTGCCCCCCCCCCTAGATTTTACCCTGCCTACGTCCATGTATTCGTGTAGTGTCATCGGGAATATTTATGCATGCAAAGTTTCATTCTTTTGCATTGAGTAAAAGGCGGTTAAATTAACGTTAAAAGATTTGATTTTCCGAAGTGAAAGTAAAGAAAAGGCTTGAAAAAACATTGTTTTTATGAAAAGTTTTCGTAGCCACTGTATTTTGGTCAAAACGAATGGGTGAATCCACCTGTAGTTAATGAAAGAAATTAAAGAAAAAATTTAAATTATCAATTCTGTAGAACTTTGAGGAGAATTTCAGATACAAAACAGAATGGTCATACCAAAAAGGTGTTTGCAATTAAATGAAAATATGACAAATTGAGGAAGAAGTAAATTTATATATTACTGTTGTAATTTTACAAGGTGAGTGCAACTGGGCAACAAATACAACAAAGTACAGAAACAACAGTGCATTTTGTTTGTGTAAAATAATGTTTTACGGTCAAAAACACTTGAACAAGTATTACTTTTCACATAAGTAAATTGTAATTAAAAAAAGTCAGCTGTGCTATTGCACTCACCTTGTATAGTTACACCAAGAAAAAACTGTTAGTTTACTTTATAATCGTTAACTAATTTCTGAACCGATTTATTATTTATATCTTGACAAATCTCTCACACCTAAAGAAACTCATTAATCATATTTTTCTCAGGACTATCAGCTCCGCTCTACTATTCTTCTAATTTAAAGCAATTACATTTTGCTAAAGCAAAAATCTGTGATAACTATATTTCCAGAAAACAAAACAAACAAGTATTTGATAAGGCACGCACAAACCGGAAAACGCATTTATATTATTATGACGTAAGACACAGAAAAAAAGGAAATGCATATCCTTTTATTACAAACACTCCAACTGCAAAAAAAATCTTACAATCGTTTTTAAAATTAAAAAAAAATTTAAAATAAAAACAAAAAAATCTTGACTGGTCTTCATAAATTTGTCTTAAAGTCAATATTTTCTTTTTGTTTGTATTTTGTTTTCAAAAAAAAAAAAAGGAAAACAATATGACAAAAAATAACCGTCACATTTATTTTATGCTATGACCAAGCTCTTGCTTCTTATTGTTTTCCTTTTTCCATCAGTCAGCCTAGAGCCGTGTACAGTTGGTAGTTCTCTTTTTTTCTATATACATATTTAGTTTGCTTGATCGCTTAACAATACCACGTTCTAAATGTGAGCGGTGTTTTCATGTACGTGATTTGTTTGCAACATATGAGTGACTAAAATGTTTAATATACATATATGAAATAAAAGCAACACAAACTACAAAAACAATAAGAACAAAAAAAGGAAGCACATCCCTTTTGGCTAACAATTCATATTTCTTTCTTGTTATTTCATTAGGTGTGTATATCAAATGTATGTATGTATTTGATTGTGTTTAAATATTTGTAGAGAATAAGCCCTACATTAAGGCATATAATTTGTCAGAGGATTTGTTAACATAAAGATTTGCTTTGAAGTTTGCAACTGTCTGCTTAATATTTTGCTGAGATCGTAACTTCACCTCAATTGTCGAGGTTTTTACCTAGCCTGAGTTCGGTATCTTTTCTGATTGTCTTCAAAATCACATCCTAACTCAAAATGCGTCATGTGGTCTTTGGTAGCCCCAATTGCTGAGAACTTTAAGGAATTGACAAATTGGAATTTTCTTCCAAAGTTCCGGATGAGATTAGTGAGATTTTCCTGCGAATCTGCATTCATGGTAATAATTGTTCAAGCTTCTGCTAATGGTGTATCAGCAAGTAAAATGTTATTTAGTTTAAGTTAGTCTCAAGTTATTATGAAGTTCAAAATGAACTTCCCTCGCAAGCAGTTAGGAATTCCCATATGAGATTCAATTGCAGAACTTTGTGTAGTCTAAAATGAGTTAGTTCTTTATTTAGTCCAATTTAAGCTTAAATCGCATGGGATAAGAGCGTATACGTTAATCGTAAGGCCTTATGTAGTCTAAGAGACGATCCAAAATATAAATTTCGTTTGACCTTATAAGGTCCAACACGACTTGTGACCATACAACACTTAGCAAATATTTTCTCAAAACAGCACAGTCACTTGTTTTAGCACAAGAGTTACAAGACTTTTGCAAGATCAAACACTATCAAATAAAATAAAACTAAATATTTGTTGTGTCTTGTCCTAAATAAACAAAGTTTTTTTTAATAAATACACGAGTTCAGAAATATTTTATTTAGTGGTTACGCCTTTTTCGGCAAACATTTGCCAAGTCTGACCGTTACTTTACAATCATTGGTTGTTTATTCGCAACATTTAGTTTAACAAAAGCTTCAATTGTAGTTATTTAAGTACTCCATAATAAGCCTTATTCGTATTTCTTTACAAAATCTAAAGTTGAGATTTAATCGCAAATTTTCCGATGGCCCAACACAATCTTCATTGTTTAGTCCTTAGATTCAATCATAGGTATATACGTAAGCTTTAATCTGTTACAAACTTCAATCGAAGATCCTTGGGAAGCCCAATATTAAATTGTTGTGTTTTCGTAGTCTAAGTATCTAATCTAACTTTATAAAGATCAATTGAAAGTCTTTAGATAGTTTAATATGAGCACAAATCGTGGTTGTTTATCAGTCATAGGTCTTTAGAAGCATGAATATGAATTTCAATCATTGGACGTTTTTACATGAGTTACAATCGACTGAGCTGAGTATCAGTCGTTAGGAAATCTAACACAAGTTTCAATTTTAAAACTTTAAGTAGCTTATAATAGCTTCAATCGTAGATCTTTCGAAAGTTTTTTTTTCGTTGTTTCAGATAACATCTAATCGTGTGTCTTTATGTTGCTTGAGATTAACTTCCATCGAAGGTTTTCAGCAATTGCAACATAAGTTTAAATTTTGGATGTTCATTTAGATAATATGAGTGTCTATTTTCGTGACCAATCATATGTCTTTAAGTAGTCCAAGCTAATCCTTGTTGGTAGTTATTTATATGATATATACAATTTCTACATTAATTGTATGTTTTTTGAGTTAAACAACAGGAAATTAATTTACAAATCTTTTTAAAGTTTAAGTTAGGCTTTAATCACAGATATTAATGGAGTTTTGGGAACGGTTTCAATCGTAGATGTTATTAAAGCTTTGAAAGATCTTCAATCCTAGCTCTTCATGAAGTCTAGAACTGGCTTAAATTTTAGATCTTTATTAAGTCTTAAAATATCTTAAATCATAAGTCTTTATAATATCTAGAAACGTCTTTAATCGTAGGTTTACATGAAATCTGGGAACAGTTTTAATCATAGTTCGTAATAAAGTCTAGGAAGGGCTTCAATCGTGGATCTTTATGAAAGCTTGGAACATCCTAAATCATGATCCTTATGAAGTCTAGGAACAGATGCGTTCATAGATCTGAATGAAGTCTAGAAAAGGATTCAATTGTAGATCTTAGTAAAGTCTTGGAACGTCTTCAGTAAGAGGTCTTCATGAAATCTAGGTACGATTTTAATCATAGATCTTGATAAAGTTCAGGAACGGCTTCAGTCATAGATTTTAAATAAGTCTTGGAATGCCAGCAGTCATTGGTCTTGGAAGTATTGGAACGGCATCAGTTGAAGATCTTTTTGTAGACTTGGAACATCTGAAATCGTAGATCTTAATGAATTATAGAAATGGCTTTATTCATAGAACTTAATGAAGTCTAGTAATGACTTTAATCATATACGAGTCCGTAGATCGTTATGAAGTCTTGGAAACTCCTCAATAATAGATCTTTATGAAGTCTAGAAATAGCTGCAATCATAGATCTTAATGAAGTCTAGTAATGGCTTCAATTGTAGATCTTAGTGAAGTCTTGGAACATCTTCAATAAGATGTCTTCATGAAAACTAGGAACGATTTCAAGCATAGATCTTAATAAAGTTCAGGAACGGCTTCAGTCATAGACTAGGCAATAGTGTGCCGTACTATCAGTCCGAAGATTGTGGGTTCGATTCCCGTCAAAGGCTCTGGGTGTTTTTTGCAGACAAGCCAAAAAGCTTCGCAGTTTGTGTTTGATAGAAAAAAAATAAGTCTTGGAATGCCAGCAATCATTGGTCTTTACTAAGTCTAGGAACGGCTTCCATCATAGATATTAAAGAAGTCTTGGAACGTCTTCAATCGGAGATCTTTATAAAATCTAGGAATGATTTCAACCGTAGGTCTTTATGAAGTCTAGAAACTGTTTTTGTTATATGTCTTCATGAGGTCTAGAAACAAATGCAAACGTAGGCGTTTACAAAATCTATAAATTGCTTCAATCATAGATATTAATGTCATAATTCAATTATCTATGTAGTGAGGCAGTAGCTTAGTGCTGTTTGTGCTGAGTTTTAGTTTTTGTATATATTACATAGAGTTTTGCCCTTAATACTGATTCTCAAAATCCTATTGTAGTGTCTCTCAATTTCTGTTATACCTACTTGAACACACTTCCATTTTATCATTTTGAAATGTTCGTGCAAACCTCACAACTCATATGTCCTTTTGTAGGGTTTCTTGTTATAAAAATGAATGGACTAATATAAAAAAAGTATGAGTATAGCTATGTATGTATGTAAGTAAAGCTTATCTTTATTAAGAAATTCAGTAGCCGTTATGACTGTTGCGTTTGGTGGTAATCATCATATTGATATCTTGATTTTTAAAACGTACAAACACACATACTTGCTGCTATAGCATAACAACATTGTATAAGTACGAGTAACTAAGTATCCCTTATGAATTACGCTTACTTGCCACCATACAACTTGCCACAGCAGAATGAAATAAAATGACGGTTTTGTATTGTAGCAAGTAAGGCTTCTGCTGCCACCGCCAACAACTCGTGGTAGTTAACGTGGTATATAAATCATGCATTTTGCTTTGCATTTGTGACATGTTTCATATTGTTCCTTTTCATTCACATTGTGGGCATTATTATTATTATTTTCTTTTACTGAAATTATTATTACTTTGTTTTATTTTATTTTATTTTATTTATTTTCCTTTAGCTGGTCTTATTCACTTGTGATAAAATTCCACTTTATGTGTGGAATACTAAACAATATTAAAAAATAATAATAATAATTTCGTTTGCTCGATTGTGTGTGCGTTTTTCATATGATTTGTTCAGAATTCTGCTTTGAGAAAATTATAGGCTGTAAAGTGTATAGTTTAATGTTGAAATTTATTTTGTCATATTGACATTATATTAATAACAAAGAACGGATGTGTATGTTAATCATCCACGACAATATCATGATCGCATTGGAGAATATGAATGAATGCACAAATGCTTGAATTAATGAATGAATGGACAATTTATTGATTAAAGAAATCATAGAATAAATTAATAATATTATGATTATGAAAATCGATATCACAGTTAAAAAAAAATGCAAGACTTAGGACACATACTTAGATTTCGTAGAATATGGAAAATTTCGTGGAAGTTTGTTTGTTTAGCTTTTCATACTTGTTAGAAGTTTGTTAAGGCAGGCAGGCTGGCAGGCAAGTAATTGCTTTAAATTTAATCTGTATATAATGATTTTTTATTGGAAAAATGTTGTGTTTAAAGAATAGGCAAAATATTGTTTAGATCAATTCTGTTGATTTACTCGATACCAGGTAATGTATTGTGCATTTAATAAACAAAAACAAAGAACTTCCGTTTAGTATTAGAATTTAAATATGTATTTTCAATTAAGAAACTATAAGCAAGAAAGAAATTAAAACCAAATATTGTGTGTTTTTATAAAACGATGTATAATTTCACAAAACATGTAAACTATTGCTTTATTTTATTTTCTATTGGTTTTTGCGCTACTCATCTAATTTTCTCAAATTTCGGACATAAAACTCCTCGCATAGTTTTATGACTCTATTTGTTGAAACAAATAAAAAATGATTTCATATCATTGCCTTTAATAATTTCTCATTAGGTTTGGCCATAAACTGAAATGAATGTGCAAAAATTCCTTAGAAAAACCAATATTAATCTATAGACTTTGTTTCTCTCGAAATTAATAATAGAAGCTATTAAAGCTGTACGATTAAACAATATTTGCAAAGCATACAATTGTATACAATTAAGCAGAATATTAGGAAAAGTAATAAAAGACACAAAGTAGGTTTTCATGAAGTCTTCAAGCATAGGTGTTTATTAAATCTAGGAATAACTTTTATAACAGGTTTTTTGAAATCTTGGCATGACTTCAATCGTAGATATTTATCAGGTTTGAAACATTTTCGTTCATAGATCTTAATGAAGTCTGGGAACAATTGCAATTGTAGGTCTGCATGAAGTCTAAAAACGGCTTCAATTATACGTCTTTCAATTGTATTTATTTCTGGTGTCTTGGAACGGTTTCATTTGTAGGTCATTATTAAGTCTTGGAATGGCTTCAATTTTACGTCGTTATAAAGTCTGAGAACAGCTTCAATTGTAGGTCTTTTGGAAGTCTATGAACGGATTCAATTATACGTCGTTAATAAGTCTGGGATGACTTCAATTGTAGGTCTTTCGGAAGTCTAAAAACGGCTTCAATTATACGTCTTTCAATTGTATTTATTTCTGGTGTCTTGGAACGGCTTCATTTGTAGGTCTTTATTAAGTCTTGGAACGACTTCAATTATACGTCGTTATGAAGTCTGGGAACAGTTTTAATTGTAGGTTTTTCAGAAGTCTAGGAACCGCTTCAATTGTAGGTTTTTCGGAAGTCTAGGAACGGCTTTAATTGTAGGTTTTATAAAGTCTGGGAACAGCTTTAGTTGTATTTCTTGCAAGAGTCTTGGAACGGCTTCAATTATACGTCGTTTTGAAGTCTGGAAACAGATTTAATTGTAGGTTTTTCGGAAGTCTAGGAACGGCTTCAATTATTGGGCTTGATGAAGCATAGGAACTGCTGCTATTGTAGGTCTTTTTTAAGTCTAAGAACTGTTTGTATTATATTGCCTTTATGAAGTCAAGGAACAGTTTGTAACGTAGGTGTTTTTGGCGTTTTGGAATGGCTTCAATCTTTTGCATTTATGAAATCTAGGAACGGCTATAATTGCTGGTCTTTAAGAAGTCTCTCTATCGTAGGAATTAATGAAATCTGGGTGTAAACCTTGTCATGTTGCAACGTATACTTTCTAATGTATGAAAAAACTTTGCTAGTTTTTTTGAAATCTACCCTGTCATACAAAAGACTTAAGACAGCTACTTGATTTTGTCATCCACCTCAAAAGTGTTGCACTTTTTTTTGCCACCATTAAAGCAAATCATTGTATCTTTTTATACCAGTTACACTTTAATAATGTGCTGACTAATCACTTAGCATGTGAGTTCGTTCAGATGAAAAAACAAATTAGTTCATTACAGTGGCAAAATAATAATAATAATAATAATAAAATCAAACATTAAGATGTTATTTTTTTCATTACGAACAATTTGTATTTACTAGTAAATACCATTGTATGGGAAGTGTTGAATTAATATTCAACACTTGGATAAATAAATAATTCAACAGAAATGAAAAGAAAACAAACAAAATCAAGAGCAATATTTTAATAATAGAAATGAGAATAAATCATAGTTTTAAGGCAATATTTCAATACTTTATATAGAAGTATTAAAGTGATAAAATGAGTTAAGCAAAAAACCCAAAAATTTTTGTGCTTAACAAAACAAAAGTAGAAGCTTTAGTTGAATAAAAAAGGGGACTTTTTAATTTTATTTCTTTAAAAATTATAAATTAAACAAAATTGCATTTAACCTTGATTTAAAATTATTTATTTTTTTGTTTGTTGTCTTAAAAATAAATTATGTTAATTTTTGTTTTGTTTAAAGAAAAATCGTGTTAGTTGTGAGTTTTTTTTTTAGTTGTCTTGTTATGCAGCCAACAATAATGTGGGTGGTTTTTTATTGTCATTAAATTCATTTTCTTTGAAAAATTCATTTAAAATTATTAAGTCTAAGTTAGATGTGTGTTGTTGGTTTTTAGTTTTGTTCAATGAACTTAAAGACATTGCATGTGTAATGTGTAATAACTGTTGTATATTGTTTAGACAAAATTCAACGACAATTTATTATTTTTATTATTATTTTGAAAAGCCATTCTTGTTTTGTTTCGTTGGAGTTTTTCTTTTATTTTTGTTTTCCAAGCAAAGTCAAAATCAAATATCCATACAGTCAGTCATTGTTAAACAAAATTATACAAAAAATAAAAAACACTTATAATTTCTGGGTTAATTTTCTTGTAAACTTATAAACAATTTATGCATTGTTATTGTTATTTCTATTTTCATATATACTTTTGTAGTACTTAAATATGGTTTTGCTGTCAAGGTTAGCATAATTTTCAAAGTTAGCGGAAAATTAATATGATGCACGCATGAGTGATGCAAACTGTTATGAAATATTCTTAAAAGACACAAGACAAAAACAAAACAAAAAATATTTTAATAATAAATATGTATGACAATAAAAATAGACAATTTTAATTGAAAGTTACATACATACCTACTAAAATATATATATAAAAGCTGGTATACAACAAAGTGCTGGAAAAAGGTCGCATATGAGACGAAATAAAAATCTTTTGAATAATGTTAATTGAAATTGAAGACGAGTGGTGGCTTATGTGACAAAGTTGAGCTACAACCGCAGGGTGTATATTCCTTGCAGGTTTGTTTGTCAGTTGTTGATATTTAAGTAGATAGTTTAAATTGTGTTTCAGTTTTTGTATAATTTGTATTTTAACGACTGTCTAAGCAGAGCTTTATTTGCTAAAACTGTAAATATATATTTTTAATTTAGTATATTTATTTTTAAAACATAATAAATATATATTTGTTGAAATACTTGGACCAGGAAGAGATAAAATGGGTAAAAACCGATAAAATTGGTATCTTTTTGCTTAAACAACCAATCCGAAAGTGCTAAACCGATTTTTTTTTTTTGAAATTTAGCATGTAGCTAGATCAATATATTTTGTTATATTTTTTCAAGACTTGTATTTTTATTTTACCTTTTTATAGCCATAAAAATGTGTGTTGGAAAAGTACCTTTCCGAATTTAAAAAAAAAGCGGGTTCAAAAAAGGAGTTTTCAGTTTATACAAAAAAGGGAAAAACTAGTAAAACCAAACGACTGAACCAATTTGAGTGTTTTTTTTTAATGCATTTATTTATTGACTCCAAATTAATTTGCATTGGGCCTCAGCGTCTAAGTGACATTATTGAGGTAGGTTAGCAAAAACTTAATTAACAAAATTACAATTCATTTCTTATAACTTATATAATAAAAAATATTAAGAATGAAAATAAAATAAAAAAAATTTTTGATAATTTTTAGTTAGGCTTGAGTTCATTAAATTTAATTTTCATTAAATTATTATTTTTACTGAAGGTAGGAATTGTTTTTACAACATGAAATCTCAGCCAAGAAAAATTATTAATAAAATTTTAATAAGATTTCACCTTGTAAAAACAATTCCTACCTTCAGTAAAAATAATAATTTAATGAAAATTAAATTTAAGTGAACACGAGCCAACTAAAATTATCAAAAAGCGTCAACAGGCTATATATTTTTTTAATACTTGAAGCAGGTCGGGATAAAAAGGGGAAAAGCCGCTAATCCCAAGAGGCTCAACCGATTGGATTTAACATTTGAACAAAGATATATCTGTGATTGAAAGCGTCTATAGGCTTTATCGTTTTTCAAAACTTGAACCAGGTCGGGAAGAAACGGTAATTTGGATTGAAATTTGGAATATAGATATATCTGTGCTTTGAAGCAATAGGTTGTATCGTTTTTAAATACTTGGACCATGTCGAGATAAAAAGGAGAAAAAGGTAATCCCAAACCGATTCACCAATTGGATTGAAATTTGAAACGCAACTATGCTTCGAATGTATATAGATATATACTTCGAAGCGTCAGTAAACTAATAAGGGGGAAAATGGGAAAACTTTTAAAATTTTGTTTTTAAATATGAAGCAACCAGATTTCTACTTTGGCTATATGTAGTCATACAAATGTGCATGAGATATGAACTTTCTATATTCAAGCAAAGCGAATATTTTATTCAATCTTAATTAATGATCTGCACACTTGAAATTTTAAATATTGATGTATTAAAACACAAAACCAAATATATTGCAAGAACTTATATATGAAAAATTTAAACTAAAATGTGTGTTTTGTTAGTTTTAGGTTGTTTTTAGAAAATTAAATTTGTGTCTGAGAAGTAATTTCTTCATAATACGACCCTTAGAAGAAAAAAACGGGTAAAAAGGTGAAATGTTAAATATGGATTTATATAACGGAATATAGGTGGGTGGCTTTTTAGAACTTTTAAATACTTTGTGCTTAGTTGTGAAAATTATTTTGTACCGCCGTAGAGTCGTAGTTTTATTTGCAAAGTAACTTTTTTAGGTTTTTACAAAACATGGTTTGAGTCGCAGTCCTAATTATTTATATTGCCTAATCTAAGTATCACTCTTAGCACTTAATTAATTTATTTATAGATATTTAAATTTTAAGCTTAACTTTAGGCGCTCGTTGATCTTCTTTTAATATAATTTGCCTTCAATCGTCTTTTTATTATTATTAATTCAAGCTTTAATTGTACGTCTTTTTATAATCTAATTTGACCATCAATCACAAGTGTTTTAAAAGTCCAGTTTGATATTTAATCAATTTAGCATTAATTGTACTTTATTTTTAGCTTTTATCGTAGATAATTTAGAGGTATTTTTTTATCCTTCAATCACTTTAGCAATTCAAGACTACATAAATCTTCAAAGACAGGCTTTAATGAAGTCAAAGATAATCATAATTTAGAAATTCAGCAGTAGTTCTTGTTCGGGCTTACTACAATAGCATTCAAGATGTTTTTAATGCCTACTTAAGGCTTCAAACATGAATGTTTATATGGTCTAAGTTATGCTTCCTTTGCTAGTCATTTTATAGCTTATATTGATCTTCAATTACATTAGTTGGTGTTGGTTATATTCAAGCTTGCTACACTTTTACTTTAGATTGCAGTTTATGTTCTTGTCTATGTTGAGTTTTAATTAAAACAGTGTTTTGGTGTCTATGTCGATCTTCAATCTAAGTTGTGGCAATAGTTTCAATTCAGTAGCTGCTTAATACTTTATTTTGTTATATTTCAACTACGTTTTTATGCCTTTATAAAATCTGTAGCTGAGTTTAGTTGTTATAGCCTATAATCTATACCCTAACATCGGATTAAAAGTTATTTATGTAGTTCAAATTAAGCATCAAGCATAGCTATATATGTATATAAGTAGACTTGTTTTTTGCCTTTCTCTTATATAGTTCCAATTTAGCTTCATTTATGTCCCTTTAAAAAACTTTAAGGCTTGTTGCTCCCCTTAAATTTACTCTTAAATTTATTTCTCATACAAAACAAAAGACTTGAGACACATGCACCATATGAAAAATCACTAAAAAACAAAAATCATTTTTTATGATTTCATTTCTAAAAACTTATAAAAATTGTTAAAAATCACTCAAGCCCAGGACATTAAATATTCCTCACAGCATGTTTCAAAATCTCCGCACACACACACACACACAACACAAAATATATATTAAGGAATTTCTAAAAACTCAACAATAAAGTACAAAACGCTGTGTGTTCACTAGCACCCAAAAAAAGAAAACCACAAAACTGTCACTTGATTTTTATATTATTGTAATCATGTTCATTGGTTAAATGTTTGTTTTGTATAATGTTAATGTTCTTGTCTTGTTCTTGGCGCCACTTGTCTGCTGGACAAAAATAAAACACACATACAAAAACAGAATTCAATATTTCTTTATAAATTAAGAGTAACAACAAGAAAAGAGACCATTATAGAAATCTATTAACTAGGGCCACACTTGTTGAACGTGACCCACATTATAGTAAGACAACATATGCCAACAACTCTTACGTACTAGAGTTTCTTTTAAGTTTAGTTAGCCTTTTTTGTGGCTATTGCAGCAAAATAGACTTCTTTTGTTTAATTTAATTTAGGATTCTGAGGACATACGCTCATGTTGAGACAGTTTGAGAAATTGAGGGTGCTGATGATTGTGTAAAGAATTGTGATATCTTTATGTTGTTGATACTGTTTCTGTTTGGATATTTATCTTTTATGTTTTTTTTTTGTTTTTTCTCAACAAGTGTGTGAAATACAAATAAATGCAACAGTTTCTTATTGCAACAATTGTTTTGTCACCTTTAGGGGGTCGTCCTTAGTTTTCAAATCATTGTGGTGTAATAACTAGAACACACAAAATATTGTTAACGATTTAACACAGTAATTCTTTTGTTTTCAAGAGATTTCATTTGAAGCAGAGCCTATAGCTGGTAAGTGGAAGTAAGAAATTTGTTAAAGTAGGCACGTAGCATACTGCGAAAAACGTCGGAGCAAGGAAGTTACGGTAAAACTTCATATATTTAACAATAGCAGAAACGTTTTACAAGAATTTTCATAAAACAAAACTGTTAAAGGAATTTCAAATTTCAGATTTACTTGGCAGAATTTTTAAAACTAGAAAAAGGGAAATTGTGTTGTCAAACTTTGACAGTTTAAATGTCGTTAAAACTTTAATTTTATGTTAAATGCACTTAAACAACCTGCAAATAGCATTTCCAGTCTAAGCTGCTTTGATCATTTATATTTAAAATTTCCCATTTTTTGTCCTATAATTTATAATTTACTATAACATTATTTTAAAGCCAGCTAGCTCAACATTATGTTTGAGTTGCCTCAGCTCATTTAAATCTTGAATTTCTCATTTTGTTTCCCCTATATATTTTTCTATAATGTTATTTTAAAGCCAGCTAGCTCAACATTATGTTGGAGCTACTTTAGCTCATTTAAATCTTAAATTTCTCATTTTGTTTCCCCAACAATTTACAATTTTATATAATGTTTTTGCAAAGTCAGCTTAACATTACGTTTTTCCTGCGCTTTATTCTTAAGATTATCTAATATCTTAGCTTTTATATTTTCAATGTTCTAAACAATAAAATATAATTTTTCCACCAACTATTTAATTATAATTGGTCGCTTGTGTGATTTTCTGTGACACAGAAAACGCAATTGTTTATTGTTATTTGTGTTTTTATTATATATAATTTCAATTTTGTTTGTTGTTGTTTTTTGTTTCTTCAACAAATTTAGATTTTTCTTTACGTTTTCTATAACTATGTAACAACAATAATAAAACTCTAACTAATACTTAAGCTTTAGCTTTAGAATAATATAAAAAGCAATGATTGTTCCTCATACACAATAACAGTATTGAAGTAACATGAAAACTTTATGATTCTAAACAAAACTACAACAAAAAGATTCTAGTATACAATAAAAAAAAACAGTCAACTTTTAGTTAAATACCTGCACTCATATAAGTTATGGAAAATATATATTTCAAGGTCATTTTGGGGAAGTTAAAAATCAGTTAACAGAAAAATTTTTATAAAATTTAGTCTGATGACGCTGTTTTAAAACGCTTCAGTAATTGTGAAAAACAAAAGTTGGAAACAAACAAAAATTATAATAAAAAAATCTACCAAATCAAAATGCAATCAAGCTTTGTATCTTTATATTTCTAAGTATGTTTGTTTTTTGTAGATTATATGTTAGTTAACATTATTTCATTTATTTCAGTCAAGTACTTAAAGGTTATTTGAAACATTGGTTTTTCATTACGTTTCGTTTTGGTTTAGAATTTATGGGGTGTAGAGAAAAATTAATGGACTGTTTATAAACGTTTTTAACTTGACTATTATTCATTAGCAAGTAATAAGTCATAACAGGTTTGAAAATCAAAAAAATGTCAGACCCAATCATTCGGCGATTAAGACCATGAGACAAATCATCATTGATACGCTTAACGCTACCTATTGCCAATCTCAGAATAAGCTCATACCAATAAAGTAGTTAAAACACAAATGGATAAGGGAACTTTAGTTATGAGCGAACAAATAAATGAGAATGTTTTCTATTGGCTTCAATGTGCAAGAGATGGTTTGTGCAGTTCAGAAGTGCTGATTTTGAATTGGAGAATTACTGCATGAAATTTATTGACAAACTCAACAAAAGCTTGCAAAATCATTGTCAACTAAGCAAACAGCTGTTTCAATACATATGTATGAGAGCAGCAGGTTGTCGGCCAAGAAAGACGATTTTGAATGTTCAAAAATTGAAAGCCAGCATATAATATAAGTGTAATTTTTTATTAAAATATATAAAATAAGCAAACATAATACTTTATTATTGATTTTTGATGATTACTAATACATAAAAATTGTTTTTCAAGCACAGTCAGGGCACTTTTTTTGTGCATCTTCACGGAAAATAGGATAAATTTAGAATAAATTTAAATTTTCTATCAGGCATGGTTGCCTTGTAACTTTCCCCACAGCAGCTGGTGGCAAATTTCATATGTGCTGCCAAGTGATTATCTTTGAGAGCAGTGAACAAGACTAACAAACCAAGAAATGCCTCAAGTTCCAAATTTGACAAAACCGCGCGAGATTTATCGTTATAGTTCTCCCTTTGAATGTGTATTTCTTTATTTGTATAAATCAAAATCTCTTCCAGTATGTCTGTGGAAAGAAACAGTTTGAAGCAGCTCGCAGGACACAATGAATTTTTTGCATTTGCTGTTGGGCCAGGGCGCATGTGAACAATATTTTTTGAGGGAGTTTTTTGAACTACCGCAGCAACAGGTTCCTTACTTCATATAAAATTTCCGTCTTTTCCGATCAGATTGTTGATACTGTAGTAATTGTAATTACCTCTACTGTTTCAGGAATTTCTTGAGCAGCTGATCTTTCGTTTCTTCTTCCCTCACTAAGTTTATGTTTTTTACGTTTGCCAGGTAGTCTGGTTGATATTCCGGATCTGCAACACTGTCCCAAGAATCCTCATCAATGTTACAAAGCTCCAACTCCAAATTGCCTTCTTCCTCAGATTCTTGTTCAAGTATTGCATCCAAAATATTTTCTTCTGATAGCCCAAGACCAGCCACGTGTTTTCTTTACGGTAACATAATACAAAACAAAAACATAATTGTCATAATTCAGCACAAAATCTATTTTTTAGACACGTAGTAAGTTATTGATAAGTAAATATGACTCACGTAAAGGGTACTGATGAGTAAATTTCACCCACTCAATTTAGTACGTAAAGGGTACCGATAAGTAAATTTTACTCATTAACTTTTTTTAAATTGTCCACAAGTGTGACAAATCAAACAACACCATTCAATGCTTGCGGCAGCCGACTAATGCCAGACTGGGCCAAGCACTGCTAGTGGCTTGACTTTCAGCGTGGCCAGCCTGCTGATTTATGAACAAATCTATTCCTTATGTGAGTAAATTTTACTCACAGTACCCTTCTAGTGTTAACCTATATTTACGCTATAATTATTTTACTTTTTCATTTAGTAAAAGAACTTGTAGATTTTTGTATTTACATTCAATTTAACAAACTTTTAAATACAATAAATTGTTCTTTTATTATTTTTTTTTCTTTCTTAAGTCTTTTGTGTTTCAAACTCTTAATACATTTCATTACCCCCAATATTTGTTTCAGAAACATTTCCATTTCAATATGAACATGTGAACAAAATAAAATTGTATTTTGAAAATTGTTAGAGCGTTACATTATAATAATAGTGGGGATATTCTATACTTATTATTACAAAAAAAAAAAAAACTATGAAATTATTTGCTATATTAGGTTAGAAGGTGAATTAGCAAATTAATGGTTTGAGAAAATTTAAAAATAAACGTAGACAAGATAATGTTATTTTTAAAGATATTTAGCTTGTTATTGAATAATAAAAAAAATTGTTAAAATATAAATTAGATTTCAATGACAATATTTACAAACATAGAATTTTTTAAAATGAACTTTAACAACAAAATATTTAAAAATATTCTTTTTGAAAAACCTTTTCAGACAACATGCCGGCTTAATAATTTAAAAGACAATTTGTATATATGAAAGTACTAAAATTTTCACTTATTTCTGTTTGCTACCATATAAGTCCAACAACACGCATTTTAAAGGAAAACAAATCTAGCTGAAAACAAAGGAAAAGGAGAGAGAAAAAAACAAAAGAAAATATTTTAAACATACACGTTTTTATTCAAATCATAGTTTTGTTTTATATATTCCTGTTGGTGAATTTTGTTTTTGTTTAACTTAGGCTCACGCATTCTCTGCTTGCAAAAAACTTAAACCTAGCCAAGCAAACTAGTCGCACTAAAATCCTGGTTTTATAAGAAATACACTTGCACACAAAAAAGAAGACGACAAAACAGTTTAACAAATTGGAATCAATTTACTTGCAGGGATCACGTTTTAATTGTTAGAGTTTTTTTTGTGGTTTAGCCCCCCCAAAAACCGAAAATTTTAACATACAAAAGAAGTTTTCACAAACAAACCAAGAAAAAAAATGTAGAGACCATAAAGGGGAAAAATTGCAATGTAGCTAAAGTTTAAACAAATTGTTAGTTATTGTAAGGTGTTTAAAGTTGGTAGAAAAAAAACAGAAAACTTTCCCACTTGAGATTTCTTTAAAGTTTTACTTTTAATGTTTCTTGAAATTTAAATTTCAATTTAGTTTAAATTTTAATTGTTTTGCAATTACTTGTTTATTTTAGTTAAACATTATTTTAAACTAAATTAGATAAACAATTAAAGATAAACAAAAGCAACATTTAACTGTTACTTAAACAAAACTTAAACATTATTTAATTGCAACTACTGGTCATTAACATGGCATTCACACAAAAATCTACAAAAAACTTTTTTATATACGAGAATTATGGGAACTGGAAATTGAATTGTTTTTGAAAAAATTTTACATTTTAATTTCTTTTTAGAATTAGGTTAACGAAATTATCTAGGAAACGTTTTGTAGTAAATATAAATAACTAAATGATTAGTGCTGAGAAAACAAACGACTTAAGCAGCAAACTTTTACTTTTCTAAACTCTGCATTTAAATGTTTAAGTTTTTTTGGCAGTTTTATTTTCCTAAATGAAATTAAAAGTCTTGGAAAGGAAAATAAAATAAACAATTGTATAAAAATTCACACTGATAATAATGTAAACCTCAGGTGGTCTATTTAATAACTTAATTGATTTGTTATTGTTAATGCTTAGTTACCGATTCGAAGCCTAAAAAGTACTTTTTTCATATTCCTGTTTATCAAAAATAAGCTAATTAAATGCTAAGTGTTATAAACCTAAGGTGGTCTAATTATTAACTTAATTTAATATCGTAAATTCCTAATTTCCTATTTTAAACCCTAAAAGTAACTCATATCAAATACCTGGTTTAATTTCCTAATGTTTATGTTATTCCTTTCCCTATTTTATGATTTTTTATTCCTTTGTTATTTACACGAATTAACATTTCAATTACCTACAAACCCTTTTAACAATTGTTCGTTTCTTTTTACTCAAGCATTTACTCGCCGCTCAAACAACAATCCTTTTATTTTCATTTAAATGTTATTTTTTTTATTTTTTGTTTTTGGGTTCATTTTTGTAACGTGATTTTTCTTAAACAAATGTTAAATTAGCGGCGTTTCTAACACCAAATTGGAAACAAACAAGAGTTTAAGCAAACACCAAGTTCAAACCAAAATAGAAAAAAAAACTCTTTTGAATTTACAAAAAAACACCGACCAAATTAAGTCAAAAGAAAACAATTTTTTTACTAATGGTCTTATTAAGAGAATTTATAGAGCAAGTTGTTTTAAAAGGAAGTTAAAGAAATTTAAAACAAAAAATAAATACCCTACACTAAAAGAAAACTAAGTAATTAAGTATGATTAAAAGAAAATAAAAAAAAATAATTTTAAATTTAAGTTTTTAGAAACACCAAGTTCAGATACAATCGTTGATCTTTCAAAATACTAAGTTCAGCTTCCATCGTTGATCTTTAGAAATACACTAAATTTATCAAGCTTGAAACGCATGTATTTAAGAAGATTCAATTGGGTTTCAATCGCAGGACTTTACGAAATCTAAACTAAGCTTTTGTCACAGGTATTTAAGAAGATTAAACTGAGCTTCAATCGTAGGACTTTAGGAAGAATATATTGGGCTTCTGTGTAAGGTATTAAGAAGACTAAATTAAACTTGGAACGCAAGTGTTTACGAAGTTTAAATTGAGCTTCAATCGTAGGTTTTTAGGAAAAAACTTGAGCTTTGATCGGTGATCTTTAAGAAGACTAAATTAAACTTTAGTCGAAGGTATTAAGTAGACTAAATTGAACTTAAAAAACAGGTGTTTAAGAAGACTAAATTTATCTTCAATTATATGATTTTAAGAAGAAAAAATTTAATCGCATGTCTTCAGTTAGACCAAGTTGAGCTTGAACTATAGTTCAATCATAGTCTTTATGTATACTAAATTTTTATACTATCGTATGTCTTTAGAAAGCCTAAGTTTATGTTTAACCGCATGTCTTTAAAGAGAGTAAGTTGAACTTTATAAAGACTTAATTGAGATATCATTTTTGGTTTTCATAAAGACTTAGTTTATAGCCAATAGTAGGTTCTTAAAAACACTAAGTTGATCGAAAGTACTTACGCAGAAAAAGTTAAGTTTAATCGTATGCATTTTTGTAAATGAAATTGATCTTCAATCATAGTCCTTTAGGTAGTCGAAATTGAGCAGGAATCATAGTTCTTATTATAGATGAAGTGGAACTACAATTGTGGTTTTCTATGAAGTCTTTGTAGAACTTTAATTATGGGTTTTATGAAGCCTTTATTAGTCTTCAATCGTGGTCTTTATTAAGTCTTTATAAAGCTGCTTTCATGGATCTATATGAAGTCGTAGGTGAGCATGAATCGTAGGTCTGTATGAAACCGAAATTGAACTTTAAGCATGGATCTTACTGAATCGTTAGTTTTTATGTAGTCTAAATTGAGCTTGAATCATAGGTATTTTAGTGTTGAAGTTCAGCTTGAATCAAAGGTTGTTTCTTAGTCAAAATTAAGTATGAATTGCAGGTTGTTTTAAGGTCGAAGTACAGCTTAAATTGTAGGTTCTTTTTAGTCGAAAGTAAGCATGAATTGCTGGTCTTAATGAAGTCGTAAGCTTGAATCGTATGTATTTTAATCTTGAAGTTCAGTTTGAATTGAAGGTCTTTATTAAGTTAAGGTTGAACTTTAATTGCAGATTTTTATAAAGTCTAAGTATAGTTTTTTTTGCGGGTTTGCGGGTCTATACAAATTTTATATACAGAAATTAAGCTTCAATCGTAGGTATTTTAATGTCAAAGTTCAGTTTGAATCCAAGATCTTTCTAAAGTCAAAGTTGAGTTTAAATTGCAGGCCTCTATGAAGTCGAAATTTTTTCTTGAATTGTAGATCTTGATGAAGTCGAAGTTTAGCTTCAATTGTAAGTTTTTATGAAGACTAAACTGATCTTGAACTTTAGTTTTTATTAAGTCAAAGTTGAGCTGAATCGTTGCCAGATTTTAAGTTGGCTAGCTAGTGTAAATTGAGATTAGTTAAAGGGTTTAAACTTGGCTATATTACAATATTTTTGCCCGGTTTATGCAGCCGAAATATTCTAAGTCTAAATTAAGCTTCTTTTGTCATTATTTTTATAGCCAGCATGAAGCTTGTTTTAAACCAGTATATATTCTCTAAGATTATCATTAGTTGTAGGGATGACTGTAGTCTAAATTGAACATTATTAAGAATTATTTTCATAGATTACTGACTTGAAGACAATTACGCAGTTAAAACTGAATGTGGCATTTAAACGGGTTCACTTTTTACAAGATTTCAAATAATAACCTGTTCTCGAAATTATAAACCATATGAAAAACCTATAAAGCTGATGCTATTTGGTGTAGTATATATAGAGAATACACTCATTCCAACATGAAAATAGTTTAATAGTATTAATAGAGTATTTAACAACATTTAAGGCTTGTTAGTTTAGGCCCAAACTAAATAATAAGGTTAAGGTTAGAATACCATACATTCTACATTAATGTACCATTTTTATATATGTATTTAAATATTTACTTAACACTACACAATAAACTACAAGCAAACTATATGAACTGACAGCCTACAAAGCAAGTCAAACAACTCTATGTTGTAGGATTAAATAGAAATCAAAGGGTTTATAACAAGAAACATCTAACAATTTTCCACAATTTTGAAAATATTTTTTTTAAAGAAAACGCACACAAATTTAAATAACTAGCGGTTAAGGGGATTTTGTAATATTCTGTACAAACCACCAGCTAATTTCTTTGCATAACTTAAAAACATCAAACGTTTGCTTAATGAGCTCAATACACACTCTTTCAATTGATGTTTTCCTGAAGTTTCTATATCTATTTGTTAAATAAAAACAATACTTGTAAAATTTAAATGTACACTTTGTTTTCTTATTGCCATTGCATTTTATTAGGATATTGGGTTAAGACCTTTTCTGTTCTTTGCATTTCATTTATAGATCAATGTTTATTAACTTTAGTTTTTAGTTTTATTTGGAATTCTTAGTGTTGTCCCAGGTTGTAAGTGATGTAATATTCTGTGGATGTTTGTTAAGTTAAAGTGTCTGTTTAAATATCACTGTGTATGCAATACTTGCTTTTTTCCTATTTTTTGTGTTCATTTTCATGTTAAATTAATGTTTACGTGGTTAATGGCACTTTGAGACCATTTGGCAGCAATATAAGATATATAGAGATTCATACAAAACAACTACAACAACAACCTGCAGAGGAAAATCAAGCTCACTTACCCTCTCTGAGTATAAACAGCATCACTTACCATCATCAATGACCATTAAACACAGATATAATACAATAAAGCACAGTGGACTTAATATCAGCTGTTATGATGGTTGTCTCTCAAAATGTAAAATCATGTAAATGCCAAATGCTTTTCATCAAGTTCAATAGTAAGATATTTTATTGTCTAATTTTAATTTTCAGGCAAAGATCTTCATATGGTCTGGTTAAGCTTCAGTCGTATGTCATTCTGAAGTCTTACATAAGCTTCACTAATTAAACTTTTAGCAGTTCATGGGAGCAAATGTAAATCCTTTAGGCTATACCATATACTAACGGTTGATCTGTGTAAAGTTTTACATAAGCTTAAAACGTAGTAGATCTCTTTGAGGTCTACAATGAAGAGCAATCAGGGTTTTTTATCTAGTCAAAATGGAACCTAAGTTTCAGGTCTTTAACTAGTCTGATTAGAATTTCATTAGCAGGTGATTCTGTAGGCTTCACTGTCAATTTTTTCGACAGTCTAACATGAGCTTTAATTGCTGACCTTTAGATAGTCTAAATTAAGTCTTTGTAAAGCCTTTGTTTTGTTTGAATTGTAGCTGTTGCTTGAGAAATCTCTAAGTTCTAAAAACCCAAAATAACCTACTTGACACTTTTCACACATTTCATGTATTCTTACCACTGTGCGGCGGTGCATCAAATACCGTGTACACAAAGCAAGAAATATATACACATACATATATAAACACACAGCTTTACACTAAAGTTTTATATACAAAAGGTTGATAATATTATATTGTGTTTGTTGCTGTTGTTACACTGTTTTGCTGTTAATGTTGTTGTAGCACTTACATTAGCTGTATAACTAACTGATTGTCCATCCAAATGTCTGAACATTTATTCATCTGTGTTTTTTTTATATTTTTTTGTGCATTTTAATATTTTTTTTTTTTTTACTCTTCTTGTTATTATAAAGCATTTGCTTATTTGTCTGTCTGTCTGTCGGGCTGATACGGTGTGTAAAAGTTTTTTTTTTTGCGATTTTTTGTATAGAACGGATTTTTAAAGTTCTTAAAGTAAAAACTACAGTGGTGTTAATGAAAGTAGTGAATGAAATCAGGTAAATTATTAAATAAAATTTGTTTTTGTTGCACATTTTTTTTAAATATTTTTTCAAGTTTGTGTCTCAAGTCTTTTGTTTTGATTAGAGGAGAAAAACATAAATTGTTGTTTAAATAGAATTTTAAGAAGATTGAATTAAGCTTCAACCGTGGTTCTTTAAGAAGACTAAATTGAACTTTAAGCGTAAACTTTCAAAAGTTTAAATTACGTTTCAATCGCAGTTCTTTAACCTTCATAAGGTCTTCAAATTTACTGACGTTACAGTTTTTCGGGTCAAATTTGAACCAAATAGAAAATTTTTAATAAAAACAACTATTTTCTTCAAGTGTTTTTCAAGTTAATATTTTTTTAGCTTTACTTTGATTGAATTCGTATTCTTTGCTTAAATAAATTGTGTATACACACAATTTATTTTTATTATTTTTTTATTTTAGAGTAATTTTAAATAATAAAAGAATGTCAACAATTAATAAAGGTTTACCATTATATTCATACATTTAATTATAATATTGTTTACATAAAGTAATTTTTGTAGAATGCTGTTTGCATACAAATATTTTATAAGTGCAACATACAAGTGCTGTTTTATTATCCGTTTTGTGACTTAATTGGCAACGACTTCTTTTGGATGTATTTTTAATGTGTTCGTCATTTTTTCCTTGGATTTAGTTAAAGATGACGACTTTTGTCCCTGCTCAGCCGCAGCACGTAGTTTATTCGCAATTTCTCGAGAAAATTCGGCTCTTGGTTACGTTTTTCGCTGCTTTATATAGGGTATGGTAAGTTGTAAACCTAAATTTTCCGACGTGCCAAATTTTGGCAAAACAGTTTCCTTTCCAGCCATGGTTAGCCGATGTAAATAATATAAACGCGTTGTATGCTGATATATCTAATCTAAATCTATCTACTAGTCTTTATTTTACAAGAATACCATGATACAATATTATCCAGCGTATCTACCACTCCTATACATTTATTATTATCTAGTTTTATTTGTGATTTTTTGTCCTAGCGATTACTAATTTCTGGGTTATGATGCAAAGTGTTGAAAAGATTCATAGACTTATTTTTTTTTTATTTTTGAAAGGAGGGCAGTATCATTGGTGAAACAAAAAAAAAATGATGAATATACCGATCTGCCTTTAGGTTTTTACGTACAATTTCTACTAGAGTAATTTGCCTCTCAAGAAATTTTGCACCCAATTGGTATGATGTAAAAAAATTATTTGCAGTCATATTATGAGCTTTCAGAACAATTATTAAATCGAGAACTACACGCATAGCTTGGTTTCTTTCAGGCAAAATCCCTATTTATTTGCATATTTCAAAAGTTTTAATTGTGTTTCCATCGAAGATCTTTAAGAAAACTAAATTGACGCTCAATCTAAATTCTTTAAGAAGACTAAATTTGGCTTTAATCATTGGTCTCTAAGAAGTTTAAATTTAGCTCCAGTCGTATGTCTTTAAGAATACTAAATTTAGATTAAATCGTAGCTGTTTAAGAAGGCTGTGTACAGCTTTAATTGAAGGTCTTTAAGAAACCTAAATTGAGCTTCAATTGTAGGTCCTTAAGGAGACTAAATTGAGAAGAAGCTTGGATTTTCAAGAAGCCTAAATTGAGCTTTAATCGTAGTTCATTCTAAAGGCTAAGTTCAGCTTCAATCATATGTCATTTTTACGACTAAGTTCAGTCGCAATTGAATGTCTTTCTGAGCTTCAACTGTTGGTCATTCTGAAGTCTATGTTGAATCTCAAACGCAGGTCATTCTTAAACTGTGTTCAGTCGCAATTGAATGTCTTTCTGAGCTTCAACTGTTGGTCATTCTGAAGTCTATGTTGAATCTCAACCGCAGGTCATTCTAACGACTAAGTTCAGTCGCAATTGCCATTCTGAAGACTATGTTGAATCTCAACCGCAGGTCATTCTGAACACTGACTTTAGCTCCACTCGCAGTTTATGCTGTTGAGTTGAGCTTCAATCGTAGTTTTTCTATACTATTTTTCCAATCCCCTCTGTTTTTCTTATACCTATATATTTATTCATATTTATTTAAGGCACAATTGTAAATTATGCCGCTTACTAACAAAATGTTATTACTCGCAACTAGCTCCACAAAGACCAAGTATTCCTAAGTATTAGTTTTTTGTTTTTGTTTTTGTTTTTGGTTTTTTTTTTGTTTGATTTCTATGTTTTAATATCACTTTATTGTATTTATTGGCTTTTTGCTATAGATGATTTTTATGAGATTTTATTATTGTGCTATATAACGCCAAACAGCACTAAAAGTTTTTCTGTTCGGTCTAGTTCAATTCACTTAAATTTTAATATATTTTTCCTTACACATTTCGATTTAATGCTTCGTTTTGTTTAAGGTGACTGAATGACTGAGTGTTTGAATTTATTAAACAAGTGTTTTACATTTTCAACATCATTTCAAATTGCATGATATGTTTCATTTTTTTTTTTTATTTCTGTTTTTTGTTTTCTAAAGTTCATTTCGTTTTATGGTGGTGAGTGTGCAGTGCGAGTTTTGTAAGAGATTGGGTGCGTGTAATGGGTATGTGTGTGATAGTTACTCATATTTTATTAAAGTGATATTTCTTTATCTTTAATTTTGAATTTATATGTTGGTAAAGATTTTATGGTTGGGAGTTTTGTTTGCGTTTTATTTTGTTTTGCGTTGTGTTGGGTTTTATCGTTTTAATAAAAAATTATAGATGGTTAGTCATAGAATTAAGCAGAGTGAACAAAATGCTTTTTGTAATGTGTTTTATGGGAGCAGTTTATTATGAGAAGATGAGTTATGAAGATTAGTTGCAGGCTGTAGCGCTTAGAAGTTTGAAAATATATGACAATTCAACAGCAGTTATAAAAGTTTCTAATAAAAATTCTCATGCTGCAGATGATTTAACAAAGACGTCTTCATACTTTGTGTTCTTGGTCAAAATTCTCTTAATATAATGAAATATTACAAAATGTATTAAACTTGCTGGCCTTTGAGAAATAAACAAAACTTGATGCATCTTTTACTTTGATTTTTCTTTTTTGGTATTTCCAGCAAAATATGTTGAGAACAAAAAACCTTTAAACACCGGCGCTTAAAAACTCATCTAATTAGTGATCTTGGGCACACGATAGTCCACCTTAATTTAAACTACATTTAAGCACACCCTTTTAAATTACACACAATCATAAGAAAAAAAAACTCAAAAGAAAAAAATACCCCAGCATGCACAACCAAACTAAAAAGGTCTGTCCATTTAAAATACTGTCCGTCCATCTGTCTGTCTCTGCATCCATCTGTATGATTGTCTGTTTTTAAGAAAACAAACATTGCTACAATTCGTACCACAAAACCCTTGGGATTTTTATTCACTGGCCACAAGAAAAAAAAAACTGCGTGTGGAGTCATAGCTTAAGAAATACGATGAACAGTAAATTTTTGAACAACACAAAAAAACAAACCTTAAAACAAAATGTTCGTGTCGATTAAAGTGCTCTGATTAAAGTCATGAAAAGTTGATCTTCAGTTGCTTGTATAGCTTTTTGGTTGCCATATATATGTGCGCAAAGTCAATCATATACTTTACGTACGAGTACGAGTTCGAGTACGTTACGTATTTGTTTTTCTCATTGTGTGTTTGCAGGAATATCTTAAACAACTAAATGGTTCACGCAGTGAACACAAAACGCATTTGGTAAACTCTAAGCTAATGCCACAGAGTTTGTAGTGAGCAAAAAACAAAAAGGTTCATTGCAATTTGTGTTACACTTGATCTTAAAGGTCAAGTTGTAGTGTTTATTTTATGTGTGCTGAAAAATAAAAACAAAAACGTATAAAAAAAACAACAAAACAAAATCTACAAAAGGAAAAGTTTTGAAAACACGCTTGCCCTGAACTTTAAAACAATAAGGATGGCAAAGATTTCTTTTTGTTAAGGTTTTGAAATCAATACGAGTTTATGGGGAGAATGTTTTGGATTGGGAAAAGCCCTACACTAGAGATTCGGATTGATTTGGTTAAAAACCGCTTTGCCTTTGTTGGTTAACTTTGTCTTTGAAGATCTTTGAATTGCAAAACTTTGAGTACTCTACGGAAGCCGTACTGGCGGTCGCTAAGTAAATTGTTGGACTCTAGATATTTCACAAGATGATAATTTACCATACTTTCCATGACTTTGGAAAGTGCAGAACAGATTGCAATTGGGCGATAATTTTCAGGGTTAGTAGCCTCTCCCTTTTTAGGAATTGGCGTTACATTAGCAACCTGCCAACACATGGGAAATTCACCGGCACGGTATAAGGTGCTGAAAAGGTTAGCTAATGGACGAGCTAGCGTCGAAGAACACTGCTTCAAGACCAGTGCTGGTATACCATCTGGCAATTGTAATTTAGGGAGTAATTTATAGAATTTCGGCTTTTTCAAATGGGAAAGTTTGCTTCCTTTTTATGTGGCTATAATGCCTTTCTCAGAGTCCTTAAAGAACTCAACACTCATTAAAAATAGTGTCTCTCTGTTAAACCTGTTGCTCTCTATATACTCATGTTTTAGCTATAGTCTCTGATCATTCTGTGATTCAAAATTGGTTTCAGTTTGATAACAATTATTGGTCTTTCCGACCAGTGTTATTATAGCTTCAACTGCACGCCAGTGAGTACTGCAAATTTTGCTTTATTCTTGGTTCCTAATGATGTCATAGTCTGGCGTCAATTAATCAACTCTATGACAACTTTGTTATTTTAGGTCTTAATATAATTTAGCTTCTGTCATAGAATGTTATGTTGTCTTAGTTTAGCTGCACTTATTGGTAAAGCGTATAATTTTTGGCCAGACATTTTGGTTTTAGATGAGCTTTATTCGCAACAATTTATGTGGTTTAGTTTTTCGGTTTGTGATAGTCTAATTTGAATATAATTTGTAAATCCTTTACAATTCTTGCACATATTGAAATGTCTCAAATGAGCTAATTTGTGATAGTTTGTGAGCGTAAAGTTGAGATTATAGGACTTAATCTTAGTCGGGCTATAGTTGTATTTTCTTTTTGGAATGTATCTGCAGTCATGTAGGGTTGATAATATTTGTTGTAGCCTTAAGTTTTGTATAAATTTTTTTTTTTTTTTTTTGCATATTCTTTTTTATTGTATCTTCATTTTAAATGAACTAACAATAGGTATTCAAATCCTAAAACTAAAGTTACTTAAGATAAGTCCAGCCAATGCTAGACAAAATCTAGTTTTCAAATTCGATAGGATATAATGAGCAACTTTATTCATCTGAGAGCGGTGGTGTCCCTCCTTCTCAAACGGCTATGACCGGGATGTTGTAAGATGTCTCGAGCGAGGGGATTTGGATGAGTTTCCAGCTTACCCAAATAATGGGAAACGTGTTTAGTTATTTCCCATTTGACAAGTGGAACATCAAGATCGTTGTGTATGTTGTTGTTTTTAATATACCAAGGAGCGGTAGTTATCATTCGTAGAATTTTGTTTTGACGGCGTTGAATTTTCTCAATATTGGAGTTGGAGGCAGTGCCCCATAACTGGATACCATAGCACCAAATTGGCTTTAAGATTGAGTTGTAGAGTAGAAGCTTACAATCGAGCCGAAGGACGGAGTTTCTGCCGATAAGCCAATGAATTTGGGCTGCTTTCAGTTTCATTTGAGTCAGCTTAGCATTTATATGTGGTTTCCATGTGAGGCGACGGTCCAGATGAATACCAAGATATTTCACGTGTGAGTTTTGAGGCACTATATGGTCATTAATACGAATAGGGGGACATGATTCCCTACGTAGAGTAAATGTTACGTGGGTGCATTTCTGTTCATTTATTTTTATTCCCCATTGTCTTGCCCATTTCTCCACTTGCGTTACGTGGTGCTGTAATTGAATCGAGGCATCTTTTGGATCTTTGTGAGTACTGAAAAATGCCGTATCATCAGCAAATGTTGACGTGTGAATTTCATTGTTTGTTGGCATGTCTGCTGTGAACAGCAAGTATAGAATTGGTCCTAAGATACTACCTTGAGGGACGCCAGCACCTATAGGTTGAGGACGGCTTAAATAATCACCTTCTTTAATCATAAACTGACGGTCGATTAAGTATTTCCATAGTAGGTGTTGAAGATTCACCGGCAAGTTCTGCTTTAATTTAGATATCAGGCCTTCATGCCATACTTTGTCGAAAGCTTGAGAGACGTCAATAAAGAGTGCCGAACAGTATCTCTTTTCCTCAAAGGTTTTTCTTATGACTTGTACCAATCTATGTGTTTGTTCTATTGTACTGTGTTGACGTCTGAAGCCAAACTGGTGATTGGGAATGCAGTTGTTTTCATTCAAAATCGGAGTCAGCTTGGTTATAAGCAATTTCTCGAATAATTTGGACATAGTTGGTAATAGACTTATTGGCCTATACGACTCAACTTTGCAAGGATCTTTTCCCGGCTTAGGAATCATCTTGACTAGTGCAATTTTCCAAACCGGAGGGTAGTACTCAAGCCGTAAGATGGCATTAAAAAGAAAGAGGATTAATCTTTTTGCAATGCGAGGCAGCTCAAAAATCATTTTATTGCTGATTTTATCAAACCCAGGTGCTTTTTTAACATTTAAATTATCAATAGCCTCAACAACCTCCAGATATTGAAATCTTATTTGTACAGGTGGACTGGCAACAACAGGCGGTAGTTGGCTAATGTCAGTATCCATATTGGGAGTGAATACATTTTTTAAATGACTTACGAAAAGGTTGCCTTTTTCTTCGTTATTTCGTGCCCAAGATCCGTTCAAAGTACGCAGTGGAGGTTTTGCGATTACGGGTTTTCTTAGATTTCGGACTGCACGCCATAATGAATAATTTGACTGGGAAGTTGCGTCTAGACCTTCCAGATGTTGTTTGAGAGACTCTGCTTTTTGCGCTTCTAGCAAGATCCTAAGATTTTTGGTACATTCTCTCAACCTAGTTTTAAGTTGGGGCGATCTGTGTTGTTGCCACTCTCTTCGGACTCTCCTTTTTTCAGACAATAGTTGCTCAACATCTGCAGAAAAAACTCTGTTGTACCTATTCGGGCGGTAAGTGGAAGAAGCATGTTCTGCGGCTTTCTCGACATGTTCATTAAGACTTTTTATACAGGCATCGATGTCTTCAGCAGTTTTTAACGGGAGTTTCTCTGTGCAGTGAGTGCTGATGTATTTTTTGTATTTTAACCAATTCAGACGTTTGACAAGAAGTAAGGCATCAGTTACGATTTGCTGAGGACTTCTGATGGTGATTACAGTGGGTGAGTGATCTGAAGAAAGATCCAGTGAAGCCTCGACTTCAATGAGTTCCGGGGATACCCCTTTCGCCACGCCGAAATCGATAACGTCAGGAATTTTTTGCTGGTCAGTTGGCCAATAAGTTGGTTGACCAGTTGAAATCACATTCAGTCCCATTTCAGACAGGGAGTCGTACAAGATACGACCTTTAGGGCTAACGAGTCGTGAGCCCCAGAATGTATGCTTAGCATTGTAGTCACCAGCCGCTATGAAACGGCTACCTAGTGATTTGTAAAAATCTCTATACTGATCTTTTGTTATTGAAAATCTGGGCGGACAGTAAACTGACGAAATCACGAGGTTTTGACAAAAGTTCTCAATACAGATGTTTGTTGCTTGAAGATAACACTCTGAAAGACCACCCAATGAATGGTGTTTGATTCGCGATTTGACCAATATTGCCGAGCCACCACATGATCTATCTCTGGGGTCCTTGGTGTCGTAGAATGTATAACCACTTATTTTAAAAATGCTTCTCGACGTCATATGAGTCTCGGAAATCAGAATTACATCAATTTTCTTATTAAAAAGAAAACATTCAAGTTCATTTTTGTGTTGGCGTATGCCGTTTGCGTTCCAGAAACATATTTTGAGACAGTTCATGGTCTATTAAGTATGGCCTGCAGTAGCGTGGACTGCATTTTTTGCATCTCCTGCATCATACTTGTCATGCTTGTCATGAAATGGTTCATGGATTGCACCAGATTCTCCATTATACCTTCAAGACGGCTAAAATTGTGGCTGTTTGTATCATTTATTGGTGATTAATTTTGCACTGTTGGTTGGTTAGATCTTAGCACGTTGGCATATGAAAATTGGCTAGTGGATGCTTGTACTACGGGGAGAATAATTGTAATAGGTACTTTTGTCGTCTGGGTAGGGGTAGAAGCGGGTTTGTTGATCAAGGAGCGTTTAACGACCTCGAAAACAGGGCAACCCCTGTAGTTGGCAGTGTGGTTTCCACCGCAATTGCTGCATCTTTTTACCCTGGAATCATCCCTAGGTTTATCGCACTTTGAGGTGTCATGAAGATCCCCACAAACAACACAAACAGTAGACAACTTACAATAAGATTTAGTGTGACTATATTCTTGTCAGTTCGAACACTGTACTGGGCCAGATCGCTTATGAGGTTCTTCCACTGTAACTCTTCGGTGCATTATGAATTTCAAGTCATATATAGGATGTGTTTCATTTTTCTTCAGCTTAACATCACCAGGTTCTAACTCCACTCTAAATAATGGTTGAGGGATCCTCTCTCTGTTTCTTATATTTGATACTGCATTGATTTTAAAGCCTTTGTCGGCCAAACTGCTCTTGATCTCCTCAGGATCAACAAAAGAATCAATTCCCTTAATTACGACTTGTAGACCTTTTGCGCTTTTAAGTTGATACGTGTAAAAATTCTTTTTGCGTTTTTCAAATTCCGAAACTATTCTCCGATAGTCGTTTTCATTATTAACCTGAATCTTTGTTTCATTAATATTGCCACGCTTAATTGGAGTCACATAAAAAGAATTTTCACCAATTAATGAAACTAATATTTTTATAAGTGTATAAATTTAAAATTCATTTAAGCTGTTTAAAAATCTTGCTCACAGTTACCTTAAAAATTATATCTTTTATATAGAAATATAACATTTCCATTTGTTTTAAACAAATTGCAGTTAAAATTTCACATACTTTTGATAACTGCTTAACTTAACTCTTTATATATTTTCTGTTATCAATTATTAAAAATCATTTTTAAAATTTACATTAACATAAACGTTTATGTTTGTGTTTGTGTTAAATTAAAACCATGATATTTGTTTTAAATTTCACCAGGTTTGGTTTAAATGTTTAACATTTTTTTTTTTTTGATTTTCTCAGCTTTGCTATAGCAAGTGTGTTCTTTGCGTTCATTAGGATTTTGTAAAGCATTTATTTGACATAAAATATTAAATTATGGCATTTATCAACATCATCCAATCAAACTGCAATTCAATACTTATTTTTGTTTCATTATTATATTTTTTGGCTTGTTTTGATTTCTTAAATGTTTGTTTTCGTTTACTTTGTGTTTTAAACATTTGTATTTAGTTTACAACAGCCACCCGTGGCTTTTTGATTATCTGTTAAAGCAACAGAGTCTGGTTAAATCATAAGTATAAAGTAAAGTAAAGAAGATCCTTGGTTGAAGTAGAAATTGAAGTTGTTGGTTTTTCTGTATTTCATTTTAGATAGCATTCTGTCAGCCAGTCAATGATCTTGTGAGTATTTGAAATATTAAGGAATTTCTAATTGAAAACTGAAATTATCATTTAAAAGCCATATTGATGAGTAATAATGATTATATATATGGTTTTTATTTGCTGCTAATTTCTTGGCTATATAACACATAAAATGGGGATATTATTTGCAGGTTTGAGAGTTGTTTGTTTTGCGAAACTTATAAATTGTTGTTTAGATTAAACCTTTTCTAAAGCATAGTCAATTTAAATTAATAACTTAGTTTCAATACCTTCCAAAATATGTGTACTAATGTTTTGCTACCAGTTTTAGCTTCAACATTTAATTGCCATAAATTTTTATTATACACACAATAACTAATTTTGATATTTATGATCTTGGACAAATTTTAAATTTTTCAACAGACCTCACATATAGTTTTATGTGGTAAACCCGGTAATTAATTCGTGTCTACAATGTTTTTGTTTTTATATTTTCTTCTATAACATTTTTCAACTAGTCTAGATGATATCAAATCTATGCTCTTTTTAATGACAAAAGATCATGTGATTTGTCTTTTCTTGTATGTTAACAAATTTCTTAAAGGTTTCTTTGACAAGGCTAACATGATGTTTATCTCGTTTAACTTGACATTAACGATTATTCATGATCACACGCATGTTGGTTTGTGTTTGTAGCAATGATTCTTTAAATTACTTTTCTAACCTGCTGTGTGTCAGCCTTAGTTTAAGAATGTGAAAATGAAATTTGGTTTACAGATGTTTTTTTTTCTCATAATTTAATGTTTATCAAAAAAAAAAAACACACACAAAATCACCACCATAAACATTTGTTAAATGTTATAGATTCCACTAATATCACATCTTTCAAAAACATCTAAAAACAACCTCAACAATGTTCTAGTAATCTCAAAAATGAAGATCATTTCGAAAAGATCTTAATGTCAAAAAGTTTTTGTTTATTAATAGGAAAAAAATTAAAACACCTTGTTACCCTTACAATTCTTAGGAAACGTAAAATAATATTTAATTGGTCATTAATTAATAAAGACAGATTTTCTTTCTACAAAAAGGGTTTAATTTATTAAATATTGATTTTTCTATACCTAGAATTTCTTGCCTCCAAAATAAAAAATAAAAAACACAAAATACATTTTTTTTTCTCTTATTTAAGAATATTCAATATTTATCTTAAGAATATAACTCAACCTGTTTGCCAAACCATTTAATGCATTTGACAATTAAAAAGCTACTTCAGCAGCTCTCAAGTGCTTAACTTTACCGTATGTTTTATTTTTGTTTGAAACCGTTTTTCATTTTCCCGTACTATTGCCAGGCAACGTCATCACCAGCATTGGCAACAGCCAGCTCATTGCTGTTTTGCACACAGATGTTAAAATTTTATCTTTTAACTAGACTCCTTTAGTCTCGTATTTATACTATATATATGTTTAGTAAAGCACCACCAAGAAGCTTCACGATGTCACTGTCAATGTCACTTATAAAACAAACACTCCTAAACTTAAAATCAGTTACAACACTAACAACAACAACAACAACAACTACAGCAACACTATGCAGTAGCAGAAGCCTCAGAAAATATCTCCATATAAACTTTTAAAGCATATTTACTGCATATCATCATGGCAAGAAAAACAGTTGCACTACTTGCATACTTCATGGCATCAATGCTGCATGATGATCATGAGTATAGAGTACAAAGTAGTTGCCAGTGGTGGACTTACGCCTAGGCCCGTGAGGCGGCATAATTTAAAGGGCACCAAAATTTAAAGGTAAAAGAATAGGTCAAGTTTTGTTTTAAATTACAGCATCTAGAAACAGCTATTCTAGTTATTGTTTGGAATGTAATTTTAGACCGTTTTAATGTTGCTATTAACAAACTACAGGGATCACATGCTGATTTATCATCTGTTATCCAAATTTACGGTTCTCTAGCCTAATTTCTTGAGGATATGAGAAATAAACAATTTGAAGAATTTGCAGAAAAAGCCAAAGCGCTATCTGGAGTTCAGGATTATTATCGCAGAAAAACCAGAAAACTTCAGTCAGATGAATCACGGATCAATGAAAGAGCACAATTTTCTGGACAAGAAAATTTTCGTACAAATATTTACTATCCCATTTTGGACACTCTGAGTTTACAGTTATCCGAACATAAAAACGCATATGAAAAGCTTTTTGTAAACTTTAGCTTTTTTTTTGATAATTTATATAAAAGAGATACAACTGAGGTTCAAAGTTAAGCAAATAAACTCAACAAAAAGTATCCTGGTGGTGTAGAAAAGACATTAGCAAATGAATGCATTCATTTACATTATCAACGCGAAGATTCATTGGCAAAAACTGAAGATGTGCGTTCTGTACAAATTTTTTGTTTGAAAATTATAAACAAAATTTTATGCATGTATAAAAAATTTAATTATCTATGAAAAATTAGACTGATATACATACATATGTATACAAGTACATGTGAATTGAAAAACGTATGTGTATCTAAATTAATAAAAATTAATACACAATAATTTAAGTATTTAAAAATTATATAATTTTTTATTATCACTTTTGTATAATCAAAAAGGGCGGCATGTCAAAGAGTGCCTCGGAAGGGAGCAGGCCTAAATCCGCCACTGATAGTTGCATATAAGTGAGCAGACAGTGTAACAGGTATGACAAGAAACATTAGCAGCAAAGCTTAACTCAGCCTTTCAAATCTAGTTGGGACACCACAAACAGCCTTTAAATGAAGCTAAACTACCACTGAGATTTAAGTTCTCGGCTGTACTTAAACTATAATAAGAACTTTTTAATTATGATCAGTTTAGACAATTTAGACTTTCAATGTACAAACAAATAGCCCTCAAATGAAGCCAAACAACCACTTAGCTTTAAGTTCATCTAGGCATTGAGTCAAAAAGTTTTTTTTATGATATCAGGCGAAATTTTACTCCACTCATCCTGCAAAGCCACCTTTAGGTCATCCTTGTTAGAAATGCTTCTTTGTTTTACTTTTTAGAGGAGATGCTCCCACAGCTGCTCAATGGGATTAAGGTCTGAGGACTGTGGTATTGATCAAGGTGATGGTGGATGGTTAAGCATAAGTTGGTATTTGTAGACCGGGTTCGATTCCCAGCCACTGCCACACAAACAACATCAGTTTCTGTTAATTATTAGTTTTCTTTCTATCCATCAAAACAAATATTTATCACAGCGCCCTCCTTCGGTGGCATAGTATTGAAACGCCACCGAAGTAAAATAATTAAATAAAGGCTACAAAATCAAGCTTTAACATTAATGCGCCTACTCATCACCAGAGGCGCTGCAATTCTGCACTAAAAGCAAACATAATGGGCAATTGCAGAGTTTTGATATAAAAAGCTTTCTTCTTTCACCATCTTTACTTATTCAACGATCCACTTTCCAAAGAAAGTAACACAATTATATATAGGCATATTAATTGCCTGAGTGTTACTTCTCTTAAAAAAAAAGAAAAAAAAAAAGAAAGTGTTTCGGAGTTTTTTTTTTTTTGTTTCCCAAAAGAGGTTGTTATAGCTTTCCACAATTTCAGTTGAGCGTGGCTGTTTTTGTTTTCCAAAAATATTTGTCAAAATGGTTGATTTTTTTTTCTCAAAAGTCGTGGTTTTTCTTCCCCGATATATCAAACCTGCTTAATGTTTTTCTAAAAAGTGGTTGTTATTGTTCCCCAAAATATCTACCCTAATATTCAAAAATCTGTCCCTAAAATTTTGTATGTCAATTGTAATAAAACGTGAAAATTGTTATTCTCGAATTTGCAAACAAACTTCAGGAACATTTTAATCAAACGTGATACTTGTTTTACCCATAATTCTGATCAGACTTCTCTAAAATTTCCATGAAACCTTGTACTCTTACCTTACCAAAAATTCAATCTAACCTCCTAAAAATTTTAATTAACTGGCTTATGATTATATGAAAACTCTGGAAATACTAAATGATATACAAGACAATCGGATCCTATATTCCAATAGCTTTTGCGAAGCAATGCTATCTATACTAATGCTGGATATCTTTTTTAATTACTATATTTATACTATGAGGAATTTAAGTTTTAAGTATTCAGAGGATTGACGGGTAAATAATAAACATTATAGGAAGTTTACGCGTCATATTAATCAAATGGAATCGTTGAATAAAATGGTTTATTATACTGCAGTATATCTAAACTCCTTTGGACATAGGCTTTCATATTTATATCATAGCACATATTCTGTATGATGATCACCGATATGTTTAGATTTCAGCTGCTTTAACTTAACATATATCATAATTTAATAATTATATTACTGTTCTCTTATATTTTAGTTCCCCTGTAAAAAAAACATAAACTTTTTCCACCAATATGATCTTGCACTTGCTTTGTTAATCTTTAAGAGCAACTTATAACAGCAACGTAGTAGAACAGCCAAACTCGGCAATACCAATGATCCATTACTCCAAAAATAAAAGCATTCATATTCTGCCATACTCACAAACTCACACATACATATGTTTATAGGTAGTGGTTAACTAACTTATCCATAAGTTATAAAAATCATTTCAGACTCATACTTTCAGCCGCTGAAACTGATGATGCAGTCAACAGCCAGTCATCCATAGTTGGGATTTTTTGGTTGCGTCTTTTATTTGGGATTTTTTTTTGTGTAAACTATATAAGCACTCATTGAATTGACATTTAGTAAATACGAGAGTATTGCTGAAGCATCATAACAGCACGTTGGCACGTTTTTGTGCCAGAAAATCAGAAGACAGAAACTAAAGCATGCAAAAATTTCATATATATTTTGGAGTTCATTTATTTACTCGTATGAATAGCATCTTTATTTTAGTTTAGTTGATTATTTTTTCTTCTTGTTTTGCAAATATGGGTGAATTATTTAAAAAATAAAAAGTGGTGAATCTTTTTATTTTTTTTTTGCTGCACAAAAAACGTGATTGAGTTTAAAATCATAAAAGTTTAAGTGAAGTTTGTTTGGTTTTTATTTTTTGGGTACAAAAAGGTATGATTTTTAAGTTAAAATTTTTAATCTTAAAATTATGCTGTATTAATAAAAATAAACATTTATTTTATTGAAAATTTAATTAAATTGATGATAAAAAAAAACGGTTGGCAAAGTGAAATTGTGGAATAAAATAAATGGTTGAATGTGGTGGGTGTGCGTGCTCTGATTTCTGGTTTTATTTCACAGCAAAGATTTATTACATTTTTTAATGAAAGCAAAGTTAAAATAAACATATTGCATGAAGTGTTTGCATTGGTAGTATCATAATATGACAATACTAAAACAGCTGTTTACCATTTGATACACTTATTTTTTAAAATGACTAATTGTTTGCTGAGCTCATTAAGCACACATATTCTGGTAATAAGTTTGCAGCAGTTTTTTTTACAGCGTTTTGATAAGCACATGCTCAAGACGTGACAGTAGGATGACATATCATAGGACTTCAGACTTTCTTTGGCATCCCATTGGTTTACTTTCTAAAGAGGAATCATTCAGTTGACTGCAGTTGAGACAGGTAAAACAATTAATAATTTTGTCCAAACATAGTTTCCTAAAGCTGTTATCGCCCAGTAAAGGCGTTTTGAAAAGTCTTTTTGGATTATTTACCGGTTTTTATAGGACAAAACCTTGTAGATATTGACATCTGCAGAATAAAACTTTTAAGCAGGGGATTTGACTTTCAAAAAAAAGTCTTAATGGCTATTGTTAATGATTTTTTTATTTTGGCTTAGAGGATAATTGCTTTTATATGTAGCCTGAAACTTTTATGGTTAAAGTTAGTGCCGCACAAAATGTCCAACAATCCTGGTTCTTTTCAAATAAAACATGGTTCATTTTGTTCATGATGAACAGCAAGTAATACCAGTATTGATCTTAGGGCCCAACAAAATATTCTTAGAACTATGACGGAAGCACATTTGTTCATAAGGAATGAAAATATTCATACAGATTTAGATTTATCATCGGTTGAATTCAAAAAGAGTTGTGAGGCGTATATATTGAAGTTGAAAACCATCCGAACCCGCTGACTTGCTGGAGTGCTTACTAGAACTCAAACAGAAACAACGCTTCATAGAGCTGATCTACCACCCTACTAATTTAGGCCCCGTTTGTCCAATATGGCCCTCTCAACTTAGACCAAATAGTTTTTAAGGTTTAGGTGTAATATTTAAATACTTATTGTAACGCATATGATGTAAAGGCAGATACAATAAATAAATAATACACAACTTAATAAAACAAATTTCCTCACCAAATTTTCAATTAGACAATGTTCCCTAAAATATCCATCAAACGTGGTTCTTTTTGTTCCCCATAATTTCCAACAAACGTAGTTCTTTTTGTTCAACAAAATTTCCACCAAATGTGGTTATTTTTTTCTCCAGAATTGTTAATAAATGTGGTTCTTTTTGCTCTTTTTTGATCTCCGAAATTTCCACCAAATATAGTTATTTGGTCCACAAATGTTCAATAAAACGTGGTTCATTTTGTTCTCCAAATTTTCAATCAGACAAGGTGCTTTTTGTTCCCCAAAATTTCCAACAAACGCAGTTTTTTTTTTGTTCTCTAAATTTTCTATAAAACGTGGTTCATTTTGTTCCCTATAATTTCGAAAAAAAAATAATTATTTTTGTTCACAAAATTTTCAACAAAACGTGGATCATTTTTGTTCTACAAGATTCCCACCTTTGTTCATTTTGCTACCCAAAATTTCCACCAAATTTTCAACAAACGTGGTTCATTTTGATCCCTAAATTTTAAATAAAACGGTTCATTTTATTCCGTAAGATTTGAACCATGTCAGATTATTTTTTTTTATTCAAAATTTCAATCAAACCTGGCTTCATACGTAGCCTGAAACTATAATGATGAAGTTTAGGGCTGCACAAAAAATGCTGTGATAATGAAAATGAATAAATAACAAAAATAAATTTGTCTGTAAATTTTCAAAACGTCAAACGAATTCTAATGTTTCTAAAATATATCAAAAGAAAGTGTAGGGTAACTACTTTCAATCATTAGTTACCAAGTAAATGTCAATAAAAACTGCCTATTTACACTCACATTTTTTGCATTTATTTCAATTATAATTTATTGATGATGTTTCGTTAAAAGTCTGATGGTTTAATGGAGTTATAGTTCACGTATTTTGTTAAACACGCTTTTAAACTTTTTTTCAATTAAAGTGTATTTTTTGCGTTTAAGTTTGCTGTTAATATAACACTCCCTAAATAACGGCATATTGGCATGCTTCCAATATTTAAATACACTAAATACTGCAGAAATATACAAAAAAAAAATATAAATAAAAAAATTTACAAAAATTATTATTTATATATATATATGCCTAGAAGAGAAATGTTTAACAATTTTAAACAAATATACGAGCAGTAATAAAAACTAAACAGAATAGCAATAAAAACCCCAGCACAACAAAGCTAAACGGCTAAAAAAAATGAATTTGGACTTGGCACAAGTTTTCAAACACTTGCTGAAATACCACAATCAGCCTTGTTATACTAAGAGCTGAGCTCTGGTTTGGTCTTACAAAATTTCTGATTCAGTAACCATTTCAGAAGGGGGAAAAAGCTGAAATGACACGCCTTTAGCACGAGTTCAAACTGTATTGTATGTAATTGTATGTTATGTTTTTCGTTTAATATTTTTTACAAATTCATTACACCAGCTTTATGAAAGAACAAAAAAAAAACTCCAATCAACAACTATTTTAGAATCTTTAAACATTTAAAGGAATATTTATATGTACATACTTACACTCACTGATTGGTATGGCTGAAAACTTCTAAGAAAATTATTGGTAGAAACAAAAGAGGCACAATTAATTTAAAGCACACGTCATTATTAACATCCCTGAATATTGATCAGTTAGTAAGCAAGCAAATGTACCCACATATGTGTTGAAGCGCAAAAATGTTGTGGGCTCAGTTGCGTAAATGAGTGAGTGTAACTTTATGGCTACTTTGGCAAACTAATAAAGGAAATCGATAACGTTTTCTTGCTATTTCTTTCATTCTTATTCTTTTCTTTTTAAAAACAATTTTTTTCTATCTGTTTTTCGATCAACCATACATACTAATTTTTTTGGTTTTCAAACAAAAACATACTACAGAAATCGGCCTATTACAAGTATTTTGAGCCGTTTGTTTTCTTTGGAGGCTCAATCGCCATCTGCACGTTTAAATAATAAAAGTATTTTAGCACTTGTTGCTAAATACAACTACAATGATTTTTTTTATTATTATTATTAGTTTTTTTTAATATTTGTTAAAAAAAGGGTGTAGTATGTGTTGCTTGCTGCTACGTTCAGTTTATGTGTAGCTCTTTTAGTTGTATATAGTTTGTGTTTAATATAAAATACAAAAAGAATTATTACAAAAACAAACAAAAAAAATGGTCAATGGGCTCGGTTGTCGGTGGCGAAAAAAAAAATACAAATAAAAATGTGCCTGACGTTTGAGGAAAGAAATGTTAACACGTTTCTTCAGTATTAAATTGACTATGATTCATAGATTTCATGTAAAAATATCAATAATAAGAGTGGAATGCATATTGATTATAAAAAGAGCAGTAAATTTTAGGTGAAAAAAAGGCAGGGTTTGGAGTATAAACAATTGCAAAATTGGTTATTGGTTAAAAGTATTAATTGTTAAAAAACTAATGCACATACTAATAGAATTATTTGTGCTGCAAGATCATTAACATTAGATTTTAGCGAATATATCACTAATCATATTCACAATTTATAAATTACACCAAATATCTAAATTATATTTTTAAAACCTACACCGTAAGTGGTAATTACGTCTGAAATTTCCAAAATATTTCAATGCCAGAGAATAAAATGTCTTCAGCGAACCAACGCTCTTGTTATTTGTTCACTTGGCAAACAATTTCTTGTACTTAAATTCATTTTCAGTAAAAAGCAAAGTTTATAATATAAAACAGATTTTTTCGTTCGCCTGTATGTGGAAAACATATCGACGTTGGAGTTAATAGTGGTTTTTTGTAATATTTGATGGAGGTTATAGTTGTGTGTACACATGTTGTGACAACGTTCTTCGAACAATAATACAGCACCGTCTATAAAGTGTTGCGTTTTTATATTTAACACTAAAAACGTTGTTTTATACTTAAAACTTTGTTTTATTCTGCAGACGTTGATTTATACTGAAAACGTTGTTTTATACTGAAAACGTTATTTTATATTAAAAACGTTGATTTACACTTAAAACTTTGTTTTCTATTTAAAACGTTGTTTTGTACCGAAAATGTTGTTTTATACTGAAAACGTTGTTTTATACTAAAAACTTTGTTTTATACTAAAAACTTTGTTTTATATTCAATACTTTGATTTATAATAGAAACGTTGCTTTATACTGAAAACGTTGGTTTATGTTGAAAACTTTGTTTTCCACTTAAAACTTTGTTTTGTTCTCAAAACTTTGATTTATACTGAAAACGTTGGTTTTAACTAAAAACTTTGTTTTATACTTAAATCTTTGTTTTATATTCAACACTTTGATTTACAGTAAAAACGTTGCTTTATACTGAAAACTTTGTTTGCTACTTAAAACGTTATTTTGTAGTATTGTATATGTACAAAAACGTTTCGATTCGATGTGTTTACCATCAATTTTATTTCACCTAGATCTATTAGAACTCACTACTTGTTCCAGGAATCATATTACACATTCAAAACTATGGTTCTACTCCAACTTAGTTTCCAGTTTTTTTTTTGTTAATTGAAACATCTTTTACACATTAGCAAGCTAGTAAATATTTGAAAGCTGCAGCAGTTAAACAAGCTGCTTACAAACATTCCTCTAAATTAAATTGAGATATAGACTGTTAAAAAATCAATTCAAATTCCAAACAAACATTGTCACTCTTGTCGCGGTGAAATAATTTCAAATATTTAATGTTAATGTTTTTACTTAAGCCAACAACAGCAAAGTTTCTTTTATTTTCAGTGCTGTGCAGCACATTTTAAAACACTAAAACTATTTGCAACTGCTTGTACGCAAATTTTTGCATGTTCGCTTTAACAATTTACCATGTTTTTACTGTGTAGTATGATGGTTTATTGCTTCCCCCTCTTGTGATCAATTGAAACTAAAGTAAAATGTTAATGTGTTAAATATTTTTAAATAAATATTTTCATTATGTTTTTTTTTTTTTTTTGGTTTGCTTTTTATCCATGTTAAACATGTTCGATTGCATTGATTGTTCTATACCTTACACCTGTTTTTGAACTTTCAAAAACATTGCAATTGAATGTTTTAATTTAAGTTTAACGATAGCTGCTTATTTTCAGTAAATATAAAGCTCTAGCTAACTTGTGATTAAAAGCATTTTTAAAACAAACATGAGTGTGTACAAAAAAAAAAAAAAAAAGATAAAATCAGAACATAATGCGGACATACCATTTATGTTAAATATTGACATAAAAGCTAATTTTAAGCACACAAACAGCAGCAGTAGAAGAAAAAAAAAGAACCAAAGGAAACTGAAACTTGACTACCATAAGTTTTAGTGAACAGAATTCAAGGAAAAAAGAAAACAAATAAATTTTTTTTATGTGTTTGTTTTTATTAAAACCAGCGCAAATGTTTATTTAGAAAATACTGTTTGTTTCCTTAGTCTTTTGATTTTAGTGGAATATGCTATAAATTTTAAGTTTTTTTTTATAATTTTGATTTCATTAAACCTTATTAAGTTTGCTCTGTTTTCTGGTTAATAAATTTATTCACTCGGCCACGTTTCAAGGTATGGGAAAAAAAGTTGCTTGCTTAAGTCTTTTGTATTTAGAGCACATACATTTGTCAATATTTATGATTTTATTGCGGTGTTTTTTTATGACTTTTTATAGTTAAATATAGACTAATAGTCATAAGTATTGATTACTAAAGGTTTATGGAATTTGTTTAAAAATCGAGAAATATAAAATGGGTACGAATACAATTTGAATTATTATGAATTCATTTGTAGTATCATAAATAAATATTCAGATGAAGCTTTCTGTATGATTTTAAAATTTTATTGCGAGTAATTACGATGTTATGAAAGCATTTTAAGTGACTCCAGTTGTTTAAGAAAACTTGAATTTAAATTTGTGGTAGAAAAAAATAATATAGTCTAAATTGAGCTTCAATCGTAGATGTTTATATAATGTAAGATAAACGTTAATACAAGGTTTCTGTGTAGCTTAATCGTTGGTTTTAATAAAGCATAAGTGGAGGTGCATTAATAGGATTTTGTGCAATTTATGCTGAACTTAAATCGGCTTTCTTTAAGGTCAGCTGTCAACTTAACACTTTATGTAGACTAAGTAGATATTTCATCATAGATCTGTACGCAATCTAAATAAAATAAAATTATATATTACATGTATTATACTAAAAACGTAGTTTTATACTAAAAACTTGTTTTTATACAAAAAACGTAGTTTTATACTAAAAACGCAGTTTTCAACTAAAAACACAGTTTTATACTAAAGCACAGTTTTATACTAAAAACACAGTTTTATACTAAAAACGTATTTTTATACTAAAAACTTGTTTTTATACAAAAAATGTTGGTAATACTAAAAACACTGTTTTATACTAAAAGCACAGTTTTATACTAAAAACGCAGTTTTCAACTAAAAACACAGTTTTATACTAAAGCACAGTTTTATACTAAAAACACAGTTTTATACTAAAAACACAGTTTTATACTAAAAACACAGTTTTATACTAAAAACACAGTTTTATACTAAAAACGTATTTTTATACTAAAAACTTGTTTTTATACAAAAAATGTTGGTTAATACTAAAAACACTGTTTTATACTAAAAGCACAGTTTTATACTAAAAACTTAGTTTTATACGAAAAACGTAGTTTTATATTAAAAACGAAGTTTTATACTAAAAACGAAGTTTTATACTAAAAACGTAGTTTTATACTAAAAACGTATTTTTATACTAAAAACGTAGTTTTATACTAAAAACGAAGTTTTATACTAAAAACGAAGTTTTATACTAAAAACGTAGTTTTATACTAAAAACGTATTTTTATACTAAAAACTTGTTTTTATACAAAAAACGTAGTTTTATACTAAACACGCAGTTTTCAACTAAAAACACAGTTTTATACTAAAGCACAGTTTTATACTAAAAACACAGTTTTATACTAAAAACGTATTTTTATACTAAAAACTTGTTTTTATACAAAAAATGTTGGTAATACTAAAAACACTGTTTTATACTAAAAGCACAGTTTTATACTAAAAACGCAGTTTTCAACTAAAAACACAGTTTTATACTAAAGCACAGTTTTATACTAAAAACACAGTTTTATATTAAAAACACAGTTTTATACTAAAAACACAGTTTTATACTAAAAACGTATTTTTATACTAAAAACTTGTTTTTATACAAAAAATGTTGGTTAATACTAAAAACACTGTTTTATACTAAAAGCACAGTTTTATACTAAAAACTTAGTTTTATACGAAAAACGTAGTTTTATACTAAAAACGTAGTTTTATACTAAAAACGTATTTTTATACTAAAAACGTAGTTTTATACTAAAAACGAAGTTTTATACTAAAAACGAAGTTTTATACTAAAAACGTAGTTTTATACTAAAAACGTATTTTTATACTAAAAACTTGTTTTTATACAAAAAACCTAGTTTGATATCAAAAACTTAGTTTCATTAAAAAAAAAGTTTTTTTATGCCAAAAACGAAGTTTTCTATGAGAAACATAATTTCATACTAAAAACGTTAGATTATACTAAAAGTTAATATCGAGACTACTTTCTAATATAATTTCGACATATATTTCATAACAGTTCACTAGCTCAAACTACTAGAAAATTATGAATAGAGCTTAAACTTAAGCAAACTAAGTAAAATATGTGAAGCAATTTTTAAACTTAATAATAAAGAAATTTTATTTATTTTTTTAAAAAAAATATTGCTGAAATATTACACATACAAATGTTTTTAGCCTTTCCACATTACTTTTTTTCTAATACATTTTTACCACTTCGATTTGTGTCATTAAAGTCACTATTCCATGTCTTTCTCTTTAGAACAATAACATCAATAAAACATTCTTAAATGTGACTGAAAACAAGCAAACCACTAAAAAACCAACTACTGAATAAAATTATGAACAATAAAATTCTTAATACAACCAGTGGCATGCCCTAAAAATCCACAATGTATAACAGCTAGAGAGAGAGACGCACAAGTACAACGTTTAAACGCAGACGTAAACGAAACACAGTTTGCATACGTAACTACAATTTGGCTGCACTACTTCCCGTAAAGTGCATGATAATGAAACTAAATATACCAAAGCAAACCATAACAAAGCCCCAAAAGCAAGTGACAACACCTTACCACACCACCAGCTACCACCAACCAAATGCAGAAGACTTGACTGGAAAACTGGCGTCAGACCAACCAAATTATGCTGGCAGACGGACACAATAACAGACAGCTAGACCTGTAGCGAACATTTTATGAATTGTTAAATGGTTGTATAATAAACATAAATTCTAACAAACTCCTGATTTTGGTCATTTAAAATCTAATAAAAAATCATAACAAACAATTGTTGTCATAGATATGTACGAAAGATTTAAATAAAGCTAACATGTATTACAAAATCAAAAATAAAACTGTAATGAAATTTAACTAAAAGGTAGCTAAGCTAGTAAGCTAAAAAGGAAAAAAAACTACTTAAAAAAATGTATTTGAGTTTTATGCAATATATTTAATGAAAAGAAATCATGTACTAAACAAATGTTGTCACAATATCCGGTTTGATTTAAATATCATTTAAAAACTTTAAAAACAAAAAAAGAAAGAGGAGCACATTTATACAGCAAAATCAACATGTGTCTCTGTGGAAATAAAACAAGTCAAAAAAGAAAATAAAACAGACGGAAAGATAGATAGACTGACAGACAGACTTTGAGCAAGTAGAAAAGAGGTGCGTAAACATACGAGCATTAAAGGTAGATAGATGGATGGCTAGATGATGGACTCAATATAGTGAACTGCACTGAAAATTAGTATTCTAAGTTACTTTTATTAGTTTTTTTCTGTTTTTTAACATTAAATATATTCTTTTATATGTCTAGGCATATGCTTCTGTATTTAGTTTTTATTTTTTCTTCTCTCATATCAAATACAAACAACAGACATTAACATTAATGCCTGGCGTTTTTTTGTTGTTTTCGTTAGGGAAAACATTGTGATTTCTATTAAGTTTTTCATTCATTCATAAATTTATTGCCTGAGTTTTATGCAGTGACAGTATGTTTTGTTTTTCATTAAAAAAATTCTTTTAATAACAAACAAACATCTATAAAAACCATAAATATTGTTAAGGTTATAGGGAAATATCTAATGATTTGTATCATAAAAACCTTGCAGTAACAAACAACCTGTTGTCATTTCCACATATGTTTACTTGATTTGTTTTCTTTTGTTTCTGTTTTTTTTTATTAACTAAAAAGGAAGTCAAAGAAATTATTATTAAATATTAGAGTTGGTTTTTATAGTGTAATCGTTGGTTAGACCATTTTTGTTTAAGAAACAAATACATAGTAGCGACATATAACTTCCGCAAAACATGTGTTTGTTTTTTGTTAGAACATTTAAAACTATCATAGATGTATGAAAATTGTCTATGTATAAAATATTAAAAAATATTCTCATCGTTAGGTCAAGAAATGTTAGGTTTTTTTCTTTGCTAACTACAGACATGTTCACCTTAAGCAAAAACGAAAGACTTAAGAATGATACTTGAAATTGCAAATTTATAATAATTAGAAGAAAAAAATAAAATTATTTTATATATGTATTAATATATACATAAACTAAATAAAATACTAAAACAGGGAATACAGATCTAAAACAAATATTTATGAATATCCGCCAGTCTACACCTGTTTAAGGTGAAATTGAGAAAATACATGTTAAAATTTACAAAACCAAATTGATATTGAGAAATAACAAATTGAAAATTAGAAACACAAATTGATAATGAAAAATATTCAATTTGAAAATGAAAAATAAAAATTGATAATGAGAAAAGCAAATTGAAATTAAGAAATTTAAAGTAATATTGATAATATTTAAATTGATATTAAAGAACACAATTTGATATTGAGAAAAATCATCAATATCAATTTGGATTTCTAATTTACAATTTGTTATTTCTGACTATTTTTTTGCTTTAATTTTTTTTTTCTCAACATTAAATTGCTTTTTTAAATCCAAATTTGTTTTTCTCAATATTATATAGGATTTCTGAATTTCAATTTGTTATTATAAAAAAAACCATATCGAAAATTGTTGGGGTAGACAACTTCCCAATATGATTGCCCATAATGCAAATGTCAATTCTTTTACCAATCATATTTTGGCCGTTATGACACTACATTTTTTGTTCATTGAATTGATATAGAATTGATAGAAAGACACAGCATATGTTAGAAAAAGCAAATTATAAAAAATGTAAACAAAAAAAAACCTTTTAGTTTTTTTTCTTTTGTTATGGTTTTGTATATTTTATTAAATGTTTTCAACTTTTTGTGTATGAGAAACATAAAAACAAAACAAACAAAAAACGGTTAATCACCAAATTTGCCCATAAACCGCTGATTCAGCAACACTTCTAATATTTCAAGCTTGAAATGTCAATTTTAAGTTGCACAATTTTACATTTTTTTGACATAACTTAATTTTTTATCGATAACTTTAGTAAAATGTTTGACAGTTTGCCATTTATCTTAATACTGCTGAACTCTTTGCACTTGGCAAATTTTTCTATTACATTATATTTGTACTGTTCACCAAAACTTAAACAATGCATTAAAAATGTAGTGTCATAAGGCCTTAACCAATTAATAATTTATAATTTGAAGAATTGGCTCTACATAGGCTTTATCTTTAACAAAAATTAATCCAATGGTGTTAAGTCGAGTGTTAAGGGCGGCCATTGGGAAATTTGGTTTGTAATAAATAAATTGTTTCATTGGTTGTTTAGTATCGTCGTGTTCAAACCACAAGTCAATGATATCCATATTATCAATAATGCAAATTTAATTGCGGATATCTTCCAATATTCTGATCCATTCACTATAACCGAATTTCCAACCGAATTTTTGCTACATAAAGTGACACGTTCAGCATGAAAATGCTTCTCAACAATTGATTTTGGACATTCCCAAGTCCAAATATGGTAATTTTATAGATATGGGTCTTAACAGCAGCATATAAGGCGATAATTTTATATCATTGAAAGTGATTTATTCAATTTGCCTATTTCAATTTGCATATTCTCAATATAATCAATTTACATTTCTTAATTTCAATTTGTTTTTTCTCAATCTTAATTTGGATTTCTGAATTTAAATTTGTTATTGCTCAATATAAATATGGAAGTTTCAGTTTCAACGGTTTTTAAAGGTTCATCCCTCCTAAATTCTTTATGAGACCTTTCAAACCCAAAGCCCGTTTCTTGCTAATTTGAAACAAAAAATATAAAAACTGATATCTTTTTATCGTTTAAGTATTTTAACAGCAACGTATAAAAGTTTAACAGCCCAGTTTTGGGAATTTAATCTCATTTTTTAATTATTGCGAAATTATTCATGTACTTTTATTTAGGTAGTCCCGATCTGACCACCTATTTAGAGATGGCTGATTTATTTTCAAACAATGTAGATTCTAACCATGTTGATACTAATTTTTTTTGAAAAATAATTCAAGTTTGGGAAATGTTTAGATTCATATTTTTTGTTTAAATTGTCACTGGATTTTTAAATTGGTAACTTTTATAAATTCTAAACGAAAATATATGTATGTAAATTTGTATGTACACATTAAATTATTAATTCGTTTCGACTCCTTTTTGTTAAATGTCTGTCAATTAATATTCGTCAGTAACACTGATTTTGCAAAAAAAAAAAAAAAAAAAAGAAAACATAAATAGTTTTAAAAGTCTAAAAGTAATTAATGCAAATATGATTATTAATATGAGGCTACTTAAAAAACCAGCTTTATCATATTATAATTTTCAAAATCCCGCTTTTTAATTATATTTACTTCGCAATCCCGCTTTTTCTATAAAAACTCTATAGGACACGTTAACTATACTAGCTTTATACATTTACAAAACAAAAGACTTAAGAGACATACTAAATTTTCCAAACAACTTTTTGTTAAAACTTTTGCTTTTAAATGAGTTTTCTTTAAGAAAACAAAAGACTTAAGCAACATACTTTCATAATTTTTTTTTTTTAATGTTCAGGCATGTGATGGAAATCGAAATCGAAAACGAATCAGTTTTGGAAATAATTTTAATGCATTTATAATCTAAATTTTAAAATTTTTGTTTTATGATTCTCTTTAGTAGCCGAATAATATCTTTATATTTTATGTGATAAAAGTTTTTCAATACAGAAATATTACGAAAAATTTGACTTTTAAAACTCACTTGTTTTCGTTTTCGATTTTCGTCACATGCCTGATTGCTTTTCTTATCTACTATACCTTTTAATTCCTATTCAAAAATTGCAAACATTTTTGTTCTTTTCCCTTTTGCTAATTTCAATAGAAAATGAAGAATATTTGAAAGCTTTTATTATAGTGTAATTAAACAAATATTAATCAAATGCATTATTGGCAAACATTTACATGCTAGTATATATTTTCTAGTAATTAAAATAGGTAATGGTTAAGAAATTAATAGTGTGATTTGCAAACAAAAATTAATAACATATCTAAGTATGTTATTTGAAAGGATTTATTTTTAAATAGTGACATCAGCAAAACATAAAAAACTAATTGATGAGTTGGATAGAATCAATAAGTTTAAATGGAATATTTATGAATAGAAATTTAAGATAATAAATTTAAAATTTCGGGCAGTTTGAACAAATTTCTATAATATAAGTAGTCAACAGGTATACAACATCAAGTGAAATGAGTTGTTCATCACTAAAAATTTTTACTTCTCATCTTTAAATTCTAATGAATTCTTTACATTGTATTTCGAATCTATAGTTAAATTTTTAAGAATTTTATTAATATATTTCCAAATGTATAATGTATGAACAAATTGCTCTTAAAGGAAATGCTTCTTTCTGAATTTCCGGTAATGCATATTATTTAGAAGCTGTTTGCCATTTGTTTTAAGTTTGTTTCTATCAAGAATTGTAATTATTGCTAATTTGAAAAGGTCAACAATACAACATTGTTGTAGCGAAATATTGGAAAATATAAATAAATAAATAAAAAAATTTTAAGAGAAAAGTTTTATTTAGGCTAATAATTCGAATAATCAAGAATACTATTGTAAAGTACTGGAACAATTTTGAACTTAAGCTTGTTAAAAATATAATTTTTAAGAAAAATATCTCTCTAAAATATTTTGTTTTAAATGTAAATTTTTAATGGTTTTGTTTCCGGCGCTTATATTTTGTTACATTAACATTAACTATCAAATTGTAAGTAAATGGCCAAAATAGTAATGTAGTTATTGTTAATGTTGTTGTTTTTGCTATTGCCAGCGATAGTGGTATTATTGCATTTAAACAATACCTTAATAAATAGCTGCCTTAATGTAGCACTTTTTTGAAGTATGTTTGTTTTCAGTTGTCGTTTAATATGACGAAGTGATTGAAGGCCTTAATAGGCCTGTATTTTTTTTTTCTTTTTCGTGTTTTTAGTGTAAATGGCTTTTTAAACTTTTTTGAACAATTTTTCGGTAACAAAAAAAAAACTCTTGGCGCCAAGTGACACTAATGTAATTTGAGCTTGATGTGTATTGTGTTAAGATCATTTACGTTCGTTTGTTTGTTCATTCATTTGTTGACTTTAACAAACATTTTGTTTTGGTAATTTTGATTCTATATGACCAGTTTCATTATCTGACGTTTTAGTTTTACATCTCATTGTTGTGTAGTTTGTTGTGTGTTTTTCTGGTGGTATATTGTTTAGATCTTGGCGCCTTTTATACACTCATTTGTTACACCATTTAATGTACTATTAGATTACTAATTTTTATTACAGTTTTGTTTTGGTGTCTCTGTGGGTTTCTGTTACGATTTATATTGTTGTTGTTGTTGTATTTTTTAGTCGATTTTTATTGGAAATAAATGAGTTTAATATGTGACAGATCAATAAATTATTTTCAAATTATATTTGATCATTTAAGAGGGTCAAATTGATTGACAAATTTAGTTCATTAGCAGAAGGTTTTATGTGGGCTAAAATAGACCTTGCAGTTAAATAAAGAAATCATGGTCAAATATTCAACTCCTGAGAGAAGTTTAATTTAAAAGTAAATAAAGATATTTTGCTGAAAATCTCAGTTTAAGCTACAAGATATCTATTATAAAGCCAAATGTTTTTAAAAACAAAAAAGAATTTTTATTAAAAAATTAACAATAAATAAATTAATAAATTAACAATTATTGTCTACTAATTAAACTGCATCTAATCTTAATATATTAAAACAGCTGCTCCTCATTTACTGAAAAAAATACATTTAATAAAACTAATAACATAACTTTAGCCCACTGTCCCTTTAACTATGTACCACAAATTCTTACGTATTTTATTTGCCTCCTTCCTCTTTAATGTCCCATTCTAAAATAACTTCAAACAAATACCTCTCTTTTGCATCTACTCACCCACTGTCCCTTAACTATTTACCTTCAATTCTTACGCACTTTACCTTCTACAACCCCCCCCCCCCCTCCATCATTAATCCCTCATTTTGTGTACCAATGCTTAATTTTTAGCATTTCTAACCACATGCCTACATTTTTGCGCCACACTCTATTACTATACATTATATTACTTTGTAGACATATTGAAAGCAATTTCGTATGTTTAAATTATTTGAACTGATTCGTGCATTAACTCAAAGCTGACAAACCTAAACCAAATAAATAAGTAATAAAACAAAAAAAAAATAAAAAATAAAGTAGGCGGCGTTGATCAGCAAATAACTGCTGTTCGTCACAACAACGTCAGCAAAAACAATAGCAAAATTTATTTGTAATGAAAAACCCTGTCACGTAAATAATAAATGTTTGTTTTAAAAACAATTTGTTAAAAAAATGCTTTTCAAAATGTTTAACGCACAGTACAATTATTTACTCATATACATACAAGCCAGCAGTCCATGTTTGTATACAGGCAAATAAATACTTGAGGTATATCAAGACGTCTAAAACGAGCTGTACATACTACATAATAAAAGACGTATTTAAATAAATAATTAAAGCTAAATGAGGAGAGGGGACAGTGGGTTAGGAATATTGAAAAATAATTAGTGGGTGGCAAGTAGTTGTTAACAAATTGAAGATGAAGAGCAAATATTTTTGTCCCTCAGATATTCTATTGAAAATTAGCAAAATTTGTTCACAATCACGAGTTTCCAAATTTTTCAATACATTTAAAAAGTAACAACAAGTTTGTAGTAATACAAAAATTGGTAATTATAATAATAAAGAAGAATACACACACATTCTAAACGTAAGTAAATTTCGTTCTAACTCACAACACATAAAAAAGAAATATTATAATTCGCGAATTATATTTCTCAAAAAAAAAAAAACGGTGAGTTAAATAGATGATGTAATTATAAGTGTTGATCGACCTCCTTTTGGTTACTATTAATAGTTTATATAGTTTTCTATTTTTAGGCTTTCAAGGTCATTAGATGTTGTTTACAGATTGATCGTGGACAATGAAAATTGCTGATGGCGACCTTGGCAGGGTAGAAAATGCATTCCAGTTTGCCAATTGTCTAGAAAAATAAAATATAACTTTACAATGGTATTATTTTAGTTATTAATTAAAAATGAACTTCAGCCAAAATAATAAGAAATCTTCTCTAATTACTTTTCAATACATTTTTGCCTGAATCCAGAGAATTATGGTATATTGAAAATTAACACAGTCTTTCCATAAACACTACTTACTCCATTTTTTACACAGTATCTTAGATAGAAAATTCCGTAAATAGACAATATGTAAAATAATAAAAAGCATTTCAGTTGCCTTTCTAGCATTATATGTATAAGCAATGGGACAATTGCGCAAAAAAAATACCATTGAACACCAATTTTATTTTAGTTTCTGACAGAAACAGTTAAACTAAAGAAATTGAGTAAAATAAATTGGTTTTGATATAACAAATTTATTATAAAATGAGACATTAATAAACTAATTACTTTTTTTACTACATGTGTAATAACACATGAAAATTCTAACTCCTCCTAGTGAAACTGAAACATTCAAATGTCAGTACTAAAAAACAAACAAGAATGTAGAATATACGAAATATTTAGAGAAATTACTGAAATGATTCTATAAGATGGGCGGCAAGAGCTACTTATGATAATATATAATTATAAAGTTTCATACAAAATTTGTTTTATAAACCTCTTATAAACCTGTTGTAAGTTTTATGAATAAGGGCAAAAGTCTATACAAAACCAATTAGGTCAATTGCGATATTAAATCTTAAAACCCGCGACTTAATTAACGAAATACACCAGACAATTTACCAAAATCAGATTGAATACTTTAATAAATGAATTGACATCTACCGGCGTGTTCAAGGTGGACATCTATTGGACATAATTTTTTAACATAGTCCAAATTTTAATGATTTTCTTACAAGAATCATGATATTAAACCCTGCTGTTAGGTTTGAGCCATTTTGGTCAATTTTTGTTTTATTTTTGCTTTGGCTAAGATATATTATTTTTTATATTTTATTACTCCCCAAAATCTTTCCAAAAAATTACAATTCTTGGATTTAGGACCATTTTGTTCCGTTATTGTTTTTTGTTTTATTTATTTATATGAAATTAATTTAAAAATCTTCGATTTTCCATTGTTTTAGCAAAGTAAACAAGTCAAACACTGAATATTAACTGACAATTCCGAGACAAACTCTGTTGACTGTAACGGCCACTCCTTGTACATTTGCACACTATAAAGGTTTATTTATAAAATTTGTAATATTATATGCAGACTTTTCTCAAAACTCTGCCGTTATTAACGAGTCCGCCATCAGACGTTTTTCGTGAATGCTAACACTTAGCTTATGTCTGATTTGACATATAATTAGTTTTATCCTTCCGCTGAACGAATATAGTTGTGTATACGCTTGAACAGCGCTAAGAAATATTGTGACATTACTTTCAAAATCATGATGCCGATTTTGCCAAAAAAAAATCATCTTTTCAAATTAAGCTCATTTTGATCTTGGCGGGTATGTAAACAAGCAAAATTGTCGCATTTGGGGCACAGAAAACCCGCACGCATACATTGAAAAGCCGAAGCACCCAAAACGAGTCACTGTGTGGAGAGGCATAATTGGACAATTTTTCTTCGAAAATGAGCAATGAGTGGCCGTTACAGTCAATGGCGATCGTTATCGGGCCATGTTGGACGAATTTTTGTTTACAAAAATTGAAGAGGAGGATATTGCCAACATTTGGTGTCAACAGGACGGCGCTACGTGCCACACAGCCAAAGCTACACTCGATGGTTTGCGCCCTGTTTTAGAAGATCGCATTATCAGCCGCAGAGCTGATGCCGCTTGGCCACATCGGAGCTGCGATTTGACGCCGTTGGACTATTATTTGTGAGGACAATATTCGTGAAGCCATTAGTGAAATACAGCTGCATACAATCGATAATGTGCTTAAAAATTGGACCGATCGTGTAGACTACTGCATGGCCAGCCGAGGCAGTCATTTGAATGAAATTATTTTCCATTATTAACCGGAAGGATTGTACTTTCAAATAAAAAAAGAAATTTGAGAAAATATTCAGTAGTTTTGTTTTTTATAGCATTTTCAAAAAAAAAAAAAGTTATTTGGCGGACCTTTTATAAATAATATTGTGTTTTTTTATAATGTATTGTTCTTTATTTCAAAACAAATTAACAATTGGTCCCTAAGATTTGTAAGTTTTTTGTTGGCTCCAATTTTGATTTGGCTCCAAGTTTGATTTAATAAAACAAAAGACTTAAGCTAAGAATTTTCCTGAAGGAACTAAAAGGAAGCAGGTATAATAAATTTTTGAAGTAGGTTATTTTTTAGTACACTTTATACTCTATTTCATGGAGTGAAACTTATATTTAAACAACTGTAATCCTTGAAATATATCCAACGCTATTTTGTTAAATATTATTAAAAATTATAAAAAATTTTGTGAAACTAGTGTGATACATAAGCTTTAATCTAGTTGTTATTTTTTGTTTAACTCATTTCTTAAACAACTGTTATTATTAATTATATTTTTCATTCGCTATTTAGCCAGCACCAACCCACTGTTATTTAAAACAATATGGCGCATATTTTGTTATTTGTGTATCACATTTTTTACACCTTTTGTTAGCTCTTTCATTTTTGTTTAATTTTTGTTTTCGATTAAAGAAAAAAAAGCACCAATACCAATTCACAGAGTATACAAATTTATTAAAATGTTTGTTGTTGTTTAAAATACATACATACAAGTAGAAAGAAGTATTATTTAAAATTCTCTGGCTTCAATAAAAGATATTTTTCAACAGTTGTTGTTTGTTATAAAATATTTTGTTATTGTTAGTTTATATGTGGACATTTTGAATTGACATTTGTAAAGCGATATTTTGTGTGTTTATTTGTCTTTCTGTTATTATTGTATATCATTTATTGTTTTGTCTTTACAAATTGATAATATCGTGGTTGTTTCTGTTGTTATTAGTGTTGATGTATGTTGTTGTCAACAACTACGACATTATAATGATGATTATTTGATGGACAAAATTGGATAAAGACAAAAAAAAAAAAAAAAAAAAACTTCAAGACATTGACCATGTTAGCCGCTATTGGGTGGTAAATTTAGGAGTTTTGTGTCTTTTAACAGTTAAACAAAAACTAAAAATGTCCAAGTAAATAAATGACGCCAAGCTTTATGGCTGTTGGAGGAGTATGAAATGGAAAATATTTGTAGTTTAAAATCAATTTTATTCTATTTAAATTTTTTTGGTTGGTTTTTTTTCTGTTGAGATTTATTGAATTACAAATGAGTTTTGATTAGAAAATTGACAGAAAGCAAATGATGGAGTATATAATTTTCATTTCAACTTGATGTTTAATGTGGGAAAGTAAAGAAATGTTGAGAGTCATCAAGAAAACATGACTATGTTGCAGCACCAACTTGGCATGAATACCAGAAGGTATTGAAATTTATAAATATCGAACAGAATAATGTAATAAATCATAAATAATTTAAAAAATGAAAACATTGTGGTGGGTTATATTTAAATGTTTCCCATGTATGGCGTCTATAGCTATTGGCAGCCGTGGATAAGCTGGACCAGCTATAGTTGTGACAAAGTATCAGTGGCGCAAACTATATTTTCAAACATAGTTTCAGAGATGCATTTAGATAACATAGGACACTTTACTGAAAAGCTGGCAAATCTGTAGAGATTTAACGTATGTCATTATACAAATTGATGAGCAAAATGAAAACATACAACCCTTTCACGTTACTCCACTTCTAGCCAAATAACAGCAGCTGATGAGCTACGTGAGTCTAATCAAGCTGCTATGACTTTTGAACGGATAATACAGTTCCCACAAGATAATTTTAAACGTAAAAATATTTATTGTTGGAGTACCTCAAAAGGCTAAAATACTGGCAAGACTTTGGTAATAAGTACAGTATGATCAGCAAGAGGAACGACTCGAAGGTGTAAGTCACTATATGATCCAAGTCTTTAAGTTGCAGAGAATATATGAAAAAAAATTAATTGTCCCTAACAGCACCTTGAATGCAGATCTTTGCGGAATAGCATTCAAAATTTAGTAGCTAATAATGCTAAATGTGATCTAGACAATAGTGATGATCAATATGTCCCAAAAAAAGAGAAAATACTGTGAATTTTGTTCTTCAAAAATTCGACAAATGTCCACAATGACATGTGTCAAAAGTCAAACACCTATTAAGAAAACTTTCAACTAGTCCGCCCATTTTAGTTGCTTCAGGAAAGTTCTTAGCTTAAGTCTTTTGTTTTATTAAAACAAACTTGGCTTAATTGCAATAGATAAAAAAAACTAGATTTTATATAATAAAAAAATACTAAAAAGTTTAAACAACTATCTAAACTTACATATTTAATTTCTTTTGTAATAATTTCATAGCGATTCTTTCATTAATTATTAATAGACTAATTGTCTTTTTAATATAAGACTATATTTTCTACATTCAAGCCATAAAATTTCAAATATTTATGTTCAAACAATTAACCATCATGTTAAACATATTTTGATTTATTACAAAATTTCCCAAATTTATTACAATTTTTCTATTGCAATAAATAATTGTTTACCAATAAAAATAGTTTCAATTATTTTCAAAATTTGTTTACATTTCACTAAACTGTTTATAGTAATCACCTAATTTGTTTATGGTTTTTACATAAATATATAAATAGTAGAACACTTTACGTGTTACATATACAATGTAAACTAAAAATATGATTTTATGATTTCCGTTAGTCATAAAATTTTAAAGTGACTACATTGTAAGAAATAAACTGTTAAACACCAAACTTTTGTGCCACAATATAAACTGCATATAATTTAGCCCTGAAATATTTAGGTGATTTTTTAGAAAATAATTTGTAATAAAAATTGTTTTTTATACAACACCTTTATAGGCCTGTATGTAAATGTAGCACAAGCTTTAATACAGTAGATGGTCATGTTTTAGGAACTAATGTCCGGTTATCAAGGACTATATTAACAAAATTATACAACGAACTTTGCTACAGTAAGATTCAGTTTTAGTAAAATTTTCCAGTTTTTCCACAAATTATTACTTTTAAAATTGTCAATTGCCATGACCGCTGACTGTAAATTTGTCCATACTTCAGCCACTTTAGCTTTGTTAACATTTTTGTGTGTGTAATTTTATTAGTTAAGCAGTTTTTATCTACTTAAATTTATTTTATTTAATGCTTATATCAAGTGCTGCATTTTTTGCTTTTGTATAATTAATATTCTTCAAATGAATTAGGCCTACGTTGAGTACTTTAATAATTTTAGAGGTAAAAACAAAACTTACTACAAATTTGGTCAATGTGTGTAATATAGTTTATTTAAAAAGTACATGAGGTATTTAATGTTTAACTATTAAAGACTGTTTGTGGTCATTTATATTATTTAAAAGTTTATTAGCTTTTTGTTGTGTACTTATTTATTTTTTATAAGAATAAAGCAAAACTTTCAAGCTTTGGTTTATATTGAGTTTAGACGACATTTTTATTTTATTTTATTTGGCTTTATTTGAGCACAGTGACATTTTATTAAGCAAAAAGAAATTATTTAGATAAACAACAACAAAAGTTTGCCTAACACAAACACGTGCTACTTTAAATAATAAACTTAATATTAACACATATAAAAGTCATTCGTGTTGTTGGTTGGAATTTTAATCGCTTAATTATCAACATTTAAACGACTAGCAGCAGCAAAAAAAAAAACAACAACAGTCAAACTGAAGCATCAGCAACTGAAACAGCTTTAACCCTAGAACACTAACGTTAGTCGATTCGACTAACATCACTTACATCTCAACTCTATTGTGTACTCAGTAGTCGGTGTTTTCTCATTGTGAACGGTCGCATTGCTGAGGTAAGTGTTGCAATTTTTGAGTTATTTTTGAGTGTTAGTCGAATCGACTAATGATGAGATCTACAAATGTTTTAAAAATCAAAAAAATATATTTTTTTTTGCATTTAATTTTTATATAATTTAAGTTTTATTGTTTGTAATGAATTCTGTAATTTTATTTTTAGTTTTTGTTATTTTTTTTTTTAATATTTTTAACAACTGATCTCAAAAGTATTTTTATTAAATAAATTATTTTAAATGAATTGTTTTATAAAAACTAAAATTTGTTATTTTATTTACATTTATAATAAATCAAATATCAACCTCTAATTAGAAGTGTCAATTTTAGATATCGAAAAAATCGGTTATATCTATATATGTTAGTCGATTGTACTAATGATTAGTGTTAACGTATAAAAAAATAAGGTTAGTGTTCTAGGGTTAAATTTAACAACTACATTAGCAGTTTTGGTTTCACAGCATTGCGACGACGTTCTGGTTTGTTTTTCTTTGTATAGGTGTAATGATATTTAGCTGTGGCTATTTGATTTGTTGACTAGTTGTAGACTGCTTTAAGCCTGTTAAAATTTTAAAGCCTCATTGCGTTAGGTGTTGTAGTTTTCGGTGTATAAGTATGTTTGTATAAATGTTTTGAGGCCTGTCAGTGTATTTCTTTTTGGCCATAAATTCAAGCAACTTTACCGAATCATTTCATATAATTTCATGTTCTTCTTTGGCACACATACACCCATCGTCTATATATATAATTTAAACATATACTATATATAAAAATATATATATTTATTTAGATTTTAAAAATGTCTTTGTATAGGTTTATGTAGTTGATATTTAATATCAACTCAGTAGCCAGGCAGTCGTTCAGTTATTTACTCACTGAGCTTGCTTTTTGTATATTTAAGCTGCTTTAAATGTTTGCTGTATTTTAAGTTAGTGATAATGTATGTAACGTTGGAACTAGTGATAGAGATATATGCATTCTCTATGGCACAGAAGACCTCTGTTTTCGACAAAAATATGTCATGTCATTTTGTTTGTCTTCAAATATAACAAGTGTAGCAAACTAGCTGGCCTTGAGAAATAGAGTGAGCTATTTTCTTTCTTTATGCCAAGAAAGGGCTTTAACCAATTTTCTGAGTTATTGAGTTGATGTTTGTCTTTCTATTAGTTTTAAAATTTTAATAGCCAAATTGAGTTTTTCATACTTTTGCCTACTAATTAACGCTAGTGCAATATAAAGGTAGTTATAGTTACCTTTACTTCACTGGATTAATTTTGTTATACTTTGTCTTGTAATAACATAGTTTTCTTTAAATATAAACTTGGCTGGCGGATCGTCAGCTTATACCAGCTTATATAGGAATCTGGAACACTTAAATCGACGATGCCAAGCCTTAACCAATTCAAAAGTGAGCCGCAAATCTCTCGAAGGCAGCGAAAAAACCACGGCCTGATTTCCCTTAAGCGATAATGATGCAAGGGTTTCTCCTCCTTCCAGAGCTAAATTACCTCTCGTAATAAAAAATAACATAGTTGGTATCACTTTCTAAGTGTCTTTACATGCAACAACCTTAAAAATAGTAATTATATTCTAAAATTGTTCCAGTTTCAATTTAACATAAATTTTCACAATATTCTAAAGGCACGGTAACGGTAACACTTGGCAAATATTTGTCGAAAAACAGAAAGTAACCACTAAATAACATGTACGAGTATTTGAACTCTTTTATTTATTTAAAAAAAAACTTTTTTTATTGAGACCAAAGCACAACAAATATTTAGTTTTAATTTATTCAATGATATTTGATCTTGCAAAACTCTTGTAAGAGTAAACAATATCAAACAAACTTGTGCTAAAACAAGTGGTTACGCTTGAGTAAATATTTGCCAAATGTGATCGTACCTTATGAATTCATTTTAGACTGTCTGATAGTCTTTCTGTCCTGGCATTAAATAGACTCTTAAATGTACATTGTTACTAATAGTCTTAGAAATCAATTTAAGATAGCAGTCCTTCATAGTTATATATTTTTATATTGAAATGATTTCCAGTTTAAATTTTACATAAATTTGCTGGTTTTTTAGAATTTAGAATTTTTTAGTTTTTAATTTGAAAAAACTTTGATTATAACCGACTTTAAAACCTTAGTTTCATACAAATATTGATACAATGTTACAATTAGGATTCACTTTCTAAGTACACTTAAAAATCACCGTCTTTCCTTGAAAATGTATTCGTTCTTCTGTCTGTTTTTGATTGTAAAAGACTTGAAGTAATAAATTTATATTAATATTGCTGCTAGGTTTGAATTTAGAATCACTTGCTAAGTGGATTGGGGTTGTTTTTAAATGTGTTATATTTAAGAAAATCATTTTATACTAAAATTTACCAAGTTTGTCACACGGTAGCGTGCTATTTTTACAAACTTCCTATAATCACTAACTAAGTTCAACAGTTCTTACGACAATATTCCGCTCTCTGTCTATATTTTAAAGTTATAAGGGTTTTACAGTTACATGGATCAATTTCGATACACTCTAGATTGTAATTTGACATGCATTTGCATAACATTTTTAGAAACTCCTGCTAGGACGATCTACTCACTTATGTTTTCTCCGTATGTCTTTAAGGTTAAGTTTTTTTTTCCTATTTAAATGGATCAAGACGTCATTGTTCTCTCGTATGTTGCTATTTTCTTTAATTCCTTGTTATTTTTCATTTAATTTTGTTCACGACTTTAAAGACACACATTTATTCAACAGTTTAAAAACTTCAGCCTTCTGTCTTTCTTTATAGAATATATCTTTTTATATTCATATTGATCAATTTCGTCACACTGTCATACTAGTTCTGAATTTGTCTTTGTGTTCCAATCTTCTGAAAAGTAGTTAAGACGTACAGATTTTCTCTCAATGTTTTTCAATTTGCTCTGACTGTGGGCAAAATTGTGAAAGTATATAACCTTCTCCATGTACGTTTCAGTATGGATATTGAACCGACCTAAAAGTTCGCCTCTCTGACCGCCTTTGAAAGTTAAACTCCTTTAAAAAGATATTCTTAGTCGTAAAAAGCAGCTCCCACTGTTTCTCAATTCGATATCACTGTGAGCTAACAACTAAAGTATATAAACTTTTCTATTAATATCTCAGTTGGGGAATAGCTTAGACCAAAAGTACAAAACGTCCTTCCTTCCGTACATCTTTAAAAGCTTCTACTTTGTTCTTACCCCACATAGGCCCACTGTATCGCACTTTTTGTCTTATTTTAATATTACCTCGGTCAATATTCCAAAACTGTAGGTGCTTCTCCTTCTTAAAATTTAGAAAATTTCAGTTTGAAATCTCTATAACTTCCCAGCTACATTCCCCCTTATAAAATGCTTCCAAAAGACATGATTTTTATATATTGAATATCGCTTTGCAATAAGTTCAATAATTCTTTAATATTTGTCGCTTACATCCTGCTACTCTGCAGGGGTTAGCAGTAAGGTTTTAATTTGTTTTTGATTACATTAACACAGAGATCATTTCAATGCTATTTCCTTATTTACTGCTTCTTAGTAAGACCTCACAGTAATGGAATACAGGTGCAGTTAGGTGAAATTTTAGCTTCCTAAAAAATAAAATTTTTTTGGGTTGGGAAAGTTTAAAATTTTTGAGCACATTATACATCACTCTTACTGTAATATAAAGTAACAACAATGCCATCTGTTTTCTAAAAATTCAGATTCTATTCTATGAATAGTTCAGTTTTGCTACTTTAAGTTTAAAAGTTGAAGGAATTTAATATTTTCCATTCAGTCTCAGTTTGGTCAAGCAACCATTTGGTTTGTTATTGGCAACATTACTTCAAAATGATTCTAATACAATTAACTAAGTGCAAATCTAAATCTTATTCTATTAGAAGTAATCTATATAGAATCTCAGCTGCATATTTAGATTTTTACATTTAGTCTCAGTGTTTTGAGTAAAATCGATTTAAATAATCTTTCTAAAAGCGTAGTAAGTTATGCATGGAATTTACAGCTTTTATACAAACAAGACACTTCTACACTTCTCAAGTGATCTGATTCCTTTGAAATGGAGTAGAATTTTCTTGATATTGATTATCTAACTGTGGTTTTATGTGCCATCCTTACAAACAATATTCCAAAATATTTATCCATTTTCAATTACATCAACTTAGATCACATCTTAAGTTTAAAAATTCTGTAAATTTTACATATTGTTTACTGAGTCTTATTGTATGCTGTAGGGTCTGTTTCGTTCGTTTTAATCTAACTATTTAGTCTGGTTTGATTGCTGGTCTTAACCAACTTACATTTACACGAGTTTTATGCTATTATTTAAACAATTAAAATAATTTATGTTTTAAATAAAGATGACTTTAGAAAGACAAACATTTTTGTGTGGCAAATAATGTAATGTTAGCCATAAAACTTAAAAAATCAAGACATTAAATGCAATGGAAATTTTTAAGAAATTAATTTAAAAGTATTTGATTTGGGCATTACTCAATTCAAGTTTTGTGATAATAAAAGACCACCTTAAATGACACTAAAAGAGTTTATAGCAAAGCAGTAGCTAAACGTTGCTGTAAAACTTAATAATAGAAAGAAAATTTCTGTATAGGAAAATGTTTAGTTTAATGAGTTTTTGAACTAAATAAATCTTGCTCTAAGTTGGATATCTTAGTTTGTTTAAGGAAACTTAATTGCTGTCTTAAGTCCTTTGTTTTGGCATTTTTCCCAAAAAACTAGCTACCGCACAATTTAGCATATTTTGTTCAAAATAAGCCTCAAGAACCTTAAAATTTTACTATTGTTTTAACAACTGTTTAACTTTTATCTCAAATTTTATATAATTTCAATTTCTTAGGCTACTGGACCAATGATATTAATTTCGGCTTAAAGTAACAAAATCCTTTTATTTAACTACTCATGGATATCTGTCTTAAACTTAATTCTTTTATCTTTTAAACTTTCCTTTATTTTACAGATATTTCTAGATATATCTTAAACCAACAGCACCAATTTTAACACGTATTAGCACCCCGTGGTGTTTTATTGTTAGTTTCTTAGACATACGTCAGCATAAATTCAATAAATATTAATATTTTATTAAGCTCTAGTTATTACAAATAATAATTCAATAATCTTATAAAAATTATTATGCATATTTTTTCATGTATAATGAAGTTTGAAAGTACAGCGTTAGAATAGATATTTACATTTTGTGTTAAATCATGGTAGGTTACCAGTAGTTTATGTAGCTAGGTGATGTTAAATTTCTTAAGTGGGCGAGCTTGTGCAGAGATTTGTTGTGTAATTGAAAAAATATTAGTGAAGGGGAAGAGAATGGTATAGTTTTTTTTAATATTATTGCCTAAAAAGAGTGATTGAAATATGAAATCTGTAATAAGTGCTCCAAAACTAATTTGTTTATAATTATGAAAGAATTCTAAATTTGCAGCAGATTTTTTAGTTTGAAGTTTTTGTAAAACAAATTTTCCTATATAAGTCCTGATATAAGTCCTAGACTTTAAAAGCTTCCAAGTAAAATAACAATAAGTTTGTTGGAACTATGGTAAATTACACAAACACTCATGTAGAAAATAATATGTTGTTTGAGCTGAGTGTCAGTTAACACAGCCTTACTTGTGATCACTATCTCATTTAATTCTAAAAACTTGTATAAACAAAGCGATCTACATTAATTACAAATTATTGCCTGACCAGTCTTACTTTAGTGAATTTATATCTGCAACTAGCACTCGGTAATCACCAAATATTGGCGTTTAATAAAATCTTGAAAATAAATGACAAGTCAAATCGTTAAAGATTTTGTTAAAAACATTTATGTCTGCTACGTTTGTAAAAAAATTTAGCTTTAGTCTTATTTTGAAATTTCCGCTGCATGTGTAAATGAATATATGCAATGAAAAAAATTGCAAAGTTTCTATTTTTAAACTTTGTTAAGCGTTAATATTTTTAAACATTCGGCAATTCGCTCATGTATTTTTGAAATATTTTGCACGATCGTAGTAATAGTATCTAACAGCAACTAAACAAGTCGCAGGTTAATTTATACATAAATATGTTGTGCATTTACTCAACAGCAGGATAGGGAATAAATTGGGAATAATTTGGACTAAAGCTTTCCATCCCTTGGATTGTCTTTATATATAAAGACTTTAAAATTGACCATGTTTCTTAAACTACGTCTTATGTTTAACACAAACTTCTTAGTATCACTGCCTAAGTATAAAATTTTTTATAACGATCTACCAGTGTTGCCAAAAAACGAATTTCAAAATATGCTAAAACTTGAAAAACTAAGTGCTAAAATGTTCTACAGAAGAAAAAAAAAGTGCAAAAATTTTTCAATATAAAACTACAATTTTCATTTCAAATATTACAAATATAAATTATAGTTTTTTCTAATTTTGTTCATAAAAATTGTTGACTTGTTTTAATAGATTACATTTCATATATTAATTCATTTATTAATAATAGTTATTTTTTATTTCTCCAAAAGTATTTTTTAGAGTAAAATAGTAAAAAAATTTTCGAGAAAAAAATTGTTTTTTATCAAGCAAATTATGCTAAAAAGTATTTAGCATAATTTTTAAAAATTTCAATGCATTTTCGAGAAGCAAAATGCTAAATCTAGCACTGAAAGTGCTAAAATGGCAATACTGCGATCTGCAGATATATTTTCTACTCTCTAACAAATTTTCAGTAATTACGACACACTGTAGGTTTTAATTTAACATGCATTTGCATAAAATATTTCTTATCAGTTGCATTTCAAATCATTTAGTTTAGAAAATTTATTTTACTTTAAAAAAAATCCGTTATTTTTTAAACATTTTTTAAGATTGCTTAGAAATCTAATTCAAATTAAAGCCAATACTAAGAAAAAAAAAACAAAAGACTTAAGATACGAGCAGTAATTAGTGGCAAAGAGTAACAGTCAAATAGAGTGGGAGAGCATTACAAAAGACTTAAGATGTTAACTTTATTTATGCGATACTACTAATTTAAAGAATTTAATTAAAAATTTAAGTTGTTTTAATAGTTTTTAAATTATGTATATATGAAATATTCCTCGAATAAACAAAAGATTTACATTGATAAGAAATGGTACAAGATTATAGCAAAATTGTTTACAGCTGCTAGCAGGGCTGCCAGAATCTTGCAGCAAAAATTTTAATTTAGCCCCTTTTCGCACTTTATGAAAAATTTATAGACGGATTTTTTTTTCAATTTAGCCCTTTTTTCAAAAATGTTTACGCGTTTTGAGTCTCAAAAGTTGGCATCACTGACTGAAAGTGCTAAAATGGAAACACTGCGATCTACAGATATATTTTCTACTCTCTATCTTTCTTGAAAAGTAACAAAATTTTCAGTAATTACGACACACTGTAGGTTTTAATTTAACATGCATTTGCATAAAATTTTACTTATCAGTTGCATTTCAAATCATTTAGTTTATAAAATTTCTTCTACTTTTTAGAAAAAAATCTGTTATTTTTTAAGAATTTTTAAGACTGCTTAGAAATCTAATTTAAATTAAAGCCAATACTAAGAAAATAAACAAAAGACTTAAGACACGAACAGTAATTATAGACAAAGAGCAACAATCAAAGGCATAGGCCCATTATTACAAATTGGCAATAGTTAAAAGTATGATGTTATCGGACAGATAAGAAGTATTTGGTTATTACAAGTTTACTTTAATCTAAAACCAACCGATAAGCTAAAGGGAAGATCATCTTGCCTTTAAATTTTATAGTGAGGTATGTGGTTGAGGTTGCCATATGTTCTGGAAAAAATGTCAAATTCATGAAAAATAAATTAATTTTAATTTTGTTTTGCCAATAAATAATTTGATAAACAAAAATGGAAAGCAGACGTTTGATTTATATTTTTTTCACAAACACGCAGAATTTACTGTTTCTTGTCAGTAATTTGTCAAAAGTAATCGGTTTTTCACTGGTATTGCCATATTTTAGAAAAAAAATTATTTTATTTTACAAGGAAGTTGTAATAACGAAAAATCTTAAAGGTCACTTTATTCCTCACTTTAATTAATTAAAGCTACCTTTTACTATTAAGAACATTAGAGGCAAGTTGTAATAATGGCCCTTAAGATGTTAACTTTATTTATGCGATACTACTAATTTAAAGAATTTAATTAAAAATTTAAGTTGTTTTAATAGTTTTTAGTTGATAAGAAATGGTACAAGATTATAGCAAAATTGTTTACAGCTGTTAGCAAGGCTGCCAGAATCTTTCAGCAAAAATAATTTAATTTCGCCAAAAAAGTCTTATTTTTCAGGAAAAAATCTTATTTTTGGAAATAAGTACTTTTTTATTATAAATAATAAAAACAATTCATAATTTATTTAACACTAACCAAAAAATAACAAAAATTTATTTTCTTATACTAAATTGTACATTTTTTGAGATCGATTAGTTTAAAATTTTTCAAATGGGAACAAAAAAGATTTTTTAATTGAACCTAACCTTCGTCTAGATAAAACAAAAAAATCTTTTTTTTTGGGAAAAAATCTTAAAATCTTTTTTCGGTTAAAAAAATCTTAAAAAATAAATTAAATCTTACTTCTGGCAGCGCTGGCTGTTAGAAAAGACTTCACAACTAAATAAATATTATCTGTGATTTTTTGTCAAAACAAAACACTTAAGACACAAGAGGCTATTGGTATACCACAACAACACATACCTATAGCAAATAATTATATGTGCGATGTTATATAGTGAATTATTATATAAAAAACTAAATTTTTTTTAATAATTATTTTAATTTTTTTTTTTATTTTTTATTTTTTATTTTTTATTTTTTTACACTTTATAAAAAATATTCTTATGTGCGTGAAATATTATTAACTATTATTAATACAAAATGTTTACTCTTTCAAAAAATATTTATAATATTTATAATATTTATAATATTTATAGTATATGGTATTGCACCTTTGTATTGAATCTTGTGGCAGCCTACGAGGCATTGAACCTGTAAAGTTTTTTACAGTTGTTATGTCAATATTGAATATTTTAAATCTCTTAAAGTTGCATATTGTTTTACCTTTGAAAGCAATTTGGCAAAAAGAATTCCCCAAAGGTCTGCTATTGAATATATTCTATTGATTTCTATTTTATACAATACTATCACAAAAAATTAAGGAAAACTGCATAATAGGCTGTAGGAACTGTATTATGTGGTCATGATATTACTTCTTGAGGCAGTTCTACGTATTATAAATCTACTGCAACAAACACAAAACCAAATTATAAAAATATTATTAAAAAATTCATAAACTACAAAATGATTAACGGTAACACTGCAAACAATATTAATACAAACAATTCCAAATACAAGCAACATCAACAGAAACAACAGCATTAGGCCTAATATTATCAACGTACTCAATATCTATAGTCTGTACTGCAACATACTTGCAAATGAGTTTTTGAAAGACAACAGATTTTTACAACCATTAGACCACACTTACAGCACAAAACTTCCCACTGAAGGAAGATACAAAGTGGAGCACTACAAAAACAACTATGCCAAAAACACCTTAGCCGTTATACAGGGTGGGGCAAAAGTCGCGAAGGGATTTGAAACAGTCATAACTTTTCTAATTTAATTTTTTTTATTTTTCTTTTTATGACTTGTAAAATAAATCTGGGAGATTAATTATGGAAGGTTACAACGTTATCCAGCGAACCAAAATCATAGAACTTTATTTTGAACATCATAGATCAATAATTCAAACTCAACGAGCCTATCGTCGTCATTTTAATGTGCGGAATTCACCATCCGAATCAATGATTCGACGCTTAGTGACACGTTTTCAGGAACAAGGCTCAGTGAGGGATCTTCCACGAAGCGGAAGACCACATTCTGTAATTAGTGAAGCAAATATTCAACGCGTTCTGGAGAGTGTTGAGGAGAATCCTGAAACATCAACTCGAACACGCTCTGCTGAGCTGCAAATGTCTCGGCGGTCTTTACGCAGAATATTAAAGGGAAATTTACATCTTTTCCCATATAAGGTCAAGTTAGTGCAAGAACTAAAGCCAGGAGATTCCCAAGAACGAATATTTTATGCAGTTCCCCCCCCCCCCCCTTTGTGACTTTTGCCCCACCCTGTACTACCTAATATTTTTAATAAATTGCCATTACTGTATATAATTAATTTAAGCAATATTTGTAAAAGAAAATCAGTCTTAAAATATCGTCGCAATGAAATTTTAAGTATTAAATATCAAAATATAATTGTGTACATACATTTTATTTTAACTCAAAATTTTTTAAACTATATTTCTATTTTTGCTTCCTGCTCAAAATTTTTTAAATTATATTTCTATTTTTGCTTCCTGCAGAGAAGCCGAATGCCTTCGCAGGATTAGTCGCAAATATGTAAAACAATTTTTAGACTTAATAAAGAATTTTTACACTAAAAAAAATTCTTTGTTTTGTTCGAATATCCAATTATCACCTCATTATCAGCTCAGCAGCAAAGTCTAATAAATTATTCTCTAGAAGATCTACATATATTTCAGCATTCATTTTCCTTGGCACTATTCATATTCGGGACGTCTCTCAAGCTCCATATGCAGCCTACACTATCAGAAATCTACCATCAGGTTTCGCTTAAAACACATCTTACATGGGCTTCTTGTATCTTGCCATGCCATCATGATGACCGTCAGATCCATACAAATTAAACTTTTGAATAAAAGTCTTCATGCCAAATTTTTGATTTTTAAGCAAACGCAATACGCGGTCTTTTATGGTGCTGACTTGGTTACGGTTTTACTATTTTGTTTTTTTATTTAAGACCAATATCCTCTTTTAGCAGTTGCTGTAACACTGCGATCGAATTCATTAATTTAATTATTTACCAGAAGCTCATGTTTTCATTTGCTGTTAAATATCAAATTTTCAGCCATGTCATAGAATTTAATTCCATTAGGAATTAATGGAATTTATTGCTTCTATAGAAACAGTAAAAGGAAATTTTTTTTCGGAATGAAATGTAGAAATGCTTAAAATTATAATTCCATATAGCAAATTAAAAGTGGTTTCATTACGAAAAAAAAAGGTTCCTTGCAAGCAAAATACAGAATTAATTACACTTCCTAACGGAATTAAATTCTGTGACATGACTGTATATTTATTTTTTTGTTGTTTTGTTGTCTGAAAAAAGTTTTCTGGTTTTTGTAAAATAAAACAGATTTAATTTTCATTAAAATTTTCATAATCATTTATATTTTTTCAAAAGTTGTTTGTGGTTTGTTTTTTTTTTTTTTTTTTTTGTAAAAATTCTTACAATTCATTGGTACTTTCAATTTCTTTAAATATATACAATAAAAAAAAAATAATAAAATGTTTTTAAAATAAAAAAAAATAATAATACAATTGTTGCCATCAAAATCATTAAATACAAGTTTCTCCAGCCAAAGGCTGGTCAACATGCGACTTGTTAAAAACTAAAACTCAAAATCTAAAAAAGCATTATAAAGCAATTATAATTATAATAATAATAAGAAATCAAAAAAACTTTGCTATATACAATATTTGTAACAAACCAATTTTCCCAAAAAGGAAACAATTTGTTAATGTTTATATAAACAATTAGATTAACAACTAGAAAAGTTTTAAGGAAAATAAAAATTAAAACGAAAATTTAACTAGCTACACTTACGAACTAATATTTGGAATTTCAATAAAATTTGTGTTGTAAAGGCGGCTGTATGTCTTCTCAAACAGCGGTTCTTCACAAGATATGTACAATTTTAGTTATGAAATTTTCTTATGACATAATTAAAAAAATATAATAATTATTAAAATAAAAATTAAAATTTGCATTGACTATAAAGGGATGGATGGTTTAAGTTGCTTTTCTGTTGTGTGTTTTTTAAACTCTTTTGTTTTTTGTTGTTAAAGCAAAGAGCGGTGGTTTTGGTGTTGTTGGGCAAAGTTGTAATTTGAAATTAAACACAAACAATACCTCTTTGAGCATGATGGCTACCGAAGGAGGGATAGTTGGCTTCAGCTAGTTTTTGCCTTTTGTTAGCCTCTGAATCCATAGAGTTTTCTGAGTTTTCAGTGGAGTTTTCCAATTGATAGAATTTACGGCGCAAGTGCTGTTGTCTTTCTTCTTCGGATGTCTCACTTAACATATCACTGTCACTGTGCACCGAACTTCTGGTGGTTTTCATGCTTAAATCCATGGGACAGTCTTGATTCGTGGGCTCTTCATTGTTTGAGGGCAAAGCGGTGGTTTCATGGCTGATCGAGCAGACAGAAACGGGTGACAGAGACTGCATTTTGACATCAAATGAGGGTTCTGGGGTGGTTTCTTGTACGGGTGAAACTCTAACGGCTATGGGGCTGAGAATTTGCTGTTGCTGTTCTGAGTGATTGAGAGAAGAAACGGGCGAGATGGAATGTTCTGAGATATGCAGAGATTTGCCATCCAGCTCATCATCATCCCCGGACACGCAAAGTTCTGGTGATTCTCTATCGTTAGCGGGCTGTTGAGCTGGTAAATGGTGTTGCATGTTGTGGTGAGCCGGGTCATCATATGTAAGCGAGTGTACTGAGTGATTAGTGGGTGAGAAGCGAGACTGAGATTCTGCAGAGTTAGCAGAGTCTACCGATTGTCTGTGTTTGTACATTTCCGAGCGATAGGCAGCATCAGCAGCGGCGGCGGCAGCAGCCGGATGATAGCCGGGGAACATTAAATGTGGCGGCATTTGGAAAGCTGAGGGTGGTGAGCCAGTAGCCATGGTGGGCAAAGTATTCATCATGCTGAAGAAAGGTAAAGCAGCGGCTGACATAAAGGGAGCAGCAGACATCTCTGGCAAATAGGAGGGATAAGCCAAATGTGGAGCTGCAGCAGCAGCCAAATGTGAAGATCTTTGTGAGAATTGCTGTTGAGCAGCCACAGCAGCAGCCATATCACCAAAAGCCGAGTTAGCATTAGGATTTGGTACTAACGAGGAGCCATTGGCAGCTTTGGAGGCGGCTTCGACGGCTTGTTGCTGTTGTTCTTGCAAAAGGCAGTGAATTTTGAACCAGTTGGAGCGACGGCCATAGCGTGAGCCACCCTTGGACATGCCCACCGTATAGCATTTGCGTAAACGGCAGGCTTTGCAGGTGGTGCGATTCTTTTTATCAATCACACATTTTCCATTGTTTTTACACTCACTAATAGAGGAGAGATTGTTGTAGGAGCGGCCAAAGAATGACTAAAATTACAAAAAAAATGTATAAATTAGAAAATTTTGAAGAAAAATTTAAATTTGGAAAAAAAACAGTTTTAGTTGCGAAATTTCAAAAAACTTTTAGGTTTTTTAAGGAAATTTTATAATTTTTTTCTTATATTTTAAATTTTATTTTCAAGAATTTTGATATTTACCTTACAACCCTCACAAGTGAAGGCACCAAAATGGAAACCGGCAGCGGGCTCACCGCAAACTTTGCAAGTTTGATTCATCTAAAAGAAACGAAACCAAAGAAAATACATTTATAAATTGTATGTTTTTTTATTTAAAAAACAAACCTTACAATTTTAATTTGTAAAGGTATATACTTTTTATTCTTTCAAAATTTTAAATTTTTTTTAAACTATTTGTAATACAGTGTTAACTGCATGACATTTAAAAAGCAAGTAAGGGATTTAGTTTTTTAATTTAACAATACTTATGTATAAACTAACTAGTTAAGGTGAAATTTAGTTAGAATTTAGCTAAATTTTAGTAAATGTTTTATGGCTTTTAAGGAAAAAACTAAAGCTGTTATGCAACCCAAATCTGCAGTTTTTTATGACCCTTAGCACTTAGGTAGCGTGCAAAAAACCTTGACTAACACAATTACAAAAGTCATAAAATTATGAAAATTTCAAACATTTTCCGGCAAATGTAAGAATTTTTGTGCAATTTTTTTTTTTACGGCAACAAAAAAATTCCCAGAATCACAATTAGTTAGTTTTTTGCCAGAAACAAATTTTGTGGAATTTTTTTTAAAAAAATTATAAAACAGTTTTCATATATAGACATATGTACATACATACATATGTATGTCTATGTAGGTATAAGCCGTCGGAAGTTGTTGTTACTTACCTTGGGATTTTGTGTTAAAATGTAAATCCGTTTAGTTGTTGATATTCCAATTTGTTGAAACTGTTAGGGCAGCTTCTTTGTTTATTTGTTGTTTGTTCTTTATGAAATTTTGTAATGTTTAACAATTTATGTTCACTTGAATTTTGTTTTTTTTTATATAAAACGCTTTTGTTTTTTTTTTTAACTTTTGTTTATAGTTTATTTGCTAAACACTGTTTTTTTTATATAAGTAATCCGTTAAATTTTTGTCGTTTGGTTTTCTGTTTTTTAAAAATTGCTTTTGTTTTTTTTTTTAATTCAAAAAATATTTTTTAAATTTTTGTAAATATTCCTAAGAGACTACTATGTTTTCTTACTCATGGCTAGTGATATACAAATATCTTTAACGTGCTTACATTAGTTTAAATACCAACGAGCACAAGCGCCTGCAATCATAAGCAGAAATGTTAAAATTTCTAAACTACTTAACTCACTAAAACGACGCAGCTCTTTTTTTATTATTACCTGCTCTTTTTTCCATCAAACAAACTCCAGCCATCTCCTTTCAGTTAACTATTATCATACATAACTATCTCTGTCTTACTTAGCTAAACAAACAAACTCTCCCTTATGATCGTGTAGTGTGTGCTCTTAAAACATGCTCAGTTAACCCCTAACTTTAAATTTTAAAGTTTAAAACTACTCACTCTCTCTCGCTTTTAATTTGACGCACACGCAAACTGTTTGCTGCAATGAATGAACTAACATACAAATGTTAAGTAGCGGAAGCATGGCTTAAATCTTAAATCTACTTAAGTTGGATCAAGGCGGTGGGATTAACATTGCAAATCTCCTGCTAAATCCCCAGAAAAGTTAACTATTTAGTCTGTGACAATAATATTTCCTTAATTTAGTTTTCACATTCACACACAATTCATTAATATTTTCTTTAACAGGCCACTGTTATTTTACAAGAGTTAACAGGGAATTACTCTTAAGATTTTATATAACAGTTTGAATTCTTGTCATTCCCAAACAACATTAAATTAATGAAATACATTCATACTCATTTTTTTTTAATTTTCTAAAAACGGGTTCATTGCTTATCAATTTTGTTTTGTTTTTTTATTATTTCTTTTCATTCTGTGCATCAAAAAAAATGAGACATTAATGTTAACTCCTCCCCTTTTATTTGTATTTCAATTTTAATTTTAATTTGCTTAAGTTTAAGTTTCATATGAAAAATTAGTTACAGTTACTAGCAGTTATTTTTCATTATGTTAATTTTTGTTAAAAAAAAACAACAGCAGATTTTTTGTTACTAAATCGCATTTTGCATTTCTTAGAAAATAATAATAATAATTCTCTTTATTGATTTATTGCACAATGAAAACAAATAGCTATATTAAATATTTCATTTAACGTAATAACGAAAACTTGTTTTTGTTTAATATGTTTTTGCACTCTATAGTTTGAAGTAGTAGTAAGAGATTTAGTGTGCATAGGTAACAACTCCCATTACAGGGTAATTTTATGAATTCTATAGTATTTCTATAAATTTATAAATTTGTGCAAAACTACAGAGATTCTCCCCCAGGTTAGAGGAAATTAATTCTTTTAAATTCAAGCTAAAGCAGGTGTTGAACAACTTCATGTATTAAAAATTTTAATAATGTTTTTAGCAAAAATGTAACTGATATGATAACACTATGGATATCTGAGTTTTAGCAATTCACAGTATATAGATTAAACATAATTGCACTATTTCTTAATTCGAATATTTCTCAATATGTAGGTTAGGTTAGGTAGGAAGTCTGGTGTGAGGTGACTCACCCAGAGACCAATATGGTCCATTGCGATGCCTTAGATTCTCTACCAAATGTCTGACTCGTCTACATATGTCTGACTGGTCTACAAATGTGTGACTTAGCTCCATATTCCTGACTGGTCTACATATGTCTGACTCGTCTACCCAGAGTCTTTGGCGGGAATCGAACCCGCAACCCTTTGACTGATAGTCCGGCTCTCTATCGCCTAGTCTATCGGGGCACCCTTCATAATATGTAACCGTAACTTGTATTAACTTATAACATTATGACTTGACACAGTTAAATGACCGATTTTGGATCTCTTGGAGTATATGAATATTCTAAATTATTTGCTCGATAGAGATTTGCCCCTCTTAAACCTTTTAACATAATTTCATTAAAATCAAACATTAAAAATTTTATGCCACGCTATTGTTTGAAACAGAGAATTTACTTTAAAATTTTTGATTTTTTAATAATAATTAGAATTACCTATATCCTTATAAAGCTTGAGAACAAAGTTTTGTATTTCTTTATCATATTTTCTAAAATTTCGCTACAACAATGTGTAACATCTGCAGGAAAACAAATTTATTAACAAATTTATAACATTTTTCAATAAAACAAACAAAATATTTTGCATTATAACAATAATTTTAATAAAAACAAAAATGTCGAACGAACAATTATGTATGAAATATGCTAAACAAAATATGCTTAGAAAAAACAAAAGATTTAAGACACATAACTTATTTTCATAGTATATAAGTAAGAAACAGTAAAAGATTATAGCAAATTTGTTCACATAGGATAGACTTCAAAACTAAATAAAAAAATTATCTATGACTTTTGAACAAATCAAAAGATTCAAGAAACAAGAGGCTTTTGGTATACCAATTTTTGACAAATCTCATGAGTGATTTTTTAATTTGCTCTTTCTTTCAAATTAAAATCTTTTGTGATTTTAATTCGAAATGCATATGTATATACTCACTGCCTGTGTGACACTTATTGAAGCCACTAAATTAAAATTTGTTTACCATTTAATTTTTACTTCAAAAAGTGAGTGCTCATATCTAACAAGCTTTTATTTTAAAACAAATAACGTAATCTGGTTCTTGTTATTGAAGCAGGTTGAAAATTTTATTTTTACACAACATGAGAGCGATTGGTCCGAGTTTTTAAAATAAAATAAAACTTCAGAAAATTGTAATTGAAACTTCTACATGTTATTTCAAAGTAAATAACAATACTCCTCCATAAAATCGCAAATCCTTGGAAAGCTGTGACCAAAAAATCTTTTGAAAAACTAATTTTTCTTTCTAGTTTCTAAATTCTTAAAATTTTACCAAAAAACATTCAAAAATGCTACAATTGATTTTGTTGAAAACACATTCACGCCTTGTAAATAAGTAATGTAAAATGCAAGTTCTTTATAACTAATGCCTTCCTCAATTACTGTAAAGCGATTTTAATGAAATATGTCTCAGCTTATTTGTAACTTATCTATGTCTGCTTATAATTCACAACTTTTCTTTGTGAAATTGTATCAATATCGCCCACCATTATATTCTTTCACTTAAATTTGTAGTGTGCTTAAAATTCGCCGTAATTAAGATTTGCGTTATTTTCTGTTGTACTAATGTTTTCTTACTTTTAGTCAGCTGTCGCTAAAAAGAAACTAACTCAAATTTTTTTTATGTGGAAAACAATAAAATTGATTTTAGTAGCTATTTAAAAGGGGGTATTTCTTTATTCTATTTTTAATTTGTGTAATTTTGTCAAACATATATTTTGTACCAAATTTCCAAGCTCAACAGGATGCTATATGAATAATTGAATATTAATCATTGGTTAAGGAAGTAATATTTCATAAAAAATTAACAAGCAAATAGCCACACCCATTAATTTGTCGTTAAGCATTTGATTGATGCTATTAAGACTGTACAAAACATTGTATTTTACTCTAATTCTTAATTAAGCAGAGAATTATAGTTTTTTGGAACAACGGTTTTACAATTAGAAAACGTTTGTTATTTGCGTTTTACACAATTTTATAAGACTTTTAATTTAATTAAATTTTTTTTTAGACTATTAGTAAGGGGATTTATTTTTTTTCTTTTCCATTTATACATCATTAATATGGAACTTTCATTGAGTTTTTTAGAAAAACATTTCACATTTAACAATAGGATGCTATGAATAATTAAATATTAATTAAGTTTGACAAATACACGAAGCAATTCTTTAAGCTAAGCCAATTACCTTTTAGATATCAGGGTGAGAGGAAGATAAGACAAGTACACAATAGCTGGTATTAGCAATTCGTGTTACTCTCTGATTCGTATTACAGACATGAATGCAAATAAAAATACGTGTGATTTAAGAATTTTGCTGTGTGAATACCTAAGAAATTTGAAGAAAAAAATTGCATCAATCTTTACAATAAAAATTGCTTTGTTTAAATTGGGACTAAGTTTTATACAAAAAATCCCACACTCACAGTACTTTTTTTTTAATAAAATAACGTTTAATTTAATAATAAGTTTGAATGTTTACTATTTCTTTTATAACTACTAAATAGGAAATGGATTTTTGGATTAATTCTTCGCAAAAATTGTACTGCAGAGAATTAACGAATACACCGAAACCAATAATATAATAAAAGAAGAACAATTCAATAGTGCATCAAGTAAAGAGAATTGTAAACTTTATCTCAAATAACCAATAGTGTTGTTGGACATAAAAAAGCCTTCGATACTATATGGCATAACGGTCTAATCTTTAAACTCCACAAGTTTGTATATCCGATTTACTTACAAAAAATTGTACAAAGTTTTTTGAGTGAGAGATCTTTTGTAGTAAATATTGGTACATAATACTCCACCCAGCGTAATATCCCAGCGGGAGTATCCCAAGGCTCATCATCAGACTTTAAAATTCTTAAAGATCAGTCAGTTGCATTATACGCAGGCGATGCTGTCATTATAACAAGAGGTAAAGTTTCAAACGCCATGCGCAAAAATACTTTAAAAAATTAAAAATAAAAATAAACGGAAACAAAAACAAAACCAAGGCAATAATATTTCCTTTCAATAAGTCGCCGAAGAGAATTCCTTTGATACCATTATCTGTAGAAGACGTTGAAATTCCTATTCTCGATACCATTTAAATATCTTGGAATTGAGTTAGATAAAAAGTTGACTTTCAGACATCATGTTCTTAAAAGCTGTGAAAAGGCGATTAAATGCGGAAGAGCTCTAAATCAAAAATCAACTTTGAATTATAAAAATAAGATCCTATTATATTATGATGTCAATTTTGGGCAAATAACTAGATGTGCCAAAACCATTTTAAAAAAATTGCAAATAATCCAGAAGATATGTTAAGCTCAGTAATAACTAATTTAACACAAAGATTTGAAGTTCGAAATAGAACTTCAAACCATGATATATTAAGAAATTTGTAATTTTAATTTCTTTCTCAACTTCAGTAAGGAAGCTGCAAGAAGGGTTAATTCAGAATTTCTTTAAATTTTACTAGGTTTTTCCCTATATTATTTCCTAACTATGTAGGTATTAATGAAATTAATTAATGAAATTTTTTATACCACAAAATTAGTTTATACTTGTGACAATATTTTTTTAAGTAAGATCTCGAAAAATATTTAAAAAAAAAATGGATTTTTGGATTCAAAATTAATTAAAAATTGTTTATAAATAATACAAATACTGTAAATAGATTTCTGAAATCGTGAAATTAGCTTTTATAAGCTTATATATGAAAATCATAATTTAAAACAATTTTTCCTAGTGTTCCAATATTGCTACAATTTGAAATTGTAATGCTCAGTGGTTTTATTTTGTTCACTTCAATATTTCAATGGTGTTGCAAAATTGAAACGTGCCCAGAATCACTGTTTTTACAATTTTTTTAATACTTTTAAAAGCTATTATTTCACGTCCATACATAAAAAAGGTAAAATAAATTAGATTTTAAATTTTGAAAAAAAAAAAATTAATTGGGACAAAAATGAGTTAAACATAATGAAGGATATTGCTTTCAAATGAAGGAAGTGGACTTTATATGGAGCATGTGGTCATATATGGACCGAAATTTGCAAAATTTTGTGGAATGATTTTTGTGTATATGTAAATGATCTATACAAAGTTTTGAGTCGGTACCGATACATATAAAAATTAATGGCTTTTTTGGATGTGGTCCTTACATGGGTGCTATGACTAATTATAGGCCGACCATCACAAAATTTAGCATAACAATTTACCTATAAGAATTATTTATGTCTAATTTTAACCTGGTAACAATATTTGTACCAGTTTCATACGTATTTAAGTGAATTTTGGAAGTGTACTTTATACAAGCTCTATGGTCAGAGATGGACCTACCTAAACAAAATTTCGTTTTGGTATTTCATTTTACCTGAAACTTATTTTTGCTGAATTTGTTTAATGATATTGCAATTTTATAGGCATTTATGTATCATTGAGTCATATTACGGTAGGATATTTGTATGGGGGCTACGAGAAATCATGAACCGATTCTTACTATTTCCTTACAGTTTCTTTTTTTTATCAGAAAATTGACGTTTACAAAATGTTATGGTACTATCTGCAATATATTTAAAAAAATTGCAAAAAAAAATGTAAAAAAAATTTAATTTTTTTGGAGGCTGCCTCAAATTTTGGTGCATAACTCTGGTTCTTGTACAACGATATTGCTGATTTTCAATACCAAAGTTACCTACAAAATAAGATATATTTTTCTGGAAACTTCGTTAAATTAAGTTGTTTATTTTTAACGTGAGAGTGTTCTACACTAACAGACAGATGGACATAACTCAATCAATGAACGCACTTGTTTTATTTTTGAATCTATGCGAAAATAATGGCGCACCAGCCATCACAAGCTATTAATTTTGTGTCGTTATATGATGATGCTAGGAGAATTCCAAAAAATCTGAAAAAATAATATCAAAAGTACTCTACCTTATAAGCTTTTAAATTAGGTTTGTGCACCAAAGATTATTTTTTTGGGGACAACCTACTGTACATACATATGTACGTTTTATTTTGTAAAACACAAAAAGGGTTATGTGTGTATTAGTTCATCGGCCAAATGATCTTCAAGGCTTTGCTGGCACATTTTCGCACTTTTATCGTAATTTTCCAAGATAATTTTGTATGTAATATAGGTACTTTATTGAATAGCTGTGGTTTTGAGGACCTGAACCTTTGATTTTTAATAACAACATCAAAATAAATCCCATTTCAAAGGCAGCCAATTTTGGTCACTGAAACCCAAAAGTACAAGATCAGTAAGTTTCTCATACAATAATTTAAATTGTTTCACAGGATATTTGATATGTTGTTACTATCCACATCAATGTAATATATATGTAGGTAATTTACGCACAAAAAACTCAGTTGTTATGTCTCGCTTTTTGAGCACCAGTAAGTGTAAAATACGCTGTGAGCCACTGTACAGTAATAACACGATATACAGGCATGTGATGGAAATCGAAAACCAATGAGTTTTATAAGTCAATATTTTCGTAATTTTTCTGTATTGAAAAACGTTTATCACATAAAATATAGATTTATTTATTGGGCAACTAAAGAGAATCTTAAGACAAAAATTTTAAAATTTTAAAAATTAGATTATAAATGTATTAAAATATATTTTTAAAACTGATGCGTTTTCGATTTCGATTTCCATCACATGCCTGATATATATCAGGAACATTTTTGGGATTATTGTCTGGGGGGTAAGAAATTCCAAGTCAGGGTGATGGTACTAGGTCAGTATAGTAAAACCCTCAAAGGGTTTGGCGTTCGTATGTGTCATAAACTACTAAAAAAAATTAAGTAAACATTTTTATAATTTTCTATTTTTATTTTATTTATTTATTTTTTGCAGAAGGGCCAACAGTGGAGTCACACATTGACATTATGTGTGGTTCAGAAACTGATGATAGCGATGAATGCGATGCCACTAGTCCCGAACAACCACCATCGAAAAAGTCTAGGCAATATTTATTAAAATAAATAAAAATAAATAAATAAAATAAAAATAGAAAATTATAAAAATGTTTACTTAATTTTTTTAAGAAGTCTGGAGTTATTGGGGAAAATTTATAAAAAAGGCGATAAATGACACTTTTTTGAATAAAAACAAAAATGGGATACCTTCACTTAATTGTAAATAAATAAATAAATAAATTCTTAATTTTTCTAAACTTGTTTCATCAAAATCGGGCAAGTGGTTCTCGAGTTATGTTAAACTACGTTTTTGCCAAAATGTTGCAACTAAGCGAAAAAACATCAAGATAAGGAAAAAATTTAAAAGGTCATAAAAAAAACTGACACATACGAACGCCAAACCCTTTGAGGGTTTTACTATACTGACCTAGTACCATCACCCTGACTTGGAATTTCTCACCCCCCCAGATTGGCTGTTGTACTGTGTATTTAGACCTAAATTAAACAGCGATTTCAATTAAAATATGATGATTTCCAATACTTTACTCAATGTATTAATTCATTCATTTCATTCAGTTCATTCATAATTTTTGACAATTTTTTTTAGGTAAAAATTTTAGCTTACTAAAAAACTCGCTATTTTTTATTAACAGGAAGATTTCCGGCTAAGTAACAGACACTCAAATTACTTTTAACCATTTTCAGAAAATGCAATTAAAAAAAACGACAAAAAATTCTTGACTTTTAGCCACAATCATAAAAAAAAATAAGCCAGCAACAAAATATAAAAAATATGTATTTTTTAATTTTTTTTAAAAACCAGCTCCCTAAAAAACTAACAAACTCATTAAAAATTGACCTCATGTTTCCTTAAAGTCAAACCTCTTACATGCACACGCACACACACACATGTAAAAACTAGGAATGTTATGGCCTGTACTCGTGCATATAAATGTAATAATAGCAGATTTAGGATTTGTAGGCGTTGTGTTGTCTTCTTTAATTATGTTTCTTATGCATTTTCTGCATTGTTGTTAAATTACTCTTTTTTCCGCTGAATGCGTTACAAATATTATACAACCTTTTCGCACGACATGGAAAACTCAAACAAAATTGACCTTTATTTCGCCATCGTTTATTGTTGCAAAGCAATAATTATTTAGTTTTTCTAACGAAATATGTACTCTTTTTTTTTGTTCTTGTTTACATCGTTTACGGGTTAGAAGTCAAGGTTCTGGTGTCTGGACATTCTTTCGTTTGTGCATACGTTAACGTGACGATTTTTATGACACGACATTGTTTACATGTCATAAAATATGCTATATAGACGTTAGCGCTTTACTTTCGTTTAATTTTTCGTGCGACTACTTACTTTTTTTTTTATGGCTTAAGCGACTTAGTGGCTACCTAAGCACGTGATTTATTATCTAATCCTCAGATGATCTTACCTAAGCTACAATACAATCCCGGTGATAATAATTATGAAACCTGTATGCTCATTTGCTCTCTTAGCGCTAGAACACTTATATAGTTCGCTCTCTGTCTGGCCAGTGGCTACTTGTTATGTTGTCTCTTTTTAACTTGCAACTCTTTATGCCAGGCTTAAGTTTTTTGTCAACTGTTTGGCTGTGAACTAAGAGCTCTCTTTTTCTGATTTTTACTTTAATCCTCTGCGCTAATGCTAGTTGTATGTAAAAAAACTTAATCCTAGTTTTAAGCCGCTATTCAAGTTCTTGCAAAAGACACCTTTTAAACGAGTATATTGCTATGCATATTTAGTTTCTTTGCTATTATTTGTTTGGGTGAAAAATGTTTTGGCAATTAAATAGAATTTAGTTTTGGAAATTCTTAAAAATTGTTCGTATGTTGTAAAAAACAAGCTGTAAGTATTAATGGGTGTGTGTTGAAGAATATTTAACCAATTAATGAATTTGCGAGTTTTTTAATATTTGCTTAATCTGTTTGTAGCTGGATTTAGTTTTTTTACAGCTATTGTTTTACGTAGAATCTCTTAAATATTATTTAACCGTTTTTTTGACCTTTAACTTTTTAAAACAGAACCGCGTTAAACATATTTTTATTTTTATATTGAATTCATTTGAAGTCTTTTGTTGTTTTTAGGACTTGCCAGCACAAATTTACTTTGTCTTTGTTTGGCCTTAGACTCGAAATTCTAGAAACCCTGTCTTAAAGTCAATCCTTTGTTGTGTTTAACTCAAAATTTTCTTAGAAATTATGAAATATTACAAAATATTTATTATTAAGGGAAATCGTTCATTTTGCAAGTAATGCTTAACACATTAAGGACCACTAACAACATGGACTGACAAATTAAGGCGGGTTCTGACACAATTTTAATTTTATTACATCCTGAAGCATAATTTCTTACCCCAATAGTGATAGATTAACTAAAAGGCTCGAAATTGCAATTCGTTAACTGTACCTAATTTTGTGTTTGTTTGTAAAATATTTTAGTCCCCAAAAAAAAAAAAAAAAAAAAAAAAAAAATAAAATTTTCGTTGCCAAAAACCTATAAAATGAACAGCCAAATGTTTATAGTTATAGCTTTACTTAATATCTTGGTAACAATTTTAACTTATCCGACAGTTTTACGATTATATGCATTAATTCATTCATGGTACACTATGAATTGTAAGGCCGTCATAATATTAGCCCTTAAGTGAGCACCAGGGGCCAAATTACCGCATTCGATATCGATTAAACTTGATCGTAATTTTCTTAGTTGAGATTATGGCATTCGATATCGAGCAAGAAATTTAGAACATTTTATCATAATTTCGATATCGAAATCATTTTTCGATACGATAGCTCATTCGATCACGAATGCGGTAATTTGGCCCCAGGGCCTGGCCAGGCAGTTTTGAACATTTTTATAGTTTTTTTACTTAGTTAACTTAGGCGGAGCCCTGTAGCTTTTTATGCATTTCTCAATGAAGATGTTTTGTACCAAAAAAAATTTAGGCGAGGTAATTACTCTTAATAAATTTTTGTACATACACTAGAGCCCCGATTTGCGTCTATCCTATTTGCGTCGTTTCGATTTGCGTCGCTTTTCTAAATGTGTTTTAATCCGCTTTGCGTTGTTTTGATTCCGATTTGCGTCGACTTTGAAATTTTGTGCCAATACAATTGTACTTTTTTTTTATACATTGTAGACTTAGTTGGTACCGTTGCATTTGGTATTCCAGAAGAAATATTTGCATTTGTATAGTAGTGCTGATAGAAAAGATAATTTTATTCAATTTCGAACTTTATAAGATGGTTATCACGACAATAAATTGCTGGTTGAATTATCGAAAAATGGAAAGCTCTGAAATATTAATTCACATTAAATGATTTTGAGGTTGAATTCAGAAACTAAAGCTTAAAATTTAGTTAATCGGAATTTTAAAAACGTTAGAAGTTAACCCTTCAATTTTTTTTAAATAATTTTTTTTTTTAAATTTTGAAATTCTAATCGAAGTATGTAAGATATCCCGATACTTCATAAATAATAATGTTATAAGTAATCATGATAATAAGCGAAAATAATATTCTTAATGATTCAGAAATAGCCTAACTATATATTTAAACAAATACAGGCAAATCCTGAATAAAGATAATTTACAGGAAACATTTTATTACGAAACGAGCTATATTTCTTTGCCTCTAATTTATTTTTGCTTCATATGCATTAATATAAAATTGTTATTCTATCCGTTGATAGATTTCTTCTTAAAACACAAGTTGTATATCGTGAACAAACGTTTTATCTGGCAGCATTTTCCCATAGTGTTAGATTGTGATGCTTTCATACACCGTCTTCCATGTTATCACCAAATCAATACCAAAGCTTTATTTCCATTAGAGTTTGATGATTTATTGAGACATTCTTATTATACATAAATGTCAGTATTCAAAATTCTATCGTTGGAGTTAAAAAATTGTTTAAACATTCGTTATACAGTGGGTGGCCAAATTATTAATTACACTATATTAATTAATATTCAACCGTTTTTAATACGTATATAAATTTATTTCTTGTACCAGATGTTTTCGTATTTTAATTCTTTAATTTAATTTTTAAAACAAAAGAATTTATTTTTAATTGAATTAGAAACACTTAATTTACCTAAAAGAACAAAAAAAGCATACATTTCCACTATTTTAAAATGTTATACGGCTTCAAACTAAACAATTTTGCATGTGTAACTAATAATTTGGCCACCCACTGTTTATATACAGACATATATCGATTTATTTGTTAAAGTGAGTTTCTGGTTAAGTTTAATTATTATTTATGAAATATTAAAAATGGTACCGTGAAGGTCTAAAAAGTACATTTTATTTATATAGTTGGTACAAAATCAAAAAAGCAATATTCCATCACTGCCGATTGTTTTTACGTTTGCGGCTGTAATTCCTTAATTTTTTTGGTCCATTCCAAACTTTTGTTTCATGATGCATCGTGCTCATGAAAATTGAGCATTTGTCTTTGTGACTTACATACATATATAACTAACGACAGTTGTACCAGGGGTAAAAGCGACTGATGACCAGCGTTGCCAGATGTGCAGATTTATCTGTTTTTTTTGCAGTTTTTTGAAGTGCAAAACAGGCTTGCAGATTTTTACTCCAAAAAAAACAGTTTTTTGTTTTTTTAAATCAATGCAGTTTTTTCAATTTTATTCGAATAAAATAAAGAAGCAATCAATATTATTATTCCCACTCTATGTGGAATTTTGCAGACCAAAGATTAAAAAAGAAAATAATTTTAGAGATGGAAAATGAACTACTATTTCTTAATTTTTAAGAGAAAAGTTTTATTCAGGCTACTAGTTCAAATAATTAAGAATACTATTGTAAAGTACTGGAACAATTGGCAAATTGGAATGCATTTTCTACCCGGCCAAGGGCGTCTTCAGCAATCTTCATTGTCCACTATCACTATGTAAATATCATCTATTTAACTCACCGTTTTTTTTGAGAAATAGCGTACGCTTGTACGTAGCCTGAATAAAACTTTTCTCTTGAAAATAATTTTAATTGCACAAATTTTGTGCAAACAAGAGAACTGGAAACTAAACTTAATAAGAATATGTACAATTAAAGGCCCAACCATAATGTGTATAAACTAGCGTAAGCCAACTTAAGCAACTGTGCGAATACATGTAAAACGTATGTGACAAACCATAATGTGCATTATGAAACTTTTCGTCAAATGTCATTTGCTTAAGCAAAGTGTCAAGTCACTTTTGAAGTATTTGTGCGATATTATATTGTTTTGAAGGTGCAAATTTAAAAAAAAAAACAGATTTTTTTTGGGAATTGTCAGATTTTGTAAAAAAAAATATGGCAACATTGCTGATAACTTATGGCGTTTTCTTTTCTGGCAAAAATGTTACACGTTTTTCCCATTTCGCACCTTTTTAATTTTTTTGTGTTCTTTTCTGAAAAAATGTCAACACTGCTAAAGTGTAGTGTGTTCTTTTCTATATATGTCACACTATAAATTAAAAAATGGTGCACCTTTCACACTCTGTATTTCTAGAGGGGGAGAATCGCACGATAAAACAGCTGACATTTGTTTTGTTTATGAATGTGTATTTGTGTTAAGAAACAAGAAAAAAACTATACAAAATGGAAAATATTACTAATTTTTTATGTGCTGAAAAAATTTTGGATGACTTGTTGGATTCATCTTCATCATCTGATGATGATGAAATATTTGATATGATTACAGAAAGAAATCCACAACCGCGAGTTAAAGGCTTTGTAGAGAACGTAATTAATGAATACTCTGAAGTTGATGTATGTCAAATTTCATAGGACAATATCTCCTACTTCTATAAGTAATATACGTTTATATATATAATTTTTATAGTTTAAGAAGAATTTGCGTATTAGTCGTGAAGGTGCATTGGTCTTTTTGAGAGATATTCATTGTCTTATTTCAACCGATCTTACCACTGCTTCTTTTTTTTAACAAACAAAAAAAAAAAACAAAAACAGATGTACATGAAAAACTTTGTTACACTGTTGTGATTTTATGTTCTATTCTGACCATTACAAATGCGACATCTTTAAAATGTGGGGTAAACATTATAAAAATGTACATAACAAAGGTGTAACATTTTATTTCAGAAAAGAAAACACCATTAAATCGTGGTACCTTTTTGCACACTAACATCTTTGAAGGAATTGAGCTTTTGTTTTTCCGCATTATTCCAACCATTGTTAGATATCGTTCCAAAAGTTTTTAAGCAAGACTGCGAGTAAAAAGTTATGCATTGTAACAACTAAGTCTAGGACGACCCCTTATCCCCGATTTCGCTCTGGAATTCCAGATACATCTGTGCTCGAAAATTATTATTATACAACACATAATAATAACGCAAATCTACAATTAGCCAGAACATTACATCATACCTGTTTGGTTTCGACTTTATATACTGTCAGAATTTACAACGGCCATGGAAAGCTAAATTGCTCGTCCACAGTAACACAGTCATTTGGGTTATAAAATTATGAAAGATTTTCAGACCATTTGTCCCAAAGATCTCTTATTAAAACGTCATTAAACCGTGTAATCTTGTGAATGTTCAGGAATGTTTTTTTTTCGACATTATTGATATAATAAATTCATCAAAGAAACAACACGTGTGATATCACAAAATCCACCAAACTGTCTTTGTATCGCATATTATAAACTTTTTTTTATTTCTCATAACCCACTTACATATATTTTTTCAAACGATTAGAACATTGTGAAAACATGTGATACCTGCAGTGTTGTCATTCACAGAAATTTTTTTAAATAAAAACTAAATTTAAGGATTAAATCCATACAAAATATAAAAAGTCCCAGCTAGGCCCTGGTGTTAGCTTATGTGAATGCATTTTGGTGTCTGCTTAAGGTTTAATTTTAAACTGCATTTTGATTTTAGTTTCGATTCATTTATATAAAACAAGCCAACAACTATGGTCGTGTAGAGTATAATAACAATCTAAAGACATCACAAATTTTATACTTAATCTGGCGTAAACTTTGGTACACCCTTTACTAACATTCACCTGCAGTAAAGTAATCAATTCCGGTAAAAAATTCTCTGTTAATTACACTAGTCAACAAATTTTGCGATCCACAACATTTGGCATTCGTTTTCCATATAAAATCCAAAAATGAAGCCTAAAATTACTAAAGTAGAACAGTTTTTGAGATATCGCCAAATTTTTAAATTTTCCGTTAAAAAAAGTAGAGGTTGTACCTAAATTGAATTATCTCCAAACTAAAACGGATGATTTCAATTTGCAAAAAAACATTTTCGGATTCAGCGGCCGATTTTACGTGGAAAATAAGTGGCACTTATAGTTGATGAAAATTTCTGTTGACTAGTGTTATTAGACATCAACAAAATTTAGGTTATCAGTTTATGTTTCAATTATCTCTATAAATCCCTTTTCGTTTTCTGTTGCCACTTGTTAAAAACCAACCTGTAATTTAATATTTAAAACAAAATTTTTTAAGCAAAAAAAAATCAAATCAAAAAAAAAAAAAATTATTTGCTTAAAAACAAACTTATTTGCGTGCTAAAATAATATTTAATAATCACTAATAAGTTGTATAGCAAATTATTTTAAATATATGGATTTTATATTAACTCTCTAACAAATTAGCATATTTGATTTTTTCTACCAAAAAAAAGAAAAAAGAAACAAGGGTTATATTTATTTATCATAATTAAAAAAAAGCAAATTCCCCTCGTATATCATTTGCGTTAAATACCATAACTTGGTTTTTAGATTTATTATAAACAATTTGTGCTTCTTTGGTTATAAATACATATGTACATAGATGTGTGTGTGTATTATTGTTAACTTCTTTCTAATAATTTGTTAATAATAATTTGCTTTGGTTTGTTGGCAAATTTGCATTTTATTTATAACATGTTTTATATACATACATAAGTACATATCTACATATATGATTTGTTAGCTTTAACGTTTCTTTCTTTTTTATAAATCAGGTTTGTGCAGCTTTTTACGAGCTGCTGGCTGCTTATGGCGTAGAAAATATTCAAAAAGAATTATTTTTATTAGTAGCTGTTAATGTCATAATTATGTTTAAAATTTTAAAGATTTTAAGGTGTTTAGAGATGGTTGTGTATGATTAGCTGAGTGTAGCATATAACAGGGAGCTACAGTTTGGCCGATATTGTTGTTAAGAGAATAAGTTTGCAGCAACCTGTAATAAGAAATTTGAAAAAGTTATCGAAAGCAGTATTAAGGAAAACATTTATACTATGTTTCCACGACGACTTAAATCAACTGCTGCGCTCTCTGAATGTTGTTTATGAATCATGCTGTTTACATGACCAAAAAACTAGATTCGATTTGACAGTTGTTTTTAATAAACAAACAGAATAAAAAAAAAAACAGAATTTACAATTTGTGGAAAATATTTTTTTTAATGGACAAAAATGGACAGCTAGTGCAGATAAACTTGCGATACAAATTAGAGAAGAGTGCAATTTTTCGTGCTTTGCAAGTTGATTCAATATGTCTACTTGATTCGCTCTTAAAATTTTGTATGGTGAAGCAAGTTGTTTCACTCATGATTGGGGTGTGAAGCATGAATAGAGAGCGAAGCATGTACCGTGGATTCGTAGTATTAAAGTTGAAGAAGTAAATGTGATGAAAGGAGAAAGCTTTTTATATATCACAACACTGCAATTGCGCATTATGTTTGTTTTTAGTGCAGAATTGCAGCGCCTCTGGTGGTGAGTAGGCGCATTAATTTTAATTAATTAGTTTACTTTGGTGGCGTTTGAATACTATGCCACCGAAGGAGGGCGCTGTGATAAATATTAGTTATGATGGATAAAAAAGAAAACTAATAATTATCAGAAACTGATGTTGTTTGAGTGGCAGTGTCTGGGAATAGAACCCGGTCTACAAATACCAACTCATGCTTAATGAGCAAGTGCGCTAACTAATTAGCACCCTCATTTTTATCTGCAAGAAATGTAGAATTTATTTTTATAAGAAAAATGTATGAAATAATTTTTTTATTTAATTAACTTGAATAAAGCCTAAGAAAGTATTTTTTTTTTACAGATTTTTCGACCAGTCCATATTTAGAAAACTATATAGCGGGAAGAAAAATTTTGTGAAAAGTATTCTTAAATGGAGTCTCTAAAGCTAACCTCTGCCAGTGTTTCAAAAAATTCCTGTCCTTTAGGGTAGCAGCCAATAATGGGTTAAATACCTATTTTTTAAGTGTTTTCATAGTTCGACTTATTCTTACTTCTTTTAAGTCTCAAAATATTTTTTTTTTGTTACCAAGTGTTGATTTATTAAGACTTTAGTAAACACTATAACAAACTATATTTATCTTAAAACTTGCATTAATTTTGTTTGTTGTTTTTTGTGTATAAATAAATTATGTCTACGATTTGTTTAAATCTTAACGATAATATCGTTTACAACTTTTATTAAACTTCATTGTCTATAAACATAATAGATTATTGTTTTTGTTGAAATGTATATTAACATAATAATGTACATATGTGTAACCCTCGTAACAATAAATTGCTAAAATAAACTCTACCTATAAGTAGGCTTTGTAATTATTTTTATGTTATCTATAAACTATAATCTAAAAGGTGTTTTCATTAATTTCTTAATAATAATTTGCCTCATTTTTTATTTGCCCAAGATTTATGTTTATCAATGCGGAAGCTTTCAGCTTTATTTTAAACAATAAATATTATTAATATAATATATTTTAGTTTTATTGAGAAGTTTTCAGTTTATTATGCTGTCTAATGCTGGAATTATAACACACATTTAGAACTTTAAAGTCAGCTATAAAAATTGGTGTTTTCAAACTATTTGTTAAATCTGTTTTTTTTTTTTTTGTTTGTATTCAAATCTTGAAAACCTAATAACTTATTTATGACGTGTATGTTGTTATAAAAATATGAAATATATAATATAAATTTATGATACGCTTTGAAAATATTGATTAGATTTTATATATACAGTTGATGCAGAAAGTAAGTGCTCACCCATAAATTAAATTTAAAAGTTTATATTTTAGGCTAACTTTATTGTACACAAAAGAAGTTGACACCACATTTTGAGCGCTTCTTTGGTAATATTTAAAACTCACCCAACATATGTATAAAACAGTTTTTTAGAAATGGGAGATATAACCTATTGTGCACCGATCATGCAAAAATTTGGAGTCATTATGTCTGTGAATATAAGTATAAACTTTATCTCGATATAAATACTTTTAAAAAATTTATGGAGCTTAAAGTGATTTACAGAAAGGGTCTTATATGGGAGTTTCGACTAATTATGGACCGACCGTTATAAAATTTGGTGTCATTATTTCTGTATATAAGAAACTTATTTGTGTCGAATTTTATTTGGATAACAACATTTTTAAGAGAGTTATGCTCTTTAAAGTGGTTTTCGGATATGGGCCTTATATGGGAGCTACGAGTAATTATTGACCAATCTGCACAAAATTTGTAGATATGATTTCCCTTCATTTACCACGCATTTGTGATGAAATTTGTATGGTTCCTTGCATAATTCAAACATTTATGATCGGTAAACCCCAATTTGGGGAGGACATTTGTATTGGGGCCAGGTGAAATAATGAACCAAATTCCACCAGTTTCAATCCCATCCGTCTTTGAACCGAAAAAATATCACTTACCAAATTTTATCAAAATATCTTCGAAATTGCGACCTGTACTCTACGCACAAGCTTTACATGGACAGCCAGCCAGCCAGCCAGCCAGACGGACGGACGGAAATCGTTAGATCGACTCAGAAAGTGATTCTGCGTCGATTGGTATACTTTAAGGTGGGTGTTGGACCACTATTTTTGGGCGTTACAAACATCAGCACAAATTCAATATACCCTCCCAACTATGGTGGTGTAGGGTATAAATATTAATCTATATAGACGGCTAAACGGCTGCACTGACTTGCTTGAAATTTTCACACTATATTTCTGTATATCTGGAAGGAGCTATAGGCTACTTTTTTCTGAAATTTTAGGTGGGCGTGGTACCTCCCATACAAAGTTAATTTTAAAAATCAAATACTTAGGAAACTATAATAGCTATAGTACTCAAATTTTGCATGAGCAATTCCATTGATTGTTTAAATATTTGCGGAAAAAAATGGAAGTAGTAGAGACATGGGGCGTGGCACCTCCCATAGGATGATAATTAAAAAAAATATATGTTATACAATAAGATATATGGTAGGATTATTCTACCATCAATATTAACATTTAGGACAAGAATGGGTGGACTGTCAATAGTGGGCGTGGCACCTCCCATAGATATGATGACAAACTATATATAGGGAAAGCTATATCAGCTATAAATATTAATATTTAGGACACCAATGCGCTGACTAGCAAAAATATATATAAAAGTGAATGTGTGTTTGTTTGTGTATAGTAAATCATAATGTAATAAGATTTAATTTAAAAGGAAAACTGTAGGTTTTAATAACTTAATAAATACCGTATTTGCCGGATAAGACGCACCTTTTTACTCTGAAAATTTGACCTAAAATCAGGGTGCGTCTTATCGTCCGGCAAATACGGTATATTTGTTTAACTTTAAACTTTTTATTTCATTACGATACGTGTAGCGAAGCACACCGGGTTTTATCTAGTAATTAATAAAAATCTTTGTATTTTATTAATTCGACTTGAGGTCTGTTTTATAAAAAATATAAAAAGTGTTGTTTGTATTAAAATTTGTATTGTTTATGTCCAATATTTCGACCAACCAGACCACAGAATAAGGTCTTTGGACTATTTGAATTGTTATTCGAATTTCGCAAATTTATTATTATTTTACGTTCTAGCTTCTTTTCGCTTTGTTGACATTTTTAAAGTTTTATAATTTATTAACAATTTATTTATTTACAACCGCTAATAAAATGATTTGACATGTTTTGCTACAGCTTCTTTGATATTTTAAATTTATTGTTTTTGCTAAATATTGCCTTATTTGCTTTCAAATAATAGCTTGTTAGTGATGACCACTCACTTTTTGCAGTAAAGTTTAAGTTTAAATGCTAAACAAATTTTAATTTTGTGACTTTAATAAGTGTAACACAGTCATTGAGTATATATGTATTTTGAACTAAATTCACAAACGATTTTAATTACCAAAAATAGAATCTTAAAAAGCTAAGAGGGGCACTCACTTTTTGAAGCGACTCTATTTGTATGTATGCTTCATAATAAATTCTTGAGAAATGTTTCAATTAAAAATTATTGTTAAACAATTAGTCATAGAAGAGAATTTTATAACAGATTTTGTTTTAAAATAACTAGCAGTAGACGACTATTTGGCAAAATAGTGTTGAAATGCTTATTTTCCAAAAAAAAATAATCCGCTTGATTATTTATAAAATTTTTCATATGCAAACAGTGGCTCACAGTTTATTTTATGCAGTGCATTTTTTGTTTTTAAAGCTCCATTAAAAGAAAACTAAAAGGAACATTGGCCTTTAAAAAGTGAAATTCATCTTCCGTCATCAGATCTTACCTAGTGCAATCTGAGCTGCGATTGTAGGCTTTTATTTTTTCTGGTTTGAGTTTTTATATTAAGTCTCGACTTGGATTATTTAATAAATTCAATTGCAGGTTAGCCAGGATTATTTGGATTAAGCCTAAACAATTTTTTAACATATTTATAGGATAAGCTTTAATCAAAGACCTTAATCAAGTCTGGTTGAGCATCAGTCATAGACTATAGTTAACATCCAAACAAGCGCTAATGGAGGTACCTATGTGGTCCAACTTGAGCTGTAATTCTAGGTTTCTATGTTAACTTAAAGTTTTGTAGTCTGCATATATTATAACAGAATTTATTGCAGGTGTCTGATTTTGAATGAAGTTTCATTTCACATTATCTTTCGTCTGTAAAACACAAATAGAGCTAATGAGTTATTATGGAAGCAACAAAATATTTGCTAACAAATGTAAGTTTTTTGCAAAAATTTTTCAGTAAAACTGAGCCATTGGAATTGCAACAAATTGGATTGACAAGAGGCCCATCTTTTCTAAGAGTGCCATATTTACTAATCATATTTGATTTGAAATCTTATATTTTTTTAAGAATTCTCATTTGTAATGATAATAATATACTAGCGAGATAAATGAAATCAAACTTAGTTTGATTTATGTATATACTAGAGAGATAAATGAAGTTATACTGAAACTCCAAACTGAAGGCGAATGAAGTCTAACATCATTGGATCTCCATAATGCTGGAGTCGAATGACGTTAAATTTAATTTTATCTGTAAATACTGGCGAAAAATTAAACCAGCCTTCAATTGTTGACTTTATTTTAACTTTCAATACTGAAGGCGAAAGAAGTCAGACTTCATTTGAACTATCTATACTGGAGACGAATGAAGTCAAACTTGAACTTGAACTTCTGTACTGAAGGCGAATGAAGTCGGACCTCATTTGAACTCTCTTACTAGAGATGAATAAAGTCAGATTTCATTTGAACTCCCTATACTGGAGATGAATGAAGTCACGAATGAACTCTATACTCGAGTCACACTTCATTTAAACTCCTGTTACTAGAGACGAACGAAGTCAGACTTCATTTGATATCTATACTTGAGTCAGACTTAATTTAAACCAAACTGGAGAGAAATGAAGCTAGAATTAATTTGAACTTTTTGCTGGAGACGAATGAAGTCAGACTTCATTTTAACCCTCTGTACTAAAGACAAATGAAGGCACACTTAATTTGAAGTCCCTATACAGGAGTAGATGAGAAGTTGGACCTTTTTTGAACTCCTTGCTGGAGACGAATGAAGACGAACTCAGATTTCTCCTGAGACAAATGCTGAAATATATTATCGTATATTTAATAATTACAAGCTCAAGATACTATGTTTTTATGCTCTCTTTCAATTAAAAGTTTTTGTTAGTTATTCTTTAAAAAACGTTTAATATTGTATAGCATGAGAAGGTTGCATAGTTTAAAATCAGCTTATATTTTTCACACTTCATGTGTAAATTTCAACACACACCCGCTGTGCAGCCATAAAAACATTTAAAAAAACCCCGAATAGTTAAAAATGTATAGAGTTTGTTTAAAAAATCTATAAAACAGCAATTAAATATGTAAATCATTTGTTTGTGTTAGTAGCTAAAAAAAAAAATTTTTAAGAAAATCAAAAATTTTTAATACAAATTATTAAATATTAAAACATAAATCATATTTGGGTCAAAAGTCTACAACAAAATTTGCATATTTAAGAGTATATATAATGCAAAATATAATTAAACAATTAAAAAAAACAACAAAATATGGCAAAACAATGTCAAGGGTTTATATAATAGGAACCCTTATTTCAAAACTGAAGGGTGGTTTTCTAGCTTTAATTTTTTTTTTTGCCAAAATATGACTTGAACATAATAGTTTTTATAATACAGCATGAGCACATAAATAATAATTATGAAATTAATAACTCAATTAGCATGAGAATACATTTAGGGTTAAATTTCAAACACAACACACACATAAATCTTAAAGAAAGTTTAAGAAATCTATAAATAATATTTATTTAATATTTAATGATTATTTAACAGGAAGTTCTCGGTTTGTAATTTTAAATCCTTTTTAGCAACTAGTAATTTCGGGCGAATATCCCTGACTTATAACAGAAAACAAAACACACACAAACTCTAAAATTTCCCATGACTATAAAGCCAGAAGAAATTACAATTAAATATCAAGATTTAATTCAAATCCATTGTTTAGTTAGAGCTACAGATAAATACAGGAAAAAAAACCAAACTAAAATCATGATCAGTTTTTGTAAAGTAAAAATAGCAAGCAAGCATCACTTACAGCAGCAGAAACCACGAAAAGTTAATAAACTACGTCGTCATCTGTTTAAGATTTGCATGAAGGAAAACCCCACCCATGACGGAAGTTGACAACTAACTCACAACCTAAAGACAATCTACATACATAGTTTTGTGGTGTAAAAATTTTGCTGACTTATGTTGATTAAACTAAGAGACAGACAAGTCTTGCTATAATCAGGTTTGTGTGGCTTTTTTCCTAATCATATTAGCTTTCTCTTTCTAACTTTAGGTTTCAATTACAATCCATACAAAACAAAAAAATAACACCAAACATTTGTTATTTTCTAATATTCTTTACATGATCTCAATTAAATCTTTCGGATGTTTTGTGTATTTTCCCAGACTTGTTTGATTAAATCTCACGATTAGTATTTCCCAAATTGCACAAGTTTTCACATGTGTAGCCACAACATAACTGCTTAAGCTGCGGTTAATGCTTCGTAATCCCTGTGTGTCTTTCATTAACACGCTCTCATATGGAATATGCCACTAGAGGATTAAATAATACCAAAACGACTTTTTGGCCAGATTACTAAAATACTAAAAATTTCAATAATACAAATCAAATAGAACATTTTTGTATGTTGGGCCTGTAGGTTGCTGCTTTTGACCATTCATGACGGGAAGTACAACAGTTTTGAGCCGCATTTTCACATGTGTGAGAAAATTGTGTTAATTTGCAAAGTGTTTTGCATGATGATATTGATGATGATTTGAAAAACCACAAAACGGATCGTAGAAAAGTGTTATTAGTTTAAGTAAAATCTGTTTAAAAGTACATTTCGAATATTACGTAGTTTAGGTAAGGAGTAAGAGAGTTTCTGAGAGAGAGTTTAAGTAGTTTTAAACCCAGCTGTAACATAGTAATGTAATTTCTACTTCTTTGGATATTTTATGGCCGAATTCTCAGTCATTAGTTAACCATTGGTAAAATAAAATACTAACTATTGTTTTGTTATAGTGAGGGTCGTTATATCGAGGTTTGACTGTATCACGTTTATTAAGGCATATTTCGAGTCCTAGCGAAAATCACCGAAATGATGAATGTTTAGAAATGTTTTTTTGAAACTGATGTGTTTTACAGTTGCTGGGCTTCGTAGGTAGTTTCTGGGCCAGTAGTTGGCCCCTCAATGTAGATCACCTGCAATCTCTAATTATTTCTAAAAAAAATCGCCAACATCCATTAATGATCAAAAGGAGCTGAAATTTAAATTGTAAATAGTCCTTAAATAGATCTTCAAAAAAAATATGCCTCTTTTAGTTCAAGCGATATTTAGTTTTATTTGTAATTTTTTTAATTTTAGTTTTTCAAACATTTTATCTGAACAATTCAGCATATGCTAATGAGACGTTAGTTATGTAAATATTTTGGATCTTTGCCCTGTTTCAGAATGGGTATCAATTTGGCATTTTTAAAAATATTTAGGAAAATATCCAATTTTTTTAAAGTACTTTAGGTCTGATTAATGATTTAAGCATTTTCTTCAAAGCAATTGGTTTAATATTATCAACACCTAGATGCTTTGGATTTTTTAATTTATTTATAAAGAATTTTACTTCTCCCAACATAAGTTTCATCGTTCTCTTGAACAATCTGATTAACAAGCCAAAACATTATTGATTTAGTAAATGCATAAAAAATAAACACGACCAATTAAAATACAAATTAAACAAGTTAGAGTGCAATATTAGGCAGTGCCGAATCTTTAATACCCTTCACCTATATGTCCTGGCTATAGGACAAGAATATCCTTTTTCTGTGTTTTTATGCAGTATTAGTGGACATTTTTTTTAGTAATTTATATATAGTTTTAAGGACAATTTTGCGACAGAGATTGTCTTATTTTTATAAGCATCTAACAATTAAAAAAACATATTTCCAGCTTCACAAGTTAAGAAACAGAGTATAAAAAAGGTTATAAAAGATTATAAGCTGAAGCTTTTTTGGTTGAATTTGATAACTTATATATAAATTAAATTAAATTAAAGCTTAATGTCTTGGCTATTTATATTAAAAAACTAAAATAACACTTATATAGATTTTTTTTTTTAAATTAGATATTAAAAAAATTCGGGTCAAAAAAATACTTTTCGGATTTAACCCATAGTTGGTCCATAATATTATTGAAAAGGTATTTTTAATACCTTTAATTTGATGTACTACAAATTCTCATAGACCCAGGTAGTTCCCGAGATATAGGCTAATATACTTAACTTTAACTTAACTTAACTTTAAGGCCCGCCTCCTCGAAAATAAGCGTGGCCGACAAACAGTTTTTGTACAGCTTTTATCTCCTTTAAAAGCCATATTTGATTAAACGTTTTTTTCTTTTTTTGAGCAAAGTCACTAAAACCGACTTGTTCCATAAATTTAATTAACCGAATTCGTAAGTATACAAACTTATATATGTATGTATGTTCATTTGTATATATACAAATGTTATCTTCTTAACAACTATTTTAGAGTCGAAAGCTACTCCAAGACGATCCAAAACAATTGCTAGCACGTTGCCTATTCGATAGGGAAGGAGAAGCATCATAAATTGTGTCCATTGTCCATTTTATTTTTATGCACCTGTCCCTCGATTTACACGATAGATGCGTTCCTGAAAAAATCGTATAAATCGAAATAGAAAATTTTTGTATGAGAAATCGTGTTAATCCAGAAAAGACTCAAATACGAATAAATTTAAAATTTTGTTTAGAAAATTCATTTATTTTAAAGTAAATTAAATTGTGTATATAAAAATAATTAATATCAATACAGACATTGTATTACAGTGCCTTAATAAAACAAAATAAATTGAAGTCATAAAAAATATTACATGTCAGTACATACTACTACATAAAAATATGTATATCTATATTTATATGTAGTATGTATTAGTCATCTCTTTCAAATAATTCTTCATCACTATCTTCCACTACTAATCGTAACTTTTTTGTAGGCGACATATCACTTTCGTCTCTAGATAATATGTGATGCGAGGCTGATTCGATAGTTGATAAATTAGAGATAACGCAGATTTAGAAGTATAATTTGTAATCAAAACTTATGTTGAATTATTCTTAAAGTCCTTATATACCTGCCGATATTAGGCTAGGCCCTGTGAAATGTATCATTGGAATGCAAGGGCTCTTAAAATATTTGGGTCATTTTTTTTAAAATGATTGCCCAATTTTCGGCTTAATTCAAGCCCTGCATGAATATTTTTGTTGCCAGTGCTATTGATTTCGTAACTCCTTCATCGGAATCGTTGTTGTTTGTTTCGACCACCATATTTACTAAATCTTCAACATCTAATTTTTTATTTGTCATCAATTTTTCAATATCATCTGAACAAAAGTCATCAAAACTTTCGCCTCCCACTGTATGGGGGGCCAATGCAACTATCTCAGACATTTCATGCTCCAAGGATTCAAAAGGTAGTATAATATTTTCTCCTACATCTGGTCACACATTTTTCCAACTGCCTTTGAGCGTTGATTGCTAATATTGTAGATTTTTTTCAGGCGTTCATTACTGTTAAAGATTTATCATTTTCGATTTGATCTAAAATATACCTGAACGATTGCTTGATATACAATGCTTTAAAAGTTGAAATTATTCCCTGGTAAAGGGCTGCAACAAAGAAGTCGTATTTTTTGATAGAAATATAACTTGCACATTCTCATGTTGCAAGTCTTGTGGACGTCCAGGAGCATTGCCAATTGCTAGAAGCACTTTAAATGGTTTAAATACAGCTTTGCGTCTGGGACAAATATACATATGTACATAGTATTACCATAGGAAAATACACATTGGGAGATATTCGTTAATAATGTGTAGATGTGAAATAATGTGTAGAAGCTTCATAATTTTTAAACGTCTTTCTTATCGTTACGACACAACTATTTTCTAAAAAAAATAATTTTTGCTAAAATTATTAAAAATAAAAAATCGTGTAAATTGAGGTAATTTCCACATCCCTCGTTCTAAATGAAAACCAAATGTGTAAATCGTGTAAAAGTGAAATCGTGCAAAAAAAAGTATCGTATAAATCGAGGGATAGGTGCATATTACTCACATACAAATAAGCATAATAATAGAAGTACATAAACAATTACATTAAAGTGAGCAGTCGACTAATTGTTGTTGAAGGCAGCACAGATTACTCTTTAAACTCTGTACCAGCGGTGAATAATTGTATTTAAAAACAAATTTTTCACTATTGAACTTACATTTTATGTAATAGGAAGTAATAAAACATATGTTTTTTAACATTACGATTAAATTATATGCAATAATTCATATTATTTTCAGTATTCTATTAGGGTACTTAAATAATAGAGATGTGTTCGGTCGATCATTTCAGTGACCGGTCATTTTCGCTCATTTATCCAATACGGCTTCGTTCATTCAATTCGTTCAATCGTTCACTTTGAACGAATGAATACAACCCTTATTGAATGTGATTTTCTTCTTTGTCTTTTTCTTTTGACAAAAAACAGCAGCTGAACGAAATTGATCCGTACACTATTGAACGAAAACTGTTCAGTTAAATGACCGGCTCATTTCGTTCAATGAAGTGATCCGTTCATTTTAAACCCGTTCGTTCATGAACGACACAACTCTATTAAATAATCAATTGTAATTATATTCATCATTAAGTATAAAATGAGAGTGAAAATAACATGTTATTGCCAACATAAAATTAGAAAACTATTAAAGCCAACAAATTGTTAATTTACTCTTATTGTGTATTTATGTATACAAATTTTTATCAGTAGCTTATAAAACAAAAACAAACTTATAACTATTATCAGCTTATAAGTTAATATTTGAAAATTTTATGAATTAGACGGTAACCAAAAGCTTTTTTCAACTTTTCGACATTTCAAGCATTAACCTCTGGCATACATAAATAAATAACAACAAAATAAAAAAATAAAATAAATAAGTGTGGCAAGTTGTACAGCAAACAATATCTATATAATGGTTTTTATTTTAAGACCTCTGCGGTAATTTAGTATATAAACGTTTCAGTTATAATTGAAAATCAAGCCTATATGACTATTTTAAATCATATTTAAAATGAATTTAAATAAACGAATCAAAAGAAAACGAAAGAGAAGCTTATGAATGTATGAACGGATACCACAAAAAGATGGACACACGTTTGTGTTTCTTTTTTTTTGTGCTAACAGCAACAACAACACCGAACGATAGGCAATTAATAACAATAGTTGCACGTTTACGCAGGCAAACATTATGAAGAAACACACACAGAAAAGCACTTACCACACACACTCATACAGGGAAAACATGAAACGCACACATTTAGCAGGCATATAAACTGCAGGTTCATCCAAAATCTGTTGCATATAACTTTATTTATAATTAAGCACTAAATGGCTGATAAAAACTTAAGTAAAAACAACAGGTTTTTAACACTTCCTTCTCTATTGAGACCGAATTTTATATGAACTGTAATTTTATAAATATAAGTGAAAAAAAAGGAAAAAATAAAGCACGTTAAACAACAAGACAAGTGCATAAAATAATCAAACAACAAGTAGTAAATTCAATAAAATGTAAATTGTACGCAAAACAAACAAAAAAAGCTTGAAAGAAAAAATTATTTAAACGTTTAGGAATTTTCTTTTACGCAGAGAAACACTAAACACAACAAAGCATAAAATAAAATAAAACAATAACAGTAATAGTAACTATAAACATTTCCTGCGCTGTCTGTTTGACCAAAACTAAAGGTCAAAAAACTTTTAAAATACAAAAAAAAAAAAAAAAAAAAAAAAAAAAAACAGAACAGAACAGAACATAAAATATATTTTTTAATAAAGAACAATTTTGAATTAAAAGCTTTACAAGTTATATACAAACAGACAGACACAAATGAAACATAGAACCGTCAAAGTATAGAAGAAAATACATTAAATTAACTAGAATTAAAAATGCATAACACACTCTAGTTATAATTTAAAGAAAAAATAATGCATTCAGATGTCTGACTGGCGCCCAAATAGTTTAATTTAATTGTTTATTAATTGTAAATTTCTCATAGAAACAAAACATTTCAAATCAAATAAAGCAAAACATAAGACTAAAATGTATAACGTATTCCTGTGGCATTTAATTCAATTCAATTCAATTCATTACAATACAACTCGTTTCAAATTTGTCTGTGTCATTTGAAACTCATGAATGAATGTGTAATTTCATTTAGGAAAAACAAGTGTTTTTCTTTTATAATTCTTGTTGTAGCTGTGTCTTATTATAATATGTTGTGTTTTTAACAAACAAAACTAAACAAAACGAATATTTGTTATCATTGTAATTAGTTTGAAAACATGTTAAGCACGTAGCTTTAGTTCTAACATTTATTTAATGTTATGGTCAAGTCTGTAGACTCTTTTGCATTTAGTTTATTTTTATGTTAATGATCTTGTTAACTTGCTTGTTTTATTCTTATAGTTCTCTAAAAAATCCTGTATACCCTCCCAAAACTAAAACCCTGTAAATGTTAGTTTATAGGCTTTTGGACGCCAGTCTTCCGTTAGTCTTTATATTTTATGCCATTTTCCTTAAAAAAAAGAAGCCTGTACTTAAAAAAAAAACGTTTAATGTTATCATGCATTAATTTCTATGTAAATTACTGATTACTTACTCTTAGCTGTTTGATGAAAATGTCAACTGAAAACCTACAAACACGACTTTTCTAGAGAACTTCAAACACAGCCGCTTTTAGTAAAACCTTTACGACAAAGGTGTTGGTAATTGAGCTATTAAACATTTAAATATGTTATTAGCGGTCTAAATCAAAACAACTTTAAGGTGTCAAATGAAAATAAACATAAAAATACATATTTAAATATATGTTAAACGCTTAATACAAAAAGAAATGTATTCTAAGTGTTTGAAAAAACTAAGGATTTTTTTTTCTCTTTTTCTCAATCAAAAGACTTAAGACACATACATGATTTTAACTTGTGGGAAATTTTTATAGAATAGAAATTCAAAGACCATCTTAATCTTTAATGAAACCCGCTTTTTAAACATCTAGAGATACTCAAATAAGTACCTAATAAAATTTTTAATTTAGAATTAATTCAAAATGTGTAGCAGAGAAATTTACAAAGGTGTTTTTAAACAATTTATATTTGTGGCTACGAGATTGTAATTTGTTCCAATATTAGTAGTACATGTTAAAAGCAGGAAAATAATATACACCAACAGGCATTTTATAAGAAATATATTTAAATATCACTAGCTAGTTCTAAAAGGAATACAATCAAAACCACTTCATTTTCTTTGATATCATTCAGAGAACTAATATTAATGAACCAGTGAAACAGTGCACACTAGTGATGCCAATCCCGATGCCAAAAATCCCGGGATTTGCAAAATCTCGAATCTGAATTTGTTTTTCAAAAATCCCGGGATTTTATTTATTGGTGAAATAAATCATGTTCAAAATTAAAGCAAAAATGGTTAAAAAAAACTTAGTATATATGTATTTATATTATAAATTAAGCAAAAAACAATATGATGGAAATTTCCATCATCATTAGACCATTAGCCATTATGCAAGGAAGGGTTAAAACCTCAAGAGATGAAGAAAGTTGTCATTTTAAATCCGGGTAAAAAAAACAGTCACAGTTATATAATTCTCTGTTGATGTTGCCCTTTTATTTACGCTCAAATAGATATCAAAAAGTGATCTGTACTGCGATTCACTAACTTTTTTAATGATAGTCGTATCGTTAAAATAAATTTAACAAACATTTATCGAATTTGCAGTAACATTTTTTAACGATATTCGCTGTCGCCTGAAATCAGCTGTTACTCTAACAAGTTTTTCTCTCGTTATATTAGCAACAAAAACTTGAGTTTTGTTTATTTTATTTTGTGTTTAAAATGGCTTTTTGAGTATTTGGCATACGAATGACCCAATTTTTGACAGCGAGGGAGTTTCAAAAATAATGCCGACTAACTCCCTCCAAACCTTTTTGGTATAAAAATAATATAATAATAATTAATAATTACACTTTTCTTACCGTCTGCCATTGCTCAACCGTCTTCACTGTTCCCTCGAGACTGTTTAACAACTCTATTAGTTGTGTCCACTTTGCCTTTTAATTGTAGTTCAGTAGGTACCAGAAGTTGATTACGAGTTATTCCATCGATTTCTACATCCGTTTCTGCATCTTAAGACGCTAACTTCTGAAGGAAAACTTGCTGCTAAAAATAAAAAAAAAAATAAAATTAACTCAAAAATCAGAAGGTGTTCATTTCATCATCTGACGACACACAAATGTATTCTCAAAATAGATAATGTAATCCAATGTAAGTTTTAATTTTAGTTAACTTCTGAGTTCTATATATATAATTTACAGCGCTTTTCACTTATCTTTTGGCTGAACTCATAATTCTTAATTTTTTTTTTTTTAAAAACCAACAAAAGTAAAAAATTCACTCAACACGAACACTTTGCACTACAATGTTGAATTAACAGTTTTATGAAAAATAAATCTGTCTATTTTGGTTGCGAATATAACGGCACACCAGCCATGAGCAGCTGTCAATTTGTTCGTCGTCATATGATGACGCTAGGAAAATCACAACTAAATCTAGATTTACACGACTGAAATTTTCTTCAAAATTGCTCTTAAAATTGCTTCAAACTCGTGTAAACAGCAAAATTTCTTCAAAATTTATTTATTTAATAACTATCAAAACTATTAAATAAATAAATTTTGAAGAATTTTCGCTGTTTACACAAGTTTGAAGCATTTTGAAGAACAATTTTGAAGAAAATTTCAATCGTGTAAATCTAGCTTAAGAGTAAAAGCCTAAATAATATACGACTACTACAATTATGCCTTAAGATTTGAATTTGATATGTAATGGATGACTTAAGGTTTACGGTATTTAGAAAAATTCTATTTACAGTCTATTCTAATTGGAATTCTCGCCGGAATAATTAGCCCTCTATATGTCAATTTTATAAAAGGTTGTTGAACTCACTAAATGATATAGTTTACTAACTACGTAAATTCTTATAAGAATATTTTCTTAATTAGTAATTGTTATGTGCAATTTGTGGTCCTTAACTTCTGGAAATGGTTTTACCTAGTTCTTCAGAAAATAGCAATTAATATTTCAAAGCTAATGTTGAAAAAAAACAAATTAAATTTTAGAAATCCAAATTCATACTCAGTACCCGTTTTTCCTTTTACTACCGCGTCCAGAAACTTTTCGACTGAAATGTGTGTAATTTAACAGAAATAACAAAAATTAAAACAAACAACTTGTTTTCTTACAAATCTCTGTCTGTAATATTTTTTGGCGAGTAATCGCTGACACGTAAGAAAATAACTCGTTAGTTTATATAAAAAGTGTGCCTGTAAAATTTTTGTGAGAAATGTTCTGGCTTTAAACTGTTAAATATACTCACAAATTAAAACGATATAATTTTAATAATACAAAAATATTCTAATCCCAATTAAAATTAAAACACGAAAAAGGTAAGTAATTTATGCTCACGTCATTTTGAATTGCAAATTTCTAAGTAACAAAGTGAAAAATTGGAATATATGCATTGGTAAACAAGGTAGAATTTGCTAGAAGACAATTTGGAGGTATTAAATGTAATTCTAACTCTAAGTAGCAATGAGAAATGCTCAAAAACTCGTTACGTTTAATAATTTAACTTTAATAATTTTCTTTTAGCAAAATAAAGTTTTCTTTTTACACCACGAAACTATTTTTATTTTACATAATGCAAATTACTTTGTAAACAACAAAAATTAAAGTCGTACTATACATTATTTTGTATAGCCAACGGTTGTACTTTTTGCTGCCGTCGTTAAAAATGTTAAAATTTTAGCAAGTTTTGTTCGCCGTCAACGCTATTTATGATTTGCGATTTCAAACACTGAAATTTTAAATCAGCTTTGAAATGTATATTTTGACATTTCTAACGTAACGAAGTCAAAAGGGATTAACATGAGTTAAAGACACACATTGTTTCCCCATTTAAAAAAAAAAAAAAACGATGCAATATTTTGTTTCACATCTTTTCGACGCGAGAAGTTTTCGCTAAAGTTACAGAATATAGGCACAGAATATACAAACCGAAATTAAGAAATCCAATAGGGCTACACCCTACCTGTTTGTGGATATTTGATTTAAATTTTCCTAAATTGAAAGTGACACAAGTTTATTCCACATGCACAGAGTAGGGCCAAAAAACGAATTTTACCTTTAGTGTGTCGTGCAATCCACTGTCCCTCAGCTACCGCTCAGTTGATCAGATTCACATTTTTTAACATTAAAATTGAATTTTTGGCTCACTTGAATGGGTTCAATGCCATTAATTGAAAAAATCAACGAGAAAAATTCTATAATTTTTTTTATTTTTATAATTTCAATGATTTTTATAATGTTTTAATAAAAATTTAATAATGAGTATTTTCACCTTTATTTGATATTACTTCAAAAATACGAATTGTGAGGGAATTGTAGAGATTCTCAATTATTGATAATGAAATTTCGGCATCAGGTTTTTTAATTCCTTCAATTAAGGTTTCTTTTGTCTGGCATTGTCTGCCTGACTTGTACACTTTGCGAGAAACCAGTCCCCAAACATTTTATATAATATCTAAGTAAGGAGAATATGATGGCTACACCAAAATATTGACATTCTGTCCACTCCCATGGAACAGGTCCGAAGAAAATGGAAAAATGTGAAAACGTCATTTCAAGCACTGTTTTACAAGTATTTGCATTTATTTTAAAGAAAGAAACAGGAGCTCAATGGCACCATTATATGAGATCGCTCCACACACCATCACAGTCACAGCTATCCAGACGACTAAGGCAACATTTATTTTTACCCAAATCGTGAAAACAATAATTATATCCATATGTACCTTCTAAATTGAACTTACTTTACTTTTTATAACCCATGTATTTGTGTGCCAACCGTAGGTGTTTTTCTTTATGAGTAGCATTTAGAGGTGTTTTTTTTTTTTTTTAATTTTTAATCTTTTCAAATGCTTGGCACTTCGAATGATGCGTTTTACCGTGGCTAGACTAGCAGTAACACTTTTTTTATTTTACTTTTGGAGCCGATTTGCTAGAATTGGAGGCAGCTCTCTTATGATATTCTTTCTTTCCGTTTCTGTTGCTGTCTTATAGAATAACTCACAACATTTTGGAGTGGAGGCCAGTTTCTAAAAACGCTTCAATTTTGCCTTTTCTTCTTCATTTAATGACTTGTTGCGTAACATCTTTAGTAAAAAAAACTTAAAATATATTGCAAACACTTAAATTGAGATTAATATTATCCGTATGTTTAATTCAAGTGAGTAAAAATTTGTATGCACTTTTACTAATTTTTTACATAAAAACCACAAATTGCTAAGTTTTTTATTGTACCAATATTTATTTGTTGTAAATTATTTCATTCAAAATATCTCTCAATTTGACCATAAATAATATGTATGTTCTCTTAAAGTGCATATTAAGAGAAATTAATAAATTTAGAAATTTGGGAACCTAAACAATTGAGCGCCTGCATGTCATCAAATGTGACGTGCTTACAAAGGACTGACAGTTAAAAATATTGCTAAGAAAGCTGTGAATATGAATATCGACACGTTTACCCCAGCCAAAATATTGTAAATAAATTTGTGTCCCTATATTAGTGGGCGGTTTTTTTTTCTTGTGCGTACAAAATGTTATTTCATTTAGATGTAGGATTTAAGAAACATTGACAGTCGCTTTCATACTGGTTCAAAACTAAGCTAAGCTTACCTAACACTTCACTTCTGTATCACTGCCACAACAAGTTTTTGAAAGTGGAAAATTTAATTTTTTTTTAAATATTTCAATCATTTGTGATATTGTTTCTGTAAGACAGTTATCAACTAAATAAATTCTTTTTAGAATTTGTCTTTCAATTTGGCTCTCACGCTGTTAACCTGTTTCACATTTTTTAAAAACATATCTCTGCAATATTTTAAAGTTTAGCATAAAACTTTCCACTTATTGTAGTTTATTACCCTATTTTTTTTTTGCAATTTTTGTAGCAAAACTCAAATGCCAATTCGATCTATCAATATAAGCTAAGTTGAAAAAAAAGAAAATATACAAAAATAAGCATTAAAGTATGCTTTTATTGCTACACATAAGAGGCTTAAAAGCATTAAATCTATATGTTATTTGCCACTTATGAGCAGATCTTTTACTACTTTTTATTTTCTCCTTCAAAAAGAAAGAAAAAAAAACACACTTAAATGATTTTAACCTTAATGTTACAGTTACGATGTGTGTGGTCTGCCATACAAAACTGAAAAGTTTCGCTGTGGCATTTAAAAAGCAAACTTAATATTATGTAATCTGTTAAAATTTACAACCGCTTAACAGTTGACTTAATGAGCTGTAAAAATAATTTCAAATAAAAATGTTAATTGAAAAAAATGTTCGATATGTCTCTCTGTCTGGTTTAGACACAACGAAAAACAAAAAGGCAACGAGCTATACTCACACAATTTAAAAGTTTAAAAATCTGTTTAAAAAATGGAGAAAAAAATTAACTGAGCAAACATTAAGCAGATTGCTTTACCACTGCTCCATATCAAGAGACCTGGGCCAACAGCAAAATCATCATTATCATCATCATCATCATCATCCACATAGTCATCCTCATCTGGCACTTTCAAAAACTTCGTCAAACTTGTAAATTATAATAAAAGTGTAATCATAATGTGAGCCTATAAACATAATCTACAGGTGATTTCATATGAAATAATGCTACTAAATGTCAAACACAATGATAGGATTTCTTTTGCCAGCAAACGCGGTTTTAAGCCAAACTTAATCATTACATGCCCAGCCATTCCAATTCAGTTTCATTTGATTCTTTTTTGTAATTCTGTTTTGGCTTACAAAACACAACGTTTAAATTTTGAACTTATTTCTAGTCTTTTTTGTAGCCGAAGTAGACCCATAAAGTTGCTTCTAAAAAAAGGATTATTAATTAAATGTGTGTGCAGCATTTCGAAGCTGCTTTAATTCCGTCAACTAGTTGGTGCAACTGCCAGCCAGTCGTTTGTATATTCAGGCACGCATTCAATTATTAAGCTTTAGATTTGTTAAAGTTAAAGAGATGATTTGATTATTTTGTTTATCTAAGATGGAAAATTGTTGTTTGAGGTAGAATAGTCTTATAATATACAATGTTTTAAATGTTAGAGATCAAGATGGAAATGATTAAGAAAATGCTAAAAAAAAGAGATGCCAGATTTGCTTTTCCAATACAAGATTAAGGGGTTAGTTTTTCATTTTATGGATAAACAAAATTCAACAACAATTTGTAACAATAACTTAGAGGTCACTGTTATTTATCGTTAATCAGTCCAAGTTGTCCATATTAACCACAAAGTACTCAAAGATGCGACTTTAAATGGAACATGATAAAGAGCTGTGCCGAATATTAAATATAAAATGGGATATACAAGAAGTACACTGATTAGGGATGGACACTGTAAAAAAACATTGATGTTTTTTTCGATGCGATGCATTATAATCCTACATTGATGTTGCATCGATATATCATAAAATACATGGATTGTTTTTTTAAATTATTTATTATTGTATTTTCAATGAGAATTATTCCTCTTGCGAGTATTATTGAAGGCAACTTCGATTAAAATTTTTTAAAATTTATTGTATTTTCGAAAAATCTTAAAATTATTTTACAACTCCCAATACTTTTTTTCAATACTGTTTAGAAATAAAAGTTTACCAAGTCTTTCACCACTCAATCTGTTTCTTTGTTGAGTCTCATGTTCCCACCATTGTAATGTATTTAAAAGCAATCTTGTAAAGCTTGGGAAACTGTGTTTTATAATCTTTCCAAATATCTAACGGATTTTCGTTCAGTCTTCCAACAGGATTCCTCAACTAACCTGAAAAATCATCAGACAATATACATATCTTCAGTCTTGTTGCTTTTCTAATTTCTATGAACCAGTTTATAATGGCTAGTCCATAATGAAAAAGTATTCTCACATTTATCGGACTTTTCTGAGTCAGATTCAATATCTTCATTTTGTAAAAGAGTATTTTTCATTAATTCCTGGATCTTTGCTACAGCATTGGCAAAGGCTATATCATCATTATGTTAGATATGTCTACACGTTTATATACCAATATACACGTTCTGTACACAATTTGTCATTTCGATGCATCGAAAGAAAACATCGATGTTTTCTGATTTTTTAGGAGCAAAAAAAAAACATCAACATATCGATGTTTCGACATAATACATCGAGTGTTTTTAAAACATCGATGTTTTTTGTCCATCCCTAACACTGGTTAGAGAGTTAAAATAGCCTTATTTAGTCTTTTTTATTCAGTCTCAAAGCATAATTTCAAATGCTTTTTAATTTTAACTAATTTTTATCATTTCTAATTGAAATTTTTGTTTCATAAAAATATCATATTTTGATGGAGTTTGTCACACATTTTGTTTCATAACTTTTGTTCTACCACACCGATTTTGCTGATCTTCAATAACAAACTGCTAAGAAGAATTATAAATGGTTTTTGTAAACTTTTCTAAATTTAGTTACGTATTTTGGACGTGAGAGTGTTTCAAACAGACAGACAGACAAACGGACATGGCTCAATCGATTTAGAGTTAGCTAAGGATCAAGAAAATGTACAATTTTTTACGTCTCAGATTAATATTTCTCAGTTGTACATACGGAATTACAAACTTATATACACCCTCATTTATCACTTGTGGTAATGGAGGGCGTAAAAATAAAATGAATTTTCATTACACCAGAAGAGCAAATTTCCTTTATTTACAAATTCATGCAGAGGAACATTTCTTAGTTAAAATGTGGTTTTCTGGGACGTTCCTTAACTTGTCGGTCATTGACTTTGGAAAGACCGATTATAATCTATTGGATTATTCGCTTCATAAAGAGACTTCTGTCAGTTTCAGTCCACATGAACATATAAGTGTTATTCCGATTTCTTGGCATTAATTTCGTGCTCCTAGTAATTAATTCCATGTTGTTCTGCTGATTTAGCTGTTACTTTCAAACATTTATGCAGATAGTTTTAAGACTTCGACTTCTGGCTGCATGATCGTACCAGTCTTATACTGCAATTTAAGACTTTTAATATAAAGAGGCCAGTAAACTGTCTAAAGTAATACAGCGTCTGGATTTGTACCGACAGTAAAGGCTCTGATTGGTTATATAGTCTAAACATAACTTTTCAAAACTATTCTGTATTCCACAAGACAATAAAAACTTCCAGTTGCCGTTATTTCAGTGCGTTTGTTTCCATTAATAATATCACATTTCAAAAGGGTGATATTTTCTGCCATTGGCATTAACAGCTCATCAATACAAGAAGTTGTGATTCTTCCATAAATAAATGACAATTTGGAAATAAAATAATACATGAGCAGTTGATGATTTGGAATTGTGATTCAAATATAGTATTTTATATTTTATATTTTATATATGTTATATATATTCAAATATAGTATCATAAACAATTACTGCAATATCGATTTACATACATTTTTAAATGAGAAAATTACTATTGTAGTTTTTGTTCTCCAAGGAAACATCCTGGTGTTTATTTCCAACCACCTTGACATAAATATGATTTCTTAATTTGTTGGATATAAAGCATGATCTATACTTTTTTAAAGGAAACAAGTAAGAAAGTATAGTCGGTCAAGCCCGACCATATAATACCTTAAACCTAGTATATGTATAAAACAGTTTTTCAGAAATGGGTGTTATATGGGAGATATAAACTATTGTGTACCGATTATCCAAAAATTTAGTGTCATGATATCTACGAATATAATTATTATGTATGTTGAACTTTATTTTGATATAAATACTTTTAAAAGATTTATGGAGCTTAGATTGAATTACGGAGAGGGTCTTATATGGGAGTTGCGACTAATTATAGACCGACCATCAAAAAATATGGTATCATTATTTATGTATAAAAGAAACTTATTTGTGTCAAATGTGAATACCAACATTTATAAGAAATTTATGATCGTTAAATAAAATTTCGAAAGTGGGCCTTATATGGGAGCTATGATAAATTATGAACCGATCTGCACAAAATTTGTAGATCTGATTTGGCTTCATTCATCACTCATTTGGCGTGAAATTTGTTTGGATACTTGCATAATTCAAACATTTATGATCAGTAAACCCCAATTTCGGGAAGACATCTGTATGGGGACCAGGTGAAATAATGAACCGATTTCCACCAGTTTCAATCCCATCCGTCCATGGGCCGAAAAAATATCACGTAATAAATTTTATCCAAATATCTTCAAAATTGCGACCTGTACTCTGCGCACAAGTTTTACATTGACAGCCAGCCAGACGGACGGACGGACGGACGTACGGACGAACATCGTTAAATCGACTAAGAAAGTGATTCTGACACGATCGGTATACTTTGGGTGTTGGACCAATATTTCAGCACAAATCCAATATGCCCTTCCAACTATGGTGGTGTAGGGTATAAGAACACAGAAAATTTAATGGGAAATGTTTTTTTGTTTGTATTTAAGTTACCTCCTTAATAGGAGGATTTATAACATTGTGTGTATTTATTAGGAATCAGTTATCAAAAACATGATTTAATTATTAATAGCAATTTACACTGAAGCCATCATATTGAAGAGAGATTGTCTGATTTTGGAATGACTGCCAAAGCTCAGCATATCTACTTTACATACTGTATAGGAATGTTCCAATAATCTGGCTTCTTTTACATGTAAATTTCCTAAACAAATTCGCACATGCACAACATTTTAAGTTTGCCCACTCGTATGCCAGCCATGACTGATTCAGTTTCTCAAACAACAAGTGTTGGCTTAAAATGAATGCGAAAGAATATAAAACCACTTACAGGTTTAAGTTTAAATTAAAAAGAGATTTTTATTAACAATTAACTGTGACAAGAAAGATGGCAAATTAAAAGAGAACGCAGACCACACACACGTTCTGGTTAACCTGGGAAAACATTTTGAAGATAAGAATACAAATTTAGATAAAACCTCACTGAACAAGAAAATTTTTAAAAGAAAGTGTTAAATAAGTAAAATATTTTCGTTAAAAGAAATTAAAAAAAGGATTTTATAAAATTGCTGCATTAACACAAACAATTGCTGTAATCTTTAAAAATTCAAGCTAAACATATTTACTTTAACTAATATTTTTTAAAATATAACAATAGTTGTTGAAAAAACGAAATAAACTAAAGACTTGGCATTAACCTTATGAACTGAAATCAAAACAGGCGCCTTTTGTTTTAACTATGCAACCATTTTTCCACTCTCGAACTTTTTTATTTTAAACAAAACAATACAGCAAGTGGTCAATATAGTAACTTTGTTTCTTTGGTAAATGTTTATTTTATTTAAACAATAATAGAAAACATACTTATTTGTTTAGTTTTTGGCTACTCAAGCAGCAAAAGCTGCTGTGCACAAACAAAAATGTTGTGGTTTGAACCATAAATGTTGGTTGTTTTTTCACCAATTTTTTGTGTTTCGCCCAATGAACTTTGCTAAAGCTTTACAAGTAACACTCAAAAATTTAACAAGGAATTGTACAGATTTTTAGCCACATTAGAAAAAACAAACAAACAAACAAACAAACATATTTTTGTCTATTGTTATGTTTCTGTAAATGGCAAGAAAAAAAATCATTCAAATCATAAGTTTTTTTTTTTTTTTTGAAAGAAAATTTTGGAAAAAACTTAAAACAATTGAGGAAATATTAGTTTTTTTTTTTATTTTGGGTAAATGGTTATTTGTATAGTTTATTACAATGAACTGATTTTCACAAATATTTATAAAAAACAACATTTTCTTTAAACAGGGTATCTGTACAAAATGTGTAACTGATAAAATTTAACAAATTTAAATCTAATCTTAGACTAGCAACTGTAAGCCAGACACTTGAGTTTATAAAAAAGTCTTTAACTCTTTTAGCTTTAAATCATTAACCCTTATCAATCCGCAATTGATCTCACAGAACAGCTATATTTGATATACCCTTTACTTCCCCATACTTTGCACAACCTTTTAACCAGCCAAAAAACACTTGCTCAACGTTTATACTCCAGCTCATCTTCTGTTCCATTGCTATGAATTGTTCATCTTTGCCATACTTTAAATATTGTTCTGTTAAATATTTGTTTAATCATCATCATTATTATTTGTATGCTGGGCTAGAGTATTGCTTTGAAGCTAATGTTAATGTTGATTTTAACAAAGGGGGTGTAACTTTAACAATAAAAAAAATCACAACAACTCACAGAAATATTGGTTAAAAAATAAAATCTTTTTAATACATATTGGCTTTTGTTTGTTGTTTAATAACAATCAAACATTGAAACAAGTTCGATCAAAAATAACGCCCTGAGGTTGGTTTGAAAATATATATAAAAAAAAAACTAAGGCAAATATTAAAGTTTGTAAGGGAGGTAATCCCAAGAAGGAAGTTTTGACGTATAAATCGCCAGCAACTTTAAAAAGGTAAGACTCGACCTATTTATTGTCAGTGAAAACAGAACAAGAGACCAAAGTCTTTTGATTCTCCGATGCTTCCTTTCACATGAGATTTCTGTAGAAATTATCTTAAGACTTTTGAAACCTCTCATATTTGCAAACTACAAAGTATTAATTTAGTTAATTTCTTAAGTTTTCTTTAAAATTTTGTGAGCCTCCTTCCCTTTTGTAAGTTTTTGTTATCATTGAAATCCATTGCTATTTGCTCCAAATGTGTGTGGGTGTTGTTTTTGTTATTGAGTTTCTTATGTTCTTGATTTTTTTTGTTATTGCTTCAACTAAATAAGAATTGAACTCTTAACTTTGTTTTTAAGCTGCCTCATCTGCTTTGTTTAGATACCATTGCCAGTTTGAATGAAGCAACAATTGGATTTATAACAACTAGAAATATAAGACACAACAGCACCGAACATAATTGACTCTACTGTGCGCCATCAGCTGAAGCTAAAAGAAACTAACTACGTCATCACCAAGATCTAAGATAGGAGCTTAAGACTGTAAAATTAAAGCTCAAATTATACTTTATACATAAGCTTAACTTAAACTACATAAAGATCCACGATTGCAACTTAACTCAGTCTAAATAAAGATCCATGATTGTTGGCCAACTTAGATTTCAAAATGCTCCACGATTGAAACATACTTAGTTTAAATAAAGATCCATGATTTTAGCCCAACTTAGATTTCAAAATAATCCGCAATTGAATTTTAACTTAGACTTCATAAGCATTCATGAATGTAGCTCACGTAGACTTTACATAGATTGACGATCGAAGCTTAAATTAGATTTAGATTTCATAAAGATCCACGATGGACAGTACCACGATTTAAACCTAACTTAAATTTCAGAAAGATCTACGATGGTAGATCCACGAGTTAAACTTAACTTAGTCTGAATAAAGACCGACGATTGTAGTTCAAATTCGACTTTATAAAGATCCACCAGTGAAACTTAATTTACTTTTCACAAATAGTCACCAATGAGAGATCCCCGATTTCAACTTAATTTAGTCTATTTAAAGTTCCACGATTGATTCCCAACATAGTCTTCATAATGATCCACAATGGACAGATGGACAATTGAAGCTCAACTAAGACTTAAAAAAGATCCACGATTGAAACACAACTGAGACATCATAAAGATCCACGACAGAATGATTCTCCACGATTGAAGGTGAAATTAGCTTACAGAAACATCCTTGATTGCAGCTGAAATTAGACCTCATAAAGATTCACGATTGAATATCAACATAGACTAAATAAAGACTCACCATTGAAGCTTAACGTAGGCTCAATTAAGATCCACTATTGTAATAAGTCAAAATATTCTTTTGGTAAGTCTATCCAGTTTGCTTATAAGGCGAGCACGCCGATTTATATTTATGGCTAAAAAGCCGATGTGATGAGAATCCTTTAAGAGAAATAAAATCAGCATCTTGCTGAATTCAGGTCTAGTTTCATTCCAATTTTATTTACTAATTTCTCTTGCTTGCTTATATACAATTACTATTACAAACTATTTACTTATTATTAATTACACGTATTCGTTCTACATGTTTGGGTGTTCTTGATAATGTTATTGAGTATGCAGTTTTAATTGCATTTTTGTTTCTTCATGTTATTTGGGTTATTTTTGTTTGTCAAATCGAACTCATATTTCTTCAAACTCATAAGTGGATTTTTTGGTTATTCTTGTAACCAAATTCACTATCTGTTTTGATTGTGTTTATTAGTTTAAGTCATACTTTATGGCATGACGTGTATACACTACAATACATTACACTATTAAAGTTCAATCTAGACTGTATAGGGATCACGATTGAAACTCATATTCAAGATTGAAAATTCATAAATTCCTATAATTAAAGCAAAAATAAAATAAAGTTCCACATTTTAATCGGAACTAAGACCATATCAAGATCTAAGATGGGAGAAAATTTATAGCTACATAAAGGCTAGACAGTGGAGCTAAACCAAGACTTCAAACACACCTACGATTGGTAATAACTCTGACTTAAACATGAACTGGGATTCTGTAGCTAAACTGAAATGACATAGAACTAATATGGAAGATAAACTTACCCCCTGGCCCACGATGTCGAACGATAACGTTCGCTTAGATAGGACTTAAGACACAAACTTTTTATCGTATCTATTTTTTACTCAATCAAGTTAGTTTATTCCACCATCAAGTTTGTGTTTTAAGTCTTATCTAAGCGAACGTTATCGTTCGACATCGTGGGCCAGGGGGTTAGGCTTGACAAAGTCCTATGATTGAATCCAAACTCTGATTTTTTAGAGACCGGCAATTATATCGAAATTAGCAATTTACAAACTATGCATACCGGAAGTATATTTTAGATCCAATTTTATTTAAGATTCATATTTTACGATAAATTTAATGTAAGATTTTGTTTGTGTACATTACAAATGTTCTCATGTTTGCTTGTGGCCATTGTAATACAAGTTCTTTTTTCTTGTTTGTCTTCTGATTTCTACAGATTCTGTTTCATTTTCCGCATTTGCTTTATTTCGAAACAGAAAAGAGATGGTCTTGTTTTGTTCTACAACATCATGATGATCATTGTCATCATCAACAGCATTATCACAATCTTGTTGCTGTGTTATGTTGTACGATTTGTTGCTTTGCAATGACCTTTAACTGTTATAAGTACGGCACGATCATTATTGAAACTGAATTAAACATTCCTATTTCATTTCAGGTTGTAGTCAATACTATTTATTATAGCTGCTTTCAATGAAGGTGTACTTAATGTTATTTGCAATTGTGCCTTATTTTATAAGGCTTTGTTTGGCCCTGGGAATTGGTTTAGTTTTTTTTTCAAGAGTCTTTTAAATACAACAAATTAATGAGCTAATGTAAATTTGAGTACATTAAGGAATTTGTTAGTTAAAAATTTTTCAAAAACTCAAAGAAAGTAGAAAATGTCACATTTGCTTTTCAAGCTCCTTTAAAACATTTTAAATCCTACAATTATTTTAGGCGTTGTCCTAATCATCTTTTAAAATTGTTGCCATTAAAAATGTTTCTTATATTTCTAGACTTTTAATAACACTGTGTGTGGGTGTATCTAAATCGTGGGAAATTTCATCTTAAAAATTGACCACATGCTCTCTCTTACACTCGTACTTTATACTTTTTAGATGGTTTTTTTACTTATAAAAGAAGCATAATGAAAAAAATTTTAACTTTAATAAGAAATGAGGTTTTTTTAGTTACTGTGTTGTTGCTGCTTTATGGCTGCGGCTAGAATTGTGGCAAACTCAGATTGTATGGTTTTTTGTTATTTCTTGGTTTTAGCCTAAACCGTAACGCAATTTATAATACAAGATAAATGTATTTTCGCTCAACTACACACATGTATCGGTCTTCATACACATGTTTTGTGGAGAAACGAAAATCTGTAAAAATATTGTAAAAGGAATAGTCACTGTGCTTTTTGTTTGGATGCTGCTCTCACACGCCCCCATCAGCGACCCGCTTTCATCTTATCTGGTGGTTTTTGTTTTAACAAAATAACACTCTACAGTAGTCGAAAGGAGAAATTGGTAATGGTTTGTAATATAAGCTACTCAGTGTCAAAGCACCAGACATCATAACAGACATCAGACATTTTATCTTAAGTCTTTAAAGACATAGAATTGGCTTCAATCATAAAGATTGAAATAGTCCAGATTTGGCTTCAATAATAGGTCTTTCCGAAGTCTTGCATTATATTCAATCGTAAGTCTAGTAGTAGTATAGGCTAAGTTTCAGTAGTAGGCCTTAGAATAGAATAGACTTAGCTTCGATCGCAAGCTTAATCTTGAGTATTTCTTCAGTTTTTGTTCAGCCTCAATCTTGTGTGTTTATTTAGTCGCGGTTTAGCTTCAATCTTGGATATTTATTTAGTCTTGGTTTAATCTTGTGACTTTGTTTAGTTCTGCTTTCGCTTCAATCTTGTGTCTTATTTACTCCTTCTTTAGCTTCAATCTTCTGTCTTTATTTTTAATCCTGCTTTAGACTCAATCTTGTGCTTTTATTTAGTCCTACTTTAGCTTCAACCTTGTGCTTTTTTTTTTTGGTCCTACTTTAGCTTCAATATTGTGCCTTTATTTAGTTCTGGTTTAGCTTCAATCTTGGCAGTTTATTTAATCCTGGTTTAGCTTCAATCGTGGGTCTTTATTTTGTTTTTGCTTAATGTCGGCCTTGGGTCTTTATTTTGTCTTTGTTTTGCTTCAATTGTGAGTCTTTATTTAGTCTTGGTTTACCTTTAATCTTGTGACTTTGTTTAGTTCTACTTTCGCTTCAACCTTGTGGCTTATTTACTCCTGCTTTAGCTTCAGTCTTCTGTCTTTATTTTTAATCCTGCTTTAAATTCAATCTTGTGTCTTTATTTAGTCCTGGTTTAGCTGAAAACTACGGCATTGGTTTAGTTTCAATCTTTTGTCTTTATTTAGTCCTGCTTTAGCTTGAATCTTAGGCTTTTATTTAGCCTTAGCTTAGCTTCAGTTCTGGATATTTGTTCAGTCTTGCTTTTGCTTCAATCTAGGGTCTTTATTTAGTATTGGTTTATCTTCAATCTTGGGTCTGTTTTCAGTCTTGCTCTTGCTTCAATATTGTGTATTTATTCAATTTTGGGTCTTTGTTTAGTCTTTTTTAAGCTTTAATTTTAATTTTTTATTTAGTCTAGTTTTAGCTTCAATCTTGCATTTTTTTTAGTCCTGGTTTAGCTTGAATGTTGCGTTTTTATTTAGTCTTAGCTTAGCTTCAATCCTGGGTATTTGTTCAGTCTTGCTTTTGCTTCAATCTTGTGTATTTATTTAGACTTTGTTTAGCGTCAATCTTGGGTCTTTATTTGGTTCTGGTTTAGCTTAAATCTTGGGCTTTGTTAAGTCTGGGTTTAACTTCAATTTTGAATCTTTGTTCAGTTCTAATTTATCTTCAATGTTTAGTCTTATTTACTAATGGCTTATCTTCAATCTTTTAGCTTTCTATAGTATTGGTTTAGGCGCTGTGAAAAATTACCTTGGGGTTTAACTTGACTGTGTTTCTTTTAATTTTTCCAACTAATAGTGTAGTGTCTTATTATTTCGCTCTTCTCTCACCTTTATTTCATTCTTTATGTCCGCTAAATTATAAATGATACTTTTTGCTAGTTTTTTGCTTTTTTGGATTTGTGTTTAGTTGCAGTTATTGCTGTTTGTAATGGTGGTTCACTTTTATTCCAATATCATAGCCTCTGGCTATGTTTAGTATAAATTAAAAGCCACAAAGCCAAAACTATAGCAAAAACATATTTAGACAGACACTGGTTGACTATTGTGTCAGCTAGTTGAACTTATGATCACCTTCATTTAATTCGCTCACCTACGTTTTTCTTTTCAAATCAGTTTTCTTAACTTCGCTGCCCCTTTTCATTTTAGAAAACAAAAAGCAAACGATTTAAAATCATCTGTTTGGGTTGCAGTTTAAGATTGTACGAACAAAACAAAATTAACATAACTGCAAATCTGTAAAACAAATACAAGTTCAATAGCAAACTAAAAAAAAATCAACCTGACCATTATGATTGACCTTTTTCTTTGCATTAGTCTTTCTCTAAATGCTTTTGTTTTTATGCTTAAGATTTCTTTGCGGATGATCTTCAACAAACTAGGATTGTATGTTGTGTTGTGGAGATCTTGTATATCACTTTTTAAAGTTGCCCCCCAAAAAATGAAAAATATTTATAGAAAAAAAACCTGCACTTTGTTTGAGAAACAATATCTGTTAAAATAAAACCGCCCATCGCCGCTGAAGATGCTTATTGTTATTTGTAAAGTCAATGAAAGCATTCACCTTTTTTTATCTATATTCAAATATATATTTTATGCTAAACATACATATCTACACAAAATGTTTAAACAAAAGCATTTGCTTATAACATGTAGCACAACTTTAACAGAAAGTTGCACAAAAATCTAACTGTTTGAATGTGGTCCAGTTAAATCATATAAAAATATGTTTTTTTTCTACAACATGCTTATAATACTTTTGGATTGTTTTCAAGGAAGATAAACTCTGTCTTCTAAAATAATCACGATTTACAAAAATGTTTTACATGAAATTTCACACAGACTTTATGATTGGATTTTTGGATGAGTTGAATAAATATTTATGTTTTGTCCAGCTTTATGGTTATAGATATACATTTTTGCTATAATATGCAACATACATACGTCGTTGCAGGTCAAAAATATTTGCAAGATTTTCGTTAAGCTTTTTATTCTGGTAATAATATTTTTTCTTAATACAAATCATTTTAAAAAGATAACAACTTTGTTATTAATATTTTAGTAATTTATAAATATTCGAAAATATTTTTCTTTTAAACTTTCTGCAACATTTTGCCACTATACTTTACAATTAATAAACTCTAAACAGTTTTGTTTAAAACTGGAATAAATTTTTTAATTTATAGTAATTGAGCAAAAAGTTATTAACGTTTTTCTCAAAATACAAAATAATTAATATTAATCATACGTAGTGTAGTACTAAAAATTTAAAACTATGAGAAATCTTATTTCTAATGTTTTTTCTAAACTTTTATTTCATAGATGTATAAGCAAGTGATAGATAATTTATAGGAGAGAATTAAAAGTTTCATAACATGTAGGGACAAGCATAGTCGGAATTAGAAAAACTTTTTGATGATTCTTTCAAAAAAAAAAAATTATTTTTGTACAGAAAAAGACTATTCTCATTTTGTAACTTAGACCACTATTAAATGATTTTTTGAAGTGAATACAATTAGTCACATATTATCATGATTCTTCCATTTTAACCACTATTAAAAAATCCACAACCTATTTTATTAATTCAAAGATAGAATCGATTTTTATTTGGAAATATAAGTGATCAAAGAGGCATTATTTTTCCATTTGTACCAGTAGTCAGGAATCGAGAGCCTATTTTATAATTGGTGGTAAAATAATCTGTTTGGGTACAGATTACCTTAACTCTTCCAAAGCTAAGGGAATTGGTTTTTATAATTATAATTTTTATCACTCCAGTAGTGATTAAATTGACATATATAATACAAATAAGAGAGTAACACGAATTGCTAGTACAATCAAGTGTGCAGTCATCTAATCTTCCCCTCAACCTAATGTCTAAAAGTAACCAGCTTAGCTTAAAGAAATGCTTCGTTCAATTATTATTTCGTCCCAATTTTGATGTAGTGAAAAACATGAGTACTCTCATATATTTTATATTTGCTTGCCCTATTCTCTTAAAATATTCTATATTAATTGCCGATTTGTTATTGTAATTACAGCACAGTGTGATTTATCTGAAATTCGTTTCTGAATGAACTTGTTTTTACAACTCTCTTTAAAAAAGCATTCTTATTTTGTTTCATTAAGCAAATTTATTACACATGTGTAATTTTTTCATTTTTCCAATTTAAAGACATTTAATTTTCATTGGATGTTCTACGTTTTTCGTTGCTTTAATACAACACAGTAATTATAGTTTAGTGTTTTCTATGTTCGACAACTGTTACGTTTTACAACCTGGCTAACAAGTGTAGAAAACATTGCCTACAAATAAGAAATGCCTGTAAAATGTTTGCAAATATGTTTATATAAAATGCAAAAGTTTAATGGACAAATGAACTCCCACTGTTTAACAGAGAACGATAGCGGCAGATTGAATATTTATTAGATGTGTAAAGAGGTGCTGATAAGATTTTCTGACTGCAGAGTTTCATTATATAACGTTTAATTTTGAGAAAAAGCCAGGATTATTGGTAACAATTTATCGTAGATACAGCCACGATTAATGGTAGAAATTTGTTAGCTTTTAAATGGCACGCAATGGCACAAATTCAAACTTCAGATTAGATAACGTCCGAGACAATCATATGTCAGAATTCATATTTAATTTAAAATCCCAGAGAAAGGAAATGAATTCTTTAAGAAACTTTAGTTTCTTAAATTGGTAACATATTTTCTCTAAAGAAAACTTAAGTTTCTTAAAAGAGAAAGAAATGTTCTCTCAAAAAATGTTTAGTTTCTTTAAAGAGAAAATAATTTTTAATAAATTTAGTTTAAATTTAGACTCTTAAAAAGATAAAATTCTACCAAATGAGTAATAATTTTCTAAAGGGTGTTTTTTTTTAGATGTATAGAACTTTAAATTTACAACAATTTTTAACTGACAGTCATTTTGTCAGCTGGCAAGTGATTTATGTTTAGTTTGGTTTAGCATTTCAACATGAATAGACAATGATTCCAAATTCGGTAAAATTATTTGAACATCATGGTTCTGTGTTTTTTAGATATATAGAGCATTGAAATGGAATAAATCACAGATTTTTAAATTGACATGAAATTTATTTTATTCGAAAGATAAACTTCTGCCATTATTATAAATATGAATTCTGGCATAAGAGTGTCTACTTCTAACAACATTTATGGCCGTATATCAACAAGAACATGGTGAATTTTGTCCTCCAAGTGGTCAATAGTTTCGGGCTTTATGTCGTAGACTAGCGAATTCAAACATAAATCACTTGACAACTGACCAAATAGCCGCCAGTTAAGTTGCCAACTTAAAGTTCTATACATCTAAAAAAAAAACATCCTATATGAAGAAACCCCAGCATCCTAATGTTCCAAAAGTTTCTCTAGAAAAAATCTGGCATAACAAGCAACCGCTTAAAAATAACATAATTTTCTTGTCATAAACTTAAATGCCTAAAAATTGAACAGCATTTTTAGTCCCTTAAAAATTGAACACAATAATCTCTAGACTAAAAAAGGTCAAAAAATTATACTTAAGCTGCTAAACGGGACACAATTTTCTCTAAATATACTTACGCTAAAATAAAGCATGAGGTAAAGTGCCACCAAAAAGGGTCAAATAAAGGAAACTTCTTCGTCTGCTAAAGACGCAAAGTTTTTCCTAACCTTAAGGTACAGTCACACATGGCAAATATTTGACTAAATAAAATATTTTATAATTCTTGTGTTTATTTGAGAAACTATATTTACTTAGGGCAAATGACCATAGAAATTTAGTTTAGGTTTATATGAGGCTGCTTGCATTTACATTTTGTAAGATTTCACCCTTATTCGTGCGGAAAAAAACACTTTCTAATGCGCTGCAAGGTACCTGGGTATCTATATGAAAGTTAAGTGGATAAAAAGCATTTTCTGTTAAGTGAATATACGTGCAAACGGAGAACAGGTCGATGGCCGTTGTCACGTATTGACATACCAGCACTAGCATTCCATATTATATAATCGTATATGGAATTTAATACGCAACATCAGTCTAGTGATCGTCGTCGAAAATTCGTAAAAGATCTAAGCATTGGTTTGTGTCAGGAAAATATTCAGCATCAGGCTAAAAATACAAAAATAAATTCACAATGATCGACATCGTCTGCAATACAAATTGTGTATATACCAAACTTTAAAACTGCAACATCTTCCCTACAAATAAAAGACACAAGCAGACGCATTCCAGTAGTAGGAAGTTGTTACGAATGCTCACAGCTACGTATGAAACAGAGAAAGATGAGTGAAGCTTGAACTGGCTGCTCCAAGACAATCTGCAATCAACAATTGATTAGTCTACCAATATGTACAAACTGCTCGATAAATTTGCGCTAAAATTTTCTTTGCCTTGTTTTCATAACTTATTGAATTTTGTGGTTTTAATGTGTCTGTTTGCAAAAAAGATGTACCTCCTTATTCAAAAACGATTATTACATTTAACAAACGTTTATTAAGCAAATGTTTATATGCAAATCTGTCATAATAAACGTTTGTTACATTTAATAATCGTTTTTGAATAAGGGGTGGGGGGGGGGGGGGGGTAATGTTTATAATTTATACAGACTTTTATTTATTCATTTATACAAAGCTAACAACTTCAAATAAAATATTTACAATGGCCGTTTTCTCATATAAAACACGTACAGGTACCCGGGTACAAGTAAATTGGTCTCTCAGGCAAAAAAACTAAATTATTTGTAAGTTAGTAGTTCTCAAAAAGTTTCAGATATACAAGTTATGAATTTCAATGAAAAAACTTTGACTGAAAACGCCAAAGGTACCCGGGTACCTTGGTGCACACATCAGGATAAACGTCGTCTAAATAATGTGTGCTTAAAAATAGTGGTTGCGCTTTTTTGAGTAAATATTTGCCAAGTGTGACTAGCCTCAAAAAGGTATAATGTTTTCTCTAAAGAAGCTTTACGACCATCGTAAGGTCAGCAATTTCTCTACAAAAACCTGAGTCCGGCAGTCTTAAGAGTCTTAAGTCAGACAGTTGTTTTTGGATTAATTTCGGAAAATTTATTTCAACACGCAGACGGAAAGGCCGATGACTTCCTGACTATGATTTTTCGGTGAAAAAAATTAATGACTGTTAATGATTACGATTTTGATGACCGTAATTTGTCGGTGGAAAAAGTTAATGACTTTTAAAAGTTTCCATATTTTATAACAACTCCTCTATCGTAAGAATCTCAACCAGCTATACTTTAAAGGATTTTAAATGTAGAATGTATGCATTAGAAATTACAAAAAAAAACTTTAGAAACGTATTTGTTTGTATATAGATTTCTAGCTAAAATAGAGGCTGTCCTAATTCTGCTTACACTGCTGTCTATAGCACTAACACTTGTGCAGACAAACATAGTTGCAGATATGATGGGGTTAATGCAACAAATGTTTTTCGTATACGTTTTTAAAGAACTAATAACTACAATAATGATGGCTATAATGATGATGACGTAGTATATAAAACACAGTTGATGCGTTAAGTTTAAAAATTTAACCGTTTTTGTTATGCAGTTTAAGTTAGTTAGACTTATTTTTGTATTGATCAGACTGGTGGTATCGCCTTTAATTTGTTTGTTTGTTTGTTTGTGTTTGGCTCATAGAGTAAAAAATAAAGTAAAGCTTTAGTTTTATACTTAATACGCTGTTTAATTTTTTGCCCTGGCATAAGTAGAATTTTTAGTGTCTGTTTTATGTCAGCATAAAATTTACTAATTTACAACCAACGTAGAGTTATTGCTGTGCAACGTCAAAATAAAAATGTGGCCAATATTTCGATATGTTTTGCAGACTCATTACAGTTTTATGTTTGTATGTGAGGCTTGTTTGGAGATTTTCTAGTTTATGATTGTAGTTGGTAACAAAAGGAAAAAAGAGAGTATAAAATTTTTAGCCCCTACTATCTATTAAACTTTTTAATGGAAAGTTTGGTTTTGGTATCACATCCTTACAGTCTGTCAAGTAGTTTCAACTAGCAATATTAGTTCTTTATATTTTTATAGTTGCAGTAGAGCATTTTCAAAGTCTGCTTAAATTTTTGAAAACTAGTTGTTACATCCACCACAAATATTTGCTTACAACTTTACTTAAATAACCTGCAAAACAAATGTATAAGCATACATAAAGCCAGCATATTAATGATGGCTTATTAGCTTACAAAACATTTAACATGTCTTAAACAAAATTTCTTAACAATTTTTACTAGCGATCTGTCTTAAAAAGATCTGTATCTAAACAAAATCTACTAAAAAAAACCACTAATACAAAAAAAAAAAAAAAAGGAAAAAACAAAACAGTTTGCCCAACCTCGTCATCATTATGTTAAAGTTCTTATATTAACAAACTATTTGCAAACAATTCTTTAGCTCTAGCTATTGGTAAAACCAGTGTGCGCCAATTTTTACGTGCAATTAATTAGTTGTTTTTTTTTTCTTTACATTATTTTCCGTTCTTTGCTAAATAATACTGCAGCATATTTAAAGTTTTTTTTATGTTTATTTTTGCAAAAGGTACTTATTACTCTTTGCCATGACAAGACATGTCGTATAATTCTTGTAAATTTATTATTACTGTTTTCTGTGCATTTGAAAAATAAAAGCAAAATTTATATTTATTATTGAATTGTGCCGATATCTAATTTGAAAGCAACAAAAAAATGGAAATTTCAAATTGGAATTTTGTTACAAACAATTAACATTTTTACAACCTTGTTGATCTATGGCAATTAATGGTTAAAAGAGAAGTATTAAATAAAATCATATAATTTAATTTAAGTAGATGAAGAAAGGGGGTTTGATATCGATGAAAATGAAAGGGGGTTTGAAATTCGATGAAAATGAAAGGGGGTTTGATATTTGGTAACGATGAAAATGAAAGGGGATTTGATTTTTACGATGAAAACGAAAGGGGATTTGATTTTTACTCAAAATTTACGAAGAAAATGAAAGGGGATTTGATTTTTATACGATGAAAACGAAAGGGGATTTGATTTTTACAAAATTTTCCATTGTTTTAAAAAATTCTTATCGCACACATTTTTTTTCCACGGTGATTCCTCTTTGCTGTTATTTTCCATTGTTTTAAAAAATTCTTATCGCACACATTTTTTTTCCACGGTGATTCCTCTTTGCTGTTATTTTCATGTCTATAGAAAAATTTTTTAAATGTTAAAAAATTATTTATCAAAGAAAATGAGATGAATGGTGGAAGAATAAATCTTAAATCGAGTAAGACATCCGGCACAATTTTTAAAGAAAGACTATTTACACAGTTTCCATTGTGATTTTTGAAAATATTATAGACGGCGATAACACCACATATTGTTTGGTTTTAGGTCTAGAATCGAGTAAGACATCTGGCACAATTTTTAAAGAAAGACTATTTACACATTTTCCATTGTGATTTTTGAAAATAAGATATACTTGTCTGGAATTATAGACGGCGACAACACCACATATTGTTTAGTTTATGAAAAAAAAAAAAAAGAAATGATAAAACATTTCCGGATTTATAGACGTTGACGAATCCTCATATCACAAGATACTTATAATAAACTAATATGTATAAATACTGAGTTTTAAAACAGTAACTATTCAGTAAAAGTCAAACATTCAATTGAAATTCAAAGAAATATGACCTCCACAATGACGAACCGGGATATTTTAGCCGCCTTCAACAAATTGAGGGGCAAACCATACTGCTCCGTAAAGGATATGGATTCTTATTTGGACACTATGCCATCAACATCAAGATTCGCTAAGGGTACGATGGAGGTGAATAAGGAAAGCGGAGCTGGATTTATATGCGAAGTTTGTTACAATGTATTTACTACATTAAGTAAACTGCACAAACATAAGCTCGTGCACCAAAAAAGCATGAAGAAGAGTTGCAACATCTTTTACTGTAAGCATTGTGGAGATGAGTTCACAAATAAAATGGATTTAAAAAATCATAAGGCTATCCATGTCGGGATAACAAGTTTAAATTGTGAAATTTGTGATAGAGGTTTTAAAACTCACAAGGGCTTTGAAAATCACAAAAAAACGCATCAAAATAAAATTAATTGTTCCAGCTGTCAAATTGATGTTGGAAGATTGGATTGGGGGCATCATCTTCGTTCAAGGCACCACAAGGAAAGTTTGGGTGTAGTGAGAGATTTCATTAAAAACATCAAAATAAGATCCAGCGACTTCATGGAACGAATTGAAGTCTACACATACTCAAACCCGAAGTTAGAGAACCTATTTGTGGAAGAATTTTTTGAAGCTGCAGAAGAGGAAGTAATGGAAATATTGGAAGAGTCCTTGGCGAAGCAAATTAATTTTAAATGTAATTTTGAGCTTCAATGCCTTTACATAAAAAAAGCAGAGGATACAGAGAAACTTGAGATTATGTCGCATGTGACTAAAATGGTGGCTGTAAACCGTTCTCATGGCTTACGAGATATTTATTTGGAAAAGGCAGATGACATTAAAACTAAAATGTCAGAGTTCCAAGAACGGGATAGTGGATGGGCTCTACTACAAATATCCAACTTGAACATCAACATCAACAAGCACAATATAGTTCGAGGATCGAGTTACATAAATATGCCATATAAATTGAGCAAATTAAATGCTTGCCTCAATATAAAAAATAATGATATATATTGCTTTAAATGGTGCATAGTAGCAGCATTGAAAAATCCAAGCAACCCCCAAAAAGCTACTATGTGTTCCTCATACAATATTGATAATATTGAGAGAGATGTTATAAAAATTAATGAAATAGAAATTAATTTCTCAAACATCAAATTTCCAATTGATGTAAAAGATATAAATATCTTTGAATCACAAAATCCTTACATTAGTATAAATGTATTTGGATTTGATGTGAAAGGGAACCAAATAATTGGACCATACAGAGTATGCGAGAAATATAGGACAATTCACATCAGCCTACTGCTGTTGGAGAACGAGGATTGTAGTAAGAGGCATTATGTTCTCATTAAAGATTTATCACGGTACGTTAAAATATTTAATACATTTTTTGAATTATTTATTTATATTTAAAATTTTATATTTTCTTCTTTCAGATTTTTGAGATCATCGTTAAGCAATAGCAAAAACAGCATTCACTTTTGCATGACGTGTCTTACTTACTCCAAAGATCCAGAAATGTCAACAAGACATAAAGATGGATGCTCTAAAATGGTTACTACAATGCCGGCGTACGAAGATAAGTATATCGAATTCAAAAATAGAATTAATACTTTAGAAGTGCCATTCGTTGTCTACGCAGACTTCGAATGTCTATTACAAAAAATTAATAGTAGGATTAGCTCTAAGACACTAAATGAACAGAAACACATCCCCTGTTCATTTAGTTATTATATTAAGTGTAGTTATAATGATAGATATTCAAAATCATTCACTTATAGTGGGTTAGATAGCCCCCAAGTATTTGTCAGGGAATTGTTGAAAGACACAAAAGAAATTTTCAAAAATTATTTAAATAAAGTAGTTCCAATGAAAGCACTTACAAATGAAGAAAATGAGGAATTTAGAATTTGTGTAGACTGTAACCTTTGTGGAAAACCGTTGGGTGATGACAGAGTTCGTGACCATTGTCATTTAACTGGTCGCTATCGATCTGCCCTTCACAACCATTGTAACATTAATTTTAAAATTAAAAAATTCATACCAGTGTTTTTCCACAATTTATCATCCTATGACAGTCATTTGTTTATAAAAGAATTAGGTAATGCTGAGGGTACCATAGAAATAATTCCTATAAATAAGGAAACTTATATTTCCATTACAAAAAATGTATCAATAGAAAATGATAGTTTTCAGTTGAGGTTTGTAGACTCATTTAGGTTTATGGCATCAAGTTTAGACGCTTTATCTTCAAATTTAGCTTCTGATGATTTTAAAATCATTAAGAAATATTTCCCAAATGATGGTGAGTTTGACTTAATAAGAAGAAAGGGAATATTCCCATACTCTTATATTGACTCATTTTCAAAACTTTCTGAAGGAAATCTCCCTGAACGGGAAGAATTTAGAAATTTGTTGACGAATCAAGAGTGCAAAGTCGAAGATTACCAACATGCTAAAAAAGTATGGGAAACATTTAATTGTAAAACACTGTTAGAATATACAGAATTGTATGTTAAAAGTGATACACTTATTTTAGCAGACATTTTTGAAAATTTCAGAAAGATTTGTAAAAGCATTTATGGTTTGGATCCTTGTCATTATTATACAGCACCAGGCTTATCCTGGGATGCTATGTTGAAATCAACAAAAATACGTTTAGAACTTATAACTGATGTTGATATGTATAATATGATCAAAACTGGTATTAGAGGAGGGCTTGTCCAATGTTCATTAAGACATTCTGTGGCCAATAATAAGTATATGCATGATTATGATAGAACAAAGCCCTCACAATATCTAATGTACTTGGATGCAAATAACTTGTATGGATGGGCAATGTCGCAATACCTACCATATTCGGATTTTGTTTGGTTAAGTAATGAAGAAATAATTTCACTTAATGTAAATTGTCTTGAAGATGAGTCCAGTGAGGGTTATATCTTGGAAGTTGATTTAGATTATCCTACTGGACTACATGACCTACACAATGATTTACCATTCTGTCCTCAAAATAAAGTAGTTCCTCCCATGAGAAATGAAAAGTTGATAGCAGATTTAACTAATAAAAAAAAATTATGCTATACATTATAGAGTGTTGAAACAATGTATAGCAAATGGTATGATTTTGAAAAAAATCCATAGAGTTATAAAATTTAAACAGGCTCCATGGTTAAAGTCATACATCGACTTAAATACTTTTCATAGGACTAAAGCGACAAATACATTCGAAAAAGATTTCTTTAAGTTACTAAATAATGCAGTTTATGGCAAGACCATGGAGAATGTAGAAAAAAGAAAGAGTGTTTATATTGTAACACAGTGGGAATCGGACAGAAGAAATCATAAAGAAGCAAGAGCTCATATTGCTCAATTGAATTTTCATAGTCTGTCTAGGTTTGGAGATGATATGTTTGCCGTACAACTTAAACGAGTCAACATTAAATGTAATAAACCAATGTACTTAGGTTTTACTGTATTAGAACTTTCAAAATGGAAAATGTACGAATTTCACTATGGCTATATGAAACCCAAATTTAATAGTAGACTTCATTTAAATTACATGGATACAGATTCATTTATATATACCATTAGAACAGAAGATTTCTATAAGGATATCTCAAATGATGTACTTCAACATTTTGATACTTCAGATTATAGCCCTCAAAATAAATTTAATTTACCAATTGTAAATAAAAAAGTTTTGGGAATGATGAAGGATGAAAACTGTGGAGTAATTATGAGAGAATTTGTAGGTTTAAGGGCGAAAATGTACTCAATTAGGAATGAAGATAATGGAGAAATTAAAAAATCTAAGGGTGTGAAAAAAATGGCATTAGATAGAATAACATTAGTCGATTATAAAAAGTGTTTGTATTCCAAAAATGTGCACAGTGATTCAATGTATACATTTCGAGCGTACTGCCATCAAATATATACTCAAAAAATAGAAAAAGTAGTTTTAAGTCACAATGATAACAAGAGATATATAAAGTTCGATGGTATTCAGACATATGCTTGGGGGCATTATAAGTTAAAAGAAAATGATTTTGAATTAGAAGATATTGCAGAATATTTAATAGAGGACACGAATAATGTAGAATCAAACATTACTGAAAATTCAGTAACGAACTGGTATAATGATGGAAATGATCAAATTTTCTTAAATATAAATTCAAGTAATTTAAATGTAAATAATAATTATTTATTTTCTGATGATGACGATGAAATGTTTAGGAATTTGAAATATTAGGATAAAATATGTATATTTTAAGAATTAAAAAAATAAAACACATGTGATATTATAACAAATTTATTTATTGTTATATAATTTTAAGTTTAAAGATAATATTGTTAAATAAATCTACAATTAAAAATATTGAAATTAATATGTTTTATTCATTGCGTTAAACAATTTTTTTGACTGAAGCTGTAAGCGGTGAGTATTCGATTAAACGATCGTGTATGAGTAAACAGTATGCAGATGTATTAGCCGCTACTATTTTATCTGTAGAAAACTCAACTTTTATATCAATTGGGCCTGTTGTTACTGCTTCATTTTGATGACTGACATCAATCACAATTATAGGTGCTTTTTCCTTAAATTCTTCAGCTGAGAGGAGTGGTTGAGCCTCCCTCATATAGAAATTTTGTTGAAACTTAACATACATATCATATAGAATGGCAAAACGTTGATTATCAAATTTAACATTTAAGTCATCATAGGGATATGAGTCTGAATTTAAATGTACTTTAATATTGTTAAGATTTGAATGGGTAAGCTTGTTGTTATGTTTAAAAGCAATTAGTACAAAACGTGGACGTTCTCTGTTTGCAGCTAGTTTTACATTCCAAATATGATTTTGTGATGCTGATAGTTGAGGATGGTAGTGGCAATCCCAACTACGAAATGCTATTGGCAACACATTTCCACTATTAATAATTTTTATTGTGTTCAGTTTAGCATAATCCGAAAGTTTTACATGCGGAATTCTCCAACTAATATTTTGAATTGTAATTTTTGGTTTTTCAGTAGGTTGATTAGAATTTACAATATTATCATCATTTTTGGTACGTAATAATATTAATTCATGTTTACAATTTAACATAATTTTATTATAATCCTCAGCAAATCCTAATAATGATTTAAGCGGGACATAAAAGTTGAAAAATCCTTCACCAACATCGATGTCTTTATCATAAGACCAGCTTGCATTCCCCATCATAATACTTTCGCTGTCATTTAGGGATAGATAATTTTTAATTGTGCTAGAAACACCCAAATGTCGAGTGCGATCTATTTCGACGCCATTAAGCTCATAACGAATCTCCTCAAATAAATTGGGTACAAAGTTATTTTTCAATTTAAAGTTTTTCGATTTTAGACCACTTGTAGCATCTAACACAGTACCTTCAATATACAAAAAGCTTTCACTCGGTAAAACATATAAATCTTGATTTTGTATTGAAATACGAATTTCATCATTATTATTAAATGATTGAATATACGGTGTATATGTATGATAATCTTTTTTTATGATTCTTTCATCCATCATTGGTTTTTCTAAAACATTAATTATGTCAGTCATTATTCTTTAAAATAAAATTCAAGGATTTTAGGAATTGTTTATTTGCTTCGCTCAGTTTTGATGTGTTTAAGGTTGTTCTTGCTGATGCAGTGTTCAACACACTAATGTCTCTCCTCATTCTATCAACAACGTTTTTATTGTATATAATCATTATTGTTTGGGTCGTAAATGAAGACGAAGAGTAATATTTTCACCACGAAAATTTATAAGCTCACTATTTTGATCTACAATACTGACCGCAATAGAACTGATCTCCTTGGTGTTTAGTGGTAAATAGATTAAGTTTCGTGGAATTTCGTCCATTTTATATCCTGGGGAAACACTTATTCCAAATTCATGAATTGTATGTGCCCTTTCTCCATTTATATAAGATCCAACAGCGATATTACAATCAATACGTATTGTATTCACTTTGAGAATATTTACAGGTAGTTCAGAGAGATTATTGGAACCCCCGTTTAAAGTTTTTTTGTTAAAACCCATTAACTTTCCAATTGTTCTTTTTTTATTGAAATATATTGAATCATGAGAAGTAGTTATTTCAACTCTCATTGTATTGTTGTTGGCTTCTATTTTAATCGATTTTTCACCATTAGTCAAACGCTCATATTCACTTTCTAAATAATCTGCAATATCTTCTAGCTCATAGGAACCAATAGGAATTTCAATAATGTTATCCCCAATATGAAACAAATTATTATCCTCATCGACATTGGGTATGCTATTATATGTATGAAAATCTATAAGTGAGCATTCATAATCCTCTTCCAATGCTATGGGTGGAAAATAATTGGCAGTTAAAATTGACGAGTTTCCGTTCAAAGTTAATGTAATAGACATATTGAATACTAAAAATGGAATGAATAAAAACATATAAATTTTTTTTTTTTTTTTAAATATATTTTCTTTATTTATAAACTTAATAGATATAAGAAATTTATTACAATATTTCGTTTTTATTAATCCAAGAGTTGTGATCATTTGTAAATCCCAACCATTTAACAAATGCACGATTATTTTTTATTCTTATAACCTTTTCCACAAGATACGTATTTGGATATCTGGTTGGTAGTAGCTCCTCTTCATAGAATCCACCTTTAATAGGATTTCCCATATAGTCTTCTAAAATATATGTCGTTGGATATGTAATTTTAATATGTTTGATTTTAAATATTTCTGTTGTCCAATTTGGAGTATACCCTTTTTCAAAACAATGTTTATATTTGCTAATGCGTACATTGTCACCAATATTAAACTTGTTTTTCTTAAATATTTGTATATGGTTATAAACGGTATTTAATAATAATTGCTCATTAGAAGGTTTTACGTCAATAGGAGCCATTTTGATAACTCGATGGATTTTTTTGTTATAATCACTAATTAGTTTTTCATACAAATCAACCCAATGATATGAGCCATTGTAACTGAATTCTTTCCACATCATACCTTTCAGAGTTCTGTTAAATCGTTCTACAATTGAGGCTTTCATAATGCTGTAAGTAGAATAGTGATTAATTTTATATTTTGTCATTAGGTTTTTGAATAAGTTGTTGAAAAATTCTTTTCCATCATCTGTTTGCAAATTTTTTGGTATACGGCCTAAATTAAATATGTCATTCATAGCATTTGTAACATCTATAGCCGTTTTAGATTTTAGTGGTCGAATCCAAGCAAATTTTGAAAAGGTATCGATGACTGTTAATAAATATTTAAATCCTTTATTATACGTAGAGTAATTTCCCATTTCAACTAAATCCGCTTGCCATAAATCATCAATACCCTTCATTATTACTCTCCGTCGTTTAAAATTTTTCCTTGCTTGTGAATGAAGCTCATTAACCAACTCTCGTTTTTCATCCATACTTGAATTATATTAATATTAATATTTTATTTTATATTTCTTTTTTATTGGATCTGTACTGCTTGGCGGTTCACTTTTTGTAATTATTGACGTAAAAACAAAATTCTCCAGTCTTTGTACTTTCTCTAACAGTGTTTCGATTTGTTCACTAAAATGTAATTTTAAAGACATTTCTCTATGAGATATCATGTTTTGCATTGAATTATCAATATTATTAAGTTTTCCATCAAGTTTTTTATATTCTTGTTTAATCAATGTTGTTAAATCTTGTTGCAATTGTCTGATTTCTGTTCCCAAGTAATGTTTATTAACAGCGTCTTTTTCTTGTGTAGGAAACGAAACATTTGTGATCCTTTTGTTTTGAACATTAATGTTATTATTTTTATCCAACACAAGTCCAACAACTTGACGAATTTTTCTTTTATTTTTTTCATTTTTTATAAAATTGTTTTGACTCTTTGAGTGATGACCAAATTTATCAACAGGCATATTTTGTTATCCTTCCACTATTTATTTATGATTATTGCTTTCTACGCAATAATATTTGCTTCTTGCAATTCCTCTAAAATTGAATTAATTTCATTGCGATGATTATTGTGTCCCGCGCCTTCCGATGCAACCAATAGTCTCAGTCGATCTACTAATTCATTAGGATCGTTCCAGTATATATAGTTGGGTCTTTCATTATTAACTTTCATAATCATTCCGTTTCCTTTATGCGTTTGTGATCTTAATGATCTTTTTGGTGTTATAGAAATTTCATCCTTAAACAATTTTTTTATAATAGTGTTGTACTTTTTGCTCTTAGTGCCCTTAATTTGATTTTTGGAATTAAATTCTCTTTTGTGCGCATTGGTTTTAATCAAAATATTTTTATAAATATCCAACTCATATGGTTCATAATTTGTTGGTTCTTTATGAAACAATAATTGAATCAAGCCTGGTGTAATGGCCCAATTTTGATTTCCAATGTTAATTTTTTCTTCATTTATTTCTATATCACTATTACCAAACTTCCAAACATTATATGAGTTTTTATGTGGACCATATGTTGTATCAAGCAATTTATTTTTCTGCAGTAATGCTAAGTCAATAACATTAGATGAATTATTAGTTGACTTAAATGTCGAATCTACACTGTTTGTATCGTTACTGTTTTCATCATCCTTAAGTTGTATGTCTTTCTTAGGAGTACTCATTTCTACTTTAGACAACATATTATTGAAATCGAAAGAATTGTCTTGAGTGTAAATATTTTCTGCTTTAGGTTTATCATATTGAGTGTTGTTATTTTTCACAAGTTCTTTTAATGGTTCAGTTATTGGCTTAAATGTTTTTGCTAATCTCTCGTCGTTTTCAGTTTCACCAACTTTTAAACTTCGATATTTTTGTTTTAAAACAGACCGAGTCTTTATTAATTCTTTAAGTAGTTGTTCATTCATCTTAATATAGCTCTGGGAGATCAGATCAATACCGTTGCTTGCAAGTTAATAATAGTAATAATGGTAAAACTGTTTTGCAAATTCTTTTTATTCAACTATTATCTGCTTTGGATCAACTTTCAACAGCTCATGACCAGCTTTCAACAGCTCATGAACGGCTTTGAACAGCTCATGAACGGCTTTGAACAGCTCATGAACAGCTTTCAACGGCTCATGAACAGCTTTGAACAGCTCATGAACAGCTTTGAACAGCTCATGAACAGCATTTATAATTGAATAAAGTTATCAAAACATTTTCTATATCTTCCACCATTCATCTCATTATCTTTGCTAATTACTAAAAAGCCAAATTTGTCTTGCCAACATTCACGACACATATCATAAAATTTTTCAAATGCCATATCTGTTCCAACGTGATCATTATAAACATGGCGCATATTTAATTCATCCTGTTTGAACATAATTATCATATTTGCGTTGTCTCGAATCAAATGTTTAGGAATTCTTGTATATGTTTGACATAAGTAAAAAGAATCAACATTTCTGTGGCGACCCATACAAAAATATGATCGTATATTATTTTGTTTCTCGCAAGCAACATCATCGAATATCATTAGTGAATTATTTTTGGCTTCATCAGGCGGTATAACACTCTCATTATCACTAAATGTAAAATAGCATTAGGCAGTATAACTTCGGGAGCTACATCAATTGCAAAAGCTGTTACCGCTGCTAAAAATGCTAAGAAAAAATTAGATGAATCTACACGTCACAATAAAGCAATGGAATCTATTGCTATGGGAAAAGGACTATATCTTAAACCATACAAGAGAGGTTATGGTATAATTTGTAAAAATTCAAAAAACTATTAAATATGCTACCCAACAGACCACTTACAGATGCAGATATCATGAAGTTTGCTAATAGAAATATTCCTAATTTTAGAGGCGTATTTATGCGAGATATGCTTCCAAAACAACCTAAACAAGCAGAGTGTGGAATAGTTAATTTGGATTCTTCAACTGGTAGTGGCACTCATTGGGTAGCATATTATAAAAACAATAATGATTTGGAATATTTTGATAGTTTTGGAAATTTACTACCACCGTTGGAAATCATAAAATATTTGGGTAAAAACATCAAATACAATCATAAGCGAAAACAACAATATAATACATTTAATTGTGGACACTTGTGTTTAGAATTTCTATATAAAAAAAATAAAATAAATAAATAAATACAAACAAAACTCTTTTAAAAATGCTTTTTATTTAATTTTCATATATTATAAAAGTATTTTGATAATAAATAATATTTTTTTATTAAGTCTTCAACCATTTTCTTTTGCTTTTCAAAGTTTATTTCATATCGTTCAGGAATCACTTCAGCATATTCTTGTAAGCAACTTATAAATCCGCATTTATTATGTAGTATATCATCATTTTTTTCACTTTCATCTATTAACTTTAGAAAATGTTTGATTAATTCCAGATGCTCTAAAAAAATATATCCATCAAAATCCTTTAAAAATTGTACAATATTTATGCGAGACATCATTTCAAAACAGCTATGCTAATAAGAATAGTAAATTTTAAAATTTGTTCTATCTTTATATATATTTCTATTATTATAATTATTATTATTATTTTATAAAATACTATATTCTAATAGATAATTAATGTTTCGCTTTTTTACTACTTCCCCAACCAAAGTAGGGTTGTGCGTTGGGGATAAACATCTGATCATCGTCATCTGCTTCTATAGAATTTCCATATTCAGCAATCTCTTCTAATTCAATGATATAGTTTCCAGTTATTATATCCGTCTTTTTGCTCAACAGAAATTGCTCCTCAGAGATCCCCTCAATAGCAGCATCTTCCAAAGCGTTATATCTTTTTGGAAGATATAGCATCCACTCCTCTAACTCCGCTATCACAACATTTCCATATTTGTTGTTGTGACGAAACATCCTAAGAACCTTATACGGCTTACCAGTTTCAATATCCTTTACGGAGCAGTATGGTTTGCTCCTCAATTTGTTGAAGGCGGCTAAAATATCCCGGTTCGTCATTGTGGAGGTCATATTTCTTTGAATTTCAATTGAATGTTTGACTTTTACTGAATAGTTACTGTTTTAAAACTCAGTATTTATGCATATTAGTTTATTATAAGTATCTTGTGATATGAGGATTCGTCAACGTCTATAAATCCGGATATGTTTTATCATTTTTTTTTTTTTTTTTTTTTTTTTTTTTTTTTTTTTCATAAACTAAACAATATGTGGTGTTGTCGCCGTCTATAATTCCAGACAAGTATATCTTATTTTCAAAAATCACAATGGAATATGTGTAAATAGTCTTTCTTTAAAAATTGTGCCGGATGTCTTACTCGATTCTAGACCTAAAACCAAACAATATGTGGTGTTATCGCCGTCTATAATATTTTCTAAAATCACAATGGAAACTGTGTAAATAGTCTTTCTTTAAAAATTGTACCGGATGTCTTACTCGATTTAAGATTTATTCTTCCACCCACCATTCATCTCATTATCTTTGATAAATAATTTTTTAACATTTAAAAAATTTTTCTATAGACATGAAAATAACAGCAAAGAGGAATCACCGTGGAAAAAAAATGTGTGCGATAAGAATTTTGTAAAACATGAAAATAACAGCAAAGAGGAATCACCGTGGAAAAAAAATGTGTGCGATAAGAATTGTTTAAAACATGAAAATAACAGCAAAGAGGAATCACCGTGGAAAAAAAATGTGTGCGATAAGAATTTTTTAAAACATGAAAATAACAGCAAAGAGGAATCACCGTGGAAAAAAAATGTGTGCGATAAGAATTTTTTAAAACAATGGAAAATTTTGTAAAAATCAAATCCCCTTTCGTTTTCATCGTATAAAAATCAAATCCCCTTTCATTTTCTTCGTAAATTTTGAGTAAAAATCAAATCCCCTTTCGTTTTCATCGTAAAAATCAAATCCCCTTTCATTTTCATCGTTACCAAATATCAAACCCCCTTTCATTTTCATCGAATTTCAAACCCCCTTTCATTTTCATCGATATCAAACCCCCTTTCTTCATCTACTAATTTACTAGAAATGTATAAAGTGACGGTTTAAAAAAAAACATTTAATTGTTGTAATTACACACAGTAATGTGGTGGCCGTTTAAGACTTGGTTGGTGTTTGTTACAAATCTTTTTTTATGCGGATTATAAAAAGATTTAAATATAACAACATGCTAAGTAATTAAAGTGTGGAGTTTTAGTTTTGTTAGCTGTTGGCTTAATGATGCTATTAAGATCCGTTAAAAGTTTAAATGCTAAATTTATACAATTGCTTTTAATTGCCATGACATTTTCTTAGGCAGTGAATAAATTTTGAAAATATAGGAAATTTTGAACAATTTTGCTGACTAAAACAGTGTTAAGAGGGGGAGGGGGAGGAGGTTAAAATTAGCTTAAAGAAAGTTTGATCCCTTTTAGGAACCTGAAGTTTGTTTAGTAAATGTTAGTAAATGTTATATCCTTTGAGTAGAATATTATTTCTGTAGAGAAAATTTCTTTAGAGAAACTAAGTTTGCTTTTGCGGACTTAAGTTTCATTTAAAAAAGCTCTTTAAACATGGTTCTTTCCAGAACAATTTTTGCCATTTTTCTTGGCTCTTTCTAAAACAAATGTCTACCATTTAACCTGGCTCTTTCAGAACAAAGTTTTATCATGAATCCTGCATTTTCTAAATAATATATATACCATTAATCCTGCCTCTTTCTAGAAACTATTTCTACCATTAATCCCGGGTCTTTCTAAAACAAATATTTATCATGGCTCTTTTTAGAACAATTTTTCTTATCATTAATCGTGGCTCTTTCTAGAAAAAATTTCTGCCATCAATCGCGGCTCTTTCTAGAAGGAATTTTTCCATTAGTCGTGGCTGTTTCTAGAACAAGTGGCTGCCATTTATCCTGGCTCTTTCTAGAATAAAGAAAAACCATTAATTCTGGATTTTTCTAGAAAATATTTCTACCATTAATCCCGGGTATTTCTAAAACAAATATTTATCATGGCTCTTTTTAGAACAATTTTTCTTATCATTAATCTTGGCTCTTTCTAGAAAAAATTTCTGCCATCAATCGTGGCTCTTTCTAGAAAAAATTTCTGCCATCAATCGTGGCGCTTTCTAGAAGAAATTTTTCAATTAGTCGTGGCTCTTTCTAGAACAAGTGGCTGCCATTTATCCTGGCTCTTTCTGGAACATAGAAAAACCATTAATTCTGGATTTTTCTAGAAAATATTTCTACCATTAATCCCGGTTCTTGCTAAAACAAATATCTATCATGGCTCTTTTTAGAAGAATTTGTCTTATCATTAATCGAGGCTCTTGTTAGAACAAATTTTTACCATGAATCCTGCTTCTTTATGGAAAATTTTTCTACTAATAATCCTGGCTCTTTCTACAACAAATATATACTATTAATCGTGGCTCTTTCCGGAGAAAAGTTTTACTATTAATCCTGGCTTATTCTATATAGTCGAGACTCTTTTTAGAATAAATTTTTACTTTTAATCGTATCTGCCATTTATCTTGGCCTTTCCCAGAGCAAAGTTTTGCTATTAATACTGGCTCTTTCTAGAATAAATTTTTACCATTAATCGTGGCAAATTTTTACTATTAATCCTGGTGCATTCTAGAAACAATTTTTACCATTAATCGTGGCCCTTTCTAGAATAGTTTTTTTAACCATAGTCGAAACTCTTTCTAAAATAAATTTGTACCCTTAATCCTGGCTCTTTCTAAAACAAATAAAAACCCATAAGCCTGGATGTTTCTAGAAAATATTTCTACCCTTAATCGTGGCTCTTTCTAGAAAAAATATCTGTCATAAAGCGTGGCTCTTTCTAAAAGAAATTTTTCAATTAGTCGTGGCTCTTTCTAGAACAAATGGCTGCCATTTATACTCGCTATTTCTAAAACAAAGAAAAACCATTAATCCTGAATCTTTCTAGAAAATATTTCTACCTTTAATCCTGGCTCTTTCTAGAATAAATATTTAAATTAATCGTTTATTTTTCTATTACAATTTTTTTAGTTACTTTTGTAATGAAATTAGTGTAATTTTTTAAAAGTTTTTTAGGGAAAAACAAGTTTAATTAATTAATATTGTCTTTTAAATTAAACTTTATTTTAGTTACAAGTAAATAAGAACACTTCTTTTCAATTTTCACCTTTCAGCTAATTTATGTCTGCCCTTGTTTGTATGCAACACAGGCAATTGTCATCATTGCCACTGCTACTTGGCTGTTCATTGCTTAAGTCTTTTGTTATTATTAATGTTTGACATGATATTCAATCTATACAAATGAAATCAAACCGACAACAAACAATAAAAAAAATTTCAACAAATAATATTAAAAATTCTTTAATAAATACTTAACAACAGATTGATGGCAATAAAAGGATCACAATTAAAAGCAACCCAATACACACAGACAAATAAATAATAAATGAGACACAAAAAAAAAAAAAGCTGAAAAAAAAACTAAAATGAAATCAGTTCACCATACTTGCGCTATACAAAAGAAATATATGCCTTAAAACGTGCAAGTTTTACAAATTATGTTTAATTAAAAATTTTTGCTGTATTAAATATGACACAATGTTCTGAATTCCATGAGAATGAATGATATTTTTCTTACGTTTTTATTTCGTATATAATTCATCATATTGAAGGATACCCGTTCATATACCACAAGTATGCATGCATTTATGCTGTTGAAAGATTCTTGTAATTTTGTTTGGTTTGAAAGATGTTAAATATAAAACATTTAAGGCAATATTTTGAAAAGAGCAATCGAAAAAGAAGTTGCTTTTTTCCACTAGAGTATTTGTGGTTCAGAAAAAAATTGTTTATAAATTCTTTGTTCATGTTTTTATGATTTGCCAACTCCAATTGACCATATGTGGTATTATGACTTATAAAGGCAGCAATTATGTTTTTTTTATCTCTCTCCTTTTCTTTATTAAAGCACCGAAGCAATGGAAAATCATTGATTTTTTTCGATATAATGACATGTAGTTTTAAGAGGAGGGTGGTGAGCAAAGTGGTTGACTAGAAAACATATAGGTAATTGTTTGTAAAGAAACTTAACTTTAACAGAGTAGAAGAAATGTTCGATAAAGAAAAGTTGTTGAATTTCTTTCTAAAAGGGTGGAAAATATTCTCTAAAGAAACTTTAGTCATTTTAAGGGAACAAAATGGTCTTCTAAATTTTAGCTATTAAAGGTAGCTGCTTTTAGAATAATACAATAACTGGTTACTATTAATACTGGCAGTTTCTAGAACAGATTTTAACCACTAATCCTGGCTCTTTCTAGAGCAAAGTTTTACCATTAATGCTGGCCGTTTCGACAACAAATTTTAACCATTAAGCCTGGCTTTATCTAGAGCCAAGTTTTATCATTAATCCTGTTTTTTTCTAGAGCAAAGTTTTACCATTAATCCTGGCCGTTTCGACAAGAAATTTTAACCATTAAGCCTGGCTTTATCTAGATCAAAGTTTTATCATTAATCCTTGTTTTCTAGAGCAAAGTTCTACCAATAATCCAGGTTATTTCTAGAACATAATTTACCATTAATCCTGGCTCTTTCCAGAGCAAAATTTTACCATTAATCCTGGCCATTTCGACAACAAATTTTAACCATTAATGCTGGCTATTTCTAGAACAAAGTTTTTCCATTAATGCTGGGTCTTTTTAGAAAAAATGTTTATCATTAAGCCTGGCTTTATCTGGAGCAAAGTTTTATCATTAATCCTGTTTTTTCTAGCGCAAAGTTTTACCATTAATCCAGGCAATTTCTAGAGCAAAGTTATTTTATTAATCCTGGCAAAATTTAACCGCTAATCCTGGCTACTTCTAGAGCATATTTTACTAGTAATCCAGGGGCCAAATTACCGCATTCGATATCGAGTAAAATATATCGTAATTTTCTTATTTGAGATTATGGCATTCGATATCGAGCAAGAAATTTAGTAGATTTTATCATAATTTCGATATCGAAATCATTTTTCGATACGATAGCTCAATTGATCACGAATGCGGTAATTTGGCCCCTGGCTCTTTCTAGAACAAAGTTTTTCCATTAATGCTGGGTCTTTCTAGAAAAAATTTTTACTTTAATTTTGTTTTTTTCTACAACAGTTTCTTTAAGGGGGCAAAATATTCTCTAAATAAACTTTAAACATTATCTCTGGAGAGACTATAATCCCTAAAACTAAAATGGGACAGTATTTTCTAAACAGATAATTATAGTAAACTTTAGTAAAATTTTTACTTCAAATGGAAGACAATTGTCTAGGTGCCAAAATTTCCTCTAAAGCAACTTTAGAGAATTAAAAATAGGAAATATTTTTCTCTAAAGACACTTTAGCAATTTAAAAGGTCACAAAATTATAACTTGCAAACAAACTTTCTCACTTTGACAAGCAACTCTTAACACAACCCTCCTTTTCTACTTAAAGTACTTTTTTTTATTAATATATGTCTGATAACAAATGTGGTTTTTACGGTTTTTTTAAGTGATTTTTCATTAATGTCTAAATGCTTGCTTGTTTATAAATATTATGTTTAATTAACCCTTTTTAAATTGGCCATAATTATCACAAGGTAAAATCCTGATTGCATTGACTCTTTTTTTTATTTGTTATTACACTTAATAAAACATACCAACCGTTAAAAATTATGATATTTTTATATAAAATTTTTAAAAAATATCTTAACAAAGGCCTTATTTTAAAAGTTTTCTCTGCAGATCAGTTGCAATTTTAAATTGTTAAATATGAACATTGTAAATGATATTTTTGTGCAAACAGGCTCTTATATTCATTGAATCATATAAAAGATATTAATGATATAATTATATCATTAAGAAATAGTTCAGCAACAATTTAGAAAAAAAAACAAAAGCTTAAAAATATGTTTAAATCTTTAAAAGATTTTTATTCAACATTATATGCTTTAGATTGTTGGCTGTTTTTGTTTTTGTTTTCATATTTTAGTTTTTATTTTTTTTTTTAGCTTTTTTTATTTCTTTGTATAAAAGACATTCGCCTCCTTTTTAGTTTTCAGCTTTAATTTTATTTCATATTTCTGTCAGTTTTTTTTCCTTCTTAGGCCTTAAATGGCCAATTTGAAAATATTTTAGATGTTTATTTTTTGATAAGACAATGAAAATTAAATTGCCGTCTCTAGAGGGTAATATTTTACAAATGTAATGAAATTATGAAAATAATTTTTATGAAACGAGATAAAAATATGAAATTCATAACATATTTCTATAACACTTAAGTGCATAGCTGGGTGCAAAAAACAATGAGATATTTTAAAATAAGCAAGATAAATGTATAAATAAATAAAATTGAAGGCAATTGGAGGGACATAAAAAAGAATGCAGAAACTGAAGTTTCTCAAGAGTGCACAAATTGTTATCTAAAGAAATTTTAGTTCATCAAAAGGTGAGAGATTTTGTGCAAACTAAAGCTATCAAAAAATTAACAATTTAAAAACTTTAGTTCATTGAAAGAAGATATATTTTTGCTAAAGAAAAAAGGTGCAACATTTTTCTTACAGAAACTTTAGTCCCCCAAAATTGAGAAAAAGAGACTTTAGTCCTAAAAAAGAAACAACATTTCAATTGAAGAAAGTTTACTGCCTCAAAGGGGGCAGAATTGTAAACTTAGGCTCCACAAAAAGAGACAAAAAGATACTTTGAACAAAAGCAAAGTGACAAAATTTTCTGCACAGAAAGTGTAGGCCCATATAAGTGACATAATTTTTAAAGAAACTTTATTCTTCCGAAAGGCACAAGATTTTAATTGAAGAAACTTTAGTCTCACAAACTGAGACAAAAAGTTAAGAGAAAAACAGAAAGACAAAATTTTCTTTAAAGAAACTTTAGTCTTCGAAAAGAGACAATATTTTCTCTAAAGAAACATAAGCTCTAGGATGCAAATCATTCTCTAAAGACACTTTAGACATACAAAACTGCTCAAGACTATCTTTAGCAATGCTTAAATAACAGGACAAAATTCTGCTTTAAAGAAATGGCTCTTTCTATAAATTAGTTTACCATTAATCCTGGCTGTTTCTAAAACAAATTTTTTACATTAAGCCTGGCTCTTTCTAGAATAAATTTGTATAATTAATCGTGAATCATTCTAAAATAAATTTTTATCATTTATTCTGGCTGTTTCTAGAAAAAAATTTCTACCATTATTCGTGGCTCCTTCTAGAACAGATTTTTATCATGTATCGTGGATCTTTCTTGAACAAAGTTTCACTCTTAATCCGGGCTCTATCTATAACAGTCTTTAAAAAGGGAAAACATATAAACTTTATCCCCAAAAGGGAAACAACATTGTTGTCTTGAAAAATTTACCTGAATTGTGGGCTACATTTTTGGTAGAGAAGCGCTTAAACAAATCTATACTAATTTTAATAAAAATAGTTTTGTTGCTTTTATTTGTTTGTAAGACACTAAATTTTATTTACAAATTAAAACATGAATAACTAGAATTCAAATCGCAAAACAAAAGTAGTAATAAGATAATAACTCTTGTACTCTTATTTACATTTAATCTTATATATTTAATATTCCCACTGCTCCGTGTGGTAAACAACACACGATTTATAAGAACATTTCTTCTAAAAGCATGTGTCAAGTGACGGGACTTAATGTACACATGCGTTTTAGTGTGAAATTATATGTAAACATTAAAAATATCGAACTAAAAGTACACTTTCATTTATTAAAACGGGGTCCCTTCGACACTACTTAATTGTTCGCACGTAGTGAACTACCACGTAATCCAGTAAACACTTTTATAAAATATAAAATAGTATATTAAATATTAGAAATATAAAGTATATAAAAATAGGTTCAAGTATGCGAACATTCTGACAGGGCTAAGCCAAACAATAAATGGTTACAAAAGCATGTTTAAGTCCTTCTGAACATGCTAGACAACATTTCTTATAGAGAAACTTAAGTCCCCTAAAAAGGAAATAAAGTTAACTTTAGTTAAAGAAAATTATATTTGGCTTGTTCCTCTATTCTCAAAAAGAGGACAACATATTATCTAAAGGTACAAAGAAATTCCAAAGAAACTTTAACCAAAGGAGACAGAAGTGCAGGGGTTTTATATGCAGTATCGTCCATAGGATTTGACAACATGCTATTCTTTACACTGGGTTGCCGAACGGCAAGGACATACAATGCAAGACAGACAATTCACAATTTCTCATACAGCGATTGCACAGATCACTGTACCTTGTTAGAGAGTTTGGGCTATCTAGTCCCTTCCATTCGTAGTTTAACAAATTCTCACAGGCCCAGCATAAAATGATAAAATTAACAAATTCCACTCTAGCCTAGGGACCTGCAACCAATTATTAGTTAAGGGACGAATCCCCGGGCTTCTAACTGATCCCGTGGCTCAAGACTCGTGACTCTAGTCAGCTACGAATTTACTGGGGTGAAACATTTAACTGTTCCGTGCAGCTCCTGGCACCAGTTTCGTCATCTCTACACTATTTTTTGCCGGGCGGAACCCTAGGAGACAATATTTTTTCTAAAAAAAATATAATCCCAGGGGGAAAAATTAGTTCTTCAAAAAAAGACAAAATTTTTTCTTAAGAAACTTTAGCCCCACAAAAAGGGAAAATAACTTTCTGTAAAGAAATGTCACTGACAGGATACAAATCATTCTCTAAAGACAATTTCAATGTACTAAACTTCAAGTTTCCTTTTGGTAACAGGACAAAATTCCGCTTTAAAGAATCTTACATTTGCTCTACTAAAACTCTGTAACATAATTTTTACTGCCTTACCAAATGGTTGAACAGCTCAGTTTTGTTCCACTTTCCTAAATGACCAATAAAAATTCAAAGAGAAGAACTACAAGCAAGCAAGCAAAAAAAATTTACAACATAAAACTTGAAATTATTGCCAGAAATTGCTGCTAATGTCAGCTCATTATCAACTATTTACTCTATATTTTGCTATAAAAACAAAAAACAAAAATTGTTTTTAAATTAAAAAAAAATCTATAAAAATGTAATACTATACAAAATTTCAAAATAACTCAGGCATTAAAATAAAATATAACGTGCCTAATAGAGTCTACACTATATACATAAATAGTAGATATTTATAACAGGCTGGCTGGCTGGCGAACTAACTGACTGTATGTCTTTATAAATCTATAAATGAATGTGTTTGTCTGATTTTCAGGTGTCTTAGGTGGCTACGTGTAAGCAGCCTATTTCAGCCAGTAACGACTGCCATGTTTTTGTATAACTATACAATATTTTTATTTTAAATTTATTTATTTTTTTTTTTTATAAATAAAAAAGTGTTTTTGTTTATGTGCTTTACAAAAATGATTTAATTTCAATTACGTGTTTTGCAAAATTAAAAACCCTCATACACATTTAATTCTATACTCTTCATGTTTTCGATACTTTATCAACGTATTCAATCATTTAACACACACTTGCCTACTTATAGGTAGATTTATATTTATTTGTATATTTATTTATTTACAATACAATTTTTACGAACTGTCATTTTATACGATTTGAAATTGTTAAAGCAGCCTTAGCAAATAAAACGAAATGCAATGAAAATAAAATTAAATATAATCAACAGCAAATTGATTTGTTGCTTGCATTTTGAAATATGTATGAATGATATTTTTATAGTATTTTTTCTTAAGACTTTTTTTTATAGATAACTAAATACAATATTTATAAATACAAGTATATTTTTAATGTTTAAGTAATACCATCCATGATATACTGCCTACGATTGGTACAACAAGTCGTATTGTACTCAATTTGCTGTGTTTCTTTTTTTTTAAATATTATTTCTCTGATATTTTGAGGGTGTCTGTAGTTATATATAAATATATATGGTTGTATGGCTACTAGTTGTATTATTTATATGTCGTTATACTAAAGCTGTTGAATACTAATTATTTTCTTTATACTGGTTCCTCTATAAATAGTTAAACAGTAGCTTGAGATTTTTATATGACAAACGGAGAAAAACGAGCAACACAGCCGATCATGTTGTCTATAATAAAATTTCAATAATCAGGTAGTCAGAAATCTATTAAATATAAAGACAAATATAAAAAAATATAATAAATATTAAATGTTTTCAGTAAAGTTTTTTTTAACAATTGTATAGATATTTTATCTGGCAGCAAAAATCAGTAACATATGAAATATGTTTTGGAAATGTTATGCAAAACAATAGATTTTGTTTTATTTTAAATTGTGTTACACAAATGTTTAGTTTTTATTAGACTAAGAGACCCTTAAAACAAAAGACTTAAGACACATGCTTATATAAATCTATTAATTAAAGCTGACCGACCATACAGAATTAAACTATTTCTAAAAGTGTCAACAACTGTTGTGCATCATACGCCAAAATATAAAAAGATAAATTAATTAAGTTACTGGGCTCAAATTTCTAGTGCAATCAAGTGTGTGTACTCGTCTGTTTTCCCCTTACGACGATGTCTAAAAGGTAATCGGCTTAGCTTAAAGAATTGCTTCGTGTAAATTGCGACAAACAGCTTCACAACTGACCAGTTGAAATCGAAGCTGGTCTGGGCAAAGAATATTGCATTAGAAATGATCGTGGTGTCTTGCGCCCATATGGTATATAATTTGCTAAGATTATGCATGATTATACTTACTAGAAGTACATCCCATACCATTGCTAGCTCCCTAAATAAACTATTTCTCTGTTAATTTATGTACAAAAACGTGAGTTATTGTCTAAACCCCCAAAACAACAAACAAACAAAAAAAAAACAATTCGTTTTAAGTATAACAAAGAGCAGCTTAAATAAAATCATAAAACAAAAATAACTTTTTTTTACAAGACTTTTATATAAAGTGTTATGACAAGTAACTGTCTAAAAACGACATACAAACACACAAGAGAAAGAAGAAAACATAATTTGATTTTTTTTTCACAAAATGCTTATTTTAACATATTTAAGAGACATTTTTGTAAAATGATCATTTCTTTATTAAAAATATTGCTAAAAATACAAATTAAAATTCATTTACTATAACTTGCCATAATTCATGTCAACATTTAGTTCAGCTTGCTGTTGTTGGTGTTGCACACTTTCAGTTAACGATCATGTTTTTTTTTTTTTTTTGTAAGAGTTGTGTGTTAAAAAGTTCTGCTCTGCCACCAATCAGGTCTGTCTGTTTTTGGTTTTAGCAGTTATTTAAACAAAATGTCAACACAAATGGTCAGGCAGTCATATAAATACAACAAAATGTAAACAAACAGAAAAAGATAGATAGCTGGACGGACGGACAGATGGACAGACGGACGGATGGCCTTTGCGATGTAGGGACACTCAGACAGCAAGCGAACATGGTGTATAGGAGAAAAATCATTTATAAATTCTTGGCCTCTAGGCTGCCAAATATAATTTATGCCAACTCAACACAGTAGTAACCCTGCCGTGTAGTAATTTACGCTTTGGCAACACATTCAACAACTACAATAACTTTAACACAAGCAGCAAAAACAACAACAAAACCAAACATTATGTTTAAAGAAGATGACAAGGATGCCCAAGTGCAGCAACAACAAAATATAATACAAAATAAAACAACTTTAAACACGTTCCTGGTCAAATATGTCACATTGGTCTCCAAAATCTACTAAAAAAGGGAAGCAAGCAAACAAGCAATCAAAACCTTACAACATTTTAGCAAATAACAAACACAAACTCACAACGCTCACAATGCCACAAAAACACTAACAAATGCTGCTTACAAACTGCAATCTTTCGCAGCCCAACTCATTGAGAGTAATGGTAGACAAAAAAAAAAACCAAGATATGAGAAGTTGCAAAAAGAAGAAGTGTTCAACTTTAACACAGCGGGTGTGCATGAATTATTAACGACAAGTTACAAACAAAATTATATTGAAAAAAATTTTTAAAAAAAGAAAGAAAAACTCAAGAAAAAACTGATGATGAGGAAGAATAAGTAAAATATGAAGAACTTACTTATAGTCTTTGTGAGGAGATTCTTGTCACTTAAACGAAAAATAAAAAGAAAATGAAACTGTTTTCCAAAAGTTTTTATACTTGCAACTAGGTTTTGTTCAGCGCAGTTGCATAAAGACTGGGTAAGGGTTGTACCCTACACAGGTATTAATATACACAAACTTTCTTTAAAATATTAAAGATTTGGAAACTTTACAAATGAAAACTTCTTTCTTTGTATAACAGTTTTATAAAGAATTATTAATATCTTAGGAAGAATAGGGATGCCAAAAGGGAATGAATTTGTAAGTCTCACAATTCGGGATTTTAAAAATGTTTTTGGGATTTCTGGACTTTTCTTTCTTATAAAAACAAATTGGTTTATTACCCAGAAAAAAAACTTCACCTAAATATTAAGTTAAAAGGTAATAGGAAATTGTCGACCAAACTGCTAGAAAATATACTTTTTTTGGTCGCAATGTTCCTAAAGTAATTCGTTGTAATTTTGCCACTTTTAACCAAAAAATTTTATACCTAATAGCAAAGTGACAATATGAAGATTTTTCATTGTAAGTGACGATTTTCTTAATTATTTAAATTTTCTATCATTCGTTTTATTTATTAATGTTTTTGGCACCAAATACTCTCATTTTTTGAGACAACAACATGTCATATTTCAAAAACAAAACTAAGTAATAGTAGTGGTTTCTTAATTTTTGACAATTGTTTAGTTTAAGTATTTATTAATTCCAAATAATATTGAGTCAGGATAGTAGAAATTACTTCTTTCTTGCTAAACATAAAACACAATTTTAAATGCTGAATTCCATGAACTAAAGTTTGTAAAGGAAACAATTTCTGAATTTGAATTAGTAAATTTTACAGAAACTTGTCCTATTTTAACAAAACGTCGAAAGAATATTCAGTCAAATTAATTTAAATAGAACAAAAATACGGTATTCTTTGTTGAATGAATTGGATTCTGAAAATATAATTTAAAACTTAATTCACTTAATTGCTTTGACTTTATTAATTAGAGAAAAAATTTAACAAATATTTATGTTTTTAAGAGAAGTTTTTTTTTATTCAGGCTAATAGTTCGAATTTTCAAGAATACTATTGTAAAGTACTGGAACAATTGGCAAATTGGAAAGCATTTTCTACCTTGCCAAGGGCGTCATTAGCAATCTTTATTGTCCACGATCTATCTGTAAACACCATCTATTTAACTGACCGTTTTTTGAGAAATAGAATCCGAGAATTATCATATTTCTTTTTTACGTGTTTTTACGAAATTTAAGCTGAATTAATAAAATTAATAAAATATGTTAAATACAATCATTTATTTGCAAAATACTGTAAGATATTATAAAAATATTACTCAAGTTGTTTTTAACATTATATTTTTGGTTATTTCTTTATTTTGATATATCGTACCCTAAATACAAAAGGGGCACAACTCAAAATTTTCCAAAACTGACTTCTTTCCATAAATTAATTCAGACGGCACATATTTAGCTACTGCAAAAATTTCTTTTACATGACTATCTTCTTTAACTGGAAAATTGCTTGTGCACAATGAGATTTTTTTTTTTGTCTCTCCTGAAAGTTTTAATATTTTGAGTTGTGACCCTTTTGTATTTAGCGTGCGTTATATTGTACAAGAAACTATATAAACTTTAATTTTTAAGTTTTCATTTAAATAATTTTATTCTATTTTCTTCGACCTTTTTTATGATTTTTATTAAATAATTTTTAAGCTTGAGGTCACTTTTTGTTTTTTATAAAATATTTTTTTTTATATATAATTAACTCGTTATTTCGTTTTACTTTGGAAATCTTCTTCAGGAGTTTTTTTTAATATTTTTATAACAAATTTTCTATGTGTAAAAAATATTTTTTACACAAATACGGTATTCTTTGTTGGATGAATTAGATTCTCAAAATATTATTTAAAACTTAATTAACTAAATTGCTTTGACATTGCAATTTAAGTTGAGTTAATAAAATATGTTAAATACAATTATTTTCGTTTTCGATTTCCATCACATACCTGAGTAACTTTTTATTTTCCGATTTTTTTTAACGATTTTTAAAATTCGAAATGACGAATTTTTTCTTTTTGATTGGGATTTTGACGATTTTTTCACAAATTCATCTGGCAGCCCTGCATATAAGTTACTAAAGACAAAAGCCTCATTTAAAACATACGTCATCTGTTATGACTCCCCCATTTTTTAGTTTAACTAATATGATATATTTGAAAGTACTTAGTTATAAATTGTGTACGATATGTTTAAATTATTATTAAAATAATTAAAATAATATTCAATAATTTTTATAAGCCTAATCATGGACTTTAAAATTATATTAAAGAACTTTATTTTGGAATGAACCACAAACAATTTGAAGGATGTTCTGTGGCAAATGTCTTCAGAACATAAACTTAAATACTCCACTGCTAAGCCTATATGAAAAGTCATAGTGATTAGGGCAGTCAATTAGAAATGGCAGATTTATTTGCAATATCTGTTTATTCTGACACACTGTATGCTAGAGAATTTTATTTAGTTTATGTAGCATGCCTTTAAATCACTACCAACAAACCAAAAATATTTCCTTATTTAAACACTTGTACTCAGTCACACATGCATGGCAAACTCTCAGACAAACGCATTGAGAATTCTCATCATCATCAGCTTCGCTAAGATCATCAGTTTAGCATGAAACGAACATACAAACCAGGTGTATGAATGGCACTTGTTTAAGTATGAGTATGTGTGTATGTGTATGTATACAAAAATAAAAAGTTCTTCATATTTTTTTTATTATTCATTTATTTTTCTTTTTTTCCATTTTTTATTTTCTACAATATTAAAGAGCCAAGTCATACTTAAACATTACTGTTGTTTAAGTATTTGTCAAGTTTTTAGATCACATTCATTTAGTTTGAAAACAAAAAAGAAAAAAAGAGAACTTTACTAAACAAAAAAAAAACAAAAAACTAAAAAAGGAGCATCAAGAATTAATAAAAGAAATCATATCTTAAAAACTGAACTTCCACAATGACTTCCCAAAACCTGGTAGTAGAATATAGTTGAGATGGTGTTTGTAGTGTTGTAGCTGCAGTTTATTGCTATTGCTGTTGCTTGCTTTGATAGTTGTGATGTTGACAATGATCATGATAATAACATGATAAATGGCATTCTCTGGTTGTGTCAGACATTTATGGTTTGCCAATAATTGTTTTAGATTTTTTTATTTTCTTATTTTGTATCTGTCTGCTTTTGGTTTTTTTTTTTTTTTTTGTAATATTAGATTTTATGCTATGGTTTTTATTGATAACAATTTAAAAATTGCCTGCTTGTTGGCTGTGCAAAAAAAGTGAGAGAATATTGAAAAAAAAAAGAGTAAAGTAAAAACAAAAGACTTGTGACACAAACTTGAATTAGTTTCTTGGTTTAGAGTGGGAAACTTGGTCATAAGTAGTATGATGTTTATTATTTTTAAAGAGCATAACAAGTAGTATTAAGTTAATTAAATGATTGTTGGCTATTTTAGTTGATTGCTTTTTATTGGAGGTGAGTGTTCTTTAAAATCGATTGCAGCACAAATATGTACTAAAATTTTTGTTTATATTTGGTTGGCTGCTATTTTTAGGTTTCTATGAAATTATGGAATAATTGGGATAAAAACTTAAAGAATATAGACTTATCATATACCAGCATATAAGCAGAAGAATGGAGTCAAAGCTTCTATTTTAAAAAGACGATAAAACATTATATCAATGCACTTTAGATCAATTGACTTTTTTACATCACGGTTGAAGACCCTGGAAATTAGCTCTATATTAACTGTTTGTACGTTTCAATATATTTATTATTAAGCTGGAGCAACTGCAACTTAACTACACTCACTGATGTACTAACGATTTTTTTAATGAAAACTTTCTGTTTCAAAATAAAATAAAGCAAGGAATTCAGCAAGAAATCTTCACAATTTATATTGTAGTGGTTTGACAATTATAAACGATATCGGGCGATTAACCACTTACAGATTTTATCTGTATGAATCTGTTATCTGTTATCAAAATTTGTAATCACATTTTGGCATGTCAATCACATTGCATGTCATGCATTTTGAGTTTTAGTCAGTGTTATCAATATGTAATCAATACGTCTTGAATGTGGCTTCACAAAAAGTAATCCAGTGTTGTTGTTCAATCTGGCTAAATGGTTTTTAAACTATATTAGAATGACAGCTACCATGATACCACATAAATTTCTACCAAAAGAATTGCTCAATACATTTCAATCAGGATATAGAAATAACTATAATACTACAGGACTTACTTTGGCGGTAGTAGATACTTTAATATATAATATTGGCATGAATTTTTTAATCTGTGGCTAAATGATTTCTCTTTCTAAATGGTTCGCTTGATCTAATGCTTAAGCGAACTACTGACTGATTCTCTTGATATGCAACTAGGCCAGCAACAATGGCTTCCCGAAATTCTTTGAAAATACACTTAGTTAGTAAAAAGTGTAGCAAAATATACAGAATTGAGCTTTTAAAAGCTTTAAAATGTTTTGAAAATATTTTAGTATGTTTATTAGCAACTGTTAAATAATCTTTTGGAATAAAAAACAGTTACATTTGTCACCATTGTTGATTTTGTGATGAGTTCCTTGAGGCATGGTTAAGCATTAGTGGGTTATGGAAAATGTAGAACACTAATTACATCCTATAAGTGATATAACCCTTCTTGGATATAATTTACAACTTTTCGTTAATATACAACTATTCAAAATTATAAACAACAGGGTGCCCGTCATACTTAAGAACTATGTCTTAATTTGGTACATCTTCACGAATACATGATTTGTACTTCCGTATTAAAACATATCACTTTGTTGCTAGATTTGTTGTGGAATTATACAATTCCTTTTTCACAATCTATTAAAAAATTTAAAACTTATAAATCATAAATTTGTTATGATACCCTCGGATTCCCAAATTGTCTGTTCTTTTTTGTTTGCTGTAATGAATTTAAAATTCATAATTTTTTTTCTTTTCGGATTACTTTTGAATTCCAAGTTACTCATGTTATAAAATATTTATGTTTAAAATTTAATTTAAGAGCTTAAAAGCTATTGAATAAATAAATAACTAAAATTACGCCAGTATTAATTTAGTTATATATTAATTAACAGATACCTTATATCGGGATTCCATTTAAGTAATTTAGTAGCAATTTAATTGGGCTGCGATTTCTCTACAATCACTTTTGCAGAAGCTGCAATAGGTTAGGATAGGTTAGCAGATGGCCGTAATTACACAGCTCACTTAGGTCCATATCACTGTCCTTTTTTTGTCCTATTGGTCCATTTGTCTTGCCTGAAAAAAAGAAACTGCAATAATAATTGATTTCAAGGTTAAAAAGGCTTAATCAATATAAATATTATTGGGAAATACTCCCTACACAAGGTGAATGGCGATAGTTGAATTTTGACCAAAGTCTCATTAATAAGACCATTAGCTGACGTATTGCAAATGATCGAATTAAATGGCGATTGGTGTCTATTGAATTTGACATATCATCTGTTATCTGTAGGAGACTATGCTCTAAGTTTAGTATTTTACATTATAGTGGCTGAAGACTACATAAATTTGAGTTTCAGCATAATCCAATAGGACAAAATAATTACACATTCCAAAATTTATGAAGTAATTGATATACATACATAATTCGATACTCAAAATATTATAAAAAGGAATTGCAAACTTTTGGAATTCAAAATACTGGCTTCAAAAATACTCACTCACTTAATATTTAAACGAAATTGCAAATTCTTTTATATAAAATAGAACCACATTGGAACAACTTTAAATCCTAAGTTTAACATAACGAATACGTTACACCCTTTCCCTGTATATAAAAGTAGCTACAATGTATTGAGGAAGCTTCACAACATGTTACTGATTTCTTTAGTTTTATTTTATTTCATTTGTTTTTTTTTTTTGCTTTAATAAAAATCACGCACGATTATCAAAACAATCGATTTATGTTCAAGTGTAAATTGATATCTTGGCTCAATGTTTTGTGCAACGCTTTTCTTCTTTTTTTTTTTTTTGATGTTGTTTTTTCATTTATACTGTGCTGTTTACTGGACCATTATTTATGGTGTTTTAAATGCTCAGCAAAACATCAACAACAATTTATAAAAACGAACAACCAGAAAAGAACAGAAACCCCAAAGTAAAGCGACACATTTATGCAACAGCATTGATTTAGTTTTTATTTTCTTTAGTAGTTTTTGTATTTGCACAATTTAGAGGTGCCACCAAACCCTTTAGTTTTTCGGGCAGTAATACTTTTGCCTCACTGGGTAAAATGTCATCCTTCGTGGTTGGTTTTGTTTTTTATTTGTTACGTTTTGTGTTAAATAGTAACATGGTGTGCTCGAATTTCTGTATATGATCTTTAAAGGTCGTGCGTTGCAGAGGCATCCATAAGTGTGACTCACATTGTGTTTGGAAATTGGTTTGATTTTATTTGGTTGTGGTTTTAAGTTGTTTTTTTTTTTGCATGTTTTTGTTTCATGTTGTTTTTTATGCTGTTGTCTTGCCAATAACAATTGAAATTGTGGATGGGAAACATGTTGACCAGAAGTTGTGTTTAATATGTAATTGTTACAACAAGAGGTGAAGCTACTGTATGAGGAATAAGTACAAGAATTTGGGTTTTATTTGTTTTATAAGAAAATAAAGTTTGTGTTCTAAGTTTTTTGTTTTGTGTTTTGCGTTTAATAAAACAACTTAAATTCAGCGTACATTGTATTGCTACATGAGGGCTTGGCTAATCTTGGTTTATATATAAATTGGCCACAAACCATTAAAAAAGAGTTTCGATCTAAAACAGATTTTTTAATTTGTAAGAAATTGTCTTTAAACGTTTAAAACTAAGCAAAAAATAAAAGAAATCCACTTGAATTAGTACGAAACAAAGGACATAGGACACAAATCTGAATTATTATAAACACATTTATTTAACAAACAAATTCGATTTCCTATTAACTAAATGACCTAACAACCTTTCAATTATTCAATATTATATCAATTCATCTCTTTTACATTCTCCCCTTAACCGAAACTAACTTTCCCAAACCGTAATGAAAACTCCCACCATAATTTTCTCTTATTCTACAAAGCAATTCAAAATACCACAGTACAACAAAAAAAGTTTAGAAAACATGTTTTTTAATCGATTTATGTCGCTCAGCATGATTTATTATCGAACAAAGATCAAGTGTATACGAAAAAAAATCTCATAAACACTCAACTTTATAACCATTTACACTTATATGCATATAGCCCAAGCAACTACACATGCAACTAATACCTTAACACAGCTACACACTCATTCCTGTGCATTTAAAAAATTTATGACATTGCCTGTTGTATTAGTTACAAAGGAAAAAATACAAGAAAAAATTAACAACAAATATATTTTAGTTTAAAACAACGTGTCGATGAGTTCTAAAACAACTCATACTTGTAACTTGTAGACCAACATCAAATGAAAACTTTATTGTATATGAGCTTAAACATTATTAAGGCCAAAAGGCCGACATAATATTCTCTTGCAGCTACAAGACGAACTCACTCAAAACACATAAACCTTATTGACTGGACTATTATCATAGTATTGGCTAATCCTATAGCTACATTGTTGTTCTAAGCCCGGCTAGAAGATGAGCAGTAAAGTGCAGCATATAAGCTCAACAAATACTAGTGCTGTTATTCATACTAGCGTTGTAGTTAATACTTTTTTGCACTATAAACTATTGAACTTTCTTTTCCAAAAAACAAAAACAAAGAGTTTTAGAATTGGTTATTAGATGGACAGGCAGCAGATCAATGAAATGTATGGGCATGAGCTTAGAATGTGGCAAGAGAAAAATATTTATTTATGATATATGGCAAGAAATAATAAAATAAAAGTTAACCCATACAGGAGCAATGAACGTTTTTAGTTCTGCTTTAATTCTACAGAAGTGATAAATCAGTGTCTAGTTCAGTTATAGTTCTAGTTCAGTTCTAGTTCAATTCTAGTTCAGTTCTAGTTCAGTTCTAGTTCAGCTTCTAGTTCAGTTCTAGTTCAGTTCTAGTTCAGTTCTAGTTCAGCTTCTAGTTCAGTTCTAGTTCAGTTCTAGTTCAGTTCTAGTTCAGTTCTAGTTCAATTCTAGTTCAGTTCCAGTTCAGTTCTAGTTCAGCTTCTAGTTCAGTTCTAATTCAGTTCTAGTTCAGTTCTAGTTCAGTTCTAGTTCAGTTCTAGTTCAATTCTAGTTCAGTTCTAGTTCAGTTCTAGTTCAGCTTCTAGTTCAGTTCTAGTTCAGTTCTAGTTCAGTTCTAGTTCAGTTCTAGTTCAGTTCTAGTTCAGTTCTAGTTCAGTTCTAGTTCAGTTCTAGTTCAGTTCTAGTTCAGTTCTAGTTCAGTTCTAGTTCAGCTTCTAGTTCAGTTCTAGTTCAGCTTCTAGTTCAGTTCTAGTTCAGTTCTAGTTCAGTTCTAGTTCAGCTTCTAGTTCAGTTCTAGTTCAGTTCTAGTTCAGTTCTAGTTCAGTTCTAGTTCAGTTCTAGTTCAGTTCTAGTTCAGTTCTAGTTCAGTTCTAGTTCAGTTCTAGTTCAGTTCTAGTTCAGCTTCTAGTTCAGTTCTAGTTCAGTTCTAGTTCAGTTCTAGTTCAGTTCTAGTTCAGCTTCTAGTTCAGTTCTAGTTCAGTTCTAGTTCAGTTCTAGTTCAGTTCTAGTTCAGTTCTAGTTCAGCTTCTAGTTCAGTTCTAGTTCAGCTTCTAGTTCAGTTCTAGTTCAGTTCTAGTTCAGTTCTAGTTCAGTTCTAGTTCAGCTTCTAGTTCAGTTCTAGTTCAGTTCTAGTTCAGTTCTAGTTCAGTTCTAGTTCAGTTCTAGTTCAATTCTAGTTCAGTTCTAGTTCAGTTCTAGTTCAGCTTCTAGTTCAGTTCTAGTTCAGTTCTAGTTCAGTTCTAGTTCAGCTTCTAGTTCAGTTCTAGTTCAGTTCTAGTTCAGTTCTAGTTCAGTTCTAGTTCAATTCTAGTTCAGTTCCAGTTCAGTTCTAGTTCAGCTTCTAGTTCAGTTCTAATTCAGTTCTAGTTCAGTTCTAGTTCAGTTCTAGTTCAGTTCTAGTTCAATTCTAGTTCAGTTCTAGTTCAGTTCTAGTTCAGTTCTAGTTCAGTTCTAGTTCAGCTTCTAGTTCAGTTCTAGTTCAGTTCTAGTTCAGTTCTAGTTCAGTTCTAGTTCAGTTCTAGTTCAGTTCTAGTTCAGTTCTAGTTCAGTTCTAGTTCAGTTCTAGTTCAGTTCTAGTTCAGTTCTAGTTCAGTTCTAGTTCAGTTCTAGTTCAGTTCTAGTTCAGTTCTAGTTCAGTTCTAGTTTAGTTCTAGTTCAGGTTGTAGTCCTGGTTCTAGTTCAGCTTCTAGTTTAAGTTCAAGTTTATCTTCTAGTTCAGTAAATCTTGGTTTAGACTCTCAACAAAATTAATTATTAAAATCAGCATTAGTTAGTTCTGTTCCAAAATCAAACCTCGAAAATCTAAAAGTAAAAATTTTCCAAAAATCTTGATTTGTTCCACATCTAGAACTTTTGTAATCAGCTGTGTAAAATAATAGACTTATTTTTATTTCCTAAATATTTCCCGTTATGAATGATATGAAAATTTATTTTTTATTTATTTAAGAATTGTACCACAAATGTTTATGTTTTTTTATTGCTTTATTTAACACAAAAATTTAAAACAATTCATTTTCCTATGCTTCAAAATAATATCTAGACTTATTCAAAATTTCTTTAACAAATTGTATACTAACAGTGAATATTTTAATAATATGCCAGTTAATTTAATAACCTGAATAACCACCATTGTTGTTTAAAACGCACTGAACTCTTCTGGATATTGATTCTATTAATTTTGGCATCTTTCCTACCACTGCTTTTTAACTTCTTCCAAAAATTGATTTTTATTGCGGAATGTCTTGCCATCTAGGACCCTCTCCAGCTCAACCCAAAGGTTCTCAATAGGATTGAGATCTGGTGACTGTGAAGGCCATTCTAAAGCAGATACATTGTTGGCACTCATATAACATTTAACTAATTTTGACGAGTGCTTAGGATCATTGTCCTGTTGAAAAGTTAATTCTGATGGCATATTGTTCTCCTCATAGGGTAGCATAATATCTTTCAAAATATCACGGTACATCTCTTTGTTCATTATTTTCGTGATCTGATAAAGAGGAACAACACCATGCCAAGAAAATGCACCCCACACCATTATACTTCCTCCACCGTGTTTTACACGGTTTTTTTTGTATAGCGATCATCTAGTTCCTTTCCTTTTGGTCTTCTAACATTTCTGCGACTATCGGAACGGAACAAATTTATTTTTGTTTCGTCGCTCCATAAAAAATGTTCTTAAAATCATCCACTGCATTGTATTTAAAATTTGTGGCAAATTTCTTTCGAGCTGCTTTGTTTTTTGAAAAAATTGTACCTTCCTGGCAATTCTACTTGGCAAACCTTTCTCTAAAAGTCTTCGTCGGACTGTTGAAGCACTAACTATGTTGTATATTTCTTCAAAAACGGCTTGTAAAGATAGAAATGGCTGCTTCTTAACCAGAATAGCTATCCATGAATCCGTGGTAGCGGTTGTTTTGCGAGGTCTACCACTGGTTTCTTTTGAAGGCTTCCACTTGAAGGCGTTTCTGACGAAATGATGAGACCTTCCAAGCAATTCCGCAATAAAATCAAGTGTTTTTCCTTGGTCACGTAATTTTTTTGCTATTCAGCTTTCTTCAGGAGTGCAATGTATAATAATATTATTTTATAATAATTTTTTAACAATAATATTTCATTAACCTTACATTTAATTATTTTCAGAAAATTTATCCAAATTATCAGGAAAATTAAAACAAAAAATATTTTCTTTTAAAATAATTCTATTATTTTGCACAAAATGTTTACGAAAGCACATTAAGAAGAGAAAGGAACTTCTAAAAAATACCCATTATATTTAGTATTGACAATATAAAAAATCACGGTACCAAAAAATCCTGAGAGAAATTTTTTTAAGAGTGTTAAATCAAATAGAAATTATTTAATATATAATAGTCTACTAGTTTGCACAGCACTGTGTCTGTACTTTTTGAGACGTACTTTTAAAGGATTATTAACTTCAATAATATTTCATATACTAGATACATTTAGGTAAAACTTAATTAATCTTCTTAAGGTGGGTGTAAAAATTCTTTGCGCTGGCGAAAAGTTTAATTAAAATTTTATTAGAAAATATATTTAAACTGTAAAGAAAGCTAAATTTACTTCTGCAATAACTGAATCAAAACCTAACAAAATTTATGATTTCCATGATAATTATCCAGCAATAATTTTCTATTATTTTTTCCTCCAAAAAATTATATTACGTTAAATATAAAATTAAATTAATTTAACATAAAAAAGACACACTTAAATGTTGAACATTGTTTTAATACTATATACAAAATCCCAACTTGACATGAATTGGCATATTTTTAGTGTTAAAACAACTACGGTTAAAAAAAAAACAAAATTTTTTATTTTTTTTTATTATTATGTAGCCGTCATAATAAAACCCAAGACACTTTGTAATTATTTCAATAGAAAACTAAATTGATTCTTTAGATTTTTATAGAAAATAAAAGCCACACAAAAACCATTACACTTCACACTTTTCTATGAAAATAAAGACTTCAAAATCAACTTAAATGTTTTATTTGTTAATAAAATCTATTTTACAGGCAGAGAGTAACAAATCAATTGTGTTTGAGGAAACCAGAAGTTTTTTTCTGCCAGCAGCAGTTGAAAGAAGAAATAGCTGATTCATGTCTCAAAACACCAAAACAGTAACAGCCACATTTATTGTAGCAGTTATGCGCCATTTAAGCCATTTGATTGTTAAAGATCAAAGGCCGGTTGTTGGCTTTTTGTGTCCATAAATATATTGTACATACATAGACAGAAAAGCGAGTACTATTTTGCTTATCTTAGATTTTAAGATGATTTAGTTTAAAGATATATTTTGGAGTGCGTTACAAATTATGGCTTCAACCAACCAAGCCGTGAAATGTTTAATAGTATTTTGTTTTTTATTTGCTGTCCCATGACTCTCCTCTCTAGTTGTTCTGGAATCAAAAAAAAAAAACAAACTTGTAAGAAAAGCCATAAATTTTATAATTATGTTTATAGTTTTATATGAAACTGACAAATTGAAATGTTAGGTATTTGTATTACTACACAAATAAACAATAGAGAGATTGTGATAAATATAAAATAAAGTAGTTGTTTTTCTCTTTCCCTGTTTGTTTTTTCCATAACACACTTGAAAATCTAATTTTCTTTAAAATGTCTTTAAACAATTGTTGGTTAAACACAGTTAAATGTCAGTTTCTGGAGTATTTATGAAACAAATAAAATAATTTATAAAAATTCCCAGAAAGATCCCAAAGTGCTGGAAAAAAACAAAAGACTTAAGACACCTACTTTTCTGTTCCCAATTTCTTCAGTATAAATTGTTAATTGTATTACTGTGTTACTGAAAACAATAACAATTACATCATGTTATTAAATATTTACAAATTGTTGTGGCAAAGTTCACATGATTTGTAAAGAAACAGTGATAAACTTGATTTTTTTTAGAAAATTCTTAAAAGAGGATTTTTTTTAATAGAATATAAAGCAGTATTGTGAATCTTTGTTTATACATCAAAAACACTGATGACTACTTGTCTTTTAAATAATTGTGGGTTAGTAAATGTTTCATTTTAAAAACCATAAACATAAGTGCCAAACGTATTTTAAATAATTATTAAAAAGGTATTGTTAATAAAAAAATTCACCTCGAAAAGATTGTAAACATTTTCAATTATTTTATATAACAAATAGTAGTTACAGGCTCCCTTTTAAATATAATCATAGGTAAATAGTTTGGTCTTTTAAATACCTACTTTATTTAATTAGAAAACTTTAATACTTATATTTTTTTGTTACCCACATTAAATACTTAATATTTTCTATCACAAGTATTTAAGGAACATACAACATAATTACAAATTATTTAGAATTAAATACTTTTTATTTAAATCATAGTATTTTACAAATAAAACAGTAACTGAAAAAAGCATTTGTTTATGATGCACTTAAAATATATTGTTTGTAATTTGCCAGCTTTTGAGGCCAGAAGCTAATTAAGCTAATATTGGCTACCCTGCTCTAAAGTGAAGCATATCCCAGATAGAGAGAGATGGTTCAGCATTGATTAAAACAAAAAGTTGTAGGACGTTATATGGTGTAAACTACCAGGCGTGTGAGGCAGAACTTCACAATCACTTCTTTGTAAATAGTTTTTAACAGTAGGTTGCAACATATGGCCCAGTGTTTCATGTTTAGCCGCGTATTATGGGAAGTCCCCACCAATTCTAGCTTCAAACGAATAGTTACATTCGATACAGGTTTTTTGTGATTGTTTCCATATTTCAGCAGCTCTTGAAAGAAAATACCCTTTTGGTGTGACTAAATACAAAACATTATCCTACAGCCATTGACATTTGGCTTTGGTGTTATTTCGACTAATTGACCAAGCTTCACCTGTTATCTGTTACGCTTTGGATTTGGCTAAATCCATTTTTTCTCGCAATTAATGATTGGGTGCTTGATATCCTTTTAAACCATTTAAGCATCATTTTTCACATGCAATATCGTTTTTTAAAAACGTTCGGCTTCAACCAACATCATACCCAAATTTCCTACTTTTGGATGAAATCTGCTGCTTAACAATTTCTTGTTGCTGACTTTAGAAGTTTCTCGAATTTCTTTAATTTCAGCTTGAAGAACTTCAGAACCTTCTTGAACTACTTGGAATTTCATTTCCATTTTCTCTTTTATAGCGGAAAGTATTGTATTTAAGTTCAAGTTGCACGGGCAAAAACCTGCAAACTTTCTGGCTTTAATATTTTTAAAAGCCCTTGTTTAGTTTGACAACAATTTTCATGGAGTAATGCTTCTAATTTTTGTTGTTTTTCATGACAAAACCACGACTTCTGAACAACATAAACTATCTCTCTTACATTGAAACCGATAAAAGACATTCATCACAAGCTTTGGAGAGCAATCGGTGTGAATTTCAGAAACACTTTTTCCAAATTAAACTTTCTGCTTGGACCAAAATTCGATATTTTCGAAGCAAATAAAGACTTTGTTGTTTACATTATAATGTTCGTGGAGAAAACTGTCTTTTAAAGTCTGTTTTTATATAGAAAACTTTCTGGAAGAGACTCTTCTCATATAGAAAACTATTTGGCGAGGACTGTTTTCTTAAAGAAAACTGTCTGGTAAAATCTTCGCCAAAAAATGTCTAGTAAAAGTTGGCACAGTATGTTTTTATATAGAAAAATATCTGGAGAAGACCGTTTGCATATAGAAAACTGTTTTGTGAAGAATGTTTTCGTATAGAAAACCGTCCTCTGAATACTGTGTTGTATAGAAAACTGTAGTCTATTTTCATATAGAGAACTGTCTAACAAAGTCTTCGCCGAAAAACTGTTTACTGACAGTTGGCACAGACTGTTTTCATATAGAAAAATGTCTAGCAAAAACCGTTTCCGTATAGGAAACTGTTACACGCAGACAGTTTTCCCTCGGAAAGAAATGCGATTGGTGTAGCATCTTGACTTGAATTCTTCGAATATTGACTTGACTACTTGGAAGTATTTGATTCTGTGATTTTACAAATCAATCCATTACCATGACCGCACCTTCTTTATTTCTCACAATCACTAGCACTTTTACTATCAATAAAAAAAAAGCAGCCAACACCTGCTGACTTTAGTAAAAATCAACAGTTTATAAATAATTACCACCAAATTATAAACAAAAGTGATGAGCAATTAACATTGGAACGAATAATTTATTTAGTTTTTAATTACTTTCAAAATGTTAATACTTATACATTGTGCATTGAAACAAAAACAAATATTATAAACGAATCATTCATTCACTCGATTAAAATACTTCATAAATTATAAAACATTTCAATTTGTCACATTCACTTGGGAATGTGTGTTTAGTGTTTTTTGTTTTGCTATTTTATAAAACACATAGCCAGCTACATATCAAAACACAGATGCTCTCATATTAATTTTTAGAAAAAAAAATTTACAAGAAATTTAATACATTTATAGAAGAAAAAACGCTAACAAATATTATTTGTTAAATTTGTTGACTAGCTGTCAATAGCAATTGTTGCAAATTGCGCATCAATTTCCATTGAACAACAATAGTTGTTGTTTGGAGTTAAAATTCAACTGTTTTTTTTTATTTTATTTTATTTTATACATACATATACATTTAACAAATACAGGAAGAATTGTGGTTTCTAATGCAACAACTAGGTACAACTAAAACAAGTAACACATTGTGTTGTTGACAATATTTGAAATGCAAGAAAGACAAACTGTCAGTGTTTTGTAGTAGAAGTTAGAAAATTAAATCAATAAATGATAGGAATAAAGCGTAAGAGATATAAACATGTTGAATATACTGAGTTCTGTAGGAAAAAGCAATAACAGCAGAACTACTAAACTAAATGACATACAAAGTCTGATAGAAAAATAGATTTTTGTGGCAAAATAAAGTACAACATTCACTGTTGTAAAGGAAAAATTCTAAAAAAAGAAACATGTGCTTATTACAGAAAAAGGAAGTCCATTTTCTATACGAAAACAGCTGGAATACCAACAGTTTTCTATACGAAAACTGCCTGAACACAGACAGTTTTCTGTACAAAAACTCTTGTGAATTTAAAAACAATACTTTGTTGTTAAAAATCAGAGTGAAAAAAATTTAAAACACAAAACATAAATTACTTGATTCAAAATTATATTACTTAGGAAAGTGTTATTTTATAAAGTACATTTTGTTGGATTTCCACCACCTCCCCTCAAAATGTATTTTTGAAAAATTAAATAGATTTGAGACCCATTAGATTACAGCATTTTATATGTTTAGCTGTCGTTAACACATCTGCCGGCATTTCATCTGTAGGTAAGTAGTCAATATTAATATCTCCTCACTCAATGGTTTCCCGAACGAAATGATGACTGATGTCAACATCTTTGGTTCTATTATGAAACACGGGATTTTTGCATAATTTACCAGCACCTTGGTTATCGTTGTAAATATTCACAGGCCCCTGCAATGGTAAAATATGATAAAGAATATATTTTAAATGTATTCTTTCTTTGGATGATTTGGATATAGACAAGTATTCCGCTTCCGTAGTTGATAATGCAACCGTTTGTTGCTTGCGTGATTCCCAGTTTATAGCTGCATTTGCAAACTAGAATATGTATCCTATATAAGAACGACGATCATCTACTGATGCACCCCAATCAGCGTCAGCAAATCCTTCTAATTCGTTTTGCGATATAGAAAACGTTACACCCCAGGTTTGTGTACCTTTCAGGTATCTGAGAATCTTTTTTGCTGCGATCCAATGATCTTTTCCAAAATTTGTGTTGAATTGACTCAAAACACTTACAGCATATGCTATGTCCGGTCTTGTAGATATGGTTAAATACATTAACGACCCAATGAAATTTTGGTCTGGCAAGTGTTTGACTTCTTCCAATTTTTCTTCTTCTGATTGTGTACACATTTCTTTTGTAAGTTTTATATTTGGATTCATGGGCGTTGAGACATCCTTACACATCCCAATGTTGAAACGCACTAAAATGTCATTAATATATTTGGATTGATACATTGATATATCGCCATTCTCGTTCATGTTGAATTCTATTCCAAGACAGTACTTCAATTCACCCAAATTTTTCATCTCAAAAGATTTTGATAACTTGCTTTTTAGATCTCGCAACAATTCGCTCTCATCATTTGAGGCTATGATTAAATCATCTACATAAATAACGGCAAATATTAATGATTTTTCATCACGATAAGTGTAAACACAATGGTCAAATTCTGTTTTGGCTCTAAACCAATTTTTCTTAAGTGTTCATGTAATTTCTTATACCACTGTCTACCGGATTGTTTAAAAAAACAGCCTCAAGACAGACAGTTTTCTATGCAAAAGCCGCCTGAATACACACAGATTTCTATGGTGAAAATTATTGAAAAAACAGACAGTTTTCTATATGAAAACAGTCTGAAATGCAGATAGTTTTCTACATGAAAACACACTGAAATACTGATAGTTTTCTATATGAAAACAGTCTGAAATACAGATAGTTTTCTGTATGTAAACAGTCTAAAATACAAACAGTTTTCTATACGAGAACTTAATTCACTAAACATTTGCGGTCAATCACAATAAACTTTTGTTTCTAGAGTATTCATCAAACAAATAAAACAATTTATAAAAATTCCACGAAAAATCTCTGGAAAAATTAAAAGACTTGAGACACCTAATCTTGTGTTCCCTATTTCTTCATTATCAATTGTTAGTTATGAAAACAATAACATTATATCATGTTATTAAATATTTACAAATTTTTATGGTAAATTTCACACAATTTGTAAAGAAACAGTGTGTTAAAAAAGTCAACTATCTTTTTGATAAAAAGTCTAAAAAAAAGGATTTTTCCCTAACTCAATTTCAAACTGTTATCTATGTAGTTATATGAAACCACTTCGAAGTACAGATAGTTTTCTATATGAAAGCACATGTGCTAAAAAGCTTTCCTTTGCGCTCAACTAGAACCAGGTGTGGCTTGCTGTAGTACAACTTCTTAGTTTAAGAAATGTCTTTACAAACCATGCCATACACAACTAACATATGTATTTCATGGCGCTAATAAATTTCTTTAACAATTTGTTCATGTCTTAATATTAATAATTTTTGCCATATCTTTATAACTGCTCAATGTGCATGTAGAACAATTACGTTTAAAGACATAAATGCTGACAATTTTCAAATGAATTTAATACAATTTATGTGGTTCTTTTTATTATGACATTTCGAACAGGTGACAACATCTAAAGCAAATTATCAACAACAACAAGAACAACAGCAAACAGCAACAACATTATTAACAAGTTGTACATAGTTTTTTTTTTCTTCTTTACAATTTTCCACATAGTTGCTTTTATTGCCAGCAATTTCTTTTAAATCATTTTGTGTGTATGTGTTTTTTTTTATCTATTTTTTGCTAGAATTTTTCTTAGCAACCTGTCGCTGTGATTTTTCTTTAATCTGCTTTGATGTTTTGAATTTTTGAAATTTCTGCCACAATTTATCTGCCATTTTTATGTCAAGTTACCTGAGATATGTCCGATTTGATTTGTGTGTAGAAATTGATTTATGGCCTGTAATTTAGCATGCCACAAAGTATTTACTTACATTATAGTTAAAGAGTGTTTGGCTCTTTTGTCAGGCACTAAGTAAAACTACTAAACAAAAAAAAAAAACATCATTTCGTGTAAAGAGAAGTTTTGCAAAGAAATTGTTGTGGTTTTAATAGCGACAATTTGATTGCTTTGCTTTGAGTGATTTAGAAAATGCGAACATTTTTTTTATTAAAGTAGAAGAATATATAAAGAACTATGTCAATTTAAAAGAGGTTATTAAAAATGTTTACAAAATTTTAACATACAAAAACGTCTTAAAAAGACTTTAAACATATTAACAACTCTATACATAAAATCTTTGGACTCATTTTGCTTAATTGGAAGTAAAAAATCCCAAAAAAAAATTTCTTTTAGAAAATATCTTGTTTTGTAGCTTTGTCTGGAATTACCAAAGACTGTATTCTCTAAGAATTAGGACACCAAAAAAAAAAAAAACTTACTGCATTTTATATGATAAACCACTTTTCCAAGTTCCTTTTCTAAGTCTTTCGTTTCACTTTGCCAACATGACTCATACGACTGCTTTACACATCCATTTTAAGTCATTCACTTAATATAGTCTAAAAAAAAAACCAAACCCCCGTGCCTTAACAGCTTACAATCACTTTGATTAACATTTCTATTTCCTTTAATTTACAATTCGAACAAACCTAAGTATAATACAATTTGTATTAATTACTTTGACAATTTGCTGACAAAACAAGCGCCAATTTAATAAACATTATTTTAAAATTCAAAACTTGTTTAACATTTTAAATAGCTAAACGAATGAAAAATACAAAGATAAAACAACAACTAATGCTAAAAAGCTTGAAAATAAATTTAATTATGGAAAAATTAATATTACAAAATAATTTATGCAAGAGCCAGCCAGCCAACAGCACAGTTAGCAAATGAGCAAAAACTAAATTGAGCAAGAAAATGTAAAACACAAATAAATAAAGAATCTTTAAAAACAAGCCAACTAGCAGCACCCTCTACACTAAGTTTGTTTAACAGATCGGTTTTGTTGTTTATAAAGATAAGCTAGCTACACATGCTTAAGGCAGTGCAACGAAAATTATGAAAATTATAATTTCAAAGCATACTTTTAGGCGGTAATAAAATAAAAGATGTTTAACTAAGATTTCACAACAGAATTATTACGCACACTAGCACGCATAAGTATAATTGTGTGTGTACAACAAGTTAAAATTATAGCACAGCTATAACATTTGCCTTTAATGTTAAGTTGAACAATAACATTTCATACTTAACAAACTGTTAAGTTGCTTGTTTTATAAGAATATCTAATAAAAAATACTTAATATTCTTCAACTTATTTAGAACAAAAACAATAATGTAAATTGTTTTACAATTTATTAAAGAATCTAAACGAAAAGTCGTGCCTGTTTTAATTTCATTTAATTTTTTACTTTGAAAAATATGTTTAAACTGCAAGCAAACTTTATTTAAGTAAAGTTTGTTTGGTCTAAAAAGCCTTTAGGTGTTTTGTTTTCTTCCCTTCCATAACAAATAATCGCATCTGTCCTTTTTTTCTTTAGCTGGCAAACAAGATTGATGTCTTTACTGCAGTGCTTGTGGCCGTTTATATTATTATCTTGTATAATTTTGACATCATTAACTCTATATAAAAAAGCAAGTGTAAGTTTGTTAACTGTTCAGGGTTTATACTTGTCATCATCATAATCTGTTTTCTTTGAACAAAATATTTGTTAGTCAATATAGTTGTTTTTGTATTATGCCCTAAGTTTTCGCTTAATTTAGCTGTCAATGGTTTTTGTGGGTTGATAATAAAATCTCAACCTCCCTACATTATAAAATTGTTTGCAAAAATAACTATAAAAAATATTTATTTATAGTATTTTTTTTTTGTAGAACCTGGATTCATTTAGTAGTTACAATTCAGGTTCAATTTAGGACTATTATATGTCAAAATTAATTCCATTTGCAGGACTTTGAATTTTCATAAATTTAATTCAATTGTGTCTTTCACTTATCCAAATCGTAGCGTTCTTTTTTTTTAACAAAATACAGCAAGAGCAAAAACATGCTAAACCTTTTTGCAAATGCAATGATGCAATACCATTTGCACAAGATTTTGAATTGCTCTATTGGTTAATGAACAAAATAAATTTAAGAAAAATCGGTCAAAAATTCTGTCCGATATTTTATAAAAACCAAAGCATGTTTGGGACAATTTGAATTCCAAAAACAGCTGTCATTCCATCAACGGTGTTTCGAACAATAAATATTGCTGATGACACCTTTGGCAGGATAGATAATGCATTACAATTTGAAAATTGTCTAAAATTACTTAACAATACTATTTTTTGAATTATGACATTAAAAGTAATTTAAGCCAAATAAAATTTCTCTAATAAAAAAAATTTAAGATTTTAATTTTCTACTGCTTATAACTCGAAAACTTAAAGAGAAAATAAATAGAACACGTAAACTTATTTTTTAAAGGCCAAGGAACTATAAAAAATATAAAAATCTTATTAGTAGCAGGAAAACCCAGAAAAAAATTCTATGTATTTAAATAAATTACATATCAAAGGTGCCTTATTTTGAGCCCCTACAGTTCCACCACAGGAGAGATAGTGGAGCCCATTTTCAAAACTCAATCTGAAATAATCCTTAGCTACACTTATACAATAATAAAAATAATTTTGTAACAAAGGTATCAAAGTGACAGATTTATTTCTAAAAACATTCGATTATGACCCACGATGCATCAGTAAAGAAATTATCTAGACTTTTATAAGAAAAATTCTCTTTCAAAGAAATGTTTGTGCAGTGATCAATATCTTGTGTACTATCAAAAGATGCTTTTGTACCAATAGGCGATGGACAGCAAGATGTCTGGAATCGTGTAATCTGGTCAGATGAAACCAAATTTAATCGTTCCCAATCCAAAGGTAAACAATATTGCTGGCGACGAACAACCCAGCTTATAAAAAGATGAGGAAAGAAGAATATCTGGGTATTTTGCAAACTCATCTTACCGATTTTGTAGATAAGAGCGCCTATAATGTGAATTAAGTTATTTTTTACTCTTCTAAAATCAAAGCAAAATTGTTTTTGATGCAGTGGCCAGCAAAAAGTCATGCCCTCAATCGGATTGAGAATTTATGATCAATTGTAAAGGGACAGCTGCAACAATACCGTTTTACTTCAAACCATTTGGACGGAATTTCGCAGCGGGTTCAATGAGAGAGTATTCTAAATTAATTAATTGAAAAATTGATGGAGAGTCTAATGCCTTTATTCATAAAAAATTAAAGTAGACTTCAAATGTACTTTAAGAAAATTTTATATGAAAATTTTGTCTAAAAACACATTTCAAACCTACTTTATTTTTTATGAATACGGCAGTTATTATATATCGTAGTACAATTTGTATACGAATCATTTGACAATCCTACCTCTATCAGGCATGTGATAGAAATCGAAATCGAAAACGAATCAGTTTTGGAAATACATTTTAATGCATATATAATCTAATTTTTAAAATTTTTGTTTTAAGATTCGCTCAATATGTTTCATTATATTTTATGTGATAAAAGTTTTTCAATACAGAAATATTATGAAAAAATTGACTGCTAAAAGTCATTCGTTTTCCATTTCCAGCACATGCCTGCATATATTATTGAAGGTCTACATCTGTTGTCAATAGTTATTTAGAACCACTTTAAAAATCTTTGGACTTTTTATATTTACTTTTACTACCATCAAACGTTTGTATATATCCTATAACAATTCGACCTCGCCAACTATAGAAATATAATTTGTTTGCTCCTCTCTTCCAAATACTTTGTCAGCCAATAGCCGCTTCTCACTACATCTTTCCTTTAAAAAAACGAACTTCCATAAACCAAACTCGCTCAGCTAACTTAAATTTGATGGCAAGATTATGATAGTGGGTGTAAAATTACACTAAAATTTCTTTCAACTTTAGTGTCTACATCATCATCATCATCAGCATTGTTATTATGTTTTCAATGTTTTGACTTAATTTTGTCAGCCAGTTTAAGGCTCGTACGCGATGACGACTAAGAGACTGTGAGTGTGGGGGCAATTTATTATTTAAGTGAGTTGTTTGTTAAGGAGTGCATAAAATTAGGCTAGAGGTTTTTTTTAGTCTTTTGAAAAGAAAATGAAGAGACTTTGTAGCTTCGTAACAGGTAATTTGAATTAACAAGCGTGGGAAATTTGTAGGGTAAATAGTTTGATGAAGTAATATATGGAATAGAATGAAAAGGAAGAAGACTTAAATGGGAAAGAAATTGAACTAGTAAAACTTTTTACGGCAAATAAAAAAGCACTCTATTTTTTTTTTGTAGAAATATGTTTATGTTTTTTAGTTAATACTAAATTATTATAAATTCCACCATTTATTGTCTTTAACGAAATTTTAATTTTTAATTTTTCAACACTTTTGCCCCAAGAAGTTCGTTTTCTAAGTCTTTTGTTTTCAATTGTATACTCTGCTTTAAAAGGTTTGTGTCTTAATTCTTTTATTTCAACTATCAAGCTTTGGCAATTATTTGTTATTTATACTTAAATATTTTTTAAATTTCTTAACAAATACCTTTTTAATTTGTTTCTTCCCAGCCTCCCACTCGCCCTGCTATTTATTAGTTTTAGAAAATCTTATACATTTCTTTGCCATATTAAACCCTGTTTCATATCAAACAATTGCAGCAGCAACAAGTTGAAATTCCTTTAATAAAACCGTTAGACCAATGCGTTTTTGTGTTATTTTCTTTTACTTATCAGCAGCTGTAGCAAATAAGCAACCCGCCTAATAAACAGCAAGTCAAGTAACCAACCAAACCAACGCCTGTTTTTTTTTTAGTATGCATTTGTTAGTTTGTTGGTCATTTTAACCATGATTTTATAATGTATTTTTTTTAGTATTGAGTGCCATTTCCAATAATAATTACAACAATAAAAATAAAAACAGAAATTTTGGAAAATACAGGGAAATAAGTATGTAGTATGTGTGTTTATGTGTTCGTTAAAGTTGAGGTCACAACGACCTAGGTAAATGCTTTAGTCGTTATATGGTTTCCAAAGCTAAGTACTTAATTCTTTTATACTGATCAGCCAATTTAATTAGGAAAAAAGAAAATTTTTAATCACTTACATATATGTATGTATATCTGACCCAAAATAATTTTGCTTCTGAGGAAGACTTTCAAGATAAATTAAAACAAGCAAGAGTTTATATTCGTTCGGCTTAGGAGAATCTTATATACCCATCACCTATATATAAAAAGTTTGATCTATGCACACTTGAAGGAAATTTGTGTAATATTTTGTATCCATAACGATGTTTATACAACTTATTTAATTTTTTGGATCCATTATATGGGATCTATTGAATATTATGGAACGATCGTTATAAAATATTTTACTGTATTTGAGTCTTATGGTCAATTTAATATCTTATTTCATCTCAATACCGATATATTTTAGATTTTTTTGGTGTTTTAATAATTCTCGAAAATTTACTTTATATGGGAACTAAGGACAAATATGAAATAATCTTTACAAAATCCAATATTAAAATTTTTACTTATATATAACTGATCGAGGAAAAATTTCAGTTCAACATAGATCACAGCTAACAATGGTCAATACTTTAAATAAATTTATATTGTAAAAATTATTGAAAATAAAGGCTAAAAATTAAATTCAAGACATATAGCCAATAGTTATCTGAGTTCTTTAGAGGGCCCAAAAATAGACATGCTATAAATGTAATAAAAACTTAATTTTGACCATAACATTTTGGTGTAGGGTTCAGCAAAAACTGAAGTTGCAAAAAAAAAAACTCCAAAAAATCTGTATTTTTTCCAGTTTTTTTTTTTTGCCAACTGAGTTGCTGTTGCTATTACTACCAGAGCTGCTGCTGTTAATAACGCTTTTGTTGTTGTAAATAAAGTATTATTAAGTTTGAACTATGTGTAACCGCCATAATGGGTCGGTCACACAGAAATGTAGGCAAAAATCTCTTAAAGAAACGAAGACGAAAAAAATTGCATGTGAGTTGTAAAGACACACACACACATTTGGGCAACAATAACAACAAATGAAAACAAAAAATAATAATAACAACGACAAGCTAAAGGCAACAATAACAGCAAACAACCTGCACTATATGACATGATAGTAAGTTTACAAAGTGTACGAGTACGTGGCTTTATTAGAGATGCACCAAAGATGTACTGCAATGGGCTGTGCTGTGTGCTGTGGTGTGGCATGCTACGTCTGAATGTGTGTACCTATCTATCTATGCTTTGGTAAGGTGCACACGACTACTAACTATATAGTGTTGTGGCGTGGCATGGTTTTGGCTGGGTTTTTATTTCCATTTTTTTTATTTGGTTGTTTTTAATATGTTTCTGTGGTATGCCAACCAACAAAAATGCAGATGAAGATGAGGCCTGTGTAAACTTTGCGCAGACACACACTGCTGCACGTACGTACTGTCGCACACACTGTCTTAGATAAATACACACACCTGTATGTTACAAAGATGTTGGCAACTAAAAGACCGTTATTTTTTTAGTTTTGTGACTAAACAATCAATTGATCGCCCAAGTCTTGTATTTCGTTGTTTTTTGAACATTCTGGCTGCATGTGATTGTCCACTATTTTGTTGGCGGGACAGATCTATGGCTAAAGACAAAATGCCAATAAAAACACACAGGCACTCACATATGTATATATAGATGGACCGTGGTCTTGCATACATCATGTGTTTAGTTGTTAGTTGAGAGAAGCAGCAACCAGTGCCTGTTGCCAGTATTTATGTGTTAAAGAAGATGAAGAAGGTGGCTTCTTCATCATCATTGACAATGATCATTGCGCTCATCATCTGCATCATGGCTGGTTGTTTGTTATTATTACCATTACTGTTGTTGTTAAGCAATACGCATTCACGACCTTTGTGCTTCTTATGGTTAAAACTGTGTGTTTTGTGTTCGTCTTGCAACTCTTCTAAAGTTTGCATGAATACAATTTTGGTTTTTGATTTCTTTATTTTTCAGAGCATTACCAAGCAAAATATGAAATGTTTAGTTTTTCCACCTGTTTGTAACGAAATAAAACAACCGTATACAAGGAATATTTGTGTTAGAGATAGAAACCCAACCCTTAAGCTATGTACAAACGCTTGTCAGATCTTACAATGTTGACAAAACTGGTAATGTACCGGTAATATACTGACAATGAAAAATTGTTAGCAAAAGGTAAATTGTCAGTTCTGACGATTGTAAGACAAACTTAAAATTTCATGCGCAAACAATTGTCACCCAATAAATTTATCTGCCAATAGTGGGCACTGACAATTTCTGTTGTCAGATAAATTTATTGTGTTACAATTGTCTGCCAATGGAATTGTAAGTTTGTGATGTGGAAAAATTAATAGATTCGTTGCCAAACATTTCCATAACTGTGAGTGTGTGTGTTTATATTAAATTAAAAATGTTTAAATATTGCCATGGAACAATTTTCTCTGCATATGTACGTCCTAGAAAGTAGTGAAGATGAAGAGAAATCACAAAAACACGCCTCACTTTGTTTGTTTGGTACAATAACAATAAATATATCTTGCACTCTTTCTCTCATCATTTGTTTCTCTGTTTGATCACTCTCTCACAGTGTTTGGCAAGACAAATAAACTATATATATTCTCTAACAATCATGCCATTGTCCGATGAATAAACTTCGCACATCTGACAATGAAAAGTGTATGTGTTTACACGATTGTTAGATGTCTGCCAATATTTTTGGACTTACAAAGAACTGACAATGTTTTTCGGAAAAGGTAGGAAAACAAACACTTTAAGTTCAAGCGATTGTTAGAGATTTTCTGAAACATTTTCTGACAATATTGTAAGCTCTGACCATAATGGAATAATGTATCATTGTTAAACAAAAAAAGGCTTTTCTTTAGAAGCAGTCTTTAACAAAAGGCGCCCATATGCCCCTCTTCTAATTCACTTCCAGTCTTATTGCTTATAAACTTTTTATAAGTTAAAAAGATTCGTCTAAACCCTGCATATTTCTTTACGTTTTATTTTCAATAAATTTTGGTGACTTTATCATTTTATACTCTTTGCTGAGGTGGTCATTTATTTAAACAAACAAATAAACATAAAAAGCTAAAACAAAAATTCGTTAACAAAATATGCATACACCTGCTAATATCTATTGGGAGTAAGTATGTCTGCTTGTATATATTTGTGTTTTTGGTCTGAACACAGTATAAATTTTATGTACTGGTTGTGATGTCAATATCGTGCTGTTAAAAATTGTTGTGATGATCATCGTAATGAGGAGAGAAAATTTTTATTAACAACATGTTTTTTTTACTTTATGAACAGGAAAAAAACTCACACAAAACATCTAATTTGATTATAAAATTGAAGAAAATAAGCATGTTAAAGAAAATAAAAACTATAAAATAAAAATCATCAAAATAATCGTAATTTTCCATATAACCTAAATATTTCATTTAGAGTTATTTTATTTAAAACACACATTTGGTTTATATGGGGGTCAAGCTGTACATGTTAGAAAACTATAGTTTTTTTTAGTCATTATGATAATTTGTAAGCAGTTATAGAATATTTGCTAGAATGTTTGGTTAAATTCTTTAAGAAAAAAAGTTTATAGTTGCAGCTCAACTCAAACTATTTAAGCACAAACGTGTTAAGTTCAAATTAGTTAACATAAAGATCCACGATTGCAGTTCTTCTTCAAACCAAATAAAGACCTACGATTCAATCTCAACTTAGACTGATAAAAATGCACATTGAAGCTCAAGTTACACAACTTACAAATTCACACTAAAGCTCACCTCAGAGTACATACAAGCAAAGAATAACTCTTAACTTAGACTAGATAAAGTTCTGCGAAAAGAAAATTAGACTGCATAAAGACCTACGATTGAAATTAAATTTAGACAATACAAAAACCAATGACTAAAGCTTAAATTAGACTAAATAAAGTATTTAGATAACATAAACCCTATAATATGTTCAATTCAAGCTATAGACTTTAGCATAGCCTTCGACACACTATGACATAAGAAACTCGTCACAATTCTGAAAGAAAGAAATGTCTTTAGAGGAAATTATTTTAATTGTTCTAAGAACTATTTAAGCTTCAGATCCTATCATGTAAATATCAATACAAGCTCAGTAAGAAAACCATTTCATATTGTAGAGTTCCTCAGGGCTCCAAATGTGACCCAATCATATATGCCAATGTTGAACATACTAAAGAAGAGCATAACCAGCGATTGTTGTTACTCATACAAATACTTATATTGCTGTTGATATTATGCGTCTTTGATGCTTGTGATAATTGAATCATAATTGTTTATGCACATAAACATAATCCAAACAAACGTAAAACTTAACCTTTCGTCGTACACATGAGTCTGGCTAAACATTTTTCAAATTGTATTGCTATTATAATATATTTAACACTTAGTTAGAGATTTGAAATTTCAGATACCCTTCTACAATTTAATTCGCTAAATCCTGGAAAGAATATCAAAGACACTTATTCGAATATTTTACTGCACACATCACATTTGTAACACATGGGTCTGCTCAGACCCAAATATATTTGTACGTATATATATATATTGTATTGTAAACGCTGTTTCTTATATATTTTTCTTGCTCGTTTTAATTATTTTTTGTTTAGTTATCTATTATTATTTATTTAGATTTATTAAATAAGGTTAGGTTAGGTCAATTTGGGAAAAAACTAATAAGCATACTAACAACTAACTCCATCTAGTTAATTCATAACGTACAAGTTTTATTGAAACTCTCGTTACACTTTTCACCATAAATATTTTTTTTACATAAATATCAAATAACTTTGGACTGCAATAAATTTCTTTCACGAAAGAAAACGATCACTGAAGACTTCTTACACTCTAACAAAAAAAATAAAATAAAAAAATTTACAATGGCACTGCGAAAACTTGTTCACCCAATATTCGGTCGACGACTGAAAAAACTAGCAAAAGTTGTTGACGTTGCTAGAAAACAAGGTTGTCATGTGAAAAACTCGGTTAAGGATCGGAAAAAATGTTAAACTGAGATTTTATCAACATTGGTCAAAGGTGCCCCGTGTTCAAACGTGCCCCCCTCACCCCTACATCTAAGAAAATACTCTATACTTTCTTATAAATCAATTATTTTGTGGTACAAATTATGCTCAAAGGAAATGATTTGCCAATGTCTTCTTGTTACTTATATTTTTTTAAAATATTATGTCGAAATTCTTAACATTTTGAAAACAAATGCTTTATTTTTTTTAATTTAAGCCCACATTCCTTAACTAAGCAGGTCACTAACTTTTTCACCGCTATCTTAACAATTAATTTATTCATTAACAATTTTTATAACTCTGTCAGAAATTATAAAAATTCGCCATAAATAGACAATGACATTATTGGGTGTTAAAGCCGCCTTACAAGGCATTTGATATGGAAATAATAAAAACCCCACACTTTTTGATCTTCGTTTATTTCTGCTGTAGAGCAGCAGTTTAGCAAATAGTGTAGCAGCCGAGAAAACAAACACAAAAACAAAAAATAACAAAACATGCCGCTATCTTTCTTCATGTTTATAGAGGATGCAACTATAACTTTTATATAAAAGTGTTCAATGGTTTTCTTTGGGCTGCAATGTACGTGCTTTAAAACAATTAAAAAGCCAAAATACACACATATTTATACACAACAATACAACAAAAAGACACCAAGTGTTAAAGAAAGACTCACTGCAATTTTTCTTAAACTTGCGTTTAATTTCAGCTTTTTTTTTACTTAAAGTTGGTTTTGTAAAGCTACTGGTGTTTATTGTTGTTTTTGTTTATTTCGAAATTTTAGTTTGTTTTTTTTTGGAAGCTACTGCTGCCTTTTTTTCTGTTGTTTGGCTGCTAAGCCTAAGAATGATCGAAACCGATCGCATGTCTAAGATAACAAACATTTTTCACTTAGGCTGGCAATACACAACAGTTTAAATGCTTTGATTTTTTTTGCCACTCGTTCGATTTGGTTTTTAGCAGAGAAAAATTCAGGCAAAAACAGTAGAACAAAAAAAAAAAAAAAACTTAAAGTCTGGCAGCTAAATAACAGCATATCTTAACACGGTAGCTAACATGCTTAAGTTTAATTAATGATAAGAAATCTGTATCTAAAGCTGTTGTTTGTTGTCTTGTAATGAGCCAATTCAGCACAGCGTAAAAAAACTCCAGGGTAAACGAAATTTAAGGCCTTTTACTGCTCCCTCTTGTGCCTATATAAACTAGGTTTAAAAAACAACAAAACCTTTGCGGCATCTCAATAACATGTATATTTGCTGGCTAATGTTTTGTTTTACACAAACCAGCCTCTGGCTTGAGAAAATGTTAAAAAGAACAAAACGCGTGCATAACTTTAAGCTTTGCCAAACTTAATTTGGTTGCCTTAATACATTCTTGAAAGTTTTCTGTTTTTTTTTCGCTTTTGTTTTGCTGTTTTTTTTTTGTTTGTTTAGCAAACGCATTGTAACACGCTTTTGGTAAGAGATTTATATACAATATTATGCCATTAATTAGTAACGTTTTTATTTTTTTGCCTGTGGCTTATGAGATTTGAATCAATATTAGATGTTAAACCAAAAGTCAAATTAACAAGGTTAAAATGATAAAATATAAAAGAGCATGAGAAGTTTTGAGTAAGATTTAAAGAAATTTCATGTTAAAGTAAAATGTAATATGTTAAAGAAACAGTGAAAGAAACTTAAGATATCAAAAATGGACAAGACAGCATTAAACTTAAAATTATTTTTTTCTCCTGAAGATGACCAACAAAGTTCGAAAGTTCGAAATATTGGAAAGAAATAATAAAAATTAAAAAAAACATACCACAGTTTTTCTAAAGGTTTTAATAGAACAGACCTCAAGACGAATTTATGAAATATAAAGATTTTTAACAATAAAAATAAAGAAGCATCATAAAATGTAACCTTTTAATGCTTTATTGAAATTGAAGAAATAAGCAACAAGAATTTTTTTCATGTTTTTGCATGAAAACACTATTTGTTGGCTGAATTTTTTTTTGTGGAATTTTCCGATTTTTGTAAAAAAGAGCTATGAAATGAGTGTCGCTTCCAGATATACTAAAAATTGTTCTAAATATAGATTTATAGACTTATACAACGTAAAGACCTTTGAACGACTCTTAATTAATCTTCATAAAGACCTTCGATCGAAGCTTAACCAAATGTTCATAAAGACCTTCGATTAAAGCTTAGAATAGATAAAATCCTACGATTGACTTAATTTTCATATAATAATTACGCTTAATCTTCGTAAAAGTATTACAACTGGATTTAATCATCATATAAGAACTACAATTTAACTTAATCTTCATATAAGAACTATGATTGAATTTAATGAAAACCTGCGCCTGAATCTTAACTTAAACTACGTGAAGAATTTTTTTCATTATTGTTCCTGCAATAATGAAAATAAATTTAGAATTTTAATTAATTTCACGTCCATGAAATGAACGTTTCTCTATCAGTCCATAACCAATTCTTTATACACCCATTTCAATACCATCAATTCTATGTCATTCACCCATTTCCATTCTTTTCACAGTCACTGTTCATTCCTTTCCTAATCCTGTTGCTACAGTATACTATTACTGTTCCATTCCCACATTTGCATAATTTGCTCTTTCTAAATATAGTAGACTAAAATCAGATGTGTTCTTATATTATCAGTAACAATATGTTGCATATTCAAACACTCAAGAGTAGAAAATCATTTCAATCTATTTCATTATCTATCTATTTTATTATACCACCACCAACAAGATGGGGAGTACATCGTCGTGGTATTGTAGTGTTGTAACCAAAATTGGTGCAATTTATCTTATGCCGTTCAGGCATCAGGAAGAGAGCTTTTGCGCGCTATTGCAATATGACGAATGTTCAGTATGTTTCAATTTTTCTCAGAAATATTCAGTTTTTTGTCTCTGCTGTAAAAGTATGATTGTGTGACATACAGCCTATTGCATTCACCACGACGATATTGCGTTTGTTATTCCATTTATAACACATCGAAATAATGATCGTAAAACCAAAAAGTCTATACATTCTGGGTCGATATAAGATTCTAAGACGATCTGCCTGCCTGTTGTTGGCACGATAGAGCTCATACTGATATATTTGGTACTGAAAATGGGCACAATCAGTCCAGTAGGATCTGAGCTGTAAATCAAAGTTTCAGACTACCTCGATATTATTCAGATATTTTTTTGTAATTTCTTCAAATATAATGCAGATTATTATAGAAGGACAAGTAATGTTGAAAATAGTAGGAATTACTTCACGATTTCTAATAGCCCCCATAAAAATGTCTTCATGGAATAAGGCTTTGTGATACATAAATCTTTATAGAAAGGCTGTATCCATTAAAAATTCTGCAACAATAAGCATCAGTCAATAATTTTGACCATACCCCATATAAAGTCTACATCCGAAAAGCAAATAATAATGAAATGTGTCTGACAACATTGTTTGACAGTGTGACCGCGAATGAAAAGAACAAAAAAGAATTCCAGATGTTTTTCTTCCAAATGTTCGACTGTATAAATGGGGACTATGAGGACTACTCCCTAAAACTCATTAACTTGCGAACCGATATTATACACAGTTATTTACAGTTTCTTACAATTATAAGTATGTAAAAATTATACTATTGACTTTTATGCAAAATTAGTTAGACATAGCTCCCGTACCAACTTCAACTCTGAAAATAACCACAGGGATAATTTTGATGTTTCAAAAAGACAAAATCACTTGTCTATGGCTTTTTGGTGCTTAATTTATTGTATGTTAAAGTAAACCGATTTATGGTACACGATACAAAAACATAAACCAAGAATAAATTCTTGATTATAACTGGAATATGATTCTTATAAATATCGTTATGCAGATAAAATTTAATTAAAATAAACCTAATAAGTTCGCCCCATAATATGTGACTTGGTGGTGGGCCGCATATAAACTCTTACTTGTTCTTATTTGATGTGCTAAATTACAATATAAAATGTCCTAAATTGTTATCATATACAAATCATAATATTGAAAAATTTCCTTAAATTATATTCACTTAATTGTGCTACAAAATCAAAAGACTTAGACAACAGACCCTTACCTTCATTATTGCTTTGTCAGACATTACAATATTTGCACATAATCACTAATGAAAGTGAATGATTAACAATAAAATTGTGATAATTTTTCTTAAACAATTTAAAGGAGAAGTATAACTATAAAAATGTACAATCTACTTGCAGTAATTTTTGCGTTGACTTACAACTTTATAACTACTTTTATCCAATAAAAAAAAAAAACAGCAACAACATTAACTTAAGCTGGTTTCGTATTACAATATCTTAGCTTTGTTTTACAGCATAATTTATCAGGTTCGTGACATAATTAGCTACCATTTGTGGTAGTGGGAAATCACTACTCGAACACTTAAGATGTCGTCGTGGACTTCTTAAAATACAACAACAAGAAGTTTGTTTGAACGAACAGCTCGTTACAGCACATACAGACAGTGCTAAAGATAGTGAGAAAGAGAGCGAGAGATAGAAAAATATAGAAAAAATATAAAACAATTGCAACATTAACATCACATCACTAGTTGTTTGAATTTCAAACATTTGAAGGATTTATGTTGTACATACGATGAATTGTGTTTGATGATTCCTTACAGCCAAAAGCGGCAACATCTTGAAGTTTGTTTTCTATGTCTGTCCGTCTGTCTGTCTGTCTAACTCTGTAGTTTCATGTGTGATCGATTAATGATCCCAACAATAGCACCTCTTAAAAACACTTTGTAGTTAGTGTTTTTTTGTTTTGTTTTTATTTTTCTACTCGCTATTGTTAAATTTTGCGGCAGTGTCAGGCAGTATGGCTCTAAACATGCTTGAGCATTTAAAACCAGGGTATACCTTTAGGAAGATCTGGCAGCAAATGTCTTAAATAAAGTTTTTTAAAGATTTTGTAAGAAGGGGTCACCCTTTTGTAGTGTTTTGTTTAGCAGGCCAGTGACAAGATGTGAGAAATAGATTGTTTTCATTTTATTTGTTTAGATAAAAGCTATTTGATTCAGGTGTAAAAATACAACTATTTGTCGCTTTAAGTGAATAGTAAATCGAGGAAAAACATTAATTCAATAATCACCATCACTATTTGTTAAAACAATTACTTTTTCAAATAGTTTCCAAAATGCGGCTTGGATTATTTGATCTTTTTCAAACACACCAAAGTTAAAGTAAGAAAGAAAAAAAAACGAAAAAGAACAAAACTTTTGCTTGTTTTGTTTTTTTTTTTAAATTTGTGCCGTAATAAAACTCTAGAGAGAAAGATGACAACAACACAAAAAAAAAGAAACATTAAACAGTTTTTGACTACTGTTTTTGTTTTGTTACAATTGCCACTGGAAAATTGTTATTAAGATAAATTATAGGTTCGCTATTGATGATCAATCGTCACCCTAGATATTGTACTCTTTTAGTTCTTTTTTTTTTGTCTGTATTTGGGTTTATTATTATTTTATAGCCAACAACCAGCATTCCTCTAGCAAACTAAATAACTTTAACACTTAAACGGCCATCTATCTTAAACATTGCAGAGAGATACTAAAGGACGTTAACAGCAGCCACTAAGCTTTATTTCTTGTCTTAAAAAAGGGACATTTGTGTGTTACTATTATTGCTGCTACTGCTGCCTTTAGGTTTTAAAAAACCCATTGATCAATCTCTGTTTTTTTTTTTTTTTGCTATGTACAGCTAAACTAAACTTGCTGGTTGTTGGAACTGACTTAAATTTCAGTGTTTTTTTTTTTATCTTTTTTGAAAATTTATTTTGTTTTTCATTGCCGTTATTGATGTTCTGCTTCGTTTTTCTTCTCTTTGTCTGCCTTAAAGGCTGGCAATTAACGAAACGATCTGTGAAAATATTTTATTACCAATGTGTTGATCGATCTACTTTGATTTTATTTATGGGCTTTGACTTAACTAACTTTACAACAGCTACTGCCTACGTCAAAAGTTTGTTACCAGTAATAGAGGCGGCAGTTGTTGTTGTAGCGGTTTCTAGTAATATAAAAAACTGACCTGTTGACATATTGAATGGTTTGTGTGTGTTGTGGTAAAGCAAAAAACTTGTGAGAAAATAAATCACTTTTTAAATTAAATGAGCTGCAAGGAAAACAATATCTTAGGGAATTTGTTGAAGAAAAGCTGTATTTTTTTTAATAACTAGCAAGTTTAAAGAAATCAAGGAAAATCTTAGCTTTTGTCTAAAAGAGAAATTACAACAGTTTGTTTTTACAATAGAACTATAATAATGAATTAATTTATTTAATATAATTTAAAGTTCTTGACTTAAGTCTTTTGTTTTGCTAGTACATAGCAAAATTATTCACATTATAATTCCTTTACTTTCGTAATGCAAATTGCCATAGAAGATCTAAGAAACATATAATTAATGGACCTTAATGTATTGTAAGTTTTAATAAATTGAAATTGCATAAATATTTTTCTTAATATTTATAATTGTATTTCAGTTTAAAATTAACGACTGGTATCAACATATGTACATCATGTTTATCAACACACAATATATTTATCAATATACGGCATATTTATCAACATACAACTTGTTTAGCATCATTTGCATTTGTAGAAATTTCTATTGATCAACATTGTTGAAAACACCCTGTTATACATATACATTATATCACCATTAAGTGAATATTCTAGACCCAAACATTCTAGTTTCTTAGGTCCAAACCATCCAGAAAATATAGGCCAATCAAGTGATTGAGTTTATTGTGAGGCATCATTTATTTCGGCTGCATCAAATTCCAACAACAAAAATTTCGAAAAAATATTGTTGCTGAAAAAATGGCAAGAAACTATTTGTTTCTTTTCGGTAAATATCTGAACGGTTAAATTATTTATGAAAGGTTCAGCCCATCATTAATGCTAACAGAGTACGATGCCCACACAAATATTTGCAGGAATTTCTCTAACTATTCCATAGATAAATGGATGATACCGTTCCTTGCAAGATTGCCGGGTGGACTTCGACAATGCGTGCGCAATAAACCACGGTCAGTGGATCTAGAAAATGTTGTTGTTACTTCATAATCAGGTAATTTCCGTAATGAATTTTTTATACATTTAATAGTTCCTCTGGTATTGTTTTAGACTTTTAAATATACCAAAACACAGCATTATTAATATTTTTATTACATATTTATTAATAATAATACTGCAAAGTTTTTTTGAATTTTAAAAATATGTATGATATTATGACTATATAATAGCCCAAGATACACATTTGTAAATGTCCTGTTTTTAAGGACATATAGACTGTAGGGGCATAACAAAATAATTTCTGTGATTTAAATATAACATAACGAAAATTTCATTCAAATCAATTAACTTTGAAATTTCCTGCGACGGACATTAAAAAAATAGTTTAATTTATACCACAAATAATCACCAAATCATTGCTTTAATCGAAAATTAATATTTATTAAAGATTATTAAACTTTTCTCATACCATTAACCTTTCAATACAAATGCATGCATTTTCTAGACAACATTTAACTACCATTTGTGTTAAAGATCATTAAATCTATAAATTAAATAAATATTTCTAAGAAGAAAAAAAAAACACAGCCAACTATAATTTATAATCACTACAAATAAGCAACGCAAAAAAAGAGCTGTAAAAGTAACACAACAACATACAACAGCATTTGTAAATTTTTTTCACCCTCTACTTAATAAATTTTATTTAAAAAAAAAATATCTTAAAAAGGGGAAAACAAAACGAGCTATAAAAACTCTGGCCTCTCAGTGCCATACTTGCGTTAACAACTTTTCCACAAACCCTTTAAAGTGAATTACTCACATATAATGCAGCAACTGTATGCAAACAGCCAACATCAAAATTAAAAACAAATTTTTGCCTTTTTTCAGAAGAAATTTTCAGTCAAGAAAACAAACTAAACTAAAAAAAAAATTTTACAAACCAAAAAACATTAACAACATCACCATAAGCATGTTTATAGCCGCCAATTATACATTTTATTATTTGTTGTCTGTTATTGTCTAGTATGTTTTACTACAATATGTTGCACTTTACCTGAGCATCAAGCAGCAACACATACAAACAGCAACATTTGCAACAACTACTACTTACTACATTGGCTGATGTTTTACGCAGAAAGTGCGTGCAATAAAAGCAATGTTTTCTTAGCTATTTCTGTATTTCTGTAGTTGCTTACTTGTATCAAAGTGAAATCATGGTAATTTTTTCATCTTTCTCAAATTATTTATTTTATAAAATAACCCCACAAGAGAAAAAAAACTAAACAAAACAAATTTAACATTATCCTGGCAACACACAGGCCTAATAACATGTTCTCAAATAGCTGTAGTATAGCTGCTTACTAACATCAATATATACAGTTTCTTCAAGTGCGTTAAGCAGTAGCCAAACTAAATTTTGTTACCATGTTTTTTCTTTGCTTCTTTAATTCTTTATTTTTGGCTTTACTGTTTTATTTTTTTTGTGTGTTTTTTTTTTGCAACTAACTAACGAACTGCAAACATTTGAGCAACATGTTCAACATACGAGTATGTTGAACATTTATGCGAGTAGTCTATGAAAATTATGTTTAAATTGCAACAATGCTTAAATTGGCAGGCATTGCCTGCTTATGGTTATATTGCATACGTTTATTTCATATGCATGCTTGCCACAAAATATTACAACAAATACAATGGACACTAATGCCAATAATGTACGGATTACTTATACCTTTTCCTTTACGACAGTGTTTCCTATTCTTCTTCACTTTAAGCAGAAGAATTTTTCAACTGCAGCAGCAGCAGTTAAGGCTGAAGTATGTAACTTATGAGCTCGTATGGGGCCGTTGTAGTTGGTGGCGGAGGTGGTGGTACCGACTGTGATATTAGTATGGCAGTGTATTATAACAGAACAATAGCTGTTGGATATTGATGTAAAGGTACAGTAGTTTATAGTGTCAATGTAGAAATTTTTATATAGATAGTTCAATTTTAGCTTCAATCGAAGGTCTACCTACAGTTTAAATTTAGCTTGAATCAAAGGATTTTCTAAAGTTAATTTTCAGCTCCAACCGGAGGTATTTCTAAAATCCCATTTCAGTTACAATCGCAGGTCTTGCTAAAGTTAAATTTAAGCTCCAACCGGAGGTCTTTCTAAAGTCACATTTCAGTTACAATCGCAGATCTTGCTAAAGTGAAATTTAAGCTCCAACCGGAGGTCTTTCTAAAGTCACATTTCAGTTACAATCCCAGGTCTTGCTAAAGTTAAATTTCAGCTACAATCGAAGGTCATTCTAAAGTCACATTTCAGTTACAATCGCAGATCTTGCTAAAGTTAAATTTAAGCTCCAACCGGTGGTCATTCTAAAGTCACATTTCAGTTACAATCCCAGGTCTTGCTAAAGTTAAATTTCAGCTACAATCGAAGGTCATTCTAAAGTCACATTTCAGTTACAATCGCAGGTCTTGCTAAAGTTAAATTTCAGCTCCAACCGGAGGTCTTTCTAAAGTCACATTTCAGTTACAATCGCAGGTCTTGCTAAAGTTAAATTTAAGCTCCAACCGGAGGTCTTTCTAAAGTCACATTTTAGTTACAATCGCAGATCTTGCTAAGGTTAAATTTAAGCTCCAACCGGAGGTCTTTCTAAAGTCACATTTCAGTTACAATCGCAGATCTTGCTAAAGTTAAATTTCAGCTCCAACCGGAGGTCTTTCTAAAGTTAAATTTCAGTTACAATCGCAGGTCTTGCTAAGGTTAAATTTAAGCTCCAACCGGAAGTCTTTCTAAAGTCACATTTCAGTTACAATCGCAGGTCTTGCTAAAGTTAAATTTCAGCTCCAACCGGAGGTCTTTCTAAAGTTAAATTTCAGTTACAATCGCAGGTCTTGCTAAAGTTAAATTTAAGCTCCAACCGAAGGTCTTTCTAAAGTCACATTTTAGTTACAATCGCAGATCTTGCTAAGGTTAAATTTAAGCTCCAACCGGAGGTCTTTCTAAAGTCACATTTCAGTTACAATCGCAGATCTTGCTAAAGTTAAATTTCAGCTCCAACCGGAGGTCTTTCTAAAGTTAAATTTCAGTTACAATCGCAGGTCTTGCTAAAGTTAAATTTAAGCTCCAACCGAAGGTCTTTCTAAAGTCACATTTTAGTTACAATCGCAGATCTTGCTAAGGTTAAATTTAAGCTCCAACCGGAGGTCTTTCTAAAGTCACATTTCAGTTACAATCGCAGGTCTTGCTAAGGTTAAATTTAAGCTCCAACCGGAAGTCTTTCTAAAGTCACATTTCAGTTACAATCGCAGGTCTTGCTAAAGTTAAATTTCAGCTCCAACCGGAGGTCTTTCTAAAGTTAAATTTCAGTTACAATCGCAGGTCTTGCTAAGGTTAAATTTAAGCTCCAACCGGAGGTCTTTCTAAAGTCACATTTCAGTTACAATCGCAGATCTTGCTAAAGTGAAATTTAAGCTCCAACCGGAGGTCTTTCTAAAGTCACATTTCAGTTACAATCGCAGATCTTGCTAAAGTTAAATTTAAGCTCCAACCGGAGGTCTTTCTAAAGTCACATTTCAGTTACAATCGCAGATCTTGCTAAAGTGAAATTTAAGCTCCAACCGGAGGTCTTTCTAAAGTCACATTTCAGTTACAATCCCAGGTCTTGCTAAAGTTAAATTTCAGCTACAATCGAAGGTCATTCTAAAGTCACATTTCAGTTACAATCGCAGGTCTTGCTAAAGTTTAATTTAAGCTCCAACCGGAGGTCTTTCTAAAGTTCAATTTTATTTTCAATTGAAAGTCTTTCTAAAGTTCAATTTTATTATCAATCAAAGGGCTTTCTAGAGTTAAATTTTGGCTTTAACCAGAGGTCTTTCTAAAATTTAAATTTGGCTGCAATCGAAGGTCTTTCTAAAGTTCAATTTTATTTTCAATTGACGGTCTTTCTAAAGTTCAATTTCATTTTCAATTGGAGGTCTTTCTAAAGTTAACTTTTATCTTCAATTGTGGGTTTGCTAAAACTAAATTTTTGTCTCAATCTTAATCCATATAATACTCCCATATAAACCTCATTCAAAATTCAATTTAAGTTTTAATTGTGGATCGTTACAATGTCCCATATTAGCATGAAGCAAATTGCAGACACTCTGATTTAAGCTGCAATCCTGGATTGTTTTTCAGACCGATTTAAACTTAAATTGTAGATTGTTATACAGCCCCATTTTATATTCAATGGAAGTCAGATATATTTCTATTAGAGATCGATATACAGTCCCATTTAAATTTAAATTGCATCTTTAAACTTCATCTCTAATCGTTGATGTTTATACAGACAGATTTAAGCTGAAATCGTAGAGTTGCACACAGTCCCATTTTAACTTCAATTGCAGTCCGATTTAAGCTTTAATCGTAGATCGTTAAACATTACAAGTTATATGTAAATCGTTAAACCGACTGATTTAAGCTTCAATTGTTGATCCTTAAGCAGTTCCATTTTCACTGAAATCAAATACCAATTTACGCTGAAATTGTAGATTATTATACAGTCCCATTTTAACTATATAATAATAATAATTATGCAGTTGCATTTTAGCTGGCATCAAATACCAATTTAAGGCTCAATTATTGTCTTTTGTATTGTTCCATTTTACTTGCAACTTTATAATATTCAAACCACTGTATTCTCTCAAGAAAAAATTATTGATCTTTTAATATTATTTTTGTTTTCCTTTCCAGAAGATTCAGCATATATTCTATATTGTATTATTGACGGTGGTGGTGGTGGTGGCGTTGTTAATGCCGGTCATGGCGGTCTTTGTTTGAATTTGTTGTCGGTTTATTATTGCAATTTTTTGTTGCGCGAACGGTCTCTGTTGTATGGTCAAGCCAATAAAATATAAATTTGTCAGCACTATAACTGCCAGACTTTATAGTGACTGGGATTATTTGTAGGTTTAACATGGTCAGAAGCGAGAAACTTAAATAATATCCAGCAGCAGCAAAACTAGTTGTAGTAGTAAAAGACAAGGAAACAATATAATATTTTATATTATTATGTTTGCATATAAAGACATGTTAATAGAGTATAAAGTTCATGCTTAAGCATTACATATGGAAAATTTATGGTAAAAGTTTAAAAGCTTCATTAAACAAAAAAAATAAAAAAAATGTTGGCCTGGAAATAAATAGAAAATTAGTTAATTAAGTTTGCATTAAGTCTAAGAAACAAAACAAGTTTGAATTTATATATAATTAAGCTTGATAATTAAAACAAAAACCTTAAAATGTTTTTGCTGGTTTTATTTCTAGCTTATTTCGTGCTGATTTATGAGTGTCATTGTAGAGTTTAAACCTATTTAAAGTTTAGTACTTCTTTTTTTCAGCACTACCTAGGTTATTGTCATCATTATCAATTCTTTTAAATCATTTTTTAACCACCACTACCCCACCGCCACCTATAAATTTACAGAAAAAAATTCAATCAAATAATACTTGCAGCCACATTTTTTTTTTTTTTATTTTGTTGCAAACTTTACTTCATCTACCATCTCCTCTACACAGTATGACTAACAATGTTGGAATGGCTGATTTAGCCAAGTTAAGGCAGTCAAGTTAGCCAGCCAGCCAACCAGTCTAATGCTTTTGCTGCACTTGAAACGTGGGAATCAGAACAAATCGTGCCAAAATTATTTACCACTTAAATGGTTTCACCAAAACATTTTTCATTTCTTCCTAGTTATTTTTTTTTTTCTCTTCATATCATCTACCGCTTCAGCTTCTTCTCCGCTCTGCCGTACATATTTCATTTTCTATACCGTTCATAATTTAAGAGATTTTCAATTGTTTCAAATCGTTTTAGAGTTTTTGTTGTTGTCTGGTGCTGGTGTATAATCTTTTTTGGACATCAACTGTAAGAAACATTTGCAGAAAAATATATCGCATGCTTGGTTTAGTTAGTTGCTTAGATTTCTGTTGCTCTCTCTCACTCCTTGCTGGCTGTGATGCTGCCACTAATGGTTTAAAAGTGTTGAATTACGAGCATTTCAGCGCTCGATGTTGATAAATTATAATGAATGGTAATGGGTAATCGAATTGTTAATGCTTTTGTGCTGCGGAGATTATAAACAGCTATACTATGTAGGGTTTGGTCGTTTCATTTGTTAATAGTGTTTGTTGCATTATGTGGAGATTAAGATTAAAATCGATACTTCCTAAGTAAAGGTAAAAATTGGACTGTATAATAATCTAGGATTAGAGCGGAAATTCAACTGTTAAAGGATGTAGGATTGCAGCTAAAATGGAACTGTATAAAGATGTATTTTGCAAAGGCAATTAAAATAGGACTATATAAAGATTTTCAATGGAAAAAAAACTGAAGTTGAACTGAGACTTTTTAACTATCAGCAATTGAGACTGATATGGGACTATATAAATATCTGTGATTGAAAGTTAACTGAGACTATTTAACAATTTCTGGTTAAAGCTAAAAATAGGACTGTTTAAAGATCTATTATTGAAACTGAAATCGAACTGCTTAAAAATTTGCGACTGAAACTTAAAAGGGATTGTTTAATGATCTCTGATTGCAGCTGAAATGGGACTGTTTACCGATTTCTGATTGAAGCTGCAATGGGACTGTGTAAATTTCTACGGTTAAAGCTGAAATGTAACTGTTTAATGACCTCTAATTGAACCTAACTTGAAACTGTATAATAATGTATAATTGAAGCTGAAATGTGAATGTTTTAAGATCTACTATGGAAGCTGAAATTTGACTCTTTAATGACCTCTAAATGAACTTGAACTTAGACTGTTTAATGATGTCTGATTGATGTTGAAATGGGACTGTTTAAAGATTTACGATTGAAGCTAAAATGGGATAGTTTAAAGATCTACGATTGACGCTGAAATTTGACTGTTTAGTGACCTCTAAGTGAACCTGAACTTAGACTGTTTAATGATCTCTGATTACAGCTGAAATGGGACTATTAAAAGATCAACGATTGACGCTGAAATGGTACAGTTTAATGATCTCTGATTGCAGCAGAAATGGGACTATTCACAGATCTATGATTGAATCTGAACTGAAACTATTTAGCGATTTCTGATTGAAGATGAAATGTGATATCTGATCGAAGCTGAAATGAAACTATTTAATGATGTCTGATTGAAACATAAATGCGACTGTATAAGGACCTACGATTGTAGCTAAAATATGACTTCATAAAGATATACGATTGAAGCTTAAATTTGACTTTCATTTAAATTTAAGTTCCACTGTCTAGCGGTCTAACATTGCAGCTAAAATGGAGTTGGACAACGATATACTATTGAAGCATAAATTAGTCTTTACTTTTAACTAAGACTGTCTAACTGTAGTTACTTTAGATGTCGTTCTCTACCTAACATAAAATATTGTTTGTTTGATTTCTCTTCATTTATGGAGGGTGGACATAAGCTAAGATATTTTCTTTCGCTGTTTGTTTAGCTGGTAAGGCCAAAACGAAAATATATTTCATACATAATGCCCACAATAATTATAGAGAATTAAGAAAATAAAAAAAATAGTCATGAGTAGTTTTCCCTTAGTATTTATTAACCAACAAATAAAACGTGTGACTGAACAAGATTTCAAACCAACAAAATATTTTCAAGTTAGATTGTCTGCAAAACTTACTACATATATAAAATATACTCGTACAATAACTGCAATGTAAGCTTCATTACTGGATTAGACTTTTATTAACAGATAAACTTAAACAAGTCATTAAAAATTTGCCATTTGCTTTTATTTAATTTTCCATATTTTCTGTAGAAAATAAATTGAAAACTATATGATTTATAGTTAAGTTAAATTAAGCTTTATATTGTTTTATATTTTGAATTGTAACATTGTTGTTTAAGCTTTTCTTTACAATCAATTACTTGCCACATCATGATGTTTGTTTCGTAGTGACGATATTGTTTGATTGCATGTTTGCTTATGCTTTTTTCTAACTGTCTGTCTGGCATTGTGTGTGTGTTTCTTAGCACAAAATGACCATGTTAAACAAGTTATATTAACTTGAGTAAATTAAATTAACTGCCACCTCAACTATAAACATTATTGCTGCAAGACTGCTTTTTCCCAAACTCTTAAAAAAAAAGAAAAGAAGAAAACCAACGTTCATAGAGTCAATATAGCAGTGATACAATAAATTTTCTTTAACATGCCAATAGAGTTGTTCTAGAGCAAAGTTGTTGTTGTTGCAGTTGCTGCTGCTGCTGCTGTTAAACAAGAGGTGGCAAATCAACAGAAAATTGATATTTATGCATGCCGCCACCATCAGTTCGGTGTTTTAGTTAGTGTTGTTGCCACAGCAATTGTAGCACAGTTTGTTAAGTGTCTCCCCAATTTGAAAGTCAGTACATTTTTTTTCTTTGGTTTCTGTTGATTTGGTTTCTTGTTTATACAAGCTTTAGCAGTAGCTTGTCGTTATAACTAGCTAGTTGGTTGGTTGCAACATGATATTCATACCTGGTTTGCTGTGATGGCAGTGATGTTGTTGATGATAATAATGATGTTATTGTGCTTTTCAAACGACATCTTATGCTTTGATTCTAACATACTACTGACTATACATGCAACAACACGCAATTTGTTATTACATTAAAATTGATTTAGAGCACTATGCTGTAAATGCCTGAATGGGTCTGTGTGTTTTAGCTTTTTGTGAAGTAATGAATGGTTTGTTGCTGTATGCTGCAGATGTTGTTGTACCTCTTGTCTTGTCTTAACTTTGCTTGTGGCTAATTACAATATGAGCAGTATGTAATCAATACGATTTGTTGCATGCTAATATTCCTTAAAGTGGAAGAGTGTAGTGATTTTCATTTCAAAACATTCAACGTGTTGATGTGATAATAGATGGTGGTAATTTATAACATGTAATGAGGGGAGATAATTGTATATTAAAAAATAAAATAAAATAAAAAGAAAAGTAGGCAACAACAAACAAAATACAATAATAAAGATTGGATGGTTTGTGTGAGGAAAACGCCAGGTGGTATGTAAAACTAGTAGGAAAGATCAATAGATTTATTGATAATGAAATTGATAATTGATAGTTGCAGACTGTGTTTTTAATTAAACTATGAGGAATATATGTTAGGACCTAGTTCAACAAGTTGGTGGTAATAAATATTGGCAAAGAATGGTTAATATTAATAATTAAATTATAGCAGTTAACATTAATTATAGTAATTAAATAAATCGTGTTAAAATGGCACTCTATTAAGACATATACTTGAAGTTACAATTAATCTGTATAAATACAGTGTTATTCAATCAATCGTAGGTCTTCATTTAGTGTAAATTCAGCTTTAATCTCAGATCTTTCTGAAGTACAAGTTCAGTTTCAATTGTAGATGTTGATTAATAGATTGGATAGAGTTAAGTTCGAACGACTACGTTTGGGACATACAAGGCTTACCCATGGAACATTAATCAACCCAAATTTGGCACATTTTTGCAACTGTGACATAGTTTACCCAACAAATCCCTCCCATTTTCTGTGTGAATGTCCAAAAACACAAACCTCTAGAATAGCAACACTCCAGAACATTGATCCTTTACATCTTCTATCTAACCCCTCAATGGAAAACGTAACTTTATTGATTAAGTTCCTTAAAATCTCTAAACTCTATAACGAAATTTGAAAATACTCTCATCTGTAAACATCTGAATTATCTATTAAATTATTATTAATTTAACTATAATATACTAACTTCTGAGCTGAAGGCCTACGTCGCCATTGCCCTTAAGTAACATTAGCTTGTAATTTTTAATTATATGCTTAATAAATAAATAAATAAATAAAATAAATAAATTGTAGATGTTTCTGAAGTCTCAGGTGAGTTTCAATCATAGCTCTTTCTAAAGTCTAAGTCGACCTTTAGTCATAGGTATTTCTAATTTCTTAGTTGAGCTTTTATGTTTGGTCTTCCTGAAGTCTAAGTTCAGTTTCAATGTTGGTCTTCCTGAAGTCTAGGATGAGCTTCAATCGTAGATCCTTCTAAAGTCTAAGTCGAGCATCAATCGTAGGTATTTCTAATTTTTTAGTACAGCTTTAATTGCTGGTCTTCCTGAAGTCTAAGTTAAGCTTTAATCATAGGTCATTCTGACGCCTAAGTCAAGCTTCAATTATAGGTGTTTCTGAAGTCTCAATTTAGCTTGAATTGTAGGCGTTTGCGAAGTCGAACTCGAGCTTCAATTGTAGGTGATTTTAAAGTTGCAGTTGAGTTTCAATCGTAAGTCTTTCTAAAGTCCAAATCGAGCTTGAATCCCAGGTCTTTCTAAAGTTTCAGTAAAGTTCCAAATTGCACGCCTCTAAAGTTTGAAATTTATTATGCTATATTTTATATCAATTAAAAAAACGTAAGCCCTTGATATAATACTATTAATGGTTTGCTTGAAAACATTTTATATAAAATCAGTTTCAAAATATTTCCATTGATTTTCCTACTTTTGTAAATACATTTCCCCAAAGCATTTATGTTATCTTACCACCACTTTACCACTGCTGGCCATTTCTACACAACTGTCATCAATTGACCATTCAAATGTCACAAAATGTTTTGTTTGTGCTTTCAATTTAAACATTATTACAATGCCTTACAGCGACATGAAATAAATGCGACAGTTTAATTTGCCAAAGCCTTTTACAATTTGTTGCAAAAAAATTAAAAGAAACAAAAAAAAACACCTCCTACTTATTACCAGAAAAATATTTTATTTCTCATTTCGTTTGCAGATATTTTATTAGAGATAAGAATCTTGGTTTATATTAGCTGACAAGCCACCTAAATATTTTTATAGATGCGCTCAATTGAATTTATTTATGTTTTTTTGGGTTTTGGTTGCTTCAAAACAAGCCGCCAACATTAGGTATTACAGCTATTTGCCAAAATGTTGAAGAATAGAGGGAAACAAATTACAAAAGTTTTGTTGAAGAAAAAAAAAAACACTATTCAAATTGTAGTACCTATCACCTTTGTAAGAATGTGTTGGCAATTGATGTCTTTTTACTAGTTTTGTTGTTTTAGTATTTATTAATTGCATTATTGTTGTTGTTTGTGTAAGAAAGGTAATATTTTTGGAGGAGTTTTAAAAGATAGCAGTGGCTTGATAAATTAAAACAAGTAATAAATACTGAAATTTTTTTTCATAATATTTGCTTTAGTTTATTTTTATATCATTGAAAATAATAAGCAAATAATTTTTAAAAACAATTTGTAATAGAATAAATTTTAATACTTTTAATAAATTTTTAAATTTATTATACATCAAATATTTCGAAATTATAATTAAAAAATTCAATAAAAGTTACATTATTAATATATCATTGTGAAAGTGGAGTGGGGTGTAAATAATCTTAAAAACACATTTTGTTTGTCAAATTCAATTTTATAAATTATTTTGTATAAGATGCAAATACAGAAATTTAACTATAGTTTAGCTTTAATCTTAGATCTGTGTAAAGTATTTATAATGTCATAGTTTAACATCTATTGTAGGTCTGTATACAATTTGTTACTTTCTTGGTTTGAATTAAATAGTAGGTCTTTCTAAAGTAATGGTTTGGCTTTCATAGTAGGTCTTCAGGAAGACTTTCAAATATCTTAGTTTAACTTGAATGTTAAGTTTAAGGAATTCTTTATAATGTCTTAGTTAAGCTTCAATCGTAGGCCTCCAGGAAGTCTGGACGCCTTCGATAGTAGGTGTAATTTAAATCTTTATAATGTCTTAGTTTACCTTCTACCGTAGGCCTTTAGGAAGACTTTAGAATGTCTTAGTTTAGCTTCTACCATAGGCCTTTAGAATGACTTTAGAATGTTTTAGTTTACCTTCTATCGTAGGCCGCAAGGAAGTATTTATAATTTCTTAGTTTAGCTTCGATAGTAGGTGTAATTTAAATCTTTATAATCTCCCAGCTTAGCTTCAGTCCTAGTTTAGCTTTAGCCGTAGGTCTAATTTAAATCTTTATAATGTCTTAGTTTACCTTCTACCGTAGGCCTTTAGGAAGACTTTAGAATGTCTTAGTTTAGCTTCAACCGTAGGCCTTCAGGAAGTGTGTTTGATTGTAGGTTTCATGCAGTCTTTATAATGTTCTAGTTTAACTTTAGCCGTAGGTCTAATTTAAGTCTTTAGAATGTCTTAGTTTAGCTTCAACCGTAGGCCTTCAGTAAGTCTTTCTAATGTCTTAGTTTAGCTATGATAGAGAGTCTAATTTAAGTCTTTATAATCACTTAGTTTAGCTTCTACCGCAGGCCTTTAGGAAGTTTTTTTAATGTCTTAGTTTAGCTTCAATCGTAGGTCTTATATTTGAAAATATTTATAGTGTCCTAGTTTAGCTTTAGCCTTCGCTTAGCTTCAAAAGGAGTGCTTTTTAAGTTGCGCTAAACTTTAATCATAGGTAGGTAGTCAGGAAGTTTTCTTTTATCAACTTCAATCGTACGTCTTTAGAGTATCATTTAATCTTTATTTGTCTATCTATATACTCTCATCCTTTATGTCACAACTCTTAATAAAGTCTCATTATATATTTTTATAATAATCTCTTTTTTAACTCAATGATGGGTATAGTATTCAGTAAAAGCCTAAACCTTAGGTCCTTATTTGGCACCATATCTATTTTTATTGGAATTGAAAAGTCCCCTCTTAGCTTCAGTTCTCTAGGCTTTTAGTTTTGAAGTATTATAGTTGAATGTCTGTTGAAGGCCTCATTTACATCCGGTTATTAGTATTTTAAACGTTTCTTTATAGTTGCAATAATAAGATTGTGTGGAACAATTATTTGTGTGCTACTCTTATATTTAGTCCATTTGATAATCACAATTAAAAAACAACTACCTTATAAATATGTTAGAAACACAAAGGACACTACTTTGTTAGCCTTATTTTAAACCAACACTTTTATCTTATTCCATAACTATACAGGATAAACACTCCCCACAAACCCCCGCCCAACCTCCTTTAACACTTTAACAAAACAAATATTAAAAACAAAAAACTAAAACTAAACAAATATCTTTAATGCAATATTCCAAGTGCGAACCAATTTTCCTCCAAGATTCATATCATACACGACAAAAGCCGCCTATAACAACAAAATAAACAAAAAAAGAAAAAACTCCACCTTTAACTCTACCGCCTCCACCACCTTCTTCTACACCTTCTAACTTTTGTTCTCTGGCTGTAAAAAAAAAACACAAACAACAAAAAATACCGATAGATCTACAGCATTTTAGTTAAGTTAAAAAAAAGACACTTTAGAATATGCCAATAAGGAAAACCTACAAACAAACAAACCAATATAACAAACAAAACAAAAAAAAAACGTGCTACGTTTATATTGCCAAACTAACCATGATCGTGTGCAACAGCTAAATTAACATAAAACACAATTAAGGCTATCATCAGCAGCAGAAACAAAAAAACACACACACACACACACAAAAACAGCCCAAAATACAGAATTTTTAAGCCAGGTTTTTTTTTCGCTGATGATGGCAGCAGCTTTTGGCAAAGCACAATGGGTTGAAAGCCTTTAAATATGTAGTAGCCTCACTAAGAAATACAAATTTTAAGCTAACTAAAACTTAGCTACCATAAATAATTGACTTTTAACAAATTCCCCTAGAAATACTTATTTAACTAGCGGTTTTTTAGTTCTAGTTTTTCCCTTATTTAGTAAACTTTCTGGCCACTGTGTGTCAGTTCAATCTAAAGAAAATTCTAACTGATTTTAGTGTTGATGTTGTTGGTGTTTTTTATGTTGTTATAGTTGCTGGTGTTGTCTTGTTGTTACTGTTGTTATGTACGGTTCGGTGAGAGATAGTTAAATTCCAATACCACCAATATTTTGCCAACTTTATTAGCTCATGCAAAAATTCAAGTAGTTTTTTTCTGCTTTTTGTATTTTCGTAAAATTTTTAAGCATTTTTTCTTGTGTGTGTGTGTGTGTATTATGGTTGCTTTTGCTGCCGCTGCTCTTTTATCAAGATAGTCTAGAAAATCCTTTAGAATAATTTTTGTTTGTGGTCTTAACCAAAGAAGGCGTTTTATTTTGTTGTTTTTGGCTGGCGTAACAAACAAACAAATAAACCAAAAAAAAAAAAAAAAACATTTTATTTTATCAAAATATTCGCATCTTTTTGTATTTTAAGGAAGCTGAAAGGCAAAATGTATTACATGTTTATAAAAGAATTTGTTATAAGGTGCTTAAAATGTAAGCAAACTTAACCATTGGCTATAAAGACCAAACCCAGCATGCTGTGTTGTGCTGTGCTGTACTGTTCCGAGCTGCTGCAAACAGTTGACTAAACTAACAAGTCTATAAATTGTGTTTTTTATTTAGTTTTAAATAAGAGTTAAAACAAATAATGTGTTAATATATAATTAACAGAGAATAAGTAATCCTTAGCAAACTTCTCAAGCAAAGAAGACAAAATTTAAAAACACTTACTACTAAGCGTATGAGTAATATTCAATTCATTGTATATTTTAAGTAAACACTATATGTACTATGGAAAAGTTACTGGAGGGGACACTCTGGAGGAAACTGTTGTGGGAGAACAATCGAATTCCACTTTATAAAAATATACTTTATTATTTTATTTATTGTACTTAAGTGTTTTTTCAAGACCCGATATTGCTGCAAGCGTTTCAATACTTGCTCGGAAAGTTAGTTGCCCTACTCAAGAAGATTGGTCGGTGTTGAAAAGAGTATTTAAGTATTTGAAGGGCAATATTTTTTGAGAGTGAGTGATGGAAATGTCAATCCAAACATATTAATTGGGTATGCAGGATTTAAATTACTTTGGAATAATTTATACAGAACCAGTGGCTTTTAGAATTTACACAAGAATGATTTATTTTCTAAAATGGTTCATAAAACTATTTGACATATAAAAATCCCAAGCTTATTGACAATGTATTTGGCAATTCAAAATTTACTAATAAATGTAAAGGTATTAATTAATTTTTTAACTAATTTATTTTTGTAAGTAATTCAAAATTTAAAATTATTTCTAATAATGACTAAACAGGTGATATCAGATGCGTATACTGTCCCTCAAATGATATGTTAGCTGATGTTATGACAAATTCTCTGTCGACACCTCAATTTACGAAATTGCGATCTCTATTACGAGTGGAATCCAATTGAGGAAATTTGTGGGAGAACAATCGAATTCAACATTATAAATATATACTTTATTATTTTTATTTTATTCTAATCAAACTGTTTCTGACTTTTGAGTTTCTAAAATAGTTTGTATGTTGTCTTAGTTGTCTACAATCTTTATTCAATAAATATACGTTTTATAGTTAATTGCGGACCTCTAATGACTGTATTCTATAGAATAGTGTCTAGGAGGAAACTATATTTTATAAAAAAAAAAATCTGGAGACACAATATTTTATAGAAAAGGGTCTGGAGGAGACTGTGTAGTGCCACAAATAAATAAAGTAAAAGTTTCGAACGTGGAAAATTTGGTAATTACCCCAACACCTACCAGGGCATTTGGCATTGTGGTACTAGATACTATAGGTCCACTTCCTCAGTCTACTTATGGAAATAAGTATGCGATAACCTTAATATGCGACTTAACCAAATATTTAGTTTGTATACCAATGCCAATTTTTGAAAATTTTATACCTTTGTATGGGAAAATGAATACGATAAAATCTGACTTAGGCACTAAATATAGGAACGAAATTTTTTTGGAAATGTGTAAGTTTTGGAAAATCGAGATTAATTTTTCGACAAGTTATCATCACCAGACTCTTGGTTCAATCGAGCGCAGCCATCGAGTCTTCAACGAATACATTCGTGCATACTTAAGTGAGAATATTAGGGATTGGGATACTTACCTGAAATATTTCACTTTTTACTATAACACAACAACAAATACTGTTTTCGAAAATAAACTAACGCCTTTTGAGCTCATTTTTGGTAAAAACGTTGTATTACCTGATCAACAAACACGTACGTTGGATCCTTTGTATAATGTCGATAATTATAGTCATGAAATAAAATATAGATTACAAAAGTCTAACATGCTTGCTAAACAATTAGTTGAGAAACATAAAATAAATAATAAACGATTTTATGATAGGAAAGCAATCCCATTAGATTTGAATTTAAATGACACTGTACTATTATGTAAAGAACCCTATGAGAAACACTAAAGCATTTATGAAGGTTCATACGTAGTTACAAAAATTGACGGAACAAACGTAACAATACTTAACAGAATAACAGGAAAGGAAAAAACTGTTCACAAAAACAGGGTTAGGAAGCAATAAAACAAAAACAAAGAAAAACTAAAAGGAACATTTTTTTACATATTACATATAAACAATATATTTTTATTAATAACAAAAACATTTTGAAATACCTAAACTATTAAATAACATATAACATTTTGAAAATAAAACATTGTAAAATAAAAAGAAAATAAAATATAAAAATAAATATTTAATAATATTTATGAAAAAAAATGAAATAAAAATTGTTAAATTAAAATCTAGAGGTTATATTTTAGTATAAATATTTAACATACATTTTTAATAAAAAAAAGGGAGGTATGTTGATACGACCAATGCCTATAATGTTAACCTTTTCTAAAAAAAAAAAAATTATTAAAAAAATTATTTTAAGATCATGTTGATATTAAATTTAGATAAAACTCTATAATTATTAATAAAAAAAATGTATGTCATAATATTTATCTATATAAAAAGGGAGGTGTAGTGCCATCCCTGTATTTAGTTGGTAATAATATAAGTTAGTTGATAAACCTATTTCAATTATTCTTCACTATAGTAAGATAAACTCTGACTAGAATAAAAGAGATCATTCTGTCACCAACCGTCAAATCAACAACTTGTTTTTATCTACTTATGTATAAAGAGAGAAGCATTACAACTGTATTCTATAGAAAAGGGTCTGTAGGAGACACTATTCTACAGAAAAGTTTTTGAAAGGTACTGTATTGAACAATACACCCACAGTGACTACCATGCCATTATATTTGCAAATAATAGCTCACGAAGGATCAATTCCAAGAGAAATACCGTGGACTAGTAAGAGACTTGTCAAGTAGGCATTAAATCGGGAATTACACTTAAAGAATCTTGTGATATTGTAATGCCTAGAAGTGAGCTTTTAAATTAATATCCCACATAGAGACATGATTGAATAGCAAACATGGCGAAGTAAATTACCACTTAATAGAGTTTCTATCTGAAGATTGAGGATACAGAAGTTACCTGAACACATTTTGTCTTGACACATTTTGTCTTGACACATTCCCAGAACGTCCGAAATGCTTAAATCAAGCAGAAGATCCAGAGCATGTGAGATTTGACTGCCTACGTTTTAGACAAGTTTGATAAATGAAATATACTAAAAATATTGTTCAGACCATGTAACATAAAAAGGAATATTGGAGGCAGATGAAGAAGGAAGACGAGAGTCGGTAATAAGAGACATATGGACTGAATAACGCTATATAGCCCGGCGAAGCAATATATTCACAATAGTTTCGTGGGTATTTGGGATGACGTGGTTAAGTTAAAGATTCATTAAAATAAAGACGGATGTCTTATGCAAGCTTTACAACTGCCTAATGAAAGAAACGGAGACTCTACTGTATGGGAAATTCTCTGGAGAAAACATTTTTTATAGAGAAATGTATTTTCTACAACTTCTATAAAGTCTACTACATAAAAATTACAATCCAATACATTAAGTTAAAGAGCCGTAAATGAAAGTACATATCTATGTACGAGTATGTGTCTTAAGTCTTTTGATTTTTTATGATTCATAAAATTTTATAACAAATAGACAATTTTGTTTAACGTTGACAAAGTAGTCTTCGATTTAATTAGTATTTTTTTCTGCATGATTGAAACTATTCCCAGTATTCCCAAGACTTTGCTACAGTTTCCTAAAACAACTACACAAGCTAACAAATGTTGTGTAGTACGTTGAGTGTGTTGTTTAAAGAAAAAAGTCTTTAACATGATTTTTGCATTTGCTGTGCGAATATAAATTTGTTGTTGTTGCTGTTGTTGCCAACACGATATACCGGCAAATAACATTAAGCAACGCATTTTGTTTGTAACAAAACTAAGTGCAATTTTAATGACTCAGAAATTAAATGCGGGTTAGTTTTGCTTTCGTTTTGCAGCTATCTCTAGCTGCAACATTTACTACAAAATCAAAACAACAAAACGAGAACTAATCGCCAACATAAGCAACATTATACAGTTTTCCTCTTTTACTCTAGAGACTTCCTACTCCCTGTATACGAGCTTCATTTTTAGCCAGTGTTACATGATTTGAACAACACTTAATGTAAATGTTCCGCATTTAGCTTTAGTTTTGTTTGTTTGTAAGTTAAACTAAATTAGCTTAAAATTGCATGCATTATGGCCAAAATGTGCGCCGTGCCATAGAGAAAAGCGGCTCTCTGCTTTCTTTTATGTTTATGTATGTTTTTTTTTTTTGGCTGTTTTTAGTTTGTACTGCTGTGCTTTTTATTGCGAATTAGTAAATAATGTTGTTGTTTTAATGTTGCAGCAAATTATGCTGGCATTGACATGAAATGGTTGCATTAATGTTAAACAAAAGAAAAAATAAACCAAAACTAAATGAAATTAAAAATTCTGCCGGTTATATAGCAAACAAATACAAACAAGACTCACTCTAGTTTGTATGTATCATCAGCATTATTTTGTTTGTAATATTGCAAAGCTTTAGAAAGGTAGCAATTGCTGTTTTTCTAGCATTTGCTACTTACCCTCACAATTTTCTAATGCTTTTCTTTGTTTTTGCTTCTTGACTTCAAACTAACTCAAAAATAAAAATACGTAAAATTAAAATCAGAACGTGAGACACTTAAGATAAATTGACTTTCGCCTTAAACCATTCTTGTTTCTTAAGAAATAACAACCATCATAGACATTACGACTGCGTTTTAGTTTTTGTTTGATTTTTTTTTGTTTGTTGGTGTTTTTCCTCTTAAAATCAAACTAATTTTTGTTGCTGTTTGTATAACACTTTGTTTTGTTTTTAAGACTTTGATTGCAGTTACTTTGTTATTTGTTTTAGCCTTGGTCTTTTCGACCATCATAAAATCATTATAAGGAAGCTCAATTGTTTGGTATTTACATTCATTTCAAATATAAGCCGTTACTCTTTCACCTGTATGTGTGTTTATTTAATGGATCAAAATGTGTTTTTGGGATTTTTTTCTAAATGAATTATGCGGGGCTGCATGGTGAATGATTTGTGGAGAAAAGAAATTAATTTTGTGTTAGAAATGAAAAATTTGCATTTAAAAGTCAAATAAATCTTACTCCAGGAGAGACTTGATTAAGCGTATGACAAATTAAGAGTCATAAACCAAATTTCCATTAAATTTCCAAAAGGCTTGAGCTGCTAATTTTTGTTAGGAAAGAAAGCATAGATTATTGCTGTGAGTCCATGAAGACCTTATCACTCTTTGGCTTAATAATATGTATTCCACATTTATTTAATGGACCTACATACCATCATGGTGATCGAACTGTAAGTTTGTTTTCATCTCCAAAGCAAGTAAGGCCGCTCACACAAAATCCAAGGAGCCTAGCTTACCTCTATGAATCAACATGCTTATACTAACCATACATCTGTATAAATAGTTCTTCATTCGCTAATGGCTTGAATTAATGAGTCACTTACTTGTTGCCTTCTTGGACATTAAAGGTGCCTTTAACAATGTTCAGCCCAGTCCTATCCTACATGAAATTAAATGGCTGGTGCTTGACCATTGCATATAAAAACATTTTTTTATTATTATTATTATTTTATTAGCTTATAATTGCAAATTATAATATAATATAAAGATAAGAGCAATAGCGACTAAGGCCTTCAGCTCAATATAATACAATTAATATTAAAAACTTCTAAGTAAACTATTAAATAATTATAATTTATATATAGTTATACATATTTGTTGTTTTTAGAAAATTAATAATTTGTTTAATACTTTCAGGGGAAGGGTTAGATAGGGCTCTAACTAGGTTAGTTTCGTTAAATATGTTCCTTCTTTCATTAGTAGATTTAGGGCAGTGAACCAGCAGGTGTGAGGGATTCGGGATAGGATATGTACAGTCACAAAGTTGGGGGATAGGAAGGTTCATTAAATGCCTGTGTGTTAATTTAGAATGTCCGAGTCTTAGTCGCTCAAATTTAATTATATCTATTCTGTTGCAGTCAGTTATTAAGTTTCTCAGAAAAGTGTGTATATCATTCATTTCATGATTTAAACTTTTATACCATGTTGTAGTGGTGGTAAATAGGTTTCTCTTGTGTTGACCAATGAGTTTTTGCGCGATATAATTATCCTTATTTTTGATGTTGTAATTTGGTGTTGTGACTAGGGGAGAAGTGATGGCTTCTCTTGCCGTTTTGTCAACAAATTAATTCCCTTTTATACCACAATGTCCAGGTACCCAGATTAATTTTATTTTAGGCTGTTTGTTAATTAATAAGTTTCTGATTTCTGTAATATAATGGTTGTGGCTATTTATGTTAGTTATAGATTGCAATGAGGAGAGGGAATCAGAGCATATAGCAAACTTTTTTCTGTTATGGCACACATGTTTTATGGTTTCATAAATCGCAATCAATTCCGCAGAATATATTGTACTAAATTCCGGGAGAATGGCGGATTTAATTATAGTATTATGTGTAGTTATACTATAGGTTACTGTGTTATTGTATTTGGATACATCCGTTGACAGAAATACGCGGTCATGAAGTGTATTTCTAATCTCAAATATAAACTTATAAATAAGATACTTTGTAATATGTGTCACACAGACAGTTTTCTTAATGAACAACAGTCTAAGACATTTTTCTATATGAGACAATCTAAAAGAGTTTTCTGTATGGAAATAGTTAAAAAAAGTTTCTGTGGAATAAAGTTTATTTTAGAAAAGGGTTTGTGGTAGACCGTTTTTTATAGAAAAGTTTCTGCGACAGACTATTTCTATAGAAAAGTTTCTGTAGCAAACAAGTGTCTCCAAAAAATTTTCCGTGACAGTTTTTGTTACAACTCTTGATTGATCGAACACAACAGGATCAATCTAATGGACTTTTTTGCGAATGTTTACCTAGGCATTTAGGAACCTTTCCAAAACTTTCACCTCTAAAATTGGATATATTCAATGACATTATTGCTAATCTAAAAAGTTAAGATAATCATTAGAATTACAATTCCAATTTAAGCATGGTACGTTCGTTCTTTGTAGAATGAGTTGTGAAATGTGCCATCCTTTTCGAAAGAGTTTGATTATAAATAATGCGTTGAAATGCCTTTTAAAGTATTTCTCACTCAACTAGATAATTTGTTGTGCAGAATGGAATAATTTGTAACGTTTCTGCTTTTACAACGAAAGCATGATATATCTCTGTGAGGCTGGACTTTTACATTGGAGCTCGCTGAACGACGAATCCCAGGTTCAGTTATTACTCAAATTGAAGAAGATTTAACAAAGTTTCATTTAGTTTCAAACTGACTTTAAATTATAGGTATATTCACGATTTAATCTCATTCTTCCAGAAGAAAGGCTGGCTAAAAATTGCGCTAAATCGTTGGGTATTGACAAAAGGAAACCCAATTTGAAAACATTACACAACACCAATGATCAAATTTCTCTAGATAAATAGGTCTTAAACTTATGTTCACACTCTAAAAAAACCAATTAAAATTTCTAAAAATTTTCTCTCAAGAAACCAATCAATTTTTTGTGGCAATTATGTTTCACTTAGACACTCAATAATGTCATACTCTTATATTTAAATTATTGTTAAACAAAATATGAACGAACTTATAAATCTCCTTAAGGCACTAATTTAGCTGATTTAGCTTCACATAACAGAAACTATTTGCAAGTATTATTATGATAATCATAACGCAACATGCCATGACACTAATTGTTTTAACCACTTAACTTTAAATAATTATGTGTCACCTAAAACGAAAGACTTGGGCTATAAAATTATGCCTCTAAAAAAATATTCCCATATTTAAATTAAATCTTTTCAATACAATGTTAATAGTTGCCTTTACGTACACAAACAAATACCTATAGTGATTTCTGTTTAATTTTTTAAACATTATTTATTTTGACTTAATTTCATGTCAATTACATGATAAACTATTTACGGTATGTTTTCTTAATGTTTAACTTCACTTGCAGCAAACAAACAAACGAACGAACGTACAAACGAGCGAACGAACATCTTAAGCATGTGAGTGTCGTATTCTACATATTTCTGCTAAACAAAACGTTGGTTGTTGGCCAACAACTCTTGATTCCTGGAGTTTTTTTTTTTTTTTTTTTGTTATTTGCTGTGGTATTTTTATAAATGGGTAGGCAACATAACAAATGTTCATTTATGTTCATCTCAGATTTTAGCATATGTTGAGCAAAAAAAAATAAAACATTTCCATTTACTGTCATTATGTTTAAAGCAATTACACTTGTTAGTTTGTAAAAGATGAAATGACCAATATACTTAGTTGATACATTTAAAAGATAACAAGGCAATAGACATAAACTAGCAATGATGGCCGGGACAAGTGTAGACAGTTGAAAAAGGAGCTGTTTTTAAGTGTTTAATTTAAAGAAACATTTGCTAAGTTTGAAATAAAGGTAATATTTAATTAAGATTAACTGAAATAATTGCAAATTAAAAGTTATTTAAGGAAAGGTTTAAAATTAAAATTTAAATTAAAGAGAAAAGTTTTATTTAGGCTCTAGTTCTAATAATCAAGAATACTATAGCGAAGTACTGGAACAATTGGCAAATTTGAATGCATTTTCTACGCGGCCAAGGGCGTTATCAGCAATCTTTATTGTCCACTATCACTCACTCACCGTTTTTGAGAAATAGAATATGAGAATTATCATATTTCTTTTTAACGTGTTGTGGGTTAGAACGAAATTTACGTACGTTTACAATGTGTGTGTATTCTTTATTAGTATTTAAAATTTGTATTATTAAGGAAACAACATTATTTAGTTTAATTTTGTTAATTTTTTTTTCATTTTTAAAATCATTTTTATTTACAGGTTTTTTCTTATATACTATTTACAATTTTCGAGATTTTGTTAATAATTTAATAAATGTTTTTGGAAACTGCTTAACTAACTAAAGTTACTACAATTTCTTTTTTTATCTGATTTTTGTGTAGTGCTCTAATAAGGTTTTGTGTCTTGAGTCTTTTGTTTTCCTTGGAATAAAAAAAACTTTTACTAAATATAGTAAATCTTATCGGTTTTTGTTGTTTGCAACAATAATAATTTCCTTAAAACTGTCACAATTTACCGGCTATTAAACTTATAAGTCTTTTTATATTATGCCATTGTTAATCTATATTTTTAAATTACTTTTATAAAACTGACCTTTTTGGTATGTAGTGGCATAAATATAAGTTTTAAATTGAAGCTGCAAACGAAACCCTATTAAAATCTATTATGTCCTAATAGGTTGACAAGCATTAAGCACAAAATAGATCTTAAAATTAAATCGACTTTAAACAGAAACTGAAAGATGAACAGATAGACTAAATTGAACACTTAAAAACTAGCAAATAAAACTGAAGATGTAGTTTACTATAGAAATGCCAAATTTAGAGCAATATTTCTTTTTAAAAAAGGAAACCTATAACCTATTCTGTATAAACACAAACAAGCACAATAAATAAAAACAAATAAAAACAAAACTAAAACAAACTTTAACAGGTTTATGGCCAAACAAAGACACTTGTATTATAACAACATGTTCTCTTTATAGAAAAAACCCCCATTGCAGTCTTATTGTCCATTAATAACTAATAATTTGTTATTTATATTATATGCTTTCTAGCTATTATAAATAGTTTTTGTATCAATGATTATTAAAATTTAGTTTTCCTTACTTTAAACTGTAAGAGACCTACACAAATTTTATTCGCAAAAATATAACCACATTTAATGTTTGTTTGTTAAATTTTAGCGGCATTTTTAAGTTACCACCAAAAGTAATAATAACATTTTGCTACAAAAATTATGGCTAAACATTATTTACAGATTATGACTTTACTGACTGTCTGTTAAATTATAATTTCCTGCAGTATGTTGGCTTTTAACTATAAACAAATATAAGCCAACACTAAGTTAATATGAGCAGTTTTATTATTAAAAAATTTACATAAATGTTAACAAAGTTGCTTACAAATTGCTTAATTTTAAAGGTTATATAACAATTGGTTGGTGTTTAATTTTCAAACAACTTAAGATTACCCTATAGTAAGAAATTTCATTTTAATGACAATAAAGCCTATTTAAGTGCAGACAACTCGCCAGATTTGTGTGAGAAACACAGGCAGTTTTCTATATGCAAATAGTCTGAAAAAAGTTTCCGCGGCAGGCAGTTTTCTATATAAAAGCTTATGTTAATGAAAGTTCCTGTGAAACAAAGTTTCTGTGAAAGCAAGTTGACTATAAAAAAGTTTCTGTGGCAGATAGTTTAGAAAAGTTTCTGCGGCAAATAGTTTTCTTTAGAAAAGTTTCTGTGAAAGAAAGTTTTCTACAGAAAAGTTTATTTAGAAAGAAATTTTCTTTAGAAAGAAAGAAAGAAAGAAATTTTCTTTAGAAAAGTTTCTGTGAAAGAAATTTTTTTTTAGAAAATTGTCTGTGAAAAAAATATTTCTTTAGAAAATATTCTGTGAAAGAAAGTTTTCTTTAAAAAAGTTTCTGTAAAGGAAAGTTTTCTTTAGAAATGTTCTTGTAAAAGAAAGTTTTCTTTAGATAATTTTCTTTAAAATAAAGTTTTCTTTAGAAATGTTCTTATAAAATAAAGTTTTCTTAAAAAAAGTTTCTGTAAAAGAAAGTTTTCTTTAGAAAAGTTTTTGTGAAATGAAGTTTTCTTTAGAAAAGTTTCTGTAAAAGAAAGTTTTCTTTAGAAAAGTTTTTGCGAAAGAAAGTTTTCTTTAGAAAAATTTTTGTGAAAGAAAGTTTTCTTTAAAAAAGTTTCTGTAAAAGAAAGTTTTCTTTAGAAAAGTTTTTGTGAAATTAAGTTTTCTTTAGAAAAGTTTTTGTAAGAGAAAGTTTTCTTTAGAAAAGTTTTTGTGAAAGAAAGTTTTCTATATAAACCTTTCTGTGGCAGACAGTTTTCTACAAAAATTATCCATGGCATTTATAAGAACATTCAAGTTAGTTATCTTTAGAAAAACATGTGATTCTTATTCGACGTTACTCTTCTATATATTCGCATAAGTCATTATGTTCCTTTGCTCTTGGAAATTTATTTTCCATAATAATTAGCATTCAATTTGAAAACACAATAATGATTTGTGGCACAAGATATCGCATAAAAAAACTTAATTACACTCACATACTACATTTAGAGTATTAGGCAAAGCTAAATAAAACAAGCTTAGTTTACTCTAACAAAATTTTTTTATTAACAATAAAATAAAGGCAATACTTTACAAATATAAAGCAAACGTAAAACCAAAGAGCCATAACTGTGAAAACAATTTTACATAAAAGGTCTGTGGCTTAAGAAAACGATACCCTTTACAACTTAGCAAATGTTATACAAAGTATCTAGTTTCTGTTTATAATGCCACAACAGAGACAACGCATAATTTACTGATATTTTCTAGAACATGTTTCTTTGGCTTTATAAGGCTGTTTTTACAAATAATAATGGCTACATAAAGTAGACCTTAAAGCGTAAGTAACAATTTAATACAGGGTAAGATACAAACCACTAAACCAATTACAAGCTAAATTAAGCTTTAAGTTAAATAAGTACTTACTACATTATTCCTTAACTCTTAGTTCAGTACTTGCCATTAAATCAGACACTTGTAAAACAATACTTTATACAAAATTATACTTTCTATTTAATTAAACACAAACTTTTCCTTTACATCATGTAGTTAGTCACATTTTCCTTAAACCACTTCCTTGTCTTTCCTCTGCCTTTGGTTGAACCTTGTTTGTTTAAACAGTATTTTCTTATTATTGTTTAATTGAATGTCATAAATGTCGGTATAACATTAAACGTTAGCCAGCTGATTAACGAACGCATCTTATATTTACAACCAAAAAAATAAATAGCGCTTACATATCTCTTAGAATTTTTAAAAATTTTGCTAATATATTTTTCTGTTTTGAGGGAAACAGCGCACTAAAACAAGCGAAACATGAAAGATAACTGTTAATATTTGAAAAATGTGTAATTTTGTTAATTAAATTAAACGCTTACACACTAAAAATTTAATTAGATGTGTTTGGTAAATAAATTAATGAGTTTCAAAACAAAAGACTTAGGACACAAGCACCAACTGAGTTAAGTAATAAATTCGGAAATTCAATTTGTATAAAAGACAAAAAAAAAAAGTATAATAAAATATACTTTATATAGAAAAAAAGACTGCGAAAAACAGTTTCCAGTGTGTATAACACAATTTTCTAGAGACAACCATTAAAGACACTTTTCATATATGTAGAAAACATTTGATAAGAAAACTGTCTCTGAAAGATAATTTTCATACAGAAAACTGTCTCTGAAAGACACTTTTTATATAGAAAACTGTTTCTGAAAGACACTTTTCATATAGAAAACTGTCTCTGAAAAACACTTTTTATATAGAAAACTGTCTCTGGAAAATACTTTTCATATAGAAAACTGTCTCTGAAAGATAATTTTCATTTAGAAACTGTCCCTGAAAGACACTTTTCATATAGAAAACTGTCTCTGACAGATTCTTTCATATAGAAAACTGTCTCTGACAGATTCTTTCATATAGAAAACTGTCTCTGAAAGACACTTTTCATATAGAAAACTGTCTCTGAAAGACACTTTTCATATAGAAAACTGTCTCTGACAGATTCTTTCATATAGAAATATGTCTCTTGAGGACACTTTCATATAGAAAACTATCTTACACAGACACTTTTCATATAGAAAACTGTCTTACACAGACTCTTTTCATAAAGAAACCTGTCTTACACAGACTCCTTTGAAAGAGAAAACTATCTTGGCAATACTCGTTCCCACAGAAAACTATTTTGCGACTGACTTTTCCTAAATAATTTCTTTATTCCTAAGATCTTTATAACGACTTTACTAAATAGTCCTAGTTTTTCTTATTTCCCATAAGTTGTTTAAATATCTCTTTTTCTGCAACAAATCCATTTCATGTCAAATGTTAATCAAATAAAAGCTGAAAATAACTCTGCACAAAAAAGTGTATTAATTTTCTTAATCTCCGATAGAGACAATAATACAAATAATAATAATAATAACAGCAACAATCTGTATATATTTTAAGCAAGGCAGCTGCACTAATTATACGTCTGTCAAAATGTCAATTTTAATCGCCACATACAACTACTACGTGCGTACGTACATGATCTTCCCATGGTCATCTCTCATCTCACAACCATCTCTAACATAAAGATGATAATCAAACATACATTATAATGCTAAAGCAACTAAGCAACGTCATGATCAGCAGAAATATCATTTTGCAGCAAAAGAAATTCGAAAATCTAAGCAGCAAACTAACAAGTGCATAAAAACAGCTTCAAGCAAAGCAATATGTAAAATGTTGTGCAAATGATCTAGAAATATTGGTTAATATTCAAAGCGTGTATGTGTGTACTGGTATATGATATTTTATAATAAATTTATAATCCTGCTTAGTTAGACATTTTAGTTGACTAGTGTTACTAATTTTTTGTTTGCCTCCGTATCTTAGTTGCATAGATTTACACAAATGGTTTGTTTGCTCAGTTGTTACACATGGATTTGGAGCAATTGGGGTTTTGCAGTGCGCACAGCAGGAATGCACTTGGACTGGAAGATTTTTGTTGGCCACTGTTTGCATTTTAATTAAAACCTTACGCTTATATGGTGAGCTAATTACTGTACACAGTGTTGTGTTGGCTGCTGCCTATAGACGAAATATAACTAGACAGTTGAAAATTCATAATGAATTTGAGTTGAAGTTGAGCTTGTCATGTTTAAAAATAGGCTTAATAGCAAATAGTTTTTGTTAGATGCTAGACTGTTGCTGGGAAGATATGGGTTAAAAATTGTTTAAGCACAGTGTGAATAAATGTGGCAAACAGTTGTTTGTAATTGAGAAAATAGTTCAAAATTTCAAAAAACCTTTAATATAATTTAAAAATGTTTAATAGTTTTTTGGAGGAAATATTCAAAAAACTTGTTATAATATGTTTCTTCTACAAAAATTTCTGAATAGTTTGTATTAAAAACTTAGAATCTAGAAATCATTAAAACTCTTTGGTTGCTAATAAAATTGTTTAATTAAAAGACAATTAATTTACCTAAATCTATAGATATAAGAACCTTAAAGAAAATAATTGAACAATAAACCAACCACTATTTTTCTATCAATTTACTCACAACAAATTATTATACCGGCACTTACACCTCCATTTTTTTTCAATTTTATAAATATATTAATACAAAATAAAAGCAAAAAAGCTTTTAAAAGCAAACAAAATTAGGGTGTTAACAAAGAAAAAATCAAAACTACCATATATTAGACATAATCGAGCCACACCTTTTAAAGGAAGAAAACAGCAAAATGTTCTTGAAAAAAAAAACCAACTACAAAGAAAGCTACAAAAACACTTTACATGTTGAAAGCTGAGCAAGAAAGAAAAAACAAACAAGCCAACAAATAACACCAGCAACCAAGGCACCAACAACAACTAAGAGCAAAAAAACTATCTTAACAATAAACAACTTATTTGCAACTTACCACCTGATACACATAACAAGCATTGCGGTGTAGTGATAGTGCTCAATATACATACATATATGCTGAGTGTGAGTGTAGGTAGGTATTATTTGTTTGTGTAACAATGTTTCTTGCATGTTGCAATATGTTGTTGTAGCTTGTTTGTGCTGCTGCTATTGCTGCTACAGACATGAGTTGTATAAAGTAAATGCTTACTTGTTGCTTGTTTAACGTAAATTGCTGCCAACAATATCAATATTTATTCAAACGATAACACCTTCTGATTTACAATTCTGTTTTAGTTTTTTTCTTTTCTTTTCTTCCTTTTTGCGGTGTTTATTGTTTTAGGCTTTTATACAGAGTTTGATTTTATTTTTGTAGCACCCTACCATGATTTGAACAAATATGTAGAATATAAATCTCTGGAACAGAATGTGTAGGTCTTCAAGTAGTTTTGCCTACAATTATTGGTTGTAAAATTTAAACAAGTGGTATTATTTCTAATTTTTAGTCTCTATTTTGAAATATTTCTACAATATAAACTTATTCAAAATACACTACCGTTCTTTTAAATAACAACAGCAAACATTTTTTATGTTATTGCGAATTTTTGATCAACCAAAAATTAAATTAAATTATTTTTTTTTTTAGACATTTTGTTTTATTATTTACTATGTTTAAGTCCGGTGAGTAAGGTGGCCATTCTATCAGAGTCCCATTTTGGTCACTTGTACAGGCCCTTGTAGCTATGACATTGTGTATCGCAGCATTATCCTGTTGGAAAATCCAACGCAAAGCTTCAAAAGTGTTACAGTTATTCCGGAAAAACTCATCCCAGTATCTTTGTGTACTGTTCTGCGTTCAGCTTTGTCGTTTTAAATTGTAGTTTAATGCCGCTATAGTATGATATGGCATCCCATCCCATAATTCCACCAATATGATTGTGTCGAGTGCCCCGATAGGCGATAGTGTGGCGGACTATCAGTCAGAGGGTTGCGGGTTCGATTCCCGCCAAAGACTCTGGGTGTTTTCTGCAGATAAGCCAAAAGCTTCGCAGTTTGTGTTTGTTAATTATAAAAAAACCCCTTCAAAGAGAATTCAATTCATTGTTGAATTAATTCCGTAATTCAAATTTAAAAATAAAAAATAATATAATTTCCTGTTTTCTCAGATCATGGTATTAAAAGTTATGCCCATCAGGACCATCCACATTAAATTTTTTTCGTCAGAGCAGACAACCAATGTTCATTTAAAAGGAATCAATTGCAGCTTATAATAGATACGAGGCTTGGTCCCACCAAATATAGAGCATTACCTTAGTGCCATGGATGTTTGACTTTTTTAATTTCAATTTAAGCTAAAATTTATCTTTACAAACACCAATGATTAAAACTAAAATTTAACTTTAGAAAGACCTACGATTGAAGCTTAAATTTAACTCAAAAAGAACTGCGATTGAAAAATCTGTGATTGAAGTCAAAATTTAACTTTGGAATGACCTTTGTTTGCAGCTAAAATTTAACCTTAGGAAAACCTGCGATTCTAGCCAAAATCTAACTAATGAAAGTCCTATAATTAAAGCTAAAATTTGTGTTTAGAAAAGCCCAGGATTGAAGTTAAAATTTAACTAAAATAATATCTACGTATTAAGCTGAATTCTGCTGGTTGAATGGACTTCAGCTACGATCTCTTACCCTTCGGGTTATTATAATGGATCTATTTTGCATTGCCATAAGTGATTAAGTGCAAACCAAAGAAATTAGATATTTTGGACATGAAAAATCACTTGGCTTCATTTCATATCTCCTAGGTCTCAATGTGTCTGCAAACAAGCTCCATGGAATAATGCCTCTGATTCATGATCTCCGAACTCCTTTGGCGGGCCTGCGCGATCTTCGTCTCCTGTGTGAAACTCACCACAAACCGCACAAACCCGTCTATCGTAAGTTAAAACCAACACATTTACATTTACAATGATTCAGGCATTCCTAAATATTACACCTCAATCAAAATTCTCTAGTTTTAAACATGTTGATAAAGTAGTCTAGAATGCACAATTTAAGTCAATTTTATTTTATTTAATATCTTGTTTTAATCAACAGTCAACTGTGTATAGCCGGATTTTGGGAGTCACATCACTTTCATCATAGATATCATCAATACTGTTTTCAATGTAAATTGGCATTGCGAAAGTGGAAAGGTTTAAATATTTATATCTTTAAAGTTATTAAGGAAATCTGTATAAGGGCCTCTTCTAATATACAAATTACTGATTCTACTGTAGAGCATTTTTCATTCATCTTCTATCATCTACTGCTTGCTAACAAATATTTTTTGCAACAATTTGCGGCATTCGACATCAGCAAATATGCAATCGATATCAAAACAAAAAGTGTGTAGATACTTCACAATGTTGTATGAGGATTATTAAACACAAAATAGAAGCAATTGCTGACTTGTAAAAAAAAAATGTTTTCTACACAGACAACACACAAAACAGCATATTTTTCTGTCTACACAGTATGTATCTGTTAACTATACATATTTCTCCATATAGTATTTTTGTATTATTTTCCTCTACACTATAAACTTAGTTAAGAATATTGTTTCTCTTATTAGTTACAATTTTGTTGTTCGATAGTATTCTATTAAGAGCTCAACACTTTATACATAAATTCGCACTATACACAGTACAAAAATAAAAACTCGAAAATAAAAACATACAGCTACTGCAAAAACGCAATCTATGTTATTAAAAGAAATGAAGCATCTTCATGTGCAATCTAGGCGTAACAATTTCTTTAACGTATATTGAAAAAATCTCATATAACTAACATGCAAAACTGGCAATTTTCTCATAGAATAGTAAGTAAGTAATTTTTGAAGTTAACGCCTTAATATTGTTGGCTTAAAGTCTATAAAGTCTTGTCGTTTTTAATATCTCTATAATTTTTTTTTCTATTAATTCTTTCTAAAAAATCATCATTATCCTTTGTAGGCATATTAAATTTCAATTCAATCTTTAGGGTACTGTCTATAGTTATAGTTAAGCAGATCACTTTCTTTAATATCTTGGCCATAAGATCGTTAAGGAAAAATGTGTAACATGTTAGTTTTGTTCAACATTAGCATAAATTTGTGCAGACTTTATGAAGCTAATATATTTTACGGGTTAGTTGTTAGCGATGGTGTGAAATGTAACCCAGCAAAAGTTGTGCGTTTCTAAACTACTACTGAAGGATTTGGCCAATTTAAAGACAATTAAAGTTTAAATTTAATTTGCAAAGGAACTATATTTGAAGCTAAACTTTGACTTTGAAGAGAGCTAAGTTAGAAGCCAAAATCTTACAATATAAAGAAATAAGTTAGAAGCTAAAATTGTCGAAGATAAAAACCTACATTTGAATGAAAATTTGACTTATACCTCAAAACACATAAAATTGAAGTTAAAACATAGTTTTTTGTTTACACCAGCTCTCAGGGAATGAGCTCTACTCATTGTGTTGGCACATAGGTTATGGGAGGAAGGATAAACGAGGGAGTAGTAGTTGTGAACATTTGATTTGAATTTTCCTATATTTAAAACTGACATGTTAGCCAATAAATACGGAACAGTGTTAGCCCCAAGACCAATGTGCTTATCGCGTGGCGTTACTGCATGAAATACTGTGAAATAAATATCCACTCTCAGAGCACAAGCACAATGATTTAAATCCAAAACGAATTGGTTTCCCCTTAATAAACATTTTTCAATAGTTTCGCCCGAAATAGCGAATAATCTGCTCATCAATTGATAAAATATGGCTGAAAACGCCAAATTGTTTAAAATTTGTATTAAGAGCATCAACAAGACTTCCGGCCACTAAACTTTGTGGAAATTTAAAAGTAGGAAATCTTATAATTCACAAATTGGTTTTCTTCGATTCTTAAAAATTAGGCTTTAAAATAAATCAAAAATAAAAAAATAAAATTTCAGAATTTATCACATATTTCTAAATTGGAAAAAAGTGTCAAAAAGTGCTTTTTAAAACTTTTTCTTTACCTTCACTTCGGAAAATCAAAACTTGTATCGTTAATTTAACAGCCTTTTACTCAATGCAAATGGATAAAACTTTGCACGCAATCGTTCTCCCGATGGCAATACACCAATACATGGGAGTAGCCAGGATAAAATCCAAGGGGGGGGGGTGGCAAAAATGTTTTTGCTAAAATTATTTTTTGACTGCCTTCTACTCAATGCAAATGGATAAAACTTAGCAGGCATTCACCAGGATAAAAAAGCTAAATAAAAGCATTTAAAAACAACGATTTTTGCTGTTTTTAACGGGTTCCGATCGCAAAAAAAAATTTTTTCTTAAATGTCTGAAGGTGTTCTTTAATATGTATTTGCGTTAGACTTTGGGACATTTCTTTGGACATATTTCCTTCCTTCTTTACTAAGGAAAACAATAGAAAGTGTAATGTATTAAAATTGTAATGTATTAAGTAATGTATTAATTAAAGCTATTCGTTACTAAAAAGTAAAAAATAAAAAAAAAATTTTAAAAAATTTTACCTTAAATATTGATCAGTTTTGAACACAAAATAAATATAAATACTAATGAAATCGACTAAAAGTAAAAAAATAAAAACGTTTCAAACAATATAAACTTTTAAATCAAAATGGAAAAAATCTCACGCATCGCTTAAAGAAAAGCATGGGGCGCCCATACCAACCTGAACTTAAAAAAACATGACTGCCGTGAGTATATTTTAATATCTCAGACTGAAAGAAATACAGCCAATCATGTTTACAGATACGAATTTTCAATAATTAAGAATTTTGTTTCATAACTTTGGAAATAAACGACAATAAATTGCGTGGTCGAAAAATCGACCAGTGGCAAAACATGGGTTAACTTAGCTTTAACAAGAGCCGCGATGGAAGCTAAAATTTAACTTTAGAAAGACCGACGATTGAAACTAAAATTTAGCTCTAAAAAGAGCCGCGATGGAAGCTAAAATTTAACTTTAGAAAGACCTGCGATTGATGCTAATATTTAGTGATAACAATCTAAGTTTGAAGTTTAAGTCAAACAAAACAAAATCATTAAGTTAAAATAATGTCAAAATATAGCTTAACACTGACAATCTAATAGAAATTATTTTCTTTCACCAGAAAAGTCGCTGGGTTCTGTGTAGATCTAAAGATATGACAAGCCGTATAGAGCTGATTACTATGGCTTAATATTGGCCATGTACCCTCAACTTATTGGGTGCAAGTTTGTAAAAATTATAGTTTTTTACAAATCGTATATGTATGGCTCGTTGCTGATGTTCTCGCTGTGTGTGTGTATGTATGAATATAAATTTTTGCCATGTTGTGGGAACTAACTAGTGTTGAACATAATTTTCTCATACCCAGTAGTAGTAACAGCAGTAGTAACAGTGTAGTAGCAGTGGTTATACTACGAATAGTAGTAGTAGTAGTATTAGTAGCAGTTGTTGTTTTATGTATATAAGTTTTTATATGCTGTTTCCTCTAAAGTTTTCTTTCTGTTTTTTGTTTGTTTGCTATTTGTTTTGTAGTTGCATCAAATGTAGTTAAATGTGTAGCATATTTCTGTTTTACTATATTGTTTTAACATGGTCTGGAGTGCTGTTTCCAAACATGTTGGCTGCTGTTGCTTGTTGTTTTATTATTTATTGAGTTGTTATTAGTACAAAACTAAAGTAATTTTTATGGTATTGATTCTATGTGTTTTTTTTTTGTTCATATTTTACCATAAAAACAATAATAAGAATATGTAATAAAGAAAGCATAAAGTGCAACAACTCTGTATAGTTTTTTTTTTAACGAGCAAGTGGTCAGCTTAAAAAGGGAATTGTAGAGGCTTTTTAAAAGTTATTAGCAATATATGTAGATTACATTTTTTGTTCGTTTGCACTTAATGTGCATGGCTGCGAAATATAGCATATTAGTCATTAAATAGTAACTGTAGCATATAGATAACATATAAAACTAATGCTTACATTGTATATTATAGTTCTATCTTTTATTTTCATTGAATTCCTACAATGCTTCAAATAGTTAAAGCATTTTACTTAACAATTTTTTATGATAAACTAAAGACCCAAGTATGAGACTAAAATTTTACTTTTAAAAGACCTACGAATGACCTAATAACTTTAAAAAGACCTGCGATCGAAGCTATAATTGAGCTTTAGAAATACCTGTCATTGAAGCTAAAATTAAACTTTAGATATACCTTTAGAACAATAGAACATTAATACCGAAATTGCTATAATTAGTTCATGTTGTCAAAAGATGAGCTGTTCTTTTAGGGCGGAATCTGGATAGTTGCCAGAAAGTTAAGAAAATGCTTAAAAAAAGCCCATAACATAAAAAACTAATATTGCACAAATATTTTAAAATAAAAGCTAAAAATTTTGGTAATTATTAAAGCTTAAGGTCTTTTTTATAAAATATTTAAATTTTTATTTCAATATTTCGCTACTCCTCAGGATAAACATTTTATAATTTTATAAATTTCAAAAATTATTTGTCATAGGAAAAAAAGTATATGCGAAATATTGAAATAAAAATTTAAATATTTTATAAAAAGACCTTAAGCTTTAATAATTACCAAAATCTTAATAAAAAAAGGTGAATTTTTTTTTTTTTTTTGTTTTACACCCACTTAATGTTTTTGTCTTAAGTCTTTTGTTTTAATCAACATTATTGACCAGTTCTGTACCGAACATAAGATTAATTTTCTTCATGTTTATGTCTTAAGTTTTCTGATTTTTACATCTTTAACTTAGAAAATGTTAAAGCTTATTCTAGTTCTATTACAACCGTTTTTGCAGCATGTGTCTTCAAATTGTAATACGTGTTTCCCTCCAAAAAAAAAATTTTTTTTTCTTTCATTAAGGTCACTTCCATCCAATCCAAATGATTCATACTATTTTGGTTTTCCACAAAACATCACTATTTCAGTTTATTTGTCATTACAACACGTTCGCTGTTAGGTTCGCAAACTTTTCGCACTAATGTAATTATACTTTTCAAGACATTTACAGATTTTTCTCTGGTGCAGCTACATTTACCAGTAGTATATATATATGTATATACTGTTCATTTACTATATGTAACCATAAACTATGTGTAGGCCATAGCAGGCATACCAAGCCGACACACAAACAAACAAAGAAGCGAATTGAAAACAAACAAAAAAAAAATAAATAACACGCAGAATACCGCAACATATACACCACCATAAAAGACGACAACATATTAACAAACAATACTCTAGAGTAACCCCCCTTTAAGACATAACAAAAATCAAATAGAAATAAAAAGCAAAACAACATGAACGTGAAGAACAAACTAAACTTCAAAAAGCACGCGTATTAACTAAAAATGTCGAGCAATAACTGAAAATGGTAACAAACGATTACATAAATTTATGCAGAGCGCAACACTTTAAAGTAAATAATCTTTTTTTTTTTTTGTTTTGATTTTTTTTCCTCTTTATTTTTGATGTTGCTGGTTGTTGTAGCTTTTTGTTGACTGTTTTGTTATATTTGTAACACAAAGTGGTCAAAAGACACGAACCAATTTTTTTTTGTGCTCAAACCAGCAACAGTCAGTGTTACAAGAGAGACGGTTTGTGTGTGTGTATTTTGGACAAAATCTTTAATGGAAATAAAGCAATGTTTGTTGTATGTGTTGCAAAGTTATGGTAGTTTTGCTGAAAACTTCAAACAATTTTCACAGCTTTTGATGGTAACTATTTTTCTTGTTAAAAACTTAGAAAACAACTATAACAATAACAGTTTGTAGCACAAACAAAAAAATAGACAGTAACTAAAACTAAGACAGCAAAATTGTGCTTGACCATAACCACCAACACCTTATGTATTTAATTTTATTATTGTTGTTATTTACACTAGGTGCTATAATGTGTTTGAAGGGTAGTTTAAGTTGGTTATTAAGTTTGAAAAGTTTAAAACAAAAAATTGATTTATAAACACAATCTATACGTTTGTATAAAGATTTGGGCGTAAAGCTAAAGAGTGACTGTGTGACGACCTAAGTTTGAAGTTAAATTCAACTTTGAAAAGAACTACGATAGAAACAAACATTTTAATTTAGAAAAGCTACGATTGAAGCTAAAATTTAAAATAGGACAATCTTACGATTTAAGCTATAAAGTAAAAATTTAACAATAATTATTATTTATATTTTTATAATTACAGCAAATTTCGAACCACCAGTAATACTGGTTAAAGCATTGATGTTTGACTGTTGGCTAGTGGTCGCCGCAGTGGTGCAGAGGGTGAGAACGTAAAGAATTCTGATGAGAGAAAGTAGTGTTTCTCGAAACATATGTAAATTCAACCAACAACCTAGGTTCGAATCCTAAGCCAAGAAAAATTATCAATAAAAAATTTTTAATAATAATTTTCATGTAACAATTTCTGCCTTCAGTAAAAATAATTTAATGAAAAATTAAATTTAATGAACTCGAGCCGAAACAAAAGTAATATCAATGACGTAAAAATTTAACTTTATCAGGACCTATGATTGAAGCTATAATTTAACTTTGGAAGGGCCAACGATTGAAGTAAAAATTTAACTTTAGAAAGTCGTACAGGGAAGGTTAGTATTTTACTTATGAAGGACTTATGAAGCTAAAAGTTATCATTATAAAAATCTACGTTTGCAGCTAAATTTTAACTTCAGAAAGACCTACGATTAAAGCCAACATTTAGCCTTAGGAATAACTATGTAAAATTTAACTCAGAAATGAAGATAAAATTCAACTTTAAAAAGATCTATGATTGAAGCTAAAATTTTATTTTAGCCAGATCCACAATTGAGACTAAATTTTAACTTTAGAAATAATTACGATTAAACAACCAAAGCTAAAACTTAACTTTAGAAAGGCCAACGACTGAAGCTATAATTTTAACTTTAAAAAGACATACAATGAAATTTATAATTTTACTTAAGAAATATCTACGATTGAAGCAAATGATTAATTTAGAAATACCTAAGTTTGAAGCTAAAATTTAACTTTTGTTTGATCAACGATTGAAGCTAAAATTTAACTTTTGCTAGATCAACGATTGAAGTTAAATTTGAACTTTGAAAGATCTACGATTGAAGTTAGAATTTATCTTTTGAAAGAACTACGATTAAAGCTAAGACTTAACTTTAGAGGGTCCTACGCTTGAAGCTAAAATTAAGCCTTAGAAAGGCTCAAGTTTAAAGCTAAGTATTAACTTTAGAAAGACCTTTGACTGAAGCTAAAATTTAATTTATGAAAGACTTGCGGTTAAAGCAAAAATATAACTTTTGAAAGGCATATAATTAAAGCCAAAATTTATCTTTAGAAAGACATACAATTGATTCAAAATTTTAACTTAAGAAAGACCTACGACTAAAACTGAAATATAACTTATGAAAGGCCTACGATAAAAGGCAAACATTATCTCTAAAAAGACATACATTGGAAGCAAAGACTTAATTTAAGAGAAACCTAAGTTTGAAGAAAAAATTTGTGTTTCGGAAGACTTTAAATAAAAACGGAAATTTATCTTTTGAAATACCTTCATTTTAAGCTAAAATTTGTCTTATAATAACATATAAAATAACATGGTAGCCTTTTCTGTTTGTCGTTCTCAGCTTAAAGTTCTCTTCTAGTTTCTTATTACATTTAAGCAAAGCTAAACACTAAAGTCAACAGTAACCAAACGTCTACTACAAATGGTATATATGGCTTTTTGGCTTAAAAGAGAGATGTATTAATTAACTGGGTATGTTGCAACAATAAGAAGTGCGTAAATCAGATAAAACCATTACATTGCTGATTGCTATCGCAACATTTCTCTCTTTATACATACATATACATTTATTTCGAATTCTTTTTTTTTTCTCCATACTTTAAGCTGATATCTAGCAGCACACATATGGTTATGATCATTGGTGTTAAATATGACAAAAATGGTTTAACATCTTTGCTCTAGGTGTCTTTACAATACAGGCTAATATGGAGAAAAAATATTGGAAATTAATGGAAAAAGTAACAATTGGGGAAAAAAATTATCTACTACTCACTTAGACACTTTAAGTTGATATTATAATAGCGGTACTATTTTTGTAGATTTATCATTGACAATTATATTGACAGTTTTAAAGTCTTTGCGGCAAAAAACGTAAAATCCTTAGACGCATGTCAATAATAAATATCAATTTTTTTGATTTGAAAATAATGCAGTGATTTTTCCATATAGAAAATTTTAATAACCATAAGAAAATAATTAGTGTGACCGAGGAGAACAGTTTTATTTTTGTAAAGTTAGCAAGTGCTAAGGGGAGTTTGCGTTGAAATAAAGTGCGTTCTTAGCAAAAAAACAACTTATATTACCATAAATCTTGTTTACGATAGACATGTAGACATATTTGAAGCAATTCCAATTTGATTATAACCAAGCCGAAACCTTATTTTAAGCCATAAGAGCAAACTCTCTTAAAACGCAAATCAAAGCCAGTTCTTTAGTATAAAGATTTAGTTGTTGGAAGAATAATTTTAATGAATCTTTTTTACTAAGTGCCAATTTATACGAAGTAATTCTTTAACCTAAGCTGATTACCTTTTAGTCTGCTTTCACACTCTTCAATTCTGACTCATCAAGGCAAGTGTTTTTGGATGAGAAAGGAAAAGAGAATAAAAGGGGCACAAACTTGAGGGTACTGGTCAATTTTCTTAAATTCTTTTGTTTCTTTGATTTGCATTAAAAAGTACGAACATTCAATTGTTGTGTGTGAATGAAATGGCAAGTTCAAAAGAGAATTGAACAAAACCTGGTCAGCTAAAACTGAAGAGTCTGAAACAGGCCTTAGACATCAGGGTTAGGGAAAAATAAGACGTGTACACATTTTAATACACTAGCAATTCGTTTACTCTCTGTGTATACAAATGTGTGTACACTCTTTAACAAAAATACGAGCGATTTAAGCAATAAGAAGCGTGCTGTGTGAACGCTGAAGAAATTTCAACGAAAAAATTGTATCAATCTTTTCAATAAGAATTGCTTCGTGTAAATTGGCACAAAACACAATAATATTACGTCTTATTTGTTCAAATTGGAATAAGAATAATAAAAATCTGTCAATATCTATGGTATCTTCACTGACAGTTACATTTTTCAGTTACAACCTCTGTTAACCCCCTTAACATCCAACCAATCAGTATAACAACCTCTGTTAAACCCACAAACAACAGTGTTTGAACAAAAACAAAATACTTTATTTTTTTATAAAATATATCTAATCTATATCTCCAAAAAAAGCCTACATTTTAATTTATTTCATTTTAATTTACTGTGCTCTAAATATTAACACAAATGCTAATAAAAACTTATCATCTTTAGCTCATAAAATCTTATCAATTTAATATATATCAGCAGACAACATAAAATTAATGAATCATTAAAAATTTACAAAGAAAAACCAGAATCAAATAAAATTAAATTTATGATAAACAAAACAGTTAAAATTTAAGTTATGCGTTAAATTTACAAACAATATGTATGTATATAAAAAGTAGAGACCTGTTTAAATAAAACGAAGCATAAATTTGAATAAATAACAAGCGTGAGCATGATTAAAATAAATAGTGGACAAAGGTGAAACTCTTAATTTAAGATGAAATTTTATATATTTATTACAAAAGATCTGGCCGTGTTCAGACAGATCAAAAGAAAAACTAGAAATATAGAAAAATTACACAGCGAGAAAATTTTTCTAAAGACAATTTAGCTGTGTGCACAGCTACAAAATTTTCTATAGATAATCAAGTTCATACAGCGGCAAAATTTTCTATAGAAAATATAGCTGCATTTACACAGCAAGGAAATTTTCTAAAGAAAATCTAGAACTCTAAGAAATTTACACAGTGAGAAATTTTTATATAGAAAATTCACACAACGAGAAAATTTTCTAAAGACATAGTTCACATAGCGCCATAACTTTCTATAGAAAATTTAGCTGTATTGATATAACGCCAAAGAATCAAAAAAAACAAATGCTTAGCTGAAAAGCTCTTGAAAGTTGTTGGACAATTGTAAGAGATTATTAAACTCTCTGAGCCAAAACCAAATCGTTTAGAATTTGATACTCAGAACAATTTAACAAACAACATGAAAAGAAATGAAAGAAAACAAGGAAATTAGGATTTTTTTCTTATTATTTATTAAATTATTTGAACAAAGGATTTCTTACCAGCAGAGAAGAATGAAGTGAACAGTTGAACGGTTAGTTTATATCTCCTCTACTGGTAAGAAATCCTTTGTTAAGGAAAATTGCCATGGTAGGGAAAATAAGGAGAATCGCTAAGTGTTGTTTTGGCGTAAACATTACCGCCCGCTTTGCAGTATACAAATAGAAAGAAAATATGATCTATATACTTGTTTTTTGCTAGGAGAAATAGATATATAAATTAACTTAGGATTTACTTAATATTACTATTGTTAATCCAGCTTCCACACAGAAAGGTAAACCTGATCCAATAAATTCCATATTACAAATTTATTTATTTATTTTATTTTTTTGTGTATGAGAAAAAACGAATTACGGCTCCGAGAATAATTTACATTTCCACATAGATTCCAAAAAGAAGCTTTCCACACAAACTTTTTTTTATAGAAAATCAAGAAATCTAGAAAATTATCACAGCGATAAAATTTTCTATAGACAATTAAGCTGTGTGTTTACATAGCGCCATAACTTTCTATAGAAAATTTAGCTGTGTTCATATAGCACCAAAATTTTATAAAAAAAATTTAGTTATGAGCACACAATGACAAAATTTTTTATAGAAAATCTAGAAATCTAGAAAATTATCACAGCGACAAAATTTACTAAAGACAATTAAGCTGTCTGCTTATACTGCGAGAAAATTTTCTATAGAAAATCTAGCTGTGTTTACACACTCTAGCCATTCGGTGGTAGTCTATAAAAATTGCTATGAATCAATAACAAAATAATAAATTTAAATCTGTATTAAAGACCTACGGTTGAAAATTTAACTTTGGAAAACCCTAAAGATTGAAGCTAAAATTTGTCGTTAGAATGACTCACAATTCAAATTAGAAATTATTTTTAGAAATAACTGCATTTGAAGACAAATTTAACTATAGAATCAGATAAAAACTTAATTTTGGAAATACGATTGAAGCTTTACCTAGCGTTTACACATGCGAGTAACAGTTCGAAAAGCTCAATACACTCACATTTTTTTTACTAATACACTCACATTTTTCGCACTTGCTACTCGCAGCTAAATTTGCATACGAGTGTTTGTTTGACACTCTCATGCCAGTCAACGTCAAATAAAAAAATAATGTTGTCATGTATATTTTTCAATGAATATAAAGTGGATAATATAATATTTATAATTGAAAATTTAGTTTGTTTTATGAGTGATTGTAAACAAATTTCTTTCAAATAATATTGATAAACAAAATGTTTTAATTTTGGAGAATAAATATCATTAAAATCATAATAATTATTGTTAATGAAAATTTGCCCTCATAAAAAATTTGTATGTGATCAACTCTATTTTTCAATCAAAACAAAAATTGAAGTAAAATTAAATTTAAACAATATAAAGAATTAATTAATTAATATTGTTCCTCTTCTGTGGAATATGAGTGATAAATCATATAGGAGGAACGATTTGTAAATAAAGGCCTTCGGAGCAATTGCTTGGATAACATTTTGAAAATGAACTCTCACTGTCCTGTGTAAACAGTACTGCTACTTGTAAATGAATCGAGTTTTTCGAATAAATTTTCGTATATAATACGTACACAGTACTCGCATGCAAGTACTTGCATGTGTAAAGGCAGGGTTAGAAAAACCTACAATCGAAGCTAAAATTTAAATTTATAAAGATATACGATACAAACAAAAATATAGCTTTAGAAAGATCTACGACTCAGGCTAAAATTTAACTTTACAAAAACCTTAGTTTGAAGTAAATATAACTTTAGACAGATCAACAATTAAAGCTAAAATTTTACTTAGGACAGACCTAGGACTGAAGCTAAAACTTAACTTAATAATGTCTTACGATTGTTCTTAAAATTTAACCTACAAGTGAAACAAAAACATAACAAAAAAAAGACATAAGTTTGAAACTTAAATTTATATTTACAAAGAGTTTCAACTGAAGCTAAAAATTTAACTTTAGAAATACCTACAATTGAATTTAAATTCGGTCTTTAGAAAACCCTATGAGCGGAAAATTTTTCTAAAAATAAAAATCAAGTTTACACATTTTAACAAATCACTGATGGTGTATAAAAATTACAATGAATCAATGACAGAATAACAAAGTTAAAGCTATATTAATTTAAGTCATTGAATACACTTCTAGTAAATTTCTCATTAAAATGCTTTCAAATTAGTTTTCTTTGAAACCGTAAAAAATTAAAATTTTCACACAATGCCCTAAACTTAGCAAATTTAAAAGATATTTACAAACAAATATTTATAACTCTCTGACTTTTCAATACACTCGTGCACTCACTCAGTAATTTTAAAATTTATAGCAAAATAATGATCATAATATTGTTGACAATTCGTTACAGCTGTGGAGTGGCATAAAACACTGCAACTGCGGCAGCAGCCAACTTCAACAAAACGACATGAAAGATGAACACTGAAATCAAAATCGATAAAATATGATCTTATAACCCTAGATTTATTTTCACTTTCAACATATTATAAAGACCATAAAAAGGAAGAAAAAAAAAACTAAAAACTAAAATGAAATGAAAAGACTGTTTGCTGTTTGATAATTTATGACTTTTTCAACTAGTTTAACAAAACAATACAATAGCTAAATGATAATGGCATTTCAAAATACATTAATCAATAAATTTGTTTTAATGTCAACAAACATTCAAACACACACACATACACAACACAAAAACAACAGCAATGGTAACAACATTTAATGACAATAGCAATCATAAGAGCGAGTTTACTTAGACCATGACTATCTGCCGTGATGCTGATGATGATGGTAATGGTGCTGATGTTGCTACATACCACAAAACAAAACTAAAGTATTTTAACAAAAGACTCAATGTAGTGTATGTATTTACAAACAATAACAAGGATAACAATAGCTAGAAGTTCCAACTCTCAATTCCTTAAACTAAAGAGGTGTTAATAACAACAATATGTATAATGAGTCTACAACTTTGTTACACACACAATATAATGAACTATTTTATTATGTAGAAGACAACTTAAACAAATTCACAAAACAAAAGCAAAAATATCTAACAAAAATCTGTTGCAATATCACCGCTCTTTTCACGTTTGTCTCTGCTGCCCATTTAGCACCTTCTTTTGTTGTCACAACATTTATACAAAAACATAAAAATACTTAAAAATACATATGTATGCACATCCCAATGTGTGTGGCTTATAGTTCAAACAATTATTGCGTATTTGTTGTATGTATGCTGACAGCAGCTGTTTAAATGTGACTTTTGTGTATCTGAAGTGCTTTAGTGAATTTAGTACATTTGTAACACTCTGGCTAATGTTTAATCGTTTGGAAACAAAGGGAGTGGTTTTCATTATAATTTCAATAAAATTAGTTTTGTTAGTTTTTGATTTAACGTATTTTCGGATAATATAAAATTTTGTTATAAATATTTTTTATAAATTCCCTGTCTTCTCTTATAACACAATTTGCAGTACGTTTTGAAACCTTTAGCTTGTTCGCATCAGTAGAATGCGAAAATGCTGAATTTTTAAAGAATTTATTCATGATTTTGTCATCAATTGCCATTAATTAAAAAAAGTTTTTATAGTGTAGCCGAATTTTTACGTAACTTATTAGATTATTAAAAAATTTTGTTTCCAGCCTTAACAAGCAACGCACAGTAGCTTAAAAACTTATTATGTTGGAAATATTAAAGCTATTGCAACGATTTTTCACATTTACCCCTATTGTGAATAAAAATTCCACGTGAAATTTGTTTACTTTTATTTTTTTAACATTGAGTTTAAATAGAAAAATGTGAAAAGTGAACAAATTTCACGTGGAATTTTTATTCACGATAGGGGTAATTGTTGAAGCTGAGGTGTTTTCGTGTTGATTTGTTCGCCACCGCGGGTCTTACATTTTTTTTTTTAAATTTCTAAAAATCCATTTATGATCCGAATGAGCCCAAATATAAAATATAAATAGATCTTCATAAGGATCTACAAAAATATGTATGTTAATTTAGCTCGATAATTTTTTAGGTATTTAGATATGGCAGGCCTATGGAAGGTCAAAAAAATTTCTTAAAATATTAGCTATATGTGTTATAAAATTCTACATAAAACTAAAAAAAAACTTCTCAGTAATCTTCCTTACAAAAAGCTAAACTTGGATGATTTTGAAAAACAAATTTAGTTTGAAGTAAAATTCAAAAAACGCAAAGCAAGAGTTTTACATTTGCATAGCCTTATATGTTAGCTAAAAATATAAGTTTTGCAAATATGTATGTCAATTATAATTCTAAACCGCTGCTGCGATCGTGATACAATTGGTGCCCCGATAGACTAGGCGATAGTGTGGCGGACTATCAGTCAGAGGGTTGCGGGTTCGATTCCCGCCAAAGACTCTGGGTGTTTTCTGCAGACAAGCCAAAAAGTTTCGCAGTTTGTGTTTGTTAATTATATAAAAAAAAATGTTACAAAAGGTATATTTACCTTTTCTAGTATTTGAGTTATATGCATTTTTAAATTTGAAATTTCAAAATTTTTCCCAATCGAAGTACTTTACAAAAAGTATCGTTTAGAATTTTCTACCAATTTTTCTCAAATAATTTTTTTAGTTAAACTATAAAATTGCTGATCTAAAACAAAATATTTCAAAGAACACATGTAAGAATATGCCATCTATGATCAATCTAATGAAGATAATAACGGTCATAAAAGGTTAAAGGTTTCATAACACGTTGAGGAAAAGTATTTAGTCAATCTTATGGTATTTGTTCACATCACTTGTCAGACTTTGGACTAGTGTTTTGACTAGTCTTTGGTCTAGAATTTTGCTTTGTCTTTGGTCTGGTCTTTGGTCAGGTCTTTGGTTTAATCATTGGTCTAGTCTTTGTTTTAGTATTTGACCTAATCTTTTGGTCTAGTCGTTAGTTAGTTGTGCTTAGTTGTTTGTCCAATCTTTGCTCTATTATTTGGACTAGTCCTTGTTCCAGTCTTTAATCTTTTTGGTCTAGTCCTTGATGTAGTCTATGGCCTAATTTTTGATCTTGACTTTTGTTTAGTATTTGGTCTAGTCCTTGGTTAAGTCTTTGGTCCATTCCTTAGTCTATGTCTGGTTTATTTTTGGTTTCCTCATACGTTTTGGAAATGTATTTAATCAATCTGGTGGTATTTGTTCACATCACTTTTCAGACTTCTGTTGTCTGGAATCCACAATACGAAGACTATATGAACATAATTGATAATCATTTTAAAATCATTTTGAAGCTACCAAAATCTCTACACTTAAAAGTAGAAAGCAATATATAAGTATGAACAATTCGTTAACGATAATCGATAATTAAATCTATAGTTTTAAATCGCTCAACAAGAAATTACTTCCGTTTATTCTGATAATGACAATTTGAATAAAATACTCAAAATATGTCAACAATAAAAATGTTCATATTATTTTATGCAACTATCTATCTTTCAAAAGCCTATTAGGTATTTTGTTGTATTGAAATATACTTCACTCTCCCTTTAACATTCAACATTCAACTGCATCAACTTAAATTTAATATAAACTAAAATGTAAGTCTTCCTACATTAAGCCAACATTTTATAGGCCTTCTAAATTTATTCTTGCCCTCGCCACTCCTCCCTTTAAACCAACAGCCTTTATCACTAATATATTAAAATGTTTCCTTATAGTTCATGTGGAAATAACATTTAAACGCTTTACCAAAACTCATACAAATAACTCTACAATAAAATCTCGCAAATCACACAGGCGGCCTGAATGAGCCATGAAACTGAAAAAACCTCTTTATCTGCATCTTTTCCTGCAAAGCAAAAAAAACAAGAACAATTACAATTTAAGACCATTTCAAATGCCAACATGTACAATTCAATTTAAACATAAAAAGAATTGTTGCATGTGCCACTCATTCATATAAAATTCGTACAAATAAAACTGTAATATACATACATACATACAAAAACTCACTCATGCCACAAAACCATAAAACACGCACACATACAAACTATGTAGAAGAGATTGTGATGTGGCATGTTAAAATATAAAAATTTTGCATAGAAACTCAACGTTTATAGTTTTACCATGCAACAGCCGTAATGTGCAACATGAATGTATGATGACATTGACTAATCGGTGACCATAAACGTGCTTACGCATGCTGATTTGTAATGCTCTTGTTTCTCTTCTACATTTAACAAAAAAAAATAAAAAATAAAAAGAAATAAAAATAACAAAATCACTCGCCTAGTCAAACTATATTATTTGCTTGAATGCTACCCAAAAATTTCAGTTGCAACTGCAAATTACATATCGATTGCAACATTTCCATGTAAACTGGCTTCTAACCAAAAACAGCCATAACAGCTTCTTTCGGCCTACCAGCCAGGCCCGTCAGTTCGGTTTGTATTTAAAATATTCATATTTAGAAGATTAAAAAGTTGCAAAAATTAAATAAAATTTTACTAGCAAATTTTTCCCACACTTTCTTTTTCTCTCTCTCTCTCTCTCTCTCTCTCTCTCTCTTTATGGCTCCTTTTAAAAAGAAAACAAAAATATTTTATTGTGTTGCAGCACCAACAGCTAATGTTGCAGCTTCTAATCATTCCAGTCTTAATAGAAGCCAGAAGACTTACACACACAGAAAAAGTAAATTTTTTTTGGTTAAATAAATTATAACATTCCTGATATTGTTCGTTGTTATTGTTGATGCATGTTGATAATGCTACATAAATGTGGTTGTAAAAGATGTTGCTGCTTCTATTGCAATTTGCTGCTGCTTGCTGTTGATGCTGATGATGATGGCACTGTAAGGCCTGTTTTAGCGGGTTGGCAGTTAAAGGCAGTCGTATAGACATGTAGCAGCAGCACTAGCACCAGCAACACCATCACTAGCAATACAGACAATATCACTATGCATGACGCTAATTCTTGTGGCCATATTTAAACTGACAGTTATTTAATTTTGACACGTTGTTGATTACTGTCACGTCAAATGTCACTTCGATTTAGTTTTAGTTTGGTGAAAAACTTAAACATTGAAAATTGAAGTAAAAAATTAAAAACCAACAACAACAAACATCACCAATTGAAGCAATAAGTAAGAGTGTTAGAAGCGGTAATGAGGAATATTAAATAACCCTACAGATTAAACTATGTATTTATAAGCAGTGGAAATTTGAAAATGTTTGATACAAAAAGAGATTTTGCTAAACAAAAATTGTACTGTAGATATTTATTACTGACAAAGTCTATGGTGTATTGTATGGACTATTCTTTGGAAAAGTCTTTATATTAGTTTTTGAACTGGAACAAACTTTGGTCTTTGTACTAGTCTTGGGACAAGTCTTTGGATTAGTCTTTGGACTAGCCTTGGCACTAGTTTTTGGACTGCTATTTGGACCACTTTTTGAACTAGTCTTTGAAGAGGTCTTTGTATTAATCTTGAGACTAGCCTTGGGACTAGTCTTTGAAATATTCATTAGACTAGTGTTTTGATTAGTATTTGTACTAATCTTTGAACCACAACAAACTTTGGACTGGTCTTTGGGCTGGTATTTGGACTAATTTTTGGATTCGTCTTTGTAGTAATCTTTGGTCTAATATTTAGTTTAATCTTTAGTCCAGTCTTTGATCTAGTCTTTGGTCTAGTTTTGGGTCTAATCTCTAGTCTAGTCTTTGGCTTAGTCTTTGGTTTAATCTTTAGTCTAATCTTTACTTTGGACTAGTCTTTGGTCTAGCCTTTGGTCTAGTTTTTGGTCTAATCTTTAGTCTAGTATTTAGTTTATTGTTTGGTCTAATCTTTAGTCTAGTCATTGGTCTTGTCTTGGGTCTAATATTTAGTCTTTGGATTGGTATTTGGTTTAATCTTTAGTTTAGTCTTTCGTCTAGTCTTTGGTCTAATCTTTAGTTTAATCTTTCATCTAGTCTTTAGTCTAGTCTTTAGTTTAGTCTTTGGTATTATCTTTAGTCTAATCTTTGCTTTAGACTAGTCTTTGGTGTAATCTTTAGTTTAGTTTTTGGTCTAGTCTTTTATCTAGTTTTTGGTCTAATCTTTAGTCTAATCTTTAGTCCAGTCTTCAGTCTAATCTTTAGTCTAGTTTTTATTTTAATCTTTAGTCTAGTCTTTAGTTTAGTCTTTAGTTTAGTCTCTGGTCTAATGTTTAGTTTAGTCTCTTGTCTAATCGTTAGTCTAGTCTTTGGTCTTGTCTTGGGTCTAATATTTAGTCTTTGGATTGGTATTTGGTTTAATCTTTAGTTTAGTCTTTCGTCTAATCTTTGGTCTAATATTTAGTTTAATCTTTAATCTAGTCTTTAGTCTTGTCTTTAGTTTAGTTCTTATTTTAATCTTTAGTCTAGTCTTTAGTTTAGTCTTTGTTCAAATCTTTAGTGTAATCTTTAGTCTAGTCTTGAGTTTTGTCTTTGGTCTAATCTTTAGTTTAGTCTTTGGTCTATGTCCGCTTTTTTTCTGGTTTATGTCTGGTTTATATCTGGTTTATATCTGGTCTATCTCCGGTCTTTCTCCAGTCTATATCTGTTCTATATTAGTTATATATCTAGTCTATATCTATTCTATGTTTAGTTAGTTCTCTAAAAAAAATCATTGTTCTGATGTTTTTTACCTTACGAACCTCTTGAGCAACTTAATATGCCACTTTACTACTCATATTGATGATGGGTGTACTGTGAGTTGAAAACCTATCAACGATTTGTGTATTTAGGTGTTTATTTAGAAAGACAGACGAACAGTTAGACAAATAAATGCAACAGCAAAACCAACAAACATATAATTGCTTTAAATACTTAAAGACTATGTGAAATTCACTAGCAAACAAACACTTATTGAGCAAAAAAAAAATTATCTCAACTTGTAGATTCATTTTTGTGTTGCTGCAAGTACGTGAATTTCTTCTGTTTAATGTTTTTAGTGTTTTTGTTTATGCAACATGTAATGTTTGCATTCAATTCGATCGATCGATATGTATCTGAAACTCGGCAAAAAAATTATTAAAAAGTAATCTTGGCGTCACTTAATGTTGTTGCTGCTGCTGCTTATGATGATGACGATGACGATGATGCTGCTGATGTTTAGATGACGACTGTGATCTAATGTTGAACAATGTTGTTGGCAATCTTTGCTTGTAGGTATATGATGATTTTGTTGTTGCTGCTAATGTTGTTAGTAGTGTTGTTTTTGTTGTTATAGTTGTGTGGAGCGTGAAATTATGGTAAGTCACCTTAAATGTCGTTTACTGCTATTTGCGCGTAGCAACTATAAATTACACAATGATTTATTGTGTATTTATCAATGAAGGCATTTTCTTGCCATCGATCAATTTCTATTTGACAGCTTAACCCAGCATATACGGTAGCATTGCTATTTCGTGCTCTCTTATACTAAAAAATATTGTTTCTTTTTTTATTAGGTATCGTGTATTTATTATTTGTCCTTTAATATATAAAATAAATAAATATTTAAAATTAATATCTCTTGTATTCAATTTAAGCGCCTTTATAGCGGTCTATTTATCTACCCAAAGGACTAAAACTGGTAAAATGTAATGGTGGTATTGCAACTCACAAATGCTGTATTAAAATTTCTATATGGGAAATACAAAGCAATGGCTTATCATGTTTAAATAAGGAGTTTAAATTTGAGAAGTTTTGGTATGTCTAGAGAGGTCATATGTATCTTTTTTCGAGCGCTTTAAATATTTTTAATTTGTCTTAAATATTTCCTTAATTTGACACACATTCACTTCCGTTTGTTAAACTTTGCAACATCATTACATTTCTATACAATTTCCTTTATACTGACATTGAAAACTTTTTCTTTCATTTTTTTCTAATAATTCCTTCTTATTCGTTTTTTTTTTTGTCTTCTAAATAAAATGTCACATTTGAAAAGACATGATCATAAATAAGAAGATGACAAAAAAAGTAAAAGATTTGACGCTTTACAGCAATTTGATTGCAACATGTGCTGCATATTCAAAAAGTCAATTGACCAATATAAACTTCACATACAAAAGACTAAAATCAGAAAAAAGTTCAATAAAACAAAACGATAACGCGGTACCAAATTCAACATTACTATACAATCGGAATGGAGAACAGAAGCCGTTTGTTTGTCTAACTATGTTTAAGTTTTTCACGATTTGTTTTTCTCTATTCCAATAAAAACTTAAGACATAGAAACCAAATACTAAAAGCAGCATCATCATCGATCATTTTCAGCAAAAATGGTTACAAACTGTGCGTGTAGCTTAAGTCTACAAGAAGTAAATATCTGTAAGCGTTTGCTTACATTTGCTGTGTGTTTGCCTTCGTTTTTTCGTATTATGGTTGCATGTATTTGATTACTTTGTAGAAATGTTTAAAAAACACCAGCGCATGACCATATTGATAATGATAAGTTGACATCTAATGTTTTGACAATATGGATGGCAAATGAAATGTACAAAAAAAATAAAAAAAAATATAGAAAAGAAATATAAATAAATAAATATTAGAAAATAGGAGACATTTGAAAAAACAACAGCTCTGTTAAACGTTTGCTCGAATTGTGATTGCCGGCCTTATATAAATATCTAATACATACATAACTAACCATTTATTTGGTTAGAAGCCTTACAGTTTTTTTGTTTTTGTAAAGTCTTGTGTTTGCTTTTCGTTTTATTGGCATTATAAGCTGTAGCTTCGTACTTAATCTTACCAAAAGTAGACCTTAGGAAAATGTTTAGAAAGACCGTTTATACTTAAGTCTACATTTAACATAATATAATAAAATGTATGTTTATTTATTTATTGTGTTTTGTTTTTGTTTAAAATCTATATTGGTTAAAGGGAAAAGAGTTGAGTTATTGCAAAGCTGGTTTTTAAAAGAAATTCCTTTAGAAAATTACTAGCAAAACTGCAACTGAAATATCTGTTTAACTTTGTCAACTAAATTTAATTACCCAGCAGTTTACCAATATTGCAAGCTACTGTTTCAAACAGTCAGCTGATATACCGAATTGAACATAACATCGATATGTTAACCCGAAGTTGCTTATTTAAACAGTCCAGCCAAAATCATTTTCTAGAATTGTAATTCAAAGTTTATTAAAGCCAGCTGAAGTAGTTGTATCGAAATAAAAACCGAATTCATTATACTGCACAATCGTCAGAAGACGGCACGTCTAGTTGTAACTAGCAGGTATAAGACAGATTACAGAAATCTGCCAAATGTAATGCCAACGCAATGAAAAATAACTGCTAGTTTGAAATATATCGGTATTATACAGGACAGGGACCGACCCTGGAATCTCAACAAGATAAATAATGGTTGGTCATAGATCTACAAAGTACAAAATATTAGTATCAATAAAATTTCTGTGTGCAGTTTCATATTGTGGAATATTGTCAGCAAGGATGTTTCAAACTCATGACTTTTCTTCTTCAAAACCGAATAGAATTACACCGCATGTTATGGATAAAAACCATTTTCTATCATTCACAGAATACAGAATATGATAAAGAGTATCAATTGCATCTTTAGTGTTTCAATAAGAATGCGTTGTTCATTCGTGTAGCGCTCCATTTTTACTAACCTCGTACCTTCTATTAGCAAACAATGACAATTGTTCAAATGTCAAACAATCACGCTTCGATTGGCGCCAAATTTAAAAATTGCATTCTAGTTGGGACACCCTTTATAACTAAACAATAGATTTACTGTCCACTATGTGGTGAGTCTAAAAGCTGGAGGTTATTGGTCTGGTAAAGACGCAATGTAAAAAAAAAAACTTAATAATTAACAAACACAAACTGCGAAGCTTTTTTTCGCTTGTCTGCAGAAAACACCCAGAGTCTTTGGCGGGAATCGAACCCGAAACCCTCTGACTGATAGTTCGGCACATTATCGCCTAGTCTATCGGGCACTGGTAAAGACTCTATACACTCCAGGATCTTGAAATAAATACTATGGGACTATACTTGAAAATATCGAAATCGAGACATATATACCAAATATAAATGTGTGGCTGAGAGAACTCATCTCCCAGTAGATGTCAAGATAATGTATAATAATAGAAGACTAAGACCGAGTCTTTGGTATCTAATCCTCCATATATATTTCAAACATGGATATCTGGCAGAACGATATCTTCATCAATGCAGGTATAATGAGAATGTGTAACAATATTTCCACAAAATGAAGTAGGTTTCATGATCGGTTCTTTAGTAAAGACTATGTGATCCTCTTTTAGTCTAAAAAACATTTTAACTTCTATTTAGGAGGAGTGTTAAATATTACCGAATGTAAAGAGTCTCTGACTGAGATAGCGAGATATACAAAATAACGACTTTATACGATATTGCCATGAAGAATTTATGTATAAGATTCCGTTGTAGCGAGCTAATAAGGTCATAAAATCAATCAATACAGGACATCATATCATAAAAACGCATGAAACTGCATCAACGAAAGAATCGGTGTATCACCTCTTTCATCACCATAAGAGGCTTCTCTCTCTCTTATGCTTAGTAAGCTACAGTGAGGATAAGTCTTTACTACAACCCTTCTTCCCCAGATAATCTGTTTGGTGCGATTTTGAAACAACAGTTTATGATTAAGGGACCCGCTGTTTACTTGCTGTGAGTTTCACAATGTGTTTTATAATGTGATCAGTTAGTAGGTGCTTCAAGAGTGTCGAAAACTGAATCCAACGTAACCTACCGTTGAAAACTACAAACAAAAATTAAACTATTTAGCAGTTAATAAAATTCATTGTACCCATATTAAAATATATTAAACCGCAATGATACTCTTTTTCTTATATACAGGGTGTATAGAATGCTTCAATGGTCCCTGTTTGTCCTTGTAGGTCATCGGTAAGCAAAACTTAAATTAAACAGCGTTTGTCCCCAGAGTGAGTGGCTATTGGTCTGCTTCTATATCCAGTGCATCAGAAGCATTTACTAAGCCTGACAGTAGGCATATAATATCCTACTATCGTCTAGAAACGTTCGAGAAAAACTCATGCCCTCTGTATCCGGTAAAGAGCTTCTGGAGGCCCCCAACTAATGCAGCGTCGGCTTGCAATGACAAAATTACTTTCTTATAAAAATATATTTGAACGCAAATATTACCCATTTATTGTGTAACCTTTCCTCTTAACCAATATATTTTCCTTTAATTTAATTTAAGTTTGTTTTTTTTTTTTTTTGTTTGCCATCTTCTATTAAACTGATGATGATCCCCATCATCATGTGATCATCGGTCGTCATCACAGCATCATAGACACCGTCATTGTAGTTTTAACCATCTATGTCTTGTTTTGGCACATTTATTAAATATCGATCGTTGCTAGATAAGTTTCTTATTTATATATTGTTTATATCCTCATCTTCTTTATTGCATTCAAGTGGCTAGAGTGGTGTATTATTTATGAGCTTTTGGTATGCCTTTTGGGTATTTCAAGAATTTAGTCGTGAGTACTCTCAACACAATTGCAATTAATGACCAAATTAGTAGAAGATCATAGTGGTGGTAGTGTTAGTAAACCACAATGCGATTTAAAAATTGTAATAAATAAAATAAAGTAAAATATATACACAGATATACTAATATATAAGTAGGTATTACAAAATTGAAAAATATCACAGTATGATTTACTTTGAATTTTGTACATACAATTGTCCACCACTTTGGCGCACAACTATTTGGTAAAGTTGATTTATTGATTAGATGTTGATTTTTTTAGTTTTTATTATTTTCTATTATTTTTTTTTCTACTGCATTTGATTTTTCTGCTTTTTGGGATTTAGTCTATGTCTATTTAAGAAATTCTGCTTGAGTTTTTTTTTTCTTTAAAGTTTTAAAAAGGCCTTAAAAATGTGTAGTAAAAATTATTAATATCATCAAGTATCAAGTGGGAAAGTTGCTGGTAAGTTAGAGCGCTGCTGAGAAATAGATTTTCTAGTCAGAAAGACAGTTATGTAGATTGAAATGTCAGTCAGTCATACTGGTATTTTTTGGTATGTCTCTGTGAGAGTATTTGCTGCAATTAGTGATATTGAGCGCCGGCTATTATGACAATTATTGTGCCAAAATGGGTAACAGAAATATGTTGCGAAAGAATTAATGAAATTTAGAAAGTTCTCAAGTGATATTTACATATATGGTTAAAAGCAATGTCACCGTATTAAAGTGACATTTTATAGTTTTGCACTAATAACAATAAAATATGTATTTAAATAAAAAAAAAAAAATTAAACACCAACAACGGCCTACAGTAGAAAGAGTTTCTATAAAATGTGTGTGAGAAAATAAAAACGAAATAAAAATATAAGAAAATGCAGATGTCTCTAGAGACCAGAGAATTTTCTTTAAGAAATTATTGCGGCAAATTTTATACAAGAAAATATAGCTGCCTTTATAGGCCGACAAATTTTCTTTAAGAAAATATAGCTGTCTTTAGATACCGGCCAATTTTCTTTAAGCTGACTTTAGAGACCTGCAAATTTTCTTTAAGAAAATATAGCTGCCTCTAAAGACCGGCCAATTTACTTTAAGAAAATTTAGCTGCCTCTAAAGAGCGAAAAGTTTTCTATAAGATAATATAGCTGTCTCTAGAGACAGGGAAATTTTGTTTAAAAAATATACCTGCCTTTATAGGCCGACAAATTTTCTTTAATAAAATATAGCTGCCTCTAAATACCGGCTAGTTTTCTTTAAGAAAATATAGCGGCAAATTCTCTTTTAGAAAATATAGCTACCTCTAAAGACCGGCTATTTTTCTTTAAGGTGTCTCTAGAAACCAGCCAATTTTCTTTAAGAAAATATAGCTGCCTGTAAAGACCGGCAAATATTCTATAAGAAAATATAGCTGCCTCTGAAGACCGGGAAATTTTCTTTAAGAAAATATAGCTGTCTGTAGAGACAGGAAAATGTTATTTAAGAAAAAATAGCTGCCTCTAAATACCGGCTATTTTTCTTTAAGGTGTCTCTAGAAACCAGCCAATTTTCTTTAAGAAAATATAGCTGCAAATTTTCTTTAAGAAAATATAGGTGTCTGTAGAAACCGACAATTTGTCTTTATTAAAATATAACTGCCTCTAGAGATGCGCAAATTTTCTACAAGAAAATATAGCTGTCTTTTGCTACAGGCAGGCTTTGACTGCAGCAAAATTTTCTCCAAGGAAAAATAACTGATTGCATTTAACAATCAATATTCTATAATAATGTCTTTAAAGACAGCCAAATTATTAATAAGAATTTAAAGCTGGCTCTTAATTACAACCAAATTTTCTATTAGCAAAACATATTTTTCTTAACCCCTCCCTTAGAAGAAGTTTTAGCGCAACGCTTTTTAACTCACTGTTAAGCCAAGAAGGTGAAATAAATTAACTAAAAACAAATTAATTCACATGAACACCACATGATACCATCCACTACACACCACAAACGAGGCAAGCAGCAAACAAATAAACAGGCAAACATAACAAACAGCATTTGTCTGAACGTATGTATCTTTATAGTTGAGTGTTGTAGATTGTTATCATTTTCGCACCTTTAGTAGCATATAAATCTACATATTACATATGACCGATGTGGCACAGGCACTTAGAGGTACCACCACACCACATCACCATCAAAGATCAAACAAAAACCCGTCACCCCCTTCTTTAGCCAGCTGAAGCTCATGTTACATATACTCTAGCTCTCTCTAAAACTCTAAAAAAAAATATATAAAACGACGACTATCTTTTTACACTCAGCACAATCATGGTTATCAACATTATTTAAGCGATATGCAAATTGGTTTTTTGTATTTAATGGCACCCCATTACGTTTGAAGCGATGGCGGAGATCTCTCCTTTTTTTTCGGCCACTAACCAAACATACATTCAGACATGCATAAAGTTTGCAGATGCCTCGCCATCAACTGATGTGGTTGGCTGATATCTGAACCAAAATTATATATAGAAGAAAAAAAAACGCACATTTTGTAACCTGAGTGTTAGGCTGATAATGTTTATTTTTGTTTTTTTTACTGTTTGTATCGTTTGTAAAACAATTTTTCAAATAAAAATCTAAGCTGTAAGAGTGTGTGTTTGTATGCCTTGAAAATCTAACAAAAACGTGCAAAAATTGATATCAAAACTAAGAAATCATTTTCATAGAGGAGGTGGAAAATCACACAGAGCTTAACAACGCTGAAACAAACTGATCGCCACATAATAAATGTTAACTGAAAGAAACAACAACAGCAACATACTGCACATGGGTGATTTTTCACCACTATTAGTTTCAACTGTAAATGAAAATTGATTAGGTTACGAATAGGATCAAAACAGATTTGTAAATGCCCTACAATGAGGCTTGTAGGGCAGATAAACAACATTTTCTATAAGAAAATTAAGCTAGACAAAATTCCTAGAATCAAATAGAAACGGCTTTAAAGGCAGTTAAATTTTCTGAAGGAAACTAAAGCAATCTTTAAATACATACAGATTTTCTGAATCTTTCCAATTTTTAATACTTTACAAATTAGTCTTGAAAATATATTTAAAGAGATAATTATGTCAACATGTTTGCCTTATGCACAAATTCGTCCGCTTGTATTTGCCTTGCAGCTCTTCCTTAATAAAGACTTAAGGCGACTCTTTTGCATATATATCCCTAACAATATGAAAGGTGGTTGTAACAACAAATTTTCTTAGAAACTGGTACACCAAACCATTAAAAAGTCGATAAATTTAATATATTGATGCTATCTTAGTTGATTATATGAACGGAAATAATATTATTTCTCTAATCCAAATAACTCATCTAATAAAGCTTTTATGTTGTTTGAAAATAGTTCAAACCTGAGAGATATCATTACTAAACATGTTCATACTTTGTTGTCCCAATAGTCGATGCTATCGTTAACAATATTTTCAGTGGCATATGCAATCCCAGCATCTCAAATTTCAGACCTGCAATAAGGCTTGCAGGGCAGCGATCTACAGTGGGAAGCAAAACTCTCGGGATGTTTTGCATTAAGGAAGTAAGGTAATAAAAATTATACAAATATAGGTATATTATCATTAGCATCATAATTTATTATTATTCTAAATTATAAAGCACAAAAACTTATATAAATTGCTTCAAAAAAATAAAACACTATCACTATATTGCTCTGTTAAAATGTTACGATATTGGACCCGTTAGTTTCTTTTTATTGTTGTGATCTCGTTATCAAGTTTTTATTGCTCTATTCGTGCATTCTTGTTTGACCTGTGAAGTGATTAACTTGATTTTTAAATAAAAAATTTAAAGATCTTTAAAAATGAGAAAACCCCCTTCTGACATTGAAAACAATGTGATAAATTTGTTGCAAAATAATTATTCATGCCGCAAAATTGCTAAAAGATTAAATTTAACTAAATCCACGATAAATGATATAAAAAAAACACTGTAATGTAGCTTGCAATAATAATCAAGGGGGTCGACTAAGACTGCTTTCTGATGCTGACGCCCGGTAGATTGAACATTTGCTACAAAATAAGGACATCAAGACCCCGAAAAATGCTGCAAAAAGTATGGGTAAGAATGTCAGGTCCTGGACGCTTAGAAGCGTATTAAATAGAATTAGTTTAGTAGCCAGTGTGAAAAAGCAAAAGGCAGCACTTTCCCATAGAAATGTGAAAAAATGTAAAAACCACACAAATTGTGCTGTAGATGACCGGAAATGGGTTATTTGGAGCAACGAAACGAAATTCAACCAGTCTGATGGAAAATAATACTATTGGCCGCATGAACGCATCCAAAAGCACCGTTCTTAATGCAAAACATCCGGACAGTTTTACTTCCCACTGTAAGCTTTTATCACTATTGAAACCATTAAACACATAAGATCAAAATTCAACTGAGATCACGTTTGCATATATGGCCTTACCAAACATAGAAAATTTCATTGGATCGACGGAAGCATTATCGGAGATACATCATAACTTTCCGCACGAGGCAAAGGCAATTCACAGAACAGCGTTAAGACATCCGCTATCATATCTAGGATCATGAATTTTCTGATGGATAATAGCTGAATAAATAGAAAAATAAATACTAAGCACGAGAGGCTTATTAAATAAATACACAAAGATGTCTGCAATATCAAACAGCATTTGCAGAACAGTCAGTGGCGGGAAACGTTATTATATTTTATATTTACTGGCAATACTGAGAGACATCCTAACTTTTATAAGATAAGGCAATGGAAGTCACAGAGCAACTTTAAAATATGCATTATCACATCTAGGATCGTTTTTATCATGAAGGCTAATAATTGACTATTTTCTTAAGGAAATTACAGCAGATGGTTAGATTTCTTTGTTCATAAAAAGGAAAACTACGATCATGATATCTATCTACTTAGATAAATCCAAAAAATGTTTTCATCAAGGCAATGGAAGTCACAAGGCAGCGTCAAAACAACCGTGATCTCATCTAGTTTCGTTTATTTAATGAAATCTTACATTTGATTATTTAACTGGGAAAATCACAGTACATGGTTAAGAACGAGGCTCATACGATTTATTAACATCTTTTAACTCATAATTTTAAATATCTAAAGTATTGTCCAGGTCAGAATTTGACGACAGCTTTTTAATCAATTAATTAACTAGCACTAAGACTTCGAGTGTCTGAAATCAGACCAGTCACTTATATAATCTTCTTTTTGAATTCAGCTATAAAGCATGGCATCACCTTGGTTTTTTTTTAGTTAACAAACTTTAAACTAATTTAACTTATTTAAAATAAGCATAAGCTTAAGAATTCTTTCGTCTAGATCCTCTAAATTTATGGCAGCCTTACGTCTTATACTCCTTAGGTAGGGTATTTGAAAACGCCTCTAAAAAATGCTGTGCATAAAAAAAGACTTGCATCAACAACCTGTAATATGGTCGGTTACACTTTATGGCTCAAATAATGTTGAAAGCCCAACTTTATAGATGCAATCGATGTTTTTTTGTTTTTTTTTTTTTTTGTATAAATTCATTTTGATTTTTCTTAGTTTTTTTTTGGCGATGAGCTTAGTGCACATATTGCAGCACATGTGAACGTGATTTGTATTCAAATGTTTTTAACCAAAAAAAAATAAAGCATCAGCAGATAAGACTTTAAAGCAACAAACAACAGAAAAACTGTGCAGTATTATACAGTGGTTTGAGGAGGCTTAAAATAAAATAATGGTCAGAACCAGCGTTGTCAACTTGGTGAGTTTCGCAACATATTTGGTGCGCTGTGCATTTTTTTTTTAATGGCGGTGCGTTTTTTAATTTTTCCGAAAATGTAATAAAATCTTTATTTTTACTAATTTTTAATTGCAGTTTGTTATTAATTCATTATCATGAAATCTATACGATGAAAAAGGACCCCATTAAATTTATTTTAAATACGAATGTATGATAAAAGAAAACATACTATCAAATTCGTCACATGAAGGATATTGCTAAAGGTGAATAGGGTGAAAATCTTTGTTTGAAAATAAAATTAACATTTCAAATATGATTTTATTCTATATTCTTCGACCTTTTTAATGATTTTTATTAAATAATTTTTAAGCTTGAGGTCACTTTTTTGTTTTTTATAAAAGATTTTTTAATTCTTATATATAATTCACTGAATATTTCGATTTCCTTTGGAAATCTTCTTCAGGAGTTAATTTAATATTATAAAAATTTTTAATATTATAAAAATTTTCAAATATGGAAATAAAAATTCTTATATAGCCTGATGGTTTGATCTCCTCAACTGTAGACAAACAACCAGTGTCAGAGTCCCAGTGGAGCCCTAACATATTGTATTGAAAAACATTCAAATAGAAGTACTTAAAATAGAAAACAAAAACAATTCAAAAAGTACCAAAAATGTACTAAAATTAGAATGAAGAAAGACTAGATAGTTGGCCCTATGTAATCGACCTTGGTTTGAGATTTAAGATCAAGTATATAAAACGTTTTGGTTAAAGATTAGGTTGAAAAATAAATTCTTAGTATGATTAGGAAAGTTAACTAGCAAAAGCTATTTAAAGTTCTAAATCAGAAGAATACTCAATATTGAATTTACATTTGCTAACAATCTACTAAAGCTACATTCTTTGACGAAATAATAGCTGAGGCTAAGACAACAACCCCGACAGCTCCAACAAGCGCATTAGAAAAAGCGTACCAAAGGTACGCTCCCCCGTGTTTGCTAGGGCCAAACATTGTCAGTGAGATACTGTCTCCTCCTCTTCCTCCTACCACATTGTGGCAGCTTCTATAGTAATTATTAAACATAGGCCAATTTTCAAGACGTGAGTTCCGAAAGTACAGTGTCCTGTAACGTTTGTAATCTGGTCAAAACGAAAACTAATAACAGTGTTCGTTCGGCGGGTCATATTGATCTTTTATCTTTATTAGCTCTTATTTAAAAAAAGGCTTTTACTCGGCTATTAGTCGTTGAATTTGAAATTCAACAAATGCCTGTTAAATTATCCTTGCCAAACCACTGTCTCCACATAAACCATAACAACAATAATAGCAATAATAAAAAGAAAAACTACCACAAAACATCTTTGTTTTGTCATAAGATCATATTAAATCCCAAAGTAGACAAACAAAAAGCGATCAAAGCGATCTTTATAAGCTTTTTTTTTTGAATACTCCGTACTCTGTACAGCAAACAAACCCAAAAACAGCTAAAGCAAAACATCTCATATGATTTATAAGCCAATAAAGGCTAAACATAAATCTTGACATTATGATTAAATATCACTAACAATAATGCAAACAAAACCGAAAAAAAAACCCAACTCTCAATAAAATAAAGCATTCACTAAAACTCTATTGAACCAAACACACACTCACTCGCCTTAGACTCCTCTAAGTAGTTGCAATTGTTGACGTTGTATTGTTAGGAAAACGTTTTGCTGCAGCAGTATTTTCCTGTTTGCCTGCATGTTGCTGTTTCCTTTATGAGTTACAAATAGATTTTATCGTTATAAAAATCTGATCTAATTTGGTGTGCTTGGTTATAGTTTTTCTTTGTGGCATGTCCTTTTTTTTCTTATTTGCTGTTGCGTTGCGTTTTACGGCTGTAGTTTTTCTATAGCGTTAGAATAACTTTGATGTTTCATTTTGCCCAAAAATGTACAGCATTTGTAAAGCCATGTTTGGTGCCGTCTTGCTGATGATGAACTTGTTGCAAAAATCTTTAGATTGTTAATATTTTTTTTTTTTGTAGGCTTTTTTAAAATAAATACTTTTTAGCGTTAGGAGAGTGAGAGTATTAAAAAGGAAGAAAAAACTAAATAGAATGGTTAACATTTCAATACTCACTAATGATGTTTTGTTACAGACAGAAAGAGAGATCAATCTTTAGTGATATTTACTGTTTGGTTTGCTGTAAAGAAAGAAAATAATTAGTTGGTTTGGTTTGTTTTGACATTTGAGATCAAAAGTGAATGATTTTGTTAAAATGAAAAATTGTGGTTATTAGTTAAACAATGTAATTAAAGTTATTCTAGAAAGTTAAATGGCATTTCTACTACTCAGGAACATTCTCGAGACATATTAATATTTGTTAATTTATTTAAACAGACATTGCAGAAAATATCTACCTGATGTAAATTATAATCCAAACAACATATCCTATTCTACGCATGGTAATGGATATAAAATTTAAAATAAAACTAATATTTAATTGATTCTCTTCTAGCTAAAACAAATATTTTATTAGAAAAACTTTACTTTTTTGTGAAAAACTTAAATTTTTTGTTGAAAAATTTTAGTGAAAATTTTTAGTAAACAATTTGAACATACATTTTGAGTGAAAAATATTAGTGAAAATTTTTAGTTAACAATTTTTTAAGAACAATTTGTGCGAAAATTCTAAACGAACATTTTTTTTAAACATTTTTAGTAAAAAATGTTTGGTGAAACATTTTTAGTGAAACATTTTTGTTAAAGCATTTTTAGTAAAAACATTTTTAGTGAAACATTTTTATTGAAAATTTTTAGTGAAACAATTTTGGTAAAACAATTTGGTGAAACATTTTTTATGAAAAATTTGGATAAAACATTTTTGTTAAAGCATTTTTAGTAAAAAATTTTTGATGAAACATTTTTAGTGAAACAGTTTTGGTAAAAAATTGTTGGTGAAACATTTTTAGTGAAATATTTTTAGTAAAAATATTTAGTATAAATTTGTTGGTGAAACATTTTTAGTGAAATATTCTAGCGAAAAGTATTGTTGAAGCACTTTAATTGAAAGTTTATGATGAAAATTATTAATTAAAAATTTTTGGTGAAAATTTCAGCGAAAATTTTTCTGTAAACCAGTTTTAGTAAAAATTTTTGTTGAAACATTAGTTGTACAAATTATAGTGAAACATTTTTATTAAAATTCTTTTGGGAAAATTTTTCAGTGAAAACTTTTGGGAAAACATTTTTAGTGAAGAATTTTTGGTAAAATATGCTTAGTGAAATATTTAAGTAAAAAATTCTAGCGAAAAATTTTTGGTGAAGCATTTTTAGTGAAACATTTGTTTATGGTGAAAAATTTTAGTGAAAAATTATTGTTAAAACATTTTTAGTGAAACTTTATGGTAAAACATTTTTAGTGAAACGTATTTGGGAACATTTTTGGTGAAAAATTTTAGCAAAAAAATTTTTAGTGAAACATTTTTTGTGAAAAATTTTAGTAAAACATTTTTGAAGAGCAAATTTAAAAGAAACATCGATTGCATCTATAAAATTGAACTTCTTCCAACATTATATGAGCCGTAAAGTGTAACTGACCATGTTACAGGTTATTAGTGCGATTTCTTTTATGCAGGATCTAGACGAATTTTTTTTTTAAACACAATTATTACAATCATTTGAAAAGTAACTTTAACATATTATGGTGGTCGCTTTTCAAGGCTTGTTAACTAGCTAAATAACTAATATACCAAATATTTTCCAGAATTTAAACAATTACTTCTAATTAAAACTTTAAAATTGCAAAACTATGTGCATAACAAATAAAATTTCCTTTACTTTAGTTACGTTAGCGCATAACATTGTATCAAACTGTTTCTTTGCAATTTTTCAATATCCCGTCGTTGCACGGCTTGGATTACTCTAATTGCCGAAGCGACATGCGTTAAATATAGACAAAACAGACTGCGGCATGCAAGCACAGTTAAACACAGATATGAATGTAAAAAGTTCAGCAGTAACCCAATAAGCCAACCAGTAACCACAACACTGGGTAAAAAAAAGCTATGTTTAATGGTGTAAACGAATCTAAATGGAGACAAGCTAACGAAAGCAAAGGAATCCACAAAAGTAATGAATCGAATTGAAATAAAAAGGGGATATAAAAACACAACAACAACAACAGCAACTATAACAAAAAAAAAACAAAAACTTAAAAATGCAACAACTTAACTCGACAATTAGCCGCCAATCAATACAAATCGCACATCAGGCTAAAACTCAAATTATACACATGAGCTTCGACACCAACAAAAAAAAAGACAACAACAACAACAATAATAGAGGAAAATAAGTAAACAAAAGTAAAACAGTCAGCAAGGTTGACTATAATACAAACTACAGGGATTTTGAGGAATACAGTCTTAACAAGGCATAGTGATAAAAAAAAATCGAATCTCTAATCTACAGAAAAGTGACTATTCTTCTCTCCAAACACTTTTCTATAGAATAGTGTCTCTCCTCTGCAGAAATTTTTCTTTATGAGAGTGTCTCTCTTTTTTAGACACTTTTCTATAGAAGAGTGAATCGAGTCTCTCCAGAAGACACTTTGCTATGGAATCAAGTCTCTTCTCTCCAGATACTTTTGTATAGAAGAGTGTGTCTCTCCTAATCGAGTCTCTCCAGAAGAAACTTTGCTATAGAATCGAGTTTCTCCTCTACAGACATTTTCTGTAGAATCGATTCTCTTCACTCCAGACACTTTTGTATAAAAGAGTGTGTCTCTCCTAATCGAGTCTCTCCAGAAGAAACTTTGCTATAGAATCGAGTCTCTTCTCCCCAGACACTTTTGTATAGAAGAGTGTGTCTCTCCTTTTCAGACACTTTTATTTAGTATCGAGTCTATCCTTTCCAGACACTTTGCTCCAGAATATTGTATATCCTCTCAAGACACTTTTTTATAGATTTTTTGTTGTTGCAAGTATAACATCTGATTTAGTAATGCCCTACTTCTGGATGTTGTAGGGTATTAAAATCAAAGAGACAAAATCAAAACAACATCAGTAACAACTATTAGAAGTTTCAGCAACACATACTTACCGACAGATAGATAGATAGATAGACAGACGGACATATGCTTAGATGGACAGAGTGTAATTCATAGAAACAATAGCGGGGTAGAAAGGTGGCTTAATGGTTGATTGCTTGCCTGTGTTTTTTAGTTGGTTACTTGAAACCAATTGAACATGGCTTAAAATTGCTGGTAATTGTAAAACAACAATTAACATTAAGCGCCATTTAAAAAAAAAAAAAAACAAAAAAAAAACTAACAACGCAATACAAAATACAATTGTAACTACAATAGCAGACTACTAAAATCAAATGAAAACCAAACTGAACCAAAGCAATGCAAACCAAAGCAAAGCAATTTTATACTCGTCTCTTAGATCTTTTGACTAGGCCAACTGACATTTAATGTCACCATATAAAAATTGAGCGCGCGGTAACAAGAGTGTAACAAGCAGCCAAAAGTATTTAGTATAAGAAGCAGAAACGTGAATTGTCGCACAACTGCCAGCTGAGTCGCCAGCATGACCGCTGCGGCAAAACTAAAGTGCCAAAGAAGACAAAAGATGACAGCATTAGTTTGCCAATACCAAAAACCAAACAAACAAACAACCGACCAACCAAACCAAACCAACAACAATACTTACATATCGATGGTCTCATGTAGAAAGGCCCTAACTAGCATATTTGAAACTTTACAGGAGAAGGTAAAAACATAATAGAAACTGTAATATTCAACATGAAATTTTTTTGTACAACTGCTTATAAAAGCGTTATTTTTTACACTATTGCAATAAATTTTTGTGAGGAGGTGTATTTGCGTTAAATGCATTGGAATCGCAAAAAAAAGTAATTTCGAAAAAATAGCGAGTTAGGGCCTTTCCACATGAGACCAACGATATATATGTATATAAAGAAACGTCTAGGCTCTGTGCTAGGAGCAGGGAGCGTGGGGTGCATTTTCAAGCATAATACTAAGGGAAATTTGTTAACCCTCTCTATAGAACATTGCATATAGCTGTTGATATACCAGTAGTAGTTGTTGTCAAAGAAATAAAGTAAAAGATAGCAGCAGTAGTGTAGTTGTTTTTATATGGATCAAAGAAAATTTTGCCGCTTTTTTGTGGCAGCAAAACAAAACTTTTTCTTACCGGTGTTTAACTGACGCTGCACCCAATTTGCCGCTGCTCAACATTTAGTACATATTGGCGTCATTGTATTTGACTTTTTGAGTTGTCTATCGCTATAAAACCTTAACTCTGTTTTAATAAAATTTTAACAAAAGAAGAAGATAAAGTACAAGCCAGTTGAAGAATAATACAAATACAAAGCTATTTTGTATTCTTATTTTGTTGTTATTGTTGTTGTTATTGCTTAAATGTTAAGAATCATTTCTAGCCAAAACGTCCACCAAAGTAATTTTTGTATAAGCGACAGTTGTAACTATTATCTGCGGTGGCAGAAGCGTTAGCAGCAGTTGTTAAGTTGCATGTGACTAAATGACCCAGTAGGAATTTTACATAGAATAATGTCTCCTCAAGACAATTTTTCATAGGATAGTGTCTTTGCATGTGACTTTTCCAAAGGATAGTGTCTAGTCCAGACCCTTTTCAATACAACAGTGTCTCTTTCCGACACTTTTCCGTAAAATGGTGTTTCCTCAAGGGAATTTTCCATAGGATAGTGACTCCTTTAGACAGTTTTCCATAGAATGGTGTCTCCTGCAGAAAATTTTCGATAAAATAGTTTCTCTTACACATTTCAATGCAATGCTACTGCTTTTCTTCCGATTCAATTTGAGCTTTATTGTTACACTGCCTAAGTCTGGGATCTTATCATAGAATTTCTAGACTAATTTCCTGGTAATTTAAACATTCTATAGCTTACTTAGTTTTATATTTTTCCAAATGAACTTTAGTTTCCAACATTCCAAAACTTTTTCTTCTTTGTCTCTTAATTTGCAATTATTTTGTATTAAGAATAAAATATTCGTTTGTATGGAATTAGTCTTTGATACTTCGGTCTATCAACCGTAATTAACTGCCTAGTTCTTCTCCTAGATACCAACGACTTCTGTACTCCTAAGTCTTTCTTCAATGGGATGATCACAAAAGGAGAAACCAAAGGGATACAATTTCTTCGTGGCAACCTCTTGGAGATCTTCACAGATGGCTGGAAATCGAACTCGGGTGTGGGAGCAGTTTTACATAGCACAGACTAGCACAAATATGTGTTTTATGCATTATGTAGGGCCGCAAATTGGCTAAGGTTTTACTGAGTATTCGGTGCGAATTTTAGTTAGGCTGCCCCCAATACGATATCCAACTTGTTCCTAAAATGTCGGTCATCTCTTAATAAGATAGCCAGACATACCTCAGTAGGGCTCTTCTGGTTATTGGCACATCAAAATATCTCGGGTAACTGCATTGCGAATTCATTAGGCAAGAAAGAAGCCTTATTACCAGTAGATGAAACTATTCAATTGGTTAGAATTTCGCTTTGGTCGTGTAAACGTTGAGTGCAGGATTAACTCTACAAATACGCTCAAACAAGGTGGCTGCTTTAAACATTTATTCCAATTATGTGTGTCGCAGGACACTGATAAATATTCCACGTGGTCGAATACGGAATATGGTGTTAGTGATTACAGGACACTGTCTAATAGGAGTTCATGCTAGAAGACTAAATCTCCTCTACAATGACTTCTGTTGAGACAAATGATGACTCTGTACGCCATTTTCACTGTCACAATCTGGCCCTTCAGATTTAGAGATTACATTGTTTTTGAGAATTTTATTTTGCACGATTTGACGGATCTATGGGAAACAGATGTCAGAGCTAAATGTTTTTATACTTTTAAATACTTTTTTTTACTTAATTTTAGTCAGTACCTGGGTTGATTCTTTGTTCTTTGATCTTCTCTTTTCAGGTATCACAACGGGATCAATGGAGGATTCACGTGTGTCAATTTTGAACTCCTGATTGACTGGCTGTTTAACCTAACCTAGTCTTTAGTAGGTTTATTAAAATGTCTGGTAAATATAATCGATTTTAATACTTGGAAAATTCAAATGTATAATACAGGGTGGCGCAAAAGTAATCGTCCTATCAGAAAATGCTATAAATTTTGCGAGGTCCCTAATGTCAGTTCTGTTTTGACATTTGTGTAGTAAACACATGCGAAATACACGTTAATAAACAATGTTACGCTACACTGCTTCAGAACGCGGAATATTGCAGAACTGACATTAGGGGCCAATCGCAAAATTTATAGCATTTTCCTGATAGGAGGATTACTTTTGCGCCACCCTGTAAATACATTTTTAAAATTATATAATTATTAAAGAATCAAGAAGTTTAGGATGTTCTGGGTGTAAATATCCTTACCAATGGCTTTGAAATGTCAATTATTTCGAGAAGTTTTGGATATTTTATACGAAATGATTTATATTGTACCATATTGTATCTTAGAGAAATCAAAAATTTTTGAAAAGTCTAGTTTGCAGCTTCTTGTGGTCGTGTAGGAGAGAGAGAGAGATTAAAGTCTATTTCTATTTAAATAGAGCCGATAGAGCCTAAAGGAAAAAAAAATCTGGGATCTTTTTAAATTCAATTATTTATAAAAGTCAAATATTTCCGTTACATTTTACTTTAAAAAAAATGCATGTATTTTGAGTGAATATATAAAAGCTAATTTTTCTAGTTTTATAGAGCCGCTAGAGCCTAAAGGGCAAAAATCTGTGATCACTTTTTTTTACAAATTCATGTACTTTGAGTGAATATATAAAATTCCATTTCACTATGTAAAGATATGCAACTAAAATTTGTAATCAACTGATGTTATCGATCAAGTTTCCAAAACTCCTTTGTTCTTCCAGAATAATTTATCCTCTTGCGGTCTATTAAGCAGTGACATTTAAAACTTATTTCAATTTAATTTAGTTCCTCAACATATAATATAATTTTGCTTAACAGATTCTCCAAAACATGTTAATGAATTTAGCATATTATCTCCTTTAGCTTTCCGTCCAATAAAATAAATAATAAGGCCCAATATTGGAATAGTGATTTAACTACGCAAAAGTTTACGAACTAATCATTTAAAGATAGAAACTTATCGTTATTTGAGCTCATTTCATTGCAAGTTTTTTTTATAATTTAACAAGCACAAACTGCAAAAATTTTATTTGCAGAAAATACCCAGAGTCTTTGGCGGGAATCGAACCAGCAATCCTTTGACTTATAGTCCGTCTATCGAGGCACCCAAGTATATAAAGACGTCCAAAAACTCAATATAAATTTAAAATAAAAACTTGAAAAATCATTTTTCTTAAATTTCCTGCTGACGTCTTTCCAGTTCTTAAATCACACACCAAAAAAAAAAAAAAAAAAAAACACAATCACTTAACAAACTTTTGATGTAGTTTTTATTGTTATAGCATTTCAAAAACTTCTTCAACTTACGACTACTACTTCTTCAATAACATCTACTCATCTTCTTCAGAGGCTGTAACTGCTGCTGCTCGCTCATCTTCTTTGGAATCTTTTTCTATTTTTCTATTTTTTCCCCGTTTTTTGCTTGCAATACCCTCGAGTACATTTTGCTAGTTTAACAATAACCAACAGCAAAACGTTGTTGATGTTTTGCCAAGCGTATTGTGTATTGACAAAGTAAACAGCAAAAAGAATAAAACAAAGTCTAGAAGAGAATAGAATAGAACAGACCGCTTTGGCTGTGTTGCAAGCTGTGGCAATTTGCAATTGAATGTTGAATTTGTTGCAAATGTAATTAAAACAAATCTCTACAAAAGCCAACAACATCTATTTGAAGATCATCATCAGCATTGCAAACATCAACTTGAGGAGCAGCAGTAAGTAATACTAAACTAAAACATTGTCATTGTTTTAGAATATGAGGCTTTGGGTTATTGTTGGTTATTTCTTTTTTTTTATTCTTTGTTTATTAAATAAAACTGAAGGTTGGGTTAAAAACCTTAAGCTTCTGCTTTGTAAAGTGGCCAAAAAGTAAACTTTAAACACTTAAAACATATGTAGAGAAGTCAGCAATTTTGATTTGATTTTAAGTTTTAGCGACTGTTGCTGTTGTTGTCTGCTCAATAGGCCTTAAGTTTTAGCAGCATTTAGCAGCAACAACAGCCGACCAACTGACTAACTTGGTCTTTGGGGGATTATCAACTATAAAATGCCTTGAAAGTAGTCTAAGGAGATCGTGTAAAACTGTTGTATTTACTACTCCAACGGGGTGATCATGATCACTGGACATTTCGTTTGTTTTTGGTTTATAAGCTTTGGTAACAATAACAATAACAACAACAACAACAACAAAATGCTTGTTATTGTTGCATACAAATGACATTACACTCTTTCATTGACGCATGTCAATATAACGTACGTTCATTCTGTTGCCCCTATTTTTTTCCCAACAAAATCTTCTTTGTACACCTCCCCTTCTGACATTCATATACAGACATACATACATACATACATACATGTTTATTTTTTACATTATTTGTAATTCTTGTGGTTGTTTAAATGTCACTCAATCTCAGCTTTGATCTTATTGATTTCAATGCATTTTATTATCGCTTTAGATAGTGATCGTCATCGTATTTGTTTGTTTGTTTTTTTGTTTGTGCTAAAGCTGTAGTTGTTTCTGCTGTTGTTGTTGTTGTTGTGATTTTCATTTTAATCGATCGTTTGTTATTGGCAATTTGATCGCTTTGTTTCACACATTACATATGATGTTGTTTTATACGAGCGCTGCTACTGCCAGCGCCTCTGCTCCAACTCTTTGCTGCTTAAGCCATCTATTGTTTCTGCACTGAGGCTTCCAGTTGATTGTCATTTGTTGTCGTTTCTATGTTTATATTGATTTTTGTTTCGCGACCGACGCTAATGGCGACAAAATGTTGTAAAAATCGTTCTATGTTCACTTCGTTTTTTTTTTTTTTGTTTGTTCTTACTCTCCTGTCTAAGGTGGTCTATTAATTGTTGCAAGTTTTTTTTCTGATTTCATTTTTTATTATATGGCCTCTCGTCTTTCGTCTTCTGTTGGTAGTGGTTATTGCTGTTATTTCACTTTGTGTTTAGTGTGTTGTGTTGGCGACATATTGTGTGAAAATGTTTACAGATTTGTCATTGATAATAGTCGGATTAAATAAGATTGATGTTGATCTTAAAGAAAATAAAAAAGAAAACACAAAAACAGAACTATACAAAAAAAAAACAACACTGGCAACTACATTTAGACATCTGTAAGTGGCATGATTTATATTAAAGTGATTTGCTTCTACTAGTTATTCTATATTAATGTTGTTGTTGTTGTTGTTATTGTTGTTATTTATTGTAAACTAATTCAAGTATTAGTACAGTAATCTGTTAAACATTTAATTTGCTTAACATCAAGTTAACTCAAGCTTAATGAGAAAATTGAGATTAATTAATTGATTTTAGAAACAAGATTTTAAAACAGGGAAATAATCAACAGCTTGATTAATTAATTCAAAATGTTTATGAATAATTTAGCATCTATTGACTGTACAAATGCATACAAAGTAATAGAAGGGAATATTAAAAACAAAAGACGTACGTAGTAAACATGATGACATTTATGAAAGTTGTATTACCTTGTAAGATTCAAAAGCTTAACTGTTCTAGTTCAGCTTATGGTTTCAGTTGTTGTTTAGCTTCTAGTTTAGGTTCTAGTTCAGGTTTTAGTTCGGGTTTTATTTCAGATTCAATTTAATTTTCTATTGCATTTTCTAGTCGAGATTCTGGTTCATGTTCTAGTTCAGGTTCTACTTTTCTTTTTTAGTTTAGCCTCTAATGCAAGTTCTACAACTTTTCCAGTTGAAATTGAAAAAATCTAACTCTATATTGAGAAAAAACAAATTGAAATTCAGAAATAGAAATATGCTAATTTAGACAAATTACTATTGAGAAAAACCAAGTTTTTTTTTTTTTTTTATTTTCAAAATATATAAATTATCACATTTAAGTAAGAGCCTTAGTGCCAAGATTGGCATTAGAGAGGCATACAGGCAACTAGTGCAATAAATACATTAAACTATTCAATATTTTAAAGAATTTATATAATTAATTATTGAAAATATTCATTTTCATTAAAAAAATAATTATTTATTAAAACAAAAAAAGAAAAAAAAAGATAATACAAATTCTAAAGAAGAGTTTAAAGTTGCATAAGAAGTGTTTCAATGTCATTTAATAAATAAATTTTAAGTTCTTTTTTTAAATGTAGATAGAGTCATAATATTCTGCAGTGATTCAGGTAGATTATTAAATTCAGTTGGTCCAGCAAAACAATTACGTTGCTTAGATAATTCTAGTCGACATCTTTTAGTTGACAACAATTGGCTCTGTCTTGTCCGGCGATTCGTTATTTGTACATTCCGCTGTAACTGTATTGAGGAGTTTCAGACTCCTCGGATCGATTTAAAACAAACTACGAAAAAACTGAAGAAAAAGGAGGCAACATGTAAAATATATGAAAAATGATAATTACAGCAAATTTCGAAGCACCAGTAATACTGGTTAAAGGATTGATGTTTGGCTGTTGGCTAGCGGGCGCCGAAGTGGTGCAGAGGGTAAGAACGTAAAGAATTCTGATGAGAGAAAATGGTGTTTCTCGAAACATATGTAAATTCAGCCCAGGTGCGAATCCCAAGCCAAGAAAAATTATCAATAAATTTTAATAATAATTTTCATGTAACAATTCCTACCTTCAGTAAAAATAATTTAATGAACTCGAGCTGAAATAAAAGTAATATCAATGATACAAACTTTAATATTTGAGTTTTGTATAAGCCTCTGATTGGTAGAATAGTGGTAGCATAATTTTTAAAGATATCCAAGGTATGATAAGTAAATGGTAGATTAAATACTATCTTAAGTGATTTATTCTGTACCGACTGCATTTGTGTTTCTGAAATCAAAATTAATATTGAGAAAATATAATTTAATTATATAAACTAGTTATTTTCGATCTCTAATTTCAACTGACAAAAAGCAACTGGCATCAGCTTGGCTGCAAAATTCTCAGCTATATTGAAAGCCTTGAAACCTGCTAAGTCAGCTGGTATAAATGGCATAAATATAGTGTTCTTAAAACTCTAGCAAAAAAAACACACAAATCATCCCTGATTCTCAAACTTCTTTCCACTCCATCAGTTTACTGTCGTCCATCAGTAAAGTACTGGAAAGAGTCACTAAGGCCATAATTATGAATTTTCGTAGGAAACACAATACTATATATCCATTTGTCCACTTAAATCTTCAGAAATCAATGCAAATGTTACTCTTAGACATTAAGGCTGCATAGACTTTCAGGGTAAATATTGCTTCCAAATCTTCTGAAGTCAACCAATTAAGTGCTGGTTGCCCACAGGGATACTGTGTAAGTCCTATATTATATAATATATATACACAGAGGATATTCCAAATATTGACCATTTTGTTGTGTCCATATTTCGTAAATACTCTCAAACCTGCAGCTGGCACTTGGAATATTTTTAAAATATTTCACGAAATAGAAAACAGCATTAATTTTGTAACAACAACATAATAACATAAATATAGACAATGCCGAAAGTATTTGTGCAAAAGGAGTAAAAAAAAGTAAATTAATCTATCTTTTAAAAATTAATTGAAGTGGAAAATTTTAATAAATTTATCACTGTCCTTAATTTATTGCACGATTAATTTATTTCATTTTTACTTTTATTTATTTATACTTCAATCATTATTATATTATAATTGTAAATCCCTGAAGAAGTTTTCATTGTGATAACGAAATATTGGATATATAAATATATAAATATAAAGAACATTTTTATATAAATATTAAGTGACCTAATTGCTTGAAAAAAAATATTACAGAATATTAAAAAAAATGTCGAATAAAAGAACTAAATTATTTCACAAATTATAAAATAACAGCACAAAGAAAAAATAAAACTAAACCAATTGAAATTGTTCTCTTTTTATTTAAAAATACTACTGTCCTTAATTTATTGCACGTAGCTGTATATTGCTAAATAATAAATTGTAAATATTATGAACATAATAAATGGGTCAGTTCTTGCTCCTGGGCTGCTCCTTACTAATGTCCTATTCATTTTTTTATTTGCTTTTTTCTAAAAAAAAATGTGTAAAATGTGCATGTGCTTTTCAATTGGTTGGGAAAAGTCTTTATAAAAATTCTGTTATTAAAATAAAACTCTTTATTGTAAACATTTAATCTCCAACTATCAATTATACTTAACTCAACAATATTCGTCATTATGCAGCTCCACTAAATCGGTTTAATAATTATTTCAGCTTTAAAGCGTTTGGTAACAATTATTCTTTTTCAACCATTGCCATAAACTTTAAACTCAAACATCAATACCTTTTACTTAAATATGCTATATAATTTAATTTATGTGACTCTATGCCAATACAATGAGCCACCATAAAATGTTGCCTATACCTTTTTCCCCCGTTTAAAGAAATTTAGCTTTTTAGCTCTTTAGCTCTTTTTGGCTAACAGCCATAAAAATGAAACCGTTATAGATCATCATGTTACAATAAAATGCAAAATACAGTTGAAAAGCAAAACACAACAAAAGCACTCTCTCAGCCAAATACACAATACCTGGTTGTTATAAGAGCTATTTTCAATGAAATGAAATCAAAAGAAAGAAATAAAATGCAGGCGCAGGCACATAAATTTTCCTAAAAACAACATAAATGTAACAATATTTTGATAAATATGTGAAATTTTCGCAACAAAACAAACAAACAAACCCAAAGCAGCAACGATATCTTCTGCACATAAAGTAGCAGACAAAGCTTAAAGAAAATCTTAGCCTTTTGCTACCATTACTTGCCAGTGACTACAGCAACTAATGCCACTAAGCAGTGGTGGCAATAGTGGTAATGGTGGTATTATTGTAACAAACAAATTCAATGATGCTCCACAATGTGTGACTTAAATGCAAGCACCAGTGCACTCGAGGATGAAAAAAACGACTTGGAGTAATAAATTTTAGGTTGTAAGTACAACAATTTGTATGCAAACGAAAAAAGGCCTGTGTTGCAAAAAAAAAAAAAAACACAGGCGCAAAAGACCAGCAATGAGGTTATAACTCAAAAAACTAAACACAAAGTAAGTTTTTGGTTTTAATCCCCAGGGAGTTATTTGAGAGCTGCTGTATGTGTGTATTTGTTTTTTTATAGAATATATGTAAATATACTGTGTAACCGTGTGTCTTGTCTAATGCAGTGTAACCAGCAGAAGCTGTTGTTTTCCTTTAACTTTATATAACCGATTTTAAACTATACAATGGTTTATGTTTGCCCACATTTTAAAGTGATTTTTTTGATCTGTTTGTTGCTATATTCTTCTTTCACTCACCTTCTGACAATGAAAATGGGAAGCCAGTTTGGCGGTTTTCAGAATTAAATGACATGTAAGCAAGAATAACTATTTGTTAGAAATGAAACACTTAACTAGAAGCTGAACTAGAATTGAGGGACAACCAAACCAGAACCTAGACTACCTAGTCCAGTCATAAATACTGGTACGCCACGGAACATCCTCATTACGAATGCAATACTGGGCGCAGCCATTTCATATTGATTAAGGAATGAGGCGACATCGCAAATTGTTTTTTACTACCTATAGTTGGTCTACTAAAATGCAACAAGGAAAAATATTTAGAACGTTGCGACCGCTTAGAATATCTCGTAATTTTGTATATAGAGCTGCGATGTTGCTTGAGTACAAGTACAAGACTGATAAAGATCCAGCCGTCCGCGCACTGTGAGAACTCCGAAAGCGATCAAAGCCGTTAAAAGACGAACAGACGGAAACCACTACGAAAACAGAAAATCAAGTCGTGGGAAATGCAGTTTCCCTTGTATTATCAAACAAGATTTGGGACTCAGAGCGTTCGAGCGACACACTGGGCACCTGTTCACGGCCGCATTGAAGCAAAAACCGAAGAAAGCATCGAAAGCATTACTCAGCCAGTACGTGAAGAATACTCACACACCAATTCTGTTTACTGACGTAGAAAGCTTCACCATAGAAGAATTTTTCAATAAACAGAAGGATCGTGTGTACGCTCGAACATCCAGAGAAGCATTCCAACTCATCTCCAGGGTTCAATGAGGTCACCATCCCGTGTCTGTAATGGTATGGTGGTAAGTGAGCTGCGATGACATTACCAAGCTCCATTTTTGCGAGAATAGAGTAAAAACATTGGCCAATCTATCAATCTACCGTCTTAGAAACCATTGTAAAGCCTCTGAAGCAATCAATATTCGCCAAAAAGCCAGTAGACAATTTCCGCATGCATTAATTTCGTCTCGTGATCGATGAGTAGCCACATCATCTCAAGTCGTGCTGGAGGGCAAACGAAAGTCATTAAGAATAATTTGTTCTTAGATTTGTAGCCATTGAATAACCCAATAAAAACAAAAACAAAATTTGTTAAAATATTAATTCGTTTTCATTTGGCGTCGATTTTTCTGTATACCAGTATTTATGACTTAGTCAATCTGAACTAGAACCTGAACTAAAGGTAAGAGAGAATAATTTTTTTGGAAATAAAAATTTTTAAATAATTATGTTGTAAATTAAGATTAATAAAACATTTAATTTTAATAAAAAAAATTAACAAAACATTATATGTATTTTGAAAATTAAAACAAAAGACTTAAGAAACCTACCTGAGTTTGCTATTCACACATGGTTGTCGCTTAAGTCTTTAGTTTTGCTAAAACCTCCTTAAAAGACAATAATTTTTTTGGAAATAAAAATTTTCAAAAAATTATGTTGTAAATTAAGATTAATAAAACATTTAATTTTAATAAAAAAAAATTAACAAAACATTATCTGTATTTTGAAAATTAAAACAAAAGACTTAAGAAACCTACCTGAGTTTGCTATTCACAAAAACACGTTTCTCGCTTAAGTCTTTAGTTTTGCTAAAAACTCCTTAAAAATTCATATTAAACTTAAAGTACTTTTGTAGAGTATCAATAAAATTCTAGCTTCTTTGTAAAAAAAAGTTTTTCTATAGCCTCTTTTTCCCTCAGCATTTGTAAATAGATTTATATCGAAAGGCGGCTCTTTTACTACCCGGAGCTTTAAAGTCACATTCAAACAACGAAATCCCAGCCAACAAATAAACAAACAAAACAGGCATCAAAATTGTATACGATTTGCAAATATTTTGTCATTGTGGTGAGATTTATAGAGTAGAAAGTTAAATTTCTAAGAAAACAATGTTTTTTTCTATTTTTATTTCTTTGCCACTAAAGAGTAAAAGGCGAAAAAACGTGCTTGATGTTTTCTGTTTGCTAGCTGGCTTGTTTTTTTCTTGCAAATGCTGATGATGATGAGATGTTACAGGTACAACAGCAACAAAAAACAACAATAACAACAACAACACATGTATTTACAAGAAGCACCTTAAAAATTCTTTGGGAAAAACAGGCAACCGTACAAAGAATTTGACACAATTCTCATTGTTAATTTTAAAGCATTTGTCACATCATTTTCTGCCGAACGGCAAAAAAACACACAAAAACACAGCATGTGTGACATCTCTCACACTTTGGCAGTGGCATACTATAAAGGAGATAAAGCTGTAAGCAGGCAAAATACTAATAATGACTAAATGTAAGAAGAATTGTAGTGTTAAATCGCATGTAATTGCTTAATAAGTCATTTAAATGTTAATGTATTGGCAGCAGCAGAGACTTTTTAAAATGTAATTTATTTATTTACAAACTCTTAAGGAACAAATACGCTCTATATATTTAGCTGTAGTTGTTTAATAAAAACGATCATTGCATGTTTAATACAAATATTTATATGTTTGTGTGTTATACTTGGAGCCTTAAATGAAGACAAATGATCAACATGCAAACCATTAATTTTTCTGCACTTTTTTCATTGCCACTTTTTTCCTTTTTGTCGCTTAACTCTTGAAACTGGCTGGACGTTTTGAGTAAATAAAACTCTATGCTTTAGGCTGCCTTAGTGGTTAATTTTTTTTTTTGTGGTTCTTAACTACTACTTTATTCCTTCTCAGACTACGTGTGGTCTTCTATTTGTGTATGCTGGCTTTCTGTTGCCAAATATCAGCAGTTTATATGCCCCTTGAGTGTGTTTGCATTCAAGATTCGTTTTGAGAAATTACTTTTAAAAAACAGTGTTTATCATTTGATTGCCGCTTGTAGTAAATTGTTTGTGTATGGTTTTCGTTAACAGTGTGTTAAGTTCTGATGACATTCTGTGTAAGTTGGTAGAAGGATGTTCTATAAATTGTTTGATAAATATGAAAATGAGGTGTTGTTTACGGCTTAAGGTGTTGGCTAAGCTAGCGTGAGTAAAGTAAGTAAATGCAAAGCTAAATTTTTGAATTTTAAACAAAAGATATGGACAGTTTTAGCTTCCGCATAAATCGGTAAATAGTACAGACCTATCGCCGATCCAGGTTATAGAGTTTCAATTTAGATTCAAGGGCAGATTTTTAAATATCCATAGATGAGCTTCAGGCAAAGGTCTAGACACAGTATAGTATAGCTTAGTTTAAATTTAGTTTAGCCACAGTCCTGGCAGCCTTCATATAGTGTTAGTACCGCTTACACTGTAGGATTTTATATCGTTTTAGGTCAAAATTAGCTTTAATCCTGGGCCTTTATAAATCCTAAGTTTATCTTTAATCAAGGTTCTTTGTAAAGCTTTAGTTTAGCTTCAATCGTAAATCTTTATTAAGCTTTAGTTTGCTTCCATCCTGGGTATTTATAAAAACTTAGTTCAGCTTCAGTTTAGTCTTTAGTCTTTATAAAGATAGTTATCTTCAATCCTGGGTCTTTGTAAAGTTTTAGTTTAGCAGTTTAGCTTCAATCGTGGGTCTTTAAAAGGCCTTAGTTTAGCTTCAATCGAAAGTCTTTATAAAGTCTTAGTTTTGCTTCAATCCTGGGTCTTTATAAAATTTTATTTCAGCTTCAATCGAAGGTATTTATAAAGCTTTAGTTTAACTTCAATCCTGGGTCTTTATAAAGTTATAGTTTAGCTTAAATCGAAGGTCTTTATAAAGCTCTAATTTAGCAGTTTAGCTTCACTCCTGGGTCTTTATAAAGTCTTAGTTTTGCTTCAATCGAAGGTCTTTGTGAGGGCTTTGTGAGGTCTTTGTTTAGCTTGAATTGCCTGTCTATATAAAACCTTAGTTTAGCTTCAATCCTTGGTCATAGGTCAGTCATAGGTCTTTATAAAGCCCTAGTTTAGCTACAATCCTAGATCTTTATATATTCTTAATTTAGCTTCAATCCTTGGACTCCATAAATTTTTGGTTTATCTTCCATCATAGGTGTCTACAAATTCTTGGTATAGCTTCAATCGTGGGTCTCTGTAAAATCTTAATTTAGATTTAGACGCACGGGTTTCATAAAGATCCAGTTTAGCTTTAATCATATCTCTTTTTATAGTCCAAAATTGGCTGCCTCAATCGTAGGTCTTTCTAAAGTTAAATTTCAGATGCATGAATTTTACCCTATTGTCATAATTTAAGCTTCTAAAGCGTCTGGTATAAATTATTAGTTCTATATAGTTTCTGTACAAGTCTAAAGATAAAAAATATTACTTAAGTGACTGTAACCAAATGCAAAATACGGCTTTATGAGGATTTATGATCACAGCTTTAAAAGATCCACGATCAAATTTTAAAAACATTCCTGCTTAAAGCATTTTGGTCTAAGTATAAAGACTAAATGTCTAAATTGTAATCCTTCAAGGTGTACAGTACATATAAAAATCCTACATTTGAATACCAACAAAAAGAGATTTGTTAATTATTATCTGGTTAGCTACAATCGTATGTCTTTAAAAACTTTCACTTTTGATTCACTAGTAGATCTTCATAAGTTGCCACTTTGTGTATCTTTGTGTGTCTTTAATGTTAGGTCTATACACAAACCCACTTTAATATTGCATCTTTTGTGATGCTATTAATTTTTTCAAAAGACAGCCGCTTGTCATTTGTCAAAACTATTTCCCAGCTATATTGCGCAGCACTTAAAAAATTCTCAGACATTTCTTTCCATTAAAAAACACCTCTAGCTGTAATTAGCAAATAATCAAAGGACATCAATAGCGTATGTAATACAAACATTTCAGAATAACATAAATATATAATTTGTTTGTTTTTCTATTAGATATACAAGCAATGTTTAATATATGTACATTAAGTGCCTGAAATGAAATGTTGTCGGCTAAACATGCAAAAGTTTCTGAAATAAATGAAGTCATTTTAAAAAACACATTATTTGCAGAGTTTTTTTTTGCTCTGAATCTGATATAAATATTCATAGTGATGGGCAATGAAGGCAGCAGAGTTTAAAGCAATAGGGAAGGTAAGCTAATGTTTCCTTATAAAGTTGTAAAGAAAACTCATAATGAGAGACATGTTTAGAAATGTTGCAACACTTTGTATTTATTAGGAGAGGTTTAAAAGAAGCCAGATGTAAATGAGAATTTAAAGGCATTTTGGATCAGCTGCTTTTTTTTAAATTATCTCATTATTCTTATTAGCCAACTTCCCCTTCTATTACTATTTCCTTCACAACAATAGTTTATTATGTATTCCATTCGCCTGAGTTTAATCAAATAAATTAAAACAAAAATACCAACACTTTGTTATTGGTAACAACTGAAGCTTGGCGGGAAATAACAAACCCAACTCAAAACCACACCAGTAAATAGTAATACTATAGCATGTATACCCAGCTCCTCTACAAATTGGCCATACCTCAAGGTGGCAACAAAAGACCAAACAACATCTTCTAAAGCCACAAGCAAAGGTGTCTGCATAAAAGTGTAATTTTTTATATAACAAGAAAAAAAAATGAACTTGTTGTTCAACTTGTTGTCTCAATTAAATGCTAAATTATGATTATTTTTTTTTTCTTTGGTTTGGTTTGTGGCTTTTCTTAGCAGTCGCTAACACTGCCTCCTTTTTTTTAAGTGTGACATTTTTATCGTTATGCTCGACATTATGACAATTTAAAAGAGCAACTGAATGGAAAAATGGAAGAAAAAAATGTTGTGTTTAATGTTAAATTATGAGGTGTTTTTTGTCTGGACACATTACAGGCATCATTGCCAGATAAATAATTTCAAAATAAAGTTACAAATATATTTTATGTGAATACATGAATATTGCCAGTTGAATGTGGTTTGACAAATTAATGGCGCAGATTGTTAAAAGTGAGAATATAGTAGTAGAGAGATGTTATTTTTTTAAACAGAGTTTTATACAAACGAGGGCAGTTTGAGACTCAGTGTGACTTTAGAATTGATCATAGCAATTTCTTTATTATCCTTTTCAGGCGTCACGCAAAACTATAAATGATCTTTATAGCGTATGAAGATATAATCAATGATTAGACTTTATCATTTTTATATTCTTCAAGAATTTTCAGGACACGCACACTTGATGCACCTCGGTCGGTTTTTATTGCAATAAAGGATTTCAATTTGTTCGAAATATTAAAGTTTATAATTTTTTTAGTCCATATATGTGCACTTTATTATTTGTAAACGAATAATACTTTTGTAATTGAAAACACTTACTTGAACGACTCATTTTGCTAAAACTGAAATGTGACTCTGGAATAATTCAACTAACGGTAAATCAAACAAATATGAGAAGCAAATATAAAAAGCAAGCAGAATGCCAGTCGATTTCAAATTGGGTTAACAGAAGCGAAAATATTGAAACCAAAACCCATTCACACAATCGATGCATTACGGACGGTCTGAAAGGGTTGTATTATTTATTTCAATTCGTGGGTCTTTATGTTGCTCAATTTTGGCTTCAATTGTTGGTATTTCTAGAGTTTATTTTAAGCTTCAATCAATGGCTTTTATTTAGATAAATATTATCATCAATTATTGGTCTTTCCAAAGTTTAATTTTAGCTGCAATCGTAACTCTTTATTCACTCAATTTTAGCTTCAACCGTTGATCTTTCTAAAGTTTAGTTTAAGTTTCAATCGTTGGACTTTATGTGGTTAAATTTTAGCTTCAACCGTTATTTAATCGGTATTTTTAAAGTTTAATTTTAGCTGCAATTACTGTAGTTCAATTTTAGCTTCAATCGTTCGTCCTTCTAAAGTTTAGTTTTAGCTTTAATCGTACACGTTTCTGTTGCTCAAGTTTAGCTTCAGTCGTAGATCTTTATGTGGTTCGATTTTAGTTTCAATAATTGGTCTTTCTAAAGTTTAATTGTAACTACATTCGTATGTCTTTACGTGGTTCAATTTAAGCTTTAATAGTTGGTCTTTATGGAGTTCAATTTAAGCATCAATCGTAGGTCTTCAATTTTAACTATACGTAGTCTCAGTTTAGCTTTAATGGTAGAACTTAATAAAGTTCCAGTTAAGCATCATTCATTGTTCCAGTTACATTTAAAGTGTTGATTTATATAGTCTCAGTTTAGCTTTAATTGTAGGTCTTTTTGAACTGCCATTTTAGCTTCAATCATAAGACTTTATGCGGTTTAATTTTTTCTTCAATCGTGGGTTTTTAAGTATTTCAGTTTTAGGATCAATCATAGGTCTGCACTTTTAATTTTATAATAAAACTGTAAGCTTAAATTGTAGGTTAAGATAGTCCCAGTTAAGTTTATGTTGTAGACTAATATAGTTCCAGTTTGGGATTCTATCGGAATCCCTATTTAACTTCAATTGTAGGCATTTCTTAATCTTAGTTTTTTATCAATCTTAGTCTCAGTTTAGTTACAATCACAGGTCTTTATATTGTTCCAGTTTGCCTGCAATCATACTTGTCCGTGTCCTCTAACTCCATATAGATATATTCCTTGTGAATATCACAGCCCTTAAATATTGTCACCCTTTATCCAGACCTGCTAGCAAACCTGTTCCAAACAGCCTTGCAACAAAATATGATTACACGTTTCATGGCCAGCCATTAATTAGCATTTATTACCTTGTCTCTCAATCAACACAAAACAACCACTTAAAATGTTCTAAAAATGTCAACAATATAATGCTCGTTGAAACGTTTGATCTTAAAATTGCTGCACAGACATTGTGATTATTTTTGCCAGCCACTACGTACTTATTACTTGTGGCAACATTTAAGCATCAAATTAAATTAAAACATATATGGTCATTATTAATACTGGTATCTAAGGCAAACTTAAGCGAAATGCGTAATCAACGTCATCAACGTCATCTTCATTATGATTATAGTTGTAGTAGTTGTCATTAACATTAGATTTTATAAATGCAACACCACAACTATGAACAAACATATGTAACAAGTTGTGATAGAAACTAATATTATAACAGTTTGCTGTTTGATAAAAATTAGAAAAAAAAAAACAAAACAAAACAAACAATATAAAAATAAAATAAAACATTAGAAAAACACCACTAACATTTAATTATCAACACTAGCCAGTAAAAAGAAACAAATAACAGAAAATAAAAGAATTACGCTAACACAACATAAATAAATAAAATATAGTGCGTAAAACATCAGGCTGGTATAAAAGCTGTGGTATGTCAAGCAAAAACAGACAGACAAACAGACACACAGTTGAAAAGTATATGGACGGACGGCCTGATAGCCGGGCTGTAAGTCTAGCAGCAATCATCATGTTTGAAATGACGACACTAATTAGTAAAGTAACAAAGTTAACACATGACAAGGATTCATAAAGTTGCAAGTAATTGCCACATTAAATATCTACAGACAAACAAACAAACAAACATAAATTTATACTTACTACAACTACTATTATTATTTATCTAAGAAAACATTGTTACACTCTAAGGCTTGTTTTGTTTGCCATACGCTTTAATAGTGTGGTAAATATATTGCTGTAAAAGTGAGAGGATTTAATTATTGTTAAAAACAATCCTTAAAAGGTTTGCTAGAAGACATAAATGACACTTAAGATTTATGATAAATAAAACAAAAGCAATAATGATGATGATGCTGAAGCTGATGCTGTTGCTGACGAAGATGATGCGACACACAGCAGAAATATTATAATCAAGGCCATGTAAACGAATGCCGACAATAATTATTACACTGTAATTAAAATAACGGAGCAGCTAAATTGGAAATGAATTAAATTAAAATTAAATGGTGCTTGTATGGTTGGATTCTTCTCGGCTATTGTAAGTAGTGTAATGGAACATTGTTGTGTCATGGCATGCTGCAAGAAATGAGTCCTTTTGGGGAAAACTTGGTAGAAAATACAAACAAACTTGTAAAAAAAAAACTAATTTTCCACTAAATTTCCATTGAAATTGTGAAATCGTCGCTATTGTTAGTTTACGCTCTATACATTGTTTTTGAGGTTAATAGCCTTAAACAAAATTATTTAAATTTCCTTAATTAAACTAGTACTTTTTATTCTTTGGATTAGATAAGTCTTAGTATTAAAGCAATATTTCAATAAAAATGCATAAGCTATTTAGATCAAGTCTTTTTATGCTCCAGAATAAGAAAAAGACATAACGCTGATTGCTTTAATTTCCAGTCGATAAGAGTATCATAAAATATTTTCATTTATATCTTATCGTTCTCATCTATGCTGTTTCGATAAAAATCTTAGAAATCAGAAACAATTATTGCAAACATCACTAAACATACAGTTAAGTGCAACTAATTAAAAACAGTTGTATTTAATTCTTAAATCGTTTAAATAAAACGTAATTTTTTCTATGTTGTGTTTTTTAATAATTTGTGAAACAAATTAATCGTGCACTAAATTAAGGACAGTGCTAAATTTTTTTAACATTTTTAAATTCAGGTAATTTTTGAAAGTTACATTAAATTAATTATGATTACACAGCATGTTTTTCAGTATACGAAAAGTTCTTAATATTTGCTTCAAATGGGTAAAAGCAAATCCTGTAATGTCAATACCCGAAAGATTATTATACAAATGCATCAGGATGGAAACACTTATCACGAAATCGCAACAGCTTTGAATGTTTCAAAAATAATGGTTTTTCGAGCGGGGAAATATGTCAGAAAACATTCAACTACAAAAATGATGGCCTGTAAAATAGCAGCCATATTACGACAGTTCGTGAAGATGCACTGATGGTGCGCGAGTCAAAATCCGCAAATGAGATTCGTATTGCAGTCTTTAGCCAAAACAAAGCAAAACCGTCGGTAGATGCAGTAAAACAAGAACGCTTGCGAGAAGTTGGAAGAATTTTACGAAACGTAACCGAAAGAAGACAATAGAATTCGGAAAAATGAACGGATGTGGAATGGAAAAGTGTAATGTTTTCGGACAAAACAAAAAAATATGTTCGCCGGGCAAAGTTGAAAATTTGATTCAAAGTATTCTCGCGCCACTTTGAAACATTAAAGAGGTTCTATAATGATTTAGGATGCTATGTTCACACGTAGTGTTGGGCCATTGTACAAGAATTCTAAGTGATATAATGGTGTCGTCTGCTGAGGAGAACATGCCAGTAACATGGATATTTCAACAAGATAACGATCCGTAACATACGGCTCATCACGTCAAGCAATGGTTTTTTAACAATTCCCTTACTGTTCTTAACTGACCTACGTGTAGTGAGAACTTTTGGTGAGCAATTAATCTTTAAGATATTGGAAGAAAACTAAAGTTTCGATAAATGAAAGACAATACTGTTATGGTGTGTCTGCTTTTACCAATTTAATTGCAAAATTTATTCAACTTTACTGTTAAAAAGAATCGCAATAGTTTTCTAGGCAGAAACAATATTAATAATTCGTTTTTTATGTCACAATTCAACTGACACCCTCGAAATTCTTAAGAAAATCACTTTAAAGACATCTAAGTATTTGTTATAAATTGTACATCCCTTAATGTATACCAAAGCAACTTAACAAAACCAATTAATAAAAAAGATAGTCTCTGGATTAATCTTAGTGGATTAGCTGAATCAAGTTTGTTACTTAAGTCTTTCGTTTTTTAGTTAATAAACTTTAAAAATCACATGTAAAATAAAACTGCAGGTAATATTAAAGCAGCATGTGTAAAAGCCTTCTACAACTGTTTATTTCTTTCACACTTTTCAAAAATTCTAATCATTTCATTACCATAAATTACCTCACTTCTAAATGACAAAATAGTTTTCCTTTTTTTCTGCATTTGCGACAACAATTTTTGTACAAAAATCTCAACATTCTATATATAACGACTTGTCTAATGATATTAATATCACTTTCAAGAATTTATGGTATTATGGTATAACATTTAACATGATTTTCAACAACTTCTCTCTTACCAAAAAAAACACCAAACAGACAAACCATAACCAAAAAATCAAAAAAAAAAAATAAAAAAAACTGCAAACTGCAATTTTTAAATTATACTTGAAATAAAGACCAAAAGTAAACAACGGCAGACAAGTTTTAAATTTTCAAACCTTTTATGACTATCACTAAAAAAAAGAAACAGAAACAAAATCATACAACATGTGTTTTTTTCAGCCTGCTCACTACAGTTTCGTTTTTCCTACTCAATGCATGTGTGAAACCAATTATTTAATTTAATTTTACAATACAACAACAACAACAATAGCATTAAAAAATTGCATAAAAATAAGCAAAATACAAAATAGAAGTAAAAATGTGTTGAAGAAAAAAAAACCAAAAAAAACAAGTATTACTATAAAAATTGGAAATCAATCATAAAACAACTAGAGGTAATAAAACCACTAAGACACCCAGACAAAATTCATACAAATCTAAAAGTATAATAAATAAATTTACTATAATAAATACTCGAGCATACAACACATGGAAAAATAAACAAAAATTTCAAATACAAATAGAAAACTCTTATGAAAACCAAAAAAAAAGGCTAACAAACGTAATGAATAGATGTTATTTATGTATAAACAGACCACAAGAATCAAATTGAATTCAACCATAAATGTCAGCAGCTTAAAAATACTTGCAAACAAACTAAATGTAGACAAACAGTTTGTAAAGTGTTGAGAGGTGATCTGGATTAGAGTTTTTGACATGACATGCAATCATGGCATACAAACTATATAATATAGAAGACTCATACAATTAAATTAAAAATTGTTAAGTTACAAATAATTGTAGATTTGAGAAGAGATAAGTGAAACTGTTATGGAATATATGTAGGTTACATAGAATTTTTGGAGCTGTATGTACTGGGAAAAATCAAATTGTGATTTAGTGTAAAATATATTAGTTGTTAAAAAAATCTTTTAAAGGTCGAAAGCTTTTTAGTAAAAAGCTTTATATCTTACAAAGTAGTTCCTAACGAAAAAAGCGTTTATTGTTCAAACAGATTTTAAACTGAATTAAATGTAATGCATTTGTTGCAAAGTTAACTTTTAAAGAAAGTTTTGCGGATAAGCTTTTATTTACTACGTCTTTTACAGACTATTTTTTATACCCTTCACCTTCATGAGAAGGTTATATATAAGTTTGTCATTCCGTTTGCATTTTGCACAATATAATTTACCGATTACATCAGGCATGTGATGGAAATCGAAAACGAATGAGTTTTAGAAGTACATTTTAATGCATTTCTAATCTAATTTTTAAAATTTTTCTTTTAAGATTCTCTTTAGTAGCCCAATAATATCTTTATATTTTATGTGATAAAAGTTTTTCAATACAGAAATATTACGCAAAAATTGAATTCTAAAACTCATTCGTTTTCGATTTCCATCACATGTCTGTGTATGTACTTTTTTTTTACTTTTTTATTTTTTGTAACTTAAAATTTTTGAAATCATATTTTTATTTTGCATCCTGCAGATAAGCCGAGTGGCTTCGCGGGATTAGTCCCAAGTCAAATATGTAAAGCAAATTTTAAACTTAATAAAGAATGTATTTATAAAAAAAATTTTTAAATTTTATTTTGCTAAAAAAAAAGTTTTTGGAAAAAAAACCTTTCAACAATGTTTTTATAAAACAGCACAAAAATTGTTTTTTATCAAATGCAAACCATATTAAATATAAAGCGCTGAAACAAATAGAGTACCACATTGATAATTAATAACCTGTTCACACCATCTGAAAGCGAATTATCAATAAGAATTTAATTAAAAACTCAAGGAGTTTCCACAGAAATTAACATACCACAAACATACAATATACAATTGCCCACCACAGCAAACACTTAATTATTTCCCAATAATACCCTGAACTCTATTGGTAACATTGTTAATATAAATTACAATAGTTTATCTAACATTAGCCTAACAATAACTAAATGAATACACCATTTAATTAATAACAATCATTATCATTAAAACATGGAACCACCCATAAATAACTTAATATCATACTATTTAATAATTTTTTCTTCATCGTTCGCTCCTACTCTGTTACAATAAATAGTAATTGAAAAATGTAATGAAATAATCTAAAGATTAACTTTACAATAGGCTGGCAGCTTGATTTTACACTTATAGCTAGAGTTATAAATAGTTAGCCCAACTTGAGTTGAGTTGAGTGAAGCAGCAGCAGCAGCAGAATGTAAGAAAAATTGTTTTAGCAGTCTTACCGATTTCACAAAACGCAAAGCAACAGCGTGGCAATCAATAACTTAAATTACAAAGTAATTGCCTTGGCATCTACTCTTTTTTTTGTTTCTTGTTTCTTCTCATTTTTCTACTACTTAAAATAAATATATATAGTTATAGATAGATATTTTCCTACACCAACTACTACATACTACCACATACACTTTTGCTATAGTTTAGTTTGGTGTTACTAAAGCTAAAACAGCACCCAAGAGCTGTTTGCCGGTTTGGCCGTATACTTATTGTATAGCTCAGTAATAGCTTGCTGCTGCAGCTACTGGGTGTCCAGTGATTGCTACTTGATACTGATATTTCATACTTAATACCCACTACTTCTATTAAGTATTATGAAAAAAATGGGGGGAAAATGTAAAGAACTAAAATGAAATAGATATCTGTAAAAAAGTATAATATAGTAAATGGAGTGCGTATCTTTGTTATTAGGTAACAGTGGCTGATTTGTAGTAGGGACAATTAGAAAATGTTTAATTTTCCTACTAATGCTGGAAAGTCGATTACATTAAACAAAAATAATCCAAACTTTGCGAGTCAACAATTTAAGCTTTGTTCAAAAATATATATCGAGTCTCACTCGACCATATAAGAGTTTTCCAAACATTTTGGACGATCTGAATGAACAGAAGACTGATAATATGTCCGTTAACAATTTTGGTTTTCTCAATATACCAACAGAAACATTATTTTCATTTGGCAATACCTCTCAAAATGTATGTGAAAATTGGGAAATCTGTCTTCAAGTGGCAAGTTGTTGACATAAATCAGCTGTTTTCCAAATGTGAAAAATAACAAAAAATAAAATCAAAAAAACAAATATTTTAAAAAATGTCGACGAAAGTGGACAACAAACATAATAAAAATGTATTCAGGTTTTCGAGACGAAGTCTTCACATGAATACGAAAAAACTGAAGAATAAGGAGGCAACATGTAAATAAATGGAAAAATGATAATTACAGCAAATTTCGAACCACCAGTAACACTGGTTAAAGGATTGATGTTTGACTGTTAACTAGCGGGCGCCGCAGTGGTGCAGAGGGTTACAACACAAAGAACTCTGATGAGAGAAAATGGTGTTTCTCGAAACATATGTAAATTCAACCAACAACCCAGGTTCGAATCCCAAGCCAAGAAAAATTATCAATAAATTTTAATAATAATTTTCATGTAACAATTCCTACCTTCAGTAAAAATAATTTAATGAAAATTAAATTTAATGAACTCGAGCTGAAATAAAATAAATATCAAAGATTTATTTTAAAAAATAAATAATATCCATGTCTGCCAGTTAGTTAGGTCTGGCATGATAAACTGTTTCAACATTCATTTGGAATTCATGTTCTTCGAGTTCATCCTCCATCAAATTAATGTTTATTCCTCTATTAAACATTTTTTCTAAAATCTATTTAATTTTTTTAGAAAAACTCAAGATATTGCCACTTAAAAAATATGAACAGCAGTCAGCTGATTAAATTTATCTGTACAACAAATAAATAATCGGCAGATGAGGGCTGGTTAGTTTTGCGACAAAATAGAAGCAAATGAGACATTGAGAAAACAAAATTTCTTTAATCGGCAGTTTTTCGTTAGGAATAAAGATAATCGCCTAATGAGAAACCAGCCTTCTTCTTTACAAAACCTAGTCTTTGTATTTTTTTAGGAGACGTAGTCTTTATAAGATGTATCCTTTACAATATGTATTCTTTACGAGACAAAGTTTTAACGAGACGTATTCTTTACAAGACATAGCCTTTGCAAGACGACACGGAATTACCCATTAATATCAGGATGGCTTTGAAAAAGGACATCGAGTTGGTGCAACCTCAAATTGCTGAATTATTGGCTGTAAAAAGTGTGGGTAACGGTAGTGATGTTCGTATATATACTGAAATACAAGGTCTGTTTGGTTAATACCAGTAATCGAGCCTATTCCAGGTATAGTTTACTGAACCATTGAATCGCCCCGAGATTAGACAGTCTTACTCATCGTATGTATACGTGGACGAGTTGAATATTTAATAGGCAACTGTATTGCTGATAAACTGGCCTGACCGAGTCATAGACTTTTTATGCGGCATTCTACCTTGTCTATATGTAAGCACAACATTTGTGACATTTACTACAAGTTGGTTACGATAAGATGGGGAAATTTGCTTGCCTGGTCACAAGAATGTTATGGCGAAGAATAAACCGAGGGCGCGTAAGTTATATTTTTGGACTGAAACTAAAATTGAGATGGTTATTATCAGGCATTGTAAAAAATTTTAAATATTTGCCATTTTCTGATTTACTTTCTCAAATAGATATAAATAACATTTTATAAATTAAAATTAATTTTATTCATATCCTGTATTGCTTTATATTTTTTTTATAATTAACAAACACAAATTGCGAAGCTTTTTTCTGCACAAAACACCGAGAGTCTTTTTGCGGGAATCGAACCCGCAATCCTCTGGCTGACACTATATTGCTTAGTCTACCGGGGCACTCAAAGTCAGCTATCATGCAATTATATCTGAATAAAGAAATAAAATAAGAAATAAAGAACTGTAACCGGAAAAATGAATCTTCTTCCAATGGCCTTATATTCGTTAAATAACTTGGTGCTCAAAATTGTCTCATTTTTATGAAACTTTCAACTAGATGCTTAAACTATTCTAACTCCTATATCTGATCTTTCCTACTTTGTTTTATCTCTACCATTCTCCATGTCATAACTATTCAGTCAACATAAACAGCTAACTGAATGCAACCAAGTTTGCAGTACGACTGGCTAGGTGTATGTGAAACTAAACTAAATTAAAGGTATGGTCACACATGGCTAATATTTACTTAAAAGAGCGTAGCCTTTTGTTTTAGCACAAATTTGTTTGGCATTGTTTACTCTTACAAGAGTTTTGCAAAATCAAACAGCATCAAATAAAATTAGACTAAATATTTGTTGTGTCTTGTACTAAATAAACAAAGTTCTAAAATAGTTTATTTAGTGTTTAAGTCTTTTTCAGCAAATATTTGCCAAGTGTGGCCGTACATTAAATATTAAAGTATACCAGAAACTTACAAAGAAAAACCTACATTCTTTTAAATCCTTATGTAACCAACAGCACAAGAATACACAACAACCCCTGTAAGTAGCGTATAGAGAATATATATGTGCTGGCTTTCAAACCTAGAAAATAATTAAATATCCAAATGTTTGCTGTTTAAATAAGGTGGTTTTTAAGTTTTAAAATTTTGCTAATGGAGGCGTATGATTAATATTAGTTCTTGGGTCATTTTGAAATTTGTGCTTTCTGACTGTAAATGTTAAAGGATTAAATGATAAAAGTATCTTTAAATTCAATTAATAAACAAACTCTGTAGATATTATTATTTTAGAATAAAAAATATAAAATTTCTTTATACATTTGCAAGTGATTAATATTAATCATACGCCATAATGTACTATTTGCAAATATTTTATTTCATTGATCCTTTACTCTACCTGCCACTGTTTGTCATTATGTTGTCTGTCCTTCTCAACATCCACCTTATCGATTGATTATATTAGTTTTTGATTTAAGCCTAAGTTCAGTGTGGTAGTTGTGCTCTTTTTTCTCTTCTCGATTTAAGCTTAGAGTCTGCCTGATTTTTTTTTATAGATTTTTATTTGTTTGTTTTTTTTTTTCAAAATATATATTGCATCTTGATGGTAATGATGATGGACAGATTGGTACCAAAGTCATTGGACACATACTTCTATACCCATCTGTAACTGTAGGTATGTGCAATTTTCTTATACAATCATACCAATATCAAACAGACTATATCTGCTGCCAGAGTGACTTCAAAAACAAGCGATCAAACCAAACCAAAACAAACCAAACAAATAAAAAAGAATAAAAAAGCTAAACAATCTCAAGCTAAAGTTGGCACAGTAGCAAAACTGTCAGTAAGTTGAAAATTGTTTTAAAATTGCTGGTACATGATTGAATTTAAGCTTCAGTTTTAAGTTTTTTTTTTTTCGTTTTTGTAGTTTATTTGATTTGCTGCATGTTGGCTACTGACTTAGATGTATTACATGCTTCAACAGCTAACAACTAACAGCCAACTCCCCTATTGTTCGCAACTGAAAAAAAACATATGAAACGAATAAAAAATCAAAATAGTAAAAAAAACGTTTCAAATCGAATTTAAAAACTAAATCAGTTTGAAATAATTTTTTTCTTGCTTGTTTGTATTTTGTTCAGTTTCAGTTTTAGTGTGTTGTAGTATGTTTGGCTTTTTATGGTATAATCTTATTTTAAGTGCTGACAGTTTTGGTCTCCATGTCCGTTTTGGGTCTTCTGTAAAAGGTGTGGTAAGGTTTTTAGTTTTGTTTTGTGTCTTCAAGCTTCAAGTTTTCGCGTAGTTGTTTGTTTGTTGGTTTGATATATTATTGTAAATTGTATGCTTCTTGGCCTGTGAAGTTTTCCAAATTTGTTATAGTTTTAGGTTGTTCTTGTGTTTGTTGTTGCTGGTAGATTTTTTGTTTGTTTCTTGTCAAAATACATTAAGATAATTTTGCAATTTAAATTGTAAATCAAAATTGAATTGAATGCCTACAAACTAACAGAAACACTGAAACAACTGTCTTGGAAAGGCTAAGAATTTTAAATGCAAAAAAAAGTTAAGAAAAAACTACTGTTTAAATAAAACCTTGTAATAAAATGAAACTACTTTAAGAAATGTAAAATTGCCAATAGAATTTAAGTTGGAATTTAAGTAAAACTAAATGCTTGAAATTGTTGTGGCTTATGGAAAAATATATAAAATATTTGCTGGCAAAAAAAAAATTGTAACACTTTTTTTTGCGTAATAGAACTAACATCTTAAATAAATTCTTAAAATAACTTAAATAATAGAAGTTAATCGAATAAAGATATTGTGTAATAATTATTTTGGAATTTTAAAAAAGAAAAAAAGTAAACGTTAAGTTTATTAGAATAATTTTTCAAACTTGATTATAATTTAACAAAGTGACTTCTTCAAAAATAGGCGAAATTTGTAATAGCAAATACCTTTTCAATAAAAAAATATATATAATTCAATCAAATAAATTTAACAATTAATATTAATCGTTAAACGAATTTTATAAAAAACAATTAAATTCATAATTTTTTTTTATTTTTAAAGACTTTATTTAAACAAAAATCTAAAATTTTGAATGAAAATTAGCCGAATAAATTGATTCAATAATTTTTCAAACTCGAATAAAATAAAAAAATATGATTTTTTCAAAATTAAGCCAATTTTGTAATAAAAAATATGTTTGTAATAAAATATAAAATTATTATAATCGAATAAAATTTTTTCAACTAATTTTATATAATTATTAATTTATCATAATTTTTGCAGCAGCACTTAAAAAATGCACATCAAACCGACGTATCAAATGTTGTTCAAATATCGTTATCAGGAGCAGAAATAATAGTTTTTTAATTTGTGGTTTGTATGGGAGGTACCACGCTCCTTTGTCCAATTGGAAATTTAAATTAAATTTTTTAGGATATTTTATCAAACAAATTTAAGCTTATCCCCATTTCAAAAACAACAATTTCTCCCCACATATTTCAAAAGACTTAAGAAATGAACTTTTCTGAGAAAAAAAAACAACAAATTAGATTAATTTGAAAATTACCATATTGCTACCTTTAGCAACATTAAAACCGAAAACATAACTAAAACCGAAACAAACCATCAAATATCATTAGCATAATGGAAAAACCAACACTTTTGCTCACGTTTTCTCTAATTTTAACTTATTTTTTATTTATTTCTGCTCTGGGTCTTAATATGCAAACAGGGGTTTCTATTAAATCAAAGTAAGCTGCTGCTGCACAGCCTCATCTGCAGGAAAAAAAACCGTAATGTTTATATTAAAACCTAAAAAATTAAAAACTAAATTTGTTTGATCTGCTTTTTTGCCATTTGTAGTTAAGTTGCGGTCAAAACCATTATTTGTGGTTTTGTGTTTTTTTTTTTAATTTTGTTACAAAAATGCCGCTACTGTATAAAATTTGTGTGTAGCATAAGTAAAGGTAATAACAAATTGAGGCACAAGCCAGCCAAGAAATAATTTTATTCAAGGGTTTATTTTTACAAACATACAAGCAACTTGCTACCAACAACGGCCTTAAAACTTAAACTAGCTCTCCTAGTTAATGGAAAATATTTCTATATAATAATAACAAAACTAAAAATTACCTGGTATGGGAAGCATGATTCATACTAAACATATTTCTAAATAGCACGAAGCAGAAAACCTTAAAAAACAAAAATAACTTCCTTAGAGAATTGGGAGCGTTTTGTTTTTGTGGGTACGAAGTATGGCAAACATTTTTTCCTATGCAATATCATAGAGAGGTGGTATATCAACACTAAAACCGCTAAACATAGTCGTCTTTGCATATATACACACACACACATATTTATATAAACAATATTAGTGCTTGCTGCCAGTGGTTTATAGTAAGAGAAGCCTTTGACTATGAGCTTTTAAATACAAGAAAAAATTGTACTGAAAAATTCTTCAACCCAAACCTTTGTCGGCTTAACTACAAAAGCCTGTACGAAAAATTTTCATTTTTGTCTTCATACTTCTGTTTCAATGCATCTTCTTTTTTTTAAGTTATTTTGTCTATATGCAAGGTTGTCTTGGGCTGCAACTATTGCTGTGGCTTTGGCTTTTGCTGCTGCCAATCGCATTGCTGTTACTTTGGTTGTAACTCTTTTATAAAGAAGACAAAATGCCGCTGCACAAGGCTGTAGGATTTAAATCAAATAGAACTTAAACTTTCTTTGGTTATTTGGTGCCCTACATTAAGTATTGAATTGTAATGAAGGATGATTTTAGAGTAGAATATATATACGAGTATAGGCTAGAAAAAAGATCCAAGATTGAAGTGTAAGTTAAGGTCGCAAAAAGGCTTTTGTTGAAAGCAAAAGTAAGACTAAGAAGGAAACTTAATTTAAGCTACAAAGGGACTAGATGGAACAGCTAAAGTTGGGATACAAACATAGTTAAGAAAGCTAAAGTTATGCTAGAAAAAGATTTGAGAAAAGAGACAAAATTCGGCAACAAAAAGACTTGAGATGAAAGAACGCTACAAAAAGACTTGGGAAATAAGCTAAAATTAAACTTTAAAAAAATATATGATGGAATATAAGATAATTTTACTAAAAGTCTTAAAGTCTTACAGCCGTATTTATAAAAATTTCTTAATAATGACTTAAAGCACACATTAGTTACAAAAGACTTTAGCACTACTAAACGTTTGGTAAAAATTCATAATAAACTAATAAACACTTTAGCGAATTTTATTATATAATGCTGGCAACATTTGTCTTTTCATTTGTCACTTTTGTTATAGTGATGCATTATAATATTTAAGCGACTTATAAAATAATCGTACCATTTCATATTTTTTCAATTGTATTTAGGAGAAAACATATTTAATATACTTTATTTCAACAAAAGTGGACAAAAAACAATATGAACATTTAAATAAATATAAATATAAAATAAAAAAAGAAACAAAATTTACATTTATATAAAAAGTTTTCAATTGACAAAATAAGCGTATATAAATAACGAGTATCTTTCATTTGTTTTGATTATTTACACATCACTTTTTTATTTTGTATATTTCAAATTAATTTCTAAAGTAAGAAAAGTGTGTGTGTGTTGTTTTAATAATATTAAATGCAAAATTGCAAAAGAAAAAGATCCGAAAATTGGAACGAAGAAGACAAGGTAAGTTCTAATATATTTGTTGATAAAAAAATTGGTACTTAAACAAATTTTTAATCACCACAGATGAGTATGTCACCGTACAGATTAATACATGTGCTTCAAACTTTCTTATAGATGCTGCTAAAAGAACTAATACGGAAGAGGGTCAGCAGTATTGAAAACAAAAACACTTACTCCAACACCAATAGTGCAAAAAGGAAAGCATGGGATGAAGTACTAGACAGGTTGGTTATAATGTGTTTGTTTGCTCTTAGTTTCAATGATCTATGCACGGGCGGTAAGCGATCGATCTCCCAGTTGAAAACACAATGGACTGGCACCATAATACCAGCAAGAAAGGAAGCTGCCGAGCAACGGAAAGAATTAAAAAAAACTGGTGGTGGTTCACAACCTCATACGACGACATACTGCTAGAAGTAAGTAGACAGTTTTTAATTTATAATTTAAATAAATGCAACAACATTTTAAAAAAAATAGTTTTTTAAACTTTGGAAGAATCATTTTTTGAAAACGGGTTTTATGCCAAAATAAAATACTTAGCATGCAGTAGAAGGTGATGGATTTGATGAAATAACAATGGCTGATATTCAAGAATTAATTGCGGACGTTGAAATAAACGAAGCAGATTTAGTGGCAATGACAAATGAAGAATCAGTTGGAGATAGCTGTGACGATCTTTCCGATGTTGAAAATGAAAACTTTTCACTAAAAAATATCGAGAAAGTTTTAAATATGGCAAAGCAGACGGAAGAATACATTTTGGAGAACGACCCTGTAAGTGACAGAGCAGAAATATTTAAACGAAATATTCAAAACAATTTTAGCTCCCTATCAAGAAATCTATAAAGATTTGCGAAATAAGAGCAAACAAACTTCAAACCAATAATCGTCGAAAGAATGCCCGAATCTGATAGAGGATCAAGCTCAGATTTTGAACTAGTACTAAGTGATGAAGAGGAGCAGAAAGTTATCGTTATATTTTGGCTTTAATTTATTAAATCTTTCAACTTGAATATTTTACGTAGAATTGAAATTTTATTTTGTTTTTGTTTAAATAAATGGAGTGTTATTAAATTACATAATACGTATGTTCTTATGCCTCAACAAATAAATATGTACACAAATTAATTTAATATAATATTTACTATAAAAATTCCAATATTTTATTGAAAATTTTTTTACTTTGGAACCAAACTCTGATTTTTGTATGGAGTTAGGGTCTCCTACAAAGCGATTTCCTATAACGCGGAGTTTTTCAGGAGCCTATTCACCGCGTTGCAGGAGGTTTACCTGTACCTTGAATCTTTTATTTTTATTACCTTTTAAAGTGTTTTTCAAAGTCGCTGTTAACTCTCATTTTAGTCCGTTCACATTTCATTTGTTTGCAGAATGTTGCTAGCGCTGCTCTGCTCAACTTGCTGCAAATATGTTTGTATATCCGACTACATGCTACCATTATTATTTGTTGCTCTATCAAGATCAAAGTCTTGCGATATAGATAATTGCTCTACAGAGGTTAAATTTATAATTTTATACATAAAGTTCCAGTGCACATTTGTTTGCCTATATTTGAGTCAATAATAATTTCAATTTACAGAATTTTCAATTCTTTTGATTTAAACTTTATTGCTGTGTTTTGCTTTTTTTCCTTTTCTCTGCTTATTTGAAATTCTCATTCATTTATTCCTAATTTGTTTTGGCATACAAATACTCCATAAAGAATTTAAATTAGTTGACGTTTTTTCTCTGCAGACTGTTGTGGCTGTTGATGTTGGAAAGCAAAGAAGAAAAGAAAAGGCAAAACTAAAATTAAAGTCACTATTAAAATAGTTAAAAAGATTTAAATATTCTATGGCAGGCCAACAAATATATATGTATATTACACATACATATGTACATACGTCTATTTCTGTACATGTTAAGCTGGTATTTTAAAGAGACTCAAATTAAAAAGTAATTTTCTGGCAAAATAAAAAAAAAGCAATTTTCTTGAAATATTTTTGTTATGCTGTTTGCTTTAGAGTTAGTTGATTTTCAGTTGAATAAGTGTGGCTAGTTTTATCTAAGACAAGCTGGTGTTATACATATAATTATGATCTAATCATAAATTAATAAACACATGCTAAATTTTGCTTTTTTCTGGGGTTTTCTTTAGTTTTTTTGTTTTTTTAGTTAGTATTTGAAATTTTCATTTCAAGCCTTTAGGCAATTTTTCTTTTAGCCAAACTTGGCTGGGTGAGTTAAATGGTGAGCAACAAATGGTTAGCTGGCTGTTTGACTGTTTGATTATGGCCTGTAGTTATAAACTCTAAAACAATTTGCACTTAACACTAGTAGCAACAACATAACAATTACTATCACTCTGCTTATTGATATTGTCATCATCATCTTTTAACCGCACTCTGCACAGATTCTTGCCAACCAGTGCAGTGCAGTGCAGTGTAGCCTTCACTTTTTCTAGTTGTAAGTATTTATAGTCATCATACTAATCATTTCAGCTTATGATCAAAAACTTATTACAACTCCGTCTGTCCGTCTGTCTATGCTGGCGTCTGTCCATATGTCTCTTTTTAAAACAAACTGCTTCATTATGTTACAACTGTTAGCCGGGTAGTAGTGGAGAAAAGAACATGTTGAAAAGAAAACATTCAGGCGAGCTTGAAACATTCATCAATGTTTTATTTTTCTGTCTTCACATCATATGTTAACATTTATTTAATACGTACATCATCATCTCCATCTTTGTCTTTGTGAAGACCACCTTTCCCCTGGCTCATTTCATTTCATCCTTGTTGTGTGTGTTCATCATTTTCTACATGCTAGTTGTTGTTGTTGGCTTGTTTTTCCTAGTTGTTGTTTCTTTCTTTTCTATTTTATTTTTGTTTTTGTGGCCATTTTTATTTGTATGTCTAAATGATGGCATAAATGAAATGTTTGTACTGACAGGTGAAATGTTTTGTATTTTTGTTTTGGCATTATCATCTGCACAGCACAGCAATTGTCTTTTAATGTTTGTTTTAGCGTACACAGCAGTGCAGAGTGGAGTTACACTCTGAAGTGTATTTATGCGTATACAATAACATCATAAAAAAGTTTTCCTTTGTTTCCTTTTTTCTCACAAAATTGAAAAGTGTTGATGTTTGGAAATTAAGCCATTTTAGGTTTTTATTTGCAACAGAGTGCATATTCATCAACAAATTCTTGTAGACGTACAGTTGGTAGGTCATCTGAATGCATATACAATTTTTAATGACATCTTTTAAAATGTTTTGTCAAATATTAGTATTCTTAGTTAAATAAATACTAATCTTTAATTCAGTTCTTACTTTATTTACATTATTTACAAAGTCAAACAAGTTCTAACTCACAACATGTAAAAAGAAATATGATTAATTCCCAAAATCTAGTTCTCAATAAATGGCGAGTTGAATAGCTGATGTTTATAAAAAGATTTTGGGCAATAAACATTGCTGATGACGCCCTAAGTAGACAAGAAAATGCATTCCAATGTGCCAATTGTCTAAAAATATTACTAATGGTATTCTTTGAATTATTATCATCAACATATTTTTTAAAAATAAAGAAAACTTTGAAATATTCTATTCTAGAAAATTAGTGATTTAGTAAAACTTTAAATTTTCCTAACATTCCACTTCTAACTCTAACTTATCACTGTAATTTCAAGCACCTTAAACTATAGGATAATAATTCAGTTTACATTATAATGAAACACATAAAACCAGCTTTCACTTTTTATTTTGTCATACACCTTAAACTCAACTCATTTACAAAATGTCCCCTTAGTCTGATAAAACAAACCCAACCTTCTGCAAATTTTGCATTCGCATTGGCTAAAAACTTGAAATGACTCTATTATAAAATAAAAATTTTAAATAAATTACAAAACCAACAAACAAGCAACAAAACAAATAAACACAACCGAAATAACAACATCCCACATTTAATAAAACAGGTGCATGCATTAAATTGATAGACGAAACAAGTCTACATGAATAATATAATGCAACTGGTAGCCAATACAAAGGCAAAACAAAATCAACAAAAAAAAAAAGAAACAAAAAATTAGCAAAAAATAACTTTGCAATAAAAACATTTAACAAAAAAAAAACACCTAAACACCAATTTTATACAAACAATAAAGCGGACAATGAAATTGTAGATGAAACTTAAGACTTAAACAGAAGCAAGAGCAGAGAAGTATAAAGACCCTACTTTAAGTAATGAAAACAAAAACAAGTTCAGACAAGTTTAAGAAGTGCAGAAATCTAAGTTCTTAACTCGGAATCTTTTAAAATAGGAAAAGCTAATAATGAAATTTATGTTTCAGCAACTCTGTTGTGAAATTTTAATACTATATAGCCAATTTCATGGAGACAGCGATGCCAACTTAGCCCTTTTCGGGCTAGATTTAGCCCGATTTTAGTCACTCAAAATGCGAAAATGCCCGAAAAAAAGAAAATTTGATGTGGCTTTATATGGATTTTTTTCCATTTAGCCCTTTTTTCAAAAATGTTTACGCGTTTTGAGTCTCAAAAGTTGGCATCACTGCATAGAGAGACACCCATGTTAGCTGGCAACAATTTTAAAGAGAGGGTCGAAATAGCTGGCGAGAGCTAAAATAGTTGTTCATGTGTTTTTGACAGCAGTACAAACAAAATGCCTGATGTTTCTGTATTGTAGAGCTGTATCGTTCATGAACGAACGGGTTAAAATGAACGGATCACTTCACTGAACGGAATGAGCTGGTCATTTAACTGAACGGTTTTCGTTCAATAGTGTTCAGCTGCTGTTTGTCAAAAGACAAGAAGAAAATCACATTCAATAAGGGTGGAATTCATTCGTTCAAAGTGAACGATTGAACGAATTGAATGAACGAAGCCGTCTTGGATAAATGAACGAAAATGACCGGTCACTGAAATGAACGACCGGGCACAACTCTACTGTATTGTGTAGTATTTGTTGCGGGTTTGCACTTACCTTGTATATCTACACCATAGAGAGAGCCAAAACAGCTGGCAACCAGTGATGCCAACTTTTGAGACTCAAAACGCGTAAACATTTTTGAGAAAAGGGCTAAATGGAAAAAAATCCGTGTAAAGCCACATTCAATTTTCGTTTTTCACATTTTGAGTGACTGACATCGGGCTAAATCTTGCCCGAGGAGAGCCACAATAGCTGGCAACAATTTTATAGAGATTTTCTTGCAATATTGGTTTTCTTAGTTTGCACCTTTTTGGTAGCCATCCACTAAATAAACCCCAAATGCCATCCATTTAATAGCAACTGCAGTTTTATTTTAGCAAAAAACTAACTTATTTTAACACATCTTTCAAGATAATTTATTATTGTTTGCTTTAAAGCTGACAAATACAATGGACATTTTTGTAAATAAAATAACAAACAAATAGAAAAACAAAAACAAACTTAAAACTTTGAATAAACATGGCAAATATTTACAAATATTCACTAAACTAAACGCACAGAAAACCTTTAAAGAAAAAAAAAACACCAAAATTGCGAAAAACTATAAAGAAGAAAAAACACAAAATCTAACAAACTATTAACACAATTGATTGACAGCTCAAAAGGAGTTGCTTGTTTTTGGTGTCTCTTTTATTTGGCTGCGTGTTACTTTGGCCAATGACAGAGATGAGTTGCTGGCTAAAAGCAAAACTATGAAGACGAAGAAGATGTTGTAAAACTGTTAACATTATTTAACAGAAACAAACCAACAACAATCCAGAAATGTTGACAACCTTTGGCGTATATTTCTGTTTATATTTTACTGTTAAACTGAAATATATATGTATGTATGTATGTAAGTAAAAATGTTTTTGGGGATTTAGTTGAAAATGGTTTGTTGTCTGTAAAAAGACATCACGTGCTTATCAAAATACACCAAACAACCAACAAACCGACCGCAGGAGGTCAAATATGTTTATAAGTCACAAACGCAAAAAGCCATCTAAACATCTCAAACCCAGTTTTGGCTTTATTAAATGAGTAATAGAAAGTTGTTGTTGTTGCTGGCGGTTTTTGAAATTGCGTATAAGATTTTGATCACTCTTTTTTTTTTGTGAAAAAACGCACCTCTACTATTTAAGAAATTTGTGTGTGCGAGCTTTGCTTTTTTCGTTGTTATAGATGAATGTGCTTGCCAATCCCTTAATGTTATACATTCATAACTTCACCAATTAAACTCATTTTGACATTTTTGCCTTGTGATGTCATGCGCTTAATATTTTCTTTTTATTTCTTTTACACACTTTTTATTTTGTTTTTGAGGCAGATTTAATATTTCATTCTCAAAAATATTTACCATGATTCAGTTTATTTTGTTAGCTGGTTGTGAAGATTGAAAAAAAAAACAAAAACAAAAAATTTATAACGCGTGCCTTAATTTGTTTAAGCAGGGCATCATCATTATTATCACAATGGGGGCGCTACAGTGAAACTTTGGTAATATGGCAGAAGGGGATCTGAATTGCTGGCAACAATTTTATTGAGAAACAGCCACATTTGTTGGCAACAATTTTGAACAGGGAGAGAGAGAGAGAGAGAAGAAGAAAGCAATCTACATACATATGTTTGCTGGCAATAATTTTATAAAGCTGGCAACAATTTGAAAGAAACATAGCCAGGATGGTTGATAAATATATGATAAAGAAAAATCAAAAATTGTTGATAGCAACTTTATACAGACTGGCGAAGATTGCTGGAAATAATCTGAAGGAGAAAAAGACAGGATTTTTGGCAACAGACAGAATTATAGATAACTATTTAAAAGAAACATGGACAGGATTGTTGCTTGCAAAGTCTGTTGTTAACAATTTGATTGAAGAGAAGTAAAGATTGTTGACAACAATTTAATATTGAAAGAGACAGGATTATTAGGAACAATATGCAACGAAAAAAGACGCTAGCATAGGCAACAATTTGATAGGAAAAGAGACGGAATAATTGGCAATAATCTGATAAAATAAGCATTTGATAGAAAAAGACAAGGATTGCTGGCAACAATTTGAAGGATGAAGAGCACCGATTAATGGTAAAAATGTGTTCTAAAAAGAGCCGCGATTCATGGTAAAAATTTATTCCAGCAAAAGCCACGATTAATGGGAAAAATTTGCACCGAAATAAGCCACGATTCATGGTAAAAATTTGTTCTAGAAATATCCACGATTAATGGTAAAAATTTGTTCTAGAAATATCCACGATTCATGGTAAAAATTTTTTGTAGAAAGAGCCGCGATTAATGGTAAAATTTGGTCTAGAAAGATCCACGATTAATGGTACAAATTTGTTCTATAACGAGCCACGATTCATGGTAAAAATTTGTTTTAGAAAGATTCACGATTCATGGTAAAAATTTGTTCTATAACGAGCCACGATTCATGGTAAAAATTTGTTTTAGAAAGATTCACGATTCATTATACAAATTTTTTTCATAAAGTGCCACAATACATGGTAAAATTTTGTTCCAGGAACAGCCACGATTCATAGTAAAAAATTGTTCTAGAAACAGCCACGATTAATGGTAAAACTTATTCCCTAAAAAAACCTTTGAGTGCTGGTAAAAATTGCATCTGGCAGGAGTCACGTTTCTTGGTGAAAATTTGTTCTAGAAAGAGCCGCGATTCATGGTAAAAATTTGTTGTAGAAAGAGCCGCGATTAATGGTAAAATTTGGTCTAGAAAGATCCACGATTCATGGTACAAATTTTTTTCATAAAGTGCCACGATACATGGTAAAATTTTGTTCCAGGAACAGCCACGATTCATAGTAAAAAATTGTTCTAGAAACAGCCACGATTAATGGTAAAACTTATTCCCTAAAAAAACCTTTTAGTGCTGGTAAAAATTCCATCTGGCAGGAGTTACGATTCTTGGTGAAAATTTGTTCAATAAGAAGCAACGATTAGTGGTAAGAATTAGTTCTAGAAAGAGCCAGACTTAATGACAAAATTTGCTTTAGGAAGAGCCACAATTAATGCTAAAAAGTTTTTCTGTATTGGATGAAAAAAATTTGTTCTATAAAGATCAACGTTAATTGTAACAATTTGTTGTAGAAAGAGCCAGACTTAATGACAAAATTTGCTTTAGGAAGAGCCACAATTAATGCTACAAATTTTTTCTGTAGAGAACCATATTGAATGGAAAAAATTTATTCTATAAAGATCAACGTTAATTGTAACAATTTGTTGTAGAAAGAGCCACGAATAATGACAAAAATTTGTTCTAGAAAGACCTACGTTGTATTGGTAAAAATTGGTCCCAGAAAGAAAAACGATTAATGGTAAACATTGGTTATAAAAAGTGCCATAATTATTGGTAAAAATTTGTTCTAGAATTTGCTGGTAAATTTGTTATAGAAAGAAGCACGATTTCTAACCTAATATACTAATAGGCTTTATATTTATACGTTTTTGATAGCGTTTTTCAAAACGCAAACAACAAAATGTTAAATGCTAGTAATTTCTTTAATTTGGTTTTATTCACTCATCATGTAGGTCTTTCTAAGTTCAGCTTTAACCTCTTTTTATAAATTTAACATAATTCACTTGAAATTTACTTTGGAATTTTTAGTAGGCTTTGTCGGCTGAAGAAACCTTTGATGTTTCGTTCGTCTTGTTCCAAAGGTACACTTTACAAACAGTACAAACACTTCAAAAACACCAGCGGTGAAGAAAAAATGTTCAAGATTTATGATAACAGATTAAAATGAATGAAAAATTAGAGCGTTTATCTAAATTAAGGTGACATATAAATTATGAAATAATGGGCAAACAAACAACGGATAAAACTGGGGTGGGTTTTAACGCAAACAAAATATTCACGAAATTTAAATAAACTTTTACTAAATTCCAATAAAAATTTATGTAATGAATTAGTGTTTGATATACAAACTAAAATTTGAGCAAATATTATAAAGTTTTAATTTTACTGTTTTTTATTTAATTAAGTATGGCTTACAAAAAGTTTGTGTAAGTTTTTTTTTAAACAAATTTAATATTTATTTGTTAAAACAAAAATCTATTAAAATTTTACATTTATACAACTTAGGGCTATAAAATTGTATTAAATGCACATTTTCGTACAGTAGTTGTGCCTTTTGTGGCTGCCAGCAAATGGCAAAAGTTAGTTGAGGAAAATAATAAAAACTCTTAGAAAAATATAAATTTTATTGCTTAGAAATGCAAATATATTCCAGACTCACACACAAATAGCTGAACTCATATCTAGCAATACTTAGTATTATATTCATGCATGTTGTTGAGTATTCTTTTTTTGTTTGTGGTATTTTTTTTCCTGCCTTTATGCTACATGTTGTAGAGGCATGTTGTAACGCATACAATAATGTTAGAATTTATCTAAAGTTAAGGAAAAAACTTAATTCTGTTTTTTTCCATTTTTAATAAATGCAATACATAAACTAAACATCAAGTTACTTTTACCTTAAGCTTACACTTGCTCAGACTCGGACATAGACACAGACGCAGACACAGACAGAGACAGTAACATAGACATGTGTGTTGTACACAGTGCCGAAAACAAAAAAAAAATTAGTGTGGGAAACAAATGAAATTGTATAAAAAAATGTTCGGATTCTTTCTTTCTAAAGAAAGAGTGTTAGCCGGACCGACAGAAAGCAATGTGGGCCATGTAATATTTAGAAATTATGAATTGCATTTTGTTTTCATGTTTTGCGTCTGTCTAACCAACAGCCTGCAATGGAAAATGTGTATGGAATTTTTGATTAACTGAAAAATTATATTGAAAAGTTTATGTAAAAATAAATTATGATACGTTTATTTAAATATAGTGGGAAAATTATTTATTGAAATCAGAAGACTTAAAATACAGAATTTATTTTAATTAATTTTTGGGTTTGGTAATTAAACGATTAGTTGAAAATAATTGAAATTTTAAAAGGAATACTGATTAGATTATTAACTATTAAAAGTTTAAGGAAACATTATGTGAAATATGTTGATTGTAAATAAATTTTGTTTAAGGGCTTTCATTTCATTTAAATATTAATTCTATTCAAATACCAAATAAGAGACAATTTCCGAGAAATGATTTAATTTGATGTTATCTATTGCACGCAAAGAAATGTTCTGAGAAGAGTAACGTTCAGAAAAAACAAGCAGCTCAACAAAATTATGAGAATTTCGTAAAAATATTATTTATTTTAATAGAAATCATGGTTCTTATAATAACAAATTTATACCAGCAATTGTCTTTTTTTCTAGAATAAGTTTTTAATATTAATCATGGCTCTTACTGGAACAACTTTTTAGCAGCACTCTAGGCTCTTGATAAAATAACTTTCTGACAGCAATCCAGGCTCTTTCTAGAAGAAATTTTTTCAATTAAACGTGGCTCTTTCTAGAGTAAATTTTACCATTAGTCATGGCTCTTTTTCAAACAACTTTTTAAAAGCAATTCAGGCTCTTTCTATAACAAATTTCTGACAGCAATTCAGACTTTTTTTAAAACAAATTTTTGCCATTAAATGTGGCTCTTTCTAAAACAGATTTTTAAAAGCAACTCAGGCTCTTTCTATGACAAATTTTTAACAGGTACGCAGGCACTTTTTAGAATAAGTTTCTGACAGCAATCCAGGCTCTTTCGGAAACAAACTTTTTCCAGTAATGTATATTTTTAGAACAAATTTTTACCATTAATCGTCACTGTTTTTAGAAAAAAAATTTAACAGCAACCAGGCTCTTTCCAAAGCAATTTTGTACCACTAATCGTGGGTCTTTCCAGAACTATTTTTACCATTAATCTTTTCTTTTTCTATAATAAATTCTCACAAGCATTCGTGGCTCTTTCTTGAACAAATTTTTACCATTAATCGTGATGCTTTCTAAAAATAGTTTTCACAATTCGTCGTGGCTCTTTCTCGTACAAATTTCTTCCATTAATCGTGGCTCCTTGTAGATCAAATGTTTACCATTAATCGTGGCTCTTTCTCGTACAAATTTCTTCCATTAATCGTGGCTCCTTCAAGAACAAATTTTTACCATTAATCGTGACTTTTTCTCGTACAAGTTTCTTCCATTAATCGTTAGTATTTCCATAACAAAATGCTTAATAGCATACTGGGCCCCTATTATTCTATGTTCTCAATTATATTATTGATTTTACCTCTATTGCCAGCATTTTATTAAAACGTTGTGGTAGCCCATAACAAAAGACTTAAGACACTTATTTTCCATTAAAAAATGTTCATTGTTTTCTTCTAACCATAATATGCAAATTTCGTTACCCAATTTCCACCATAATTTGTCTTCTATTTATTTCTGGCCATTTCTTCTACCTCTGTCTCTCTATCTCTCTCCTTGTTGAGACAAATTTGTGTTTCCTGTTTGCTTTGCTTAATGCCAAATTAGGTGACCGGTTGGTCACAATGCCAAAAACGACTTCTTTATTTTAACCGAGCTTCTGCTCTTACAATTTTAAACAACTAAATCCTGCCATGCTGTTTATTGTTTTAGTTTTTTTTCTCCCATTTATTTTCCTCCTTTCATAAAACATTTTGCTGAGACTTAAAACATATTTCTACTTAATTTTATTTGCCAAAGCAAAAATGGTAAAATACTTGGCTGTTAGTGTCTGAGTGTAGGTATTGGTTTATTGAGTTAAAGCCTGTTGGAAATGAAAACAAATTGCAGAATTTATTGCTGCTCGTAAAGAATGGCGTAAAGTTATGTGCGTGAAAGTATTGGCTGCGACATAAATTATTACCATTAGATGGAGTTTTATTTTCTTTGTGTGAGTAAACACTTTTATGGTAATATACATACATACATATATATGCATATAGAAATTGAAAGAAATATTTTCTGTTTATAAATTTTAAAAAGATGCTGGTAGTTTTGAGTATCTTAGAAATTTGCTTGGGGATTTAGATGAAAAGTATTTTATTTGCTTTTTCAGTATGGTAAATTGTTAAAGGTTCTTGGTACAAATTTGTTCTAGAAAGGGCCACATTTATGATAAAAATTTGTTCTAGAAAGAGCAGTGATTAATGGTAAAAATTTGGTCTAGAAGGAGCCACCATTAATGGTAAAAATTTGTTCTAGAAAGAGCTGCGATTTATGGCAAAAATTTGTTCTAGAAATAGCCGCAATTAATGGTAAAAATTTGTTCTAGAAATAGCCGCGATTAATGGTAAAAATTTGTTCTAGAAATAGCCGCGATTAATGGTAAAAATTTGTTCTAGAAAGAGCCACGTTTAATGGTAAAAATTTGTTCTAGAAAGAGCTGCGATTTATGGCAAAAATTTGTTCTAGAAACAGCCGTGATTAATGGTAAAAATTTGTTCTAGAAGGAGCCACAATTAATGATAAAAATTTGTTCTAGAAAGAGCCGCGATTAATGGTAAAAATTTGTTCTAGAAATAGCCGCGATTAATGGTAAAAATTTGTTCTAGAAAGAGCCGCAATTAATGGTAAAAATTTGTTCTAGAAATAGCCGCGATTAATGGTAAAAATTTGTTCTAGAAAGAGCCGCGATTAATGGTAAAAATTTGTTCTAGAAAGAGCCGCGATTAATGGTAAAAATTTGTTCTAGAAAGAGCCACGTTTATATGTAATATTTTGTTGTAGAGCTAAGAAATAGACTGTGTTTCTTCAACTTTCAATGCGTTACAGCAACCAAGTTGCTTCGTATATTAAATTTTGTATTTAAATAGCATATATTTAAAAACTTATTGCTAATGTGTTTAAAAACTACAATTAGACAATAGTTATTATTAATTTCAATCTTTACTTAAAAATTTTCTCTTAACAAAACTTCATTCTTTAAACTATTCTGATAATTCATCAATTCTTCTGCCATTTATCAACTTCAATTGCCAATGTAAGTTAAATCAATCATAACAAAAATATAATGATGAGTAATACTTTTCTTATACATATGTATGCAATTGAAAAAAGGCAACAAATTATGATTTATAAATAACATTTTTACTACAACCTGTTCACGGGTCTTTAAAACCAAGGTCAAGTTTGAAAAAACTAAGAAAAATTTAAATAATTATGATAGAATTTTTTTTTTCCAAACAAAAATATTTAACCTTTTGTCTTGACTGTTGCGAAAATATAACTTTCCTTTAGATGATTAATGGCTAAAACTAACCTGGTAAATTTTAAAAACAAATTGTTAAATACTTTAAACAGATTCCAGTTTTCTTGTGCTAGTAGAAAAGCAAAAAAGAAAGAATAATTTCAATCAAGTAGAGGAAATATTTATAAAGATGTCTATTCTAAGAACTTAGATAAAAACAGCTGATACTAAAAACTGTATTATGCTTTCAACAAATGTGTCGTTATCGTCAACATTTATGTAGTATGGACAACATGTTACTTACAAGTCTTTAATGGTGCTGCAGAGAAAAAATAATAGTTTTTTTTTAAGCTAAAGAAAATTAAAATAAGTTTTTTAGTTTGTCATAATTATGTTCTTTAGCTACTCACTGTATGAAATCAATTAATATATAAAGTTGTATAAATTACTAAGAATGCGTTTGTTAAAGTATTTACTCTAAAAATATAGAGGTATTTGGTATGATTATAGACAATTTTCATGCCTTTAGTATTTTAATATAAATATTTAAATGCTGTAAATGTAAGTGTTTGATATCAGTTTGTTTCAAATTAATTGTTTATAGTTTTTAAAATGTTTGCTTAAAAATCGCAATTTAATCAGACAAAATGTGGCTGGCTCTGCTTACTAATATTTCGGAACAATTACCTCACTGCATGAATCCAGTATATTGGAAAGCTAAACTAAATAAATAATTTACTTTACAAATACATTCTATACAGTTATTAGTTTTTAAACAGACTTTATTAAGCTCTTTTTAAAACTTCTTTTTAAACATGATTTAGCACATTTAAAATAAGACATTTTAGCACAACAACAACATATTTGCCATAATTTCCTAAACATGACTCATTTTCATATGAAATTCTTTAAACAACACACAACAATCACCTGTCAATCATTTACCACTCTTTCACTTTTAACACATTGTGAAGGTTACTTAAGCCTCATACATTTAATTAAATTTAATTCTATGTTTAACGAAAAAAAATAGCTAGCACACACATTGTTGAGTTTATTTTCTATTTATTTATAAAACACTATAACAATTTATTTATCTATTAAATAATATGGACTAGCAGTTAAGCATAAAAATAACTACTATGCAATTCATCATTATCATTCGCATCATTGTCGTCATTATTGTTCAACGCTTGTTTATTTAACAGATTGTCATTGTCAGCCAAGTCCAAGTCCAAGTCTTTCTCTCTCTCTCTCTCACTCTTACTTGTTCTTTACTTTTATTTATTTTCATATTAACGTTTAATGCCTGTAATGGCCATTGAAAAGAATTTCAAATATTTTAAATTAAATCATGATCTTGAATTGTTTTAAAGTAATGAGTGTACATTTTTATTATTATTTTCTTCTATTGGCTCTCTTAAACAGTCTCAACTCATTTGCCAGCAGTAGAGTGGCGGCGCCAACATTGAATTGTTATGTGTTAACATAATTTACTCATACTATATTAAGAGCATCAATCAAATGAAAATGCTTGTACAAACCAAATAAAATTAAAATTAAAAAAACACAAACATTAAAAGAATTTTAATTATGAAAGTAAATGATACTTTGTTTCTGCTTAGCAAACAAAACAACTCAACATTTTGTGCCAGCAAATAGAGAAAGGAAATTTAATTCAACATATTCTAGCTGCCATAAATAGTAGTATGGAAAAAATATTTACACAATTTATAAATAAAAACAATAAATAATAAATATTTACTCATTCATTATGCAGTGGGAAAATAAACAAAAGACTTAGACAACAAGCATAACATAAAGATGAATCAGTAAGACAAATTATGCTGTAAATTACTAGTGGAATTTGTACACACAATGCAATGTGCATTTAGACTTAACAAAACCTTCAATATGGTTAGTGTGGCCAACTGGCCCGGAAAATCCAGGACATGGCTCGGTTTTGGAACCATTGTTCCGGTGACATCCCCCGGATGGCCCGGATTTTTATTTTGAATTTAATTAAATAAAAAAATATGTGGACTTGAACAATAAAACAGTCTATTTCATTGAAATTTTCCACAATCGCATCATATTTTAATGGAAATTAATTCTTTTGAATGATTCATTTTAAAATCATGTGTCTATGCATATCCCCAGCAAGCCATATGAGTCCTAAAAGAGGCTTTTCTGACACCTTTTCATGCTCTTTATGAGCCCAAAAAACAATCGTTATTGTTCCGAAAACCTTCAGAAAAAAGGGTCATTACATTCGAAAATGGTCCGTCAGAAAGAGCTCTTAGATAATGTCAGAAAAAAAGTATTTTATGAGGTTTGAAGGTAGGAATTGTTTTTATAACATGAAATCTTATTTCATCCTAACTTCAGTAAAAATAATAATTTAATGAAAATTAAATTTAAATGAACTCGAGCCCAACTAAAATTATCAAAAACAAGTATTAATATTTTATCAAACATATTTTTTTTTCGTTGTTCTGTATGTATCAAATACGATAAAAATGGTTAAGAAACAAGTTGCTCCAAACTACGTACATGCAAATTTAATTCTATTTTCGCATGCAATATGATTAAATACTTAATTAGAAAAGTATGATTGTATGTAAAATTTACACATGACAGTGGATAAAACTAAGATATTCGTGGTCTAATTGATGCAAATTTTGGTCGCCCAATTTTCCGTGCAATAATTTCTAAAGGTATTTTCCACATGATTGCAAGTGCGCTTCGATTTGATAATTTTGCAAGAAGACGAGAAATGCAAAGTAACGACAAGTGTGCTCCTATTCGTGAGGTGTGGGAGCATTAGCAGGTCCTTTTCCAAATGTTTCACAATTGCCATGAGAATATTGCAATTGACAATACATAATATCACAATTGAATATCACAATTGAAAATACAGCCATATCTTGGATAAGCTTGAAATGCAAAATCTTAACAGAACCGAGGGCAGCGAGTTGTGTTGGAACTAACGAAAGGACTAAAGCTGCTGACTGTAACAGAACTCCCATTATACAAATCTACGTTTGCTTTCTGTGACAATCCACATTGGTGTCATATGTCAGAACAAAAACAAAGCAACTATATTGATAAGCTCAATGTATAAAATAGCTGCAGTTAACGACAGTGGAGCAAAGAAGAAACCGCATATTGTTTCGTACTACAATTAAACAAGAGGTCTGATTTGACGCTTTCCGTTTACAGTTTCTAATGTTTTATTTTTTATAGAAAGAGTAGATACTGCTGACCAAATGATTGACGCCCTACACAACAAAGCGTAAAAAAATAGATGGCCAAATATTATATTCGCAAATACACTGGATCGATACATCATAGGCACCAGCTGCATTTTGATTGGGAAATGCCCATATGATGAAATGAAATAGATTACCACAACAACAGTTTTCAGCTAAGTTATTGACTGATATACAAATCTCATCTTGAATTTCCGTTAGCTCATCAAAAATTGCTTCTTCTACAGTGGTGGCAAGAAAACGGCGAATCTGTAGTTGATGCTAAATCTGACATAAAATGTTTCAATTGCGAAAGTTTTATTTGCAAAACAAACCGTAACGAAAAACAGTCTCAAAAAAATAATATTCTTCTGATAAATAAAGGCAGCATCTGTAGAAATTTTTTACCATTAAAAATAGCTCTTTCTATAAAAACTTGTTAACACTAATCGTGGCTCTTTTTATAATAAATTTTTAGTATTAAACATGGTTTTTTCTAGAACAAATCTCCGTGATATTTCAGCAAAACAAACTTTTACCATCAAACGTGGATCTTTCTATAACAATTTTTTAACATTAATCGTTGTTTTTGCTAGAACAAAATTTTTACCATTTATCGTGTCTCCTTAAAGAAAGAAATTTTAATCCTGAATCAATCTGCAACAAACTTTTATCATTAATTTTCAGTCTTTCTATAACAAATTTTCAATCGTGGTTATTTCTAGAACAAATTTTTATCACTGAAAGTGTCTCTTTCCATAACAAACTTTTTACTATTATTTTGACATTAATCGTGACTCCTTATAGAACAAATGTTTGCCATTAATTGTTTAATCCAGGAATAACATTGAATTAAAATATGCTTTAAAGGCCTAAAAACAAATTATTGAAGAAATTATTAGCAATTTTATATAATTTACTTATAAAGCCGTAAACTACAAATCATATCTAAAAAAACATTTATTTAAAAACAAAAGACTTAAGCGGCAAACTTGACCTTAAAATTAAATGCAAAAGAGCCTAAAACAACCTGTTTATTTAAAACAAATCGAAAAAAAATCGTATAAAATATATTAAAAAATCAAAAAAAATAAAATATATTAATCAAATCAATTCAAAAATTATTAAAAAAACAAATTTTAATAAAAACTTAAGAAGTTTGAGGTGATACCACTCACAAGTAAATATTCCAAACAAAATATTTTAAGCCTAACACATTTTGAAAAGTAGCATTTAATTTGTTGCTATTTTATGGTTTTCTTCTTTAAAAACCAGATTATGACAATGCTCTTTAAAAACAATTACAAGTGTTGCAGTACAAGGCTGTAACAATCTGCCGAGGTGGTAGTAGATCTAAATAAATGCTTACTATAGTTAAAGCTGGACTTGCATGCGTGCTCTAATAAATTGTTAGAAACCATCAACATTAATGCAACAACTCATCACTGTCAGTGGTGTATTAAAAGCAACAGCTTATGGTAATAAAATAGAAATAGCTGGCTGGCTGGCTAAATAACTGACTATGCAGTCAGCAACCAAAGTTAAGCATTCAAATGGCATGCAACCTGTAATATTATCAAAACGGGTTCACTTTAGCAACAAATATGAACATAGAGAAAATGACAATTACATTGGGTTGGGGTAAAAGTTTCGCAATGAATCTTAAGTTTTCTTAGAAAAAATCTGTTTAAGAGTTGAATGTTTCTATGTACCTAACTATTGAAATTTCATCAACAAATTTTTATCATTAAACATGGCTCTTTATAGACAACAGTTTCAGCATTAGTCGTCAATCTGTAGAAAGACAATTTATACCATTAAACGTGGCTCTACATAGAACAAATTTTTACTATGAAACGTGCCTTTTCCTAGAACAAAGTTTTAACATTAGTCGTCAATCTTACTAGAGCAAATTTTTAATACTAATTGTGGCTTTTTCCGCATTAAATATTTGTCATTAATATAGACTCTTTCTAGAAAGAAATGTTTGTATTAATCGTGGCTCTTTCTAGAACAAAGTTTTAACATTAGTCGTGTCTCCTTAAAGAACTTCTTTTTACCATAAATCTGCAACAAATTTTAACCATTAATCGTCAAGATTTTTTGCCATTAAGCTTGGCACTTTCTGGAACAAATATTCCATCCTTGAACCTTATTAGATCTAAAATTAACAGCAATTACTGATTGCCCAGAAATCTCTATACATATAATTTTTTCTTTTTCCTCCCCAATATATTTAAATGTATGGTTTTTAACTATAGCCGGACATCAAAGATACACAACCTAAGCAATCGTAATTCATAAACTTAATTAAAATCATAACAAAAATTGCTTAGATTTAAAACTAAAAAAAAAACAACAACAACTAAACACATTCGTACTTACTTTTTCAAATACTTACATGCATTACAAACAGACAGACAACAACAGAAACAGAAACAAAATATGGTCACTAACATTAAAATTAGTCTTCCTTGATGATCGTTTGACTGGCTGCTGGCTGCTGGTGTGTAGTGACTCTGCAGGCTGGACAAGCAGAGTTTAAGTTGGACATGTGAATTGAGTTGAGTTGGAGTGTCGACTAGAGTTAGAGAGTATTATGTCTATGTCTATGGCAGAAACGTAGAAATAAACTCTTAAGTTGACTGATATATTACCATGAATTTTAGCATTTAAAGCTTCCCAGTTACGACTGTATGCATACAGGCAAATGTATATATATGTATATATGAGAGGACATACTTCAACCATAATTCCAACTGTCTTTCTGTCTGTCCCATCATTTTTATGTTTAATAGCCGTATGTAAACTAAAGTAGAGTAGAGTAGTTGTTGTCTGTTATTTTTTTTTGAAGACAGGGTGTTATTAAAATGAAATCATCATCATCACAATTTCAAGATACAGAAAAAATTAAAAAAAAAACTCACAGATTTTCTTACCTCATTTTCCACCTCCCGCCAAATTATGAATAGTTTATGTTGTATGTGCTGTAGCTGTGTATATTTGTTAAGCTTTAAAACACAAATCATTTCATCTCATTTCATATCACATCACATCTCTTTCGTATCTGTTTGTATGTATTTCTTTGACTGTGTGTAAGTGCTTTAGATAGTCATTCAGTCAGTCATTTAGATGTGATATGTGAAGACACATAAATGCCAAGTGCTTTATTTTATTAATTTCTTACACTTTGTGAATTCAAGGAATGTAGCACACAATACTCACACTCACTCTCCAAACATACTTCATGACTGGCTGGCTCGTCCATGTTATAAACCAACACGTTCAGGTTTGTACGTCCAACTTGATGAAATGATTTAATTTAATTCGTTAGAAATAAAATTGTTATATGGGGGATTTTGTGATTTTAGTTGTTGCTTTTTTTTTGTAGTTTTTTCAGTGTTTTTGGCTTAAAGCATTTGTGTAATTTGTTTCAGGCCGAGAGAGTAGCTAGAAATTATTTTTTATTTTTTTGTATTATGATTTCTATTTATAATTTTATACATTTATGTGTGTATGGATTAATTTATTACTTGCTGGAGTTTATTCTCCTGCAGAGTTTTAATTTAATTAAAGAATTTCAGTTTATAGAAAATTTTCTTGCTAAAATTGTTAGTTGTAATGAAGTCCATATAGTTTTTAAGCTAGAAAATATATGTACAGTTTGATGCGTTCTTTACTTAATGATGCTGTCATTTATGTGTCAAAGAGGATTAATGAAAAATTTAATATATGTAACTGATTTTTACAATCAACAAACCATATATTCTTTCACGTTTAAGCAGTCGTTATTTTATATATAAAATTTTTAATTTAGCTGATCGCAATTCCAGGCAGAAATCCCAGAATGATAAAGTATTTCCCTGAACAAAACCCATACATAATGTCTGAAGTGGGTCCTGTGAGTTATAATGCTGCACAGAAAAGTTGTTGTTGCACTCTAAATATAAAGAGTAGTGAATTTAAAACTGGTATCAGGTTTCAATAAATAGAAATATGAAGAACTCTGCATGACTTTGATACTCTTTAGAGTTAACCCTTTAACGCCCAAGACCTAAGTTGAGTATTTAAAAAAACCGTTTTTTTTCGTTTAGCTTCTAAGACCGTCTACAGACTGTCTTCCTTGTTTTTGCCCTGGAGCTTTCCAGGAGTATTTTTTTCTGAATTGGAACTGAAATTCGTAATTTGCAGATGAAATACATGCTAGAACAAAAATTTCTTTCTGTAATTTGAACGTATTTTCAAATTCAGGTACTTAAGGGTTAATTTAACTACTCCGGCATGATATCAAGAATAATACAAAAGCATATAGTCTAAGGGTTCAATTCTAGACTCATTTTAGACGACTACCACTGAAGCTTAAGTCAGACTACATAAGAGATCATTGTTTCAAGTGACACTAAGACCAGCAATTTCAGCTCATTATAGACTACGATTGAAAATTAGGTAAGACAAACTTCTTACACCAAACCAAAAATAAAGCTTTATTTACACTATACAAAGGTCTATGATTAACCCTTTATGTCCGAGAAGTCTTTATTTTATAAAATTAACAAAAAAATATCAATTTCGAATCTTAATCCTTAGACGAACTTAACGTCTTTAAATTTGTTTCATCCTGATCCTGCTGTATGCGGGAAGGACTGTTGCCATATGGCAACACCAGGTATTATCTCACCTCTCTAAATATAATAATATAATTAGTTTTTTTACTGATATATTTTATGAAAAAACGAACATGTAATTTAATTAAATTAAATTAAATTTTTTTTTAAATTTTGTAACATATTCCCATATTTGTTATTATTTCCCTGAAGATGCTACACATTGTTGTAGCGAAATATCGGAAGAAATAAAAAATAAAAATAAAAAAATATTAGACCTTAATTTCGAAAAATAAAATATAATCGTTTAATAAATAAAAAGGTCGAACAATCAGTTAAATAATTTCCATAAATACTTATTTCTATGTATATTTAACGAAGATGGTCTGTAATTGGGCAAAGTTTCCACATTTTATTACCACTATTATCTCCTTTAGTATTGCCTACAAAATTAAGACAACTACATATTTCTTGAAAACGGACGGGGCATACTTTCAAAGACGATATGAATTCGTAAATCATCTTCGACGGATCATGCCTGTGTTCTTGGCTGTGTATTGTAACCTGTTACTAAAAGTAAATCTATGAAATAGCGAATCTTATCAGTAGTTATAGCCGGGTTAGTTTTTCCTTTAAAAGCTGCATACTCGTTCGATTTTTCAGCGATGTTTTGTTTTAAAAATTCATCGAAAAATTATTGAAACCACTCTCATGAAATATCGAAGCGAAATCATTTCTAGCTTTATTAGATAAAAATACCTTGCAATGAAGCTTAAATTAGCCTACATATTGATGTTTTAAGCAGCACTCAGACTGCGTAAAAACCTACCATTTAATTTTGATTCCAAAAAGAACTAAGAATAAAGTTTTAGTTAGTCTGTATAATGACTTAAGCTTTATACTCTTGTTAAACTGAAAAATACTTTGGATTAACTTAGGCTACACATTGACTTAAAATGAAAACTTTAGTAAGTCTAAGATTTAGTTAGAATACATGTTTTACAATAAGCACTTTATCAACCAACTGGGCATATTAGAAAAACATGAAAGTTTCACAATTTCATTTGTTGGCTTTTTTGAATTCAATGATTTCCCTCGAAAGTCGCACTAGACTGTGAAAGCCTCACTATGCAAATAGCTGTTGAAACTATATTTCATAAAATTCTTGACATTTTCGGTTTTTATAATACATCAAAAATCTTTACTATAGCCGTTGTTCTGTATGCCAGCGGTTTTAAACACTGAAATTTTAGTTTGGTTTTGTGTTGTATATTATGACATTTCTAACGTAACGATCTAATCCCTTTTAATAGTTTTCGACATTAGTTACAGACAGATTTTTTTCTCACTTTTCGAGAAACGATAGAATATTTTCTTTCACATCTTTTCTATGCAAAAAGTTTTCACAGAACATGACCACAGATATCATTCTAGCAATTGTATTTATGAGATTTATGTCTGTCTGGAAGACGTTGAGTCTATCAGGATATTAGAGAACATTCCGTACTTCCATTTTACATCTTTAGAATCACCTATATGATTCTAATCGTACTGATCATATCAAAGTTAAATATAAAGATTCTATATGCTCTTTTCTCTGGCCTAATAATGACTTGTCGACTTTTTGTAGGTTGCGATCATGTTGCAGTCCGCCTGTCTCCTTGAGTAATAAAAGAGGAGAGAATGCGTAGCAGGTAGTAAAAAAACAAATCGTATTTTAATGTTCATTGCTACACACTTGTCAAGATCCCTATAGGATGGTGAAAATATAAGTTGTAAAACACTATCTCTTCCCAAGTATTTATTTTATAAGGAATAATGTTTGAAGAACTGTACGTTACCATATCAGATATCACTGTTTTGGAAAATATTAAAAAAATATTTACACATCTTGCAAAAAGATCTCATCTATTCGTGATAGTGGAATGTTGGAACACCAAGGAAAATTTGGCTCATTAACCGTGCCATCCTTTATGTGAAATAAACCTTCTGCAGGCATATTCCTGCTATACTCAATGCAGACCAGTTTAAGTTAATTACCAGTAAATACTACTACCGTTCTTCTTCCTCCGTTAAACTATTTTTTCAGTTCAAGCTGTATTCAATACATGAGTATTGAAGCGCTGCTTTAAGAAAAAAATTACTCAAACTTACATTTGGTTAAAATTCTACCGCACTACTTGGCTAATTTATAACAAGAAACATCTCTATACATCTAGAATTCTCCAGCAACCAACTAAAATATTATGTATAAAAAATTTATAATATTTTTTCTGCCAGCTTCCTTGGAACAGTTTGTGAACACCATGTTTGTAAAATTTTCTGCATTAATATTATGCCAATTGCAACTCAAATACAAAGTTTTAGCCATATTTTATGCTTAAAACGATCTAGATTGCTTAAAACCTCTATCTTACATCATGCAGCCCCTTCAAGTTTTTTACTTCCTTAAATCAAACTAAACCGCATAAAAGAAAGAACGAACGAACGAATGTCGACGACAAACAAACAAAAAAAATCATTTTAAATCAAACACAATTTTCAATTTTATTTCAGGCACATGTCAATGTTAAAGTATCAGATATTTTACACAAAATGTCAGCTCATATTGCATCTTCAGTAGTCTGTTTGTTTAACTTAGCATCCAACCGTTCATACGTTCATCCGTCCGTCCGTCCGTCCTTCCATCTGTCTATCCCTCCAACCAAGCATACATCCCATACTTTGTACTTTCGTACTGATCTAAGACGAGTGTGCTCTTGTGAACATGTATGTATTTGTACGTTTGTGTTTTTGTCTTTTTTTATTGATTGTACTTGTGTGTAGACATCTACACACATTTATAACAATTTCAATTGATTGTCATACAATCAACATATGAATAATTCAATTGCAACAAGAAAACAAACAAAAAAAAAACACTGCAATTGCAACAACAACTTAACAAATATCAACAATACTACAGTACTTGTGGCATGAGTTAACATAAAACTTGCGTACATTGTTGTTATTTTTATATTCAATATTTTATTTTTTATTATTTTTATTTATATTTATTTTGTTGGACTATGAAATGGTTAAAGCATGATTACAATTGTTTATAAAATATTGAATTGAAGAAATATACTGTAGTACATATGATAAAGTCGTGAGTAGAAGTTTTTTTTATAAAAACAAAATTCATAATATTAATATTAGAAAAGAATAAACAATATTGTGAAATACTAGTTAGAAGGCAGAACAAAACAAAAGACTTAGGAAACGATTTTTTTTTTTAAATATTAAAATATATAATGAAAGTGATCAAGGCATAACTTAAACCTTAACTGCCCTTGGGGTTTATAAAGATACAAATATAAAAAAACACAATTTTACCATTAAACGTGTATCTTTCTAATGCAATTGTTTTCCATTAATCGTGGATTTTTCTAGAGCAAATTTTTACCATTAGTCGTAGCACTTTCTAGAACAAATTTTTATCATTGATCGTGCTTTTTCTAAAATATATTTTTGCCATGAATCGTGCCTCATTCTGGAACAAATTCTTATCCTAAATCGTGGCTTTTTCTGGAATAAATTTTTACCATGAACCGTAGCTCATTCTGGAACAAATTTTTACCAAGAAACATGCCTCTTTCTAGAACAAATTTTTAGCATTAATCATGGATCTATCTAAAAAATTTTTTTACCATTAATGGTGACTCTTGATAGAACAAATTTTTACCATTAATCGTAGCACTTTCTAGAATACATATTTATCATTAATCGTGCTTTTTCTAAAATACATTTTTGCCATGAATCGTGCCTCATTCTGGAACAAATTTTTACCAAGAAACATGCCTCTTTCTAGAACAAATTTTTAGCATTAATCATGGATCTATCTAAAAAATTTTTTTACCATTAATGGTGACTCTTGATAGAACAAATTTTTACCATTAATCGTAGCACTTTCTAGAATACATATTTATCATTAATCGTGCTTTTTCTAAAATACATTTTTGCCATGAATCGTGCCTCATTCTGGAACAAATTTTTACCAAGAAACAGGCCTCTTTCTAGAACAAATTATTACCATGAATCGTGGATCTATCTAGAAAATTTGTTTACCATTAATGGTGGCTCTTGATAAAACAAATTTTTACCATTAATCGTGCTTTTTCTAAAATATATTTTTGCCATGGATCGTGCCTTATTCTGGAACAAATTTTTGTTATGAATCGTGGCTCTTTCTGAAACAAATTTTTACCATTAATCCTGCTTTTTCTAAAATATATTTTTGCAATGAATCGTGCCTTATTCTGGAACAAATTTTTATCGTGAATCGTGGCTCTTTTTGAAACACATTTTTACCATTAATCTATCATGAATCGTGGCTCTTTCTGAAGCAAATTTTTATAATTAATCGTGCTTTTTCTAAATTATATTTTTGCCATGAATCGTGCCTCACTCTGGAACAAATTTTTACCATGAATCGTGGATCTATCTACAAATTTTTTTTACCATTAATGGTGACTCTTGATAGAACAAATTTTTACCATTAATCGTAGCACTTTCTAGAACAAATTTTTATCATTAATCGTGCTTTTTCTAAAACAAATTTTTGTCGTGAATCGTGGCTCTTTCAGAAAAAAATTTCTGTCATGAATCGTGGCTCTTTCTGGAGCAAATTTTTACCATTAATCGTGGCTCTTTCTGGAACAAATTTTTACCATTAATCGTGCTTTTTCTAAAACAAATTTTTGTCGTGAATCGTGGCTCTTTCAGAAAAAAATTTCTGTCATGAATCGTGCCTCTTTCTAGTACAAATTTCTACCATGAATCGTGGCTCTTTTTGAAATAAATTTTTACTAGCAATCGTTTCTCTTTCTACAGCAACACTCAAGTCCTTTCATATCAAACATTTAAGACTCTCTGCCCCTAAACTCAATTGCCTTTAATCCTCTTGTTTGCAAGATCAACATCAACAACAATCATTTATCAAATTTTGCTTAAGGTAATATACAAAGCCTGATACACAAAGAAACAATCATTTTTATTTATGTGTGATCCTCTCGATGCAGCGAAAAAATAAAACACAAAAAAACCAGATCACTTAATAATAAATGATATAAATATGTTAAATACTTAAATAACAATAACAATTATTTCCTTTAAATGTCCTGCTTAAAACTATTTAAACATTTAAGGGTGGTTTAATGAACCTCTCTAGCCAGCAAACAAAATAAAATAGTAAATTAATGAACTACTGCCAGCGAAAAACACTTAATAAAAGTGTCAGCACTTGAGGAACATTGAGGAACTTCTGACGCTTTAACACAAAGTCAAACTTTTTTATTTATTTAAGTGTAGTTAATTTAATTTGTGCATTGTCACATCCAAGCCAAACTACTAATAATCCCTCTGCTCTGCTCTCTTTATAAGTTTTGTTCATTTATAAAGAATATTTTTAAGAAACCCGTTCAAATTTGCATATTTGCATCATCTTGAAAATCTGTTCTTGAAAATGACAAAACAATTTGTTATGCTTAAACATCTTGTTGTAGTCTATAGTTAGGCTTTTGAATTTTTTTTCTCTCTCTCTCTCTCTTTTGACATTTCTTCTATTTAAGTAGATTTTGTATAGATTTTTAACTCGTTTCCAGAAATCTTTTCTTAATGTGTTTACGTGCTTTCTTTAGATTTCATGGGATAGTTTTGCTGCTTTTTTTTTGGGTTTGTCTGTTTTTTGCTTTTTTTCTGGCAAGTCTCTTTTGTAGTTTTTGGTTTGTTGGTACGTTTTGAAAAAGTCTTATGTAGAAATCTGCATAAACGTTTTTGTCATCTTGGTTTTTTCTTATACTAGGTGATAAATGTTATTTATTGTTAATAAGCTTGACGAATGCTTGTCAAGGACTCTTTTCAACGTTATTCTCTTTCTAACAGAGTGAATTTAGTTTAAAGAATATTAGCTTATTATAACGGAAATTATTAGATTAGGTATAGTTTTAAATAGTCACATCTGCAATGTGAAAATACTGTACAAAAAAATTCTTAGACAATGCTTTGTTTAGCGAGTACCATGCATACAATTTAAAACTCTACAGTTTTAATATTATTTCTGTGCTGACCGCAACAAATAAATTTTGTCAAAGCTGAAACAAAATTTGCAAATTTTGTCTGATTTTTAAACTGTAGAAAGACTAGCATCACTGCAGTCTTAAAGGAGAACTGATTTCTCATAGTAGTCGAATATGTTGCAGTAGTCATATTGTTGTTAAATGATAAAATGAAAAACAAAATTAAAAGAAAGTTACAACCCTGTATTTGTTTAGTATGCTAACAGTAAAATATAGTTTAAGCATTTTTCACATAAAATCGGGTCTCACTATAGAAAAAAACCGGGAGAATACCTTTTTGTTTTCTCGATGCTTTGATTTTAAAACATGGCCACCATTATTCTGCTAAACAATTTAGTCAAAATAGTGCCTAGATTCTCAGATTAGGTATTAAAACTTAATTTTCTAAAAAGTCATGTATATGATGTTATAATTTGTGTATATTTTATTTATAAGTTTATAAAAAAGCGAATGTATTATGGCAACAAACCAGAAATATACAAAATAAATACTTCATTTTGTTAAGTAAAATATGGTTGTCCTTATCAATAAAAGCGCAAAAATTCCAGCACCAGCGCAGAGGTATGTTTTCGCATGCCAAATATTTACTCAACAAAGCGTAACCCCTTGTTTTAGAACAAATTTGTTTGACATTGTTTACTCTTACATTAGTTTTGCAAGATAAAACAGCATCAACTACAATAAAACTAAATAGTTGTTGTGTCTTGTTCTAAATAAACGATGATTTTGCTTTTTTGGAAAGTATTTGCCTTAAGGGTTTTAGCAGAACTTAACATAAATAAATCTCCTGGGCCAGATGGCATACCAGCACTGGTCTTGAAGCAGTGTTCTTCGACGCTAGCTCGTCCATTAGCTAACCTTTTCAGCACCTTATACCGTGCCGGTGAATTTCCCATATGTTGGAAGGTTGCTAATGTAACGCCAATTCCTAAAAAGGGAGAGGCTACAAACCCTGAAAATTATCGCCCAATTGCAATCTGTTCTGCACTTTCCAAGGTCATGGAAAGTATGGTAAATTACCATCTTGTAAAGTATCTAGAGTCCAACAATTTACTTAGCGACCGCCAGTACGGCTTCCGTAGAGGACGCTCTACGGGAGACTTACTGGCCTTCCTATCGGAAAAATGGTGTCGTTCTATACACCGTTTTGGCGAAAGTAAAGTGGTGGCTCTAGATATTTCTAAGGCGTTCGACAGAGTCTGGCATGGTGCTCTCTTATCGAAACTCATTGCTTTTGGTGTCGGTGATAACTTCTCTCGATTTATATCGAGTTTCCTCAGAAATCGCACTATACGAGTTGTTATAGATGGGATCTCATCAGACGAGTTCAAGATTAATTCAGGGTTACCGCAAGGTTCCGTTCTTTCTCCCACTTTATTTCTCATTTTTATAAATGACCTTCTTTGTCTAACTTCAAACCCTATCTACTCTTTTGCAGATGATAGCAACATTTGCCATTCATACTCATTTAACCATAGACCAAACCCTTTGGAGATTGGGGAAATGAGACAAAATATGAATGATACGCTGAACCGAGATCTTGAAACAATCTCGGAATGGGGTTGTGCGAATAGAGGTGATTTTAACGCACGTAAGTCTCAGTGTTGTCTATTAACGCACAAACGCACAACAGATCATGTTGCTTCATCTGTTTTTATGGGCGGTGTAAATATTAAGGAATCAGACGCTCTTGACGGTCTAGGCATGAGAATACAGTGTGATGTCCGCTGGACCAAACACATTTTTCAAGTGTCGAAAGAAGCGCTCAAGTGCCTTGGCTTTTTAAAACGGTGTAGAAAATACTTCACCCCATCTGATCTTCTTACTATTTACACCACCTATATTCGTCCGAAAATGGAATACAACTCTCATGTATGGGCCGGTGCTTCGAAGTCTATTTTGGAGTTACTCGACCGCGTAGATGCTTATCGGTGACAGTAGGGTATCCAACTCTATTGATTCATTGGAGCATCGTCGCAATGTGGGTTGTGTTTCACTGTTCTATCGATACTATAATGGAATGTGTTCTGCTGAAATTAGGGAACTTGTTCCTGAAACACGCAGTTTTTTACGTAATACACGTTCTTCAGTCAGGGCTCATCCTTTTGTGGTCGACTGGACAGTGGATCGCACAACACACTACAGGGAAAATTCGTTCTTTAGCCGTACTGTCCGTATGTGGAACAAACTCCCAACAGAAGTATTCCCTGCCACTTTCAATATAGTAAAATTCAAGTCAAATGTTCACAAACACTACTCCCGCTATCCTCCCTCCCGTAACCTATTTTCCTAGTTCCAACACAATGCCTTGCATAAGTAGGGGTCATCCCCTGAGTGCTGGTCCAAGAAAAAAAAAAAAAAAAAAAAAAAAAAGATAGAAGAATATGTGCCCTTGCTGATTTTCATATTCAACGTTCAATTGAAATTCCAAATCTATAGAAAACAAAATGGTGTTGCTATAAAACAGGCTGATATTCTTTACGATAAAGTTTTTAATTAATTTTGCAACTTTATTATTATAGGGTGCCCCGATAGACTAGGCGAAAGTTTGCCGAATTATCAGTCAGAGGGTTGCAGGTTCGATTCCTGCCAAAGACTCTGGGTGTTTTCTGCAGATAAGCCAAAAAGCTTCGCAGTTTGTGTTTGTTAATTATAAAAAACTGACATCCGAACAACTTGTTACTGGTGGTTGTGATTAAAAAAAAAAAAAAAAAAAAGGAGATGAAACAAATGCAACCTGTCGCCCAATATACGAGTATAAATATACAAGAATTAAGAGATTTTGTAAACAGCCATGCCTTGGCAGTTTTTATCTGAAAAGTACCGCATTATGTAAAAGAATGCCGGCAGATACTTCAACCCTATTCAATAGATTTTTACCCAGATTTAGCTGCCTGTCATAATTAGAAAACAGCAATGGATGAAGAACACAGATCGATCTTATGGGTTCAGCCCATAACTCTGTTCTGTTCTTCTTGTAGATAGGAAGGCAAAGCTTTCGTTCACTCAATGTACAAGGTGGCACAAAAGTAATCCTCCTATCAGAAAATGCTATAAATTTTGTGAGGCCCCTAATGTCAGTTCTGTTTTGACATTTGTGTAGTAAACACATGGGAAATACACGTTAACAAACAATGTTACGCTACACTGCTCCAGTACACAGAATATTGCTGACTATTTATTTGACCAATGATCGGTCGGTGACAGCCAAAAAACATCGAAAGTTTACTTTTGAGCCACCTTGTAGGTGAACGGAATGCCTTCAAGCAGTGCATGTCAAGAAGGAACTTTATATGTACATAGAGAGTTCTGAGCAGCTTAAAACTATATTCAATTTCGCGATATTAGCTTTGCCCCTTACTTGACGTAGTTGAAAATTATCATCTTATCCTTTTGTATATATACGCCTCAAAGCATTTAAGCTAGCACTTGAAGAGTAATTAGTTGTTGTGTTTGCAGATGTTTTTGTTATATAAAATTTAATTTAAATTTTTAATTTAGTTCTTAATTATTTTAGTACAAATCGACTCAACCGAAAACCGCACTGCCACAGAACTAAATTTTGGGTATATTACAACAAAAATTGTACTGGACCCAATCAAGATCCCTGTGGATTTATAGTAAATTTTAGCTTCAATCGTAATTCTTCTTAGCCTCAAATTTTAGCTTGTAATTGTACTTTTTTAGAGTTCAGTTGTAATTGCTTTTATAGATAAAATTGTTCTTTCGGGAAATAATTAAGATTCCGACAGCCAGTTCAATTATATTGTTCAAAACTCAAAAAAATGTGCAAAATAATCGTCCGATATAAATATAAAACTATAAGATGATGCTAAGTTGACACTTTCTTAGCAGTGACTAATATTAAATATTTAAATAGATAATATTGAACTTTAAAATTTTATTTTTCAGGCCTTACCTTAGCTGCAGTCGTATGTTTTATTAAAGTTTTTTTATTAGATATAATTGTTTACCATTGTATGATTAATAGCATAAATCAAAGTTTATTGCAGCTTCAAACGTACATCTGTATCCAAAGGTACGGTCACACTTCGCAAATATTTGCCGAAAATTATATAACCACTAAATAACATATATTTGAACTCGTTTATTTATTTAAAAAAAAACCTTTTCTTATTTAGGCCAAAGCAAAGCACAACAAATATTTAGTTTTAATTTATTTGATGCTGTTTGATCTTGCAAAACTCTTGTAAGATTAAACAACATCAAACAAATTTGTGCTACAACAAGTGTTTTAAATCGTCGTGGTAAATGCAATAGGCTGTATGTCACAAAATCATACTTTTGCAGGAGACACAAAAAACTGAATATTTCTGAGAAAAAATTGAAACATTCTGACCATTTGTCATATTGAAATAGAGGAGAGCTTCTGGTCTTCTCTAATTGGCTGAACGACATAAGACAAATTGCAGTTATAGAAGCCCCAATTTTGGTTACAACACTACAATAAAACCAAATTCAATTCTGTTTTTTTACATACAGCCTTTTGCATTCACCACGACAAAATGTGTCTCTTACTTATTTATACACACATTGCAACCTCGCTTAACGCAACTAATATAAATATCGGATGTTAAAGCTCCACTATTACCCTAGAACCATTGAAGACAAATGTTAAAACAATCAATACAATATATACATATATATATATATGTATAAATTTATATAAATGAGTTAATAATCAATACAATGCTGAGATCTAGATCTCAATCAATACAATGCTGAAATCTAATTTTCGGAAGTGCTAGAATAATGGTAACATTGTAAATAATGCTTGGTTTTCATTATGTCAGTTTTGTTGTCAAATTGTCCAAATTGTTGGTAATTTCATAACAATTTAGACAATTTGAAAACAAAACTGACATAGTGAAAACCAAGCATAAAACGCCATATTAATGGCTTTGAGAAAAAAGTTGCGATAACTTAGTGTTTTTTTTTTTTTTTTTTTGGAAAGATGCGTTAACTGAGTCAACAATGCAAATGTTATAAGTGTTGCAATAATCGAGGAGTTGCATTTATCGAGGGTAGCGTCAAGCGAGGTGGCACTGTAGTTTGAATTACATTTTCAACCTTCAAATCAAAAATACATCGTGCCTAGAATATGCCTACAAACATCTAATAAATTTTATTTAAACAATTCATTCAGAAATAAATAAAATATATAGTTTTTAAACAAAATAAATTTAACTAAATGCTTATTTTTAGCAAAACAAATTACTTTTCTTACTAAAACACGGCCAGCTAAGTGTTCAAATAAAAAATATAAATACATATTTAGCATGTTTCTTAAGTCTTTTGTTTGTATACTTAATCAAAATGCTGTTTTCCAATAAAAAACTAATAAATATTTCAAATACGTATTAAACAAGTTAGAGTTAAATTTAAACAAAACTAAAACTAGTTTCGAATAAATTTTAATAAACGCCATTACAAATGTATGAACAGCAAAAAGACGAAAAAAACTACAACAATATTTACACTAGTTTAAAGCAAAATAAATACAAACAGCTAAACAAAAAAAATTTAAATAAAAATTCAGTTTAAACTCCTCCTCGTTAGTTTAAACACTCTAACACGAACCCAACACACAATCTAAAGCAGAAACGCTTAAAAGCACTCTATATACACCGTAATATTAAAGCCATTTAGTTATAAACTTATGTATACATACATAACATGCATAAATAAATGTACATAATGTAAACAACAACACAAGCGAACGCATTTTAAATGCCAAAAAAAAAAAAACGCCACGGGAAAAAACAGTAACAAATATAATAAACAACATAACTGTAATGTGTGTAACAGCAACAACACACACACAAACAAGCCAACAAAACCACCACCAATCACTAACTAATACTAAAACAAAGCTATGCCAAAAGCTACAACAATAACAATAGCTACAACAACATTGAAATGAAAACATAAAAGCAATAACAACTGCAATAACACCAACGGAAAATTATAATTTCAAAGCAAACAGCCAACCAAAACAGAGCAAAATTGTTATAGAAAATACAACAACAACAACAACGACAACTTAACTAACAGCAGCACCAACAATGAAAACAAAATGAATTTGAAATACGTTGATACAATAACAACAACTAAAACACAAATACACTGGGCACAACAAACAGCCAGAGCAATGAATATAAAACGTAATGGGAAAAAAATATATAAACAAAAAACCACCACCAACACCACCACCAGCACTTACAAAATAAAACCCATTAAAGAAAACAAAAACAAAACAATATCTACTACAACAACAGTTAGTTAGTAGATCAGGGAACATGTGTGATCGAACCTAAATGAAGTATGAAATGAAGCAGCCAGTTAAAGAAATTTTCAATTTGTGTAATGTTAAGTTAAGAAAAATGTTAACAAAAATGTTATCAACACTAGTTAGATATTTAAAAATCAACGAGGGCAAACTAGAAATTAAAGAAAATAATTTCAATTTGAATAACAATTTCTTATGCTGTTAAACTCTACGTACATATGTAGTTAAATTTTGGCTTCAATCATAGTTATTTTTTACAAATAAGTTTTAGCTTTAATCATAGATCTTCTTAATAAAGTTAAATTTTGGCTTTACCCTCAATTATAGGTCTACATAGAGATCAGTTTTAGCTTTAATCGTAGGTCTTTATGAAGTTAAATTTCAACTTTAAGCACAGATCTGTATGAAGTTTAATATTAAGCTTCAATTGCAGGTCTTTATTATGTTCAATTTTATCATTAATCGTAGGTCTATCTTCAATTGTAGATCTTAGTGTTTCCAATTTAATAGCTTAGACACACGACAGCGTTAATGTGCATTAAAATCTCACTTCTGTGAATTAAGATTTTACCGTGACAGACGACAGTTTCTGCATTTAAAACAGCATTTAAAGAGCTGTTTGTTTATAAACAACTGTTTGCAAAATCAGTATTTATTTGAAAAAAAGCTGAAATTACTTTTTAGAGAATATTATTTCGAACTTCTTATATTTTTTATATATTAGAGAAAATTCTTAATTCAGGCTTGAGTTCGTTTTTATTTAATAACTCGAAGAATACCATTTTGAACTATATTTTACTTAGACTAAGCGGAAATTACTTTTGCTGAAACTGCTCCATAATGCAAAAATTGTTCTTGCACTAGCAACCATCAACCTGAACGTGTTGCTACATATGGGAACCGCAGTGGGACACTCCGAAATAAGAAAGGCAATTGTGGAAATTTATTTTTATTATTTTAATTTTACAATTGTCTTCATATTTTAGAATAGTAAACAATTTGATAACATATTATTGATTTTCGACGATATTGCCATATTGAAATAGCTAAATGCAGTATAAATTCACTCTGATTTTGTGCATTTAAGTCTAACTTAATGGACGGGGATAATTCACGAGTTAATTTGAATTAAGACTGCTAATGCAAATTAACTGTGTCGTCTGTGTATGCTTTAAGCTTCCATCGTAGATCTTAATATTGTCAAATTATAGCTTCAATTGAAGTTCATTATGTAATTCAAAATCAACTTCAAGAATAGGATTGAATGTAGTTTAATTGCAATTCATTATTGAGTTCAAATTAAGCTTAGCAATCGTAGATCTCAGTGTTGTTCATTGTTATCTTGCATAATAGGACCACATGTCGTTAAAATTTAGCAACAATCGTAGATCTTTATGTAGTTTAATTTTAGCTGCTATAATAGTTCTTTATGTTATACAGTTGTAGCTTCAATCGCAGGTTTTTATGAAATTAAATATTAGCCTCAATCGTCAATATTTGTGTTGTTCAACTTTAGCTTTATTGTAGATGCGCCACCTTGTAGTTCTTTATATAGAACATTTTATATTTATATTTTTAATGTCATATTTTTGGCCTTCATCGTAGCTATTTATAAAGTAAAAGTTTAGCTACAACCAGAAGCCTCTTTTAAAGTCATATTTTTAAATTCTGTTTCTTTTAGAGCAAAAATTTAGCTTCAATCGTAGTTAGTCCCTTTTAAGATAGAATTTTGGATTCAATTCATTATAAAACAGAATTTTAGCTTCAATCGTAGATTTTTTCAGAGAAAATTTTTAGCTTCAATCGCAGTTAATTTTAAGATCAACATTTAGATTCAATTTAAATTATTTTAAGAAGAAAATGTTTGCTACAATCGCAGTTCTTATTGAGGTCAACATTTAGATTCAATTTATATTGATTTTAGAACAAAATTTTAGTTTCAATTGTAGATCCTTTTAGAGTCAAGCTCATAACTGACATTAGGGGCCTTGCAAAATTTAAAGCATTTTCTGATAGGAGGATTACTTTTGCGCCACCTTTTATAAGAATTAATCCTAGTCCTTTATAAAATGAAATTTTATCTTTAAACATAATCCTCCATTTGACTTAATCACAGTTAATTTCTGTCTTCTATTAAATTGCAAACAAATTTCCAATTGGTTTTCTGCTAACTTACTACTAACATTCTGCTTATTACAGCATTTAGTTTGAACTGTTATTGTGGGCAAACTGTTAAACTGTCCATGTTGCTGGCTTCATGTCAAGCAACATGTTCGTTTGATTGGCTCGATCACCGGTTTAATGTTTATTATTTGTTTTTGTTGTTCTCCTTTGCGTCTGGCCGTGTGTGTTTTTATTGTTTTTGTGCCGTTTTTTAGCTTATCTCTGTGTCAGTTCTTCAGTCTGTTATGGGCGCTTTTCGTTAAAACATCTTCTGAAAACGATAACGCGAATTTTTTTTTTTTACGTGAAAAAATTTTTTACTAGAGCAGAGGTTTTGACGTTATTTAAAGCCCTACCAAAAAAAAAAACAAAAATAAAAGTGTGTCGTGCATGTGTGTGCTATTTACAGTTTAAAGAAAATACATTAATTTTAACAGTCTTAAAAACAAGATCATATTTTATGAGAATAGAGTTTTCTAACAAAAATCAAATAAAAAATTTAACTCAACACCGACGCTTTATCTGCAAAAATAAGAATACAAAAAAAATGTTTCAATAAATTTAAGTGTATTTTTAAAGCTTATTTATTCCCTAAGCTAAAATAAATGTGCCGTATCTTAAAGGTATGTGTGGGGTCTGCCCCATGACTTGAACCATGTTTTGATACTTTTTTTTATAGACATTTAAAATTTGTATAGAGAGAGATATTGAAACTAGTACGTCATAAACAGTATTTGTTAATTTTGTTAAACGTTTTTTTAAATGGCTTTTTTTTTTTGCTAAATAACAATAATAACAACCACGTCTAAGTATTTATGGCATCATGACTTTGTAATGACTTAAGTAATAATTATGACTCCTCTTTAAAAAACGCTCTGCAAGTTTGTTGCCAGTAATAGAATTTTAAAAAGCAAAAACAAAATTTAAGTGCTTGAGAAAAATGATAATAAAAAATGTTTTTTAACTACAACGTGATTGGAAAAAATGTGAAATAAAATCTCATTAGAAAAAAGTGAATAGTAAAATTGTGTTGAAAAAAATCTATTGCAAAGTGAATTTGTTTATTTAATAATACACTAAGTTATTTCATTAAGCAATAATATAGAAAAAATTTTTTAATTTTTTGAAGTTGGTTATAGTGTGCAAAAAGGCTAATATTTGCCATAAAACCTAAAAACATAAACTTGAACAAAATTATTGGATTTATGCAGACATTGTGATTAAGGATTATTTTACGGTAAGTTTCCACTAATTATACAGTGAGCTTTTACATTTACAGGACAGCGAATTTTCAGATTTTGTTTAGTAATTAAATTTACTCAGTTTCTACTCCAATACTTAATTCCTTGCCAAAAATAAATATTGAAATTTTATATCTGTGTTATCGCATGTCTAGTCTAGATTAATTTCAAAACAGAATTTTCAAAACTTAGACAAAACACCTTAATGTAATTAATAACAAAAGTGTTGAAAACATGTAATTGAAACGATAATTCACAAGAAGAGAATTATAGAATGGAGTCTATGGAATCATATCAATTTATTTTACCAACAATTTTATTAAATATAATACATATCAGCTTTTTTATTTGAGTCTATTAAGTTTGGTTTACCAATTGGCAGTTCACATGTGGAGAAATATATTTGTGATGCTTTTTTGAACACAATGCTTATCAGCATTTCTCTCAACTGTAATCCATCATTTGGAACATTATATATAAATGGCTTAACAAAAGAAATCAAAGTGATACCTTCGGTTGTGCGGAATTTTAAATACCCTCCCCTCCGCCTTAATATAATGAGAAATACAAATCTTTACTGGTTATACAGCTAGAATGTATTTATTCTGTGTTTTTTTTTTTTTATTCAGTCTTAACGCAAATTTTATTAGTATTTTATCTATTTTTTGAAAGGCAATTTTACGTCAGAGTTTGTCTGATTTTCATAACAATCCTGAGTAAATTTAACAATTAAAAACACATTTTTCCATTTTCATTACTAGTTAAGAAACAGAGTATAAAAAAGGAACATTTATAAAATAGTGTGTATTTAGTCTACAACAATGTATGTCCTCATTAATTTATTAACCAAAAATAGAAGTCATACAGACATGTGGATGGATGGAAATCGAAAACGAAAACTCGATAACAAGTTTTAGAATAAATCGTCATTGTCCAAATTGTCTTCCCACGATTGACCAGAAATTCTTAATTGGATTATGGTCGCACTTTTTGCTGCATTAAATAAAAACAATTCTACCAGCTAACCCTTACTTTCATAATTTTGGATGTGTTCTTTGATAGGTCACCATCAATCTGCAAAGTAAATGAATTACACGTTCTTATCCACAAAATCGGAAAAATTAGTTGGAAAAATACGTGTGTAGATATTCTTTCTTCATTATACCTTCGTTGCTTTGCAGTAGTCTGAGGTGTCACCATATAAAGCAACGCCGAATCATAGCTTCCTTAACAGTTATTTTGATTCTCTGTTGGATTGAAAACAAATATTAAATTCGTCCTGATTACATGTTTGCAGTCATCTACCGTCCAATTTCTATAGCTTCTGGTAAACTTTAACCATGTCTTAACAATTTTTAGCAGTTTTTTTTTTATTTTTTACTGCTCAGATGTAACCAATATTGTGTAAGGGGTTTGCCTTTTGTGCTCACTCTTGTTACTTCTTCTTTTTATTTTTAAGAACATTATTATTGCGTTATAAATAGGAAAAATTGTGAATTATTATAAATTTTAACGTGTTGGCAAAAATAATAGCACTTAAATCATTTATTTGATATCTAAAATGGCGAAATATTTTATGGACGGACAAGAGTAAAATCATTTTATTTGATGGAAAAGGTTCTCGTTCATATGTTGGATGTTCCCCAAATGCAGATTACAATCCACAATTCACATCTAAGATGGTAAAACAAGGAGGTGCTAGCATTATGTTATACTGATGCTTTTTATATTGTACAGTAGGGTCAATATGGATCAACATGTTTTATGTTGATATACTAAATAATTTTATGCTTCCATATACCACAAAAAGACATCGATTTGAGTCTTCCAACAAGACAACGAGCCAAAACATGCAATTGGAAAAGCACGTCAATGGTTAATTGATAACAATATTAAGGCCAATAGAGAATTTTTGGGCTGACGTAAAGAAAAGTGTGTTTCAAATAAAATCGACTAACAATTAGCATCTTTGGGCTGTAGTGAAGGTGGGCGAAAATACCTAAAGAAGTATAGGAAAACTTAATTAACTCCATGCCAAAGCGCTGCTCTGCCGTTATTGTCAACAAAGGTCATGCAACAAAATATTAATAAGTTGTTTGTTTCATCAGCTTTATTTTATTTGTTTTTATTTTGTTTCTTTGAAATATAGTTTAATTATTTTTAAAATCTGTAATGAACAGTGCTATTTTTTACCGTCTAAATTTTGATACTTCATTTGAAATTGTAAAGCTTTGCAATAAAAAGTCAATTAAAGTTACACAAAGCTTTCTAATGTTGAATAAAAGATTGACATATTTCAATTATGTGTCACAGGAATAACTAGGGAACTAAATCAAAGAAAAATTCATATGTACATTAGTATCACGCCTTACATGAAAAAAAAAGTTCGCGGTACACCACAGAATATGAAGTATTGTTGCAAAACAATTTCGAAAAAAAAAATTTTGTTTTTTTTTGCCGAAAGTAGGGGTCGCCAAAATACATTTTTTGTTATATCTTCGACATTTAAAGTCCGATCTCAAAGTGTGATATATCGATGTTTTTGTCTTGAGGAGATCTATCGATGTTATTTTCTTGCATTTACCTCAAATATTCCGTTTTAGTATTTACTCACCAGATCTCAGTTCCTACCATCCTAATGTACCACACTAATATCAGAAAATAAATTCCAACAGAACTATTGAAAAAATTAATTTTTGTTTTTTTGCCGAACGTAGGGGTGGTTACCCTTTTAATTTTTTTGTCATATATAACAAAAAACTAGATTTATATTTAACAATTACACAAACTTATTTAATTTGACTTTCTGTCTTAATGGTTTAATTCATAAATAGTTAATTAAAAATTGAAGTATGTGTTCGTGTCTTAAGTCTTTTGTTTTGCTATTGTTTCTACGCAACTAAAAATAGGAGTATTTTAACTTAAAGAGCAACTTAAAATAGGAGTATTTTAACTTAAAGAGCTTTTATAAGAAATATTTTAACATTTGCTGATGGCAAATAAATACCTCAACCTCTTTCGTTAATAAACCCCCCCCCCCCCCTCTTCCACAATATATAAATGGGCAATTACACGTCAAATGACCCAATTTTTTAAATCGATGTCTTTCGATTTCGATGAAATTTACACCAAGGTTAGTACTATTAGATAGTATGCCAGACCCAAATTTTCAGCTCTAACATTCAAGGCCTGCCGGAGTTAGAGGGGGTCAAAGTTGGACATTTTGGTCATACCGGGTTTTTTTTTTAAATGAGTGTAACTTTTTACCTACTGGTCCTAGCAAAAATTGTCCAAAAGACTTTAGATAGCTATTTCTTCAGTCATTCGAAAAACATTTTTTTTTTAATTTAAAAAAAAAAAATTTTTTAATTTTTTTTTTTAATATTTTTTTTTCAATTAGGGCCCTTTTTTCTCAAAACAAAGCTTATACAATTTCCTTTAAGGCCTTTATAGTCGCTTAATGGGATGCGAGTGGGATATCTATCAAAAAAAATTATTTTTTAACTCAAAAAATGGCATTTTTCAATATTTGGCACATGTATCATTTTCATTTTCCCCAATTTTTTTATTTTTCCTCAAAAGAAATTTTAGACCATTTCCTATACTATCCAATAGTACGAACCTTGGTCCAAATTTCATCCAAATCGGAAGACATCGATCTTAAAAATTGGGTCATTTGACGTGAAATTGCCCATATACATATATGTATATCTCTATTAAACGAAATGTTGTTATAATGTTTGTTAAACAGTTTGTTGTGGCTTGTTTTTTTTTTTTTGTTTTTATTAACTTTGTTTGCTGGTATCACAAAACACATGTAACAAACATGTTGTTCTAACCAAATTTGTAACAACTTTAGTTTAATATGTTGGTGTACATTAAAAATGTGTAACAAGTACATGTGTGGTCAATGCAATTTGTCCAACGTCATGTTATGTTAACAATTTGTTACAATTTTATAACACAAGTATATAGAGATATTTTTATCTTCAGTGTAAAATAAAGTTTTAGCTAAAAAGACCAAAAAATTTAACAACAAAACACTAAATGGACAATGCTAAAGACTTGACATTTATGGTCAAGTATATAAAGACCACAAATTCTCATGTTCGCCCAAGTTAAAACATTGCTGCAAAAAAAAAAGTGAAAACTCCAAAATCTAAAAAAACACAAAGAAAAATAATTTGGTAACAAAAAAAAAACTAATTGCAACAAGTCTGAATGAAATTAAAGTAAATAAGAAAATAAAGAAATTAAAGACAAATAAGGAGGGAAATTAAGGATTATATAAAATGCCTTATAATAGAGCAAAATTACGCACTTATTTTGGCATAATATTAATTTTGTTTGGATAGTTTTAGTTATAAACTTTACACTTTTCAGCTCCCGGTCATTAGATTAAAGTTTTAATAATTTCAAAGACAAGTCCCTTTTTTAGTTTAATTCAAAAATTAAAAAAATCTAGTAAATTTGCAGACACCTACGCCTTATTATTGCTTATATGATCCCAATAAAAATAGTTCGATTTTGTTATTTCTACAACCTTTTCATATGTATATTTAAATCTCTTTATTTATATTTCTTATTATGCAAATCGCAAATTAACATAAAATATGCCCGGCTCTAGTTTTGTTTTCTTCTCATCTTACCAATGTTATTCAAATTGTGTTTTTATTTAAACAATATTTATTCATATATTACTAAAACTTCTCAAATAAGATTAATGTTCAACATTAATTTGTTACATTTATATTTGTTTTCTAAAAATTTTTAAATTTCTTCTACTATTCTACTTATGACGACTGTTTTGAATTTTATCTTAATAAAACCGGTACATTAAGAATAGTTTGTGTGTGTTTTTTTTGTGTTTTATAAATAAGAAATAAACAAAATATTTTTTAAAAAAACAAAATTTTGTTAACTGAAATTAAAAGGTGACACTTTAGGCGGTATTAAAAATAGGTAGATGAAAGATATAAGTTGAGGTTATTAAGATTTTAAAAGTGGTTTTGAATTGAAAAATTGTTTTAGAGTTTTTTTTTTGTTGTTGGGTTGCTATTATTTGAAAGTGATTTAGTATGCGTTTATAGAGTTTTAATATATATATAGAACAATAATGAATCCAACAATTAATCATTGTTAAATTTTATATATTTAGATAAAATAAAAGCTAACAAACAGTGTGCAACAAAAAATATGAGCCAGATTTCAACTGTTCTTACTTTCACCATAATCTACTATTGATGTAATTTTAAGAATTTATATTATTATGGTAATAAAATTAATTGAACGTTGATTTCCTAATTACATGTGATGTGACAAAGTTGCTATATTTCTTCTTGAATTAGCTTTTATTTATTTATTTATTGAATTTTTTCATTTCCTGGACAACAAGACTAAGTCTTATATTTATAGTACAGGAACGCATTACGTTATAAACAATTTTATCATGAGCATAAACAAATTAGTTACAGAAAAACCTATATTGATAACATCTTACGTGAAAAAGTTATATAAAAAAATTCTGAAACTATTAGCATTACTATTTATTTGTTGATTTCGTGGAAGATTTTTAATCGTAGATCTTTTAACCAGCTTTAATCCGAGGTCTTCCCTTGAATTAGCTTTAATCCTGGATGTACTCTTAAAGTTGCTTCAATTCTGGATCTACTATAATCTTGAATTAACTTCAATCCTGAATTAGCTTCAATCTTGACTTATCTTCAATCCTGGATCTTCTACATAGGCTTTATCTTTAACAAAAATTAATCCAATGGTGTTAAGTCGAGTGTTAGGGGCGGCCATTGAGAAATTTGGTTTGCAATAAATAAATTGTTTCATTGTTTGTGTACTATCGTCCTGTTAAAACCACATGTCAATTATATCCTTATTATCAATAATAAAAATTTAATTGTGGATATCTTACCATATTCTGATCCATTCACTATAACCAAATTTCCAATTGAATTTTCGCTCCATAAAGTGATACGTTCAGCATGCAAATGCTTCTCAACAATTGATTTTGGACAATCCCAAGGGATCTTGCTTTAAAAGAGTTAAATGTTTTGAGTTCTTGTCAATTTGAAATCAAACCTTTCTATTCAAAGAATTCAAATCTTAGAGTTCTTAGTAAAAGCGTAAATTACTTTAAGTCTCTTTGGTCATGCTCATCACTAGTTCTGTAAATTTTTATTCACCAACTTAATATATTTTCTAATGCAAAACGAACAATGTTAAAAATCTATATTAATTGGCACAACATTTTTCTAATAAAAAAAAACTGCAAGGTTTTGCCAAATATAAGATTAAAAATGCTGGTTATTAAAATTTATTTAATAAATGAATTCACAAAATCTATTAAAATTCCTAAATTTTTGCTCACAACATGTATCTATTGAAATTACAGAAATGTTTGCTTAACAAAAGACTTCAATACAGACTTGTGAGTTTATATGAAAACAAATTACAGAATGAATCACTTTCTTTGCAAAATCCCCATTGTTAAACAAATGAATAAAATGTTTTATTACACTTGCTTTATTTAAGCCCTTTATAAACCACATTTCTACGATTCCCATGAATAAATACATAAATAAATAAACCAAATAAACCACAATAATGCCTAAGGCAGTTAAAGGCATGGGTATGTTTTTTTTTTTTTGAGAGGTGAGGGATCGATATATTTTGCTACATTTTAATTTAGCCAAGCATAAGAAAAAATATTTTAAGAGTGAAAACATTTACGAGTGTTAACATTATCTCGGCTACTCTCGTTTACATTTCAAGTGTCAGAAATGTATAAAATGTTTAAAAGACTAAACATAAATGTATAATAGAAAAAACAATAGTCAAACAAGTGGTTTATCAAACAAGCAAAAAGGCAAATGTGAATAAATTTGAATGAACAAATCTCTGCTAGCTAGACAAGTAAATACATACAATGTGTGTGGTATTTTCTACTTTAAGTCGTTTTTGGTTTTAACAATTGCAATTCAAATTTATTTATTTATTAGGTTTTTTATTTGGCATTTTGATTTGATATTGACAAGTGATGAGAAAATAATGAAATCATAGTAAGTGAAATATGCGGGTTTTGGTCTTTAAAACCATTGGGCGATTGTGGCAACCGTTATTTAAAAAATTTTAAATTTATTTACATTTCAAAGTTTGTGTCTTAATTCTTTTGTTTAGCTGACAGTTAAGTTTCTCTATAGTGTTTGCAAATAAACAGTATTTGAAATTTTAACAGGCATAGTTAGTTTTTTATGCTTTTGCAATTAAGAAAAAAGCATTTAAAAAAAAATAAAAAATTTTGTTTGTCCTAAAAAAAAGTTTGTTAAAAAAAAATCCAAAATAATCCGAAAAAAAATTTTTTTTAATTATTAAAAACTTTTGCTTTTAAATTATAGTCTTGCAGGCAATAGAAATTTGTGAAAATTATCGTTAATCTAACTAACGGTTTATTTCAAAATAACATTTCCCAATGCATACTTATTGTCAATATGATTTACGAGCAGTTCAATTTTAATTGTTTAAACAGAAAACCTCTAAAACAGAAATTAATATTTTTTCATTATGATTGACAAAATTTATTACATACTTACGCACATACTTGCAGACGAAACGCACTTACTATTAGCCACACTTGACTTTATAACCTCAAAGACAGGATATTAAAACTGACTTATTGCTGTTTATTTATTAATATTTCTAAGTAGCAACAAACAAAAAACATTAAAACAACAACCCACACATTTTAACATTAAATTAATATTGAGCGCACAAAAAGCAAAAAAAAAAACACAGCAGAAAATAACTCATATTTTTTTCACTAACCAGAAGCAACTTAAAAGTTGTGTAGTTGCAGTGATTCAAATGTCATTAGTATTTCCGTTTCTTTTAAACAACAACAACAAATACTCGCACACAACACCACTTAAAATAACAGCAGTAAATAGTTAATAACAAAACATTCATATAAACTGCATTAAACATTATAACCATTATAACAATCCTATTTAATATGCAACATAAGCTTTGTGTTATAAAACAAACAGTATTTACATAAATTTTACATAAAAACAATAAATGAGAACCTACTGCAGTTGCTAGCATAAAACAAATACCGAATGTATGAAAGAAATTATTTGCTGGTTGAGTTTGACAAAACCTCAAGGCAAGTACTAAAGACAGCAAGAAGTTAATAAAGTTCTAGTAATATATTTACTTATATGCTCAAATTAACCCTTTAAAAACAACACAGGCACTAACATCCAAACAGTTTATATAGATTTAATTTATTTGCATTGACAGGTTTAGATTAGCTTCAATCATTTTGGACTCAATATTAGATTAGCTTTAATCGTAGGTCTTCTTTTTACTTTTGTTAAGCTCCAATACAGGTTCTCATCCTTGATCTTGAAACACTTTTAGATTACCATCAATCTTAGGTATCAATAAAGCCTTTATTCCTGCAGACCTTATTTTCAAACGTACATCTTTGTACAATTTTTGTATAGCACCAATAACAGGTTTTTTTTATCATTCCCTATGATTTCTAACTGTCTCTATTTGTTTAGCTGTAATTATAGGGGTTTATATAGCCTTATTATGACTTCAATTAGAAACCTTACTATAGTATAGTATAGATCTTGTATAATCCTGGATCTTCTATAAGCTTGCATTAACTTCAATCCTGGATCTTCTGTGATCTTGAATTAACATCAATCCTGAATCTTCTATATTCTTCAATCCTGGATCTGCTCTTGAATTATTATTACTACTCCTGAATATTTATAATCCTGGATCTTCTCTGGAACTAGCCTCAATCCTGGATATTTATAAACCTGTATTTTCTATAAACTTTAATAAACTTTAATCCTGGATGTTCTATAATCCTTGATATTCTAACGGGTCCGTCATCTAACGTTGATTTTGTATACGCTTGAACAACGCTGGGAAATATTGCGACATTACTTTGAAAATCACGGTAATGTTGCAGAATGTGTGCGAAAATTACGTAAGGATTTTGGAAGAGGAGAAGCACCGTCAGCTCCGTATCTTCGTTAACTTGTGTAAAAAGTGAAAGAAAATAAAGCGTGAAAAACCAAAAACAGTGCGTACACCAGAGAATTTTGCTGCTGTGGCAGAAAGTGTGCGCGCCATCAACATCTATTCACCGTCGTTCTCAACAATTGAACATTTCGGAGACATCATTGAGACGAATTTTGCATAAAGACCTTGGTATGACGCCATACAAAGTCCAATTGGTTCAGGAGTTGAAGCCAACTGACCATGCAATGCGTTTTCGTTTCGCTAAGTGAGCCTGCGATCGACTTACAGAAGATGCCGATTTTGCCAAAAAAAAACATCTTTTCATTTTGATCTTGGCGGGTATGTAAACAAGCAAAACTGTCGCATTTGGGGCACAGAAAACCCGCACGCATACATTAAAAAGCCGATGCACCCAAACCGAGTCACTCTTTGGTGCGGATTTTGGGCCAGAGGCATAATTGGGCCATTTTTCTTCGAAAATGGCAATCGTTATCGGGCCATGTTGAACGAATTTTTGTTCACAAAAATTGAAGAGAAGGATATTGGCAACATTTGGTTGCAACAGGATGGCGCTACGTGCCACACAGCCGAAGCTACACTCGATGTTTTGCGCCATGTTTTTGGAGATCGCTTTATCAGCCGCAGAGCTGATGTCGTTTAGCCACCTCGGAGCTGCGATTTGACACCGTTGGGCTATTATTTGTGAGGTTCCGTCAAAGATAAGTGTTACGCCGACAAACCAGAGACAATTAACGCTTTAAAGGACAATATTCGTGAAGCGATTGGTGAAATACAGCTGCACACAATCGATAATGTGCTTAAAAATTGGACCGATCTTGCAGACTAGTGCATGGCCAGCCGAGACAGCCATTTGAATGAATTGATTCTACTTTCAAATAAAAAAAGAAATTTGAGAAACTATTCAGTAGTTTTTTAATAGCATTTTCAAAAAAAAAGTTATTCGGCGGACCCTTTATAATCTTGTATGACTTTCAATCGTGCATCTTGATAGATCTTTATACAGTCCCACTAAATAACAAATTCATATAGATTATAACTCTTTATATAGGTAAGCATCAATTCTAGATATGTATAGAGTCCCAATTATGTATCAATCATATTTCTTTATACATTCCTAGTGAAGCAACAATTATTTAGCTTTATAAAGTCCTAGTTAACTATAAACTCTGTATCATTACAAAGTCACAAATAACAAGTTCCGCATAAATACTTTAACAATTAATTTAAGTTTCTATCTTCGATCTTTATCATACATATTTTACCCCTTATTCCCGATATCAATACAGTTTTATTTTAATTCAAATTCTAGCTCTTTAAACAGTACCACTTTGCATGCAATCACTAGTATTTCCTGCCACATTTCTTAATGTCTCTCAATGAAAATGTTTTAATTTCACCTTAAACTTCTATGGAATTAATTAAAACTAAAGATTAGCAAACAGATTTCAAAGAATGTCTTTTCAAATTCCACAAGAAAAGTTTTGTCCCAGAAAATCACTTTATCACAAATAAAAATCATTAAAAGACAAAATCTTTACAAAACTTTTGCAAACCAACAAAAAAAAAAACTAAATCACGAAATTATAACATTAGTTTGATTACCTTTTTTCTAAAGCAAATTTTTATAACTTAATTTCTGCTAAAAAAAAAAAAACTAAATAAAAACTGCTTCTGTTTTTTTATATTTCTTAACAATATTCCCACAATAAGTGCTCTAAATTTAATAGTAAATTACCGTTTTAAAAAATTGCCAAAAAAAAGAAACCAAATAAATGCTTTTAAAAGTAAAGAAAACTAAGCAAAAAAAAAAAAGGAAAAAAGAAAAACCATGACAAAATTACAAGCATGATTTTTGAACTCCAAGAACGACCTACAAAACAATGCACACGAAATTTTGTTTGTTTGGTGAAAAGCAACCAAAAAAAAAAAATCATTTCAAAACCAGAAGTTCAATACTACACTCATAAAGTCAACACACAAGGCTTCAAAATCAAACAAGCCACACTAAACTTCTGCTTTTTCCACTATCTACTACTCTACTCCTTAAACAGTTAAAAACAATAAAAATAATCCCACAGTATGGAGAAACAGCAGCAACAGCTAAATGAAACAAAACAAAACAAGCAAAGGGCCAAATTGTGCATATAAAATGAAGCTGCATTCAAAGGTTGTTGCCAGCATTACTTGTTGCTGTTGTTGATCGTCATCATCATCATCATCATCATCGTCGTCATCTGCTACAAAAATCTAAACTCAGAATTTCTTTTTCTGTTTGGTTATTTGCAAATCTGCATGTGAAATAAATGAACAGTTAATGTTACGAATTAAATAAACATTAAAATGTTAAAACGTTGCAACAACCAAACCACCAGTTACTATTCCAGCCAAAACTACCAACCAACCAACCAACCAATCTTCCATGCAACCACTATGAAACTCATGTTTAACAATATTAAAACAATAACCCATACTTGGTTTATTCTGCTTCGCTTCATTGTACCTTAACTGGGCTTAAATAAGAGTTTAAAGAAAAAAAAAACATAAAACAAAAACATTTTAGTTTAGCAGTCATATGCTTTGCTCTACACTTGTTGTGAATTTCAAATATTATTATTATTGTTGTTGTTGCAGTAGTAGTTATTGTTGCGCCGCTTAATATATGCGGGAGTTGGTAGCCAAATGTCTGAGCAGCAGAAACAAAAGCATCATCAAAATTTTATGCATCTGTTTTGATTATTTTAGTGCTTTCAGACGCGGGTGGATGTGAAAGTTTATGTTATGGAGCCCTTCATTATACTTCCATTTGTTTAGTTTTTAAAAGATAGTTCCAGTTCAATTTCTGCTGCAGTTTCAATCTCTAGTTTTTGGTTACATTTTTAAGAAGTCTTTATGCTGCCATATTTTGACTTAAATCGAAAGTCTTTATACTTTCCCAGTTTCATGACAATCGTGGATATTTATACAGTTTTATGCTGTCTTCTATTGTAGAATTTTATACAGTCACATTCGTACGATTTTCTGTTTGGGTTCTTTACAGTTTCTCGTTCGCTACTCAAGTTCAGTTTCATCTTCGTATAATCCTAGTGCTATTTCGTTGTTCGTATAGGCCCAGTTTGATCTTTATATAGTTCCAGTTTAATTGTATTCACAGATCTTTGTTTTGTCTAAATTTTCACATCAATCGTAGATCTTTTAATTTCAATCCTATATCTTTATTCTGTCCCATTTGTACTTCAATCATAGATCCTTAGATTGCAGTACCAATCGTAAAACTTTATTATTTTCCCATTTTGATTTGAATCGTAGATTTTTTATACTATCCCATTCCTTCTTCAATCGTAGATATTTATTATTTTCCTATTTTTATATCAATCGAAGATGTTTATACAGAGTTTGCTCTTTATACAGTTTTAGTTTGGTTTCAATCGTATTTCTTTATTTAGTCTAAGTTTTATCTTTATAAGGGTTGATCTTTATATAGTCTGAGTTTGATCTTCAGTTGGGTTTTAATCGTAGTTCTTTATGCAGTCCGAGTTTGCTATTGAATTGGGTTATAATTGTACATTTTTATACAGTCTGACTTAGATATTCAGTTGGGTTTTAATCGTAGATTTCTAAACAGTCTGAGTTTGATCTTCATTTAAGTTACAGTCGTAGATCTTTGTACAGACTGAGTTTGGTCTTCAGTTTGGTTTTAACAGTAGATCTTTATAGAGTCTGAGTTTGGCCTTCAGTTGGGTTTCAATCATAGATTTTATAAAGTGTGAGTTTGATCTTCAGTTAGGTTTCAATCGTAGTTCTTTGTGCAATCCGAGTTTGCTTTTGAATTGGGTTATAATTGTAGACTTTTATACAGTCTGACTTAGATATTCAGTTGGGTTTCAATCGTGAGTTTGATCTTCATTTAAGTTACAGTCGTAGATCTTTGTACAGACTGAGTTTGGTCTTCAGTTTGGTTTTAACAGTAGATCTTTATAGAGTCTGAGTTTGACCTTCAGTTGGGTTTCAATCGTAGATTTTTATGCAGTCTGAGTTTGATCTTTATACAGTTTCCCTTTTGGTTTCAATCGTAGATCTTTGTATAGTCTGAGTTTGATATTTATACCGTTTCAATCGTAGATCGGTATACAGTCTGAGTTTGATCTACCTACAGTTCTAATTCTACTGTGCCGTTTTTACTTTAATGATAGATCTTTTCCTTTTGGACTGTTCTGCAGTAGAACAAAGATTTATTTTGGATTTAACTAAAGCTTTAAGTCTTTCAGTAATACGAAAAATACAATCATTAGTAGGCTTCAATCGTTGTTTAAATTCAACTGTTATGTCGAATTACACTTTCTAAGTTGTCAGTCGTGGATCGTAGAACAGTTTACAATTCTGGTTTTGTTATATAATTTCAACTGTGAAATTTTCTGTAGATATTATTTAGCTGCAATCCCTTTATTAAACTTCAATGATGGATCTTTATACAGTCAGTCTTTAGTTTCAATCCTGCATCTTGTTGTAGCTTCAATTGTACATATTTCTTAGGTTTTTAAGTTTATATTTAGCTTCAATTGTGAATATTTTTATTTAGCTTCTATTGTTCGAAACACTTAATATGGCTTCAATTATGGATATTTTAAAAGTTTTTATTTATAATCGTGGATTATTTTAGATCTTTATTTCCCTTCAAACGTTGATCATTCCAAGTCTTAATTTAGCTTGAATCCTGAATATTTCTAAAGTCTTTATTAAGCTTTAATCATAGATCATTCCAAATCTTAATTTGGCTTCAATCTTCTGTTATTCCAAGTCTTCATTTAGTTTTAATCGCGGTTCATTCCAAATTTTTATTTGTCTTTAATCGTATATTATTCCAAGTCTTCATTTATCTCCAATAGTGAATATTTCTAAAGACTTTATTGAGCTTAATTTTTTAGCTTCAATCCTCAAACTATATGTGGCTTCCATCCTATTTTTATTTATTTAGCTGCGATAGTGTACATTTTTATTGTTTATTTTGCAAACCACCCTCGCATTTATCTGTATTTAACTTTTGTCTGAACTTGCAAATATACAAACAAAAACCATCAAATCGTGGGTTTGGTTGCATTGTAACTTAATGTTTCGTTATTATTGTTGTTGCTGTTCTTCTTCTATTAAATGATGTTGTTGCTAATATAGTATTTGTTGGTTTATTTTATAAAATTTTGTTGTTATTATTGCTGCCACAATTTTACCTTGGCTTCGTGACTTTTAAACTTGATTTGTACAATGTTTTGTTTCAGCTTCAGTTTCAGTGTTCCTCTTCCAGCTACTATTTTTGTTAATTTTTCTCATTTTAAGGCAAAGCTGAGATTGGTTTTTGTGGGTTTATTTAAAAATAATTTAAATAAAATTTTTGTGAATTGTTAAAAAATATATAAACGATGGAAACTTGTTTGTGCTTTTGAGAGTTTTTAGTGTTTTGTAAATAATTTCTAATATTTACTGTTTAAGAAAAAAGCAAAACGAAGTGTGTTTTTACTTATGTCAAGTTATTTTGGTGCAAATGATAGTTTAGCATTTTTCATAGAATCGTAGAAGCTTGTTCATTACAAATATTTTATAAACATTAACAATAAATTTATTGATTTAAAACTGTTGAACTGTCAAAAGTCGTAAAATAGGAATTATCTAGTTTCTTGCTAAATTAATCACTTTATTTACGTCAATTTGTATATTTTTTGTTAAGAATTGATTAAGGCCTTAGAAAACTAAATGTTTAATCTTATTGCTCTTAAAATCACAAACAAACAAATTAATCTGTTTAGTAGTTGTACAGTTTACTAAACAACTATGACAAATTTCAAAACTTCGTATTAAAAAACACCGTTTCAAACGTATTGTTCCCATAAAAACTCTTTCGAAAAAACTTCTCTTCAACAAAGATAAACTCATAAATTAGTCATTAAACTAGATTTGGTTTTTTTACAAATACTAGCTTTATTTTACATTTTCTTTCTCTTTCGCTCTCTGTTTAAATGAAAAATTTAAATATGTATAATCCTAAATACTTGTATAACATTGATTTGTTTATTTCTATGTTAAATATTAATGATAAATTATGGCACCACATTTTAAAAATAATCCAGTTTAGAATAACAAAATTAATAACAATTATTAATAACTGTCATGTAGGCAATAACACAAATCATTTACAGTTTAGCTTGGTAACCAAATAAAATTTTAAAGCTGGCAAACAAAAGAAAAATCTTTTGGATTTGTATGCGAACAGCAAATAAAAATAAAACATGAGTTTTAACTAACTTTGTTGTTTAAAAAGTCTTGTTTTTTTTTTTGCACTCCAATTGACATTTGACAACCTTGCTACCGATTTATCTTCTACAGCTTCTATCACTTATAAAACAATAACGTTTAAGTTTGTTTTTTTTTTTTTTTTTTTTGAGCTACAATGGATGCTTTCAGTTTAGCTGTTATTAACAAATTGTTTTAATCTGAACTGATCTGGTCTTGTAGTGCTGGTAAGGTAGTTAATCATATGTCTATAGACCCTCAGTTTCGTTTTAATCGTGGATGTTAATAGAGTCTAATTTTGGCTTCAATCGTAGATGCTTATAGAGTCTGAGTTTTGCTTCAATCGTGGATGTTTATAGAGTCTACGTATGGTTTAAATCGCGGTTTTTTATAGAATATAAGTTTGGCTTCAATCGTGGATCCTTGTGCAGTCTAAGTAGGGCTTCAATCGTGCATGTCTATAGAGTCTGAGTATGGCTTTAATCTTGGGTCTTTATACATTCTAAATTTGGTTTCACACAGTCTAAGTTTGGCTTCAATCTTGGATCTTTACACAGCCTAAGTTCGGATTCAGTCGTGGATCTTTATAGAGTCAAAGTTTGACTTCAATCTTGGATTTTACATAATCTAATTTCGGCTTTATTCGAAGTTCTTTAAAGAGTCTAAGTGTGGCTTTAAACGTGCAGGTTTATAGAGTCTAAGTTTGGCTTCAATCGTGGATCCTTATGCAGTCTAAGTGTGGCTTCAATCATACATGTCTATAGAGTCTGAGTATGGCTTTAATCTTGGATCTTTACACAGTCTTAGTTTGGCTTCATTCGTTCATGTTTATATAGTCAAAGTTTGGCTTCAATCATGGATGTTTATAGAGTCTAAGCTTCGCTTCAATCGTGGATCTTTATACAGTCTTAGTTTAGCTTAATTCGTTCATGTTTATAGCGTCTAAGTGTGGCTTCAATCGTTCATGTCTATAGAGTCTGAGTTTGGCTTCAATCGTGGTACTTTATAGAGTCTATTTTTTGATTTGAGCTCAACTAAGACCTGAGAAAGATTAACGCTTTATAAATAAATACTATTGTAGCTGTGTTTTTTTCATTTATAGTCAATCAATACGTTTATTAATTATTCATATTTAATTACAGACTTAAAACACCTGCTATATTTAACGCCCTTCGACCTCATACGCCCCTTAATCATTATCTCAAACATTAATTAACCATTTTATTAAATCTTCTAAAAAGTTTTGAAATTTATTTGCATGATTAAAAACATAAAAAACAAACCAAAACTTAAAGCTCCTCTTAATTTTCAATATTTTTCTCACCAACTCTAAAGAAAAATCCGGCTTAAGTCACGCCTATCGTTGTGTTATCTAATATTAGTTAATCTTTTTAAAATACTATTGATTTTTCTATTAAGTTCTTTTGTTTTTCGTTTTTTTCTTTTTTGCAATGTCATTTTATAGTTATGAATAGAATTGACTCTAGCTGCGTTGTGTGTTTTCGTTTCAGCAAATACGTTTTATTTACTATCTTAAGAATGGCGCCTTTAATTAATAAATTTTTTCTTTAGTTTTCATGTTGTGGTCTTTTTTTGGTTTTAGCTCAAACCTCAGTTCTCAGCGTTTACTGGTGTTTGTTGCTAATCAATATTTTATCTTCGATTTTATTAGAAAAAAAAGTAACAACTTATTAGAAGCAAGTGTACGTATTTTATGTTGTTAAAGAGAATACAGTCAGTGGATATTTACTACGGGTAAGAGAAAAATTTTGTCTTAAATTGAATGAATCTTTATGTTAGATATAACAGTTTGCTGAAACGAAACTCTATGTTAGAGACATAGCATTTTGCTAAAAGACACTTCATGTCAGACATAGAATTTATATGTCAGACATAACAGACATACAATTAAGCTGAAAGGGACTTTATATCAGACATAAAATTAAGCTGAAAAAATCTTTATGTCAGACATAAAACTAAGCTGAAACGAAACTTTATGTTAAAGACATCAAGTTTTGCTGAAAGAAACTTTATGTCAGACATAAAATGTTTCTGAAAGAATTTTTATGTCAGACGTAACAGACGTACAATTAGGCTGAAAGAGACTTTAAGTCAGACATAAATCTAGTTTAAAAGAATCTTTATATCAGATATAAATTTCTTCTGAAAGTATCTTTATGTCAGACATAAAGCTAAGCTGAAACGAAGCTTTATATTAAAGACATAAAGTTTTGCTGAAAGAAACTTTATATCAGACATAAAATTTAGTCGAAAGAAACTTTATGTCTGTGCTGGAAGATATTTTATATCAGACATTTAATGTTTTTGAAAAATCTTTATGTCAGACATAAAATATTGCTCAAACAAACTTTATGTCAACACAAAAATGCAAATTTTCTATAGACAAAATTTGCGAAAACTCAATAAAAATGTTTCACATTTAATTTTAATTTCTGTTTATGTGCCTTTATTTGAATTTACCTGACTGCTCATTTAATTCTGTATTGAATTCACAACACAGTGGCTTCTGTCTGGCACAAGTTTTATGTATATTTATTAAATATTTTGTTACTTCGATTTTTTTACAATTTTTTGTTTTGTTGCTTTTAACAACCATATTGAAATTGTTAATTTTATTTTACTAATGTTTTGTGCTGGTGTTTTTCACAATTTTTTTTTCCAATAAAGTTTTTCTCTATGTGAAGTGTGTTAAATAGATTTTGTTGTTGGTTTATTTTCTTAAAACAAAAAAATAAAAATTTGCTGTTGTTTTGCTTTTGTTATTTGCTATGCAGATACTGTAATGAATACGTGCCTTTTTTAACATAAATGTAAAGGTATTGGAGAGACAAACACATACGTGTAAATTGTTCATTGCGTATGTATGTATGTATGTGTGTATTTTATATGATTGTGTCTTTGTGTAAATTGTAAAATTTAATTTTAGTTTTTTTATAGCTTATTTGCTATAAAAAAATAGATTTTACATTTAAAACTTGAGTTATTCTAGGAAAAAATGGCGTCTAATTACAGTGGGTGGTCTTAACATGTTTTTTCTACTTGGTCTTCTTTATTGGTGTGGTTGGCTGGCTGGCGGGCTATTAATTTTGTAAGCCTCACTGTAAAGACCTTATTGCCTTAGTTATGGCCATATTTTTAAAGTGTAAATTTTATTACAAGTCTACTTTAACACACAAATATTTCAAGAATTGCTGTTATTGTGAAATTTTAAATGTTACAAAAAACAAACTAATTGGTTTTCTTTAACTTTACGTTACCAAGACCATAAATATATTATAGGTTTGTAAATTGTTTAAAAATATTGCATGTATTGCCTTAAGGTTTCTCATTGTGGTAAAATGTTTTAGAGTTAAACAGTAGTTTGACTTAAGCTTCCCCAAAACTGTAACACCCACATTTTCTTTATAATGTGTTAACTTAACAAAAGCAAATTGTGGAAAAGAAAACATAATAAAAAACCATAAACTGACACGTTTAACTCATTTCAGAGATATAAATCTTGTCTCTTTAATCTAAACTATTCGTTTTTATTTCCAGAGTCTTTTTCCAAGACAAGCCAGCCAAAAGAAAAAAGAAAGAAAACCTCTTTGTCACGCTTTTTTCTTTTGAAAAAATTCTAACAATGTTTTCTTTTTATTTTCCTCATTTTTTTCCTGAAATTGTTTGTCAATTTGAACACAACTTTAGTGTCAACCTAAAGGTAAGCCACATTAATGTGTTTGCTTTTAGCTGACTTCTTCCCCAAACAACTTGTTGTGCCACAAAAACTTTTATGCAAAGTGCTTGATTGCTGTGCCTGGTTGCAAGTACAAATGCTGTTATTGGTGTGCTGGTATCATGGTGTGAACATTATCACAGTGCACTGTTTTCTTTTTTTTTTTTTTTTTTTTGTTTGCTGATGCTGGCTTTTTTTCAAAGCAACACCTGCTGTGTTAACATTACTTTAAATATGGCAAATAAGCTGCCAAACACAAGAGAAAACGGTTAACACAACTTTAAAGGGAATAATAGAAAAGGGGGAGGGCCATAATGATTTGAGGAATTTTAAATTATAAAAATTTATTGTTTTTAAGAATTTGTTATTTAAAAAAGGTAAAAATAAAGGTAAATACTAAAAGCTATTAAAAAGATTTTGCAAAATTTCATATAATTTTAAAGAAACACATTTTCTTTATGTTAATAATTATATAGTTCTCAAAGAAACTTATGTCAGACAGAAATATCTAAAAGAATCTTAGAAATATATGCCAGATAGATATATTTCTAATAGAAACTTTATGGTAGACACATGTTTCTGTAAGAAATTTCTATAAGACATCTATTACTTATAACTTATGTCAAATATTTCTGAAAAAAAATTTTCTCAGACATATATTTCTGAAAGAAACATTTGTCAGACATATTTCTGAAAGAAAATTACGCCAGACATATATTTCTGAAAGAAACTTATGTCAGACATACATTTATAAATGAAATTTTATATCTGATATATATTTCTAAAAAACACTCCTGTCAGGCCTTATTTTCTAATAGACATATATTTCTAAAATAAACTTTATGTCCGGGATATATTTCTGATAGAAACTTTATGGCAGACACATATTTCTGAAAGAAACTTATATCAGACATAAATTTGTAAATGAAATAAAGTTCTAAAAGAAACTTTATTTTTAAAAGAAACTTTATTTTTAAAAGAAACTTATATCAGGCATATTTCAGAAAGAAACTTACATTTCAAAAAAAAACTTCTGTCAGACATAAATTTATAAATGAAACTTTATGGCAGACATAAATTTCCAAGAGAAACTTATGTCATACATAAATTTCTAAAAGAAACTTTATGTCCGGCATATATTTCTAATAGAAACTTTATGGCAGACATATATTTCTGAAAGAAACTTATGTCAGACATAAATTTGTAAATGAAATTTTATGTCAGACATACATTTCCAAAACCAATTTCTGTCAGACATAAATTTCTAAAAGAAACTTTATTTCTAAAAGAAACTTTATTTTTAAAAGAAACTTATGTCAGACATAAATTTTTAAATGAAACTTACTAAAAGAAACTTTATAGCAGTCATAAATTGAACAGGGAAATATTATCTATAGAAATGTTGACAACAGTCTGGGAACATTTTGTGTAGAAATGTTGACAGCAGTCTGGGAAATATTTTCTATAGAAATGTTGACAACAGTCTGGGAACATTTTGTGTAGAAATTTTGACAACAATCTGGGCAACATTTCTATAGAAATGTTGATAACAGAAACGTATGGGAAACATTTGCTTTAGAAATGTTAACAACAGTCTGCCAGCGATAAATATCACAAAATATATCGAGCCATAACCGCCGAAAAAATGTATCCCACAAACTCAAAATTTTACAGGGGAAGGTTTTTTTAAATAAAATCAGTTTGAATAAAGCCATTATTTTAAAATTTATAATGTAAATATTGTTTTGTGCAATACATTTAATTTTAATAATTTTAAATGATGTTGAGCTATCGATTTCGATAAAAATAAAAAACAACAATCGATTATGGTGTGGGATACATTATTTTGGCGGTAATGGCTCGATATCATGTTATAGAAAAATGTTTAAATTTGCATTTTATTTGGTACTACTAAATCATTACACTAACATTTCTATATTTTTATTTTTTGTATATCCAATTCTCATCATTCTTTTTGCAAATTTATTAGCAGCACTCCTACTTGTTTCACAGCATTTGAATATCTTCTCCTGTACTTAATTAACAAAAAAATATTCCCATCTTTATTATTTTCTCAAAAACAAAAATATGATTTACATTCCTCACTGTCCAATAAACTATTTATATTGATGTCTTTTAACAAGTTTTATTATTATTACTTTTTTTTGTTGTGCATTTTGCATCTTGTTGCCAGCATTATTAAACATAGTTTCTTTGTAAGTATTTGAGTTTATTAAAAAGACAACAATCAAATTGCAAAATACAAAGACCAAGCATATAAAGCCTTAAGGCTATTGCACGCCTTTTGCCATGGTTATGATTTCAATTTAAATGATTTGCAGACTATTAAACAACAAAAAATCTCAAAAAAAAAAACTATAAAAAGCTGACGTTTTTTAAGCCACACAAAAAAACGTAACATCAACATCAAACGTCATCGTCGTCATCAGCATCAAACAGGCATCATGAGCAGCAGCAAACATTTGGAAAATAATTTTCACGACATTGCTTCATATTTAGTCTTTTAAGTTTTTTTTTTTTTTTGCTCACAGTTTTTGCTCACTACCAAATATTCTCATGACCTGCCAATCTAATAAATAACAAAATAGAAAAACTATGAATAAACAGGAAAAAATTGTTAACAAAAGATTTTCAATCTCGGTTGTTTTGTTTTGCTGTTAAGACTCTAAAGCCCATGTTAAACATAAATTCACACCTCTGGTCATAACGACACCATGTTAAACAACCTCAAAAGCCAAAGTCAAAGAAAGACAGCATAGGAAAAAAAAGAGTCACTAAAGAAATCGATCAAACGTCAAAGAAAATCATTTGAAGTTTCTGAGTACTCAACGTATGTATGTCTAAGTGTAGCTTTATCCTTTACATATAAAAAAAATATAAAGGTGGAAAGAAAATCACTTTTCTTAAATATAAATGGTGGCAGACTATTTATGCAAAAAAAAAATAAAAGAAAAAAAACTCAAAATTCAATACCAATATTATACATACTTGCGCACAGAAAAAAAATCCCATTTTAGCCTGAAATGTAGTGGTAAATATACAATATAACTTGGCTAAGAAGCCAAGTTCGAAAATATCAAAAAATTGCCATCTTGATTTATGACTTCATGACCAAACAATCACACACCATTTTATAACAACTGCAAAAAAAAAACATAGAAGTTGAGAATCGTAAACGAAACAAAACAAAAGTGTTTAATTTTTCTCTTTTTCTGTTTGTTTGACGATTTTTGCTACGGTTTTCCAAATCAGCAATATCCGTCTATTTTTGTTCATTCAGTTTATTTGAGTTTCCAGCTTAACTTACTTGCCAGGCAATCGGTTATGTTATGGTCGAGCATGCTTACACCAATCAGTGTCGCTTTGTGCAAACGTCACTCATTCTTGGTCATAAAAGCTACAGAAAATTTTGATGGAAAAAGTTTTGAAAATATATTACAATACGTAGCATAGAAGAAATCCCAAAAGAGAAAAACAGATCAGTAAAAAAACATTAGCAAGCAGAGCAGAGTTAGTCTGGAAAACTCAAATTTATAAAAATGAACTATTTGTGCTTAAAGACTGAATACAAAACAGATTTTACTGTGTACTAAGTTCTATAAAAAAAACTTGCAATATCATTTATAAAAAGGTTCTCATAATGAGATCAATATCCATATATTTAAGAGGATCACAGTCTGATCAAGTTTTGTATGGAAATGTTGATCACAATCTGATCAAGTTTTCTATAGAAATGTTGATCACAATCTGATCAAGTTTTGTATAGAAATGTTGATCATAGTCTGATCAAGTTTTGTATAGACAGGTTGATCACAGTCTGATCAAGTTTTCTATAGAAATGTTGATCACAATCTGATCAAGTTTTGTATAGAAATGTTGATCATAGTCTGATCAAGTTTTGTATAGAAATGTTGTTCACAGTCTGATCAAGTTTTGTATGGAAATGTTGATCACAATCTGATCAAGTTTTGTATAGAAATGTTGATCACAATCTGATCAAGTTTTGTATAGAAATGTTGATCATAGTCTGATCAAGTTTTGTATAGAAATGTTGTTCACAGTCTGATCAAGTTTTGTATGGAAATGTTGATCACAATCTGATCAAGTTTTGTATAGAAATGTTGATCATAGTCTGATCAAGTTTTGTACAAATATGTTTATCACAGTCTAAGAAAGTTTTCTATAGAAATATTGATCACAGTCTGATCGAGTTTTCTATAGAAATGTTGTTCACAGTCTGATCAAGTTTTGTACAAATATGTTTATCACAGTCTGAGAAAGTTTTCTATAGAAATATTGATCACAGTCTGATCGAGTTTTCTATAGAAATGTTGATCTTAGACTGATCAAGTTTTCTATAGAAATGTTGTTCACAGTCTGATCAAGTTTTGTATGGAAATGTTGATCACAATCTGATCAAGTTTTGTATAGAAATGTTGATCACAGTCTGATCAAGTTTTCTATAGAAATGTTGATAAAAGTCTGATCAAGTTTTCTATAGAAATGTTGTTCACAGTCTGATCAATTTTCTATAGAAATGTTGATCACAGTCTGATCAAGTTTTGTATAGAAATGTTGTTCATAGTCTGATCAAGTTTTGTACAAATATGTTTATCACAGTCTGAGAAAGTTTTCTATAAAAATATTGATCACAGTCTGATCGAGTTTTCTATAGAAATGTTGATCTTAGACTGATCAAGTTTTCTATAGAAATGTTGTTCACAGTCTGATCAAGTTTTGTATGGAAATGTTGATCACAATCTGATCAAGTTTTGTATAGAAACGTTGATCACAGTCTGATCAAGTTTTCTATAGAAATGTTGATAATAGTCTGATCAAGTTTTCTATAGAAATGTTGTTCACAGTCTGATCAATTTTCTATAGAAATGTTGATCACAGTCTGATCAAGTTTTGTATAGAAATGTTGTTCATAGTCTGATCAAGTTTTGTACAAATATGTTTATCACAGTCTGAGAAAGTTTTCTATAGAAATATTGATCACAGTCTGATCGAGTTTTCTATAGAAATGTTGATCTTAGACTGATCAAGTTTTCTATAGAAATGTTGTTCACAGTCTGATCAAGTTTTGTATGGAAATGTTGATCACAATCTGATCAAGTTTTGTATAGAAACGTTGATCACAGTCTGATCAAGTTTTCTATAGAAATGTTGATAATAGTCTGATCAAGTTTTCTATAGAAATGTTGTTCACAGTCTGATCAATTTTCTATAGAAATGTTGATCACAGTCTGATCAAGTTTTGTATAGAAATGTTGTTCATAGTCTGATCAAGTTTTCTATAGAAATGTTGTTTACAGTCTGATCAAGTTTTGTATAGAAATGTTGTTCACAGTCTGATCAAGTTTTTTATAGAAATGTTGATCACAGTCTGATCAAGTTTTCTGTAGAAATGTTGTTCACAGTCTGATCGAGTTTTCTATAGAAATATTGTTCACAGTCTGATCAAGTTTTCTATAGAAATGTTGTTCACAGTCTGATCGAGTTTTGTACAAGTATGTTTATCACAGTCTAATAAAGTTTTCTATAGAAATATTGATCACAGTCTGATCGAGTTTTCTATAGAAATGTTGTTCAAGTTTTGTATAGAAGTATTGACCAATGTCTTATGAAGTTTTCTATAGAAATGTTGTTCACAGTCTGATCAAGTTTTCTATAGAAATGTTGTTCACAGGCTGGTGAAGTTTTCTATAGAAATGTTGTTCACAGTCTGATCAAGTTTTGTATAGAAATGTTGTTCACAGTCTGATCAAGTTTTGTATAGAAATGTTGATCACAGTCTGATCAAGTTTTCTATAGAAATGTTCACCACCCACAGTATTAACAAATTATCTGTAAAAAATGTTGGTTACAGTCTGATTAAATTATTTTGTTGCAGTTTTAATACCTTAAGATTCTAGCTTAAAATTTCCCCCGTGTCCCCACTTTAAGTTTACATTTCCAAAAAAAAATGACGTGAAATTGTATTTTACTTAAAATCTATTCGTATATTTATATAATGTATTATTTCAAATGGTACCAAGAGGTCTGGCTGATCTAGATTAAAACACAAACAGGCAGTTTTATAAAAATTTTAACCAACTAAGGTTTCCCCAAACAGCCAGCAGTTACCAATCCAAAAAAAAAAATAAAAAAAAACAACTCAGAAAACAAACCAACTTAAATTGACAATCATTTGAATTATTATTGTTAAGCAGGAGCAAATAAAACAAAAAAAGCTAAATATACAGCAGCAAAACTACAACAAGCAGCAGCAGTATAAAAAAACACATCAAAACCATCAGCCAACAAAATAGTTGTAAACTTTAAAGCTTAGATTTAGTTTTGCATTTTCCAAATCAGTTTTGCTTTTCGATGTTTTTTTTCAAGCAGGATTTTTCTGGCAATTTCTGTGCATTTAAGTGAAAATGAGACTCAGAATTCTCACCATTATAAAGTCAACCTTACAGTATTTACTTCCATGGTAGTGGCTGTGTTAGTAGAGTTGTACAAATGTTTGTGGCTCATTTTGGGGGCATTTTCGGTAAAGTGAAATAAATGGCCAACGATTGTGTTTATTTTGTAGTTTTTGTTTTAAGGGGGGCTTAATTTTCTTTTTTTTCGTTTTATTTTTCTGTTATTATTGTTGTTTGCTTCAAACCATATCTGTGTTTATTTCTTGGTTTTGTTTTAAAAACTGTTGTAAGTTTTGTTTTGTTGTTGTTTGATTGTTGTAGTTGTAGCAAGAAAATCGTGAGATTCTTTAATGGAATTGGTTCGTGAAGAAGTGTTGATGAGGTCGATGATGTGAATGATGACGACGATGAAGAGACTACGACAACTACTCAAATCCAACTGCAACTCCGCTTAACACACTCTTTGTCGTTTCGTTTAAGTGATGATAATGATTATGATGATTATTGAGGAGGACACCAAGAAATATATAAAATATGAAGAGGTTGTTACTGCCACAAAACAAAAGACTAACACAGATTATTATTAGTAAATAAAATTTTAAAATATTAAATATAGATTTTTATAGCCAGATTAAAGAAAATGTAAACAATGTTGCAAGATTTGATATATATGAGAGGGTGAGTAACGTAGTTAATTAATATAAAAATAAAACTTTATAAAAAAAACTGCAACAAAGAAGATATTTTATTTATCAGAATTTGTGATCATATTTTCTATATAAAAGCTGCTTAAACTGTGATCATATTTTCTGAAGAAAAGTTGTCCAGACTACGATCATCTTTTCCATGGAAATATTGATCAGACTGCGATCATATATTTCTGTTAATTCACCAAGTGTGTGTTGAAATGGTTTTGTGGGACCTGTAAATTTGCTAACCAAGTTTCCAAACAACTTGGCTTGTGTTAATAAAAAAAGGGGTAGTTTTTAATTATGGAAAATTTTAGCTTTTTATTGTAAATCAAAAGAAAACACTTTCCTTTAAATTCGTTCCAATATTGTAGTGATACAAACTGATGGTTTATTTGAAAATTAAATAAAGGGCTCGCTACAAATCAATAGCTACTTAATTCTTCAAAGTCAAAACAACGAATACAAAACAAAAATGGCTCGAAAATCTAACATAATGTTAAAATAAAATTTAACGAAAAACTAACTTAAGCTAAAGTATATATAATAGCAGCACTCTATGTTTTGTTGTTATATTGTTGATGGTAACATCATCTCCCAACAGGACAGAGATGGGAACAGCAATACCATCCTTCAGACATGAACAATTTCTATAGAAAAGTTGTGCACACTTTGATCATATTTTCTGAAGAAAAGTTTTGCACAATTTGATCATATTTTCTAAAGAAAAGTTGTCCAGACTACGATCATCTTTTCCATAGAAATATTGATCAGAACATAAACATATTTTCTGTAGAAAAGTTGCTTAGACTGTGATCATATTTTGTAAAGAAAAGTGGTCCAGACTGCGATTATCTTATCTATAAAAATACTGCCCAGACTGCGATCATATTTTCTATAGGTAAGTTGTTCAGACTGTGATCAAATTTTATGTAGAATAGGTGCCCAGACTGCGATCATATTTTCTGTAGAAAATTTGCTCACACTGTGATCATATTGTCTGTAGAAAAGTAGCTCAGACTGTGGGTCATCGTTATACTACTGTGACCATCTTTTCTAGAAATAAGTTGTCTATACTCTACTCTTCTTTTCTTTAGAAATATGGCATATAATTTGAACAGTATAAAATTAATGAACAAATCCTAAAGTTTACGAATAACTTAACTTTTTTTCCAATATGTATTCGTTATTTGATTTTATAGTTTATTTCTTTAGTTAGTTGACCTAAACATTATGTGCGCGTAAGCAAATACCACTATAAGCCTGGCATTATAACTATTTGGCCAACAGTTAAAGACCCGTAAGAATAGTATGTGAGAAATAACCATCAAAAAGGCTTTTGAAGAAGCAACAGAAAACCAAAAAAAAAAAATATATAAAAAAATATAATATAATAAAGAAAAATTCACATACAATGCGATAAAGCCAGTGAAGCAGGCAGGCGTTGGTTGATTTGCCGGTATGTACACAAGTATTTATTGTACTCAAATTTAACATAGAAATCATAAAAACCGGTTGCAAACTTATAAGCGCAAAAAGGCAAAAAAAAAAATCTTTAAGATTTCATTTGACTTTTTATTCGCCTTTAACGGCAGCCCAAAAAGCAGCGGGTCATTACACCAATTGTTGTAGATGTCTAACAGCAAAATAAGAAAGATTTTTCTATAGGACGGGCAAAAAGAAAAATGAAATCTTCTGCCAAAGGATTTTTTTTTTTGTGTAAAGCTAAGCAAAGTTAGAAAAAAATATTCACACAGTTATGGGTTCTGTTGAATTTTTTCTACGTTTTTTTTTCAATTCTTTTTTTATGTTGGGTGTATAATCTTTTCGTACTATATTTTCTGCTGCATCCAGCAACAATTTACCAAACAAATAAACCAAACCAATGCAAACTAAACAAACCAAACAGAAATTACTTTAAAACCAAGAAGACAAAAAGTTCAAATTGTATTGGCCATAACTAAACTACAGATATATGTACATATATATTGTATATATATATAAAAAATTCATTCAATTGCAAGTTCATTTCTGCAACATCTTCTTCTTTTTTGTGGCTTTTCTTCTTTTTTTGTTTTGTTGTTCTTCTTACCTCAATTCAACGTTTTTGACCTACTGACTACTCTTTGTAAAATTTCAGCCATTTAGTTAACACACTCACATATACATACATACTGACACAGAGTAATACTTAAGTGAAACATACCTACCTCTAAATATAATTGTGGTAACCAAACCAGCCAAAGAAATTCTTCTTTTTTTTTTTGTTTAACTTTAACCAAGCTATAAATTGTTTGGAGGCTAAAAGGCGTTAAGAATTAAACACTTGTTATTACTTTTTACAAAAGAATTTTTCGTTCTGCTTACCAAAGATGACATTAATTTAGAATGCTGTTGATAAATTTATAAATTTATTGCCAAGTCTTCATATTACTTGGTTAATAAATATACAAAAGGAAATAATTTCATAGGAGAAAGAAAATAACTTTATATGTTCTCAAGACTTTGGCAATGCAAGAAAACGGCCAAGTTTTTAAAAAACATTTGTTATGGGGATAATAGGATTTTGGAAATAGAAATAACAATTTAAATGGGAGAAATGGGAAGGTCATGTTAGGGGCTATCAAAACTACATAAATTTAAATTAGTTTTCAAAGACTGATGATCATTTCTATGGAAAAGTTGATCATAGAACGAACATCATTTCTATAGAAAATCTGATCACAGACCAATCATCATTTCCATAGAAATATTATCACAGAACGATCATTATTTTTATAGAAAAGATGATCACAAACCGGTCATCATTTCTATAGAAAATATGATCACAGAGCGATCATAATTTCCATAGAAATATTATCACAGAACGATCATCATTTTTATAGAAAAGAAGATCACAAACAGATTATCAATTCTATAGAAAATTTGATCACAGAGCGATTATCATTTCTAAAGAAAATATGATTACAGACCGATCATAATTTCCATAGAAATATTATCACAAAACGATCATCATTTTTATAGAAAAGATGATCACAGACCGATCATCATTTCTATAGAAAATATGCTCACAGAACGATCATCATTTCCATAGAAATATTATCACAGAACGATCATCATTTTTATAGAAAAGATGATCACAGAGCGATCATCATTTCCATAGAAATATTACCACAGAACGATCATCATTTTTATAGAAAATATGATCACAGACCGATCATCATTTCCATAGAAATATTATCGCAGACCGCTCATCATTTTTATAGAAAAGATGATCACAAACCGATCATAATTTCTATAGAAAATATGATCACAGAGCGATCATAATTTTCATAGAAATATTATCACAGAACCATCATCATTTTTATAGAAAAGATGATCACAGAGCGATCATCATTTCCATAGAAATATTATCGCAGACCGCTCATCATTTTTATAGAAAAGATGATCACATTCCGATCATCATTTCTGTAGAAAATATGATCACAGAGCGATCATCATTTCTATAGAAAATATGCTCACAGAACGATCATCATTTCCATAGAAATATTATCACAGAACGATCATAATTTCTATAGAAAATATGATCACATACCGATCATCATTTCCATAGAAATATTATCACAGAACGATCATAATTTTTATAAGAAAGATGATCACATACCTATCATCATTTTTATAGAAAATATGATCACAGACCGATCATCATTTCTATAGAAAATATGATCACAGACCAATCATCATTTCCATAGAAATATTTTCACAGACCGCTCATCATTTTTATAGAAAATATGATCACAGACCAATCATTACTTTTATAGAAAATATGATCACAGAGCGATCATCATTTCCATACAAAAGATGATCACAGAACGATCATCATTTTTATAGAAAAGATGATCACAGACTCTTTCACGTATTTCCAGATTTTGTAACAAAAATTATAAAAACCTAAGAAGTACAAATAGTTTTTTTGTTTATACAATAAATTAAAATTTACCTACCGAACAGCAGTCAACGATTTTATGTATGAAAGAAAACTGTTAAATACGCATTTGAATTTTAACAAATACACTGTTTTTGCGCATTTTTGTTTCCTAAGACTATTTATTGTTCAAAGCTATAAAAAGGAAAAAAATACTTTTTTTATGTTTTAATGTTTATTGTTTTTCATACGAATGCGGCGGCTGGTTACATTTACATATTGTAAGCAAACGTCCATAAACTAGGTGCCACTAGCTATATTGACAAATTCCTTAAGGCCTACTGCGGGTTTTCATTACTTTTATTTATATTTAACGGTTTGTAGGGGCCCAAATATATTTTAAAATTATCAGCAAAGAAAATTTTCTTTCAAAAATAACATCTACTGGTAATATTAGCTTTTTTAAGATGGTTTTCTTTTCATTTAGTTGCTTTGGTTTCATAGAAATGCGTTTATTTGGTGTCAGGCTAGACTTTCCTGTCGTGTAATGATTTTTTCTGTTTTAATTTAATAGCAGTTGTAACAGTGGAAAACGGTATTTTTACACAATTTTAATTTGCTTTTTACAAATCTTTGTTGAAAGTTTATTGTGCAGTTGTGTTTTTTTTTTTTGTTAGTTTATAGGTTTAATTATGCAAAAATTGATGAGCTTGCAGACATGTGGAGATTTATCAATCAGGAAGGTGATGAAGTTTTTATGAAACATATTGCGAAAGAGTTTTAAATGAAGTACACAGACTCTAGTGCACAGTTTAAGAGATTTGAAGAGTGATATAGAATGGAGAACGATCTTTACTAAATCACTATCGACATTGTAATAGAAACGTTAATCAGTATGTGATCTGCATTTCTATCAAAAAGTGAATCAATCTGTAAACTGAGTTTATATAGAAGAGATGAAAAGCATCTGCATTGCTATAGAAAAGATGATCAGTCTGTGATCGAGATTTCTGATCACTCTTTGATCTGCATTTCCATAGAAAAGTTGATCGCACTGTGATCTGAATTTCTATACAAAAGTTGATTAGTTTGTGATCTGCATTTCTGTACAAAAGTTGATGAATGTGTGATCTACATTTCTATAAAAAAAAGTGAATCAATCTGTGAATTGAAAATCTGTAGAAGAGATGATAAGCATCTGCATTGCTATAGAAAAGATGATCAGTATGTGATCGAGATTTTTGATCACTCTTTGATCTGCATTTCTATAGGAAAGTTGATCAGCTTGTGATCTGTATTACTATATATTTACATCTATTCTATTTTTTAAATTTAATAATTTCTTTAAATTGTTATCTTTTCAGATGAACCAGCTGTGCAAAGTGTGCGGCGAACCAGCGGCTGGTTTTCATTTTGGCGCCTTCACCTGTGAGGGTTGTAAGGTATGTAATTTAGTGCTAGGAAATTTTAATAAATAAATTAATTTAAAGAGACTTAAACAAAAATTATATGAATCACAGTGCAAACATGTTGAGCTGACAAAGATGATAATTGGAGGGGGTGTTTCTTATTTTTCAAAAATCTGTTTAAATATCTTCAGTTAAAGCTATGTAGAACTGGACAGAATAAAGATTTGCGATTAATGCTGTATAAAGATCTATGATTGAAACTGAATTTTAGTTTAAAAGAGATAATAGTTTATTGACCTCTTTTATTCTTGGAAATTTGCTGGTCACATTTGTTATGCTCTTTAGGAATTAATTTCTTAATTCTGATTAAATTTTTTTTCTTTATGTTGTAGCGAATAACCTTGATTTGAAACTAGATGGTGTAAGTTTTAAAAGTTTAGCGAGCATGCAATAAATGTTTCCGGCTCCTGTCTCGTCGGCTAACGGTGTAGGTTCTTATTTTTGCTAAACTCAATTTTAACCAGCTACAGCTAACATTATTTTAATTTGCATGCTTCAGTTAAAAATAAGAAGAATAGTAGAAAATAGCACAGAAGATAAAGCATTTTTTTCTAAATAAGCAAGAGTTAAGTTCGACAGCTAAGCGAAGATATTGGAACGCTTAATACCCCTCCCAACCATGATCATATTGCGTAACGCACGGAAATAAATTGGCTAATATGATCCCTAACATATAACTCACCTTAGCACGTTCAAAAATCAAAACTCAAAATTCTTTTAGAACTTCATTGTGAATAAATAATACAAATTTATTAAATAAAAAAATTAATTAACATAGCTAACTTCAAATTTCAACTTAACAGTATATAAATATTTAGTATAACTTTACTACTAAAGATTTGTAACATTAGAAAAAAAAGAATAGTAAAAAAAATAAAGTTGAGCCAAAAAACAAAAAAAAAGTTGATTTAAATAAACTTTCGAAAAAAAAATAAATTGTGCATTTAAAATTTTTGAATTAAACTCATTCAAAAAAAAAACAAAAGAAAACAAGGTAATAAACGAAACAAAAAAAAATAAAATAAACTTTGTATATTTACTAAGATTCGAACTCAGAACACACGGCTCGACGAAGTAGCCTCTACCTACTACGCTAGATCAACAGTTCGTTAACATAGGACGAATAAGGTATTTAAAATAGTAAATAAAAATTACTAAATCTTCAATTGTTTAAATAGTTACTAGAAATATCATACATTCAATGTATTTTTATTTTTGTTTCCATAAAGTTTTGGGGAATTTAAAGTTAAATAATAACATATTACGATGGTAGCAGCAAAATGTTATTAACATTTGTTTTGTTTTTATTTACATTGACCTTGAATATATGATCATTTCTTTACTTAATTAAAATATACCAATAACATACTAAAATAATGATATTCATTGAGACTTACTTGATTATGGGAATCCGGAAAGATCTTTCAGCGGCTCCTTGCTTGACTTAAAATGGGTTTATAGTTTTTTTAATTTTTTTTTTATATTATTGATATATGTATAATTAACATAAACAATTGATAGATTTTTTTTTTTTTAAAGATATTTAATTGTTATTAAAGTTAGTCTCTTTTATAGATCAATAAACCTTTTGTCCAAAATGTTTTATGTTTCTCTTGTTCTTTTGTTTGTTTTATTTCTTTTTTTATTTCAACACTTGTTATTTAGTTTTAATTGCACATTTTATCTATACTTTTATAATAATACCCGTATAATTACAATTTAAAATTTAAAATTTTGTAGTTAAGAACAATAATAAAATTTAAAGTAAACAAAAATAGCTTAACTACATAATTTTTTTTTTTTTTTTTTTTATAATTTGAATAAAACTAAGAATTTGAGCATAATCGAGTTTCTGTTAACCGATTAAAAAAATTAAATTTTTTTTTTTTTGCATTTAAAGAAACTTTCTGGAATCGACTTCGACTTTGGTATGGTATAGATAAGTTAACCTCCAATCTGGTTTAACTAAAGTCTTTCAAATTAAATTAATTTATTACATTATTTTAAACTTTCACGGAATTTTTATTAGATTATTACAACCCATCAGTCAAGGAAATTTGCTGCGTTGTTGCTCCTTCACAAAATTTAGCTGGATGATTTTCACAGAGTGTTCCCTGCAGACATCAGGTAAAATCCAATTGAAGATAGATGAATCACTATTAGCACCAGTATAACAGATTCACTTTCTGCTTGGCACCAATTCGACCAATTGCATAAAAAACAGGAAAGGATTCTTTTTGGTTTTTTTATAATAATATCCTTCTCCAATGAAAGTGTTAAAGAAGTTTGTGTTTTTACTTTTCGTCGAAGTAATCTTTTTAAAATTTTTACAAAAAATGGCCTCTATTTTAGAGAAAATTTGGCTTTTATACTTCTAGCATTCTGGAAGAAATGCGCTAATTCAGCGTGCCATATTACTTTTCAGTATACTCTATCTCTATCCATAATTTCTACCCCCCTCCTACATAATCATCGTTGTCTTAAAACGTACCTAAATTTTTCAACGCTTAAAACCCTGCATTATCATTATTAGCCACTGCACTTTCAACATAAGAGAGATGCCACTATAGCCACAGAAACTTACTTGTAAGTATTATAAAATATTGTTTTCACCGAAAAAATATTAATCTGAAATTTTAATTAAAATTTATTCATTAGGGAAACCTGAGGTGCCTACATGTACATGTACATATACATATACATATACATATATATATACATATACATATACATATACATATACATATACATATACATATACATATACATATACATATACATATACATATACATATACATATACATATACATATACATATACATATACATATACATATACATATACATATACATATACATATACATATACATATACATATACATATACATATACATATACATATACATATACATATACATATACATATACATATACATATACATATACATATACATATACATATACATATACATATACATATACATATACATATACATATACATATACATATACATATACATATACATATACATATACATATACATATACATATACATATACATATACATATACATATACATATACATATACATATACATATACATATACATATACATATACATATACATATACATATACATATACATATACATATACATATACATATACATATACATATACATATACATATACATATACATATACATATACATATACATATACATATACATATACATATACATATACATATACATATACATATACATATACATATACATATACATATACATATACATATACATATACATATACATATACATATACATATACATATACCTATACATATACATATACATATACATATACATATACATATACATATACATATACATATACATATACATATAAATATACATATACATATACATATACATATACATATACATATACATATACATATACATATACATATACATATACATATACATATACATATACATATACATATACATATACATATACATATACATATACATATACATATACATATACATATACATATACATATACATATACATATACATATACATATACATATACATATACATATACATATACATATACATATACATATACATATAAATATACATATACATATACATATACATATACATATACATATACATATACATATACATATACATATACATATACATATACATATACATATACATATACATATACATATACATATACATATACATATACATATACATATACATATACATATACATATACATATACATATACATATACATATACATATACATATACATATACATATACATATACATATACATATACATATACATATACATATACATATACATATACAATTTAGTAATTAAAATTTTGTATATTCTTAATTTCCTAAAAAAACGAAGTAAGCAGAAAATTTCGAATTATTTAAAAATAAAATTTAATAAAAAAATTGACAAGGCTACAAGCGCTCTACAATGTTTAAAATCAAAAAATCTAAAACATAAAATTAGCTCAAGCTAACACCTGTATTTCACAAAACAAAACATAAAAATCTAATAATTAATTATAGTGTTTTTGGTTAAATATTAACAGTATTATAAAAAAAGCCCGCAGAATATTTCAAACTGTTTAGTTTTATTAACCAATATTTTGCCTAATGTTTTGGTTTACAAATGCTACCCATCTTACCAAGTCTAATTTATACAATTTATAACTTATGACCCTATTAAGACTTAAGGCTATAAAAAAAGGCAGAAAAAACCTACAGAGTTGAAAATAAATTATAGCTGCTGGCTTTAATAATACAGGTAAAATGAGTAACATCATAAAAAGCAAAAGAAACTTTATATCAATTTATACAAACAGAAAAACATTAATAAACGATTTAAGCTTCAATTACAAAATGTGCGTAACTAATTTATAATTTCATTGTTAGAAACTAATGAAGTAGATCTTTTTCGTTTGGAGTTCAGCTTTGTATACAAAAACTTGAAATAATAACAAGATTTTAATAGAATATACAGAAACATTTCTAAGCCATGTATAAGTCTTTATAATGTTCTACAAAGTTTAGCCAACTCATGGCTGGTTTTTAAGACAGGCCTCCAAATCTTGCATGTTGCCTATACTTCCTCTAATGTTCATTGCTGTTCCTCTAAACTAAATCAGTTTTTTCAATATATATTCTCACCTTAAATCATAACTTTATTTTGCACGTCTTTTATACTTTTTTAAGCCAATTTTTTATGCAAAATCATCTAATAATACGCATGTAATTTTATATTGATTGACTGCATTTACTGAATGAATTTTGCTATTTCTTTGCTATCTCTCCCTATAATTCAATAACAACACACTGCATAAAGATCATATTCATTGAAGCTGTGTATAGTGATTGAAGGTACACACAAGCAGTCAGGGGACTTCCATTGTTAATCTAATAAATAAACACAATAATGTATGAGATTTTATTGTATTGTCTTGGTTGTTGGCTGGTATCATTGAATATACATAGATTTTTTTCCCATCATTTGATAAGTTATAATTTTTGTACGAAAATTTTGCTCGCTCTGCAGGGTAGGTTAATTAAATATCGATTTACTTTGTTGCTATTGTATTAAAAACATATTTTTGGATTTTTTTCTTCTAAAGAATAAAAGATCATTTATTGATTTTAAATAGCTGTTTGAGTTGAGCTTGCTGCAAAAAAGAAAAAAAAAAGTAAAAGTTTGAAACTTTTTGCACAGTTATTAGTAACTTAACGGTTTTGTATTCTTTTCTACTCGATATTAAAGCTCTGGTCCATATTGTGCTTTTGTTTAGTTAAAACTATAATTATGGGAACTAGTGTGGGAAAATTCCTTAAAAATATATGAATTTTAAAGAAAACGAGGTCAGACTATGACTTTGAAAGGCATACTAAATAAAGTTCAATACAGCAGCAAAAGGATATTTTAAAAGCAAGTTAGTTTAGCACATATAACTATGTTTAAAGACTATGTCAGAAGATTAATGGTGGCTTAATAAAGAGTTACGAATTAAACTAAATCTGCTATGTAGGTTAAAAATAAATTTAATAAAACTCCCTAAATGAAACTGAATTAAAACTCTAGAAAGTCCTTTTAATTAAGACAATCTCAGGCCAGAAAATGTCCTTAGAATAAAGCTAAGCTTAGATCACGTAACGTCATAATAACCTTCGGCTGAAGCTAACCAAAGACCTCCTTAATACATGCAATTGACACTCAAATTAAAGTACAAAAAGTCCAACGATTGAAGCACAAATTAAACTACAAAATTCACAATGATTGAAGCTAAAATTAAACTACATAAAAAAGTATGTTTGAAGCAATAATTGTACTACACGAAGACATTTGATTGAAACTAAAATTTAAATAAATAAAAGCTAAAATTGAACTACATAAAGGCCTTTGCTTGAAGCTGAAATTAAACTATAGAAAGCCCCTTGATTGAAGCTAAAACTAAACTGCATAAAGACCTTTGCTTGAAGCTAAAATTGAACTACAAAAAGGCCTTTGCTTGAAGCTTAAATTAAACTACATGAAGACCTTTGCTTGAAGCTAAAATTGCACTACAGGAAGACCCTTGATTGAAGCTAAAATTGAACTACATGAAGACATTTGATTGAAACTAAAATTTAACTACATGAAGACCCTTGATTGAAGCTTAAATTAAACTACATGAAGACCCTTGATTGAAGCTAAAATTTAACTACATGAAGACCCTTGATTGAAGCTAAAATTTAATAGTTAAGACAACCAAGAATGAAACTATAATTGAAAGACATAAAGCCCTTTAATTGAAGCTCAAATTGAACTTCATTGAAGCCTACAATAACTGACTCTAAAATACGACCTATATTATGCTTTAACTAGACCATATAAAGATTCTTTGCTAAGAGTTTCAAATTATTTCTATTTGTCTTTTCTTATCAATCCTTCTAACTTTTATTTATTTTATCTTATAAACTTTAAAGTGGAATATATTTCTTGCTACTTTTGCTCTCATCAAACTTAATACTTTTGCCTTTCTTTGCAGACTTTTAAGAAACTATTTCTTTAAATCACAATTTAATTATAACTTGGTTACTCTACAGAAACAAGGCAAAAAAAAAAAAAATATAATAATAACGAAACAAAACATTTTAAACTGAACAATATTTTTCTAAACAATAATCAACCAAAATAGAGCAGAGCACCTTTCATTACAACATTAATTATTTCGCACTTAAACCTAGAAAAACTAGAAAAAATTGCTATTTAAAAGCCAGAGAGTGCTGTTTCTTTCAGTTACAGTGTACTTTGTTTCGCATTATCTATAATTTTGTTATAATTACATAGACAAAGCCATAAATTTAGCTACAAAAATTGTATTTTACTTTTTGTTGTTGTTGTTGTTGTTTTTTGAGCTGCTACTAAAAGCTAAAAGCCATTTAATAGGCTGTTAAATTGTAATTACAAATAATTACTTTCCAGTTGTAAATTGTAAAAGCATCACAGTGGTATTTCTCTACTCTTCCCGGTTATATACTATAGGTGTTTAACTCAAGCTAAATGAGATTTTTTAAATGAAAACATTTTGTTTGTTATTTTTAAAAGATTTACAAGTGTTAACATTTACATAAATTTACATTAAATTTACAATTTTTAAAAATTAATTTAATTTAATTACAATTCTTTGCCAGTATACAACACATATGTATTTACTAGCACACGAAAACTAAATAAATATATAGAGAATTTATTTAAGTAACTTGATTTAACTTGATTCTGACTCTACCTCTATCTCAAACTCAGCAGCATTTTAAATCTTTTTTTTTTTTTTTTTTGCTAACTAAACAGCTGCTGCTTAAGCTTGCTTAAGTTAATGTTCTTTTCAACTCATCATCATGAAAGAAGATCATCATTATTGTTATTATTATTAGCATCTGCATTAAGGAGTGTTGTTGTTTCAACTAATAAATTAACAATATCATTAGAAACTTAAAGCCAGATTTTACATAGTTAAGAGTACATACTGGTTAGCAGTTGTTGGTAAATAGATAAAGTACTGTAGGAGCAAAGAGTAAGAAGAGTGCTTCTAACTTTATTACCCATTTACTTAGTTTTATTTTTTTTTTCTTTATTTTAATTTGCTTTTTTAGTATTTAATATTGATTTGCAATAATTTTTGCATAACAATGACAACATACATGTTTTCAGCAGTCAGTGCCTTTTATTAGCTATGAAGCAGAGCTTTATAGAGTGTAATCGAGTGTTAATAAAATGACCTTGACTTTTTTTCCATATTCATATTCATCTTTAGATTCATATTCATAGTTTGGCATGTCTTTAGTGAGTTTTAGCGTTTGGTCTTCTGTATACAGATTAATGCAAACAAATATTCTATTCTTTAGTGTGTTTGAATTGCATTGCAATTTGCAAAGGCAGTGATCAGGTGAATTTGTTGCTTTGTTAAAGTAAGATTCTTAAACTTTAAGATGTCTGGGTTAGATCAGCAGTTACATGACTAACCTGAGCTTATTATTAAGGGTTGTAGTGAAAACCGTTAATTCAGGCCTCTAAACGCCGCTAAAGACTTTGACAGGAAAGCAATCCAAAAAAAAATTAGTTCACCAACTCATGTTCTTTGTTCTGAAAAATTTTACATTCAACACAGTGCGAAATATTCCACCCATTTGGTAGATTATCCTAATTAATTCCTATGAATTCATTTGGGAACCTCTGCTCTACTGCCCTCATATAAGTTAAGTTTCTTAGCGTATCTAAACTATTTATTTCCAATTTGTATTAGTTGTTGTTGGTTGCAGTAGTCAGTTGCGAATTTAATTTAATGTGCCATTTAATTTTATAGCAGTATTTATTTAATAATGTTTAAGTTTTTCTTATAGAAAATGCACAACATTTTTTCAACGGATGTTTTATATATTTTTAGTATATAAACATATTCATTATTCTTTTATAATAAACCATAAAGTATTTAAAGTATTCGACACGCTTCACACGTGTGTTTTTTCTAACATTTGAAATTAGCACAGAGATTTGAAATCATAATTTAAACAATAATATATAAATCACCTTGTATGAGAACAAATTATTGAGTAGGATAGAAGGGTAGTGCATAAAGTGCACTTCCACCCGGAGACCTTGTGGTTCATTGTGGTTGAAAATTGTTGAGTAAGAATACACTAGTTTGCATTTGCTTTAAAAGGATTTATTTTGAAGTTAATCATATTATATATACATATTATGTCTTCTTAGTCTAACTTCAATTGTAGAACTTAATAAAGGTTCTGAAATGTTTAAATTTCAGTTTAAATTTTGATCTTAAATTTTAGCTTCAATCCACGGCCTTTATTTAGTTCAATTTTAACTTTATAAAGATAAATTTCAACTTTAATATTAGGTATTTCTAAAGTTAAATTTCAGCTAAATATGTTTTTGTTTCGACCTTTTAAATTCCAAATAAATTAGGTAAATAATCAGGCTCGAGGTCTGTGTTATAATCAATCGTTCTATTTATTTATTTCAATATTTCGCCTACCATCGGTAAGCATCATCAGGAAAATAACAACAATGAGTTACAATAATCAAAAATTAGTCTTTAAAGTTAAACATGTAATATAGTACAATATTAAATGTTTAACTTTAAAGACTAATTTTTGATTATTGTAACTCATTGTTGTTATTTTCCTGATGATGCTTACCGATGGTAGGTGAAATATTGAAATAAATAAATAGAACGATTGATTATAACACAGACCTCGAGCCTGATTATTTACTTTAGTACAATATTAAATGTTTAACTTTAAAGACTAATTTTTGATTATTGTAACTCATTGTTGTTATTTTCCTGATGATGCTTACCGATGGTAGGCGAAATATTGAAATAAATAAATAGAACGATTGATTATAACACAGACCTCGAGCCTGATTATTTACCTAAGTTAAATTTCAGCCCTAATCCTACGTCACCCCAAAATTAAATTTAGCTTTAATCATTGGTATTTACATAGATCAATTTTAGCCTCAATCGTAATTCTTTAAATAGTTCAGTTTTTGCTTCAATCGTAGGTCTTTATTCAGTTAAATTTTCCTTCCAATCGTAGGTCTTCAAAGAGTTCCAATTTAGTTTCAATCATGGGCGTTTAGGTAGTTCAAATATAGGTTTAATCATTGGCCTTTATGCAGCTCCATTTTAGCTTAACTGGTATGTCTTTATGCAGCTCCATTTTAGCTTCACTCGTATATCATAAGTAGTTCAAATTTAGCTTCAATCATTGGCCTTTAAGTAGTTAATTTTTATCTCCAATAGTAAGTATTTACATGGTTCAAATTTAGCTTCAATGGTAGATTATTATAAAGCTCAAGTTTTGCTTCAACCGTAGGTCTTTACATAGTTCAGTTTTAGCTTCAATTAAAGGTATTTATAAAGCTCGATTTAAGTTGCAATCCAAGGTCTTCAGGTAGTTCAATTTTAGTTTCAATCTTTGATCTTTATACAGTTGAATTTTTAACTTTGTTTAAATTTACTTTCTCCAAAAGATTTAAATTCAAGTATTTCATTTGTTTCCCCAAAAAAATTTTAAAAAATTGTTTTTCCTACTTAAAAATAACTAAAACTATTGCTTTTCTTTCAGTCCTTCTTTGGCCGCACCTACAACAACATCTCCGCCATAGCTGGTTGCAAGAACAATGGCGATTGTGTCATAAACAAGAAAAATCGTACCGCCTGTAAAGCCTGTCGTCTGCGCAAATGCCTACTGGTGGGCATGTCGAAGAGTGGTTCACGCTATGGCCGCCGATCCAACTGGTTCAAAATACACTGTCTGCTGCAGGAGCAGCAAACAAATGCCGGCAACTCTCAACAAAATTCCAATGCCAACAATTTAGAGCAGCTGGCAAGGCTACATCAAATACATGCGCGGCAAACCTATCAGGACAAAACAAATCCCTGCATTAAATCGGCCATAGGGCAGCAGCCGGCCAGCATAACGATACCAGCCTCAAATACGGCAACGCCCAACAGTTTGTCTAACTTTCTTAATCCTGCCAAATATTTCAATGGCAATGATGCAGCCATCCACAAAACCAACGAATCCCGCCTCAGTGATACACCCAGTGATTCCGGAGCCTCCTCGGCCGGAGATCCTACCGATGATTGCACCAGCAATAATAGTATACGTCAACACAGTCATCATCATCATCACCACCATCATCATCATGCTCTGGCAGCCATGAAAAATGAGCGCAATTGCAGCTCCGCCCATCAGTCATTGAACGATAGTAATGGAGACGAAGACTCGGATGAAAGAGAGCGTAGACGACAGCAGTTTTTACAGATCTTTCGTAGTCATTCGGAGCCCCTTAGTCCTTTTGCACCATTCAATTTCACACAATTGCCACCACCGCCGCCTGCTGTTACAGCGGGCACACCGCCTGGCTTTATGTTGCCAGCGGCCATAAACAGCAATGACAGTCTGGTTAAGCAGGAGGAGTTGCAAGAGGAGCCCATAGATTTGTCGGTTAAGACAAGACATAGTCATACACCCGAGAGGCCGCAAAAGAGCTTGAGTCCGGAAATAAAGGAAACCAGTAATGAACCTGTCAGTGTATTAACAAAAACCACACCCTTAGATTTGACTTTGGTGAGAACAACGCAAACGTTAACGGGGTGAAAGTTGAAACGAAACAAAGGTATGCTTTAAGAACAACTTAAAGTATACTTTAGTTATTTGAACAAAACTAAAGCCTAAAAATATACTCCAAATTTTTTGTAATTTAAATTTAATTAAACGAAATTATTGCCCTTTTTTAATATTTATTTTAAAACCAGTATTTTTTTTTGTCATTATCTTACTTAATTCTAATCCAAAAAGCAGACAAACAAACAAACTGAAGCCAGTGTTTTTAGTTAAATTAATTTAAATTTTAGCACATAATTAAGTTATATTTATATTATTATTTTTTGGTATTGAAATAGTTAGTTTAAATTAACTTTTAGTTATATATATTTTTGTTATTATTTTTTATTTAATTTTATAAATTTTCTTGTTTAAAAAACAAATAAACACACAATTCTTGTATATAAACTTGACACCTGGGAATTCCCATTTGTGCCATAAGCTTTAAAATTGTTTTATCTAGGTTTTTGTTTTTGTACTAAAGACTTTCTATGAAGAACAATTTTAAGCTTAAAGTAACAAAAACATAAAAGAAATAAAGGTGCCAGAAAAAAAATAAAGAGAAATGTACAAAATTTTAATGAAATTAAATAATGGAAATTATGTAGGGAAATTACTGATGGAAGTAAAAGGGTAAATGGTACTAAATTAGGGAGTTAGCTAATTAAAAGTACCAAAGTATTTGTAAGGAAAAAAAGGCAGCATAAAGTTTAATAGAAACTAACATTTTAGGTTAGTTTTAAGAAAATGGTAAAGAACTTTAGCACAACTTTTTTTCAAATTCTTGATAATAAGTACTTTTCCCAACACACTTTAAAATGTTTGAAATTAAAAAAATGTTTGAAATTAAATAATATAAAAAAGGTAAATTTTGAAATAGTAATTTTTAAAAAAGAATACAAAATACTATATTTTTAAATTGTTTAAATAATATTTAAATAATATTTGTTTTTCAAATTCAAAAGTTTTTTAAAAATTATAAAAAAGTATTTTTTTTAAATACTCGTAGTACTATAAACTGGAGTAGATTAGATTATTCAGACAACCAACCTTTGTATGGATTTTAATAATCGTGGGAGAAATGGCCAGGGAGAAAGATAATTCTCTTCATATCTGACCGGTTTTAAGTCAATACATACATTATTCCCCGCTAGATTGGACAAGTTGTGCAGGAAAAATTCGTCTAGACTATTCAGTTTCTGGTTTGAAAGGGCCGCACATTGATAATGGAGACAGCAATAGTCTCGTCCTCTGCTTGATTATGACAGTTTATCCAGAAATTATTAGAATAGACTTCACGCCAATCTGGCAATAACTTGTAATTACTGCAATCGCATTATATAATCGATGAGGTGGAATTTTTACAAGTGTTGCATTTATGCCATCATAATTAAACCATATGACGCGTGCTCTGTCTCAAGTGATCATCTGATTTCTGTCGAGTTTAATTCATATAGTATTTAATATTTCTGCTTTTGGATGAATCCTGATGCTGGCAAATGTTTTGAAATTTCAGCTTGAGTAGCTCCTAATGATTGTGCAAGTTCTTGTTGAGTTTGACAACGATTCTCATGTAGTAATGCCTCCAATTCTTGGTCTATAAACTTGTTCGGCTGGCCAAAGCGATCGTTATTATCCGAGTCAAAATCACTACTTCTGCACACTATAAACTATTTTTCTCACGTTAAAACAACTATAATATAATTCACTGCATGCTGCCCTTAGGAATCAAAGATTAGATAGTCTGGGCGTATTTTGCCTGCAAGACAAGCAATTGGTTGAATAGTTTTTTTGACTTAAAATTGGTCAGACCCTGAGTTTATTCTCTGCTCTCTTACAGGTATCACAGCGGCATCCACGGAGCACCCACGTGTGTCAATTCTGAACTCCTGAATCGAAAATTGGACCTCCAGATTAGACTATGTCCAAGCCAGTCATAAGCCAGAAGTCATAGTTAAATTATATTAGAAGAAGATTATCATTCGAATGACGTAAATTTTATGACAGTTTCAAAAAAAACAACACCATGGCGAGGTGTATCAAAGTATGTAGTCATCATCCCATCTCCGGTTTTCGTAGTTACAAAAAATAACTCAATCCACCAAAAGGAGAAAATAAAAAGAGAAATGACAACATAAACATACATACATTGTTGTTATTGATCTACAAAAAAAGTAGACGCAGCAAAAAAAGCAAAAAATAAACAAATTTGTACTAATACAAGTTTTATAAATACTAATAAAGAATACACACACATTTTAAACGTACGTAAATTTCGTTCTAACTCACAACACGTTAAAAAGAAATATGATAATTCTCGTATTCTATTTCTCAAAAACGGTGAGTTAAATAGATGATATTTACAGAGTGATAGTGGACAATGAAGATTGCTGATGACACCCTTGGCCGGGTAGAAAATGCATTCCAATTGTTCCAGTACTTTACAATAGTATTCTTGATTATTCCGAACTATTAGCCAAAATAAAACTTTTCTCTTAAAATCAACTTTGTTTTATTCGATTTCAAAGTTCTATACAGCTAAACAACGTAGAACCATAACTTTAAAAATAAATTTGCGCAATTTGGAAGCGTTGTGCAGGCGTCAGTCTATTAATGTCGAAGTGCCAAGCCAAACTCAAGAAAAATCACTTGACAGCTGACAAAATGGCCGCCAGTTAAAAAAGTACATATTTAAATTCACCATAAACAAATATTGCACTATAGTAGTCTTTTTTCATATTAAAGAAATAAAACTATCCGCATGAATGGTACAAAATTCGACAACTTCAAAACAAACAAAAAACACGTTATTGTTCACACTATAAACTTCAATAAATACCCTTCACCTTCAAAATGACATATAAATTACTGGTTGTGATATAAAGTGTCCAGTGGGCCACTTTTGATGAGCCAAACTGGCGCTGTGGGATAAACCAAACGTAATGGTACGGTGCCCAAATTTTCAAAATTTTTGAAAATAGTACTAATTTTTTAACTTTATCAAAAATAGTACTTTTTCCAAGCATTAAAAATTTGTACTTTTTAAAGAGTAATATATCAAAATAATAAAATAGCAACCTTAAAAAAATTAGTACTTTTGTGAAAGTTATTAAAAGTACTTTTTTAATTAGTACTTTTTCAAAACTATAAAACACAAATACTTTTTGAAATACAGTTTTTTTTTTAGATTATCCAAATTTTTACTATTTTAAGTAGCACCTTTTTAAATAGAAAGCAAAAGCATTTTGTTTTACAAATCATTTCTTTGGTACTTTATGCCCCATTTAGTACCTTTGTGCCTTTTAATTTTATGTCAGTTGTTTTGTGAGATTCTTTTTTTTTTAATATTTCAAATACTTAAATTATTTAGAAGTTTTAGTTAAATTAGTTTAATTTTATTTCATCTAAATATAAAATTTTGTTTAGTTTAAATTTTTTTGTTGTTTTTTATTTTTAATTTATAAATAAATGAAAGAAAAAAAAAAGAAAAATAAGTGTTTGTTTTTTATGTTTTATATTATTAGTTTAAATAATTATTTATTTACTTTGCTTATAAGAGTCTATTTTTTATAATTTAAAAGAAAACCTAAAATAAATAAATAAATAAAATAAAATTGTTTTTTAAAAAAAATTAAAAAGTAGTTATCATTTAAGTAAACAAAGAAGTAAGTTAACACAAAAATAAAGAATGTTTTCAGACATGGATTTTTAGTAATACTTACAAAACAAAATTATTATCTACACTTCTAAATATTAATTTTACAATTACATAGTTTCTCAAAACATATTGAGGTCGGTGTCTGTTGCATTAGTTTTATTTTTTAATAATACAGCTTACTTAAAATCCCAGTTTTTCTCTTATTTAATACTTATATATTTAATAAATCTATAATTTTTAAGCTCTTAAGCCAATCTAAATACATCAAAAGCTTCAGCTGATAGTTGTGTCTATATTTCATAATTTTTTTTTTTCTTTTTTATATTGACTTGCAAAATAAATAAATATTCTATAAATTTGCTGCCCATACATCATATTCAACTTTCAATATCAACACACATGTCATATTGCAATTTACTTTTCATAAACATAAAACATCTATTTCATTATACTGTCTGTAACTCATTTTTATGTTTCATACATTGTTGTTTTATTGTCAATATTTAGTACTCATACTTACTTTTCAGTCTAAGTTTATGTCAATGTGACATTTTGGTACATTACTGAAAGTAACAATGTACAAGAGTTAGCAGTAACAGAAATACATACATGCATACATATGTATGAAAAAAGAAGTCCATTGAAATGATCATGATGATGATGTAGTGTTGTCAAACTAAAGACTTTTATGGGGATAATTTTTTTTTAGTTTTTTTTCTCTCTTTTAGTTACAACATGTAAGAAGCTATAATCGGTCAAGCCCGTACATATAATACCCTACACCGAGTGTGTGAGTGCATTTAAAAATTAATTGCATTTAATTTTACCTCGATATCGACACTTGTAAAAGGATTTATGCATGTTGAAGTGATTTTCAGAAGAAGGCCTTATATGGAAAATATAATTGGGTGTCATGATTTCTTGCTTTGTTTGCAAAAGCTGTCTGTAAAACTAAAGATTTACGTGGTGCTATTGGAGAAATTTAAACAATTAAACTGTCTAAATTCTCCGCCCCAATTATACCCTAACCCTTTCACGTCAATGGGAAACATTTTTCTCATATTTTAAATTGGTTATTTTAGTACCAATTTTTTTTAAATATTTATTTTGTCAACTAGATGTCATAAAATGGCGATGATTTATTATTAATAAACGTAAAAAGTTGGCAATACTTAAATGTGTATTGTTTAGTCAAGGAAGGGAAATCCCATTTTTTCTACACCGTAAAGCCGTTTTGATTTGGCTCGTTTTGTAGCAGATAAAGTTACGTTTGTAAGTTTTGTAAGTGATATATATGACGTGGTGAGTACAGAGGAATGACGAATAATTTATTTTATTGTGTATATTTACTTTATGGGAAACATTTTGCCCTATGGACCAAAAGTGAAATTTGTATATTCTTTTATAGTCTTGATATTCGGTTTTTTTTACATGTGCAAAATATTAATTTTAAATTTTAGCAATGACAAGCAGAAGGTGTAGGGAGTTCAATTTACGTGAAAGTGAAATATTACAGGTGCTTATGGCGGAAAATGAACTTCTGCTAGATGAAGAAGATCAAAACTTTTTAGAAGAAGACATTGAAGAGGCTGCAGATGTGGTTGAAATCGAAAATGCAGTACAAGAAACTGATCAAAAAATAACTATAGATGCCAGCACAGCTCTTCAAAAGGAAGAAGAACCTATTTTCAGATGGACAAGTGGCTCGTATACACCTCATACATATTGTGAAAGTAATTATGAGTTTGATCGCATAAACAATGGAATGAAGTTACAAAGCTAAATGAGATGTTGTGTGATATTATCATTCCGGAAAGTACTACAAGATATGCGGAGCAAAACGGAAGATCTTTTACTGTTGAAGACGAAATGAAAGCATTTTTAGGAATGAATTTTGTAATGAGCTACAAAGTTTTGCCAAGTATTCATAGTTACTGGTCTACTGATGAAGATATGGATGTCCATTACATAGCTAACATTATGACTAGAAATTTGCATTTCTGCAATAATAAGTGTAAGTTATCAACTATCGACCGACAAGACCTGTATTTGATCATTTCAAGCATTGTTTTCAAAATGCTATGAACAACTCTATGAGACAATCTATTGACGAGCACATGGTAAAATTTAAAGGACACAATGTGATGAAACAATACATTAAAAACAAGCCTATAAAATGGGGCTTCAAAATGTGGTGCAGGCTACCTTTTTGAATTTGATTTATATATGGGCAAAAAAAACTAATGTGGAAGGAGGTTAGGGCGAATCCGTTGTACTAAGCTTTACAAAAAAGTTGAACGGCCTTGGTTGCGAAATTTATTTTGATAACTTCTTCAATTCCCCCAGCTTACAACATAAATTAATGACGCAAAATTTAAACGCTTGTGGATAAAACAATGCAACGTAACGTGGTGACATTTACTCTGTAAATTTTCAAGGAATTTCTTTCGTCAAATGGATGGACACAAACTCAGTTCACATGTTATACCACCAGAAAAAACGACTTTGGTAAAAAGAAGACAATCAGAATCAGCTCAGAAAGTAAACATAATCTGTGATCGCAAACTATAATAAATATATGGGTGGTGTCGATCTCATGGACCAGCGTAAGCTTTGTTATGAGGTAGATCGCAAAGCAAAAGTAAAATACTATTTACGTTTGTTTTTTGATGTTATGGACATTGCAATGAATAACGTTTATGTAGTATATTTAAAATTTTATAAAGAAAAACGAGTTGAACATTAACAATAACCTGAACTAGAACCTAAACTAGAAACTGAAATAAATCCTGAACTAGGACCTTAACTGGAACCTGACGTAGAACCTGAAATAAAACTGAATAAGATGAGTAAATATCAAGAATAAAGTTTTTTTATTGAATATATTTTCAACTCTTATTTTTAAAGCCAATGACACTTGAGACATAATAGAACCCTATTACAGTTCTGTTATATCTAATGTAGTTTTACAAAAACGTTTGCTTGTTAAATAATATAAAAGTTATTAATTTCTTAATATCTAAACAATCTGTTATTAAACATTAAGCTGTAATTACTAATTAGATCAACTTATTATTTAAATTGTGTTCATGCTACGAATATTTATCAAACAATTTATTGCTCCCATTAAAATTTAACCAACATTATTTCAATTTATTGGTTAATTATAACAATTATCTTTAAAAGAAATTGCTGTAAAATCACAAGTCAGAAACATTATAATAGACAGTCTTTGACAGTTTGAGAGCAAATCATTGTGACAAGTTAAACATTTGCTGGTTATTGCATTTAATCCTCTTTCTATTTGCAATAAAATAAAAAAAAACTAGGTATTAAACTGAATTGAAATGAATTTATATTGATTGCAAATTATGATTGTATTAATCTAATTATCAATGTCAGAAACAATTGTCTCAAATGATGATGATAAGTTGTCATTTTAAACTGTTAAAAACAAAAGACTTAAGACACAAACTTTTTTTTTGTATAACTTCTAGACAACAACACGGCACAGCACTGTAATCCCAGGCAGTGTGCTTGCTACGCTGTCTGCTGCTATGTAATGAATGCAAGCAAAATGTTAAAATGCACTCACATCAACATGTTTTCAGACATGTTTATCTCACAACAACCAAGATCTTGTATATTTAATCGATTTTAAAAAAATTGATATTGATCTGAAAACTAATACCTGTTTGAGCAAAACAAAAATATAAAAAAAAATTGATCTGTATTAAAGTTGGAAAGTTTTTATCTACATTTATATTTAACAGTGGTGGCTGTGCCAGAATTTAATCTTTTAATCTTGCAGGCTTTCTCGCTTGGCTATAATGCATCAAGGCAATATGTATATAGTAGATTTGTTTTTTGTTGTTGTCATATGTTTGTAGTTTGAAAGAAATGATGCACATGTTGCATTTTAAATACAACACAGTGTTTATATCAAAGAGACAAACACGCCCCCTGAGACCATTAAAATGGTAAAATCTTTATATTTAAACACAATAATATAAAAAGCACACAAAAAGCCAACATAACAAAAACAACCATTCAACAGATACATTTAAAAACAGTTTAAATAAAAACAATTAGTAGTATTGGTGCTTGAAAACGAACACAAACTCTAATATTCAACTACAATTGTATTAGTCTTCTGTTTGTTAAGACAAGTTTGAAAACAGTTTTCTTTTTTACTCTGCTTTTTTTTAAATTTATTTTTATGCAGGTTGTTGCTGCAACAATTGAAGATGAAATTGAAACAACAAATAGAGAAACAAACAACATGTTGTTTTGTGTCTGTTCACCAAGATGTTTAACAAATGATAGACTTTTAGCAATCATTTTATTGGTGTCGCTGATAATCATCTTCGCATACATAATATAACAAATCAAATTGTACAATGTATTAGAGGAGCTAAACAATACAACAAAACAGCAACAAAAACGCAAAAAAAAAAGAAATAATATTTAATTTTTATATATTTGCTGTGGCAACATGTGGCCATGTTGGTCTTTGCTCTTCGATCTTCCAATGCAGGCAGCAAATCATCATTAGAAAGAGATAAGATGAAGCTGACATGTATAACATGCATATCGATGTTTTCTTTTTAGCAATTTGTAATAACTATTTAGTTTGATAGCAACATAAATGAGTTCAAAATCTAGGTTTTATTCATTTGTCGAGATTAACTAATAAGAAACTGGGTGTTTTTTAGGTACAAAAAAATTTAGGTGGCCTACTGGTTTCTTAAAGTATTTCTGAGAGTTAAAATCAGGTTCTAGTTCAGGTTCTGGTTCAGGTTCTATTTTAGTTTCAAATCATTTTAATCAGTTTTAACGTCGTTCGACAATTGTGTTAAATAATAAGATTCCTTGACAAAAAAGTTTATATTTTAAATTGTACTTCAGGTTCTAGTTCATCTTCTAATTAAAGTTCATCTTTTATTTCAAGTTTCAGTTCGTTCATCTTTCATTTCAAGTTCAGGTTCTATTTCAAATTCTGCTTCAGGTTGTAATTCAGTCTCAATTCCAAGTTCAGGTTTAATTACAGGTTCTAGCTCAGATTCTATTTCTGGTTTTAGTTCAGGTTCTAGTTCAGTTTATATTTCAAGTTCTAGTTCGTCTTCTATTTCAAGTTCCAGTTGAGGTTCTAGTTCAGGTTCTAGAGCAGTTTATATTTCAAGTTCTGGTTCAGGTTTTAGTTCATCTTCTATTTATAGTTCAGGTTTTATTTCAGTTTCAAATCATTTAAATCAGTTTGAACGTCGTTCAACAATTGATTGCTTGACATATTTAAGTTAAGTTTATATTTCAAATTGTACTTTAGGTTCTAGTTCATCTTCTAATTCAAGTTCTAGTTCATATTTTACTTCCAGTTCTATTTCATCTTTCATTTCAAATTCTAGTTCTGGTTCTATTTCAAATTCTGCTTCAGGTTATATTTCAGGTTCTAGTTCAGTTTATATTTCAAGTTCTGGTGCAGGTTCTAGTTCATCTTTTATTTCTAGTTCAGGTTTTATTTCAGTTTCAAATCATTTAAATCAGTTTGAACTTCGTTCAACAATTGTGTTAAATAATAAGATACATTGGCATATTTAAGGAAATACATATATTCAGAATTTGAATAAAGCTTAGCATGTTTTTTACTATAAACAAGGGATTTCTGGTATCTGATTGTTTTAGAATCTGATTTGAAATTGACAAAAAAAATGATTTTGATGATCATAGAAACCAATATTATCGGTTTAATTTTTGTTACAGAATTGTTGTCACAATATGGTGTCATGGATTCCAATATTAACATTTTGCTTTTTTCAGAAACAATCCGATCAGCTGGCAGCTTGTTTATTTTGGTTTTTATTTTAGGCGTTTAAGTGTATTGACGCACAATGTATGTAAGTAAAAATAAACAATTAAGTGTGATAAAAGATTCAAAATATTTTTATATAAATAAAGTCCAGCAGAGAAACCATACAAATAAATGTATAATTTTTAGAATTTTTGGAAAAAAAATCAGGTTATAGCAAAAGGGTAAACAAAACGCAGAAAAGTATTGATTGAGACTCTTTGGCAGAAATTGACTGAGTGTCTTAATAGTGCTGGTCCACCGTAAATGGTTGGAAAAAGGTAAAGTGTTTATTTGAATTTCATAAATATTCCACCATTTGTGATGCTCGTATTTGAACCGAATGGACAAGTGAAATTACAAAGAAAACTAACCCACAACAAACACAAAGCACGCGCAACTGGTGGCGGTCCTTTAGCCAAAAAGGTAATTAACAAAAACTGAAGAAATATTCAAAAGATTGTGCGGAATTGAAACGACTGTGAGCAAAGTTGCAGTAGTTAAATTAAGCAACATCGATTACTTAGTACAACATCAACTGAAAGACAAGTCAAACCAGAAGTTTGCAGTACACCACAAAGAATGCGTGCAGAAACTACAGCAGAGCATTTTAACGAATTTTTAGAGGAAGATGTTGACAAGAAAGCTCAATTAAACGAGAAATTTGATGAGCTCATTGTAGTAGAAAAAGAAAATACCAGCTTTCTTAGACGTATATAACGAGCAATAGAAAAGAGTAACAAGTCCATAGCAGATTTAAAAGCTGCACTTGTAAGTGTCAGTTCTCGAATGCTGAATGCAATTCAACAAAAAAAATAAAATAAAAAAGCAACAACTTGAACTCAAGCTAATAAAATTTAATATACAAGATCCAAAATAACAGCAGCGAATTGAATTGAACTCTTTGTAAAACAATATGTACCTTCAATTTAAAAGTCTTATTGTTATTATTTATTTATTACTTATTTATCAGTTTTTGCCACAGTATTTTGTTTAACGAATTCAATAAAATGAATTCAAAACATTGATAATAATTTTGCTATTTCATTCCTTATTCTCTGTCCTTCATTTTGTAGAGCCGCTGTAGAAAGCGAAAAAGCGTCTGTTTCAATGTGAACTTCATATGTTTCGTATGAAACCTTGTAGCTCTCCTGCATGTATTATGCAAGAAAAGTTGACTATCTGAACTACTGGGTTATAATGTAGTTCTCTGGTTTATAGTATAGTTCTCTCGACTATATTGCGGGCTGATGTGCTATTTTGTGGTGTATGCTGCATTTCTTTACGGTGTTAGTAAAAAAATATTATATTCCATACCCGCAATTTCCTAGTAAACTAGACGTGCAATCACCAGATTCGTACTCCCTCACAAAATTCATGGCTTGCTTTGGGATAACAGGCGTCTACTGCTCGTATCGTCATTTAGCTGACACATATCTTATAAACATATTTATGGAACACAGGGTCTCCAAGTGGAAGTGCACTTAGTGCACAACCCTTCCTATCCTATAAACATATCTATTAAAATATTTAGCAATTTTAACTTAAAATAATGGCATTCATATTCAAATATAATATTCTATGGGCACTGCTACACATTCAATAAATATCGTGATATTTCGAGTAGCATGCAATATTGATGGATCGCGATCCATATCGCAGAATGGTCTAAAATATGAAAACCAGATCACGGATCATGGGTCTCGTGATAAATATTGAACGTGTAGCATTTTCATGATATTAAATCATGATACGTCAGTAAAAAGTTACAAATAAAAGAAATAAAATAATATAAAATACGCAGTGACAAAAATTAAACAAAGTAAAGTAAAACAATTGACAAAAGCAAGCAAAATAGCTAAACAGGCTTTCTTTTGGTTTTCTCTCGACATTGAGAAACGACCCGCACAGCACAAAAATAACATAAATACTGACGCGATAAATATTGAACATGTAACATACGCTCGTGATCTATAAATACTTTAAAATAGATTGCGATCCAAATATCAAGACATTTATTGAACGTGTAGCAGTGCCCTATTGCTGGTGCTCATCAATGGCAGGCTTTATAATTTTAATGTGCCTTTCATCGTTGCAACCAATGGTAGCAGGTATTTTGTATTTTCTAAAAAAAAATAGTTTCTACATCTATATTTTTCGTTGTCGTTCATATTTAATTGTAACCACTGAGGGTATATACAGTGGTGATATTCGAAACAAATAACAACCGGTTCGCTTAAAAAAATTATATTTTTGCCAAATTTTGATAAAAATAGCGAAAATTTTAAAGTCGCATTCCAGTAACAGACCACAAGCCTCTTGAAGGAAATGATATAAACTTTTGTTTAATAAAAAAATAGTTTTGATTTTGCAAAATAAAAGTAAAAAAAAAATTGCGTTATTTTTTTCTCAAAAGATTGAAGAAAACGCTATCGAAAACATCATCATCCAAGAATCCAATGTATGACCAAAATAAAATCATTTGTTTGTACGTTTGGACAATGAACAACTGAACAATACTGTGTTTGTTGCCGATACTAATCACCTTATATAAAACCGTTAAAACAAAAAACATAATCACCCCAACAAATTTCATATGGAATTTTTATTCACGAGAAGGGTGAATATGCAACAACCGGTTCGCAAAATTTTTAAAATTTTAACAACCGGTTCGAGCGAACCGGTCCAAACCGGCTGAATATCAGCACTGGGTATATATGTTTTCCAAAACTTTTAGAACATGACTCATGACTTCTACACAAACATACGCTTGAATCATTTCCAACTGCCATGTGGTAAGAACCTTTTGACAAAAATCTTAATATTACAGCCAGTTAAATTATGCTGTGAATATTTAAAGCTGGCAAGTGTATTTTAATAATGTGCAATAAGATTTGGAAATATTTTTTAGTTAGACGTTACGGTGCAATAAATCTGTGAACCATTAATGAGCATTATATTCATAATAAATTTACGCCAAATCACAGCACCTACTTACGCTGATTCTGTTAGTTCTAGAGAATTTCTGGGATACCTTAATATTTTTCTTTTGACTTTTTCACTACCTCAATAAAAAGGTTAACACAGCCCAGTGATGGAAAATTCGATACTATTGTATTATTTTCAGTACTTTTTCACAACAAAAATACCACAGTACCCCCACATCATATTTAGTACTCTTTGTTTAGTTTGCTTTGTTCCCTGTTTAGAAATCCAGCGTTACTATTTTTATAATCATTGACAACATTGCCTTCTAAACGAGAACAAAAGGAATGCACAAATTCGTTATTCATGTTATTTATTTGATGCATAAAGAATTAAAGTTGTTTGTGGTACTATTTTGATAAATTTTTTAAGCTTCTTATGTTTCGTACATTTTTGTAATTCTTCAAACATATTGGTGAACGATCTATTAGTGATATGGCATTAACACTAACAAAATGCAGGCATGCTCATATGTTTATTATCTTAACCTACAACAAATAAAAATTTTAGAAACGTATATTTTTACATAAAAATTAATTAATTTTTAGTTTGTTGTTATAATAGTTTTTTTTTATTAAATTGAATTAATTTTATTTTTGAATTATTTTTAAATGGATTTTTAATTGTATTTTTGAATAAAAATATATGTTTGCTAAAAAGTACCAAAATGTTTAAAAAAAAGTATTATTTTTGTTGACGGTCAGTACTATTTGAATTTTTTCATTTAAAAATTGTTGTTAAAAAATTTATTTTTAAGTGTAAAAAAATCAAATCATTTGATTCGAATTTGGGTTTTTCTAAACAAAACAGATTTATGACACCAATTGAAATCAAAATCGATTTTCAGTTCTGACAAATGACAATTCTGATTTGGTTTCTTTATCAAACGTGATTAATTGTTTTAAATTTTATACATATTTCTGACTGGTGTTTTCTGTTATCAAAATTAGGTTTTTAATGACAGCCAAATGTAACTCAATACGTTTTGTGTAAACCTGTCATTTATATAATTTAAGCCAAAATAATAAACTTTTAATATTATTTACTTAAAATTATGACAGAGAATTGGGAGTTTGGTTTAATTTTTGAATAAATTTATGTTTAGAAAAAAAGAAACTTATTAAAAACTTAATTATATTAAATCACTTGAGGCACTATTTAGTCAAGTTTTTCAGAGTTTTTTTTCCAACATGACTTACAAAATGATTTTCTTTTTTGTCACTTTTACGAGTAAATGTTTTGTGATTTACTTGTATTTAAGTATTTGTAGAGAGCAGACCACCTAGAGTGATATAACCTACAACTGTCGATTTACTACTGACAGTGAAAACAATGACCAAGAGAACTTTATACAAAAGCAAATAAACATTTGAAATTCAATATTATTTTATATATAATATTGTTGTTGTTTTGTGTTTTTGTTTTTTAACAAAGCTGGGCTTTTAGTAAACAATTGTGATGACAAAATACTTACGTATAACTACTTGTGTTATATAAATGTTTAGAACGAGTTAAGCTTGTAGAATTTGCAGCACAAGTTGCGAATAAATTCTCAGTTTTAAAATTCCAGCTACAATAAAAACGACAAATTCTTGTAAACTTAAAATCAAAATATAATAATAAAAAATTCCAAAAAATTTTGTCATATATTCAAGGGAAACATTTAGCAAATTTAGATCAACAAATCTATTGATCTTATATTTTAAACCAGTAACAAAGAGTGTAAAATATCCAAGTTTTATCAACAGTAACCTAAACATGCAGTCTGTGGCTTTAACGCTACAATTCTGCTCATCCTTTTTCTCGCCAAGTGTTAGCCAAAAGAAGCTAAAACTCTGTCGTTGATTTTTCTTACATTTTTATTCAGTTTTTCACTTTTTCATCTCCTTTCGTCTTCACAAACAATTTACAAACAATGAAATTCAATGCAATCATTTAAAATTCAATTCAATTGAATTTTAAGTAGTTGAATTGTATGAGTTGCCTGCACACACACATACAAACCAATTCAGCCAAAAAAAAGTAACTAAGAGACAAATAAATAAAACTTATGGTTTTGTAAAATGAAATGAAATATATAATAGAAAATTGTTTAACAAAAATCTTTAGGAATACAATAAAACAAAAAAAAAAAAAAAACAAACTTATAGTTGCAATTTCTGTATAAAAGTGGTTAGCGTAACTGTTTGTGTGTGGCAGGTTATAAATGGTTTACGAAACAATAAAATTGAGAGCGTGTGCTTTAGAATGCATTATCGAAATGTGAAAAATAAGTTGATGTTGAAATTGAAAGACAATTTTGTAATTGAAATAAATTATAACGCAATATTTATGAAGACTATCACTTATACAAACAAATAAAAAAAGGGCAAAAATCAATAAGTAGGTCCTTCTATAGTTCAATTCAACATTCAATGGTAGGCCTTTCTGCATTTATGTTTCTATTGCAAGTGTAGTTCGTTCTGTAATCCAATATTAAAATCAATTATAGATTCTTCTATAGTTCAATTCAAGAATTAATCACAGGTCCTTCTGTAGTTTAATTCAAGATTCAATAATATGTCATTTTATAGTTCAAGTCAAGATTTAAACTTCTTCAAGATTTAATCGTACCTTCTTATGTAATTCAATTAAACATTCAATGATAGGCCTTTTTGCATTTAAGTTTCTGTTACAATTGAAACTCGTTCTGCAGTCCTTCCTTTAAAATTCACAAACACAATCGCAGGTCCTTCTAAAGTTAAATCAAGATTCAATAATATGTCCTTCTGTAGTTCAAGTCTTCAAGATTTAATCGTAGATTCTTCTGTAATTCAATTCAGCATTCAATGATAGGCCTTTCTGAATTTAAGTTTCGGTTACAATTGAAATTCGTTCTGCAGTCCTTCCTTTGGAGTCTGATACTCAAGATTCTTAAGTCTTATACATAGGATCTGGAGTCTTATACTCAAGAATATGGAGTTTCAAGACTCTGGGGTCTTATACTCATGACTCTGGAGTCTTATACTTAAGCACTCGAGTCTTATTCTAAAGACTCTTCAGTCTTATACTCAGGATTCTGGAGTCTTATACTCAAGACTCTGAAATCTTCTACTCAAGACTTTGTAGTCTTATTCTCAAGGCACTCGAGTCTTATGCTCAAGACTCTTGAGTCTTATACTCAGGATTCTAAAGTCTTATACTCAAGGCACTCGAGTCTTATGCTAAAGACTTTTGAGTATTATACTCACGATTCTAAAGTCTTATACTAAAGTCTTATACTCAAGACTCTGGAGTCTTATAATCATGATTCTGAAGTCTTATACTCAAGACACTCGAGTCTTATACTCAAGACACTCAAATCTTATTCTAAAGACACTCGAGTCTTATGCTAAAGACTCTGGAGTCATATACTCAGCATTCTGGAGTCTTGCACTTAGTTTCAACAACTATTTCAAAACAAAAGACTCAAATAATGAACCTCATTTAAAAAAGGGTCACATTTTAAAATAAGTTTCTTTCATTGTGAAAAAAAAACATCTAATTTCTGTTACAATTTTCTCACTTCATTTTCAGTTCAAACAAAAGACTTAAAACACAAGCACAAAGTCATTTTTATAATAAATGAACATTTTCACGCTTTTTTGTTTTTTGATTTTGCTACACACTCTCCAACAAAACGATCTGTTTGTAAAAAAAGTCTCTGTTTTAAGGTTAAAACCCCTGGTAATTAATATTTTCAAGTGTCTACACTCCTGCATACCAAGAGTACATACTCCAATTCCTGATGATTTATGGGACTCTATAAACAGCCGCAAAAAAACCAAAACTTTCATACTTGTAGTGCAGCAGCAAAAATAACAAAAATTTCTCCAATACTTATACCTCGCAAAAAAAAAACAACATAAACAATATATATTTTTGAAAATATTGCAGCAAACAAAAAAAAAAAAACTAAATATTTACGAGAGATGAGAAATGTGTGACGCTGATGCTGGTGCTGTGTGGTAAAATGAACAATAACGGCCACCGCCCTCCCACCACCATTAAATTAAATGTGAAACAAGGCTTAATATGCCTTTTAAAGTAACAACCCAATATATAAATCATATCGATACCGTACCACCAAACCTCCAAAAAAAATTGCTTAAATGTACAGAAAAAAATATCATTCACTCGCTAACAACTTGCATTTGAAATACAAAAATTTAAAAAGATTTTGTTTTTTGGAGTCTAGTTAAGAGTTTAATTTTGTATTTTCCTTTTCATTTCCAAATAATTAATGATATTTTTAGTGGCGGTATTGCAGTGGCTGGTTTAAACTTAAAACAAAAAGTGAATTATATTATTAATTTTAAGAAGCAACAGTAACGTGTACAACTTCAAGCAAATTAAAACAAAATACCCTTTAGGTTAAAGACTTTGGCACTTAATTATATAAATTAGTTTAAGGATAAAAGATGCACAACCACTTTACACAAAAAAAAAAAAAGAAAACAATATCAACAGCAACAACAATGTTGAAAAGAAAATTATTTCTTTTATGATGATTTATACAATTATGTTCAAGATTTTTTTGGTATTAAAAACTTACATGTGTTCAAGTACCCTACCTAAGGCAGAAAAGACATGAAAAATTTTAAGAATAAATTGTAAATTTAATAATAACACAGAAGAAGTCTACAGATTTAGTATAAGACTACAGAGGCTTTAGTGAAAGACTTCAGAGGCTTTATTTTGTATTTATAATATTATGTTAGGAATGCTTTAAATATACTATATTGCCAACTCGCCTCTACAATGCCTTTTTGGCGCTGAGGCCACTTATATAAGGAATTAACATGATATGAATAAAATTTACAAATTGTTAAAAAAAAAAAAAAGATTCCAGAGGCTTTAGTAAAATAAAACACTTCAGAGGCCTTAGTAAAATATTTTAGAGGCTTTAGTAAAAGATTCAAGATGCTTTAGTGAAAGATTTCAGAGGCTGTAGTAAAAGACTCCAGAGGCTTATTTAAAAGCCTTCAGAGGCTTTTGTAAAAGTCTCCAGATGTTTTAGTGAAAGACTCCTAAGGCTTTAGTAAAATACTTTAGAGGATTTTGTAGAAGAATCCAGATGATTTAGTGAAAGATTTCAAAGGCTTTAGTAAAAGACTCCAGAGGCTTATTTAAAAGCTTATTTAAAAGATGATTTAGTAAAATACTTTAGAGGCTTTTTGAGACTCCAAAGATTTTGCTAAAAGTCTCCAGATGCTTTAGTGAAAGAATTCTGTGGTGTTAGTAAAAGACTTTAGAGTCTTTCGTCTTTTGTAAAAGAATCCACATTGTTTAGCAAAATACACCAGAATTTTTAGTCTTTAATTGAATTGAATGAATCTTGAATTGAAATACAGAATGATTTACGATTAAATCTTGAATCTAGCCGCAGGAGAATCTACCGTTGAATCTTGTATTTAAGTACAGAAGAACTATTGTTGAATCTTGAATTGAACTACAGAAGGACCTGCAATTAAATCTTGGTTTGAACTGAAGAAGGTGTTTCAATCTTAAATTGAACTACAGAAGAACCTAAGTGTGAATCTTGAATTGAACTAGAAAAGAATCTAAAATTTAATCTGGAATTGAACTAGAAAACACACTACGATTGCATCTTGAATTAAACTACAGAAAGAGAAAATTAAATCACAGCAAGCTTAAATTGAGCTACATGAAGACCTGCAATTGTATATAGAATTTAATTTATATACTATAGAAAGACCTACAAGTGAGGCTAAATTTGAGCTATAGAAATTTTTACGATTACAATTGAATCCTTAATTTAGCTACAAAAAAAAAAAGATATTAATAACAGGTACCTTTTGACAGTGACTAAGTAGAGCTCTCAAAAGTCTTTTCTGCCCTGTCGCTATCCCTATAAAACTCCTTACTCAATTAATATGGCAGTGAAAAACATTTAATATCGTTTAACTAAATCCGCTGCACTCGTTCTGCTGCTGAAAAGTGAACATAAAATAAATTATTCTTTCGATTTTCGTTTACAACCTGCAAATTGTTGCTTTAGTTTACGTTTTTGTTGTTATTGGCTGTTGTTATTAAAAATATCTTCTAGAAAACTTGTTGTAAATTTTATGAACGCACGTGTTGTTAATTTAAGTTTCATTGAAACCATTCCCAAATGAAAACAACTAAAAAGAAAAGAACTAAATACAATGACCCAACAAAAGCTAAATATACATATGTAGATATATATTTTTTTAATGTAAACCAGATTGTTTTTTTTTCTGCGCTGTACACACAGCTTAACAACTTCTTTTAAATGTTTTCCTTAAAGGAAAGTGAATTAATTTTGTACGTCTTGGGATCTTCTTTATTTTCTCGGCGGCTGTAGACTTCTCACTTTAAGAGCTGTATGGTCAGTTAGTTGCTTTACTCAGGCACACACTTATGAAATTTGGGTCAGTAAGTTATATTTTTTTTCTGCTTGGAAGCTGTTTTTTTTTTGTATTTTAGCGGTACATTTTTGTTTAACTTGCCTGCGTGTTAAATCATAACAATTGTTAAGTTGTATTGTTGATTGTTAAGCCACCACCACCACCACTACCAACAACAGTGAATTTTGTTTTGAAATAAGAAAATTGAAATAGCAGAATACTTGCAACAAAAGTCATTGATGTTTTTAAGTTTATAAAAAAAGTACTTTGTATTCTGTTGTGGCAGTGCATTGCAATAAAATTGCAATTAATTTTTATTGACAAATTTTTATTTATTTATTTTTTCTTCTTTTAGCAGCACTTGAAATAACAGCAATTGTTGTTGTGCTAATAATTGAAAATCCCAAAAATGAAATACAAAAGCAAAAAATCGATTACTTTTTACCTTTTTAGTGGCTTTAAAAGCCTGTGAGTGCGTGAGCTTGTGTTGTTGTACAAGCCAGAACTGCCAGTGCTTGGTTTATATTTTATAAATGGTGTTTCTTGCTTAAGTCTTTTGTTTTCATTTTGGTTGCCCCATAAAAAAAAACGGAAATATGTATGCCGTACTATTAAAGGGAGCAATAATATGCATTTTTTTGTTTATTGCAATTTAAGACCAAAATATTTTGAGATTTGGTATAACTTTATTGTGTAAACATGATGTCATTTTTTAGCCAATATATTGTAATTATAAATACAAGGGGTTATGGGGAGTTTTTAATGAAATTTAAAACACGTTTTTTGCTTAAGATTTAATGAAAAAGTAATTAGTTTTTGTATTGCTGCAGAAATGAGTTAATTTAGTTTTATAATAAAAAGTTTTATATATTAATTAGTTTTGAAATCAAATTTTCAAAATAAATTTTATGTTTATAGATAAGTTGATATAAAATTCCTGGTAGTTAGGTTAACATTTGTCACTTCTTTGGCAATGTTTGAGATAAGGGTAAATATTTTTAAGACACAAACATTTCAAAATCTTTTAAATACTCATAGAAATTAATCACTTGGGGCATAAAATTCCATAAAAACACACTGGCAACTAATATTTTCAAATTGATCATCGTGTTTGGGTAACACATTTCAAAACTTGAAGAAAAAATTTACATTTGCTCTATTTTTAAAATTTTTATTAAAATCGTGTAGCATTCTAAAATGTATTTGTCTTTACTAGTATAACTGCATTATCAAGAGTATGCATTTTAAAACTTTATTATCGACTTCTTGTCTAATTTAAACCCTATGGTAATACATCCGCTAAGAATGCTGCCAAGTTTTTTTCCCTGTAGATCTTAGCAAGGGCGACAACCATATTGTTTACCCGATGTTACCAAATCAATTATATAATTTTGTAAAGAAATGGTATTGCCAGGTATTTTGTAAATGGGTTAATATTTGTGTACACAATACTTATTTACTTTGTCAAAGTTATTGTAAAGATAACACAGCTCTTTTTGTGAATACAAAGATTTTTGTGGAAGAGCATGCATTTAATATTACATTAGCGCAATTTACAATCTTGTGCAAATGGTTTTGAATCATTGCATTTGTAAAAAGGTTTAGCATATTTTTGTTGTACACTAACAAAATATCCTTCTTCATAATAACTTCAACAATTCTTAAATACTGTTTTCATATATCATTTGTAAAACAGGCTATTATTTGTAAATAGATGACCCAAAGCACACAAGATATGAAGAATTTATAATAACGATGTTTATGTGCCATGAATCAAATATAAAAATAACAAAAAAAAGTTTTACAGCTGTTTAAAGCTGTTGAAAAATCTGACCAACTAGTACCTATAATAATCTTAATTTAATAACATGTATGGAATAAAACAGCTAATTAAATTCTTGCTCATTGTTGAAAAAATACTACTGAACTGGACGAATATTGTTGAACTGTTGGAATATATTACAGAACTTTATAAACATTTACGTTGTCTGTTCTTTGAGAGAAGTCGCATGTTGAAAAAGGCCACGATTGAAAAATGCCATACCTATTAAATTTCTTCCTCTTAATTTTTGGTTATTTGAAAAGGTGAAAAATTAACAAACGCCAACACCAGCGGTTTTAGTTAGTTCACGCATCGAGAGAGTGCTCTACATATTTTACAAAACAAAAATTCTTAAAAATGTTAAATTAATCTAGAAAATAAAAAAAAATGTGATAATATAGCTACATCATAATGAAAATCGTGGCTTGATATGGATTTTTTAAACATAGGTTAATTGTTCAGTGGAAAGTAGAATTCATAGTCAAATTGTATGCCTTCCTATAGCTTTATAGAAGTACAATATGTACAGTGTCTATATCGCACATTGGAAACTAATATGGTGTTCAATCATGTATTTTTAATTGAGTCAATTATTGGTGAATTAAAAAGTGTTCACATATGCTCAATATTGCTAATTCAATTAGCGTTTGACAGCAGCTGACAAAAAAGAATACAATTACAGTGCACTCGGGAAAACGTCAACGCTCGTTTACGTCAACATCCCAAAACGTCAACCCTTTTTTACGTTACCTAATTTAAAATTTTATGAAATAAATAGAGAGAAGGCTCTCTTCCAAGATTTTTTTTTAATTTGTTAAACGTCAACACCCGTGGTATTAATTAGTTGACGTTTTCCCTAGTGCACTGTATTTGGTTGTAATATTATAATTTTCAGCCTAAAAATATTCTTTATTAATTTAAAAGCTATTTTAGTTATTACTTGCCACAGGGTTGTATTTTTAATTTTAACAATTATTAGAACAATTAACTCTTAATGAAGCAATTATCTTAATTGAAATTTTGTATGGATAATTGAATTCAATTAGGCGTTAATTAAAAAATTTCAATTAAAAAAAAAAACACCATATAAGTCTATTTTTTTTTTTAATTTGGGATATGACTTTATTAATTATATACAGCACTACCGCTGCTTTGTTTTATTTTAATCTACTGCTTTCCATCAAAAAAGAAACTTGTCTATGTTAATTGTGTCTGGCAATATATAAAACATTAGGTAGGATGTCTGAGATAAACTTGGCCTGAGGTTTTAAAATAAACTAAACAAATATTGTTGTTGCTGATAACAAATTTTACAGTCTGGCAGTACTAAAAAAGGATTGTGTCTACACTAAATGGTTGTGAACTGGCATGGTTGTGCATGTAGCAACTGTTAATGTTGCATGAAAACTGTCTAAAAACAATACTTAGCCAATCGTAAAGAATGAAAACACTGTTGTATCGACCAAGATTGTTTCTTAATAGTGCTGGCAAATTCTACTACTTTCCATTACTCAATAATATTCAATACTTTTAATATGGGTACTCAATACTACTCGATATTTTTAACGGATTTTTTGATATTGCAACGCATAGTTTTTATCTGCAAATTGAAGTAGTTTATTCAAAAAATAAAAATAGATCTTCAACTATTATTGGTTTTGTATGTCTTTTATTATTAAATCAAAAATAAATGTCAAGCTAACTTTTAATTCAACGTTAACAACAACTTAAGAAATAATTAAATTAATTCTTTGGAAAATTAATGTTTTGTTTTGATTAAAGGATTGAAAATCTTGCTTAAAAATACAACTCAGAAAGTATCGAGTAACTACTTTTGAGTATTGAGTATCCAAAAAAGGGCAAATACTCGATACTCGGTACCCATTACTCAATACTTTGCCAGCACTATTTCTTAAGTGTTTTGCATTAAACGCCCAACATATTTGAATATTAATAGATGTGCATAATTTAGAGATTCTGTATATTACATTGTGAAATATTTATTTACGTCCTTATACAGGGTGGCTCAAAAGTAATCCTCCTATCAGAAAATGCTATAAATTTTGCGAGGCCCCTAATGTCAGTTCTGTTTTGACATTTGTGTAGTAAACACATGCGAAATACACGTTAATAAACAATGTTACTCTACACTGCTCCAGAACGCGGAATATTGCAGAACTGACATTAGGGGCCAATCGCAAAATTTATAGCATTTTCCTGATAGGAAGATTACTTTTGCGCCACCCTGTATATTATTGATCTTAAAGTAATTCAAAGTGGTGTAAAGCATGACAAGTATTTGACGGAAAAAGACGTAACCACTAAATAATATTTGTTATAATTCTTGTGTTAATTTGGAAAACTTTATGTCCTAAGAGCAAATCGCAATAGAAGTTTAGTTTTAATTTAATTGATGATGTTTGCTCTTACATAACATTTTTAAACAAACAAATTTGTGCTCGAAATAGCGATTACACTTTTTTTTTTAGTAATTATTTGCAATATGGGACGTACCTTTAACACGTTAACAATGCGCAACTGAAATTTAAACAAAAATTTTATAAAAAAATTATGCCAGACATAATCGGGAAAATTTAATTAACTTTCCCCAAACAATTTCCCACATTATCATTTTAAAAAGCTTAATTTTAGTTTTAGGTAGAGCTATTTATGACTTGGCACATCCTAATAGAGCGTTCTATCTCGTTTAAATCATGATTCATAAAATTAACAGCCTTTTATCACAATTACCTAAAATATTTTAATTTAATTAAAATGCAATTTTTTAAATTTTCCAATTTCTGATTTATTTTGTTATTTTTGATAAAATAAAATTACAAATAAAGTGGAAAATACACAGTACACAAGTGTTTATCACAATATTTTATACAAAAATAAGGAAAACAGTGCCAATATTTGTAGCAGTCATCTTCATAAGAAAATATTTGTAAGCAGTCCCATTATTCAACCCAGACTTACTTCAGTTTGCTTAATGAGCCTTTGAATACAGTTGAAAATCCCTTTCACATGTTTCGGTGTGTTGTTGGCTTTCTTTACGCCTCAGCTTCTAGCAATTCATTTAGATAATTTTGATATTCCTCCTCAGTTTGGCAGGTCTGGTGTACAAACACCTCTACGGCATTATTTGATTTATGCACAAAAACCTTTTTCAAGGATTTGAACAGTTTCTTCAGGACTTTGAATGGTGTATACAGGTTTTTCTTGGCCATAGTTTTATTATTAATGGTTGAGCTGATGTTGCTAAAGTTAACAGTTTTAGAAGACATTTCGCTAGTGATTTTAAATTTAATGTTTACTTGTTGAGTTGCACAAAGTGTTTGATGTGTTTTTCCAAAAATGTTTGAGTGTTTATAATTTTTTGTTAATTCAAGGATTTCTCCTCAATGCTTAAAAATTTGTATGCTTTAACTTGCATGGGTTTTTTCCTTTTCTTACCTGTGTAATTTTTAGCTCAGCAAGGTGTTTCCTGGATTTAATCTTTGGCCTTGCCTTAACTAAAAACATATGTAGTTGGGAATTTTTAGCCAAGAAGGTGTGAGAAAATTTAAGGGTAATAGGCAAATTCTGAACAGCAGAGATGTTGCTAAGAATATTAGCAAGGAGGCGCAAAAATTTAATGGTTGTTCGAAAATTTAAATATAAGTTGAAGTGTAAAGATATGAGCAAATTTATTTGTAAAAAAAATTGCTCCACAGCAAAGCGGTATTTTTATACACTTCACCTTTATGAGAAGGTTGTCATTCCGTTTGTAATTTCCACAATATAATTTTCCGCCCCTATAAAGTATATATATTCTGGATCCTTATATGTAGATAGCGGAGTCTATTAAGCCATGCCCGTCTGTCTGTTTGTCTGTCTGTCTCTTGAAATCAATTTTCTGAAGTCCCCAGATATCTTCGGGTTACAAATCTTCAACAATTCTGTCAGACATGCTTTCGCAAAATCCGTCCATAAATAACGGAGATATGCGCAAAAATCCGAGACAACTTTTGAAAATTTTATCAAAAAAACTATCAAACAAAGCGTATTAATATATTTAATATATATACATATATATGTATGTATCTATATATATATAATTCAATGTATGTATGTATATATGTATGTATGTATGTATGTATGTATGTAACGTATGGACTCCAAAACGGCTCAACCGATTTTGATGAAATTTTCACAGCATGTTACTGCGACTCTGGAAGGAATAATAGGGTACTTTTCTTTACCACGCCCACTTTTACGCCCACTTTTTTAAATTATTGTAATTGGAGACCAAACCTCTGGACCGATATTTTTGAAACTTTCACAGCATTTAACTGGGACTCTGGTATGTTTAATAGGGTACTTTTTTTGACCACACCCATTTTTACGCCCACTTTTTAAAAATTATGTAATTGCTCCCATATAGTTTTTAACAGATTTACTCCAATTTGTATACACATTATATACTCCAGGCGAGGTAAAAATAAAGATTTCTTAAGCCACGCCTCTTTCACGCCCCTTTTCACGCCAAATTTTTGAAAGTTTTATACTTTTTGTTCTCTATACAAATTTGTTCATTCCAACGTATTTTTTTTATTTGGTAGTATATTGCTCTTAATACTGTTAACGTCGCCATAATACTATGAACCACACCTACTTGATCGCCCCTTTTTTTTAATTTAGATAATTACTTATACCACTAACAATGTTTGCTATACAAAATACTTTTTTTGTAATATGTATTTACCTAAAGTTTTATATACTTTTTAACTACATACATTTTTTTATTACCAAATCCCCATTTTTCGCCCCATTTCACCTTAAATTATATTGCTTTTAATCTATATATATATAAATGAATGTGTGTCTGTATGTTTGTGCTTAATAGGAGGCCAAACCCTTGGACCAATCTGCCTGAATTTTTACAGCATGTTACTGTGACTCTGGAAGGAATAATAGGCTATATGAAGTTTTGATTGTACAAACGGGGGTGGCACCGCCCATATAACCCACAAATTTAACCCGCCATATTTTGGGCATTTTTTGACGTACGTCGGTGATATTTGGTACATATGGTATTGGCATAATTAGGAATACGTACCAGGAGAAAAGTGAGTGGGACCACGCCCCTTTTTAAAAAAATTAAACATCGTAATATAGTCTTAACTACTGGACCGATCGTCATTAAATTTTCACAACAGAATATTCTTACGAAATAATAAATTCTTGGCTATGTAAGTGGACAAAGGGGCATGGTCTCGCCTAAAGCATTGCAATAAATACATTAAAATTAAATAAATAAATGTTTGTAAATATATAAATACGTTTTATTTTATGACGAGTGGGGGGGGGGGTAGCAAAGCACACCGGGTTTAGCTAGTATAATATAATTATACATCCACAACAAAGGTGAAGGGTATATAAGATTCGGCATAGCCGAATATATCACTCTTACTTGTTTTCTGTAGACATTTTATATAAAAAAAATAAAAATTATTCTATAGAAGTTTTATTCAAATAAAAATGATTGTATAGAAATTTTATTCGATTAATAATTAGTCTATAGAAATTTTATCCGAATAAAAATTATTCTATAGAAATTTTATTCAAATAAAAATGATTCTATAGAAATTTTATTCAAATAAAAATGATTGTATAGAAATTTTATTCGATTAATAATTAGTCTATAGAAATTTTATCCGAATAAAAATTATTCTATAGAAATTTTATTCAAATAAAAATGATTCTATAGAAATTGTATTCAAATAAAAATGATTGTATAGAAATTTTATTCGATTAATAATTAGTCTATAGAAATTTTATCCGAATAAAAATTATTCTATAGAAATTTTATTCAAATAAAAATGATTCTGTAGAAATTTTATTCGAATAGAAATTATTTTTTAGAAATTTTATTCGATTAATAATTAGTCTATACAAATTTTAACCGAATAAAAATTATTCTATAGAAATTTTATTCCAATAAAAAAGATTCTATAGAAATTTTATTCGAATAAAAATTATTCTATAGAAAGTTTGTTCGAATAAAAAGTATTGTATAAAAATTATTTCATAGAAATTTTATTCGAATAAAAATTATTTCATAGAAATAATTAGAAAAAAATTTCTCTATGGAAATTTTATTCGAATAAAAATTATTCTATAGAATTTTTATCACGAATAAACAATATTCTATACAAATTTTATTCGAAAAAAAATATTCTATAGACATTTTATTCGAATAAAAAATACTCTATAGAAATTGTATTCGACTAAAAATGATTCTATAAAAATTTTATTCAAATAGAAATTACTTTGTAGAAATTTATTCGAATAAAAATTATTCTATAGAAATTTTATTCGAATAAAAATTATTGTTTGAATAAAAATTATTCTATAGAAAATTTATTCGAAAAAATTATTCTATAGAAATTGTATTCGAATAAAAATTACTTCATAGAAATTTTATGCGAATAAAAATTATTCTTTAGAAATTTTATTCGAATAGAAATATGTTTTTAGAAATATTATTCGATAAATTTTTTAAAAAAACTTTCTTTATTCGGAAAAAAATTTTATATTCATAACGATATTTTATTCGTTTAAATATTATTTCAAATATTATTTTAATTTTATTGCTTGATGAAAAACGTTGTTACAGGTATGCTGTAATTATTTTGCGCATTTATTAAAAAATACAAATATTTTAAAATTTTTAACATGTTCAGGCATGTGTGTTGTGGAAATCTATTTATGTACATTTAGTATGTATGTATATTTAGTATGGTTAATAAATATAATTACAGATATCTTTCATCATCCCGAAACTGTTAAAGTTAAAAAATCTTTGCGCATACAGGATCTTTTAGATATTTTGAATTTTGTTTTAATATCAGAAAATGTTTAGATTTAATTTTTAGGACTCTTGCTGGTGTTTGCCGAGTTGTTCAATATTGTTAATATTTTGAAATTTTCAACATGCTTATACAGGTTGCATTACTAATGAAAAAAGGTTATTGTAGAGGTTATTTTACAAAATGTACGTATAAACGAACATGTTCCATCATGCCAAAATTGTGTACTTGTCTTTAAATACTCAGTCTCATGTCATTTGTTTTGATGCAATAAGGAAATGTATTTAGAAATTCCAAGCATGCATTACCATATCTAAATGGTGAAATGCCTTTCAAAAGATATTGCCGCAATTGTCTTTTACTAAAATTCTTTAGTTTCTTTATTGAATATACACATGGGTATGGGAAAGGTTTCTTTTGTTTGATATGCTAAATATTGTGAAAATCAAGACATGCTTGTGCAAGTCTTGTTTCTTTATGTGAAAATGTAGGGGAAATGTAAAATGTTTTACAAAAATAAACATGCTTGAGTAAGTTTTGTAGGGGAAATGTAATAGGTTTTATAAACAAACATGATTGTGCAAGTCTTGTAGGGGAAATGTAAAATGTTTTACAAACAAGTATGCACGATTTTGTTTAAATTGCGACATATTAAGGAAATTGGTTCTTGTTTCATAAGCCTTTGTTATGAATGTAAGGTTTAACCAAGCATGCACTAACATGCACATACATACAGTGGTTCAAACGCATAATTGGACACTTGGCATGATAATATTCAAATGCCGATAATGAAGCAAAATGTGAAACAGAGTGCTGAAAAATTAAACATATTAGACACATTTGCTTTTTACCAGGATAACGATCCGAAGCACATTTCACACGTTGCGAAGATGTGGCCCAAAATTACTGCAAACACCCGTACAGTGCCCAGATCTCAACATTATTGAGCATGTGTGGGAAGAACTTGCCCGAAAGCTCTATAAATCTACTTTCAACACATTAGACCAGTTGAAAGAGGGAAGACGACATGAATGAAACAATATAAGTCAATAGGTTTGCGCTAATCTCGTGCAGTCGATGCCCCGACGTTTAGAAGAAGTAATAAAAGCAAAAGGTTTTGCTTCCTAGTACTAAAACTGTATATTTCATTTGACTGTCCAATTATGCAATTGACGTGAAATTCGTTATTTTAGTTTTCTTTTCTTATTTAAAAATTCATTTTGAGTAAAACATGCTAAATATTATACATTCTTTTAAAGCTTTTTTAATAATCTACAACATAGCATACATTTTTTTAGAATTATTTTTATTAAAGTGAAAAAAATCGGCATTTGAATATTATCATGCCAAGTGTCCAATTATGCGTTTGAACCACTGTATGTACATATAACTATGAAAGCAAATACTTTTAGTATTAGGAAATTTTTGCAAACAATAGATTTCTCTTTGGTTTTATCAACATTTCGACATTTTTAACAAAGAGCGTGGGAGTAAAGCAACGAAATGAGTATCGAGTGTTTAAAAGGAGTAGGTACGAAAGAGAGAGGGAAAATACAAGACACTTTGCTTATTTTGAAATTCTTGTGTCGAGCAGCAACAAGTTTTTCTACCTGCTTGCTAGAAAAGAAAATTTTCCAAAAATAAACAAAAGACAAGTTAAATTAAATAACTAATGAAGGTCGCAAAACAACAACAATAATATTGGAACTAAAACTGACAAAAAAGAAATAGCAAAAATCAATAAAAGAGATATTGAAATGAGAGAAAAGTAAAGCAAAATAAGGGATGAAAATATGATTTGGAAGCAGCCCGGGAAACATATAAATTCTGCTGCAAATCTATTGCAAACAACAGTCCATAATCAGTAGTATTCCTTAAAACATCAAACAGTTTAAATACTTTACAATTTATTTAAAAACATCGTTGTCAAACATTTAAATGAAAATGTATTTCGCCAAAAAAATTTTCAATTTAAAACAAAACTCTGTAAAAATGTTGAGATCATTATTAAAATCCCACAAAACTAAACAGAGTACTGGCAACAGTTTAGGAAAGCAAAGTTCTTCCATGGACATTATCAATCAGACCCTATTTGCAACCGACGAAGAGCAGCAGAACTATTTAAATGAATTCTTGGAATTCTAAGGTTGCCTTAAAAATGCTGACTGAAAAAGCTTTATCCAGTGCTAAGCACTAAACTCTTGCCCCAAAAGAGTCTAAATCTTTAGCAAAATGTGATAAATATATGCTTTGCTGTTTATTCCTGGACCTACAACGAATAGTAGCTGTTTCTAAAGCATCACAAATCCCGACTATAATATTTTGGAAATACTGCTTGGTTTTGGGTTTGGAAAAGACTTCAGAAGCTGAACTTAAATGTGTTATTTTAATTATGTATTTATTATATATTATATTATATTTAGTTTTTAATTATAATTCATGTCTTCCATTTAGTTTTTAATTATAATCCATGTCTTCCATTTAGTTTTTAGTTATAATCCATGTCTTCCATTTAGTTTTTAATTATAATCCATGTCTTCCATTTAGTTTTAAGTTTAATTTTTAATATAAGTAAATATATATTTAGTTAGTTTTTAAGATTAATGTCTTTGTGGTATGTTTGTTTTGCAATTTTAGTAAATATTGTAAATAAAATATCTATATAAAACATAAAACTTTTTACACCATTTTTTATTTATTAAATAGGAAAAGAAAATTTTAAGAAGAGACTTTAAATAACCAGACAATTTTGTTGACTGGGAACCTTTTAATAGACCGTATAGTTTTGATACTTCAGAATTATTATCTACAAAATTTAATACCGACATTAACCTCACGTAAATATTTTAGAATCCCTTAAAATATTATCAACAATGTAGCAAATGTTTTTAAATTAAACTTCAAGCTTGATGTGCAAAGTTGTCTCACAGTTTGGAGTAGATGAAGAAAGGGGGTTTGATATCGATGAAAATGAAAGGGGGTTTGAAATTCGATGAAAATGAAAGGGGGTTTGATATTTGGTAACGATGAAAATGAAAGGGGATTTGATTTTTACGATGAAAACGAAAGGGGATTTGATTTTTACTCAAAATTTACGAAGAAAATGAAAGGGGATTTGATTTTTATACGATGAAAACGAAAGGGGATTTGATTTTTACAAAATTTTCCATTGTTTTAAAAAATTCTTATCGCACACATTTTTTTTCCACGGTGATTCCTCTTTGCTGTTATTTTCATGTTTTACAAAATTCTTATCGCACACATTTTTTTTCCACGGTGATTCCTCTTTGCTGTTATTTTCATGTTTTACAAAATTCTTATCGCACACATTTTTTTTCCACGGTGATTCCTCTTTGCTGTTATTTTCATGTTTTACAAAATTCTTATCGCACACATTTTTTTTCCACGGTGATTCCTCTTTGCTGTTATTTTCATGTCTATAGAAAAAATTTTTAAATGTTAAAAAATTATTTATCAAAGAAAATGAGATGAATGGTGGAAGAATAAATCTTAAATCGAGTAAGACATCCGGCACAATTTTTAAAGAAAGACTATTTACACAGTTTCCATTGTGATTTTTGAAAATAAGATATACTTGTCTGGAATTATAGACGGCGACAACACCACATATTGTTTGGTTTATGAAAAAAAAAAAATGATAAAACATTTCCGGATTTATAGACGTTGACGAATCCTCATATCACAAGATACTTATAATAAACTAATATGTATAAATACTGAGTTTTAAAACAGTAACTATTCAGTAGAAGTCAAACATTCAATTGTAAATAAAAAAAAAAAAAATATGACCTCCACAATGACGAACCGGGATATTTTAGCCGCCTTCAACAAATTGAGGAGCAAACCATACTGCTCCGTAAAGGATATTGAAACTGGTAAGCCGTATAAGGTTCTTAGGATGTTTCGTCACAACAACAAATATGGAAATGTTGTGATAGCGGAGTTAGAGGAGTGGATGCTATATCTTCCAAAAAGATATAACGCTTTGGAAGATGCTGCTATTGAGGGGATCTCCGAGGAGCAATTTCTGTTGAGCAAAAAGACGGATATAATAACTGGGAACTATATCATTGAATTAGAAGAGATTGCTGAATATGGAAATTCTATAGAAGCAGAAGACGATGATCAGATGTTTATCCCCAACGCACAACCCTACTTTGGTTGGGGAAGTAGTAAAAAAGCGAAACATTAATTATCTATTAGAATATAGTATTTTATAAAATAATAATAATAATTATAATAATAGAAATATATATAAAGATAGAACAAATTTTAAAATTTACTATTCTTATTAGCATAGCTATTTTGAAATGATGTCTCGCATAAATATTGTACAATTTTTAAAGGATTTTGATGGATACATTTTTTTAGAGCATCTGGAATTAATCAAACATTTTCTAAAGTTAATAGATGAAAGTGAAAAAAATGATGATATACTACATAATAAATGTGGATTTATAAGTTGCTTACAAGAATATGCTGAAGTGATTCCTGAACGATATGAAATAAACTTTGAAAAGCAAAAGAAAATGGTTGAAGACTTAATAAAAAAATATTATTTATTATCAAAATACTTTTATAATATATGAAAATTAAATAAAAAGCATTTTTAAAAGAGTTTTGTTTGTATTTATTTATTTATTTTATTTTTTTTATATAGAAATTCTAAACACAAGTGTCCACAATTAAATGTATTATATTGTTGTTTTCGCTTATGATTGTATTTGATGTTTTTACCCAAATATTTTATGATTTCCAACGGTGGTTGTAAATTTCCAAAACTATCAAAATATTCCAAATCATTATTGTTTTTATAATATGCTACCCAATGAGTGCCACTACCAGTTGAAGAATCCAAATTAACTATTCCACACTCTGCTTGTTTAGGTTGTTTTGGAAGCATATCTCGCATAAATACGCCTCTAAAATTAGGAATATTTCTATTAGCAAACTTCATGATATCTGCATCTGTAAGTGGTCTGTTGGGTAGCATATTTAATAGTTTTTTGAATTTTTACAAATTATACCATAACCTCTCTTGTATGGTTTAAGATATAGTCCTTTTCCCATAGCAATAGATTCCATTGCTTTATTGTGACGTGTAGATTCATCTAATTTTTTCTTAGCATTTTTAGCAGCGGTAACAGCTTTTGCAATTGATGTAGCTCCCGAAGTTATACTGCCTAATGCTCCAAGTGCAGTTAAAATTGGAATAAGTGGTAAGAATCCTCCAGTTTTGGGAAGTTTTATAATCCGTGGAACAATGACATTATGTTTATTTCCTTTAAATGATTTATTAATAACTTTGTGAGCAATTTTAATAGCATCTTGTATATCCTGAGGTTTCTCTTTCTTCAACATATTGGTAGCAGTTTTAATAGTTTTCAAAAACAGTTTTTTATTACAGAGCTGTTTTTTGTTTTGGAGTCCCATACCAAATTTTGTTTTTGTCTTCATTGCATTGGTCACTATATATGCACTTGTCTTTTCACCAATACTACTATCTTTTGCTAAAAATCTTTCCCAAGCTCTTTCAGTTAATATTTTGTCAGCTTGATTGCGTTCGGTTGAATCATTACTTTCTGAATAAGCTATATCATGTTCTCTACAAGCAGAATCTAATGGATTAATACCTTTATCTCCTCTAGCTAAACGTTTTTTTAGTTTTGTTCCTGGTCCACAAAATTTATATCCTGGTATATGAAGCTCTATTGGTAAAACGTCGATTAAATTATTTAATATACCTTGTCCTCTCATAACTTTTTTTGAAATGAATAAAATATTAATGTGTAACATCTTATATATATACTTTGACAAACAAAAAAAATTATTAGTTACCAATATGCGTTTAATAAAACAAGACAAAAATATTTCCGTGAGAAACATAGACTTTTCTACTGATGCAAACACAAAACTACGTCATAGTAGTTTATTACCGAACAGCATTAGGGCTCTAATTGTTGGCCCATCTAATTGTGGGAAGACTAATGTTATGCTTAGTCTCATTGAAAGTCCGAATGGTTTAAAATTTGAGAACATATATTTATATTCAAAATCGCTCTATCAACCAAAATATCAGTACTTGGAAAAACTCATCGCACCTATAACAGGGATGGGATATTTTACATTTAGTGATAATGAGAGTGTTATACCGCCTGATGAAGCCAAAAATAATTCGCTAATGATATTCGATGATGTTGCTTGCGAGAAACAAAATAATATACGATCATATTTTTGTATGGGTCGCCACAGAAATGTTGATTCTTTTTACTTATGTCAAACATATACAAGAATTCCTAAACATTTGATTCGAGACAACGCAAATATGATAATTATGTTCAAACAGGATGAATTAAATATGCGTCATGTTTATAATGATCACGTTGGAACAGATATGGCATTTGAAAAATTTTATGATATGTGTCGTGAATGTTGGCAAGACAAATTTGGCTTTTTAGTAATTAGCAAAGATAATGAGATGAATGGTGGAAGATATAGAAAATGTTTTGATAACTTTATTCAATTATAAATGCTGTTCATGAGCTGTTCAAAGCTGTTCATGAGCTGTTCAAAGCTGTTCATGAGCTGTTCAAAGCTGTTCATGAGCTGTTCAAAGCTGTTCATGAGCCGTTGAAAGCTGTTCATGAGCTGTTCAAAGCTGTTCATGAGCTGTTCAAAACTGTTCATGAGCTGTTCAAAGCTGTTCATGAGCTGTTCAAAGCTGTTCATGAGCTGTTCAAAGCTGTTCATGAGCCGTTGAAAGCTGTTCATGAGCTGTTCAAAGCCGTTCATGAGCTGTTCAAAGCCGTTCATGAGCTGTTGAAAGCTGGTCATGAGCTGTTGAAAGTTGATCCAAAGCAGATAATAGTTGAATAAAAAGAATTTGCAAAACAGTTTTACCATTATTACTATTATTAACTTGCAAGCAACGGTATTGATCTGATCTCCCAGAGCTATATTAAGATGAATGAACAACTACTTAAAGAATTAATAAAGACTCGGTCTGTTTTAAAACAAAAATATCGAAGTTTAAAAGTTGGTGAAACTGAAAACGACGAGAGATTAGCAAAAACATTTAAGCCAATAACTGAACCATTAAAAGAACTTGTGAAAAATAACAACACTCAATATGATAAACCTAAAGCAGAAAATATTTACACTCAAGACAATTCTTTCGATTTCAATAATATGTTGTCTAAAGTAGAAATGAGTACTCCTAAGAAAGACATAGAACTTAAAGATGATGAAAACAGTAACGATACAAACAGTGTAGATTCGACATTTAAGTCAACTAATAATTCATCTAATGTTATTGACTTAGCATTACTGCAGAAAAATAAATTGCTTGATACAACATATGGTCCACATAAAAACTCATATAATGTTTGGAAGTTTGGTAATAGTGATATAGAAATAAATGAAGAAAAAATTAACATTGGAAATCAAAATTGGGCCATTACACCAGGCTTGATTCAATTATTGTTTCATAAAGAACCAACAAATTATGAACCATATGAGTTGGATATTTATAAAAATATTTTGATTAAAACCAATGCGCACAAAAGAGAATTTAATTCCAAAAATCAAATTAAGGGCACTAAGAGCAAAAAGTACAACACTATTATAAAAAAATTGTTTAAGGATGAAATTTCTATAACACCAAAAAGATCATTAAGATCACAAACGCATAAAGGAAACGGAATGATTATGAAAGTCAATAATGAAAGACCCAACTATATATACTGGAACGATCCTAATGAATTAGTAGATCGACTGAGACTATTGGTTGCATCGGAAGGCGCGGGACACAATAATCATCGCAATGAAATTAATTCAATTTTAGAGGAATTGCAAGAAGCAAATATTATTGCGTAGAAAGCAATAATCATAAATAAATAGTGGAAGGATAACAAAATATGCCTGTTGATAAATTTGGTCATCACTCAAAGAGTCAAAACAATTTTATAAAAAATGAAAAAAATAAAAGAAAAATTCGTCAAGTTGTTGGACTTGTGTTGGATAAAAATAATAACATTAATGTTCAAAACAAAAGGATCACAAATGTTTCGTTTCCTACACAAGAAAAAGACGCTGTTAATAAACATTACTTGGGAACAGAAATCAGACAATTGCAACAAGATTTAACAACATTGATTAAACAAGAATATAAAAAACTTGATGGAAAACTTAATAATATTGATAATTCAATGCAAAACATGATATCTCATAGAGAAATGTCTTTAAAATTACATTTTAGTGAACAAATCGAAACACTGTTAGAGAAAGTACAAAGACTGGAGAATTTTGTTTTTACGTCAATAATTACAAAAAGTGAACCGCCAAGCAGTACAGATCCAATAAAAAAGAAATATAAAATAAAATATTAATATAATTCAAGTATGGATGAAAAACGAGAGTTTGTTAATGAGCTTCATTCCCAAGCAAGGAAAAATTTTAAACGACGGAGAGTAATAATGAAGGGTATTGATGATTTATGGCAAGCGGATTTAGTTGAAATGGGAAATTACTCTACGTATAATAAAGGATTTAAATATTTATTAACAGTCATCGATACCTTTTCAAAATTTGCTTGGATTCGACCACTAAAATCTAAAACGGCTATAGATGTTACAAATGCTATGAATGACATATTTAATTTAGGCCGTATACCAAAAAATTTGCAAACAGATGATGGAAAAGAATTTTTCAACAACTTATTCAAAAACCTAATGACAAAATATAAAATTAATCACTATTCTACTTACAGCATTATGAAAGCCTCAATTGTAGAACGATTTAACAGAACTCTGAAAGGTATGATGTGGAAAGAATTCAGTTACAATGGCTCATATCATTGGGTTGATTTGTATGAAAAACTAATTAGTGATTATAACAAAAAAATCCATCGAGTTATCAAAATGGCTCCTATTGACGTAAAACCTTCTAATGAGCAATTATTATTAAATACCGTTTATAACCATATAAAAATATTTAAGAAAAACAAGTTTAATATTGGTGACAATGTACGCATTAGCAAATATAAACATTGTTTTGAAAAAGGGTATACTCCAAATTGGACAACAGAAATATTTAAAATCAAACATATTAAAATTACATATCCAACGACATATATTTTAGAAGACTATATGGGAAATCCTATTAAAGGTGGATTCTATGAAGAGGAGCTACTACCAACCAGATATCCAAATACGTATCTTGTGGAAAAGGTTATAAGAATAAAAAATAATCGTGCATTTGTTAAATGGTTGGGATTTACAAATGATCACAACTCTTGGATTAATAAAAACGAAATATTGTAATAAATTTCTTATATCTATTAAGTTTATAAATAAAGAAAATATATTTAAAAAAAAAAAAAAAAAAAAAAATTTATATGTTTTTATTCATTCCATTTTTAGTATTCAATATGTCTATTACATTAACTTTGAACGGAAACTCGTCAATTTTAACTGCAAATTATTTTCCACCCATAACATTGGAAGAGGACTATGAATGCTCACTTATAGATTTTCATACATATAATAGCATACCCAATGTCGATGAGGATAATAATTTGTTTCATATTGGGGATAACATTATTGAAATTCCTATTGGTTCCTATGAGCTAGAAGATATTGCAGATTATTTAGAAAGTGAATATGAGCGTTTGACTAATGGTGAAAAATCGATTAAAATAGAAGCCAACAACAATACAATGAGAGTTGAAATAACTACTTCTCATGATTCAATATATTTCAATAAAAAAAGAACAATTGGAAAGTTAATGGGTTTTAACAAAAAAACTTTAAACGGGGGTTCCAATAATCTCTCTGAACTGCCTGTAAATATTCTCAAAGTGAATACAATACGTATTGATTGTAATATCGCTGTTGGATCTTATATAAATGGAGAAAGGGCACATACAATTCATGAATTTGGAATAAGTGTTTCCCCAGGATATAAAATGGACGAAATTCCACGAAACTTAATCTATTTACCACTAAACACCAAGGAGATCAGTTCTATTGCGGTCACTATTGTAGATCAAAATAGTGAGCTTATAAATTTTCGTGGTGAAAATATTACTCTTCGTCTTCATTTACGACCAAAACAATAATGATTATATACAATAAAAACGTTGTTGATAGAATGAGGAGAGACATTAGTGTGTTGAACACTGCATCAGCAAGAACAACCTTAAACACATCAAAACTGAGCGAAGCAAATAAACAATTCCTAAAATCCTTGAATTTTATTTTAAAGAATAATGACTGACATAATTAATGTTTTAGAAAAACCAATGATGGATGAAAGAATCATAAAAAAAGATTATCATACATATACACCGTATATTCAATCATTTAATAATAATGATGAAATTCGTATTTCAATACAAAATCAAGATTTATATGTTTTACCGAGTGAAAGCTTTTTGTATATTGAAGGTACTGTGTTAGATGCTACAAGTGGTCTAAAATCGAAAAACTTTAAATTGAAAAATAACTTTGTACCCAATTTATTTGAGGAGATTCGTTATGAGCTTAATGGCGTCGAAATAGATCGCACACGACATTTGGGTGTTTCTAGCACAATTAAAAATTATCTATCCCTAAATGACAGCGAAAGTATTATGATGGGGAATGCAAGCTGGTCTTATGATAAAGACATCGATGTTGGTGAAGGATTTTTCAACTTTTATGTCCCGCTTAAATCATTATTAGGATTTGCTGAGGATTATAATAAAATTATGTTAAATTGTAAACATGAATTAATATTATTACGTACCAAAAATGATGATAATATTGTAAATTCTAATCAACCTACTGAAAAACCAAAAATTACAATTCAAAATATTAGTTGGAGAATTCCGCATGTAAAACTTTCGGATTATGCTAAACTGAACACAATAAAAATTATTAATAGTGGAAATGTGTTGCCAATAGCATTTCGTAGTTGGGATTGCCACTACCATCCTCAACTATCAGCATCACAAAATCATATTTGGAATGTAAAACTAGCTGCAAACAGAGAACGTCCACGTTTTGTACTAATTGCTTTTAAACATAACAACAAGCTTACCCATTCAAATCTTAACAATATTAAAGTACATTTAAATTCAGACTCATATCCCTATGATGACTTAAATGTTAAATTTGATAATCAACGTTTTGCCATTCTATATGATATGTATGTTAAGTTTCAACAAAATTTCTATATGAGGGAGGCTCAACCACTCCTCTCAGCTGAAGAATTTAAGGAAAAAGCACCTATAATTGTGATTGATGTCAGTCATCAAAATGAAGCAGTAACAACAGGCCCAATTGATATAAAAGTTGAGTTTTCTACAGATAAAATAGTAGCGGCTAATACATCTGCATACTGTTTACTCATACACGATCGTTTAATCGAATACTCACCGCTTACAGCTTCAGTCAAAAAAATTGTTTAACACAATGAATAAAACATATTAATTTCAATATTTTTAATTGTAGATTTATTTAACAATATTATCTTTAAACTTAAAATTATATAACAATAAATAAATTTGTTATAATATCACATGTGTTTTATTTTTTTAATTCTTAAAATATACATATTTTATCCTAATATTTCAAATCCATAAACATTTCATCGTCATCATCAGAAAATAAATAATTATTATTTACATTTAAATTACTTGAATTTATATTTAAGAAAATTTGATCATTTCCATCATTATACCAGTTCGTTACTGAATTTTCAGTAATGTTTGATTCTACATTATTCGTGTCCTCTATTAAATATTCTGCAATATCTTCTAATTCAAAATCATTTTCTTTTAATTTATAATGCCCCCAAGCATATGTCTGAATACCATCGAACTTTATATATCTCTTGTTATCATTGTGACTTAAAACTACTTTTTCTATTTTTTGAGTATATATTTGATGGCAGTACGCTCGAAATGTATACATTGAATCACTGTGCACATTTTTGGAATACAAACACTTTTTATAATCGACTAATGTTATTCTATCTAATGCCATTTTTTTCACACCCTTAGATTTTTTAATTTCTCCATTATCTTCATTCCTAATTGAGTACATTTTCGCCCTTAAACCTACAAATTCTCTCATAATTACTCCACAGTTTTCATCCTTCATCATTCCCAAAACTTTTTTATTTACAATTGGTAAATTAAATTTATTTTGAGGGCTATAATCTGAAGTATCAAAATGTTGAAGTACATCATTTGAGATATCCTTATAGAAATCTTCTGTTCTAATGGTATATATAAATGAATCTGTATCCATGTAATTTAAATGAAGTCTACTATTAAATTTGGGTTTCATATAGCCATAGTGAAATTCGTACATTTTCCATTTTGAAAGTTCTAATACAGTAAAACCTAAGTACATTGGTTTATTACATTTAATGTTGACTCGTTTAAGTTGTACGGCAAACATATCATCTCCAAACCTAGACAGACTATGAAAATTCAATTGAGCAATATGAGCTCTTGCTTCTTTATGATTTCTTCTGTCCGATTCCCACTGTGTTACAATATAAACACTCTTTCTTTTTTCTACATTCTCCATGGTCTTGCCATAAACTGCATTATTTAGTAACTTAAAGAAATCTTTTTCGAATGCATTTGTCGCTTTAGTCCTATGAAAAGTATTTAAGTCGATGTATGACTTTAACCATGGAGCCTGTTTAAATTTTATAACTCTATGGATTTTTTTCAAAATCATACCATTTGCTATACATTGTTTCAACACTCTATAATGTATAGCATAATTTTTTTTATTAGTTAAATCTGCTATCAACTTTTCATTTCTCATGGGAGGAACTACTTTATTTTGAGGACAGAATGGTAAATCATTGTGTAGGTCATGTAGTCCAGTAGGATAATCTAAATCAACTTCCAAGATATAACCCTCACTGGACTCATCTTCAAGACAATTTACATTAAGTGAAATTATTTCTTCATTACTTAACCAAACAAAATCCGAATATGGTAGGTATTGCGACATTGCCCATCCATACAAGTTATTTGCATCCAAGTACATTAGATATTGTGAGGGTTTTGTTCTATCATAGTCATGCATATACTTATTATTGGCCACAGAATGTCTTAATGAACATTGGACAAGCCCTCCTCTAATACCAGTTTTGATCATATTATACATATCAACATCAGTTATAAGTTCTAAACGTATTTTTGTTGATTTCAACATAGCATCCCAGGATAAGCCTGGTGCTGTATAATAATGACAAGGATCCAAACCATAAATGCTTTTACAAATCTTTCTGAAATTTTCAAAAATGTCTGCTAAAATAAGTGTATCACTTTTAACATACAATTCTGTATATTCTAACAGTGTTTTACAATTAAATGTTTCCCATACTTTTTTAGCATGTTGGTAATCTTCGACTTTGCACTCTTGATTCGTCAACAAATTTCTAAATTCTTCCCGTTCAGGGAGATTTCCTTCAGAAAGTTTTGAAAATGAGTCAATATAAGAGTATGGGAATATTCCCTTTCTTCTTATTAAGTCAAACTCACCATCATTTGGGAAATATTTCTTAATGATTTTAAAATCATCAGAAGCTAAATTTGAAGATAAAGCGTCTAAACTTGATGCCATAAACCTAAATGAGTCTACAAACCTCAACTGAAAACTATCATTTTCTATTGATACATTTTTTGTAATGGAAATATAAGTTTCCTTATTTATAGGAATTATTTCTATGGTACCCTCAGCTTTACCTAATTCCTTTATAAACAAATGACTGTCATAGGATGATAAATTGTGGAAAAACACTGGTATGAATTTTTTAATTTTAAAATTAATGTTACAATGGTTGTGAAGGGCAGATCGATAGCGACCAGTTAAATGACAATGGTCACGAACTCTGTCATCACCCAACGGTTTTCCACAAAGGTTACAGTCTACACAAATTCTAAATTCCTCATTTTCTTCATTTGTAAGTGCTTTCATTGGAACTACTTTATTTAAATAATTTTTGAAAATTTCTTTTGTGTCTTTCAACAATTCCCTGACAAATACTTGGGGGCTATCTAACCCACTATAAGTGAATGATTTTGAATATCTATCATTATAACTACACTTAATATAATAACTAAATGAACAGGGGATGTGTTTCTGTTCATTTAGTGTCTTAGAGCTAATCCTACTATTAATTTTTTGTAATAGACATTCGAAGTCTGCGTAGACAACGAATGGCACTTCTAAAGTATTAATTCTATTTTTGAATTCGATATACTTATCTTCGTACGCCGGCATTGTAGTAACCATTTTAGAGCATCCATCTTTATGTCTTGTTGACATTTCTGGATCTTTGGAGTAAGTAAGACACGTCATGCAAAAGTGAATGCTGTTTTTGCTATTGCTTAACGATGATCTCAAAAATCTGAAAGAAGAAAATATAAAATTTTAAATATAAATAAATAATTCAAAAAATGTATTAAATATTTTAACGTACCGTGATAAATCTTTAATGAGAACATAATGCCTCTTACTACAATCCTCGTTCTCCAACAGCAGTAGGCTGATGTGAATTGTCCTATATTTCTCGCATACTCTGTATGGTCCAATTATTTGGTTCCCTTTCACATCAAATCCAAATACATTTATACTAATGTAAGGATTTTGTGATTCAAAGATATTTATATCTTTTACATCAATTGGAAATTTGATGTTTGAGAAATTAATTTCTATTTCATTAATTTTTATAACATCTCTCTCAATATTATCAATATTGTATGAGGAACACATAGTAGCTTTTTGGGGGTTGCTTGGATTTTTCAATGCTGCTACTATGCACCATTTAAAGCAATATATATCATTATTTTTTATATTGAGGCAAGCATTTAATTTGCTCAATTTATATGGCATATTTATGTAACTCGATCCTCGAACTATATTGTGCTTGTTGATGTTGATGTTCAAGTTGGATATTTGTAGTAGAGCCCATCCACTATCCCGTTCTTGGAACTCTGACATTTTAGTTTTAATGTCATCTGCCTTTTCCAAATAAATATCTCGTAAGCCATGAGAACGGTTTACAGCCACCATTTTAGTCACATGCGACATAATCTCAAGTTTCTCTGTATCCTCTGCTTTTTTTATGTAAAGGCATTGAAGCTCAAAATTACATTTAAAATTAATTTGCTTCGCCAAGGACTCTTCCAATATTTCCATTACTTCCTCTTCTGCAGCTTCAAAAAATTCTTCCACAAATAGGTTCTCTAACTTCGGGTTTGAGTATGTGTAGACTTCAATTCGTTCCATGAAGTCGCTGGATCTTATTTTGATGTTTTTAGTGAAATCTCTCACTACACCCAAACTTTCCTTGTGGTGCCTTGAACGAAGATGATGCCCCCAATCCAATCTTCCAACATCAATTTGACAGCTGGAACAATTAATTTTATTTTGATGCGTTTTTTGTGATTTTCAAAGCCCTTGTGAGTTTTAAAACCTCTATCACAAATTTCACAATTTAAACTTGTTATCCCGACATGGATAGCCTTATGATTTTTTAAATCCATTTTATTTGTGAACTCATCTCCACAATGCTTACAGTAAAAGATGTTGCAACTCTTCTTCATGCTTTTTTGGTGCACGAGCTTATGTTTGTGCAGTTTACTTAATGTAGTAAATACATTGTAACAAACTTCGCATATAAATCCAGCTCCGCTTTCCTTATTCACCTCCATCGTACCCTTAGCGAATCTTGATGTTGATGGCATAGTGTCCAAATAAGAATCCATATCCTTTACGGAGCAGTATGGTTTGCCCCTCAATTTGTTGAAGGCGGCTAAAATATCCCGGTTCGTCATTGTGGAGGTCATATTTCTTTGAATTTCAATTGAATGTTTGACTTTTACTGAATAGTTACTGTTTTAAAACTCAGTATTTATGCATATTAGTTTATTATAAGTATCTTGTGATATGAGGATTCGTCAACATCTATAAATCCGGATATGTTTTATCATTTTTTTTTTTTTTTTTTCATAAACTAAACAATATGTGGTGTTGTCGCCGTCTATAATTCCAGACAAGTATATCTTATTTTCAAAAATCACAATGGAAACTGTGTAAATAGTCTTTCTTTAAAAATTGTGCCGGATGTCTTACTCGATTCTAGACCTAAAACCAAACAATATGTGGTGTTGTCGCCGTCTATAATATTTTCAAAAATCACAATGGAAACTGTGTAAATAGTCTTTCTTTAAAAATTGTGCCGGATGTCTTACTCGATTTAAGATTTATTCTTCCACCATTCATCTCATTTTCTTTGATAAATAATTTTTTAACATTTAAAAAATTTTTCTATAGACATGAAAATAACAGCAAAGAGGAATCACCGTGGAAAAAAAATGTGTGCGATAAGAATTTTTTAAAACAATGGAAAATAACAGCAAAGAGGAATCACCGTGGAAAAAAAATGTGTGCGATAAGAATTTTTTAAAACAATGGAAAATTTTGTAAAAATCAAATCCCCTTTCGTTTTCATCGTATAAAAATCAAATCCCCTTTCATTTTCTTCGTAAATTTTGAGTAAAAATCAAATCCCCTTTCGTTTTCATCGTAAAAATCAAATCCCCTTTCATTTTCATCGTTACCAAATATCAAACCCCCTTTCATTTTCATCGAATTTCAAACCCCCTTTCATTTTCATCGATATCAAACCCCCTTTCTTCATCTACTGTTTGGTCCATAACTTTACTTTCTTTATAGCATTTTGACTGCTTTAGACTAGTAAACTGACTAGGACAATTATAAATAATTTACATTAAGATTCATCACTTCGAATTTGTATTTTGGATGTGAATATTTTTTACATAGACTGGCAAAATTTAAGATACATTTATAAATACAAAAAAAAAAAGCAAAAATACCGAACTTCAAATGAAGCTAAAATTAGACAATACAATGAATTTCAAATGAAGCTTAATTGGACAATATAGAGAACTTGAAATGAAGCTAAATATATGACAATATACAGAACTTCAAATGAAGGTAAAATTGAACAATGTAGAGAGCTGAAAATGAAGGTAAAATTTAACATTGAAGGTAAAATCGTACAATGTAGATAAATTCAAATGAAGGTAAAATTTGCCAATGTACAGAACTTCAAATTAAAGTAAAATTGAACAATGAATAGAACTTCAAATGAAGATAAAATTTAATAATGTAGAGAACTTCAAATGAAGGTAAAATTTGAAGGTAAAATCGTACAATGTAGATAAATTGAAATGAAGGTAAAATTTGATAATGTACAGAACTTCAAATTAAAGTAAAATTGAACAATGAATAGAACTTCAAATGAAGATAAAATTTAATAATGTAGAGAACTTCAAATGAAGGTAAAATTTGAAGGTAAAATCGTACAATGTAGATAAATTGAAATGAAGGTAAAATTTGATAATGTACAGAACTTCAAATTAAAGTAAAATTGAACAATGAATAGAACTTCAAATGAAGATAAAATTTAATAATGTAGAGAACTTCAAATGAAGGTAAAATTTGAAGGTAAAATCGTACAATGTAGATAAATTGAAATGAAGGTAAAATTTGACAATATACAGAACTTCAAATGAAGATAAAATTGAACAATATACAGAACTTCAAATGAAGATAAAATTGAACAATGTAGAGAACTTTAAATGAAGTTAACATTTAATAATATAGAATACGAAGGTAAAATTGGATAATATACAAAACCACAAAGAAGGCTGAAATGGGACATTATACAAAACTGCTATAATTGGACAATATGCAGAAATTCAAATAGAGCTAAAATTGGACAATATATAAAACCCACGGTTGAAGCTAAACGAAGCTAAAATTTAAGAATATTTAGAACTACGATTGAAGTAAAAATTTTACAATTTACCGAACTATTACTACGACTTACGATTAAAGTTAAAATTGAAGTACATACAGATCTACGATTCAAGCTGACATTGAACTACAAAATGCCCTACGATTGAAGTTAAAATTTAACTACCTATACAGAAATCCCTACAAATAAAGCTATTGATGGTAAATTTGAACTCAAAAATTTAATTATTAAATTGATTAACTATTAAATGATGTTAAAAGGAGAAAGGCTAGATAAGCATTTAACCCTTCGTCTTACACATGAGTCTGGCCAGACCTTTTTCAATTTGTAATGTTATTATAATATATTTAGAACTTAGTTAGAGACTTGAAATTTCAGTTACCCTTTTGCAATTTATTGTGCTATTAATATTTAAAACAGAATTCCTGGAAAGGACATAGAAAGACACTTATTCGAATATTTTATTGCACACATGACATTTGTAGCAAATGGGTCTGGTCAGACCCATATATGTGTATTTTGTATTGTAAACGCTGTTTTTATATTCTTCTTGCTGCTTTTAATTATTTGTTGTCCAATTAGTATTATTTATTTATATCAATTATTATATTTATTTGAACTGTTAATTTTAAATCTTTAATATTTCTTTATTTAGGCTCGAGTTCATTAAATTTAATTTTCATTAAATTATTTTTACTGAAGGTAGGAATTGTTACATGAAAATTATTATTAAAATTTTTATTGATAATTTTTCTTGGCTTGGGATGCGAATCTGGGTGGTTGAATTTTAATAATAATTTTCATGTAACAATTCCTACCTTCAGTAAAAATAATTTAATGAAAATTAAATTTAATGAACTCGAGCCTAAATAAAGAAATATCAAAGATTTATTTATATATATTAAACAAGATTAGGTTAGGATAATTCGCGAAAAAACTAATAAACATACTAACAAGTAACTCCATCTAGTAAATGCATAAGATACAAATTTTATTGAAACTGTCGTTACACTTTTCATCACCTCTGCTTTCGGTTTGAGTTGATGATAATAAAAGTTGTGATTCACCTTTTAACATATGAATATTTATTTATAATTTTATTAATTATAATATACATATATACTCGTATTACATATTCACATTTAATTAAAAAAATGTTTTTTTTTTGCATTATGTCCATTAAAAACTGAGTGGCTGTGGCTAGACTCATGTGTCACGAATGTGAAAATCAAAACATGGGTTAAAGACAGTTAAAAATTCAATTTAAAATTTATTTTAACAAGTTTTGATAAAATGTTTATTTCTTTTTATCTAAAACTTTTATAAAAATATATATATTCATTCCATAAGCTACATAGGAAAAACTTTACTTACAAATTAAGTTAAAAAGTAATAGAACATTAGAACGACTAGACTACTTGCTAATCTACTATTTTTGTTCGAGATATCCCAAAAGTAGACCGTTATAATTTTGTCAATTTCAACTAAAAAATGTTTTAACTTATTAGTATACAGTTTTATAAAAATATGGTTACAATAAAATGTTAAGGAATAAATAAACAAACATGACAAATTCTAAGAAATTAACAATTTCTAAGTTTGACTTACATTTCAGTTATTTCATACATTTGTTCATTAGAACAAGACATGATCATTTTTGTGTTACTACCAACTAACTACCACTAAATAAAACTCAATGGAAATTTAGAGACAACTACCTGCTAAACAAACTAAAGGGGAAATTTAGAAACTCTTAGAAAAGCAAGAAATGCAACAAATACAAATATTTGTATACAAAAAGGGGAAATTTTAACGAAAGAATGAGACAAAAAACCAAAACAAAGCAGGAAGTATAAAAAACATCAGGATAATAGACAAGAGAGTAAAACATCCTTATACTTGTAGAAAAAAAATGTATAAAACCTAATCAGATTTCCAATATCAACAACATTCAATGTTTTGAGTTCAAACAATCAACAACTTTTTAAAAAATAAAATTTTAAACCAAAAACCTAAAAATGGCAAATTCCTACTCATCACTAAATTACAACATTTCTAAAAAACCCTGCAAAATGGTTAAAAAATTATTGAAGAAGTTCTTAAAAGAAAAGCCTTTAACTAAGAATAACTATCAATTAACCGAAGAAGAGTTGCAGAATCTAGAAAACGAATTAAGAGAGTCCTAAAAAATACATCTTCACTAGGCCATCACATCAGCTCTTAAATAAAGGTTCTGGGAGCCTTTAAAAAAAACCCTTTAACAATGTGATTCATCATAATTTATTCAAAATATTTTGTGCAACGAAAAGTAGTTTATTTTCTCTTTACATACAAAATCCCGACAATTTTGAGAGAAAGTACTACTGGGTTTTCATCATAATGTTTTTGAAAAAAACCAGCTTTAATTTGAAATTTAACTGTGATTAATGCAAATAAAATATTGTAAAATTTGTGTAAATATTATTGTGTAGTTTTTAAGTAAAAAATCCATGTCTTCCATTTGTTAGTAATTAAGTTTAAATTTAAGTTTTTTTAGCTCTTTAAGATTACGTTTAATTTTTATTTTATTTAATTAAGTTTAAATTTAAGTTTTTTTTAGCTTTTAAGATTTAATGTCTTCCGGTTTGTTTGTTTCGCAATTTATTGTAAATATTGTAAATAAAATAAAAAAAAAACGATATATATGAATTTTTTATTAATAAGGAAATAATAATGGGAATTTTTTAATATATAAATTTTTAGAGAAAATTATAATGAAAGTCGAGTTGAATGTGTGTAGAGAACACTCTAACATAGAGAATGCAAAACTGATATTATTAAGATTCAGTTAATTTGTTACTCATTATTCTAAACAGTTTGGTATAGAAAATTAGCTAAATTCGCTTATTAGCTTAGTGTGATCTATACACACAGTCAACTCGATTCATTAAGGAGGCCATGTTTCTGAAAATAATTCACTACATGAAAAGTAAAGCTAGATTTACACGATTGAAATTTTCTTCAAAATTGCTCTTCAAAATGCTTCAAACTCGTGTAAAGAGCAAATTTTCTTCAAAATTTATTTATTTAATCGTGTAAATCTAGCTTAACAGTTACGCCTGCAAGAAGGTTTTATTTCTTTCTGTTTTTGCAATAATCCTTTTGTTGAAACATAAGGCCCGATTATCGTTCACAACACTAAATTAAGCCGATAAGTGTTGTAATTCGTAATCGCAGTTTACAACATACAACATCAAAATACTTGGTGTTGTGAACGGTAATCGGAGCCTTACTCTTCACCATGTTGCCTATGCATTTTACGCAAGTACTGTTTCGATGGCTTAGCAATATTTTTTCTTTAACAAGAAAATTCACACGAGTTCATATGAGTTTCCTCTGATGATTTGTTTGATGTATTGTCACGCACATTTATGGGTAATTGATATAAGTCACTATTGGACTCATCCCATGAGATGGAGCTACACGTTTTCCTAGTGCCAACTTTTTCACCTGACCTATTATGAATTGCAATATCCGGATCATTTTGTTGATCGTCAGAATCAAAATCTGCATTAAATTAAAAAAAAATGTTCTTACATAAACTTGCTTTTTTATACTTATATGAATTATATGATGCCTAGAAAGTGTTAATGTCTATTAAAAAGTTTAACGCAGTAAAATTTCTTAATTCACTTAAATTGTCACTTAAATTGTGTTAAGTCCCAACAAACTGATTTCAACTTCAAATTATTTTAAGCTAGATTTACACGATTGAAATTTTCTTCAAAATTGCAAACTTGTGTAAAGAGCAAAAATTCTTCAAAATTTATTTATTTAATTCTTCAAAGAAAAAAATAACTATTAAATAAATAAATTTTGAAGAATTTTTGCTGTTTACACGAGTTTGAAGCATTTTAAAGAGCATTTTTGAAGAAAATTTTAATCGTGTAAATCTAGCTTTAGTTTATTAGTTATACTACAAAAGTTTACTTATTACTATTAACGATAAATTAAAATAAATAGAAGGGCTATTAGTTGAAAAACAAAAAGATCAAAAGGAATAAATGCAAAAATCACTAACTACAAAAGATCAAGTATTTTTTCCTTTTCGTTTTATTACATTTTTATAAGGAATGTGAAATAAGAACAAAGTAAAGAACATTACAATTAAATAAAATGAAATTCATTGCATATAGAACATTATAAGCAATTTTGTTTTATTAAGTATTTTTTTGTTCTATATGCACACTTTTTTGAACATGGAACATAATAACTTACGAACCGTCGTATCAGTTAAATGTTGTATAGAATAAAGTTGCTGTCTCGCATCTCGAAAACTATTAGTGATATCAGTTTATCATGAAACCGCCCTTATCTCACTTTTTCAATTTTACGGTATAGAACACAATAATTTATAAACGACGAAATGTTCCTGCTTAGTCCCAATTTACACGAAGTAATTTTTATTGAAGAGATTGATACATACAATTATGACCTTGTAATTTCTTCGGTGTTCACACAGCACAATACTTGTTGCTTATCTGAGAGTATATACATATGTATGTAATACAAATCAACTTTACATGATTCCATAATACCACCAAAGTGATTAAAGTTTTCATTTTCTTAAAAATTGATGATTTTCATATAAAGTGTTTTTCGAACAGTCGTTCAAAATCTAGAGCTGTAGCAATTATGAACCAATATTTACATGATTAATTCAACATAGTATGTAATAGCAGTTGTACAGCAACTAAAGGACTGTTACAAAAACAACAAACTACACTTTAACAAAATGTGTGTTGTTTTTGTAATTGTTTTAAAGCATTTGTACATGTGCCACTATCAAAAGATTTTTGTTCATGAAATGGAAAATTTTTTTAAAACCTATAAAAATCAAAACTCTTTTAAGGATTTCTGTTTACTTAAACTAATGTTTCTTATTTATTTATTTATTTTATACTATTTATTTAACTATTTACATTAAATTGCAAAACAAACAAACCGAAAGACATGATCTTAAAAATTACTTAAAATTACCAGGGAAGACATTTATTATAATAATTTATAATAATTATAATAATATAATAATTAAAACTAATGATTTTCTTGGAAAATTTTTAAAATTTTTGCTATTAATTAAAGCTTTTGTTAAAATAAAGTTTTACAACTTCTACCATTGACAGCAAACAGCCAGCCAGCTCAGCCCAGTACAGCTTCCTCTTAAAGTCAGGATTTTAGGCAGGAAACTCATACTTTTAATTATTAAAACCAGCAGCTTTCGTAATATAAATGGTAAACGTTGGCAAGAGATTTACTTTTCAAGTAAATTCCCTTAAAGCGTAAAATGTTTTCAATTTGTTTAAGTATTGTTTTTTTCATCTAGCTTCAAAACACCAGTAGTTGTTCATTTAAACAATTTTGCTGTTCCTCTTTAGATAAACAGCCCTGAGGCTGGAAAACTGCTGCTAAAGGTTTATAAGATCTTTTCTCATTTTTATTGACATTGTATTTAGTAAACAGTTTTTTACAATTTGCCAAAAAGGTTTTCATACTGAAATTGTTGGCTGTTGACTTCTGCGTTAGTGTATCAACATGCAATAAAACTTGAGCCATTTTTTTTTTTTTGGAAATTTGTTTTGAAAACAAATTGTAATATATGTTAACGTTTGTTAAATAAATCGTTGAATGCTACTTTTCTTATTCGGGAACAGAGTTTTTATACTGTTTCTTAAATTGGAGGGTTTATGTTTGGGTTAACAAGAGTAAAGTGTGAGTTTCGATTAGCCATCCCTTTCTAACACTTGTTGCTTATTGCCAGTCATTTAAAATTTCCTAAGCAGGTAGTTTAGGTTTCATTAAGTATTCTCTACTTGTTGCACTTGTACATTCTTAAGGCATTTTCTTGTAGGGAAAATTTAGTGGAAATGTTTTTTTCAGGTTAATCTCAATTGAAAATTCTAACAGCATTAATTGTTGGTTTGTTTTGTATAGTGACTCATAGTTGTTTATGGTTTATTTTCAGGTAATAAATTTTTAATGGAAATAACTCATAAAAATTTATTGTCTTCCACATTATGCTATACTGTCTGTTTATGATAATGATAAATGTCAAAAAGGAATTGTAAAATAAATCTTCACATAATTGATATTATAATTAATATTCTATTATGGTGATGCCAATAAAAGTTGGTTTTGAATTTTATTGTTTGTAACATTTTCAACAATAAAAATTTGTTTTATAAGTACATTAAAGTCTGTGTAGTTAAATTTGAAACGTAATGAACATTATAAACTTTTATTTATGTAATTTTGAATTAATTAATACGAGTTGGACTATTTGTATTGAAGTTTTAAGATATTATATTGAAAAATAAAAATGTTTTTGCAGTCTACACAAACAAATTTCGTATTAATTTAACACAACAAAATTTAATTAATTAATAGTATTTTCAGAATGAAATAATCTAAGCGTACACCCTTAAAATAGGAGTTACTTTTCCAGCAAAACACACTTTCTAGAATTTGGCATAAGACAATTTGTTGCTCACATGAGATAAAGTAAAGCTTTGTACAGACGATTGTCAGATCTGAAAACATTGTCTGAAAAATGTTCAGAAAATGTCTAACAACCGTCTGAGCTTAAAATTTTTGTCTTCCAACGTTGCACACTGTGGCCGTGTAGTGTATTAATTGGCCATAAATCCAGGGGGTTGCGGAGCTTCATGAAATTTTGCACACATTTATTTTAAATTTTTTAAGAATTAAAATTTTTTTTTTACAAAAATACGCCCACTTTTACGTCCACCTCCCATACCAATTAAATAGAAAATATGGCATAATTTGCATGATTTTAAATATATCAACTCAATTTTCAGAAAACATTAACATTATAATTGTAGAATGAGCTCCTGAAAATATGAACTTAATCCACTCATTTTTACGCCCACCTCCCATACAAATAATATGTATTTAAAAAATGCCATATCTTCTGTAAATTTGTAACTAGAATGTTTATTTTTCGCGTAAATGCATATAACATCTATTAAATGCTGTTTTGAAAATATGGCTATCATTTTGAAAAGTCTTGCAGAGATTATAAAATAATTGAACAAGTTAATAGAACTTACAAAATATCACGTACTCGAACTAAGACGTATGTAGACTTTCTTCAAATTTTATATTGCTTCAAAAATATCGTTATTTAGTGTTGACAATATTTTTAAAAATAGCGAAGCGGATATTCTAGATTTCATACAAAACTTCATTGATGATTCGTCTGTAATAAATAAAATAGAAATTTCCCTAAAGAATCTAACGTTGTAAAAATGGAAAAATATTGAAAGAACTGACGAATTTTCGATTAAAGTCTACAATTTTAAAAATTATTTGGGAGAAAATCCTTTTCATGAACTAGCTGACTTTGTTATTCGTATACTTTCTTTTTCTTACTCAAATGCCGAAGTCGAAAGAACGTTTAGTTTAATGAATTTTTTTAAACCAAAGATCAGCAACCGACTTTCTTTAAACTCAGCCAAAAGTTTGTTTGTCAGGTGTTTACTTAAAAATTAATTCAAATCAAACTTATAAAAGGTCTGAATATTTTATTAAATCTGTTTTGCGGCCCGATGATGATGATTATGAAACAGATGTGTTTGAAGATTAAATTGTTTTTCTATAAAACTTTATGTTTTGTTTTTTATGAATTGTTATTTTATTTAAATTTTTTGTTTACTCCTGTTAACTGAATTGATAATAAAATTAATTATTTATTTAAAAATTTTAACATGCTTTTTGATATTCTAAGTTTCTTATTTTTTTACCCTTTGTTTTATTGCCAATTTTAATCTTTTTTAGGTGTTATTTGCAAAGCAAAACAACAAGATACCAAAATTTTTGTTAAATTTTTTTTGGCTCTTTTTACCTTTTTTTTGTAATTTTTTACCCTATTACCCGTTTTTACTATACACTTGACGCTTTTCTTTATTTCTAAAATGGCAACACTGATTTGTTAACAACTTTTTGACATCTTCGTGATAATCTAACTTTTTAAGCTTCAATTTCGTTCTAAATTTAAGTTTTTTCTATATAGCACACCAGAGAACGGATTGATTGGTTAATTTTAGATTTTGAATACAATCACAAAAAACGAACCTCATGTTGACAACATAAATCAATTCCGTAAAGCAATACATGTCATTATTTACAAAACGGAGTGTAACGAAAAATGATGCTTGCATTGCATGTCTTGTACAAATGTAAACGTATACTCCCAAAAACAACGAATTCTTAACGATTGGTACGAATGGTTAACGATTGATATGAATGGTTTCAATGCTGATTGTATAAGTTGTACATATATACTAACAAAAAATATCAAACTTTACTAGTTTGCTGTCAACAAATCGCACATAAAGCAACAACCAAAAAATGTTTATTTTCTCATTAGGTTTTGTATTGCTTTTGCTCTTTCTTTATGTTTTCATTCACTGAAAGCAACGAATACTGGACGAATGGTGTGAATGTTTTTAGTTTTTTTCATGTGGCATTGAATTATTTCGTTGCTTGATGTATAACCGCATAACAAAAAGGGAATGTAAAATAGCAAACAGCAATAAGGAATGAGTAAACAAACAGCAATGCACATTTTTATTATTGTCGAGTAAAAGCAATGCAAAAGCAATGAATATGCAATTGGTTAGCTGTTCTATATAGCACACATGCAATGAAATTTTCGTATTTCTCGCTTCCAAATTGGTGCCGGATACGTGTACGAGTAGCAAAGAAAGAAAGAATACGGAGTTGTTTTGGCACGCGGAAAATAACGCATAACGCATATTTTTTAATGTAATTTTTTGGTTTTTCATTGTTTTTTAGGCGGCGCCCAAATTGAAGCAGGTTTTTTTTTTGTAGTCTGTTAGCTGAGACTTTCAGCTTTAATTTGGTATAGGACTCCATGTGTCGCACTGCTTCGCACACAACTAAAAGTCTAACGGAAAATCATAAATGTTTATTTTTTTTGGCTCAAAATATATTGTCAAGGGAAATTGTTTTTTAAAATCTTTCTATTTTAATTTTTTTTTTTAATTTACTAATTTTAAGTGAAAAAATACTTATAAGGTACATTCGGGGTATACTTAGTTTATAAGTAACAAGCTTTTGAATGTGACATAGAAAACTATTACATTTGAGACTTGTTCAAATACTTCAACTTTGCGCTGCTCGGGACAGAAAACCAATAGAGATATTTGCATGAAATTTTCCACACATGACCTTTAGATAGTTTTTAACCATCTGTGTAAAACTCATCAAAATCGGAGAGCAGGCCCAAATTGATTTATTGCCGCAGTGGACACAGTGTGCGCCATGCGCATGATTTTCCGTTATGTGACGTAGAAGTTCTATTCTAAGGGTTACCAAGAATGTTTCATGTGTTAGAATTAAAATTTCTTGCGAAAAATGTATGTTTTATGTGATAGTTGGCAACCTTGCAATTGAAATCACTGAGAGTTCTAATATAAAAGCTGGGGACAAATTACCGCATTCGATATCGAGTAAAATTGATCGGAATTTTCTTTTTTGAGATTATGGCATTCGATGTCGAGCAAGAAATTTAGTACATTTTATTATAATTTCGAGATCGAAATCATTTTTCGCTACGTAGCTCATTCCATCGCGAATGCAAACAAACAAACAAAAAAAATATAAACATGAGAGTGCAGTGAGCAAATGCAGGCAAAACATGAGTAAAAAAAAAACAAGTGAGAAAAAATTAGCCAATAGAAACACAGAATGTGTGACGTCACAGTTTCAAAATGCGCAGAACATTTTAAAATTTTACTCATTTTTATTTTATCATTCTTAATAATCATCACTATATTAAATTGTTCATTGAGAAAACCAGCTGATATCTGACAAAACAGAACTTGCAGTTAAGTGAAATCTGAAAACTTGTTTAAATAATTAAGTAATAACACAAATATTTTTTCTTTTGGGTTGGTTTTGAACCATTTATTTATTTACAGATTAATGTTTAAACAAATACTTAGAAATAAAACTTAAATCAAGGCAAAACAAACAAACCGGAAGACAAATCTTAAAATTTAAACCTTAAAACTAAAAATGTAGACATTAAGAATAATTATAATTAGGAAGACAACAATATATACACTTAAAACTATTATATTAGCTTACTTTCTACAAAATTAACTGTAGAAATCACATTCAAGGTAGTAAGCCTATATAAAATGAACACATATGTTTACTCTTTTTAATCAAGCAAAATTATTTTGCAACGCTTTTGCTTGAAATGAAAACTTAAACAAACCTTTTTCTGTTTTACAGCAAAAACAAACAAAAAGTGCTGATTCAAAGTCGGGATTTAATAGAAAACGGAGCAATCAACAGCTTCTCTTCGTTCAATTGGAGGAGGAAAACACCAAGGCAGCTTCTATTCTCGTTTACGTTGTTTAAAAGAAAAAAACTGAAACAAACCTTTTTTTGTTTTCTAGCAAATGCAACCAAAAAGTGCTGATTCAAAGTCGGGATTTAGTAGAAAATGGAGCAACCAACAGTTTCTATTCGTTCAATTGGAGGAGAAAAACACCAAGGCAGCTTATTTGTTTTCTAGTTTTACGTTGTTTTTAAGTTCTAGTGTGACAGGCTAAGGGCTTGTTAGGCCCATTTTGTACTTGATCGACAGTAGGTTGGTATCTTAACTGAACTCCTTGCAGAGTCAGTTAAAAAATCTCTAGAACAACACGATGTTGTTTCAAGCACTGATGCACAAACAGTGCATATCTGTTGCTCAATTCCTCTGCTATTTATACCCAAAATGCAGCAAATGCAGGAAATGCAGCATGAGAAAAACCACCCTTATTTTTATGGTTTGTTAAATTATAGGGGTGGGGTTTCTCCTTAACACAGGCAAAAACACAAGAAATCCTCAACTAACAACTTGTTGCGTTAGGTATATTTTATGACATGTCAAAAAGATATCTTGGCTGGTAGTTGTTGTTTTTTTTTCTTTCAAAATTCTTTAGAAGGTTATGACTGTTGTAGGTGTTGCAACATGGTATGTGGCATTTTTGTATGTTTAAAAGCAGCTGACTGTACTCGTTGCTCAAATTTTTTTTCTAGTTTAGAATAAAAAGAGACCTCAGCGGGTTGTTGAATGTTCTTTTTTTATAATTTCCACAATTTATTGATGATTACTATCAATTAGTTGTATTGAATACACATTAATATATTTGTGTGTTTTTTTCTCACCAATTTTTTAAGAATTCAATAAATAGATTTATTACTCTTAAATAAAAATCATGGAACGTGCTTTAAATGTTTGATATGCCCAGAAAAATTTGTTAATACATTGTTAAATTTTCCAATTTAATAGAAAAGTTTTATAAAGACAATGTTAAGCAAGAAAGCAGTTCTTTTAATACAATGAAAAATGTTTTGCTTTCAAGAATGCCTTTGAATAATGAGTCTATAAATGAGCAAAGATAAAACACGTGCTATTCTTATGAGTCTTATAAATGTAAAATAGCCATTGATTTATAATTGCTTTGTAGATAACTAGGCTTCACTCTTGAAATCCTTCATATTTGTAAAAAGTCTGAATACTGAGAGAAGAAAGAATTTTTTAAAAAAAACTTGCACTAAGACCTGCAGTAATTCTTTTTTAATATGTCGCATATTGAGGCTTAACTGTCGACCTATAATGCGGCCGTTTGCGAAATTAATTTCCAGCAAAAATCGTTGGTCTTTGTAAAGTGAAATATTGGCTGCAAACGTAGGACTTTGCAGACTCAAAAATTTAGCTTCAATCATAGGTCTTTATGAATTGAAATGTTAGCTTCAATAGAAAGTCCTTGTAAAATCAAACCTTAGCTTCAGTTGTACGTCTTTATAAACTCAAATGTTAGCTCCAGTCGTAGATCATTTAAAAGTTGAACGTTACCTTTAATCGTAGGTCTTTCCAAAACTGAATTTTAACTTCAATCGTAGGGGTTTATATACTCAAATGTTAATGATGTAAGAGCTCTTTCTGAGCCCTCTTTTCTGACATTATCTAAGACATCTTTCTGACGGACCATTTTCGAATATAATGACCCTCTTTTCTGAAGGTTTTTGGAGCAATAATAATTGTTTTTTTGGGCTCATAAAGAGAATGAACGCTCCGGAAAAGGTGCCAGAAAAGACTCTTTTCGGACTCGTATGGATATGCATAGACACATGATTTTAAATTGAATTATTCAAAAGAATTAATTTCCATTAAAATATGATGCGATTGTGCCAAATTTCAATGAAATAGACTGTTTTGTTGTTCAAGTACACATTTTTATTTATTTAATTAAATTCAAAATAAAAATCCGGGCCATCCGGGGGATGTCACCGGGACACCGGACAATTGGTTTTAAAACCGGGCCATGTCCTGGATTTTCCGGGCCAGTTGGTCACACTAATCATTATAATAGCAGAAGATTATCTATCGAATAAAATAAATTTCATGTCAATTAAAAAAAATCGTTTTTGGTTTATACCATTTCAAAGTTTAGTACAGCTAAAAAAACACAGAACCATGACTATCAAAATAAATTTGCATAATTTGGAAGCGTTGTTCAGGAGTCTAAAATAAACATAAATCACTTGACAGCTGACAAAATAGCCGCCAGTTAAAAAAGTTTTATCAAGTTCTATACATCTAAAAAAAACACCCTATAGAAAATCTTACAAACAAAACTTCGGAATAACAGAATTTTCGATAGAAAATCTTCAGAGTAATATTGTTTCTATTTACTTTCTATTCTCCAATTATCACACCCTGTAATAAATAAACTAACAGAAAGAAGTATGCATGAGTTATTTTGTAATATATAACTTTGCAATTAGATATATTTTATTTACTAAACAAAGTGGTTGGAGTTTTACTATTTAAGATAACAGCGTTTCTTAAAAGCCTAAAGCAACTAAACACTCTTATCATTATACCAACTTATCTTTTTTCAATTAACATTCTGCTGAAATTTAATTTACGAAACGTGATTTGTTATTCTAAACATTGTATGAAATTTAACATTTTATTTTATCGCCTAAAAATAATTCAAAAAAAAACTACAGTTTCTTGTGGTAAATCGTTAGCATTAAATGTTGGTTCAAGTTGAAAAATAATGATTTTTAAAGAGTTATAATTTACAGAAATGTATGAATTATTTATATGAGTCGATAAAGCTTAAAGATGAGTTTATGTAAATGTTGACCGCGACTATGCCTCAAATGGTTCATACGCTGGTTACAATTTTGTACAGACTCTCTGCAACATATCGGCCGGTATCTTACGAATTAATTCTTTAATGTTAGCTTCCAGTGCGTTAATTGATGCAGGCTTATTTTTATAGATATCAGCAAATGGTATTCTATCATTGCATTTGTAAAAAGTTTTAACATCCCTGAAGGAAACCTGTCGACAAGTGTCTCCAAGTCACTACTTTTGTCTTTGCACAATGGTTATTATTAAACAATTATTCGTTCAGTTGTGTACCCCGCTACAGTAGGCGATAGTGTGCCGGATTATCATTCAGAGGGTTGCTTTCTAATTTGTGGTTTGTTTTCTAATTTATTTTTAATTAGGGTAAGCCTTTTAATATTTTATTTTTTTTAAACTCCAAAAGCAAGCAAAAAATTCAGTTTAGTTTTCTATTTCAGAGTGTAGCCTAAAGTGGTCCCAAAAGAACTTTTTAGGCAGTATTGAGGCAATCTACTGGCAAATTTTCAATGACAAGCTAATGCTTAATGTCAATAGAAGGTTACATGTGCTGGGTACACATGGTCAGTAGTACTACTGACAATGTCAATAGTTAATCACTACAATTTCACTATTGGCATTCCCTATAGGGACATTTTTTGCAAATGCAATGATGCAATACCACTTGCACAAGCTTGTAAATAGCGCTATTATAAATTTATTAACAACCTCATCAGAGCAAAATATGAATTTAACTAATAAATTTCTAAAACATCTTAAAATTCAACATGAAATTTAAACTTTGAAGATTAGTCTTAAGGTACGGTCACACTTGACAAATATTTACTCAAAAAAGCGTAACCATTTATTTTAGCACAAATTTGTTTGGCGTTGTTTATTTACACTTACAAAAGTTTTATAAGGTCAAACAGCATTAAATAAAATAAAAAAACTGAATTTTTTTTTCTAATAAATAAACGATAAATATATTTTATTTAGTGGTTATAGCAGTGGTTTTCGGCAAATATTTGCCAAGTGTGACCGTATCTTTAAACTAATTTAAACTTTTGCCAATATTCTTAAGCCTCTAGCATATGTTGCTAATGTTTTAATTTTAAATTTTAATTACCTAAATATGTCGATAAAATATAAAGAAGGCTTTAAGGCTTGACAGTGGAAAATAAAAGTCATAAATGTCTTGGATTTGTATCGTTTACAAACGAACAAAACGTTGAGTTAAAAACAACAGCTCAGCAATCATCAAATAAAAACAAGCACAATATTGACTCTGTTTTGCTGACTCTTACACAAAATAATAAAATAACTCTTGTTAAACTGTCTGTCCCTGCCTTAAAAAACTTAATAATTTAAATGATTGATTTCTCTAAGTGCATTTATGTTTTATTTTTCTATTTTAACTTCTTTTTTTTTTGTTGTTTATTTTATTATTATTTATTTAAATATTTCAACCTTTATCAAAGGATTTCATTATTAACTTTCCTTAGTTTAAGAATTTAAGAAAATTTCAAACCAAAACCGCCAAAGAAAATAAACAATTTCAAGTGTTTTAATAACTTTGTAGCATAAAACTGCCGCCATATGAAAATAAATATTCGGAAAACCCAAATAAATATTTTTCTTTAATTTTTTTTGTCTCTCCTTGATTTGTGTTGTTGAAATACTAAATTAAAAAATATGTACATACATAGCAAAATGTTTTTATTTTTTTAAGCAAAATGTTTATATTACCCATGTTAAAGTAACCACAACGGCTTGAGTAAATTAAAAAATGACACATGCTGGCTTTAAGCAATATAAAATGACAGACAAAGGAGATGCTATAAAAGGATTTAAACACACATTTCCAATCAAAAAGGCATATTTTAGAAAATGTTTTTTGAAAAATTTAAAACAAATTTAAATAAACACAAATAGAAAATTTGTAAATAGTTTGTTCGAAACAGTAGTGGCAAGCTGGAGGTAGATCATGTATGTTATAAACCCTTTTTAAAATAATTTCTTAGTATTCTTCAGACCTAATGAACAATTTTGGCACACTTAGAATTGACTTTCAGAAAGACTCATGAATGCAACTGAAATTTAACTATTTAAAAGGTCTAAGAATGAAATCTTTTATTTTGAGTTTTTTACTGCAACAAGATAGCCAGGGAACTTCGTCCACTAATTAATTTTAATTTATTCGACTAATCCTTGTTATTACATCACAAACGAATTTCTCACTTCCACCACGTGATCCATATTGGGGGTCTCTGGCAACAACCCTGATGGCAATATAAGATCAAAATTCCTTGATTTTTATGAAATTTTAAAATTTGAAAATAGTAGTAGAAATACTACTTTTTGTATAATTGTTATTATGAGAAAAAAAATCTATAAAACAGTTTTTTAAATTACAAAAAATATTTAAAATTAAGCAAATATGTAAAAATTTACTTAAACTTTCAACAGTTGCAAATAGTAGTAGAATATACTACTTTTTGGGAAACATAAAATATGAATATTTTATGCCACAAATTATTGTGTGCAAAACAGAATACATTTATTTTCATTAAAATTTTCAATTTTACAAATAGTAGTAGATATATGTACTACTTTTTCTGTAAAATTGGTATTTTAGGAGAAAAATCAGTAAATTAATTTTTAAATTATTAAATATTCAAAAGTAAAAAAAAAAATGTCTAAAATTTTAACATTTGCAAATAGTAGTAGAAATACTACTTTTTGGGAAACATAAAAAATGTGTATTTTATGCCACAAGTCACTGTTTTTAAAGCAAATTTCATTAGTTTCCATAACATTTGCAATTTCACAAATCGTAGTAGATATACTACTTTTTCTGTAAAATTGGCATTTTAGGAGAAAACATCAGAAAATTCGTTTTTAAATTATTAAATATTCTAAAGTAAAAAATATGGACAAATTTGCCTAAAATTTTAACATTTACAAATAGTAGTAGAAATAGTACTTTTTGGGAAACATAAAAAACTGGTACTTTATGCAAAAAAGCATCGGTTTTAAAACAAAATACATTCATTTCCATAACATTTTCAATTTTACAAATAGTAGTAGATATATGTACTACTTTTTCTGTAAAATTGGTATTTTAGGAGAAAACATCAGAAAATTCGTTTTTAAATTATTAAATATTCTAAAATAAAAAATATGGACAAATTTGCCTAAATTTTTAACATTTACAAATAGTAGTAGAAATATTACTTTTTGTGAAAATGGTACTTTAAAACATAAAAGCCCGTAAACTGTTTTCTAAATTAATAAATATTTAAAATTAAGCAAATATTTTTTTTATTTACTTCAAAATTCAATATTTACAAATAGTAGTAGAAATACTACTTTTTGGGAAGGACCTACGTTTACAGCAAAAACTGAATTACACAAAAACTTACGATTGAATCATTTATAACTTCCAGAGCAACTATGACACATTTTTCAAATTCAATTTTTAATAATTTTTATTTATATTTCTTTTAATTTACTGTTAAATCTTGCATTATACATTGTTCAAAAATCCTTGTTTTTTTACGTAGTAAAATCCTTCAACGTTTATTTGCCCAAACCACCCAAAAGACCAGTAGCAGTTTCAAGCACGGGTCCCAAAATCGGCTGAGCTGAGGCAAAAGCCAAAGCATTTAAGAGAGCAACAGCAACAACGGCAAAGAAGGTATTCATAATAGAGCTAAAGTAAACCGTATAAAATTAATTTAACAATTTCAAATCTAAATAAATGTAAATTTTATACCCTTGAGAGATGTGTTTAATAAGTTGAAGTAACTAAAGAGAAACTATACATTTGAAGTGAAAATTCAGGGTATTTAAAGGAAAATTTCAGACATGCATAAGAAATAAATTAATTTAGTTGAAGCATGACTTTTTTCAAATTGTTAATTATATAATAAAAACAAAACTTTTGCAGCAGTAGTAAATTGAAATTTAGTCATTTAGCTAAATCACGATTTAGAGTTTTTTTTTATTTTTCAATAAATAATAAATTCTTCACAACCAATTATTTTACAATTAATTATAAAATATTATTATAGAAATTTTTCCTTTAAATATCCCCAACAGTAATGAAAACAATCAGTCGAAGTCTTTCTTCAATAACACGTAAAACAAACCTTTAAGTGGTAAGCAGTTCTTCAATATTTATTAATACATATGTACATAACTTGTCAATATAAATTAAATTGTTTCATTTTCTAACAAATAGTCTCAACATGAAAACAATCTTTGCTATTCTTGCTGTTGCCGTCATGAATGTTTTGGCCTTTGCTTCTGCTGAACCTATTTTGGGCGCTTTAGGAGGTGTGTTGGAACCAGTAACTGGTATAGTAGGTGGTCTTACTGGCAAATAAATTTGGCATTGCGATTATGAAATGGAAAATATGAAAATGTATGAACGGCATGATATAACATTTATATTTTAAATAAAATAAAAACGTAAAAAAATCTCTTTAATTGTTATTTGAGGACAAATAAACTCAATTAAACTATATAAATCATTTTGAAGTTGAAATTAAAATATATAAAGACCTGAAAGGAAGCTGATATTAAGAACGATATGATGGAGGGTAAGTTTAAGCTAAGACCTAACATCGATGCTCAAATTTAACTATATACATACATGGTAGAAAGTAAAGCGAGAGTAAAATTGAACTGAATAAAGTGCTGCGACTGAAGCTAAAATTTATTAGAAAATCCATTATTAAGAATTAAAATTAACTAAAAAATTAGAAACTATTGAGCTGAAATGAAGCTAGGTAAAGACCAGGAGCATAAAGCTAAAATTGTGATATATAAACCATTGAAGCTAAAACCGATTTAATAAAGATTTCAGCAAAAAGCATAAATTGAATTAATAAAAACCTTTGACTGAAGCTAAAATTGCTTCAATAAAAATCTTTTTAAAAGCTGACATTTATTTATTAAAGACCTTTGAGTGAAGGTGAAATTTATTTAATAAAAAAATTTGTTTGAAGCTGAAGTTGATTTAATAAAGACCCTTGATTGAAGCCAAAATTGATTTAATAAAGACCCTTGATTGAAGCTAAAATTTATTTCACAAAACCATTTGATTTAATAACTACTTTAGATTGAAGCAGAAATTGTGCTACATAACGACCTATCATTGAAGGTTAAATCGAAATTGAGTTAAAAAAAGATGTTTAATTTAAGCTGAAATTGTTTTAATAAATTCCTTTGATAGAAGCTAAAATTGATTTAATAAATTCTTTTCAATGAAGCTGAAATTGATTTAATAAACATCATTGATTGAACCTAAAAATTAATAAATTAAGACCTTTGATTGAAGTAAAAATTACTAAATAAAGATCTTTGATTGAAGCAGAAAATTATTTAATAAGGACCTTTGATTGAAACTAATATGGGTTTAATAAAGGCCTTTGATTGAAGCTAAAATTTAATATATTAAGACTTTTCATTGAAGTAGAAAATTATTAACTAAAGACCTTTGATTGAAGCAGAAAATTATTTAAGAAGGACCTTTGATTGAAGCCAAAATTGATTTAATAAAGACCCTTGATTGAAGCTAAAATTTATTTCACAAAACCATTTGATTTAATAACGACCTTAGATTGAAGCAGAAATTGTGCTACGTAACGACCTATCATTGAAGGTTAAATCGAAATTGAGTTAAAAAAAGATGTTTAATTTAAGCTGAAATTGTTTTAATAAATTCCTTTGATAGAAGCTAAAATTGATTTAATAAATTCTTTTCAATGAAGCTGAAATTGATTTAATAAACATCATTGATTGAACCTAAAAATTAATAAATTAAGACCTTTGATTGAAGTAAAAAATTATTAAATAAAGATCTTTGATTGAAGCAGAAAATTATTTAATAAGGACCTTTGATTGAAACTAATATGGGTTTAATAAAGACTTTTGATTGAAGCTAAAATTTAATAAATTAAGACCTTTGATTGAAGTAAAAAATTACTAAATAAAGATCTTTGATTGAAGCAGAAAATTATTAAAGAAGGACCTTTGATTGAAACTAATATGGGTTTAAAAAAGACTTTTGATTGAAGCTAAAATTTAATAAATTAAGACCTTTGAATGAAGCAGACAATTATTAAATAAAGACCTTTGATTGAAGCAGAAAATTATTTAAGAAGGACCTTTGATTGAAACTAATATGGGTTTAATGAAGACCTTTAATTGAAGCTAAAATTTATTTCATAAAACCATTTGATTTAATAAAGGCCTTTGATTGAAGCTAAAATTTAATATATTAAGACTTTTCATTGAAGTAGAAAATTATTAACTAAAGACCTTTGATTGAAGCAGAAAATTATTTAAGAAGGACCTTTGATTGAAACTAATATGGGTTTAATAAAGACTTTTGATTGAAGCTAAAATTTAATAAATTAATACCTTTGATTGAAGTAGAAAATTATTAAATAAAGACCTTTGATTGAAGCAGAAAATTATTTAAGAAGGACCTTTGATTAAAACTAAAATTGGTTTAATAAATACCTTTAAACTAAACTGTAACTATATTAAAACCTATGATTGAAGGTAAAATTAACCAGACTAAAGCTGAAATAGAACTTCAAGTATACCTGTTTTAAAGCTTAAATTAAAAAAGCAAAATATATATCACCGCAAATTAAACTAATAAAGACTTGCAAATATAGCTAAAATTAGACTATACAAAAATCCACAATTTAAGCACATTAATATCTGCGATTGATAATAAAAAGATCAAACAAAAGAAAAACATATAAACATCTATGATTGAAATAAATATTGAATTACAGAAAGACTATTGAAACTAAATTTGAAACTAACATTTAATGGCATAAGAATTACAACAATATCAAGAGGCTGGAAACTAGACCATATAAACCCCTCTAATTGAAGCTTAAATTTGAACTATATAAGGAACTACGATTTGAGCTAAAATTGAGCAACATAAAGAACAATAATGGAGTTGGAATTGAATTAGCTAAATAACTACGGATGAAGCTAAAATTTAACTATATAAAACCCTACATTTGATGCTAATCGAAATCTATTTAAACAGGTTAGAATTAGTATATGATTCCAGCTAGACTCCTTGAATATGAATTTAAAACATGTTTATAACTAATAAAAGAAATGCTACAGAACGCTTATGAACTTCTATATGTCTTAATAGTAACAACGATTAGGAAATTAACATATAATAATAAAATTTGAAAATTAATACGTTTTTATTTTATATATAAATTGACTTTAATTTTTTTTAATTGAAATTTTCCATTAGCCATTATATCTTAAAAATCCTTCTCCTTTTATTTTGTGAAATCTTACAATGTTTATTTGCCCAAACCACCCAAAAGACCAGTAGCAGTTTGAAGTACGGGCTCCAAAACAGGCTGAGCTAAAGCAAAGGCCAAAGTATTCATGAGAGCAACTGCAACGACGGCAAAGAAGGTATTCATAATGGAACTGAAAAGGAAAATTTCAGTAAATTAATTTAACAATTCAATTAAAAGCTAAATAAAGTTAAAATGTTGTACCGTTGAGAGATGTGTTTATTTTGCTGAAGTAACCAAAAAGATACAATACATTTGAAGGGAAAATTTAGGGTATTTAAAGGAGAATTTTGAATAAGTGAAAAAAATTAGATAATTTAGTTAAATCACGCCTTTTTTCAATATTAATTAAGTTTATCATTAAAAATATATTAAAATTATCAGGAGAATTTTTGCAAAAAACAATAATTAGTTAAATCACGACTTTGTGGATTTTCATTATAAGTTAAAGTCATTGCAGAAATGAATGAGCATACAGCGAACACTTATGCAATTTCTTGCTTAACGAATACTTAAGTTTAATTCTTCAATAATAATTATAAAATTTAATAATATTTCCTTTGTTTTTAAAATGTTTAATAAACCCAATAATCTGTTTAAAAAATATCATGAATTGAGACGTAAACTGAACTACATAAAGATAGATGATTGAAGCTAAAATTGTATTTTATGATAAGCGATATTTAGAGCTTGATTTGAACTTGACATAAACTTTTGATTTAAGCTAAATTGAAATATAGAAAGACCTGCAATAAGGACCTACAAAAAATATAAAACTGAACTACGTAAAGTACAACGTTTGAGACTAAATTTAACCTCATCAAGGCGTATGATTGAAGCTAAAACTAAACTACAGCAAGGCCTACAATTTAAGATAAAATTTAAATTTAGAAAGACCAACGCTTAAAGTTTAAATTCACTTGTTTATAGGCCTGCGACGGTATTTAAAATAAAGTTACACAAAGGCTTATGAATGAAACTAAAATTTACTTTTGGTTGAATATTGAAGCTAAACTTGAGCCAAACATAAAAATATACTTTGGAAGCTTTTGACATGTGACTGAATCCGAAATTGATGATTTAAGACAAATATTAACTTCATTAAACACTTACAATTGGAACTTTTATTATACTAAATAAAGCAATACAGTTGCAACTAAAATTAAACATCATACATATCTATTGATTGAAACTAAAACTGAAATGTATAATAAACTAAGACTGAAGATACAAACTATATATCTAAATCTACGATTGAAGCTAAAATTAAACTATTTCATCACTTACGATTGAAGCCGAATTTGAACTAGAGAAACATTTATGAATGAAGTTCGATCTGCGGTCAAATTACCGCATTAGATATCGAGTAAAATTGAGCGTATTTTTCTTATTTGAGATTATGGCATTCGATATCGGGCAAGAAATTTAGTACATTTTATCATAATTTCGATATCGAAATCATTTTACGATACGACAGCTCATTCGATCACGAATGCGGTAATTTGGCGCCTGAGCTTTATGAAGCAATAAGCGGAAGCCAAACTTGAACTGAACAAAGACCTACGATTGATGTCAAAACAGAGCTACATAAAGACATATGCTTAAAACTAAAATTCAAGTTCATAAAGACCTACGATTGAATAAAAATCAGAACAGCAATGAGACTTTAGATTACAGCTGAATTTTAACTACGGAAAGACCTAAGATGGAAGACAAAATTTAGCAAAGTTTGAACTGCATAGAGGCCTATGGTTGATGCTGAAATGTAACAATAGAAAATCCTACTGTTAAAGCTGAATTTGAATTTCGTGTAGACCTACGATTGAAGCAACATTTGAACAGCTTAGTGACCTACGATTGAAGACCAAATTTAGCAAAATTTTAAATGCTGGCTGATACCAAAATTTAGCAATAGAAAGTCCTACGATTAAACCTAAATTTGAACTACGTAAAGAGCTATGATTAATGCTAAAATTAACCTATAGAAAGACCTACAATTAAGGCTAAATTTGAATTTTATAGAGGCCTATGGTTAATGCTGAAATTTAACAATAGAAAATCCTACGATTAAAGCTAAATTTCAACTATGTAACGACCTATGATTGAGGCTAAAAGTTTACTATATAAACACCTACGATTGAAGCTAAATTTAAACTTCATAAAGAAATATAATTGATGCCAACATTTAACTATAGAAAGACCTACGACTGAAGCTAGATTTGAACTAAATAGTGTCCTCCCATTAAAGCAAAATTTGAACTACATATATTGCTATGATTGTTGTACAGTTTTAAGTACTACTATTGCAGCTAAAATTTAACTAGAAAAAGACACATGATTATAGCTAACATTAGGCAAATTTTAGACTTTTACCAGAAGCTAACTAACCCCCTGGCCCACGATGTCGAACGATAACGTTCGCTTAGATAAGACTTAAGACACAAACTTGATTGTGGAATAAACAAACTTGATTGAGTAAAAAATAGATACGATAAAAAGTTTGTGTCTTAAGTCTTATCTAAGCGAACGTTATCTTTCGACATCGTTGGCCAGGGGGTAAATCTACGCTTGAGGTTTATAATAAGTCACATTTAAACTAACATTAACCTAACATTTTAAACAAACTAATCAATGTTTGCAAACATCTACCCCAAACATAAAGGCGCATAATCATAGTCATAGAAAAAGCATACTTTAAGCAAAAGCATGCTTTTGTTTGAAATTTAGAACAAAATTTATGTGTTTTTGTTGTTTAAAAGTCTACTTTTACTTAAAGTATGCTTTTTCTATGACTATGATTATGGATGGGCCAAATACTAACATATATTTTCTTACAATTTTTATTTGTAGTGTTGATGCCTATTTCACAGTCTGTTTGCTATGACTTTTGGTAGAAAACCATCAATAAAATTTTTCTTATATTTACTTGATTTAACCTCAATCAGTAAAACAAACTTGTCGTGCTAAGCTAATCAGTTTTTAAATACATTCTAATGAATTCGGAAACAAGTATCTTTTAAATTTTACCTAAAAATTTCTATGTTCCTGTAACCAAAGCATGAAATTAACGTGAAACCCAAAGCAAAGCCAAATATTTGCCTAGAGAATTTTAAAGAAAATAAAACAATTTTCTGACTAAACTATTGTCAATGTTGAAAACTTAATGATGACAATAAAATTATGAAGAAAATTGCAAATGTCATAGCCTTATAGTCTTTGACAATACTTTTAAACTATAAACTAAATTTCCATGACTTTCAATAACTATTGGAGTCTTATTATGTCTGGTGTCATGGTTTAACAGCAGCATAAAGTTCACCTAAACAGCTGTAACAAATTTAACTGACTATAGACAAGTTTTTTTTGGCAAACGAACAAGTTGTTTAGAATTTAAGTCAAACAGAACAAATCGATTCTGTGAGGACATGTAAGACAAGAAACTTGGGTTTATTTTCTGTTGTTATTGAGTTTCCTAAAAATAAAAAGTTTTAATTTGGCGTGAAAAAGAAGCCAACAGTCAAACAAATCTAAAACAAACAAAAGATTTAGGAAAATAAGCAAAAACAATGAACTGAACACGGTAGGAGACATACAAAAAAAAAAGAGCGTAACAAATTAAAAGAAACAAGGAAAAAGAAGTGTGTCTATAAATGTCTCTACATGTCCTGGCTACCACAGGCTATACAGAAACATGCATAAACGTGCGCCTGCACACAGCAGGCTTGAGCTGCCTTAGTAGTCTTAGTTTTAAAGCAGTTTCTTGTGTACATAGTTTCCTTGAAATTGTTCTGTAAAATAAATTAGTTTCGCTTTAAAATTTTGTTTTTTATTTAGATTGTTTTGAATTAAAAACTTTTTATTCTTTAGAAATTTACAAAAAAAAAAAAACAGAAATGCTTGTCTTTGACTCCTACAACCAAATCGATTTGTTCCATTTCTTTGACATTCTATAACATGACATTCTGTAATAGAAAAAACTCATTGTCAATACAATTTTGTACAGCTGTTTAGTTATGACCAATATTTCTTTAACAAAACTGTCTTTAGAGTTTTATATTTTTAGCTCAAATTCATTTAATTTAAAAGCATGACTAAATTCTTACCAAAAGCGTTTTAAATTCTTAAGATTTTTTTTTGAAATTGTCTTGTATTATTACTAAAAATCATACAATGAAATTTACAATTTTCCTGCTAATTTCATTGTCATCAGTTTAAGTTTGTCTTTGTTGTTTGAAAAAAATTACTTAATTTTTGACTCAATTCTCTAGGAAAATATTTACTAAAACCTTGGTTTTCTTGTTAATTTCATGCTTAGATTTGCTGACAAATATCTCATTGCTTAAAACAAAACAATTTCCAATTAAATATTTTGAATTTTCTGGTTCTTTAGTTTGTATTTAAGGACTTATTAGCGTAGCGAGATGTGTTTATTTTTGGGGCAAAAGTAGATGTAATGGGAATTGTATTTTAAGACATTTAGTGACTCAATTATAAAGTAAATTGAGGCAGCTGATTTTTAAGACAACACACAGAGCAGCCAAATGAACTTGGTTTCTTATGAAGTTGTAGGGCATTAAAGGTCTATTATAATGGTATCATTAGGCTCAATTTTGTGCCAAAATCAAGGCAAGATAAAGCAAAATATTTTCCAAGAAATACTAAAAAATATTAAGTAACTTTTTCTAAGAAGTATTGTCATACAAAATAGCTGAATTGTGGCAATACAATTTGTCCCCTAAAAAGTAAAGATTGCTTAAAAAAAACTTACTTTAACCCATTTTTTGTCACTGGCCAAATTTTCGACCAGCCATTTTACTGTCTTTTATTTACAAAGTTAACTATGATTTTTTAGATCGGGTTTCAGAAATATGCAATTTTTAATGGTGTTTGAAATATTTGTATTGAATTGCAAAGCAAATTTTTCACACTTTTTTCCAATTCAAAAATATATGATAAATTCGAAAATTTTGTTTGTTATTTTTCATTTCATTTGAAGAAATGAATTAGAGAATTTTAAAGAAAATAAAACAATTTTCTGACTAAACTATTGTCAATGTTGAAAACTTAATGATGACAATAAAATTATGAAGAAAATTGCAAATGTCATAGCCTTATAGTCTTTGACAATACTTTTAAACTATAAACTAAATTTCCATGACTTTCAATAACTATTGGAGTCTTATTATGTCTGGTGTCATGGTTTAACAGCAGCATAAAGTTCACCTAAACAGCTGTAACAAATTTAACTGACTATAGACAAGTTTTTTTTGGCAAACGAACAAGTTGTTTAGAATTTAAGTCAAACAGAACAAATCGATTCTGTGAGGACATGTAAGACAAGAAACTTGGGTTTATTTTCTGTTGTTATTGAGTTTCCTAAAAATAAAAAGTTTTAATTTGGCGTGAAAAAGAAGCCAACAGTCAAACAAATCTAAAACAAACAAAAGATTTAGGAAAATAAGCAAAAACAATGAACTGAACACGGTAGGAGACATACAAAAAAAAAAGAGCGTAACAAATTAAAAGAAACAAGGAAAAAGAAGTGTGTCTATAAATGTCTCTACATGTCCTGGCTACCACAGGCTATACAGAAACATGCATAAACGTGCGCCTGCACACAGCAGGCTTGAGCTGCCTTAGTAGTCTTAGTTTTAAAGCAGTTTCTTGTGTACATAGTTTCCTTGAAATTGTTCTGTAAAATAAATTAGTTTCGCTTTAAAATTTTGTTTTTTATTTAGATTGTTTTGAATTAAAAACTTTTTATTCTTTAGAAATTTACAAAAAAAAAAAAACAGAAATGCTTGTCTTTGACTCCTACAACCAAATCGATTTGTTCCATTTCTTTGACATTCTATAACATGACATTCTGTAATAGAAAAAACTCATTGTCAATACAATTTTGTACAGCTGTTTAGTTATGACCAATATTTCTTTAACAAAACTGTCTTTAGAGTTTTATATTTTTAGCTCAAATTCATTTAATTTAAAAGCATGACTAAATTCTTACCAAAAGCGTTTTAAATTCTTAAGATTTTTTTTTGAAATTGTCTTGTATTATTACTAAAAATCATACAATGAAATTTACAATTTTCCTGCTAATTTCATTGTCATCAGTTTAAGTTTGTCTTTGTTGTTTGAAAAAAATTACTTAATTTTTGACTCAATTCTCTAGGAAAATATTTACTAAAACCTTGGTTTTCTTGTTAATTTCATGCTTAGATTTGCTGACAAATATCTCATTGCTTAAAACAAAACAATTTCCAATTAAATATTTTGAATTTTCTGGTTCTTTAGTTTGTATTTAAGGACTTATTAGCGTAGCGAGATGTGTTTATTTTTGGGGCAAAAGTAGATGTAATGGGAATTGTATTTTAAGACATTTAGTGACTCAATTATAAAGTAAATTGAGGCAGCTGATTTTTAAGACAACACACAGAGCAGCCAAATGAACTTGGTTTCTTATGAAGTTGTAGGGCATTAAAGGTCTATTATAATGGTATCATTAGGCTCAATTTTGTGCCAAAATCAAGGCAAGATAAAGCAAAATATTTTCCAAGAAATACTAAAAAATATTAAGTAACTTTTTCTAAGAAGTATTGTCATACAAAATAGCTGAATTGTGGCAATACAATTTGTCCCCTAAAAAGTAAAGATTGCTTAAAAAAAACTTACTTTAACCCATTTTTTGTCACTGGCCAAATTTTCGACCAGCCATTTTACTGTCTTTTATTTACAAAGTTAACTATGATTTTTTAGATCGGGTTTCAGAAATATGCAATTTTTAATGGTGTTTGAAATATTTGTATTGAATTGCAAAGCAAATTTTTCACACTTTTTTCCAATTCAAAAATATATGATAAATTCGAAAATTTTGTTTGTTATTTTTCATTTCATTTGAAGAATCGAAGAAAACCAATTTTTGAAATGTAAAATTTCTTACTTTTAAATTTCTGCAAACTTTAGCGGTTGGAAAATCGACCACTGGCCGTAAGTCTTGTTGATGCTCTGAATACAAATTTTAAACAATTTCGAATTTTTAGCCATATTTTACCAAGTAATGAGCAGATTATTCCCTAATTCACGAGGCACTCTTGCAAAATGTTTATTAAGGGGAAAACAATCCGTTTTGGATTTCAATCGTGGTGCTTGCACTTATTTCACAGTATTATATATGGTGATTCAGCAACGCCACGCAATAAGGACATGTGTCTTGGAGCTCAAACTGTTCCGGATTTATTGGCTAACGTGTAAGTTTCCGATTGTCATATAGTTTTGTTGGACAATTTTTTTTTATTCTATCACTTTATGTTGAGCGCAAAAAGAAAACAGAATGTCACAAATTCCGTTTAAAAATCTAAAAAAAGCAAGCACGCCGAATTTAATCAGTTGCTCGATGATCAGCAAGAAATAATATTAGTGCGTTGGAACGACAATTCGCACACAGTTCAACCAATGGCAAATGCTAAACGGTATCGCCGAAAACAAAAGAAAATTCTCAATAATCCACAACCAAAAGTAATCTCTTTATTATTTATATATCGACGGAATGGGTGGTGTTGACCTGGATGGACTAAATAATTCAAGTAACTCAATCGTCAATGCATGCAAGAAGCACTGTGTATGGGCAGAGCTCCAAAAGGCAAAATCCCTTTCACAAATAGATTTTCGTTCGGAAGTAACAATACATTTGCTAATATATGTCATGGATATCAACAGTGAGGATATTTATTTATTCATAAATTATTCCAGGACCAACAAAAAAGTACACTCAATGATTAGAAGTGCTAAAGATAAATATTGGCGCTGCAACTTGTGCAAAACACATACCATTTTTACCTGCAAGAATTGAAATATATACTTACTCGTACATACAAAGTTGCGTTCTAGTTGGGACACCCTTTATAAAGATTTATAAGAAAAATTTATGAAATATTTTTTTTTAAAAAAAAAAGGAATGAATTGTTTGCACCAACACATTATATGAAATGAAAACTGAATCAATTACGATAACCCGAAGTCTAACAGAGCGTGTATGAAGCCCGGCCAACTAGTAATGTTCTGTATTTGGTGGTACCAAAAGAGTCCTAAACCTATTATAAGCTGCTGAAATCTGAGCAGAGCAAACGCCCATTATACAAGGTGGCGCAAAAGTAATCCTCCTATCAGAAAATGCTATAAATTTTGCAATTGCCCCCTAATGTCAGTTCTGTTTTGACATTTGTGTAGTAAACACATGCGAAATACACGTTAATAAACAATGTTACGCTACATTGCTCCAGAACGCGGAATATTGCTGACTATTTATTTGACCAATAATCGGTCGGTGACAGCCAAAAAACATCGAAAATTTACTTTTGCGCCACCTTGTATTTTCTGAAGCATTTTATATCATTGTAATTTTTTGTCTGAATCTAAACTGTCTAACACTAGTTAAATAATGATTAACCCATTATTGACCGCTACCCTAAAGAACAGGATTTTTTTGAAACGCTGGCAGAGGGTTGCTTTACAGACTCCAATTAAGGATATTTTTCACAAAATTTTCCTTCCCGATATGTAGTTTTTTTAAATATGAACTGGTCGAAAAATCGGCCACTGGCTAAAAGCAGTCAAAATAAAAAAAACAATTATGATATTTTTGTAAAAAGAAATATTTCCTTAGGCTTTAATTTCCTGCGTTAATATTCTGTATTACTTAGGTCTTTTAAAAGGGCAGTATGAAGTAACTTGACTATATCTGTGGTCTTTGGATTTTACGATAGCAACATAGAGCTAACCATTCAACAACAAATGAATACAAAATTATCCTTCAATATGTTTTCTGTATTATATTTATTTTAAATACTATGTGCTTATTATTTACATACCTTCAACATGTGTCATCTAATTAATAATATTCCACATATATCTGGTAAATTCATAATGTGTCATGTCTTTCACATGTTGCAAATTATTTACGCTTTCCTTTTTTTAAATTTATATATCGTTTTTTAACTAAAACATAGTTTTATATCTTTAATCCCTAAAAACAATGGTGACATATGAGATCCTTTAAAATTTACACTCTCACATCTGAGCAATTGGTTGACTAGTCATTAACAACCAATGATCAATAAGAGTGTAAAATGTTGCTATCGTTCATTCAATTTTTCATGCTTATCACTTTATAGTCATTTCATTAATGTCTAGAAATTTCTATTGTTTTTTTTTCCGTTTTTTGAGACATTTAGGAATATTTTGTTAAAGATCATCCTTTTAGTTACGCTTAGTCCTTTTAAAACAGTTTTTATTGTTTATTGCTTTGTACAAGAAATAGTGTAAGTAAAGTCACAGTCACGGAAATCGATTCGTTTTACTTGATTGCAATTCAATTTACAATATGAATCTTTTATTATTTCTTTTTTTCATACATTTTTCCAGATGTTTAAGCAAGAAATTTAGATTTGTACGCTGGTATTTTATTCGCTTGTTTAAGTATCTATATTATGGAGTTTTTGTATGTTTTTGAAGTTTGATTTCACAAGCAGTGAAAAGTATTTGGAGTGCGTTTGATTAAAGCGTTTAATGTGTGTTAAATGCGTTAAATAAGCACATCATATGATTGGTAAATATTGGTAAAATGCTGATTAAGTCAGGAAAAAAAATAAATTTTTTTTTTTTTTTTTTTTTTTTTTTTTTTTTTTTTTTTTTTGCATTTAATTATTTATTGAATCTTCAAAATGAAATGACAATAAGTGTTCAAATCTTAATACTAAAAAGAAAATAATAAGCCCAGCCAGTGCTAGACAAAAATTTTTATGATACTAAAAAAATTTCACATCAACTGATCCAGTCATCTATTTTGCGCTTGAGTTAAAGCAAGGGTATCCCTCCTTCTCAACCGATTGTGGCCACTAAAGTTAAGGATGTCTCGTGCAAGGGGGTTTGGATGGTGTTCAAGTTTGCTGACATACTTTGACGCATATTTTGTAAATTCGACTTTTACTAATGGCACGCCTAGATCTTTGTGGATTCGAGAATTTTTAACATACCATGGTGCTGCAGTAATTATACGTAGAATTTTATTTTGACCCCTTTGAATTTTTTCAATGTTGGATGCTGAGGCAGTACCCCATAATTGAATTCCATAGCACCAGATTGGCTTTAGTATTGCATTGTACAACAAAAGTTTGCAATCCAATTTCAATGTAGAGTTTCTGCCGATTAGCCAATTAAGTTGCACTGCTTTTAATCTCATTTGTGTAAGTTTCGCTTCAATATGAGACTTCCAAGTTAAACGGCGGTCGAGGTGAATGCCGAGGTATTTGACTTCATTGTGTTGCGGGATAATTTGATTATTTATTCTGATGAACGAGCAGGTATCTTTTCGCAATGTGAAAGTTATATGAATACATTTCTGTTCGTTAACCCTGATTTTCCAAAGCTCTAGCCAATTCTCTAGTTTATAAACATAATTCTGCAAATTCTGTGATGCAACTTGGTGGTCCTGATGGACGCTGATAAAGGCTGTATCGTCTGCAAAAGTTGACGTATGGATTTTAGGGTCTGACGGCATGTCGGAGGCATATATCAAATATAAAGTAGGACCCAGTATGCTACCCTGTGGCACACCTGATTCAATTGGCTGAGCGGTACTTAAAAAATCACCTTCTTTGATTTTAAATTTGCGACCGTATAAATAACTTTCCATGAGTTTATGGGTGTTAGCAGGCAGAGTTAATTTTATTTTGTGCATTAAACCGTCATGCCAAACTTTGTCGAACGCTTGCGACACATCAATGAAAAGGGCGGAGCAGTATTTTTTGTCTTCAAACGACCCTCTTATCACATTTACCAATCTGTGTGTTTGCTCGATGGTGCTGTGTTTAGCTCTGAAGCCGAATTGATGATTAGGAATACATTCAGTGTCATTCAGAATTGGAGTCAATTTAGTCATTAACAATTTTTCAAACAGTTTTGAAATTGTCGGCAGTAGACTAATTGGCCTATATGACTCCACTTTGGTATGGTCCTTCCCTGGCTTAGGAATCATAGTGATCATAGACACCTTCCAATCTGCAGGATAGTATTCTAGGCGTAAAATAGCGTTGAAGATAAAGAGGATAATTCTTCTTGCTACACGAGGTAACTCCACAAGCATTTTATTGCTGATTTTATCCATACCTGGAAAAAAAATAAATGAAATAAGAATGCAAAGAGTTTAGGAAAATGTATTCTTTGTTATTAGCAGCCGGGCAAAACTACCAATTCTACCTAAGCAAACTAAAGAAAACTCCAGCTGACTTCAATAAATATCTCATTATGGTTTCATGCTTGGCTAATTTTAATAAACACTTACCCTTTACCCTTTAAACCTTTTATCTCTGTCAATAAAAACACTTTGAAGTGGTCCTAAAACATCACTTCCTAAATCAATATTTTTCTTAAAGCAACAAAATATTTTCTTATTTTAATAATTCTTAAATCTGCCTGAAAATGTGTTTTAAATTTCCAACCAAAATGTTTATATTGCCGCTGCTAACTGACCAGAACATAAAGATTAATATTAATAATATTATTCTTGAAAGATTTTAAAATAAAAAATCAATAAAATAAATATGGATTTTTAGTTTCAGTCAATAAGTCAAAAAATAAATAAAGTTTTGTGACTCTACAAAGACATTTGTTCAACAACAAATTGTTGAAGAAGCTGCCTACCGTGCAGTAGCACTACTGCAAGGGACAGTAGTCATGTTTGCGGTAGTTAGACATTTGTAAAATTTATTATTTTTTTCTTTTGGTTAAAGGTTTATGGGCTAATTGCGACAGGCGATGGCGGAGGTTTAAAGGTGTTTAGAAAGCTGTTTAAATATCTATTAAAGAAAATTCAAAAACACTTAGAGAAAAAATTATCTGTACATATTTCTATCGCAGGCTAATTTACTGTGAAATGCAATTTCAATCGCAGGTCCTTCTAAACTTAAATTATAACTACAATCGTAGGTATTAAACAAATAAAATATTAGTTTCAAGCGTAGGTCTTTCTATAGTAAAATTTTATCTTTATCCAGGGTCTTTCCAAAATTAAATTTTTGATTCAATCGTAGGTCAGTCTATAGAAAAATTTCACATTCAATCGTAAGTCTTTTTTTTATCAAAATTTAGCTTCAATTTCCAAAGTTGTATTTTAGCTTGGTCTTTTCAAAATTGAATGTTAGCTTCAATTAAGAGCATTTCCAAAGCCGACTTTTGGCTTCAATCGTACGTCTTTTGTTAACAATATTTTGGCTTCAATCAAGAGCCTTTCCAAAGTTAAATTTAAGCTTCAATCAAGGGTCTTTCTAAAATTTAATTTTAGCTTCAATCAAGAGCATTTCCAAAGCCGACTTTTGACTTCAACCGTACGTCTTTTGTTTAGCAAAATTGTGGCTTCAATCAAGGGTCTTTCCAAAGCTGAATTTTGGCTTCAATGAAAGGCGTTTACAAAGCTGAATTTTAGCTTCAATCGTATATCTTCAATTAAGGGTCTTTCCAAAGTTTAATTTTTGCTTCAATAAAAGTCGTTTCCAAAGCTGAATTTTAGCCTCAAGTGCATGTCTTTTTATAGCAAAATTTTAACTTCAATTAAGGGTCTTTCCAAAGCTGAATTTTTGCTTAAATCGTAGGTTTTTTTGTTTAGATAAATTTTAGTTTCAATTACAGATGTTTCCAAAACTAAATTTTAGCTTCAGTCGTATGTCCTTCTGTAGCCAATTTTAGTTTCAATCAAGAGTCTTTCCAAAGTTGAATATTATCTCAACCGTATGTTTTCTATGGCAAAATTTTAGCTTAAATCAAGGGTGTTTCCAAAGTTAACTTTTAGCTTCAATTAAAAGAGTTTCGAAAGCTGAATTTTAGCTTAAATCGTATGTCTTTTGTTTAGCAAAATTTTGGCTTCAATCAAGGGTCTTTCCAAAGTTGAATTTCAGCTTCAATCAAGAGCATTTCCAAAGCCGATTTTTGGCTTCAATCGTAGGTCTTTTGTTTAGCAAAATTTTGGCTTCAATCGAGGGTCTTTCCAAAGCTGAAATTTAGCTTCAATCGTATGTCTTTTGTTTAGTAAAATTTTGGCTTCAATCAAGGGTCTTTCCAAAGTTGTATTTTGGCTTCAATCAAGAGTATTTCGAAAGCTGAATTTTAGCTTCAATCGTAGGTCTTTTGTTTAGATAAATTTTAGCTGCAATCAAGGATGTTTCCAAAACTAAACTTTATCTTCAATCGCTTCTTTAGCTAATTTTAGTTTCAATCAAGGGTCTTTCCAAAGTTGAATATTATCTCAACCGTATGTTTTCTATGGCAAAATTTTAGCTTAAATCTTTCGGTCTTTCGAAAATTAAATTTTGGCTTCAATCGTAGGTCTATCTGCAACAAAATTTCATCCACAAAATTAAATTTTAGCTTAAATCGTTGTTCTTTCCATAATCAAATTTTAGCTGCAATCTTAACCCTTCGTCTTACACATGGGTTTGACCAGATCTTTTTCAATTTGTAATGCTATTATAATATATTTAGAACTTAGTTAGAGACTTGAAATTTCAGTTACCCTTTTGCAATTTATTTTGCTATTAATATTTAAAACAGAATTCCTGGAAAGGACATAGAATGACACTTATTCGAATATTTTATTGCACACATGACAGACCCATATATGTGTATTTTGTATTGTAAACGCTGTTTTTAAATTTTTCTTGCTGTTTTGAATTATTTGTTGTCCAGTTGTCTATTATTATTTATTTATATCTATTAAACACGATTAGGTTAGGATAATTCGGGAAAAAACTAATAAACATACTAACAAGTAACTCGATCTATTAAATTCTCAAGGTACAAGTTATTGAAAAGTGTCACTACACTTTTCACCACCTCTGCTTTATATTTGAGTTGATGATAATAAAAGTTGTGGTTCCCCTTTTAACATATGAATATTTAATACTCATTTTATTAAATATTATAACACTTTTATATATTATTCGCATTTAATTAAAAGCATTGTTTTTTTTGGAATTAAGTACATGAAAAACTAAGTGGGTCTGGCTAGACCTCATGCGTTACGAATGTGAAAATCAAAACATGTGTAAGACGGAAGGTTAAAATCTTACGTTTGCAGTTACATTTGTGTACTTGGAGACTTATGACTGAAATCAAAACGGGACTATGTGAATACGTTTTCTTAAAGTAAAGCTAAGAGTATAGGTTTTCTGAGAAGATGGTCTTTGATTTCCTCTTGTACTTATATAGTAAATTCAAGCCAATTATTTTATGCATAACAAATTAATTGGGTGGTCTGAGCAAACAATACTGAAGCGTAACGATGGTGGTCTTTAGTATACAAAAAAAAAAAACTATAATACAATTACTAGTTCAAAAACTAAAATTCTATTTGTCGGCAACATTTTATTAATTGTTAACAATATAGTTAACAATTGTTTAAAAAAAAGAGAAAAACTAAATAAATAATACAACAAAAGTTACACGTAGTTATAAAAATTTGTCCACAGGCAAACAACTTGCTTTATTTCGCCAGGCGCTGAGATAAAACAGAATCCTATTGTTACACACAGGGAGCAAAATAGAAACACACATACAGAATTTGCAAAACGTTTACAAAAAGCCGAAAGAGAATGTATGAAATAAAACACCTAAGAAATGTTTAAATCTTAACACAAAAGCCGTGATGTTACTGTGTCAATAGCGTCACCTGGTATAAGGAGATAGAACAATGATGTTGCTGGTTACGGCAACATCAAAGCATAACAATTCAATTCGACTTGGTGGTCTTTGTTACGCTTCACAGACGATTTTACAAGTAGTGGGTTGGCAGTTAAATAAAATGTACGGAACAGCAATCTAGTGTATAGACCGCCTTCGTTAAACATAAAGAAGGATAATCACCATCATCATGATCAGGCAGCAGCAAACATTTACAAGAAGATCAATATTGCTATATATTATTAGTAATAATAAGGTACTGTTAACGTTAATGTCTGGCCATACTCTCTCTCTCTCTCTTTAGTTTAGTTTGGTGTTTAATTTCACTGATTCTTGTGTGATTTTTCTTTCCTTTAATGAGTTTTTTAAGGTTTTAAGGGTGTCTCTTATGCTTAAATATACTTTGTAGTCCTGCCGCCTTAATGTTGCTTTTGCTATTTATGATTGTAATACTGGCATATTGTTGGCAACCATTTAGACTTTAAACTCATAGGTTCAATTGCCGTGCTAACATACTAAAGTGCTGCGTTAACATACTCTTGTTTGCTCCTACTTTTGTAAGTCTGTTGATGATTCGTCCTTATTATGTTTCGTTTAATCTGATGTTGGCGTATGTAATTTGTTGTGTAATATATTTTGTACATATGTTATTTATTTTGGTGGTTTTCTGTAACCTTTGTAATTTTATATTGTGTTCCTAATTCTATTGGATTTGTTAATTGCATGTGTGTTTTCTTTAAGAATCTTGTTCCACAGGCCTTTGAGGTTAAATGGCAACATAATTTTGGCTTGTTTATAAGATTGTATATGGCAATTTATATAATATTGGTTTTATTTTGTTTCTTAATTAGTTTAATAATGAATGAAATGAATGAGTGACAGAAGACTTGGAAATAAATTTTGTAAACCACAATAGCAAGACGGTTTTTAATTATATTTGTTAATTACTTTGTTCAAAAATCATGACACAAACACACTAAAAATTACTTTTATATAAGAATCACGACTGTTTTCAAAATTGTTTTTAATACAATTTCAATAAGTCACGAAGGTATGCTGAAGTAAAGCAAACAAATTGTATTAAATTAAGACAGCAACTAAATCAAGGCCTGTAATTCAATGTCAGTGAAGATAAAATTTAACTATATAAAGTCCAGCGATTGAAGGATTATAATTAAAGTTCAACACAGACTACATAGTATGACTGAATTATTACTTAAATCGCATAGACATCTACGATGTCATCTAAACTTATACCTAAAATCAAGTAAGAAAGTATACTCGATCAAGTTCAACCATATAATACCCTACACCCAGCAAGTGCTGTGATTTAGGCTAAAAATTTTTTTTAGAAAGGCTGTTTGAAGCTTTAATATAAGTAAAGAAATAACTATAATTCAAGCTGTAATTTAGCTTTGGAAAGCCCTTCGATTGAAGCTTAAATTTAAACTTGAAAATATCCATAATTGAAGCTAAAATTTATCATCAGAAAAACCTCCGTTTAAAGCTAAAACTAAATCAAATAAATTCCTTCAATTGAGGCTAAAATTGAAAAATATGAAAATATGATTGCAATTTTATGTTAGGTATTTGTTGTCTTTGGGTGGCCTTACTATTTATTTTTTGTTCTATGAAAGTCTGTGAATAATTGAAATTTTAATCTAATTACACGTGCACGAAATATTTTAATTGCTGTAAATTGAAAAGGGCGGTTTTAGCAACAAAAACGAATTACTTTAGTTTACCGCCACTACAGTAGCAAAATTTTCAATTCAACATAACTGAAATCTAAAAAACAAATATCATACTTGTACATAAAACATATTTAGAATACATATTTGTATGAAATCGATATTTCTAACACCGGATATTGGCGAGAGAACAAGAATGTTAACATACACAAAAACTAAAAGCAATTAACCATTAATTAGCCAATAAACGAACATGATATGAAGCCGCTCAATAAACATGAACACGTTAATTAGAGGGAGGAAGAATGAAACTGTAACAGGGTTTTGAAGCATTTGTGGCAGGTCAGTTAAAAAAAAAAAAGATTTTATTAATAGAGTCTGGTAAATTGCAATTTTTACAAATAGCAGATAATGACGATTTTATCTACATGCGTGTAATTGGTTTGGGGTGTTACTTTTTACTATCTTATAAAAAGAACTTTGAGGGTTTGTTTTATTTATTATCTTTCATTACATATTTTTTAGTATTATGAAAAATATGTATAAAGTTTCCGAGTCAATTTTAAGTTTGTTGCTTAAGTCTTTTGATTTTTAAGTATTTAATAGTTTAGCAAAAATTCGATTGATGCAAAAAACAATTAATACTCATTAAGCGAACGAACATCCAACGAAACCTATCGAGTTTGTTTCTTAAGTTTTTTGTTTGTTAAACTAATATTTGCACAAAACCTCTACACTTTAGAAGTTTCATTTGCTTTATTACGCTGAACACAATCTTAACGAAAAATTGTGTGAAATTGAAAACTGTAGTCACATTTATGTATATCCAATACTTCCACCCTTATATGTATAACTTTAAATTCCTATAATTTGTACATTGACACGTATTCCATTAATACAACCTTTACCACCTACTTAGATATATTTGTACTTTGTTTTCTTCTAACCTGATGCGTCAGAAATCCATCAAAAACCTGTTACAATTTCATTTTACACTATTTGCCTTTAAGTTGCACCCAATAATTAACGTGTTCATGCTTCTTTAGCGGCTTACTTTAATGTACGTTTATTGACTTAAATAGATAATTGCTGTAAATGTTTGTGTATATGAAAATGAATGTTCTTTCGCAATATCCGTTTTTGTAAATACCAAATGTCTGTCAAGTAAATATTTTAGGGAGTATTTAGTGTACTGGTCTGTTTATTGGCGGCTTGTGAATTTTAGCAACGCTTGGTAGTAGATTTGCTACCGGAAAGGCGGCAAATAAAAGTAATTTGTTATTTGTGCTAAATCCGTCAATTCAAATTAGAGCAATTAAATGCTGCTGTACTGGTGTAATTAGGGCAACATATCATTTATTCATGTACATTTTGCTGATAATGACAATGGTATAAATGTAAACATTAAACTGGTCAGCCATAAACGAAACTGTTTTCAAATAACAACTTGAGAAAGAAATATGTTTAAAGCTAAATTGAATTACGATTACAGCCAACATTTATTTGTAGAAAGATCTACAATTGAAGTTAAAACCTAACTTTATAAAAACCTGCAATTAAAAATAAAATTTTACTTTCAAAAAAATGCTACTGAAGCCAAACTAACATACGAATGAAGCTAAATTTTAGCTTTAGAAAGACACACAATTCATGCTAAAATTTAGCTACAGCTACAGACCTAAGAATTACGCTTAAATTGAACATTAAAAATACCTCCAATTAAAGCTAAAGTTTAATTATAGATAGATCTAGGATTGAAGTTAAATTTAACTTTAGAAAGACCTACAATTGTTGCTAAAATTTAACTATATTTTGTTCTACAAATGAAGCTAAAACTTACATATTGAAAGACCTACAAGCCAAGCCTACATTTAGCTTTATAAATATCAGCAAGTGAAGCTTAAATTTAGCTTTAGAAAGATCTACTACTAATGCTAAATTATTCTTGAAAAATACCAACTATAGAGTCTAATATTGGACTTTAGAAAGAGATACAGTTGATGCTAAAATTTACCTATAGAAAAACCTACGAACGGAGCTTAACTTTAATACCAAAATAACATTCAACTAGAACTAAAATTAAAACATAGAAAGGCCTAGGAATGAAACTTAAATTTAACACTAGAAAGACTTGGGACTTAAGCTAAGATTTAAGTTTAGAAAGACCAACGATTAAAGTTAAAATTTAACTACAGAAAGATCTAAGTTTTAAGCCTTAATTTAACATTAGAAGACCTAAAGTAGGAAGCTAAACTGTATATTATGTAATTTTTTTATATAATTGAACCTTATTCTAAATTATAAAGCACAAACAGTTACATAAATTGCTTCAAAAAAATAAAAAATTCACTATTCGGACACTTTTGCACAGTACAAGAAATAAATATTATCGTGTTGCTCTGTTAAAATTAAACGGTTTTTGACCCGTTGGTTTTTTGTTTGTTGCGATCTAGCATTCAAGTGATTAACTTGATTTAAAAAAAAAATTAAAAGATCTTTGAAAATGAGAAAAAACGCCAACTGATATTGAAAACAATGTGATAAATTTGCTGCAAAATAATTTCATTCATGCCGTAAAATTGCTGAAAAATTAAATTTAAGTAAATCCATGGTAAATGATATAAAAAAACGGCGTAAGACTGCTTTGCAGATAGAAGACCCCGAAAAATGCTGAAGAAAGTATTGGTAAGGATTTCAGTTTCTGGACGGTTAGACGCGCATTAAATAGAATTGGTTTCGTAGCTAGTGTGAAAAAAGTCGGCAGTTTCCGATAAAAATGTGAAAAAACGCCATGATTTCTGTAAAAGCATGAGCGCATCCAAAAACAGTTTTGCTTCCCACTGTACACTTGAAGCTACAATTTAACTTTACAAAGAACTACGATTCAATCACAAATTTTACTTTAAAAAGGGCTACAATAGAAGCATAACTTTTTTTCATATTGTTTTATTTGCAATCTAGAAGCATAAATTTAACTATGAAAATTCCTAAGCTTGAAGCCAAAATTTATCTATGGACAGTTCTATGATTAACGATAAAATTTCAATGTACGATTGAAGCCAAAACTGAATTTTAAAAAGACCAACGATTAAAGTCGAAATTGATCTTTAGCAAGACTTACTATTCAAGCCAAAATATAACATTAGAAAGATTTACAATTTAAGCTAAAATCATGGTTTAACTGAAATTTGCCTTTAGAACACCTGTGATTACAGAAGCTAAAATTTAACTATATAAGCAACTGTGATTAAATTTGGGTTGTGTAGATAATGTAATATTTTGCAATACTCAAATGAATTTATGCAAAATATATGTCTAAGTTTTTTGATAGGAGGATACTTACAAATTAAACCTTATGCTGTTTTTACGCGATTTTGATTAAACACGGTTTGAAAATAAACAAATTTTAAATTTTTGTACACGATCTGATTCCATTTAGCACGATCTTTGTGGCTTAAATTTTTTTAGTTAAATTTAATTTTTTTGTGAAATAAGTTCATATCAGAAATTTAGGGGAATTCCCTTTTTGTGGATACAAGCAAATTTACTGTTCAAAGCAATTGTAGATAGCACTAATTTATCTTTTTCTATTTAATAACTATGCTTGTGTAAAAACACGATGTATAATTGATCCTTTTTGTTTACTAATTTTAATCGTTTTTAGAAATAAGGGACCAATTACCTATTTTGCATACGATCAATGCCTTTTTTACACGGTTTTTTACATGAGGTTTCCTGGAATCAATTACTGTGTAAAAGCAGAGTTAGTATATTAGAATTATTTTAAGACAAATTAGTAACAAATTCTATTAAGACTTTGATGATGATTATTTAGCTAAAACGTAATAATTATAACACTGATGCTGGCAACACACATCTAATTTAACATAATCTTATCTTTATAAGGCCTTACAACAAATAAATAAAGCAAGCACCTGAGAGATAAAAGAAAAGCCGCTGAAATAAAATAAAAACAATGTAATATTTGAAACGACAGCAGATTTTGGAAATAATTTTGACAGTTTAATGAAGTAAAAGGTGAAAAGTTAATTGTGATTTAAAATTAAAATAAACTATTTTATGTGGAATTTTTAATAAATAAAAGTGGAAGTGTTTGTTTTAGTCATTTGAAAAATATTATTATCGTTTATGGCTTAAAAGATTGCCAGGCATATTTTAGGTTTAAAAAAATCTTATACAGCTGTTAGAGATTTTGCTGGTATCATTTCGTTTGTATTGTTTAAGTATAGACACTATTAAGGACAATTTAAAAAACAATTTCACAGCAAAATTTTAACAATTAATGTCCAGCTATTGTAAACATAGTTTTTTTATTTTTAACACTTCGAAAACAAAATACAAAAGAACAGTTTCCTTTTAGTTCTAACATTGCTAATAAATGTCATTTAGTTACTAATAAAATATAATAAATTTTCAGTTTACTAAAACAAAAGACTTAAAAGACAGGAGATGGTACAAAGAGTGAATAAAATTAGAAACTTGTAAAAGAACAAAACCTAAAATTAAATTTCAACACTACAATAATCAAAAAACAATTTCAACATTTTAACCACTTTTGTTGCCGTTGATACTCACAAAAGATTTCGAGGACAAAAACTTGAAATCCTTTTGTGTTTGAAGAGAATAACCAACATATAGCTAAAGTCAAACAATAAATGATTTTTCTAACCAATGACAAAGAGACACTCTTGGTTTCAAAGGCATTTTATAACATCTAGACGAGTGTTTCAAGCATAATTGTTAAGTGTAGCTAAATACATTGTCATTAGCCTTACATGTTCGCTGTACAAATGTCCTTTTTATTGCTACTAATACTACACAAATGATTTTACAAATATTCTGAAAACATTTTCATATTATGTGGCAGCAGCTAAAATCAATTGTATCAATAGCTCAGCTTGACAAATCTGAAATTGATTTCTGGCTAAAAGCATGAATCTAGTTTTTTACACTTGAGTGCATTAATTTCCATGAATCTTGTATTTTTTTTTGTTTAAACAATTGTTTTCTATATTTAAGTATAATTAATGTGTTGTCCTTAACTAAATGTTTTTTTGTTTGTCTTTTAGAGTTGCAATTGTCCTCTTAGTTGTTAAAATTATCCAATTCATAACATACATTCATTGATCATAAAGGTTTCTTTATGTTCTTGAAATTGTTTTTTAATTTTTCTTGTCAGTGTATAATTCTTTGTAACGAATTGTTGAAATAATTTTTTTTAACAATTGTTTAAAATTTTAATAAAGAATTAAAGAAATTGCATGGTTTGAGGTGTTTCGAAGGACAGATGCTCAAAAGATGTTTCCAAATGTACTTTTTTAAGAATATCAAAAAAATATTGAAAATCTTCTTCACCGCCATTTTATTTTAAAACGAAATAATAAAGAAAATAATATCTCATAGCCAACTAATAAACAAACAAAAAAAATTACCAAAAATTTTAAGGTAACTCAAGCAAAGTAGCTTGTTTTTAATTGTTTACCTCAAATTTTACATTGTTTACATAATGTAAACAAAAAAAATTACCAAAAATTTCAAGGTAACTCAAGTAAAGTTATAAATACAGGAAATATTTGTTACAAATAGCTTGATTTTAATTGTTTACCTAAAATTTTTACATTATTTACTTTATGTAAACAAAAAAATATTTTAAGGCAACTCAAGGAAAGTTATAAATACAGGTAATATATATCACAAATAGCTTGATTTTAATTGTTTACCTCAAATTTTACATTGTTTACTTTATGTAAGTAAAAAAAAAAATTACCAAAAATTTTAAGGCAACTCAAGGAAAGTTATAAATACAGGTAATATATATCACAAATGGCTTGATTTTAATTGTTTACCTCAAATTTTACATTGTTTACTTTATGTAAACAAAAAATATTACCAAAAATTTTAAGGTAACTCAAGGAAAGTTATAAATACAGGAAATACAAATAGCTTGTTTTTAATTGTTTACCTCAAATTTTACATTGTTTACACAATGTAAACAATTTAAATTTTTAATTGTTTTATGACGAATTACATTTAAAATGCAAAAAATATACAGGAAGCTTAAGATTTTATATTGTTTACCTACTAGTTTACATTATCAAGATCGATCAAGATCCTATAAAAATTTGAAGGAATATTTTAATTACATGGAATATATATCAATAAAAATTATTTTTAGTTGTTTGCCTTAGATTTTACATTATTTACATATAGTAAAGAATTGAAAATGCAAATTAATCATCTACAAATTATTTACAAACATTTAATAATTCAGAAATACAGAGAACCCATAAGATTTTATATTATTTACCTACAAATTTACATTGTTTACATCATGTAAATAAACAAAATTTCTAAAAAAAATTTAGGAATGCTAATGATAGCTTCAATTACAATAAATATATATTGAAAAAAAACTAGTTTCTAATTGTTTACCTTAAATTTTACATTGTTTACATCTTGTTAGCAAATTAAATTTTTGGCCTATTTTACACAATACATATATTTAATATAAATTTCAAGTTCGGAATATAAATACATCTTTAAGGTTTTGTGTTGTTAACACGCAATTTTATGTAATTTACACAATGTAAACAATCAGGATTTAACAAAGAATTTGAGGGCAGTCAATGAAAGTTTAATTACATAAAATATATACTAAAACTGCATTATTTTCAATTATTTACCACAAATTTTATATTTTTACATTATGTAAAGAATGGAAATTGTAAATTAATTCTTCAGAAATTATTTACAAGCAATCAATAAATGAAAAATATAAAGAAACCTAAAGATTTTTTAGTGTTTACATACAAATTTACATTATTTACACAATGTAATATATTTTGAATTCATATTTCATAATCAATTTTGATTATTTACACGCTGTAAAGAATGTAAACCAATAAAAATAGGCCATTTTTAATATATTTTTCGTGCATTTGGTACATTTGTTGATTTCCCTTAAAATATTTGTTTGATCTTGTTTATTTAAATTAAGCTAAAATTTCAATAGTTAACATGATGTAAATAATGTAAAGTGTGAAGTAAACAATACAAAATAACATATTTTAATAAATATTTAAAAAATTCGAAACTGTTGTTGACTTTCTTTAAAATAATTGTTTGATTTTGATTATTTAAATGGTGCAAATAGTGCAAAATTTGAGGCAAACAATTTAAAATAACATATTTCTAACATATTTTTCAGCTAAATATCGCATGCGATAAGAACTATTTCTTATATAATATATATAGGTTTCCACTGCCATGAATTTTGCATAGATTAAAGTGTTGCAGGTTTTTTCTAGAAAATTCTTAAGCATCTCACAAATATTGTCCTTTTAACTAACATTTAACACATGCACCATGTACTTAACTTAAAGTACTGAAACACTCATGCTCTAGTACCTTCGTAATTCAGCCTAATACTGTTAAAGCCTTTGCGAAAAAAATGCAGCTGTTTTAAAGAATCTCGCTTTCTTTCTAAGTACACTTGCTTTTGTTTTCCTACAACTAAGTTTTATCACTAGGTTGCTATTGTTTTTAGCTAGTAAAATATTTAGTTTCTGTTCATTAAAATCTAGTATTCTAGTATTCGTTCAATATTGTTTTTAAGTCGTAGTTTAGTTATGCGTTTAAGCCATTGTATTTAACATTCTTTTTGATTTTCATTGAGAGTTAACAGTTTCTGAATGGTTATTGTTTTCATTGAGCAAGTAGGCTGCTGTTGTTTTAAAAATTGCTTAGTTGTTCGCATTTTTTTTTTTAGCTGTGTGAGACAATTCTTTGAATAGAAGGATACAAAATAACACTGAACAGCTGCTTAGACAAAATTTTAAAGACAGTCTTTCAATTTTCTTTAAGAAAAGTGTCCTTCACAGTATTAAGTGTCTTTAAGAGACAGTTTTCTATATGTAAATTATCATTGAGATACAGTTTACTTTAAGAAATGTGTCTTTCACAGACATTTTCTATATCAAAAGTGTTTTTACAAGACGGTTTTCTTTAAGAAAAGTGCTTCTCACAGACAGGTTTTATATGAAAAGAGTATTTCAGAGACAGATTTCTACATGAAAAATGGCTTTAAAAGACAGTTTTCTTTAAGAAATGTGTCTTTCACAGTCATTTTCTATATCAAAAGTGCTTTTACAAGACGGTTTTCTTTAAGAAAAGTGCCTTTCACAGACAGGTTTTATATGAAAAGAGTATTTCAGAGACAGTTTTCTACATGAAAAATGGCTTTAAAAGACAGTTTTCTTTAAAAAAAGTGTCTTTCACAGTCATTTTCTATATCAAAAGTGCTTTTACAAGACGGGTTTCTTTAGAAAAAGTGCCTCTCACAGACAGTTTTTATATGAAAAGAGTATTTCAGACACAGTTTTCTTTAAGAAATGTATCTTTGACAGACAGTTTTCTTTAATAAAAGTGACTTTCGCAGACAGATTCTATATGAAAACTGTTTTTGAGAGACAGTTTTCTTTAAGAAACGGTCATTTTCTATATCAAAAGTGCTTTTACAAGACGGGTTTCTTTAAGAAAAGTGCCTTTCACAGACAGTTTTTATATGAAAAGTGTTTTTGAGAGACAGTTTTTTTTAATATCAAACGTGTCAAACACACAAACTGTCTGTAAAAGACACTTTTCTTAAAAAAAATTCTTTTCACATACAGGTTCTCTCACAGAGAATTAGAAAAATGAAATCTATGTAAGAAATAGTGTTTCCTGGTTTTGACGGGAAAATATCAAAAGCAGCAAACATTTTAACTAAAACACACTTAAGATTCATTCAAAATTAAACATGCTCAGGTGTTCAAGTCTAAGTGATTTCCGCACAGTATATTTGAAATTGCTTGACAATAGAAAAAAGCGTAATTTAGGACCAGTCGCCAACAAAAAACTGCCCTTTTGGTCAAAAAAAAAACAAGCCACATTTAAAAACTCTTAACTAACAAAATGTTAACAATAGCCAGCTAAGCTAAACTACAAAATCAAAACAATATTAAATTAATGCCAGATTTAAATGAATGAAAACAAACTAAAATTTTTACACGTTGCTAAACAATAGACAACCTTAAAAGTTTTCCTTTTAACTAGGAAAACGAAAAGCGTGATTTAAAGGTGACAAATTTTAAATGCTTTAAACAGCTGCACACATCATAAAAATCTTACACTGAAGCACCAAGGTACTAGAGTCTAAGAGTTTGGTACTTTAACGTGAGTGCACAACACTTGTGTTGAACAAGCATTGATGGCCTAAAGGACTAAGAGCACAGACAAATACAACACTGCACGCTGTGTTAATGAAAGAAATTTAAAATGAATGAATAGAAAGCAATTTCATTCAAATTTCAAAATTTGTTCAATCTTAACAATGAATTTTGTAATAGTAATAAATGAATGAGTGAGTAAGGCAATTCGTTGCACTAAAACAAAAGAACTCTCACAAATGAAATTTTGCATTGTTAGCCAAATGATAAGACACTAGCCTAGTAAACTTCAAAAAAACACCTAAAGTACCTACTTAAATCCAGTTAAATCTCTAGAGTTTCTAAAAAAATATATGTACTTTATGTATTGAAACGAATTGTATGGAAAATTGCATAGAAAAGCGTTGAAGCGAATCTCCCACAGCGGGTTCATTGAATAACGAAAAGACAACAGAATATAGTTTTTCAATACTCATTCTAAATCAGTTGGACCTTTTGTAAATGAATTACAGAACTGAATTGAATTGAATTGAATAACACTATTGTAGCCTTACTGCCGGATTTCATTGCAATACAGGAAATGACTTGAATGGTGTTTAAATATTAAAGAAATAAAATAAAGAAAAACTATTGCGGCATGTTTAACTAAACTCTACTGTGCATTAAAAACCTCCTTTTTATAAACAAGGACTTTAATTTCTTTGGAATTGTATTTATTTTGTTAGACCAGCATTCCTAGTAATCAAAAAGTATGCTAAACCATTGTTCATAACTCTCTAAGATTTTTCTTTCTTTCTAGCAAATTATTTAATTTAACAATGGTTGTGGATGGTTCACTTTAAGCCAGCATAATAAAATTTAAAATTACTTTAGTTCTATTGCAGTTGCCTGAAAAACCAGGAAGTGCTATTGAAAATTTTTATACAATTTTGTGTTATTTTTCAAGTGACACTTGTATTGAAGTATATGGTGTAAAAAATTGTTTAGTAACATGGCCAAGCCTTTGTTTCCTGTGATTTCAAACAAACAAACAGGATATATGATTTTGATTGCTAGAAAAGTTAACACTAGCATCAATTTATCACAAGCTGAAATAAAATCGTATTATTGTACTATGTTCTATTAGTTTCATGAAAAAAAATCTCTCATATATTGTTTAAATTTATATGAAAACTGTGCCGAAGATATTAAAAAATTTTTAGGTGCGAATGTTTATGAGTTCAAATTCAAGTTGACAGTTTAGTATCAATGGTAAAAGTAAATGGTTCTGTTGGTTATTATATTGGATTAATGCTGATATTTATACCGCCTAAAAATATTAGTTCAAAGCCCATCTTAAAGTATACCGAACGACGGAATCATTTTCTGATACGTTTAAACGCTGTCCATCTGTCCGTCTGGCTGGTTGGCTGTCCATGTAAACCTTGTGAGCAGGTCGCAATTTTAAAGATAATTCTATAAAATTTAATACATGATATTTTTTTGGCCCAAGGACGCTTGGGATTGGAACTGGCTCCATTTCATACAAATATCCTTCCGAAATTGGGGTTTATCGGTCATAAATGTTTAATTTAGTCACGTATCACAACAAATTTATCCATAAATAAGTTATACATGAACCCTAATCTCATCAATAAATTGTGTGCAGATCGGTCCATAATTGACCATAGCTTCGGCCCACTGCCAAAAATCGCTCTCTTAAAAATATTGGTATCCAAATATTCGACCCACTTTAACAACCATAAATATCTTAATAATGTTGGTATCCAAATAAAATTGAACACAAATAAGTTTCTTATATACAGAAAAAATGACAACTAATTCTAGAAAGGTCGGTTCATAACACTGGTTTACAGCCAAAAAATACCAAGAACGCCACTTATCTAGATAAGTTAATTGGGACCTCCTGAACACGAAAAACGCTGTAATTTTTTTTTCTAAGTACCGTTTTTTAGATAACGGTACTTTTGTGTTTTTCGGTGTATGGTCCCATTCAAACCCTTGTGGAGCCCAACCTAAGAGCCTGATCGAGATGAATGGCATATCGTTGGAAAGGTAATCGAATGCCTTTTCCGCCCATATGCTGCAAATTTCTATCTGATAAGAAATAGCTGAGTTATGGCACCTCAAAGTTCGAAATTTGCCTATTTTTTACGTTTTTTTCAAAATTTTTCTTTTTTATTTAATTTTTTTTCTACGTTACAGTTAATATCTGGAATGTTTTATTTTTTATCCAAATAGTTTATTTAATTACCAACATTTTAAGCGTAATTTGAAAAAAATCGGATGAAAAATATAGTTTTTATTAAGGATTTTGTGGAACGACAATATTTTCATCTTCATTGCTTACACACTATATTCGGCGTAAATTCAAAACATTTAAATTAAAATGGCGAGCGACTTGAACTCTTACGTTTTTTTCGGATGGATCTTCGCGAATGAGGAACCAACAATAGTCCGCCATCATTTGTTCGTCCCACCAGCCTTTGTAACGTCTCTCGATTTCTTCCAATTCTTGGTGAAATATTTCACCTTGTTCATCACTTTCGGAGCCCAAGTTGGTGGGGAAAATATCCAAATGACTGAATAAGAAGTGTAATTTAGGTGTCATATTTGAACCTAAAGGTTAAAAAGAATAAATTTTAAATCATAACGGCCTTTTTGATATACATGTTTTCACTCAACGCTTACCAATGGCATTGAATTTTTGCAGTAATGTATCGATCTTCTCTGCGTAATCAGGACTTCTGTATTTTCCCAAAAAGTTGTGAACGATATCCTGGAATGCTTCCCATGCCTCCAAATGAGCTGGACCTTAACACTCATTAAATGCTTGGTCACCGTACAGAGCCCGAATTTGGAATACGAAACCATCAATTCCAATCGGATATGGAAAATACATAAAGGAAAGATATGAAACAATGAAAGAACTTCTCGATCTCATACATTATGACCAACATCAATGGAAAGTTTGCTCTGATTTTAAATTAGTTGCCATACTATCTGGATTGCAAGGGGGCAATACGAAGTTTCCCTGTTTTCTATGTCTATGGGACAGCCGTGACCGTCAGAATCACTACACCCGAAAAGTTTGGCCCGAGCGAAGTGAACGTACGCAGGGAGTGTACAATATCAAAAATGACCCACTCATTCCTCTGGAGAAGATAATACTTCCTCCACTACATATTAAGCTTGGGTTATTTACAAAGATTGTGAAAACGTTGCCAAATGACAGTCTTGCCATGAATTACCTTAAACAAAAATTTCCGAGAGCCACAGCGAGCAAAATTGAAGCTGGTATATTTGATGGCCCTCAAATTCGGGCTCTGTACGGTGACCAAGCATTTAATGAGTGTTAAGGTCCAGCTCATTTGGAGGCATGGGAAGCATTCCAGGATATCGTTCACAACTTTTTGGGAAACTACAGAAGTCCTGATTACGCAGAGAAGATCGATACATTACTGCAAAAATTCAATGCCATTGGTAAGCGTTGAGTGAAAACATGTATATCAAAAAGGCCGTTATGATTTAAAATTTATTCTTTTTAACCTTTAGGTTCAAATATGACACCTAAATTACACTTCTTATTCAGTCATTTGGATATTTTCCCCACCAACTTGGGCTCAGAAAGTGATGAACAAGGTGAAATATTTCACCAAGAATTGGAAGAAATCGAGAGACGTTACAAAGGCTGGTGGGACGAACAAATGATGGAGGACTATTGTTGGTTCCTCATTCGCGAAGATCCATCCGAAAAAAACGTAAGAGTTCAAGTCGCTCGCCATTTTAATTTAAATTTTTTGAATTTACGCCGAATATAGTGTGTAAGCAATGAAGATGAAAATATTGTCGTTCCACAAAATCCTTAATAAAAACTATATTTTTCATCCGATTTTTTTCAAATTACGCTTAAAATGTTGGTAATTAAATAAACTATTTGGATAAAAAATAAAAAATTCCAGATATTAACTGTAACGTAGAAAAAAAATTAAATAAAAAAGAAAAATTTTGAAAAAAACGTAAAAAATAGGCAAATTTCGAACTTTGAGGTGCCATAACTCAGCTATTTCTTATCAGATAGAAATTTGCAGCATATCGGCGGAAAAGGCATTCGATTACCTTTCCAACGATATGCCATTCATCTCGATCGGGCTCTTCGGTTGGGCTCTACAAGGGTTTGAATGGGACCATACACCGAAAAACACAAAAGTACCGTTATCTAAAAAACGGTACTTAGAAAAAAAAAATTACAGCGTTTTTCGTGTTCAGGAGGTCCCAGTTAACTTATCTAGGCAAGTGGCGTTCTTGGTATTTTTCCAAATTAAAAATTTGTAAACCAGTGTAATTAGCCAAAGCTCTTATAAGATCCCCTTCAAAAATCACTTTAACATCTATAAAACTTGTATAAGTGTTTATATGGAGATAAAATTTAACACAGATAATACTATTTATATCAACAGAAGTCATGCCACTCCATTTTTGGATAATCTTCCTATAATAGGTCATATCTCCCATACTGGGTGTAAGGATATGGTTGGGCTTGACGACTATACTTTCTTACTTGTTTAGTGTATAGGAGAATATCTAAACTGTTGAGAGTAGCCATTCCTAGCAGTAAAAATTTAATTAATTTTGTAGTTAGTTTAATTTACTTCAAAGCAGCACAAAAATTCCTCTTCTATATTAGGTCATTATCAGTCTAGCATAATCACTGAACACAGTCGTTATGAAGTCTAATTGAACTTCAATTGTGATTCTTTTTTAAGTCTATATTGATGAATAAGTTGAGTTTAAATCGTAAATATTTATGAAGACCAAATTGATAATATAACTATGGCAGATTAATGAGAGCAGACATAATTGTATGTAAAATATTTTTTTAATTTAAAATAAATTTTACCTAAAGTTGATCAATGAATTTGATAGCTGATGTCTAGTTGAAGGATAATGTCCAGGATAATGTGGCACGTAATTACTGCAGTAGATATTAAAAAAAATTTCACTAGCATTTCCTGTTCTAAAGTGGCTGCTAGAATTGGCACCAATATATTATTAAGATTGTCTGCGTTTTTTTCAACTGATTGTCTAATTAAGATTAGTTTGATTTTAAAGGATATGTAAAGATTTTTTGTTCATGATGTTTTCTTATGACAGTGTTATTTTTAACAATGAGTTTTGATTTTTGTTTTCAAGTGTAAATATTTGTAGAGGTTCTAACACTAGACAGATATTAAAATGGATGTTTTTATACAGAAATTGTTCAAAGTAAGGACTAAAAATAAACGGCTGTATTATCAGGCATCAGTGATTAGTTTTTCTTTGCAGAGATATTTCAAATGATAACAAGTGTTTATTGTTATTCTAGGAGGTTTTCTCTTCTTAAAATTTGTTGATAAAATATTGACAGCATGAAGAGTTTATAGCAGTGTTACTTGGTTTATTGAAAAATTCTTGAGAAGAAAATATGCTTTGGGTGGCAAGATAAAACAAGTAAGAAAGTATAGTCGGTCAAGCCCAACCATATAATACCCTACACCTAGTATATGTATAAAATAGTTTTTCAGAAATGGGCGCTATATGGGAGATATGACCTATTATGGACCGCTCATCCATAAATTTAGTGCCATGACTTCCGTGAATATAAATATTAAACTTTATCTCGATATAAATACGTTTAAAAGATTTATGGAGGTTAAAGTGAATTATGAAGAGGGTCTTGTATGGGAGTTTTGACTATTTATGAACTGACTATTATAAAAGTAGGCGTCATCCTATTTGTACATAAGAAACTCATTTTTGTTAAATTTTATTCGGATAACAACATTTTTAAGAGATTTATGGTCCTTAAAGTGATTTTCGGAAGTGGGCCTTATATGGGAGCTACGACTAATTATGGACCGATCTTCACAAAATTTGTAGATGTGATTTAGCTTCCTTTATTACTCATTTGTGGTGAAATTTGTTTGCATACTTGCATAATTCAAAGATTAATGACCGGTAAACCCCAATTTCGGGAGGACATTTGTATGGGGATCAGATCGAAATATCTTCAAAATTGCGACCTGTCCTCTGCGCACAAGCTTTACATGGACAGCCAGCCAGACGGACGGACGGACATCGTTAAATCTACTCAGAAAGTGATTCTGAGTCGATGGGTATACTTTAAGGTGGGTGTTGGACCAATATTTATGGGCGTTACAAACATCAGCACAAATCAAATATACCCTCCCCACAATTGTGGTGTAGAGTACAAACAGGCAAAATGTTAAACTGGCAAAGAAATGGCTCGATACTGAAGTATCAAATTGTATACTTTAAATGATCAGGCAGTAAGTTTAACCTACTTATAGAAATTGAGATTATTTTGTTTTTAATCTTGCACAATTTGTTAAATAAAAGTCCTTAAAATTAGAGATTATTTTAGCACTCAGCTGGAACAATTTATAACAAAATATCTTACATATGTTTAAAAAACACAAGCAAATTATTGACATATTTAGTAAAACCTACACAAAACCTTTAAAACACAAGCATTTGGAGATTCTTATTCAGGATGACTTCTTTTATTTAATTAGAGGGGTTTTTAATACAATTATGTCTGCAGATTTTGTTTTCTAAACCTAATTTAAAATGTGATTTATTCATTACTTGAAATCGACTTACATAATCCTCTTTTTGAATTTGAAAACCAAATTTCTTTCATAAAATCCCGCCGCTCCTTAGCGCGACTCTTCTTTCCCTTAAAAAGAGAATGATATAAAATACTTCATCTATAATTTATAACAAATTATCTTTTAACAACTACTGTTAGTTATGCGGGTTATTGTCAACCTCACTTGCAGCAGTAGTTTGATATCAATAAAAGGACAACAAACTGAAAAATCCCTAAATTTAATCTCTATAAATTCTAGTGAAAAAAGTAACACGATAAAAACTCAATATTGTTACAAGTGTCACCCTTAACTATAAATAAACAAATAAACAGAAAAGAACCAAGACTAAATAAATGTCAAAAAAAAGGTAATAAATTACACAACTAGGAAAATAGGAAAAATTATCTTAAATATTTCTCTAGAAAACACATACAAAAACAATAAAGAAAAACAACATTGTTGGTTCCAATTAACACATAACTTCAGTTGTTGCCACAAAAATATATTTATTAGTAAAATAATTTTTTAATAAAAAAAAAAACACATGAAACATAGAGAGGAACTAAGTCATGTGCAATATGTTGGCTTAGATTACTTATTGTAAATATCTTAAAGGGAATGTTATTTATAAAAAGTGTCTAAAAACTAGAACTAGTTACACAATCGAAAAATAGTATTACTTGATATACAGCTTAATTTATAATTTCGTATAAAAAATGGATTATTGTTAAGAAATTGGAAAGAGCAAAGATTTACTTTATTTTTCATTTAGAGCAAATTCAAAGGATCTACAGTGTATTTTATAATTTCATATGAATAATCGATTTTTGGTAGCAAATAAAGTGATCACAGTTTACATTTGTTTTTCCAGTTAGGCATTGACAGAGCTGATGATTAAAGATAGTATAGCTTAAATTTTAATCCTTATTTTTATTCCGTTTTAATTTTCGAATCAACAATTGTGGAAGTTATCGTAAACTATTTCAAACACATATAAGTTTTTCTTTTTTAAAGCTGACTAGAAAATACAATTACAACAATTACAACAATTATAACAATTAACAATTATATTAAAACTAATACCTGGCACCAAAACAAGCTTAAGTCCGTGCCAGTTTACTTTATTTCAGGATTGTATTATTTTAGAGTCTAAAGAGCTATTTAATACTATTATAATGTCAAGTACGTATCCGTTAAACTGGAAACACGCAAAAATTATACCATTATCTAAATCGAATGGATAATATAGACCGATAGCCATCATGTGTTTTTTATCGAAGGTTTTAGAGAAGCTCTTGTATAAACAAATGATGGAATATATTGATACTCATAGTTTACTTGCCAGCACGCAATCGGGGTTTCGTCAGAATCACAGCTGCGTTACGGCTCTTGTGGAGGTTAGCGAAAATAAACGTCAAGGATTAGATGAAGGTAGTATGAATTTTTTAGTACTTCTAGACCATTCTAAGGCGTTCGATACGGTAGACCATTACATACTCATTAAAAAACTGAACCACTTTTTTCGGTTTAACGACACTTCTACTAAACTTATATCTTCGGATCATACGAACCGCACACAATCGGTGTTTGTGAACAATACATGGTCAGATATCGTATCCCTCTATTTTAGGATTTGCCAAACCAACTCTCTAAATGCAACATTCATTTATACGCAGATGACGTGCAACTTACTCTAAGTAGCTCTGTTCAAAATACAGCTTCAGGAATATCATCTCTAAATGAGGATTTAAACAAAATTTACCTCTGGGCTTGTGCAAATGGACTCTGTTTGAATCCACACAAATCTAAATGCATTGTGATATGTAAAAGGAGCTTAAATCGTTACTTTTCTGAAGTTTTAAATGGCGAACAAATTTAAATTGTTAATTCAGCGAAAAATCTCGGTATAATTTTCAATAACAATTTGACATGGACTGATCATATAAACTCACTAGTTGGTCAAACATACATAAAGTTACGAGCTCTCTGGTCTACACAATATTTTACACCAATAAGAATAAGAACCTTACTAGCCAAGACGTATCTGATTCCTTCTCTCATTTATGGGTGCGAGTTATTTGGAAGCTATAATTCAACATTATAAGTTATGTGTATGGATTGAGAAGGTTTGAACATGTTTCTGCTGTTTCAAATAAACTTTATGGAGTTTCACTTGATAGCCTATTAAAAATTCGTATTCTTGCACAAAATAATAAACACTCAAACTCCCAAATATATATTTGAGAAAATACGTTTCTTCCAATCGTCTCGAAATCGAAATATTATAATACCTCGACATCAATACCTAGTGTCTAAATGGCACTTTTATGTACATGCCGCTCGTCTTTGGAACAATCTTCCACGAAATCAACAAATAATTAGTAATGCTAATAGTTTCAGAAATTTTTTATATAACTTTTTCACGTAAGATGTGAATAGGTTTTTTTGTAACTAGTTTGTTTATGCTCATGATAAAATTGTTTATAACGTAATGCGTTCCTGTACTATAAACATAAGACTTAGTCTTGTTGTACAGGAAAGGAAAAAAATTCAATAAATAAATAAAATAAATAAATAAATAGCTATTGCTATATTTTGTAATAATCTTGTAAAATTCCACATTTGTCCGGAATAAAGTTAAACTAAAGTACGAAAGTACAAAATAAAGCAAAACTAAATTGGTTTAAATCCTAAATAATAAATTTAGTTTAAATCTCTTTAAAAATCTTTTTAAAAAGTAATACTAATTAACTAAAACTAATTGTTAATTTAAATAACTAAAAACCTATTCTAACAACTGTAAATGATTTTGTATATATGTACTGTACTTATAAATACTCTTTCGCATCGCAATAGAGAGTAACCCACCAGGTATTTGAAATATCTTTAAAATATAAAGAGTGTGACAAATAAAAGGCTTTAACATTTTTACCTTATTAAGTACAGTATTAGTAATCATAGATGTTTTGTATTATCAAGATCATTTGCTCTTAATACTCCGTATAATGAAACCTATGACCAACATTGAAAAATGGCCAATTCTCTTATTTATAAGAATTTTGTGAATTTTCACATTTGCTGCATATAAATTAAACTAGAGACTAAAGTTTTTCATATGAAAAGGACTGTTCAAAACACATCCTAAAACAACGATTCATTCATTTATACACGCTACATGTTTTCATTTAAATCCATCTCTGCATTAGTTTAGTTTAAATCCTGCTTTAAAACCTCTTTTCCTAAATTAAAAACAATTAACAATTGCTTTCATACTGCTACATAATATGAATAAAACTGCAGCTGATTTTCAATAACGTACTTTAAAATTTGAGTACCTCTACTCTAGATTTTAAGTGCACGTATTTATTTGTACTGTCTATGAACTGGAAAGAGTGTCACAAATAAAAGGCTTTATACTATGTGAAAAATTAAGTACTGTGCAGTAATACCTTTTGGATTTTTTAACAATTAATGTTAATTTAGTTTAAAAGGGCTTAACTTAAAACAAAATTAGGCTTAAAAGACAACAAATTAAAATAAAAGTCTTTTCTCTTTCAGCATAAGTGTAACAGCAAATGTGAAATTTCACAAAAATTTAAATAAAAACAATTGATCTTTTTCGAAAAAAACAACATCTTTAAACAAAAGTTTTAATAATCCAAAAACTAGAAATTTTGTTAAATATAATCTTTATTATTAATATACTCGTTATTTAGGCCGTTTAGTGTAAACTGTTCTTAATTATTATAAAATTTAATAAAAGAATACTGTAGAATACTTTTACCAAAAATCAATTTTGGTTTTTAGTTCCAAAATTTGGCATATTTATAAATCCGTTCAAATTTGTTTGGGATCGAATTGAAAGTTTCTTGCACACCAATGTTTGCCATTGAAATTTGATTGTTAATTTTTTTTGTTTTTGCATAATCAGCCTTATTTAGTTGCCAAATTGTTATTGATGCAATAGTTTTTGTACCATTCAATTAGTTTTATTGCTATTATTCAAGTAAACTTAAAAAAGTGCTTGGAGACATTTATAACATTTTCTCAAGAAAACTCTTCTGAACTTGGTTTGCTAGTTATTAAAGTCATTGTCACAGGAAAGTAAAATCCACTTCACACAGTTCAAGTATATATTTAAATTTAGTATACAAAACATATTTCCATATGAGAACTTTCTCAGGAAGACATTTTTCTATATAAAAATGTATCAGAAAGACACTTTTCTAAATGAAAACTGTATCAGGAATATTCTTTTCTATATGAAAACTGTCTAACGAAAACAATTTTCTATATGAAAACTTTCTCATTAAGACACTTTTCAATATGAAAACTGTCTCAGGAAAACACTTTTATATATAAAAATGTATCAGGAAGACAGTTCTGGATATGAAAACTGTCTCAGAAAGACACTTCTCTTTATGAAAACTGCATCAGAAAGACACTTTTCTGTATAAAAATGTGTCAGGAAGACACTTTTCTAAATCGAAACTGTCTCAGAAATATTCTTTTCTATATGAACACTGTCTAAGGCAAACAATTTTCTATATAAAAATGTATCAGGATGAAAGTTCAGAAAGACACTTCTCGATATGAAAACTGTCTCAGAAAGACACTTTTATATATAAAAATGTATCAGAAAGACACTCTTCTAAATCAAAATTGTCTCATAAATATTCTTTTCTATATGAAAACTGTCTAAGGAAAACAATTTTCTATATAAAAACTTTCTCAGGAAGACACTTCTCGATATGAAAACTGCCTTAGGAAAACACTTTTATTTATAAAAATGTATCAGGAAGACATTTTTCTAAAACAAAATTGTCTCAGGAAGACACTTCACCATACGAAAACTGTCTCAGGAAGACACTTTTCTAAATCTAAACTCTCTCAGAAATATTCTTTTCTATATGAAAACTGTCTAAGAAAAACAATTTTCTATATAAAAATGTATGAGAAAGACACTCCTCGATATGAAAACTGTCTCAGAAAGACACTTCTCTTTATGAAAACTGCATCAGAAAGACACTTTTATATATAAAAATGTGTCAGGAAGACACTTTTCTAAATCAAAACTGTCTCAGGAATATTCTTTCTATATGAAAACTATCTAAGGAAAACAATTTTCTATATGAAAACTTTCTCAGGAAGACACTTCTCGATATGAAAACTACCTCAGAACGACATTTTTCTCAGGCAGGCACTTTTCTACATGAAAACTGTCAATAAAACAGTTTTTTATATGAAAACTGTTCAAAGAAAATAATATTCTATAATCAAACTGTCTAACGAAAACACTTGTGAAAATTTTAGAAAAAAATTAACAAATATCAATTATATTGTTTTAAAATCATTTCACCTGATTTTAAATTTTCAGATCATGTCTTCCTAAAACCAGGGCTAATTTAAACCTTTTGTTCTTTCTCTTTAAAGTATTTTTTAAAAACCACACACAGTGTTTAATATTGTTAGTTCTAACTATTTAATTTATATTATAACCAGCAGCCGCTTAACCTTAATGCCACTTTAAACATTATTTTCCTGTACTCAGTTCCGTTTCCTAAGGTCTTTTAAAATGTCACAAATCTAACAAAATTAACCTTGTAAAGAATTTTCATTTTCAAGTGTTAATTGGCCGTGAGCCCTCAAAAATTTCGAAGAAATTGTAATAAAATCTTATTGAACGAAAAGCGGAAGAGGTTTAAAAACAAAGTAAGTGGTTTTCAAAGAAATTTGTTAAATTTTTTTGAGTATATGATAATGTTTCTAGGAAATTAATTGGTTGGCATGGATTTCATAGAAAATAGAAACAAAAATACTTGATAAACATAAAAATGAATACGAAAAAAAATTTTAAAATTGAAATATATGTAATTGCTAAATTCACAAGTGATGTATGTTGTATGTTCGAACTATATTATTGTGGCCACAATTAAAACCTTAAAAATGACAAAAGAAAAATATTTTAAAACCAAATATACAAAACATATAATATGTTTATTTTTCTATATTAAAACATACCGTAATATTTTCAGTAATATTCATTATTAAAATTTTTCGTTTATTAATTTTATTTTCTTGTTTAAAATATGTCAATCAGTTGATGATTTAAATGTTTTACCGCTTGGTAATTTTTTTAAATTAAAATGAATAATTTTAATGTTGAGATACGTATTTTTACTTCTGGCAAAAATGTTGTAGATAATGTACAAAATATTTATGTATATAGAAGTTACCAACAACATTCGTACAATTATGACTGCTACGGCACTACAACATCAGTTGTGAATTGAACAAATAATACATAAAGACAGCCGAGTGTGTAAAAAGCTTCAGTAGAGTGGCCTATAACTAATCCATTTTTTGTTTGGCCTTTGTTTAAATATAAAACAAAAGTATTTCTACAACTATGATAACAATTACTTATAGCTATCTAAATTAGCATTGAGCATTCCATATTAGATCAAATATGAATCATTCCTAAAAGCAAAAACCTGCAAATGTTCATATTAGGAAGCAGCAGTAGTAATTCTGAGCTGAGTATTCCATATGAGATCATATTATTAACATCAAATGATCTTTCATTATTTTTACACTGGCTACTTTTTAAAGAAACATTTTATCACAAGCAATCTTGTATGTGCTTAATTATTTCAAACCCACAAATCATATCTTTCCAATTACTACCTTTTACAAATGAACACACATATCCTGAACTCAAAACTATAAAAATTATTTGCAATTAGGCCACAGAAAAGTTTACATTAGGCCACAAGGGCTAAAAAATATTAAGTTATCAGAGGGAATATATCTTTACAAACATGTATGGAGGGTTAACCTCAGTGCATACAATTTAATACACAAACTATTTTGCAGCAAAGATTTTATCACAGCACATGTAAATCTAGAAAACAATGAACTGCTATAAACGGCAATATACGTTTTTGTATATACGAAAAGTGATCTATTCTCTTTTATGCTGCTTGTTTTTACAACTGTCTCGATTGCCATCTAAATCCTTTCCTAACTACTCCTTATCGTATGTGAATTATCTCTTTGTGTTTAAGTATGTATTGTTCATATGGGAACAAACAATACATACGCCCACATATTCGCAGGCATGTCTGTAATACGGAAATATTTAAGGATGTTTATGTAGAAGCAATTGCTTTCAGCTTCTTAATATGATTTTACTTTTAAGAAAGATTTAGATTTAGTTGAAATGATAAAATTTTTCATAAGAATGGAATGAATATATGGGAGATATTAAATACAAGTAATAGAAAAGCAGCAAGAAATGCAACTAAGTTTGATGGTATATACCTAAGGCTTTCTGTAAGAAGTTCCATATTATAAAATTTTTATAGAAAATTTAAAAATGTTGTTCTTTAACACTATGCAATTTCAAATTATTGATTTTTTTTAGCAATATTTAAATATTCTAAACTAGTAACAGTATCAATATGCAAAATTTTATTGCAATATAGAAATGTTGCTACTCTAAGCAAAATTAACTTAAATTTATTGTTACAGTTGTAATTTCTTAAAACACCTTTAATATTTAAAATATTTCCAACTTTTGCATTTTTTCTTAATATTTTTCTCTAAACTTTCTTCTATTGAAATACTTTCTCAATAAGCCTCTCATTTTCGATTCGTCACACTTTTTCCACTTTCATTGCAATTTCAATAATCCTGGTATTGAATAAGCAAAATCTTAAATAAACTAGAATTTAGCCATGCAAACTCTCTTATCATTTAAGATAAATCTAGACTAAAGACACAATAATTGCCGCATTTGTAAGAAAACCTAAACAAACATAAAAAAATATAGACCACATACAAAACATCATGAAAGCAATTTTGCACAAAAAACTCAAATAAAGAAATGCCTGTCTATACCTTAAAAACAAAATTTTATCACTTCAACAAGATCTAAATCTAGCTAAGCACAATATATCTCAAAGGGCATGTTAAGAAGCTGAATATGAAATTCAAATTACTACATACTCCCCTACATACATATCTTACCAGCAAATATTTGTATATGAGAAATTAAGGCATTTTTGCAGTTTAAATGCACTTGTGTGCATTTTAACCTAGATTGAGATTGATCCTTCATGATAAGCAGAATATTTTAAAGGATTAAGATGAAAATCAGTGCATAGTTCAAAGAATCTCTAGGTTCAAAATCATGTGCATATGTAGAAAATTTACTGACATGCCCACTTATGTGTAGTTTTTTGCTATATGAGAAGATTTTTATTTTTTTTGGATTTAAATATTTAAAAATAGTTTCTTTATTTTAGGAAAATAGTAGCCAATTTCATGTAGTTTTAAAAGATTCACACCTGCTGTAATTAAACCTACAAGCAAGTTCCTTATTTGAAGATCTCAATTTGAATATAAAAATATGTGAATGTAGTCTTATCTTAATAGTGCTAGAATATGTTTTTAATTAAATTATTAAGATATAGTTAGCTAAGTGTATGCGACTTAAATATTTGAAGATATTTTCATTATGATAGGATGTAGTGTGCCTTTGTGGCCTAATGTGAACTTTTTTTGTGGCCTAATTGCAAATAGTTATCATATCATTTAAAGATCAATACATGTGTGTTCATTTGTACGAGGAAATGGTTTTGAAGATGTAATTACGATATGATTTTCTGGCTACAAATAAAAGAACATGTAAGCCCACAATTTGTGTTTGATACAATTATTCTTTAGAATTTATTGTTATATTTAAAATCAGATGTGAAACAATTAGTGTTACAATTCCGTTAAAATGAAATGATTTCTTAGGTTTTGTTATTGTTTCATTTATATGTATGTATAACTGAAACAAAAGACTTAAGACAAAAACTTTTTTTTTGAGAATTTAGTTACAGGGATATTGTTGAAATACTGAACTATTCGAATAAAATCCAGTTTAACATTACTCTATTTAAAATTTTATTAGGCGGCATATATTTTTACTATGGCACTAGATATAACAACGTCTTTGAAACTTTCGATCACATCAAAAAAAAGTACAATTCAAAAGCATCAAACATAACAATATTTTATTAAAATTCTTTATAAAAGTATAAACAAAACCTATGAAAAATTAAAAAAAAAATGTTTTTGTAAATTTTTTGTAAAAATTTTATAATTTTAAAGAAACCTTACAAATATGCCATTAAAAATGTTTATATGCTGTTGTTGTATTAATTTTGCAAAATTTCTTTCATATATTTACATTATTTTAAGAAATATTTTATCGTATCACAAAAATCTAAATCCCTGCGAAAAATGTAACATTAAAATCTTCATACTAGGAAGCTGAAAACAATTGCTTAAATGTTTGCGTATGACATACATGCCTGCTAATACGTCAGCGTATTAATTGTTTGTTGCCATATGAACAATAGAAACACAAACAGATTAATCACATATGATAAGGAGTAGCTAGAAAAGCATTTAGATGGCAATCGATACAGTTGTAACATGATCATATATGCAAAAATCTACCTTTACTCTTATTTAAAAATAAAATAGCAGATAAATTTTTTCTAAATACACATCTGCTGTGATTAAATCGTTGCTGCAAACTAGTTCGCATATTAAATTTTATCATTAAGATATTAATGATGTATATACTGAGGTTAACCATATTTGTACAGATATTCCCTCTGATAACTTAATGCTTCTAGTCTTTGTGGTCTAATTGCTAATAATTTATATTCTTTTTGAATTCTATACATGTGTGTTCATTTGTAAAATCAAATAGTTTAAAGATGTAATTATGCTATGATTTTTGGATTTGAAGTAATTGAACTTATATGGCCTTTTAAAGACAGCTTAATTGTTGACTGAAAATAAGAACATATCATTAAGCTCTTCAATTCATTACTTTAAAAATTAAAATAATTTCTACAATCAATTCAACTATTCCAAAAAGATGTTCGTTGCTCAAGTCTTTTGTTTTAGACATGTAAAACAATAAACAATAACTCAAATAAACGAAATCAGTTTTGTTATTTTGAACTAAAGCTTTAAATATTTTATATTGGATCATAACTATAATAACAAAATATCTTCAATTCTTTTAAGTACTCACACATGATGATTCTAAAGAATAATTGTATCAAACACAAATTGTGGGCTTACATGTTCTTTTATTTGTAGCCAGAAAATCATATCGTAATTACATCTTCAAAACCATTTCCTCTTACAAATGAACACACATGTATTGATTTTTAAATGATATGATAACTATTTGCAATTAGGCCACAAAAAAGTTCACATTAGGCCACAAAGGCACACTACATCCTATCATAATGAAAATATCTTCAAATATTTAAGTCGCATACACTTAGCTAACTATATCTTAATAATTTAATTTAAAACATATTCTAGCACTATTAAGATAAGACTACATTCACATATTTTTTATATTAGAAATGGGATCTTCAAATAAGGAACTTGCTTGTAGGTTTAATTACAGCAGATGTGAATCTTTTAAAACTACATGAAATTTGCTACTATTTTCCAAAAATAAAGAAACTATTTTTAAATATTTAAATCCAAAAAAAATAAAAATCTTCTCATATAGCAAAAAACTACACATAAGTGGGCATGTCAGTAAATTTTCTACATATGCACATGATTTTGAACCTAGAGATTCTTTGAACTATGCACTGATTTTCATCTTAATCCTTTAAAATATTCTGCTTATCATGAAGGATCAATCTCAATCTAGGTTAAAATGCACACAAGCAAAGAATATGTGCAAGTGCATTTAAACAGCAAAAATGCTTTAATTTCTCATATACAAATATTTGCTGGTAAGATATTTATATGCCAACATGTATGTCGGGGAGTATGTAGGAATTTGTTGGCATTTATTATTTCATTTTCAGCTTCTTAACATGTCCTTTTCATATATATTTTGCTTAGCTAGATTTAGATCTTGTTAAAGTGATAAAATTTTATTTTTAAGGCATTTACAGGCATTTCTTTAGTTGGTTTTATGTGCAAATTGCTTTCATGATGTTTTGTATGTGGTCTATTGTCTAGGTTTTCTTACAAATGCGGCAATTATTGTGTCTAAAATCTAGATTTATCAGAAATGATAAAAGAGTTTGTATAGCTAAATTCTAGTTTTTTTAAGATTTTGTTTATTCAATACCAGGATTATTGAAATCGCAATGAAAGTGGAAAAAGTGTGACGAATCGAAAATGAGAGGCTTATTGAGAAAGTATTTCAATACAAGAAAGTTTTGAGAAAAATATTAAGAAAAAATGCAAAAGTTGAAAATATTTCAAATATTAAGGGTGTTTTAAGAAATTACAACTGTAACAATAAATTTAAGTTAATTTTGCTTAGAGTAGCAACATTTCTATATTGCAATAAAATTTTGCATATTGCCTAAATTCAGAAAAGAGAAGATACTGTTACTGGTTTAGAATATTTAAATAATGCTAAAAAAAATAATTTGAGATTGCATAGTATTAAAGAAAAACATTTTTAAATTTTCTATAAAAATTTTATAGTTTGGAACTTCGTACAGAAAAACCTAAGTATATACCATCAAACTTATTTGTTTGTTGCTGCTTTTATATTACTTGTGTGAAATTTCTCCCATATATCCATTCCATTCTGCTGAAAAATGTTATCATTTCAACCAAATTTAAATCTTTCCTAAAAGCAAAATCTTCAGATGTTCATATTAGGAAGCTGAAAGCAATTGCTTCTACATAAACATCCTTAAATATTTCCGTATCACATACATGCCTGAGAATATGTGGGCGTATGTATTGTTGGTTCCCATATGAACAATACATACTTAAACACAAACAGTTTAATCACATACGATAAGGAGTAGTTAGAAAAGGATTTAGATGGCAATATAGACAGTTGTAAAAACAAGCAGCATAAAAGAGAATAGATCATTTTTCATATATACAAAAACGTATAGTTCCGTTTATTTAAAATAATAATAGCAGCAAATTTTTTCTAGATTTACATGTGCTGTGATTAAATCTTTGCTGCAAAATAGTTTGTGTATTAAATTGTATGTACTGAGGTTAACCATCATACATGTTTGTACAGATATATTCTTGATGATAACTTAATATTTTTAGCCTTTGTGGCCTAATGTGAACTTTTCTGTTTTCTAATTAAACATAATTTTAATCTATTTGAGTTTGAAACATCTGTGTTCATTTTTTAAAACAAATTGGTTTAAAAGATGTAGTTTTAATATGAATATTGGTTTTGAAATAATTGAGCAGATATCCCTGCAAGATTATGGTGATAAATGATCGCGTGTGTTTACTTGAAATAATTAAAGTTCATTTGTGTTATTATTGGTTTTTATATAGTTAGGATCTGATATATAGCTAACAATACTGCCGGTATGATGTTCATGATAATATTTTTAGGAAGTGTGTGTAATTGAAATAATCTTGTATTATTTAAATGTGCTATTATTCGTTTTAATGATTATTGTCTGATATAGAACGAAGAATACTAGTCAAAAATTATTAAATTAATTTCATATTTTTAGGTATAATGTTACTATATAAACAAAAGACTTTGAAAGCAAACTTGTTTTGTTTACGGTGCAACATGAGTGTTCACAGATGAAGGTTCTTTTTTCATTTGCAAGCATTTTAACAAAATTATTAAGGTTTTAAGACATTTTGGTTTTCATATGAAAAATATGAGCCATCACAGATGAAGGTGCTTTTTCCATTCAAACGTTTATAAACAAAATTATTAAAGATTCAAGAAATTTTGACTTTTTATATGAGAAATCATTAAAATCGATAAAAAAAAATATGAGTGATCACAGATGAAGGTTCCTTTTCCATTTAGAAGTATATTAACTAAGTTATAAAAGACTTAAGAAATTATGATATTTCATATGAAAAATCAAGTTTAAGCCAGAAATATGAGTGATCACAGATCACCGCAGAGGCGCTTTTCGCATTTTAAGAGGTACTAACAAAGTTATTAAGGATTTAAGAAATCTTGACTTATATGAAAAATCGATTTATTCTCACTTAGTTCTTACACATTATGGTGTAAACAATAAAGTTTTATTTGCATGAAAAATCTCGAATTTAAAGCCAACAAAGCTCACATGCGGAAAGTTTTGTTTTACTGCTTTAATTTGAAAAAAGTGGCATTGAATTATATCAATTGCTCAGCGAAGCTTATGATAAATGAGTTCCTTTGGTTGAATGCCAGATAGTAATATCGTTATTTGGGTATAAATTCAACAAAAGAGATGAATTAGTCTTTTCTCCAGCAAAATTAAGCAAACAACAAGTTTTATCTTTCAATTTGCAACGTTTAAATCGATATATTCACCAATATTAAGATGAATATTGCAGTTTTTCGCGGGTGATTGTTAACCCTGCTGTTAGGTTTGGACCATTTTGGTCAAATTTTTTTTTGTTTCCTTTCTATCTTTTCAACGGTAAAACATATCGACTTGAAACGTCAGCTCACGTGGGTTTTTTCTAAATCAATGTTTTTATTCAAATAATTAAGTGTCTAACATAAATTGGGAGGGAGAAAAATAAACAGTTACAAATTTTATGTTAAGGACCATTTTGGTCCATTGTAATTTTTTATTTATTCGCTTCTATGCAGGATGTACAAAAAATTTAGTAGTAGTAGCCAATCTTTTGGTCGACAGTATCTACGCCTCCTAAAAGAAAACAAAATTAAATTTTGTTTACTAAAAATCTATGAACACTGGCAAAAAGTTACACACCTTTTGTTTTCAAATTTAATTTGTATGAAATATAATAACAAACATTCAAAACAAAATGAATAGCCCAAACGATTTGTTAAGCATACAAATATAACTTTTAGTAAAAATATTTGTTGCCAAATACTTAATTGAAATAAATAAGTATAAAAAATAGACTTACGCCCCTTGTTTTCAAAAAAAATCGGTATAGACCAAAATGGTCCGTTAACCTCGAATTCGTAAGTTTTTTTTAACCTAACAGCAGGGTTAAACGCATCAATTGCGCACGTTGCAAAATGTTCCTTCTTAATGCCAACAAATTTACATTTTATGGCCATATTTTTACGACACTTGCATTTAGAACACTGTTATGTTAAAGCTTAAGTCTAGTAGCCATTTTATGTGGTAAAATCTGTTTGCTAAATGCCAGAGAATCATGTTCAAGTGTATGTCGCATTGTTTCCGATACAAACCCGAACTAATGAAACAAATAATAAGAAATTTGCCTGCCGACAGGGTGAGAGCTCTACGCCCATTTAAAATATGTGGTGTTGATTTTTGCGGCCCAATTAATTCAACACTAAAAATACATGGGCGTCCACCTGTTAAAATTAACATTGCTATATTTGTGTGTTTTACGTTAAAGGCCGTACATTTTAAATTAGTTACTAACTTGTCTTCAAATTATTTTATTCTTTGTCTTCAAAGGTTAGTCGGCAGGGGAGGGCTGCCAGACAAAATATACAGCGACAACGCAATTAATTTTGTCGGTGTTAGTCGGGAGTTAATTTAGCTCCGAGAAGCAATGGTCAACAATGCCGAAGAAATAAACTTGTATGCTTCCAACTAGGGGGTCAGCTTCATATTTTTTGCGCTTCGAGCTCCACATTTCGGCGGTTTGTGGGAAGCTGTTATCAAATACGCCTAAACGCTCATGCTAAAAACCGTGGGCAAGGTTCTACAGACAATAGAAGAACTAGAGACAGTTCTGGTTCAAATCGAAGCAGTTATCCCCCGTCAGCAACGACCCCAACGATGGCGAAGCGTTAGCTCTGGGGCATCCAATAATTGGGAGAGCGTACTAGCACTTTAGAAGTGGTGATTATGACACTGAAGACAAGGATTCTCCAGGCCAGCCAAGAAGTTTGAAGACCAAGAATGAAGATTATCGTCAAACTCGTTGGGAAAATCATTGTGAGTTATTCAAGCAGAAATTTGAAAACTTTTGCGAGCAGCAGAATCCATCCAAAAGCTGCGAAATTAACACATTTTCAGTTATACACCCATTACAAACAAACTTTAATAGTATTCTGAGCTTTTTGTTTAAGATAAAAAGACAAACAAAATCTAATAGATTTTTCCTATTCTTTACAAATTATTGAAAATATTTATAATATATTCTTTCCCTAGAATTAAGAAACAACCAGTATTTGAATCTTAATACTTTGCTAAAAAAAACACAATTATTTCTAATACTCTTAACTATCATACCAACCATGCCACCATAAACCGCTTTCATTTTAATCTATTCATATTATTAATTGAAAAAATATTTGCCCTTTTAGCAAAAAAAAAAAAAAAAAAAAAAACTAGAGCTAAACAATAAAGTCAAGAAGAAAGGAAATATTTTCTTTGAAAAAATCTCTATAGAAATTATAAGCAAATGAATACATTATTAATAAATTATGTTATTTCAGTCAACGAGGATTTGAAATTACATTTTTTAAAGAAATCCTTTCATATATTTATTTTAATACTCTAAAATGTGTTTATTGTGAAAATATTTTAACAATAACCATAAATTAATGAAAATATGATGTTTGAAAAGCAGCGTAATATATTTTTCTTTTTCTAACAAAACAACAAATAAAGAAATATTAAAATAACATTATTATTATTAGCAAATGCTTACAGCCAAGCGTGAAAACAAACTGAATAGTTTTGCTTTAAAAAAAAAACAAAATTATTGTTATTTTAGGCTGTCACACAGCAAAAAAAAATGTATTTAAAACAATAGAAATATTTGCTACCACACGCACACATATGTTGGCATAGACACATGTGTGTAGCCAAACTTAACGCCCTAGAGCAGCCACAAACATTGAGCAAACCTCAAACACAAGCCTTAAACAACCTCAAATATTTTCGGTTGACCATAAAAATCCTGAAATGTAAATCTTAAGGATTTATGCTTCAATTATGTTCATAATCTGTTTGTCCTTCTTTTGAAATTGTTGCTGTTTATCTTAAATCCTTAAAAAAAACATATAGTTTTCCTGTCACTTCTTATTTCTCTGCTTATTTTGTTGAACAAACTATGCAACATTTTGATTATGTGCCTTTAAGTAACTACATTTAGTAGGTTGATCTTTATGTTATTTTAGGCTAACAATAACAATCCTTAAAATAACAAAACAGTCAGTCATTGTACAACTAAGACTTACTGAGTTGTCAAATCGTTATTGTCCCATTCTAAGGAAGTCGAGTTTCATTCTTAGGAAAACAAATTATCAGCAATTGATAAGTAGTATGCAGGAAGTTTTATTTTTACTTGTTTAGACTTTTCATAAAGTCCTTTTGAAGGATTATTAGGCTCATAACTACACTAGGTTAGACATTGATGTATATCTTTAAGTATTAAGTAATAAAGTTTTCTCTTATTTTTTGGCTAGAAAATAATTTTCATGGCAAAAAAACTGCATTTAAAGGTTTTTGTTAAAATTTGCCTAACAATTTTTAAAGATCTGTTGAAAAAGATAAATTTGTTTCTATGAATCCAGTTGTATAGAGTTATTTTAGCATGATTATCCTCATTCTACTTTCCTCATCTTAAAAGCAGGCAACACTTATTTGCTAAAATTAAATTGCAATAACCCAGCAAACAATAATTATTAGCATTAGTCTGTATAAAGCAATGTCTTATCATAAACATATTTACGCAAGTGAAATTTTTAATTTTTTTCTTTGTAAACTGCTGCACTGAGAGATTCCTAGTGGAAATAATACTAGCTAGATCAACTAAAATTAAGCTAGAATTGTTTAGGGAGCTGAACTTGCCTTACTTACTTTGTGTCTGGCCTACTATCTAATAATACTAACCTTGGTGCAAATTTCATCCAAATCGGAAGACATCCATTTTTAAAATTGGGTCACTTGACGTGAAATTCACCATATATGAATGTATAGTATGTCTGCTGGGTTTTTTGCAATTCCACAGACTCAATGTGAGTATGGTAGGTACACTCATAAACAAAGCTGTATAGAGTATATGTGTTGCATACTTTAAGGATTAATAAAAATGAAGATAGAGACTATCTTCTCTTATTCATAAGCAACAGGTTTATAAAGCAAATTTCCATACAAAATTTGCTTATAAACCTGTTGTAAGTTTTATGAATAAGGGCATATATGTACAAACAACGGTTGGTATTATTAATTCCGCACGGAAAGGACAACTAAGCGAAAAGAAATATCAAGCGATATGTAAATATGCATGCGGCCATAGTGTCTGTGTAGAGATGATACCGCAAAAAGGAAAAATACCAGCAGCAACAGAATGAATAATTTCCAATTATGCTTGCGCAAAAAAAAATTTCTTTACGCAATCGCTCAACGGAATGAATAATTCGACACAATATGAATTGCAGATAATTGTTTTTATATGACCAAATTATTTTGAAAAACTCTTGTGTAAAACATTGATAGAATACTTGAGTGCAAACAAAAAAAAAAAAAAAAACAGGCTATGAATCAACCAAATTTCTCATCATTTAATGCAAGTACAAATATCATTAATGTAAAGAAGTGCTGATAATAAATCTGCAATCTCTTGATCTAAATTGGTTAAACTTCAATATTTATCCTTATCAATAGTTCAATATTTTCACAATTTTCTCCGGTAGAACAACAATTATTAAAATACAACTGTACTGGTGTTTTCTGGTTAATTGATACAAATTAATCAATTTGAATGTTTCCACTTGAAAAGGAAGTAGTCGTAGACACATATATAATTCAACTCTATCAAAAAGAATTAACACACAATAAACTCTGACTCACAAATACAAACAACATCATCAATCATATGAAAATTAAAGAAATATCTAAAATGGCTGTAAAGTAATACAAAAGATTTGTATCTCTAAATCAAGTAATGAAAAGAAAATAAACTGAAATTTAAGAATTCTTAAATTTCAAAAGAAATCTTGTTTGTTTGTTGAACAACATTTCTACAAAATAAAACAATAATGTTTATAAACAAGCCAAAGAATTAAAAAGGAAATTGTACACAGCGGGATATAAAATTCCGAAAACAATTGTCTACGTCTGATAAAAGGAATTTCAATGCAAAATTATATTCCAAATATTTGCTAAACAAACCAACATTGAAAAGAAAATTGTTATACAGCTAGAAGTAATAAAATTACATTTGTAATGCTAAAATTACATTTAATTGTAAAATTGACTGTATTATTAACAGCAAAGAACCTTTTTTTTTTTGTCGACTCTGATGATGATGCTGTTGAGACATCAATAATACAAAATATTTATAGACTAACATATGTTGGAGTTGTTGTAACCAATAAAACCAAATATTTTTGGTTGAGAAGACAAGACAGCAACAACTGAACTAAAACCTGTGTATAAATTTCCACTTATTATAAGATAATAAAAGGTTTCAATTTGTGTTTAATAAAAAATAATACTCAAATTTCGTTGTTTGAAAAGAAAGGATAAGAGGGTATTTTTATTAAATATTAAGTAACTGTCTGAAATGATTCAAGCCAGAGTATTTGTATGACTCACTGCAGAATATTGTAATAGACTTTTGAAAATATTAATTATACCTTTAAAAATATGTTATTTAGGTTACCCAAGGTAATGAAGGCAATAGTGGTACCTTAATTGAATTGATAACTGCGGTATTATAATACTTTCATTAACCCTGCTACTACGTTTAGGGGCTTTTGATGACCCATTAGTATTTAACATTGCACAACTTGCAAAACAACGTGTTTGTCCGTCAGACCGACACACAATCACTCTAACGACGATATAGTGCATTGATCACAAGCCTTAAAAATATTTTCGAAATGTACAAATTTGAATTTTCTCATTAAAAAAATGTGGGGTCAAAATATGACCCAAACATACCATGTGTATTTTTTTTTCTATTTATTATTATAAAACAAAATTATTTACAAAATATTTTGAAATTAAACTGATCAAGGTTAAATAAATTCTTAAAAAACAAGTAAGAAAGTATAGTCGGTCAAGCCCGACCATATAATGCCCTACACCCAGTATATGTATAAAACAGTTTTCCAGAAATGGGCGTTATATGGGAGATATAACGTATTGTGGACCGATCATTAAAACATTTATTTTCATGATGTCTGTCCTAAACTTTATCTCGATATAAATACTTTTAAACGATTTATGAAGCTTAAAGTGAATTACGGAGAGGGTCTTATATGGGAGTTTCGACTAACTATGGACCGACCATAATAAAATTGTACCGTATTATTTTTAGACATATGAAATATATTTTCGTTCAATATTATTTGGATGACAACATTTTTGAGAGAGTTATGCTCTTTAAACTGATTTTAGGAAGAGGGCATTATATGGGAGCTACGAGTAATTATGGACTGATCTGCACAAAATTCGTAGATGTGATTTGGCTTCATTTACCACTCATTTGTGATGAAATTTGTTTGGATACTTGCATAATTCAAAGATTAATGACCGGTAAACCCCAATTTCGGGAGAACATTTGTATGGGGGCCAGGTGAAATAATGGACCGATTTCCACCAGTTTCAATTCCATCCATCCTTGGGCCTAAAAAATATCACATACCAATTTGTATCGATATATCTTCAGAATTGCAACCTGTACTCTGCGCACAAGCTTTACATGGACAGCCAGCCAGCTAGACGGACGGACAGATGGACGGACGGACATCGTTAAATCGACTCAGAAAGTGATTCTGAGCCGATCAGTATACTTTAAGGTGGGTGTTGGACCAATATTTCTGGGCGTTACAAACATCAGCACAAATCCCTCCCTACTATGGTGGTGTAGGGTATAAAAATCCTTGTATAAGAATAAAATTTTTGATTTCAGATTACATCAAGATTAATTTATTTGGTGTAGGGTAGCACCACCAAGAAGGAAAAGAAAAAAACATTCGTTATTCTAAAATAATAGGTATAAACAAAAAATAAAGACAGTTCAATGTTTGTTGATTTAGCTGAAAAAACAAAAATAAAAGTTTAAAACAGCTCTTGAATTAGTTTATTTCCTATATTGTTGTTAAATTATAACGGGTCCGCCTTCTAACGGTTTTTTTCAACTAGTGCTTATTTCGTGAATGGTAACACTTAGCTCATGTCTGATTTGACGGAAGGGAAATATTGCAGAATGTGTGAGAAAATTGCGTACGGCACCGTCAGCTACGTATGTTCGTTATCTTGTGAAAAAAGTGAAAGAAACTGGCATCCTCATCGTTAAACCAAAGCGTGAAAAGCCAAAATCAGTGCGTACATCCGAGAATATTGCTGCTGTGGCAGAAAGTGTGCGCGAAGCGCCATCAACATCAATTCACCGTCGTTCTCAACAATTGAACATTTCGGAGACATCATTGAGACGAATTTTGCATAAAGACCTTGGTATGACGCCATACAAAGTCCAATTGGTTCAGGAGTTAAAGCCAACTGACCATCAAATGCGTTTTCGCTTCGCTAAGTGGGCCTGCGATCGACTTACAGAAGATGCCGATTTTGCAAAAAAAAAAAAAACAACTTTTCAGATGAAGCTCATTTTGATCTTGCAAACTTGTCGCATTTGGGGCACAGAAAACCCGCACGCATACATTGAAAAGCCGATGCACCCAAAACGAGTCACTGTTTGGTGCGGATTTTGGTCCAGAGGCAGAATTGGGCTATTTTTTTTTCTTCGAAAATGAGCAAGGAGTGGCCGTTACAGTCAATGGCAATCGTTATCGGGCCATGTTGAACGAATTTTTGTTCACAAAAATTAAAGAGGAGGATATTGGCAACATTTGGTTTTAACAGAACGGCGCTACGTGCCACACAGCCGAAGCTACACTCGATGTTTTGCGCCCTGTTTTTGAAGATCGCATTATCAGGCGCAGAGCTGATGTAATTTGGCCACCTCGGAGCTGCGATTTCACACCGCTGGAGTATTATTTGTGGGGTGCCTTCAAAGATAAGTGTTACGCCGACAAGCCAGAGACAATTGACGCTTTAAAGGACAATATTCGTGAAGCCATTGGTGAAATACAGCTGAACACAATCGATAATGTGCTCAAAAATTGGACCGATCGTGTAGGCTACTGCATGGCCAGCAGAGGCAACCATTTGAATGAAATTATTATCCATTTAAAAAAAAAACAAAATATAGTTATTTGGCGGACCCTTTATTTATTTATTTGTTAATAACAAATTTGGAATAATTCTATATTGAAATTCTATATTTGAAGATAATATTTATGATATACATATATCAAAAGTTCTACAATAATAAATTGCTTTGGAAATGTTTAAACAATAAGATCTACGCATTTAATACATATTATCTTCAAACATGCGTCAATATAGAATTTTTCCAAATGTGTTATTAACAAATAAATAAATATAATTTAATTACAGTATAGGAAATAAACAAATTCAAGAGCTGTTTATATAACCCATTTGTTTTTGTTTTTTCAGCTAAATCAACAATTAAACATTAAACTGTTTTAGGAATACAAATACATAGTAAACATTTTTTAAGCTTCAGACTATAAATATGCTGCGGAACGGCAACAAGCATCAGTTGTTTGCACCACTTTCTAAAAGAATATGAAATTCTTAATTGTATTCGCTTTGGCTTTTTCCGCCGCCTCTGCCTTCCGCTTGAATAATGCTAAGTTGGGTATTACTAATGGTAAAAAAGCTGCTGCCGGTCAATTCCCCTATCAAGTTGGTCTAGCCTTAGAAGTTGCCCCTAACAAAGAAAAATGGTGTGGTGGTTCATTGATTGGCGCCGAGTGGGTTCTGACTGCTGCCCACTGTACCGACGGTATTAAATCTGCTACTGTGTATTTGGGTGCCACCGAAGAGACCAAGCCTGAAATTAAATACACTGTCGACTCCAGTAAATTCATTACACACGGTAAATGGGATACCAAAGCTTATCATAACGATATTGCCTTGATCAAGATACCCGCCACCACTGATACTGACAAGATAAAAGCCGTAAAATTGCCCGCCATTTCCAAGTCTTACTCTAATTATGTCGGTACTGAGGCTGTTGCCTCCGGTTGGGGATTTACTTCTGACTCTACCACCAGTATTGCAAAAGATTTACAATGGGCCCGTTTCACTGTCTGCACCAATACCGCTTGTGTTAAATCCTTTACTTCCAAAATCACCTCCTCCAAACTCTGCGTCGTCACTTCAGGTGGTGTTTCCCCCTGCGAGGGTGATTCCGGCGGCCCATTGGTGATTGAATCCAGCAAAGTCCAAATTGGTGTGTATTCTTTCCATGCTTTAGATGGCTGTACCAAGGGTTATCCCGCGGCCTACACCCGTGTCACCAGCTACTTGGACTGGATCAAGGAAAAAACTGGCATTTCCTATTAATTGAGCAACTTAGACTTTGGTTAAAATGAATTAGATATAAGTATTATATTAATATTGACTACTTTAAGCAAATAAAATGTGGAACCTTTATCAATTTGAAACATAATTTATTTTTATACCCTCCACCACTATAAGTGGTGCTATATAAGTTTGGCATTCCGTTTGTAACACTGAGAAATATTCATCTGAGATTCAACAAATTCTTGATTCTTATAAAATTCTAAGTCGATTGAACTATGTCCGTCTGTCTGCCTGTCTGTGTAAAATACTCTCACGTCCAAACGACATAACCAAACTCAACACAATTTACAAAACCAGTTTATAATTCTCCTAAGCAGTTTGGTATTGAAAATCAGCAAAATCAGAACTAGAGTTATGGACCAAAATGTGAGACAACCTCCATACAAATTTTATATTATTAAAAATTTTTCTTCCATCTTTTTTTTAAATATATTGCAGATATTGCAATGAAATTTTCTACAGGTTATTCTTATGATAAAAGAAGAAAGTGTGGGAAAATAGTATGAAGCGATCCATGATTTCTCATAGCTCATATGGCTCAATAATAAATAAATGCTTATAAAATCGGAATGTTGAAACAAAATTCGGTAAGAGTAAGTTTCATGCAAAAAGAAATTCTAAAACGAAATTTGGTTTAGTTCAGTCTATGTTTGATAATAGACCCCATATAAAGTTCACTTCCAAAATTCACTTAAATACGTATAAAACTGATAAAAAATATTGTTACCAGGTTAAAATTTAACATAAATAAGTTAATAGTTGTACTAAATTTTATACCGGTCGGCCTATTATTGGTCATAGCTCCCATATAAGGACCACATCCGAAAAAGCCATTAATCTTATAAATATCGGTACCGACTCAAAACTTTATCTAAATCATTAATGTCACAAAAATCATTGCACAAAATTTTGTAAATTTCGAGGAAGGGGGTCAACCTTCCGAAAATCACTTCAATGCTCATAAATCTCTTATATAACGGTCTTAATCCAAAATTTTACATGGATCATTGATATATATGCCAAAATCAAACTGCTGGACTTTGAGAATATCAGTCCACATTTGATTATATCCCCCACATAAGGTCCACTTCCGTTATTACGTTTAAAATTGACGTGAAATATCCTCATATGCATAAAATTCACTGTTTTAAATTTAAGAAGATCGGCCCATGATTTGTCATAGCTGCCATATACGCACCATTTCCGAAAAACAATTTAACCCACAAAAATGTCTAATAAATATCGATATTGACCCAACTTTTGATTTGATTATTTCTTCTACTATGATGTTTATCAATTTATTTCTGTGCTCGTGTGTTTAGATTTGGTTTTGATTGTAAAATTCAAGAATAAGTTTAAGGAAGTGTGTTTTTGGAGTTTTTACAGTTTCCAGCCAGCCTTCCACTTTCGATGGCATTGATATCGTACGGTCGTCTATTCCAAACTATAATATATAGATGTTTATAAATACTTTATAATGATTAGTTCCTCTTATAATATTTTTACCTGTTATTTCTTCCAAAAAAATAATTTCTTGCGAAATTCAATGCGTAGCCCTAACGGAGGAATAGCTTCCTTCAAGTCGTATAGGTCAGTTGAGCAGCTAAATAATAGCATCATAATGAAATATGTGTAGAGCATAAATAAAACACAAAAACTTAACCTTTAACTATTCAAAGACAAGTTCCAAGTCGAACTCTTTTAAAAGTTTTCTTAAACTTTCCTCGTCCTGCAGAATGTTGAAATCGTTCTTCTTCAACATTTAAAAGCACAAACTCACTAGAATTATTTCAAGGAAATCCACAGATTTGCTTTTGAAATGTTTAGAGATCGAACCGCGTTTAATTTTCAATGGTTTCTTTTCCAGGAATATTTAAACTGTTTTCTTTCGCCGGAATAACTGCTTCAATAGCCACAATCATCCAATTGTTTGCGGAGCTTTCATCAGGGTTTGATATTTGTGTATTTTCCATTGGAACAAATTGTTTTTTTTAAATTTTATTAATTTTCAACTAAGAAATGTATTGACGCAGTTTGGCAGATAATATTTAGTAAATGCGTAGATCTTATTGTTTAAACATTTTCAAAGCAATTTATTATTGTAGAACTTTTGATATATGTATATCATAAACATTATCTTCAAATATAGAATTTCTATATAGAATTATAACGAATTTGTTATTAACAAATAAATAAATATAATTTAAACACAATATAGGAAATAAACTAATTGTTTTTTCAGCTAAATCAACAAACATTCAACTGTATTTATTTTTTGTTTATACCTATTATTTTAGTAGTACGAATATGCTGCGGAACGGCTATAGGCATCAGTCGTTTGTTTCACTTTGTAAAAAAAATATGAAATTCTTAATTGTTTTGGCTTTGGCTTTGTCCACCGCCTCTGCACAATTCTAAGTTGGGTATTACCAATGGTAAAAGAGCTACTGTCGTTCAATTCCCTTATCAAGTTGTTCTTAGCTTAGAATCTGACCCTAAAAAGAAAAACACTGATGACTGGTGTGGTGGTTAACTGATTGGCAACCAGTGGGTTCTGACAGCTGCCCACTGTACCGATGGTGCTCAATCTGTTATTGGGTGCCACCGAACGCACCAAGGCTGAAATTAAACACACTGTCAACTCCACGCTGGCTTTAATAGCAAAATTTATGAACCCGATATTTTCTTGATATAAATACACGCCACCGCTTATACTGCCAAGAAAAAAAGCCGTGAAATTGCCAGCCATTTCCAAATCTTACTCCAATTATGTCGGTGTTAAGGCTGTTGTCCCCGGTTGGGGTTTGATTACTGACGCTGCTACTAGTCCTGCTAACGATTTGCAATGGGCCCGCTTGGAAGTCATTACCAATGCCGAATATGGTGAAATCTTTAACGATATTACCCCCTCCAAACTTTGCGTCTCCACTGTCGGCAGTGTTTCCACCTGAAAAGGTGATTCCGGCGGGTCATTGGTGTAGGAAGACATCATGGTACAAATTGGTGTGGATTCTGCCGGTGATTTGGATAGCTGCACCAATGGTGATCCTGAGACCTTTACCCGTGTCACCAGCTACTTGGACTGGATCAAGGATAAAACTAGCATTTCCTACTAATTAAACTCTTTCGACTTTTGTTAAAGTGAATTCGATATATAATAGTACAAATAAAATGCGGAACCTTGATCAATTAGAAACATAATTTATTATTTATATTTAAGTGGTTTCATTCCGAAAAAGATTTTCGTTTTACTTTTTTTTCCACAATTAATTCCGCTTCTAAACGGAATTCATTTCTGCGTCTTGGCTGATGAATATAAATTAAAAATTTTGTCTGTAAGGATTTTATTTCCAGAATTTAAGTGAATAAATATTCTTCTGGTGATAGATCTATATGTATCTGCTTATTAAGAATTGTTTGTTTCATTTTGAAAATGATGGAATCTGTGCAGATAGAGCCCCGACTGCTGGCAAAAATTTAGTACAGAAATTGTCATGATTTTTGGCAAAAACGTGGTAAAAAAAGAACCAAATATGCTAGTAAAACTTGTAAAGAAAGGGCACGATTTGTGGCAAAAATTTAGTAGAGAAAGAGCCACGATCGCTGGTAAAGATTTAGTAGAGAAATGTGCACGACCGTTGATGAAACTTTAGTAAAGAAAGAGCCACGATTACTGGCAAAAATTTAGTAGAGTAACAGCCACGATTGCTGGCCAAACTTTAATAAAAAAATACCCCTAATGGTGGGAAAAAATCAGTACAGAAAGAGCACGATAAATGGCAAAACTTTAATAGAGAAAGAGTCAAGATTTCTGAAAAAAACTTTAAAAGAGAAATAGTCACAATTGCTGACGATTAGAAGGGAACAGACCAGCAGTAACCTGGCTTTTCCTCCAGAAAATAAAGCTAAGCAAAGCAGCGGCTGTGAAACGTCTTACGCGCCAAAATCTGGCTTCTCTTTTACATCATTTAATCTCTTTATACTTTATCTACAATTTTAATTGCAAACACTACCAACTGGTTTCAACACAGTATTCTGTGCTAATTTGTTCATTCGTATAATCTAACAAGCCAAGTATCTAATGCATTATTCTCATTAAAAACGAACGGCATGCTTAAATTACAATACAAGAATACCTTATCCGTAAGAATATTTTATGCGCATTTAAAAGGAAATCACTGCTATTCTATTTTCCTATTCTACATCATTGTCTTTTGATTATTGTCTGCAATTATTGTTGCGCCTCTTTCGGTGTTTAGTGTCAACATTTAACATGCCGTGCCGCACTGTTGTGTAATTATTTTGTATGAATTACTCAAAATATTTAAGCCGATCTTTCTTCCTTTTTTAGAAATACGAAATGTTTGTCTTTTGTTTGTGCTATAATTCCTTAAAAATATTTACACCAAGGATGTCTTTTGTAAATCATACCACTCACTGGTGGTATGACAAATGTTAAGACATTATATTGGTTGCATTTTTTTGTATTCTTATTTTTGTAATATGATCGATTTGCTATTAAATCATGAGAAATGTGATTAGTTATCGGCTTTTGGAAGAATTTTTTTGCTAGAAATTGTTAGCCTGTTGTGTAATTATTTAATAAATTGATGTAATGTCGGCAGTTGTTAACAAAGTGTACAGGATTATTGGCATAGTTGTAGGAGGATCTTTATTGAACAAGCCAGATTTGGCGCGAAAATTTATGTGGAGTGAAACTCATAAAACTCATAATTATTACTGGTTTATTATATAAGAAATTATTTTTTCAAAGGTTGAAATATTATTTGTATTTCAATAATTTTTATAATCATACTATTAATTGTTTGCCAGCAATCATGCCTGCTCCTATAAAATATTTTGCCTGTTGGTATTGGCTGCTTATCTTTTTAGTATTGGCTAATATACGTAGCTCTGCACTACTAAATTATATTCCTTTATTCGTAGTCTTTCATTAACAAATTAATTTAAATTTAGGCTTTTAATCGTAACTCTTTCTTTAGTAAATTTAGGCCTTCAATCGTTGGTTTTTCTCTGGTAAAATTACGCCTTGCATTGGAGATCTTTCTCCAGTAAAATTAGGCCTATAATCGTGGCTCTTTCTCTAGTAAATTTATGCCTTTAATTAAGGCTCTTTCTCTAGTAAATTGAGGCCTTCAATCGTGGGTTTTTCTCTGGTAAATTTAGGACTTCAATGGTGGCTCTTTTTCTAGTAAATTTAGGCCTTGAATCGTGGGGTTTGCTCTGGTAAATTTAGGTCCTCAATCGTGAGTGTTTTTCTAGTGAAATTAGGCCTTCAATCATGGCTCTTTCTCTGGTAAATTGAGACCATTTTTAGTGTTCCTACTCTATTAAAACTATGTTTTTAATTGCAGTTCCTTCTCGAGTGAATTTGTGCCTTCGATGGCATTGATGGTAAGCTAGTAAACTTCTATCAAAATTATTTTAAAATTCTCTTAGTTCTTTCGCTTACTAATCAATACTAAGTCACGAATAGTTTTCCAATTATTTTTTTACAGCCAGCACTTAATTTACTGATAAAATATTATTATTTTTTTAAACAAAAATAAGACATAAATTCTTTTATTAGCAAAAAAAAAAAAAAAAACAACAAGCTAAACAATTAATTTTCTGTTTTATTTTTTACTTTAACAATTGCTTTTATGAAAAAAATATAAAGGTTTCAAAAAAATTGTGTTTTAAAAAAGACATAAAGTCTGACATAAACCTAAACTACCCCTAAAAACCTCGCATGTTAAAAACAATTATTTAAGTATAATAGAGGCCACATATCTTTGGCCAATGTTGAGGCCTCAAACAAAAACCTTTAATGCCATTGAATATCAATTTTATTAAAAAAATCTTTTGTTGACTTTTTATTTGAAATCAATCAACAAAAGAAAAATTCGTTTTCTAATTTTATCTCAAAAATTATTTTATAGAGAATTTGTGAGTGCAGAAATATTTAAAAGATTATTTTATTACGAATTTTGAAATTTGTCTCTAAAGACATTGTTTTAAACATGTTGGTATTGAATACAATTTTGTATTCATGTCCTTTTGGGTTGTATATAAATGATGTCTCTTGATACTGTTTTTTGTTAAACTGTCTTTTGACAACATCTTCAGTAGAAGGTATTAAAGTGTCAGTTAGTGTCTTTTACATTTGTATTCATCTTGTGATGTAGCCTTTTCTTGGCCTTTAGGCATTTCTATCTTATTGTTTTTATGGCATTATTGTTCGTTATAGCTCATTGTCTGAGCTAGTTAGCTAGTTTTTCTCTATTGTTAAGCTAGAACGTGTAAACGAGCAAACATTGACAGCCGTTTTAGGGAAAATGCTTAGAGATGTTTCAAAGAACTAGCTAATTGCCTAGAGTTTTACTTTAAAATTGTTTAGAAAGATAACAGGAAAGAATTCTTGAAGAAACTGCTTGACAGTGGGACTAGAAAGAGGAAAAAGTAAAGGTTTCTTTAAAAATACTGCAAGATAATTAATAGTTTAGAAATGTATGAGTTAGAATATACTTTTTTAATACTCGTGCTTTTTATTTCAATTTCCTTCTTTCAATTTCAATTACAATTCATATCATTTGTCATTATACCTAAATAAATAATCAAACCATATTGGTGGGTAGGAATTGGGATCTTCAGGATAAAATTTATCTATGTAACCCACAACCTTATGTTCTTCATATTTTTGCATCAAAGCATGTGTCAGCATCAATAAGCTTAGCGCCAGATAAGTCATAAGCATGCAAAACACTAAAAACACTAAAAATTTTTAAAATAACTTAATAACTTAAACCATTTCAAATAAGTTTGACTTGAATTCATTATTAATAATTACCTTTTGTCGCCATGATAAAAGTTGAAATGAAAACACATTGGCTGAAATCTGAAAATATGTATATAAACAATATTCTTTTAAAGACCCAATAGGAAGTTGTGACTTTTTACTCTGATCTGGTACAAAAATCATTGTATGACCAAAATTACAGCTTCATTGGTGTAAATTTTTCAATATAGCTTTAAGCCTACTTTGATTCTCTGAAGTAAACTTCAGTCAAATATGACCCAAATTATATAACACTTTATGGAATTTCCTGCTGGGGTTTTCCATAACAAATTTCTTAGAAAAGGTTCTAATTAATTTCGTGCTTTACTAATAATAAAAATAGTAAACAAACTTTCTTAAAATTTTAAATTGCCTTAATTATTAAATCTTCTTATAGAAAACTTACTTATAGAAATTTTATTAGAGCAAGAGCCATGATTGAAGGCCTAAATTTACTAAAGAAAGATTAATGATTGAATTTACTAACGCAAGAGCCACGACTGAAGGCCTAAATTAAAGTGAGAATGAGCCATGATTGCAGGCCTAAATTTGCTAGAGAAACTGTCATGATTGAAGACCGAAATTTACTAGAGAAACAGCCACGATTGGTTGCTTAAATTTACTAGAAAGTAAGCTACGATTGGCACGATTAAAGGCCTCATTTTACTAGAGAAAGAACCACTATTGAAGGCTCAATTTAAGGTCTAATTTTACTAGAGTAAAAGTTTCAATCCAAAGCCTCAATTTACTAGAGAAAGAGCAACGATTGAAGGCCATAATTTACTAAAGAAAGAGCCACAATTGAAGACTCAATTTACTAGAGAAGGAGCCACAATTAAATGTCCAATATTACTGAAGAAAGAGCTCCAATCCAAGGCCTAATTTTACTAGAGAAAGAGCAATGACTGAAGGTCTAATTTTACTGGAGAAAGAGCTCCAATCCAAAGCCTTCATTTACTAGAAAAAGAGCAACGATTAAAAGACAAAATTTACTAAAGAAAGAGCCACAATTGAAAGCTCAATTTACTAGAGAAAGAACAACGATTGAAAGACAAAATTTGCTAAAGAAAGAGCCACAATTAAAGGCTCAATATACTAGAGAAATAGTCACAATTAAAGGCCTAAATTTACTAAAGAAACAGTCACAATTAAAGGCCTAAATTTACCAGAGATATGGCTTCAAGCCATGGCCTCAATTTACTAGAGAAAGAACAACGATTGAAAGACAAAATTTGCTAAAGAAAGAGCCACAATTAAAGGCTCAATATACTAGAGAAATAGTCACAATTGAAGGCCTAAATTTACTAAAGAAAGATTAATGATTGAATTTATTAAAGAAAGAGCCACGACTGAAGGCCTAAATTTGCTAGAGAAACTGTCATGATTGAAGACCAAAATTTACTAGAGAAACAGCCATAATTGGTTGCTTAAATTTACTAGAGAGTAAGCTACGATTGCCACGATTAAAGGCCTCATTTTATTAGAGAAAGAACCACTATTGAAGGCTCAATTTAAGGTCTAATTTTACTAGAGCAAGAGTTCCAATCCAAAGCCTCAATTTACTAGAGAAAGAGCAACGATTGAAGGCCATAATTTACTAAAGAAACAGTCACAATTAAAGGCCTAAATTTACCAGAGATATGGCTTCAAGCCATGGCCTCAATTTACTAGAGAAAGAGCAACGATTAAAGGCCTAAATTTGCTAAAGAAACTGTCATGATTGAAGACCAAAATTTACTAGAGAAACAGCCATAATTGGTTGCTTAAATTTACTAGGGAGTAAGCTACGATTGCCATAATTAAAGGCCCAATTTTACTGAAGAAAGAGCTTCAATCCAAGGCCTAATTTTACTAGAAAAAGAGCAACGATTGAAGGCCTAATTTTACTGGAGGAAAAGCTACAATTGAAGGCGAAAATTTACTAAAGAAAGAGCCACTATTGAAGGCTCAATTTACTAGAGAAACAGCTCCAGTCCAAGGCCTCAATTTACTAGAGCAAAAGCAACGATTGAAGGCCTAATTTTACTGGAGAAAGAGCTGCAATCCAAGGCCTAATTTCTCTAGAGAAAGAGCTACAATTGAAAGCGAAAATTTACTAAAGAAAGAGCCATGACTAAAGGCCTAATTTTACCAATGAAAGATCCACGATTGAAGGCTTCAATTTACTAGAGAAAGAGTCACCTTTGAAGTCCTAAATTTAATAGAAAAAGAGAGACGATTGAAGGCCTCAATTTCCCGATTGATTGAATACATAAATTTAGTAGAGAAGAAGTACTATGAGGACGAGCAGCAATTAAGAGCATTCAGTTACTAGTAAAATAGCCTCGAAAAAGTGTCTTTATAAAGACAAAAGCTGTCTCTTCCTACAGAAATCTGCCTTTGAGGAAGATACTTTTCTTATAGAAAATTGTTTCTATTTGAAAGACAATTTTCTTTTTAAATTCTTAGAAGAGGATTCCTTTAATATGGAGACGGTCTCTTACTATTCCTATAGACAATTTGGAATTGTAATTGTATAATTTTGCGCCACTGTTAGTCTTTCATTTATTTGAACAAAATAAATAATAATTAGCTGAACAACATGTACAAAATTATCGAAACTACAGCAAATCCCTTGTTTGTACAAAACAACAGAATTCAAATGAAACAAACTTTAACAAAAACTTAATGTTTCAACGCTTCTACCAGTTTACTACCAACTTACTACATTGCATGTCCTGTATGCTGAAAAGAAAACATAACAGACATTTGTTAGCCCTAATAAGCCAGTGGCCAGTGACAATGTAAGAGATAATATGACATCTCATTTACAATAAACTAAAATATATTCATAGAAATAGGAATTTATATGTTGGTTTTTTCTCTAGTTGCTAAACAAAGCCTGGCTATTTTCTGTTTTAGCCTTAAGGCTAAAATCTAACAATAACATTGTCGCTCTATTGTAGTAAATCGTCATACAATTGTAAATGTTTTAAACCTTGTTTACAAATGTTTTTGGCTAAATATTTTCTATACAATTTCTAAAACAATCGTTACACTTCTAAACATTAAATAACTTTGTGTTTTTTTTTTAAGAAATCATTTTTTAATTGTAATTATTCTATAAAAAGTAAATGTCTCTTTTTATAAACAAAGTGACAAGGTAATTTTTGATTTGATATCATTTTTGTCATGGCTCGGTAGAACTAAACTACTTTGTCACTTTGTTTGCCTTGGGAATCGGATTGTATAAAGAGTGTAAAAAGATTTCCTGGGAAAATCTTTTAATGTCATGCATTGATTTTATTTTAGATTTTTATGGTCTTAAATATTAGAAAGCATATAAATATCATTGTTGGATTATGGTTGACATTTTCGTTTTAGCATGATGCTGAATATATCAACTAGGGTGGCTTGGTTTTACTACTGAGAGTCCTGGTTTAATTGTGTTGTTCCCTGGTACAAATCAATTAAGTTTTTGAGATAGGTTTGTGTGGAATTTTTATATCAGTATTTTGTAGGTGGTCATGTAAACATTTGTAAATAAATGTGTTAAGGTCTCAAATAATAAAGTGTTAATATAAAGGAAGTTTTACAAACTAATACTCCTTGATAAATTGAACAATTTATTTCGGATGCTTTTAAAGAAAACTGTCTGTGAAAGTCTATATTCATAGCAAAACACAGTCTAAGTGTAGAAAACTAAATTTATTTCTGCCATAAATCTCGGATCTTTCTTAATTAACTGTTTGCCATCTGCTCAATTTATCATCAGATATAGTTGTGTCTCTATTAAACGTATGCCATCAATATTGGCTCTTTCTATTTATGCCATCAATCGACGCTTTTCTTTTATTAAATTTTTTGCCATCATTCATGGCCCTCTCTCTATTAAAAGTTTGCCATCATTCGTGACTCGTTCTCTATTAAGTTTATGACATCAATTGTCACTCATCAAGAATGATGCCATCCATTCCCGTCTGTGAAAGACAGTTTTCAATAGAGAAGAGTGTCTGTGAAAGACAGTTTTCAGTAGAGAAAAGTGTCTGTGAAAGACAGTTTTCATATAGAAAAGTGTCTTTCAAGGACAGTTTTCCGTATAGAAAAGTATCTTTCTAGGACAGTCTGTGAAAGACAGAAAAAACAACCAACTTTCGGTTTGTTTGTTAAGTCTAGTGTTTTTAAAATTTTTAATTTTTAATTTTTTCATCATTGAACAATTTAGTCCCTTATTGATTTTTATTTAAGAAATATCATAAATTTAAATATAATTTTAGAGTCATAACATATTGGTTAAACTAGTTTACATTTGAAGGATTTGTAGGCTTAAAAAGGACTAGACAAACGTGATAACAAGGAATTAATTTTATACAAATTTGTTACTAAATTTATTGTACATAAAATAAAATTCATTATAATCTAATAAATAACTTGTCCTAGTTTTATTTTAATGTTTTTAAGAAACACATAAAACAAAGTATAAAAAAAGGATAAACGGAAACTAAAAAACAACCCCTAAATACACAAAATTGTATCTGTAATGCTTGGTTTATATAAAAACCCTAAAATGGGTAACCATTTTATGGTTAGACCAAAGCAGCCAAAAACTAACAAAAAAAAAATGGAAAAACAATAGAAAAGATTTATTTTCTTTTAATATTTTGTTGTATGTTTAACTATATAAAGATTTTTATCTCAAAACTAGTAAAACGACTGAAAGAAATAGGCAGTTAAATATTAAAGCCATGGGGAGTATTTGTGAAAACAAGAAGAATTTATAGAACATTTTCAGAATTTTTGTAAAAGGCGGCCTTTGCTGTTTGAAAACACGTGTGCTCAAACATTGTTTAGTTTGCTACATATGTATGTAAGCTAGTTGGTGTTTTTGTATAGATTTTGTTTAAGGATTTGTGTTTATTCAACATTTGTTGTTAAAACCTCTAAATTTTTTAGAGGCGTTTTTTAAACATCCAACTTACAACTGAAATTAATGATTTTTTTTTTTAATTTTGCTTCAGAAAAAGAAAGTAAGTAAGTATGTATGTGAAATAAAACTCTCTTTGTATTTAATGAAAGTCATGGTGTAAATTGTTAACACTATTAAACACAATTGGAGTAAAATACATTTATTTCTTTAGTAGGTGTTTTATAAACCACCTCTAACTTTTAAAAAATACCTATTAATACTTCAAATATTACTTTAAATATTAAAGTCATATGTGTTTTGTTTGTAAGGAAATTGCTCTAATAAAATATTATATTATTGCTTAGTCAGTTTCTGTTAATAACAAAAAATATATAATTTGAGTTTAAATTTGAGTTTAAATTTGAGTTTTGAAGACAATGTGGGTGTGTTTTCTTTAAAGAAACCTATAAAAACAAATAATAATTATGTATTGTGAAATGATAACAAATTTAGCTTGAAATATGGTGTTGATTTTAGCAAATTGGCTTGTAATTGAATGTTGAAATTAAAAATCATGATAAATGGAAGCTAAATATTTCTAGTTGAGAGCTAAGACAACATAAGCTGTTGGCAAAGGCTACTATCTGTATTTTCTTATGCAAGTTGGTTTTAAAAAACAGTTTTCTATGAAAAAGTCGTTCTTAAGACTGTTTTATTTTATAGCAAAAAGTGCGTGTCTTTCATAAGACACGAAAAGTATCTTTTTTAACAAAGTTTTCTTTTAAAGGAAAAAAGTGTTCTTAAAACAGTTTTCTTTTATCGCGAAAGTTCCTTCCAAAAACAGTTTTAAATCTCCAATAACATCAACCCATTACAGGCATTAACCAATGGCAATTAATATTTTGACTAAAATTAATTGTCTAAAAAATTTTAATTTTTATTAATTGTCGAGAGAAATCTATTAAATTACAGAAAATAAACAGCACCACATGTTTCTAAGCATGACGAAAGACCAAAAATTAAAATAAAAAACTATATGATACATGTTAAAGTACCATAAACAATTCGAAACATATGAATAACTTGTAATGCCTGTTATAAGTGGCAGACATGGCACTCATGTTTATGCCACTTGATATATAATATTGTTCCTACATACATACATATATACATGTATTAATGTTCTTGTTGTTGAAATAACCACCCATATTTACCACCACTCATTTATGCATGAATTAAACTCATTAAACATCATGTCAATACAATTTACAAGAAATATTTTAAAATGTTAAACAAAATAAATGTCTTGAAAACTATAAGCAACCAACCAAGTATGTACCAGAGTTTGTTTTTGACAAACTGGGTGTGTTAGTTTTTTTTTTTTTTAGTTGATGGTAAATATCCAATTACTCTGACAAACTCTTAAACTAAAGCAGTTCTGTAGGTATGTTAAATAATTTTTAGGTAGTGTGTCTCTGTGTTAAGTTAAGCTAAAAGTTATTTTAAGTAATATTTTGGGGGAAATATGCGAACAGCTTCATTTAGAATGTTTCTTTTGGTGGGTGTAAATGTCAGCCAAGATTGATTACTGCAATATTTTGTTTGTCGAGCCTGAAAAATGGGAGACAATTTAGGGAGCGTTAAAAAGAACCGATGAAATTTTAATGAGATAATAATCGGATAATTTTAAAGCACCATTTAATTATATAAATATATAAAGTATATTTGGCTTTCTTTGAAAGATACACTTGTATAGAAAACTGTTTCCATTAAAAAATCAGCCTCAAAAAGGCATTCTTGTATTGAAAACTGTTTCAAAAAATATACTTTTTTTTAGTAATCTATGTCAACGACTGTCCGTAGCAAAGAAACTTTCTATATAGAACAAAACTGTCAAAAAAAAGCACTTTTTATACAAATAAAAACAAACTTTAGGCAAGATAGTTTTCCTATAGAACAAAACTGTAATAAGAAAGAGACATTTCCTATAAACGAAAACTGTAGACAGACACTTTTCTTAAGAAAGACATATTTCCTACAGAAGAAACTATAATAAGAAAGACACATTTCCTATAAAAGAAAATTATCTCCTAAAGAAGAAAATTGTCTGTGAAAGATATTTTCCTACCAAAGAAAACCATTTTTAAAAGACACTCTTCTTCTTTTAATGAAAACTTTAGGCAGACATTCTTCCAATAGAAGAAACCTTTTTTAAGAAAGACACTTTTCATACAGAAGAAAACTATGTTAAGGCAGACACTGTTCCTATTAAAGAAAACTGTCTTTCAAAAGACACTCTTCCTATAAAAGAAAAATTGATTCCTAAAGAAGAAAATTGTCTGTGAAAGATATTTTCCTACCAAAGAAAACCATCTTTAAAAGACACTCTTCTTTAAATGATGACTTTAGGCAGACATTTTTCCAATAGAAGAAACCTTTTTTAAGAAAGACACTTTTCATACAAAAGAAAACTTTTTTAAGAAAGACACTTTTCATACAAAAGAAAACTTTCTTAAGAAAGACACTGTTCCTATAAAAGAAGACTCTCTTTGAAAGACACTTTTCCCAAAGAAGAAAACTGTCTTTCAAAAGACACTTTTCGTATAAAAGACAACTTTCGTAAGAAAGACACTTTACATACAGATGACAACTATGTTAAGAAAGACACTGTTCCAATAAAAGAAAACTGTCTTTGAAAGACACTTTTCCCAAAGAAGAAAACTTTCATATAAAAGACACTTTTCATACAGAAGAAAACTTTCATAAGAAAGGCACTTTTCATAAAGAAGACAACTTTCGTAAGAAAGAACCTTTTCCTATAGAAGAAAACTTTCATAAGAAAGGCACTTTTCATAAAGAAGAAAACTTTCATAAGAAAGAACCTTTTCCTATAGAAGAAAACTTTCATAAGAAAGGCACTTTTCATAAAGAAGAAAACTTTCATAAGAAAGGCACTTTTTATAAAGAAGACAACACTTTTCCTATAGAAGAAAACTATTTTAAAAAAGACACTTTTGATACAGAAGAAAACAGTCTTTGAAAGACACTTTACCTATAAAAGAAAACTGCCTTCGAGAGACTAATTATGTCTTGAAAGACTCTTTAAATATAATTCATTCCTTAACTAGGAAAATGTTTTCCCAAAAAGTGTGAAAATCGTGGTGTAATATTCCCTCAAAATTCAATTTGATCTGGTTAACATGAACCGCTTAAATCCATCATTCCCTTTAACACACAAATTTGTTTTCAATTTCGTTAACTTGCAGTAAATTTTCTTAGAAATTACAGAATTTTAAACCACTATACCACAACTAATGACAGAAAATTATAACAAATACGATTTTCAAATAACAAAAATTCTACAAATTTTCTAAGTGATATAGAAAAGAAAGGATACGTTTGATATGCTTAAACATATTTGACAAAAACATCTACTTGTGTGTAAAGTAAAAATACATAAAGGGCTCACTTTACTTGTTCATATGTTTAAGTACACATATGAAATAGTAATCCTTTTGATAACTTAAATTTGAAGTGTGGATTGACATGGTGTATTTGAAGTGATAAACTAAAAAAAAAGATTATCAGTTGCTTTAACACAAAACATATTGTTTGTAAAATTAAAAAAAAAACGGGGCGTATTTTTAGAAAGAAAATCTTTTTAAAAACTTTGTAGAAAAAATGTTTTCTAAAAGCATTTAAAATTATTTAATGTTATTTTGAACGCTGATAATACAACAGTATTTTTATTATTTCTCTACTTGCAATATGTAAATATCAAATTACCAATATTTAAAAAAACGATCCTCCCTTTTTACATAGAAACAAGCACATTCAAGCACTTGTGTCATACAACCAATAACCAGCCACAGTATAATTAAACGACTTCATATGTGTTGTAGTAGAGCCTTTTGTTAGTGGTAGGCAATTCGATCTCTTTTGGTGTGTGTTAAATTTTTATCACTCAATGTATATTGAAGTTGTTTAAAAATTAAAGTTTTAGTAAAATACAGTTTTTCTCGATCCTTAGCAGCAGCTGATGTTGCCTTAAGTAAACAAATCCACATTCATAGAGTGTCATCGTAATCGGGTGCTGAATTTAATGCTTCAAGTGTTAGGGAGAGTAGGTATGATGTTGTTGTCAATGATGCTTAAACTAACAAATATTAAGAATTTTTTATTTCAAATTTTGTTTACTGCTTGCTGCAATAAACGGATGATTGCATGGTTTTTTATTTCATATGTGGGGGGTAAATATGTTACATATGGTGTTGATTTGTTTCAAAAAGTTGCTGCATTTAGAGAAGATAACAAATAGTAATGCGTTTGAATGTCAAGCAGTAATTTCAGAAAGTAGAAATTTATGTTTGTGTTTAAAAAAGGAGATAATTAATAAGTGAGTAATTAAGAAAATCCAAATAAATTTTGTGTTTAGAAAATACACTTTTCCTATAAAGAAAACTGTCTTCAGGAAGGACACTTTTCCTAAAAAGAAAAATGTCTTTAGGAGAGACACTTCTGCTTATAAAAAAATTCTTAGAAAACGGTCTTTTGAATAGACACTTTGCCTATAAAGAAAAATGTCTTTAGAAAAGAAACTTTTCTTATGAAGAAAACTGTCTTAGGAAATACAGTTTTACTATAAAGAAAAATGTTTTTTAATAATTTTTTACTAAGGAAAAATGTCTTTCCTAAAGACACTTTTCCTATGAAGAAAACTGTCTTAGGAAAGACAGTTTTACTATAAAGAAAAATGTCTTTAGGAAAGACACTCTCCTTAGTAAAAAATTATAAGAAAACTGTCTTTAGGAAAGTCACTTTTCTTATGAAGAAAACTGTGTGTAGGAAAGACACTTTTCCTATGAAAGTACCTGTCTTAAGAAAGCCAGTTTTATTATAAAGAGAAATGTTTTTAGGAAAAACACTTTTCTACAAATTAAAACTGCCTAAAGACAGACACTTTTCCTATAAGAAAAAGCTGTCTTTTGAAGACAATTTTACTACAAATTAATAGCCTGTTCAGCGATCTCGAACGATAACGTTCGCTTAGATAAGACTTAAGACACAAACTTTTTATCGTATCTATTTTTTTTTCGCAATCAAGTTTGTTTATTCCACAACCAAGTTTGTGTCTTAAGTCTTATCTAAGTAAAAGTTATCGTTCGAGATCGCTGAACAGGCTATAAAACTTTAGACAGACGCTTTTCCTACAGAACAAAACTTTTTTAAGAAAGACTCTTTTTCTCTAAATTAAAACTGTTTTTAAGAAAGACGCTTTTCCTATGAAGAAAACTGTTCTTTGAAAGACTCTTGTCCTATGAAGAAGAATATCTTTAAGAAAGAAAAGTCTACTACAAAGAAAACTGTTTGAAAAAAACACGTTTCTTTAGAAAGAGAACTGAGTTTAATAAAGACAGCTTTCCTATGAAGAAAACTGTCTTTAAGAAAGAACTTTTTACTATATGGAAGGAAAACTATCTTCTCATATAGAAACTTCAATTGATTATCAACAGATTAATAAAATTGACAACGATTTTTCTTGGTCAATTAAAAGTTTCTTTCTTTTTCTTAAAAATGCCATTTTAATGTTTTCCAACTAGCCATTAACGTGAAAGTGTTATCAACACAAAGATCCTTGACTTCCTAACAAAACTGTCCTGTTTTCTTGCTGTTCTTAGCTTCAAAACATTATCTTAATTAGACAAACATTAATTGCACTTCCGTCAATTTAAGTTAAATTGCCTTTTCAACAAAATTATCTTAATTACAAACTCATTAGTGTGACTTCCTTTAACAAATCTAGCTTAAAAGGCTTAACTAATTAAATACGATTTATGTCCTCCAGCACAACACACAAAATTCGGGGATGTTTTATAAGTCAAAGTAACTCTCTAGAACTTGATTTTAAATTTTTATCTTTTAAGAAAGAAAAAGCAGCAGAAATACAAAAAAAATAATATTTCAAATATCAATTAGGCAGTAAGTAAACTGTTGTAGGACATGCTGTTAGATAAAAATTATATATATTAGAAAACAAGAAAATGCCATTAAAGAAAGGTTATTAGGTCAAATAACTAAAGGACATTAAAGGATGTATTTTTAAATAAAAAAGAAAGAAATGAAAAACATGAAAACTCCACGTAAATATTGTATATTTAGCATACATTTTAAAAGGATTTTGTAAACAAAAAAACTAAAAACATTATTATGAATTGTAGGCAAATACATAAATAATCGAAATTTAAAGTGGTTTACTAAGACAAAAGGCCTGTTAAATTGGTTTGGCATTTTTAATCAATATATAAAGTAGTGGACTATATTAGATTTTTAAGCAGTGTTTTAAAAACATGTAGACATTGTTTAAATCACTTGAACATACTCGTATTTAGTCGTACTGTAAAAAACTCAATTATATCCTGGTTTTTGTAGGCGTTACACTGCCAAAGTTGACTTCCTTTACAAAACTAATTTAAACTTGTAATCAAATATTGTTTGAAATATACATATTTAGATGCCCAAAAAAGGATAAGTGACATTAGTCACTTAGTTTTAAATTTGATTTAACTCAGCCATGCCACTTTTTTTGGGAAATCAATTTAAGTAAACTCTGATATTTCCTTTACACGTTATTAAACTTGTGTTTAGTGTCTAGTCTAGAACATTTCAATGTCAAACATTGTTAATGTTAAACTTGTTCTAATGAACTTCGTTGGCTGTTGTAATTTAATACATTTTTTTCTATAATTGTACGCAGAAATTGTATTTTTGATGTTTTTAAAGAGAGATTCTGAAAAACGAAACAATGTAAACGTGGAATCCTACAAATACCAACAATTGACGTTAAATTTGGAGTATAGAATAATGTACGTACGAGTAAAGCTAAAACGTGAATAATCAAACCAACGATTAAACCAAAAACTTAAGTAAAGATTAAGGGTCAAACTTTACTAAATAATGACCTACGATTGAAACTTAAACTTGAGTAAATGAAGACGCATGATTGAAGAAAGATCTACGATTAAACCTTAAAATTGACTAGAGCTAGACGTGCGATTAAAGCTTCAACTTGACTAAGGAAAGACCAATGATTGAAACTCATACTTAACCAAAGAAAGTCCGACGAAAGAAACTCAAAATTCATTAAAGAAAGATCCACACAAATTGATTAATGAAAGACCTACGATTGAAGCTCAAACTTGACCAAAGAAAGTTTGATGAATGAAGCTCTATCTTGACTAAAGAAAGGCCCACGATTAAACTTCAACTTGACTAAAAAGAGACCTGTGATTGAAGCTCAAACTTGAGTAAAGAAAGATCTCGGATTGAAGCTCAAACGTGACCGAGGAAAGACCTACGATTGAAGCTCAAACTAAACTAAAAAAAAGACTTCCGATTGTGGTTCAAACTTGACTAAAGATAGGCCTACGATTGAATCTCAAACTTAACTGAAGAAAAACCTACGATTGAAGCTTAAACTTGACCAAATAAAGTCTGATGAATGAAGCTCTAACTTGACTAAAGAAAGGCCCACGATTGAACCTTAACTTGACTAAAGAAAGATCTCCGATTGAAGCTCAAACATGACCGAGGAAATACCTACGATTGAAGCTCAAACTAAACTAAAAAAAAAAGACTTCCGATTGTGGTTCAAACTTGACCAAAGGAAGACCTACGATCTCAAACTTGACTAAAGATAGACCTGCGATTGAATCACAAACTTGACTGCAGAAAAACCTACGATTGAAGCTCAAACTTGACTAAATATTGACGCTTAAACTTAACTGAAGTAAGACTGACAATTGAAGTTTAACGTTGACCAAAGAAGGATTTATAATTGAAGCTCAATCATAACTAAAGAAAGAACTACAATTGGAAGTTAAACTTTAGCAAAGAAAGACCCACAAATGAAGTTTAAACTCCACAAAAAAAGGAATTATAATTGGAGGTCAAACTTAAGTAGAGAAATGCCTTCCATTGAAGCTCAAATTTGTCTACAGAAAAAAGGCAACTCAAAGATTGAAGCTCTAACGTGATTAAGAAGATGACCAACAATTGAAGTTAAACTCGGGATATATAAAGACCTGCGACTGAAGCTCAAACATGACTCAAAAAGACATACAATTGGAGTGAAGTTAGACTTAGATGTAAGCTAATATATAAAGAGCTACGATTGAAATTTGACTATATTAAGACACACAATATTATTGCTGAAGTCAGACTACATTAAGAACTACGATGGAATAGTTATGATTGAAACTCAACATAAACTACATATAAATCTATGATGAAAGACTCGTTTAAAGTTTTCCAGTAATACAAATCATAATTTATTTGGAAATTTCTATCAATACTCCATCACAGTGTTTCCCGTGCATGGTTTTGTATAGCACACTTTATTTTATATTAAGCGCCTCTGGCGTTTAGTTATGTTATTAAACAAGTTCCAAGAATTTCAAAATTATTTGTTTTTTCTTTCACCTGCTCCATCATTTATTTTAATCTTTAAACTAAAATATTGACACTTGTCACACCATATTGGCAGGTTAGGCGGCAAATGTAAAAAATCTCACTAGAAAAAGGTGTCATATAGAAACCATAACATTTTGTAACAAACATAACAAATTTTTTTTCAAAACAATGGAGTTGAAACGAACAGTTTTATGTTGAAATTTAGGTAGGAAATCAACGGAGCAATTTTTAATAACTACAAGTGAAGAATGTTTCTTATAAATTCCTTAAAATAAGTGCAAGAAAATTACAAAAGGACATGAACATAACTATTATAAAGGACATAGTTGAAACACTACATGCTACTGGCGCCAGTGATTAGAGCAAATGTCTGGGACATTTGTTTTCCTGCTTGAAGTTTATCTAGTTGATAGAAATTGTTGTTACGGTTGTTAAATGACACCTTTTCTAATAGAGATTTCTTACATTTGCCGCCAGCCACTTGCTGTAATGTAATGTAATGGTGTGACAAATGACACTATTTTAGTTTAAAGGTTAAAATTAATAATAGAGCAGGTGATTTTTAAAATAAAAAAATTTTGATTTTCTTAGAATGTTTGTACAACGTAATGCCAGAAGCGCCTAGATTTGGTTAAGTGAAATACAGCAGCAGCAAGCTTTGAAAAAAATTTAATGATATTTCAAAAAGAATTATAAAATATCGAAATAATTGAGTAACCTTCGTAATAAATTGAAATACGATTAAAAGCATTAGACATATTTAATTATTTTAAAGATATAAAATCCTTAGAAAATATTCGTAATTTTTTTATGAGAGCATTGTCTCTAATTTAAAGACTTTTCAAATTAATTTTTCTAACAGATTTGCCTAACAAGATCTATTTATCTAAAGTAGAGACTTTATAGATAATGATGGCTCTCAAATATATTATTGTTAGTTGTAATACACAAAGTTTTTCACACATGGTTGATTTCCATTTAAATTTATTTGATCTCTTAAAACATTAAAAACATTCCTTTTTCTAAACTATAAACTATAAGGAAAATTAATTTCCAATTATCCCAACGAAAAGAATTCATAAGAAAATGTTTAATTCCAAACCAATATGTGACAATTCAAAAGTTTCGAAACAAAACTCAACATAAATTTAACAACTTAAAGAAAACACTTAAACGTATATAAATTATTCCTAAAAAAAAGGACAAGCATGATTTAGAAATAATGCATGTAATGACAAATACCACATAGACTTTTCCTAAATACAATAAAATCATATTTCACTGCAACTTTAAGTACCAGCACTGGGTTTTAAAACGGAAGTCTGTTTTAGACGAGCAACGCCTATACATTTCTGAATTTATAAGAAACCAAATAAAAACCAGTAACTGCTTGAGATTTAACTTAACATATTTAAGTGTTTTTTAACAATAATTTCCCTAGCTCTAAGAAACTAATTTCAGTTATAATATTCAACTGTTTTACAAAATCTAAATGCATTTTTGCATTCAACAAAAATTTAGTGTCTCCAAAAACCACTTTAGTTTTAGATCATTATCTATGATTTGTCTGTAATTCATAATAATTGTTCCGTTACATTTCTTTAGTCTACTTTTGTACAACATCCTTTAATTGACTTTTCTAAATATTCTTTTAATGGTATTTTCTTGTTTATTTAAAATTTCAAGAGTCTCATAAATAAGCGTGTCTTGCAAGAGTTTTAAAACTAATGGCTGTTGGAAATATTTTGTCTGTGCTATTAACAAAATGCCAAACGACTACTTTTTCGTCTGATGTCTTGAAAATTAAAAGAAGTGATAGGAAGTTTCTTTTATTTACAGAATATCCTTGAATTGTCAATCATGTTAAATGACATTAATTACCTTAAATTGGTTGGCGGAAATGCCACTAATGCGTTTCTAGTTAAGATATGTTAGTTTGCAGGTCACATTAAGACGGTAAATAGCTCTTGATGAGATGCAGTTTTCTAACAGAAAAAATGTTTCTAAGTCAGCTATTTATGGTATTTATGCAGTCTATGTTGAGTTTCTAACAAAGGTCGCTATACAATATAAATTGTGTTTTAATCGAAGCTTCTTATGTTGTTTAAATTGAGTTCAATCTGAAGTTACTTATGTAGCCTTTGTTTAATCAGCAGTCTTTAATCAAGCTTTAATCAACAGTCTTTATATAATCAAAGTAAACACTCAATCGTGGGTCTTTTTAAAAACTAAGTCAAAGAGAGATTCTATCTTAAATCTTCATGTCTTCTCTGTGGTTTAGAAATGGCAACGAAATGTTAATCTAGTCTAAGATGAGTTTCTATTCTAAGTCCTCTAAGTCTAAGCTCCAATAATAAATCTTTGTGTAATCTATGTTTAAATTCAATCGTTGGTCTTTGTATAGATTAATTTGAGCTTCGATCGTAGGTGATTATTTATCTTAGTTCAGACATCCTAGTAGGTGTTTTCTTAGTCTAGGTTAAGCTTCAATCGTAAGCATTTCTGTATTGAAAGTTGTGTTTCAATTGTAGGTCTTTATGTAGTTGAATTTCAGCTCTAATCGTTAAAATTTATATTGTTTAATATCAAGCCCAATCGTAGATCATTATGTAGACTAAGTTAAGTTTCAATCAACGGTCATATGAAGTCTAATTTCTGTTTTAATCGTTGTCTACGTTAAGTTTGAATCAAGAGTTTTTATGTAGACAAAGTAGTGATTCAATCGTAAATCGTATTGCAGACTAATAATTAAAGACTAATATCATTTTCAAATATACATTTTTATGTAACCGAATTTCAATACCAGTCATAGATATTTGTGAAGACTTATTATAATTTCAATTATAACTCTTTATGAAGCCTAGGATGATGTCGAATCACTGTGCCTTATGAAAACAACGTTGAGCTTGTGTCATTGGTCTTTATATAGTCTAATATAAGTGCCAAATCTGGGTTTTTATACAGTCTAAGTTAAGCTTTAATGTTAGGTTCAGTTAAGAAACGCTTTAATTTTTTATTATTTCTAGATAATATTAGTTTCAAATTAGTTGAGTAACTTTTCACCTGCTTCCATAAATTACCCATGACTAAATATGTATATCTATTATCTGCTCTTTCATGCCAGAGTATAAAGTATAACCAATTAATACTGCAAAGTACTTTGTAGTTTCTCTTCCTAAACTACAAATTATCTTAATTACAATCCTATTAGTATTATCGACATGCGCATAGACTCTCTCTAAAAGGCTTAGCGAATGTATAGTCAGAAAATTTATAGTCTCTATTTCAACTTGTTACAGAAAAAAGGATATTTACGAAAGGCGGCATAACTTCAAACACAAATTGTAGCAGTTAGTTAAGATTGTGTTGGAGCAAAGAGTAGCATTAACACAAAAGGGATATCAAATCAAGCCTTTGATGTGGTGGCTTAAATAACCAGCCTTTGAGTTAAAGTGGCGGTTTGTTTGTTAGAAGTTGCCTTTAATGACTTTTTAAAAAGATATAAGAAATAAATATTGATAAGGAACTATATTAGAGTAGGAGTGACAAAAAGGATTTTGATTAAGACGGCAAAGGATATTTAAGAATAGATAGTTTATATGGCTGTATAGTCATTTATTTTAGATTTTAGTTTTATTATTTAGAAATTTGTAGTATTTAGAGGATTTTAAGTTATTGAAATAATTCAATTTATTTTAATTGTGAGCTTGAATTAAATTAAATTAAAATTGTCTTCGTCACTCCTACTCTATAATAGTTCTTTATCAATTTTTAAATCCTTTTACGAAGCACTAAATTTAGCCTCTAACAAACTTTAACTCAAAGGCTAGTTATTTAAGCCACCACATCAAAGGCTTGACTTGATATCCTTTTTGTGTTAATTCTACTCTTTGCTCCAACACAATCTTAACTAACTGCTATAATTTGTGTTTGAAGTTAAAATCCTTTTTTTCTGTAACAAGTTGAAATAGAAATTATAAATTTTCTGTCATTTAATTTAATGTCATTTAACATAATTGACAATTCTCCATGTAAATAATTTTCAAGACTTCAGACGAAAAAGTAGTCGTTTGGCATTTTGTTAATAGCACAGACAAAATATTTCCAACAGCCATTAGTTTTAAAACTCTTGCAAGACACGCTTATTGATGAGACTCTTGAAATTTTAAATAAACAAGAAAATACGATTAAAAGGATATTTAGAAAAATCAATTAAAGGATGTTGTACAAAAGTAGACTAAAGAAATGTAACGGAACAATTATTATGAATTACAGACAAATCATAGATAATGATCTAAAACTAAAGTGGTTTTTGAATGTTGAATGCAAAAATGCATTTAGATTTTGTAAAACAGTTGAATATTATAACTGAAATTAGTTTCTTAGAGCTAGGGAAATTATTGTTAAAAAACACTTAAATATGTGTGTTTAGTTAAATCTCAAGCAGTTACTGGTCTTTATTTGGTTTTTTATAAATTCAGAAATGTATAGGCGTTGCTTGTCTAAAACAGATTTGCCTTTTCAAACCCATTGCTGGTTCTTAGACTTGAAATGAATTATGGTTTTCTTGTATTTCCAAAAGGATGTGAGGTATTTGTCACACTAACATCTATTTGAGCTCATCCTTGTCCTTTTTTTTAGGAAATAATTTATAATTGTTTCAGTTTATTCTTCTTTAGTATGTTAAGTATTTAATATTCACATATTGGTTTTGAATTAAACATTTTCTGATGAATTCTTTTGGTTGAGGTAATTGGAAATTTATTTCCCTTAAACTACAGGAAACATGTGTATTTTTGATGATTTTAAAAAACGAATAGATTTTCAAAGAAAGTATGCATGACTTTCAAACTTTCTCAAGCTAAACTAGGAATAAATATTTTGTGCACTAATTTGGCCCCAGGACTGTTTCAGCAACAATAGCAACCACTTTAGTAACATTTATAATTCTATAGCTAAACAAAATCAAAACCATGGCTAAAATTATTAAATTTGTACCAACTAAACAATAGAAAAAATATCTTAGAATCTAAAAAAAATTTAAGATTGAAACAGTTACTTTTAGAGTTAGACAAAAGAAAGGACAATGTCTAAGCACCGCAGGATAGCGGCGCCAGCGAAATATTTGCAGTCTAGCAAGACAAAGTAAACTAAAATTAGTGTCAAGTACTTTTTGAATTTTAGAAAATACAACATGGTTTTATTATATTTCATGAAACAATAGGTAAATTTAGATTTATATTTATGAAACAAAAAAGAGTAAAATGTTTAACAGCCAACAGCAGGACTTTATAAAATAGCAATTGTATCAAAAGAACTACTAACAAAAGAATTAAAATAAGCTAGATTTAAAAGGCAGGTGAAGGCAGGTGAAATAACATGGACAAGTCAGTTTGGGCAAACTTCTACAAATAGATAAAATGTTACCACAATGTTCAATTTTATTGAACTGAAGCAAAATTTTATTAAAATATTAAAAGGTGAAATCAATCTATATTCGTTTTTATATAGACTTCTTTATATAAACTAAATTTGTATATATTTCAAACAAAACTGCAACAAATAAATCTTTAAGCACAGCCTTAGTTACACCTGACGTTGATACTAGGATAACCATACGATTAATTATCATTCGAATCACCGAACAATTTCTTATGAATAATTTTTCAAAGAATTTCAAAATAAGCAATTTCGAATAACGAATAATTCGCTTAATTTTATGAAGAATAATCGAATAAAACATATACATTTTTGTATTAATTTATCGTTGATTTTTGGGTTTTTTGACAATTTTATAATTAAAAACGGTATTAAAATTAACATACCATTAATTATGCATATTTACAAAATTAGACATGTTTAATAAACAGATATTCGTGTATAGAAATTAAAGTATTATTAACTAAACCTTATGTTTTTAATGACATTTTTTTAATTTCAGAAATCTAAAAAAATCCCTTTAATGAAAAACTACAATATGCAATTATATTAACAATATTATAAAGCAAAGCTAAATAAAGTTTTTCAATCTCCATAAATAAGTGTTATAATAGATCCTTCTACAAATATCTAAATGTACTACTGTAAGTTTTAATTATAAAAATAAATATTTGACTTTTAATAAAAAAAAATTGTGAAAGAGTTTGAAAATTGTAGAGTCCAGAGTAAGGAAATATTGGCAAAATCGAAACTATGTATTAATTACGCCCTAATTTGCCCCTTATTGACTGCTTAAAAAAAGAAACAAAATACCTATGGAATAAAAGAAATCAAATATGTTACGAAACTTTTGGGAGCACAATGATAAAACATATAAAATCATCGAATTTAAATAACTAGAATAGACACACATAAACACAACAAATAATAGAAAAGGAATCATAATAAACCACTTTGGTCTTTTTATACACCGGTACTTAATTCAACCAGTGTCATCCTTATAACCTAATCTATGAAGGTGGTAAATGAGATGTTGATGAAAGGGATATTGCGGATAACATTGATGGTGATAACGTTGAAAGAATATAATTATTAAAATTTTTATAAGATATGTGACCCGGCCTATGAAAAGGTGGCTTATGATTAAAAAAAAATTTTCCACTTTTGAGACGCTGGTGAAAACTAGAAAGTCCTAACTTGCTTAGAAGTGTACTAAAAATGCAGAGAAAGAAGAGCACAAATGAAAGAAAAACAGAATTTTATTGAAAATCAAGTATCAAGATAATAAATGGAATTGAAAATTTTAAAAAGTCATTAGCCACCTTTTCATAGGCCGGGTCACATATATTAATAAAGAAAAATAATATTACTTTACGTACGAAGAAACAAACTTTGTTTTGCTTTATTTACAAACTAGCTAAACCCGGTGTGCTTCGCTACCCTCCCGCCCTCGTTTTTAAATAAAATAAACAGTTTTATTCTATATTCTTCAACCTTTTTAATGATTTTTATTAAATAATTTTTAAGCTTGAGGTCACTTTTTTGTTTTTTATAAAAGATTTTTATTTCTTATATATAATTTACTCAATTTACTAGTTTGTAAATAAAGCAAAACAAAGTTTGTTTCTTCGTACGTAAAGTAATATTATTTTTCTTTATTAATATATGTGACCCGGCCTATGAAAAGGTGGCTAATGACTTTTTAAAATTTTCAATTATATATAAGAAATAAAAATCTTTTATAAAAAACAAAAAAGTGACCTCAAGCTTAAAAATTATTTAATAAAAAATAAAATAAACAGGAAAAAACTGTTTAAAATCTAATGGTAAATCTGTTGGTAGCATTGGAATGCGTAGCAAAAGTACATCTGTACCTTTATATTTTCCTATTATAATGGTCGATTCTATTAAATTATTTCTCAGTGTTTTTTTACTGCAAGTCGAGAGCCATTGCAAATCCGTGGTGAGCGATATTACGCATTAAAATAATTGGCACTCCAATTTTAAGTTGTATCAAATATGGTGGAAAGCCTGGCACATCGAGTGGATTTAAGAACTCAACAGGATAATTAACGGCCTGACGGGTTGCTTGATTGATTTGACGCATTTCATCTTTTCCATATGGAAAAATAATAGGATACTGAAGCGCGTCATATGAGCGATGCATTTCAGTGGGCGAGGCCATGCCCCTTTGTCCACTTACATAGTCAAGTATTTATTATTTCGTAAGAATATCCTATTGTGAAAATTTAATGACGCTCGGTCCAGTAGTTAAGAGTATATTACTATTTTTAATTGTCATAAAAAGGGGCGTAGTCCCACCCACTTCTCTCCTGGTACGTATTCCTAATTATGCCAATACCATACGTACCACATATAATTGACGTAGGTCAAAAATGCCCAAACTATGGCGATTTAAATTTTTGTGTTATATGGGCGGTGCCACCCCCGATTGTACAGTCAAAACTTCATGTAGCCTATTATTCCTTCCAGAGTCACAGTAACATGCTGTGGAAATTTCATCAAAATCGGCTCAGCCGTTTTGGACTCCATACGTTACATACATACATACACACATTCATTTATATATATATAGAAGATAGATTTTAACTTATTCCAATAATTCAATTAATTTTAATTGTGAGCTCGAATTATTTTAACAAGTTAAAATTTCTTATTCGAAGTATCCTTTTTATTCGAACAAAAGAAAAATCTATTAAGTTGATTTCTACAAAATCCTCTTATTTTTCAAAACTAATCCAATTTTTTAACTAAAATCAATTTATAACTACAACTTGGTCCTAAATCTATAACTAAGCTGCTTTGATATCATTTTGCCGCTCTAATCAAAAACCTTTTTGGCACTCCTACTCTAAAATAGTTCCTTATCAATCTATAAATCCTTTTACAAAGTCATTAAATTTAGCTTCTAACAAACAACCGCCACTTTAACTCAAAGGCTGGTTATTTAGCCACCACATCAAAGGCTTGATTTGATATCCTTTTTGTGTTAATGCTACTCTTTGCTCCAACACAATCTAAACTAACTTCTACAGTTTGTATTTGAAGTGAAGCCGCCAAACGATAATATCCTTTTTGAAAGTATGTGGGCATGCCGATAATAGGATTCTAATTTAGATTATTTGTTCTTTGATTACAGAATGTACAAAGTGTTCAACAGTATTGATTGGGTATGCTTTATTTGTAGAACGCAAAATCATTTTTTTATTACATGAGAATTGTGCAGACATTTTATAGACGAAAAATGTCTGTAGACCAGAGACTTATTTTAGACGAAATATGTCTTTAATCTGGAGACCATTTCTGTAAAATCGTTATTAATAAAAATCAATCAATAACCGATATAAAAGCAATAGTTCTTATTCTAGCGCTGTTTTTAATCATACACTGTTGTTTTAAAATAATAGTTAGCTAACAGAGGTTGCTTTCAAGGACCTGCTGCAATGTCAATTTTAAACATTCTCAAATTTTCTAATGTCACGCTTTTAGAACATTCCAAAACACCTGCTCTAAGTAATTTATATTTTCGAAATTCCTTAAACTATGACTTGCTTGCCACATTGCAACAACCTGGTAATAGGTGAGAAAAATCTTACCTTTTTGCAAGGTCCATCACATTTAATATAAACAGTTGTTCTATATTTTAATAAAATGAAAAAGTACTTGACATTCTTTTGTTTCTCTTATTTTTGCAGACAGCAATAATTTCGCCGGCGCCAGTAACCTGCTGTGTTAAAACAATGTCCTTTCTTTTGTCTAACATTAGAAATACCTGTTAAAATCATAAAATTTTCTTTTACTAAACCAAACTATCTATTATGTTGTATTTCGAAACAATTTTTGCTTCAATTTGGTTCTGATTTTCTTTATACCTTTATTTAACTATGATTTTAAAAACTTTCTCCTGGTGCGTTAAACCAGGATTTAGAAAGTCTTTTGTTTATTTGCAGTGTTATTGTGTTGAAAATTCTTAAATTCTTATTTTACTTATTTCTTCTAATAGTATGTTTGTTAGTCTTTTATATTAAAGGTTTTAAATATTGCAGGGTGTAGTACATGTGCTTAATTTGAACATATTTCTTAGAATCCCATAGAGTTCAGAAAAATGCTAAAACGAGAGAATAAATCCTTTGATAGAGTCTTTGGTTCAGGGACTATTTTCGGATGAAACTTGTCTCTCTTCTAGAGACTATTTTCAGATGAAACTTGTCTCTCTTCTAGAGACTATTTCCAGACGAAACTTGTGTCTATTGCAGAGACCATTTCTAAATGCAACTTGTGTCTCTTCTGGAAACAATTTACAGAAGAAACTTGTCTCTGTTGTAAAGCCTATTTCTAGACAAAACTTTTTTCTCTTCCAGAGACTGTTTCTAAATTGAACTTGTCTTTGTTCCAGAGAATATTTCTAGATAAAACTTGCTTTGTTCCAGGAGCAATTTCCAAGCGAAACTTGTCTGTGTTCCAAAGACTATTTTCAGATGAAACTTGTCTCTCTTCTAGAGACTATTTCCAGACGAAACTTGTCTCTGTTCAAGATAATATTTCTAGACAAAATTTTTTTCTCTTCCAGAGACTGTTTCTAAATTAAACTTGTCTTTATTCCAGAAACAATTTCCAAACGAAACTTTTCTCTATTCCAAAGACTGTTTCTAGACGAAACTTGTCTCTTTTTCCAGGGACTATTTCTATATGAAACTTGTCTCTGTTGCAGATACTATTTATAGACAAAACTATTCTCTGTTATGCAGACAATTTGCAAACTAAACTTATCTCTGTTAAAGAGACCGTTTCTGACTGAAACCTGTCTCTGTTCCAAAGACAGTTTTGAGACGAATGTTGTCTCTGTTCTAGAATCTACTTTAGAGATATTTTCTAGAAATAAATTATTCTCTAACTTCATTCAAAATATATCCACGTAAACCGGCATTTTTTCCTAAAATATATTATGACAAATTTGCTTTAACTCAAGCGCAAAACAGATGACTGAATCAGTGGATGTAAATTTTTTGTAGTATCATAATATTTTGTCTAGCACTGGCTGGAGTTATTATTTTCTTTTAGTATTAAGATTCGAAAACTTATTGTCAGTTCTACATCTGAAGATTCAATAAATAAATAAAATGTATTAAAAAAAATATTATAACAAATCAGAAAAGTTTCTTGTAAAACAATATAAATTTTGAGAAATCGCATTCTAGAATTGTCAACACCAGAACATTTGAACTAAACAAAATATCCTGAAGCGCTAAAACTTTTTAAAATAAAAGGAACATTAATAATTTTAAATAAAATAACAAACGTAACAAAATTAAAAAATCTTATAAATATAAAACAAAGAACATTTCTAGAGAAGCAAAAGAAACTTGTAGATTTAAACAGGTATTTTTAACACCAGACCAAAGAAGGGACACAGCACGTTGGCGCCTGCGAAAATTTTGCTGTCTGCTAAGATGAGATAAGGCAAAAGGCAGTCAATTACTTTTCTATTTTAATAAAATGTTGAACTATTATTGTGCAAAATTAATTTCATTTATTTTTATGTGACACCTTTTACAAAAGTGAGATTTTTCATACCTAAAGGCAGGCTGTTGCAATAAATCAAGTGCCATTGTTTAAGGACTATCAGAAAAGTATATTATTTATTTAGAGTTTAAGTCAGGTGTTTTGGAATATAGTAAAAGAGAACTATTAAAAGTATTGTTTATTTATTTAAATTTATATTAGAAACAGACCTTAAAAGTAACCTTGTTAGTTAAAATGTTCTTTATAATAAAACTGTTTTCTCAAATAGTCTTAAAAGTTATTTAATTACAAAAGCAATTTGCATACATACATTTTTCGCCTAAAAAACAGTTCTAGAAAATATTTGCTTATGTTGTTTATCTAGTTTTTTAATTTCTCTAATTTATATTTTGTCTGCTTATGTCTTAAGTCTTTTGTTTTGCTGTGTTAGTAAATATTTTTGTTTGATTGAGTTTTCTGCTTAAGAAACATTAATCCTTTTAGCACACAAATAGTTAATCCTTTTGAAGTTGACTCAAATTACTTTTAATTAATTTAAATTTGTAAAAAAAATTTCGAAATCGCTAAGCCATGAACCTTAAAATTTCAATCAAAATCCTATACAATTTCGAAATCCAAATATTGATTGATAACCTCAATTGAAAGGCTAAAACTGAAAGGTTTAAGAACAATTTATTTTAGATTATATTGTTACAAATTTCTTTGTATATGTAACATAGTTATGGTTGCTTTTTTAAAAAACCGAAATTATAACCCCTAAAATCTATAGAAATAAAAGATAATTGTTGCCAAAAAGAAAGAAAAATATTATTCCCTTTTTTAAAAGCAAATAAAGAAAGTACTTACGTACTCACTTTTCAAAGTGTCATTCAAATAGAAACCTTTTTTTGTGCGCACAAAATAATCTACAAATGTAAAAATATTTGATGAATTACGCTTGATTGCATGTCTGTCAATCCGAAAATAAATAATGAAGAAAAATTCTACAAACTAAAAACCAATTCTTTATAATTTATTTGCTGGTTGTAGATCAAAATTTACTGATAACTTATTAAGAAAACAACAAAACCATCCAAACATGTTTGCCTGTGTATAACCCCTCTATCTTTTTACACATTTTTATATTTAAAAATCCTTTTTAAGCCATTTTTTTCTCCTTTTTAATATTTCTGTTTTATATTTTTTTTTTGTTCAAAAACACCCCTACATTTTGTTTTACGAATCCTAAATTGGTTAGTCATCAATTTTAATGCTACTGCAGGTAGTGAGTGTATGACTGGCTGTTTAGTTACGTGCTGTACAGCCAGTAGCCTTTGCTATTTTTACACTTCTTCTGTTTATTTGTCTCTTGTTTAATTCCTTTTTTATTGTAACGAAATTCCATTTTAATCCACGTCATCCTGTCGTCAGTGTTGATATCTTTTATTTCTCCTGCTACAATTATTTTTTTTTTGTTACTATTTTTAAGGATAATAGCAAGACATGTCTCTTTTAGCATCACGTAAAATATGACCGGAGGGTGTCAAATATTGTTTATTGTTTTGTCAGGTTTATTGAAGAGCTGAACTTTGTGTTGAAGGGATTAGGATTTAGTATTTATGCTAAGGGTCAGATTACAAAACATTATTACATGCTTACTTTAAATGCGTCATAGTTTTTTAATGGAGGAACAATTTGAATTAAAATTGGTTTCATAGGAACTATTTCTACTTTTTCTAGACGAAAAATGTTTATACACAGAGACCTTTTTTACATATTGTCAAGTTGAAATTGAGAAATAGCAAATTGAAATTTCGAAAAGCAAACCTTTTCTTTACCTTCACTTCGGAAAACCAAATCTTGTAACGTTAATTTAACCGCCTTTTACTCAATGCAAATGGATGAAACTTTGCATATTCCCGATGACAAGACACGCCCATGTAGTAGACAGGATAAAATCCATGGCAAAACTATTTTTTTTTGGTAAAATGCTTTTTTGACTGCCTTCTACTCAATGCAAATGGATAAAACTTTACAAGTATTCATACTACCGATGGCGCAATGGGGCGCGTTGTTGTGAAACAAAATTCTCAATTATTGAAAATTCGTAGCTTTAAACATGATTGGTTGTATTTCCTTCGGTCTGAGATATTAAAATGTACTCACGGCAGTCATGTTCTTTTAAGTTCAGGTTGGTGTGGGCGCCCCACGCTTTTCTTTAAGGGATGTGTGAGATTTCTTCCATTTTGATTTAAAAGTTTATGTTGTTTGTAATGTTTTTATTTTTTGACTTTTAGTCGATTTTTCTATTTCTTGATTTCAAATTGTGTTTTGTCAGTATCAATTTTGATTTCTTAATTTCAAGTTGTTATTTTTTTCTTAGACCAGCACTCAGAGGACGATCCCTTCTTATGCAATGCATTGTGTTGGAACTAGAAAAATAGGTTATAGGAAGGAGGATATAGGGAGTAGTGTTTGTGAAGATATGACTTGAATTTTCCTATATTGAAAGTGGCAGGGAATACTCCTGCTGGTAGTTTGTTTCACATACGGATATCAATTTGGATTTCTGAATTCCAAATTGTTTTTTCTCAATTTCAACTTGAAAATGTCTTCCTATATACAGAAATGCTTTTTTAAAGTGACTTTAAAATAAACGATCTGATTACTCAGCTTAATAATAAAATGCTAAGTAATGCAATTGGTAATTAATTATAAATAATGTTATCGTAACTATACGTGGGAGTTTATTGTCTATGAAAGAGACATTACTTAAACTTAAGCATTTTAGTAGGAGAGCAAATTTAGCATATTTTCGACATGATAATGCAGATGTATGGTATATTAAAATTAAAGCTTTTCTCATAACATATAGGAACTATTTTTGTGTCAAAGACTTTCTACACATTCTCTAAAATTAAATCTTTTGCTGCATTAGCAGTTTATAATTATCATTTAAAATCCTGTTTCACACACTGTCACACAGTTTTTGCTGAACATGCATGAAAGAAAAAACAAAAGAAAATAAGAAAATTGACCAGTACCATCAAGTTTGTATCCCTATTATTCTCTTTTCCCTTCTCAACCAAAAATACTTGCCTTGAAGAGTCAGAATTGAAGTGTGTGAAAGCGGACTAAGAAATCATATTTATTCTTGCTTTATTTTTGACTGAAATATGATCAGTAATTTCTGATATAGATGAAAAATTTACCACGAAATACAGTTCTTCATAAACTAACCCCTTAAACTGTAAACAACTAGAAATTCCTTGAAAATAAACAATGTTAAATTGTGTTTAACAAAGACCTTACCACAATAACCACGAGGCTTAACAATTAGTCTTAAGCATGATCTTACCACTCTTTTCAAACTCCTTTATCATAAGCCTTTTTCGCTCTAACATATTTTGGTTGTAAGGATTAACAACTTTTGTTTATTTTTAGTTGGTAATATTACACCCACTTTTTGTGACACGCGATTGTGTAAAGAAGACAAATTAGTGGAACAAATAATAATAAACCTTTTCCAGGGAAAGTAAAAGAAAAGGATTTTTAAAGATTTCAGAGGAAATACTTCAAATACTTTTTAGGTAACGTAGAGAGTTTAGAAAGGTATTTAGTATATAAAAGAAGGAAGTTAAAGTAAGTAAGATATTATGATGAAAGAAAAGCAAGACTTTTATTAGGCATATTAAACCATGAAACTAATTTTGTAAGTAAAAGAATACAAAGAAAATGTTGAAAATAAATGGTAAAATTAACTGGCCTCCAAACATTTTATATGAGTATTTACACGCCTTAAAATCAAAAAAAAAAAACATCACGAGAATCAACAGATGTCTATTGTGGATGTCAATGAGTTGAACATTTTGTTGTTAATTCAAAAGGTAGAGTTAGACAATTAAAAATGAAAAACTATGTCCACCACGACCACACATACAGATTTCGATTATTTTATCAAAATTTTTACTTACATTTTGGCAAAATCTTTCATCTTTGAAAGTTGGAAATATTTTGTATATGATGCCAAATTTTACTGTTAAACTAACCAAACAAATTTAAGAAAAATCGGTAAAAAATATTTAAAAAAAATTAATTGCACACATGTGTCAAAGTTGCCCTATTTTGAGCCACTAAAGCTCCGCCCTTGGAATGTGAGTAGACTGCATCTTCAAGACATAAACTCCAATACCCAGTTTCTATGCTCCTGTATGTCTAGGGAACCAGCCATTTGGAAATGCTAGCTTTATTTCCAAAAACAATTTTAATGCTGCCCCCCCATTCAATTGCGGACTATTTTAATTGAGGTTTTACGTCGGTAATCTATCTACGATTCAAGTCTTGGAAGTCAACATAACTTGCATAATATGCGTGATACCGGTAGAAATGCTAAAAAGAGTGCTGGAAAATTTCATCTTCTAAATATCCGCGACTTAAGTCGTGCAACATTTAATGGAATTATATTTGAAAATTATACGACCCTAGTAAATATTCGGACTTTCAACAAGATTTTAAGTGTTTTAGTGATAAACAGGAGACCATTTTCACTCCTGTTTGAAACCAAAGATTGAGAAAACTTTAAGTTTGTTTCTTAAGTCTTTTGTTTGTCAGCTAACCAACTTACCGAAAACATTGCAAAGTAAACATTTTCTTTACGAATTCAGCAGAACTTAATAATAAAAAGTAGAATATAATCCTTCATCTTTTGCTGTTTTTAATGTTTGTCGAGCCTCGACTTTTTCTTAAATTCTATTATTCCCTTTTTTCTATCAAACTAATTTACAAGCATTAAGATTCTGTTTTCATCCTTACTTAGATCCCTTTATTTTATGTAAAATCACGCTTTACACCATCAATTCACATAACCCTGCACAATATGTTGAAAAAAATTCTCCTTTCATCAGCAAAATAAGAACATTTAAATAAGGCTCCTTGCACCAAACATACTTATCAACCATCCGCCTAAATATTATATTAGATAAAACAAACAAAAAAAAAAAAAACAAAAAAAGGACAATGGCATTAAAAATTGTAGGGTTATCATTAAATATATGTTTGTAGACCCTTTTTAGTTAAAAAAGAAATATGTATTGTATTCTGATTGCCTTTGGTTCGACACAGCAATTTGAACACGTGCAAGGGTCAGTTTTGATTTTTCAAAAAAGCAGGTAGGAAGTATGTATTTTTTAAAGTGAAAGATAAGAGTAAAATAAATAACTGAAATGAAACTGAAATCCTAGTGATTTAAAGTTACAGTGGTGTGGTTGGTGCATGTATGTAGATGAGGATTTAATGACTTCAAATAAAGCAATAAGTAACAAAAAATTAGCAACTCGTTTGTATGAGCAAACTCAATACGACTGCTAACAAAATTCTGAATCAGATTTCATTCGTTACTTTCAGCAAAGTAGATTCGTGTTGCCTCCCAGCAATACAGCGATGGAAATCATGTATCCGTTTTAGACACTAAATTTCATTAATGACGTTAATTTAGAAATTTTTGAGTCTATTGATAATTATGGGCTCTTTGCAATGCAGAAGGAAGTTAAATGATTACTTTATTCAGGCTATCTAGCAAGAAGTCAATTGTCACTTTACTGTCTCTAAGTAATCTATGGTGTAGTCAATTTAATAATGTGTTAGTTTCTATTACTTTTTTCTAGTTTCTAGTCCACTTTTACTTTATACTAGTTTATAGTTAAATATATTCAGGCTATCTAGCGAGAAGTCTATTGTCACTTTAATGTCTCTAAGTAATCTACGGTGTAGTCACTTTAATAATAACAACTGTGTTATTTTTTTTACGTTATTCTAGTTTCTAGTCTATTTTTAATTTATTCTCGTTTCCAGTTTACTTTATTCCGGCTATCTAGCGAGAAGTCAATTGTCACTTTAATGTCTCTAAGTAGTTTACGGTGAAGTCACTTTATTAAAAAGAAAAGTGTTGTTCAGGCTATCTAGCGAGAAGTCAATTGTCACTTTAATGTCTCTAAGTAGTCTACGGTGTAGTAACTTTAATAATAAGAACTGTGTAAGTTTCATTTACTTTATTTTACTTTACTAGTCCACTTTTACTTTATTCTAGTTTATAGTTTACTATATTCAGGCTATCTAGCGAGAAGTTAATTGCCACTCGAATGTCTCTAAGTAGTCTATGGTGAAGTCACTTTAATAAAAGCAACTGTGTTATTTTTTTTTTACTTTACCCCATTTTCTAGTTTACTTTACTCGAACTATCTAGTGAGCAATCAATCGCCACTTTAATGTCTCTAAGTAATGTACATTGCAGTCACTTTAATAATAAGAGCTGTGTTAGTTTCTAAACATTTGCCCCCTTATTAAAAAACGATTATTAAATTTAACAAACGTTTATTATGACATATTTGCATATAAAAATGTGCTTAATAAAAGTTTGTTAAATTTAATAATCGTTTTTAAATAAGGAGGTTTATCTTAAGAACAAAACTAATTTCTTGTTTTTTTTCTCATAATCCGGCAGATTAGTAAAAAACGAAAGAGCGATAAGCGTACAAATTGATACTCTTACGCATAGAATATGCTTTCGCATCGCAATAGAGAGTAACCCCCCAGAGCATGCTAAACCACATTAACTGATCTTTAACTTATTTTCTCAAAAAAACTAGCTAAACTAACCACTGTAACACTTTTTTAACAATTGAAACCTATAAAAAAATCTCTTGTTCCTAAATAAATACATGAACACAAACAAAAACTCCATGAAGAATGTTGCAAACAAATAAGAAAAATTAAAGAAATACATTATAATTTTACTAATACACCAGCACAAAATCCATTTTTTTAGATTTGAACTGAAGAAAACAACGAAAAAATACGTTACTTTATTTTTCGACAAACACTACCCCTGTCTGACCAAAATCCAAATGTGTACTTGTTAAGCATAACAAATTTTCCCAACACAAGATCCTAGTTACTAAATGCAAACTCCTATTGTCAAATTACACTTGATTTTATGTTTCCTTAGGTAGTTTGTCTGTGTCATGAATGTAATGAGAGAGTTTACAAAAATACGTTACTTTTTTGCTAAATCTTAAGGAGTTGTTGCTGGATTTTTAGACGTTACAAATACGTTTCCTAAAAGTTGTTGCTATAATTTTACACAAATAGAGAAACGCAAATTGTTGCAGGATATTCTTGAAAATTTATATGGGTGTTTCTTTGTTGTAGATAGTAAAAACTAAAGGATATAAGGGTTCTTAAAAACAATCAAGAGGTTACAATTGTATTACAAAAACGTATTTAAGACAATAGTAATAGTTACTAGCAAACAAATAAAAAGAGATTTTGTAATTTAAATATTTTTAGGTATTGGCTTGGTAAAAACTAAAAAAAGTAACGTTTTTTTTAATTTTTTTAACCAGTAAAAAAAACACACAAAAGTAGAATCATATAGACCCATTAGCCTATTGTCGAATATATCAAAGCTATTCGAGAAGATATTCTTAACTTTAAACGACATATTTTTATTCATATACTCAATATAAAATTTTAAACTTCCGGTTAAACATTTCTGTCATAATCCTTTCTTTAACTAACAACTTTTGAAAGTACTATGGCTCTTGTTCATTATTTATTTAAAGTTACACCCATTTTTCCAACTCATGATTGTATGAATATGACAAATATTGTAAAATTATATCTATAAATAATAATCCTTTTCCAGAGAAAGTAATAGAAAAGGATAAATAAATAAAAATTTAGCAATATAGGAAATTGAAATTTCTATGAAAATTCAAAAATATGAATCAGTGTTAACAGTCAAAGAGGATGACTTTCTTTTATTAATGTCCACAAAAAGGATAAAAGGAACAAAAGGTTTGTTTTGCAATTTTTTAAGTAAGAGATATTGAAATAGTTTTTGTGAAAAACATGTAGTAGGAAGGAAGTTATCCTTTCAAACTGACAAACGATAAGAATTAAGTTCATAATTCTTTGAAAAACAACAACTCACCTTAGAGGCGTAGAAAACGTCGATGCTATAAATGCAGTTTTCGTATAGAAAAAATTTCTATTGCAGAAACAGTTTTCGTCTAGAAAACGTCTCTATTGTAGAGAAAGTTTTCGTCTAGAAGTCGCCTTTATTGTAGAGACAGTTTTCGTCTAGAAAAAGTTATTATTGTAGAGACAGTTTTCATTTGGAAAACGTGTTTATTATAGAGACAGTTTTCGTCTGAAAAACTTCTCTATTGTAGAAAACCGTTTTCGTGTAGAAAGCGTGCCTATTGAAATGATAGTTTTCGTCTACAAAACGTGTTTATTGTAGAGACAGTTTTTGTATAGAAAACGTCTCTATTGTAGAGACAGTTTTCGTCTAGAAAAAGTTTCTATTGTAGAGAAAGTTTTCGTCTAGGAAACGTCTCTATTGTAGAGACAGTTTTGTTTTGAAAACGTCTTTTTTGTAGAGACCGTTTTCGTCTAGAAAACGTGCCTATTGAAAGGATAGTTTTAATAGTTTTGTAGAACATGTTTTAATCTTATCAGTAACGGTCAAATAAAATCTCTCACATAAATTTTATTTATCCTTTTGTTTTATTCATTTAATTTTAGTTTTACTTAACAGTATTTCCTTATCAATTTGTTTTATAAGCCCAGGGATATAGGAGGAGTTGCTTTAGAAATTGAGACAATTTTTTTACTCTAAAAATGTAAAAAACTATAATAGCAAAACAATAGAATTCAATAAGATCTTAACAAAGATACGGATATACATAAATTTAAAATTTGTTAATTTTTTTCAAAACACAAAAGAAATTTGAAATAAGATTTACTTTCAAATTGAACAGGTATATCTTAGTGCATTAAAGCCATGGTCAAATACCATTACATGCTTCATACATATATAAATTTTTTTTGAATTTACTTTTGTGGGGCGTTGCTCTGGTATGTTTGTGTGTGGCGCACATGTAATCCTTACATTGAATTTTTTTTACTGCAGGGAACAGTTTTGCTGTTTGTTTCCTTGTGAGTTCCAAAAGCCAAATGAAGGTGGAACCATAAGTAATCATTTTTAAATTTACGAACCAATACTTGTTTGATATGTTAGCTGTATTGTTGAAGAATTATTATTAATATGTTCAGGTGTAGTTTGATTTAAGGATTCTTAGGAATTTGTTTTAAATATAGAGAAGGATTTAAATTTTCACAAGTGCATAGTAGTAGGAGTTTCGTGGGTTTAACTCTTGGTGTGTTAAGCAACTCCTCTGGTGGGCTACCTAAACAAAGATATCAAAAAGTCGTAGAGGGTATTTGAAAGGAGGTATTTAGCTATTAATGGTTTAATGAATATAAACTGAATTGAATTGCAGATTTTCCTGGCAAACTGTAGAGAGTATTAGAAAAGCTACGAGAATATACGTTTTCTAGCCATTCATTGTCGCTACAATAGAGACGAAAATTGTCTCAGTACTGGAGACGTTTTCTAGAAGAATATTGTCTCTGTATGGAGACGTTTTCTAGATGAAGATTGTTGCAGTACTGGAGACGTTTTCCAGATGAAAATTGTCTCAGTACTGGAGACGTTTGCTAGACAAAAATTGTCTCTGTGTTGGATACGTTTTCTATATGAAAATTTTTTCGGTGCTGGAGACGTTTTCTAAACGAAAATTATCCCTGAACTGGAGACGTTTTCTAGACGAATATTGTCTCTGTATGGAGACGTTTTCTAGATGAAAATTATCTCAGTACTGGAGACGTTTTCTAGACGAAAATTGTGTCTAGACTAGATACGTTGTCTGAGTGAATATTGTCTCTGTACAGGAGACGTTTTCTGGACGAAAACTGTCTCTATTCTGGACACGTTTTCTAAACAAAAAATATTTCGCTACTGAATACCTTTTCTGTACCGAAAACTCTTGCTACAATAGAGACGTTTTCGAGATGAAAACTGTGTTTGCGTCTGTAATCCTTTAGATATATGATTTTATGTCAAATACCTTCAAACTCTTCTAATCGTTTATGTATATTATTTGTCTACATTCAATTTATGGGTTAACTTTATTTAATACCTTGTATAAATAAATCTTTTTTTTCCTATTAATGCCTTCCAAATAATACAAATTCTTTAAAATTTTAGAGAATTAAATGATCTACTACTACTACTACTGGTGTATATTTTCCTTTTCCTTGTAATATCTTGTCATTTACAGTTTAATCCTTCCTTTAACTCTTAAGATTGACTCATATTTTGTGAAGAGATTGTATGTTTGTGTTAAATACTCATATTAAAATGTACATGTTTATTTAACATATTTAATTGTGTTAATAACAACAAAGCGTGTAAAATTACCAACTTGAAATATACAACGATTTGTTAGAATATTGAAAAATATGACAGAAAAGAATGTGTTTAACATTAGAAAAGAAATATTGATAGGATTTGTTAAAATACAAAAAGTTGTTAGGAAATTAGACAAAGGAAGGCTATACAGTTTACAAATAAGTATAAGAATTTCCAAATTTTCCCTTTAACAGTTTTAGTGTCGAAGTCTTTTGTTTTGATATTTGTAAAAATCTGCTGACTATGAGACGTAGTTTTACCATACTGAGCTTTTACCTCTAATTGCTAAAACTTTGAAAAATAGAAAAATTTTCCTTTGACTTTTATAAAATTGGTTTTCAATTCTATATACATACATATGTTAAATTACTGGTTTTAAAATTACAAATTCCACACAAATTTCTAAACAAACCTAAAATCTATTTTATGTTATTAAACAAAATTTATTTTAATTACAGTCTCCTAACATATTTTTTCAATTATTAGACATTTAGGCGTACTGGCGTTAAGTTATTAAAAGTTGCTGAAACATAAGTAAAGAAAAAATTGAAGAATATTTCCTTCTTCAATTAGTTTAGACACGTTTAGTAGTAACTCACACAAAAATATTAAAAAAAAATTTAATTACTTGCCACATAAATCTGAAAATGTTGGAAGACTCACGTTATTCTAAAGAATTTTCCTATAAATACAAATATTTATTAGACAATTTTTTTTATTTTAAACAATTCAATTCAATCTTATTTCCTGTTCGAAACCATAATATTTATGTTAGAAAACGTACAGAAAACAAAGGAATTATTAAGTCTAAAATAAATGTAATCCAATGTAACCAAAATGTCAATAAATATTGGTAATATCAAAACTATTTACCCCATTGTTTAAAAAATTTTCTCAAGGAAGTGCAAACAATAACACTAGCTAAACATATACAATGACATTTCAAAAGCACCAAAACAACAATATTACAACAAATTAAATAGGAAGTTATTTGTGAATAGTTCATTATTTATCTTATTGTTTAGATTTAAAACAATTAATTGTTCTATCGTTTTTACAATAAATTCTATACTTAAAGGTCACTGAAACGTGAGAATTTTTTAAAAATTCTCTAACTTTAGATAACAAAGAACATAATTGTAATGCTTTGCCTATTAGCGTTTAAGCCACCCTTAAATAAAGTAAATATTTGTTGAGCAAAGTAGTTGCAAGCGCAACCGATTTTATTTACCTTCCGTTTTAGGGAGCTGTATCGTATGTTTAGCATCCCTTATTTGCTTCCCTATTTTTTGTATCCTTATGGAAGTGAGCGTTTGTGTTAAGGTCATGTTTAAGCGTATTATACACGCTTTGCCCTTAACTCACTTTTACTTCCACTTTAGGGATCTTCACTTGCACTTGTTGAGGGGTCTTTGGCTGGCTGTTTATTAGATTGAATGATATTTGTTGACAAAACATATGTTTCAAGTAGATAATTATCAACACGGAAAACAGTAGTTAAGAAAGGTAATAATAATGAAATATATTAGTTTGCATTGAAATGAAGATGCTTGAAACAAACTAAAACGCCACTATGGAAAATGCCTCTAGATTCTTTCCAGCCGAAATCTTTCCTCTGCAGATATAAATTTCGGCTAAAAACTGGTTCCTTCTATAAATAATGAACACAAAAAAAAAATATTTCTATTGTAGATACCTACATTTTGTCATCTAAAAACACAGTTTTCGTCTAGAAAATGTCTCTATTAAAAAGACAGTTTCCCGTCTAGGAGACGGCTCTATTAAAGAAACAGTTTTCATATAGAAAACGTCTTTACGGTAGAGACAGTTCTCGTTTAGAAAACATCTCGGAAGAGACCGTTTTCTGTAAAAAACGTCGCTATGGTAAAAGAGAGTTTTTCGTCTAGGAAACGTCTCTATAGTAGAGACAGTTTTTCGTCTAGAACACGTCTCTACGGTTGAGACAGTTTTTCGTCTAGAAAATGTCCCTATTATAGAGAAAATTTTTCGTCTACGTCTCTGCAGTTGGGACAGTTTTCGTCTAGAAAACGTCTCCATGGTAAGATACAGTTCTCGTCTAGAAAACGACTCTACTTTCTCTACTATTTTATCTAGAAAATTTCTCTATAGTAGAGACAGTTTTTCGTCTAGAAAACGTCTCTACGGTAGAGAAAATTTTGCGTCTAGAAAACGTTTCTACGGTGGAGACCATTTTCGTCTAGAAAACGTCTGTATTAAAGAGACAGTTTTTTGTCTAGAAACCCTAGAAAAGGGCACAATTTTCATCTAGAAAATTTACTCTTGTATTAAATATTGTCCTACTAATGCTAACAATAAATTCATCCCACATTTAATACACATTACAACATTTATATTTATTCGCGCTATAAATAATGGCCCCAGGAAAAATTACTACAAAAACACGAAATGTTTGGGCCTTTTTTTAATTTTTGTTGGGCTTATATTGTACTTTTTATTTGAGGTAGATTTGCAGTTTAGGAGGAGCGTAAAATTAACACCAAGAAATTTTGTTTTTATTCGAAGTTGTTAAATTTAACTTCTTAATATTTTAAAATATACTAAAAATATAAAAATGAAGAATTTCCCCAAAAATTTGATACAAAACTTTGGGATTTTCTTTATTAATATTAAGAAATATATTTCTAAATATTGTTTATTTGACCTTTTTTAAGATTTTGGTAATTTTTAAAGCTTTAGGTCTTTTTTATGAAATATTTAAATTTTTCTTTCAATATTTCGCCACTCTTTGAGTAGCTTCTTCAGGATAAATATATAATCATCCCTATCGCGAACAAAAATTCCACATGAAATTTGTTCCCTTTTATTTTTTAACATTGAATTTTAATAGGAAAAATGTGAAAAGGGAACAAATTTCATGTGAAATTTTTATTCACGATAGAGATGATTATAAAAAATTTTTATCCTGAAGAAGCTGTTCAAAGAGTAGCGAAATATTGAAAGAAAAATTTAAATATTTCATAAAAAAGACCTAGAGCTTTAATAATTACCAAAATCGTATTTAGAAATATTTTATAAAAACTACAATATTTGAGGTGAAAATTCATTTACATATTTGGGAAATTTTTCGCTATTAAAAATGGCCCCAACATGTGGGGCCACTTGTCGTTTTAACCTCAGTATAATTTTTCATAACTTTTCATAAAAAAATTAGAATTAAATTTCTTAATGAAATTTGAGCCCAAAATTTGGGGCTTTTTTCGTTTTTTTTTCTTTGGGGCCATTATTCGCACTCCAAATTTCTTAAGTGCGTCAGTGCCATGCCACTATTACACATAATTTTAATATGACATTTAACACCACAATTTATTATATTTATACACAAAAACCACTTGTTGTCATCAATTTCAGACAAACCAATAAACCACTAAATAGGAAGTAAAGGAAGAGCAATGCCGGCACTTGCCGCCAGTAGCTTTGTAAAAACTGAAAAGAACCCCTAAAAAGGAAATATTTTAGGGGAAGTAAATGGCCATTAACAAGCATGCGCATAACACGCGTAATTTCATGGACGTATGATCATGAAATTATAAGGGTAGAATCAAATTCCTATGCTATTATGTGAAAAACAAACCCCTAAAGTGGAAGCAAAAACTCGGGGAGAGTTATATAAAGTAACAAATTTAATGCAGTCTAATAATACAACAAGTCGTTTTTAAAAAAATACTTTTATAAAGTTCTCACGCTACGAAATTGTTGCCTACAGCAAATGTTTAACAAACAAAAACATTTCTGTAGAAGAAGTCGTAGAAATTACTTTCTTTTATTTGCCAAGTTATTGTTCTCTATACACGTTTGTTGTGCATTATCCTAATAGCAAATCTTAAACTCTGCTGCTCTACATACATTATGCTATTGTTTATTTTGAAAACTATTTTCAAATTTTCTTAAAATATTTTCTGATTACTAGCACAACAAATAAAATATCGTATTTCCCTATGTCTGGGATGGTGTGTTTATTGAAATTTCGAAACATGTTCGAACACGTTATGAAATTTGAAAATTGCACTGCACATGTTAATGTTTGCTGTTTGTTTGTTAACGCAGCAAGTGTGGGAAAATTTTTTAAAGTAAATAAAATTTCCCTTTTTTGCAGGTCTTTGAAGAACACATGTTTCTTTTCGTCGTACTATTTGTAAAGGAGATTAGAGGAAAATCCTTATAAGGTGTAGGGAACGTGATATTTTTCATAAATTAAGGTTATGGTAATTTTATTTGATTATAGGGTGAACATAACTAAAGAAGATATTTACTTGTGCTGGTATTTAGCCAAATCACAGGACTGCCATAGAGTGTGCAGGGAGGTTCTGAATATTGTTCGATATTTGGTTAGTATTATACCGTGATTACCAATAGCTAAGCCCAACTCTTTTGGCAGGTGGTTGTAACTATTATCATTCACACATGTGTTGGCACAAATTTCAGTATGCGAGCCAGTTAATTTGTAATAAATTCACATTTGAGTTTCTTACCCCCTTATTCATAAAACTTGTCAAAGGTTTATAAGAGGCTTATAAAGCCTATTATAAACCTTTGATAAGTTTTTATGAATTAGACTTTTAGTATTTAATTAACAACGCAGACTAATTATGGAAAAGTTAAAATAGGAAATGTGTGTTTATTAAAGTCAATTTCCTTCTTAGAAAGTGTTTTTCTTAAAGACAGTTTTCTTTATAGTAAAAGTGTTTTTCTTAAAAAAAGTTTGCTTCATGTTTCTTACAAACAGTTTTCTTCATAGGAAAAGTGTCTTTCTTAAAGAAAATCTTGTTCATAGGAAAACTAACAGGACATATAAACACATGTTTATGTTGGAACAATATTTATATGAATGTTCGGCGAGACCTTGAATACTTCTAAATTCAAATAAAAACTAAAACAAAATGTATTATTTAATTCCTTAAAGCCAGTCATCACCACAAAAAAATCAATAAAATATCATAAATTCATATATAAATTCGAGTTCGTGTCTTAACTCTTTTGTTTAGTAAAACCCAACAGACGACAAATATTTATCATAATTATTTATTGTTATAACACAAAAATTTACCCCAAATTATTGCTGCTAAACACCAACAAACTGTCATCACAATCCGCAAACAGCCATTTAATTAGTCACAAAAACACTTGTTCATATTTAATAAAGACAAACGCATAAGACGTACCCCTACGTACGTACTTAAGGGATGGAGTAGTAGGAAGTAAAAATTGAACTAAAGGAAGTGTGTAAAGCAACACGTTGCTGCTGATACTGCTACCTCAGACAAACATTAAAATTATCATAAATAAAACGGAACTAAACACAAGTTCAACACAAGTTTTTAGGGGAAGTAAATTTTATATTGAGCACGAAATTAGTTGAGGTTGTGAAATTTAATATTTAGGGTAAATAAACAGCCACCAAATACGGAAGCAATTTTCAAGGACTCTAATATGTTAATGATAGGCAGTTAATTTCTGGCAGTAGTTAAGGATAAGAGGAATTGAAATTAAGTTAAATAAACACAAGGTATTGAAAGGGGTAAATTGAACAATTTGTATTTTAAAGTTATCAAAATAAAAGGGTTAGACTTATATTTAAGCATAATTGGCGTCAATGCAGTTGTATTTTTAAGGAAGGCTTTATTAAGGCAAACATGAAGGGTGGGTTCCTATAGACAAACTGTATTTGCAAGACAATTTTATAAATGTTCCTAGCAGTACTTGTGCACAAACCTTGCTAAAATCATTAATTATTTTATACAACACATCCATTAAATATGGTTATTTTCCGAGAATTTGGAAGTCTTGATTCATAATTCCATTATTTAAATCTGGTAATAAATCTAATGTGTCAAATTATGGAGGTATTGCTAAGCTAAGTGTAATATATAAGATTTTTGGACACTTTATCACTGATTGCATGTATCCTCAATCATCATCTATTCTGTCATCATGTCAACATGGATTTCGAAAAGGTTGCTCTACCATGACAAATATCCTTCAATTTACCACCCATGTTAACCAAGGCTTTGTACAAGGAAAAGAAACTGATGCCGTATGTACTAACTTTAGTAAAGCTTTTGATAAAGTAAATCATAGACTTATTAGACTGGATCTTATTGGCTTTAAAATCTTATCTTTTGGATAGAACTCAATGCGTAATATTTAATAATAAATACTCTAAAAATATTTTGGTTATTGCTGGTGTTCTTCAAAGCAGCCACCTTGGTTTAATTCGTTTTTGCTTGTTCATCAACGATCTGCCAAATGTTTTTTGTAACAGGCTGTTGATGTTTTTTAGCTTCTCTGAATTTGTGGATCATTTACAACAATTTCTTTTTGTGGTGCAGTCAAAACTCAATGGAATTAAATTTAATAAAAAAATGTTAACTTATGCGTTTTCGAAGAAGTAATTATATTCCTGCCACTTTTACTTTGGGTGATTACCGGCTTGAATTTGTTGAAAATTTTCTTGATCTGGGAATTTTACTAGACAACAAATTAAACTTTGTTGCGCACATTACCATGGTTGGTTGATTGTTTGGTATACGTAGTAGCTCACTACGTGCGAACACTTAAGCAGAGTCGAAGTGACCACGTTTTAATAAGACCACACCACTCGTCAGATTTAATGTCATATACAACATACTGTAACTAAAATGTGTACAAAAAGTCGTGCTTGCTAGACCCAACCTATAGCTGTGAGATATCTCAATAGGTCGTTGAGTTTTGACCCGGCTACCTCACCAAGGTTGGTCAATGTATAGTTTCCCATGAATTTATGTCTCTTGACACACAGGGCTGGGCATTTGTAGAGAATGTGAAAGTCGTTTCCTCTTTTTCTCTATCCTTACAACTACGACAATGGTCGTTAAAAGGGAGGCCCAGGCGATTTGCGGGCTTGCTTAACGTCCAGTGTTCTATTAATACTGCCAGCAATCTTGATATATCCTTTCTATTCCGGGTTATCAGTTGCATAGTACGTTTCTCGTTGAAAGATGGCCACATCAACTTGGCTATCCTACATGTGTCTAAATTACGCCATCTATTCTCATCATCCTCAGAAAATGTCTGAGGATGATACCTTTGATAGTCCCCAGTGGAATTGCTACTGAGACCGCATTGGAGATATCTAAGACAGATCCCATTCTGGCTAGTTCGTCTGCCCGTTCATTGCCGTAGTGGTTCCTATGCGCAGGCACCCAGACCAAGATAATGTCAGATAGACAACCTAGCCTTGACAGCGAATTCCTACATTGCCTAACTAGTGAATATGAGATTGTGTAGGCATTAAGTGAGAGGAGTGCCGCCTGACTGTCGACAAAAACACCTATATTGCCGATAATGTTATGATCCATATTATATTGACTTAATAAATAAATATATAAATACAAAAATCTGTTTTTAGGAAAGTTACTTTTTCTATGAAGAAAACTGTCTTTGGGAAAGACACTCTTTTCATGAAAAAAACTGTCTTTAGAAAAGGAAGGAAAATTCTGAAAATTACCTTAAGTTTTTTCTATTCAATCTTAGTTCTTAGAATATTTAGTTTAAAGAACATATTTGCTTTAATAGCAAAAGGTGGCAAGATTTTATAAAAGACAGTAGTTATTAAGAAATTCTAAAAGCATTCAATACTTGATAAATCTTAAAGCAGGGATTTAAGAGACATTTGTTTAAATAAAAATTAACCATGAACTGGATAATATAATAATTCACGCACATGTGCTATTCATTCAGTTTATATTAGAGTCCTAAAAAAAAAATATTTGAAATCTTAAGACATGCCTTTTTGCTCTAGAATTTGCTTAAGACTTTTAATAAACTGCCTAATATATTTTACAACAAGTTGTACACGTTTTAATTTGTAAATAATAGTTATGCTCTGAATTCTAGTAATCTGAAAATTTATAATTAACTAAGGACACCATTATACTTTGACCTTTAGTAATGTAAACATTATAAACTATGTATTTGTAGTATTCAGCAATTTTCTATTGTTTTCTACACGTTCTGATATCCTGTCCTTACTACTACTTAGAATTTTTGAAAATTTTCTTTAATCAATTTAAGAAACATATTAAAACATGTTGTTTACTATAAAATATAAATTACCATTTATCTTATAGTTTTAGTACACTGTCTGTGTGTGGGAAAATTTATTTGCTAGTGTATTAAGTGTACCACACATGTTTGGGATTTTCATTACACATTCAACATTTTCTTACTTTAAGGGGAAAATACGTCTAAATATTTGAATGTCAAGTTAATGTTGTGTTTTTCCCCCGACACATGTTATTATCTCTTCATAGATCCTTTTCTTTTCTAACCATAAATTTTACTAAAAAGTACGTGATATTTTTGTCAACATTTCATTTTAGTATTTAGGTTTAACAATAGACTTTTGGTGACCAACATGTTATTATAGATTTTATTAACTGATTTGTTTTGGTAAGTTTGATTGGTAGTCAGTCTAGGAAATTTTAAAGGATTTTTAAACAAGTTGCTAAAACGTGACTTGAACAACAAGTTTATAAATGCATGGGCATGCATTTTGTTATAATGACTGACCTCCAAGGTTTTTGAATAAAATAATTAAAGGTATATTTCCTGGTTATTTTTTAACTTATTAAAGCTGTTTTTTAAAAGGAAAATAATTGAAATGATTTTTAAAGCAACAATTTGGAAAAATCTATTTCCCAGATATAAATTTAATGAATGAACAACAAAAACAATTTTAAAACATTGCAATTAAAACTCCCATTAAATAATACCTTGTTGTAACAAAATCTGAAAAATTCTAACAATTTAAAAAATTTTTCTTTAGAGACATGTTTAAATTTTTAGTTTTTTCTTTAACTATCTTCATTTGCCCTTTAGATTAGAAAATGTTCTATTCTACTACATCATTCATTGATACAGCTTGCTGTTATTGATAGATATCCTGCAGCTTCCTGATTAGATATGAATACTGCTGACCACACAGGTCAGACTTTGTTAATAACTGTCCGATTTTTCTCAGACAACATTTTTTTTGGTTTAACTATCTTCATTTGCTCTTTAGATTAGATTTTTTAGAAGAAAATGTTTTAAACTCTTTTAACTATTTCATTCATTGATACAACTTGCTGTTATTGATATCCTGCCGCTATCCTGTTTTTCTAAAGCAATATCATCATGGAAGTAATTAGCACTACAATATTCTTAAGACATCATAGCGTAGCAGCTATCTTGAGTTCATTGAGCAATAATGTCAAATGTTATCTACTCAAACTTTTGGTAGAAAATAGATAAAAGTATAAAGGTTCTTTGGGTATGTTATGAAAAGTGTAGAGTATCTCATTAATTTTCGAATTGAACCTTGAAATTCAAGATTAAAGGCCACACACATGTCGTTAATTATTATCATTGTCTACTTCTATATAAAAGAGAAATAAAATTGCCATAATTACTGTTCAAAATTATAAACTTTTATACAATAGAATTGTTCATTTTTATATAAATATTCTCTCAAAATATTTAAGTGGAATTTGGATCAAATTTTGAAAAAAAAAAATTTTTTTTTTGATCTAAAATATTTGGCTTTGCAAATGGGAAAAATCAAACCAACCAAACATATTTTAGAACAAAATATCAAATAATTAATTTATAATAGAGCCTAAATGAACAAACCTATATCACAATTAGTTATTGCTAACTTATGTGTCTAAAAGTGAAGAAAATAGTTTGAAGTTTTAAACATTTTTGAATCAGAATCTATGAAAAGCTTTTTATAGACTTAACACTATAAATATTTTGTTCGCCACTACTCGAGTAATGTTTTTTACATTCTTGTATAATTAAATAGACACTGAACACGTAAAAAGATCCAGGAAAGTTGAATTTATACACTTGATTTAAAACCAATTACATATGTATATATTTACACCTATATTAAAAAATAATTTTGTTTTACGACAAAAACATTTATTCACTTTTCTGTCAACAAACAAACATTTCTAACATCTACTTCTTTTATTTTTAGCAATGTATTGGAACTAACTCAGAAATGTATGAGAAATTTTTATTAAAGCTTTGAATTTAAGACCATGAATAGCACAGCAATGTCTAGATAACTTTATACGGAGTAAAATAAGTAAGTATAATAAGTAAGCTTTAAATTATTTAAGAATTATATAATATTAATAGAATACAATACATCCTGCCGTATTCATAAAAAATAAAGTAGGTTTGAAGTGCGTTTTTACACAAAATTTCTTAAAGTACATTTAAAGTCTACTTTAATTTTGTGTGAATAAGGGCAATCTTCTTTAGACACAAATATATAGAAAACTATCTCTTAAGAAAGATAATTTTTCATAAGAAAACATTTCTTTTAAAGAGACAAGTTTTCACAGAGAAAACTGTCGTTTAGAAAGACAAGTTTTCGTAAAGAAAACTGGGTTTTCGAAACTAAAGTGTTCCTTTAGAAAACTGTCTGTTGAAAAGACAAGGTTTCCTATAGAAAACTGTATTTTCAAAATCTGTCTTTTAGAAATAAGTTTTTCTATAAAAAATTTTAGTCGCGTTTGTGTCTTAAATCTTTCGTTTTTTTTAGAAAGATAAACTGTCAATTTAGAAAGTTTTCCTATAACAAACTGTCTGTTTAGAAACACAATTTTTCTTAATGTGGATTTACCCATTTGTTCGGAACAAAATATTTGTTCGGACAAAGTATTTTTCATATGAATATATTCTTTCTCTTAATAAAGCAGGTGTCAAACTTCATATGAAAAAAACTTTGTCCGAACAAATATTTTGTTCGGAACAAATCGGTGAATCCATCTTTATAAAAACTGTATGGTCAGAAAGAAAAGTTTTCTTAAGCTTCCTGTTTAGAAAGACAAGTTTTTCTATAGAAAACTTTAGTCGCTTAAATTTATCATGTTTGTGTCTTAAGTCTTTCGTTTTTAAGTAAAGAAAACTATATAAAACTGTGTGTTTAGAAAGGTTTCCTATAGAAAACTGTCTTTTAGAAAGACAAGTTTTCTTAAAACTGTCTGTTTAGAAAAATAAGTTTTCCTATAGAAAGCTAACTTTTCAAAAATAAAATGCCTTTTTAGAAAAATAAGTTTTCCTATAGAAACCTTAAGTTGCTTAGATTTCTCATGTTTGTGTCTTAAGTCTTTCGTTTTTAAATAAAGAAAACTATATAAAACTGTGTGTTTAGAAAGGTTTCCTATGGAAAACTGTCTTTTAAAAGACAAGTTTTCTTAAAACTGTCTGTTTAGAAAAATAAGTTTTCCTATAGAAAACTATCTTTCCAAAATAAAATAATATGTCTTTTTAGAAAACTGTCTTTTAGAAAAACAAGTTTTCATATAGAAACTTTAAATCGCTTAGATTTATCATGTTTGTGTCTTAAGTCTTTCGTTTTTATGTAAAAGATTTGCTTTTGCATATATATGTATATAATATATAAAATAAAGAGAAAATATTTAAAACCAGTCCTTAAGACTGGCAATTATTTTGCATCCCTTTTCTGTATTTTGTTTAAGTTTATTTTTCAGATTTTTTACATTCTTAGTGCCTGCAGCTCAAAACAATACTTAAATTTTTGTTACACTTTCTTTAAAATCTGACATGCTTGGACATGCTTTCCAACAACAGCTGCAAACATTAAATTGCAATCTTGTGAAATACTTTTCTCAACCTCCAGTTGAAAACAATTTCAAGTAAAGAAATGTACGAGTATATTTATGCCATAAACATAAGAAACAGAAGCTCCCCCTTGTAGGATGCCACATTGGGGTAGAGTAGAGTAGAGTACAGCCATTAAGAGCACACTGTGATGCTGTGGCAATGTCATGCTATTAAAGTACCATGAAATGTATTTGATGTTATATGTAGAGATTTTAAAACACCTGTTGTGCAAAAATGCAACACAAATCATGCTTTAAACTTGTGGTAATAAAGCAGAAACAAGGTAATGCTATGGCAAATGAGAAAAATGTTGTAGATGTGCGGTAAATCGTTTAATGCAAGTACACGATAGAAGTTCAAGGTTGTTTTAAATGTGATGAAATACTTAATTAAAAGAAGAGGGAAACAGGGTATGTTTAAAAAAGTAATACGAATAAGTATGGGAGCTTAAAACCTTTCTGGATTATCGGATTAAATGTTATATTTCCATATGCGAAAAATTTTAAGTTTTTTATAATATTAAAGTTTATGCAAATTTAGGTTTAAAGGTTGTATTTAACTGATTTAACTAATTGACTTTGTGTCAGATTAACCACTTGTCTTTTTTTTATATTAATCTCCCAAACACAGAACAAAACCCAACATTATAGTTATGCAATTTTTCTGTGAAGTGATTCAACCAATTGATTTAGATAACCCTTCAACGAAAATTATTTAAAGCTGTCGATTTGTGAAAAGCACCAGCAAAAACCACAAAATTCATATAAACCACAATAATCTAGAAAATGCTTAAAAGAGCATAACGAGCAATGCTTTAGTTTTGATTTTATTTCATTAAACTTTTGTTGCAAACTCATTTAAACTGGTTTAATGTTGTGCGGTGGCCGCAAAAAAAAGCACTGCATAATGTTATGCAAAACTGAAACTGGCAATACAGCAACAACAGCGAAGACAACCTTTTGTGGTCAATTACAATGAACCACGCCAAGATTTAATGATAATTGCTGTAAGCTAAAAAACAACCATAAAGATGCAACAACCAAAACGAGTTTAAATTGTGGCACTAAACAAGGAGTTGGTGACATTTTTACTTTGGTTTGCCTTTAAATAAGGAAAATGCAAGAAATTTAAAGCAAGTAGAGGGAGCTTAAGAAAAAGTTTAAAATTAAGTATAAAAATTTTCTGTCCGTTTTCGATATGAAAACTTAGTCTTTGTAAAAACAGTTTTCTATATGAAAATAGAATCACTATTTTGTAACTTCTAAACACGTTTAATGATAACTGAAGAAAAACAAACATAAATAAACATTATTTACCTTTTGTGCGCAAACAAACAAGATATTTTAATATCTCAACGTACGTATTAGTTGATGTGGGGGAATTTATATGGAGAGTTGTTATACACGTTTGTATGTTATAGAAATAAATAAATAAAAGAAATACAACAAAGTTTTAAATAAACAACAATATTTATTAAAAGAAAAACGTAGTAACTATCAACAAACAAATATTATTCTTATGATAAAATACTAAACAAAAAGGTACAGGTTTCAAGGTACCTGTTTTTATTAATGGTTTGTTTGAAGTTTCTAATACTTATTTATTTAAAAATTAATGAAAATGAAGAAAGAAATTTTAAAATTTATGGCTATTTTCTTAACGAACAACAAACACTTGTGTTTTGAAAAAAAAATAGTCAAGTGTTTTAGAATATGAAATTTATTAAAAAAAAAATTTTATTTTTATTAAAACAATTGACTTTACAATTTTGTATTGCTTTTATGGACTTACAGTAAACTCGTTTACCACACCTATATTTTATTTGTCTTTATTACTTAGAAGATTTGTTTCTTTTACTACAAGACTCTTTAGTGTCTGCTTTATTTAAAAAGTTTCTTTAACATGAAAACACGCCAAAAAATTGTTATTTCTTTAATATATATTATTTTTATCTTGACTGCTCTTTAATACTAAAGCCAGATTGTCTGTGTTTCTTTGGCAATCTCCAGCGACACCAGGAAAATAACAAAAAAAAAAACTGGTAAAGTTAAAGTTAGAAGACTGTTTGAATAGCCTACTAAACTGTACAAGACAGTTTTCTATATGAAAATTTGTTTTTCAAAAAGACAGTTTTCTCAATCAAAATTTGTTTTTCTAAAAGACAGTTTTGACAGTTATGAAAACTTGTATTTCTTAAAGTTAGTTTTCTCTATGAAAACTTGTCTTTCTAAAAGAAAGTTTTCTCTCAAAAAAATCATCCTTCTAAAACACAGTTTCCTTTATGAAAATTTTTTTATGAAAATTTCCCTTTCTAAACAAAGAATTTTCTCTAATAGAACTTGTCTTTCTAAACAAAGAATTTTCTCTATGAAAACTTGTCTTTCTAAAAGACAGTTTTCTCCAAAAAAAATTCTTCTTTCTAAAACACAGTTTTCTTTATGAAAATTTTTAATTAAAATTTGCCTTTCTAAACAAAGAATTTTAACTAATAAAACTTGTCTTTTTAAACAATGCATTTTCTCTATCAAAACTTGTCTTTCTAAACAAAGCATTTTCTCTACGAAAACTTGTCTTTCTAAACAAAGCCATTCCTAATAAAACAGTTTTCTTTATGAAAACTTGTCTTTCTAAAAGACAGTTTTCTCCAAAAAAAATTCTTCTTTCTAAAACACAGTTTTCTCTTAGAATGCTTGTCCTTATAAAAGACAATTTTCTCTATGAAAACTTGTCTTTCTAAAGCTAAAAACATGCTGTAACTCAACCTGTGTCTAAGGTGCTAGACTGTAGTGTATTTCCAGAAAACTTCTATTGTTTGAGCACTGGTAAAAATTCAAGTTTTTTTTAAGCAGCCTTTTGTATTGTTGCTTCATTTGTTATGTTTTCAAACTTGTGCCAGTCATGTTATAAAACTCCAGCAAGAACTTTATTTTATGTTTATTTTTATAATTTTTTTTTTTCATGTACATTTTCTTTAGTGTCTTCAACTTTATTGTAAACAATTTCCAATGAAGCGTGCTTTGTCATTTAAACTTGTATGTTTATGTGGCAATACACATAAGAAATACGCAGCAGTAGACAGACAAACACGCAGACGTACTGACGAATGAAAGGATGGTGTGCCAGCTAGGCATAAAGCCAAGCAAATATCGCCTTATAATAAAATAAGCATAAAAACACCATAAAAGCCAACATTATAAACCTAAAATAAAGAAGTAGCTACCAACAACTTAAAGGCGTCAGTTGAACTGAAAGCAAGCAAAGCAAACTAAAGTTTTAAAATCAAAAAGTGGTAGTGGTTCAAACATACAACAAAAGGGTCTTAATGTTGGCTTTTTTTTTTTTGTTTTTGATTTTTTTTGTACCACAAAACATAAAATGCATTATTTTTCTTCATGAAACCCTAACTGGCTTTAGACACTTTAAAAACCTCAACATGATTGTTTTTTATGTTATATTTTTTATAAAATGAAAAAAAAAACACCACTTGAAAGCAACACACAGAAAAGTGGTTTATCAACTTGAAAAAAGAGATTTAAAGCAAAGCAAACTTTAGAAAGGTTCTTTTTTTAACTACTTTTAAAGCCGGTAACCGGTTTTTAGTGTTTACAACAATTCTTGTAAACTAAATGAAATTAAGTTATAAAAACAAACTATAAATCTACTGGAATTATGATTTAAAAACAAAATTTATGTTTAATATTTGTTTTTATTAAATTAATCAGCTTAAATTTTAGTGTCTGACAACCCATACATGTTTAAAAAAATCTTTAAATAAAAAAAGACTTAAGTTACAAACTTGGAATTTACTGTACGAAAGACTTAAAATGCAAACTTTTTAAATTGTTTAAATTTAAAATTGTTTGACAAAATTGTAAATAATTACTTTTTTTATTAGAGGAAACTTTGTAATTGAAACTCTTTAATATATAAACGAAACTTTGCTAACGAAACTTTTTTACATGAAAAGTTTCTTTCAAAGACAGTTTTCTATATCAAAAGTGACTTTCAAACACAGTTTTCTATATGAAAAGTGGCTTTTAAAGACAGTTTTCTATATGGAAATAGTTTTCTATATGAAAATTGTCTTTCAGAAATAGTTTTCTATATAAACAGTGTCTTTCAAAAACAGTTTTCTATATGAAAAGCTTATTTCAAATACAAATTTCTATATGAAAAGTGTCTTTGAAAGACAGTTTACAATATGAAAAGTGGCTTTTAAAGGCAGTTTTCTATATGGAAATAGTTTTCTATATGAACAGTGTCTTTCAAAGACAGTTTTCTATATGAAAAGTGTCTTTCAAATACAGTTTTCAATATGAAAAGTAGCTTTTAAAAATAGTTTTCTATATGAAAAGTGGCTTTTAAAGACAGTTTTCTATATGAAAAGTGTCTTTCAAAGACAGTTTTCTATATGAAAAGTAGCTTTTAAAAATAGTTTTCTATATGAAAAGTGGCTTTTAAAGACAGTTTTCTATATGAAAAGTGTCTTTCAAATACAGTTTTCAATATGAAAAGTAGCTTTTAAAAATAGTTTTCTATATGAAAAGTGGCTTTTAAAGACAGTTTTCTATATGAAAAGTGTCTTTCAAAGACAGTTTTCTATATGAAAAGTAGCTTTTAAAAATAGTTTTCTATATGAAAAGTGTCTTTCAAAGACAAATTTCTATATGAAAAGTGTCTTTCAAACACAAATTTCTATATGAAAAGTGTCTTTGGAAGATGAACTGTGTTTGTGAAGGACAGTGTTCCCTATCTTTTATTTACAACGTTTTATAGTACTCTTTCCTATTAAAAACAATTGAAATCTATTAGTGTTTGCAAAACTTCACTTTACAAAACCCTTATTATATAGATATTACAATATATTCATCGCTTTTGCATTATTCCACAATTTGCATTGAATTGTCATAGACGACTATCAATGAAAACTGTACCTCAGTTTCTGGCAAAAACACTGACGCACAACAGTTAGTAACTGTACAAAATGGTACAATCTTATCTAAAGGCACCCAAATCTGACTTGATACAAAGATATTAAGGCCAAATATACTACCTGCTCAAACTCAAATTGAAATGAAAACAAAATGCTAAGTCATGTCTCGACATGCTCAAGCAAAACCAAACACCACCTAAATAATTCGTCACACAAGCAAACATCAATGAGAAAAGAGGATCAGGATTTAAAACAACAAAAGTAAAAAGGACATAAAAGGTTGGCAGTTTCAGGTTATTATTATTAAAATCCCTAATTGTACAACACTTGTATAAGCAAAATTTAAAAAAAAGTACAGGATACAACAATTGTATAAGTTGTAGTACAAATATATTGTACTATTGTTGTATAATTTTTGTGACGTATTTAGAGTTTTGCTTTTGTCTAGCTATTCTCAGTGAAGGTTACTTAATTTATATTAATTCTGCATTTTTAAGAATGAATTTTAACACAGGCAAATAGATTTTGAGTAAATGTTAGTTGAAAGGTTTTTGGGAAAAACGTCTAAGCGACCTGTGTAACCACTGGGGTTTTTTACAGAATTTTTTTAAATTCAGTTACAGTTTATCACGTGCATGGGTAATTTTTTTCGTACTTGTGTGATAGTTTTTGGGAAAACTTTACGGGACTGTTAGTGGTGTTAGTTTGTATCCTGCAGTGTTTATTTTTATTATCTGGAAGATTTACTGTCCTTGCTAGAGAGTACGGGGTAGGATAAATTGAAGTTGTACATGGGCTGTGGCAGGTTAGTTATTGTTTTAGAGTTGTTTTTCTTAAGGAGCAAGTGTAAGGTTTAAGGAAGTTTTCAAAAAGTAACAACAAATAATTTGCTATAATTAAACAGGTTGTTAGTGAGCAGAAATTGTGTAATTTTGGTGATCAATAATTCATAATAATTTTAAATTCTTTTATTTGTTTATAGAAAAACATTGTTTAAGACAGAATTTAAGATATACTATATTTATATTGAAGAACAGTCTTTAGGACAGACTATATGTCTATAGAAGAACAGACTGTTTTTCTAAAAAAAAATGTTTGTTTTGTGTTAAATTAATCAGCTTAAATTTTGGTGGCTGACAACCCACAAATTTTAAAAAAAATCGTTAAATAACAAAAGACTTAAGTTATAAACTTGGAATTTATTAGATTAGTGAATTAAACGAAAGACTTAAATTTGATAAGTTGCAGTTAAAATTAGTTGACAAAATTGTAGGTTTAAACACACTGTTAGCAAACAAAAGACTTATGCTACAAACTTGCAGCTTAAAAATAAATAATCAAACAAAACACTTTAGACACAATCTTTTTAAAATCTGTTTTACTGCCATTTGTTGTTAAAGAAAATTTTGTTATTAAAACTTTCTTTAGAACAACTGTCTTTAGGATAGGCTATTTATCTATGTCTTTTCCTATAGAAAAACCTATTTAACCCTACACTGCAAGACTTTTTATATTTGATCGAAAAAAATGTTTTTTTTAAGGGGAAATTACCGTCTGATTACAGGAAAAATATTTAAAAAAAATTTCAAACAATAATTTAGTAGATATTATGCAATTTTCATATGTATCACCAGTGATACACTATGCAGTAGGGGAATGTATAACATTATAATAAATAATAATATTCCAATAATAAAATTGTGTATCACCAGTGCAGGGTTAAGGCGCAGATATTGCAATTCTTTCATCATTTGAATCTTTCGCATACAAATTCGTCGACAAAATATTCAATCAACAATACTGGTATATTTAAGACTCATTTAAAAACAATCAAATGCTAACTTAAATCACTTGTTCGTTTAGCTCTTTAGTTTCCAATTGTGCATAGGAACAAATTCAATCAAGCCGAGTCTCATTTAAACTCAATTAAACACTAATTTAAAACACTTGTATATTTGGCTCTCTGATTTGGAGTTGTTTACAGAAAAGCGGCTTTTTCAAAAGCAACAGAAACTAAAACTGAATTAATGAATGAATGAATAACACATCCAAACAAGTATTTATTTGATCTTACATTTTCTAAAAAGAGTTTAAAGTAAACAAATCTCTGCTTAATACAACAAACCGCCCTTTCAGACTTTTATGAAGGATATTGTAAAAGAAATTCTAGATTTTCCTTATTCTTATGGGATTTTTCTTTTAAACACAAACTTGTTTTATATTAAAATAACTTAAATACACAGCTATCGTTTACCTTAAAGTTATTTTAAAACTATCTGGCTTTAATTAATAATTAAAAGAAACCCTTAAAATTGTAATAGTTTTTCTTAATTCTAAGTGGAATTTGAACAGTTTCAAAAAAACTACCCAAAAAAAATGTATTAAATCTCTACTTAAAGATCATATTACCAGCAAAAGAAACTAAAAAAGAGTTTTAATTTAAAATTTAGTTTTAAAACCTTAAAGCAGGTAGAATTTTTGTCTAAACTAATACAAAAAATTCCAAACTCAAAAAGAGAACTTCTGTACAAAGAGCATAACTGAGAGTTTAAAACATAGGCTTAACAAAACACCTGCCTAAAAAACCTCTTGCTATTGGTGGTGGCTCTTAAACCGAGAGAGTGTTTTAGTAGAACTGAGAGTAAATTGTTAGCCACACTTAAGGAGAGCTGACAGTATATAAGGCTGTAAAACTCATGTAAAGAGCACAGTTTGTAAACTCACGTTAAACAAGTAACAAGTCTTTAAATTTCCTACAAAAACTATAAACAAAATTTTCTTTTTAAAATGGCTTTTATGACTCGTGAATATAAATTCGAAACAAACATCACAATGCACAAAAAAGATCAACACTTAATGGCCATGCGCAGTCTGAAAAAGCTGGTCAAACCTTTATTGCGTTTGGTGAAAAAGAAACAATTGCATAAGAAAACTCTAGCTGAAATACAACAAAACACCTACAACTCCAGCCTGGAAGATATGCGCAAAGATCCCGTTTCTCTCAATGCTGTAGAAGACAACATAGCCAATGAGGCTTTGGAGCAAAGAATCTACAGTGAAATAAGACAGTGTCCCTCCAATGCTGCCGTCATTGTGCAACATGGACAACAACAACATGTGGTAGCAGTACAACCACAACAAACTTACATACCCGTACACTTTGCCCGCACCAATAGTGGTACCTTCTTCTGGACCTCCATGGACACAGCCAAACAGCAAGAATTGCAAATGAGAAATCAATGGGATAGATGGGCCCAAGCTTAAGTTGGCCAACTTCTTCCCGTTAAGCAGAAAAAAAACAAATAGAACAAAAACAATCATCCTGTTGGTAGCAGCTTTAATTGAACAATATTTTCCCTGACATTCAGGGAAAATTTTGCTTTAGTTTTTTTCTATTTCAATAGTTTTTGTGTGTTAACAAAAAAACAGTGATATTAGTTTTTTAGAGTTAATTTTTTCGTTAAAAAAAAAATACTTTTTGTTAAAAAAATTAATAGAAAATTATTGAAAATTTTGTTTATAACAATATAACAATTGATATTCAATTTTTTTTAGTTAATTAATAGTTTTATAACAGAAGCATATTTTTGTATGTGAATTTTATTGTGATTGTATTATCTTTATAAATAATCAATAATGATCATTGTCTTCCTGTAGTTTTTAGGGTCTTTTAGTTTTAGTTTTAGTTTTAAAAATCGTTTGTCTTCCATATAGAAATAGTTAGATATATAATTAAAGAGGGTCTTATGACTTAAACAAAATTATTAAGAAAATAAAGTAACAATTTATTGAAAAAAAAAAAATAAATTTTATGCTGACTTTTTATTTACAAAAACTATTTCAGATTGAAAACAGAAATTTATTTTTCAAAAAAAAAAAAAAATTAGAAAAAAACTTTAAACTTTCAGCTCATGGTGTAATTATACAAGGTGAGTGGAAATCGGCAACAAATACAACACAATACAGAACGAACAGGCATCTTGTTTGCATAAAAGAATGTTCTACTGTCAAAGGTTTTACTTTTGACATAAGTAAATTGTAAACAAAGTCAGTCAGTTATATATTAGCCACGTTTGCACAATATCCAATTTTTGCTTTGTATCGTTATCCTGGCAAAATCGAAAATCTGATCTTATACCCAGGATGGCTGTGCTCTCCAACAAGTTGTCCTTCAGAATCTAAAGTTACTTAAACTGGTCCATGGTTGTTTCAGCAAATAGTAAATTTCCAGTATCAGCAGCTGACATACACGCTCAAACTATGACACTGCCACCACCATGCTTCACTGTTTTACTGTCTTTCGGTTTTCTTTGTTGAGTTCTGTATTTGGTTTCCGTCAAACAAACGACATGCCATCTGAACCAAATATGTCCAACTAAAATTCCAAAATGCAGATTCCTTGTTCTTTGGTGAAATTTAGCCGGCATAGTCTGTTTTTCGGGTATATAAACGGTTCCTTGCATGCAACTCGGCCATTAAAATCATGTTTGCGCAAGACACGACGAACAGTTTCACATAAACATTGTTTGCCCAGGTCAGCATTGGATTTGCTCTTATTTTTCTTAAAATGTGTCGCTAATCATCGTGCTGATTGTAAGTTTTATTGTTTTTTAGACTGTGGAATATTTAATGTAATTCTGTAATTCTGCTATTTTTTGCTGTATTGAGTTATCGGTACAGTAGAATTGTCTGCATGTGAGGTAAAAACCTATTTTTTTTAGATCAAATATACAAGGTGGCGCAAAAGTAATCCTCCTATCAGAAAATGCTATAAATTTTGCGATTGGCTCCTAATGTCAGTTCTGTTTTGACATTTGTGTAGTAAACGAATGCGAAATACACGTTAATAAACAATGTTTCGCTACACTGCTCCAGAACACGGAATATTGCTGACTATTTATTTGACCAATAATCGGTCGGTGACAGCCAAAAAATATCGGAAGTTTACTTTCGCGCCACCTTGTATTCAAATGTACATTTTTGCAATAAATGTATTTTTTTAGCTTCAATTAAAAAGCTGTCTAAAGTTACATTTCAGCTTCAATTGTAGGGGTTGCTAAACTTAAATTTTCGCTTCAATCGTTGGTCATTCTAACGTTAAGTTTTAGCTTGAATCACAAGGCTTTAAAAGCATTTCAGCTTTAATTGTAAGTCTTGCTAAAGTTTTTAAAAATAAATTTTTAATTTATTTAACATTTTAAAGTTTAGCTTTAATCGTATCAAAAATTCAGTCATAGGTGTTGATGTAGCAAAAATTTAGCTTCAATCGTATTTGTTTCATTAGTTCAATCTTAGCTTCAATCGTTATTCATCCTAAAGCTAAATTTTTAGCTTCAATCGTTAGTCTTTCTAAAGTTAAATTTTAGCTTGACTAACAAGGCTTTTTAAGTAACATTTCATCTTCTGTGGTAGGTCTTTATAAAGTTTTATTTTAGCTTTAACAGCAGGGTTTTTCTAAAGTAAAATTTTAAGTTCAATTGGAGGTATTTCTAAATTCAAATTTTTTCTTCAATCGTCGGTCTTTTAGCTTCAGTGGTAGGTCATTTCAAAGTTAAACTCCAGTTTCAATTGTAGAACTTTCAGAAGTAAAAATTTAGCTTCAATTCAATTTCTAAAATTACATTTTAGCTTCAATAGTACCAAAAATTTTGCTTCAATCGTTGGTCTTTCTACAGTAAAAATTTAGCTTCAATTGTAGGTATTTTTAAGTAAAAATTTTGCTTCAATCGTTGGTCTTTCTAAAGTAAAATTTTAGCTTCAATTGGAGGTATTTTTTAAGTAAAATTTTAGCTTCAATTGTAAGTCTTTTTAAAGTAAAATTATAAGTTCAATTGAAGGTCTTTCTAGAGTTTAATTAAAGCTTCTATTCTAGATCTTTCTAAAGTCAATTTTCTTTTGTATTTGTTAGTCTTTTAGAAGTTTAATTTTAGCTTCAATCGTGGATCTTTTCAAAGCTAAACTTCTGTTTTAATAGCAGAACTTTCTAGAGTATAATTATAAGTACAATTGGAGGTGTTTTTAAAGTTTAATTTTAGTCTGTATCGTAGGTCTTTCTAAAGTCAAATTTTTCTTCATTCGTTAGTCTTTCAGAAGCTCAATTTTAGCTTCTACCATAGATCTTTCTAAAGTAAAATTTTTCTTCAAATTCAAGTCTTTCTTAAAGTAGATTTTAGCTTCAAACGTATCAAAAATTTGACTTTAGTTGTTTGTCTCTTTAAAGTAAGATTTTAGCTAAATTTTAGATCTTTCTAAAGTAAAATCTTAGCTTCAATTTCAAGTCTTTCTTAAAGTAGATTTTAGCTTCAATCGTATCAAAAATTTGACTTTAATTGTTTGTCTCTTTAAAGTAAGATTTTAGCTTAAATTTTAGATCTTTCTAAAAAAAATTATGGTATAAATTGAAGGTGTTTCTAAAGATATAATTGAGCTTCAGTCATAAGACTTTATTAGGTAAAATTTTATTTCAATAGGTCTTTTTATGCATAGCTGAAAGCTCGCTGCATACGATGGCATTTAAGTAGCTTTATATACTTTAAATTTAGATTCATCATTGGTCTCTAAATTTTGCAGTTTTTTCATCTATCAAATGTCGATTGTGTTTATGTTGCTGTAATTTAGCTTCTGACGTTGTTCTTTTGTTGTTAAAATTTATCTTCAATCGTATTAAACTTCAGCCATAAGTTCTTGTGCTTTGCAAGCATCTATTTTTTTACATTATGAACTGAAGTATAATGCACTTGTTTTTTAAGAAGCATTTCGAAATTTTAAAATTAACAAATCAACACGCTTTAAACGTTAATAATTTTATATTATTGCTTATTTGACTATATAATTTTAAAAAAACTCAATAAAAATAATTAATATTACAACATAATAAACCCATAAATACTTCACACTTTTTCCTACTAATTTTGTTAGAAAAGATAACAGCATTAATCTAAACATTAAAATTGTAAACATTTGAGGTATAATTTTGAAGTCATTATAAATTTTTTCAATAATCTCTGCATCATATTTTATTTATAATAATAAAAAAAAGATTTTAACAATCAAACTATCATATAAGCAGAGACCCCCTAATGAACCTTAAACTTTGAAATACCATTATAATTCCCCCTCTTTCTAGAAACATTTTAAGACTAGCCTTACAATTAATGTATGTGTTTTTATGTAAAATTGTTTAGAATTATATGTAAGAAAAAAATCCATAAATTCTATAATATTGTAAAGAATAAATAATATAAAAACACAAGCTAAAGAAAATCATATTGTTTTTTTATGGTTTTGTATGTTTTCAGTTCTGTTATTTATTTGTTAAGCATTGTAAAATATACTGTAGATTTTTATGTGCAGTGAATTAATTTCCATGTTTTTTTTAAAGTGCATGAATAGTCAAGTATTTATTGAATATTTTGTGCCCCTCTCTCTTTAATTCAATCTTTTTTTTAACAATTGTTTTGTATTGTATAGCTTGTAGATAGTGGTGGTTCATAAAAGAGATTGGAAAATAATAGAAAATCATTAAAAAAATATGCTTGAATATTGTTATAGGGGAGCTAAATGACAATGAAGTAAAGCTATGCTTGAGTATTTGTAAATACCACGACAAATACTGCTGAGGCAATAATTACACTAAGAGAAATAAAAGTGGTTAGCAGGAAATGTCAAAAAGAACTCTAGAAAGAGCTACGTTGGATGTTAAAATTTAACCTTAGAAAGACTTATGATTAAAGCTAAAATTGAGCTTTAGAAAGAACTACGATTGAAACTAAAATTTTGCTCTAGAAAGATTGAGGCTGTAATATAGTTCTTAAAAGACCTAAGAATAAAGAAAAAATTTAGTATTCGAAAGAGCCAAGATGGAAGTTAAAATTTAACTTTAAAAAGACTTACAATTGATGCTAAAATTGTACTTTAGAAAGACCTACAATTGAAACTAAAATTAAAAATTAAGGCAGAACTAAAATTTAAACTAAAATTTTAGATTCAGAAAACCTTCAAGTGAAGCTGAAATTGAACTTTAGAAAGACATTGAATTAAAGCTAAATTTTAGCTTTAGAAAAACCGCCAATTGAAGCTAAAATTTATCTTCAGAAAGACCTCCAATTGAAGCTAAAATCTAACTTTATACCTATGATTTCTCTCAGTGTTTCTGTAAGTGTAATATGAGTTGTAAACAGCTATTGCCCTTTTGAAGTGACATGCATGCATTATTCATGCTTATCTTAGGCAAAAGAGGGACCCTTATGTTACACATATTTAATTATTGAAAATAGTTTGCTCATTGTTTACATTTACTTCAAGGCAGAAAGATTTTAAGTGTTTTTTTTTTTTAGACAACACATTTATTCAAAACCACCCAAGTAAACCAAATCAGAAAGAAAACAAACGAAAGAAATGTTAATTAAAAATTCAAACAAAAAAGACAATACAGACAATCAGACAGCAAGAAATATTTACAAAAAAAGAGACAAGAGATATGTCTCTCTAATATTAAAACTAAATTAAAAGTAACGTTTCTTGCATTTCAAATTTATAAAATCAGTTGTATTGATTTAGAAAAATACTATTTAATAGACAATTTTATATAAATTTTTATATATAAGTTATTGCATACTTTACAAATATTGTTCAGGTTTCTAATATAAAATTTTACTATTGTCTGCAAAATATTCCCACAGTTTTGAATAGTCCGAAATCTTTTGAAATTGTTAACTAATTTTAAAGAAAGGTTTTTAATTGTGTTACAGAAACTGAAAGTGATGTTGAACTTTTCTATAACGCAATAAAACTCTATGGTATCTCAAAATTTCCCACAATTTTAAATGCATCGAAATCGCTATAAAAATTTTAATATTAATAAAAAATTAAACAAATATTTCAACCTGTTAAACACTTGTTTTAACAAAATAAAAACATGTTATTTTAATAAGCAACCAAAAACTAAATCACTTTTATTTGTTGGAAGAAGAAAAAAAAACAAATTAAAACAAAATTTTCAGATGCCTAAAAAAACAAACAAACAGCATACATAAATTAAATACCCAAAACCGAAAAAACAATTTTGTTTATATCTTATACAGGTTTCTTGACATAACTTTTAAATAATGATCATTATTTTTATGATTTTTCAATAAACGCACCATATTAGAAATATGCATATAAAACAAGTGTATTTAATACTTGTATATGCTAATTTATTCATATTATAAGTTTGTAAATAACGTTAGCAGAATTGTAAATTAATTTTCAAAACATTATTTTCATCTTTTCAAATTTACATACCAGATATATGCGACGCACGGTGGCTCAGAATCAATTTTCATTTGCCAAAAACTGTATTTTTTCTTGACTTAGATTCTTAAAATTGTTATGCCATCAAAATGAAAAAACAACAAAAAATTGAAGCTATCCAAAGAAAGACAAAAGTGTCTTCTTTAAGCCTATATATACTTTTGCACCCGCCCGGACCCTTTTTTACACTTTTTTATTTTAATCAAAATACTCAAAATTTTTACAAACACACTTCAAATGTTATGTTATTACAACTATTATCTTATCTATTGACTAAAAAATCTTTATTAGTTAAAAATTTACAGAGTTTTGGCCAATGAAAAACAATTCTGAAGCACTGTGCGACGCTATTTGTTGATTATTGTTGTGGCTTGTGGTGTTTTTTTTATGATAATTTAAATGAAGAATATTGATAATCAAAACAAAACAAATAAAAACAGACAGTGGATGGTAGAAAGATGGGATATGCGAGTTTAACACTTAGATGTTAAAGAGATGAGCGACTTGCTTTACAGACTTAAGTAGATAGAAGCTTTTTTTCTATTAAGAGAGACAAACATTGCAGAGTTTTTATTTCATTAAATTTTAGCTTCAAACAGAGGTATTTGTAAAGTTAAGTGTTAGCTTGAATCATAGGTCTTTCTAAAATCAAATTTTAGCTCAAATCGAAGATCTTTCTAACCTTCAATTTTAGCTTTAATCATAGACCTGTCTAAAGTTGAATTTGACCTTGAATCGTAGGTCTTTCTAAGATTCAATTTTAGCTTCAATCGTAAGTTTTTCTTAAATTAAATTTAGGCTTTAATCGTAGGTCTCTCTTAACTTAAATTATAGCCTCAAACGTAGGTCTTTCTAAATTCAAATTTTTAATTCAATTGCAGGTCTTTCTAAAGTTCAATTTTAACTTCAAGTGGAGTTCTTTTTAACGTCCAATCGTAGGTCTTTCTAAACTCAAATTTTAGCTTCAATCGAAGACATTTTTAAACTCAAATTTTAGTCTCAGTCATATGCCTGTTTAAAGTTAAGTTTCACCTTGAATCGTAGGTCCTTCTAAGGTTCAATTTTAACTTCAATCGTAAGTTTTTCTAAATTTAAATTTTGGCTTTAATCGTACATCTTTTTAAGCTTCCATTTTGGCTTCAAACGTAGGTCTCTCAAATTTTAGCTTCAATCGTAGTTAAATTTTGGTACAGTGCAATAACTCCCAAATGAAATAAGTCACAATGAAATAACTCCCAATGAAATAAGTCCCATGAAAAATGAAATAACGCCCAACTGAAAAAATGAAATAACTTCAAAAGACAAAAATGAAATAGGTCCCAATTTTTTGGGACTTATTTCAAAATGTAAAAATAAATGCCAATAAAAATTAATTAACGGCAATACAAGAAATTTGTGCAATGCGAAGCCGGTATTCTGTATACCATAGAGGAGAAAATCCTTCCGCCCAAATGAAATAACTACCAACAAAAAAAAAAAAAAAAAAAAAAACTGGTGGGACTTATTTCATAATGAAGTAAGTCCCAATCTGTATGGAAAAAATATTGGGATTTATTTCATTTTTCCATTGGGACTTATTTCACTGTACCTTAAATTTTAGCTTGAAACGTAGGTTTTTCTAGGGCTTCAATTATAGGTCTTCTTAAAGTAACATTTTAGCTTCGCTCGTGGGTTTTTCTTAAGTTAAATAGCAGCTTCATTTTAAGGTTCAATTTTAGCTTCAATCATTTGCCTTTAATTAATTTAATTTTAGCTTTAATCGTAGTTCCTCTTAAGCTTTAATCGCCGCCTAATCTTTAGCTAAATTTTAGCTTCACTCTTGGGTCTTTCTTAAGTTAAATATCAACTTCAATTTTAGCATCAATCATTGGTGTTTATTCAATTTAATTAGAGCTCCAATTGTAGGTGTTTCTAAATCGTAAATCTCTCTAAAATTAAATTTTATCTTTAACGGTAGGTCTTTCTAAAGTCAAAATTTATCTTCAATCGCTGGTCTTCTTATAGTTCAATTTTTAAATTGTAGGTCTGTTTAAAGCTAAATTTTAGCTTCTACGGTAGATCTTGCTAATGTTTAATTCTAGCTTCAGTAGAAGGTCATTCTACAGTTAAGTTTAAGCTTCAATCGTAGGTCTTTCTAAAAATTAATTTTAGATTCAAATGTGGTGTTTTCTAAAGTTAAATTTAGGTTTTATTCGGAGATCTTTCTAAAGCATACTTTTAGTTTCAATGTAAGGGCTTTCTAAAAATTTTAGCTTCCTTCATAGGCCTTTATTTAGTTTTTATTCCATTTATTTGATAATTTTAATTGTGTTAAATCCTATTAACAAACAAGATTAATCCCCCCCACCATTCTATGAATGATCAATTCCTAAAAACACTTTAAGGAAACATCATCTTGTACTTCAAATCAACAGTCAACAACAGAATATTAAGTCCTATTACATAATTTAGCACTTTTTAAATTTATAAAAAAAAACACAACAAACTCAATCAAACATACAAAAGGCCACTTTTAAAAAGATTCTGCTAAAAGATGTTAAGAACATCAAATTAAAGAGTTGAAAACACAACACACAAATCATGTTAAGAAAAAACAAACTTCTCATACAAAAAAAAAAACATAAATAAACCAAAAACTCAAATGAAATGAGCAAATAATTTGATATAACAAAAAACTGTACCCTAAAAAATATTTTTGCAAAAAACTCTTTAAACTACATACAAGAGATTAAAGTGTCATTGAAAAATATTTCATAATAAATTTACAAAAAAAAAAAAAAAACTCCAAAAAAATTTTTTTATTTAACCCCAAAACTAATAAAGGAATCACAAAAGAGAATAAAAAATACAAAACAAAACTCAAGCAGGTACGAAAAAAATAACTACAAGGTGGCGCAAAAGTAATCCTCCTATCAAAAAATGCAATATTCCGCGTTCTGGAGCAGTGTAGCGTAACATTGTTTATTAACGTGTATTTCGCATGTGTTTACTACACAAATGTCAAAACAGAACTGACATTAGGGGCCTCGCAAAATTTATAGCATTTTCTGATAGGAGGATTACTTTTGCGCCACCTTATATAACTCGATATGGAACAAAGCAAAGATAAATCTTTTTTATAAAAAAACAACAATACAAAAAAAGAATCGAACTCCAAAGAAAGAAAAATAAGTAAAGGAATTTGAAACCCCTAAAATGTAGTCAAGCAGGTAGTTTTTTATATAAAACCACATTAAAAACTAAAAAAAAGAGAAAGAGAAATATATATTAAAACTAAAAAAGACCCCCTGCTTAGGAGCTGCTACACACAGGACGAGTATAAATAGCAGTCCTTTGCCTCAAGACAGTAACATTCATTTGTCTTCCTTCAGCAAAGCAACATCAGCTCAACTCCGCAAATTCTAGCAATGGCTTGCAACTCCACCATCATCAGCTCTACTTTCATCAACAACAGCCTTGATAAATCTTCCTTGTCTCCTGCGTTGTGCGTTTTGAAACTCTTGAAAACTGTACGCAAAGTCTTAAACAAGAGCAGCAGCAATTCAAAGAAAACCAAGACCATCAGCAAACAAATGATTTCGGGTCCTTTAGTCATCTCCACTTGCATGACCGAAGAAGAACATCAAAATTGGTTAAATGAACAAATTGAATTCTAAAGCGTTGAATGTGAATGTGATTTTAGCAACAAACAGCCTGCAGGGCTTTAAAGGGTAAATCATTATATACGAAAAACAGGGTTTATTCCTGAAGCAGCTCACTCAGTAAAGGGCATCTTGGTAAACCGGATCCTGCACACTCAAAAGAGAAAATGGGTCATCAGTAGCAGCAATAAGGCAGCAATTTATAACAAGCTGAAAAGCTTCATACATTTATAGAATTTATAGCATTATAAACAGTAAAATAAAACACTATTAAAATTAAAACAATATTGATTTTTATTTATTTAAGGAATAAAACAGTAGTTAATTTTATATTGTGATACATTTTTTATATCTTTCATTCTGAACTATTCAAAATTAACAGAATTTCCTTTCTGGCAAAAATCCTCTCATGATTTTCTTGCCTTTAAAACCATATTAGTAAAAGTATAGCATACTTTTGAAGTTAAAGAGAGAATTGCAAAATGTTTAGCATACTTTTAGGTTAAAACTGCATTGAAAACTAAAGCTAAATTTACAATTGTTTGAAAAAAATCTAATTACCTCTAACAGGTGTTCTTGTTTTCGCTACAATGTTTTGACAATTTTCAAAAAGTAGACAACACTACAATATTATATTGGAATTATCATTGTAGATCAATAATGTTTTTAAATGTTTTGAATGACAAAATAATATAGCATACTTTTTAGCCACAATTACATGCAAAACTTGTGTAAGACAGTTTTCATATAGAAAACGGTATTATAGAAAAAGTTGGTGAAAGACAATTTGCTGTAGGAAAACAGTCTGTGTAAGTAAGTCTTTAAACTGAAGCTAGATTTACACGATTGAAATGTTCTTCAAAATTGCTCTTCAAAATGCTTCAAACTCGTGTAAACAGCAAAATTTCTTCAAAATTTATTTATTTAACAACTATTGTATAGCCATATTTTTTTTTAAACAAACATAAACTGCAAAGCTTTTTGGCTTATCTGCAGAAAACACAAAGGGAATCGAATCCACAACCATCTGACTGACAGTCGGGCACACTATGGCCTAGTCTATCGGGGCACCAGATTTAGTCGTTTATTTTTTGTTTTAATTATTGTTAAATTTACTATAATATTGTTCATAAAAAATCTTTTGTATCATGTTTTTTCTTTAATCTTTAACTTAACATATTCTAAGGAATTCTGTTACACAAAAACTTAACTTAACTGCCATTTAATTATACTTGCTTTACTCTGTTCATAGTAATATTGTTCCCAAAAAATTATTCGGTTCATTTGATTCATTTTTATATATGTATTATATTTTTAATTATTTTAAAAACAAAGCAGTAAAAAATCTATTTGTCAACTTCTTTTACCGAAAAAAAAAGTAAGAAAATGTCACACGTGCACACACAAAAAACATAAAATTCTGCGAATTTCTACATTTTGTGTGTTTTTGTTACATTTATAGAAAACTAAACATTTGAAAACAATGTAGAGAATTTTACTGATGTATAATAGTAACATAATTTTATAACAATTGCTAGGGATGTAATGTTTAACACGACAAGCCCAGACATGTTTAAAAACTCCTTAAGGGAGTTTTTATGATAAAGGAAAAGAAGTTAGCCAAAAGTGTAACTAAGACTCAATTTAAATGAAACAATATTGATACAATTATTTCCTTGAAATTTCTTCGGTGTTTACACAGTACAATGTAATTGCTTAAATCACTCGTATTTTTATTTAAGATTACACACACATTTGTATACACATATGTGTTAGTCCATGTTAGTTTATAATTTTATTTATAAATGTTTTTCTATATTCAATAACAACTATTTTTGTTTTTATATTTATAATCAATATACCTACATTGTCCAACTTTGACCCCCTCTAACTCCGGCACTTCTGGTCTAGTACTAACCTTGGTGCAAATTGCATCCAAATCGGAAGATATCGATTTTTAAAATTGGGTCACTTGACGTGAAATTCATCATATATTAATTTAAGAGTCCATACACGCATTTATGGTACTCCAAACATAATCCATTTGTATGAAAAAAACTAGTCCATTTAACATTACGATGTCCTAGGACTGGACCATATAATCCAGTTTTGTATAACACGAGACTAGTCCCAAAACTACTCCTTATAACTACTTCAAATGTTTTAAAACAACGACTATGGTCGTTGAAGCACCAATAATTGTCGTGTAACAAGAAGTTCTGCTAAGAAAATGAAATGGTCCAGGAGAGCATTACATACAACCATGATATAATCACTACATTTTAGCTACAATCGACCATGTACTCCACAGATTTTTGCAGAGAACCTAGTGTGTACTCCTCATATCTTGCCCTCACAACGATGTCAAAAAGGTAATCGTAAGTCTTTCTATACCTCAATTTAAGCTTCATTTGGAGGTCTTTCTGAACTTCAGTTTTAGCATCAATCATAGATCTTTATGCAGTTAAATTTTAGCTTTATTTGCAGGTCTTGCTTCAATCGTAATCTCAGTTTAAGCTCCGATCTTTACATTGTTCAATTTTAGATGGAATTTAGCATTTTTCTTTAATTCAATTTTAACTTTATTTAGAGGTCTATCTAAAGTTTAATTTAAGCTGCATTTGAAGTTATTTCTAAGGTTTACATCTAGTTTCAATCGTAGATCTTTATGCAGTTCAATTTTAGCTTTATCTGGAGATCTTTCTGAAGTAAATTTTAGTTCCAGTTTTGAATCTCTATAAAGTTAAATTTATTTTTCTAAATGTTTGAAATTAAGTTTAAGCTGCAATCGTAGCTGTTTATGTTAAATTTTAGCTTCAATCAGAATTCTATATTTAGTACAAATTTAGCTTCCATCGCCGATCTCTATATTATTCAATTTTAGATGGAATATAGACTTTTCTGTAATTCAATTTTAGCTTCATTTGGAGGTATTTTTAAAGTTAGTTCAATTTCGGTTTTAATCATATGTCAATCGTTATTCTATATGTAGCTCAATATTAGCTTTAGGCTGCTATGAATTTATTTTTTGCTTCATAGAGGGCAGGTCTTTCTAAAAATAAATTTTAGTTTCAATTGCTGCAATTTCTAAAGTAAAATTTCAGCGCCAGTCTTTCTAAAGTCACATTTTAGGTTTAATCATAGGTGTGTCTAAAGTTAAATTTTAGTTTCCATTGGAGGTCTTTCTTAAGTTAAAATTGAGATTCAATCGTAGGTCTTTCTGCAATTAAATTTTAGCTTAAATTGTAGGCCTTTCTAAAGCTTAATTTTAGTTTCATTTGAAGGTTTTTCTAAAGTCACATTTTAGCTTTAATCATAGGTCTGTCCAAAGTTAAATTTTAGTTTCCATTGGAGGTCTTTCTTAAGTAAAATTTTAGCTGCAATCGTAGGTCTTTCTGCAATTAAATTTTAATTTCAATCATAGGACTTTCTAGGGTTGAATTTTAGATTCATTAGGAGGTCTTTTTCAAGTTAAATTTTAGCTTCAATTGTGAGTTTTTATGTAGTTCAAACGATAGTTCATTCGGCTTCAGTCATAGGTCAATCATTAGTCTTTATTTAGTTCAATTTTAGCTACAATCTTAAGCCTTTATTGATTTAATTTTTGCTTCATTTAGACAGTTTTCTAAATTCAAATTTTAGCTTCAATCATTAGAGTACAATTTATATAGTTCATTTTTAGCTTCAATCATAAGTCTGCATGTAGTTCAATTTTTCCTTCAATCGTAGATCTTTGAAACTCTTTATGAAAATTGTTTTTCAAACGTTTGGCTAGATTGTCAATAGTTGGCTTCATTATCGTCTTACAACTCGCAAATTCCTTGGAGTCAGGTAATCATGACTGGGCAATATCTCAACCTAAAAAATCTTTAACTAAAATGCCGAACATTTTCGCAGAATTTTTTAACAAAAACTCTGCAATATCACAAAGAAACAGCAAACTAGTGTCTTATTACAAACACATCAAACACTGATAAACAAAAAAAACAAAAAAATACGGAGACAAATAAAAAGCAATGTTTGTTTTCTTGACAAATGAGGGCGATATAAAGGCTCTTTGGTGCTAGGAAAACAAACACAAAATATTTAGAAAACAACCATAAGATAATGTAAGTGCAAATGTTAAGAAAGTAAAGAAATTCGTCAGAAAAATGTCGCAAGATTAAACAGAAGAAACAAACAACTTAAGGAAAAGGAAATTACAATTGTTTTTGGGTTTGAAAATAACAAGAATTTTCAGAAAATTTGATTTCAAAGCAAACCTTTTTTTATAAACAGTAAAGTAGAAAGATTAGAAATGTGTTAATCATATGTTAAATTAATGTCTTTAAAATATTTAAATTTAGATTTTATTACAAAATTTTATGTATGTGCTGTAACACGTATCATCATTGTGGCACATGAGTTCCAAGTATGGACAACACATGTATGTGCCTGATTTTAATTACAACAATGTAATCGTTGGCACTCGCTGCTAAATATAAAAAACAAAACATATTTGCCAAAAACCAGTAACAAACATTTAAAAAATTTTGTTTTGAAAACCCAGCATGTCTACTGAGTTTTCAAGTACTATACTTAAACTTATTTATTATAGGTTTTCTGACTATAGGCGCCAGGCCATAAATGGCTCACGTACCCAGCATAAACAAACTCTTACAAACAGTTTTCTAGACATGAGCCAATGTGGTTTACATATGTATGTATGTTATAATCGTTAGAAAAAAAACCCAAATTGCAATTTGTTGACTATAAGAATGTGCTTGAAGTTATGGTGACATTATGGCAAATTGGAAAATTATCCAGAATTCTGGGAAATTGATATGTTTAACATATGTAAATTATTTTGGAGAACATTCCTATTTCTTTAACAAAAAAAAAAAAAAAAAACACGTTTTGAAAATTAAAATTTCTTATTTGCTAAAATGTCACGTGGTTAACACTTGGAATTGGTTGTCAAAAAATTGGCATATGTTTTTTTAGGGAAAATTGTTTAATAATTTTTAAATGTAAACGAGTGGTAAACAATTCAAGAATGTTTATAAATTTTAGTATTTGCCTTAATTTTCCTTAAATAATTTTATTTTCTATGTATGTATGTTAAAAGTTTTGCCTGGCATACATATGTCTGTTGATTTAAAAAAATCCTAGTAAAGGAAATTTTAGCAAACTTTATTACAAGCAAAGTAAATTTTTATTGAAATTTCTAGATGATCAAATACAACATAAATATGTTTAGCAACTGCCTCAAGACCGGCATTACAATTCCTTAATGTATTTTCTAGCAAAATCCTCCTTCTTCACTTTAAACATTTAAAAATCAACTTTATTTTAAGGTTCCCAAAATTATCCATTTCCCAAGCTAAAAATTTATTTAAAAATTGTCTTCTGTATGACGGTATGTATATAGTTATCAAAACTGTGTGTGGAAAATATTTTTCATATACAAAATATTCTGCAGAAGACAATTTTCATAAAGAGAACAGTCTGCGAAAGAAAATTTTCCATACAGAAAACAATCTGCAGATGAAATTTCTTATATAGAAAACAGTCTGCAGAAGACAGTTTTCATATAGAAAACAGTCTACAAAATAGAGTTTTCATATAGAAAACAGTATGCAGAAGAAATTTTTCATATAGAGATTAGTCTGCAGAAGACAGTTTTCATATAGAAAACAGTCTGCAAAAGACAATTTTCATATAGAAAACAGTCTGCATAAGACAGTTTTCATATAGAAAACAGTCTGCAGAAGACAGTTTTCATATAGAAAACAGTCTGCAGAAGACAGTTTTAATATAGAAAACAGTCTGCATAAGACAGTTTTCATATAGAAAACAATCTACAAAATATAGTTTTCATATAGAAAACAGTCTGCAGAAGACAGTTTCCATATAGAATACAGTCTGCAGAAGAAATTTTTCATATAGAAAACAGTCTGCATAAGACAGTTTTTATATAGAAAACAGTCTGCAAAAGACAATTTTCATATATAAAACAATCTACAAAATAGAGTTTTCATATAGAAAACAGTCTGCAGAAGACAGTTTTTATATAGAAAACAGTATGCAGAGGACAGTTTTGATATATAAAACAGTCTTCAGAAGACAGTTTTTTTTTATAGAAAACAGTATATGTAAGGAACCATGATTACTGACTTTTTCGTTCATCAATTGTACAATCATGATGTGCAGGAGTTGTGGTTTCAACAAGACGGTCCAACATGTCACATAGCTCGAGCCACTATTGATGTATTCAATGAAATGTTTGGTAACTGCAAGTTTCATGATTCGGACCCGTGAATTGGCCTCCAAGATCGTGCGATTCAACTTCTACTACGGCCACAAATGTTGGGAAAAAAACATCAACAATTGCACCTGCAGATTAGACTACGTCTGCGCAATATAGTCGTATGCCAAAAGTCATATTCATTAATTATAATGCCAGCGAATAATCTTTCAAATTAAGTAAATTTCATGTCAAAGTTCTATACAGCTAAAAAAAAAACCACCCTTTGTAATAAAATACCTGGTTAGTTTGAGATTGACTAGATTGGTTCTTTAGATAGTGGAAACTGACAATGAGGCAATGGATGCAGACAACGAGATTTGAAGCAGTACCACTTATCAGTCAAATAGATTTTCAAGAGAGTTTCACTCAAGCATTGATAATAATTCCAGAAATTCGCGGATATATCCAGGCGAATCTTTTATTTATAAATAAATAAGAAGATTAGTTTCCAAAGTCATTTTGGCGCAGATATTTTGTGTGTGTAAAATTGCCTAACTGCAGAAAACACCTAAATTCTTCGATTCCCGCACCCACAACCTTCACAATGATAATCTAGCGCACGATCGCCTAGTTCATAGGGGCATTTTAAATAGGCTTTTTAAATCGTCATATTCTTCTTTTATCTGCTCTTGTTAACCAATTTTAATTTTCTCTTACTTGTCTCTAACTAGAATTTTTCTAAGTCAGCTCTATTTTTTTTGGGTATAATGTTCTAAGAATGTTGATAACTACGAAATTTGCTTATATTTTTGTGTTATTCTATGAACAAACTTGTTTTGCCTACTCTCCAGTTAAGCTTTCTAGCCATAATTATTTGCAAACATGCACCCCTATCGTGAATAAATATTCCATATTTTTTTAACATTGAATTTTAATAGGAAAAATGTGAAAAGGGAAAAAAATTTCATGTGGAATTTTTATTCACGATAGGGGTTATTAACTCCATAACTCCATAACAGAATATTTTCCCTTTATTGTGTGTTAATGTTACTTTGATAAACCCTACAATTTACAAGGTCTCTTTGGCAGTTAAACAACAAAAAGCACTTGTGTTCTGTAGAATTCAAACAAGTCAAAAAGGGAAAAAACAAGTGAAAACTAAATAAAAATAACAGCTAAGCAGACAAGGTTAAATTATAGCTTACAAATCAAAATCAATTTTAAAACTAAACGTAAAGCAACGAAATAAGACAACATATGGTTAACAAGGGTCTAACACTTTACAATTTCCAAAAAATTCTTCAACACAATTATGGTTAATAAATTTTTAACGGTCTCGGGGAATAGAAAAATGCAAAATTTATTTTCTATTATTATAAAACAAATAATAGTGGACAGGGATTTTTTAAACTATTACTGAAAATTGTTGGTACTATTTGCTAGGCATTGTTGTTATAACGATCCTTTTTCCATTATAATAATAACATTTGAAATATTAGTTTACAAAAACGTTCCCACGGTTTTAAAGAAATTTATTTTTTGCTGAGAATTAATTCCTCTTCTCTAAACACACACACACACAGGTAGAATATAAAAAACCTTACATAGCATTGCAGTAGAGAATTCCCTGCACACGTGCAGTTTAAACATAAAATTTCCAAAATTTACCTGCCTCGAATAATTAAACAGAATCGTGCAGAGCACGAGAATATTTTTCAGAGTGTGCAACACACAAAAACCTTTAATTTAACGTACATTTAAAATCACCTGCCTTAAAACTGAGCTGTGATTGGTGGTGCGTTTAAGGGTTGTTTTTCCTCACCAGTACAAATAAGCCACAACATTGAGTAAATAGTATCATACTCACTTTAGCAGTCAAGTAAACAACATCCCCAGAAACTTTATTGAAATGGCCTATGAAACTTTAGTAAACTCTTCTACCATTACCATGCCTTGCAACAAATCTCAATATACACCAGCCAAGGTCTTCAAGAAGGCTTTGAAATCTGTACGCAAACTCTTTAAGAAAACAAATCAATATCAGAAGTTCCTCAACAAAACCAATTATGCTTATGAATCTAACGCAGGCGATAACTCCAGCGACGAAGAATTGGAAAATCAAGAAAATGAATTGAAAGAAGCCGCCTTGAGTCAAAAAATTTTGTAAAACTGAAAATACATACCAGACAACACCCGTTTAGGGTTATCAAGCAGCTTTTTAGTGCTTTCAGCACTTTGTGACCAATGTCTTTAGGGGTTTCTAAAACTTAAGCCAAAGCTTTAAATCATTTTTGAGACAGTAAGGTCTCTTTAAACCGGCCTTGGGGTTTTGAATGATACCCGCAATTGCAGCAGCAGAAGCAGCAACAAATTATCTAATCAACAGCTTTAATCTAAATGTCTTCCAACATTTTGTAGTTTATAAGAAATTAGAAAATTAATAAAACAATTTAAAAAAAATGTTGTATATTTATTTAAATTTTGGGAAAAAAAACAACATAAATTAATTATAAATAGGAACATTAACAAAACTAGCGCAAATAATACCTCAAAAAATAAATTCAAGAATCAATCCTATTTGCATTCCAGATCTTTCTAAATTGAAATTTCATATTCAATTGCAGGTCTTTCTCAAGTTATATTTTAACACGCATCGTAGGGGGTTTTTAAAGTTAAACTTTAACATCGGTTTAGGGTCTTGCTAAGGTGCTTCAATAGCAGCATAGTTCTTTATAAAGTAAAATTTTTGCTTCAATTGTAAATGTTTCTACAGTTAAATTTTAGCTTCAATTTGAGATATCTCTAAAGCTAAATTTTAGCTTCAATTGGAGCCGTTTCTAAAGATGAATTTCAGCTTCAATTGGAGATCGCTCTAAAGATAAATTTTATCTTCAATTGGAGCCCTTTCTAAAGATGAATTTCAATTTCAATTGGAGGTCTTTCTAAAGCTAAATTTCAGCTTCAATTGGAGATCTCTCTAAAGATAAATTTTAGCTTCAATTGGAGCCCTTTCTAAAGATGAATTTCAATTTCAATTGGAGGTCTTTTTAAAGTTAAATTTCAGCTTCAATTGGAGATCTCTCTAAAGCTAAATTTTAGCTTCAATTGAAGATCTCTCTAAAGCTAAATTTTAGCTTCAATTGAAGATCTCTCTAAAGCTAAATTTTAGCTTCAATTGGAGATTTCTCTAAAGCTAATTTTTAGCTGCAATTGGAGACTTCTCTAAAGCTAAATTTCAGCTGCAATTGGAGATTTCTCTAAAGCTAAATTTCAGCTTCAATTGGAGATCTTTCTAAAGATGAATTTCAATTTCAATTGGAGATCTCTCTAAAGATGAATTTCAATTTCAATTGGAGGTCTTTCTAAAGCTAAATTTTAGTTTCAACGTAGGTCTTTCTAAAATGATATTTTTGCTTCAATTGTACGTCTTTCTAAGGTTAATTTTTAGCTTCTTTCTTAGGACTTTTTAAAGTAAAATGCTAGCTTAATTTGAAGCTAATACCAATCGCAGCTCTTTCTGAAACTAACCCCCTGGCCCACGATGCCGAACGATAACGTTCGCTTAGATAAGATTTAAGACACAAACTTTTTATCGTATCTATTTTTTACTCAATCAAGTTTGTTTATTCCACAATCAAGTTTGTGTCTTAAGGCTTATCTAAGCGAACGTTATCGTTCGACATCGTGGGCCAGGGGGTTAGTTTAGCCTCAATCGTATGTCTTTCTAAAGTTGAACATTAGCTTCGATTGCAGGTCTTTCTAAATTAAAAATTTTTAGCTGCAATTGTAGTTCTGTCTAAAGTTAAACTTTACTTTTAATCGTGTTTCTTTCTAAAGTTTTTATATAGCTCAGTTTTAGTTGCAATATAAGGTCCTTATATAGTCTAATTTTAGCTTCAATCATAAGTCTTTCTTTGTTTAAGTTTTACTTTAAATAATATATATGTAGCTTTATTCATTGGTCTCTATGTGGCAACATTTTTGCTTAGTTAACATTAACATTCACTCAGGTTCTTATTTTTAGCAAGAATTCAAATACACCATTTCCAAAAATTCTTTCCTCATGTAATTATCAAACATGTAATTAAAAACAGTTGTTAATTGAAACCGTTAAATTGTTGTCACATAATCTAGTCACGTAGCTGTGTTTTTTTAGTAAACTTTTGTTTCCTGTTTAATGTATTTTCCAAATGTAGTAAATTTTTTAACAAAATAACTAAAAATTATGTAAATTTAGACTTGGCACAAAATTTTTCCTTATATAGAGTTTTCAAACAAAATATTAATTAACACATAAAGAGGCCTTTTGTTTAAGAATAAATACAATTCTTGTTTTGAAAATTGTTTTAATAGGATTTTTTCACACAATAGTTTGTATTAGAACTAACAAATTTGAAAATTACAAAGAGATTTCGCAGTCTAATAAGAATTAATAATTTAAAGTTTGATACCAGCAATAGATGGCGCTAGAGGCAAATCATTTTAATAATAAATTAAATAATAGCAAACTAATGTATATAGTCTAAAGGTACGGTCTCATTTAGCAAATAATTGCTCAAAAAAACGTAAACATTTGTATTTAGCAAAAACTTGTTTGACGTTGTTTACTCTTACAAGAGTTTTGCAAGATTAAACAGCATCAAATAAAATAAAATTAAATATTTGTTGATCTTTGGCCTAACTAAGAAAAGTTATTTCTTATTTCTCGTCTTTTTCGGCAAATATTTGCCAAATGTGACCGTACCTTAAGTGTGTAATTAAATCAGTCAAGACAATTCAAGCTTAATTACAGGATTTATATACAAAACATTATTTGCAATTGGAGAACAACTTTAGTTAATAAATCTTTAATGTCTTTCATTTCCTTGAAACCATTTTATATAACAATTAAGAATTTTAAACGCAAGTTCTTATTACTTAACAAAGTATAAAATTACTTTTTCTTTAACACTGAAAAAAACTCGTTTTTTAATTTATACCTCCAATTACCAAACATTAATTTCAATAATTTAAACAAATTTTCTGGCATTTTATGAGCGTCTCAATACAAATCAAAGGTAATTTGAGATGTTCTATACAAGAACAAACCAAAACCCTTTCAAATTTGAACAAATTCTAACTGAATTTTTATTGCTGGACTTAAATTTTCAGGGGATTCTTTTCAAACAAAGATAAACCGTAAAAAAACAACTAAAAAGAAACCAGTTTAACACTTGTGTTTTGGAAAATAAAGTACCTTATAAAAACATTATAAAAAAGTCAGTTTAATCAATCAACACGACTTAAAACTTGTACAAAAGAATCATAAAAATGGAAAAAGAACATTAAACCCTTTTCTTGTACAATGGAGAGAAACAAGTTTCGTGTGTTTTAATCTTTACTTGTGTGTTGTTTTTAGAGAAGACCCTTGGTTGTTTTTTATTATAATTGTCTAAACTTTAGATTAAATTTCATGTTTTTAATGGGGGGTTTTTTCTTTAAAAATTTATTTTAGAACCTTTTTGTTATTATTGTTTTCGATATTGAGAAGGAAAAGGGTGTGCACAAGAATCATTAATTTTAAATGATTTCAAACAGTCGATTTCAGCATGTATCATAGGATTTGTTAAGTTGGATTTTAGCTTCAATCGTAAGTGATTATATAGATCAATTTTAGCTTCAATCACAGATCTTTCTAAAGTAAAGTAATTTATTATATAGTTCAATCTTGGCTTCAATTCTAAATCTTTTTGAAAAATTTGGTTCAACCATCTTAGGTATTCCTAAGAAGGCTCAATTTTAACTTCAAGCTTAGGTCTTTCTACAGTGAAATTTTGCTTCAATCGTAGATATTTATGTAGTTCAGTTTTAGCTTCAAGCTTAGGTCTTTTAAAACTGTAATTTTGCTTCAATCGTAGATCTTTATATAGTTTAGTTTTAGCGTCAAGCTTAGGTCTTTCTAAAGTGTAATTTTAGTTTCAGCCCAGGTTTTTATACAGCTCAATTTTAACTTCAATCACAGATCTTTCCAAAGTGAAGTAAGTCATTATATAGTTCAATCTTTGCTTCAATACTATATCTTTCTAAAATGAAAATTTAGGTTCAACCAGGTATTTATACAGCTCAATTTTAGCTTTAATCTTAGGTCTTCCTAAAGTATAATTTTAGCTTTAGCCCCAGGTGTTTATATAGGCTCAATTTTAACTTCAAGCTTAGGTCGTTCTAAAGCGAAATTTTGCTTCAATTGTAGATCTTTATATAGTTCAGTTTTAGATTCAAGCTTAGGTCTTTCTAAAGTGAAGTAAGTCATTATATAGTTCAATCTTTGCTTCAATCCTAGATATTTCTAAAGTGTTATTTTAGCTTCAGCCCAGGTTTTTATACAACTCAATTTAAGCTTCAAACTAGGGTCTTCTAAAGCGAAATTTTGCTTCAATTATCTTTATATGGTGCAGATTTAGCTTCAAACATTGTTCTTTGTAAAGTGAAATTTTAGCTTCAAGCGCAAGTCTTTATGTAGATAATTTTTTAGCTTCATTGTTGATATTAAAGTAATTTTAGCTTCAATCGTAGGTCCGTCTCAGCTTAAATTTTAGCTTCAATCGTAAGAATAGACATAATTAAACTTTAGTCTCAATCGTAAGTATTTGTCTATAAATCTTAATATAATGAGTTAAATTTTAGTGTTCAGTGTAGATGGTGAGATATTTACCATCAAACAAATTGTATTGACGTGATATCCTGCCGTCAGCGTAAACAAGACATGATGCAAAAAAAAAAACATTTTATCCAAAACAATAGTGCAATTCACAATCCTTTTCAAGTGGTATTGCATCATTGCATTTGTAAAAAAGTTTAGCATATTTTTACTCTTGCTGTGGATTTTGTAAATGTAGAGCAAAAATATGCTAAAGCTTTTTACAAATGCAAGAACCATTTGCACAAGATTGTGAAAGGGATTCAATATGCTATATCTGGTAATTGCTCAAACCCATTGAAGACGCCAACGAAACCACATTTACTAAAATATGGCCACCCGCATAAATTTCAAACACTTGATATTCTTTAGTCTCAATACCAGACTCGGACACTTGTCTTTACAGAACTACTGTTTCAAAATGTTGATTTATATTCTCAAATGAACTACAACATTTTCATTATTTTATGAAATCTTTGAACTAATTTCTTTTGTGTGATAACAAGTGCATTTTAGTTTGTATTAAGCAGAAATATTGTATGTTCAATGTGTGTCATTAGGCGCCACTAAGGATTATATTTGGAAAAATTGTCTTTAAGATTTCAATGATAATGACTGATTGACTGACTCTGAAAATTGTGTTTTAGTTTTCACAAGACTAGCAATTAAATATAGTAAATTGCAAAAGATTTTTGCCAAGCTTAAGAGAATCTCTTGAATATTGAATCAATCTTATCAATTTTCCAATACTGTAAACTAGACTGACATTACAGGAGTTTTTAACAAACAAACAGACTAAAGATTAAATTTGTTTGTTAGACTTTTCACAAAACTAACACTTTGCAAACAGAATACCAGCAACGACACTTGTCTTTCAAAAGCTACTGTTCAAATATTTGGAAAATAAATTTTAAACTGATGTAGAATTTTCAATTTTATAAGAAAATGTTTAAATGATTTCTTTTAGTTTGTTTTAGGTAGAAATGTTTGTTTCTATTTTTTGTCAATTATTTTTTTCATTTTAGGCGTCACTAAGGATCAAAATTTCCACAATTCTCTTTGAGATTTCATTGTGTGTTTATAGATTAAAAATGATTTGTTGTGTTAGAGGTTTCACAAGACGTGCCAGTTAAATGTGGCGCCTTGCAAAACAGTTTTGCCAAATGCAAGAAAATCACATGAATTTTGATTCAATGGCATACATTTTCTTAACCAGCAGACATCTTAAGTAGTGAGTTTTAAATCTAAATTATTGAAGGCTTTAAAAGAAAATAAGAATAATCACTAACATATCTTACAACTGTTTGGCTGCAAATTTATCTTGCTATTGATGTGTTAGAGTTTTCTAAAGGCGTCAACTTAGAACTGATGCCTTGCAAAACAGTTTTATCAGACAGTTAATAAACTAAACAATATTTTATCAATTTCAGAGAAATCCTTGCACAGCAGACTAGTTTCCCTGGAGATTACTTTTATATACAAATTCCCTGAAACTTAAGGGTTTAAGGGAAATATTAGTTATACTTTTCAATATAAAAAATAATATCTTAAATAAAATAGAAGTATTTGGGTAATTTTTAAAGACTTCTTGATTTTATCATCATTTGTATTGTAAATGGCTGAAAAAGGCTAAAGGTGCGTTTAAGAAAAAGTTGTATTTTTAGTACTTTTTTTTAAAAAAACTTAAAATATACCAAAAACTTTCGTGAAATTTCTTACTTTTATGTAATTTTTGTTGTAACTTTGTTGGAAAAGCTAAAAAAATATATTTTCCAAAATGGTAGTATTTTTAGTACCTTTTTTAAAACTTAAAATATACCAAAAATATTATTTAAATTCATTACTTTTATGTAATTTTTGCTGCAACTGTGTTGGAAATGCTTAAAATATGTTTTCGAAAAAAGTAGTATTTTGGTACTATTTTAAAAAAGTAGTTTTCAGCTATTTTGTTTTTTTTTTAATTACAAAATTGTAGTTTTTTATGTATTATGTGTAGTAATTATGATGAAAATAACAAAAATATGTTTTCGAAAAAAGTAGTATTTTGGTACTATTTTAAAAAAGTAGTTTTCAGCTATTTTTTTTTTTTTTTTTTAATTACAAAATTGTAGTTTTTTATGTATTATGTGTAGTAATTATGATGAAAATAACAAAAATATGTTTTCAAAAGTAGTATTTTTGGTAAGTTTTTAAGTAGTTTTTCAGTTTTTTTTTTTCTTTAAAATTTTTAAAATTTTGGTTTTGCATATACTATTTGTTGAAACTGTTTTCGTTATGAAAAACAATAACTTGTCGCAAATAGCAATATTTTAGGTACTTTTGTAAAAACTTGTAAAATCTTTGTTTTTTTTTTTTTTGTTAGATGTCACATCTTGTTAAAAATACATTTTTGAAAAAAGATAATAATTTTACTACCTTATCTAAAACTAATACTATGTATATGTTTTCTTAAATTTATAGAAATTTATAAATTTTTATATATTTTTTGTTAGAAATATTTTGGAAAAGCAAAAAATAACTTTTTGAAAATAACAGTATTTTTGGTACTTTTCTACAAACATAGGATATTTATTAAATTTTAAAATTATCGAAATTTGTTGTTTTTATATATTTTTTGTCGAAACTGATTTAGTAATACTTAAAAAATACCTTTTTAAAAAAGTAGTATTTATGGTACTTTTTTAAAAAAGTAATATTTTTAGTAAATTTTCTTTAAAATTGTCAAAATTTGTTTTATTATGAATGTTTTGTCGAAAATGCTTTAGAATTACAAAAAAACAACTTTTCGAAAAAATTAGTATTTTTATTACATTTTTAAAATTTAGAAAATTCATTCAAAATTCAATTCACCGACATGTGACATATTTAAAAAAAAGAAGTATTTTTTAGTACTTTTTTTTAAATAAAATTATCCATATTTTTCTTTTAAGTTAAGGAAATTCTTCTTTTGTAAGTATCTTTTATATTAACTGACTTTGAAATGCTTATAAATAACTTTTTAAAAAGGTAGTTTTTTGGTACTTTTTTTAATAAATTTTGTTATGTGAATTTAGTTTAAAGCAACTTGGGCGTTATTGAATTCCGTGTACACTCTTTATGATTAAAAAAAAAACTCCATTAAATTCAAGCTTTTTTTGTCTCTACCTTATAAAAATCCTTTTTTTTCATTGGAAACACTTCTTTTATATTATTTATTTCTTTCCTTTAAATTTTTTGTAATTTACTTTTGTATTCATTTCATTGTTGTTAATGGTCATCTTCATGTTTAAACAAGTTTTGTTTGCTCAAATTAAAAAAAAATCTTTTTATCATAATAAAAAATACCTTTTATATACAAAAAAAATATTTAGGTTACCACAGGTTTTTTGGTACCTGTCGTCATAGTGATCCTTTATTTTTATTTGATAGGGTTTGTTTGTGTTTGCGATTAAAAAAATCGGAGATTTTTTCAGTATTTGTTTTCTTTTGTTTTTATACCCTTCACCATCGTGAGAAGGGTATATATAAGTTTGTCATTCCGTGTGTAATTTCCACAAAAAAATTTTCCGACCCTATAAAGTATATATATTCTGGATCCTTATAGATAGCGAAGTCGATTAAGCCATGTCCGTCTGTCTGTCTGTCTGTCTGTCTGTCTGTTGAAATCAGTTTTTTGAAGTCCCAAGATATACTCGGGATCCAAACCTTCAATAATTCTGTCAGAAGTGCTTTCGAAAAGTTTGCTATTTAAAATCAGCAAAATCGGTTTAGGTTAACCAGAGTTATGAACCTATATGTGAGACCACCTCCATAAAAATTTGATATTTTTCATCCATTTTATTGCAATATTTTGAAAACTATTGCAGATAATACCATGAAATTTTGTATACGTTGTTTGTACTATAAAAGAAGAAAGTGTGCGGAAAATAGTAAAAATCGGTCCATGATTTCTCATAGCCCCCATACAAATATATATATTCCCGAAATATGGCTTAATGATAAATAAATGCCTATAAAATTGGAATATCAAGACAAAATTCAGCAAAAATAAGTTTTATACAAAAAGAAATCACAAACCGAAATTTTTTTTAGTTCGGTCCATGTTTGACCATAGACCCCATATAAAGTCCACTTCCAAAATTCACTTAAATACGTATAAAAGAGATATAAATAATGTTAAACGGCTAAAATTTGACATAAATACTCTTTATAGGCAAATAAATTGTTGTACTAAATTTTATGGTAGTCGGCCCAGAATTGGTCATAGCCCCCATACAAAAATCTTCCCGAAATATGGCTTAATGATAAATAAATGCCTATAAAATTGGAATATCAAGACAAAATTCAGCAAAAATAAGTTTTATACAAAAAGAAATCGCAAAACGAAATTTTTTTTAAATTCGGTCCATGTTTGACCATAGACCCCATATAAAGTCCACTTCCAAAATTCACTTAAATACGTATAAAAGAGATATAAATAATGTTAAACGGCTAAAATTTGACATAAATAATCTTTATAGGCAAATAAATTGTTGTACTAAATTTTATGGTGGTCGGCCCAGAACTGGTCATAGCTCCCATACAAGGACCACATCTGAAAAAGAGATTTTTCCCTATATATATTGTATAAATATCGGTACCGACTCAAAACTTTGCACAGATCATTTTAATATATACAAAAATCATTCCACAAAATTTTGTGAATTTCGGTCTATTTTTAACCGTATGTCCCATATAAAGCCCTCTTCCGAAAATCACTTTAATACTCATAAATCGCTTATAAATAAGGATACCAATCCAAAATTTTACACGGATCATTTATATACATGCCTAAATCTAACTGCTGGATTTTGAGAATATCGGTCCATATTTGACTATATCCCCCACATAAGGTCCACTCTCGAAATCCACTTTAATACTAATATATCTCTTATATATACCGTTATTATGTTAAAGTTCGACGTGAAATATCCTCATATGCATGAAAATAACTGTTCCAAAATTTAAGAAGATCGGCCCATAATTTGTCATACCTGCCATATAGAACCATTTCCAAAAAACAAATAAATTCGGGTCAAAAAATATTCTTTTCGGATTTAACCCATATTCGGTCCATATTTTATAATTATGATATATATCGTTGGAAAGGTATTTTTAATACCTTTTATTTAATGTATTACAAATTATCAGACACCCAGTAGTTCCTGAGATATAGGCCTATGTATTTTCAACTTTAAGGGCCCGCCCCCTCGAAAATAGGCGTGACCGGCAACAAATTTTTTTTTTGCTGGTATCTCCTCTAAAAGCCCTTTTTGATTTTGTTTTTTTTTTTTTTTTTTTGAGCAAAATCACTAAAACCGAATTGTACCCCTTTTTTTATACTCTGTTTGTTAAATTACACTCAAGATTATTATGAACATCAGACAGACTCTGTAAATTATGGTAAGAATTGGTAATTAAATCAAGTAAAAATGGTAAAAATTAGACAACATTTCAAAATATTTAACATAAATTACGTTGGTCGTAAAATTGTCTTTCAAACAATATATCAAATACTAATAAAATTTGCACTAAGACTGAATAGAAAACACAGAATTAGGGTATTCTAGTCTAGTGTAGTTTCTGTATTTCTTATTACGCTTAGGTGAAGGGTATTTAAGATTCGGCACAGCCGAATATAGCACTCTTACTTGTTTTTTTTTAATGTTTTTTGTTATTTTGGTTTGATATAAATAATACAGAAAAAAAAGAAGAAATATTTCTGATAATTAACAAGTGATCATTGGTATTAGGAACTGCCCTCTAAGGATTTGAACAAGTGTTAAGGAAATACACAAAAAATACATTACATGTTTTATGATTTTATACTAGGAGTGTTAAAAAGTGATTTGGTAATAAAAGTGACAGAAAAAAACAATGATAAATGGAAACTTATTGTTTAGAAAAAATGAGTAAGGAATAAAAAGGTAATGAACTCATTGTTAAAAAGCAGTTTTTTGGGTTATTTTCTAAGGACAAGTGTCTACGTGACTAGTTTTTATAAAAAGTACCTAAAATACTACTATTTTCAAATAGTTATTTTCAAAATTTCAATGTATGTATCTTCTAATATAAATGTATTTATTCTCTTTGTTATAAAAAAAGTACTAAAAAATACTACCTATTTTAAAATGTCAGTTTTTGGCAGTTTAACTTCATAGAAAAAATACTTGTAAAATATTAATTTCCAAAAAAAAAAAAATTTTAATTGTTTGGAAAGTTATAGCCATTTTTTAAGTTTTTTAAAAAGTACTTAAAATACTACCTTTTTCAAAAATGTATTTTTTGACATGCCTATGCAACTTATAATAAAAATTATTAAAAAAATATATAAATTTTACAAATTTTTTAAAAAGTACCAAAAATACTACTTTTAAGAAAAGTTATATTTTAGTATTTTTATAACATTTTCATTAAAAATTTATTAAAAATAAAGTATTCTATTAATTTTTATAAACAAAACATATATGTACATAATATTATTTTTATAAAAAGTACAAAGATATGTATTTTAATTTATAAAAATCAATTTTAGCCTGACATTGTTAGTTCCAACAAAAATTACCTAAAAAATTAAAATTTTACAAATTTTGAAAAACTACCAAAACTACTACTATTTTTGAAAAGTTATTTTTTATCATTTCCAAAAGAGTTTCAACAAATAATACATAAAAAACTAAAATTTTTATAATTTTGAAGCAAAAAGCAGAAAAACTACTTTTTTTAAAAAAATTCCAAAAAATACTACTTTTTCTGAAAACATATTTTAAGCATTTCCATCACAATTACTATAAATAATACATAACAAAAAATTATTAAAATGTTAAAGAAAAAAAGAGCTGAAAAACTAATTTTTTTAAAAAAGTACCAAAAATAGTACTTTTTTCGGAAACATATTGTAAGCATTTCTAAAACAGTTGCAACAACAATTACATAAAAGTAATGAATTTAAATAATTTCTTTGGAATATTTTAAGTTTTAAAAAAGGTACTAAAAATACTACTATTTTGAAAAAGATTGGAAAGCTTTTCCAACAAGGTTACAACAAAAATTACATAAAAGTAAATAAAAATTTCACTAAAGTTTTTGGCATATTTTAAGTTTTAAAAAAAGTACTGAATATACAACTTTTTCTTAGAAACACTTTCAGCCTTTTTCAGCCATTTACAATTAAAATGATGATAAAACAAAGAACGTTTTTAAAATTTCTTTAAAAATTAACAAAATACTACACATATTTTATTTAAGACTTTATTTTTGCCATTTTAGCTCTGTAACGTATAACTGATCTTTCCTTAAATCCTTAAGTTTCAAGGAATTTGTATATAAAAAATTGTTGAGATTATTAGCTGCTTGGTAAAACTGTTTTGCAAGGCATCAGTTCTAAGAGGACGCCTTTAGAAAACTCTAACACATCAATACCATTATAAAATTTTTAGACAGCCAGTCAGTGAATCAGTTGTAAGACATTTGAGTGTTAATTCTTATTTCCTTTTAAAGCCTTAAATAATTTAGTTTTAAAACTAATTTCACTACTTAAGACGTCTGCTGGTTTTGATTCAAAATTCAAGTGAGTTTCTTGCATTTGGCACAACAGTTTTACAAGGCGCCACATTTACCTGGCACGTCTTGTAAAAACTTTAACACAACAAATCATTTTTAATCTGTAAATACTCGTACACAGTCTTAATGAATCAAATATCAAGGAGAATTGTGGAAATTTTAATCCTTAGTGACGCCTAAAGTGAAAAAATAAATGACACAAATAGAAAATGACACAAACATTTCTTCCATAAAATAAACTAAATTGCTGTGGTGATTACTGAAAAGGAATCGGTTAAAAGATTTCTTAAAAATGTGAAAATTCTGCATCAGTTTATTCTATGAATTTTTAAAAATTTTAAACAGTAGTTTTTTTTATGACAAGTGTAGGTCTGAAGCATATCAAGTGGTGTAAATGTATGCGGGTGGTTAGTTAATCATTTTCAAACAAATGAGTTTTTTGTTGATTGGCGTCTTCAATGAGTTTAAGTTAGAAATACTCATTTTACATTTTATAAAAGAACAGAGCATCGCATATTTAAAACAATTTATAAAAATGTGTTGCAAGAGTAATTATTCTGTAACATGTAATGGTGACAGTAAAATGTAATATGTCAGTATAATTTATTTCGAAAATTTCAAATTATGACAAATGTCTCGCCAAATAGATAAATAGATTATTTTTAATTGTTTAAGAAACTATTTGAAAATATTGAAGATAATTGTGTTTAATCACTGATAAGTTGTTGAGGCCAAAGGATGTTGACGCCTTAGACAGTCAATTGCAACAGAAGAATGAACAAATCTAGATTATGTTTATACAACATTATAATGATTTAATGTCTGGAGTTGATATGATGTTTAAATAAAACTTATGATTTTAGAATTCTGTTTATTTTTCTTATAATTTCTTATTTTTTTTATATCAAGTTTGCAAGTTGTTAATTATTGTTCATTACTTTGTAAAGAAAATTACTCAAACTGCATGAATCAGAAAGCTGACTGACTATAGTTATCCTTAATATCCTTGATACATGAAATGATTTGGAAAAGGTATAAAGAATAAATTAAGAATATTATTTAAAAAACACAGTGCTGCATTGCATACTGCGTTTATGAAAACAGCCTCAATCTCCTAGCATATATACCAATCGGGCAGTGAACTGTGATCAAATTCCATAAGCGATCATGTAGAATGTTTGCCAGTTCTGCGATAATTTGTGCAGACACTTGGAAGTGTTTAAAAAGCTGTCAGTATAAATTCGATTAAGCGTTACAACTATAACTAGTTCGCGACCCTATCCACGACTAAAATCTCAGCCTAAAGAGCACTGCTTTAAATTTGCATTGTTTTGGTAAACCAAAAGTCCATACACATACTAGTCCCTGCAATATATAAGCGATCCCCCACACTAACAACCGATTTTCAGGCATCAATGAACATCCAAAATGGATGCTACTGAAGAGATCGTGATATCACGCTATCGTACAGTTTATCATTGTCCCAATGCTTGCACGATATAAGTGGAATACAACTATTTTTAAACAACATCATCACATCGTGATTATAACTTTGAAACAAGCTCCATTTGTCTTATACCACTGCCATTATGTATGTATATGTTTTTTGTTCTTTAGCAACATTGTTGTCAGTTTTTATTTGTTGTTTTTGGATAAACCCAAAACAAATCCTGCAACAGTAGACAAAAACAAATTATCCTTTAAGGCGTCAGCGTAATGACAATGTTGATGGATTTAATGATTTTGAAATGAAAAAATAAAAAATTATGAATTTAAGTAAAATATTTGAGGATATGAAATCCCTACAAAGATTGTGGATTATTCGACTATATACTCAACAATTTCTACATTAAAAATCGCAAAAAAATCTCTCTATCTGTATATATGAGATTTAACTATGATGTCATAAAAATACGTTGTTCTTTCATAACCCCTATCTTGTCAGGCCATCTAATTGTTCACACTCGAATTTGTCGAACACATGCTAACATTATGTTAATTTTTAGAGAATATTCAGCCATGTCACAGAATTTAATTCCGTTCAAAAGTGGAATTAATGTCGTATCTTGCTTCTATAGAAAAAGTAAAACGAAACTTTTTTCAGAATGAAACCTAGCAATTCTTAAAATTACATTTCCATATAGCAAATTAAAATTGGTTTCATTCCGAAAAAATTGTTCGTTTGACTTTTTCTATAGAAGCAACATACGACATTAATTCCACTTTTTTATATTTATTATATTAGAGAAAATTTTTAATTAGGCTTGAGTTCATTTTTAATTAATACCTCGAAGAATACCACTGTGAAAACTATATTTTTCTAAACAAATGGCACACTGAAATGCATTTTCTGTCCTGCCAAGGGCGTCATCAGCAATGTTAATTGTCCAAGATTTGTCTAGAAAAATATAGTTTTCACAGTGGTATTCTTCGAGTTATTAATTAAAAATTGTGTTTTTATTCTAACAAAGTTGTCAGAACATATCACTGTCTGCCATAAAATTTAGTTTTCCGCACACAGAAAAACAAGAACAAAGTTGTATTCGCCATTTTGTAAATGCTTTGTTTTTGTGCGCTCAAAACGTGAAACAAAGGTAATGCATAAAATAAGCTATTGCAGCTAAGGTGTCTCAAAGTCATTTACTGTATGGTAGGTAAGCTGTTGATTAAAATTTTCAATTCGAGGCACATTAGTTTTAGGTAGAAAGTACAAATGATGGTGGTTTATGACCATTTATTTCAGCGAAAGGAGAACATACAATTCGCGTATTAAATTTTCGATTCATAAGACTAAAAATTCTCACACTGAAACTTATGTCTGTTTGCTGGGAAATACTTAAGCACATATGTATGAATAATCAATCACTGACCACCTATTTAGTATTATCCTTATATTTTTATAATATGTCTTTTAGGTACCTATAAGAGGGTTCTCAGCACACAAAAACGTTCACAGGAAATCATAAATATGTATAACAAATTTCCAAATTAGTGGAAAATTTTAATCGGGAATTTTTAGTAACTTTAATAATAATTATTACTTTTGTAATGAAAACCTTTTACTCATACAAATGAGCGCTAAAATTAAATTTTTTTTTTGAAAATATTTAAAGATTTTTTAAAGAAATGACTTGAGAGTTGCTTTTTATTGTAATTTTGTAAAGACTTTAATTTAATTTTAATAATAATTATTACTTTTGTAATGAAAACCTTTTACTCATACAAATGAGCGCTAAAATTAAATTTTTTTTTGAAAATATTTAAAGATTTTTTAAAGAAATGACTTGAGAATTGCTTTTTATTGTAATTTTGTAAAGACTTTGAATTTTCGCACTATTCGAAATTGAAATATGGCTTTTTGAGCCTAGACTAAGTTTTTTTATAAGAAACCTGATTTTTTATGAGACAGAATTTCATTGCTAATAATTAGTTGTTCCTTGAAAGTTTCTCCACTTTAGGTAATAAACGTTTGTTAGCAAAAAACCTCTCTTATATAATTGGAACTTTGTACAACAGAATTTTGATAATAAAATTCATTAATTTGTTTGTAAGTTGTTTCATGGTAAAATTTTAAACCAAACTGAATATGTTACACAGTAAAATGTTACACGAAAACAGTTGGCCTGGCAAAAACATTCTTGCCAAAAACAAATTGGCTAACAAATCAACCTTTATGAAGCATAGCAGAACTTCGATTGAAGCTGATTTGTTTGAAAATATAGTTTTTTAGAGTACAATGCTAAACTTTTTAGCAAATTTTTATTTTGCTGTACGAAGGACCATTTTAAAGAACAGTGCGAAATTGGTTTTTAAATATTTCGAAATAAAATTCAACAGTAATAAAAAATTAGAGAAAGAGAAAAAAGCGAAAACCAGGCCTGTACAGGTTTTGTAAAATTGTTTATCTTTTTGAGAGCTGAAATAGAATTTGAAATAAAAGACCAAAATGTTTTTGTTTTTAAATGATTTTTTTATATATATTTCTTATGATTTTTTTTACTTTTAAATATTTTTAGTTTTAAATAATTTTTTTAAATTTCCAAAAAAAAATGATAAAACAATATTTTTTGTTTAAATGTTTTAAATAAATCTTAAACAATTTTTTTAAACTAAGAAAAAAATGTAAAAATTCGTAAATACTTTTCTAAATAACAGAGTTTTTTAAACAAAAAATGTTACTTTCAATAAAACTTTTGTACAAAAAAACAAACAGCTTTCTTAATGTAAATAAAAGCTCAGCTTTATATAAAAGCTTATTGAAACCCCTTGTTGTTAAAATGAGCTGCTAATATTGAAGCTTTTCCCAGTTAATTTCTTGACAGCCCTTGCAAAGTCGTAGTAGCCAAACTAAGCCAGGTGTTAAACTCGAAGAAATGTTACTGCTGTATAATAAAAAGCCAAGTAGCGGCGGTCTGTTGAAATCCCCAGTTGTAGCTTGATCTTGTTGTGGCAGATAAATAAACCCAAAAACCTTAATATTCATAATGCAGATAACTGTTGTTGAATCTAAGCTTGAGCCCATCTATCCAAGAAGTTCCATTCGATTTGATAGGGTTGTATGGTTTCTTTTTGCACTGAGGTCCAAAAGAAAGTGCCAGCATTGGTGCGTGCAAAGTGCACGGGCACATAAAGATCAGTTTTATCGACTAATTCCAATTGGTGGGTACCGTCTTCATTGATGACAACTATGGCCTCGTCCGGTTCACTGTGTTGCATTTCCTCTATAAGACGACTTTCCAAATGTTCATTGGCCATGTTGTCCATGTCATTGTTCAGCCAGTCGAATTCACATTCATTTTCTTCGGAGGCAATGTAAGAGCTGCGTTTGGTTTTGTCTGTCTTAGACTTGAAAATACGACACAAAACTGGCTTGATCAGATTCTTAAGACGGCGTGAAGGTGATACCTTGGACTTGTAGATGGTGTAAGTGTGATTCTTGTAAGATGTATTGTACATGCTGGAAATGTTGTTGGTATTCATGTTGTTGGTTAGTTATCTTGTGTGTAAAGAAGAGATGTTGATTGTTTGAAGGCTAGTGAGCGTTTGATGCTGTACTCCTTAATGCTTGTGCTATTTATACTCTCTCTCTTTTGTGAGAATGTAAATAACGCTCTTTTGGTTTTCTTACAGCAATAGGCAGCATCTCAGCCAATCAGGGACGAGTTTTAAGGGCAGGTGTTGAGTTAAGAAATTTCTCACGTTAACAAAAATTCTTAATTTTCTTACTTGCCACAAAAATCTTTTACTTATTCTTGGGCTCCTTGTTATGTTTGTTGTTATGTGTGTGTAAATAACAACCTTTAAAAGAGTAACAGCAGGTATTTTTGAGAAGATGTAGATGTTTAGAGCGTGAGAATCTTTTGCTATGGTTTGTTTTCGAAATTATAGAGAACATGTCTTGTAGGATCCTTAAGGGATTAAAATCATTATCTTACATTATCACCGTGCTATTGTTGCTCAGGTTTTCTTATTATCCTTGTAGCAATAACAACCTGAAACGCATCATCATCTACTACAACAGGATCATTTGTAAACAAAATTGTTGTGGAAGCGTGGGAATGTAGAATTTCAACAAACTAAAACTATTTTTAATTTTAGCAGAATTGTTTTTAATTTGTTTGGTTTTTACTGTTGTTGTGTTTTCATAGTAAAAAGTAGAACAGAGACACAAATCTTTGTTTATGTAAATTGATATCCTTGGCCATATGTTGTTGTTTGGATTATCAAAATATCCCTGATAAAAATAATGTCATTCACGTAAGGTTTCCTATCAGTATGTTTTAGTATCAGTTTATTATTAATATTTTTTTGAAATTTTTATGAAAAAACCAAACACATATTGCTTAAAGTGTTGTTGGTTTTTACAGTAAAAGTGTTAAAAAAGGATAACGCTACATTCTTAGGGAATCCTGGGGAGAGAGCCACAAAAAACTGAATGTCATGGGGAGTTTAAAAAACATTCATTGAGTAAAGATTTACTTAATCACAGTTTTGCCACCAAATTTTGCTTTCAAGTGGTTGCTGCTGCTGTCACCAGCATAATGCTGCTGGGAAAAGCCTGCTGTCTTAAAGAAGTAAGTCCTGATTAAGCAGGCTCGCTGCTTATCAGCTCAAGAGGCGTTTTATACAAATCTTTTTTAGGAATTTTTATTGGCATTCATTTAAACACTAATGAAATAGAAAGGTTTAATGCTAAATTAGCATAGCACTGTTTTACTAAACATGCTGGCTTAGGGAAACCATTCAGTAGAGATTAATAACAAACTGTTAATATGTGTTATGCTGTTGTGTTATTAATTAAATTAGTTATATGGAAAAGCAGAATCTTCTGCTGTATAAACTTTCTGCTTTGAGGAAACTCAGCTTTATTGAAAGGACACATTTCTATAAAGAATTATAAAAAAATGTTTGACAGAATATTTGAAGGCAGTATCGACATTAAATTTCTAACACATGAACTGACTTTGGCTGCTGCCAAATCAGCATCATGCTATTGCGCATGCGCTACAGCAAGTGTTTAACTTCAACACATGGAGTCTGTGGTGTCTTTTGCTGAATTAGAAAAAGACAAGTGAAAATACAAATGTACAGTGTAACGCAAAATTATTTTGCCTACTCCTTTTTAGGAGAAATTTGTTTTTCATTCATAAAAACCAAGTAAAAAAAATTATTTTTGTTGCATTTTATAATAGATATTCTATGTAGAATAGGAAACCATACAAAACTTTAAAAATATATTCAAATTTATAAAAATATATTTAGCTACATTATCATTGTAACGTCCAAAAATATCCCACCTTATAAGTATACCGATCGACTCAGAATCACTTTCTAAGTCGATTTAACAATGTCCGTCTGTACGTCCGGCTCCATTTAAGTTGCATGAAGAACTACAGATGAAAAAGCTCCGAAAAAAGAGTCAGAAAAGAGTCCAACAAAAGAGCATTTTCGGAGCGCTCCGAAAAAAGGAGTCAGAAAAGAGTCCAACTAAAGCGCATTTTCGGAGCGAAAGAAAAATTTGCTTGTTACTGTCCTGAGTCGACACGCAGTATGACTCAGAAATTCCACTTAATTATGTGTGTACCAAAGCGTTGTTGTTCTGTTATACACAAGAATGATAAACACAAGATTACACAGCGCCCAAAAAAACCCTCATCAAAGACTCTTTTCTGACATTATCTAAGAGCTCTTTCTGGAGGACAATTTTCGAATGCAATGACCCTCTTTTCTGAAGGTTTTCGTAGCAATTATGATTGTTTTTTTGGGCTCATAAAGAGCGTTAATGCTCAGCAAAAGGTGTCAGAAAAGACTCTTTTCGGACTCATATGGCTTGCTTGGTTTCTGCAAGATGGCTGCCGCATTTGTTAACGGTCGAGCAAAAACGCATAAGAAAAATAAAATGGATTTTAAGCGTCGTTTCATAACTGCTAATGAGATATGGATCCACCACTATAATCCGGAGACAAAAGAACAATCCAAGCAATCGACTGAAGCTGGAGGAAGTACCCCAAAGAAGACAAAAACAATTCAATCGGTTGCTAAGATTATTTCAAAGTTTTTTTTTTGCGTCTTAGAGATGCTACTCAAACAACATCAGTTTTTGATAACTATTAGTTTTCTATCATAACTTATATTTATCACAGCGCCCTCCTTTGGTGGTATAGTATTGAAACGCCACCGAAGTAAAATAATTAAATAAATGCTACAAAATCAAGCTTTAATATTAATGCGCCTACTAACCACCAGAGGCGCTGCAAGTATGCACTAAGACAAACATAATGCGCAATTGCAGAGTTGTGATACAAAAAGCTTTCTTCTTTCACCACCTTTACTTTTTCAACTATTCCCTTTCCAAAGAAAGTAACGCAAGGCCTGATAATAATTTTTCATTAAGACAACGAACCATCATATAAGAGTGTTTTAACAATGGATAAAATCGCTGAATTAAAGTACATGGTGCTTGACCACCCACCTCTCTCTCTCTCTCTCGATTTAGCTCCCAGTAAATTTTACCTATTCCAAATCTAAAAAAATTCCTAGCTGGCAAACGTTTTACCTCAAATGAAGATGCAATTAAAGTTTTAAACCACTATTTTGAGGGCCTTGAGGAAAACTATTTTAAAGAATTGTTAGCTAAGCGTTGGACTAAGTCTATTGATGTTTTAGGAGATTATATTGAAAATAAAAATGTTTTTGAAGAACTAACTATTCTCTTTCTGTGCTAGGCTAAGAAGTTTCCGAACCGCCCTCGTATTTAAACAAACACATTTAAATTATTTTCCCAAACAAATCCCTTAGGTATGTGTCCATTACTAACTTTAACACATGTATTAGAAATCTTAGCAAACAAGTGAAAATTATATTCCAGGTTTATGTGTAAGATAAGATAAACACAAACGGTAAAAAAATTTAAAAAAATCACGTATCGAAAAACAAAAAACTTGTTAGAAACATCATAAAAATCACAACAAGTTGTAAAGGTCTTTACAAAGATTTTTCCTGATTGTTTTTTCTTTTGTGATTTCATGATTTTTCACAAACAAACAAACAAGTCCGGCAATAGCAACAAGTGCAACCCCAGAAAGAAAATTTAGCCAAAGAAGAATTCAAACTGAGATTTGGTGATTCTTTTGTATATTTTTTTTTCTATTTTATTAAACATTTACTAAAGTTCTGTAAGATTTCTTGAGCACGTTTAGGAAAAAAGAAGTCAAGCAGAGATTTACGGATTTTTTTTTTGTCTATTTTCTTCTATTCATTTAAACATTTACTGTAGTTCTGTAAGATATCTTGAACACGTGTGCTTTAGAGTTTCATAAATTGTGTACCTGAAGACAGGGATTTAAATTTATGTTTGTTAAAGGTTAGATAAGACCATAAAAGATAAAACAAGTGTAATGTCATGCATTGGCTTAAAGAAACGGTTTACGTTTAAGCTAGTTTTTAAACACAGAAACAAATATAAGGTAGTAAATATCAGTTTCTATACTAATGATGGTAACTAATTTTATTTTCGATTTTCTATTTTAGTTCTTTTTTTCTCTATTGTTACCAACAATATAAAAAAAATTATAAATTAGTTATGGTTTCAAATGAAATTGTTTCTTAGAATTATTGAAACTCTTAAAAATGTAACGTTGTTTCATGCTTTGATTGATTTTTCTTTTTGTGGTGAAAAATGCTAAGAATTGTGGTTTAAGAAAAAAGTTGAACATGAATATTTAAATTGAGTAATTAAAAAAATAAAGTTTGGTACATTTTAAATGTTGAAAATCAATTTAAAGGCATCATTAAAACTACATCAGCAGTTGGTATGTTGTAATCTATTCAGTATTTACTTGATTTAATAGCTTTGTGACTGTTAGTGTGAATATACTTTTAATCAATTCTAAAATTTATATGTTACTTACAAACAAAAGATTTAATTGATATGATAGCGCACCATTTAAGCTGCGTTAATGATGAAAATCGCTCTAATAGGATCTGAGTTATAGATCAAAGTTTCAGACTACCTTGATATTTTTCAGATATTTTTTGCTGTTTTCTTCAAATATAATGCAGATAATATCATGAAATTTTGCACACGTTATTTTTCTTATAGAAGAACAAGTCATGCTGAAAATGGTCGGAATGGGTTCACGATTTTTCATAGCCTTCATACAAATGTCTTCCCGGGATATGGCTTTATGGTATATAAATGTCTATAGAAAATTCTGCAATAATTAGTTTCATGCAAAGTGAAATCTTAAAACAATATTTATTTTGCATCGGCCCATAATATTGACCATAGCCCCATATAAAGACCATTTTCGAAAATCACTCTAACGAACATAAAGCTTTTTTAAAAATTGCTATCAAATTAAAATTTGACAAGCATAATCAAAATATGCATTCAAATCGTCGTATCGTCCATCTCAATATGCTGATGATCGGTCCATACTTGACCGTAGGCCTCACATAAAGTCCAGTTCCGAAAATTACTTAAATGGACATAAATCCCTTACAAAACCCACTACAGTGGTTTCCCGGTTTAACGTATACTCAATTGAACGAATTCGCGATTTAACGAACAGTCAATTCTTTCCATTGAGTACCTTATATTACGAACAAATGAAAATGTTATGTACTCGGTTTAACGAAAAAGTTAAAAAAAAAATGAAATCAAAAGAGAGTCATTGCAATTAAATGTGTACAATGCTATAAGAGACGCTTTACGAAAAAAAAAATAGATTAAGAGAAAAATGTATTTGTATGTAAAGAAATTTTTCGCTTACCAAAATCAAAATTTATACGTTACAAAGTCATTTTTTTAGTTTTGTTTGAACTAATTATTTAATTGAATGTGATATGAACTAATTATATTTATTTTTTGTTTTTGTTATGAATTAGAATAAATAAATATGATTTTTTTATTTAATAAAACATATTTAAAAAACTGCCGGATTTAACGAATTTTTCGATATAACGAATGGTCCTGACAATATATAATTCGTTAAACCGGGCAACCACTGTATTAAGTTTAAACTCAACACAAATAGGTCATACATATCAAAAATCGTCCTTCTCAATATGATGATGATCGGTCCATATTTGACCGTAGACCCAATATAAACTAGAGTTCCGAAAAACACTAAAACTCGCAACTTATCAAAATGACTATCAAGTTGAAATTTAACAAGCATAATCAGAATATACATTAAAATTGTCGTACCAAATTTCATGATGATCCATTCATATTTGACCATAGCCCCCATAGAAAGTCGAGTTCCGCAAATCTCTTAAATGCGCATAAATCCCTTATAAAACCCATTATTAAGTTTAAATTCTACACAAATAATTAATACATATACATAATTCGTTACTCTCAATATAATTATGACCGATCCATATTTGACCATAGTCCCCATATAAAGTCTACTGCCAGAAATCACTGCGCATTTAGCATAAATCTGGTGGTGGGTATATAAGATTCTGCACAGCCGAATATAAACTCTTACTTGTTTCTCTTAAATTTGTTTCCCCCTTTACACGGTTGATAAAAATGGCACAAAACCAGGGAAAAGAGAAAAGTGAGAAATTTTATATAGATTTTTTTACATAATAGGAGGAATGGGAAAAGGGGACACATTTTCGCGGAATTTGTATTTGTGATTGAGCTGTATATAACATTTTAAGTTTATTTAACAAAGAACTACTAATGCTTTAGTTTCTGTGTTGTACTAAGATATTTTCTTCAAAGTTTGGTAAATCTACAAGAAAATTAATATATTTAATATCATTGTGGTGTGGTTTTTTATTTCTACTTTTGTAGATTATGAGCCAAGAGTCTGGTATCAATATAATTCGGGTTTTCTAGTCTTAATGAAGTATAACCTGGCTTAAGCATTTAATAACAATAATGATATTTCTTTTGTTAATGATTTCCTTCATTTTTATAATTACAGATGAGTTTATAATTGATAATAAAAATGCAATAAATATTATTGCCTTTTTGCTCATTTCTCTTTTATATACTAATTGTGTTACTTTCTTTGAAAAGGGAATGGATAGGAGAAGAATAGGTTGTAAAAAGAGAGAATAGCTTTTCATATGACAACACGGTAATTGCGCGTTATGTTTTAGTTAATCAAGGTGTTTAAGGTAATAAAACTTTTATTGTTTTAAATATTTTATTATTATTTTTTACACTTTTTATATTCCCACGCATTTCTGCTTGTGAATAATATTTAACCCAATCCTTTTTATTCAAATAAATTCAAATTCCCACACTTTTTCTTAAGAAAAATCTTTAATTATTAACAAGTGCTTGAAAATCTTTCAAATTCCTCTTCTTAAACAATTTATAGATTTCTGAATTTTTTTTATAAACATTTCTTTACATTTTCCCTTTTAGAAACTAAATAAATCTTTAAACCTTAAATCTCACGTGATTTTAGAAAATTTTCTTAGTTGGGGGTGTTTTTAAATTTCAAGTTTTCAAAATACTTGTATTGAAACTTGTTATATTGAAACAATAAATTGATTACACATTATTGTAAGTTAAACTACCCCCTAGAGTATTGGGTGGTGGTTTTTAAGCAGTTTTGTATTGTGTTAAGTAAAACATTTTACATTTCTTAAGATGTGTTTGCTGTATTTGGTGTGAAAGATTGATTTAAGATGTTAATTATTTGTTATTCCTTGCAGTGCCTCCTTTAAATCTTGTAAACTCAATTTTTATTCTTCAAAAAGTCAAAATATTCCACAACAACAACAATAACAACAACAGGACAATATTATTCAAAAGACTTTAAACACAGAAATATTAAACAACCCCAAAAAAGAAAATCTTTTCAAATTTCTATCAAATAATAGAAATTTTTAACAAAAAATTTCAAGGGGGCAGATTTAAGTTGAAATAAGAAAACAAAAATTTCCCAAGAAGTATCTCAAGTGGGGCTGTTCAGAAATCTAGGCACTTGTTGATAGTTAAGGGTATTTCTTTTAGTAACTTTTTTTTTCTTAAGAAAAGTGTGAGAATTTTCTAAATAAAGGATTAAATTAAAGGGGAGTTTAAAACAAATTTCATGGGAAACTAAAACTTAAATATAAAATCCATTATAACAATTCAGCACTTAATTGAACTTAAAGTCAATTAAAAATTGATTCCTGCTTCAAATCCCTTAAAGAAATTTTACAAAATTAAAAAAAAAAAGAAATAAAACGTAAAATTTAAAGAAATCCCCATACTTTGTTAAAATAACAAATTGTGTTACAATTTGGGTTTAGGGTATATAATGGGCGTGAGAGCGGAACATTTGAAACAATTCTTTCAAATTGTGAAAATCTATTTTAAAAATAGGCCCAAAACCAGATTGCCGTTGATCCCGATTTTTATAAGTTAATTTCGTTCAGCGATGAAGTTCAATATTGGTTGAATGGATATCAAGTCTACGCCGATAAGCCCGATTGACCACTTGTTGAACAACATTTGTTACTCCCGATATACGGCCACAATTTTTCAAAAAAATCATCGAAAATTGGACCTCTAGATTAGACTACGTTCGAGCCAGTCATATTCCAGAAGTCATATTTAAATTATATTAGCAGAAGTTTATCTTTCGAATAAAGTAAATTACAATTTAAAAAATCATGTTTGTTTTATTCCATTTTAAAGTTCTATAGATCTAAAAAAACACCCTTTACTTAAGTAAGTGTTTGTGTTTTCTGCAAGGATATATTTCAAATTGATATTAATATATTAAAACTTCAAAGAACTTGTCGGGTATTAGAGAGTGTGTCAATTGTATCAGAAAATAGTTTAATGCTAGTTTGATAGAAAGAGAGTTTTTAGATACAAAAAACTCTACTTAAGTAGACAACTGATAACATGATGAATTCAATGAGCCACTGACCGACCCAAGAAGTGTCGCTCAATAAATAAGGAAAACCTATTTAGAAGTTACATTAATTAAAATTAATTACTGTCCTAATAGCTTTTCGTTATTTATTGAGCCACACTTCTTTAGTCGCTTAATGGCTCATTGAATTCATCATGCTATCAGTTGTTTTTATTGTGCTGAATTATCTCAACATAAAGACACCTTGTAAAACTTAAAACTGATATCAAAAGATTTTCCTACAGTTTCAAGACTCATTTGGTCTGTCTCGGGCTCATTAAGTTCAACGCCAGCAGTTGTTTCTGTTAGGCTCAATTATTTAGATCCTTTTAAACAAATCTTAAAACAATTTATTTGCTGCGTCTAGATCTGTTCTTAATGTTTTCTTTCAAAATCAATAAATATACAGAAAAGTGTAGACTGGCTAATAGAGTTCCCAGGTTTTCTTTAACTACTGACTAAGCAAGACAATTGGTTGTCAGTTGTATTTTATTAACAAATATGTATTTATTTAGTAACAGTAATTTTAAAAGCATTTACTATGAGTTGTTCTGGACAGGCTTTATTGTTTTATGTGTACAGACTCGAGCCAGAAGTAATGATATGCTGCACACTTTTGGCAAACATTTTTAAAATATTGGAAGAAAAAAATAATAAACAAAAGTTGGTTTATAAATAGTAGGGATGCCAAACTGGTTTTTCAAATCCCAGGATTCGGGATTTCATAAATGAATCCCGGGATCCCGAAATCGGGATTTTCGGGATTTATTACAGATTTATTAATCCCGAAAAATCCCGGTATTTTTTAAAAAAAATCCCGGGATTTTTCAAATCCGTGATTTTCGGGATCGGCATTTCGGGATTGGCATCCCTAATAAATAGTAACTAGAAAGAGTATCAAAGTAACTTGATTTTCACAAAAACACTATATGGTTCCATGAATGACAAACTAAACTAAACTATAACTGCCTGTTGATGGGAAAACTATAATCAATACAGAATCATTATTTAGATTTCAGCAACTGAAACAGTAAAGAAAACATTAATGCTATAAAATAAAGTGAAAATATTTCTTCTTAAGCAACATGTGTTCAACCTTGGGGGGGACAATAAAACAAAATTAATAAACCTCAGCAAGTAGCAGTTACTTCCCCTGACAGCATTCATTTACAATACAATTATAAAATACCCCACAAAAAGAAAAACTTGTAAAATTTTTAAAAAATAATTAAGAAGTTCAACAGGGGAAAATAAATCTCAGAAATCTCTAAGAATACAAGATATTTCAAAGATGTTTTGTTTTAATCCAGGCACTTATGGCTACTTAAGGTTATTGCTTACATGAGTGTGAGAACTTTTGTTAAAATAAGTAAAGGATTAAAAAAGGGGTTTATTAAGAAGATTTCATGGGAATTTGAAATCATAAACAGAAAACTTCATTAAACTGCTTAATAAAAGAAAAACACCTTAAATTGAAACTAAAAGTCATAAAGGAACCCTCAAGAAAATTTAAATTAACTAAAAACTATAAATAAATAATGTAGAGTTCCCACAATTTGCTACAACATATAATTGTATTGCGACACACGACTGAATCCTCAATATTTGGAAAATATTAAAAATAATATTGAGCCTAAACTAAACAACTAAAACAAAGCTGTGCCGAATTTTATACACCCATCACCAAATTACTTATTATGGGGCCAACTATATTTTACTGTAATTTCTATTTATTTTAGGTTTGTTTTAGTTGAATTTCATCTTAATAACGATATTTATAAGAATTTTATGCATATTCCAAAAATAAAACAAAGTGTGAATTATTAGCGCAATTCACAATCTTGTGCATATGGTATTGCATCATTGCATTTGCCAAAAGGATGCTAAATCTTTTTTTGCTCTACACTATCAATGTTTACATTAAAAATTAGCCTATTTGAATAGAAAAAACTCCGTTGTCATGCCCTGATATCAAGCACCAGTAACAGTCTCTACTTGATTCTCCTTATTTTCAAAGAAATATAGAAATATATTAATGTTTCTAGTTCAAAATCCGATAGACAAGTTGTGAATGCATTTGTATTTCGATAAGCCAATGCAAGAGGATTTTTCCCAACAAACTAAATGACTTGAGAAAAATATTATAATAAGATTATCAACACAAGCATTAAGCTTGAAATAGACTTGTGAATATATTGAAAAAGACTATCGAAACAATTGTAGAAAAATTAAAACGGAACCCTCGTGAAAATATTGTGTATGTACTATTAATATAAGCTTATCCTTGTAATTGTATAATAAGCTTACGAAAATAATATTGTATTAACTTTTGTATAGAAAACCTTATATACCTCAATGTTTTTATAATGTTTTTTATATAATATTAGAATAAGCTTCACAAATAATATATTATTTCTTTATTTTTGCTTTTAGTTTTGTTTAATTATTAATATCATATTAATTGTTTATTAATCATTTAGTCTTATTATTTTTATAGGTTTCTCGTAGCTTAATGCGATTTTTCGCAAACTGGAAGAAAGTTTAGGTGTCTTTAATAAAGTGGTCCTCTGTCAAACCCACTGACAAAGCTGTATGTATGAAATGTAGAAATTTTATAATTATGTATATGTATTTATTATATTTTTACCAGTTATTTTAAAATTGCACGTCCACTCGCTTTAAAATTTATAACAAAATTTACACGCAAAACACAAATTTACTCAAAAAAATGTAACGGTACACTTTTCGCATGTTCCCTATATATTGCAAGTGTAGAACAAAGACAACAAGACTTGAGAATATATTGAAAAATATAAATCTTTTTCAATCGTCATACATACAAATACATATGTATTTATAAGCATTTTTTAGAAACAGTTGAGTATAATAAGAGTTTCTCAAGCATTATTAAAAACGGCTTGTGAATTCCCATTTTATAAACATTATTATAAATTATATTAAGAAAAGCTTCAAACCTACTATTAATATAAGCTTTTTATCATGTTGTATTGTGGTTTGATTACTATATGGTTTGTTGGGTTTCTATGTGCCTCAATTTATGCCAAACTGCAACTTTTGGCTCCTACTTTAGTTTTTATATATAACAAACACAGGAAAATATAATTTAGTATATCTGAAACAAATAACAAAAACTACTTGCTTGTGTTAGTAGAAAAAGTTGCACAAATAAATTCCCACACTTTTACATCAAAAACATAAGTATGCCAAGACACAAATCTTAATATAACCATTCCCAACTCATTTCAATACACAAAACACCTTCCATCCGTTCTAATATCCCCTAACCCTAAGCAGTTCAATAAGAAACACCATAAATAGGTACTGATTGTAAAAAAAAATATTAAAAACGGCATATTGATAACAAATTCATCTGCTGTTTGCTAGAGTTGTTCATATCCTGGGAAAATAATTTTCAACATTCCCACACATTAGAAAATCATAAACAGTTTTATCATCCTTTTAAAAATCCTTACAAACTACAAATGTAACAACATTTTTTGAAAATATTCTCATGATTCTCTTGTTTTAATTTTTTTTATAACAAATAAAACATACAGCTCATTGTTGAGCCACCGGCTCAATATAACAACAATTTATAAGAGTAAGTAAATGTAGGTACAACTCGGGTTAGACACACTTATTTGTGTTGCAAGTGAGTCAGACACACTCGAACAAAGTATTTGAGAGCTGAACAAACGTGTCATATACACAAACACCTAGAACTTGAAAGACCGTTTAATAGAAAATAGAAAACACTAGATAAACACAATATTTCAAGAGCAACTGTTCAAGGAGTCACAGATGTTTTTCTTTAACTAACCCCACACGTTCAACATTACTTTACACAATCTATATATAAATATATTTTATTTCAATAACTCTAGAATTCTAACTGCCACAGATGAATGATTTAATATTCAACTTATTTCCACATCGTTTTGTTATTAGTTTCTTTTAATATTTGTTTTTTAAAATGTTGCAAGAAAACACAGAAAATGCTGCTGTTTATAATTGTGGGAAAATGTTCATTTTCATCGAAAATATTTTCTCCTATTGACACACTTTAAATGTAATTTATGAATTTGTTAATGTCAGCCTGTAAATAAGTAATTCTTTTTATATTTATTTTTAATGCAACATATGCACATTAGGGGTGGGATAGTGAACGACTCTTTGACCCTCACTACATTTTTTATAGACACACCTACCCCCTATCTGCTCTCCTTAAGGGGGTTCCCATAAATTAGCTCTCACCGCTCTAACTAGCCCAGATTTCTCGTAGAAGAGTAAAATGTATAATGTATTTTTGTAACCTCAACATTTTTTCAGAACACACCTATCCTCCTTGTTAGCGTAATCAAACATACTCTATACTAGTGCAGGACTGTAGGAGAGCTCTAGAGGAGCTATTGGTAGTCTACCAAGTGAGATTGTATTGGGTAGCAGGGCACTGTAACATACAGGGAAATGAGGTGGCAGATGAACTGGCTAGACATGGTTCTGGTTTGGACCATGATACTAGAGAAAGAAGGGTCAAGCCACCTATATGTCACTTCTACAGGCTTATTTATGATAGATTCCGTGACTGTGCAGACCAATCCTGGGGCAGTAGGTCGGATTGCATAGTGTCCAGGGCCTTATGGCCAAAACTAAATGCAAACGCGACCGAAACGCTGATGGAATTAGACAGGTATAGTCTCAGGATTCTGGTAGGAGTGATAAACGGGCATTGATTGGGGCCTTCAGAGGCAAATGGGATAATAACACACAGGACTTCTGTAGAGTGTATGGGGATGCAGATGAGCCAGAGACAATAGAGCACATCATGTGCAACTGTCCTAGGTTGCAGGGTCATAGACTTAAGTGGCTAGGAAATAGATTCCTGGACGAACTCAGTAATGTTGCTGGCTGCAAACCGAGTAACATTCTGGGTTTCATTAGGGGAATAGGGTGGCTATTTAAGGGATATTCTACGGCGACTCCAAATCCGTAAGGGGATATTTCTTTCTTTTCTTCTTTCTCCCCTTATCAGGCGGTTTTGGTTCTTTTTTTATATCTATATTTCTATCTTTCTACCCTCTATATTTTCTACTGAAAGGAATCACAATGGACCACATGGTCTACGAGTGGAAGTGCACATAGTGCACAACCCTTCCTATCCTATCCTCCATCTTCAGTCATTAGGGTGGTCCCCATACAAAAATTTTAATTAAAAAAAAATTTATATATTTTTGTAATTGAATAATGTTTACGAGTATTATAATGATAATTAAATTAAATCGTTTTGATAAGTTTTGTTACTAAAATTCAATTATCTGCAAGAGTTGTTTGTTTCTAAGTCGATTCATGGTTGAATTAAAGATCAAATTGAATAGTATAAGTAACATGTTACATGACAACAGCAGACTTGCCTAAAACTGTGTGGCCAAAATAAAAGTTGTTAAACAATCTCCTGTTAGAAGTCTATCACTTCATGCAAGAAAAATTCCCTAACACTAGAATAAAATAATGAAGATTTACATGATATATAAGGAACTATAGACAGACTAGTAATTCTAATGATTTTGTCTATAAAGAAAAAATATACTTTAATTTCTAAGCCGCTGTTGATAGTTGTTCATAGTGTTAAAACTTTAGTTGACTAGAAAAAAGGATTTAAAAGACCAACCAAACCAAAACAACTTAAATAAATATTTTCAATCTAATTTAAAAAAATCATTAAAAACTCCTTTACACAAATCCCGTAAGAAAATTATTCAACCATTAAAACACACTCCATCATAAAATTTAACAAAATTCACACACTTTGTTGTAAACTTAAATTGTGTCAGGACACACGTCTAAAGGCTCATTATTGAAAAATAGCAAAACAAAAACTAAACAATGTTGAGCCACTTAACCTAAGGCTCATTATTACTTTAACAGAAACAATGAATGAGTAATAAATTCATCTGCCTGAAGTAAACAGATCCTGTCACAATTTTCTCAACATTCCCACACTTACAAGACAATTATGGCTGCTGTTTCAGTTCTCTAACAAATGTAACTGAAAATGTGGGATATTTTCTCATGGTTCTGTTTTTATTACAACACAGGCTGGGTTCTTTAAGAGCTCGGCTCATTGTTGAGCCACAGGATCATTATTATGTAGAAGCTGTTGTGTTTTGAGACAGCAATTAAAAAATATCATGAGAATGTATGTATTTGTTAGATAATTGTCTTGGGCTGAGCAGTATGTAGTTTTAAGCAATATTTTTGTAGAAATATTATAAAAATTTTAGTAAATGTTCACCTTAAAAATTAAGAAAAAAATTAACAAAAAAAATTTTCAAGCATAATTTTAAGTAAGTTTATCAATTGTAAGTATAATTCATACAAATCATAAACAAAATGAAAATTTAAAAAAAATTTTAAATTTTTTATTTTGATTTTCTGTTATGGATTTTTAAAATTTTCAAAAAACAAAATTGGCGGGGAAGTTGTTTTGGATACATTTTAAAGTTGAAGTACTATTTAGCTCCAGTTTAAAAAAAAAATACTTTCAAGATTATTAAATTATTTCATTTATTTCATATTTATTTATTGATAAACACAAAGAGATTGCCAAATATTTTAATTAGAACGTAAAATAAAGATTATTTAAATTCGCAAAAAAAAACAGAATTGGCGGGGAAGTTGTTTTAAAATATAAGCAAATACTGGGAACAAAGTTTGATATTTGAATATTTTCTATAGAAAAGTTTGCCGTTTGTTTTTATAACCGCTTAAAAATGTTGCAAGACTTTACATATAAATGTGCAATTCACAAGTGATGTTGTACTTGACCTAGTGGATATTTTCTACATGAAAATTATGAAAATAAACAGCATAAGTGGATTCAAAAGCAGATTTTTAATATATTTACATAATTGCGGTCTATATAAATCTAAAAGCTTTTAAATTATTAAACAAATTTTACTATTTAATAAAGACTAAATAAAAGCTGATCTTAAATTACTTTACAAAAACTCTTGAACAACTGTTGATCATTCCTAAACTCACTTGTAATATGCCTGCAAACATGAAGACGTCTTGTAAAACCTAAAACCTTATTTCAAAAATTTTTTCAAAGTTTCATCCGTAAAGAAAATATTACCAACGACTCAACAATCAAACCAGTGGCTCAACAAATGAGTTTAATGAACTCTCTTATTAACATCCTTTTAAACATACATACATATACACCATTCATCTGCTAGTTGAATGTTATTTTTGCCTTTTTGAAAATCAATAAATGAAAAGAAAAGTGTATCCTGTCAAATATAGTTCCCACACTTTATCAAGTTTGTATTTAACTGGAGATAAAGTAAGACAATCGAAATTATGGTTTTCTTTGGCTTTGTTTGGTTTTAGAAAATAAGAGTTTGTAACTTAAGTTATAGACTTTTTAGAAGATTTTCCCATGAGTTTTTATTATCAACTAAGACTCGAGCCTGGTTTAAGGACATGCGCACTTTTGGCACAATTTTGTTAAATAAATATTGAATTTTCAGTGAGTGAAACATGATAAAAACTGTGTTAAGAAACATACGACTTAGAATACTGCACAAAAGTTGTGCTGATAGCAGTTATTTTTCTGAATATCTAACTATTCTGTGCAATTACAATTAAGTTAAATTGGCTGGGTTTTAAGTAAGTAAGACATTATCATTAGTTATTAATTATCATAAGTATTTCTGGTTATTGCTGTTTGTATTTCCTTTAATTTAGAAAGTATGTAGTTAGCTTGAACAATATTCCCCAGTGGAACTAGAACCCTCTGCTACTATGAATACAATCAAATTGCTAAATTCTGCAACTTCTTAAATATATCGTCTCAGTTTTATTCTTGTAGATATAATGTTTTATCTGCAATTGCTATCGTTTTGAAATTCAGTAATTAATTATGGCTGTTAATGTTCCTCAGTGGATTATGTTCTCCTACCTATTTCGTATTAATATTCATTGTAGTACTTCTTGTGCTCTCGCCTTCCTAAATATTTCATCTATTATTGAACTATTATTAAATATTTCCAAAATTTCCATCATAGTTAACAACGAGTTTTCAACGTTTCAAAATTATTAAAAACTTGTGCCAAAAGTGTGCATAACATTACTCCAGGCTCATATTAAAACACACAAAACAACCAAATGTCTGCCAGCATTACTAAAAATCTTGGGAAAATCTTTAATAAAACTGAACATATATAAAGAAAAAGGAATTACTATTTATAATTGCCTGCCATTGAAAACTGTTACTTGTCAAGTGTGAGAACTAAATTTCTCCACAGAGAGCCTGAAGACAACCTTAAAATACACACAGTTGAACAACAGCAGCTAAATTGCGTGTAGCTATTTGTTTAAAAGGATTTTAATAAACTAGGCTCAACAATAGCACCGTATGATGTTTGGAGTATTGAGCCAAATGACTGGCTGGTTGGTTGGCTGACAAATTGTTGAGACTGTGGCTTAGCCTTTCAAAGTCTATTAAATATTTATGTTTGTAGAGTAGAAAATAAACTGTAGGAATTTAAGAGAAGTTAAAGGTATTTACATGGTGTCATCGTGTTTAAGAGGATAATAGAATTGTTAAAGGACTCATGTCATATCATCAAAGAACTGGTGGTTGAAGCAAACATTCAACTTAAAAAAAGATTAAACGACGACTAAAGTCAACTTTTAACTTTTGAAAGACCTACACTTAAAGTTAAAATGTAATCTTAGAAAGACTTACTATTGGAGCTAAACTGTAATTATTTGAAGACCTCCAATTGAAGCTATTTCAAGTCCTTTAATTAATCCTCCGTCATGCACATTTATTTGGCCAGATCTTTTAAGAATTCAACTGTGATTTAAATAAATTTCAAATTCCAGTCTCCAGGTACCCTCTACGAATATTGTTAGCTATCGTTTAATTGAAAAAAAACAACAAAAATGATTTATGTGGATTTTTCATCTATACAGCGCATTTATCTGGCCAGATACACTTGTATTTTGTATAAAGAACAATGTAATATATTTGCATTTTTTATTTTTTTGTGTTTGTTTACTTAAATTAACTAAAACTGCATTGTATTTGTACTTTGTATTGTTATAGCTGTTGTAGAGTTCAGATTTTTGTCCATCCTAAATTTCCAAATGATGACAATGTCTCAGATATTGAAAATGAGTTGGTTATCGAAGCCAATGAAGTGTTTGTTAGTGACGACGATAAAGAATTTAAAGAACAGAATGCTGCCGAAGATTCTTTCCTTGGTGTAAAAATGAACCAAATATTGGAACTCGTTTACGTCAACACAATATGAAAAGTTTTTGACCTGGAACCAACAAACCAGTATTCCAGTTGAGGTGTACAAAAAAAAATTATTCACCAAAAAGAAAATATTTGTTATAATTTTAAAACAGAACAGCCATGTCTTTCAATCGATTCTCAAAGCAGCATAACAATTGATGACCAACTGTTACCATATCGTGGAAAACCAAAGTTCACACAGTACATACCATCAAAACCAGCGAAATATGGCATCAAAATCTAGTGGGCTTGCGATTCCAAAATCTAAATATCCACTGCCAGGCAAGATTTATACTGGTAGACAAGAAGGAGAAGAACGAGAAGTGCATCAAGGTGAAAATGTTATGCTATATTTTTTTTCTGATTTGGTTCAATCGACCACACTCGACCAGAATGGCATACTAAGTATTATTAACAAATCTTTTTATTTTATTAATCCAGTTTGAGCTTTTAAATTTTTCTTTTATTTATTTCAAATATTTCGACCAACTTTGTTAGTCATCTTCAGGGGAAATATTTAATTTTAAGTTTTTTACAGTGTTGTACAATGTTGATATCTTACGTTGCTAGTCTTCCCCAAAGAGTTTTTCAATGGGACTTAAATTCGGAGTATAAACAGGCCATGAAAAAGATTAATTTTTTTAATGAAAACCAGAATGTTGTCTCACAACTCACATGTATATGTGTATTATTCTGTTGCAAAATCAAATTATTTCTGGCACTAAACTTTTTTGTAGTACACTTATATAGTCAGCACTTTTCGTTTTTAAACAGCAAACACTAACCACACCATTAAGCTGCCGCCACCGAAATTTCTGGATGTGAAACGTACATCAATCACACCAATAACCTTTATTGTCATCTGGTCCATCAAGGTTCCATTTGTTCTCGTCAGAAAAAATTACCTATTAATGTTGGATCATTAGAAATTTTAATTAAATAAAACCAAATATTTGATGTACCCACTTCCTATTTGTGTTTAAATTATCACAAGCAAACTTTAATCTAGCATAAATGTGACGCTTTGTTAGCTTCTGCGTACGTATCATTCTTGGACGTTCAATGTTTTTTGGACGCTTTAAAATATTCCACACAGTAGTTTTGCTCACTGTTGGCTCATATAGTTATCGCAGCTCGTTTAGACTAATACATTCGTTACTGGCTTTATTTACGATATGCCTCTCCTGACGGTCTTGCCTCCAGAACGTTTTGTAGTATTATACCCAGAAGGATTTTTTTAAAAGTCTTGTATAATTAGATGAGCACGATTTTATTATTCCTTTTTTATTACATTTTCTATTCCTTTTTACATTCCTTTTTACATTTTAATTTTAGAAAGATGTACCAATGAAACTGAAATTTAACAATTTAAAGATGTAGTATTGAAGTCAAAATTTACCTTTAAAGGAATGAACGAATGGAGCTAAAATTTAAATTTAGAATGACCTAAGATAGAAGCCATAATTGATCTGCAAAAGGACCTGTAATTGAAGCTAAAACAAAGCTTTAGAATGACCTGTGATTAAAGCTAAATTCTAACTGTATAAACACTTATGCCTGAAACTAAATTTAAAGTTTGGAGAGAACCTAAGATTAATGCAAAAATTTAACTACATAAAGACCTAATATTAAATCTTTAAATTGAACTTTAGAAAGGCGTACGATTGCACCTAAAATCGAGCTTTATATAAAGCTATGCTTGAAGCCAAAATTGAACTTTATAGAAACCTGCAATTGCAGTTAAAATTAAACTAGACACAGTCTGTACTTTTTAATTTTTGTGAATCACTATTTCTAAAACCATAGAAATTGAGTGTAAAGAAAATTTGAATCCATAATTATTTACATTCATAAAATTGTATATTTCTTTTAACCTGTCTTTTACGCTAATGCTTTCCTATTATTGAAAAAACCAATTCAAAATCGTTTTAACTCATAAATCTTTCTTAATTTATTGTTTTTTTTTTTTTTTTTTTTGTTTTTTTGATAACTTGTTCCTGAAAAGAGTGTCAAGAAAAAACCGCTGAACAATAACACTATGGGAGATAATCTTTTTTTAACAGCACGAGGCCCCAAAAAAGATAATAAAAATGCATTTACAAAAGACTGCTTTAAGACAAACGTATGCTGAACACGAGTTGAAAATATTCGTTTTTTTTTCAGCGACAAGAACATTAACAACCCACACAGTTTTTGTGTTTAAATAAGCCTTTTAGTACTAAAACAAACATATAAACATTTAAAATCTTAAGAACATTTTAAGATAATTCCCCAAACCGAACACTATATATAGAAACTATAAAAGCAATACTGACCTTGGACAAAGCAACAACCAATAAGAACTTTTTTTTTTGAAGAAGAAGAACTAAAACAATGCAACGAAAAACTACCTGCGTCAAAGTTTTTTTTTTATGAAAGTTCTCCTTTCTCTTTCCTGCCTTTTCAAACCATAGGAATTTGGTATCTTTTTAAACAAAACTGTTTTAAACACCACAAAACAACCCCAATTTCTGTTTCAAACTAAAAACATTTGAATTGTTCTTTTTTTTTTTTTTGTGGAAGTATTGAAATGAATTCTTATTGTCAGTTTATAGTTTTGTTCAGTATAAATACGAAGAACATTTACTTAGAAAATCAGTTCAATACACAACTTCAAAGTGTCTACAACTCAGAGGAGTTAAAACTGCACAAAATAAAACTAATGGCAGCAACAGACAAGACATTTACCAAGCTCTCTGTCTAGAACACAACAAACTCGAAGAAGTTTTCTTGCACAAGAAACTTTGGAGTAATTCAAGCTGCTCTCTCAACACTACATCATCTGAAAAATTTTGTGCGAGCTCTTCTTAAAATCGTTCTACAGCATTAAGGTTGGCTTAGTTCACCTCAATGTGCCTTATTATTTACTACAAAATGGATTTGCTATGATAATTGCTTCCTGAGCAGCTTATCTCAGCAATCTAGGGTATAAAGCTTTAACTATAAATCACATAATTAAACTACAACAAGTGCAATTTGTGGCAACCAACTGTGATATAACATCGATTTGTTTTAAGAAATTTACGCATCATGGTCAAATGCCTTTCAACATTATATTTTTAGTATTAATTATATAAATTGTAAATATTATAAATGCATATCTTTAAGTTATTAAATAAGTTATCAACGCAAAATCATTGTCTTCCGGTTTGTTTGTTTTGCTTTGAAAAAAAAAAATATTTAAAAAAACAAAATATTTTTCTCCCAACAAAATTGTTTAGTTTTTAAGTTAAAAATAATAAATTTTTTATAAAAATAAAACAAAAAGTATATTTTATAAAAAGAAAGCAGAATTTTTTAAAAGACTTTTTAATTTATAAGGGAAAGGGTACAAAAAGGGAAGGCTTACAGAAAGAAACACATCTGAAGCTAAATTTTAAAGATAAAAAGAGCTGCTAAAATTTGGAGCTAAAATCTAAGGATAGAAAGAACCACGATTAAAGCTAAAGTAATTTTTTTTGAAACAAATAGTTTTTATTATTAATAAATCAATTTGTTTCAATATGAAACAAAAATCTAATAATTCTGAAAAAACCAAAAATCGGGATTTACATTTATACAATCCCGAATGCCGGGATTTGAAAAACCAGTCCGATTTCACCTCCCTTATATTTACCTTTAAAGCTGAAAAAAAGTTTTTGACTTAAGTCTTTTGTTTTGTACAATATAGTCCAGAGAACTCTCATAGAAAATTCAAAATTAAATGTGAAATTTTCGAAATTAATTGAAAATATTAAAATTTTTTATAATCAACAATAAATATTCAGTTTTTGTCTTTGAAAATTTCTTACAAAACCGTAAAATCGATCATCACAAATCAACTAAATTAAAGGTTCAAGTGATATTATTAAATATTAAAATATTATGAGTTTTTCTCTAATATTTACATGTTTTCTATGCAAACTCCTTGGACTATATTGTACAAAACAAAAGACTTGAGCAAAAAACTTTTTGTCAGCTTTAATGTTTAATATTAGGGAGGAGGCCACACGGGACTGGGTTTTAAAATACCAGGATTCGGGATTTCATAAATGTAGATCACGGTAACCCGGGATTTTTTGGGATTTCGAGATTTTTAGACACCACCATTCCTTTTGTCTGATAAGCGGGCGGTAGACTGTCCATAATATATTGATGAAAAACTTTTGATTGGGACTTTTGATACCTTTAACGAAACGTTGACACGATTCCATTTCATTGACATCAAAATTTCTTGCAATTGTGACAACACTATTATCTTTCCGTCGTAAGAGCAATATGTTCCCATTATTTTTATGTAAATCTCGAATTTACAGACCCCCTATCTTCTTTTTCATTACCGGTATTGAGCGAAGAGTACGTTTTTCTTTTATGTAGGGCTTCCTTATCACTGTCATCCTATTCAATATCTGCCTGTTTTACTTCGCATTTGGTAGATAATAGTTTTGGACCGAGATGATTTAAGATTCGCCTCATGCTCCTCATCATTTTCATCGGTATCTTGATCAGTGCCGGCTCCATCTAATGGTGGAATTGTGTAAATTACAATGTTATGCTCATTGTTTTCAAGGGCATCCAATATTTCAGAAATTGTAAGTCTATATACATATGAAATGTATGTACTCAATCATCGTATTACAATTATACCACAGAGACGCATTGTCCCTTTTAGGGGACGTTGCATTCAAAGTCACTGTATGCAGCTGGTATAGCATTATGTCATAACTTTTTTACATCAATTGAATCCTTGTACTTCTTTATAAATACCAACACACAAAAAATAACAAATATTCACAAAATATTAAATATATACCAATTATTCTTAGCCAGCTCGAGATTTTTGTTTTTTCGCTATTTGCTTTGCCATATTTTGCTTAAAACACAGCACACAAATCACAACATTTTAAACAAACGAAATAAAACACGCTTTGTTGGGAATGTCAGCCTATTTGTTATTTAAAAAAATTAATTTTTTTTCAAATTGCTACAGTAGAAAATTTGAGAGTCCCTTGTATGGGACTCTGCGCACTAATGGGTTAATTTAAAAGCAACAGAATATTATCGATCAATAAAGCTTCTTAAAAATATTAAGGTATCTATTGTAAAGATAATCATGATTTAATAGTTTTACCAATATATGAAGCTGATGAAAAACATTGTTTACAATCAACGTTTGCGGGCAAAATTGTTAACAAACTATTGTATGCTGATTGCGTTTCTCACTCTCCGAAACAAATAATTATACATATTTCTTATTCAATATTTAATTACATATCATTGCAGACATTATTAGGTGTTGTGGGGGTTTTTACATATTTCAATTACATTCATTAATTCTTTTTTTTCAATTAACATTTTAAATTCTTTTCTAATGACAAACATTGCTATATCATTAGCAAATTTACTCTTCTAGTTTTTTTTTCAAAAAATTTAAAATTGATATATCTTTGGTCATTGATAAAAGTGCAATATCAGCAGAGATTCATAGCACTATAACAAAAGGCTTTGTGTGTTAATTTAATTTAATTTACATCGTTTGTGGGCAAAAGTGTTGGCAAATTCTTGTATTATAATTGCATAAACAATTCTTTCGCACCCTGCGAAAAAATTCTTATTCAATATTTTATTGCATATTATTACAGGCATTATTAGAAGTTTTGGGAGGCTTTTACTTACATAATTTAATTACCTTCATTATTATATTCGCTGCAACGTTTTTATTTAATTTCTAATGACAAACATTTCTATCTAATTAGCAAAATCACTCTTCAAATTTGGGTTCTTTGCTTCTTTCTTGATTTCTTTTAAGAAGAGATTGCAACAGCTCACTTTTTAATATCTCTTTGGGCATAAATAAAAATGCAACATCAGCAGAGATTCATTTAACAAAAGGGCTTTGTCTGTTACTTTAACCGGATTTAAAATGACAACTATTTGTTTAAGTAAAACAAACTCTTCATTTCTTGAGGTTTTAATCCTTCTCTTGCATAATGCTGGAAATTTCCATCCTTACATTGAATGCATTCTTTTATTTCTATTTAGTATTAAGCTAATGATCTAACTTTGCATGATGATGAAAATATCCATCATATTATTTTTTTGCTAAATTTATTCTAACCATTTTTCCTTTAATTTTGTACATAGATTATATCACCTTGATTTATTTCAGCAGTCATGCAAAGAAGACTTAAAGCAATTTATTTCTGAATTTCAAAAACGGTAGACACATCAAATAGTGCGTTTGAGTTTGGCAAGCCAAAATTAATTTTAATTGTAAGAACCTGTATTTGTTCGGCATCCTTTTGTAAAATTTAAATTTTTGTCGATGACTTTGTAAACAAATAATAGTTGCCATGATTTATTAATACCAAAAAATCCCGGGATTCAAGATTTTTCGGCTTGGCCTAGTCAATATCTATGAATTTTTCCCCCAACAAATTAAAATTTCAATAATTATTGATCAGCAAATTGTTTGTTATTTTCTTTGTAATAATAACAAGTATAAACTAAAGTCTTTTGTCACAAACTCTGTTTTATTCGCTGCAAAGTAATTGAGTAAAGAATACGAGAAATTTGTTTGCGAGTTTTCTTACAAAATATTTTATTACAAATATTCTGTAAATTTTATTACTCATAAAATTAAACTTAAAAAAACTAATTACATTTTAAAGCAAAACAAACCAACTGATAGATACTTACAATAACTTAAAACTAAATACAATTGGAAGACATTGATTGTAACTAAAACTAAAGTGGAAGACATTGTTTAAATTTACAACTTAAAAGTAATTAAAATAAAAATTAAAAAAAAACGATTTAAAATCTTTAAAATTAAAGCTGTAGATTAAAGCGTTTTATGTTAAGTTTTTGTGTTTAAAACACTAAAGCTATTGATTTTTCTTAGAACCTCTAAAACAAGGAAAAAAGAATTAAGAATTAAAGCTGTTACGGGGTTGTTATAAACAGTAAAGACATCTTTTTGCTGCTGGACCAAACACCAAAGGATTTTAAACTTGTTGTCCTTCAAAAACAAAACGATTCTGTTTATGTTGAACACAAATCACTGCTAGCTGCTGACGTCTTTTGAGAACACCAATTAGTTCCCATGTTTGCTATCAACACAACATTTGGAAATGTTGTTTGATGTGGTAGACGTTTTAAGGTTATTTTTAGCCTTTTTCTGAACATTTCTAACTATTCTTTTTGTATAGCTAGAATGTTTGTGTTGGCTGTTTGAAACTATGAGTTAGACTGATTTCTTCAAGATCTTGGCGCAACTATTTATACCTCCATTCTTTTACACAAGCATGTAAATATGTTTGTTACTGGAAAATACCAAGTTACAATTATGTTTTTAGGGGTTGAAAATGTTTTTTCTAATGAATGAGGGGAACATGTTGTGTGTTTCTTTTCTAACACATTTGTTGCTCATTGTCATGATCTCTTAGCATGATCTCAAATACATTTGTTTATTTATTAATACTAAGAAGTTTTCTATGAGAATTCCTTGGACTCCCTTAAAAAAAAAAAGGTTGGCTTGTTATCAGCATAAAAGTGCTTTATCAAACAAATAGTTGCCCCAAAATATTATTTATCAGGAAATATATACTTAGTTTCTATATATATTTATTAAAGCTAAAGATTTTATTATTAAACTCGGGTTTTTAATGTTTTCTATAAAATTTCTCTGGTGTAAAGGTATATTGACTTTAGCAATAAACTTGTTTATGTAAACAAAAGTTTTTCCTAAAAACAATATTCAGGCACGTGATGGAAATCGATATCGAAAATGAATCAGTTTGGGAAATACATTTTAATGTATTTATAAATTAATTTTTAGCATTTTTGTTTTAAGATTCTCTTGAGTAGCTCAATATCTTTATATTTTATGTGATAAAAGTTTTTCAATACAGAAATATTACGAAAAAATTAACTTTTAAAACTCATTCGTTTTCGATATCGATTGCCATCACATGCCTGATTGATTACATTTTGGTAGGTTTCAGTTTCATTTAGAGTTCTTTTAACTTTGGCTGAAATTTTAGCTCTTAAGTTAAATTTCAGCTTCAATCGTAGGAATTTGCATAGTTCAAACGTAGGTCTTTCTATAGTTAAGATTTCATTATATTATCGGTCTTCTTAAAGTTTAATTTTAGCCTTATTTGAACCTCTCTTCACATTCCTACAATTTTATAGCCATTCATAGGTCTCTGTATCGCTTTCACACCTGACGCAAAACTACCAGAAATATTTTATGATTATTTAACTGATTGTTCGACCTTTATATTTATTAAACAATTATATTTTATTTTTCGAAATTAAGGTCTAATATTTTTATTTTTATTTTTTATTTCTTCCGATATTTCGCTACAACAATGTGTAGCATCTTCAGGGAAACAATAACAAAATTTAAAATTAATAACAATAAAAATATTTTTCAAAAATAACAGTAATTGTGAAAATTTAAATAATACACAAACAAAAATATTAATATGAAAAATAATTTAGTTTTTAGTTTTTGTGTTTTTATAAATTAAGTGTATATAAGTTTGAGCAACATTATCTGTATCTATTTTAAAATTAATTTTAAGATTTTTTGGTTCATTAATAATTTCTAACATTTCTAACATATGACGACGTTTATAATTATTTTCTGTTTTCAAAACTAATATGTTCTCAAAGTCGGAACAATGATTCAAATTTGCACAATGTGATGATAATGCTGTTTTGTTGTAATGATATATCTCTATATTTTTGATCAGATTCTAGTTTTTAATTTATTTTTAGTTGTACCTACATATACTTTGCTACATTTTTCATTGTTATTACCATTACATGGTATTTTATTTCTAATTTAGATAATAAATTATTAATAAACTGGTATCGAAAACCTACATCATCAGGAAGAATCATTAATTACTATTCAAAACATCCTAAAAGAATTATTATTAATACAGCTAAAAATCTTATAGAGAGAATATTAACAATAAGTGATAAGGAATTCCACAAGAAAAATATAGAAACGGTTAATAAAATATTTAAGGATAATAATTTCCCTATTTTCCTAATTTGGAAATTAAGAAGACAATTCAAAAATAAAATGAATAACACAAAAAGATTTTCTGAACCTAAAATATATAAATCTTTAACTTATGTACCTAAAATATCCGAAAGATTAGAAAAATCTAATATATTTGATAACACCAAATATAAAATGGCTCCAAAAATGTATAATACAGTAGGCAGATTATTCAGTAAGATAAAAGATAGGATACCTAAATTAGAAATGTCAAACGTAGTTTACAAAATACCATGTAATTGTAATAACAATGAAAAATGTAGCAAAGTATATGTAGGTACAACTAAAAATAAATTAAAAACTGGACCAAAAACTGATATTTGAACTGCATATCAAAAAACAGATTGAAAAATTCAACTTAGCAAAAACAATATTATATCCTTTAATCGGGCGTAAATCATTTTTAAGTCGTGATAACAAAAAAATTCTGGCTAAAGTAATCTTTCAATCTATAATTTTATATGCTTGTCCAGCGCGAAATCCTACATTAAAAAAAATCAAATCTGTCAAAATAAGCTGTTAAAGATGATGCTTAATTTACCATGGCATTTCTCCACCAAAGATCTCCACGAAGAATATTAAATTAATTACCGAAAAAATAAATTTTTTAACAGAACGCTTTAAGGTTTCTTGTAGTTTCTTATTTTTGGCCTTTATTAAAAAAGACCAATTTATTTTTTTTTTAGTTTATATCACCATACATACATGTATATATTGCGTATATACTTAAATGAGTATACATGACTTACAATTGTACATGAATGCATGAGTGCATATAATTATTACATTATTCTTTATTATTAATTTGCTCTAATATCAAATCAGAGGTTTTTATAAAAATAGTACTTTCCTCTGAAAGAAAATATTTCTTTATTATAAAACTCCTTCTATAAACATAGTATGATTTTGTAGATGAAAAGTAAATACAATAACTAAAACTCTGTAAATTGTGTGATAACTTTAGGTTAAGTGTTATATTTAATAAATAATATAAAAAAAATATAATTGTTTAATAAATAAAAAGGTCGAACAATCAGTTAAATTATTAAAAAGATTTTATTAAGAAAACACAACTTTAATTTCATGATCAACCTTAAGGGTTTATGTAGTTCAATTTCAGCTTCAATGACAAGTCTTTAGGAATATTAATTTTAACTGCAAACATTAGCACAATCGTAGGTATTTAGAAAGTTCAATTCTAGTTTTAATCGTAGATCTTTCAATCGCAGTTCGTTAAGAAGTTCAATTTAGGCTTCAATCGTAGATTTTTAACAATATTAATTTTGGCTTCAGACATACATTCAAACGTAGCTCTTTCTATAGTTCAATTTTAGCTTCTTATTTCAATTTAAAACGCATTGTACTAAAAGCACAAACTCATTCTCATTTGGAAACTCCTGCTCCAACTGTTAGCTAAACACTCAACACTTTCAAATAATAATAAGTCTATGGCTTAATTCACGGATTTGTAGTGTTTAAGTGGAAAACAAAGAAAGTAGGAAACAAACTTTACGTTCAGATTTGTTGGCGATTAATTTCCTATAGTTTAAACAACAACAAGAGAAATTTTGAAAACATGTTCTATTACAATATAAGTTTTATTAACACACTCCTTTAAACATGGCAATGTCTACGAAATTGTATATTGCTTACATCAATTTGAAATGTAACCTTCTAACAATTGTAATAATATATACACAACAACCTGCTGACAATAATGAGTCAGTGGCTCAACAAGAATTTGTGCCATAAAAAACTGTTTTAGAAAAGAAAATAATCCTGAGAAAATTGAAAAGAAGCTGTTGAAAATGCTATTGAAAGTGTGGGAACTGTTAAGTAACAGGATGTGTTTACCCAAGACAGATAAATTTATCATTCATATAAAAAGGCATTACTTTATAATTGTTTGTGTTAAAGTAAAACTGAGCCAGCAGCCAATGGACTCAACATTCTTTGTTGTTTATTAATCAATGTTGAGCCATTGGAAGTGTGTCCTTACACAATTTGTTATGATAACAAAGTGTGGGATTATTTGAAAATTTGTGTGTGTGTGCTGGTTTAAAATGTTTTTAAGTTAGTTGAAAAAAAGAGTTTTTGAAATTAGTTTTAGTGTTAATTGTATGATTTTTCTTTAGAGTTTAATTTTGTAAATGCTCCCCTATTTTCTAATATTTTGGTTGTTTTAAAAAAAGTTCTCACACAAATCTTAAGAAAACTCCTAAAATAAAAACACGTAATTATTAACGAGTGTCGAGATTTCAGAACCATCCCTTTTAAAACTCATGAAAAACCTTTGAAATTCCTTGTACTTTTATAAAACTTTAAATTCATCCTGACAAGTTAGTGTGTTGAAAATCTTCATTATTTTATAAACATTTTAAGAGAGTTTTCTTATTTGGGGGGAGGGGGATTGTGCTTTATACTTGAATGTCTAACTAATGTTACTGAAATTGGCTACTACTTATTGAGGTTTAATCTTAATTCTAGGGATATAAGTGATGGTTTATTATGTGTTTTCTTTGGTTTTTAAAGCAATATTAACAGTTTATTTTAGCTGTTTCAATCAAGTTAAAATGAAAACTAATTTTAAAATCATGTACAGCTTTCTGTTAAGAAAAAAAGGTATCAACATTTTCATATATTCATAACAAAGCAATACAAATACTGAGCCAATCTCTCTAACTCCTTACTATAATTTTAAAATCATTATTTATTTATTAAACACAATTTATGACCCCAGTCCTTTAACAGCCTTTTAACAATCAGCCAAACATGATGACACCTTGTAAAACCTAAAACTTAAGTCGAAAAATTTTCCCACAGTTTCATGAGCCACAGGCTCAACATTCTGTCAGTCTATTACCTTCTCATTAACCTCAATATCAGCTATTGTGATTCTTTTAAGCCAACATTTCTTTAATTCATCTGCTAACTGTGTGTTTTCTCTTAATGTTTTCTGTAACAAAAAAAAAATCAATAAATAAATAAAACGAAAAGTGTATCCTGGTAAATTTTAATTCCCACACTTTGTCAGGTTTTCTTTTGGCTGCAGATAAAGTAAGATAATGAGCATGTATTGTTTGCTTTTAAAAATATGTATTTCTTTATTTACTTTAAGAATTTCCCATGAGTTATTCCAAACAGACGTTTAATTTATTGATTTGTGTGTGCAGAATCGAGCTAGGCGTTATGACAAGCACACTTATGGCACAAATTGTTAAAATGCTCTAAATAAATGATAAGGAAATGTTGGTTTATAAATAGAAATTGTAAAATATAGAAAAGTATTTGCATTAAACTACTTTAATAATCTCTGTTTAAAATCAAACTGTACATTAACTGGTTAGAATATGTGGTGAAATGATCAAGCCGATCAAGATTATCTAGAGATTTTAATAACAAAATGTCTATAACTATTATTGATGATTGGTAAGTTTTTAACAGAACGATGCTTAAAGATATCGTAATGGAATTTCAAATGTTTACAGCTGAGGTATTTCTAAGTTGATTTGTAGATTTTTGGCCGCATCGGCAGCAGAGGAGCCAGCGGATGGCTTCTCACAATTCGTCACCTCAGGTCTTACATTTTTTTTAAATTGCCAAAAATACATTTATGATCCGTACCCAGTAAAAAATGTGCTCCAAAAGGAGCTGGGTTTATGTATGAATTCATACCCCAAATCGCTTCAAAGCTGCTGATGGGATGCATGATTTATGTAGAAGGTGTTTCCGGTTTAGAGGACTACTTTCTGCTGACAATAAGTGCTGCTTTTAACCTAATCAAACATGCAAATAAAGCACTTTCCTAAAGTGTTTTACGTCATTTCGCGCATACCAATCAAAGAACAAATTCTAACTGAATGTTTTTGCTTAAGAAAAATTCATAGCAACTGAGAAGCGCTATATTCGTTTTGTAATTGATTTTTGTTGTCATACGTAAATCTGTAGGCTATAATTTCATTTTTGTTTTTTCGCTTTAAAACCTTCTTCCTTGTCAGCACTAAAAAAAAGACATCTTTTTTGTATATTTTTTTTCGTAAGCATTAACTGCGCTTTTTCTCTTCAGTGCTTCAAAAAACACGAATTTTTTTTACTGGGTATGAACTGAAATTTAAAATGTACTTAATCCTTGAAAGATCTACAATGGTAGATCTTTTATTTTGTATTTCGTTCGTAGCAGCGGTTTAGAAATGACAAATATATTTACAAAAAAGTCCATTCTGCCCCATAATGTAAAAAATATATGACAAAACTATTTATTAGCAGGCTGGAGATGTGCTTATATTGAAAGGGATCAAGAAAAGCTAACAACAAAATATTTAGCTATTATTAATGATATGTATATTTTTAACCAAACAATGCTATGGATGACATACAGCCAGTTAAAAAATAAATTTATTGCAAATCAGAAATTTTAAATTTTAAAAATTCAGCCCTGATTAATTGATTTAATATCACTGGATTACATTTTGTGAGGCTGTATTAAGGAAAGGATATATACAGACTCAACCGAATCAATTACAGTCATAAAGCAAAACATTCGTGACATGATTAACGCAATAAACCCATCATTTTGACAAAATAAAACTGAAAAATTTTCTATTTGTACAAACGTATTCATAAACATTTACAAGAGTTTTGCGAACCATTATCAAGCGTATCGCTTTAAAGTTGTATTCATAATAGATTATTAGCTAAACAAACCTTTCGTAAGGCGTAAATCTAAAAATGTTAAAGCTGATTCGACCCTTGTTTAATGCTACTGTAAAGTAACATTTCTCATTATTTCATATACGAATATTCATATTTACCAAAGTTTCAAATTATTAAAGAAAATAATATGTATAATATAAATAAATTCGATTGACTCCACTAAGAATTTATTCGTCAGCCAAACAGAGATATCATTGCTGCTCACTGTTAGTTCTTGAGGTTGTGAAACTCAGCCAGTTTTTTTATTTTTTTTTTTTTGCGATGCTCAGTGGCTTTTTTCTGGCTCATATTTTTGTTAAGAAAATAAAAGGCAATAAATATACCATAACAATTTTTTTAGTTTTTATAAACACGCTAACTAATATAAAATGTACACAACACACTAGTGATGTGTTAACAATAAAAACAAACACGAAACAACTTGTTATTTGAATAAAATTTTTGTGATAAAAAACAAAATCTTATTGAAATTAGGGTTTTCTTCATCGTTTTGTTGCTTTTTTAGTTGATAAACAGATTATGATATATTATTTGTTTTACTAAAACGTCTTTTTTTAAACAAATAGTAAAAATGATTTATGATTTATGGACTGGAATTTATATCTGGTACTATTTCTGTTGGCTAGCAGGCACCGCAGTGGTGCAGAGGTTAGAACTCAAAGAATTCTGATGAAAGAATGTGGTGATTCTTGAAACATGTAAATTCAACCCAGGTTCGATACCCAGCTCAGCCAAGAAAAATTATCAAACAATTTTAATAAGATTTCATGTTGTAAAAACAATTGCTACCTTCAGTAGAAATAATAATTTAAAGAAAATTAAATTTAAATGAACTCAAGCCTAACTAAAAATTATCAAAAATTGAATTTAGCTAAACTTAATCGTAGCACTAATATGATTGTTCGTTATGTATATAATGTTCCTCGTCGTATGCATATCTCAGAGTATGTCAAGAGCTTTTTGGGTTGTTCATTCATGAACTTTCAAGTTGGAGCCAGCAAATTATTATTCCTAGGATTAGAAACTCTGTTTTTGAGCGATCGTTTATTGTTAGAGTTGCACGTTGCTGGAACTCTTTGCCTCTTCAGCTTCGTGTATTTTCTCAGTCGAATAATGTATTTCGCCTAAAACTTTTGCGGTATTTAATTAGTCTTTTGATTGTTATAATCCTCATAAACTATTTCAGTTGTTTTATACTAATTTTAGTTTCATGATGTTTGCTACTACTTTTGGGAATTTACAACTATGGTCATTTTTTTCTCCTCTCTTTCTTATTTTGGCTGGGGAGCCCTTAACTAGTATTGAGTATGAACTGTAATAATTTGTTTTTTTTTTAATTTTATATATCTTTATTCAGGAATAATTCTTGTAATATATGTTAATTGGCCTAGGAAGGCTTTCTATATTACTGTGAATAAATAAGTAAATAAAAAAATAAATAATATTTAACTGACACATGCAGATAATAGTCATGCCACCCTACAGCTTAAAAATTCATTGAAACGTTTATTAGTTTATGTCTACTGTTTATGAATACGATTTTTTACCAAAGGTTTCTTAAGCTTATAATGTTGGTTAACTATATTATACTTCAAAACTTTATCAAGATTTTTTATGAATACACTAACAGATAACTTATAATTATCATTTTTCATTACTAATGATTTTCATATAAATTCTTTGATTTTTTTTTTTATTTTGGAAAAAAAACTTCTGGTTGAAAAATGCAGACTCGAGTGCAGCCTTATTTAAATCCTTTGCAATTTGTCTAGCATACCACTAAAAATTAGTTACAATTGAGCTAAAGAAAAACAGCCTTAAAATAATTAAAAAATATAGTGAATATTTAAAAAAACCTGCTCAAAGACCATGACAATATGCTACAAATGTGTTAGAAAAGGAAACATTTTAACTTCTACTCAATCACAAGTAAAAATATTTTCCACCCCTAAATATTCAACTGGCACTATCTAACTAGTAAAAATACTCATTGTCATATTATTCTGTCAGAGTTATTTTTTATTTATTTTATTTTACAAACTAATTTTAAGAAACCAGTCTAACTCATACTACCAAACAGCAAGCACACACAGTCTAGCTATACCAAAAGAATATTTAGAAATGTTTAAGGCTGCACAAAAGGTTATAAAAAACAATAAATTGGAAACCACTCCTAATCAGAAAATGTAAAGTAAAGTCAAACATTGGGATCTGTGTTAGCAAAAGATGGCAGCAGTAAGCAGTTATTTGTTTTCAACATATTTTGTTAGCCTTAACTCCATCAAGACAACAAGTGAAAAATCCTTTGGTTTCTACCCCATAAAAACTTTAATCGAAACTCTTTTCTGATTTTTAAGGTTTTTAGAAAAACAAGCTGCCATAGTGTTTTAAACACAACTAACTAACTTAAAACGCTTTAATCTACAGCTTTAATTTTATCGATTTTAAATCGCTCTTCAAAAACTGTGTTAAAACATTTTTATTGCTCTTTTTTAATTGTGATTTAAACTTTAAGTTTTATTATTTTTACAAACAATGTCTTCCACTTTAGTTTTAGTTAGCCTCAATATATTCCAATTGTTTTTAGTTTTAAGTTAATTTAAGTAACGTTTTGTTTGTTTGTTTTGCTTTAAAATGTAATTAGTTTTTTAATTTTATGAATAATAAAATTTACTCAATATTTTCAATAAAATATTTTGTACGAAAACACCCACACAAATTTCTTGTACTTTTTATGCAATTACTTTTCAGCCAGACCAGCAGAGTTTGTTACTTAAGTGTTTTGTTTTATGTGTTTCATATTTAGGTTTTAATACTATTGTAAAGAAATTTAATTTAAAATCAAAGTATGCTTTGTTGTGTTGAACAATATTTCAAAATTATTGAAAGTTTGCTGGCCAAACCTGAGCTTCATGTGCACCTGTTGAAAATTATTTCTTAATTTACGCCTATGTTAGACTTTGTTGTTGTGTTTGAAGGTATTTTATATAAATTTATTTAAATGCTATTAAGGAAATTGTCGGCTACTTCCTCAGAATCATTTAGTTTAACTTTTTATCTGTTATTTAACTCATTTACCGCTGCTGTACTCAATTGAGTACACCCAAACATAAAGCGAAAATTCTAAAATTTTGAACGATTTTGTGATTTTTTTAGGCAATGGAATAAATAATTCAACCCATTAATTAATATTCCTGATTTTTATTAATTTAATTTTGTTCAAAAATGTCAAATTTTCTTTAACATTCTGAATTTTTCAACCAAAATCATTAGAATAATTAAGTTTTCTATAATGAAGCATCACAAATTAAAATACAATTTTGTTTTTAGGTTTATATTCCACATTGCTATTAAAAAATTTAAGACTTATTGCCAAAATATAGTGTTGTTTTCTAAGCGAATTCCTTTACAAAACAAAAGACTTAAGCAAGAAACTTGTTTTCAAACCAAAATTTAAACTTTCTTAAAACAAATATTACCCATGAAATTGTGGCTTCAAATCCTTGCATTAACAAATAAAATCTAAATTTGGATTTCAAATTAACACCTTTTGTTTTTAACTGAAAAAAAAAATTTTGAATAAAAAGCACAAAAAATTTGTGTGGCTGTTTTCTTGCAAAATATTTTATTCAAAATATTCTGCAAATTTTATTATTCTTATAAATTAACTTAAAAACCTAAGTACACTTTACGGCCCTACTTAACTTAAAAAATAAATACAATTGGAAGACATTGGTGGTAACTAAAACTAAAGTGGAAGACATTGATTAAAATTAAAACTAAATTGAAAGACATTGTTTGTAAAAATAATAAAACTTAAAATTTGAAATCACAATTAAAAAAAGACACACAAAAATGTGTTATCACAGTATTGTAAAGCGTTTTAAAATTAAAGCTATAGTTTAAAGCGTTTTGTTTTTTGTGTTTAAAACACTATGGCTGCTTGTTTTTTTAAAACCCTTAAAAACAAGAAAAGAGTTTTAATTAAAGCTTTTACGGGGTTGATACAATTAGTTGAAACATCTTTTTGCTGCTGCTGCTGCCAAAACCAAAGGATTTTTCAGTTGTTGCCTGCTAAAGTTAACGCTATCAAAATATGTTGATCCCTATGTTGAATGCAAATAACTGCTTACTGCTGCCATCTTTTGGTAACACAGATGAGTCTGAATGCTTGCCTTTAGCTTACCATTTTCTGATTGAACTGAACTGAAGTGAATATGACAGCCTTAAACACTTTCAACATTTCTAACTAATCTTTTTGTATAGCTAGAATGTTTGTGTTGGATGTTTGGAAGTATGAGTTAGACTGATTTCTAAAAGATCTTGGCGCAGCTATTTATACCCCAAAATTTTTTGAGTCGAATATTTTATTCCTATTCAGTTTTTAGGGATGAAAAATATTTTTACGTTTAAGTGAGTGAAACTCATTTTGTTTCCTTTTCTTGCACATTGTGTAGCTCTTTGTCATGGTTTTTGATAAATTCAAAGTTGTGTTTCTTTAACTCAAATGCAACTAGTTGGATATAGTTAGACTTTATAAAAAAGAGTATTTAAATAGTTCACATATGTATGTATTTGATGAATTCTGCTAGCAGTAATAAAATTAGAAAAAAATCTTAACTCTAGGTTTAGAAACAACTTCAATACTAATTCATACAAGTAACAGAAATACTCACAAAAAGAAATCAACAAATAAAAACAGATCAGCGCTAAAGTTCGACATGTGCGTAGATACTGATATAAATAGTTGTAATAATGGCAAAAGAAATTATATGCAAAATGAATTTGAAAACATGACAATTCAATAATAATCCTAAATTTTCTTTCTTTTTAATAATTTTAGGCAATTATAAGACATTTATTTTATAACTGCAATCGTAGGTTTTTTCATAGTTAAATTTAAGCTTCAATCATTGGCACTTATACAGTTCAATTCAATTTTCAATCTTTAGTGTGTCAGTATTTAAATTTTAAGCTTAATCCTTAAACTTTATTTAATTCACTTATAACTCCAATCGTTATATTTTATGTTCATTCATATTTCAAGTTCAGGTTTAGTAATTAGTCTTTATATTATTTTTAAATCATGTTAGCTATAGTAAAATTTTAGATTCAACCGTGTAGGTCTTAATTTTCTACTAACATCTCGATAAAAAGATATAATGTTAATCCCTTTTAATCCCATATTCCATTAAATTATAATCATTTAGCCATTTAAATTCTACAACTTGACCCCCTTAATAATTCAACATAATAACCTTTTTAAATCTCCAATCTCACCTTCAAACTCAAAAGGTATGAAATTCTATTTAAAGACAACACTTTCCTTAACACACTTGCCTTAATTTAAATCTAAAGAAACGAATAAAAAATTATTTTTTTTAACAAAGCATAAAACTAAAACCCTTGTCTCAATACAAAAAATTCAAAATCAAATACAAAATAAAGTGTGACTTACACGTGAACAAAATATCTACATCAAACAAGGATAAACATGCTTTCTCCTTAAAACAAAAGACCTCCTTTTTTTAGGAAAATTCTTAAAAAACACATAAATACTGAACATATTGTAAATAAAAACTAAATTAATAAATGTCAAGAAACCTAACAAATCTTTAAGAAAAATGCAACAAAAAATATTTCTTTCAGTTTTACTAATAAACAAACATCAAAACCTTAAGGGTTGATTTTTATAGAAAACAGTCTTGTAAAACAACAAAACATCCATAAATAAATTAGCCTTCTTTAACAGTATAGCCTATAAGAATTGGCAACAGTTACTCTAAAAGAATTTGGGTACATCTATAAATATTTGTGTTTCTGTCAACGAAAAATCATTTCCTTCCCTCAACATGGAATCAACTCAACTTCCACAAATTAGTTAGAAGCCAAAACAAATTTGGTAAATTTTGTTTAAAGAAGATACACCAGAAAATTTTCTAGATGTCATCAACCCACAACAAATGCAACAAAACTCCAAAAAGTTATTCCTCATAATAAACTTGGGAGTTTTGAAAGCCTTAACAGATGATCTAGACTTGACAAGCAGTCGCCACAGCAAGCCGTTGCAACTCATAAAAGCAGCTTAAACCACATCTAACTGAAGATTTCTTTAAATAGTTTTTCTTTTAACATTAACATGTTTAACATGCATGTTCACCATTTTTGTGCCTTAAACAACTTTCATGCTTTTTCGTAAAGGAATAGGTTTGAAAAGCTTGAATTTTGTATTTTATAAGTTTGCAATGTTTTGTAACTAAAATGTGATTTGATAATTGAAAAATGTTTTCAACATTTATTTAGTAATTTTAGTTTATAATCATTTTCTTCTCTCATTGATTTTGTAAGGTTTTTTAGAAAATTATTTAATTGAAATTGTTTAAATGAATATTTTAGTTTCTATTTTCTTTTTTGTTAAAACACTAAATATCTGTTTTGCAAACTAGTTGCAGTTTCAGTAGTTTTAAGTAAAAATTAAATAAAATGTCTGGTGTATAACCAACCAGAAAAAAACCAAATTTTGTAAAGTTCAATTGATATTAAAAGAAATTTTTGAAATTGTTGCAAGCTAAAGAAACATGTTAAAATCAAAATGTTTGTAAGAACTAATCTAAAACTAATAAAAAATAATCACTAAGAGGCTTTTATATTCTAGTTAGAGCTCAAGATTAAATTAGATGTGGATGTAGATTGTTTTTAATTTTACCAAAGTCTTTTACTTTAAAAAATATTCATCAAAAGCACTCCTTTTTTATTTTACTTAAATATTTGTTTCAATCATAGGCCTTTAACAAGTTCAATCTGTGTGCAATATAAGCTTCAATTAAAGCTCTTTAGAATCTTAGTTGTATTCGTAATCTCAATTTTAATCGCAATCTTTAAGCGTAGCTCATTAACAAGATCATTCAATCATTCTTCAGAACTACAATTTAAGCTTCAACTGTCTTTAAGAATCTAAATTTTTACACGATGGAAATTTTCTTCAAAACTGCTCTTCAATATACTTCAAACTTGTGTAAAATTTCAATCGTGTAAATCTACCTTTAGGCTGATTTCCTAACGGTTCGGCCGCAGCTATTTATACCTCTTGTATTGCAACATTAAGCATGTATCTTTTATATTTCTTTATTTAGGCTCGAATTCATTAAATTTAATTTATATTAAATTATTTTTTACTGAAGGTAGGAATTGTTACATGAAAATTATTATTAACATTTTTTGATAATTTTTCTTGGCTTGGGATTCGTACCTGGGTTGTTGGTTGAATTTACATATGTTTCGAGAAACACCACTTTCTCTCATCAGAATTCTTTGCGTTCTCACACCCTCTGCACCACTGTGGCGCCCGCTAGCCTACAGTCAAACATCAATCCTTTAACCAGTATTACCGGTGGTTCGAAGTTTGCTGTAATTATCATTTTCATTTTAATTTTACATGTTGCCTCCTTTTTTCCTTCAGTTTTTTCGTATTCATGCCGAGACTTTGTCTCGAAAACCTGAATACATTTTTATTATATTTATTGTCTACTTTCGTCGACATTTTTTATGTACCACTTAAAGTACAAATACAAACATTAGCTTGTGCCTTAGCAATTATTATTATTATTTTAATAATAATTTTCTTTGTGTAATATTTGGATTAACCATATTTATATGTAGTTGAAACAGGGATGCAACAGTTGGTAAAATTGTACTTTTTGAGAGTCAAAAGTACAACAGCACCCCAATGACTAATTTAGTACTATTTAAAAGTTGTTCCTATAATTTTACATTGCACAAATGCATTTTAAAAAATTCATCATTATGCCATTTTTTGTGTACATTCCATTTTCATGTGGCAAATCTTGGTTAACAATTCGTTGTGAATTAATTGTGAATTGTGAAGGTAGCAGAAATGAAAAATGAACTAAATGAACTAATCTTTACTGATATTCATCTGCAAATGTGGAAAAGATATTTTCGTTTAAAAATATAATAAAAACCAAACAGGGGAACAGACTGTTTGTTTCGACTGTCTCCAATCTAACCCAAACAATGAATTTGCTTAAGTCATCTAATTCGTGCTGCTACAATTTAGTAATCAGTAAATATTTGTTAGCAAGAAGTATGTCATAACTACTTTTATATTCAGATCTCAACAATAGTCTTTATGTACCATTTGAAATTAAAATATTAATATTAATTGTTAAGTTTATCTACATACATATACATATGTAAGTACTTAGTACGAATGAATTTGAATGTGCTTTTTTATTAATTGTACACACATTAATACACACATTAATACACACATATATACATATATGTACAAATGAATTGTTATGTACCTTTTTAGTTAATTTTTAATAAAAAATATTTAAAAAAAAAGAAAAGAATTTAGTACAATTAGACTGAAAAAGTACACTTTTTCTTGAAATTTGGTACAATTTGTAAAATCTTATTTTGCATCTCTAAGTTGAAATCATCCATGTGTAGTTCAGGTAGAGGACTTTTTGCTTTTATTTCCTTGTCTAACATATTTATTACATATTATATAGAGATAACAACATGACATAGCAGACAAATTTTATTTTAATCTTTTCAAGGTCCTTTACCTTTAACGTACTTAGAAGATGTTTGTAATGACAGTTTAAATTAAGGGATTTGTTTGTTGTAAATGTGTCTGCCAGCGATTTAATATAACAGAGTTTTCAACTTGAACTTTGTTTTTTAAAATAAAATCAATAATTTCTTTGAAAATTATTAATTTTTTTTGTTTTTTGGTTTTGGAAAGAATTTGGGTTTGATACTTATAAATGAAAACAGATAACGGAGAGATGTCCACCCCGACCGAAACTATAGATTTCACATAACATTTTTGACAAAATAGTGATTCTATCACGTCACGAATCGCAGTATTGGATTTTCTTGAAATTATGCCATCTAGAAAGTTGGTTTGTAGCAAATTCATGGTTTTTGTATAGACCACCACTCAAAGATATTAATATCATCAATAATATTCGTTTGTTAACATATTTTGATAGCGTCACCCATCTGCCATAGCCATATTTTCAAAAGCTGTTGAGACCCCAGCAGACAACCGCGATATTATCGATGATGGAGAGTTCCTTGACATCGATGTAGATCCTCTCCTATAATTGTGACCCCTAGAATTGCCTGAAATAGTTTGCTCTTTTGGGCATGATGCCTAGAAGAATTGCCAGTTGACAATTAAAGTCCTGTCAGTCGGTCTAAGCGCCATATTCAGTTTTGTAACAAACTACAACAGCAACCAGCAGCAAATGAATAAAGGAAATAAATCTTTTAACATTTAAAATAAATGTTTTATTAATTTACCTCTGTATTTACTAGTAAGTACATCCCCAAAGTTATTTATATTCCTACACACATACATACGTATAAGCATACAAATAACTTTGGTTGAAAGTATAATAATAACGAGGCTGAAAGACAACAAAAACAACAAATTTCCAGCAATAAGTTAAAAATTTGTTCTAAAGCAATGACATAACCGCGCCTCTAAATCACGTAGTGCAGCATGTTAAAGCTTCTTAAAAAGTGCTCTCAAACACAAGCCCAACTTCTAACATCTACTACTGATATGTTAAAACTTTCATGTCATTCCATTATACCCTGATGAAAAACACAGTTGTTGTTGAATAACCCTTTAGAACAAATGGGTACAAACCTTCGTATTTTTAGAATAATCCTCAGACAAAAAATTGACAATTTTTAAATAATTTTTTATCAGCAATGTGACAAAAATAGTTGGATAGACGCTAAAATTGGACATTAGAAAAACTATTAAATTTAAGTTTAATTTATATCATGGGCAACGATTGAAGCTAAAATTTAACTTCATAAGATTGAAACTAGAATTGAACTATATAAAGATCCACAATGCAAGCTAAAATTTACCTATGTCAAGATGCACGATTGAAACTAAGTGGGCGGTTTGGAAATTTCTTAGCCTAGAACAGAAAGTTTGGCATAAAAAGAAAAAAGTTAGGTGTTTTGGAAACTTTCATCTGTGCTATGAACATATGTTTAATTTCTTTTCGATCTGCCAACTCCTTCATATAGAAACAGTTGTTCAAAAAAGACGAATCCGCGATTTTTTTACAATCGAATAATTAGAAATTCGTTGTGTCCTTAAATATTTAAATAAAAAAGGTTTATCGGGACAAGAAATTCATAATGATATGTTGAATGTGTTAGGTGAAAGTGCTCCTTCATATGCGGCAGTAAAAAATTGGGTTGGTGAATTTAAAAGCGGTCTTACAAGCATTGAGGATGAACCATGTAGTAGACGTCCAAAAACAGCAAAAACAACAGAAATTGCAGCCAAAGTGCGTGAAATAGCCAATATTATGGGCATCCCAAATGAACGAGTCCATTTAATTTGGCATGAAGAACTGCAGATAGAAAAGCTTTCTGCAAGATGGCTGCCGCATTTGTTAACAGTCGACCAAAAACGCATAAGAATGAAAATTTCTCAAGCTTGTTTGGATCGTTTTAAGAAAAATAAAATGGATAAATAAAATGATGTTGACAAGACATGGATCCACTACTATTTTCCAGAGGCAAAAGTATAATCCAAACAATGGACTGAAGCTGGAGGAAGTGCCTCAAAGAAGGCAAAAATAATTTAATCGGCTGGTAAGGTTATGGCAACGCTTTTTTGGGACAATAAATTCAGAGTACTATTGCAACATTTTGGATCAATTAAATGTAAAAATTTGACAAAAAACACAACAAAATTATTTTTTAATAAAATCAACGCACCAGCCCACCAGAGTGTTTTAACAATGACAAAAATCAACGAATTAAAGTACGAGTTGCTAAAGTGTCTCCTGATTTAGCTCCTTGTGAATTTTACCTGTTCGAAATCTAAAAAAAATTCTAGCTGGCAAGTGTTTTACCTTAAATTGAGATGCAATTACAGTTGTAAACCACAATTTTGAAAGCCTTGAGGAAAACTATTTTAATCAATAGATAGAATTGCTCCGCAAGCCTTGGATTAAGTTTATTGAAGTTTCAGGAGATTATATTGAAAAATAAAGTGGACAACAAACATAATAAAAATGTATTCAGGTTTTCGAGACGAAGTTTTGACATGAATACGAAAAAACTGAAGAAAAGGAGGCAACATTTAAATAAATGATAAATGATAATTACAGCAAATTTCGAATCACCGGTAATACTGGTTAAAGGATTGATGTTTGACTGTTGGCTAGCGGGCGCCGCAGTGGTGCAGAGGGTGTGAGAACGCAAAGAATTCTGATGAGAGAAAGTGGTGTTTCTCGAAACATATGCAAATTCAACCAACAACCCAGGTACGAATCCCAAGCCAAGAAAAATTATCAAAAAGTGTTAATAATAATTTTCATGTAACAATTCCTACCTTCAGTAAAAAATAATTTAATGTAAATTAAATTTAATGAACTTGAACCGAAATAAAATGTTTTTAAAGAATTAACTATTTTCTTTCTATGCTAGGCTAAGAAGTTTCCAAACCGCCCTCGTATATAATAATCCATATTTAAGATATTTAACAAATTTCTTACATATGTTTAGCAGTTAGATAAATCGTTTTACATTAAAATTTCATTAGCAACATAATTCTAGGTAACTTACAGACAAATTAAAACAAACTTTAACATTTCAAAAAGAAATTTGGTTTGCAATGCTTTAAAATGTGTTAGAAAAGGGAACATCTGCGGAACACGTTAACTGAAGAACACAGATTTATACATTTAACTAATTCTGAATGCACAAATAATGAAATAGAAATTCTAACCACACTCTAACAACAAAACTGGCTGGAAATGTGGAATGTGTTTAGAGATACTTAAATCGCAAGTAGGAGGACATTTAGATTAGAAGCAGCAAGCTATAGCTTACTATAAACCTTATTGTAGCTGCAGTTCCCAGTAGGACTATATTTAAATAATCTTTTGGTTTTCCCTTTGCTGTAAAATGGTTTCTCAACTATTTGCTTGAGCTGTTCAAAAGGTGTCTCTAAAAAACTTGTTGAAATAATGTGTAAATATTATTATTATTATTATTTTTACTTATAATTGTGATAAACAATTTCTTTGTCTTCAATCCTAATGAATTTTAAAATAAACTGAGTTAAGTTTCTTAAGTTAGAGTGTAATTGAATTTATATGCTCTGGTTTTGAGAATAATAAGAAATTGTAGAAATATTTTCAGGAAACAATTAAATTGGCCACTATAGATTGTTTTGTGTGTTAAAGATTTAGCTGTTTTATACCCTACACCACCATAGTGGGGAGGGTATATTGGATTTGTGCATATGTTTGTAATGCCCAGAAATATTGGTCCAACAAGGTGGGTGTTGTTGCAGTATACCGTTCGACTCAAAATCACTTTCTGAGTCGATTTAACGATGTCCGTCCGTCCGCCCGTCTGGCTGGCTAGCTGTCCATATAAAGGTTGTGCGCATAGTACAGGTCGCAATTTTGAAGATATTTCGATAAAATTTGGCACATGATACTTTTTCGGACCAAGGATGGATGGGATTGAAACTGGTAGAAATCCGACCATTATTTCACCTGGCCCCCATACAAATGTACTCCCGAAATTAGGGTTTAAAGATCATAAATGTTTAAATTACCCAAGAAACCAAACAAATTTCATCACAAATGAGTGGTAAATGAAGCCAAATCACGCCTACAAATTATGTGCCGATCGGTCCATAATTACTCGTAGCTCCCATAAAAGGCCCACTTCCGAAAATCACTTTAAAGAGCATAACTCACTCAAAAATGTTGGAATCGAAATAATATTTAACGCAAATATATCCTATATGTATACAAACAATGCGGTGCAATTTTATTGTGATCGGTCCATAATTAGTAGTAGCTCTCATATAAGGCCCATTTCCGAAAATCATTTTAACCTCCATAAATCTTTTAAAAGTATTTATATCGATTTATAACGTATAACATACACAAATCATGACACTAAATTTTTGGATGGTCGGTCCATAATAGGTCAAATCTCCCATATAGCGCACATTTCTGAAAAACTGTTTTATACATATACTGGGTGTAGGGTATTATATGGTCGGGCTTGACCGACTATACTTTCTTACTTGTTATTATTGTGAATAAATTTATAAACATTTTATTTAACATTTTAACATTTTATTTAAGAAAACCTCCACTTTAGTTGAACTTTTAGTAAGACTGCAAGTATGTTGCTTAAGTCTTTTGTTTGCTTATTTATAGTAATAAGAATTGTGATAAAAAATTGTTCAATTCCGAAGGGATGTTGTATGTTGTACATTGTATGATAAACTATGTGATTTTGAACACAATTTAAAACATTTATTTTTCTACTAATTTTAACTTTGATAACCCATAAGTTGGCCCCTACAAAGCGTAGCACTGTGCGACGTATAACTTTCTTTTATTAAAGTCTGAGTTACAAACATATATGTGGTCAGCAAAAAAGAATTCGCACTTTATAAATTTAAAAAATTCTCTTTATTGTCATTCTCAAAGTGCAAAAATTACGTTAGTTAAATTTTTTTGAAATATATTTAGCTGAGCGCTGTCTAAGATCATACAATAAATATGTTTTTGTTCAAAAGTATAGTTAGCATATTTGTCCATACTTTAATAAAAGTTTATAGAGAAATAAATTATTATAGTAAAACAATTTTAATTAGTTTAGCAGAATTTTATCTTCAATAGTTCCTTATAAAACTAAATAGTTAGCATCAAGTGTAGGTGTCGTTATCTAGTTCAATTTTAATATCAATCGCAGATATTTATGAAAATAAACTTTAGCTTTAATCAGAGTTCTTTAGAAAGCTTAAGTTCAATTTCAACTTTAATAGTCTAAAGTAAAATTTAGCTTCAATCACAGGTCTTTTAAGGTTCAATGTTACATCTTCTCCAACCTGTAATGTTTTCTAGAATTTCAATACTAGTTGCAATTGTAGGTCCTCATAAAGTATAATTTTTGCATCATGAATAGATGTGTATAATGTTTAATTTTAGCTTCAGTTACTAATACTTATACAGTTGAATTTTAACTTTGCTTGTAGGTCTTTATAAGGACAAATGGTAGCTTCAATTGTGAGTCTTTGTAAAGTTATATACATATGTAGTTAAATTACAGCCTCAATCGTTGGTGCGTAAAAATAAAAATTTTCCATAAAAAATATGTACTTCAATCGTCCTGATATGTTTAAATTTTTATTTCAGCCATAATTATATATGCAGCTTATTTTTAATCAAAGATATTCATAAGGTTTAATGATTTGAACCAGCATAAATTGTTGATTTTCATAAAGTTCAATTCTAGTATCAATTGGAGGCATTTCTAAAATTAAATTTTAGATTCCTTCGTTAGCCCTCATTAAGTTTAATACTTTATTTGAATTTTTATAAGGTTCTACTTTAAATGCAATTTTAGGTCTAAAATTTAATTTTGGCCTCAGTCGTATGTTTCTATTATACTAAATTATAACTTCGTTCATAGACATTTACAAACTTTAAATATAATGTATTTATTAATTAAAAGTTTATCTGCAAACTTTATCTAGTTTGATTTCAGCCATGTTAAGTTTGTATAAAGGTTAACTCTAGCATCAATTGTTGGTCTTTAAAATATTAAATTCTCTCTTCAATCTTCTTTTGGCATATTCTTTTTATCAAAATTTTCTTTACAAGTTTTTTAATTCAAGTTGTAAATTTTTAAACAAATTCCTTTGAAATAAATAAAAAGCTTTAAAAATTTTGTTTTTTAGGAGTTTTATTTACATCTACCATCTTAAAACTAATAAGTAAATAACTTAAATTAACTCTATTTACAATATAAACTAAAATCATTACATTACATTAAGTCTATTTACAAAATTTACAATATCAGGGGGGTTACTCTCTATTGCGATGCGAAAGCAAATGCGATGCGATAAGCATACAAATTGTACGGTGGTTATCGCATCGCATTTGCTTTTGCATCGCGATAGAGAGTAACCCCTCAGCACAGATTATTAAAACATTTTTTAACAATGTTTTTTAAGAGTAACACCAAAGTCTTGCGTATAATTATTTTATTTTCGCTTCATATTTGCAGCTTGTAACACCAAAGAATCGTCCAACGAATAACTTTTTCGAGTTTTCAACCTTTTGAAGATTTTAACACCCAAGAATCGTCCAACGAATAACTTTTTCGAGCTTCCAGCATTTCAAAGATTTCAATTGTAGAATATTTTTTATGTGTAGTTTGTCAACATTTATAAAGAGCAACTTGCAATCCCAAGAATCCTCCAACGACTAACTTTTTCGAGTTTTCAGCATTTTGCAGCCTTTAATCCCCACGAATCGTGCAACGAATAACTTTTTCGAGTTTTCAGCATTTTGCAGCAGAGATGAGTTGATTCCATGATGACGGTCGGAATTCAACTGATTTTTTTTGCAACTAATGCAAGTATTTATACAAAAATTCTTGAACAGTATCTGTTATAGATAATGCACATATAATTACAACGCGACAACTATTTACGCATTTGAATGTGTGGGTTTTGGTTTTAAAAAATTTTCTTAGAAAAACATTCCTGGGATTAGGTGTTGTTTGCAAGCCGTCAATTTCAAGTTCATGACAACTAAAGTTCATATCTAGTGAGTATTTGGTACCTGTTTTTAATATGTGTGTGAAGATAAATATGCCGAGTTAAATATGTTTTGACGTAAGAGCTTACGTCAAAACATATTTAACTCAAAAGTTAAATATGTTATGACGTAACGACATATTTAACTATATATTTAAATATGAAAACATATTCAAACAACATTTGATGAAAATAAAATTTATTTTAAATTAATTAAAGAACTATTATAAATTTATAGATTGTAATACAAATTATGTACCATTTTGGAAATTAGTTTTTTTCTTTTCTGTTTTAAAAAATTTTTGAAAATTCAACTTCAAGAAAATCACTGATTCTCTGAAGGATTTTGGGCATATTTGGACAAATCCTGCTTTGTCGCTCATATGGACCATATGGAAAATGAAGCCCATGGACTACACTATAAGACGCTATAACCCGTTTTTCTGAATTGTATTTGTGAGTTTTTTAAAAAATTTTTGAAAATTCAACTTCAAGAAAATCACTGATTCTCTGAAGGATTTTGGGCATATTTGGACAAATCCTGCTTTGTCGCTCATATGGATCATATGGAAAATGAAGCCCATGGACTACACTATAAGACGCTATAACCCGTTTTTCTGAATTGTATTTGTGAGTTTTTTAAAAAATTTTTGAAAATTCAACTTCAAGAAAATCACTGATTCTCTGAAGGATTTTGGGCATATTTGGACAAATCCTGCTTTGTCGCTCATATGGACCATATGGAAAATGAAGCCCATGGACTACACTATAAGACGCTATAACCCGTTTTTCTGAATTGTATTTGTGAGTTTTTTAAAAAATTTTTGAAAATTCAACTTCAAGAAAATCACTGATTCTCTGAAGGATTTTGGGCATATTTGGACAAATCCTGCTTTGTCGCTCATATGGATCATATGGAAAATGAAGCCCATGGACTACACTATAAGACGCTATAACCCGTTTTTCTGAATTGTATTTGTGAGTTTTTTAAAAAATTTTTTAAAATTCAACTTCAAGAAAATCACTGATTCTCTGAAGGATTTTGGGCATATTTGGACAAATCCTGCTTTGTCGCTCATATGGATCATATGGAAAATGAAGCCCATGGACTACACTATAAGACGCTATAACCCGTTTTTCTGAATTGTATTTGTGAGTTTTTTAAAAAATTTTTGAAAATTCAACTTCAAGAAAATCACTGATTCTCTGAAGGATTTTGGGCATATTTGGACAAATCCTGCTTTGTCGCTCATATGGACCATATGGAAAATGAAGCCCATGGACTACACTATAAGACGCTATAACCCGTTTTTCTGAATTGTATTTGTGAGTTTTTTAAAAAATTTTTGAAAATTCAACTTCAAGAAAATCACTGATTCTCTGAAGGATTTTGGGCATATTTGGACAAATCCTGCTTTGTCGCTCATATGGACCATATGGAAAATGAAGCCCATGGACTACACTATAAGACGCTATAACCCGTTTTTCTGAATTGTATTTGTGAGTTTTTTAAAAAATTTTTGAAAATTCAACTTAAAGAAAATCACTGATTCTCTGAAGGATTTTGGGCATATTTGGACAAATCCTGCTTTGTCGCTCATATGGACCATATGGAAAATGAAGCCCATGGACTACACTATAAGACGCTATAACCCGTTTTTCTGAATTGTATTTGTGAGTTTTTTAAAAAATTTTTGAAAATTCAACTTCAAGAAAATCACTGATTCTCTGAAGGATTTTGGGCATATTTGGACAAATCCTGCTTTGTCGCTCATATGGACCATATGGAAAATGAAGCCCATGGACTACACTATAAGACGCTATAACCCGTTTTTCTGAATTGTATTTGTGAGTTTTTTAAAATTTTTTTGCAAATTCAACTTTAAGAAAATGGCAAAATGCAGAAAAAATAGTTTTTGCTTGCAACTTGAAACATTTGGGAAAATTTTATTTACTTTCCATAATTGGATGCTCAAAAAGTCGTTACAAAATATAGATTTGTAAATATTAGTATTAGTTGAACACATTTTGGTGTATAAATGGTTTAAAACATATGATTGTTGTCACATGCGGTAGCATGGTGGATGTGTTTTTGACTAGTACACGGTGAGTCCGAGTTCAAATCTCGGGGTTTTCTTTCGATACAATATTTTTTTTAATAATATTTTTCATTAATATTTATTTTTTTTTTTTAACTAATAAGAAATTCTATCATATTTTATTACTTTAAGTTTACAAAAATTCCAAATAAATAGATTTAAATAAGTGGTTTTTCAAAATTTTAAATTTAGACTTCTCTCAGGGAGGAGTCGAGTTTTCCGGGAATAGAGGCAACGTGGGCGAACAAATGCATATAGGATTTGTAAAGAAGATGACTGGCTATAATGTATATAATGATATAATTCAATACAGTAGATGATATAAGTCTGAAATAGAATATATCTAAAAGTTGTAAGAAAAGTTCTTCTAACTAGAAGTTGTTGAGATAAGTAAATCCGAGCTTAGTGAAAAAAATTTAAGATATTTTTTTTTTTAATTTTTTCAAAAACTATATCATTTTATTATTTATTAATTAAAAAGATAACAAAAATTATTACAATATATATATGTATGAAGGTAAAGATTTTTATTTGGCTAGTATTTGAAGCATATATGTATATGTATGTGCCAATATTTGCATATAAGTACAAGTACCCTGTAGTAAATAAAATAGTCAGTTGATAAAAAACATTAATTATAAACTAATTATTTTGCAAATGACTACAAATTGGTTTAAATCTCATTCAGATATCAACTAAACATATTGCGCAAGTCTCTTGCGCTGTTGTTTTCTTTGAAAAGTGAGTTTGAAAGGGGGGAAGCACAACATGTAAGAAATAAATAAAAGCAAAATGTAATAAAAGAAAACAAAAGAAGCTGAAGTCAAATGTCACATGTCAATCAAAGCAAACAAGGTCTTTGAGGTAAACGGTGCTCAATTTTAATATCTTTATATTTTATGTGATAAAAGTTTTTAAATTATATTTCTAAATGCTATTATGAACTCTATGCAATGAAATGTTGCATTGCATACTGCGTTTATGAAAACAGCCTTTCTATGAGCAGTACAAACTTTGCATTTACTTGTTTTCATTACAACTTTTATTTTAAGTCATTTATTTTTTTATTTTTTTTTTATTTTAATAATTATTTCTATTTATAAATATATATTGTATATACGTATATATATATGTATGTATATATTTTGACAAAAAAGAATTAAAATTAAATTGTTTAAAATTTAATTTAAAAAAAAGTGGTTTTTAAATAATTTAGTATAAACCAATTATTAATAACCAATTTTTTAATTAACTATAAATTGGTTGGGAAATAAGTAATTAGTAGTCAATTTAAAAGTCATGCAGAGGTGACCAATTGACTACAGCCTATGACATGCCTATGTTAAAATAATGAGTCGACGACAAGAAAAAAAGTCACTTAAGCAACTAGTTGTGTTTATTAAAAAACCAGTTTGAAGTTACTTAAAAATGTGTTTGACTTCCTACAGGGTAATTATAATTCATTCCTAAGAAAAAAGGGCAATATGTATATAAATTTTAAATTTTTTAAAAGTAATTATTAATAATTAAAACTTTTTGGAGATATTTTTTTTTTTAATTTTATAAAAATGCATACATTGGTTGTTATTTCAGATATACTTATAGGTTTATATATTTATGACGTTTAAAAAAGGCATATACAAAATAATTAAAAATTATTTATTTATTTATTTATTTATTTATTTCCAATTCTATACACAAGACTTAAAGTCTCTTATTGCAATTTAGAACATTGTTTTAGCAGAAACATTAAAAAGAAAAAAAAAATTATAATTCTTAAAGATAAAGTGTTTAAACTAATTAATTTATAAATTTATAAAAGAAAACAAAAAAGAAAAAGAAAAGTGTTTAGTTAACAAATTAACATGTAAAAAAATTAATAATGCATTTTTTAAATCTCAGTGCGTTACTTATTATTTGTATGTTGTGCGGGAGTAGATTCCAAAGCCGGATTGCATTAAGAAAAAATTGCCAATCAGAAGTTAAACAATGATGTCTAAACAATAAGATTCGCTTTCCTCTATTAGAACTCAATAGGGTTAAGCGGTTATAGAGATGTTGTGGTTGTTGGGTATACACGATTTTGTGCATGAACAGCAGTACTCTTGTTTTGAGTATGGCATCAAACTGAATACCATATAGTTTTGCCGTAAAAGGCGAAACAGAATCAAACCTTTTCACGCCATATACATAGCGCACAATACTTTTGTAAACTGAGTTTAGTTTTCCTGTACTTGCGGTATCGCATTTGGCAAATAATTCGCATCCATACATCAGAACTGGCAATAAATAGGTTTTTGCAAGAAGTACTCTTATTTTGACAGGTGTGCAATACTGCGTTTGCCAGAGAGTTCTAAGCATGGAATACGTACGGCCACATGCATAATTAATATGATTGCTCCATGTCAGGTTCTTATTAAAGATAATTCCAAGATTTTTTGCTGAGTTTACCCTTTCTATACGTGTGTCATTAAGAAAAATATCCGGTATATGATCACTTATAGTAGTCCGTTTTTGGATTAGAAGATATTTAGACTTTTTTGGATTGATACTAAGACCATTAGCAGTAGCCCATTTATAAATATGTTTTAACTCGGTATTTAGAGTTAAGACACACTGTTCAATTTTAGATAAATCACAACTGATGTAAATTTATATATCGTTAGCATACATTCTGATTTTACTGTGCGTAAGTTGACTCGGCAGGTTATTAGCATAAAGCGAGAATAGTAGAGGCTCAATAATTGACCCCTGCGGTACACCTCTCATAACAGGTAGTAAATTTGATTTATCGTTACCACTTTGAACATACTGATGCCTGTTGGTAAGATATGTAAATACTAGTTGTGTAGCGGCTGTAGAAAACATAAACATGTGCTGTAGTTTATAACATAGGACGTTATGATCGACTGTATCAAAAGCTTTCGAATGGTCTAAAAGTACTAAAATATTGGTTTTTCGTTCATCTATCTCACTTCTTATATCTTCCGCAACATCTACAAGAGCAGTTATGCAACTGTGTTTTTGCCGAAACCCAGATTGCTTATCATTAAGCAAATTATGATCATTTACGAAATTAGATATCTGACTATGTATTATCCTCTCAAATATTTTGGACATAAAGGGTAAAATAGCGATTGGCCTATATTCTGATTTAGTTTTAGGTATTGGTATAATTTTATATTTTTTCCAATTTGAGGGAAAATGACTAGTGGTGATTATATTGTTGAATATATGTGTAACATAGGGCAATATTATTGGAAGAATTATTTTAAAGAATCTTGGGTGAATTTCGTCGACGCCAACTGCATTTGATTTTATTAACATACAGTCCCTTATAACATCGAACTGATCTACGCAATCGAAAGAGAAGTTATAATGAGGTTCACGATTGTTATGGCTATGATTGTAAAAACTAATATCAGCTTCTACAAAAGGAATATTCAAAAATTTTTCATTAAGAACATCTGGTACAATAAGAACAGGGTCATAATTTCTAGATTTACCAACACCAATTTCTTTTACAATATCCCAGGTTTTCTTTGATCCCAGAGCCGTGGAGAATTTTTCAGTGTAAAATTTAGATTTTTCCTGCTTAATTATTTTGTGTACTGTCTTTCTTGCTGAACAATATTCAACGTGTAGATCGTTTGTTTTAAACCGTTTCCAACGAGAAAAAGCTAAGTCTCTTTGCTTAATAGCTTGCTTAATATATGGTGAAAACCATGGTCTATTTTTTTGACCCACTATTTTGGTTTTTATTGGAACAGATTTATCAAACATAATATATTACGCTCAAGAAAGGCTAGTTGATCCTCTGGTGAAGCCATAAAATAGATTGCATTCCAATTAACTCTGAGTAATTCTAGTTCCAGTGTGGTGTAATTAATATTTTCGAAATCACGAAAAGTTATTGAATAGGGTGGTACTTGCAATTGAAAATTATAGGTCATGAACAATAAATCGTGTTTCGAAAAACACGAGGCAGACAGTTGGTCGTAAAATAGAACATTCCTGTTATTACCAACAAAGAGAAGATCTATTAGAGTGCTATTGGACGAGGTAAAGTGAGTAGGTGTGGTTACGTTAGTTGGAACAAGTCCTAATGGTGCCAAGATGTCGATAATGCTACTGTCAGTCAAAAGGTTTGAGTTGAAATCACCCACAAGGACAACGTCATTATATAAAGCTGTGAAGTTCTCCAAAATTGAAAAAAACGGTTCCATTGGTATATTATTATTAGGCCTGTACAAACTTCCAACCAGTAATTTTCTTCTATCGGATATGACTTCTATTAAGACGTATTCCACCAAGCAATTATTACTATCACCATCATCATTACTATAAGATGTGCTTTTAATATTGTAAGCTATGCCTTTTCTAATATAAATAGCCACTCCACCACCGCGCCTAACTCTATCAAGCCTTATTAAATTGTAGCCACTTAGAGAAATTGAAAGATCAGTGATACTTGTATGAAACCATGTTTCTGAAACGCATCAATATCAATGTTGGAGTTCTCCAATATTAATTCATATCATTTAAAAATTGTTTGTACTTATGTATATACATATACTCATTAATTTTTAATAACAATCAAAAATAGCACATAAATGATAGAGTGGTTTGATTGACCTAAAATAAATGTTATCTATCAGATTACATTTTTCTCACAACACCTAAGCAGGTATGATCATGATAAAAAATATTAAATGGATTTTTCTTTGATATTACCGCTAATAAATTATGAAATTAGACTGAGTCACAAAAAAATAAATGATGTTTCCAAATTATTTGTCATACTGGACTCCTCCCTGAGAGAAGTCTAAATTGAAAATTTTGAAAAAACACTTATTTAAATCTATTTATTTGGAATTTTTGTAAACATAAAGTAATAAAATATGATAGAATTTCTTATTAATTAAGAAAAATATATAAATATTAATGAAAAATGTTATTAAAAAAAAATATTGTATCGAAAAAAAAAACCCGAGATTTGAACTCGAACTCACCGTGTACTAGTCAAAAACACATCCACCATGCTACCGCATGTGACAACAATCATTTGTTTTAAACCATTTATACACCAAAATGTGTTCAACTAATACTAATATTTACAAATCTATATTTTGTAACGACTTTTTGAGCATCCAATTATGGAAAGTAAATAAAATTTTCCCAAATGTTTCAAGTTGCAAGCAAAAACTATTTTTTCTGCATTTTGCCATTTTCTTAAAGTTGAATTTGCAAAAAAATTTTAAAAAACTCACAAATACAATTCAGAAAAACGGGTTATAGCGTCTTATAGTGTAGTCCATGGGCTTCATTTTCCATATGGTCCATATGAGCGACAAAGCAGGATTTGTCCAAATATGCCCAAAATCCTTCAGAGAATCAGTGATTTTCTTGAAGTTGAATTTTCAAAAATTTTTTAAAAAACTCACAAATACAATTCAGAAAAACGGGTTATAGCGTCTTATAGTGTAGTCCATGGGCTTCATTTTCCATATGGTCCATATGAGCGACAAAGCAGGATTTGTCCAAATATGCCCAAAATCCTTCAGAGAATCAGTGATTTTCTTGAAGTTGAATTTTCAAAAATTTTTTAAAAAACTCACAAATACAATTCAGAAAAACGGGTTATAGCGTCTTATAGTGTAGTCCATGGGCTTCATTTTCCATATGGTCCATATGAGCGACAAAGCAGGATTTGTCCAAATATGCCCAAAATCCTTCAGAGAATCAGTGATTTTCTTGAAGTTGAATTTTCAAAAATTTTTTAAAAAACTCACAAATACAATTCAGAAAAACGGGTTATAGCGTCTTATAGTGTAGTCCATGGGCTTCATTTTCCATATGGTCCATATGAGCGACAAAGCAGGATTTGTCCAAATATGCCCAAAATCCTTCAGAGAATCAGTGATTTTCTTGAAGTTGAATTTTCAAAAATTTTTTAAAAAACTCACAAATACAATTCAGAAAAACGGGTTATAGCGTCTTATAGTGTAGTCCATGGGCTTCATTTTCCATATGATCCATATGAGCGACAAAGCAGGATTTGTCCAAATATGCCCAAAATCCTTCAGAGAATCAGTGATTTTCTTGAAGTTGAATTTTAAAAAATTTTTTAAAAAACTCACAAATACAATTCAGAAAAACGGGTTATAGCGTCTTATAGTGTAGTCCATGGGCTTCATTTTCCATATGGTCCATATGAGCGACAAAGCAGGATTTGTCCAAATATGCCCAAAATCCTTCAGAGAATCAGTGATTTTCTTGAAGTTGAATTTTCAAAAATTTTTTAAAAAACTCACAAATACAATTCAGAAAAACGGGTTATAGCGTCTTATAGTGTAGTCCATGGGCTTCATTTTCCATATGGTCCATATGAGCGACAAAGCAGGATTTGTCCAAATATGCCCAAAATCCTTCAGAGAATCAGTGATTTTCTTGAAGTTGAATTTTCAAAAATTTTTTAAAAAACTCACAAATACAATTCAGAAAAACGGGTTATAGCGTCTTATAGTGTAGTCCATGGGCTTCATTTTCCATATGGTCCATATGAGCGACAAAGCAGGATTTGTCCAAATATGCCCAAAATCCTTCAGAGAATCAGTGATTTTCTTGAAGTTGAATTTTCAAAAATTTTTTAAAAAACTCACAAATACAATTCAGAAAAACGGGTTATAGCGTCTTATAGTGTAGTCCATGGGCTTCATTTTCCATATGGTCCATATGAGCGACAAAGCAGGATTTGTCCAAATATGCCCAAAATCCTTCAGAGAATCAGTGATTTTCTTGAAGTTGAATTTTCAAAAATTTTTTAAAAAACTCACAAATACAATTCAGAAAAACGGGTTATAGCGTCTTATAGTGTAGTCCATGGGCTTCATTTTCCATATGGTCCATATGAGCGACAAAGCAGGATTTGTCCAAATATGCCCAAAATCCTTCAGAGAATCAGTGATTTTCTTGAAGTTGAATTTTCAAAAATTTTTTAAAAAACTCACAAATACAATTCAGAAAAACGGGTTATAGCGTCTTATAGTGTAGTCCATGGGCTTCATTTTCCATATGGTCCATATGAGCGACAAAGCAGGATTTGTCCAAATATGCCCAAAATCCTTCAGAGAATCAGTGATTTTCTTGAAGTTGAATTTTCAAAAATTTTTTAAAAAACTCACAAATACAATTCAGAAAAACGGGTTATAGCGTCTTATAGTGTAGTCCATGGGCTTCATTTTCCATATGGTCCATATGAGCGACAAAGCAGGATTTGTCCAAATATGCCCAAAATCCTTCAGAGAATCAGTGATTTTCTTGAAGTTGAATTTTCAAAAATTTTTTAAAAAACTCACAAATACAATTCAGAAAAACGGGTTATAGCGTCTTATAGTGTAGTCCATGGGCTTCATTTTCCATATGGTCCATATGAGCGACAAAGCAGGATTTGTCCAAATATGCCCAAAATCCTTCAGAGAATCAGTGATTTTCTTGAAGTTGAATTTTCAAAAATTTTTTAAAAAACTCACAAATACAATTCAGAAAAACGGGTTATAGCGTCTTATAGTGTAGTCCATGGGCTTCTTTTTTCATATGGTCCATATGAGCGACAAAGCAGGATTTGTCCAAATATGCCCAAAATCCTTCAGAGAATCAGTGATTTTCTTGAAGTTGAATTTTCAAAAATTTTTTAAAAAACTCACAAATACAATTCAGAAAAACGGGTTATAGCGTCTTATAGTGTAGTCCATGGGCTTCATTTTCCATATGGTCCATATGAGCGACAAAGCAGGATTTGTCCAAATATGCCCAAAATCCTTCAGAGAATCAGTGATTTTCTTGAAGTTGAATTTTCAAAAAATTTTTAAAAAACTCACAAATACAATTCAGAAAAACGGGTTATAGCGTCTTATAGTGTAGTCCATGGGCTTCATTTTCCATATGGTCCATATGAGCGACAAAGCAGGATTTGTCCAAATATGCCCAAAATCCTTCAGAGAATCAGTGATTTTCTTGAAGTTGAATTTTCAAAAATTTTTTAAAAAACTCACAAATACAATTCAGAAAAACGGGTTATAGCGTCTTATAGTGTAGTCCATGGGCTTCATTTTCCATATGGTCCATATGAGCGACAAAGCAGGATTTGTCCAAATATGCCCAAAATCCTTCAGAGAATCAGTGATTTTCTTGAAGTTGAATTTTCAAAAATTTTTTAAAAAACTCACAAATACAATTCAGAAAAACGGGTTATAGCGTCTTATAGTGTAGTCCATGGGCTTCATTTTCCATATGGTCCATATGAGCGACAAAGCAGGATTTGTCCAAATATGCCCAAAATCCTTCAGAGAATCAGTGATTTTCTTGAAGTTGAATTTTCAAAAATTTTTTAAAAAACTCACAAATACAATTCAGAAAAACGGGTTATAGCGTCTTATAGTGTAGTCCATGGGCTTCATTTTCCATATGGTCCATATGAGCGACAAAGCAGGATTTGTCCAAATATGCCCAAAATCCTTCAGAGAATCAGTGATTTTCTTGAAGTTGAATTTTCAAAAATTTTTTAAAAAACTCACAAATACAATTCAGAAAAACGGGTTATAGCGTCTTATAGTGTAGTCCATGGGCTTCATTTTCCATATGGTCCATATGAGCGACAAAGCAGGATTTGTCCAAATATGCCCAAAATCCTTCAGAGAATCAGTGATTTTCTTGAAGTTGAATTTTCAAAAATTTTTTAAAAAACTCACAAATACAATTCAGAAAAACGGGTTATAGCGTCTTATAGTGTAGTCCATGGGCTTCATTTTCCATATGGTCCATATGAGCGACAAAGCAGGATTTGTCCAAATATGCCCAAAATCCTTCAGAGAATCAGTGATTTTCTTGAAGTTGAATTTTCAAAAATTTTTTAAAAAACTCACAAATACAATTCAGAAAAACGGGTTATAGCGTCTTATAGTGTAGTCCATGGGCTTCATTTTCCATATGGTCCATATGAGCGACAAAGCAGGATTTGTCCAAATATGCCCAAAATCCTTCAGAGAAGCAGTGATTTTCTTGAAGTTGAATTTTCAAAAATTTTTTAAAAAACTCACAAATACAATTCAGAAAAACGGGTTATAGCGTCTTATAGTGTAGTCCATGGGCTTCATTTTCCATATGGTCCATATGAGCGACAAAGCAGGATTTGTCCAAATATGCCCAAAATCCTTCAGAGAATCAGTGATTTTCTTGAAGTTGAATTTTCAAAAATTTTTTAAAAAACTCACAAATACAATTCAGAAAAACGGGTTATAGCGTCTTTTAGTGTAGTCCATGGGCTTCATTTTCCATATGGTCCATATGAGCGACAAAGCAGGATTTGTCCAAATATGCCCAAAATCCTTCAGAGAATCAGTGATTTTCTTGAAGTTGAATTTTCAAAAATTTTTTAAAAAACTCACAAAAACAATTCAGAAAAACGGGTTATAGCGTCTTATAGTGTAGTCCATGGGCTTCATTTTCCATATGGTCCATATGAGCGACAAAGCAGGATTTGTCCAAATATGCCCAAAATCCTTCAGAGAATCAGTGATTTTCTTGAAGTTGAATTTTCAAAAAATTTTTAAAACAGAAAATAAAAAAACTAATTTCCAAAATGGTACATAATTTGTATTACAATCTATAAATTTATAATAGTTCTTTAATTAATTTAAAATAAATTTTATTTTCATCAAATGTTGTTTGAATATGTTTTCATATTTAAATATATAGTTAAATATGTCGTTACGTCATAACATATTTAACTTTTGAGTTAAATATGTTTTGACGTAAGAGCTTACGTCAAAACATATTTAACTCGGCATATTTATCTTCACACACATGTTTTTAATTGGAATTGGCTGTCACTAAATTGAGTTTCTTTTATTTAATGAGGGGTTTTTCCGTCTAAGCCAAAATAAAGGTAAATCGAATATGTTCCGAATATGTTAGTGCAGCTCTTTTCGCGCATGCTTATTTCTATGTACGTAGGATTGAAAGAGGAAACACAGATTTAGGTAGACGAACTCACTATTACAGCGAAATGTTTTTAATATACATATGAAGTTTGACAGTTAAATGCAGCAAAAATTTACCAGCTGTACATTCCATCCTATTTTAGTGTTGCTTGTAATAAAAAGTTACAGTCAGACGATATGTTTTTGTGACATGCATTTGATGAATATAAGCCCCGGTCTTAACAAGCCATCAATGCATTAACTATGTCTGCCATCAAATGGAATTGGCACAGAAAAACACAGAATATTTTAAAAATTACAATGAAAGCTTTAAACGAGACGTTTTCTCCACACATAAGAATATAAACATATTTCTTGTTCTGATTTTATAAGTTAATCGACCTTTTTTATACTAATTATCTTGGTTTTTATAGAAATTATTTCTAAAACAGGCTTTTAAGGTCAGTTTTCCTCCTAAATGTAAATAAAAGACTTTATTTATTTATACATTTTCTATCCGACGTTTCGTTCGTATTTTGCCAACATCTTCAGGGGATGAATTTTTATTAAATCTGGCAACATTAACAAAAGAACAATATTTTAATAACAACAATAAGGCACATAATATTATTTCAACAATTTGACTTACATATCCTTCCCTATTCAGTTTTACATTTAGTTTTAAATAAAAGATGTTTTTCACGACACAAAAGGTACGACATATAACATATAATTTTAAATAAATGCAAAAATAATTAATCAAAAATATCACAGTAGATTGTCTCTTAATGTCAGGTATCACAGTTGTAATTAAACTAAAATTTAAACAAGTGCAATATTGTAATTTGCATTAGCGTTGTCCTTGTCTGTCTTGTTGTTTATTGCGATGTTTGTTTTTTGTTGTATACTTAAACTTTCCAATGTAAATCTTTTGTCATGCTTTCGTTCCTTATGCAACACTCTTATATTCTCGAGATCAGCTGTGTGTCCATTTCTAAAACAGTGTTGGGCAAGTGCAGTAGAAAGCCGGTACTTTTTAATGTCTGTTTCGTGTTCCGCCATTCTAACTCCTAAATTTCCTTTCGTTGTTCCAATGTAAATTTTATGACAGTTTTCGTTCAATCTTCCCGCACATTTAATCTCATAAACTGCATTGCCTTGGTCCTCTCTCCTGATCCTTATTCCTGTCTGCGTAAATAGTGGATCTATTGTCCTGTTTGCCCTGTGTGCCAAAACTATTCCCTCTTCTCTCATTATTTCCCTAAGCTCCCTGTTTTCCGTGAGTTTTGGCATATATGGTACACTAAAGAATCCGGTGCTACCAGATGTATCATTCATATTTGTGTCATTTTCCCCGGATATGGGACTTATTATCCCATGTATCAATTCGTTGATCATATTTTGTGGATAGTTATCGTTTAGTAGTATTTCCCTAATTGTCCTTATGTCCCTGGATTCAAACTTTTCATCACTCAATTGTAGAACTTCATTAATGAAGTTTGTCGCAGTATTAGTCTCCTGTTTAAATGGTCGTGTGGAATGGAAATTTATAATGCGACCAGATGCTATAGATGCTATAGAGTGAGGCTAATATTCAGCTAAAGAAAATATCTTTATCAAACACACTATAAGTAATACGATTTTGCTTAGTAAAGTTTTAGTAAATTTTGTTTTAGCAGCATATTTCTAGATTTATTTGGAATATTTTCCTCAGCATATTTTTACTTAAAAATTACCTTGAATCTTTTACATTAAACAGAAGAAATTCAAGGTCAATTTTATATTTCTAAGTAATGTGCTTTAAATGTGTTAGAAAATTAATATATGTAAATATACACAAATTTAAACGTACACACATGCGCCAGGACTTAAGAAATCTTAGTTTCAAAGCCTGATTACAATTGCAACCGCATGCGACAAACTACAGCAAAAGAAATGGTATTGAAATCCTACATCACAAAAATATGAGAAAATTTAACAAACAGAACAAACTATAAGTGAGAATATATTCTCCTTCTATTTAAAATATGAAACACTATTAAAGGATCTAAAACCTATTTTATTATTTCATTAAAAATATTGATACATAGTGAGAAATATATCTTCCTTTTTCCAATTTAGACTGATTTAGAGCTATGTGATTACAAATTATCATCCTTTTGCCAGTTAGACTACCATTAAAAGATTTGGAGCATATTTTAGAATTTCATATAAAAATCGTTTTTGTTGAGATCACAAAAGAAATCCTTTATTTTATATTTAGACCACTTGTAAAGGTTCTAGAGACAATTTTATAATTTTATATAAAAATCAATTTTTGGTAGGAAATTATTCTACCTTTTAATTTTCGACCACTTTCAGATGATCTAAATCCTATTTATACAATTCACCTTTATGAGAAGGTTGTCATTCCGTTTGTAATTTCCACAATATAATTTTCCGCCCCTATAAAGTATATATATTCTGGATCCTTATAGATAGCGGAGTCGATTAAGCCATGTCCGTCTGTCTGTCTGTCTGTTGAAATCAGATTTTTGAAGTCCCCAGACATCTAAGGTGTAGGTGTTTACTTTATACATAAAATACTTTGTTATATGTATATCAGAAAATATTTGATTTTTATAAATGTAATTAAATTATTGAATCTTATGAGTTTTGAGTTTTTTTTTTGTTAAAAACGAAATATTCAATTTTCATTTTTGAATAATGGTAATAAAAATAATAAAAATAAATTAAAACTTTATTTTAATTGAAATAATTTATTACAAAATTGACGATCCTACCAGTTTGGAACATCGAAATAAACAACATACCGTGAACTAATAATTGATAAAAAAAATTATCTACAATTTGAGCAGTAGAATAAATTTAAATAAATATATACAGTTGTGTTCAAAAAAATAGGAGTGCCCTTAACAAATATCTAGTTTGTTATTTTTTTTTACAAAAAAACACAAAATTTTACTTCACTTTTTTTTGTAACATTAAACAAGATATTCTTAAGAAATTATTTCATAATTCCAGAGGTGATTAAAGCAATAAAAATAAAAATATATGCATTTTTAACAAAACATGATGTTAGTCCATTGTTCAAAATAATAAGAGTATTATACTTTTCTTTAAAAAATGTTAACAAAATTAATTCAAAACAAGTCTAAAACGTTCAGAATGTTTTATATTTCGTAGAAAAACGTCGGTTCTTAATAACGGCGGCACATCACCGCGGCATGGAGTCGATGAGGTCCCTCCAACGGTTTACTCGGATTTTATTCCACGCATCCTGGACAGTGCGCCATAAAGCCTTAGCATTAGACGGTTTCTTTTCGGAAACATATTTTTTAAGATCCCCCCATAGGTTATCTATGGAGTTGAGGTCAGGAGACTGGGCGGGCCATCGCATAACCTCAACCCCGTTGGCACGAAACCACTCCTTCGCTTATTTAGTGGTATGTTTCGGGTCATTGTCTTGTTGGTAGACCCATTTCAGAGGCATATTTCACTCTGCGTATGGTAGCATGGCATTATCTAAAATTTTGACGTACACCCGTTGGTCCATGATCCCTTTTACTTGATATAATGGACCAATACCATTGTAAGAAAGACATCCGCAAATCATATCTTTTGTTCCTCCATGTTTGATGGTCTTTCTGCTGAATTGTGGGAGATATTCCGTATTGGGTGGACGTCGGACATATTGTCAAGAAACTGTTCCTCCAAATAGAACGATCTTATTTTCATCGGTCCACAATACGTTTCGCTATTTTTCTTTAGCCCAGTTTACATGATACTGGGCAAATTTTAAACGGGAGTCAGCCCGTTTTTTTGTGAGAAAGGGTACCTTCCTGGGACTTTTGGCGAATAAATTATTTTTGACTAAACGTCTTCGAATAGTAACGGCGCTTACGCTTAGATTAAGATCCTTTTGGATCATTTTTGATGAAGCAGAAGGATCAGCCGGATCAAAACGTACTATGTGACGGTCATCTACGGGCGTTATTTTACGTTTTCGGCCTCGAGTAAAGCATTGGTTATCATCTGATCTGAGCACGACATTATTTTTTTTATTTCCCGATAAGTTTTGCCTTCTTTTCTAAGATTTTTTTATCAAATTTCGATTCTCTTCGGTGCAGTGCTTACCACGCCCCACTTTTTAAACAAATTCTAAAATTTTGCAAATAAAATTAAAGAACTGTACCCATAGAGCTTATTTATACTTACTTTTTGAATTTATAGCTTAAATTCTAAAAGTTTAACAATTAAATTTCTAAGTTAATGCAAATACTCCTATTTTTATGATCAATGAACTTTGGAACCAAAAAAGAAAATAAATTAATTGCAGGATAAATACTACAATTAGGTTGATTATTCCTTTTGTGTTTTACTTTCCACATTCCATACGAAGTACCGTTACAGTATGGCTTACTTAAAAAGTTGCCAAATTTCTAAAGATCAATTGAATAAATATATGATATGGTTACTCCTATTTTTTTTTGAACACAGCTGTATACCAACACAAAAGAATTTAATTTCAACTCTAAAAATCCTATATATATATATATTAATATCTATAATTGGGAAAGCAATTATTAACTACAAATCAATCTTAAATATCAATTACTTTGGTTTTCATATCAACTTCAGTTCAGTTTAATTCAAAACAGCAACTAATGAAATCAAAATAAAATCTTTACAAAATACTCGTAAATTCAACTTTATACTTCGGAGAAGAAAAGTCAGTATATGTACTTAAATCTTGTTCCATATTTAAATATATATAACACAAAACAAAAATTAACTTATTATTAATTAATTAAAATTTTAAATTTAAATTTTTAACTTTAATTTATTTGTAAACCTTCCCTCTTAAAATGACTACACGCTCTCCAACACGTACTAATACACTCACACAAGAGTCAACACATTCCCAGTCTAATTCAATTAATACCAATAATAATTTAAACTCAAATTTATCTAGTAATCATCCGATCGACAGAGTACCTCAAATTGATTTAGACATCTGCGCCTCCTCTATTAAGTTCCCTCAATTTTGGACTAATTGTCTAGATGCATGGTTTGTTCACGCTGAAATGCAATTTGCAACCAAAGGTATTACTACTGATCCAACTAAATAGATATAATACAACATCCAACTGCAAATAATAGATATCTTAATTTAAAAAGAATTTTGATTGAACGTCACTTCTTAAGCGAAACTTCTAAATTAGACAAAATACTCTCTGATAGCGATATGGGAGATAGAAAGCCATCGCTAGTCAAGATGTTTTAACAAAACTTTCGCTACGTAAACTTCCAAAAATTCTAAACGTAGCTTTAACTGGATCAAATATTAATGATCATAATGAATTAATTCAACTAGCTGATAGATTGTGGGAAGTTATTTACAACGGAGAAGTCTGTAGTGTCAGACAACCTTCTAGAACTTCTAATATTGAACAAATTGTACAAAATTTAACTGCTTCTTTATGTGAAAATATAAATAAATTAACACTTGAAGTTAATTCTCTTAAAAAGGAATTAGAAACCCGTACTTCAAGAAGATATAACAGAAGTAGTTCACGCTCTCGTAGTTGTTCACCAAGTAAGAACTGGTTATGTCGTTTTCACTATAAATTTGGTAATCAAACTAGGAGATGTGAACAACCTTGTTCGTTTTTTAATGAAAGTTCAACAAACTAAAATCATCCACTGTTGCAGCGACGAACAGTGGAAATATTGATTATACTTCCAGTCGCCTTTTTATTTTTGATAAAAATAAATTTAAATTTAAAATTTGTAAACATATTTTTTGTGGCGACCAGACCTAATATTTTCAATAAGTTTTTATATTTAAAACCAATTCATAGTCAGTAATGTTAGTTTGTTAATAATTCTTACCCAAATATATGAACAATGTTGTAGTTTTAGCACTTACCTAGAAGAAACAAAGAAATATTAAAATTTAGTATTTATCAATATAAAAATAAAACTGTAAAAAATACTTTATTTACAAGTTTATAACGATTAATTGATAAATATAAAGTTTTTAATTGATAGTGGGGCAGAAATTTCGATTTTACCGTCCTCAAAATTCAGAAACGGTAATAAGAGATCTGACATAATTTTAAGTGCAGCAAATGGCTCAAATATTGCAACATTTGGAAAGAAATTACTTAATGTAGATTTATGTCTTCGACGAGAATTTCCTTTCATTTTCCTAATTGCTGATATTTCCAAACCTATTATTGGTGCCGATTTTTTCTACAAATATGGTCTTTTGATAGATATTAAACATAAGTGCCTCATTGATCCACTTACTAATTTGTCAGTTAGTACATATTCATGTTGCTGTAATGTGACACTTTCAAAATTATTTACTGTTGATAATCAATATACACAAATTCTGAGGAAATACCCTTCACTGATATCAGAACCTGATTATACGAAACCTATTAAACATACTACCGTTCATAAATGAATAACAAAAGGTCCCTTACCCTTTACAAAACCTTTAGACGTTTAGATCCTTTTGAATACAAAGCAGCAAAAACTGAATTTGAATATCTTGTAAAAGCAGGTAGATGGTAGACCATCGAAGTCTAGTGTAACATCAGCTTTACATTTAGTGCCCAAAGAGGATCCAAACGATTGGCGTCCATGCGGAGATTTTAGACGTTTGAATGTTGTGACTATTCCAGATAGATATCCTTTGCCTCACATTCATGATTTAAATATGAATATAAGGAATAAAAAAATATTTTCAAAAGTCGATTTAGTTCGTGCTTATCATCAAATTCCAATGGCAGAAGAAGATGTATTCAAAACAGCTATAACAACACCATTCGGTATGTTTGAATTTCAACGAATGCCATTTGGACTGAGAAATTCTGCACAAACATTTCAAAGATTTATCAACGAAGTTTTTACTGGTTTTGATTTCATATTTGTATATACTTATATATATCGAAAATAATGAACAACATTGATATACACTTAGAGAAAGTTTTTGAACGATTAGACGAATACGGGTTAAACATTAAACCGGGAAAATGTATTTTTGGTGTTTCAAATATTGATTTCTCTAGGCCACAATATCTCAAACATTGGTATTAAACCGTCTGAAGAAAAAGTATTAGCAATTAAAAACTTTGAACTCTCAAAAATGGTTAAACAAATTCAGAAATTTGTTGGAACGGTAAATTATTACCACAAATACATACCTAAGTTAGCTGAACTTACTAATCCCTTTCATGCTATAATTACCAATGCAAATAAAAAGAAAAGTACACAAAAAAGAATGGACTAAAGAAGCCCTCAATTCATTTGACTGTATCAAGGAATCATTTGTGTCACGTGTTTTATTGAATCATTTCAATAATGAAGCAGAGTTAACCTTGACAGTAAATGCTTCAAATGTAGCAGCAGGAGGTGTTCTACAACAAGTTTATAATGGAATTTCAGAACCATTAGCATTTTTCTCTAAAAAATGAACTTCTTCTGAATCTAAATATAGTACATTCGATCGTGAATTGTTAGCAATATATCTAAATATTAAACATTTTAAGTGTATGCTGGAAGGTAGATCTTTTGTTGTGTATACAGATCATAAACCTTTGGTTTTTGCTTTGGAATCAAAAACCGAAAGAAGCCCAAGACAGACTAGACATCTAGAATATATTTCTCAATTTACAAGTGAAATACGACATATTAGTGGTGAAGCTAATAGACCTTATGTTCCATTTAATATGCGAAAAATTGTATTTGAAAAATTACATAATATTTCACATCCTGGTATCAGAGCTACACGCAACTTAAAATTGAAAGATATTTTTGGCCAAATATGAACAAAGAACTTAACGTTTGGTCAAAAGAATGTATTAACTGTCAAAAATCAAAAATAATTAGACACACTAAATCACCAGTAGTAAAAATTGAGATACCTAAAGGCAGATTCGAACATATACATTTAGATATTGTTGGACCTTTACCGATATACCGAGAACATCGATATATATTAACCATAATTGACCGATATTCTCGTTGGCCAGAAGCATATCCACTAAAAGATGTCACAGCATCTCATATATAATAGATACGTTAATTAGAAACTACATTTCTCGTTTTGGTGTTCTTTTAAATATAACAACTGATCAAGGTGGACAATTTACCTCTAAAATGTTTATAGAATTGACAAAATTGTTAGGATGTTTCAAAATAACAACTTCCCCATATCATTCTCAATCTAACGGCATGGTTGAACGATTTCATAGACAACTTAAAGCTACTTTAATGGCTAAAGGTAAATCGTCGAATTGGTACGACGAACTTCCGATTGCTTTACTAGGTATTCGTTCAGTATTTAAAGAAGATTTACATGCAACTCCTGCAGAAATGGTTTATGGTCAAAATGTACGGTTACCTGGAGAAATATTAACAACTACAGGAGATTTTGATGCATCCGACATTTTGTATAAATTAAAAACAAATTTTAAAAATGTTAGATCTATTTTAAATCATCACAATAACTCAAATACAGGAATTCATGTTCCAAAAGACCTGAAAGACTGCAAATATGTATTTGTGCGTGTAATTCATAAGAGATCTTTACAATAACCATATGAAGGACCTTATAGAGTAATTAAAAAGAACAATAAATATTTCAAGGTCGATACAAATAGCAACATAATGGTTTTACCTATCGATCGTTTGAAACCTGCATTAACCGAAAACACTACCAGTAATTCTAAACAAAGTACAAAAAGAGTTTCCTTTAATTTAATGGAATTAAATTTTTTGGACGGAGGGAAGTTGTAGGTGTTTACTTTATACATAAAATACTTTGTTATATGTATATCAGAAAATATTTGATTTTTATAAATGTAATTAAATTATTAAATCTTATGAGTTTTGAGTTTTTTTGCTAAAAATGAAATATTTAATTTCATTTTTGAATAATGGTAATAAAAATAATAAAAATAAATTAAAACTTTATTTTAATTGAAATAAGTTATTACATGTCCCATATAAAGCCTTCATCATGAATATAATTCCTCTAAATTTTTGGAAATTTTTCTTTAAAACTTTTTTTTCAAGTTGTAGATTTTTAAAAAAATTCCTTTGAAATAAATAAAAAGCTTTAAAAATTTTGTTTTTTTAGGAGTTTTATTTACAGCTACCATCTTAAAACTAATAAGTAAATAACTTAAATTAACTCTATTTACAATATAAACTAAAATCATTACATTACATTAAGTCTATTTACAAAATTTACAATATCAGGGGGGTTACTCTCTATTGCGATGCGAAAGCAAATGCGATGCGATAAGCATACAAATTGTACGGTTATCGCATTGCATTTGCTTTTGCATCGCTATAGAGAGTAACCCCTCAGCACAGATTATTAAAACATTTTTTAACAATGTTTTTTAAGAGTAACACCAAAGTCTTGCTTAAAATTATTTTATTTTCGCTTCATATTTGCAGCTTGTAACACCAAAGAATCGTCCAACGAATAACTTTTTCGAGTTTTCAACCTTTTGAAGATTTTAACACCCAAGAATCGTCCAACGAATAACTTTTTCGAGCTTTCAGCATTTCAAAGATTTCAATTGTAGAATATTTTTTATGTGTAGTTTGTCAACAATTTAAAAAGAGCAACTTGCAATCCCAAGAATCCTCCAACGACTAACTTTTTCGAGTTTTCAGCATTTTGCAGCCTTTAATCCCCACGAATCGTGCAACGAATAACTTTTTCGAGTTTTCAGTATTTTGCAGCAGAGATGAGTTGATTCCATGATGACGGTCGGAATTCAACTGATTTTTTTTGCAACTAATGCAAGTATTTATACAAAAATTCTTGAAGAGTATCTGTTATAGATAATGCACATATAATTACAACGCGACAACTATTTACGCATTTGAATGTGTGGGTTTTGGTTTTAAAAAATTTTCTTAGAAAAACATTCCTGGGATTAGGTGTTGTTTGCAAGCCGTCAATTTAAAGTTCATGACAACTAAAGTTCATATCTAGTGAGTATTTGGTACCTGTTTTTAATTGCAATAGGCTGTCCCGAAATTGAGTTTCTTTTATTTAATGAGGGGTTTTTCCGTCTAAGCCAAAATAAAGGTAAATCGAATATGTTAGTGCAGCTCTTTTCGCGCATGCTTATTTCTATGTACGTAGGATTGAAAGAGGAAACACAGATTTAGGTAGACGAACTCACTATTACAGCGAAATGTTTTTAATATACATATGAAGTTTGACAGTTAAATGCAGCAACAATTTACCAGCTGTACATTCCATCCTATTTTAGTGTTGCTTGTAATAAAAAGTTACAGTCAGACGATATGTTTTTGTGACATGCATTTGATGAATATAAGCCCCGGTCTTAACAAGCCATCAATGTATTAACTATGTCTGCCATCAAATGGAATTGGCACAGAAAAACACAGAATATTTTAAAAATTACAATGAAAGCTTTAAACGAGACGTTTTCTCCACACATAAGAATATAAACATATTTCTTGTTCATTTGGTCAAAGTTTTGTCATCCTGTTGTACACAAAGCAATGACTTGTCTTGCTATTTACTAATATTATATGAAAGTAGTTTGAAATTTTAAGCTCTTTCTGAACGTAATTGTACTTTTAGACATTACTAAAATATATTTCAAAAGTAAAAAAGAAAAGTTAGTTTCAGAATAAGATTTATTGTATTTTTCTATTAAGACTTGTTATATTCTTCAGTTATTCAGTTATTTGTTTAGAAAGTCTTCTTTGTTTATGTGTTTTCTTTTTATTCTGCTAATAATTTTATTTTGAAGCCTGTTACGTAGTACTATGAAATTTTATATTTGGCCTATGTATAGAGCCTGATATATTGAGTGAAGCTAAAATGGAATCGAATCCAATGATGAAAACTTATATCGAAATAGTAAAAGACCTACAATTGAAGCTAAAATTAAACAATATAAAGAACAAGAACATTTAATTTAAAATTAAACTCTCTGCGACCATTGATTGGAGCTAAGTCGGCTGTTTAAAAAATAATTTTGAAGCCAAAAATTAACTATTTAAAGATCTGCGAATAAAGCGAAAATTGAGCTGTTAAAATACCAGCTATTAAAGCCAAAAGTGATCTATTTAAAGCTAAGATTGCATAATTAAAGCTAAAATTTAATTGTTTTAAAAAGACATGAAGGTATGAAGCTAAAAATTAACTATTTTTAGACCTACTATTGAAGCTTAACTTGAGCTATATAACCTAACATTTAACTCTATAAATATCCATGATTAAAGCTAAAATAAAGTTATATAAAGTCCAATGATTAAAACTAAAATTGAACTAACTACGTTAATACCTACGATAATAGCTAATTATTAAATCACACAAAGACATACGATTTATGTTAAAATTTAACTACATAAAGAGCATAGAGTGAGGCTAATATTCAGCTAAATAAAATATCTTTATCAAACACACTATAAGTAACACGATTTTGCTTAGTAAAGTTTTAGTAAATTTTGTTTTAGCAGCATATTTCTAGATTTATTTGGAATATTTTCCTCAGCATATTTTTACTTAAAAATTACCTTGAATCTTTTACATTAAACAGAAGAAATTCAAGGTCAATTTTATATTTCTAAGTAATGTGCTTTAAATGTGTTAGAAAATGAATATATGTAAATATACACAAATTTAAACGTACACACATGCGCCAGGACTTAAGAAATCTTAGTTTCAAAGCCTGATTACAATTGCAACCGCATGCGACAAACTACAGCAAAAGAAATGGTATTGAAATCCTACATCACAAAAATATGAGAAAATTTAACAAACAGAACAAACTATAAGTGAGAATATATTCTCCTTCTATTTAAAATATGAAACACTATTAAAGGATCTAAAATCTATTTTATTATTTCATTAAAAATATCGATACATAGTGAGAAATATATCTTCCTTTTTCCAATTTAGACTGATTTAGTGCTATGTGATTACATATTATCATCCTTTTGCCAGTTAGACTACCATTAAAAGATTTGGAGCATATTTTACAATTTCATATAAAAATCGTTTTTGTTGAGATCACAAAAGAAATCCTTTATTTTATATTTAGACCACTTGTAAAGGTTCTAGAGACAATTTTATAATTTTATATAAACATCAATTTTTGGTAGGAAATTATTCTACCTTTTAATTTTCGACCCCTTTCAGATGATCTAAATCCTATTTATACAATTCATCTTTATGAGAAGGGTATATACAAGTTTGTCATTCCGTTTGTAATTTCCACAATATAATTTTCCGCCCCTATAAAGTATATATATTCTGGATCCTTAAATGTAGATAGCGGAGTCGATTAAGCCATGTCCGTCTGTCTGTCTGTCTGTCTGTCTGTCTGTCTGTCTGTCTGTCTCTTGAAATCAGTTGTTTGAAGTCCCCAGATATACTCGGGATCCAAACCTTCAATAATTCTGTCAGAAGTGCTTTCGAGAAGTTTGCTATTTAAAATCAGCAAAATCGGTTTAGGTCAATCAGAGTTATGAACCATTATGTGAGACCACCTCCATAAAAATTTGATATTTTTTGTATATTTTATTGCAATATTTTGAAATATATTGCAGATAATACCATGAAATTTTGCATACGTTGCTTTTATGATAAAAGAGGAAAGTGTGCGAAAAATAGTAAGAATCGGTCCATGATTTCTTATAGCCCCCATACAAAGAAATATGGCTTAATGATAAATAATGCCTATAAAATTGGAATATCAAGACAAAATTCAGCAAAAATAAGTTTTATACATAAAGAAATCGGAAAACGAAATTTTTTTTTAGTTCGGTCCATGTTTGACCATAGACCCACTTCCAAAATTCACTTAAATACGTATAAAACAGATATAAATAATGCTACACGGCTAAAATTTGACATACATACTCTTTATAGGCAAATAAATTGTTGTACTAAATTTTATGGTAGTCGGCCCAGAACTGGATATAGCTCCCATACAAGGACCACATTTGAAAAATACATTTTTCCCCATATATATTGTATAAATATCGGTGCCGACTCAAAACTTTGCATAGATCATTTTAATATATACAAAAATCATCCCACAAAATTTTGTGAATTTCGGTCTATTTTTAACAGTATGCCCCATATAAAGCCCTCTTCCGAAAATCACTTTAATACTCATAAATCTCTTATAAATAAGGGTACCAATCCAAAATTTTACATGGACCATTTACATGCATGCCTAAATCTAACTGCTGGATTTTGAGAATATCGGTCAATATTTGACTATATCCCCCACATAAGGTCCACTCTCGAAATCCACGTTAATACTAATATATATCGTATATATAACGTAATTATGTTGAAATTCGACGTGAAGTATCCTTATATGCATGAAAATAACTGTTCCAAAATTTAAGAAGATCGGCCCATAATTTGTCATAGCTGCCATATAAGAACCATTTCCAAACAAACAAATAAATTCGGGTCAAAAAAGATTCTTTTCGGATATTTAATAATTAGAATTAATAATATTTTAATGTTATGTATTTGAAGAATTATTTTTGAATGAATATTTTTACAAATTTTTATGACAAATACATAAATAAATAACAAAATTCATAATCTCAATGAGTATTAAATTAAAAGAAACAAAGTTTATAATAATAATAGGAAATACATATATATAAAGATCTACATTCGATCCAATTTTATAAGCATGATATATATCGTTGGAAAGGTATTTTTAATACCTTTTATTTAATGTATTACAAATTATCAGACACCCAGTAGTTCCCGAGATATAGGCCTATATATTTTCAAATTTACGGGTCCGCCCCCTCGAAAATAGGCGTGGCCGCCAACAAATTCTTTTTTTGCTGGCATCTTCTCTAACAGCTTTATTTGATGAAGTTTTTTTTGAGCAAAATCACTAAAACTAAATTGTACCCCTTTTTTATACTCTGTTTGTTAAATTACACTCAAGATTATTATGAACATCAGACATACTCTGTAAATTATGGTAAGAATTGGTAATTACATCAATTATAAATGGTCGAAATTATATAAAATTTCAAAATATTTAACATAAATTATGTTGGTCGTAAAATTGTCTTTCAAACAATATATCAAATACTAATAAAATTTGCACTAAGACTGAATATAAAACACTATATAAAAAGAAAACTGTAAAAAATACTTTATTTACAAGTTTATAACGATTAATTGATAAATATAAAGTTTTTAATTGATAGTGGGGCAGAAATTTCGATTTTACCGTCCTCAAAATTCAGAAACGGTAATAAGAGATCTGACATAATTTTAAGTGCAGCAAATGGCTCAAATATTGCAACATTTGGAAAGAAATTACTTAATGTAGATTTATGTCTTCGACGAGAATTTCCTTTCATTTTCCTAATTGCTGATATTTCCAAACCTATTATTGGTGCCGATTTTTTCTACAAATATGGTCTTTTGATAGATATTAAACATAAGTGCCTCATTGATCCACTTACTAATTTGTCAGTTAGTACATATTCATGTTGCTGTAATGTGACACTTTCAAAATTATTTACTGTAGATAATCAATATACACAAATTCTGAGGAAATACCCTTCACTGATATCAGAACCTGATTATACGAAACCTATTAAACATACTACCGTTCATAAATGAATAACAAAAGGTCCCTTACCCTTTACAAAACCTTTAGACGTTTAGATCCTTTTGAATACAAAGCAGCAAAAACTGAATTTGAATATCTTGTAAAAGCAGGTAGATGGTAGACCATCGAAGTCTAGTGTAACATCAGCTTTACATTTAGTGCCCAAAGATGATCCAAACGATTGGCGTCTATGCGGAGATTTTAGACGTTTGAATGTTGTGACTATTCCAGATAGATATCCTTTGCCTCACATTCATGATTTAAATATGAATATAAGGAATAAAAAAATATTTTCAAAAGTCGATTTAGTTCGTGCTTATCATCAAATTCCAATGGCAGAAGAAGATGTATTCAAAACAGCTATAACAACACCATTCGGTATGTTTGAATTTCAACGAATGCCATTTGGACTGAGAAATTCTGCACAAACATTTCAAAGATTTATCAACGAAGTTTTTACTGGTTTTGATTTCATATTTGTATATACTTATATATATCGAAAATAATGAACAACATTGATATACACTTAGAGAAAGTTTTTGAACGATTAGACGAATACGGGTTAAACATTAAACCGGGAAAATGTATTTTTGGTGTTTCAAATATTGATTTCTCTAGGCCACAATATCTCAAACATTGGTATTAAACCGTCTGAAGAAAAAGTATTAGCAATTAAAAACTTTGAACTCTCAAAAATGGTTAAACAAATTCAGAAATTTGTTGGAACGGTAAATTATTACCACAAATACATACCTAAGTTAGCTGAACTTACTAATCCCATTCATGCTATAATTACCAACGCAAATAAAAAGAAAAGTACACAAAAAAGAATGGATTAAAGAAGCCCTCAATTCATTTGACTGTATCAAGGAATCATTTGTGTCACGTGTTTTATTGAATCATTTCAATAATGAAGCAGAGTTAACCTTGACAGTAAATGCTTCAAATGTAGCAGTAGGAGGTGTTCTACAACAAGTTTATAATGGAATTTCAGAACCATTAGCATTTTTCTCTAAAAAATTAACTTCTTCTGAATCTAAATATAGTACATTCGATCGTGAATTGTTAGCAATATATCTAAATATTAAACATTTTAAGTGTATGCTGGAAGGTAGATCTTTTGTTGTGTATACAGATCATAAACCTTTGGTTTTTGCTTTGGAATCAAAAACCGAAAGAAGCCCAAGACAGACTAGACATCTAGAATATATTTCTCAATTTACAAGTGAAATACGACATATTAGTGGTGAAGCTAATAGACCTTATGTTCCATTTAATATGCGAAAAATTGTATTTGAAAAATTACATAATATTTCACATCCTGGTATCAGAGCTACACGCAACTTAAAATTGAAAGATATTTTTGGCCAAATATGAACAAAGAACTTAACGTTTGGTCAAAAGAATGTATTAACTGTCAAAAATCAAAAATAATTAGACACACTAAATCACCAGTAGTAAAAATTGAGATACCTAAAGGCAGATTCGAACATATACATTTAGATATTGTTGGACCTTTACCGATATACCGAGAACATCGATATATATTAACCATAATTGACCGATATTCTCGTTGGCCAGAAGCATATCCACTAAAAGATGTCACAGCATCTCATATATAATAGATACGTTAATTAGAAACTACATTTCTCGTTTTGGTGTTCTTTTAAATATAACAACTGATCAAGGTGGACAATTTACCTCTAAAATGTTTATAGAATTGACAAAATTGTTAGGATGTTTCAAAATAACAACTTCCCCATATCATTCTCAATCTAACGGCATGGTTGAACGATTTCATAGACAACTTAAAGCTACTTTAATGGCTAAAGGTAAATCGTCGAATTGGTACGACGAACTTCCGATTGCTTTACTAGGTATTCGTTCAGTATTTAAAGAAGATTTACATGCAACTCCTGCAGAAATGGTTTATGGTCAAAATGTACGGTTACCTGGAGAAATATTAACAAAAGACCTGAAAGACTGCAAATATGTATTTGTGCGTGTAATTCATAAGAGATCTTTACAATAACCATATGAAGGACCTTATAGAGTAATTAAAAAGAACAATAAATATTTCAAGGTCGATACAAATAGCAACATAATGGTTTTACCTATCGATCGTTTGAAACCTGCATTAACCGAAAACACTACCAGTAATTCTAAACAAAGTGCAAAAAGAGTTTCCTTTAATTTAATGGAATTAAATTTTTTGGACGGAGGGAAGTTGTAGGTGTTTACTTTATACATAAAATACTTTGTTATATGTATATCAGAAAATATTTGATTTTTATAAATGTAATTAAATTATTGAATCTTATGAGTTTTGAGTTTTTTTGCTAAAAATGAAATATTTAATTTCATTTTTGAATAATGGTAATAAAAATAATAAAAATAAATTAAAACTTTATTTTAATTGAAATAAGTTATAACATGTCCCATATAAAGCCTTCATCATGAATATAATTCCTCTAAATTTTTGGAAATTTTTCTTTAAAACTTTTTTTTCAAGTTGTAGATTTTTAAAAAAATTCCTTTGAAATAAATAAAAAGCTTTAAAAATTTTGTTTTTTTAGGAGTTTTATTTACAGCTACCATCTTAAAACTAATAAGTAAATAACTTAAATTAACTCTATTTACAATATAAACTAAAATCATTACATTACATTAAGTCTATTTACAAAATTTACAATATCAGGGGGGTTACTCTCTATTGCGATGCGAAAGCAAATGCGATGCGATAAGCATACAAATTGTACGGTTATCGCATCGCATTTGCTTTTGCATCGCTATAGAGAGTAACCCCTCAGCACAGATTATTAAAACATTTTTTAACAATGTTTTTTAAGAGTAACACCAAAGTCTTGCTTAAAATTATTTTATTTTCGCTTCATATTTGCAGCTTGTAACACCAAAGAATCGTCCAACGAATAACTTTTTCGAGTTTTCAACCTTTTGAAGATTTTAACACCCAAGAATCGTCCAACGAATAACTTTTTCGAGCTTTTAGCATTTCAAAGATTTCAATTGTAGAATATTTTTTATGTGTAGTTTGTCAACAATTTATAAAGAGCAACTTGCAATCCCAAGAATCCTCCAACGACTAACTTTTTCGAGTTTTCAGCATTTTGCAGCCTTTAATCCCCACGAATCGTGCAACGAATAACTTTTTCGAGTTTTCAGTATTTTGCAGCAGAGATGAGTTGATTCCATGATGACGGTCGGAATTCAACTGATTTTTTTTGCAACTAATGCAAGTATTTATACAAAAATTCTTGAAGAGTATCTGTTATAGATAATGCACATATAATTACAACGCGACAACTATTTACGCATTTGAATGTGTGGGTTTTGGTTTTAAAAAATTTTCTTAGAAAAACATTCCTGGGATTAGGTGTTGTTTGCAAGCCGTCAATTTCAAGTTCATGACAACTAAAGTTCATATCTAGTGAGTATTTGGTACCTGTTTTTAATTGCAATAGGCTGTCCCGAAATTGAGTTTCTTTTATTTAATGAGGGGTTTTTCCGTCTAAGCCAAAATAAAGGTAAATCGAATATGTTAGTGCAGCTCTTTTCGCGCATGCTTATTTCTATGTACGTAGGATTGAAAGAGGAAACACAGATTTAGGTAGACGAACTCACTATTACAGCGAAATGTTTTTAATATACATATGAAGTTTGACAGTTAAATGCAGCAACAATTTACCAGCTGTACATTCCATCCTATTTTAGTGTTGCTTGTAATAAAAAGTTACAGTCAGACGATATGTTTTTGTGACATGCATTTGATGAATATAAGCCCCGGTCTTAACAAGCCATCAATGTATTAACTATGTCTGCCATCAAATGGAATTGGCACAGAAAAACACAGAATATTTTAAAAATTACAATGAAAGCTTTAAACGAGACGTTTTCTCCACACATAAGAATATAAACATATTTCTTGTTCATTTGGTCAAAGTTTTGTCATCCTGTTGTACACAAAGCAATGACTTGTCTTGCTATTTACTAATATTATATGAAAGTAGTTTGAAATTTTAAGCTCTTTCTGAACGTAATTGTACTTTTAGACATTACTAAAATATATTTCAAAAGTAAAAAAGAAAAGTTAGTTTCAGAATAAGATTTATTGTATTTTTCTATTAAGACTTGTTATATTCTTCAGTTATTCAGTTATTTGTTTAGAAAGTCTTCTTTGTTTATGTGTTTTCTTTTTATTCTGCTAATAATTTTATTTTGAAGCCTGTTACGTAGTACTATGAAATTTTATATTTGGCCTATGTATAGAGCCTGATATATTGAGTGAAGCTAAAATGGAATCGAATCCAATGATGAAAACTTATATCGAAATAGTAAAAGACCTACAATTGAAGCTAAAATTAAACAATATAAAGAACAAGAACATTTAATTTAAAATTAAACTCTCTGCGACCATTGATTGGAGCTAAGTCGGCTGTTTAAAAAATAATTTTGAAGCCAAAAATTAACTATTTAAAGATCTGCGAATAAAGCGAAAATTGAGCTGTTAAAATACCAGCTATTAAAGCCAAAAGTGATCTATTTAAAGCTAAGATTGCATAATTAAAGCTAAAATTTAATTGTTTTAAAAAGACATGAAGGTATGAAACTAAAAATTAACTATTTTTAGACCTACTATTGAAGCTTAACTTGAGCTATATAACCTAACATTTAACTCTATAAATATCCATGATTAAAGCTAAAATAAAGTTATATAAAGTCCAATGATTAAAACTAAAATTGAACTAACTACGTTAATACCTACGATAATAGCTAATTATTAAATCACACAAAGACATACGATTTATGTTAAAATTTAACTACATAAAGAGCATAGAGTGAGGCTAATATTCAGCTAAATAAAATATCTTTATCAAACACACTATAAGTAACACGATTTTGCTTAGTAAAGTTTTAGTAAATTTTGTTTTAGCAGCATATTTCTAGATTTATTTGGAATATTTTCCTCAGCATATTTTTACTTAAAAATTACCTTGAATCTTTTACATTAAACAGAAGAAATTCAAGGTCAATTTTATATTTCTAAGTAATGTGCTTTAAATGTGTTAGAAAATGAATATATGTAAATATACACAAATTTAAACGTACACACATGCGCCAGGACTTAAGAAATCTTAGTTTCAAAGCCTGATTACAATTGCAACCGCATGCGACAAACTACAGCAAAAGAAATGGTATTGAAATCCTACATCACAAAAATATGAGAAAATTTAACAAACAGAACAAACTATAAGTGAGAATATATTCTCCTTCTATTTAAAATATGAAACACTATTAAAGGATCTAAAATCTATTTTATTATTTCATTAAAAATATCGATACATAGTGAGAAATATATCTTCCTTTTTCCAATTTAGACTGATTTAGAGCTATGTGATTACATATTATCATCCTTTTGCCAGTTAGACTACCATTAAAAGATTTGGAGCATATTTTACAATTTCATATAAAAATCGTTTTTGTTGAGATCACAAAAGAAATCCTTTATTTTATATTTAGACCACTTGTAAAGGTTCTAGAGAAAATTTTATAATTTTATATAAAAATCAATTTTTGGTAGGAAATTATTCTACCTTTTAATTTTCGACCCCTTTCAGATGATCTAAATCCTATTTATACAATTCATCTTTATGAGAAGGGTATATACAAGTTTGTCATTCCGTTTGTAATTTCCACAATATAATTTTCCGCCCCTATAAAGTATATATATTCTGGATCCTTAAATGTAGATAGCGGAGTCGATTAAGCCATGTCCGTCTGTCTGTCTGTCTGTCTGTCTGTCTGTCTGTCTGTCTGTCTCTTGAAATCAGTTGTTTGAAGTCCCCAGATATACTCGGGATCCAAACCTTCAATAATTCTGTCAGAAGTGCTTTCGAGAAGTTTGCTATTTAAAATCAGCAAAATCGGTTTAGGTCAACCAGAGTTATGAACCATTATGTGAGACCACCTCCATAAAAATTTGATATTTTTTGTATATTTTATTGCAATATTTTGAAATATATTGCAGATAATACCATGAAATTTTGCATACGTTGCTTTTATGATAAAAGAGGAAAGTGTGCGAAAAATAGTAAGAATCGGTCCATGATTTCTTATAGCCCCCATACAAAGAAATATGGCTTAATGATAAATAATGCCTATAAAATTGGAATATCAAGACAAAATTCAGCAAAAATAAGTTTTATACATAAAGAAATCGGAAAACGAAATTTTTTTTTAGTTCGGTCCATGTTTGACCATAGACCCACTTCCAAAATTCACTTAAATACGTATAAAACAGATATAAATAATGCTACACGGCTAAAATTTGACATACATACTCTTTATAGGCAAATAAATTGTTGTACTAAATTTTATGGTAGTCGGCCCAGAACTGGATATAGCTCCCATACAAGGACCACATTTGAAAAATACATTTTTCCCCATATATATTGTATAAATATCGGTGCCGACTCAAAACTTTGCATAGATCATTTTAATATATACAAAAATCATCCCACAAAATTTTGTGAATTTCGGTCTATTTTTAACAGTATGCCCCATATAAAGCCCTCTTCCGAAAATCACTTTAATACTCATAAATCTCTTATAAATAAGGGTACCAATCCAAAATTTTACATGGACCATTTACATGCATGCCTAAATCTAACTGCTGGATTTTGAGAATATCGGTCAATATTTGACTATATCCCCCACATAAGGTCCACTCTCGAAATCCACGTTAATACTAATATATATCGTATATATAACGTAATTATGTTGAAATTCGACGTGAAGTATCCTTATATGCATGAAAATAACTGTTCCAAAATTTAAGAAGATCGGCCCATAATTTGTCATAGCTGCCATATAAGAACCATTTCCAAATTAACAAATAAATTCGGGTCAAAAAAGATTCTTTTCGGATATTTAATAATTAGAATTAATATTTTAATTTTGTAAATAATATTTTAATGTTATGTATTTGAAGAATTATTTTTGAATGAATATTTTTACAAATTTTTATGACAAATACATAAATAAATAACAAAATTCATAATCTCAATGAGTATTAAATTAAAAGAAACAAAGTTTATAATAATAATAGGAAATACATATATATATAAAGATCTACATTCGATCCAATTTTATAAGCATGATATATATCGTTGGAAAGGTATTTTTAATACCTTTTATTTAATGTATTACAAATTATCAGACACCCAGTAGTTCCCGAGATATAGGCCTATATATTTTCAAATTTACGGGTTCGCCCCCTCGAAAATAGGCGTGGCCGCCAACAAATTCTTTTTTTGCTGGCATCTCCTCTAACAGCTTTATTTGATGAAGTTTTTTTTGAGCAAAATCACTAAAACTAAATTGTACCCCTTTTTTATACTCTGTTTGTTAAATTACACTCAAGATTATTATGAACATCAGACATACTCTGTAAATTATGGTAAGAATTGATAATTACATCAATTATAAATGGTCGAAATTATATAAAATTTCAAAATATTTAACATAAATTATGTTGGTCGTAAAATTGTCTTTCAAACAATATATCAAATACTAATAAAATTTGCACTAAGACTGAATATAAAACACTATATAAAAAGAAAACTGTAAAAAATACTTTATTTACAAGTTTATAACGATTAATTGATAAATATAAAGTTTTTAATTGATAGTGGGGCAGAAATTTCGATTTTACCGTCCTCAAGATTCAGAAACGGTAATAAGAGATCTGACATAATTTTAAGTGCAGCAAATGGCTCAAATATTGCAACATTTGGAAAGAAATTACTTAATGTAGATTTATGTCTTCGACGAGAATTTCCTTTCATTTTCCTAATTGCTGATATTTCCAAACCTGCCGATTTTTTCTACAAATATGGTCTTTTGATAGATATTAAACATAAGTGCCTCATTGATCCACTTACTAATTTGTCAGTTAGTACATATTCATGTTGCTGTAATGTGACACTTTCAAAATTATTTACTGTAGATAATCAATATACACAAATTCTGAGGAAATACCCTTCACTGATATCAGAACCTGATTATACGAAACCTATTAAACATACTACCGTTCATAAATGAATAACAAAAGGTCCCTTACCCTTTACAAAACCTTTAGACGTTTAGATCCTTTTGAATACAAAGCAGCAAAAACTGAATTTGAATATCTTGTAAAAGCAGGTAGATGGTAGACCATCGAAGTCTAGTGTAACATCAGCTTTACATTTAGTGCCCAAAGAGGATCCAAACGATTGGCGTCCATGCGGAGATTTTAGACGTTTGAATGTTGTGACTATTCCAGATAGATATCCTTTGCCTCACATTCATGATTTAAATATGAATATAAGGAATAAAAAAATATTTTCAAAAGTCGATTTAGTTCGTGCTTATCATCAAATTCCAATGGCAGAAGAAGATGTATTCAAAACAGCTATAACAACACCATTCGGTATGTTTGAATTTCAACGAATGCCATTTGGACTGAGAAATTCTGCACAAACATTTCAAAGATTTATCAACGAAGTTTTTACTGGTTTTGATTTCATATTTGTATATATCGATGACATACTTATATATAGCGAAAATAATGAACAACATTGATATACACTTAGAGAAAGTTTTTGAACGATTAGACAAATACGGGTTAAACATTAAACCGGGAAAATGTATCTTTGGTGTTTCAAATATTGATTTCTCTAGGCCACAATATCTCAAACATTGGTATTAAACCGTCTGAAGAAAAAGTATTAGCAATTAAAAACTTTGAACTCTCAAAAATGGTTAAACAAATTCAGAAATTTGTTGGAACGGTAAATTATTACCACAAATACATACCTAAGTTAGCTGAACTTACTAATCCCATTCATGCTATAATTACCAACGCAAATAAAAAGAAAAGTACACAAAAAAGAATGGATTAAAGAAGCCCTCAATTCATTTGACTGTATCAAGGAATCATTTGTGTCACGTGTTTTATTGAATCATTTCAATAATGAAGCAGAGTTAACCTTGACAGTAAATGCTTCAAATGTAGCAGTAGGAGGTGTTCTACAACAAGTTTATAATGGAATTTCAGAACCATTAGCATTTTTCTCTAAAAAATTAACTTCTTCTGAATCTAAATATAGTACATTCGATCGTGAATTGTTAGCAATATATCTAAATATTAAACATTTTAAGTGTATGCTGGAAGGTAGATCTTTTGTTGTGTATACAGATCATAAACCTTTGGTTTTTGCTTTGGAATCAAAAACCGAAAGAAGCCCAAGACAGACTAGACATCTAGAATATATTTCTCAATTTACAAGTGAAATACGACATATTAGTGGTGAAGCTAATAGACCTTATGTTCCATTTAATATGCGAAAAATTGTATTTGAAAAATTACATAATATTTCACATCCTGGTATCAGAGCTACACGCAACTTAATAACTGAAAGATATTTTTGGCCAAATATGAACAAAGAACTTAACGTTTGGTCAAAAGAATGTATTAACTGTCAAAAATCAAAAATAATTAGACACACTAAATCACCAGTAGTAAAAATTGAGATACCTAAAGGCAGATTCGAACATATACATTTAGATATTGTTGGACCTTTACCGATATACCGAGAACATCGATATATATTAACCATAATTGACCGATATTCTCGTTGGCCAGAAGCATATCCACTAAAAGATGTCACAGCATCTCATATATAATAGATACGTTAATTAGAAACTACATTTCTCGTTTTGGTGTTCTTTTAAATATAACAATTGATCAAGGTGGACAATTTACCTCTAAAATGTTTATAGAATTGACAAAATTGTTAGGATGTTTCAAAATAACAACTTCCCCATATCATTCTCAATCTAACGGCATGGTTGAACGATTTCATAGACAACTTAAAGCTACTTTAATGGCTAAAGGTAAATCGTCGAATTGGTACGACGAACTTCCGATTGCTTTACTAGGTATTCGTTCAGTATTTAAAGAAGATTCACATGCAACTACTGCAGAAATGGTTTATGGTCAAAATGTACGGTTACCTGGAGAAATATTAACAACTACAGGAGATTTTGATGCATCCGACATTTTGTATAAATTAAAAACAAATTTTAAAAATGTTAGATCTAATTTAAATCATCACAATAACTCAAATACAGGAATTCATGTTCCAAAAGACCTGAAAGACTGCAAATATGTATTTGTGCGTGTAATTCATAAGAGATCTTTACAATAACCATATGAAGGACCTTATAGAGTAATTAAAAAGAACAATAAATATTTCAAGGTCGATACAAATAGCAACATAATGGTTTTACCTATCGATCGTTTGAAACCTGCATTAACCGATAACACTACCAGTAATTCTAAACAAAGTACAAAAAGAGTTTCCTTTAATTTAATGGAATTAAATTTTTTGGACGGAGGGTAGTTGTACTTTACTTTATACATAAAATACTTTGTTATATGTATATCAGAAAATATTTGATTTTTATAAATGTAATTAAATTATTGAATCTTATGAGTTTTGAGTTTTTTTGCTAAAAATGAAATATTTAATTTCATTTTTGAATAATGGTAATAAAAATAATAAAAATAAATTAAAACTTTATTTTAATTGAAATAAGTTATTACATGCCCCATATAAAGCCTTCATCATGAATTTAATTCCTCTAAATTTTTGGAAATTTTTCTTTAAAACTTTTTTTTTCAAGTTGTAAATTTTTAAAAAAAATTCCTTTGAAATAAATAAAAAGCTTTAAAAATTTTGTTTTTTTCGGAGTTTTATTTACAGCTACCATCTTAAAACTAATAAGTAAATAACTTAAATTAACTCTATTTACAATATAAACTAAAATCATTACATTACATTAAGTCTATTTACAAAATTTACAATATCAGGGGGGTTACTCTCTATTGCGATGCGAAAGCAAATGCGATGCGATAAGCATACAAATTGTACGGTTATCGCATCGCATTTGCTTTTGCATCGCTATAGAGAGTAACCCCTCAGCACAGATTATTAAAACATTTTTTAACAATGTTTTTTAAGAGTAACACCAAAGTCTTGCTTAAAATTATTTTATTTTCGCTTCATATTTGCAGCTTGTAACACCAAAGAATCGTCCAACGAATAACTTTTTCGAGTTTTCAACCTTTTGAAGATTTTAACACCCAAGAATCGTCCAACGAATAACTTTTTCGAGCTTTCAGCATTTCAAAGATTTCAATTGTAGAATATTTTTTATGTGTAGTTTGTCAACAATTTATAAAGAGCAACTTGCAATCCCAAGAATCCTCCAACGACTAACTTTTTCGAGTTTTCAGCATTTTGCAGCCTTTAATCCCCACGAATCGTGCAACGAATAACTTTTTCGAGTTTTCAGTATTTTGCAGCAGAGATGAGTTGATTCCATGATGACGGTCGGAATTCAACTGATTTTTTTTGCAACTAATGCAAGTATTTATACAAAAATTCTTGAAGAGTATCTGTTATAGATAATGCACATATAATTACAACGCGACAACTATTTACGCATTTGAATGTGTGGGTTTTGGTTTTAAAAAATTTTCTTAGAAAAACATTCCTGGGATTAGGTGTTGTTTGCAAGCCGTCAATTTCAAGTTCATGACAACTAAAGTTCATATCTAGTGAGTATTTGGTACCTGTTTTTAATTGCAATAGGCTGTCCCGAAATTGAGTTTCTTTTATTTAATGAGGGGTTTTTCCGTCTAAGCCAAAATAAAGGTAAATCGAATATGTTCCGCGCATGCTTATTTCTATGTACGTAGGATTGAAAGAGGAAACACAGATTGAGGTAGACGAACTCACTATTACAGCGAAATGTTTTTAATATACATATGAAGTTTGACAGTTAAATGCAGCAACAATTTACCAGCTGTACATTCCATCCTATTTTAGTGTTGCTTGTAATAAAAAGTTACAGTCAGACGATATGTTTTTGTGACATGCATTTGATGAATATAAGCCCCGGTCTTAACAAGCCATCAATGCATTAACTATGTCTGCCATCAAATGGAATTGGCACAGAAAAACACAGAATATTTTAAAAATTACAATGAAAGCTTTAAACGAGACGTTTTCTCCACACATAAGAATATAAACATATTTCTTGTTCATTTGGTCAAAGTTTTGTCATCCTGTTGTACACAAAGCAATGACTTGTCTTGCTATTTACTAATATTATATGAAAGTAGTTTGAAATTTTAAGCTCTTTCTGAACGTAATTGTACTTTTAGACATTACTAAAATATATTTCAAAAGTAAAAAAGAAAAGTTAGTTTCAGAATAAGATTTATTGTATTTTTCTATTAAGACTTGTTATATTCTTCAGTTATTCAGTTATTTGTTTAGAAAGTCTTCTTTATTTATGTGTTTTCTTTTTATTCTGCTAATAATTTTATTTTGAAGCCTGTTACGTAGTACTATGAAATTTTATATTTGGCCTATGTATAGAGCCTGATATATTGAGTGAAGCTAAAATGGAATCGAATCCAATGATGAAAACTTATATCGAAATAGTAAAAGACCTACAATTGAAGCTAAAATTAAACAATATAAAGAACATTTAATTTAAAATTAAACTCTCTGCGACCATTGATTGAAGCTAAGTCGGCTGTTTAAAAAATAATTTTGAAGCCAAAAATTAACTATTTAAAGATGTGCGAATAAAGCGAAAATTGAGCTGTTAAAATACCAGCTATTAAAGCCAAAAGTGATCTATTTAAAGCTAAGATTGCATAATTAAAGCTAAAATTTAATTGTTTTAAAAAGACATGAAGGTATGAAGCTAAAAATTAAATATTTTTAGACCTACTATTGAAGCTTAACTTGAGCTATATAACCTAACATTTAACTCTATAAATATCCATGATTAAAGCTAAAATAAAGTTATATAAAGTCCAATGATTAAAACTAAAATTGAACTAACTACGTTAATACCTACGATAATAGCTAATTATTAAATCACACAAAGACATACGATTTATGTTAAAATTTAACTACATAAAGAGCATAGAGTGAGGCTAATATTCATAATCTTTAAAATATCTTTATCAAACACACTATAAGTAACACGATTTTGCTTAGTAAAGTTTTAGTAAATTTTGTTTTAGCAGCATATTTCTAGATTTATTTGGAATATTTTCCTCAGCATATTTTTACTTAAAAATTACCTTGAATCTTTTACATTAAACAGAAGAAATTCAAGGTCAATTTTATATTTCTAAGTAATGTGCTTTAAATGTGTTAGAAAATGAATATATATATACACAAATTTAAACGTACACACATGCACCAGAAATCTTAGTTTCAAAGACTGATTACAATTGCAACCGCTAGCGACAAACTACAGCAAAAGAAATGGTATTGAAATCCTACATCACAAAAATATGAGAAAATTTAACAAACAGAACAAACTATAAGTGAGAATATATTCTCCTTCTATTTAAAATATGAAACACTATTAAAGGATCTAAAACCTATTTTATTATTTCATTAAAAATATCGATACATAGTGAGAAATATATCTTCCTTTTTCCAATTTAGACTGATTTAGAGCTATGTGATTACATATTATCATCCTTTTGCCAGTTAGACTACCATTAAAAGATTTGGAGCATATTTTACAATTTCATATAAAAATCGTTTTTGTTGAGATCACAAAAGAAATCCTTTATTTTATATTTAGACCACTTGTAAAGGTTCTAGAGACAATTTTATAATTTTATATAAAAATCAATTTTTGGTAGGAAATTATTCTACCTTTTAATTTTCGACCCCTTTCAGATGATTTAAATCCTATTTATACAATTCATCTTTATGAGAAGGTTGTCATTCCGTTTGTAATTTCCACAATATAATTTTCCGCCCCTATAAAGTATATATATTCTGGATCCTTAAATGTAGATAGCGGAGTCGATTAAGCCATGTCCGTCTGTCTGTCTGTCTGTTGAAATCAGATTTTTGAAGTCCCCAGACATCTAAGGTGTAGGTGTTTACTTTATACATAAAATACTTTGTTATATGTATATCAGAAAATATTTGATTTTTATAAATGTAATTAAATTATTGAATCTTATGAGTTTTGAGTTTTTTTGCTAAAAATGAAATATTTAATTTCATTTTTGATTAATGGTAATAAAAATAATAAAAATAAATTAAAACTTTATTTTAATTGAAATAATTTATTACAAAATTGACGATCCTACCAGTTTGGAACATCCAAATAAACAACATACCGTGAACTAATAATTGATAAAAAAAATTATCTACAATTTGAGCAGTAGAATAAATTGAAATAAATATATACAGTTGTGTTCAAAAAAATAGGAGTGCCCTTAACAAATATCTAGTTTGTTATTTTTTTTTTACAAAAAAACACAAAATTTTACTTCACTTTTTTTGTAACATTAAACAAGATATTCTTAGGAAATTATTTCATAATTCCAGAGGTGATTAAAGCAATAAAAATATATGCATTTTTAACAAAACATGATGTTAGTCCATTGTTCAAAATAATAAGAGTATTATACTTTTCTTTAAAAAATGTTAACAAAATTAATTCAAAACAAGTCTAAAACGTTCAGAATGTTTTATATTTCGTAGAAAAACGTCGGTTCTTAATAACGGCGGCACATCACCGCGGCATGGAGTCGATGAGGTCCCTCCAACGGTTTACTCGGATTTTATTCCACGCATCCTGGACAGTGCGCCATAAAGCCTTAGCATTAGACGGTTTCTTTTCGGAAACATATTTTTTAAGATCCCCCCATAGGTTATCTATGGAGTTGAGGTCAGGAGACTGGGCGGGCCATCGCATAACCTCAACCCAGTTGGCACGAAACCACTCCTTCGCTTATTTAGTGGTATGTTTCGGGTCATTGTCTTGTTGGTAGACCCATTTCAGAGGCATATTTCACTCTGCGTATGGTAGCATGGCATTATCTAAAATTTTGACGTACACCCGTTGGTCCATGATCCCTTTTACTTGATATAATGGACCAATACCATTGTAAGAAAGACATCCCCAAATCATATATTTTGTTCCTCCATGTTTGATGGTCTTTCTGTTGAATTGTGGGAGATATTCCGTATTGGGTGGACGTCGGACATATTGTCTAGAAACAGTTCCTCCAAATAGGACGATCTTACTTTCATCGGTCCACAATACGTTTCGCTATTTTTCTTTAGCCCAGTTTACATGATACTGGGCAAATTTTAAACGGGAGTCAGCCTGTTTTTTTGTGAGAAAGGGTACCTTCCTGGGACTTTTGGCGAATAAATTATTTTTGACTAAACGTCTTCGAATAGTAACGGCGCTTACGCTTAGATTAAGATCCTTTTGGATCATTTTTGATGAAGCAGAAGGATCAGCCGGATCAAAACGTACTATGTGACGGTCATCTACGGGCGTTATTTTACGTTTTCGGCCTCGAGTAAAGCATTGGTTATCATCTGATCTGAGCACGACATTATTTTTTTTTATTTCCCGATAAGTTTTGCCTTCTTTTCTAAGATTTTTTTATCAAATTTCGATTCTCTTCGGTGCAGTGCTTACCACGCCCCACTTTTTAAACAAATTCTAAAATTTTGCAAATAAAATTAAAGAACTGTACCCATAGAGCTTATTTACCAAAAAAGAAAATAAATTAATTGCAGGATAAATACTACAATTAGGTTGATTATTCCTTTTGTGTTTTACTTTCCACATTCCATACGAAGTACCGTTACAGTATGGCTTACTTAAAAAGTTGCCAAATTTCTAAAGATCAATTGAATAAATATATGATATGGTTACTCCTATTTTTTTTGAACACAGCTGTATACCAACACAAAAGAATTTAATTTCAACTCTAAAAATCCTATATATATATATATTAATATCTATAATTGGGAAAGCAATTATTAACTACCAATCAATCTTAAATATCAATTACTTTGGGTTTCATATCAACTTCAGTTCAATTCAGTTTAGTTCAAAACAGCAACTAATGAAATCAAAATAAAATCTTCACAAAATACTCGTAAATTCAACTTTATACTTCGGAGAAGAAAAGTCAGTATATGTACTTAAATCTTGTTCCATATTTAAATATATATAACACAAAACAAAAATTAACTTATTATTAATTAATTAAAATTTTAAACTTAAATTTTTAACTTTAATTTATTTGTAAACCTTCCCTCTTAAAATGACTACACGCTCTCCAACACGTACTAATACACTCACACAAGAGTCAACACATTCCCAGTCTAATTCAATTAATACCAATAATAATTTAAACTCAAATTTATATAGTAATCATCCGATCGACAGAGTACCTCAAATTGATTTAGACATCTGCACCTCCTCTATTAAGCTCCCTCAATTTTGGACTAATTGTCCAGATGCATGGTTTGTTCACGCTGAAATGCAATTTGCAACCAAAGGTATTACTACTGATCCAACTAAATAGATATAATACAACATCCAACTGCAAATAATAGATATCTTAATTTAAAAAGAATTTTGATTGAACGTCACTCCTTAAGCGAAACTCCTAAATTAGACAAAATACTCTCTGATAGCGATATGGGAGATAGAAAGCCATCGTCAGCCGGTTACAATTTTAGTCAAGATGTTTTAACAAAACTTTCGCTACGTAAACTTCCAAAAATTCTAAACGTAGCTTTAACTGGATCAAATATTAATGATCATAATGAATTAATTCAACTAGCTGATAGATTGTGGGAAGTTATTTACAACGGAGAAGTCTGTAGTGTCAGACAACCTTCTAGAACTTCTAATATTGAACAAATTGTACAAAATTTAACTGCTTCTTTATGTGAAAATATAAATAAATTAACACTAGAAGTTAATTCTCTTAAAAAGGAATTAGAAACCCGTACTTCAAGAAGATATAACAGAAGTAGTTCACGCTCTCGTAGTTGTTCACCAAGTAAGAACTGGTTATGTCGTTTTCACTATAAATTTGGTAATCAAACTAGGAGATGTGAACAACCTTGTTCATTTTTTAATGAAAGTTCAACAAACTAAAATCATCCACTGTTGCAGTGACGAACAGTGGAAATATTGATTATACTTCCAGTCGCCTTTTTATTTTTGATAAAAATAAATTTAAATTTAAAATTTTTAAACATATTTTTTCTGGCGACCAGACCTAATATTTTCAATAAGTTTTTATATTTAAAACCAATTCATAGTCAGTAATGTTAGTTTGTTAATAATTCTTACCCAAATATATGAACAATGCTGTAGTTTTAGCACTTACCTAGAAGAAACAAAGAAATATTCAAATTTAGTATTTATCAATATAAAAATAAAACTGTAAAAAATACTTTATGTACAAGTTTATAACGATTAATTGATAAATATAAAGTTTTTAATTGATAGTGGGGCAGAAATTTCGATTTTACCGTCCTCAAAATTCAGAAACGGTAATAAGAGATCTGACATAATTTTAAGTGCAGCAAATGGCTCAAATATTGCAACATTTGGAAAGAAATTACTTAATGTAGATTTATGTCTTCGACGAGAATTTCCTTTCATTTTCCTAATTGCTGATATTTCCAAACCTATTATTGGTGCCGATTTTCTCTACAAATATGGTCTTTTGATAGATATTAAACATAAGTGCCTCATTGATCCACTTACTAATTTGTCAGTTAGTACATATTCATGTTGCTGTAATGTGACACTTTCAAAATTATTTACTGTAGATAATCAATATACACAAATTCTGAGGAAATACCCTTCACTGATATCAGAACCTGATTATACGAAACCTATTAAACATAGGGTCTATGAAATAACTCCCACGAAATAAGTCCCACTTTTAAAAACGAAATAAGTCCCACCAAAAATTGCTTAAAAAAATGAAATAACTCCCACGAAATAAGTCCCACTTTTGAAAGCGACATAAGTTCCACCAAAATGAAATGATTTAAAAATTTACTTGAAATGAAATAACTCCCACTCAAAATGAAATAACTCCCCCTTGAATAATATATTTCTGAAATGAATTAAGTCCCACTTTCATAAACGAAATAAGTCCCACTTTTTCACTGTTTAATGCGATTTAAATAAGAAGTATTTGGCTCTTCGAAAAAAACACACGTCGAATAATATGAATAATCAAAGCAGAGGAATATTAAAGAAAAATCGTTTGCAAGCTTGCAGAAGGCTTCTTAATGGAATGGATATTACGAATTTTGATAGAGTTCCAGAATTTATTATTAATTCTTTTTTCGGTCAAGGAACGTATAGAGAACGCCTACTAGTAACAACGTTTGGATTCGTAAAAGGATTAAGTACAGATCAATTGTTCTTATTATTAAGATGGAAACCGTTTCGGAAGGACCATCACATTAAAATTATCAACCTTTATAAATGGCTTGAAGATCCAGTGCATGGTAGACGGTATTATAGTTTTAACGTGGCATTGGGATTAGTTGTATTTTGTAATGGTGATATTAGAAAACATGGAACACGAATTCCAATTTCCTACTAAAAATATAATAAAACACATACATACGTAATTACGTCAACAATTTTTTTTTATTATTGTTTTTCCAGTAGTTAAGTTCGGTACCTATTTGTACACATTTCTTAAAAGTTTTTTTATTATAGTAAGTATAAAGTAATTAATAACAAGGAGAGCCATGAGAGATAAGGACAAAAAATTATGGTTGTCCCTTTTACGAAATTTCCAATATATAACTTTTTCCATAAGAAAAAAAATGAGAAATAAAGCCATAATGGCCTTATATTTCATGGCTCTATCGCACCCCTCCATAAAAAAATCATTTATTTATCAGACAAATATTTGAAGGGTTTCATGAACTTCTGCACGACAGAATAGACATACTAGTTTACTGGTATGAAATAACTTCCACTTCACAAAACGAATTTATTCCCACTCAAAACGAAATAATTAAGTGGGACTTATTTCGTTTTGAGTGGGAATAAATTCGTTTTGTGAAGTGGAAGTTATTTCATACCAGTAAACTAGTATGTCTATTCTGTCGTGACGAAATAAGTCCCATCAATTGATGAATTAAGTCCCACTTTTAAAAACGAAATAACTCCCACTTTCGAAACAGCAATTTTTGGTGGGACTTATTTCGTTTTTAAAAGTGGGACTTATTTCGTGGGAGTTATTTCATAGACCCTAAACATACTACCGTTCATAAATTAATAACAAAAGGTCCCTTACCCTTTACAAAACCTTTAGACGTTTAGATCCTTTTGAATACAAAGCAGCAAAAACTGAATTTGAATATCTTGTAAAAGCAGGTAGATGGTAGACCATCGAAGTCTAGTGTAACATCAGCTTTACATTTAGTGCCCAAAGAGGATCCAAACGATTGGCGTCCATGCGGAGATTTTAGACGTTTGAATGTTGTGACTATTCCAGATAGATATCCTTTGCCTCACATTCATGATTTAAATATGAATATAAGGAATAAAAAAATATTTTCAAAAGTCGATTTAGTTCGTGCTTATCATCAAATTCCAATGGCAGAAGAAGATGTATTCAAAACAGCTATAACAACACCATTCGGTATGTTTGAATTTCAACGAATGCCATTTGGACTGAGAAATTCTGCACAAACATTTCAAAGATTTATCAACGAAGTTTTTACTGGTTTTGATTTCATATTTGTATATATCGATGACATACTTATATATAGCGAAAATAATGAACAACATTGATATACACTTAGAGAAAGTTTTTGAACGATTAGACGAATACGGGTTAAACATTAAACCGGGAAAATGTATTTTTGGTGTTTCAAATATTGATTTCTCTAGGCCACAATATCTCAAACATTGGTATTAAACCGTCTGAAGAAAAAGTATTAGCAATTAAAAACTTTGAACTCTCAAAAATGGTTAAACAAATTCAGAAATTTGTTGGAACGGTAAATTATTACCACAAATACATACCTAAGTTAGCTGAACTTACTAATCCCATTCATGCTATAATTACCAATGCAAATAAAAAGAAAAGTACACAAAAAAGAATGGACTAAAGAAGCCCTCAATTCATTTGACTGTATCAAGGAATCATTTGCGTCACGTGTTTTATTGAATCATTTCAATAATGAAGCAGAGTTAACCTTGACAGTAAATGCTTCAAATGTAGCAGCAGGAGGTGTTCTACAACAAGTTTATAATGGAATTTCAGAACCATTAGCATTTTTCTCTAAAAAATGAACTTCTTCTGAATCTAAATATAGTACATTCGATCGTGAATTGTTAGCAATATATCTAAATATTAAACATTTTAAGTGTATGCTGGAAGGTAGATCTTTTGTTGTGTATACAGATCATAAACCTTTGGTTTTTGCTTTGGAATCAAAAACCGAAAGAAGCCCAAGACAGACTAGACATCTAGAATATATTTCTCAATTTACAAGTGAAATACGACATATTAGTGGTGAAGCTAATAGACCTTATGTTCCATTTAATATGCGAAAAATTGTATTTGAAAAATTACATAATATTTCACATCCTGGTATCAGAGCTACACGCAACTTAATAACTGAAAGATATTTTTGGCCAAATATGAACAAAGAACCTAACGTTTGGTCAAAAGAATGTATTAACTGTCAAAAATCAAAAATAATTAGACACACTAAATCACCAGTAGTAAAAATTGAGATACCTAAAGGCAGATTCGAACATATACATTTAGATATTGTTGGACCTTTACCGATATACCGAGAACATCGATATATATTAACCATAATTGACCGATATTCTCGTTGGCCAGAAGCATATCCACTAAAAGATGTCACAGCATCTCATATATAATAGATACGTTAATTAGAAACTACATTTCTCGTTTTGGTGTTCTTTTAAATATAACAACTGATCAAGGTGGACAATTTACCTCTAAAATGTTTATAGAATTGACAAAATTGTTAGGATGTTTCAAAATAACAACTTCCCCATATCATTCTCAATCTAACGGCATGGTTGAACGATTTCATAGACAACTTAAAGCTACTTTAATGGCTAAAGGTAAATCGTCGAATTGGTACGACGAACTTCCGATTGCTTTACTAGGTATTCGTTCAGTATTTAAAGAAGATTTACATGCAACTCCTGCAGAAATGGTTTATGGTCAAAATGTACGGTTACCTGGAGAAATATTAACAACTACAGGAGATTTTGATGCATCCGACATTTTGTATAAATTAAAAACAAATTTTAAAAATGTTAGATCTAATTTAAATCATCACAATAACTCAAATACAGGAATTCATGTTCCAAAAGACCTGAAAGACTGCAAATATGTATTTGTGCGTGTAATTCATAAGAGATCTTTACAATAACCATATGAAGGACCTTATAGAGTAATTAAAAAGAACAATAAATATTTCAAGGTCGATACAAATAGCAACATAATGGTTTTACCTATCGATCGTTTGAAACCTGCATTAACCGAAAACACTACCAGTAATTCTAAACAAAGTACAAAAAGAGTTTCCTTTAATTTAATGGAATTAAATTTTTTGGACGAAGGGTAGTTGTAGGTGTTTACTTTATACATAAAATACTTTGTTATATGTATATCAGAAAATATTTGATTTTTATAAATGTAATTAAATTATTGAATCTTATGAGTTTTGAGTTTTTTTGCTAAAAATGAAATATTTAATTTCATTTTTGAATAATGGTAATAAAAATAATAAAAATAAATTAAAACTTTATTTTAATTGAAATAAGTTATTACATGCCCCATATAAAGCCTTCATCATGAATATAATTCCTCTAAATTTTTGGAAATTTTTCTTAAAAACTTTTTTTTCAAGTTGTAGATTTTTAAAAAAATTCCTTTGAAATAAATAAAAAGCTTTAAAAATTTTGTTTTTTTAGGAGTTTTATTTACAGCTACCATCTTAAAACTAATAAGTAAATAACTTAAATTAACTCTATTTACAATATAAACTAAAATCATTACATTACATTAAGTCTATTTACAAAATTTACAATATCAGGGGGGTTACTCTCTATTGCGATGCGAAAGCAAATGCGATGCGATAACCGTACAATTTGTACGGTTATCGCATCGCATTTGCTTTTGCATCGCTATAGAGAGTAACCCCTCAGCACAGATTATTAAAACATTTTTTAACAATGTTTTTTAAGAGTAACACCAAAGTCTTGCTTAAAATTATTTTATTTTCGCTTCATATTTGCAGCTTGTAACACCAAAGAATCGTCCAACGAATAACTTTTTCGAGTTTTCAACCTTTTGAAGATTTTAACACCCAAGAATCGTCCAACGAATAACTTTTTCGAGCTTTCAGCATTTCAAAGATTTCAATTGTAGAATATTTTTTATGTGTAGTTTGTCAACAATTTATAAAGAGCAACTTGCAATCCCAAGAATCCTCCAACGACTAACTTTTTCGAGTTTTCAGCATTTTGCAGCCTTTAATCCCCACGAATCGTGCAACGAATAACTTTTTCGAGTTTTCAGTATTTTGCAGCAGAGATGAGTTGATTCCATGATGACGGTCGGAATTCAACTGATTTTTTTTGCAACTAATGCAAGTATTTATACAAAAATTCTTGAAGAGTATCTGTTATAGATAATGCACATATAATTACAACGCGACAACTATTTACGCATTTGAATGTGTGGGTTTTGGTTTTAAAAAATTTTCTTAGAAAAACATTCCTGGGATTAGGTGTTGTATGCAAGCCGTCAATTTCAAGTTCATGACAACTAAAGTTCATATCTAGTGAGTATTTGGTACCTGTTTTTAATTGGAATTGGCTGTCACTAAATTGAGTTTCTTTTATTTAATGAGGGGTTTTTCCGTCTAAGCCAAAATAAAGGTAAATCGAATATGTTAGTGCAGCTCTTTTCGCGCATGCTTATTTCTATGTACGTAGGATTGAAAGAGGAAACACAGATTTAGGTAGACGAACTCACTATTACAGCGAAATGTTTTTAATATACATATGAAGTTTGACAGTTAAATGCAGCAAAAATTTACCAGCTGTACATTCCATCCTATTTTAGTGTTGCTTGTAATAAAAAGTTACAGTCAGACGATATGTTTTTGTGACATGCATTTGATGAATATAAGCCCCGGTCTTAACAAGCCATCAATGTATTAACTATGTCTGCCATCAAATGGAATTGGCACAGAAAAACACAGAATATTTTAAAAATTACAATGAAAGCTTTAAACGAGACGTTTTCTCCACACATAAGAATATAAACATATTTCTTGTTCATTTGGTCAAAGTTTTGTCATCCTGTTGTACACAAAGCAATGACTTGTCTTGCTATTTACCAATATTATATGAAAGTAGTTTGAAATTTTAAGCTCTTTCTGAACGTAATTGTACTTTTAGACATTACTAAAATATATTTCAAAAGTAAAAAAGAAAAGTTAGTTTCAGAATAAGATTTATTGTATTTTTCTATTAAGACTTGTTATATTCTTCAGTTATTCTATTTGTTTAGAAAGTCTTCTTTATTTATGTGTTTTCTTTTTATTCTGCTAATAATTTTATTTTGAAGCCTGTTACGTAGTACTATGAAATTTTATATTTGGCCTATGTATAGAGCCTGATATATTGAGTGAAGCTAAAATGGAATCGAATCCAATGATGAAAACTTATATCGAAATAGTAAAAGACCTACAATTGAAGCTAAAATTAAACAATATAAAGAACAAGAACATTTAATTTAAAATTAAACTCTCTGCGACCATTGATTGGAGCTAAGTCGGCTGTTTAAAAAATAATTTTGAAGCCAAAAATTAACTATTTAAAGATCTGCGAATAAAGCGAAAATTGAGCTGTTAAAATACCAGCTATTAAAGCCAAAAGTGATCTATTTAAAGCTAAGATTGCATAATTAAAGCTAAAATTTAATTGTTTTAAAAAGACATGAAGGTATGAAGCTAAAAATTAACTATTTTTAGACCTACTATTGAAGCTTAACTTGAGCTATATAACCTAACATTTAACTCTATAAATATCCATGATTAAAGCTAAAATAAAGTTATATAAAGTCCAATGATTAAAACTAAAATTGAACTAACTACGTTAATACCTACGATAATAGCTAATTATTAAATCACACAAAGACATACGATTTATGTTAAAATTTAACTACATAAAGAGCATAGAGTGAGGCTAATATTCAGCTAAATAAAATATCTTTATCAAACACACTATAAGTAATACGATTTTGCTTAGTAAAGTTTTAGTAAATTTTGTTTTAGCAGCATATTTCTAGATTTATTTGGAATATTTTCCTCAGCATATTTTTACTTAAAAATTACCTTGAATCTTTTACATTAAACAGAAGAAATTCAAGGTCAATTTTATATTTCTAAGTAATGTGCTTTAAATGTGTTAGAAAATGAATATATGTAAATATACACAAATTTAAACGTACACACATGCGCCAGGACTTAAGAAATCTTAGTTTCAAAGCCTGATTACAATTGCAACCGCATGCGACAAACTACAGCAAAAGAAATGGTATTGAAATCCTACATCACAAAAATATGAGAAAATTTAACAAACAGAACAAACTATAAGTGAGAATATATTCTCCTTCTATTTAAAATATGAAACACTATTAAAGGATCTAAAACCTATTTTATTATTTCATTAAAAATATCGATACATAGTGAGAAATATATCTTCCTTTTTCCAATTTAGACTGATTTAGAGCTATGTGATTACATATTATCATCCTTTTGCCAGTTAGACTACCATTAAAAGATTTGGAGCATATTTTACAATTTCATATAAAAATCGTTTTTGTTGAGATCACAAAAGAAATCCTTTATTTTATATTTAGACCACTTGTAAAGGTTCTAGAGAAAATTTTATAATTTTATATAAAAATCAATTTTTGGTAGGAAATTATTCTACCTTTTAATTTTCGACCCCTTTCAGATGATCTAAATCCTATTTATACAATTCATCTTTATGAGAAGGGTATATACAAGTTTGTCATTCCGTTTGTAATTTCCACAATATAATTTTCCGCCCCTATAAAGTATATATATTCTGGATCCTTAAATGTAGATAGCGGAGTCGATTAAGCCATGTCCGTCTGTCTGTCTGTCTGTCTGTCTGTCTGTCTGTCTGTCTGTCTGTCTCTTGAAATCAGTTGTTTGAAGTCCCCAGATATACTCGGGATCCAAACCTTCAATAATTCTGTCAGAAGTGCTTTCGAGAAGTTTGCTATTTAAAATCAGCAAAATCGGTTTAGGTCAATCAGAGTTATGAACCATTATGTGAGACCACCTCCATAAAAATTTGATATTTTTTGTATATTTTATTGCAATATTTTGAAATATATTGCAGATAATACCATGAAATTTTGCATACGTTGCTTTTATGATAAAAGAGGAAAGTGTGCGAAAAATAGTAAGAATCGGTCCATGATTTCTTATAGCCCCCATACAAAGAAATATGGCTTAATGATAAATAATGCCTATAAAATTGGAATATCAAGACAAAATTCAGCAAAAATAAGTTTTATACATAAAGAAATCGGAAAACGAAATTTTTTTTTAGTTCGGTCCATGTTTGACCATAGACCCACTTCCAAAATTCACTTAAATACGTATAAAACAGATATAAATAATGCTACACGGCTAAAATTTGACATACATACTCTTTATAGGCAAATAAATTGTTGTACTAAATTTTATGGTAGTCGGCCCAGAACTGGATATAGCTCCCATACAAGGACCACATCTGAAAAATACATTTTTCCCCATATATATTGTATAAATATCGGTGCCGACTCAAAACTTTGCATAGATCATTTTAATATATACAAAAATCATCCCACAAAATTTTGTGAATTTCGGTCTATTTTTAACAATATGCCCCATATAAAGCCCTCTTCCGAAAATCACTTTAATACTCATAAATCTCTTATAAATAAGGGTACCAATCCAAAATTTTACATGGACCATTTACATGCATGCCTAAATCTAACTGCTGGATTTTGAGAATATCGGTCAATATTTGACTATATCCCCCACATAAGGTCCACTCTCGAAATCCACGTTAATACTAATATATATCGTATATATAGCGTAATTATGTTGAAATTCGACGTGAAGTATCCTTATATGCATGAAAATAACTGTTCCAAAATTTAAGAAGATCGGCCCCTAATTTGTCATAGCTGCCATATAAGAACCATTTCCAAACAAACAAATAAATTCGGGTCAAAAAAGATTCTTTTCGGATATTTAATAATTAGAATTAATATTTTAATTTTGTAAATAATATTTTAATGTTATGTATTTGAAGAATTATTTTTGAATGAATATTTTTACAAATTTTTATGACAAATACATAAATAAATAACAAAATTCATAATCTCAATGAGTATTAAATTAAAAGAAACAAAGTTTATAATAATAATAGGAAATACATATATATAAAGATCTACATTCGATCCAATTTTATAAGCATGATATATATCGTTGGAAAGGTATTTTTAATACCTTTTATTTAATGTATTACAAATTTTCAGACACCCCTCGAAAATAGGCGTGGCCGCTAACAAATTCTTTTTTTGCTGGCATCTCCTCTAACAGCTTTATTTGATGAAGTTTTTTTTGAGCAAAATCACTAAAACTAAATTGTACCCCTTTTTTATACTCTGTTTGTTAAATTACACTCAAGATTATTATGAACATCAGACATACTCTGTAAATTATGGTAAGAATTGGTAATTACATCAATTATAAATGGTCGAAATTATATAAAATTTCAAAATATTTAACATAAATTATGTTGGTCGTAAAATTGTCTTTCAAACAATATATCAAATACTAATAAAATTTGCACTAAGACTGAATATAAAACACTATATAAAAAGAAAACTGTAAAAAATACTTTATTTACAAGTTTATAACGATTAATTGATAAATATAAAGTTTTTAATTGATAGTGGGGCAGAAATTTCGATTTTACCGTCCTCAAAATTCAGAAACGGTAATAAGAGATCTGACATAATTTTAAGTGCAGCAAATGGCTCAAATATTGCAACATTTGGAAAGAAATTACTTAATGTAGATTTATGTCTTCGACGAGAATTTCCTTTCATTTTCCTAATTGCTGATATTTCCAAACCTATTATTGGTGCCGATTTTTTCTACAAATATGGTCTTTTGATAGATATTAAACATAAGTGCCTCATTGATCCACTTACTAATTTGTCAGTTAGTACATATTCATGTTGCTGTAATGTGACACTTTCAAAATTATTTACTGTAGATAATCAATATACACAAATTCTGAGGAAATACCCTTCACTGATATCAGAACCTGATTATACGAAACCTATTAAACATACTACCGTTCATAAATGAATAACAAAAGGTCCCTTACCCTTTACAAAACCTTTAGACGTTTAGATCCTTTTGAATACAAAGCAGCAAAAACTGAATTTGAATATCTTGTAAAAGCAGGTAGATGGTAGACCATCGAAGTCTAGTGTAACATCAGCTTTACATTTAGTGCCCAAAGAGGATCCAAACGATTGGCGTCCATGCGGAGATTTTAGACGTTTGAATGTTGTGACTATTCCAGATAGATATCCTTTGCCTCACATTCATGATTTAAATATGAATATAAGGAATAAAAAAATATTTTCAAAAGTCGATTTAGTTCGTGCTTATCATCAAATTCCAATGGCAGAAGAAGATGTATTCAAAACAGCTATAACAACACCATTCGGTATGTTTGAATTTCAACGAATGCCATTTGGACTGAGAAATTCTGCACAAACATTTCAAAGATTTATCAACGAAGTTTTTACTGGTTTTGATTTCATATTTGTATATATCGATGACATACTTATATATATCGAAAATCATGAACAACATTGATATACACTTAGAGAAAGTTTTTGAACGATTAGACGAATACGGGTTAAAGATTAAACCGGGAAAATGTATTTTTGGTGTTTCTAATATTGATTTCTCTAGGCCACAATATCTCAAACATTGGTATTAAATCGTCTGAAGAAAAAGTATTAGCAATTAAAAACTTTGAACTCTCAAAAATGGTTAAACAAATTCAGAAATTTGTTGGAACGGTAAATTATTACCACAAATACATACCTAAGTTAGCTGAACTTACTAATCCCATTCATGCTATAATTACCAATGCAAATAAAAAGAAAAGTACACAAAAAAGAATGGACTAAAGAAGCCCTCAATTCATTTGACTGTACCAAGGAATCATTTGTGTCACGTGTTTTATTGAATCATTTCAATAATGAAGCAGAGTTAACCTTGACAGTAAATGCTTCAAATGTAGCAGTAGGAGGTGTTCTACAACAAGTTTATAATGGAATTTCAGAACCATTAGCATTTTTCTCTAAAAAATGAACTTCTTCTGAATCTAAATATAGTACATTCGATCGTGAATTGTTAGCAATATATCTAAATATTAAACATTTTAAGTGTATGCTGGAAGGTAGATCTTTTGTTGTGTAAACAGATCATAAACCTTTGGTTTTTGCTTTGGAATCAAAAACCGAAAGAAGCCCAAGACAGACTAGACATCTATTTATTTATTTATTTAATTAAGTCTATGGATACAATCCTTGCAGACTAAATATTAATTAACAATTTTCTCAATATAACTCAAATTACACATTCAAACTTAATATAATATTGCGTTTAATAACATCAATATTTAAAGAAAAATCTATAAAGTTAAACATTTCATTAAAACAACAACATAATTTCCTAAACGGATCTGCCATCTCATGGTTTGTTCGATAAGTTTTAACATATAGTGGGTTATTGAATCGTAATGTGCGTTGAGGAACATTCAATGATATTTTACTTAATAGAAAATTTGATGAAACATTACCATTTAAAAGATTTACAAGAAATGAAACGTTAAGCATAATTCTTCGGCTTTTTAATGTTGGTAGTCGAATCAAAGCAAGTCGTGATGAATATGATGGAAGCGCAGAGTATCCTCGATAAACATCTCTTAAACAAAAAATTAAAAACTGTTTCTGAACAGATTCGATAAGATTAATGTGAACGTTATAGTAGGGGTCCCATACAATTGAGCCATACTCTAAAATCGGTCTTACAAGTGACGTGAATAATCTTTTAGTGATAAAGGGGTCCTTTAATTCTTTTGCCCATCGTTTGATGAAAGCCCAGATACCTCGAGCTTTATTAACAGCCATCGTAATATGTTGTACAAAGTTTAATTTTTCGTCCAACAAAACACCAAGATCCATAATAACGCTTACTGACTCCAGTTTATGACCACTGATATAATAGTGACCAACAGCGTCACGCCTTCTCGAAAAAGTCATGTGCTTGCATTTTTTGAGATTAAGTTCCATTAAATTAATGTAACACCACTTATAAAAATTTTCCAAGTCCTTTTGGAGATAACTGTGATCTGGTGAATGCTTGAAGCTTAAAAATATTTTAACATCGTCTGCGAACATCAGTATATTAGAATAATTTATTGCCTCAGGCAAATCGTTGATGAAAAGTAAAAATAAAATTGGGCCCAGGTGACTTCCCTGCGGAACGCCGGATTTTACCAAAATATTTCTAGAATTTGCAGATTTAAATTTAACGGACTGTGTTCTGCATAACAGATATGACTTTAACCAGCTTAAATAAGTGTTATCGAAACCCATTTGATCCAATTTTTTAAGCAGAAGTTTGTGATTAACTTTATCAAAGGCTTTACTGAAGTCAGTATAAATGACATCCGTTTGTTGACCACTAGTAAATCCTTCATTAACCAAAGTAGTTAATTGTAGAATGTTAGTCATAGCTGAAGATCCTTTACGAAAACCGTGTTGACAGGGTGTAAGTAAGGGAGATACTTGATGAACGAGAGAGTCAGTAATACATTTTTCAAATAGCTTTGGAATAGCGTTCAATTTAGCTATGCCTCTATAATTTATTATATTTGACTTATTGCCAGATTTGAATAAAGGAATAAGAAACGATTTTTTCCAGATTTTAGGGAAATAGCCATATTTTAATGAAGTATTAAATATAATTACTAAAGGTGTTGCAATAGCTAGTGCACAATTTCTCAAAAGACAACTAGGTATGCCATCTGGACCACACGACATTGAGGATTTGAAGTTTTTTAAACATTTTATTATGTGTGTAGTGTCAAGTAATGGGATTGATATTGTTTGAATAGAGTGAACATTAAATGGATAGGGTTCATTATCATCGAATTCGGCGTTAGAGTAAGTAGCGGCAAAAAATTCAGCGAATAAATTGCTAATCTCTGACTCATTGCTTGACTCTGTACTTAAATATTTCATAAATGTGGGGGTGCCACAATTCTTCCTTCTTGAGTTAACAAACGTAAAGAACGATCTCGGATTATGTTTAAAACTATGTTTCATTTTGGCTAAGTAGTTTTTGTACAGTTGAGCATTTAGCAAATTGTGTTCTGCACGAAGAACAGAGTATTTTCTGTAATCAAATGCATGGCCATATTTCTTGTATTTTTTATAATATTTATTTTTAAGATTTTTTAAGGAAGATAATTGTTTAGAGTTCCAGGGTGGACCAGTTTGAGAACGTGGTGTTGTTTTTGGAATACATTCATCCATATATTGGTACATGGTTTCATAAAAAATTTTAATCATTTTATCAACAGAATTCGCCAAGCCATTTGGTATAGATAATAATTGAAGCCAATTTGTATTATATAAAAGATTGTTAAAGTCGGCGTAATTTGTACGTTGAAAGCAGAATTTTTTTTCCTTTTTGGTAACATTTTTAGCGAAATTTAAACCTTGAATATTACAGCTTATTTCAATAGTGGGGTGGTAACGATCTTCGGGCAGTGTAACTGGATCAACACGATTCACTGTGCATTCATTAGGTACGTTTACAAATACCAGATCAAGCAAATTACTACAAATGTAGAATATATTTCTCAATTTACAAGTGAAATACGACATATTAGTGGTGAAGCTAATAGACCTTATGTTCCATTTAATATGCGAAAAATTGTATTTGAAAAATTACATAATATTTCACATCCTGGTATCAGAGCTACACGCAACTTAATAACTGAAAGATATTTTTGGCCAAATATGAACAAAGAACTTAACGTTTGGTCAAAAGAATGTATTAACTGTCAAAAATCAAAAATAATTAGACACACTAAATCACCAGTAGTAAAAATTGAGATACCTAAAGGCAGATTCGAACATATACATTTAGATATTGTTGGACCTTTACCGATATACCGAGAACATCGATATATATTAACCATAATTGACCGATATTCTCGTTGGCCAGAAGCATATCCACTAAAAGATGTCACAGCATCTCATATATAATAGATACGTTAATTAGAAACTACATTTCTCGTTTTGGTGTTCTTTTAAATATAACAATTGATCAAGGTGGACAATTTACCTCTAAAATGTTTATAGAATTGACAAAATTGTTAGGATGTTTCAAAATAACAACTTCCCCATATCATTTTCAATCTAACGGCATGGTTGAACGATTTCATAGACAACTTAAAGCTACTTTAATGGCTAAAGGTAAATCGTCGAATTGGTACGACGAACTCCCGATTGCTTTACTAGGTATTCGTTCAGTATTTAAAGAAGATTTACATGCAACTCCTGCAGAAATGGTTTATGGTCAAAATGTACGGTTACCTGGAGAAATATTAACAACTACAGGAGATTTTGATGCATCCGACATTTTGTATAAATTAAAAACAAATTTTAAAAATGTTAGATCTATTTTAAATCATCACAATAACTCAAATACAGGAATTCATGTTCCAAAAGACCTGAAAGACTGCAAATATGTATTTGTGCGTGTAATTCATAAGAGATCTTTACAATAACCATATGAAGGACCTTATAGAGTAATTAAAAAGAACAATAAATATTTCAAGGTCGATACAAATAGCAACATAATGGTTTTACCTATCGATCGTTTGAAACCTGCATTAACCGAAAACACTACCAGTAATTCTAAACAAAGTACAAAAAGAGTTTCCTTTAATTTAATGGAATTAAATTTTTTGGACGGAGGGTAGTTGTAGGTGTTTACTTTATACATAAAATACTTTGTTATATGTATATCAGAAAATATTTGATTTTTATAAATGTAATTAAATTATTGAATCTTATGAGTTTTGAGTTTTTTTGCTAAAAATGAAATATTTAATTTCATTTTTGAATAATGGTAATAAAAATAATAAAAATAAATTAAAACTTTATTTTAATTGAAATAAGTTATTACATGTCCCATATAAAGCCTTCATCATGAATATAATTCCTCTAAATTTTTGGAAATTTTTCTTAAAAACTTTTTTTTCAAGTTGTAGATTTTTAAAAAAATTCCTTTGAAATAAATAAAAAGCTTTAAAAATTTTGTTTTTTTAGGAGTTTTATTTACAGCTACCATCTTAAAACTAATAAGTAAATAACTTAAATTAACTCTATTTACAATATAAACTAAAATCATTACATTACATTAAGTCTATTTACAAAATTTACAATATCAGGGGGGTTACTCTCTATTGCGATGCGAAAGCAAATGCGATGCGATAAGCATACAAATTGTACGGTTATCGCATCGCATTTGCTTTTGCATCGCTATAGAGAGTAACCCCTCAGCACAGATTATTAAAACATTTTTTAACAATGTTTTTTAAGAGTAACACCAAAGTCTTGCTTAAAATTATTTTATTTTCGCTTCATATTTGCAGCTTGTAACACCAAAGAATCGTCCAACGAATAACTTTTTCGAGTTTTCAACCTTTTGAAGATTTTAACACCCAAGAATCGTCCAACGAATAACTTTTTCGAGCTTTCAGCATTTCAAAGATTTCAATTGTAGAATATTTTTTATGTGTAGTTTGTCAACAATTTATAAAGAGCAACTTGCAATCCCAAGAATCCTCCAACGACTAACTTTTTCGAGTTTTCAGCATTTTGCAGCCTTTAATCCCCACGAATCGTGCAACGAATAACTTTTTCGAGTTTTCAGTATTTTGCAGCAGAGATGAGTTGATTCCATGATGACGGTCGGAATTCAACTGATTTTTTTTGCAACTAATGCAAGTATTTATACAAAAATTCTTGAAGAGTATCTGTTATAGATAATGCACATATAATTACAACGCGACAACTATTTACGCATTTGAATGTGTGGGTTTTGGTTTTAAAAAATTTTCTTAGAAAAACATTCCTGGGATTAGGTGTTGTATGCAAGCCGTCAATTTCAAGTTCATGACAACTAAAGTTCATATCTAGTGAGTATTTGGTACCTGTTTTTAATTGGAATTGGCTGTCACTAAATTGAGTTTCTTTTATTTAATGAGGGGTTTTTCCGTCTAAGCCAAAATAAAGGTAAATCGAATATGTTAGTGCAGCTCTTTTCGCGCATGCTTATTTCTATGTACGTAGGATTGAAAGAGGAAACACAGATTTAGGTAGACGAACTCACTATTACAGCGAAATGTTTTTAATATACATATGAAGTTTGACAGTTAAATGCAGCAAAAATTTACCAGCTGTACATTCCATCCTATTTTAGTGTTGCTTGTAATAAAAAGTTACAGTCAGACGATATGTTTTTGTGACATGCATTTGATGAATATAAGCCCCGGTCTTAACAAGCCATCAATGTATTAACTATGTCTGCCATCAAATGGAATTGGCACAGAAAAACACAGAATATTTTAAAAATTACAATGAAAGCTTTAAACGAGACGTTTTCTCCACACATAAGAATATAAACATATTTCTTGTTCATTTGGTCAAAGTTTTGTCATCCTGTTGTACACAAAGCAATGACTTGTCTTGCTATTTACCAATATTATATGAAAGTAGTTTGAAATTTTAAGCTCTTTCTGAACGTAATTGTACTTTTAGACATTACTAAAATATATTTCAAAAGTAAAAAAGAAAAGTTAGTTTCAGAATAAGATTTATTGTATTTTTCTATTAAGACTTGTTATATTCTTCAGTTATTCTATTTGTTTAGAAAGTCTTCTTTATTTATGTGTTTTCTTTTTATTCTGCTAATAATTTTATTTTGAAGCCTGTTACGTAGTACTATGAAATTTTATATTTGGCCTATGTATAGAGCCTGATATATTGAGTGAAGCTAAAATGGAATCGAATCCAATGATGAAAACTTATATCGAAATAGTAAAAGACCTACAATTGAAGCTAAAATTAAACAATATAAAGAACAAGAACATTTAATTTAAAATTAAACTCTCTGCGACCATTGATTGGAGCTAAGTCGGCTGTTTAAAAAATAATTTTGAAGCCAAAAATTAACTATTTAAAGATCTGCGAATAAAGCGAAAATTGAGCTGTTAAAATACCAGCTATTAAAGCCAAAAGTGATCTATTTAAAGCTAAGATTGCATAATTAAAGCTAAAATTTAATTGTTTTAAAAAGACATGAAGGTATGAAGCTAAAAATTAACTATTTTTAGACCTACTATTGAAGCTTAACTTGAGCTATATAACCTAACATTTAACTCTATAAATATCCATGATTAAAGCTAAAATAAAGTTATATAAAGTCCAATGATTAAAACTAAAATTGAACTAACTACGTTAATACCTACGATAATAGCTAATTATTAAATCACACAAAGACATACGATTTATGTTAAAATTTAACTACATAAAGAGCATAGAGTGAGGCTAATATTCAGCTAAATAAAATATCTTTATCAAACACACTATAAGTAATACGATTTTGCTTAGTAAAGTTTTAGTAAATTTTGTTTTAGCAGCATATTTCTAGATTTATTTGGAATATTTTCCTCAGCATATTTTTACTTAAAAATTACCTTGAATCTTTTACATTAAACAGAAGAAATTCAAGGTCAATTTTATATTTCTAAGTAATGTGCTTTAAATGTGTTAGAAAATGAATATATGTAAATATACACAAATTTAAACGTACACACATGCGCCAGGACTTAAGAAATCTTAGTTTCAAAGCCTGATTACAATTGCAACCGCATGCGACAAACTACAGCAAAAGAAATGGTATTGAAATCCTACATCACAAAAATATGAGAAAATTTAACAAACAGAACAAACTATAAGTGAGAATATATTCTCCTTCTATTTAAAATATGAAACACTATTAAAGGATCTAAAACCTATTTTATTATTTCATTAAAAATATCGATACATAGTGAGAAATATATCTTCCTTTTTCCAATTTAGACTGATTTAGAGCTATGTGATTACATATTATTATCCTTTTGCCAGTTAGACTACCATTAAAAGATTTGGAGCATATTTTACAATTTCATATAAAAATCGTTTTTGTTGAGATCACAAAAGAAATCCTTTATTCTATATTTAGACCACTTGTAAAGGTTCTAGAGACAATTTTATAATTTTATATAAAAATCAATTTTTGGTAGGAAATTATTCTACCTTTCAATTTTCGACCACTTTCAGAATATCTAAATCCTATTTATACAATTCACCTTTATGAGAAGGTTGTCATTCCGTTTGTAATTTCCACAATATAATTGTCCGCCCCTATAAAGTATATCGTCACCTGAAATGCAAAAGGGCGTAACAACATATTTGAAAATTTTACAGGAGATAAAAAAAACTTTATAAAATCAAAACTATTGAAGTTAGCGTTATGATTTTTTCAGATTAGCATTATAATGCGATGATACATTTATTTCTTAAGACAGAATTTACTTTCAACGTTTGTTTTTATTAGTTGTGTGGGATGCGGCCTTTTAGATTCAAAATACCTGAAATCAAAAGGGCGTAACATCACAAATTTTTTTAGAGTTTGAAGGAATAAGAAGTACAAATAGAGATGCTTTTTATATGCATTTAATTTTATTAAGTTTATACATTTTATTAAGTAACTGAAAATTTAAAAACAATATAACATTTCATTAAATAACGGCTAAAAAAATTAAAGATGGAATTCATTGCACATTCACAAAAATTAATGTGGACTTAGTATAAGAATTTTCTATGGTTAGTTTTTATGAATACTGGGTTAATCTTCAAACGGAATGTTGTCATAAAATAAGTGGCAATCTGCAGGTATTAATCTTTTCTGATCTTGAAGGTGTTGCCACTTCTTCTTTGAAATTTTTAATGTCTCCGTATGTAATTGCGAAGGCTGTTCAACGACGAAGTTCCTTTCAGGAAGTTCTCGATATTCATTTTCTATATTAGTTTTGAAATAAATGACAAAAAAAAAATAACAAACGTACCCACCAGCAAGTGGTACGCGCTGAAAAATACCAAAATGAAATTTAAACTGGCAACAAACCATAATTTTAAAATTAAAAATGTTTTGAAATAATATAGAAGAAAAAATTTTATTAATATATATTTTTTTTCTAATCTAAAAATATAATTTATGAAGCGATTTTAAAATTATTAGTTAGGGCAATATCATTTGGTAGACCTGAAGGATATCGTATTTTTTTTTATTATTCAACACAAAAAAAATTTATTTAAATATGAGAGTTTTTACAGTGAACCTTATGACTTAGTGTGGGTTGCGCCCTTTTGATTTAAGAAAAAAGCAACTTTGTTGTTACGCCCTTTGGCATTTCTTTTATAAAGTCGTTGTTTTTGACATTTGGACTGTAAAAATTTATGAGAACATGTATTTTGATTTGCTTCATCATAATAAATGAAAAAATGTATTTTGAATTTTTTGGTTGTTACGCCCTTTTGCATTTCAGGTGACGATATATATTCTGGATCCTTAAATGTAGATAGCGGAGTCTATTAAGCTATCTCCGTCTGTCTGTTGAAATCAATTTTCTGAAGTCCCCAGATATCTTCGGGATCCAAATCTTCAATAATTCTGTCAGAAATGCTTCCGAGAAGTTTGCTATTTAAAATGAGCAAAATCCGTCTATAAATAACGGAGATATGAGCAAAAATCCGAGACAGCCTCTGAAAATTACATAAAAAAAACTAAGGCCCATTATTACAACTTGGCAATATGATGTTATCGGACAGATAAGAAGTATTTGGTTATTATAAGCTAAAGGGAAGATCATCTTGCCTTAAAATTTTATAGTGAGGTTTATGTATTTGAAGTTGCCATATGTTCTGGAAAAATTGACAACTTCATGAAAAATAAATTAATTTTAATTTTGTTTTGCCAATAAATAATTTGATAAACAAAAATGGAAAGCAGACGTTTGATTTATATTTTTTCACAAACACAAAAAATTTACTGTTTCTTGTCAGTAATTTGTCAAAAGTAATCGGGTTTTCACTGGTATTGCCATATTTTAGAAAAAAAATTATTTTATTTTACAAGGAAGTTGTAATAGTCACTTTATTCCTCACTTTAATTAAAGTTACCTTTTATTAATAAAAACATTAAAGGCAAGTTGTAATAATGGCCCAAAGTGTATTAATATTATTACGAATAATTTCATCAACAGATGGCGTTGATAACACAAAGTGTATTAATATTGTTACGAACAAATTCATGAACAGATGTTTATCGACATAATTATGCATAATATAATTATGCATCCACAACAAAGGTGGATGCCGAATATAGCACTCTTACTTGTTTTAAATTCCATTCATGAAATTTTACGGACTAATTGAAATTTCATTTTGAATGAAAGTTTGTTACTGAAGTCTATTGTTTGGTATTTTATAATCATAGAAATAATTATAGACAAAAAAAAAATACTTTTAAATTATAGAAAATATAGTAATTAGTCAAGTTGAAAATTGTATTTGTGAAAAAATAGTTCAAATAACCCAATTTTATAAAATTTTGGGATATTTAACTCAATAAAATTAAAGAAGAACTCATTAAATTGTTTATTTTACTTATTTTTTTTAACGTTTTATAATAAACACTAATATTATAAACATTATCTAATAATTAAATTGTATAATATAACTACAATGCCTTACAGCTTATTAGTGGGTTTTTGTTGTGTATTTAAAAATATTATTATTTAAAATACGCATGCTAATTTCTATGTACGTAGGATTGAAAGAGGAAACACAGATTTAGGTAGACGAACTCACTATTACTGCGAAATGTTTTTTAACTATGAATTTTGACAGTTAAATGCAGCAAAAATGTACCAGCTGTACATTCCATCCTATTTTAGTGTTGCTTGTAATAAAAAGTTAAACACTCACAAGATATGTTTTCCTTAAGTTTTGGGACTTGTATTCTTAAATATAAAATTTCGTGTGAGACGTATTATTGAAGGTAAAAGTTAAATTTTGTTAAGTTTTAGAGACTTCTTTTCGTATTGAAAAATGGTTGAACTTTTTATATTAATTATTGGAGAAAAATTTTTATTATTTCGGCTTGAGTTCGTAAAAGTAACAACAAAATTTGTAGTAATACAAAAATGTGTAATAATAATAATAAAGAAGAATACACACACATTGTAAAAACATATGTAAATTTCGTTCTAACTCATAACATGTAATAAGAAATATGTTTAATTCCCAAATTCTATTTCTCAATAAATGGTGAGTTAAATAGATGATGTTTACAAGTAGATCTTGGGCAATAAACATTGCTGATGACGCCCTTGAAGGGTAGAAAATGCATTCCACTGTGCCAATTGTCTAGAAAAATATAACTTTACAATGGTATTCTTTGAGTTATTAATTAAATGAACTCAAGCCGAAATATGTAGTACGAAATTGTCTGTAATAATTGATAAAATTTAACTTTAATAAAAAATTTTACTGAAGTCTTTTAAAAATTGTTTATTAAGTTAAATTTTAGCTTCAATCTGAAATCTTTGCTTGGTTAAATTTTAGCTTGAATCAAAGGTCTTTATCTAGTTTAATGTTAGCTTTCATTGTAGTTTTGTAGGTTTTTATTTAGCTAAATTCTAGCTTCAGCTGTCGGCCTAATCTGAGCTTCAGTAGTGAACATTCATAATGGACATATGCCACAATATTTGGTAAGGCAAAATCAATATACACCAATAATTTTGGTGGTAGTTTTGAAAATTGTAGGTAAACCTTGGGACAAATAAATAAATTTGAATTGAATGTTTTCCATACATAGGAAATTAGATTTTCAGTTTACATCCCCTAATAACAGTAATGTATTTGAAAAAGATAAGGGTTTTATTGAATTTGGTATGTCATTTGTAGCACAACGAAATGTTGGTCATAGTACAGTCACTCCAAAAATTGAGTGCTCATTTAGAATAATATTTAAAGCTAAAATTTACTTTTGTAAAGATCTAAATTTGAAGCTGAAATTTAACTAAATTGAGATCTTCGTTTGAAAGTAAAATTTAACTCTTGAAAGACCTTCGATTGAAACTGAAATTGAAATACAGAGAGACCATCGACTGAGGCTAAAATTTAACTTTGGAAATAACTAAGATTGAAGCTGATTTAAGCCTTATTTTAAAGTTGTAAAGGGCTAAGATTAAAGCTGAAATTTAACTACAGAGAGACCTTTGATTTATCTAAATAGAGACCTTCGATTGAAGCTTAATTTTAGCGTTGTAAAAAGCTAAGATTGAAGCTGATATTTACTGTTGTAGAAACCTTTTTTTTTAAGCTAAAATTTTACTAAAGAGAGACCCTCAATTGAAGCCTCATTTTAAAGTTGTAAAAGCCTAAAACTGAAGTTGAAATTGAACTACAGAGAGACATATAGAGAAGATAATAATGAACTTTGTAAAGACCGAAATTTGAAGCTGAAATTTAACTTTATAAAGATGTTCGATGAAAGATGAAATTTAAACACAGAAAGACCTGCGCGATTGAAGCTGCATTTGGGCTACGAATTTACTTACGACTCAAGCAAGCAAAGACCAGCGATGGAAACTAAACTTCAACAACATAAAACCCTACCGGTGAAGCTAAAAATGGATATCAGTTTTTTAAATTCGTCATATAAATCAATTAATTTCATTATCCGATATTTGCCAAGACAAGTTGTTTTGTTTGGATTGCAAAATCACCAACATCTTCCTAAAATTCACCTAAATTAAATAATTTGAAAATGAAAGAATGCAATGGTATGTTTAACTGAGTGAAACCTCAATTTACTCAACATAGGCAGCAAAGTCTGGAAACTAACTGCAACATTTTTAAAGAATTACTTACTTTCAACTTTACTTCTTAGAGATTATTTCATTATATTCCAATATCAAGTCAATTTAGTAATAAAAACCATTTGTTTGTTTTTTAGTAAGTTTATTATATATAAGTTTGATGTTAAATTTATATAATAAATTTAATGTCCAAATTAATCATAAGTGTATGAGTAAGTTTTGATATTAAATTAATATGTAGATAAAAATATAACACCAATTTTGTGTATAACACATGACACCATGCACTAACATATCACTAGCACTAATTAGCACGATATTGTAAATATTAATAGAAATGTAAATAGAAATTGGTGATAAATAAAGTTTAATTCAACTAACTTAATTTCTAAACTTAAAACTACAGCTTAAAATATTAATGTAATATTTTGGAAAATTTTTAGAGAAAAAAAAACACCTGAGAAATATAAAAAATTATATTCCAAAAAGCTTGTAATACATAAATTTGCCAAATGTGATAACTAATATTAAATTTCAGACACCAATTAGAGTGACCGTCTTAGATGTTCAAAATATTACACTTTAATAGGGTGTCTGCATTTAAGTTTCAAGGTACGGTCACACTTGGCAAATATTGTCAAATAAAGTCAAACAAATTTGTAATAAAATAAGTGGCAAATATTGTCAAATAAAGTCAAACAAATTTGTGCTAAAATAAGTGGCAAATATTGTCAAATAAAGTCAAACAAATTTGTAATAAAATACTTGGCAAATATTGTCAAATAAAGTCAAACAAATTTGTAATAAAATAAGTGGCAAATATTGTCAAATAAAGTCAAACAAATTTGTGCTAAAATACTTGGCAAATATTGTCAAATAAAGTCAAACAAATTTGTAATAAAATAAGTGGCAAATATTGTCAAATAAAGGCAAACAAATTTGTAATAAAATAAGTGGCAAATATTGTCAAATAAAAGCAAACAAATTTGTGCTAAAATACTTGGCAAATATTGTCAAATAAAGTCAAACAAATTTGTGCTAAAATAAGTGGCAAATATTGTCAAATAAAGTCAAACAAATTTGTAATAAAATAAGTGGCAAATATTGTCAAATAAAGTCAAACAAATTTGTGCTAAAATACTTGGCAAATATTGTCAAATAAAGTCAAACAAATTTGTAATAAAATAAGTGGCAAATATTGTCAAATAAAGTCAAACAAATTTGTGCTAAAATACTTGGCAAATATTGTCAAATAAAGTCAAACAAATTTGTAATAAAATAAGTGGCAAATATTGTCAAATAAAAGCAAACAAATTTGTGCTAAAATACTTGGCAAATATTGTCAAATAAAGTTAAACAAATTTGTGCTAAAATACTTGGCAAATATTGTCAAATAAAGTCAAACAAATTTGTAATAAAATAAGTGGCAAATATTGTCAAATAAAAGCAAACAAATTTGTGCTAAAATACTTGGCAAATATTGTCAAATAAAGTCAAACAAACTTGTAATAAAATAAGTGGCAAATATTGTCAAATAAAGGCAAACAAATTTGTGCTAAAATACTTGGTAAATATTGTCAAATAAAGGCAAACAAATTTGTGCTAAAATACTTGGCAAATATTGTCAAATAAAGTCAAACAAATTTGTGCTAAAATACTTGGCAAATATTGTCAAATAAAGTCAAACAAATTTGTAATAAAATAAGTGGCAAATATTGTCAAATAAAGGCAAACAAATTTGTAATAAAATAAGTGGCAAATATTGTCAAATAAAAGCAAACAAATTTGTGCTAAAATACTTGGCAAATATTGTCAAATAAAGTCAAACAAATTTGTAATAAAATAAGTGGCAAATATTGTCAAATAAAGGCAAACAAATTTGTAATAAAATAAGTGGCAAATATTGTCAAATAAAGTCAAACAAATTTGTGCTAAAATACTTGGCAAATATTGTCAAATAAAGTCAAACAAATTTGTAATAAAATAAGTGGCAAATATTGTCAAATAAAGTCAAACAAATTTGTCCTAAAATAAGTGGCAAATATTGTCAAATAAAGTCAAACAAATTTGTGCTAAAATACTTGGCAAATATTGTCAAATAAAGTCAAACAAATTTGTAATAAAATAAGTGGCAAATATTGTCAAATAAAGGCAAACAAATTTGTGCTAAAATACTTGGCAAATATTGTCAAATAAAGTCAAACAAATTTGTGCTAAAATACTTGGCAAATATTGTCAAATAAAGTCAAACAAATTTGTAATAAAATAAGTGGCAAATATTGTCAAATAAAGTCAAACAAATTTGTAATAAAATAAGTGGCAAATATTGTCAAATAAAGTCAAACAAATTTGTGCTAAAATACTTGGCAAATATTGTCAAATAAAGTCAAACAAATTTGTGCTAAAATACTTGGCAAATATTGTCAAATAAATTCAAACAAATTTGTGCTAAAATAAGTGGCAAATATTGTCAAATAAAGTCAAACAAATTTGTGCTAAAATACTTGGCAAATATTGTCAAATAAAGACAAACAAATTTGTAATAAAATAAGTAGCAAATATTGTCAAATAAAAGCAAACAAATTTGTGCTAAAATACTTGGCAAATATTGTCAAATAAAGGCAAACAAATTTGTAATAAAATAAGTGGCAAATATTGTCAAATAAAGTCAAACAAATTTGTGCTAAAATAAGTGGCAAATATTGTCAAATAAAGTCAAACAAATTTGTAATAAAATAAGTGGCAAATATTGTCAAATAAAGTCAAACAAATTTGTGCTAAAATAAGTGGCAAATATTGTCAAATAAAGTCAAACAAATTTGTGCTAAAATACTTGGCAAATATTGTCAAATAAAGTCAAACAAATTTGTGCTAAAATAAGTGGCAAATATTGTCAAATAAAGTCAAACAAATTTGTAATAAAATAAGTGGCAAATATTGTCAAATAAAGGCAAACAAATTTGTAATAAAATAAGTGGCAAATATTGTCAAATAAAAGCAAACAAATTTGTGCTAAAATACTTGGCAAATATTGTCAAATAAAGTCAAACAAATTTGTGCTGAAATACTTGGCAAATATTGTCAAATAAAGTCAAACAAATTTGTGTTAAAATACTTGGCAAATATTGTCAAATAAAGTCAAACAAATTTGTGCTAAAATACTTGGCAAATATTGTCAAATAAAGTCAAACAAATTTGTGCTAAAATAAGTGGCTACGATTTTTTGAGTAAATATTTGCCAAGTGTGACCGTAGCTTTAGTAAAATGGCATAATGAAAGCTATAAAATTTAAGTTGAAGAAATTCCTTCCATTTTCTAAGGAGTCTAAATTTTAATTTATGACACATAGGAAAATGAATGGAGTTAAATATTAAGTGCTTAGTGTAATATTTTGTTTATATTTCTCATTGTTTGAAAGCTTTAAAAACAGTGAAATATTTATAAAACTAAGCTGAATAATACCTACATAAAAGCTTCAAAAACAAACATTTTCGTGATTAAAGAAAATATTAAAGCTTTTAATAAGAGCTGCTTACCAAATTCTTAGCAGAAACTTTAAAAGATATTCAAAGCATCCGAAAGCTTTAACTAGATGTGTTGTGGTAGAGAACGATTTAGATGATGAAGAAAGTAAACAGCTTTCCACAGCTTATTAAAGCTTTTAATAAGAGCTGCTCACCAAATTCTTAGCAGAAACTTTAAAAGATATTGAATCACGCTGAAAACATCCGAAAGCTTTAACTAGATGTGTTGTGGTACAGAACGATGTAGATGATGAAGTAAACAGCTTTCCACAGCTTATTAAAGCTTTTAATAAGAGCTGCTCACCAAATTATTAGCAGAAACTTTAAAAGATATTGAATCACGCTGAAAACATCCGAAAGCTTTAACAGGATGTGTTGTGGTAGAGAACGATTTAGATGATGAAGAAAGTAAACAGCTTTACACAGCTTATTAAAGCTTTTAATAAGAGATGCTTACCAAATTCTTAGCAGAAACTTTAAAAGATATTGAATCACGCTGAAAACATCCGAAAGCTTTAACAGGATGTGTTGTGGTAGAGAACGATTTAGATGAAGAAGAAAGTAAACAGCTTTACACAGCTTTTCCAGGCTTTAGCACTCTGTTGATCAGGTGTGTATTGTTGTTGAACAGCCACAAACGTTAAAAAGCCACAAGCAAACTTCAGGACCACATCATATGCTGGCGCAGCAGAGGTATCGATCGTCACGGCCCATTAAATCAGCTTTAATGAGCCAACTTAGTTTATAAATTGTTTTAAAAAAATTTTTGTTCCAATAGCTACTTGGTGACTCGCTTCTTTGAATTTACCGAGTGACTTCCCAAGAGCAACATCTTGGCTATTTATACGAATTTTCAGCTGTTCAACTGCAACCCCTGAAAAAGAAAGTTGTGCTCAACTTTTTGTTATTTTGTTTGTTTGCAGTTTTACTACGGCTGTTTAGTATTTTAACCCTGTATCCCACTTTTAGCTGGCCAGCTACATGTTGAAATTGAAAAGTTTGCAATAACTACCACCAAAAATAATTGAACAAACTATTTTCGTTTTTCCATATATAGGTAACAACCACCAAACATCATTTTCCAGATAGACAAATTTTTCTTAAATATGCCTGTGTTTTAACATTCAATATTCACATAAAATCCGTGCGCATAAAAGTTTTTATATTTGTGTAACGGAAAAAGCGATTGTATAGCCTTCAGCGTTGCCATTTGTCAAGTTTTACCTTTTTTTGCAAGTTTTTTGAGATGCAAAAAAGTTTTTAAGTTTTATTCTAAAAAAAAAAGTTTTTTGAAAATTTATAATTTTTGATAATTTTTAGTTAGGCTTGAGTTCATTAAATTTAATTTTCATTAAATTATTATTTAAGCCTAACTAAAAATGATCAAAAATTTAAAAATTAACAGTTCAACTAAGAAAACAATAATTGTATGTTATAATTTATTTATAAGTTTAATTTAGTTTATAAAACAAGTTATTTTCACAATTAACAAAACAATGTTTTTCTACTATGCTGCACTGCGTTAGTAATTTAATGGATTTTTTAATCCATTTTTACTGCAACAATGTTTAATTTAGTCTACGTCTTAAGTACAGTAAATGTCATATAAATATTTATAAAATGTTAACAGTTTACAACACAAATAAACTCTTTATTTTGTACATACGAGTACATGTATGTATATGGAGTTGGACAGTTAGGAGTACTCAAGTAAATATGTAAAAATAAAAGTTGTTTTTTTTTCAATAAAATTGGGTTTTGAAATTTTACTACTCAAAAAAGTTTTTTTTTCTAAAAAAAAGGTTTTTTTTTAGAAATAAAAAGTTTTCTTAAAAAAATATATGGCAACGCTGATAGCCTTGGACCAGAAATTGATTTACTGATTTACTAACATTGAAGAGTGGCAGCCAAAAATTATATGATATAAATATACGAGGTCACAGTAGCAAAGTGCTGGCAATGGGGGTGCTCTTCAGACCACTGCCAAACCATTGACTTTTTAGCTAATGTTGGTCCAATAGCTGTTTCAGGTCTATTTGTACATACAGCTATGGACAAAGAAATAGCGCTCTCTGCTGTTTTAATAGTGTAACTGGAATTGAATTTCGCCACAAATAAATTGTACATAAAACCTAATCACATATACCGATTTTGTGTAGATTGGTTCACAATTGACCATATAAATCCCACTTATGAATATTACTTTAATAAGCATATTGAAATATGTTTCATATCGCACCCTAAACACAAAAGGGTCACAACTTAAAATACTAAAATTTTCAGGAGAGACAAAAAACTTCATCGTGCACAAACAACACATTTAACATAAAAATAGACATAACTATATTTGTCCAGTTAAAGAAGATAGTGACGTGAAAGAAAATTTTGCAGTGGTTAGAGATGTGAACTCTGCATTAATTTATGGAAAAAAGACAGTTTTGGAAAATTTTGAGTTGTGACCCTTTTTGTATTTAGGGTGCGATATATCATTCGATTCAAATTTTATGATGATGGGCCCATAATTAGTCATAGCTGCCATATAAGAGCTTCTTCACAAAATCACTTCAACATGCATAAAACCTTTACAAGTGCTGATATCGAGTTGAAATTTAAAGCAAATAATTTGTAAACGCTACTATGGGCGACCCCTGAAAAACTATCTTTACTCGCATATTATATGGTCGGGCTTGACCAACTATAATTTCTTACGGGTTTTCAATTAAAGAAGCACATACATAATGAGTGAATAAATAGCAGATACAGTCTGTCAATAATGAGTTTGCACACTGAAAAAAAACACGGTTTAGTTAAGTTTTAAGCAATTCAATTGTCATTCTTTTGTAAAAATTATATTTTTTTTCTATATACATTAATTTATAGATATTTTAAAAGATCATGATGGAAAAAAATTTGGAATCAGTCTGAAAAAACAAAAAAAAATACAACAAAAACTAATTTATACTTTATTTCATACTGTCAATAAACTCTTTGCACAACAATGTTTTATTTGTTTCGCTGTTAATAAACTCTTTGCTTTTTTATCTCTTTTTAAATATATACCCTTCAAAATGACATAATAAGTTACTAAAGAGAAAAAACAAGTTCAAAAGATACGCCATCTGTTATGAATTCCCAATTCTTAAGTTATACACCCAATATTTTTTATTTTCCATTCCTCAGCACTTGTTCAAGTATATTCCGACTGATTAAAAAGTTTGATAGTTGTGTTTAAAAACTTAAACCTTAAAAATGCTTCTGTAGTGTTGCCCGATTTTATGTGAACAGTATCTCAATTAGTTGTACATCATTTGGGGGCGATTTACAAGCCATTGAAAGGTGGTGGGTAATGATTTGTATTCAATATAAAAGAGGGAAAATATAGATAGCAACAAAAGATGTGTATAATAAAGATTAAATAAACATATGAACAAAAAAAAAACAGTTTTTTACCTAAAAATTAAAGTGTGTTTAAACTTAAGTTCTGTTTAAATACCAAATTCATTTTTATAGATCATATTTAAATACAACTCAAATCACTGACTACGTCCATTTAAATACAACTTAAGTTTTTCATACTACTATATGATTTTGACAGTTCTGCAAATTATGAAAATTGAGCATTGGAGTTTTTTTTATTATTTGGTAAAAATATTCAATAAATAAACTCGCCGCGAATAAAAACATTGTGTTTATTATTATCAATATCAACTAAAACAATGGCCCATAATCATAGTCATAGAAAAAGCATACTTTAAGTAAAAGTAGACTTATAAACAACAAAAACATATAAATTTTGTTCTGAATTTAAAATAAAATCATGCTTTTGCTTAAAGTATGCTTTTTCTATGACTATGATTATGGGCCAATGAATTTAGATGAAGAGGATATGAATGATGCAGCTTTTGTCATTTAGTTTACAACAATTTGTAAACTAAATATGAAATCAGCTGTTAAATGAAGAAGTTGTTTATATTTTTTCACATTTAATAGTGCTACCATACTTTTATCATAATTAAATACCAAACTTAATTTGAGACTGAAAAAATTAAACCGTATTTAAATACAACTTAAGTTTAAGCAAAAATTAAACTAATTTCGTATTTAAATATCAAAGTTAAAAACTGGCCATAAGAGTGTTTTATACGGCTGTGGTGAATCTAGTTTGCCTTACCACATTTGGTTGCCTTTTAAACAGTGATTTTTAAAGATTTAATGTAAAAAAAAATCATATAAAATATAGAGAAATGTATGAAAACTTTATTTGAACAGATAGGACGATCTATATAATTCAATGTTTAAAGATGATTTCATGTAAATGTTGACCGCGGCTATACCTTAAATGGTTCATACGCTGGTTACAATTTTGGTATACTCTCTCCAACATATCGGCCGGTGCGTCAAAATTTCTTTAACATAAATACTTCCCACTAGGTAATAATATGTCTTCAATAGACTTAGAATATATTCATATATTTATGTATGTAGTTAGAACAAATATTTCGTTGCGTTACAAACACATTGAGAAAAAGCCTAAAGCTAAAATGTCAATTTCGAGTATAAAAGATAAATCAAAAGACAAAATCTAGCTTCAAAAACGCCAAACTGGCAACACTGTTTACAAGTATCTATAACACTGGTTTACAGCCAAAAAATACCAAGAACGCCACATGCCTAGATAAGTTAATTGGGACCTCCTGAACACGAAACGGTTGGGCTCCACAAGGGTTTGAATGGGACCATACACCGAAAAACACAAAAGTACCGTTATCTAAAAAACGGTACTTAGAAAAAAAAATTACAGCGTTTTTCGTGTTCAGGAGGTCCTAATTAACTTATCTAGGCATGTGGCGTTCTTGGTATTTTTCCAAATTAAAAATTTGTAAAGCAGTGTAATGTAACCTAAACAATAATGTTAAGGGTGGGTCACCTTTACCACCACATTCAAAGTTAAAAAGCTAAAGAAGTGGTGGTGCATTTTATTTCCACCCTCCCTCCCTGCTCAGAGATATGTATATTGGCAAACATACCCTCTCATTATGAACACATATGTATCATTAGAGTTTTCATGAAATGAAAATAAACTAAACAAAAATACGTCAGCTTCGATCGTATGTCTGTAAATTGTTAAATATTACCCTGCAAATAATATTGGACTACGTGATCCATTTTAGATGATATGGACTACTCACAACATGGTCCAATGTAATGCAGTCATGGACCATGTCATAGTTAAACAAGAGTTTGTAGTTAAACGACATGGTTTCGTGTTAACACGATTGCATATTGAGTTGTTGTTGTTGTTTAAAACTAACCCTCGTGAGTACTCCATGGAGTAGTTTTGGGACTACTCCGATGGGTTATATGGTCCAGTCCTAGGACATCGCAATGTTAAATGGACCACCTTTTTTCAATATATTTGGAGTAGTTTTGGAGTACTCCTACTCCTCTTTGGACTAGTCTTTACATGCATGTATGGACTAGTCGCGTTATTTGCAGGGTAGCTTTGCTTATAAATCTATATAAAGTTCAATTTCTGCTTTAATCATTTGCCTTTCCATGACTCGAAATTCGTATTAATTCAACCAGCAAATAACAGTCAAACCTCACATAGCATTCAACCATCATTGCGAACGCACGTGTATTTAGTGGTGCTCTTCAGAAACGTCAAATATCCCATTGATTTCAAGCTAAATATTTAATAAGAATTATTTTTTTAAATAAAAAATTAACTAAATAAACAAATACCGCAACAAATATACAAAAATCAAAAAGAAAAGAAATAGCAAACAATGAGTTCCAATCGTGACGAGTGCAAAAACCCTCTCCCATCTTCGGATGATGAAATTAAATGCTTTTACTGTAAATCTAAGTATCACTACTCCCAGTTCACAACAATCTCGAAAAAAACACTTGATACTATACGTGAAGATGGTAAGACAGAGTGGAAATGCCGTAATTGCAGAAAAAATAAGTCCCCCGTCCTCACCATTGTGTTTGAAGACATCAATCAACGAAAGCAACAACGTGTTGATGATGATTCTAGCAATGATGATATTGACAGCCGCCTTAATGATTCACTGCCGTTAAACTCAAATTTTTGCACTTTGAAGTCCGATGTTGATGACATAAAAACAACATTACAAACATTAGCTTCCATCATGAATGCATCCAGTACAAAAAACAAAGACGAATTCGCAAATGCATTAACGGCAATAACCAGTAGCACAATTGCGAATATAACCAAACAAATTGACGAACTGTATCTGAAAAATGAAGAAAACACTAGGAAAATCTGCCAAATGGAAATAAGAATTAATAAACTGGAGCAGAGTAATATAAAGAAAAACATTAAAATAAATAATATACCTCAACAATTCAAACAAATGAGTGCAATAGAAGTAATCAAAAAAATTTCTTCTACGCTGGATGTCGATCTCGAGAAGGCTGATGTTAGGGATGCATACAAAATAGGAAATACGAACCAAGCAATAATAAAGTTCAATAATATTGACAAAAAGAGAGAGCTAATGGCCAAATTAAGGGGAAATAGAATTGATGTTAGTATTATTAATGACAATGATAACAATATGCTATTAGGAAATACTACAAGCAACAGTAAATATATCTATATAAATGATGAACTAACATTTCATAATAGACGTTTGCTGTGGTTGGCAAAAACTAAAGCAAAAGAGTGTAAATGGAAATGGGTATGGGCGCGAAATGGCAATATATTTGCCAGGAAAAGTAAACATTTCCCTGCCATTTTAATTCACAGTGCTGACGATATTGAATTAATCAAGCCAATAATTTAAATAGAACAATATAATAATAGTCTGAATTAAAACTGCCTATGTACATATTCTTTATTAGCTATTAATAAATAAATTAAATTTTTTATAAAAAATTTACAAAAATAATAAAACATTCTTGAGTTGTCTCATTACTAATTACAGATAAGTAAGTATGTAACAGAGATCGGCAATGAATCGTTTTTTTACGATTCACAGCTACTCATAACATTTTAAGTATAAGTGGTTTTACATCATTGAAATTTAACTACTCTGAGTTACTCAAACTCACAACAACGTTGACTTATAAATGCGGGTGGATATACGTATGAGTACTACGCCGACTTCGAGCTCATACCATTCCCAATATGTTTGATTCATAAACAACGGTATTAAGATTTACAAAATACTCACATACTCATAAAGTTTCAACTCAGTTGAGTCATTGAAAAAAAATTTCAGCATATTCCGTTAGGTATTTATACAAAATAAGTAAAAAAGAAATATAAAAACATACAAGTAAGTTTATAGGAAAACATATTGAGGAAAATATAAATTTTATATAATTTTTATAAGCAGGCTGTAAAAAATGAACGACACATGAGTGTATGCGAGTCATACTTATTTTTTTACCGTCTACGTACTTTGAGTTAAGGAGAGTCAAAATAAACAACATCATACATGAGATTAAATCTGAATATAATGAGTACTTCAAACTTTAAATATGAATATTGGTTTAATGATATTGAGACAAGTATGAGTACGTATAAATACGACAAATTATAAGTCATGATTCAAGTATACTCACTTTTTCAGTACTCATAACTGATCTCTGGTATGTAAGTATTTTGTTAGTAAATATAACCAGCTGCAAGAATTGCTAGGACTTCCATTTGTAGAACTTATAGAAGACCTGTTTACACTTGCTAAAATTTTCGATACTAATTCCAGTATGCCTTCTCTCAGAAGGTGTTCTACTGTATACATATTCAATTCAATTGCATTTAAAAAGACGGTCAACAAATCTTGGTTTAAATATGAAACATGAACGGTTTTGCAATTATTCCCATATACGAGTACATATCGCCACTACATCAATAAATTTAATTTTGCTCACTTTATTTTACGAATAAAGAAAACGTGTACAAATTCAGTCTAATCTTAGTTATTGATTTAAAACCCTTCTTAAAAGTCTTATACCGTAGACAGACGACAGAGTTAATGCGCATTAAAAACTCACTAATGTGAATTAAGATTTTACCGTGACAGACGACAGTTTTTGCATTTAAACTGCATTTAGGTAACAGCTGTTTGTTTGTCAACAACTATTTAATTATGAAAAAATTTGTTTGGCATTTGCTGAAAAAACAATATTTCTTTGAAAAAAAGCTGAAATTACTTTTGCTGAAACTGTTTCATAATGCAAAACTTGTTCATGCACTAGCAACCATCAACCTGAACGTGTTGCTACATGTGGGGACCTCAGTGGGACACTCTGAAATAAGAGAAAGGCAATTGTGGAAATCTATTTTTATTATTTTAATTTTACAATTGTCTTCTTCTTATTTTAGAATAGTAAACAATTTGATAACATATTATTGATTTTCGACGATGTTGCCATATTGAAATAGCTAAATGCAGTATAAATTCAGTTTGATTTTGTGTATTTACGTCTAACTTAATGCGCATTAAAAATGGATAATTCACAAGTTAATTTGAATTAAGACTGTTAATGCAAATTAACTGTGTCGTCTGTCTACGCTATTATGATGAGTTCATAATAAATATTTTCCTTAATAAAATGTTTTTTTTTTAAAGAGAAGTAACACTCAGGCAATTAATATGCCTATATATATTTGCGTTACTTTCTTTGGAAAGGTGATAGAATGAAGAAGTAAAGGTGGTGAAAGAAGAAAGCTTTTTTATATCACAACACTGCAATTGCGCATTATGTTTGTTTTAGTGCAGACTTGCAGCGCCTCTGGTGGTGAGTAGGCGCATTAATGTTAAAGCTTGATTTTATAGCCCTTACTTAATTATTTTACTTCGGTGGAGTTTGAATGCTGTGATAAATATTAGTTATGATAGATAGAAGAAATCTAATAATTATCAGAAACTAATGTTGTTTGAGTGGCAGCGGCTGGGAATCGAACCCTTGCTACAAATACCAACTCATGCTTAATGATCAAATGCGCTAACCAATTAAGGTACAGCACCCTCTTACAGTTCTTTAATGAGACATTAGTGGGCCTTGTCAAGCCCATATGCCTCCTAGCAGGCTTCCAAAAAGTAACGAGTAAGCAAGACATTGATAACCAATGACACGCCTTGTAAAATTGAAATGCTTTTACAAATGGATTTAAACAGCAAATTCTGAAGATGTCAAAAAAGTTTGCTGTTTAACTAATTTTTAAAAAAAAAATTTTTTTATTCGAAGTAAAAACTTCAAGTCAAATATATAATACTCGCAAGAGGAAAAATTCTCATTTAACTAATTTAATAATTTAAATTAATAGTTCGGTTTCTGACATGGAATCTCTTCATCCGGTAAGCGTAAAATTTTTAATTGATTAGTCTTTAGATGCTAAAGAATAAAATAATATCTACACAATAAATCTGGGTGGATCTTATTATTTTGTAACTCGTTACGAAAAGAAAATCGTTCGAAATTGTATTTCGAAAATGTTTGCTTTCGAATCGAAACACACAATAATGCCCCTGATTTTAAAGAGTTTGAAATGTTGAATTAAATATTTTTTTAGTTTTTCAAATATCTATAGTTATGGAATAGGTAAAATAATTTTCCAGTGGGGATGACAATGAGTTGGTTGAGTTGGTTCTTCTCAAAATGGTTTATCATTTTAACAATCGAATGATGTCAGATTAATGAGTGCATGCATATTGTACGTTAAATATCTTTCAACTAAAATATGAAATAAAAGACTAGTTTAAAAATAAAAAAGAGGCTGAAAAAAGCCAGAAGCTAAAACATAAATTTCGAGAAAAAAAATAGAAAGACTAAATCTAGCCTCAAAAACGCCAAACTGGCAACACTGTGTACAAGTATCTATAATGCAACATAAACAATAATGTTAAGGGTGGGTCACCTTTACCACCACATTCAAAGTTAAAAAGCTAAAGAAGTGGTGGTGCATTTTATTTCCACCCTCCCTCCCTGCTCAGAGATATGTATATTGGCAAACATACCCTCTCATTATGAACACATATGTATCATTAGAGTTTTCATTATTTAAGTAAAATTTGAGATGAAAATAAACTAAACAAAAATACTTTTTCAACAAAGCTTTTTTCAGTTATTGATTTCTTAGACAAAACGAAGATTTTTCACAACTATACTAGTAAGGATTTTAGATGCACTAGTTGGTGCTTATTTCGTTAAATGTTATCTTCAATTTATATAGTTTGATGTAAGCATCACTCATACATCTTAATTTAAATATTAGCTTCAATCATAAAAGTTCAATTTTAACTTCAATCATGGTGATTTTTCAAGTTCAATTTCAGCTTCAATTTTAGTTTCAATGATAAATTTTTCCATAATTAAACTTTAGCTTTCATCAAAAATATTTTTTAAGTTCAACTAAACTTCGATCGTAGGTCTTTTTTAAGTTAAATTTAACTCCGAGGTCTTTAAATAGTTAAATATTAGCTTCAGTCATAAATCTAAAATTCAAAAATTTAATTTTTTACTTTAATCGTAGGCCTTTTTAAAGTTCAATTTCAGCTTCATTTGTAGGCCTTTTTAAAGTTCAATTTCAGCTTGAATAGTAATTGTTTGCAAAACTAAACTTTAGCTTCAATCGAAGGTATCTTTAAAATTGAATTTAAACTTTAGTCGTAGGTCTTCCGTAGTAAAATTTTAGCTTCATTTGCAGTTCTTTTTGAAGTTCAATTTCAGCTTCATTTGTAGGCATTCTAAATTTAAATTTTAGCTTCTTTCCATTGTTCAAATTTAGCTTCAATCTTAGTTTATTTTAGAGGTAAATTTTAACTTCAATTGTAAGTAGGTAGGCTCAATTTTAGCTTTAATCATAAGAGTGCCCCGATAGATTGGGCGATAGAGTGCCGGACTATCAGTCAAAGGGTTGCGGGTTCGATTCCCGCCAAAGAATTTAAGTGTTTTCTGCAGATAAGCCAAAAAAGCTTCGCAGTTTGTGTTTGTTAATTATATTTTAAAAAAATATATACATATGTATATAAAGGGTGTCGCAACTAGAACGCAATTTTTAAATTTGGCGCCATTCGAAGTGTCATTGTTTGACATTTGAACATTTGTTATTGTTTGCTAGTAGAAGGTACGAGGTTAGTAAAAATGGCGCGCTACACGAATGAACAACGCATTCTCATTGTGAAATTGTTTTACCAAAATGGTGAAAGTTTTGCGGCTACAATTCGCAAATTGCGATCAATTTGGGGTCACAATAATGCTCCACAAGAGTCAACTGTAAAGAGATTAATGGATAAATTTGCCGAAACTGGGTCTGTTTGTGATGTAAAGACAACAACGCGCCTTCGACCAGGTAGATCAGGGCTGGAGGGCTGGAGGAATCATTGGACCTTTTTTTTATGAAAATGAGGCAGGTCAAGCGCAAACAGTCAATGGTGTTCGGTATCGTGAAATGATAACCAGTTTTTTATTGCCTAGAATTGAAGAAATGAATGTGGAGGGCATGTGGGGTCAGCAAGACGGTGCCTCATTCTGTCTACTTTACGATATAATAAAGTTTCACGGTTTTTTTAAATATCTGTGTTTTATTTAAAATTTAAAAATTGCGTTCTAGTTGGGACACCCTTTACTTATGTTTGTATGTATGTATAGAATTCTCTTAACACTTGTGTCAATACTTAAACATTAAACATCACAGTATATCAAGTGTAGTATGTTATCAATCTTAAATGAAAAACAAACAAATATCTACAATCTACAAACAGATATAACAAAGTGCAAACTATTGTTTATGTGAGATTTGAAAATGTAACAGCTAATGCATACAAATGTTTTCTACTTGTTTTAGATACTCTTACATAAAAAACAATAGCTACAGTTTAAATACTTTATAATACAATATTTACTTTCAGCGATAATAATGAAAATAAATTCAAAAAGAAGTATCACTATAGTGATAAAGAAAATATTTGTTGAAGTAAAATATTTGTAAAGACATTTCAGTATGACAAAAGAATTCTGAAAACAAAAATTCTATTAAAGTTGGGTCAAGTAAATAGTAAATTGTTATTGTTAATTAAGGACTATGGCCCGTTTTCTGAATGTGTCGACAAACTACCTGTTACTAATGACCGAATTCACAGACTTTAGTTAGCTAATGACAATATCTTAACTAATGATTCTTTATTCGCAATGCTTAGTTTGCCATATGAATAACAAGTAATAGTTAAACAATAGTTAGTATTTTAGTTTACCAATGGTTAACTAATGACCGAGAATTCGGCCATAAATGTCGACATAAATTTATTAGACTGATAATATTTATGTCCGTTAACAATTTTGGTTTTCTCAATATACCGACAGAAACATTATTTTCATTTGGCAATACCTCTCAAAATGTATGTGAAAATTGGGAAATCTGTCTTCAAGTGACAAGTTGTTGACATAAATCAGCTGTTTTCCAAATGTGAAGAAATAACAAACAATAAAATCAAAAACACAAATATTTTAAAACATAAATAATTATCATGTCTGCCAGGTAGTTAGGTCTGGCATGATAAACTCTTTCAACATTCACTTGGAATTCATGTTCTTCGAGTTCATCCTCTATCAAATTAATGTTTATTCCTCTATTAAACAGTTTTTCTAAAATCTATTTAATTTTTTACAAAAACTCAAGCCACATTGCCACATAAAAAATATGAACAGCAGTCAGCTGATAGAATTTATCTTTACAACAAATAAATAATCGGCAGATGAGGGCTGATTAGTTTTGCGACAGAATAGAAGCAAATGAGACATTGACCCCCTGGCCCACGATGTCGAACGATAACGTTCGCTTAAATAAGACTTAAGACACAAACTTTTTATCGTATCTATTTGTTACTCAATCAAGTTAGTTTATTCCACAATCAAGTTTGTGTCTTAAGTCTTATCTAAGCGAACGTTATCGTTCGACATCGTGGGCCAGGGGGTGAGAAAACAAAATTTCTTTAATCGGCAGTTTTTCGTTGGGAAAAAAGATAATTGCCTAATGAGAAAACAGCCCTATATGTTTTAATCTAACAATAGCGTCACAAATTAAAATAATACTTAGTATATCGTGACGAATCCATAAAACTATATTAGCATTTAGCTAGATCGAAAGAAAGTATGTAGACGTAAGTAAAAATGATCATATAAATAGTTTTTGATCATATAGTAGATAATTTTATTCTATATTCTTCGACCTTTTTAATGATTTTTATTAAATAATTTTTAAGCTTGAGGTCACTTCTTTGTTTTTTATAAAAGATTTTTTAATTCTTATATATAATTATCTCAATATTTCGATTTCCTTTGGAAATCTTCTTCAGGAGTTAATTTAATATTATTAAAATTTGTTTGTTAATTTAATATTATTAAAATTTGTTATAATATTAAATTAACTCCTGAAGAAGATTTCCAAAGGAAATCGAAATATTGAGATAATTATATATAAGAATTAAAAAATCAAGCTTAAAAATTATTTAATAAAGATCATATAGTAGTTAAATTTTAGTCATATCCGTTCGTCTGTTCATCTGTTGAAGTCACGATAGATAGACATTCGAAAACAAAAACATAGAACAATGAAATTTTTACCAAATATTTTTTGTTCCACCGAAATGTTTATTATAGCAAATGGGCAAAATCGGTCCAATAGGATCCCAGTTATAGACCAAAGTATCAGACTATCGCGAAATTTTTCAAATATTTTTGCTATTTTCTTATAAATATAATGCAGTTAATAACATGAAATTTTGCACACTAAAAATGTTAGGAATCGGTCTACGATTTCTCATAGCCCCATACAAATGTCTTTCCGGAATAAGGTTTTATGATGCATAAATGTCTATAGAAAAGCCGTATCCATGCAACATTCTGCAAAACTAAGTCTCATGCAACATGAAATCTCAAAATGATATTTTGTTTGCATCGGTTCATAATTTTGATAGCCCACTTCCGAAAATCACTTAAATGAGCATAAGTCTCTTATTGTAAAACAAATGCATCCCTTAACTACAATTACTAGATGAAAAGAAATTCATGTAAGATGTGTAGTAATGTCTGTAAGCTGTTTGGTATTGAAAATCAGCAAACTATTTGCACCACAAAAGAAGTTAAAACAGAAGTTATAACATGTAGGCAAACCCTGAAAACCATTTTAGGGTAGTTGCAATTAGGGTGTCCCAACTAGAACGCAATGGTGTTCGGTATCGTGATATGATAACCAGTTTTTTCTTTCCTAGAATTGAAGAAATTAATGTGGAGGGCATGTGGTTTCAACAAGACGGTGCCACATGTCATACAGCCAGAGAAACAATTCAATTGCTGCATCAGTCATTTCCCGGTCGTGTTATTTCGCGTTTTGGAGACCAGAATTGGCCGCCTAGATTGTGCGATTTAACACCTTTAGACTTTTTTTCTTTGGGGTTTTTTGAAGTCGATGGTTTACGCGAATAAGCGGACGACGACTCAAGCCTTAACAGAGGAAATTGGACGCTGCAATAATGAAATACCGCAGCATTTATGCAAAAAGGTCATTGAAAATTTCATTAAAAGATCGCGTGTGTGACAGTAAAGGCGCGGCGGCCATCTGCACGATATCTTATTCCACACATAACCCTATTCTGTCTACTTTACGATATAATAAAGTTGCACGATTTTTTTTTTTAAATATCTGTGCTTTATTTAAAATTTAAAAATTGCGTTCTAGTTGGGACACCCTTTATTTAAAGTGAGTGTTAAGGCTATGTAAGGGAAGTTGGCAAACGTGTGATGGTTTTACTTGGTTAAATAACCTTTTAAGGTGATTCGATTTTTGAGGGTTCAGTTACAGGGGGTTTTTGGTATTTGAAAATGTTGCTTTCTTTATGTGGCTTTTCATATTTCATGGGGATGTTTATTATTATTTGCTTATACTTACTTCTGTTTTGTATAATTGTTCAGCTATCCTTATTGAATGAAACATTATCAGCAGTTTATTTTTTGGGGGATTTTTTTCTTTATTTATATAATTGAAATACATGGAAAACTTAAACTAAAAATGCTTAAAATACACATTATTATTTAAGGTTGTTTTGTTAAAAAACTAAATGTCTGAATAAATTTAAATGTTTGTATTCGATTGAATATTGGAAATATTAAAAAGAAACTTAAACTATATATATATAAAATTAAGGAAAAATTATTACAAAAAAAGATAATTAATTAAAAAAATTAAAAAATATCTAAAAATAATAAAAATTAAAATATTTAAAATTGTGTTAAATAAATTTAAAGTATTTGATATAAATTTATAATATTATTAAACTATATAGTATTTATATTGTTGTATTACAAAATCAAGAACTTAAATTGCTAAATTTTATTTGAAAAAGGAAGACTTTATATTAAAAAATATAATAAAATTAATGTTTAAGAATTTTATTTAAGTTTTTTTTTAATAATATTAAGAAAAATGCCACAAAAACGTTGGAAGACTTTTGAGGATTTTGTTGATATAAATGCAGCATTTAGAAAATAATTATAAAAATTATAATTAATTAAAAAATATTTTATTAAAATATTAATATAAAAAGAATAAAATAAAAAATTAACAAATACATATTAGAAAAATGTAAAAATTATGAAAAATAAAGCATCAAAACTAAAATAAAATAAAAAAAATTTCAAACTAAAAAATTAAAGACAAAACTGAAGTTTGAAGTTTTTTATGATAAAAATCAAATTTCCTAAAAAATTTAAACAATATTCTCATCAAAATAAAAGAAAAAATCATTGAAAACTAAATTAAAGCAAAACAAGCTTTAAGTTTAAAAAACTAAAGCTTTAAACTTAAAGCTTGTTTCACCTAAACTGCTAAAAGAAATCAAAACTATATTAAACAATTAAAAATTAAAAAAAAAACAGAAACAATTAATCACATTGTAAATTGTAAAGAAATAACAAATAACAAATTTTGTAAAGAAAAATTTACAAAAACTAACAAAAATAACAGGTTTTTTAAAAAGCTTTTTTTTAACAAAATTTTGCTTAAGGGTGTTTCCAAATTAACGGTCGTTACCGATTTTCGGTGATTTTTAAAATAAAATTGCTACCTAAGCAAATATGCCACGAGGATTGTTTAATTTTGGACCTACGAAAGTTCAAGCATCGAAAGAATTCATAAAAAATGTAATTTCAATACTTCTTTGACCATTAAAAAGGTAAACAGCACATGTATAAAGTAACGACCGTTACCTTTTTAATGGTCAAAAAAAGTATTTAAAGAAACTAAAAAAAAGCTATATTAGTAAACTCAATATTTAACAATATATAATAAACTTTTTCAAAGCTTTTTTCTTAAAGAAACCAAAATAATAAAAAAAAACTCAAAAACAAAATTAAAGAACAAAGCAAAATTCAAAGAATTTAAGAAAAAACTTTTATATTGTAGTAAAAGCTTTTTTCTTAAGAAACTAAAAATAATAATAAAAAAACTAAAAAACAAAACAAAAATTTAAGAACAAATCTGAATTTAAAGAATTTAAGAAAAAAGCTTTTATATTGTAATAAAAATTTTACAGAAAAAAAGCTTTTTTTTTAAAGAAACTCAAAATAACAAAAAAAAACTCAAAATCAAAACAAAAATTAAAAAACAAACACAAATTTAAAGAATTTAAGAAAAAAGCTTTTATTTTGTAGTAAAAATTTTACAAAGAATAAAAAGCTTTTTTCTTAAAAAAAACACTCAAAACCAAAACAAGAATTAAAAAATGTTTAATTAAAAGAAGTTAAGAAACTAGCTTTAAAATTGCTATAAATATTTCAAAATTTAAAGAAATTAAGAAAAAAGCTTTTATAATAAAATCAATATTTAACAAAAAATAAGAGATATTTCAAAAGCTTTCTTCTTAAAAAAATAAAAGCAAAACAAAAATTAACAGATTAAAGAAAGGAGCTTTCATATTGCACTGAATATTTAACAAGTAACAAAGGATTTTGAAAAAGCTTTTTTCATAAAAATACAAAAATAATAAAAAGCAAAACAAAGAAGAATTTAACAAAAAAAAAAGCTTTTTTAACAAAACTATAAAGTGAAAGAATAAAAAAATAACAAACAAAAAACAACGACAAATTTAAAGAAGCTAAGAAAAAAAGCTCTTCATATATAACAAGAAATAATAGACATTTTAAAACAACTTTTCTAAAAGAAGAAACTAACAAAACCAGAAAACTTAAAAAAAACAACAAAACAAAATTTAAACAAAATTTTGAAAATTTCAAAAAAAGCTTTTATATTGCACAAAAAATATAACAAGAAAATATAAAACTTAACAAGAAATTAAAGCTTTTCCATCAAATTATAAGAAAATAACACTTAAAAAGCTTTATTAAAAAGCTTTAAACAACTTTAATATTTTAAAAAAACTGTATGATAGTTAAGCACTTTTCCTACAAAATGTATACTTTTTTCAATAAATTTTTAAAGAAAACTTAATGATTAACAAACACTTAAGCTTTAAAAAGCTTTCATTGAGTTATAATTAAAAACTGTTTACTTCAAACTTTGAGATTTAACTAACTCATAATCCCTTAAATCATTTTAGAACTGAGAGCTTTAATTATAAAAAAAAAAACTAAAATTTGCTGAAATTTTTGGTAAAATGTTTAACAAAAACTCTTTTAATAAAAAATTATTAAAAAAAAGCTTTTGATAGTTTTACATAGAATTTCCGCAAACTTCACTTACTTATATACATACATATGTATTTAAAATTAAATTTTGTTACTATAAAAGAAAAACAAAACTGAAACTTAAACTTAAACAGAAAAAAAACAAAAATAAGCTTTAACAGGAATAACAGTAAATAATAGAAAACTTAGGTATAAAATTAATTTTTAAAAATTCACCAAACTTTAACGGAATCATATTCCATTAAATATGATTATAACTGCTTGCACTTACTCCCTCTTTTAGCCATATTGCACATTTCTTAATCCAAGATCCCTCTCTACCCCATTTAGTTCAGCTAAGACAACCTCAATTTAGGAACTGTTGTAAAGTCCTTAGTTCGTTGTTTAGCCCAACACAAATTGCACTTTATCAATTACGCCCGGTCCTGCAGTTGTAGCGTTATTAAACGCTAAAAGCTTTAAAGCTTGCTGTAAGGATAATAACCTTTTGTTTAAAGCTTTTGCCACCAACCATTTGTTTTTAGTAAAAAGAAAAAGGCAACAGTTTTAAACTGTTTTAAGCCTGCTTTTTTAACAATTTTAAAAGCTCTAAGAACTTAAGTATATAAAGCTTTTTGTTCATAATGTTCAATATTTAGAGTGTTGTTGTGGGTTTCTTAAGCAACCTTCAACACTTAGTTAAAGCTTTTTTTTTATTTTATTTTCACATTTTGCTGTTTGTTAATTTTACTTTCATTTTAACATGCCCTCACTTTATCACGTTTTGTCGTTTGACTTGCAGTAGACTTTTTTATTTAAGTTCAAGTTGTTGTTGTTGTTTAACACAATTAATTTATTAGTTTTCATTTTTATTTATAAGATTTTATACGTTTGTAAATTTCTTTGTTTTAATTGTAAATTATAGTTTGGTGTTGCTTGTCTGTTGTGAGCTGTTTTAGAACTGACTTCTTACTTTAAACGATCGCGTTATTTTATGCGCTTTTTTCTGCGCTCCTTAGGCTGTCTTTACAGCCCGGCCCGCTTAACGTAGTTTCTTATCAGCAGCACTCGGTGTGTAAAGCAAATACAACAACAACAACAACAGCAATCGTATGCTTCTTTGTTTCTACACGAGCACAAAATGTATCTGTAGACAGTCTTATGGCTGCCATTACGATAAATCGTAATTTTCATTTTCGTTGTTTGTATCTCCTACATTTACAATGTTAATAAAAATCACAGACAGACAGTCAGTCAGTCGATTCAGTTAAACACACTTACTCATACACACATTATTATCGCATTTATTACACATTACCCGCAGACTTCTAGCGCAGAGCAAGCAGGATTTAGTCATACACATTTTATAGATACTCGCTATTGTATTGCTACTTACGTTGTTGCTGTTTGTTTGTTTGTTTGTTTACGACAATTATTCAGCCTAAGACTGCAACTCTGCCTTTCCAGCATATTGCCGGCACATTTGCCGCCGCTATGATTGCTTTTTTATTGCTTTTTTATTTTGGCATTATTCGTGACGTCAAATTTACATTAAATACAGTGGTCTCTAAAGAGGTCACATGCAACAATTATTTAGGCTGTGTGGCAGACCCCTTAGTCAGAGTCTCTCTCCAGCATGTAGTATTTACCTCCTTATTCAAAAACGATTATTAAATTTAACAAACGTTTATTAAGCAAATTTTTATATGCAAATCTGTCATAATAAACGTTTGTTAAATTTAATAATCGTTTTTGAATAAGGGGGTTAGTCTATAAAGTCTTTCACATAATTTAAATTTTCCAACTTGTTTGTAGACATATTAAGCAGAAATTGAAATACCTATAGAACTTAATTTTTAGTTAATGGATCACTAATGATCCAGAATTGAAACAAGTACGAGGGCGGTTCGGAAACGTCTGAGCCTAGAACAAAAAGCGCGGTATAAACAGAAAAAAGTTAACCCCCTGGCCCACGATGTCGAACGATAACGTTCGCTTACATAAGATTTAAGACACAAACTTGATTGTGGAATAAATAAACTTGATTGAGTAAAAAATAGATACGATAAAAAGTTTGTGTCTTAAGTCTTATCTAAGCGAACGTTATCGTTCGACATCGTGGGCCTGGGGGTTAGTGTTTTGGAAACTTTCATCTGTGCTATGAACACATGGTCAATTTATTTTCGATTTACGTCCTCCTTCATATAGAAACAGGTGTTCAAAAAAGACGCATCCGCGATTTTTTTACAATAGAAAAATTAGAAATTCATGGTGTCATTGAATATTTAAATAAAAAGTGTTTATCGGGACAAAAAATTCATAATGATATATTGAATGTGTTAGGTGAAAGTGCTCCTTTACATACAATAGTAAAAAATTGGGTTGCTGAATTTAAAAGCGGTCTTACAAGCATTAAGGATGAACCATCTAGTGAACGTCCAAAAACAGCAAAAACAACAGAAATTGTTGCCAAAGTGCATGATATGGTATTAAATGATCGACGAATAAAAGTGCGTGTAATAGCTAATATCAAGGGCATCCCAAATGAACGAGTCCATTTAATTTTACATGAAGAACTACAGATAAAAAAGCTTCCTGCAAGATGGCTGCCGCATTTGTTAACGGTCGAACAAAAGCAGATAATAATGAAAATTTCTCAAGCTTGTTTGGATCGTTTTAGGAAAAATAAAATGGATTTTAAGCGTCGTTTCATAACTGTTGATGAGACATGGAGCCACAAAAGTATAATAGAAACAATGGACTGCAGCTGAAAAAAGGGCCCCAAAGAAGGCAAAAACAATTCAATCGGCTGGTAAGGTTATGGCAACGATTTTTTCCGACTCCAAATGTATTTTCTTAATTGACTATCTGCAAAAGAGTAAAACAATAAATTCAGAGTACCATTGCAATATTTTGGACCAATTAAATGTAACAATTCGCAAAAACGTTCTGGCTTACGACACAAACAAAATAATTTTTCATCACGACAGCACACCAGCTCAAAAGAGTGTTTTAACAATGGCCAAAATCAACGAATTAAAGTTAGAGCTGCTTGACCACCCGCCTTATTCTCCTGATTTAACTCCCTAATTTAACTCTCAGTGGGAACACGTACCCAAATCTAAAAAAATTTCCTAGCTGCCAAGCGTTTTACCTCAAATGAAGATGCAATTACAGTTGTAACCCACTATTTTGAATACCTTGCGGAAAACTATTTTAACCAAGGGATAAAATTATCAACAAATTTTAATAATAATTTTCATGTAACAATTCCTACCTTCAGTAAACATAATTTAATGTAAATTAAATTTAATGAACTCGAGCCTAAATAAAGAAATATCAAAGATTTGCCCCCTTATTCATAAAAAACTTACAACAGGTTTGTAACAGGTTTATAAAGCAAATTTCCATACAAAATTTTTTATATAAACCTCTTATAAACCTGTTGTAAGTTTTATGAATAAGGGCATTAAAATTAACAGTTCAAATAAAAATAATAATTGTTCTTATTTTACAGAATATTTGAATTCAACATTAAATCATAACATAAAATTTCTTTAGAAAATGTTGATTTAAACCAAAAACTTTCATTATTTATAAAAATATAAGCTCCCAACTTTGCTCCACTGTACTTTTTTCTACATTTACATTACACATCTCTTTCCTTTTTCAAAATTCTATTAGCAATGCCTTTTACAATTATTTACAGACATCAAAAAAGAAAAAAAGCACACATACATAGCTCAACCAGTTCCAAACTCGTATTTAAACAAGGAGTCACAAAGAAATCTCGCTTTCAGAAATCTTGCTTATCAACCCTCCCCCCCTCCCTTTTTTTGAACTGCCACAAATCCAATAACGCTTCACTACTTAATCAAAAACGATTTAACACAGAAAAAAAGAACCCCAGCACAAAAAAAGATTTGAAAAATAAAAAATAAAACTGGGCACAGGCGCAGTATTCTTAGCAGATAGAAAATAAAGCCCTTTTTAAAAACAAGATGTACATGTGCCTGCATAAAAAACGTTCCCCTCCCGCTAACAATGCAGCATCGTTGTTGGGGTTTGTTACTCCTGCTTCTTACAAATCTAGTTTTAAAGATCATGTTGTATATAAGATTTTGTTGCATGAAACTTTGCTTGTGTGCCTCACGTGTTTGCCATACCCTTCTTTAGTTAAGTTACTTTTTCCATTTTAATTCTTGTTTTTTTTAATATTTCTTCATTGTCATGTCGGTTTTGTATTTGTTGGGTACCCATCTTTAATGTTGTTGTTGTTTGCTTGCTTTTATGGCAACCATTTCTTAAGTTTGTTGAGGCATGCAGCATTGTTAGTGCAGTGGAAAATTGAGTTTTGACCGCTTTTTATTTTGTTTTTGTATTTTTTACGTTTTGTTTGTGGCAAACGTACGTGCAGAGCGTTGAGTTGTTTGTGGATACAAACGTACGACGACCTCTAGCACACCACACGTAGGGTTGGATTGTTGCTGGAATTCTGTTTTATTGTTCAGTTGTTTTTTGTTGTTTTTTTAACAAACATGTACGTATGTATGTAGGTATGTAGTATAAAACATATTTATTAAGGTGGTACTTAGTTTAGGGGTTAATAAAAACAAGCAAAATGTATGTTCAAACAAAATTCTCATCAGCTATCATTTTTCTACTGGAATATGCTCTTATCGTCTTCTCTTGCCCTCCTATTCTCTTAGTATAAATCATTTTATACTAAATTTTGTTTTACACTCGTTTTTTATTTATACATACTTAATTTTGTTCTAAAATTGTGGCTTTATTTATAATTAATTTTGCTTTAGAATCGTGGCTTTATTTATAGTAAAAACATAACTTATTTATAATTAATTTTGCTTTACAATCGTGGCCGCATTTATACTATATTTTGTTCTACAATCGTGACTTTATTTATACTAAATTTTTGATATACAATCGTGGCCTTATTTATATTAAATATTGTTCTACAATCGTGGCTTTATTTATACTAAATTTTGTTAAACAGTCTTGGCTCATTTTATACTAAATCTTGTTTCAGAATCGTGGCTTATTTATATTAAATTTTGTTTTACAATCGTGGCTTTATTTATACTTAATTTTGTTCTACAATCGTGGCTTTATTTATACTTAATTTTGTTCTACAATCGTGGCTTTATTTATACTTAATTTTGTTCTACAATCGTGGCTTTATTTATACTTAATTTTGTTCTACAATCGTGGCTTTATTTATACTAAATTTTAATCTACAATCGTGGCTTTATTTATACTAAATTTTGTTTCAGAATCGTGGCTCTTTTTATACTAAATTTTGTTCTACATTCGTGGCTTTATTTATACTAAATTTTGTTTTACAATCGTGGCCGTATTTATACTATATTTGTTCTACAACCGTGGCTTTATTTATTCTAAATTTTGTTCAACAATCGTGGCTCTTTTTAGACTAAATCTTGTTCTACAATCGTGGCTTAATTTATACTAAATTTTTTTCAACAATCGTGGCTCTTTTTATACTAAATTTTGTTCTACAATCGTGGCTTTATTTATACTAAATTTTGTTCAACAATCGTGGCTTTATTTATACTAAATTTTAATCTACAATCGTGGCTTTATTTATACTAAATTTTGTTTCAGAATCGTGGCTCTTTTTATACTAAATTTTGTTCTACATTCGTGGCTTTATTTATACTAAATTTTGTTTTACAATCGTGGCCGTATTTATACTATATTTGTTCTACAACCGTGGCTTTCTTTATTCTAAATTTTGTTCAACAATCGTGGCTCTTTTTAGACTAAATCTTGTTCTACAACCGTGGCTTTATTTATTCTAAATTTTTTTCAACAATCGTGGCTCTTTTTATACTAAATTTTGTTCAACAATCGTGGCTTTATTTATACTAAATTTTAATCTACAATCGTGGCTTTATTTATACTAAATTTTGTTTCAGAATCGTGGCTCTTTTTATACTAAATTTTGTTCTACAATCGTGGCTTTATTTATACTTAATTTTGTGGCCGTATTTATTTGAAATTTTTTTCCACTCTCTTTTTATACTAAATATATTTTCTATTTAATTGAAAATAAAGTTTCACCCTAATATTTATTTTCTTTTTATTTAAAATATACGTCAGTCATTTTATACTCATGTCTGTCCCCCTGTCTAACTGTCAGTTTGCATTATTTGTAATAAGTTAAATAAATGTTGCAAACAAATATCGTTGGCTATAGCATTGGAGAAACGTGATATTTAGTTTGTAAGACATTTCCATTGTTTTTAAAAATGTTGGATCTCCCCTTTTTGTGTAATACAAATAATCGTTTTTTCTTTCTTTATGACATGTTATTTAATTGAGTCGATTTTTGTTCCCTTCAATATTGAATTTGTTGTGGTGCCTAGATTTACTCAGGTATTCTTGACACTGTATTGAATTAAAAGAAGAGATAACGCAAACACAACAAAAACAACCAAAAGGGAGCCAGTGTTTCGTAATGTGTCTGGTATTTAGGCTGACAGATCGATCAGTAAATATTTGTATATAATACTGGCAGGTATTGATTAAATACACGTAAAGGAGAGTACGTGAGACAGGTACATATAGAGTAAATTCACTTTATTAAAAAAGGAATTTAAAGCAAATATGTATGTATGTAATTTAAACAGGTTGACATAGAGAGTTTTCAAAAGATTTATATGAAACAATCAAAATTTAATTAGTTTTGAATTCTAAAGTTCTAAATTAATAATCATGTACAATCCAACCATTTATAAAATGACTTAACAAAGGCTTTGAAAACTCTTGCTTTTATCCCAAATCCCTCTCATGTATAAAACTTGATCTGATCTGCTGACATCAGGGTGCCTCTTTCATAATTTCATAAATTTCACTTAATATTTGTAAAAAAAAAATAAACACAATTTTATCTTCCCTGGTAAACATTTCTTTGTAAAATAAATAAATTTATCAGTTTGTTTGAAATTTCTCTAAAAATTTTTATCGGTTGTGTATATTATTGTCCCTTCAAGAGCTCTGCTTGATTATTATTTCTACTCCCCATATACATACATACGAGTACATATACATGCATATATTTTTATTTAAGCAATGATGTGTCTTTAAGAAATGGTTATTTTTTACAACGACCATAAAGATAAAAATTGTTAAGAAAAAAAAAAACAAAATAACATAAATACCATAAAAATATTACAGAAATAACAACAACGTGAAATACATAAAGGCACCCGGATTACGCTGAGGGCAGAAAATAAAAGAAAATGATCGTAAAATGCAGTCAATTGATGACAAGGCACAGGCAGAAAGAAGCGAAGCATAAGCAAGACTGTAAGGGAATGAAATCTCTAAAAATTATTATTTCAAATATAAAAGTCTTTATTAAATAACAAAATTTTATATACAAAGTACCACGATTCCAAAACTAAACAAAATATAGTATAAAAAGAGACACGATTCTAAAACAGAACAAAAAATAGTATAAAAAGAGACACGACTCCAAAACGGGAAAAATATAGTATAAAAAGGGACACGATTCAAGAACAAAAATTTGTATAAATGAAGCCACGATTGTAGAACAAAATTTAGTATAAAAACAGCCCCGTTGAAATAACAAACTTTAGTATAAAAAGAGCCACGATTTAAGAACAAAATTTTGTATAAATAAAGCCCCGTTGAAATAACAAACTTTAGTATAAAAAGTGCCACGATTGTAGAACAAAATTTAATATAAATAAAGCCACGATTGTTGATAAAAATTTAGTATAAAAACAGCCCAGTTTAAATAACAAACTATAGTATAAAAAGAGCCACGATTCAAGAACAAAATTTTGTATAAATAAAGCCCCGTTTAAATAACAAACTTTAGTATAAAAAGTGCCACGATTGTAGAACAAAATTTAACATAAATAAAACCATGATTAAAGAATAAAATTTAGTATAAAAAGAAACTCTGCTGTCCTCTATGTAAGCAAGATTTAATACCTTTACAATACTGTGTTTATTTACAGCCTCATATGTCCAACATTAAAGCGATAAGAACTTTGTTTATTTTATCTGCGTCTTGGAAGATGTTTTGGGTCTAAGAGTGTGTTTAAAAAGTGATTGACATGAAATGCATTTGAATACATTACGTATCACCAAAGACTTTAAACTTCCAACTCCAGTTTAAAAAATAAACGATTTTTTTAATTGACTTTTCTGAGTTGCCTTTAAAAAAAAAGAAGCAAGAAGCAAAATTGTAAATTGTATCTTTTAGATTCGTTACACTGACCCTTTTCTTACTTAGCGAACGAACGAACATAAAGTATAGTTTTTTTTTTTGAAATTTTAATGATGGGTTTGGTGAACGAACCCTTGCTTTATGATTATTTAAAATCCAGAAGATCATAAATAAAAGAAAAGAAAAAAACAAAAACTTTAATCAAAGAAGCTGACTCCCTCTCTGATGCTGAAAACTTGTTATTGACTTGTAGCTGTAGGCCTCCTTAAAAATTTCAAAATTTAACTGGTTTCTAGTGTTTTTAAGTTTTATTTTCTTTATCAATTTCCATTACACTTCATTTAAGTATTTTCTGGGTATAAATTTTATGGTTGGTTTTTTTTATCTTTTTACTATTTTCTTTTAGGCTGTCATTAACCTTTTCTCAAGGGATTAATTAGCTACGTTTTTTTTAATCTTAACAAATTTCCATTTTAAATTTAGTTTGTAGTTTTCTGATAAAACAATCTCATGTTCTGCTGACTTTAATAAACCAGCATAATTCCATTTTGTGTATGTTATTATAATCTTTATGATAATTACGAGTATGGTTTTTTTAGGGGGTGTTATTTTCCTTATCACTGTTTTAGTTTAATTGCTTTTGTTAAAGCCCATGATAAAATGTTTATAAAGTAACAATGTTCCTTCAATTTTGTCACTGAGGCATGAAACTGTGAAAGATTATTTGTAATAAAAGTTTGAGACTTATTGAAAAAACAAGGGATCCTTTTTTATGTTTCTTTATACAAAATTAAAGTTCTCAGTTATTCCGGCAAACATAAAGGCATTACAACCAAAATTTCCTGATCAATAACCTTTTTAATTTAATTGCAATTCCACAATAAAGAGGTCTTACTAATGTAGGGAATGAGCGATCTTTTTATACTAAATTTTGTTAAACAATCTTGGCTAATTTTATACTAAATTTTGTTAAACAATTGTGGCTCATTTTATACTAAATTTTGTTTAACAATCGTGTCTTATTTTATACTAAATTTTGTTAAACAATCTTGGCTCATTTTATACTAAATTTTGTTAAACAATCGTGTCTTATTTTTTACTAAATTTTGTTAAACAATCTTGGCTCATTTTATACTAAATTTTGTTTAACAATCGTGTCTTATTTTATACTAAATTTTGTTAAACAATCGTGTCTTATTTTTTACTAAATTTTGTTAAACAATCTTGGTTTGTTTTATACTAAATTTTGTTTTAAAATCGTGGCTTATTTTATACTAAATTTTGTTAAACAATCGTGTCTTATTTTTACTAAATTTTGTTAAACAATCGTGCGTTATTTTATACTAAATTTTGTTAAACAATCGTGTCTTATTTTTACTAAATTTTGTTAAACAAGCGTGTGTTATTTTATACTAAATTTTGTTAAACAATCTTGGCTTATTTTATACTAAATTTTTGTTCTAAAATCGTGGCTTTATTTATCACACGTTCTAGTTGCTCACAGCCACAAGTCTAGAACATGCTAAAACATCATGCTAAACTCGTACTAAACACAGACCAAAACTTCGAAACAAAATACTAAAATTCTTGCCAACTGATTTCGATTGAAGCAAGTGTACACAGACAAAAGGATTTCATATGCAACGCATATCAAAATCCTGACCTAAATCTTAAAGAAACCAAAAACCCTGTTTCTGTTAAACGTACACAACCCCTAAAATGAATAACAAAAACATAAATGACATGTTTGCATAAAATTTAAACTTTCCCACGAAACCAAACAAAACACACCTGTATAGCAACTATAATAAATAAATTTTTAAAACAAAAACAGAAATCCTTTAGAATCCAAAACGAACTGAACAGTATTTTGGCGCTCACTTTGTGCATGCGCATTTAAAAATTCCTTGTTTTCATATTAAATTGAAACGTGTTTTGTGTAAAGAAGAAAATTTACAAAATGCATTTAAAAAAATATCATATTACAAACCTATTTTCATTTAAAAGCAACAACAAAAATAATAATAACAAATATCACCCAATTTTTGAAAAATCATGTGTAGATTTTTAGTCCTTTTTAGTGTGATTGCAGTTATTATTCTTGTTATTATTGTTGTTGCTGTTGTAGGTATTTGTATTATTATCTTTAACAGCATCTTGCCAGGAGTTAAAATGCAACTTCTTGCCATTTGCGTTCCCACGATTTTTGTTTAGCCAGCCAAAAAAAAAAATAACGTAGCATGTGCATTTGTTGTTTTTACAATTTATTCCTGTTTTCAGGTTTTCTTAAAAGACTCTACCTATTATTATTATTATTATTATTGTCCTTGTTGTGAGTGTCTTGTAGATTGTCCTGTGTTAATCCTCAAATGGCAGGTAAATTTTCCACCACAGCCGTGTCTGTATTTACAACAAATTTTTTTCTGTAATTGTGGCGTTATTAATACTAAATTTTATTTTATCCTTTAAGATCTTTTTAAAATAATTTTGTTCTACAACTGAGGCTTTATTTATACTAAATTTTGTTATACAATTGACGCTTTTTTTACACTAAATTTTGTTCTAACATCGTGGCTTTTTTTTCTACTAAATTCTAATAAACAATTGTGGCTCTTTTTATACTAAATTGTGGCTTTTTTATACTAAATTCTAAAAAACAATTGTGGCTCTTTTTATACTAAATTCTAATAAACAATCGTGGGTTTTTTTATACTAAATTGTGGCTCTTTTTATACTAAATTATAATAAAGAATCGGGGCTCTTGTTATACAAAATTGTGGCTCTTTTTATACTAAATTCTAGTAAACAATCGTGGCTCTTTTTATACTAAATTCTAATAAACAATCGTGGCTTTTTTTATACTAAATTGTGGCTCTTTGTATACTAAATTATAATAAAGAATCGTGGCTCTTGTTATACTAAATTGTGGCTCTTTTTATACTAAATTCTAGTAAACAATCGTGGCTCTTTTTATACTAAATTCTAGTAAACAATCGTGGCTCTTTTTATACTAAATTCTTATAAACACTCGTGGCTCTTTTTATACTAAATTGTGGCTTTTTTTATACTAAATTCTAATAAACAATCGTGGCTCTTTTTATACTAAATTCCAATAAACAATCGTGGCTCTTTTTATACTAAATTCTAGTAAACAATCGTGGCTCTTTTTATACTAAATTCTAATAAACAATTGTGGCTATTTTTATACTAAATTTTAATAAACTTATACTAAGTTCTAATAAACACTCGTGGCTCTTTTTATACTAAATTGTGGCTTTTTTATACTAAATTCTAATAGAGAACCGCGGATGTTTTTATAAAATTTTTATTTAATAATTGTGGCTATTTGTTGAACAATCGTAATTCTCTCTATATTAAATTTAACCAAACTATTGTGGGTCTTTTTGCATACTCGTTTACTCCGTGTAGTGTTAAATTTAACAATGTAGCTTGCTCATAATGGCTCGTTTCGAACTCGTGAGTTACGCATGCATAGAGTGGGTATGTGTAAGAACTCGTACTCATTTCAAAAGCAAAGGACATGCATATCTGCTTTCTTGTCTTCATCAGTATTAAAGTTGTTTTTGTTTTTTTTATGGATTAGTTGTTTCGTGGGAACATAGGATCTTGAAAATTATTTAACACTCCAGCATAAACAATCAAAATATGGCAGAGCATGTCATATGATGATTAAGCAGGATTCAAATTAATGTGCATACATACTCGTGTATTGATTGTTTGCTGTGTAGGTCCGTCTTTTTGTCCGTCCATTGTTGTGTGTAAAATAGTTTTAGTTGGTTTCGAGTTTTACTAGCTGGTGGAAGGAGTAACACCTGCTGCCCTTATTATCACAACTAGTAGAAGTTGTATCTAGAAATCGTGGGAAATATTTCCGTTACGAATGTTAAAATATCAAAAGATTAGTTTTTAGTAATTTTAAGGATTTTTCCTTTTGATTTCTTTTAAATGTGTTTCCCTATTTAACTTTGCTATGTTTAATGAGCTACACAAAAACGTGGAGGTTAATGTAAAAGATTTAAATCCCGAATTGTGATCAGAAATAGTGGTAAAATTAGGAATAGTGTATACAAGTGAGTCAGTGTTCTTTTGCGCATGCGTAAAGTGTGCATTGCTGGGGGTTGTTTATAATAATGAGAATGCCCATGTTGTTGTACGCCTCACAGGTGTTTGAGGGGTTCTTTGATTAGGTTCATTTGCTGGAGTGTATGGTGGTTGGTAAAATCTCTAAACGTGGGAATGTTTTAAGGATTTTTTCAAAATCTGATGTTTAGCATTTGATTTAATTCACATGTTATATACGCTTCTGACGGAATTTTCTTTAAAATAATGGCCAACTTATTGCTTGGTTTAAAAAATGTTTGCTATAAATGTTTTTTAATGAAGGTGTTTTTAAAAGTGGTTGGTTTTTAAAATTGTACATATGTAGATAGAATAATATTGATGAACTTAATTATGTATTTATGTGCAGGCACTTACTGACAAAAATAAACAATCCTTAAAGAGCAAATTTTTGTTTTTCTTTTATAATAAATTTTGTTTATAAATATTGGCGCCTTTTATTCTAAATTTTGTTAAACGATCATGGCTCATTTTATATTTAATTTTGCTAAACAATCGTAGCTTCTTTTACACTATTTTTTTTAATAAGACTCCTTTTATGCTAATTCTTTTTAAACAATCGTGTCTACTTTTATACTTAATTTTATGAAAGAATTAAAACTTCTTTTATACTAAATTTTGTTAAACATTCGTTCAAATTTCCAAATTAAAGCTTCTTGTTAAATTATCATCTTTTTGTAATTTTTTATTCTATTGCTCAATTGTTTTACCAAATAGTGGGAAAGTAGAAACTTTTTAAAAAAAGTTTTTTAAATAAAAATTTTTTGAGGGTTGAAAGTAAAACGTATGACAAGAGATATTTGTGATTTAAGATTTATGAGTTATTTAAGATCAATACAAATAATACTTATGGAGCCTCATTTGTAAAACTAATAATAAATGATTATTGCTAAGTTTCAAGAACAATTATTTTATTTGTATCTGTATTGATTCAGTTTTTGGTTCCAACAGAATATGCATGGTGCAACTATACAAGGGGAGTGCATCAGCACAGCTGACTGACTTTGTTTACAGTTTACTTATGTCAAATGTAATACTTTTTCAAGTGTTTTTGACAGTAGTACATTTTTTACACAAACACAATGCCTGTTGTTTTTGTATTTGTTGCCGATTTGCGCTCACCTTGCATAATTACACCATGATAAGCGGTAAAAATAATTTTAAAAATCAAAAATATCCAAAAAATTGTGTTTGTAAACATTTGATTAGTAAAGTGTCATTTTAAAAAATCTGAAATCGCTTTATAAAACGAAATAATTGTTTTTTTTTTTTTTGTTATTTACCAAATTACAGGTAATCAAAAAAATTTTAAGCAACAAACTTATATTTTTTATTTTTGTTGACATTAGAAGTATGAAGTATGCTTTAAAATTATAAAATAATAAAAGGATTTGCAAATCAACTTCCATTTTTTTACACGTATAAAAACGCTTAACACTATTTTATAACATTTTCGTTGACAATCAAAATAAATTATTTAAAAAAAATTAATGCATCATTGTAAAATAATTGGATAAATTTTAAAGTGTTTAATACAAATATTTATAAATATTAAATATATAATTTTAGGTTTCATTTAAATTAATTTTTATATATCCATCCATCCTTTTATTTACAGCCCATACTGTTGGTACTTCAGCTTCATTGGAAATACAACTCTGTTTTTCATATCATATAATACAACCCTGTATATGTTTGTATTCTCATTTTTCTCTCTCTCTCTCTTTCTCTGTTGAATTTTTATAGACAGCTGTATAAAAAAAAATTATATTTACACTTTTCGGTGAGTTTTTGTGCAAAATTTAAGAAAATTTGCATTAAAAAAGGTTTATAATTTATATTTATGGAAATTAATTAAATTTAAAATAAACTTTGCATATAAATATTAATAGTTCATTTAATAAATTAAAAAACGTGTGATTAAATGAGTAAGCCAAATGCTTCGTATGTAAACAGAAACAACATGTAAGATGTAAAAGAAAAATGGAAATATGACGAGTGTATCAATGCCCTACTTGAAATAGTAATCTATATATATAAAAGTGAATGTGTGTCGTTATGTTTATTATTATTAGTTTGAAGTCTATAGACGGCTAAACGGCTGAACCGATTTGCTTGAAATTTTCACAGTATATTTCTGTATGTCTGGAAGGAGCTATAGGCTACTTTTTTTTTGGAAATTTTAAGTGGGCGTGGTACCTCCCATACAAAGTTAATTTTAAAAATTACCGATTTGCTTGAAATTTTCGCAGTATATTTCTGTATGTCTGGAAGGAGCTATAGGCTACTTTTTTTTTTGGAAATTTTAAGTGGGCGTGGTACCTCCCATACAAAGTTAATTTTAAAAAATACGGGTAGCGAAGCACACCGGGTTTTAGCTAGTGAAAGATAAAATACATTTATTATTAAACATGGTGCAGAAATTAAAATATTTAGTTTTTCAGCTGGAAAATAACTAGCATATAAAGCTCTAAATATTTATTTTGCTATTTAAATTTATACTATCATTCAATAGGCCACATCCAACATTATTAACTAATAATTATTATTAATATTCTTTAAGAAACTCGCTAATCCCATAGTTTCCAGTTAAAACGCAAATTTCCATTACAAAAATTTATTGCTAGTTTGATATTTTGTAAAAACAGTAATTCAAATGAGGTAACTTAGGCAGAGCACAGAGTAGCTGTCAATGATTTATGCCTTGTACACAGGGCTGCCAGATGAATTTCGGAAAAAATCACCAAAATCCCGATAAAGAAAAAAATCGTCATTTCGAATTTTAAAAATCGGAAAAATAAAGTCACTATTTCTCTTAGTATTTTGAAATTTTTATTTAAACGAAAACATAAAAATTCAATTTTATATAGTCTCTTGTACAATACATATCAAAGTACATAAATTTTAACTTTTTACATAACAAATCGCAAAAAATATAATGTTAAACACAACTTGTGTAATATTTTTATAATATCTTAGTCCGTTTTCACTTCTATAATTCTGACTCGTCAAGGCAAGCATTTTTGTATGAGAAGGGAAATAAGAACAAAAGGGTACAAACTTGACGGTACTGTCAATTTTCTTATTTCTTTTTGTTTTTTTTTTTCATGCATGTTGATTTACATTAAAAAGTACGAAAATTGATTTGACGTATGTAAATGAAATGGCAAGTTCAAAAGAAAATTAATCAAAAACTAGTGAGCTAAAACTGACCAGTGTGAAAAAACTGTAGTCTTTTTTAAAAAAATAAATAAATATCTGAATTTAGCATATTTGATTAATTCAGGTTAAATTACAATGTCAAGACAATTTATTTTATTAAGTTTTAAATGTCATTTTGAGTATAGAATTCAATTCATCCATCATATACGAGTACAGGCACTTATTTTCAAAGAATTCCGTATTTTTGTTATTTAAATTTATTTGGCTGAATATGCGTTCGATGTTTTGTTAAAATAGGAAAAGTTTTTGTAGAAGAATTTCCCCGTGGAAATTCAGAAATTGTTTCCTCTGAAAATGTTAGTTAATGGAATTGAGTATTTTAAATTGATTTTTATGTTTACAGATAAATAAGTAATCTTGACTATCCTGTCTCAATATTATTTGGAATTATTTTACTTGAACTTACCAACAATAATTAAGAAAACACTACTATCACTTAGTTTTGTTTTTGAAATATGTCATGTTCTTCTTAATATTTACGATATTAAATGAGAAAAATAGTTGTTGTCTCAAAAAAAGAGAGAATTTGGTAACAAAAACATTAATAAAACTAACAAATGATAGAAATGTTTAATAATTCAGAAAATCGTCACTTTCAATTAAAAAATCGTCAAATCGTTATTTTGCTATTTTTGAAACCAAAAATCGTCAAAATGACGATAAATCGTCAAATCTGGCAGCTATGCTTGTACACCGACAGCAAGTAACTAACACTATCACAACAACATCACCACCAACAGTCACTCCCATGAAATGAAACGTACAACCATGGTGAAATTAAATACCAGGTGACCGCATTGCTACAACAATTACAACAAGGCAAGAACAACAGGCATTTTTCTATATGAAAAACTTTCGTCACTGTCAAAAAGTTTTTTTTTTATATAACTTTTTGGCATTTTCAAATTCACCATGAATAATCAGCTGGCGCTACGCTATCACCTAGTATTTAAATTCACCTTGCGTACAACCAACTAAACCAGACAATACAAAGCAAAAAAAAGAGCATATGAAAGTGACTAGACACAGGCAATTGTATCACTCAAGTCTTGGACAGCTAACGTAGCGCATGTATTTTTTTTTCGGAGCAGAAAAAAAGAAAAACGGTTCGGGTACCTTTGTTAAACGTTGCAAAACAAAATACATATTAATAAATCAAAGAGAAATTTAATAAAAACAAATTAAAATCGTATTTATAATTTAATAATAAAGAGTTTAATAAACCTATTATTTTGCTTTAAAACAATTTAATTTTTAAAAAAGCTTCCAAAACGGATCAACTACTAAATTTATTATATAAATCCCTAGCATTTACTTTGTACAATCAACGTACAAAACCACTGAAAATCTGGAAAATTACTTCATTGCCTGATTTACTACAGCAATCTGCAAATAGGCTTTTAAATTGGCTAACACATCAACTCATCAAACAAGAAATCATGATGCATCTTAATAATTATATTGACGATATTTTAATTACTCATGCCTTCTACCGAGAAAGCAGTCACTCGACTGCGTCTACATGTCCCGCCTACTGTGATTGTGACTTCCCTAGGACCACAGCGGTGGCCAGCTATATGGGGCATATACCTGATATAATTAAGTGCCGTTGCGGTGAAAATGATCCTGCTACACATCCTATGCATTGGAATTGGCATGATTGTGACGATTCGGATAGAGTTATTAAAGGGCAAGATGTAACATTCCATCCAACATATTCACAAGGAACAGCTGTAGTGAGGGGTGAACAGCCGCTGGCGGCGGGAATGATGCATTTTTGGGAGATGCGTGTACTAACGGCGTTGTCCGGTACAGATGTGGTAAGTTTTTTTTATTAATGGCTTCTTTTGTTTTAATATTTTTAAGGTTTTTAGTTTAAAATTAAATTCAAAAACTGATGTGTCAAGTTAGACTGAGATTTTAGAACTCTGTCGCATAGATTTAAATTCATTTGTACGTTAGTTAGTTTAATTTTAGTCTCTTTTTCTACTTCTTAATTTAATGTAAACTGTTGTCTTTTTAGAGACAGTTTCTAATTAAAATTATGGTCCTTCGAGCTTGACAAATAAAAAATATTACTTTAGTACATACTAGGAACTTACCAAATATTTTAATAAAAATTACTTCTACAAATTTAGCAAGTGTTGGGTTTTTAAAATCTCTGTTTCATGGTTTCCATAAACATAGTCGAATCTGACCTAATTTAACAGCAATACAATTATAGCTTATTTTTAATACTCAACGGTTTGCATTAAAGCGAAACTATAAGTTTTCTAAATTTTCAATTTATATTACTGTTTTCCTATTTGTTGTTATACACCCAGTTTATCTTATTATTTACCACTTCAAAAATGTAATAAACAATCAAACAGTCAAGTTTTAAACAAATCTTATCTTTTATTTAACAACTTGTAAGAAAACAAATAAACAGTTTTTTTATTTGATTGTTTATTTAATAAAACCATTTAAATAAATATTGATTTTGCAAAAATAACAAAAATATCTACTGTCATTTTAGTGTTAATTACAAATTGATATACAAATATTAAACAATATGTATTTTATTAGTTAAGCTCTCTTTATAATTAACTATTATAATATTATTATACATAATTTATTTAAACGTTTAAAATATTTCCTTAGTGTGTTTAGAGTTAATAGAAATTACCAAGCTTAACTAAGGGAAATACCCCTTAGTTTGTATGCTTTAATTCATTTGATATTTTGAACTTGAAAGATTGGTCCTTCGAACCTGATGTATTGGCATATCATTTTAACTCTTTTTTAGTTGTGTACTTAAGGTTTTAATTGCATACTTAAATTATTTCAAAATAGTTTTTTTGTAATGATTCAAAATTTCATATAAGAACTACAATTGAATTTAATCATTTTACAGTGGTGGGCACTTGCTTAGCACACATAGTATCTGTTGGCAAATAAAGCAAATATTTTCTGTTCATTGTTTTTTTAAAACCGTTTACTATCCTAAGAACTACGATTGAACTTAATCTTCATATTAGAACTATGCTTGAACTTCATCTTCATTTAAGAACTACAATTAAACTTAATCTTCATATAAGAACTATACACGTCGATAATTGGGATCGGAAAAACGAGACGCAAACTGAAACGACGCAAACCGAATCACAGTTTTCCATACATTTGTATGTAATTCAAAAATGATTCAAAAATAGTCCTTCGAGCCTGATCCGTTGTGTTTTGATTTCGATTCTTTATTGGTTATGTATTTGAGATTTTAATTAAATGAATACTCAAATTATTTATAAATAGTCTTTTTGTATATCTTTTATAATGGTTTCGTTTTTGAATCATTTCAAGTACATTATTAACTCGTAATTCAATTATGTTCTTTTGAACTTCAAAATGTGGTCCACGACCATGCTTAAAACTTGCCTTTTTATTGGTTTTGAACTTGATGTTTTAATTTCATACTTAAATTATTTGAAAAGTAATTTTTTAATCATTTGGTACATTATTAGTTCTAATTCAATTATGGTCTTTTGAGTTTGAAAATGTGGTCCTTCGATTGAAACTATGGTGTTTTTAACTTGCCACTTTATTAGTTTACTTGAGGTTTGAATTTCATATTTAAATTATATGAAAAGGCGCTTTTTTAATCATTTAAAATCATTTAAGGTACATTATTAACTCTAATTCAATTATGCTTTTTGAAACTCGATTAGATTAGATCCTTAGATTAGAAACTATAGTGTTTTAAACTTGAGGTTTTCATTTTATACTTAAATTATTTGAAAAGAACTTTTTCTAAATCTTTTTCCTTTGCAAAGACTTTAGAAAAACTGACGATTTAATTATAAAAAGCCTTTTAGTTTAGTTAAACAAATTAATGGTCCCTCAAATTTGTGTGTTAGATTTCAAAACTATTAAATCATTATGAATAATTCATTGGGTTTTAACAACTAAACCTCAATTCAAGGATTATGAATGTCACAAAAGTAATAAAAATTTTTATAATTAAACAAAAAACTGCCAGTAACTGTCTCCATATCAGTGTAATTTTTTGTTTTCAAAGCTTTTAAAGTCTGTGTAAACACATTTTATGAGTCTATGCTTGTAATGCTTACAATGTCCATAATCATTTTTAAAAATAGCAATTTATTTCACATTTTAATGACCTACATTCTTGTTGTTATTCACATTTTTTTTAAAGCAATTTCCTTTGTGTTATTATTGTTTCATTTAAAACAAAAAATTATATTAATTTCAGGATTTCCTTATCATTTTTATAATGTAAATAAATACATTCAAAAGTGCTAGTTATTACAATTTAAGTTTTGTTACTAATAAACAATATTACCGGGTTTTTCTTGTTACTAACAGACAGAAGTAAATAGTAAATATATATTGATATAATTGTGACAACATTATCATTTAAATTCGATTGACTTTAAACTAACTTCTATTATAGAATTAAATGTAAATCTATTTGTTGAGCTTTGTTTTTTAAAGAACATACTTTAAAATCTGTGTAAATTATGTCAGTTTAGGTTGAGATAAGGGTCTGGTTTTGAATATAAACTAAAAATTTGAAAACTAAAATATATAAAAATATATATTTATGTCTAAATACATTGTGTTCTTTAACTGATAATACGTTCAAGGGTCCTGTTTTTGATTGTTTTTTACTTAAGATTTGTGTTTATTTTTGCTGATAATTTTTGTTGTATTATTAATTCTTTAATGTTCAAATAATTTGTAGATTTAATGACCTTTTTGTTTTCGTTTCTTTATTATTTTGTCTGCAGCTGGCTTTAAGTTTGCAGTATAGGTATATATAGAAAAATTATTTTTTTATAAAACAATAACAATTAAATGAATCATTTGCAAAAAATTGGTTTAAAATAAAAAAAAATTCTTAATTTTTAATGGCAGATCAATGGTATGTCTTATATTTGGGTTTTTGTTATAAAATTAAAAAGATTTACATGATGTGTTTTAAAAAAATTAATTATAATATAATAAAGTTTCTGTTTAATAGAGTGAACTTTTAAGAGTTTGTCTAAGGAATAAAGATAAAGTTATTAAACTGAAAATATTTAAACAAATATTCCTGCTGTAATGGTTTCGTTAGGAATTTAGTTCTGCAAGAAAAAATTAGTTTTGAACTTTAGCTTTTAATTTCATACTGTTTTTATTTGGTATTTAAGTCAACCAAAAAAAAATGGTCCTTCGTACCTAATCTTTTAAAGTTGTTTCTTCATTAGTTTTGTGCCTGTGGTTTAAGTTCATACTTAAGTTATTTGAAAATAATAGTTATTACAAAAAAATGGTCCTTCCAACCTGATTTATGATGTTGTGAACTTGCCTCTTCATAAGTTTTAAACTATTTAATAATAATTTAATTGTTAAGTTAAATTGAAAACGATTCTTTATTAATTTCAGTTCTACCGAAAAAAGGGTCCTTCGAACCTAATCTAATCTAGGTCCTACGAACCTAAAGAACTTTGAACTTGTCTCTTAATTAGTTTTGCACTTGAGGTATAATGGCATAAACAAAATTTTTTGAAAAGATTTTTTTATAAATCTGCTATAATATCTACTTTCCAATCCAACTTAAATAAAGGTCCTTTGAACTTGTTTCTTCTTTAGTTTTGAAATTGAGCTTTCAATTACATTATTAAATTAATGGAACAAAATGATTTTGTTTATAATTTTAATAAAATGCTTACATTTTTGAATTACTTTAACAAAAAAACCAAAACCATAATTGTAAAACCATTTCAAATAAGCTGCAACCATAACATTTCTATTGAATCAAATTAATAAAATCTTATTAAAACAAATGTGCAATTAAGACATTAAAATTCCAAGTTCAATCTTTCAGTCTTTTAAAACACAATCACAATCGAAAAAAAAACATTTCAACAAAAATGTTCTTACGTTTTGTTTTAATATGTTAAAGTAACATGATGCTAAATCTAAAGATTAAAAAAAATATTTATTTAAATTGTTTTAAACAACAAAAAATTTGCAATTTTTTCATGAATGATCACTTAGCTTTGGTGGTGAAAGAGTGTTCAGAATTGAACATGTTCATTATTAGAGGATAATATTCATTAAATGTTCATTAGTGCTAAGAATAAAAGGTCATTATAGTAATTCCGTGTAATTGGGTATTTTGACAAACACCAACACAGATAATGAAACCTTTTGTATTTATCACTAAAATACGCAGGTACCTAAACATGATCATAAAACACTTAACGAGTAATAAATTAAGGGTCGCTAATGTGTGCATGTGTACTATCATAGCTTATCAGTTCTAGTTAGGTTTAAGGTTTTCAATGTTAGTACTTAAGAATAAGTTTGTAAATAAAATTTAGTATCCTACAAATACTCAAGCGGGTAGTTATGCTCGTATGTGTTATTAATTTAACAAAGAGAGAACAAGCAATATTTTACTACGTTATTCGGTTTATCATCAATGAAATCTAAAAATATTAGCGACCAATTTATCTAATGTATAATAGTCATGTTGCAAATTCAAGACAATGTTTAGCTAAACAATTAAATAAAGTATGTTTAGTTACGAATAGAGTGTGTAAGATATTCATAACGAATAGTTGTCATAGTTTTTCTTAAGTTTTTACATAGTAACAATTACTTAATGGTTTGCCCATGTACATCAGCAAAATTTTGATAATGTGTAGCAATTACTTAATAACATATTTTTCAAGGACAACTAATTACCGTTAGCATTACTGAGAGGTAGTTGAATAATGTCGTACTTTTTTATTTACTAAATGGCAAGTTTCTCATTTCCAAACAAGAAAATGTAAAAGTTGGCTTAATATTTAAAATACTTTCCAAACATTTCATATTTCTAGTTATTTAAAAAATTTTATACAAAATTGTGAAAATTTCAAAATGTACCTTTAACAAAAAAGTACTAAATGGCTAATTTCTCACTAACAAACAGGAAAGGGTAAAAGTTAGTTCCAAATTTTGAAGCTAATACAGATTTTACAACGTTTATTAATGAATATGTATAAATATTTGTTGTATTAGCTAAAAAAGTACTTTTTAGAGATAAAAAGTACCTTAGGAAATAAAGTAACTTAAACAAATTTAAATGAAGGTATTTAATTTTTGTTGTTATTTAATAGATTTTAAACAAAATAATGAATATTTCAAAAAGTACATTTAACGAAAAAAGTACCAACTGAGAAATTTCTTTATTATAACCAAGAAAAGTTAAACGTTGGCTTAAAATATTGAAGATTAACAGGATTTTATAATTTTTATTTAAAAAATATGTTCTATATACAGAAATAAATTATTTTTGGGGGAAAAATATAAAAAAGTACCTTTAACAAAAAAGTACCAAATGTAAAATTTTTCCCTTACATAGAATAAGCAAAAGTTGGCTTAAAATATTGATGCTTAACCAGTTTTTATAATTTTTATTTAGACAAATGTTAAAAAAGTATTTTGTTTAGGCAAGAAGTACTTTTTGGGGAGAAAATAACAAAAAGTACAATTAACAAAAAAAGTGCCAAATTACAAATTTCTCAGTTACAATAAAGAATAGGTAAAAGTTATCTTTTAATTTTGAAGCTTAACCAGATTTTATAACCTTTCTTTAAACAAATATAAGAAAAAAAAATACATATAAGCAAAAAAGTACTTTTTGGATAAACTTAAAGTACCTTATAATACTTTGTCACGTTTAGTTAACATTATAGCAATGGAAAATTTTCAACCTACCTCACGCTTTATTGTTTCTGTAATTGCCAAAAAATGTCAATGTGATCGTAGCGCCATAAAAACCTTAAAAAAATGCAGCCAAATGGGCGTCTAATTAAACTAATTATTTCTGTTCAATTGCCAAAAGAGTAGCCGCCAAGAGGCATCACAAAAAGCAATAATAGTAATAAGAGTATAAAGAAGCGTGCCGCTTTTGCAAACAATTTGGTAACAAATTTAAATTTGTTTATTTAAAATTGTTGCCTTTTTTTATAACATTTTTTTTAACACAAGGGGAGGTGTATGACGCAGCAATCTAAAGACAGGCCACAAAAACACTTGTAACTTTTAATAATCTCTTTATTATTATTTTTTTTTTCTAAATAAAAAAAAAATTACATGTAATTTTATATGACAGCCGTAATAAATAACAGCAATAAACAAAATTGAAAATCTACCGGGCTTTGTGACAAGTTTTTTTCTTTTAACTAAAGTGTATTGTTTTGTTTATTTTTCTCTGATCATTCACTATTCACGTGCCCCATATTATATGAATTTCAGTACATTTTTGTTGTCTTGTTGTAGTGAAGGTAGTTAGTCTTTATGGCTTTCTTGTTTGTTATTGTTTATGTGCATTATAAATTGTTGTTGTTATTATTTTTGCTGGCTTATTTAGTAGGTGTTGTTGATTAAACACAATCATGTTGTTTTCATGTAATAATTGTTCATGCTATTTGAAGGTGTTTGACAAAAAAAAACAAAGTACTTTTTTTCTTGATTATTGTGAAAAAAAGTACATTTTTGAAAAAAGTACTTATACAAGTTATAATATTTGTCATAATTGCTTAATAATTTAAAATCATTGTATAAATTTCAATACAATTTGGACATAGCTACATAAGTATCAATGTTTTAAATACACCAGATTTTGAAAATGTTATTGTCAAAAATGCTTGAAAATTTCATGTATAAGCAAAAAAGTACTTTTTGGGGAGCATTAACATACCTTAGCACCTTATTATATAACTTATTTTAAAAAAAGTAGTGAAAATTTCACAAAGTACCTTTAACAAAAAGTACCAATTTACAAATTTCTCACTTACAATCAAAAAACAATTAAAATACAGGACTTAAATTTAAAAGCTAAGTTTCATGTTATACCTTGTATTATTAAAATATTGAAAATTTGTTGTTTAAGAAAAAAAGTACTTTTTAGGGATCATTCATGTATCTTAACAAATAAAGTACGTATATTTAATTTATTTTGTATATAATTAATGAAACAAAATTGAGAAAATTTCAAAAAGTACTTTTTACATAAAAAGTATTAAATTACAAATTTCTCACTTACAATGAAAAAACAATACATGCTGGTTAAAAAAACTAGTACTTTCATCGCCAATACAGTTGCCTACTGTGTCTCTATGTCCACGCACCCATATGAGTGAAACTGTTGAATGTCTCGCCTTCCTATTTAAGGATGCCCGGCATTCCTGGACTAAGATTGATGTAGTATATATGTACACATGTTAGAGACTTCCTATATTCTGAAACTTATTAACATTTCAAGAAGTTGAAATTTTTAAAAGATTTAACATTTTCTTTACTAATTGTAAAATAAAAATGGTTACTCTTCAAAACCAACATTTAAAGTTCCCATTTTGTAATATTCTAAAAATGGTATACTATAAACTTTATCAACTTTTAAATTAAAATAAACATAAAATATATTTTCACAAAACGTATAAATAAAATACCTGCTGTAGCAGCAACACACGAGGGGCTTTATAATAATAAAAAAAAAAAACTGACACATACTACGTTCTTCATTGTAAGTGAGTGATTGCTTGCTTAAGCTGGGAGTGTTTTTTTTATTATGGTTTATTTTCTAATAGAATGCATTTAATATAAATGAAATGTTAATTTTTATTTGCATATGCAGCAGCCAGCCAGTCAGTACCCCTTTCAAAATGAACAACAAAATATTGCACACACATGCTGTGGATGAGATGTAATTGCAAATATCAATTGGAATTAATTGTGAGAAATAGTTTTAATGAATAACAATTATAAGGCAGTCTGTTGAGGCTTGTTTAGAATGCGAGGGTGGTATAAAAAGGATTTAGAATATTCAATGAGAATGTTTCTCAAAATGTTCTTAAATAAAAGAGTTTGATTTTGTTACAATTTAAGATTTTTTTTATATTTTTTTTCTATAATTTCTTAAAAACCAACAACTTACACTGTTTCCTCTTTTATTTTCTTTCAGATGTTCGGCATTGGCACTGACAAAGTCGATTTAACACAATTCAAATTCCACTTTGTCTCCGCACTGGGTACCAACTCCCACTCATGGGGTTTATCCTATGATGGTAAAATTCAACATAACGGTGTGCATTTGCAATATTGCCAGAAGTTCTCTCAAGGCTGTATAGTGGGTGTACTGCTCGATCGTATGCGCGGCCAATTAGAGTTCTTTATCAATCGCCGCTCTTTGGGTGTAGCCTATACCAACATTCCCAATGATCCTTGCTTGAAATTGTATCCCATGGTTTGTTCTACAGCAGCCAAATCCTGCATACGTCTAATGAATGCCACCTCGCAATTGGAGTGTTTACAGTTAAAAGCTTTTAGAGCTCTGGCGCAACAGCCCAAAGCTTTAGAAGAGCTAAGACAATTGCCGGGTTTAAAAACCATACTACATAAGTATTGGTTTTTGGCTCCCCCCGTAAGATATTCCCGGGAAAGTAAAGCCAATGAGGATGATATATTAGATGAGGCGGTATTGTCTTCGAAATCCCGTCGCAGTAGGAAACATAAACATAACTGTATGTATTAACAGACCTACATTTTTAAACACATATTCTTTAACGTATCTTAAATTTATATTCTCTAATTGCAGATGATGACATTATTGATGATATTAGAGATATCTATAGTAATGCCCATAAGATAGCTGTGCGTCAGCAAAATGACAGTGACGATGAGCTGGTTGTAGATAAATATTTCGATGGAAATTTCGATGAATATTTCGATGAATATTTCCATTAAATGTTTTGAAAATAGTCACAATCTTGCAATTTATTTTCCTTAAATTTATTTTATTGCAATACTTTTACTAATTTAACATGTGTTCATACTACTTTCCTTGTTTGAATTGTTTAATTTACAAACTCAACATTATTATAGAAATGTCCTTTAGTTTGTAAATATTTAGTAAAAGTAAATTGTAAATGTAAAATTTGTTTGTTTTATAATATATGTTTTTATTATAATACTAAGAATTTTTAATAACAAAATTACATTAATTTATGTTTTTTATATAAAAAAAACTTTTATTTTTTAAAGCTATTTGAAAACTGTATAAAAACTGTACAATAAAAATTGTAATTGAAAATTAATTTTTTTTTTTTTAATTTATGTTAAAAATAGTTGAAAGAATGTTAATTTGCTATAAGTAATATTGATTTTCGGTACATAAAAGTTACTGCAAAAAGTACTTTTTTCATATTTACTAAAAATTTTGAACAAGTTTTTCCAACTAACAAAACATTAATTTGTTAAGGCTTTGATATTTAAACCAAAAATATCAAGCATTTACTGGTAGTTAGAAAAAAATAAATTTGGTATCTTTTGTTTGATGATACTTTTTGACATTTTTCTAATAGCTAAGCATTTTATCACAATCAGGGGTGTCATAGATATTTCAAGATATTTCTAGTATCACGATATTTATTGAACGTGTACCAGTGCCCTATGACTCCAAAGCATTTTTTCTTGTCGGTTTTAAAACCAATTCTGACAATATTGGTTCTATGACACCCCTGAATATTATTTAAATAGAATTTCCCAACCCTGGTTATATTATTGTGATTGAATATATAATCCACAAATTAAAACTATAGTTTAATGTATATGAACGCAACAGGCTGGATATAGTACCCAATACTAGCATCTGTACAACGATAAAGATTCCACTTAACCACGTAAACAACCATGTAAACCAACCAACCAACCATGTATATTTGTAGTTTTAAATAACGAGCTATTGAGGTCCCGAGCAATATTTATTACCATGAAGAGTTAGTTCGTTAGTAACCAGCAAAGAATAATGCCAAGGCACAACAAATATTTAGTTTGATTTTATTTGATGCTGTTTGATCTTGCAAAACTCTTGTAAGAGTAAACAAATTTGTGCTAAAATAAGTGTTTACGCCTTTTTGAGTAAATATTTGCCAAGTGTGACCATGCCTTAAGTAATTTTAATAATAAAATGTAATTCAGATGCATTTTTAAAAAGAAACCTCTTTTCATTTATTACAAGACTCTCTTAGAAGTCTGAGAAGATTTCCCCAAAATCTTCCCATATAACCAATTCCCGGTTATAAAAGTTTTAACACCATTTCATTGTGTATCTCACACAAATCCCTTTAACCAACATTTCGTTTGTTATTTTAATTCCTCCTTATAAATTGCACTAAAATCAGTTATTTCTCCAACTAATATTATGGAATACTAGTAAAATTAGCTAATCCCCAGCTAACAATTATTATTCTTTATGCGTTAATTATGTCTTAATATACTTTATTTTTTAAAGTACTTTTATTTTCCCAAAAAAGTACTTTTTTCTAATTTAACAAATATTTCAAATTTTTTTTTAATAGAATTTGTAAAGCAGTAATTTGACTTTTGGTTGTTAAACAAAAATGTACATAATTTGGTTAATTTTGTGTACTTTCTTGAGTTGTCTCTATTTATTTCTTTTTAAGGTACTTTTACTTTCGCAAATAGAACGTTTTTCTAATTCAACAAATATTGCAATTTTTTTTGTAGAATTTGTAAAGCAGTAATTTGATTTAAAATTATTACCAAAAGTCTACTGTTTTTGGTTGTTAGGCAAAAAAATTACTTTTTTTTTATTTGTTCATTTTGTGTTATAGCACTTTCTTTAGTGTTCTCTAATTAGTTTATAATCTATTAAATAACAAAATGAATATACGACTATGTTCTATATTCTATTACGAAATGAAACTGAATTCGTTTTCAATTCCACATGGACAATTTCACGGCGTTCTAGAAAACGAGTGAAACTTATACTACAATGAACCAAACTAAAAATGATATTTTACTTTTAAAATCATTTTCACAATATTTAGAACACAAACTGAATAAAAATTTCACTTCCACTTCACTTTACAAATGTAGAACCCTGGTGATAGTGTTTTAAACAAACTTTACTTTCATCATACTTCAAACATTTGAACAGTCAAAACCATAACATTGCCCCCCATAAAAATTTCGCTTCGGCTATAGAAACCTTCAATCATGCTAATAGCATTAGTTTTCATTCCAAGAAAGTCAGGGGTGTCAGAGAAACCAATATTGTCAGAATTGGTTTTAAAACCGACAAGAAAAAATGCTTTGCAGTCATTGGGCACTGCTACACTTGATACTAGAAATATCTTGATAATGAACGTAGCAGTGCTCTATGACACCAAAGCATTTTTTCTTGCCGGTTTTAAAACCAATTCTGACAATATTGGTTTCTATGACACCCCTGAGTATTTTTTTTTTTAATTTTTACTTCATACAAAAAAAAATTTTGGTCTGTCTGTCAATGTTCAAAAAATAAAAGTTAACAAATTTCACGTGGAATTTTTATTCACGATAGGGGTGAATAAGTACACTAAAATACCTTTCAGAAAGATATATTTCTTAATGAACTGGGCTATCTGAATTTTATTTCTGGTTTTGTAGTTAATCAGCCCAATCATGAATAAAAAATCCGCAGGAGTTCTTTTCCCTTTTTATTTTTTTTAACATTGAATTTGAATAGTAAAAACGGGAAAAGGGAAAAAACTCCCGCTGAATATTTTCTATGGCTTGGCAAATATTTAAATATTTATTTAAAATAGCTTAACCACAATTTGTTATCAGAAATTTGTTTGACGTTGTTTAATCTTGCCAGTAGTTTGTAAGAGTACACAACATGAAATAAATTAAACTTTTTATTGTGATTTGTTCTTAGTAAAAGAAGTTTTCCAAATAAACACAAGAATTAAACCGAATTTTACTTAGTGGTTATGTCTTCAGGTCAAAGTCTTTGAAAATAAAGTTAACATTTTAAACATGGAAATAAAAATTCTTGTGTAGTCTGATGGTTTGGTTTACTGAACTGTAGACGAACAACCAGGGTTAGAGTCCCAGTGGAGCCCTAAAAGATTTTATTAAAAAAACTCAAATAGAAGTATGTAGGTACATACTTAAAATAGAAAACAAAAATACATAATTACAAAAAGTAACAAATATGTACTGAAATTAGCCCTTTTTTACTAATTACTACGTCAGTCTCGAATAGCATATTGTGAGTTAAATTTTCAGCGGTTAAATGCTTTTTTATCTTTATTAACTCGTTTATTTATAAAAAGGCTTTAAATATTTTTACTTTTACTATTAATTGTTAATCTCTTTTTAAAAAGTTTTATATACGGCCCAATCTTCTATATATATAAAAGTGATTGTGTGTATTTATGTATGTTTGAACCGATTTGCTTGTAATTTTCACAGTATATTTCTGTATGTCTGGAGGAACTATAGGCTACTTTTTTCTGAAATCTTAAGTGGGCGTGGTACCTCCCATACAAAGTTAATTTTAAAAATCAAATACTTAGGAAACTATAATAGCTATAGTACTCAAATTTTGCATGAGTAATTCCATTGTTTGTTTAAATATTTGGGAGTAAAATGGGAGTAGTAGCTACAGGGGGCGTGGCACCTCCCATATGTTGATAATTAAAAAAAAATCAAATATATGGTATACAATAAGATATATGGTACGGTTATTCTACCATCAATATTAATATTTAGGACAAGAATGGGCGGACTATCAATAGTGGGCGTGTCACCTCCCATAGATATGATGACATATTACATATAGGGAAAGCTATAGCAGCTATCAATATTAATATTTAGGACACCAACGCGCTGACTAGCAACAATATTAAGTAAATGTTAAAATGTATATACATTTGAAACCCTTATCTGTATATAAAAGTGAATATCTATAAATAAACATGAATGTGTGTTTGTTTGTTTGTTTGTTTGTATATTGTAAATAATAATAAGATAATGTAATAAGATTTAATTTAAAAAGAAAACTGTAGGTTTTAATAACTTAATAATTATATTTATTTAACTCTAAACTTTTTATTTTATTACGATACGGGTAGCGAAGCACACCGGGTTTTAGCTAGTCATGAATAAAAAAATCCGCGGGAGTTTTTTCCCTTTTTATTTTTTTAATATTGAATTTGAATAGAAATAATGGGAAAAGGGAAAAAACTCCCGCGGAATTTGTATTCATGATTGGGCTGATAGAATTTATGAAATTAAAAAATAAAATCACTTTTTTAATTTTATTTGTACATATCTAGTAGGTACAAAGAAATATAAACAAATTTGTTTAGTTTATTTTTAATTTTATTTAAGTTTTATTCAGCCATGTAACAGAATTTAATTCTGTTCGGAAGTGGAAAACCTAAATCTATTTATAAAAACCTTAAAAAAATTATTCAAATCCAAGTCAATTTCAAAACATTGATTGGGTTTTATTCCGCATTTTCCCATTCTCTTGCCATTTAAAATAGGCAACACAAGAGAATAAACAACTGAGAGAGTTTAGTACAAAAAAAAAAAAGAGAACAAGCAACAATTATTTAACAAGTTAAATAACAGACCTTAGGCAACATAAATCACATCTCAAGCCTTTAAAAACAAATAAGGATTTTAGCCAAATACTCATAATACTACAACAATACGAGAAAATAAAGAGTACAAAGTTAACTGACGAATAGAATGAGTAAGAGAGAGAGAGAGAGAGAGATAGCAAAAACTGGGCAAGATTTGCATAAATGAAAAGTTTGAGTCTAAAGTTGTGGCCTCTTCTAAACTCAACTAGAAACTAGGAAGTAAAGGAAGTTAACTAAAGTAAAGAAGTGGAATTAAGTAGGAGAGAGTGATGAAATACATACAGAAAACAGAGAGAGTATAAATAATATAGAAAAAGAGCAGTTATGAAGGATGTGAGTTATGAAGGATGTTGAACTTTGTTGAAAACACAAGTTGGAAAGTTAAGGGGCGAGTGAAGTTGGTTTGTTTGTTGGTATGGTGGGGAGGGGGTGGGGGGGTCGCTACGGTGCTGAACAAACAAGGTGCATTGGCCTGCATTCTAATCAATGCAAAGTGCAGTGGAATTTTCGTTTAACATTGACAAGGTGTTCAAAGAGTTTGAGATTTGTATAGAAGCATTTGTTTAGACAGGCAGGCTGTTAGCAATGGTAGCATGTGGCAGGCAGGCAGCTAAACACATCTTGTGTGGTAGTAGAGCAACGAGGAGTTTTAAGAGTGTATGTGAGCGAGTGTGTGTGTGTGTGTGTGTTTAATGGTAAGGCCAGTAACATTGAATTGAGGCTTACAAGTGCAAGGACATAAATATATGCAGTTTATTTACGTACAAGCCGCCACTAACCAACGAATGCAACAAAATTACCTCTTCACTCACATCAGCAGCATCAGTAGAAGTAGCAACTGCAGCAGCAGCAGCAGCTCTGTTGTTGTATCCGTTGCTGTTGTTGGCATCATCGTTATTATTCGCATTTTGTTTTGTCGTGGTTATTGTGCCAGAAGGAGTCGTCAGTCAGCACCTTATAGTCAGAGATTTGTGCAATTTGTTTTTTGTAGATTGTCGATGGAGGAGTCAAATATACGGCAAGTACATTTGTTGTTGCTGTTGCTTGCATGCGGTTGAGTCAATGGCGTTTTGGTGGTTGCTGGTAGAGGTACAATCGTTCTACAAATAGACGTGGGAAACTTGTGTCTGTTGTTTGATACCAATACGGGTTTGTGTGAAAATGTGTGCAGATACTTACTACTGACGACGACGACGACGACGATGATGATGTTGGTTGGTGGCGATGGCGATGGCAATGGTGTTGGTGCTGGTACTGATGATGCTGTAGCTGTTGCTTTTTCTGCTGATGATGGTGATGGCTATGGTGATGTTGATGTTGCCTTTAGCTTTAGTGACTTTGCCTTTTACTTTGCCAGCCAGCCTTATTATTATTGTTGTTGTTGGATGTGTGTGGCACAATAACATTGACATCGAACTAGGTCGAGGACGTATTTAATTTTTAGCCACCGTTACGTTATTGTTGCTGTTGTTATTATAACACAAACGTCGTCATCGTCGACGTTTGTTATTGCCATTACAAATATATGCATAGAGACATATTTTCACATACATACATACGTGTTGTACATTCGCACTGTGTGACTGATTTTGTGTGGCCCATCTTGTTGCATTCACACTTTAGGTAAAATTCCTTTCATTAATGTTTTATTTAGGTTGTTGCTAGTGTTTTCCTATTGTGTGGTGGTTGGTGTTTGGTACTACTGCTTTTTCACCATATAACAGCCGTTAATGAAGGAAATATTTAGCTGATTGTTAATGAAATGTTGGTGTTATATTCACATACATATTTCGCATATATTATGCGGCATTTACGAGTTTAAATAATTAATTGTTGACTGACTTTAAGGTCACTAAATATCTGACACGTATTACTGTGCATGTGTGTGTGTGTGTGTGTAGCAAGCATGAGGGATATTTTTAAATAATTGGTGGAAAAAATGGTTTAGAAATTTTTCAATTTGAATGAAAGTTGAATAAAAGAATTTTAGTGTGATTTATTTATGCGAAATTTTCCATGGCTTTTTATAGAAAATGTATTTATGTTACGTTTTTAACTTTTAAAAACTGGGGTTTATTGCCTTTAAATAAACCGGATTGCTTTTAATTGCAAAATAAAATGTTGTCAAGTAGTTTAAAATATATTAAGGATTCACTATTTATTCAAATTGCTGCGGGTTCGATTCTCGCCAAAAGACTCTGGGTGTGTTCTGCAGATAAGCCAAAAAAGCTTCGCAGTTTGTGTTTGTTAATTATATATATAATATATATCGTTGGTCTCATGTAGAAAGGCCCTAACTCGCTGTTTTTTCGAAATTTGTTTTTTTGCGATTCCAATGCATTTAACGCAAATACACCTCCTCACAAAAATTTATTGCAATAGTGTAAAAAATAACGCTTTTATAAGCAGTTGTACAAAAAAAGTTCCATGTTGAATATTACAGTTTCTATTATGTTTTTACCTTCTCCTGTAAAGTTTCAAATATGCTAGTTAGGGCCTTTCTACATGAGACCATCGATATACTTTTACTGTCTTGTATCCGAGATGTTATTTATTTTGAACGGGATACAAGACAGTAAAATTCTCTTTGTATCCAAGATGTTGTTTATTTTGATTGTCTTGTAACGGGGTTTTCAAGAGTATCTTTGTTTTCCAACAGGAACATATTGAAATAACTATAATAAAATTGGATTGTAATAAAGAAACACGTGTTTATGGGTGTAAATATTTGTTCGATATCATTTTTCATTTACTCTTTTCAATATAACGACAGTCTTGGCCATACGGATGTCCATATTAAAACCATCTAAATCCATTTTTTTTCTATATGAAGACAGCCTTTACAAGACAGTTTTATAAATGAAAGCAGTTGTGTGTGGAGAACGTGACCAATCAATTCGACGCCATGCACAACATGTTGATCTCTTATATGTAACAACTTGCCAAATTTAACGCCAGGATCATGGTTTAAAGAACTACACCATCCAACTCTTTCAAGAACTGAAGCCGCCAGACTTGAATTTGCGCTTTGATTTCAATAAGCTCTGCAACAGTTCATTTAATATCCGCGGTTTTCGCGACAAATTTTGCTCAATGGCGAGATATAAATTATCGAATTTGGACTGATGATCAAACCGAAAGGATTTTTGAACTACCGTAATATCCACTATAATTCACTGTTTGTTGTAGTTTATGGGCTGGTGGAAAAATCGTATTTCTTTGCAAATGATGCGTCAATGGCGAACGTTACTGCTCCATGATAATGGATATTTTGTTGCCTGATATTTAAGCAAGTGAAACGAAGCGCAAAACGATGGCATTATTGTGAAATACTTTTGTTGAGCAGCTAATTTGGTGTTTCGAACTGGCTGCCTAGATGGCACCTCCAGATTTATTTCTTTGGGGTTATATGAAATCACAACTCTTTGTCGATAAGCCAGCTAAGATGCAACTCTTGCAAACTAACTTGCGAGATGTCGGTAACAATGCTGGAGAGGCAAATCGAAAATTGGTAATTCCCAATGCACCACAGTCTTTATAAGACAGTTATCCATATGGAAACAGTTTTCTATAGGAAAAAAATCTGGGCAGGAATATTTTCTATATGAAAACAGTCTGTGCAAGAATGTTTTCTATAGGAAAACAGTTTGTGAAAGAATGTTTTCTATATGGAAACAGTCTGTGCAAGAATGTTTTCTATATGGAAACAGTCTGCAAGAATATTTTCTCTATGAAAACAGTGTGTGCAGGAATGATTTCTGTATAAAAACAGTCTGTGTTTTCAGAACGTTTTCTATATGAAAACAGTCTGTGAAAGAATATGTTCTATGTTTTCTGCGCAAGAAATGATGTTTTATATATGAAAATAGTCTGTGCAAAAATGTTTTCTATATGAAAACAGTCTGCAAGAATATTTTCTATATAAAAACAGTGTGTGTAGGAATGTTTTCTATATGAAAACAGTCTGTGTTTTCAGAATGTTTTCTATGTCTGTGCAAGATAGTTTTCTATATAGAAACTTTTTTTGTAAAACAGTTTTATATAGAAAAAGTTTGTTTTACAGTTTTCTATATTAAAAAAAATCTTGCGTAAAAACTAATGATGAAATACAAATGTACATATGCATTTAAAAATGTATTGATTTTGAAAAACTATTAAAGAGTTAAATGTATTAAATTGAAATTCTCTTGACTTTTGTTTTCTAATTGTTGTAAATAACACATGTTTTGTCTAGACTGTACACACAAATTATTTGTATGTATTTTAGATAATATTTATTTTATTTTATTTATTTTTTTTTTGTGTGGCATTTTTGTTATTTTTTTGGTATTTATATGCAGATGCACTTTTAAGTTTTAGATGGATGTTTTTTATGTGTGTGAGTATAAACATACATACATATGTACATACATATATAAAAAGTATTTATTTATATTATATGTATGTAGATGTATGTGTATTATTTTTTTGTTTGTGATCATCAATTTCAAATCAAATATAAATAATTTTCACACACACACACTTACTTACACATACAATAGATTAAATATGTAGATAGAGAAAAAATTATTTTTTATAAATAATATAAATATATAAATAAAAAATATCTACTAAATACATAGACAAACAAGCTCATAAATATAAGTTTATGTATACGCATTCTATTACATACAAATATATACATACATACATATGTACATACATTTATACATTTACGTATTTGTGTACACACCTACATAAGTATATTTCTATGTACATATTTCTATATACATTTGTCTGTTTGTATTTAGTTTTTATATACATACATTTATTTATATATTTATTTAATTTATTTTCAGTTTGTTTTTTTTTTTTTTTTTTTTTTGTTTTCCAAAAATTATCCATGTTTGTTTGTAAGTATTTTAAATAAATTTTATTTTACACTTGCAAAGCCTATTTTCATAGTGTGTGTATAGTTGCTTACACACTGTTACATACGCATACATTTGTGCAACAAAACAATATGGCAATAAGAGTCAATTTTTAGTGTTGCAAAGCATCTATCTATTTGCATTATAAAAAACCCTTCAAACACACTAGTAGGCAAACTCCAATACACACCAACAAACTTGTATGTGCTTACCAGGTAATGGTAATGTCCTTACAAAAGTATTAAGTAAAGGGCCTTTTTTAAAACTGTCATACAAAAATACTTTTGCTGTAAAAACTAACTTTGCAACATACTTTTTCTAAACAAAATAATGTTAATTTTTTTACAATAGAAAACTGCCTATGAAGACAATTTTCTTATAGAAAACTAACATGTAAAGAGACTTTTCCTATAGAAAACTGTCTCTGAAGACAGCTTTCCTATAGAAAAATAACTTTAAAAGACATTTGAATCAAACTGTCCGGGATAGACTGTTTTCATATAGAAGTTTTCTATATAAAAATAAGTTTTCCATATGAAAACTTCTTCTACAGCCCAGCCCAGACTGTTTTCTATATAAAAGACAATTGTTTGTATGAAAACAGTCTGTGAAAGACAGTTTTCTATATCAAAGCAGTCTGGACAAGACAATTTACTACAGTCTGTGTTTTCTATATGAAAACAAGACTCAATACTGCCTGTTCGGTCTGTTAAATCTGTGCAAGAATGTTTTTTATATAGAAACAGTCTATGCAAGACAGCTTTCTATATGAAAACAGTCTGTCAAGTATGTGTTTTCTATATGAAATTTGTCCGCACACAGAGAAAAATATAGTTGTACATGTTTATCACAAAAATTTAAACATTTTTTACAAGTTTTTTAACAATGTTATGGTCACTGTAATTATTTATTTATTGCGGTAACCATAATACGGTTAAGTTACGATTCAGATGATTACTACAATCATATATACGATTGTAATAACTAAATATATATTTGTGGCAATTATATTTATGTTGAATATATTTACCATAATACGAGTATGTTGGTCTTTTATTATGATAGAAAACATAATATACATAATATGGTATTATCTTTAATCATAAATCTGATTATCATAAACATTACATAATTGCTATAATCATATATATGATTGCTATAATCATATATATGATTGCTATAATCATATGAAGAGTAACTTAACCATGTTATGTTTGCCGAAATCATATAAATAGTTACAGCGATCATAATATTTTAAAATAATTTTCAAAAATATTGCGGTAAACATGCACAACTATATTTTTTCTCTGCGTGTGTGCAAGTCTGCTTTCTATATGAAAACATACTGTGAAAGACAGTGTTCTAAATGAAAAAGAATTGTGAAAGGCACTTTTCTATATGAAAACAGTCAAGGCAAGATAGTTTTTTATTTGAAAATAGTCTGGGCAAGACAATTTTCTATTAGAAAACAGTCTGTGCAAGACAATTTTCTATATGAAAACAGTCCGCGCAATACAGTTTTCTATATGAAAACAGTCTGTGAAGTGTATGCAAGATAAAAAAAACTCTGGAATAATCTGCTTAACATTGAAAGGCCCTGGTAAATACATTTGCTGAAACACCCTAAAACAGCTCCTTTGATTTTTATATGTATATAACTAAATATATATAAATAATTTTATATAACATCCAGACAAAAAAGTTGCATATTTTTCTCTATGCATTCAGCTGCACATACGAATATTCGTATACACAGCCGGACACACTTGCATGTAAAAGCCTAAGAAAAAAACCTGCATAAAATTGTTGTTGTTCACCCTAGTCCAAAACTGTTTAAACATACAAATGCACAAACATACATAAATACATACGAGTACATACATATGTATATGTAAATAGATGAATGCATGTGCATTTGACTGTGTGTTCTTTTGTTTGTATGTATTTTCTATAAAATAAAATTGCATTTTGTTATGCAGACTTTTAGGCTGGTCATCAACAGCAGGACGGACATGACATGCACAACATCCATTCGAACTTATTTGAACATAAACGTAGCAAACTTTTTGAACATTCGATGAGGTTTTTAGTATTTTGCATACAACAACTACAACATAGCTTGGGTGTTTGTTGTTGTTGTTGTTGTATATGAAAATGTTTATTGTATTGATGCAGTTTTAAATGCATTTAAACTACAACAACCACTTTTGCTACACATGCATGTGAATTGTGCATGACTTTAAGTGCAATCAACTCAACAACAAAATACAACAACTACAACATTAAGCTGTTTTTTAGTTGCCAGGCATTATAGCTTTAAAGCAGGAGAGCGAGAGCGCCCAAATGCCTGTAAACTCTATAGAGTACTTCAAAATTTTATACTAAATTCCCATATTTACTTTAATTGTAGAGTGTGTGTAGGAGAGTCACAGTATTGTAAGCAATTAATTTCCTCTTGGAGTGGGTAACTACTTTTTTTGAATTTTATTTTTGTAGTTTCCAGTGCAGCTGTAGTTGTTGTTGATTGGGTTTTTTTTGTTTTTGTTTTTTTCTTTGGATTTTGAATTTTATTTTATGCTTTAGCACTTGACAACCAAACTCAGACATATAAACTAAAATTATTTTTTGTAAAAAAAAAGCATTAAAATTTATATATGTATGTATAAAAAACACACACTTACACACTTAAATAAATATGTATTGGTATAACAACATACGTGCATAAATACACATCAAATAGATTTAATTTTATAGAAATTTAATTAAAGATTCAAAGTTTTAACAAAGAAGTTAAGTAAAAAGTTTTAGTTAAATTTTATTCAAGTAGAAATTTAATTTTGTATAAATAATAGATATAAAACATGAACACGAACGGCCAATAATGCTCACACCTTCACAAATGTTTAATTTATTTGAAATTTGTTAGTTTTCAATACACTTGAATTAGCAACACAGTTTTGTTATGAAAAAAACTAAACTAAGAAGATAATATTCTACAGAACACTACTTTAAAAACTATTTTTTTTATAGAAAGTTGACCTTCTAGAGAAAATAGACTCTTTAATACAAAAAAAAAAGTATTTTACAAAGAGACTTTTTATTCTTTAAAAGACTATTTTCAAATAGGAAACTATATTTAGAAGACTGCTTTCATATAGAAAACTGTTTTTGGTAGAAGGTTTTCATAAAAAAAACTGTCTTTAGAAGACGGTTTTCATATAGAAAACTGTCTTTAGAAGACTGTTTTCATACAGAAAACTGTCTTTGGAAGACCGTTTTTATACACAAAACTGTCTTTGGAAAACGGGTTTCATACAGAAAACTGTCGTTAAAAACCGTTTTCATATAGGAAACTGTCTTTAGAAGACGGTTTTCATATAGAAAACTGTCTTTAGAAAACGAGTTTCTTATAGAAAACTGTCTTTCACAAATTTTTTTTCATTTAGAACACTGTCTTTCACAGTATGTTTTCATATAGAAAGCAGACTTGCACACCCGTAGAAAAAAAATATAGTTGTGCATGTTGTCTTTAGAAGACGGATTTTATTTAGAAAACTGTTTTCATATAGAAAACTGTCTTTAGAAGACGGTTTTACTATAGAAAACTGTCAGTTGAAGACGGTTTTAATATATAAAACTGTCTTTAGAAGACGGTTTTCATATCATGCTTTGATCGAAAAAAAGAAAAAAGTAACATCAGTACAAATTTACCACCCTCGGGACTGCTGTCAACTTATTAGAACTGTTGGAGTAAAAACAAAATGTTGTGTAATTGAAATGAATAGAAACCAATTTTTTGATTTTGTGAGTGCTGCTAAGGAATTATTTTTATGAAGAAAGTTGGATGACGATGGGCAGAAATACTGTTGGGCAGATATAAAATGGTTATTATTCACTAAAGAATTTGGATCGGTTTTCTTTAAAACTTCTTTAGATGAAAGTGAGCCTTCTAGAAAAATTAATTTAAGGAAAAGAGGTATAAGAAATAATTTAAAACAATGCTATTTTTCACCACTTGAAACTAATCAAAAGAAGAAACAAGATTTAATTGACATGTTGCCACTGATTGATGAAATTTATAAAGACTTTTTTTAAACTTACATACTGCAGACATGTTAGATTTCCACCCGGACTTAACAAAAGTTGATGAGATTTTTTAATAAATAAAAAATTTTATATTCAGGGGTGTCATAGAAACCAATATTGTCAGAATTGGTTTTAAAACCGACAAGAAAAAATGCTTTGGTGTCATAGGGCACTGCTACACGTTCAATAAATATCGTGATATTTCTAGTATCTATAAATATCGTGAACGTGTAGCAGTGCCCTATGACACCAAAGCATTTTTTCTTGTCGGTTTTAAAATCAATTCTGACAATATTGGTTTCTATGACACCCCTGATTATTAATTTTAAAATTTGTTTTTAATTTTTCATTTAAAACAAAAATATTGTCATGTAAACAATAACCTTATCTTCTTCAATGTATTTTTAAAAACTTGAATAAAACCTCTTATGTCTACTTAAAACTACACTATACATACTTTTTATTTAAACAGAAGCGCTTAAGTTACTTAAGGTCCAGTTCAACGTTAATCTCAGTTTCGAAAAAGCGCTTAAATAGAAAAGGCATAAAATCTTCTAAATTCATCAATATTTTTTTTTTAATATTCATCGTTCTTCTCTAATATATTAATTCATAAATTATTTGCAAAAAACAAGCAGAATAAAAATTACACAATATTGATGATATCTCAAAACTTCAATTTTCGACTTAAGCTACTATTTCATATTGCCACAGATATGGTCGGTCTTGATCGAATATACTTTCTTACTTGTTTTGTTATTATTTTTTTTTTGTAATTTTAAATCTACCTAAATAACTATATAAAAATGCAATATAATTTTCTATTATTACATTATTTATATTAATATAATTAAGCCTTTCTTTCAATAATGTATAATGTTGACTTTATATTGACGCTCACAGTAAAAAAAACTGTATAATTGGAACATGTTGTTCCAATATGGCTTTCTTGCAAATCAAAGTTATTGTTGAAAACCCCTTTACAATTATTAGCCAACTTGTTTAGTTAATTTGGAACTGCAGTGGTGCGTATATTTTATATATAGAATTAAATGTTGCTCATACGTATTAAGATGTTGATGTTGAGTGATAATTATGTATATGAAACATATTATTAATACGCTTTGTACCTATATAGCTGTGGAGTTATTTTGAAATTGTATATGAAATTAATGATTATTTTAGGTAACTGAAAGTAATTAGAATATTAGGCTATGAGTTTACTAGAGAACATTTTTCGTTCGGCTTTAGTTCATTTTTTTAATTAATAACTCGAAGAAACCCATTGTGAAACTATATTCTTCTAGACAAATGGCACACTGGAATGCATTTTCTACCCTGCCAAGGGCGTCGTCATCGATGTTTATTGTCCAAGATCTACTTGTAAACATCATCTATTTAACTCACCATTTATTGAGAAATAGAGTATGAGTTTACTTTAAAATATACCAGATAAATACATATGTAGCTATATGAAAAGAAAAATCTATAAATGGTGTTAAAAACCAAGTACTGGGGGGTTACTCTCTATCGCGATGCGAAAGCAAATGCGATGCGATAACCGTACAATTTGTATGCTTATCGCATCGCATTTGCTTTCGCATCGCAATAGAGAGTAACCCCCCTGTACTAATAAACTAAAACAGTGAAAACCATAAATATTAAAGTTAGATCACAACAATCTAATACTAACAACAGCTTGACTAGTCTAAAGTTACATTTAATACACATTGTCTATAATTTCCATTAAGATTAAAAAAAAATGTCCAAATATTTCGCTAAAATTCAGAGGTATAAAAATACCTCTTTCCCGCATGCATAGAGTTTTAATACTAAACAGAAATTTTGTTAGAAGCTGCATATAAATATGCATAAAACTGCTACTTCTATTAAACACAAAAAATAAACAAAAACGGATTTTTTTTACGCCAAAAATCTACTCCTCCACTCATGACGAGAATACTGCAGTTGCACAATCTAACTGAAAAAAACGAAACAAAACAACAGCAGAGATTTGCCAAAACACACACAGTTTGCCGGCAAAGACCAGGAGGTAATACTCGTACAGGAATTTATATGATTGCAAACAAAACAACTAAAACACACACACACACACACAGGTTTTGCAGCTATAAAATGCAATATGCTACCAAAAGTTGCATGCATATCAACCTGCAACAGAGAAAGAGAAACATTATACATACAAACCTATTGAATAAATGATATTTGTAGTGTTTTTAATTGTAGAGACAACCGGTTTCCTATACAAAACAAAAAAAATTGCAGGCCAACATGGCTGTACCCCTGTCGAAAAGAGAGGGTGCCCTGACTAGCTGCGGCACATGTATGGTTAGCTAGTGAGGTATATATATATGTATATGCCTCATATATTTATGTATAGTGCAAAGAGGTGTCTATGTTTTTATTTCTATAAGGTCCGTGTCTATGTGTTTAGAATTTTAGATTTTTAGCGTATTTTAGAATTTTATGAATGAAATTTTTAGTGACTCTAGCATTTACATATAACTATAAAGTTTTTTTGTTTGTTGCTATATATTGTCGAACACCCCCTTCCCCACACTGCTAAAGTTAGTTATAGAAGGTCGTTTTGGGTTTGAATTTTTTTCCATATAAGCCTAAAATCTAAACACCACTGAGCAGAGTGTCATTTTGCTAAGCATTGGCAGTAAAAGGGGTTTGAAATGATGTTTCTGTGTTTTTTTTTTTTTTTTTGTTTTGCATATAGACATGAAAAATTTATTAAGCTTTTTATTTAGAAATTTAGTTTGCATTTCGATTTTCGGCTAAATGTCTGTCTTTAGTCTGTGTGCTGTTTTTTTTCGGAAAATAGTTGACCTTGTCCATGGGAAAATAAACCAGACAGAAAACAACAAAATTCTTTTAGTTTCAATGTTTTTTTTTTTTTTTTGTTTTTGGTTGATTTTATAGTTTAGTTGAGTCTTGTTGTTGTGCATTGAAATAGTTGAAAGGTTTTTTTTCGCAAAGCGTACTTTTTACAATGGCAAGGTTGCCTCGGTCTGTGTATGGTGTTGGAGCCATAGTTTTAGAATTTATTACTTTAAAATAAATGTTAGATTTTACATTAGTTAGTGTGTTGGCTGGTGGCTGGGGAGTTTGTCTGGGTGTCTGTCTGTGTTTAAAAATAAGAGGAATTTTTAGTGGCTGTATCGTCATCATCAGCATCACTATTTTATAAACTAGTGGCATACATTTGAAGTTGACTAAATTTTAGAAAATATAAAAAAAAACTAATTTAAGTGTGTGTTTAGAGTAAGTTTAAAAGGTGGAATAGAAAGTTAAATTTTTAGAAAATTGTATATATCTATAAACTATATAAACATCATTGATTAACGCTAATATTAAACGATATAAATAACTTAAAATTAAGCTAAAATTTAACTATGGAAAGACTTAAATATAAAGAAAAATTTTAACTTTAGAATAGACCTTTAAAAGAAGCTAAAATTTAACTATATAAAGACCTTTAAATGAAGCAAAAAATTAGACTGTGAAAGACCCTACAATTGAAGCTAAAATTTTACTATATAAAGATCTGCAAATGAAGCTAAAATTGAGCAGCTAATATTTAACAGTATAAATACCTTTAAATAAAGCTAAAACTTAACCTTTCAAAGAGCAACGATTGAAGCTAAAATTGAGCTAGATAAAGATCTGAAAATTAAGCTAAAATTTAACTACGTAATGAGCTACGATTAAAGCTAATATAAGGCTAGACAAAGAACTACGATTAAAGCTTAATTATATATATTATATAAAGTCATATAATTGAAGTTAAAATTTTACTATATGTATAAAGATTGAAGCCAAAATGAAACTTCAGGAGACAGACTCAATTCATTTAAATTATTTAGCTAATAAATTTTCCTTTTAGTATTAGAATACTTCTTGTAAAACTTATTCCTTCTTAATTCCATTTCTTACATCCATTTAACAAACCTCTTTTAATACTTTTAAAAGAAAATCCTTAATAATCTGTAACTTGAGGTAGGTAAGTGTTTGTTGCCAACTCTTAAACCTCAAACTTGGAAAACACACAGAACACAACACAAACACACAGAGAACCGAGTTGAGTTAAGCCTTAAGAAAAATCAGCATCAACAGAAATCATAAACTTTTATAGACTTTAGGTATTATTATTAGTAGGCCTATAAGCAATTGAAACTAAATCAAACATACATGCTGCATACATATGTACCTATACAGAAAAATCTTTTATTATCTACTCATTTTTATGATTTTGATGATGATTGTTGTTGCTGCCTCTATGTAGTTGTTGCAAATATTGGGTGTTTTTTTTTGTGTGTGTAATATTTTTTCAGTAAAAACCTATTTGAATTCATTTACAAATTTTTTGTTGGTGCATGCGCCACAAATTAATACTATGGCATGATGGTCTGGTATTAATGTTTTTCAATAATGCAAAAAAAAAAGACTCTTAGTTATGCACAAACTCCAGTTATACATACTTACTCTCATACAGCCAACAACAATAGATATTTATAGACAAATACACCACTACACTTCTACTTCTACTATTTCCGTTTCCATACGTATGTAAATAAAAATCATAGAGATTTTTAAATTTTTAATACACAAACACACAAATACGCATATGCATGTAAATACTCGTATATTTTATTTTGGTTTGTTTGTATGTTGTCTGAACACACATTTTTTGAGCATAAAATGTAAATGAAAATAATTTTTACACAAAAATACAAAACAACAGCAACAATAACGAAAAGAAAACAAAACAAAAAAAACTTTAAACAACATTTAACATTTGCTCTCTTTTTAGTTGATTTGTTTTATTTTATAATCTAGACTAAGACAGTAGTTAAAGAAATATACAGATATTTTATTTTAATAAAATTTTATCAATCTATCAACCGAAATGAAGAGGCACTGAAATTCAACTGTTTGACCTGCCTAGAGGTTGTTGGCAACCCCAACACTACGATCGGATGGGAGGCCTAATCAGTCCCTCAATCTTAAACTGAAATGATTACTGAAACCGCAATAAATTGCGGCCCTTTGATCCTACTAGGAACCACAGGACATAATATAATCTATCAATTTTAGCTTCAAATTTTATTTAATGTTAAATTTATCAATCGAAGTTTTACATATACTGTAATTGTAGCTTAAATCATTGGTCTTTATACAGTTCAATTTTAGCTTTAATCATAGGTCTTTTTATGGCTTAATTTTTGTTTAAATCGAAAGTCTTTCCACAGTTCAATTTTTGATTCGTTTGAAAGTCTTTATATAGTTTAATTTTGTATTGATTTGCTGATCATTATCTAGCTGAATTTTTGCTTCAATCATTGGTTTTTCCAAGGTTAAATTTTAGCTTTATTTAAAGGTATTTCTACTGTTAAATTTTAGCTTCATTTGAAGGTCTTTTCGTAGCTCAATTTTAGCTTCATTTGCAGATATTTATCTAGCTTAATTTTAGCTTCAATCGTACGTCTTCATACAGTTCAATTTTAACTTCAAACACAGGCCTTTATATGGCTCAATTTTTGCTCCCTTCGAAGGTCTTCATATAGTTAAATTTAGCTGTAATCTTAGGGTTTATACAGTTAAATTTTAGCTTCATTCACAGGTCTTTGTGTGGCTCAATTTTTTGTTTAAATCGTAGGGCTTTATATGGCTCAATATTAGCTTCAATCGTAGTCCTTTATATAGCACAATCAGGCTCCATTCATATTCAATTTTCAATTTAATCTCAACTAATATATTTCCATTTTCTCTACCACTGTCACTTTATTGTTAATTTCAAAATTCTCATACATACAGTCAGTCGAACTAACAAACACCCATTTTTTTTACATACAAAATATTAATTTGCATTGTATGTATGTTTAATACGTTTTTTATTCTATTTTCTATCATCATCAACAACAACAACAACAACTATACAACTTTACATCATGTATACCAATTTGCAACAACAATAAGAACACACACAATCCACAAAAAAAAACTCGCATGTGTTTTTGTAATCGTACATACATATACGAGTAGATGGGCAAACAGAAAAACAAAAACAAGAACAAAAAATACTGACAAAACAATCATACAAAATCGTACAACTCTAACGCATAGAAGTATGCACTAAAAATAAATCAACTTTTGATTTTAACAAATATTACCTAGACTGTGTATGTGTGTAGGTATATAAACAATCTAACAAACACACAAACTCAAGCACTCAAACACACAAATTGTACGTACAGACAGACATGTTGTTGATGTTAATAAAATAAAAGCATTTTGATTATACCCAGCAAGCCATATAAGTCCGAAAAGAGTCTTTTCTGACACCTTTTTCGGAGCGTTAACGCTCTTTATGAGCCCTAAAAAACACTCATTATTGCTCCGAAAACCTTCAGAAAAGAGGGTCATTACATTCGAAAATGGTCAGTCAGAAAGAGCTCTTAGATAATGTCAGAAAAGAGTCTTTCATGAGGGGTTTTTGGGCTCTTAAAGAGCTTTTAGATAATGTCAGAAAAAAGTCTTTCATGAGGGTTTTTTGGGCTCAGAAGGAGCCAAAAAAAGAGTCATTGCAATTTTAAATACAACAAATTTAAAGGTCGCATTTATTATTTTTTTTTAAATTGTTTTTACTTAAACAAAAAGGAATTCATTTACAAATAAACTTAATTTGAAATGAAAAAAATTAAATAAATTATATTTACAGTAAAAAAAAACAAAATGGAATTTATTTAAATAAAATATATAAAAATAGAAAAAAAAATAATTTTTTAAGCAAATTTTTCTTTCGCTGCGAAAATGCTTTTTAGTTGGACTCTTTTCTGACTCCTTTTTCGGAGCGCTCCGAAAATGCTCTTCATTTGGACTCTTTTTTGACTCCTCTTTCGGAGCGCTCCTAGAATAATATGCTGGGTAGTACGAGAGTACACTGTTCATCGTTCATTATCGTCATAATGCTAAGATGATGATGGTGATAATGATTTTGTTGTTCATGTTGTCGTTGTTGCTGATGATGTCTGCCTACAAATGAACCAACAATTTACATGCACACGAACTCATTGATTATGATGATGATGATGACTACGACGAGACGTAACACAGACAAAACTATGAGTATAAACAAACAGCAACAACAACAACAGCAATGTGAGCACATACAATCTACAAGTATTTGGAGAGTCAGTCATATATAGACACAAAAATATAAAATTTTGTTGTTGTTTTATAACAGTAACAACAAAAAAAAATAGAAAACATAAAACAAAAATATAAAGTATAAAGTATAGAAACAAATACAGGCAACAACACACCTTCAAACAAACAATATTCATACATTTAGCTTGTTTGGAGCCTGAATGAGTGAATGTGTAAGTGTGTGTGTTTGTACGGCTACTCTTGTATAGAAAACATAATCGTACACAAACAGCACAACTGCCAGAGAGAAGGATGGATTGATGACAATTGTTATTGTACATAGTTATAGCAAATCAAATTATTTGCATTTGCGGCCATCAGAAGTATTCGACCCGGAAATTGTACATAACAGATTCCCCCAAAAAAGCTTCTAAATTAAAACGATTGGACTAGTGGCCAACTTGATACTGAAATGAACACAAGATACTGCACAGCTGATAAATTCAATAGATTGTGAAAAACTTAGAGCTTTATAGCCTGTTCAGCCATCTCGAACGATAACGTTCGCTTAGATAAGACTTAAGACACAAACTTGATTGTGGAATAAACAAACTTGATTGAGTAAAAAAATAGATACGATAAAAAGTTTGTGTCTTAAGTCTTATCTAAGCGAACGTTATCGTTCGAGATCGCTAAACAGGCTATTAATAGTAGGACTTTATATTTGTATTTCAATTAAAAAAAAAAACCTTTCCTTAGTGAGAGTACGTTTTCTGCTTTCAAAATAGCAACCATAATAAAAATCAATGCCGAAGTCTTGAACCTTGTTTATACATACATATACAACAAAGATAGTGAATGGTTTGTCATTGAGGTTGACATAATGAAAGATAGAAGTTATCACTGAACAAAGGTTTCAAGAGAACTGATGACAAACAAATGTGTCTGAGAGACTTCTCTTTACTTGAGAATGAAAATCATAATCCACATGAACTCCAAAATATGCTCTGATTAATATTATCAACTGATTTGATGCATTCTGTTCAATTTTAGCTTCAATCGTAGGTCTTTATACGGATCAGTTTTAGCTACGATCATAGGTTTTTAAGGGGGCGCAATTTTAGCATCAATCATAGGTCTTTATAAAGTTCAATTTTAGTTTATTTTATTTATTTATTTGATTAAATCTATTGATATAAATCCTTACAGACTACTATATATTACAAGATTTTATATAAAGGCATTATTAACGAAAACATTGTGATAAGATATATTAAGTATTTAAAAACACGATAATATTGCGTTTAATTACATTTATATTAATAGAAAAATCGATTAAGCTATACAATTCATTGAAATTTTTGCATATTCTCCTCAAAGGATCAGCATCAGCATAATTTATTTGAACAACAGGAAGGTGCAGAGGTATTAGGTGTCGGGTAAAGCGTCGTGGATTATTAAAATTTATGTTACGAAGAAGCAAGTCAGAGAGGACATCTCCATTAATAAAATTAATTAGAAATGCCACATTTAGCATAGTCCTTCGGCTTTTTAATGTAGGTAGTTTAATTAATGATAACCTCGCAGTATACGAAGGAAGGCAGAATAAGAGAAACTGCTTTTGAACAGATTCAATTCGGTCTATGTGCATATTAATTTCAGGATCCCAGACAATAGACCCATACTCCAAAATTGGTCTTACTGGGGATGTGTATAGTTGTTTCGTTACATTGGGATCTGTAAAGTCTTTAGACCATCGTTTTATATAAGCAAGTACACCATGAACTTTATTTATCGTCATTGTAATATGTTTGCAGAAATCTAACTTAGGATCAAGTAGAATACCAAGATCCAGAAATTTTCCAACTAACTCTAGTTGATTCGTAATGGGAATGGCCTGGCAACGCGTCAGAAGACTGGGTGCGGGTCGCACAAATGGAGGACATATGTCCGAGTAAGGAGTTGGCCAGGTTTCTTTCTTCTCTTTTCTATCTTCTATTTTCTCTTCTCTCTTTACACTATAATATTCCTCTCCTATCTTTACCTTAGCTATCATTTCACTCTATTTACTACTACTTTTCCTAAGGCATCGAAATGGACCGTATTGGTCTCTGGGTGAGGGTGTGAGGCAACTTACACCAGCCTTCCTACCTACCTACCTACCTATAGTTGTCCAGGGAAGAGAACTCATCAAATAATTTTTCATAGTTAGAAAAACGGTCGGATAAATTTAAAATTTATTTTTTTATATCCAGCACAGTTGATTTTCTTGCTTGGAAAAACTTATAAAAATCAACTCCAATTTTTCTACAGTGGGAGCAGCACCAATTAACCCCTTCAGACTTAGAAATTGCTTCAGCAGCTAAAACAGAAATTCCACCACCCTTGAAATGGATTAACCCATTACACAGCCAACAAGCTAACATCCTTTCATCATCATTAACAATAGAACATTTTTTATTCAAACACTCCCCATTGTATAAAATATTGCAATAATATTTACGTATTAATGGTCTAATTCATAAAACTTACAACAGGTTTATAAGAGCTTTATTAAGCAAATTTTTTATGGAAATTTGCTTTACAAACCTGTTATAAACCTGTTGTAAGTTATTTGAAAAAGGGGGTAAAAGTTTAAAAATAACGGCAAAACTAATTGGCAATTTTAATTTGGCAACTGTCACAGTAACCATGTACAATAGCTTGGCAGCACTTTTTTTTAAACAACCAGTATTTGGCAGAGCGAAACAGCTAGATTTGATTATAATTTTAATGCAAAGATTTATCTGTCTCTTTTATTTACTCCAGTGAACTGTGATATATATTTTATTAATTTTATTAAAAATGCAAATTTAAAAACAATCCAATGACAAAGGCCGTTTCCAAATAACAAAAACCGCAAACGATCACAATGAAACCAGGACAAATGGCCAATTAACACCACAAGACGATAATAAGCTTATTACAGGTTAAAACTTGGAGTAAACAGGGTAAGAAACACGTCCGATCTTTACACAAATATGGCTACTTAATCATAGGTCTTCATGTGGCGCAATTTTTGCTTCAATCAAAGATTTTTATATGGCTCAATTTTAACTTCAATCTTAGGGGTTTATAAGGTTAAATTTTAGCTTCAATCATACAAAGATGAACTGTTCAAATGGTAAAGAGGTTGATGATGATATAATAATGTTTAGAAAGACTAAAGGTACGGTCACACTTAGCAAATATTTGTCGAAAATGACGCAACCACTAAATAAAATATATTTGAATTCGTTTATTTATTTAAAAAAAACTTCGTTTATTTAGGACAGGACACAACAAATATTTAGTTTTATTTTATTTGATGCTGTTTGATCTTGCAAAACTCTTTTAAGAGTAAACAACGCCAAAGAAATTGGTGCTAAAACTTGTGGTTACGCTTTTTGGAGTAAATATTTACCAAGTGTGACCGTACCTTAATACTCGATAAATAGGGGCCGATATTTATCGATAAACAAAAATTCAACAGGAGGGACGACAGACAAATGTGTCTATTCAAATTTAGCATTAAACAAATGTTAAACCTTCCAATGTTTTGAGGGGATGGAGGTCAGGTCTAAAAATGTTTTTCAACCATGTCAATAAAGATCACCAAGTACCTAGTACTTTGCTTATGGGTCCCACGGTCCATAACAGAATTAGGATCGAGTCGCATTTTGCTATACTACGTTGTTACTTATCGTATACTCGTTTAATACTCAGAAGTGTCAAGGTCTCCTGCTTCATGATTAGCATAATATTTAAATATTTGGATCTTCATCCAACGGAATTTTGATAATAATATTCAATAATCTGCAAGTGTTGTTCATTTTTAAGTCGACCAAAATTAACATGTTTAATAGTATTATGCTACACAAAAAACAGTCTTGCTTAAAATAAAGTTGCTACAAAATCATTCTCCAAATCACCCTCCAATCACCAAAAGCTCCAATATTATTTTGGAGCATACGTTTGGCATCGCTATTTAAGAATCTATTAAAGCATTATTTTTAATTGTTGGTTCTATATCTATGTGTCCTTCTTGGAACGTCGAAGATCCGTTTACAGATCTTCTAAATAAAATTATTTATCTCTCAGTCCAAGACGAGCCTTAATAACTTTCCTGATGCTTGGATTAGCTTGCATATTGTCTGCATTAGACTAAGTTCGATATCTGCAGTTTTTGATTAACTGCTGTCTTAAATTGTCAAAAATGGAGTTCGATTCTTCTTCAGACATTTTGTTAGGTTTGTATTTTGTATGTTCTATTAATGGGCTATTAAACTGCTGCTCCTCCGGAAACAAATGGGTTTGCAAAGCCAAACAGTACAACAATACATTCGACAAAATTGACCCCTTGAGTAGATAGACACAGCTCAAACATTGGACACTAGTTAGTCCTGTTAACAACACCTGATATTTGACTTTAATTAAAAACTCAACAATTACATCTAGCTATACTACCCCTTAATGTTTGTATCAAACAAAATTGAGAGTATTATATTGTGCATACGAGCTGTGTATGAATATAATGTTAAAATTTTTAGTTAAGGGAATGAAAAATATGCAGCAGTTTTTATAATAAAATCCACATACATATACGCACATGTGTGTTTTTGTACATTAAAATAGACAACCCAAAAAGGACACTCAAAACAATGAACTCATTCCTTTACATAAAAACACTAGCATCATCGTCATCATCACCCTGAATTCAAATGATCTCATACTCAATAATAATGTAAATGGAGTTTTACTCATATAAAGAGTATTCGAGTAGGGATATGTGTATGTATGTTTAGCACACATACAACCCCATGTGTAAAACGAATGCATGCACACACACACACACATAGTATGCATTTAAAATTTGTTATCGTTGTCTAACTCGGTATAGTTGTTGTGTAGTCGTCAAACTTGACGCTAGGAAAAGTTTTTGTCGACATTTAAACTCGCATCACCCGTTTGTTTACTAACTGACTGACTGACTTGGTTGTTATGTTGTAGTATTTTTTAAAAAGAAATTGTGTTCCTTGTTTTCGAAAAGTTGTCGTAAAGTTCTGTTGCCAAAAACGGGAAGTAACAACTTTGTACCTCTAAATCAAAGCCCCCAAATAAAATAGAAAAAAAAAAGAAATACAAAAAACAAACAACATACAACAAGAAGCTACCCTCTACTGGAGTACTGCAATTGTGGAGTAGCACTCATAAAACATTGTTTATGTGCAAAAGTACGAGTATTGAGTTGTGAAGTGAATGAATGTACAAGTGTTTCCTTACAATACGTGATGATGTTGGAGTGTTTTCGATAAGTTAAAGTGTATGTGAGTTTGATACCAATATTTCGAGAGTATTGCTTTGGTTTCCTTTTGCAGTTACGTTACGGCTAACGTTTCACATTTTGTTTTGGTTTTTTTTTTGTTCCTGTATTTTTGGCGCCATCGTAAAGCCAAAATTGTGAGTGTTCGTGTGAGTAAGTGTGGAGTTGTTCCTCTGTGTTTGTGAATTTATAAGTACATGTACCCATTTTTATATAACTAAACTTTGCAAGAGGAACAAATACCAAACAGAGTTTTGTGTTATAAAAAGTATAAAGTTCCTAGTAGGATTTCTCATCAACACGCAAAAAAAAAAAGAGGTATGTTTTAGCCAGCAAACAGACACATTTTGCATTAAAAGAGGATAGTAAAAAGTCCAATTTAAGGATAACACAAGTAAGTATACATATATAAATATTATTATATTTGAACAGCTAGCTAACAGAGATTTGCAAAGTTTTTTTTTAAATCTAGTTTAAATATAAATTGTCTTTTTATTTATTTATCTAACTTCAAAGCAGTAAGTAGAATGTATGGCAACAGGATTTGTATAAAAATACATTTTAAGTTTCTTTGCAAATGTATTAACACAGTATTAAACTTTGCAGCAAAAGTTTCCCACCAAAATCGTTTCCATAAAGAAATGTTGATATTTAATAAATTGAAAGCAGAAATCGCCAATGTAGATTATACAAGACATTTTCAGTTGTATTTCAAAATTTTGTTTTCAAAATCGTTGCCATAAAGAAATTAAGAGATTTAATAATTGAAAGCAGAAATTTTAAGAAGAAAAATCGTCAATGTAGATTATACAAGACATTTTTAGTTGTATTTCAAAAGATTATAATTAAAGTTCAGAAATTTCCAATTACATATTTTAAAAATTTTAAATTTTATTGCATAAATTACTAATTTTATTTAAGTAATTTCCATTTTAAATTATAAATTTTCACTTAGTTGAATTTATATTTCAAAACTAACTAATATCTTTTCAGAAATTTCATATTTTATTTTAGAATGTTACAGTTTTAATTCAGAAATTCCAATTTTATTTTAGTAACTTGCATTTTAAAAACTTCAATTTCTAATAAAGATCTTTTTCTATTTGTTTTTCAGAATTTTCAAATTGTACTTTGTATGTTAAAGTTTCTAATGTAATTTCCGGAATTTCCTTTTGTAGTTTAATTATAAATTTCCAATTTACAGTGGCTCACAGCCTATTTTATGCAGTGTATTTTATTGTTTTTAAAGCTTGACGATTGTCTGATCATACAATGTTGTCAGATCTGACAATGTACTGACATTGAAAAATTGTTAGCAAAATGTAAATTGTCAGTTCAGACAAGTGTAGGAAAATCTTGAAAATTTTTTAGCACACAATTGTCACACAATAAATTTATCGGTCAAATTCATTGTCAGGCATTGCCAGAATTGTGTGTATGTTTTTAAAAATGCTAAATAATACAAGAAACAAACTAGAGCAATTGAAATAATTTCAGTTGCATATTTACATATCTGCCTATACATATGTATGTACTAGAAGGTATCGGGAATGAAGAGAAAATAAAATAACTGCCGCAAAGTTTAGGTACACGAACTGTGTGGAATCTGCGACCTGTTGACATATTTTTGGGAAGTTTTTATTCAACGCAACCAGCATCCCATAAACTTCATCGTGCCTCAACTTCCTCGAAAAGTTTTATAATACTTTTATGTGACCACATGGATTTTAAATTTTATTATTTTCTTTTATTTAATTAAATTCTTTAATTTTTTTTCATTTTTTTTTTTTTAATATTTTTGATACACACTTTTGTTTGTTTATTTATCTACAGCGTTGAAAATAGAAATAATTTCTTTAACAATATTGACACTGTCAGATGCATAAACTTTGTATATTTGGCAATAACAATTATTTGACAATTATCTTACAACAATCTTACAATGTTAAAAAATGTGTTCACTTGATTGTTAGATGTCTGACAATATTTTTGTCTTACAACGTACTGAAAATGCTTTTTCTAACAACATTGGAAGACAAAATTTGTAAGTTTACACGGTTGTTGGACATTTTCTGAACATTTTTCTGTCAATGCTGTAAGATTCAACAACCGTCTGTAGCATAGATTTTTCTTTTTTAGGTTCCCGTTAATTTTCTTTTTATAAAGCTTTGAAAACGAATTCACTGCATAAAATAAGCTGTCAGCCACTGTATTTTTTGTCGTACGATTGTATTTCTAAAAACAAATTTCTACGACTTTATTGTCGTACGTTTGTGCTGGAAAACGTCTATAAAATATAGTTACACGGGAGAAATTGTATTATGTTATACTGAAGATTTTTATTAAATATTTTTTATACAGAAGATTTACTATAGAAAATACTATAAGATTATCTATAGAGATTGTGTACAATATTCCCTATAAAGAATACTTTAACCAAAAGTAGAAAATTATTCTGAGTCTCTAGTGTAAATTTGTTCTGTTACATAAAATACTGAAAATTATTTGAAATTATTGAAAAAGTTCGATCGTAATCCCTGATATATGTATATAAAATGTTTAATACTAAAGATAAGCTATTAAAAATGGAAATTTCACTTACATTTATACTGATGATTATGATTATGAGATTTATTTATCCGATCGATGATTTAATTGTTGGGGCCTCTGGAAGTCTTTAATTTGTTCTTACACACTTTAGATTTTCTTTTCACATTATATATTTATTTAAACTAAAATTAACTTGTCTTCCATTGTCTTTTCACTCTACGCGAAAAATTAATATTTTCAACAGCAGCTGACTTGTAATAGCGTGTTCAGATATGCACCTTAATTGCGATAATCGCAATTAACACCATTATTGAGCTCAATATTCCATATTAAATCTCAATTAATTATTGCGCAATAAGTACGAAATTGTTATAATATTGAGTAAGATTTCGAATGCAACACTGTTCACAACTGTGTTTAGTGAACAAAATTGTATAAAATGGCAAATGTCAACAAAAGAAAACGAAAGAAATCATTAAAAAATCAATGCGAAGGTAAGTTTGTTTACATTTTTTGTATTGCTTTCCAGCTGTCAAATGATTATTGAGTAAGCTGAAAATTGAGTATGCCTGAACACTTAAAATATTATTGTCAATTAACCGAATATTGACTCAATAAAGTTTCATATCTGAACACGCTATAAGTTGCGTCTTAAAGCATCTTGTATTAAAAATATTAATTATTTAATTATGTACATGATATGGCGCATTAAAATAGATGCAATCTAAACACTTGACTGATTTAATTTTTTTTTCATTTAAATTTTTTTTTACTCTTTTTATTCCGACTTATTCGAAAATTTTTTTGAATTTCATCCTTCATTACACAGGTGCTGAAAAAAAAGAAAATTTTCATATAATGCAGATACTGTTTAGTTTTTTCGTTTGTTTTATTAATTTTTTATATTTATTGAGACATTAATTTTAGCATTTTGAAGGCTTGCCAACCTAAACATGTGACTTTGCTCAAAATTGTGTTCACAATCAGATAGTTGCATCATACAATGTACAACATACAACAGCAGTTTTGAATTAACCAAATATGTTTAAATTAAATACGTTGATTGGGATAATGAGTTATTTAAAACCTCAGTGGTACATTCGCCCTTAAAACTATTTTAGGTTGAGAAGGTTGTGTGCATAGGTTGCACACGAGGCCCATATAAGTGTATAGAATCCTACTAAATGGTTTTTCTGCAACATTATTAATTAATAGATTTCGTATTTCCATTATTTATAGAAAATTTTCAGCAAATCAATAATGGAGAGAAATAAAATTTCACGTTTACTTGGCAAAAATTTTATAACATTCAAAAAAATCATCAGAATTTAATAGAGGCAACTTTCCTAAAGTTTGTACAGTAGAAATTATTATGCACATACTAGGAATCTTCAAGTCTTAATTAATGTTTGACCATGCAATCGTATATATTGGAAAACTCCCAATGCTGTTGGCAAGAAGTAGTATAAATATAAATATATAAACAGTGATTTTTTAAGAACTTTCGGCTTAGATTTTTTACATTTTTAGAAAAAGAAATACATACATAAAATTTAGAGAAATGTATGAAATTTTATTTGAACGATATATGTATATAATTCCTTGTTTAAAGATGTTTTCAGGCAAATATTGACCGCGGTTAAGCCTTAAATGATTCATATGCTGCATCCAATTTTGGCATACTCTGCTCATCAACGATATCAATAGATATCTTGAATATTAGCTTGTCTTTATAGATATGAACCTTAGCATAACCCCGAAAAAATAGTCTAAAGGTGGCAAATCGCATGATCTAGGAGGCCAATTAACTGGCTTTGAACGTAAAATAAATTATTCACCGAACTCGCCTGTCAATTGGGTCAATTGTTTCGCGTACTGTGTGGCATGGGCCAACGTCTTGTTAAACCACATGTCGGCCAAGTCCAGCTCTTCCATTTTGGACAAAAAAAAATGTGTAATTATCGCACGGTAGCGCCAGCCATTCAAAGTAACGTTCCTGCTTTCGTCGTCTTTGAAAAAGTAAGGTTACCGGCCCATAATCCACACCCAACAGTGCATTTCTCTGGATGCCTTGGCAGTTCTTGCAATTCTTCTGGCTGCTATTCACACCAAATACGACAACTTTATACGTTTACGTATTCATTCATCCAGAAATGAGCTTCGACGCCAAGCACAATTTTCCGATAAAATAACCTTTCTTAGCCGGGCATGAATTCTGATAATAAAATTCAATAATCTGCCAGCAGTGTTTTTTTGTAAGTCGATTCATGGTTAAATTATAGAACAAACTGAATACGTTACTAAAGAGTAACATGTTACACGAAACAGCTGAGCTGGCAAAAACAGTCTTACCAAAAAGAAAGTTACTAAAACAATCACCCTTAATAAGTTTGCTTGAATAAGCCACAATTATATCTTTTATTAAGAAATAATAGATGATTCTTGAATAATACAAATCTTATTTCTGGTAAAAGTAAATATTTGTTGGACACCAGCAGTGTCCATTTTACCCTCTATGGTAAATTGAAAAATATATTCGAAAGAGTTTAAGGCTTTTGATAGAAAAGTTATTTGGAAATTTCCACTTTAATATCTAGACAAAAATTTTAAATTTTAAGATACAGATAGGAACTTCTGCAAAAACTTCAACTTTAGAAAAACATATGTGAAAATGTCGTAGATGTTGTAGAAAACTTTTATATAGAGATTACCTACGACATTTGTACAACTATTGTAAATTTCTACGACATTACAACATTAGTTGTGAACAATGAAATTTTATTTTATAAGTTTGTTTACTCATGTATAATAATTTATAATAAGCAATAAATGCTGAAATTATCATACATTTTTAAGAAAGTTATGCTCTTTAAAGAAATTTTAGACAGTGAGCCTTATATGACAGCCATGGTCAATTATGCACCAATCTGTACAAAATTACTAGATGTAATTAGACTTTATGTACAACTTATTTGTGGCAGCATTTGTTTGGATATATGCATAAATCAAGCATTTATGACCAATAAAACCATATTTCGGAATGAACCGATTTCATACATTTTTAATCCCAACAGTCCCTGAAAAAATATCATATAAAATATTAAATTCCAACAAAATTTCTTAAAAATTGCGACCTGTACTTTGCACACAAGCTTTGCCTGGACAGACAGACGGCCACACGGACATGGTTTAATCGACTTAAGAAGTGATTCTGTGTCGATCGGTACACTTTAAAGTGGGTTTTGGACAAATATTTATTGGCTTTACAAACATCAGCACAAATCCAATGATAGGATATAAATATTATATAAATATTATAAGAACAGATAGATTTCATGTTAATTTTCAAAAATATGTATGTATATATTTTTTGTGGCATTAAAATTTGTTTGTTCTTCTAAATATGCAGTATATTTTTTGTTATTTATTCTTACTTTAAGACCTACTTGTTGTACTTGACACATAAACACGTTAAATCTCTATACAAAACTCACGACGACGACAACGACACAGCATCGCAAAATTCACTTTCAACGCGAATGTATTTAAACGCGACACAGAAAACTGCAATAACAACAAACGGCAAAAACAACCGGAAATAATACAGCATACATATTGTAGAAAATACATTCATACACACACACAAATTACAACTATATACACTTTTACATATATGTACATATATATATAGAGATGTATATTTTAAAACGTATATAGTACAACAACTCTCAAGCACCCACAAAAAGGTCTTTAACTTTAGTTTGGAACCAAAGAAATTTGTGAATTGGTTTGCCTACCAAATACACTCTCACATCAAGACACACACACACACCCACCCCGACATCGTCATCAACAGCACAACAGCCCAAACATTGTATTGCATCATGCAACACTACTCTTTTTTACACGTAGGTACATACACAACCGGAGACAGACGAGCGGGCGTATGAACGAATCTATAGACGGACCGAAAGACACACAGCAACACCCAGTTAGTGTGTTTGTTGCTTAACAAAATAGTATATCAAAAAATGAGTTTGTAGAATTTATGGCCGCAGGCAATTTATGCTGTGTTATATTGCAACAGCAATTGGAATGGCCTACCCATATTTTAGTATAACTGAGAAATACACACATATTATCGTAGATGTATGTATATGTAAAATACACTCAAAGATTTTAATACATAGTTGGTTGCATACTCGTATTTGCATTCTGACATTTACTCTGCTCCAGCACTTGTACGATGGCAAGCTTAAAAGTCCTGCAAATAGATTGTGGAACCAAATAGAGATCTCAATTAAAAAAGGCTGCATAATCTGTAATCACTTATATTTCCCACCAAAAATCTACGTTTTTCTTTGGAATTATAAAATAAGCTTTAGATCCTTTAAAGCGGTATAAATGGAACAAGTAAGAGTTTATATTCGGCTGTGCCAAATTTTATATACCCCCCACATATACAGTGGGTGGCCAAATTATTAGTTACACATGCAAAATTGTTTAGTTTGAAGCCGCATAACATTTTAAAATAGTGGAAATTTATCCCTTTATTTGTTCTTTTAGGTAAATTAAGTGTTTCTAATTCAATTAAAAATAAATTCTTTTGTTTTAAAAATATATATTTGAGGAAAAGAAATATTACAAAATTTTTTGAAAAAAAATCTTAATATTTCGTAGAACCTTCTTTGGCATCAATTACAGCTTGCACCCTTTTTGGCATGCTCTGAATGTATTTTTGAACATTAACTTTAATCAATTTAATCAAAATTGCATATTTCACACAGACAGATAATGATCTACAACTGCACTCTAATGTCACCAATCATTGTTGACACTGCACAATATATTTAACAGTACTACCCGAATTAAAATACGAAAACATCTGGTACAAGAAATAAATTTATATACGTATTAAAAGCGGTTAAATCTTAATATAGTGTAACTAATAATTTGGCCACCCACTGTATATATATCATTAGTTACATCGATAATGATATTTATACTAGTTATTTTATGGGATGAACGTCATAAAAATTTTACTGTATTTAAGTCTTAAGGTACGGTCACACTTGGCAAATATTTGCCGAAGAAGATGTAATCACTAAATAAAATATATTTAATTTCGTTTATTTATTTCGAAAAATTTCGTTCATTTTTCAGTTTTATTTATTTGATGCTGTTTGATATTGCAAAACTCAAAAAAAAAAAGAGTAAACAACGTTAAACAAATTTGTGCTAAAACAAGTGGTTACGTTTTTTTTCTTTGAGTAAATATTTTCCATGTGTGACCATACCTTAAATCTTTTTTTAAGCTCTATCTATCTATCTTCAACAGACGTAAAGACGGGCGGACATAACTAGATCGTCCTAGAAGGACCCAGAACACTTTTTGTCAAACTTAATATAGCCGCCATCTTTTTGGTGGTGGCTATAAAAAGGAATATAGTCAGTGATTACTTATATTTCCTAATCAAAATCGATTTCTTATATGAAATTACAAAATAGGCTGGCTCTAGATTCTTTAAAAGTGGTTTAAATTGAAAAAAAAAGAAATGATTCTAAACAGAAGTTCCGATCGAGATAACATTGTAAAAGCAAACACTTTTGCAGGCATTCTAGAGGTGTACGGATTTCAAGTGAAAAATGAAATCATTTGAATCACCAAATCCTCTTTAACCCCCTTCAATGTTCACAACAACTTTATCACCTACTCTCGTATTTGTATCCTTAAATTTACGCTACAGCAGTGGTAGTAGTATTGATGATAATGTCAGTATACATTGATGCCGGCCGGCCTTTTTGGTCCTTAGAGTGTTTAAATGACAAAAACAACACCACATAATCTGTATACAAACACACACACACAGACACGCACATGTATGTAAAAATATATATTCTGTTTGTATTTAAGTTTATAAGTGAATTTTTGTGTTCGTGTCAAGGCTAAAAACGAAATTTTCACTGCCAAATGAAATCTAGACACATGAATGCAACACAACAACACTATGCCAGTTCAAACATATACATATGTATATACATACATGAGAAGAACTACATATACATATATATGCATATATATTTTAAAATGCAGGCTGCATACTATACAATAGCCAAATATGTTAATATATATGTCTGTACATGTCTCGTTTTACTGGAGTGTGGCTAGACACAACATTGAGTCAGAGATGTTGTCAGAAATGGACGGTTTTGGAAAAAACGGTTTCAAATAATAATGTTTGGTATCAGAATAATAAACAGAGAGAGAGCTGAAAAAACCTCTATATTTTCATGAAGCAGTGATCCTGGGTTCCAAAAGCATACGCATAAGCGCGCTTTTTTCTTTCAACCTACCAAAACAGGGAGGCTAATAAATTTAATAACAAGAAGCTCTTGATGCTCTAGGCATGAAAATTCAGTATGATGTCCGCTCAACTAAACACAAAGTGTCGAAAGTAGCAAGTGACCCGTTTTTTCAAACGAGGTTGGAAATACTTAACTAGTATATCAATAATTACTACGTACACTATTTACTTAAATTCTACCGGCTCAACTATTCGTGGTGGAGTGGAAATGAAAAGCAAAGTGAAAGGAAAGAATTCTTTCCACGTAGGATGTTAAAGAAATGTTCAACTCTCACCTCATACGAAGATAAGCCTGGCTATCTGATGTAAAGAAAATCATAAAAGCCATAGAGGTCCTCCTAAGACACTCTCCGAGGGTGCTGTAGCTTAATTGATTAGCGCGTTTGATTATTAGATTATTATTCGTGGCCTGGGTTCGATTCCCAGCCGCTGTGACTCAAACAACATTAGTTTCTGATAATTATTAGTTTTTTATCCTGTCATAACTAATATTTTTCACAGCGCCTTCCTTCGGTGGTATAGCATTGAAACATCACCGAAGTAAAATAATTAAATAATGACTATCTATAAATCAAGCTTTGATCAATGCGCCTACTCACCACCAGAGGCGCTATAAGACTGTACAACTAATAAACTTAACGCGCAATTACAGTGTTGTCATAAGTTTTTTTTCTCCTTTCACCACCTATTCTTCGCCAACCTGTCCCCTGTCTAAAGAAAGTAACACAATTAATTAATTAATATATAGGCAAATTAATTGCTTGAGTGTTACTTCTCTTTAAAAAAAAAGTCTGATTTGACCCACGAAAGTATTCCTTTAAAGTAGGATGCTAAAGAAATGTTCAGGTCTCACCTCATAGGAAGATAAGCCTGTCTTTCTGATATAATTAAAATCATCAATCAAAGCCATTGAGGTCCTTCTAAGACACTTAGCTGAGTATATTAAGATGGTGCAAATTTCAATATTTACGTACCTATTGGAATAGCTCTTAAAAAAATAGGTCCTAAACTCCGGCCCCAGTGTTTCCGGAACCATTAATGAACCAAATCTGATCGACGTTATCATACCAACAAGATTGATTTGTCCATAGATGCCTTTCAGGTATGAGTTCTCCAAAATTTCTATGTAACATCCAACTATAGTCTAATATTCCAATACCTCACTTTGTGTCGTGGTTACGTTCCAAAAAAATAAAAAAAACACGACGCAAAGTGAATTGAGATTTTCTATAGCAAACCATGAAAATATCTAAGAGAGGTTCCAGGGTTACGAAAATACTAAGTCGTCGGCTTTCTTAAACAAAGAATTGGTCCAATGTTTGCTGCACAGCTTTTTTTAACGTATAATAAATTTTCTTGTAGCAAATTGGAAAATTGCTTTACTTTTTATGTCATCAAATAAGCTTTTTGTCTGAATTACCATTTTACTTAATTGTATACTCTGCGCAACTTGATTTTCAATCCAAATAGAAAGCAAGTACTCCATTTTGATCATTAAAGCACTACTTGTACGTTTCCATCGTTTTGGCATCGAACCCAAAACAATGCTAGTTCGAAAATCTGACGACGCACAGTAAAAATTAGCACTAATTAAGCAGCGACGCAACTTCGAAAAAATGCAAAACGAAACTACGCAAAGCGTAGTATTAGTGAACTGCAACGCTAGAATCGTTCTTAAAGATGCCTTGAATCAGCATTTTCCTAACCACATCAACCGAATAGCAACCAGAACATTGATGGAGCCAGTCCTGAAGTATCCTAATAGTTACCACTTTTGGTGTCCAATAGTTTTTAGCTACGCTCTTAATATCTGGCCTTACGTTGACATTGAATAGCAAAAATGTGAGAAGAGGATTTGTTCACTCACATATAGGCATATATGTATGTATATATGAATTACATATTGCATCCTTTAACAGAGAGATTCTTTACATTTGCATTGGCAAACTCCAAAAAACCATACAACCATGCAACCAACCAAGCAACCTACCATAACCACAAATACTCTCACACTCACTCACTCACACAGAGAAGGTGTTGCAAAAGTGCATTCACTTTTTGTGTATGTATAACTAAAAATATACATACATGCATACCTATACATACGAATATATATATGTATGTAAATATATAAATATATATGTATGTACATATGTATATAGAGGAAAATGCGAATATCTATATAAATAAATGCATGCAATTTTGTGTTTGAGCAGGAGTATAAAATAGTTATACATACACATAAACAACAATTTACCTCAAATGGTGGGTGTTATCTACTGCCATGCAACAACCTTTGGCAGCCGAGAATGAGGAAGTAAATAAATGTATGTCTGGTTAGGAAACTGCATTTGCCATTGAGCCAGGCAGCCAGGCAGCCTTCTAGTCAGCCATTCTTCACAGTTTCTGTATAGGAATTCTCCGTTAACTGTAATCGTCGTAGTCGTAGTATTTTGAATGCGTTGAATGTCCTTGTTGCAACAATTTACCTCTTCGATGATACTACTACGACGATTTCTCAAACTCTATCGGTAGTGAACAGAAAATAGGTTGCTGTCGTTAATATTTTGGCGTATTCTTGTTGCAAGTATGAATAGATGTATGGATGGTTGGCTGGTTGCAGTATATGTATATGATTTCTCAATGAGTGTGTTGGTGTGTGAGCGAGCCCGCCAATTTCTGGCGTTAGTGACCTCCAAAAATATGTGCATATAGTTGTTGTTAGTTAGTGTTGCTGTTGTTGGCCAAGTGTATGCGTTTCTCTGGTTGTGGGTCTACAACACATTAAGCAAACCATAATGTGAGTATGTGCATTTAGTGGCGAAGGTGGTATTGCTGGCTGGCTATGATAATGATGATGATGGTGATGGCTCAATTGGGTATGCTGCTATTCCTTTTGGCGTTTGGTTTGACTTGAAAATTATTTGGTGTGTGTATGTGTGTGTAGATAGAATTCGGTGAAAGTACTGACTGAAAGACTGACTGAGTAGAGTACATACATGGTTTATTTTATACACTTCGTAATACTTATACATGCCTCACCAAAAAAGGGTGTTTGTTTGTACGACTGCATGAGTTGCTGCTTCTGTTTCTGTATATTTCTCTGTTTATTGTATCTTGTGGTAGTACTACTGGTCTAAATTCTTGCTGTACTAGGGTAAATGACCTGATTAAATTTTAAATTTTCGGTTGAATTTCTATAATGAGGTCAGTCAGAAGAAGAGCTGTTGTAAAGGATGCATGACAATCTGCTAAGTGTTGTATTTATAATTAGTATGTTTATTATTATGATTATTACTGTTTAGGCAAATGAGATTTATGTGTAATTAGAAAGTGTTTGATTATACTTAGAGAGAGAGCGAGAGAGTGTGTGTGTGTTTGTTTGTTGCCATTTATTATTGTTGGTAATTAAATAGTATTTAATTATTTAACACTTAATGGGTCTTACAAACACTTGCCAAAGAAGTTTAGTTTAATAATGTGGTTGTTAAGAAGTTATAAATAATTAATGTAAAGGTCATGTTTGCTTAATGAGGTGTTAATAGCTTTAATTACAAGTCTTGTATCACAAGAAATAGCATTTATATTTATTAGAAAATGTAGCAGAAATATGATTTTGGCAAAACAGACTAAAAAATGCATAATCACAAATTAACATCAGGCGGAAATTGTTGTAAGATACTTGTTTGGTATGGTTCAGACAAAAATAAACACTCGGCACTGTAAATTTCTTGTTATAATATTGTTTTAGCTTTTATTAAAATTTGTTTATGCCAAGTACTTAAGTGTTAGCCAATATTTTAGGATAATTAATACTCTCTAATATCTCTTATATTTCTAACAAATTTTATTTAAATTGCTTAACTTTTACTTAATCAAAATTGCTAAAATGTTACATCATATCTAATTAATAACACTCATACGTCATGTGTGATAACTGATGCCTTTTACCTTAAAAACGATTTTTCTGTGAGAAATTTTATAAAATGTTTTTTTAAAAATAGTGTTTAAATACATTTCTATGAAATGTGTTACAATTAAATTAATATAAAAAATATATTCACAGCATATGTACTTTATAAAAAGTTTTATTTTTTTTTTCTTAATAAAAATAAATAATAATTTGTAGGACTTTTTATACATATAGCATATAACATATCAGTTAGGTTTGTAAACATAACATTGTTGTTTCTATTCTTGCCAAATTTCATACAAATAGCTTAACTTTTACTTAAGTAAAAGTGCAAAAATTCACAATCGTTTCTAATTAATAATACTCATACGTCGTGTGTTTAATTAAGCATTTTACTTTAAACCGGATTTGCTAAAGGCAGTTTTATAAAATTTATCTTCTAAGTTAATATTAAGAGTATCTTTTAAAACCTTCGTTATAATAAAATAAATTTAAAAGAATTTTTTTTGTTCAAGGAAAAACTTTAAAATTTTACGTTTAATTTCCTAACAAAATGCCTGCAAATGTTTAAACTTAACACCAAAACAGCTGTAGTTAAAAACTTCCATGAATATGACTGCATCTCCACTACTTTATTCCTAAATTGAATTTCCTTTAATATTTCATGAACATATTGTTTCAAAAACACACAAAACAGATATATTTAAAATTTGGCCACAATTAAAATTAATCATACGTCAACCATTTACTTGGTGTTAAACGCTTGGGAACAGAAATTAGTATCTTTTACTTGCTAACTTGAAACTGAAAGCGCTAAATATCTTGAAAACTATTCTGCAATCATAATATCCAGAATAGTAGAATTATACTTATGTATATTCGTGTAAAAAAACAATTGTTACTGATTACGGAATTTAATAATTTGAGGGATGTAAATGTAATTATAATGGAACACATTTTGTTTAATGGAGTAATAGTGTGAACCTGTTCTTAGGACTATTGCCATTTATTTAACAGTGACGTGTCAACTAGGCTACCTTAATCTGTAGCTATGTAGATAGGCCAAAAGATTTTTATTCTGGGTGCTGTATCGTGCTGATGTACCAGATGTAATAACAACAACGAAATCTGCTATTTGGTTGTGAAAGATCCTTCAGAGACGCCGAGTTTCTATATCGAGCATATAGTGGTGTAATCATAAAGGATCATAAAATTCATGCTGTACAATATTAGTACGAAACACCAACTAAATAGTAGGTTTTTGTCGTTATTACATCAGGTACATCAGAATAACACAGCACCCAGAATAAAAATCTTTTGACATATCTTTAAGAGACACCCGGCAGTCATTTAACAATCTGGATGTGGAATAGACACCCTGGAGAGATATAATTGCAGGTTTATTGTTGGTAGCAATTCGGATATTTGCACCTTTCAAAAACGGATAATATAATAACAACAAGTCACACAAATAAAATCGAAACCGCTTATGGAATGTTTTATTTTTAACGATCAAAAAATAAAAAGAGCAAACCATATTAATGCAACATGTTGCTCTGTTCTTATGTTAAAGTATAAAATACTGTCTCAAACTTGCACACCACTTGCTCATGTAAATTCAACAAAACCTTAACTATCGTCATATGAACTTTCGTTCGAAAATAGATCAATTTGAGATTAAGCTGAAGTTCAAACTAAATCCAGGAATATTCTGAACGTTGCACAGATATGTTCAAGGTCCTGCATAATGGTTAAAAAACGATCTTCCACATTTCACCCAAAGTTTCCTATGTCAATAAACTTACAATTGCCACACTGTAAAGAGCAGAGCAAATCAGGTTTCAAGTGTTTATTTCCAATCAGAATTCTAGAATAAATTCAAAGTTTTAGGAGACAAATATTCCACAGAAAGTTTCCAATATCTAAAAACTAAAAATTGTCACATTTTCAAAAACACAGTGGATGGTTTAAAGAATTTCTTTTTATTCAGAGTTACAGAAATTCTGTTTTAAAACAACACAATTGCCTTAAGTATTACAAAAAAAATTGCATATCCATTTACCAACATTTCTCTACAAATCTTTTACTTAGCCACCACAAACTAATTGATTATCATATCAAACTCTACCATAACAATAAATATAAATATTTAGACAATTGGTGTTAATGCCTGTTAATCCCGGCACAAAATGGTATTTATAGCTTTAGTATTGAAATAAATATAAACCTTATTAAACTATCCTATTCTATTATATAAATGCACTAATCATTCATTACATTTTGAGTTCAATTAAAAGAAGGAGACCCACATTTAGATTCCTGCTCACACTGTTGAACACATAAAATATTTTGACTCTTTCCTACAATAAAAGGACTTTCAGTAGAAATCGTAGAGCAGCAGCATAAGAGCTGTAAACATACTTATAAAGACAAAGAGAGGCAATGAAATATTTAAAGAGAGATATACACTCGCTCACCGCTCTCTCTCTCTCTCTAGGACCCACCAAATACAAACTAGCATACATATCCCTAGACCCAGACGACAAAACGACATGAAGAAAACGAATGTAACAACCAAAAGGCCAACCCATAAAACACTCCATCGACGAACACACTCGCAGGCACACAGAAAATATTGTTTGTTGGAAATTGTTGGCGTCGAGGATAGACGAGTAAATTGTCTGGCGGTGCCAGTATCAAACTTACGACACACACCGTTAGGTGGTGTATAACGGTGCTTTTGTGGACTACTACAAAACATTTACTTGTTTTTTCGCTTATCCTTTTTTCCTACACTTTTTGTTTTACAACTGATTTCTTTTGATTTTTTTTTTGGGAATGTCGTCGTAGGGTTATTAAGGCAGAAATTGAGCCTTTTCAGCAGGAAACACACTGGAAAAAAAAATAGCAAATAAAACGAAAACATAAGGCTGAGTAAGACCCATCTTGGTTAGTATGTGTTGTGTGGGTTAAAGTTTTATTTTACGTTGCGTTGTGTTGTGTGTGTTTTTTTTTTCCTGTGGGTTTCTGCTGTATACAATTCGGACGTTCGGCGTTGGTTTCCAAAGCAAAAGTAATACGAGCACGAGAACGAGAACGAGTAGTGAGTGAACGAATGAACAACAACTGTGGTTTGCATTGAAGTATTCAAGTGAAGTGTGTTGTAGTAAAAGAAAACATTTGGGGTGGCAGCTGCTGCAGCCGTAGTAAAAGTAGATGTAAAGGCAAGTGCAGCAGCTCCTGCAATGCAAGTGAAAATACATATTTCTACGTGTGGTATGAGTGCGTAACGCAGTAACGTTTTACGTTGCATACATTTTGGTGCTTTTGTATACATTTTCAACCTTTATTTTTTCCATTTCTTTGTTTGTTTCCTTTTTTTTTGGGTTTTTTCGGTTTAAAGAAGTGCATTGAAATGCAAACAAGGCTTTTGCAAAAGTAATCATCATACAAACCCCCATTAAAAAAACACCACAAAAAAAAAAGAAAAAATATTCATTGATTCTCAGCTTGTGGAGCAGAAAGTGTGTTATAATAAACAAAAAAGAAATAATGCAAAACTGTGACTAAAGATATTTTGGCAAAAATATTGGTCAAACGCAAGACAGTTTTTAAAACGAATACAAAAAAAAAACAGAAAACATTTTAAAGGGAAATTCCCCTTAACAAAAAAAAACTTCAAAAATAAATTAATAACATTTTACACATTTAATTATATATACATAAATAAATTTCTTTAACTAACACTATGGCTAACACTAAAAAGCTAATAAAGGTAAGTGTTTATGGCCACTTTTTATTTGGCTTAAAATCAATAAATTAAAATTCTACCAGCTGCTTAAAAATTTTAAGGTTTAATTTTACTTTAAAGAAAAAGTCATAAAATCTAAATTTAAATTTAAATTTACAAATTAAGTAGTGCTTTTATAAAAAGCTGTAACAATAGTTTTATACAAAATAATTAATAAATATATTATTTAACCAAATTATTGCATTTTACCGCTATTTTTCTCAGAAGTTGGGGTAGGTAGTTGTCTCATTATGTCCCTTTTTTTCTTCCACTAATTCGTTACTACATCTACTAGAATTTTTTATATGTTACCATTTCAACTGTTGTTGTTATCGTTGTTGTTTTGTTTTCATTTTGTTTTTTTTTTCCTTCTTTTGTTGCTGTGTAAATATTTTAGCCATTGTTTTTGTTACTCTCTTTGTATACACTATTCCGGCTGGGGTTGCCAAAGGTTTGTAAAGTACATGATAAACGGAAAGACTTTAAAAAAATAACAAATTAACTTTAAAAGTTATTCGAAGAGCTGATTTTATACGATTATCTAATCTGACATTTAACATTTTCCGATTTAGTTGTGCCGAAATCTGTCCCAAATAGTTTTCACGGGACTCATATAGAGTCATCAGTCTCGTTTCGTATTCTGAGACTCCCATCATTCTTCAGAGAACCTATATTGCCAAACTAGCAATCATTGAATTTAAAAACAAGTAAGAAAGTATAGTCGATCAGGCCCGATCATATAATACCCTACACCCAGTATATGTATAAAACAATTTTTCAGAAATTATGAACTGGGGGGTTACTGTGTATTTCGATTCGAAAGCAAAAGCTTTCGAAATACAATGTAAAAAGTATACAAATTCGAAAGATTTTCTTTTCGAACCGAAATACACAGTAACCCCCCTGATCATCTACAAATTTAATGTCATGACTTCTGTGAATATAAATATTATGTATGTTAAACTTTATCTCGATATATGTAAATATGTACTTTTAAAAGATGTATGGAGGTTAAAGTGAATTACTAAGAGGAGAGGATTTTATTTGGATATCAAAATTTTTAAGAGAGTTATGCTCTTTAAATTGATTTTCGCCAATATTAAATCCATAACCTGTAATCAACCTACAAATGAAAATATTAGATTCGACACTAGTGTTTATCTGGCTGATAAACACATGAAACCAAACCTTAATATCAAAAAATTTTGGTGGCTTGCCAACTAATTTTTACCCTTTAATTTTAACTCTAGACCATTCTTTTTACTTTCTATTATATAAAAGTGAGCTTTTTAAACAAATTTTTTCTTGCATTTAAATTTATATAAAAATATAATTGTTGTATATTAAATTATAAATATAACTAAAAATTAAGTTTTTTTTTATATAGTATAATACTTGAGAGCCCGATTAAAGGGACTGTGTATTAAAAATTATAATTATACTGTTTGTTTGTTTATAGTAACTAATATAAATTTTGGAATGAAATAAACGATTTAAAAAAAAAAAATGATTTTCGAAAGTACACCCCCTATGGGAGCTACAACTAATTTAATGACATTTGATCGTCATTAAATTTTATCAAATGATTTGTATATATATAAAACATATTTGTGTTCAAAATTATTTAGATACTTACATTTTTAAGTGAGATATGCTCTTTAAAGTGATTTTCAGCAGTGATCCTTATAAGGAAACTATGATCAATTATGGACCGATCTGCACAAAATTTGTAGGTTTGATTTGGCTTCATTTACCACTTATTTGTGGTGAAATTTTTTTGGATACTTGTATAATTCAAACATTTATGATCGTTAAACCCCCATTTCGAAATAATGGACCGATTTTGACCAGTTTCAATCCCATCCGTCCCTGGCCCTGCACCTGCACTCTGCGCACAAACTTTACATGGACTCAGCCAGCCAGACGTACGGACTAAGGGACGAACATCGTTAAATCGACAAGGAAGTGATTCCGAGTCTGGTGTTTAACAAATATTTATGGGTGTTACAAACATCAGCACAAATCCAATATAGCATATCCTCTATAGTGATGTAGAGTATAATAACTACACTCAGAATATTATTACAGTAACGGACTGTAGTTTATTTAGGAAGTATTCCGTGCAGTTGTTTTTAACTAAATAAACATTTAAAATTCTAAGAAAATTTATTTTTAACTGAATCTAACATTTATTCAAAAAACTAAGTGCACATTAATACGGATTTTCAGTTGCATTTAATATTGACAGTTGTTTACATCAAAGTATTTTGTATGTAAAATTAAACGAAACTGTAATTTAAAATAACTGAAAATTTACTTAAAACCCGATCTACTTATCAGTTAATATTTTAACATAGAAAATTAAATGAACCTTTCGTGTAATTTAATTGAAAATTGAGTTGACCGGTTTTTAAATGAATGTTCATTTATTTTAAATTACATTTTCAGTTAATTTTACCTACAAAATATTTTGAGTGTACAGACATTTGATATCATCAGATCAGGAGATCAAAGAAAGATCTCACATTATTTCTGAACCCTTACCAGACCAAGTAGATTCACTTCAGAAGGAATCAAATCTTTTCACCCCGAAACTATCAAGATACTTAGCACAATTAATAATTTTTAGCATATTATAATTATAATTAAATTTCGGAGCATTCATACCAAAACTACAAGAAAAACTTTACTCAATCAGTGTACTCAAAGCTGACACGATATCGTATGAAGAAATTTGCCACTTATCAATCAACTATATCGCCCGAAAATGTGATATTTCTAAAGCTTCTGTTTTCCAACTCAACTAAAAGGCTATTTAAAGACCAATTTCCACAAAAGGAGAGATAATACTCCTGATCCAGCTGATGTGCATACTATTCGAAACCGCTAACATTTGTTTAATATCAAAAAACAGTACCACCACTACGTTTTAACTTATCCAACAATATTATGCAATTGGCTGAAATTAGGGACAATGTGGGAAATTGTAGAAATTAATCTGATTTCTGCGATTAATAAGAGGAATCCAAAACTTTACTGAAGAGTAGTGAAGTCTAATAAGAGGTAGCAAACGTTTATCCTGGAATTTTTTTTTTTGCCTATAAATATATGAAGTCGTAGTTGAAAAGGTGACCAAAGCAGCACGTTGCTTGCCAAGGCATTGCCTTTTTATCCAATTTAGGTTAGTAAAGGTACGGTCACATTTGGCAAATATTTGCCGAAAAAGATGTAAATACTCGTAAAATACAGTAAGGGACAAAACTGTTTACGAAATTAAATTTATTGAGACTTTACTTAACATTTTTTTTGTTTATGCATACATATTTAAAAAAAATGTTTAACTAAATTTAATACATTATTTATTTATAAAACAAAAGCGAAACAACTTCAATTAAAACAAGAAGCGTTGTGATTAAAAGTATAGTTAAATAAGAATCCTAGTGTGAACAATTGTGTCCACTGACCAAAAATTCCCTTTTTTACGACCGTTAATAATTGGTATGTCCTTTGTGCGCCTTTTGTACTGCTTTAATCCTCTTTGGCATACTTTTTATAAGATTATTAAGAATTTCTGGATCGATACATTCCCAGGCTTTAATAGAACCATCCCAAAGATCATCTATCTTTTTAAGCATTTCTTTTATTGAAAAAAACTTTCTTTTTAAGATGGACCAAAGATGCTCGATCGGATTCAAATCTGGGGACTGGAGTGGCCAATGTAAAAGTTTAATACCGTTTAATTCAAACCACTATTTTGTTATTTTTGCCGTATGTTTTGGGTCGTTATCTTGCATGAATACATCATTTTGTCCCGGTTATAGCCCAAATATATCAAGACTTGGTACTCCAAACTGATTTTCACGGAAACATCCCCAAGTCATCAATGATCCACCTCCAAATTTCATTTCGATCCTTTAGCCCAACACTTTTATCAACCCATGTCCACTGCCGCCCATCTGATCCGATTCGGTTAATTTTCGCCTCAACTGACCATGTTACCAAAGTCAACAGTTTTGAAAACAAAGTTCTTGTTAGGTATCCCATTATAAATAAATTCCTTTTTTGTTTTGTTTTAATCTCACTTAGAAACCAGGAAAGAATTAAAAAAACATCAACATAAGAAGCGGAAAATTTAATACAATTATTAAGTATCAGTATATGATTTCTTACAAATAAAAACCTATCGAAAGGCTAATTTGGGAAATTATCATAAAATCATTGTATATTAGAAAAAATCTCCTCAATGGCAACTTTAGTCTACTCTCACTTAAACTCTCTTTACAAAACCTATTTCAGTTAAACAAAATACACTCAATTTGCAAAAGTTCTCTGGCAAAATCATTTCCGCTCTTTACAACTATGGCTAGAGATAAATGCTGAGTAAAAGTTTTTGTTTAAATTGTAGTATATTGCTGTGTGATTGTATGATATACTATATTATTGTTGTTGCCTTTATTTCGTCCTTTATTTTTTCGGTAGCCAATTTCTCATCACAAACGGAATTTCACTTTTTATTTACCATACATATAAAGTGTGTACGAGTAATATATATTGTGCTCGTACTGTGTGTGGCAGCCAGCATAAACAGCCTTAAGGGAGTTGCATAGCACAGCACAGAACAACACAGTAATAATAATGTTAAACACTTTGTATGGAAAGTTAGGAGAAAATTTAAGATGTAATACATTTACCTATACATGCATGTATGTATGTATGCATGTATGTAGTCATAACAATAACAACAGAAAAATCCGGCTCTCTGTTTATGTTTGTAAATGCCGGGATTTTTACTTTTTTTTTTTTTGTTGAGGGAGGTTTTGAAATACGATAATAACTTCTATTTTGATTTAATTTTAAGTGTAAATGTAATAAACTTAAGTTGAAAATAATATTTGTGTTGATAAATAACAAATTTCTTTTTATTTTGTGTTTAATTTCTTTGCAGAAATTTACACGATATTTTTCTAAAACTCTTATACATAACAATTTAATTATACGTAAGAAAAACTATACTAATTTTAATACGAAAATCCTTAAGGAGAGAAAATGAATTTTACACCATTTGGTAATCCATTTCCCGGTGGTATACCGGGTATAGCCCAGTTTACTGCCACCACAACACCTCTGGTGTCAACAGTAACGTCGGCTTCAGCAGTGGCCACGGTAACATCAACTACCACACTGCAGCAACAGCAGCAGCAACAACAACAGCAGCAACAGCAACAAGATACTGTAACTATAGCAGGCAATCGTTATCAACAGCAGCAGCAGCAGCAACAACAACAACCTAGTACCTCTACCATTAGTATGACCCATTTTAATCAGCCTGCCATACAAGTTGCCACCGCTACTGCTGTTACCGCTTTGCCCGCCAAATTTCGCTCCAACAACGATGATTCTCAAGGTGATAAATACAATGGTCATATGGTTGCTTTAGCAGCTGCTGGTGTGGGCAATCAACAACAACAGCAGCAACAACAACAACAGCAGCAACAGCAACAAACTACACAGTATACTACTATACCCGCCTACAATCAACAAACAGAAGATAAACGTTTAGTACAAGCCGCTATAGCTTATCCTCAAAATACCATAACAGCTTCCACCTCAGCAGCAGCGGCTGCTACTGCCTTAGGTTTACAACAAGCTCAATTACAGCCCTCAACATCGACGCAGCAATTGCAGACCCAGCTAGCAGCACCTCAGGAGTTAACTCAGGATTTATGCAATGCCATATTGCAACAACAAGGTGTGGATTCAAAACGTGGTGAGTTAGAATAGCTTAAGTGGGCGGGTCTTGAAGGCAGACAATTACATAGGAGTGAGTGAGAGTAATGGGAAAGAAAACGAAATAGGTCAGTATGCTTATTCATATGCTTAAAAATCTTCATAAGATGTTATTCTTTGAAAGACATTTTACACACAGTTTCAGTGTTTGTCCATTCCTTATGTTTCGTTTTAAGCTTTCGCAAAGATTTGGGTTTTACAACACCGATATCCAAAGAAGTACAATCTTCTCACTGAAGGTTTAATATAGTTTGAACTTAACTCCGTATGATCAGTTAAGACGCCAATCGCTCTCTGATAGCCGTTTTACACAGTTTCAGTGTTTGTCCATTCCTTATGCTCCTCTATAAGCTTTCACATAGATTTGGATTTTATAAAATATGACAATATCAAAACAAGCCGAATCTTATTATACCCGCCTCTAAATAAGTTCTCAATGTGATTTAATCCAGGACATAAGTACAAACACGCAAGAATGATAAAATAAAGATTACGCCATGCGCATGATTTCCCGTTATGTGACGTAGAAGAGCCATTCTAAGGGTTACCAATAATGTTTCATGTGTTAGAATTAAATTTTCTTGCGAAAAATGTGTGTTTTATTTGATAGTTGGCAACCTTGCAAATGAATTCTCTGAGAGTTCTAAAATAAAATCTGTTTAAAAAAGAACAACAAACAAAAAAAAACAACAAAAAATATAAACATTAAGAGTACAGTGAGCAAATGCAAGCAAAACATGATTAAAAAAAACAAGTGAGAAAAAATTTTCCAATAGAAACACAGAATGTGTGACGTCACAGGGCCTAAATGCGCAGAACATTTTAAAATTTTACGCCCGTTGGCGTAATCTTTATTTTATCATTCTTGCAAATACGTATCCAGTGTTTCAGTAAATGTTTTATAGAGTTTCAAGAGCTTAATTCCGTATTATCAGTTAGGAAGCTAATCACTCTCTGAGAGCAGTTCTACACAGTTTCAGTGCTTATCCAATCCTTTTATAATCCTTTATAAGCTTTCCCAAAGACTTGAGTTTTATAATATATGACGTTATCAAAAGACGCCAAATCTAGTCTAATGGCACCCGCCTCAAAATATGTTCTCAATGTGATTTAATCCAGGAGATATGTGCAAATAATTATCCAGAGAGGACTAGCAGAAAATTTATAACATTTTCTATGAACAAAAATCATACATGGGCATACTGCATTACTTTTTTACTGCATTACGTGTTTCAGTAATCAGTAAAAAGTACTGATTACTGGAAAAAAGAAATCAGTATTCAGTAAATTTTACTGATTTCTGAAAAGAGAAATCAGTATTCAGTAAAAAATACTGATTACTGAAAAGAGAAATCAGTATTCAGTAAATTTTACTGATTACTGAAAAGAGAAATCAGTATTCAGTAAATTTTACTGATTACTGAAAAAAGAAATCAGTATTCAGTAAAACGTACTGATTACTGAAAAGAGAAATCAGTATTCAGTAAATTTTACTGATTACTGAAAAAAGAAATCAGTATTCAGTAAAACGTACTGATTACTGAAACGAGAAATCAGTATTTTTTATTCATTTTTCAGTATAATATTTTTTGAATTTGAAGTCTCAGCTACATACATATACACAAATCAGTTTTTATCTACCCAATAACACATTTCTTTCTTAAATAATAAAAAAAAATTAAAAACACAAAAAAGCCATTTTTCTCGAGTAATGTGTACATATCATTTTCAAAACGCACGGAATCTAATATCAGTCATTTACTGATTACTGCATTTTTTACACAAATCAGTAAAATAGTGGCATAACTGAAAAACTGCATTTCGAGAAAAATGGCTTTTTTGTGTGTTTACTTTTTTTTATTATTTAAGAACGAAATGTGTTATTGGGTAGATAAAAACTGATTTGTGTATATGTATGTATGTAGCTGAGACTTGAAATTCAAAAAATATTATACTGAAAATTGAAAATGAATGAAAAATACTGATTTCTCTTTTCAGTAATCAGTACTTTTTACTGAATACTGATTTCTAGTTTCATAGAGAAATGATTTTTTTTTCAGTAATCAGTAAAAAAAGAAAATACTGAAAAAGTACTGGTACTGAAAAATGCCCATCTATGACAAAAATAAGCCGCAAAAATATAGGTTTTTATATAAAATATTTATTTACATAAAAAGCTTACAAAAAAGGATTCCTATATAAATCGCAGTAAGATCCAGTTATAACTTATATTTTAGGAAAACCCAGTTGGAGAAGGCTATTTCTAAATTTCACTTTTAATCATAAGACTTTAGAACTGTTTAATAATATTTGTTAATTTCTTTCCTCATCAAACTTTAGTGTTACAAAATACCTCATGGCAATCATTAACCCCTGGTACTACGGTTGCAGATTATCTCTCACATCTTCCGGCGAATACATTGCCATTGTCATTGCATAATTTTCTAAAATATTCAGCTGAGAATATTAAAAAGGAAAACCAAAATGTAGTAAGTATAATAAACGTAAACAGGTTATACCAACAAAAAGTATTATATAAGTTATAAACAATGAATGTCACATCAAAAATAACCCCTTTTCTGGCATTAATTAAGCAAAAAAAGAAACAAATCTATGATATTTTTGGAACAACATGTCTTACAGGTACAAACGGGACCACCATTGGGTTTAAACACCATCGGCGGCGCCACAACAATCACAATACCTCAGCAGCAATTGCAGCAAGTAACGGCCACAATACAAGAGCAGCAACAACAGCAAAATACAGCCACCACATTGCCCTTGCTACAAGCCCAACCCTCTACAAGTGTTTTGGCCGCTACACTACAAACAAATCAACAATCCACCACAGTGGAGCCCAGCACAAGCACCGCCACCACTACCACCGCCCCCAAACGTAAGAAACGAAAAAAGCGCGTTAAGGAACGCAAACCCAAACCAAGACCCGGTGAAATACGTTTAACCACCGCTTTAGATGGCAGTCCCCTGTATATGTGTCCCGAGTGCCAGGTGGCTTATCCCGAACCTGAACTGCTAGAAATTCACTTAATAGGTCATAATTCTGAAAGAAGATACATCTGCGATATTTGCCAAGCAACCCTTAAACGTAAAGATCATTTAACGCGACACAAACAATCGCACAATCCGGAGAGACCCTTCATCTGTACGGTGTGTCTGAAAGCATTTAAGAGAAAAGAACAATTAAGTCTGCATTTTGTAATACATTCCGGTGAGAAAAGACACATTTGTCAAGAATGTGGCAAGGGCTTCTATCGTAAAGATCATTTGAGAAAACACACCAGATCACATATAGCGCGTAGAGTTAAGGCTGAGTTGAGTATGCAAAATGAAAGTGAAAATGGCACAAGTATGTTACAGCCGGTAGCAGGTGCGTTGGCGGTAGTACAGGCCACCCTGCAGCAAGTGCAGCAGCAGCAACAACAACAGCCTCAAACTCAAACCCAGCAAGCAGGGCAAGTGCAACAGCAACAACAACAACAGCAGCAGCAACAAATACAACAACAATTACAAACCCAACAGTTGCAGCAGCATCATGTGGTGGTCACCCAGCAGCAGCAACAACAGAATCCTCAACATCAGCAGCCGCAGCAACAAATGCAACTGCCTAATTAGCCCCCACCTGGTGGCACACAGCAAGAATTTTGTAAAGTTAGCTAGTTACACATTTTTGTTGTTGTTGTCATAATTTATTATTAACAATTTAACACAAACCTTAATTTTTTCATTTATACAAAACCAGACAACTCACTCATTTATTTCTGCTCTTAAACACTCTTAAGTATCTAAAACTTTATATATTATCTTATTTTCTTTTACGTTTGCATGAAAACATAATTTAACTTCAATATCTGTTGTTAACTAAATGACTGCTTACCTTTTGCTTTAAACTTCACGGAATACATATATAAAACTTTATATTTTATTATATTTTTAATTAATTTTGTATGAAAACACTATTTTAATTGACCTTTTTATATTTATTTTTAATATATTCTTTAAAAAATAATTTGCCACTTAAATGTCCATTTTTTACTTTTTTGTATATTTTTAGCTTTAAGTTACCGTTACTATATTTTGTTTACCTCTAACACAGGGTTGTTGTATACTACTCTTTCATAGTATCTCTCTCACAGTTGTATCTTTTTAGTACTATTTTATTATTACAGTAACATTCATTTCAAAAATTTTATACATACATAATTAATAATGTATAAAAATTTTCTTTTTTTTTAATCATTTCTCAAAATAGTCTCAATTATTATATAATAATATAAATAAATGTATGTGAATTTGTAATATAAATCATAGATTTTTTAATGCAAAACAAATCTATTTTTTTATTGTAGATATTATAAACAAAATTTATTTATCCAAGAATCATAAAACAATAAATCGAAATGGTATGTGTTTTTTATATAAGAAAATCAAATAAAACAATATGAAATTAAAATAAATTGTATATTTATAAACAAATTATGTAAAAAATAGTTTTTAAGTATTTTATTATACAATTAATAAAACAAGCAAAACTAAATTATAACATATTTTTCATTAAAAAAATAGTTTTATTATTTTTGTTAATGTGTAATAGAAGGGTTAAAAATGAAAACAAAGATTTACAACAACTGCAAATGCATTTAATATTTACTATTTTCAAAATAAAATTGAAATATTTCTAAGAATTTTATTAGAATGCCGATGAAACTATTATTATAAATTATTGATTATTCTATTCATTTTTTATGAATACTTTACTATTTGCAGCCAAAACTAAGATTCAAGTGTCCTAATTTTTAAAAACAGTCGCCCTAGCAGCCGACTTTTAAATTCTGAACAAAGAGTAATAACTATAGACATTTCAAATATACCATATTAAGTTCTGAAAATGAGATAATATAAATATTTTCCTTATTAAAATGTATATTCAGTGTTTATTTTTTTTCAAATTAAAATACTTATTTTCATATCCGTTTCTATAATCCTCTAAATCGTCCCTCAATCCAGTCCTTTTAGTACATACTTTATTTAAATTTATTTTACTACTCTAAAACAACTCTGCCCTCTGCTTGTCAAAATTCATTACAAAACATATGTTACCCAATGTACTACACTAATATACAACTCTGCTTACAAAAAAATAAACACATACAAAAAACAGATGTGCGTGTGTACAAAAACAGATTTCTAATGTAAGACTCCAAATAAAAAGTGAATTGCTCTTAAAAAAGTGAAATTTCCTTTACAAAAATCTTCTAAAACTCTACAATATAACAACTAAAATATAATTCATATAATGTGCAAAGCTTTTTAATGAAAAATTGTCAAATATTTTAGAAAAAAACTTGAAAAGCTTAAACTAAAGGAAAATCCCCAATTTTCCCTTCATCTTACAACGCTGAAGTAGAAATAAAAAAAACTATAATAAAAGAAGACAAAGACACAAATATAGAGAAAAATATATAAATAATCAGAAAAAAATTGGAATAAGCAGCTAAGGCAAACATAAAACTCTGACATTCTTACAAGTCATAATAGAAAAACTATATAAAAAAATAAAATAAAAATACGGAAAAAATCACTGAATACAAAAGAAGACGATTATAGAGTAGAAGACTAGAGATAGAAAAAAACGACCACGACGAAATATTTTCAGATTTGCGTCATAAATTTAAAGGGAATTTGTTTAGCAAAGTTTCGTAATTGGGAATGACTATAAAACCTGTTATAGCACCGTCGCAAAAAAGGTCTGGTACGTCGGCCAGTGAGGGGGATAAAAAGGAGTCTCATCAAGTGGCAAATGTGGGCGATTCAGGCACGAATGCTCTTAATCAACATCGTAATGTGGTAATAGATGCTCACGGTCAGGTATGCTTTTGTAACCAATGGACACATTTATTTACCAATTTTATTTTGTCTCCAACACATTTCTAGAGTCCCCAACGACGTGTAGATGTGTATGACGATTTGGCCAGACATCGCCGCAGTCCCCATAAGACATCGCGCAACAAGCGACGCGACCACCATAATGATCCCACACAATTACATCATAAAAGGGAACGTGTTGCTGCAGCCCTCAATGACAAACATGGCAATGTTGCCCTAGGAGTTTCAAATAACAAATGCAATAGTCCTCATTCTACTACTGCCACCTCGGTAGTATCGGGCGTATCAAACCCTAACAGTTCTGTGCCACATGCCGCTGGTTTGGCTAATACGTCATCGGATCATTTACTGAAGTCATCACAGACTCCTCAAGCACAGGCGAGTAGTGTTGGTCAGGCAGCAAGTGGTTTGTTTAAAACTATTGAGGATACCTTTTCGGGCTACAATTCGGGTGATGAGCACTTGCAGCCAAAGGAGGGTTTACAAACAGCCGATGAGTGGCAAAAGAAAGATGAACAGTTTGCTAAATGTATGGCTGATCGTGGTTATATTTTGAAGCCAGTGGAAGAGGATGGTGCTTGTTTGTTCCGTTCGATATCATTGCAAATATACGGTGATGAGGAAATGCATGATGTTATCAGGCAGCATACCATGGATTATATAGTGAGATATTAAACAAATGATTCATTATTATGACAAATAGTTTTTTGTTTATTTAAAATACTGAAATTATTCAACAATTTATGCTTAAAAATGCTGTTTTCAAAAAGTATTACTGAAAATTTGTTTATTTTTTTTTTATTATTTTAGTTAAAAAATCGTGAATACTTTAGTCATTTTGTAACCGAAGATATTAATAGTTACATTAAACGGAAACGTCGTAAAGATTCTCACGGCAATCATATTGAAATTCAAGCCATATCTGAAATATACAGTCGCCCTGTTGAGTTATATTGTTATAAACCCAGTAAGTCCAACAGTTTTTCATGCACATCAAATTAAAACAATCTGTAACTGTTTATTTCCTTATAAATCCATTACAGCTCCCATTAATATATTCAACTCGGAACAATCAAATAATGGTTATGCTCCCTTGCGTCTATCCTACCAGAGAGGTACCCACTATAATGCCATTATAGATCCCTATAATGCCACCGTAGGTGTAGGTCTAGGTTTAGCTGGCTATAAGCCAGAGTTGCAAACTAAAGAGGCGGTTCGTATGAGTGAGCAACATGAAATAGAACAAACCATGTTTGAGGATAAACTAAAGACCACAGATTGGGAGGCTACGAATGAAGCCATCGAAGAGCAAATTGCTAGGGAATCGTATTTACAATGGTGTAGGGATAATTTGCATAAAAACCGTAATGCGACATCTACCTCAGTGGCAGCTTCAACTTCGGCCACAGTGACCTCAGGTGAAGCAGTTACTGATGCAGAGGCTTCACCCTCAAAATACGCTATACAACGTTTAAATTCCAATAACATAAGCAATAGCAATAGCAGCAGTAGCACTGTAACAAGTTCAGCAAGTTCTCTTTCAACTACCACAAGTAGCAATAATAATAGTAATAGCAATATAAGTAACAGCACAACTTTAAATAACCTGGAACAACATCAATATGTTGCCCGGTCACCCAAACATTTCTCTTCATTAGCATATTTGAAAAACTCCGAGGATTTAGGTTTCGATAGTGATGACACCGATATGAGTAGTACTAGTTCAATAGGTGGCAGTAAAACTTGTGAGGGGGGTTCCACTTCTCCTTCGTCAGCAGCCAGAAGTAAAAAAACTAAAACACGGAATCTAACAAATGTCAAGAAGCTTGCTAATAAAAAACGACGCAGAGATTTGCAAATTAATCTACAGTGAGTTCAATGAGTATATACCAAAAACAAAACTGTTTTTCAGCTTCTTATTAATTGTTTGATATTAATTTCAATTTTAGTGATGATGCTGCTACTTTACGCAAAAGTCCTAAACGTGAATATGTCTGCGAATTAAGTGCGTCTGCTACAAAACGTTCAGCCACACCGGATTTTGATCAGCAGCAACCCTGCACCTCAAAACAATCTCATACGCCCGGCAAACACCACAATAAAACTAGCATTGCCGATTCAGCAGCATTACCATCTTCCTCATCAGCTTCTACAAAACAAACAGCAGCATCAACATCAATATCTACAAATTCCTCCGCATCATCGGCCATAAAGCAAACAACTTCTTGTTTCTATCAGGAGCTATTGGAAGCTTCATATAGTGATGGTGAGTTTTAATTGAAATAATAATTTCAATAGAAATTTCTCTGTTTCTGACCAGACGGTTTTCTATAGAAATCTGTTTGTAGACAGTTTTCTATGGAAATCTATTTGTAGCAGACAGTTTTCTGCAGAAATCTGTTTGCAGCAGACAGTTTTCAAAAGAAATCTGCTGGTAGCAGATAGTTATCTGTTTGTAGCAGACCGTTTTTCTATTGAAATCTTTTTGTAGCAGACCGTTTCCTATAGAAATCTGTCTATACCAGACAGTACCAGGCTGTTTTCTATAGAAATCATTTGGTATATGTTGAGTTTTTTTTATATATATTTCAGGCTTTGGCCAACTAACTGAATCTGAAATGCTGCAACGCGCCATACAAATGTCCACGCATGATTATATAGAAGATCAAAAACGTAAATATTTATATGGACCATAAAGAATTTTTTAGCTTTCATACCGCTAAACAAACGTTTCCAAATAAACTTAAGGTATTCAGAATTTCATTTATCTTTAACTCATAAATTGTTGCTTTAAACGAAATATTTTTGATTTCGCTTTTCGAAATAAAATCAATAAAATTCATTTTTTTACACTTCATGAGTAGAAGATAAATGAAATAATTTTTTTTATTTTTAATTTATATAAACAGCAAAAAAAGAAACAAAAATGTTAAATAAAAATATTTATATGTATTTGGAGTTTTTTTTTTTTTGTTTAATTGAAAAAAAAAAATAAACCATAACTTTGTAGAGTTAAACAATATACAGAACACATTTAAACCATAACGTATAGTAAACAAAAAAACAAATAATGAAGCAAAAGAGAAATTCAGAAAACAAAAATTAACTAAAAACTGAAAATGAATGAGAAGTTGCGTATTGAAAACTTTAAGGAACCCAAATTAGTGATTTGTAAAATCTCTATAAACACAATTTCAGCAGTTTTTCTAATTTGTTTAATATTTATTAAACTTGTGTTTAAAATTAATTTGGGTTTCAACACAAAATTCTCATTTCTAAGAAAAATATTTGTGGAAAAATCAAAAAAAAAAAAAAAAAAATCCTTTGGTCTCAAAAAAGTTTAAATATTATAAAAATTTGTCTACTAAACCAAATTCTCATAAAATATTTAGATTTATATATACATATACATATGTATATAAAAAAAAATACTATAAAAAACACTCTTAAACACACACACAAATTTTGCTGGTGCATAATTTATTATTAAATTAAAACAAAACAGAAATTTTTATCATTTAAGTTTTAAGTGTAGTTGTATGTCAATAATTTTTTAAATAAAATTACAATAAAACAAAAGATGTAACAAATAAATTATACAAAATCCTAAATAAAAAAACAATAAAACTTTAATAAAAATTAAGCCTATAACAAGGCGTTTGAGAAATCATTTAAAAATGTATCACTAAATTGATGAGGAATTATTTTGATGGGAAAGTGTATTGTTAATAAAGAGTTGTATAGAAAAGTATTCGATTAGGACCGAGTTCTAAAGAAATGTTCAAACTGATTGAAATAGAAAATTGTCTTGTTCAAACAGATTTGTATAGCAAAGTGTTTTGTTCAAAGATATTTTTATTTTACAAAGAGATTTCTATAAAAAAGTGTCTTGTTAAGACTGAGTTCTATAGAAAAGTGTCTTGTTCAAACAGATTTCTACAGAAGAGTGTCTTGTTCAAAGATATTTTTATTTTACAAAGAGATTTCCATAGAAAAATGTCTTGTTAAGACTGAGTGTCTTGTTCAAACTGATTAAAATAGAAAATTGTCTTGGTCAAAGAGATTTGTATATAAAAGTGTCTTGTTCAAACAGATTTTCATAGTAAAGTGTCTGCTTTCTGTTGCAAATTTCTCTGTTTAACAGTTCTTTTATTTTATTACTTTGGCACGTGTTTTCATTCCTGACATCTCTTAATATTTAAGATTTTCCTTGACTTTATAAATAGTTATAAAATTTAAGTACTGGTAGTACTACTAAAAAATAATGTTAAAATAAAAATGATAACAAACACTTGAATATTAAAATATTTTTTTTATTTTTTATTTATTATTATTAGTAGTATTTTAAATACTTTAATGCTTTTTACATTTTTCACAAACTAGATCTTTTAACTTTGGTTTACATTGTTAGTTTTTACAAATGATGCAATTTTTCTTCTAAATATGTTTGAATTTAATTCATTTTTAATATTATTTGGTATTGTATTTTTTTTTCATTTTTTTTTTCATTTTTCAACTCTTCTTTATTTAAATTTTATATATACATATGTAATTAAATTTTTCGGGATATTATCTATAGATATTACAACGATTTAAATTACTAATCACAGATCTTAAGTACAAAATATTTATTTATATCATTTTCGAAGGAAAATTAGGTAAAACCTTCATATAAAAGAGAAATGTTTAAATTAAGGTGGAAAATATGCATGTATAGAGTGAAATTATTTAGAAAATAATAACTTATACATGCTATTTTCGATTTAATAGATTTTTTTTCAATGCTGCAATTAAGCCGTCTGTATGCAATCCTGTATCAGTCGATGACAGGAATTTTGTATAGCTTCGTAATATTTAATATTTCTTCTTTTTATGAAGTCTAAAATTCGTTCATAACCAGTTTCGTTGTGGAGAAGCGCTGTTGAGTATCTCCAATGTTTGTTGTTGATTATTTTTAGACATTTATTTTGAATGATTTGAAGCTTCTTCAAATGAGTTTTTGTTGCATTGTACCAAACTGGGCTTGCATATGTCAATATTGGCCTTATTACACTCTTAAATAGTAAACTTTTATTAGCTTTGTTGAGACTTGAGCGTTTATTTATTACTGGCCATAGTGCTCTAATAGTTATCGAAGCTTTTTTGCAAATTTCGTCAATATGTTTTGCATAATTTAGTTTTTTATCGAGACATACACCAAGATATTTAATATCATTTTTAATTGGTATATTCTCGTTTTGAAGCTTTAACTCACGGTTAGGTAAACGTTTGGGTGATTTATTAAAGGGAAATATAATTGCTTGTGTTTTTAAGGGATTTATTTTTATCTTCCACTTATAAAAGTATTTGTTACAATTAGAAAAGCCTTTTTCCATTTTCTTTAACAGTGCTTTGGTTAATTTGCTGGATGTTATAAACGCGGTATCGTCGGCGTAATAAGCAATTTTCATGTACGAGGGGGGAGAAAAATCCGATGTATAAATGGAATAGAGTAATGGTGATTTGGTATTGTATTAAATAGAGGCAGTCCTTTATAAAATAGTGATTGTTGCATGGTGTTGTTATCCGCTCGTTGAATTCTAAAGAGTGAGGCGTTTCTTAGGCTATATGGTTGTACTACACCCACGTATCTTAGTTGCTCAACCAAATATTCAGGTGCATTTCCTACTTTCATCTTTTGAATAAAGTTGTTAAAGTGTTTAATTCCAGTTTTTGTTTTATGTTTAACCATTTAAGCGTAGATAACATATGTTGTATTGATGTATATCGATTACATTTAAGTATTGAACGCATAGCTTTATTTGGTAATTTCTGTCGTCATTTTAATTGCTGATCTGAACAGCATGTGTATTGCACAAATGCGGCTTTATCATTGTATTATATATATTTACTGCTGTTATAATATATATTTTGTTTCTTAAACGTTTGAAAAATCCAATTTTTTTACATATATATTCAATATGATCTTTTAATTTTATGTCTGTATCTATAAGAAAACCCAGATATTTTATATTGTTCACTTTTTCTATTGTTACATTATTAATTTTAAATGTTATATTAGTGTTCATATTTATTTCCATTATTTTTGTTTTGTTTTCGTTTAACTTTAGTTTATTCATTTTTAACCATATATTAATGTTTTCCATATCATTTGTTAAATTGCTGTAACATATCTCCTCTGTGGCTGTTTCTGTGAAGATTAGACTATCATCTGCGTATAAGACAATTTCACATTTATCTAAAACTTTCTCCATATCATTAATATATATTATAAATAAAAGTGCTCCTAATATTGATCGTTGTGGTACTCCAAAATCATTTTCAATATCATTTGATAATATATTGTTAACCTTTGTGATCTGTCGACGATTATTTAGATATGATTGAAACCATTTAAGTTCCGTATCTTGAATTCCGTATTTATATAATTTTTTTAATAGTATATTCCTATCTAGTGTTTCAAATGCTCTTTTAAAGTCCAAAAAAATTGCCATTATTTTATTACATATTTTTCTTCATAAATTTCCATCTGTTTATTACGTAGTTAACTGCTGTCTCACATTAATGTTTTTTAATTATTTAGTTCGTTTATTTGACCTTTTTCAATATTTAATAGTTTATTTTTACAAGCAATTAGGTCACTTGAATTTTATATAAAAATATTTAATTTATTTATATATATTTATTTCCAATATTTCGCTATCACAAAATATATATAAATAAATTAAATATCTTCTATCTATATATATAAAAATAAGTGTACATTTTGATTGTCACTCCATAACTCGAGAACGGCTCGACCGATTGCCATAAAATTTTTAGGGAAGGTACAGGGAGGAGTGATGATGGTTAGTTGATTTTGAAATCCAAAATCGGTCTAGCCATTCTCCAGTTATGATTTTTTTCCTGAAAAAATTCAACATTTGAAAAAAAAAGTCCCCTAAAGTATGCTGTACAAATTTGCAAATAAATAAGAGCAGGCAGGTTGTGAATACATCTTATTCTATGAAATACAAATCAACAGTAAATACCGAGCGAAGCCGGGGCGGTCAGCTAGTTTTTATATAAAATTCAAGTGACCTTATTGCTTGTAAAAATAAACTATTAAATTAATGTTTTTTCTAAAACCTGATTGATATTTTGATAAAAGCTTATTTTGTTCTAAATAATTTTCTAATTGATTTTTTACAATTTTTTCAATAATTTTTTCAAATGTCAAGTGTGTTTATTGCTCGAAACTCTTCGCATTTTTTAGTGTTTTTAATTTTTATTATTTACTCATTATTAACAATCAATGAAATACGATAAACAATTATAGTTAAAAGCTACCTTATTGATTATATACCAAATTCTTTATTAATTAGGTTTAATTTTTAATTTAAAAACAAAGATTCTGTAACAGCGAAACTTATGTATGTAGCCGTTGGCTGATATTAAAATTTAATAAATAAATATTTATGAAACTTATCATTTTAGAGCAAGATAGCAAAGAAAAAGATAAATAGAGAGAGAATAATGAATGCAATATCTTTAAAGCAAACAAAAGAACTTGTAAAACAATTTCTTTAACAACAAAACTAATAGTTGTACGAACAATTATTTATATTCGTTTATGTATTAAACAATTTATTTTTAAAATTTACAAAAGTAAAAAACAAGAAACATTTGTTTGTTAAATGTACTTTTGGTTACTAACAGCTGATGAATTTGATTTATTTTATACTTTTCAAAATATGTAATATTGTTTTTGGTATATTTTCACTCTCACATCTCACTACTGCTTAAATAGTGTAGTAGTTATAAGAGATTTATGTTTTATGGAAGATAGATCTGTTTTAACAAAACTGTCTGCCTGTCTTAACTAGATACTTTTCTATAGAACACTCTTTAAACCAGACACTTTTCTATAGAAAATTCACCGAACAACACATATTTTTATAGAAAGCTCACTAAACCAGCCACTTTTCTATAGAAAACTCTTTAAACCAGACACCTTTCTATAGAAAACTCTCTAAACCAGACACCTTTCTATAGAAATCTTTCTAAACCAGACAGTTTTCTCTAAAAAACTGTCTAAACAAGAATCTCTACTGAAGAAAGAAACATTCTTGAGTGTGGCAAAGAAACTTTTCCTTCTCTTAAAATACAATTGCAAATAATGTGCTACAATTTGCGTAAAACAATTTAAAACTAATTATACAAAAACGCTTGTAAAAATGCTTGTTAAACAAGCAATATTCAAATAAACAAAACATTACAGCATTTACATAGGCAGCTATTTTTGTATAAAAAGGCCAGCTATGGCCAGGAAACTTTAGTTCGTTGTTGTTTAATATCTATTCTATATAACAAAAGAAAACATTTAGTCTAGTAGAAAAAGAAATTTTTCCACCAGAAATTATGTTTAAAGGTAATAATGGCGTAAGAACATTAAGGACGATCTGTTCGACACTGATTATTTCTTTTTTTATTTTAGTTCCATTTTATGTTTTGCTTTTCGCCGGAAGTCTGGCTAACAGCTGGTGTTTGGATATTTGCAGTGATCAAGAGGACGGTGCACGTTTAGCTCATCCAGCTGATTGTTCTCGCTTTATTCAGTGTCGCAATGGCGCAACGACGGCTATAAGATATTGTCCATTTGGTTTACATTACAATCGTTACGAATCGATTTGTGATTTTAAATTTCGTGCTGGATGTGATTTCAGTTCCGCTCTGCAGTTAGTGGGTTACGATAATGCCAATAAAGTGAATTGTGAGGCCTGTCGGGCAAAATGTCACAATGGTGGCTCATCGGGTAACAGAATTGAATCAATAAGACTACTAGGTGGCAAAAATTACGATAAGCCTTTACCACTTGGTGCACAACCATCGACTCCTTGTTTGGAAGCGCCAACGCCAGAGCCCACAACATCAAAACCTACAGCACCCACTCCTTGTTCCACCAAACCCTCTACACCAGCTAAACCTACAGCACCCACTCCTTATCCCACCAAACCGACAGCACCACCACCGGGCAGCGAAGGAGGCAATGACAAACCAATTATCGGTCATTCGGGTGTGAGTTGTGCCGATCCAGGAAAATGCAAAGGTCAATCGGATGGTACCTTATTCGCAGATGATTCTACAGACGGTTTCATTGTATGCCAATGTCAGTGTGAAATTAAAATGCCTTGTCCAGCAGGTTTAGTATTTAATCAAGTGCTACAAGTCTGCGATTGGCCACATGATTAGAGATTCAATGAAATATGGTGGAAATCAAATAAATTGAATAAATATTATTATATAAAATAAACATACATAAATTGCATAAAAATACATACAAACATATATGTATTTTTATTTTTGATGAATCAGTTGTAGAAAAGTATGATTATTTAGGCAGTGTTCAACGGATTTCTAGAGAATATGGCCTGTTTAAAACAAATTCCTATAAAAAAGTTTTTTTTTGAAAAGTTTCTGGCTGAGATAGTTTTCCATTGAAAAGTGTCTGGTAAAAGCAGATTTCTATTGAAAAGTGTCTGGCTGAGACAGTTTTTCATTGAAAAGTGTTTGGTAAAAGCAGATTTCTATTGAAAAGGGTCTGGCTGAGACAGTTTTTCATTGAAAAGTGTTTGGTAAAAGCAGATTTCTGTTGAAAAGTGCCTGGTTTAGACATTTTTCTATTAAAAAGTGTCTGGTTTAGACAGTTTTCTGTAGAAAAGTTCCTGTTTAAGACAGTTTTATTTTAAAAAGTGTCTGGTTTAGACAGTTTTTTATAGAAAAGTGTCTGGTTCAGACAATTTTCTATAGAAGAGATCTGGTTTAGACAGTTTTCTATTGAAAAGTGTCGGCTTTAGACAGTTTTATAGTGAAAAGTGTCTGATTTAGACAGTTTTCTATTGAAAAGTGTCTGGTAAAAGCAGATTTCTGTTGAAAAGTGCCTGGTTTAGACAATTTTCTATTAAAAAGTGTCTTGTTTAGACAGTTTTCTATAGAAAAGTTTCTGTTTAAGACAGTTTTATTTTAAAAAGTGTCTGGTTTTGACAGTTTTTTATAGAAAAGTGTCTGGTTTAGACAATGTATGTGTTTAATATTCAAATCAAATTACAATAGCTCTATCTAATCTTCTTTCATAATTTACAATATTTAACATGATTTGTCTACGTTAATTTTAACATATGTCACCAACATTAAACAAACATTAGTAAACATAGGTTTTCCCCACCTCCTCTCTGGCCACTTAGCTTAACAATAACTCTTTTAACACATGTGGGTAAATCACTTAAATTTGTCATTTAATTATTGTGCCCTGTTGACTGTTTGAAAATGTTTTTTAAGGAAATACATATTTTTCGCACAGAATCTAGTATTGTTCAATTAAAAGTGTACGATGTTCTACGTTTTATTGTCATGGCAAAGATAAGACAACTTAGATAGAAATATTCATGAAATCAATACTATTAGTAGAACAAAAAGAAAACAAATGATAGTACGAAAAATTATCAGGCGGTAAGGTAAGAAATAACAATGCAAAAAAAAAAAGATTTAATCAAATGATAAATAATTAATTATAGTACTAGAATAGGAGATGTTATTATATGAACTACGTAAAGACCTTAGATTAAAGCCCAAATTTAGCTACTTAAAGATTTGCGATTGAAGCTAAAACTAAACCACTTAAAGACTTTCAAAGCGAGCTAAAATTTAACTACATGAATGATTAAAGATAAAATTCGACTACTTCAAGACCGCCGATTGAAGTCCAAATTGAACTACTTAAAGATCTAAAATTAAAGCTAAAATTTAATCACTTAAAGACATTCATATAAAGCTGAAATTGAACCACTTAAAGACCTTCAAAGGAAGCTAAAATGGAACCACTTAATGATATTTAAATTTTTTTTTTTTTTTTTTTTTTTGCATTTAATTATTTATTGAATCTTCATATTTGAAATGACAATAAGTATTCAAATCTTAATACTAAAAAGAAAATAATAAGCCCAGCCAGTGCTAGACAAAAATTTTTATGATACTAAAAAAATTTCACATCAACTGATCCTGTCATCTGTTTTGCGCTTGAGTTAAAGCAAGGGTATCCCTCCTTCTCAACCGATTGTGGCCACTAAAGTTAAGGATGTCTCGTGCAAGTGGGTTTGGATGGTGTTCAAGTTTGCTGACATACCTTAACGCATATTTTGTAAATTTGACTTTTACTAATGGCACGCCTAGATCTTTGTGGATTCGAGAATTTTTAACATACCATGGAGCTGCAGTAATTATACGTAGAATTTTACTTTGACCCCTTTGAATTTTTTCAATGTTTGATGCTGAGGCCGTACCCCATAATTGAATTCCATAGCACCAGATTGGCTTTAGAATTGCATTGTACAACAAAAGTTTGCAATCCAATTTCAATGTAGAGTTTCTGCCGATTAACCAATTAAGTTGCACTGCTTTTAATCTCATTTGTGTAAGTTTCGCTTCAATATGAGACTTCCAAGTTAAACGACGGTCGAGGTGAATGCCGAGGTATTTGACTTCATTATGTTGAGGAATAATTTGATTATTTATTCTGATGGACGAGCAGGTATCTTTTCGCAATGTGAAAGTGATATGAATACATTTTTGTTCATTTACCCTGATTTTCCAAAGCTCTAGCCAATTCTCTAGTTTATAAACATAATAATGCAAATTCTGTGATGCAACTTGGTGGTCCTTATGGACGCTGACAAAGGCTGTATCGTCTGCAAAAGTTGACGTGTGGATTTTGGGGTCTGACGGCATGTCGGAGGCATAAATCAAATATAAAGTAGGGCCCAGTATGCTACCCTGTGGCACACCTGATTCAATTGGCGGTACTTAAAAAATTGCCTTCTTTGATTTTAAATTTGCGACCGTATAAATAACTTTCCATGAGTTTATGGGTGTTAGCAGGCAGAGTTAATTTAATTTTGTGCATTAAACCGTCATGCCAAACTTTGTCGAACGCTTGGGATACACCAATGAAAAGGGCGGAGCAGTATTTTTTATCTTCAAACGATATTTAAATGAAGCTACAATTGGACTACTTAAAGGCCTTCAAATGAAGCTTAAATTGAACTACTTAAGGACCTTCGATTGAAACCCAAATTAAACTACTGAAAGATCTAAAATTAAAGCTAAAATTTAACCACACTTAAAGACCTTCAAATGAAGTTGAAATTTAACTATATAAAGCCCTCCGATTAAAGCGTAAATTTAACTATATAAAGATCTCCGATTAAAGCTAAAGTTCAACCATTTAAAGACCTTCAAATAAAGCTAAAATTTAACCACTTAAAAAACTCCGACTAAAGCTAAAATTCAACTATTTAAATATCTCCGATTGAAGATAAAAACTACTTAAAGACCTTCAAATAAATCTGAAAAAACACCCTATTTTATATTAGCAACATTCAAAAATTAAAAGTCAATATTTTCTTGGTCGTCCATTCAGCTTAATTACAGCCTTTAGTCGCCTTTTTAATGGAATTTACAAGAGGTTCAGTCATATTTCCAGTAATTTTGCCACACTCTTCTGTTAAAGCTGTTCGGAGTTCATATTTGGATAAATTGCTTCCTTTTCTAAGCTTCCTGTCTAAAATTTCCCACAGATTGCGGAGGTGCATTAAATTGCTTAGGCACGTTGCACAATAGCCACTCCTTGACAATTCTGGCGGTGTGTGTTTCTGTCATTGTCTTGCTGAAACACCCATGGTGTTTAAAGACCTAAATTTTTAGCACTTACTTTCAAAATGTCCTTTAAAATTCGTAAGTACAAGATGACCTGATCCTGCATCTGACTTACAACCCCCAAACCATCAAAGAACCATCGCCGTGTTTTACTGTAGCACTAAGGTTTTGTGGAAGTAGCTCTGTATTTCTTGTTCTCCAGAACTTTCCTCTTGATTTTGACCCAAAAACCTTAAATTTACTCTCATCGCTAAATATTACATTATTCCAGAAAGATTGCGAAGAGGTTAAGTAAATTGGTTTGACGTTGTTTACTCTTACAAAAGTTTTGCAAGATCAAACAGCAGCAAATACATATAATAAGACTAAATATGAAGTTTTTTTAATAAATGAACGAGTTTAAAAATATTTTATTTAGCAGTTACGTCTTTTTCTGCAAACATTTGCCAAGTGTGACCGTACCTTAAACTTTTTCAAAGTCTTTACGTTTAGTAAGGTTTACTGAAAAAATATACGGTTTTTGCTAGGCAATCTGTTTTTTTCATGATTATTCAGCCGTCTTCTAATTGTCGATGCGCTTACTGGGTCAGCGCATATCTTAGAAATGCCTTCAGCTATTTTGACTGCGCTAGACTTTAGAGTTTTCTTGACTTCTCTGACTATATTGCGCACCTCATTATCAGTTAGAGAGAGCTTCGATGTATACTAAATTTTGACACTGACTGTTTAATAACACACTTTTCTATTACAAAAGTTTCTCTTAACGTTGCACCCTGTTCAGGTAAACAATCAGCAATTACATGTTTTAATTGATATTTAACACTGAACATTTATCAAATAGATGAATATTATTTAGTGTATATTTCAGAAGAAAAAACTATCTATAAAACTATATAAATAAAAGGCAATACTGTCAATCAACAGTAGTCATCATTAATATATTACGCATTCGGTAGTTGTATATGAAAGTTGTAGAATTTAAAAGAAATCCGAAATCGAGAAAAATAATTTTTGAAAATGTACAAAGGTGTGTTTACAAGAAAAATTTTTGATAATTAATGGAATTTTTAAAAAATTACTCTTTTTCTTTTTTGTTTTAGTTCAAAGTGCTTTGTTGTTGCTAAGCTTGAGTGCTGGCCTATCGTTGGCTGTGGATATATGCGAGCATCAAATGAATGGTGTACATTTGGCCCATCCAGCCGATTGTAATAAATTTGTTGTGTGCGAAAATGGCATATCGGATAGTATTATGAGTTGTCCTATAGGTTTGCACTTTAATCGTTTTAAGGGAGTGTGTGATATAAGAGAGCGGGCTGCCTGCGATATTATGTTTATAAATATGGCTAGTGAAGACACAGATTGCTCAGCTTGTTGTGCTCTTTATGGTTGTATTTTGAATCCAAATTGTCCAGTAACTCCGGCTACGCCAGAAACTCCTGAATGCCCGGATATTCCAGCTACTTCCGAAACTCCCGCTTCACCAGAAACACCTGCCACACCCGAAACTCCTGCTACACCCGAAACCCCTGCTACGCCCGAAACCCCTGCCACACCCGAAACTCCTTCAACACCTGCCACCAACAAATGCTCCAACAACTTAACCAGTTGTATTGGTAAACCCGATGGTAGTGTTTCACATGTCAACGGTACCTGCCATCAATATATTGTTTGTGTAGGCGAATGTGCCAACATTATGACCTGCCCCAATAACTTACAATACAATCTGGCCACACACATATGTGATTATCCCGAAAATGTAGATTGTCCCTGGCAATCAACACCGCCTACAACTGGCCCCTCGGGCATAGCGTGTGCCCAGCCCGGCAAATGTGCTGGTCAAACAGATGGTAAAATGTTTAGTGATTCTAAGGGCAGTGGTTATATTGTGTGTCAGTGTGAGTGTGAAATTGAAAGACCCTGCGCGGCCGGTACTAAATTTTCGGAGGCGAGTTTAGCTTGTATTCATGTGAATGAGGAAGCTAATGAGAGTGGCAATGGAAGCGGTAGTGGAAACGGTAATGGAAGTGGTAGTGGCAATGACAATGGAAGCGGTAGTGAAAGTGGCAGTGGAAATGGAAACGGCAGCGGAAACGGTAATGGAAGTGGGAATGGAAGCGATAATGGCAACAACAACGGTAGCGATACCCTACCAAACGTTGTTTGCGCTAACAATGTTGAAATATGTAAAAATGAAACTGAGGGCACATTATTCCCCGTTGACGGTGTCTGCAATAAATTCTACAAATGCAATTACGGCTGTGCTGTCGAGATTCTCTGTCCCAATAATCTCGTTTACAATCCCACCGCCGAATACTGTGACTATCCACAAAACTACAAATGTCCTTGGCCATATACGCCACCCTCAGGACCCTCGGCCGGACCATCGGGTATTGCTTGTCCCAGTGGAGGACGTTGTGTGGGTGAAAACGAGGGTACACTCTTTCCATCGCTAACAAGTTGCTCCAAATATGTGGTGTGTCAGTGCGAATGTGAAGTTGAAATGAATTGTTCTGATGGTTTACAGTGGGACAATAAATTAAAAACATGTAATTATGCAGCAAATGTAAAATGTGATTTGGATTAATATATATATGTATGTACATTTGGATTATGGCCATTATTTTATTAATAAAGACATGTGATTTTTGCAAAAGGACGGAGTTTTCTTTAATTTTTAAAGCTGCGATATTTTCCTCTGTACACACTCTGTTGGTAGTTTAATGTTTAGTAATATGAATTTGTTGCGAAATTATGTCACATGATTGTGTATAGCCGCCTCAGATGGTCGCCCAAACTGATCATAAAATTGATAAAAAAAATTCGTTGCAAGCGTTGTTCGTTTGTAAGTCGTTTCATGGTTAAATTATAAAACAAACTAAACATGGAAACAGCTGAAGTGCCTAAAATAGTCTTGCCAAAAAGAAAGTTGCTAAAAAAAATTACCCTTGAAATGAAAATTATTACTTATTATTAAAACTTAAAAAGAGATTTGTAAGCGAATAATTAACAGACTTTTTTGATAATCCCTTTAGTGTTTTAAGTGCCACAATATCGCAATCAATTTATATCAGCAGGAGACTACTTGCTTTTAATCTGTCAAACTAATTAAAAATTATTACAAAGAACCAGCGAAAAATTATCTTGAAAATAGATTTAGAATATAAATTGAAGGAAATTTTATAATTTTTAATAATTATCACACTTATTTGATAATCCCTTTATTACTTTAAGGGTCATAATATCCCAACAACTCAGCCACGTTGTTTGCTAGCAACTGGACCTTCAGGTGTAACATGTGCCCAGTCCGGTAAATGTGCTGGTCAAGCTGATGGCACAATGTTTTCAGATTCAAAGAGCAATGGTTATATTCTGTGTCAGTGCGAGTGTGAGATCGAAAAGGCATGTCCCTCTGGTACTAAGTTCGATGAGAAACAGTCTACTTGTGTAAAAGAGAATGAGAAGTGCCCCTCGGGTGTAACATGCAACCAGTCCGGAAAATGTGCTGGTCAAGCTGATGGCACAATGTTTTCAGATTCAAAGAGCAATGGTTATATTCTGTGTCAGTGCGAGTGTGAGATCGAAAAGGCATGTCCCTCTGGTACTAAGTTCGATGAGAAACAGTCTACTTGTGTAAAAGAGAATGAGAAGTGCCCCTCGGGTGTAACATGTAACCAGTCCGGTAAATGTGCTGGTCAAGCTGATGGCACAATGTTTTCAGATTCCAACAGCAATGGTTATATTCTGTGTCAGTGCGAGTGTGAGATAAAAAAGACCTGTCCTGTTGGTTCTAAGTTTGATCACAAATTATTTATTTGTGTATATGATGATGGATCTTCAGGAAACGGCAATGGGAATGGAAACAACAATAACACAGTTGTTTGTAATAACAACGTAGAAATCTGTAAAAATCAAGACGAGGGCACACTATTCCCCGTTGACGGTGTCTGCAATAAATTCTACAAATGCAATTACGGCTGTGCTGTTGAGATTCTCTGCCCCAATAATCTCGTTTACAATCCCACCGCCGAATACTGTGACTATCCACAAAACTACAAATGCCCTTGGCCTTATACGCCACCCTCAGGACCCTCGGCCGGACCATCGGGCATGGCCTGTCCAAGTGGAGGACGTTGTGTGGGTGCAAACGAGGGTACTTACTTGCCTTCCCAAACCAGCTGCTCCAAATATGTGGTGTGTCAGTGCGAGTGTGAAGTTGAAATGAATTGTTCTAATGGTTTACAATGGGATCAAAATCTGTTAACCTGCAATTACCCCCAAGTTGTTAACTGTAAATTATCGTAAATGTCTAAACTTACAAGCACAATGAATTTTTTAATTTATTGGAATAATTAACCTTGGAATTAATTAACTAAAAAAATAAATAATGTATTAATTGGCAATTATTGTTATTTTACTTTTACTTTTTTACTTTTATTAATAAATTAATTTGCTGGCAGAAAAATTTATTTAAGTGCTTGCTTTTAAATATTGTTTTCCCTACTCAGCCACGTTGTTTGCTAGCAAATATTATCATTTTAATAGTTATATAAAAAATATATAAAAATATATATGCATATGTGTATCTACACACATATATATTTAGAAGATGAATTGTCTGATAACTTTTTGGCAAAAATGCTTTTAGTAAAGTTTTTTTATTTAAAAAAATACACAAAAGAGCAATAATTGAACATCAATTACTTTTATCTACACAATTTATGAATTAGGCAACAAGTGAGATTTTTTTCTGTTATCAGTCTGCATCATCTTTCTGGCATCGTTGGTATATAAAGCCCCAATATATACTATTGCAGTACATAACTTGTGCACTTTGCCAGAGACATTGCTTTGGTAAAAGCAAATTTCTTTTAGTTTAAATTCGAAGGAGTTTCCAATATACCGATTTAAAGAAAAGAAAAAGCGACAAACAAAAAGAATCCAAACATGAAATTATCATTTATTTCATTAGCTGTGGCTATTTTAACCATTGTCAACTATGTCTCAGCCAGCGTCTGTAATTCGGATAATATTGGACAACGTATTGCCTTGCCAACCAGTTGTTCGAAATTTTTACTCTGCTCTCGTAATCGTCGCGTTATTGTAAGAGAATGTCCTAAAGGTTTGCATTTCAATCGTGAATTGGAGATGTGCGATTTGCCTTCGCGTTCTCAATGCCGTTATGCTACAGTTTTTGCCGCCGCCAATCAATGTCAATCGTGTGATTGTGATGTCTGCTGTAATACTCCAACACCGATAACAACTCCAAAGCCAACGGAAATTCCATGTGAGACAACACCAGCACCAACTACTACTCCAAAGCCGACCACAACTCCAAAACCAATAACTACACCCAAACCAACTACAACACCAGAAATAACCACGGTCTGTGAGTCTACACCATCTCCAACTACAACTCCAAAACCCACCACTACACAAAAACCAACCACTACTCCAAAACCTATCACTACACCAAAACCAACTACAACACCAGAAATAACCACGGTCTGTGAGTCTACACCATCTCCAACTACAACTCCCAAACCTACCACAACACCAAAACCCACCACTACTCCAAAACCAACAACTACACCAAAACCAACTACAACACCAGAAATAACCACGGTCTGTGAGTCTACACCATCTCCAACTACAACTCCAAAACCCACTACAACTCCTAAGCCTATCACTACACCAAAACCAACTACAACACCAGAAATAACCACGGTCTGTGAGTCTACACCATCTCCAACTACAACTCCAAAACCCACTACAACTCCTAAGCCTATCACTACACCAAAACCAACTACAACACCAGAAATAACCACGGTCTGTGAGTCTACACCATCTCCAACTACAACTCCAAAACCCACCACTACACCAAAACCCACCACTACTCCAAAACCAACAACTACACCAAAACCAACTACAACACCAGAAATAACCACGGTCTGTGAGTCTACACCATCTCCAACTACAACTCCAAAACCCACCACTACACCAAAACCCACCACTACTCCAAAACCAACAACTACACCAAAACCAACTACAACACCAGAAATAACCACGGTCTGTGAGTCTACACCATCTCCAACTACAACTCCAAAACCCACCACTACACCAAAACCCACCACTACTCCAAAACCAACAACTACACCAGAAATCACCACGGTCTGTGAGTCTACACCATCACCAACTACAACACCAAAACCCACCACTACACCAAAACCCACCACTACTCCAAAACCAACAACTACACCAAAACCAACTACAACACCAGAAATAACCACGGTCTGTGAGTCTACACCATCTCCAACTACAACTCCAAAACCCACCACTACACCAAAACCCACCACAACTCCAAAACCTACTACAACACCAGAAATAACCACGGTCTGTGAGTCTACACCATCACCAACTACAACACCAAAACCCACCACTACACCAAAACCCACCACAACTCCAAAACCTACCACTACACCAAAACCAACTACAACACCAGAGATAACTACAGTCTGTGAGTCTACACAATCTCCAACTACAACTTTCAAATCCACCACAACACCTAAACCTACCGAAACTCCAAAACCTACCACTACACCAATCATAACTCCTAAACCCACAACTACACCTAAACCAACTACAGCCGCCAAAACCACCACACCCTGTGAGTCCGTAGCTACAAAAACTCCTAAACCCACTAACACTCCCGAAGTAACTAAACCCGGTGAGGTTACACCCTCTAAACCACCAACTCCAACACCAACAGTACCCGGCCCATCAACACCCGGCGAATGTGAAGGTGTCTGCTGTGACAAACCCAATGGCGTAAAAATACCCGGAGCCACATGCCAGCAATTTGTTGTTTGTCAAAATAATCAGGCGGCCACTTTAGAATGTCCCAATAACCTACATTTCAATATCGCAACTGGTGCATGTGATTACCCCGAAAATGCCAAATGCGATAAACCCTATCAACCACCAACTGGACCACACGCCGGTCCGTCTGGTACCAGCTGCGCTAGCGGCGGTCGTTGTGTAGGAAAACCCGACGGCACTTACTTCACTGATGCCAAGAATAAATGCAGTGCCAGTTATGTGATCTGTCAATGTGAATGTGAAATAGAGCGTTACTGCAGCAGCTCTCTGATGTTCAACAAAAACGTAGGCGTATGTGACTGGCCATCAAATTTCGGCTGTTGAACGATTATAAGACGAACGATTAAATTACAGACCCTTCTGCATTAAATAAAAATATTTTGCTACCACTAATAAATCTAAACGATATTAATTTAATAAATATATATAACTGAAATTGTACTTGGTTTAGTGGTTTTATTTAAAGAGATTTGACAAATTATTTAAGAGATTTTATTGTTTAACTTATTGACAATTTTATTAAGCATATTTGTAGTTTGAATGTTTTGGGGGTTATTATTTAAAGGTAGCATACTTTAAGGCTGAAATTTTAAACAATTTAAACCTTGTAGTGATAGCTGCCGGATTTGACGATTTGTCGTCATTTTGACAATTTTTTGTTTCAAAAATAGCAAAGTAACGATTTGACGAATTTTTCATTGAAAGTGACGATTTTGTGAATTATTAAAATTTTCTATCTTTGGTTTTTTATTAATGTTTTTGTTACCAAATTCTCTCTCATAGAACATGACATATTTCAATAACAAAATTAAGTAATAGTAGTGGTTTCTTAATTATTGACAATTGTTTTAATAATAATTTCAAATAGTATTGAGTCAGAATAGAAGAAATTACTTATTTATCTGTAAACATAAAAAAAGAAATTTTAAATAATGAATTCCATGAAATTCTACAAAAACTTCTACTGTTTGAACAAAACGGCGAAAGAATATTCAGCCAAATAAATTTAAATAACAAAAAAAAACAGAATTGTTTGAAAATAAATACCTGTATCTGATGGATGAATTGGATTCTATACTCAAAATGTTATTTAAAACTTAGTCCCCTTTTACAGTTGAGAAATTGAAAGACAGACAGACGAAGTTTGTAGGCGATGTATTGAAGAGGAAGAGTGTGCGGTAGACCTCTACTGTACTGGACATTTTAAGACATTTTTCGTTTACAGTTTCCACCCTTCGCATTTTTCATGTTGTTGCTTCACATCATTTTTCTCACTTTAACCGCGCGTTAAAAAAATAATTAAATTTATTAACCAAATAGATTTATTGATAACAAAAACTTTATAATTAACAGTTGTTTGAATATGTTTTTTAATTTCTTTTATTTTCAATGCGTTTTTATAATAAAAATTTCCACAACAATTAACATAGAAGAAGAACGAAAAAATAAACAAAAAATTTCTGTCTGTCTATTAATTTCGCAACTCTAAAAGGTTTAGGCAAGTTCAAAGCGGAATGAGAAAAATGTCTGCCTTTCAATTTCTCAACTGTAAAAGGGGACTTAATAAACTAAATTGTTTTGACATTGTAATTTACCGGAATTAATCAAATATGCTAAATTCAGATATTTATTTATAAAATACTGTAAGTTTTCTTTCACACTCTTCAGTTTTAGAGTTTTAGCTGACCAGTTTTTGTACAATTCTCTTTTGAACTTTCCATTTCATTCACACACGTAAATTTAATTTTCGTATATTTTAATGCAAATATACTACATGCGTGAAAGAAAAGAACAAAAGGATATAAGAAAATTGATTAGTACCATCAAGTTTGTACCCCTTTTGTTCTGTTTTCTCTTCTCATCCAAAAATACTTGCCTTGAGGGGTCAGAATTGAAGAGAGTGTAAGCGGACTAAGATATTATAAAAGTTGTGTTTAACATTATATATTTTGTGATTTCTTATTTAAAAAAGTTAATATGTATGTATTTTGATATGTATTGTACAAGAGACTATATAAACTTGAATTTTTATGTTTTCATATAATAAAAATTTCAAAATACAATTAGGAATAGTGACTTTTTATTTTTCCGATTTTTTAAATTGGAAATAACGATTTTTTTTTTCTTTTTTATCGGGATTTTGACGATTTTTTCCGAAATTCATCTGGCAGCCCTTATTGAGGGTAGTTATTCGCAGACTATTAAGAAGTCTTTTAAAATGACTCAAGTGTAGAGGTAGTGAAGAGGTAGTATCAGATTTGAAAACATTAATATACGATTTTTTATTATATTTAATCTTATAAACCACTGCTGGAGTATTCTAAATAATTTACAGACATTAAAAATATTTTAATGAGTCATGGAAGAGCATGTGAATAATTGCGTAATTTTGATTAATTCCCCGGCGTCTTTTATAATTGTCAAGTGAATAATTCATCAAAACATAATTTAATTAGGGCTTTTTAGCAATCAATAATTTTCAAAAATTTCTAACTGCTATCATACGTTATTCTTTATACATATGTACCTACATACATGCTTACATATATAAATGATTTTAAGATAATAAAACTAATACAAATTATGAAGTTTTGTATTTTACCGCCAAATAAGTCTAAAGATTGCCTCACAGGCCACCCACCAGTTAGTAAAAAGTTTTTATGTCCGTCCGTCCGTCTGTCCGTCTGGTTGGCTGTCCATGTAAAGCTTGTGCGCAGAGTACAGGACGCAATTTTGAAGATATTTCGATAAAATTTGGTATGTGATATTTTTTCTGGTCGAAATCCGTCCATTATTTCATTTGGGTTTACCGATCATAAATTTTTAAATTATGCAAGTATCCGAACAAATTTCATCACAAATGAGTGGTAAATGAAGCCAAATCACATCCACAAATTTTGTGCAGATCGGTCCATAATTACTCTTAGCTTCCATATAGGGCCCACTTTCGAAATTCAATTTAACGATCATAAATTTCTTAAAAATGTTGGTATTCAAATAAAATGTGACACAAATAAGCTTCTTATATACAGAAATAATGACACCTAATTTTATAATGGTCGGCCCATAATTAGTCGAAACTCCCATATAAGACCCTCTCCGTAATTTAATTTAAGCTCCATAAATCTTTTAAAAGTATTTATATCGAGATAAAGTTTAACATACATAATATTTATATTCACACACATCATGACACTGAAAAACTGTTTTATACATATACTGGGTGTAGGTTATTATATGGTCGGGCTTGACCGGCTATACTTTCTTACTTGTTTTTTTTTAATTAATTTTCATTAAAGTAATAAACTGTGACAGGCATTGCTAGTAATTTTTATTGAATTGTTTTTGAATTAATTGTTGTTTTTAAGTTTTATTTTCTGACTCTCCAAGGCAAAGAGAATAAAAAGGGGTACATATTCGTACTTGATCGTATTAGTCAATTTTCTTATTTCCTTTTGTTTTCTTCTTTCATTTTCTACTTGTTTGCATGTTGATTTGCATCATGAAAACATAGAAACTTAATGGTAAAGAGCAGAAGCGTGGGAATGAAATGGCAAGTTCAAAAGAGAATTGAAAAAAAAACTGATCAGCTAATACTGAAGCGTGTGAAACAGGACAATTTATTTTTTTTAACTGAGATAAATAGTTATTTAGATATTCATACAATGAACTACATACATACATCTGTATATAAACTCAAATTATTGAAAAAAAATTAAATTATATAATGATCTGCGACTATGATTGAAGCTAAATTTTAAATTTATAACGATCTCTGACGAAGCTTAAAGCTTAAATTGAACTACATAATCATCTACGATTGAAGCTAAAATTGAACTACAAATTTAAAGATCTATGATTGATGCTAAAATTTAACAACTTAGAGATCTACAATTCAAGCTAAAATTTAACAACTTAAAGATCACCGACTAAAACTAAAATTAAACAACCTAAAGATATACAATTGAAGGTAAAATTGAACTAACTAAGATATTTAATTGAAGCTCAAAGTGAACTATTTAAAGATCTACGATTGAAGCTAAAAATTGTTCTACTTAAAGAATTATGATTGAAGCTAAAATTTAATTACTTAAAGGTATACGATTGAAGCTAAATCTCAACTACTTAAAGACCTTTGATTGTGATTAAAAGCTAAAAATAAAGATTAAGATCAGTGAAATTCAAATTTAAATATCTAATCATTAATGACCCTTGACCTTTAACAAATAGCCCTTGTCTCTTATAGTGCTCTAAAAGTGCGTACACATCTCCAATAAGTATTAAATACTCCCCCGTTTAGCAGGTCATCTTTATCTGACAAATATAATTGTCTTTACTTAGAAATGTTAACGTTTTATACCTGGCAAAATTGTTTTTTGTTTTGGCCAATGTTTTTTATGTGTATGTATTTTGTTTAGTCTTAAAATATATTATGGCTAATACTTTAATCTTCATTCATGTGTTGCTATCAATTTGAAATTTGAAATGTTTACGTCCGCACTTTTTATTCAATCAAATTTAAAACTATTATCACCAAAATTTTAGTGAATAACGAGTCTTCGAAAAGTTAAGAACAAAAAGTAGTGGAACAATAATAACAAACGTTAATTATAAGGAAATTTTTAATATAATTGTTATATTCACAGGGAAAAGATACGAATTGTTTTCAAGGATTTTCAAAATAAACTTAAAGACAATGTTTGCGAAAGGTGAATACTGAAAAAAGGAGTTCTTTTAAAAAACAGATTAACATTGCAATAAATTTTGGGTCAACGCCGTATGTTTTATTGTTTTCACTGCTAAATTAAATAACCCCTTTATATGTTTTTTTTTCGAAATTTGTTTATAGTGCATTCAGACAAACTAAATTAACATTTAATCGACAAACACCACTTGAGTTTTTTTTTTTTTAACAATCCTCTGACATTTTTGATTAATATTTATTAAAAAACTTATTGACATGTGTCAATATTTCGAAAAACGTGTGCACAGAAGTTGACAACTATTTATAAAACATTTAAAGAACTATACAAAAGAAATCTTGTGAAATTATTACAATATTGACGGATAAGTGACAGAATACTTTAATACTTCAAATACTTTAAAATTTTCAACTACATAAATATCTACGATTAAAGCCATGGTGCAAATATACAAGGTGAGTGCAAAAGCACAGCTGACTGACAATATATTTAATTATGTCAAAAGTAATGCTTTTTCAAGTGTTTTTGACAGTAGTACATTATTTTACACAAACAAAATGCCTGTTATTGCCGATTTGCACTAACCTTTTATAATTACACCATGATTGAAGCTAAAATTGAACAACATACTTAGAGATCCGCGATTGAAGCTAAAATTGGACAATTTGAAGATCTACGATTAAAGCTAAATTTTAGGTACTCAAAGATTCACTTAAAGACCTATGATTTAAGCCTAAACTTACTTTAGGACTAACGATTGCAAGCAAAATTTAACTAACCCAATCCCTACGATCCGTTTGATTTAGCTTCTTTACATCTTGAATATTATTATATATTCGACTGTTTAGAGGATTTGTAAAATTAATTAAGAATGATTAGGTCACAGTACAAATAAATACTTTGCAGAATAGTAAAAAGCATTTCTCAATTGCATAAAAGAAAATCGCTAATGCAATAATTATTTTAATCAAGCCTTTCTTTCTCACTCCCTTTCTCTTTCTCTTCCTCACAGCCACATGCCTCAAACATTTTCTACTGTTTACCGTACTTTCGTCACTATCGCTCTCTCAAGCTTCTAGCAACTGGCTAACATGTTACGCCCAACCAAATGGTGTAGTACTACCTGTTGCCCAAGACTGTAATGTTTATATCTACTGTTTGGATCAAACACCATTCACTATAGTCTGTCCATTGGGCATGGGCTATAGTGTGTTGACCGGTGGTTGTGTAGACTATAGCCAATCGGATTGCATTGATGATGATGTGACAACCACAGCAGCAGCAGCCCATTATCAACACCGAGGCATCTGTGATAATGAAAAAAGACTTGAGAACAAAGAAGCTTGTCGAAAGCAGCCTTTTGGAGAATTAGTGCCATATCCAGGAGATTGTTCCAAATTTTTGGTGTGCAATTGTGAGTATCCAACGGTGAAACAATGTCCGGGTGGTACTTGGTTTGATAATACTATCAAGACATGTAATTATCCACAAAATGTTAATTGTGTTGATGGGAATGGCGGTAGCTCAACTATTATTACTACAGAGAAAACGACAACACACGTTATAACAACAACAACATCTGGTTCCGGTGAGTGGGGCGAAGATTGTAAAGCTCCTGCTGGCATGGAGGCAGATATTTGTTTGGAATATAATAATGGTTTGCTATTGCGTTATCCCTATAATTGCAATGCTTATATTAATTGTACCATGGGCTGTCCTATTATGAAATATTGTCCAGCTGACAAAGTTTTCAATAATCTTTTGAAAATTTGTGATACCCCCGATACAGCACAATGCGTGGAGTTGACTTTGCCAACCACCACCGAAGAGCCTTTGACCACCACACAGGAAACTACACCGGCAACAGAAGTAACTACTACGAAAATTGTAACAACAACTGAGACCGGTGGGTGGGGTGAAGATTGTACAGCTCCTGCTGGCATGCAGGCTGGTATATGTTTAGAATATAATAATGGTTTGCTATTGCGTTATCCCTACAATTGCAACGCTTATATTAATTGCACTATGGGTTGTCCAGTAATGAATCATTGTCAGCCTGACAAAGTTTTCAATAATCTTTTGAAAATTTGTGATACCCCCGATACAGCACAATGCGTGGAGTTGCCTTTGCAAACTAGCACCACCGAGCAGCCCTACACTAGCACACAAGAAACTACCACCGAGTTAATAACCACTACCAATACACCAGAACAGTGCATACCTGCCTTGCATGTTGATAAGCATATATGCTCTAATGAATACCAGGGCAGCTATCTACCATATGCCTACAACTGCACGGCTTATGTAGTGTGCCGGAATGAAGAAGAACCCTGTCTGCATTATTGTGAAAACGGTAAAATCTTTAATTCCTTATTGGGAATCTGTGACGATGATATAGAATGTCAGGAATTACCTTTACCCACCACCACCCTAGAACCCGAAACCACCACAGCAATTGCCAGCACCCTGCCCCCAAATGTAAATCCCAGTTTATGTCAGGGTAAAGAGGATTACACCATATATCCCTATGAAGCAGACTGTTCCCAATACTTGGAGTGTAAAAATCAACAAGTCATAATTGAGAATTGTCCCCAAGGCTGGCTGTTTAACTCAAAACTAATGCTGTGTGATGAAGCCTCCGAGGATGTTTGTTATAACGCAGCTAATAGCACAACTGAAGAGCCTAACACCACCACCTCAGAACCTGTTAATGATGTATGTATAGGCAAGACGTTAGGCACTACTTTTCCCTATAAAGAAAATTGCGCCTTGTATTATTATTGTCGTGGCAATGGTGAATTTTATCTTCTACCCTGTCCTTATAATAATTACTATGATCCCTATTCGGGTAACTGTGGTCCCGATGTAGCCAGCAACGCTTGTCTAAAGCCCATAACCACTACAGCCGCCACTACCACCGAGACCACAACTTTGAGTCCTGCGCAAAAGTGTGCCAATGAGTCAGCTGGTACCACCTATCCTTATGAAGAGAATTGTGCCAAGTATATCTATTGCAAGGGTAATGGAGGCTTTGCGATATTTAATTGTCCCTATAACAACTATTACTATCCGTTAACGCGTGACTGTGGTCCCAGTGATGATGTGGATATATGTCGCCAACCCATACAAACTACTACAACCATAACAATCAGCACTAGCACAGCTCCATCTCCAGCCACAACTCAAACACCAACTCCTAAACCTATTCTAGGTATATGTGGCAATTATAGCAATGGTCAGCTTATAAACTATCCCGATAAATGCCAAAAATATATCAGCTGTGTCAAGCCCATACCGATAGCATTCTATTGCAACAACAATTGGTATTTCCATGAGCAGCAACAGCAATGTGTAGCCGATTCTGAGGGCACTTGTACCGGCTTACCTGCAAATGTAACAACAACAGCTGCCACGCCCAGTGGTATTTGCCAAGGCCTTAAACAGGGAGATACAGAAATCTATAGCAGTAATTGCCAACTTTACTATGAGTGTCTGGCTGATGGTTATTATATGTTAAAGACTTGTACTGAAGCTGAATATTTCAATCCTCTTACCGGTGAGTGTAGTGCTCAAGTAGGTGCACACTACTGTAAGCAAAACTTTGATACTACTCTAGCACCTAGCACCAGCACTGCTGCACCACCAAAACCTCAGGGCATTTGTGCTGAACAACCTGATGGCTGGAAAGTTCCTTATCCTCATAATTGCTCCAAATATATAGAGTGTGCTAAGCCTATAAACATAGGCTTCAGTTGCCTCGATGGTTTAGAATTCAGCTCAGAGGCTCAGCAATGTGTGGAGCCCTCGGCATCAGATTGTGCTCTTATCACTAAGCCAACAGCTACTACTACGCCCTATAATCAATGTAGCAATGAACCGGATTTTACCCTGCTGCCCTATGAGCAAAACTGTGCCATGTTCATTATTTGTGTCAAACAACAAGAACATTTGGCCTATTGTAAAGCAGGAGAATATTTTGATTTCACTGCTGCCAAATGTTTGGCCAGTGCTAATGAGGAGTCTTGTATATCCGGTCATACTACTGAGGCTATAACCATTACTACGACAGATCCCAATTTGGGACCCTGTTACAATAAACCAGAAGGCAGTAAAATTCCCTATCCCAATAATTGTACTAAATATATAGTATGCAAATATCCTTTAAATGTGGGTTATGATTGTCCAGACGCACTGGAATTCAGTGCCCATTATGAGCAGTGCGTGGAGCCCGCCTTAGCAGATTGTAGCATTAAAACTACGCCAACTAGGCCAACGACAACAGAGATAACAACCACCACCACCACTCAGGCTTCCGAGACTTGTGACAACAAACCTACTGGTTCTACACTGCCCTATCCACAAGACTGTTCCAAATACTATATGTGCATTAATGGTCAACAGCAACTCACCAGTTGCATGCCCAATAGTTACTATGATCCGGCTACGGAAGACTGTGACAATGATATATCGCCAACAGCTTGTCAGGCATCAACAACTGCTGCCACCAGCACACAGTCTTCTGTTACAAATACCACAATTTCACAACCGCCACAGGGAGTTTGTACAGATGCAACAAAAGGTTTTACTTATGCCAATGTACAGGACTGTACCGAATACTACATGTGCTTGGACAGTTCTGCAGTATTATGTAAATGTCAAACTGAAACCTATTACAATCCTTACACCAGAGAATGTGATGGCCAAACCTCAAATACCGAATGTAAACAGCCAATAACAATCGGCCCCACTGAAGCTACAACCACTATTATTACATCTGAAATAACTACAGCCATTACAGAACCCGCCGACGGGAATATATGTTGTGGCCAAAAATCCGGCACTTATTTGCCATATCCGGGCGATAATACAAAATATGTTATATGCCAATATCCATTGCCGCAAGTCCACAGCTGTCCCAAGGGCAGCACCTACGATGCTTTGAGCTTGAGTTGTAAATTGTTGGCCACTTTTGGCATTTTAAAACCAAAATGTACCCCCAACAATTATAGCGAAAAAACGGTCTATAGTGGTGACTGTACTAAATACTATTTCTGTTTTGGCTCTGAAGCGGTCATTTTGGATTGCAGTTTCGACTGGAACTACAATCCGGCAATAGAGCAATGTGTGCCAAAGGTTCAATATAAATGTCCCTGGTGAAAAAAAACAATATTATTAATATATTTAAAGTTTTAAGAGTAATTAAAACAGAAATTTTAATACGAACGCATTAAACTTTGGGAGTTTTATTTTGATGCCAATGACAGGTTAAAGGTACAGTAGCTCTTAGCTTTTTTTTTATTTCATTCTTTATTAAGTTTAAAAATTGCTTTAAATATTTCATGTTTCATTTCACTTAGGATTAATGCCGCGAAGCCATTTGGCTTATCTGCAGGCTCCAAATAAAACCACCGATGTGGTTATATCCAAATATATAACAACGGCTGAGGACCAAGTTTCTATTACTTGAATAGGATAGAAAACCAGGTCACCAAACCAAAATGGCGAAAACCACAAAAGAAGAAGAAATTAGATTTATTTTATTTGAAGATCACGGTGTAACTATACAAGATGAGTGCAGTAGCACAGCTGACTCACTTTGTTTACAATTTACTTATGTCCAAAGTAATACTTTTTCAAGTGTTTTTGACAGTAGTACATTATTTTACAAAAACAAAATGCCTGTTGTTTCTGTATTGTGTTGTATTTGCACTTACCTTGTATTATTACACAATGGTTTTCTTTGAAAATATACAAAAATTGCACTACATAAAATAAGCTGTAAGCCATTGTTCTTAGAGGAAACTTCATTAAAATATTTTATAATGATTAAGATTAATTAAAATTAAAAACTTACGATAGAACTATTTAAAGACCTACAAATGAAGCTAAATTTTAAGTATTTAAAGACTTACGATTGAAGCTAAAAACACCTACTTAAAGATCTATGATTGAAGCTAAAATTTATTTACTTAAAGTCTTACGATTGAAGGTAAAATTAAAGAGCTTAAAGGCCCGCGATTTAAGCTCAAATTGAAGTACTAAAAGTCATATGATTGATAGTAAAACTAAGATTGAAACTATAATTGGACTACTTAAAGACCTAAGATTGAAGCTTTAATTTAACTATTTTGAAAGCTGTGATTGAAGCTAAAATTGAACTACTTAAAGTCTTGCGATTGAAGCTAAAATTGAACTACCAAGACCTAAGATTGAAGCTAAAATTTAACTACATAAACACCTAAGATTGAAGCTAAAATTAAGCTGTTTAAAGACCTACAATTAAAGCTACGGCCTAAGACGGAATCTACAATTTAACAACTTAAAGACCTACGATTGAGGCTAAAATTGATCTAATTGAAGACCTACGTTAGCAGTTAAAATTCAAATACTCAAAGACCTAAGATTGCAGCTAAAACTAATGCTAAGTATGAAGCTAAAATTTAACAACTTAAAGACCTAAGATTGAAGCTAAAATTTAACTATTTAAAGACCTACAATTAAAGCTAAGATTAAAACTAAAATTTAACTACTTAAAGATCCACGATTAAAGTTAAAATTCAACTACTTAGAGATCTGTCATTGCAACTAAAATTGAAGTTAAAATTCAACTACTTAAAGACCTAAGATTGCGGCTAAAATCGAACAAGATGGTGCGAATGCACTTTAAACACTTCAATGATCTTTGATCAGTTGATAGTCGTCAATAAAAACATCAGTAGATTGATAACCAAACGAAAAACTCCTTCTTTATATATGAATTTATTAATTAAAATCTATGTTTAATTGCCCGGTATACCTTTTTTTTCGTATAATCTTAAATTGATAATTTCATATACATATCTGTTGATTACTTTTTATTAAACATTAATGAATTTTTGTTTCATATTACTTTTTAATGGGATTTACTTTTTTCTTTCTTGGTATCTTTCTTTTAATGATAACTTTCCTCTGTAACTGTAAATATTAGTCAATGGAATGTAGTTTAAACGCTGTCAATTTTTTGTATTAATGGTCTTATCATTATTGTGACAAGATACAGTTTATTCGGTGTTCTAAAAATACAATTAAAAGTAAACAACAGTTATGGTTTACATGTAATAAAATGAAATTCGTCATTTTCATTTACAGTGATACTAGAAACACAACTGGAACGAACTTTGAATTTCGCTCGAGAGGACAAATTAGTAGGTGATAATATGCTATGTAATTTCACCGTATGAAGCACAATGAAAAAGAAGCGTATAACAGCTGATAGGCCATATTTAAAAAATATATAAAAAAAAACATTAACAAAAACACAGGTAAAAATAATTTTTATAGTTATTTATATTAAATTATATAAAGTAAACAATAAAACAATAATTAAAGTAAAAATTAATATTAAAAACTAAAACGAAACATGGTCACCCCGTATTGTTTGTTCGCCGTTCGCCGGCATAAGAAATATACATATATGTACATAAATATATTTTCAGAGTTTGCCGCGTATGACGAATTCAGCCGATGCCATTGTTGTGTGTATTTTCATACACACAAATATTCGCTACCAAAAGTTCGTCTTTCGTCCCAGTTGTGTTCTCAGTTAGCAGATTTCACGGTTAAAATAATAGAACTACATTGTTATCAGTAAATATAATAATTAAAGAAAACACAAATCGAATACTCGTATTATGGCAAAGGTGTTTAAAATTAAGTTAAAGAAAACAGATATATATTTAGCATGACTAAAAGAAATCAAAGATATGCAATTGATAAATGTCATAAATACATATACAATTTCTAAGAAGCTGTTTAAGAACATACATGAACATATGTACTTATACATGACGAATATACATATAATGTACTCTTTTCTATAAGAAAGTGTCTCGTTTTTTTCTATAGAAAAGTGTCACGTTTAGACAGTTTCTTTCTAGAAGAAAGAATCTTGGTAAGACAGTTCTTTTCTATAAGAAAGTGTCTCGTTTAGACAGTTTGATTCTATAAGAAACAACAAAAACAGTTTAATTCTAAAGGAAAGTGTTTCTTTCTATAAGAAAGTTTTCTACAGACAATTGCCTGCCTTAAATACTTTCTTAGAAGTGTCTTCTAAAGAAAGTTTTCTTTAGAGAAGTGTCTTCCTAATAGTGTTTTCTATAGAGAAGAGGGTACTTATTAAAGTTTTTTTTTATAGAGAAGTGTCTTCTTAAGAAAGTTTTCTTTAGAGAAAGTTTTCTATAGAGAAGTGTCTTCTTAAGACAGCTTTCTTTAGAGAAAGTTTTCTATAGAGATGTCTTCTTAAGACAGTTTTCTATAGAGAAGTGTCTTCTTAAGGCAGTTTCAATTAGAGAAGTGTCTTCTTAAGACAGTTTTCTTTAGAGAAGTGTCTTCCTAATAGTGTTTTCTATAGAGAAGAGGGTACTTATTAAAGTTTTTTTTTATAGAGAAGTGTCTTCTTAAGAAAGTTTTCTTTAGAGAAAGTTTTCTATAGAGAAGTGTCTTCTTAAGACAGCTTTCTTTAGAGAAAGTTTTCTATAGAGATGTCTTCTTAAGACAGTTTTCTATAGAGAAGTGTCTTCTTAATAAAATTTTCTATAGGGAAATGTCTTCCTAAGACAATTTTCTTCAGAGAGGTGTCTTCTTAAGATAGGTTTCTATAGAGAATTATCTCCTTAAGACGGGTTTGTCTTTCTAATAGTGTTTTCTGTAGAGAATAGGGTACTTAATCATGTTTTTTTTATAGAGAAGTGTCTTCTTAAGATAGTTTTCTTTAGAGAAGTGTCTCCTTAAGACAGTTTTCTATAGAGAAGTGTCTTTTGAATAAAGTTTTTATATGGAAGTGTCTTCTTAAGACAATTTTCTTCAGAGAAATGTCTTCTTAAGATAGTTTTCTATAGAGAATTATCTCCTTAAGACGGTTTTGTATAGAAGTTCGATATAGAAGTGTCTTTTTAACACAGTTTTCTATAGAGGAATGCCTTTTTAATATAGTTTTCTATAGAAAAGTATCTTCTTAAAGCAGTTTGCTATAGAAGATTGTTTTCTAAAGACAAATTTCTATTTAAAAAAAAAACATTTGTAAACCTGTCTATGAGAATAGCCGATTTCTTTTGTCTTTCTTTTTATATCTTGTTTTGAGTTTGAACTCTGCTAAAACATTATTTTGGAAATTAACCAGAAGATAAAAAGTATTTTTGGTGATTCAATTTTAGTAACAACAACAACAACAAAATGAACATCATAATTAATAATTTTCTAAATTAAAACGCAGTACATATAATATTGGTAAAACAAAATTGTTTAAAAAGATTTCCTATATAAAGGTAAAGCTTGACACAAACATCATCAGTTATAACAACTAAACGCTCGAGAGAAAAATGTTTTGGAATAAAGGTAACAATAAAAGCAAGAAAGTGGATTATTAAACAAAATAATAAAAAGAAATAAAAAATGTGACAAAATTGATAATTGATTGTTTTTCACAGCTTATATATTCGTTTTAATTATTTGCTATGTCAGCAGATTTGTTAACTCTGAGGAAGCAGCCAGTGGAAACATTTTAACGGATGTGGAGTTAAAAGAGGTAAAACAGCTTTTATAAATAGAATTAAACAAGTATTTGAAAATGTTTTGATATTTTTATTAATTTTTACAATTTCTCTTAAAAGCTGTGCCAAGGAGTTGAATTTCAATTTATTGCACATCCCTCCAGCCAAAAAAGTTACATAATATGTTTACCAGGAGGTGGATTCGAACAAGTGTGTGCTGAAGGCGAATGCTACGATGAACGAAATTCTCCCTGCTCCACAACCTGCGATGCAAACCCAAATGTGGCTGATCAGAAAATTAGAGACTATTGCAATGACGATAAAACCCCTTTATTGGAACGTGTTGCTGACGATAAAGATTGTGAATCTTATTTCTTGTGTATGGGTAAAACAAAGGAGCCTCTGCTTCAGAAATGTCCTGCGAATCAACACTTTTCCGAAAAACACAATACTTGCACGGACTACTATGAGGCCAATTGTGCGTCCAGCTCAAAATGGTGTAAAAAACGCAAAGATAACACACGATTTCCCAAGGACAAATGCTATGAATACTATGAGTGTGAAAACGAAATGACCCTGACAAAATCGTGTCCGTACAATGAACACTTCGATAAGATTTCGGGTAAATGCGTGAGTGGCATGTGTGCAGATGATAAGAGAGTTCCAAATTGTAAGAATGAACATGATGGTAAACGTGTGGCCCATGCAAAGTGCTATAAGTATTATGTTTGCTTAAATCAATCGCTATTCGTGGCCCAATGTGCCTCTGGTTACTATTACGATGCCGATCGTAGTGTGTGCGTAAGGGATGTTAATAATGTTTGTAATGATGTTTAAAGAAACAAATAAATAATTATAAAATGTGCAAAATTATGTTTTGGTTTTGCTTATATAATTTGTGTCAGTATTGAAAAGTAGTTTATTTAGACAGTTTTCTATAGAAAAAAGTCTTTTTTCAACAGTTTTCTATAAAAAAGGTATCTTGTTTAAACACGTTTCTATCTAAACAAGACACTTTTTCATAGAACAAAATTCTATCTAAACAAGCCATTCTATCGAAACAAGGCACTTTTCTACAGAACAGATTTATATCTTAACAAGACACTTTTCTATAGAAAACTGTTTCAACAAGATTTTTTTCTATAGAAATCTGTTGAAACAAGACACTTTTTTTATAGATAACTGTCTAAACAAGACATTTTCATATAGAAAACTGTCTAAAAAAAGACACTTTCCTATAGAAAACTGTTGAAACAAGACACTTTCATATTTAGGTTGTTATTTTGAGATGTATAGAACTTTAAGTGGGCAACACTTTTTTAACTGACGGCCATTTTGTCGGCTGTTAGTCACTTGGAGGACACCATTCGTTCCGTTATTGCCAATATACGGCCACAAATATTGGAAAAAAGTCATAAAAATTTTTACCTCCAGATTAAACTATGTACGAGCCAGTCATATGCCAAAGGTCATATATAAATTATAATGACAGAAAGATATGTATCTTTTAAATAAAGTTAATTCCATGGTGTAATTATACAAGATGAGTGCAAATCGACAACAAATATGTCGTAAAATAATGTACTACTGTCAAAAACACTTGAAAAAGTATTACTTTTGAGATAAGTAAATTGTAAACAAAGTGATTCAGCTGTGCTACTGCACTCATCTTGTATAATTACACCATGGTTAATTTCATGTCAATTTAAAAAATCATCTTTCTTTTATTCCATTACAAATTCCTAAAAAAAAAAACTTAGAACCATGATTTTCAAAATAAATTTACACAATTTCCTATTGAAATACCGAATCAATTGCAGTAGAGCTGTTGTTAGAAGTTTATTTTTTTGTATTTGTTGTCTTCACGCTGGAACGACTTTTCTTGGATAATTGTTTGGTGGTGGTTAGACGTTCGGTAGATTCTGTATTTGTGTTGTCTTCAGTAGTTGCCCCAGAACTTGAAGAGCTATTTTCTGATGCTGTAATTACAGTGGAAGAAACTGCTTCAGTGGGCGAATTGTTTTCGGTATTTAATTGATTTGCGGTAGCTTTAGCGAAAGAAGTGGCTGCTTCATTAGTACCACTGTCGCTGCTTTCTGTAGTTACGCTTTCCGTAGATCCAGTAGAGTTTTCATCTGTGGTTTCCGTAAAGTCCTCATTCCCGGTAGATCCATCTGAAGTTGACTCGCTTTCTGAAGTTGATGTCTCAGCGGCGGCGCTTTCAGTAGTTTCACCTGGAGTTGTTTCATTTTCAGTGGAATCTGGAGCTGTTGTTATTGTGGTTTCTAAGGTTGAGCCACTTTTGGCGCTGCCACTGGAAGTAGTTTGATCTTTTGTGGATGCACTAGACGTTGTCACTCCGGTTGTAGAATCAGTTGTTGCATCTGAGCTTGAGTTAGTTTCAGTTGTTTCACTTTCTGTAGATTCAGTTGTAGTTGTTCCTTCCGTTGTTTCACTTGAAATTGTTTCGCTAGAAGTAGTTGGCTCTGAGGTTTCGCCACTTTCGGTAGAGTCACTTGTTGTTGCTTCACTCTCGGTGGATCCACTTGAAGTACCTTCATTTTCTGTCGATCCACTAGAAGTAGTTGGTTTTGAAGTTAATCCACTTTCAGTGGATCCACTTGAAGTTTCTCCACTTAGAACCATGATTTCCAAAATAAATTTGCACAATTTGGTAGCGTTGTTCAAGCGTGAGTCTATTCCTATTGAAATACCAAATCAGTTTAAACATAAATCACTTGGCAGCTAACAAAATGGCTGCCACTTAAAAAAGTGTTGACAACTTAAATTTCTATACATCTAACAAAAATGCGCTATATTACTATATTGTTTGTTTATCGCTTTGTTTTATAGAAAAAGCGTCCTTTATTTATTGGCAAAAATTTTTCAAAATTAGTTGTCTGGTCAAAAATTTCAACTGATGAAATGGCCTGCGCAAAGTCCAGATCAAAACCTTAAAGAGAAAGTGTGGTATATATTGAAGAAACGATTGGCGCCAACCAGTATAGAAGAGCTTTGGAACTGTGTTAAGGTCGAACGGGAAAGTATTCCAAGTGAATTTAGGGAAAACTTTGTTATAAGTGTAGAGAAAGTATGCTGAGCGTTATTACAAACAAGATCTTATGGATACTGAGTTAATTGAGTTGTTTTATGTTTTTATATTGTTTTTTTTTTTGTTTTTGATACGTTATCATTACTAACAATATTATGTTTTTTTTTTTTTTTGCTAATGCTATAAAGAATAAATGGTGAAAATTTGACAAGATTTCTTGCTTTATTTATCATTTTACTCTGTTTTACATGCACTCGGTTTTGCATGCCAGTGTATGTACTCGAATATTGGTAAAAATTTTAAATTTGAACACAAATACGATCACACGTATTTAATTTAGCATTCCAAAATAGATTATCTGGACAGGTGTGTATATAGCTCCAACCATTGCACTGTATGAATTTATGACAATCATACGGATGGGGCAAATAAAGATGCTGATAGCCCTCACACAGGCTAGCACATTCAAGACAGGCTGCGTTAGAATTTTCCGTTACTACATTTGGTGGCTCGGCTGTTGTAGGTGGGGCGGTAAATGCCGTTGGTACCGGCACAGAGCTAGTTTCCACTACTACTGCAGGAGATTGGGGCAGCAATTGAGGTTGCATTTGACACTGAGCCAATTGGGGCAAATCACATTGTTCTGTGCGTATGTTCCAATAATAGCTGCCTGGACACAACATAGCCTGACATTGATAGTATTTGGAGCAATTGTTGGGATATATTTGTGTAAATATTTCGGCCACTTTGGAGGTTATGGATGCTGTTGGATTTATGTTGGTCACACCATCGGTAAAAGGACAGTGAGCATTATGTGGAAAATCACATGTTTCTGTCAAGGAATTCCAGTGATAGTTGGTGGGACAGGCCAGTGTCTGACATTTATAGTATCTCGAGCAATCGTTGGGATGCAATTGATAAATTACCTCGCCCGTCAATGAGGCTGTTAGGACATGGGGCGGGACAACTGCCGTTTGTGGTGGCGAAAACATGCTGGGTATTTGACATTTAGCTACTTCCGGATAATCACAGCGATAGGTTAGAGAACTCCAGTACAAATTATTGGGGCATTGTTGCAAATATGCAAAACCATTCGAGCAGCTGTAATATTTACTACAATCCAGGGGGTAGGACAACAACACAGCATGATTAATATCATCAATAAGCGGACAATCAGTGTGGGGTATGGGTGAGTTCTAAAAAATTCGAGATACAGAGTAGTTTCATTGATGCTACCGACTTTATTTCAATACTTACTGAAGGATTTACAGCCCAAATGCCCCAAATAAATGTTAAACAAAACAATACACTTGCAAATGAATACATTGTAAAACTTCAAGTTATTACACCACGTGTGAAGTAACTGCTACTGCAACTTTTTTATTGCAATCCAGCTCTTTTATATCCAATACAAGAAATAACATTTTATTTATTTTTCAAAACAAAACCAAAATCACTCTTTTCTTTTTCTTTTTTAAACTACCTTTAACTATAGATAGTAAGTAGCCTTGTAAGAAACTCCCTGAACTTAATCTAAAGCACAGAACATCTCTATGTGTGTAAACACTTGAAAACAATTAATATTGCATTGCTGGAAATTCGTAATTATTTTTTATTTGTTTATAACCAGTTATGTGGCACACTGTAATGTGAAATAGATAATACATAAAGAATATCTGGAAATTGCAAAGAACACTTTTGAAAAGCAATAATAACAAACTGAAGTATCTGCTTGAGTACGTTAATGTGGAAATCACCTACAAAATTCCAGGGAATCAGCGCGGCAACTTAATTAAATACAATTTAAATACACCCAGACAACAGAATTTATGAACAATTTAAAATATTACAGCCAGTTTTTTGCATATGTCAAGCTTGAAGAATTTGTTTGAAGTAACTTTGTTTAAGCTGCGAATGTTGTGGCATTAGAACAATCACCCTTAACACAGGAACCCAGTTGGGCATCCCAATAATGTAGCAGAGGACAGCTGAGACTGTTGACTTGACCATTGACACATTCTATGAATTTGTTACAATCTTTGGGATCAGCATGATACTCTTTGTTATTACTTCGGCAGACATTCGATGCAGTGGTTGTTGTTGCAACACTTTCTGTGGAAGATTTGTTAGTTGAGAATTCACTTGGACCGCTGGTTGTAATTAACTCCAAAGTGGAAGCAATTTCGGAAGATGATTTACCTGTGGTCGCATCAGAAGTAGACTGTTTTGTAGTGCTATCAGTGGAGCTAGTGGTGTTTGCTGTAGAGTCGCTTTGTGAAGTTTCACTTGTTTCTTGTGAAGTAGTTGCAGTCGTTTCAGTATTTCCAATTGGGCTAGTAGTGTCTGCAGTAGAGTTGCTGTCAGAAGTTGCTTTATTTGTAGTTGTTGTCCCCACGCTGGAACCACTTTCCGTGGATGATTGCTTTATGGTTGATTCGCTAGAATCATTAGAAGTGGTTGCCTCCGTGGTGGTTAGAATTTCAGTAGTTGCCCCAGAACTTGAAGAGCTATTTTCTGTTCTTGTAGTTTCAGTGGAAGAAATTGCTTCAGTGGTCGAATCATTTTCAGCGCCGCTTTCAGTAGTTTTACCTGGAGTTGTTTCATTTTCAGTTGAATCTTGACCTTTTGTTATTGTGGTTTCTAAGGTTGAGCCACTTTCGGTGCTGCCACTAGAACTAGTTTGATCTTCTGTGGATGCACTAGACGTTGTCAGTCCGGTTGTAGAATCAGTTGATGCTTCTGAGCTTGAGTTAATTTCAGTTGTTTCACTTTCTGTAGATTCATTTGCAGTTGTTCCTTCCGTCGTAGAATCATTAAGGGTTGTTTCACTTTCTGTCGATCCACTAGAAGTAGTTGGCTCTGAAGTTTCGCCACTTTCGGTAGAGACACTTGATGTTGCTCCACTCTCGGTGGATCCACTTGAAGTACCTTCATTTTCTATGGATCCACTTTCTGTAGATCCATTAGATGTTGTTTTGTCTGTGGTTATCTCCGTATTTCCATTGGCAGTTGATGCCTCGGTTGACAAGTCACTTTCAGTAGTTCCATTTGAAGTTGTTTGGTCTTCTGTAGATCCACTAGTAGTTGTTTCAGAAGAAGAATCACTTGCGGAACTAGAATTTTCTAAAGTCGTCCCACTTGACGTACTAACGCCTTCCGTAGATCCATTAGAAGTTGTGATCTCTGTAGAAGAATCAATTTCGGTAGTTGATTGATTTGTAGTTCCATCTGTGCTTCCACTAGAAGTAGTTTCCTTAGCGGTGGAGTCGCCTGCGGAAGTTGCTTCACTTGTTTCACTAGAAGATCCCCTCTCTGTTGTAGAGTCATTCTGGGAAGTTGATTTATCGTTGGTGGTTCCTGTAGCGGCTGTTGAAATAGAAGAACTTTCTGTTAAAGTTCTCTCTGTACTTTCCGTAATGTCATTACCTTCAGTTGAACCACATGCTGGTGTAGTTTTGTCACTTGAGGAGGCATCGCATTGACTATTATCAATGGTACATGCTATGATTTGTTGATTCCAATAGGTACCATCGGGGCATTTAATTATTATCTGCTGACCATTGATACACTGTATATAGTATTTACAATTTGTTGAGGATTCAACATCACCCTCATCACAACCTATAGTGATTAGTGTGGTTTTTCTACTAGTTTCCAAAGAAATTGTGGTTGCTGCCTGCGAGGTGGAAGAAATTTCAGTTGAAGACTCTTTGGAGGTTGTAGACTTTGTTGGGGTAGTAGTTTCTGGTATTGGTGTTTCAGAAGTCGTTATTTTTGTGGTTTGGCATGGTGCTCCGGAAGAGGTAGAAATTTCTGTTGAGGGATTTTCAGAAATTGTGGTATCTATTGAAGATGGGACTTCTGACGAAGTGGAAATTTCTGTTGAAGGCTGTTTTGAAGTAGAAGACTCTGTGTTTTCAGTTGATATTTCCAGTGCAGTGGAAATATGGGTTGTAGTTTCTAGTGTTGTTGAAGCTTTTGTGGTGGTAGCTTCTGTGGCTTTTGTAGTAGTTGTTGTTGCCATTTGTTCACTGCAGTGATCATCAGACCATTGACAAGTCAATAGTTTTTGATTCCAAAACAAAGGAGTAGCACATTGCACTCTATATGGTATACCATTACTGCACTGAATGAAATAATGACAATCATAGGGATCGGCATGATATTGTCCGCCCTGAGAACACACATTTCTCGTAGGAATTTCATTCCTGCCCACTGAATAACCCTGTGTTGGCCACAAACACCATAAAATATTTAAAACAATTATAAATAATTTCATTTTTCTCAAAAACAATTGTTGTCAAACCAACCGCCTTAAATGTAACCGTTTGAAATTATTTGCAAAACTGCAAAACTTTACTAATATTTCGCTTAAATTTATTAAATTTTTTTTAAACATAATAACCATAGACTATTGGTAATACTAATAATAATAGCAAACTGCGAATAGCTTTTTCCGTTATCAATTTAGTGAAGAGTTTTCGGGGTAAAGAAATAAACCATTTTCAACAGAATTTTTTTAGCAAAAACAAATACTTACAGACGTATTGTTGTTTCTTATTAAAGAAAAAATTCATTTCAAAAAAAAATTTAGACAAGAAACTGTTAATTTTATAAACAAATACAAACTGTTGTAATTATTAACAATATTTACTAGCACAGAAACACTAGGCTTTACAACAAATAATTTTGAAAATAGACTAAGTCTAAATTGTATAAAATTACTAAATAAAACTTTGTTCAGCCTTAAAATATGTTGTAATTTATATTGATAGCCAAGACACTTGAAAAACCACATTATCGATCTGTGCTAACACATTTTGATTTAAGCTTTTTTGGCACTTAACTGCTCACTTTAAATACTGCTGATAGCATAAATTGTTATCTAAAAATGTGCTCTATCTTTCATTTATTTCATAAAAAGCTTTCATATTGTTAATATATATGGTTAAATTTTCATCTTTGTATTTTTGGAAATGTCCAAAAAATGTTTTAGAAATGAAAGAAATTAATAAGAACCTGAACTAGAACTTCAACTAGAAACTGAACTAGAAGCTGAAAAAGAACCTAAAGTAGACTCGGAACTAGAACCTAGCTAGAACTTCAACTAGAACCTGAAGAAGAGCCGGAACTAACACCTAAGCTAGTAGTTGAACTAGAGCCTGAAGAAGAACTAGAACCTGTACAAAACTTGAACTAGAAACTGAATTAGAACCTAAACTACAACCTGATCTAGAACTTGAACTTTACCTAGAATCTAAACTAGAACTAGAAACTGAATTAGAAGCTGAACTAGAACAACCTGAACTAGAACATAAACTAAATCTTGAACTAGAAATTCAAATTCTGAATTAGAATCTGAACTAGAACCTGCACTAAAATTTGAACTCTAACTAAAATTTGTACTAGAACGTGAACGCAGTATTGAAATTGTTTTGTGTACATTTGAATAAATAAAGACTGGTTATATTTTCTTTAAACTACTTAACGCTTTTATTTTACAATTAAAAGGAAACCGGTTTATTTAAAGGAAATAAACCACCGTTTTTAAAAGCTAAAAACGTAACAATAATTTGGAGTATTTGTCACAAACAGCTTTTTAGTTAAGACACTTTTTAACAAAGTAGTCTTTCATATTTCACAAATTATTAGTATTATTAAACTAACATTACAGACTTTCTCTTTAATTTGTTCGCAATACAAATACATACATTGATACAAACAACTAGATAACGAGATTTAATTATCTAATGTTTATTTATTTAACTCAATCAACAAACAAAATAATGAAACATTAAGTAAATTTTAATTAATCAAAGATAAAAAGAAAACTTCTAACAAACGGCAAGCACTTCAAAATGCAATCGATTTATGAGATGCATAAATAGTTTATTAAAAACTTTTCAACATGAAAGGCAGTAAGTAGTAGTACAAGTTACAATAATGGAATTTTAATTGCCATAAAAGAATAATCGAAACAATTAATTTCTTTTAGCTGTACTGCTGACCTTGCTAATGATAGTAGTATTAAGCTATGGTGGCACTCTTTATGGTCTATATGATCAGCTATGCAGGGGAAATCAGAACGGATTTTTACGTCATCCTGTCGATTGTCATAAATTCATAAGATGCAGCCATCAAAGAGCCTATGAGTTTCATTGTCCGGCAAATTTATTGTGGCATCATGAAATCAAGTCATGTGATTATGCTTATCGCACGGAGTGTAAAGTAAATGAAGCAAAAAGTAAAAGTGAGAAAGTCAATGAGACTAAAAAGTTAACAAATACCATTTGGAAATGTAATAAAGCAGAAATTCAGTTAAAAGCAGCGAACGTTTTCAGTGAAGATTTGAAAAAATTTAAATATAAAACTAATAACCCAGACAAACACTTAACTACTGTTAAAGGTCATGTTAATACAACATACAATAACAATAACTCTAGAAATAGCACCTCTACATATTCTATAAAGCCTGCAAATTCAGACATTTCTACCCAACCTTTCAATACGGTTACCGTACTGTCTGTTAAACAAGCAGCGAGAGAGATTAAACATGTTAAAAATACAGCAGAAAGTTCTAAAAGCAATAATAACAGTATTACACAAACAAATTGTTTAAGTGCTTCAAAATTAAGTAAAATTGCTACTGAAGGCAAAAAGAATAAAATAAATTTACAGAAAATTCTGTTAAGCAAAGTTAATTTAACAGAAATAGAAAATAATAAAACTACTAAAAATGCTGTTAATAGCTTATACATAACAGAAGCTGTTAAACTAGCAGACAAAATAAACAATGAAAATACAACTAAAGCAGAAAACAATAACACAGCAAATGTAACAGAGGAAACAATTTATCATAATAATGTTAAAATAACAGAGGTTGTTAAAATAGAATTACCAAAAGCTGATAACGACCTTAGAAAAAAACCCAAGAGTTCTTTTAATTTAAAGCAAGATAAATGGAATGATACAAGTTCTCCGGAAAATATTAACAGAAAAATGTTAATAGAAAGAGGAGTTTGCAACAAGAATGTTAAAGTAACAGAAGCTCTACTAACAGAATTTCCAAAAGCTACTGCTGATATTACAAAAAAACCCAAAAACTCTTCAATTTTAAAGGAAATCATTTTTGAGAAAGAAAATAAAACTGCAGCACTAGCAACAAGTTTTCCGGAAAACATTAATAGAACAATGTTAACAGAAAATTTTGATTATAATAATAATGTTAAGGTAACAGAGGCTGTACCAACAGAATTTCCACACGACACTTCTGAAATTACAAACCATCGGGAAAATTCTTTACATTTAAAGGAAATTACTCCTGATAAAGAAAATAAAACTGGAGCTGTTACAACAAGTTCTCCAGAAAACATTAACAGAACAATGTTAACAGAAATTTTAACAGCTGCAGAAATTGCAATTAATCTCGAAGATTCTTTAAATTTAAAAAAAATCCATCCTAACAAAGAAAATGAAACCGCAACTTTAGCAACAAGTTTTCCAGAAAACATTAACAGAACAATATTAACAGAAAACCCTGATTATAATAATAATGTTAAAACAATATCAACTGCTATGCCGGCAGCTTTGAAGTTAATACTTAAAATTCCTATTACAGCAAAAGATGAGGAAAATAAACATGATTTTACAGAAAGCACAGTTGAACTCAAAGATTTTTTAAATTCAACAGAAAATTTTAGAGTTACAGCAACTGAAGCTGCTAATGAAACCTTCGTTCTCAATAAAATTGCTTTAAAAGAAATATTCCCAGCAGAAATTTCTAAAAACTTAACAGTTTCTACGGCAAATCCTGATAATTCTTTTAATTTAACAACTAATTTCCCGTATAAAACATTTAAGAAAGAAAATGTTAACATGTTAACACTGAACTCAATAGAAAATAGTGAAAATACTTATTATAGCAATACTATTTCCCCAACAGAGCCAAACTTAACAGAATTTTTACAAAACAGCTCTACTGAAAGTCTCCCTAATTCTCTTAATTTAACATTAACAGAAAATGTTAACGTAACAGTGAATGTTGAAAATGTCTTTAATACAAATAATTTAATAGAACATTTCAAGGCAACAAATAACAGTGAAAATTTAACCGATTTTAAATTAACAGAAAATGTTACTATTAAAACAATAAAGCAACTACCAGAAAATGAAACAGTAACAGAACTTGTTAATAATTCAAACATAGATGAAACATCTGCTGAAAAAAAAAGAAATACTACTGAGGTAAACAACTCCCTGCCTATTATTACACAGGCCTTGAAAATGGATTTTCCAGAACAGCTCCTCAATTCCAATAATACGAATATATTTACTGGATTTACTGTTAATATAACAGGCAGAGTAACGGCGTCTGCAGATAATACAGATAATTCTGTTAATTTAACAGAAAATTACAGGGATACTCTACCCACAACATATCCTGCAAAAACCCAAGCTACTAACTATGCCTTTTATTTAAAAACAACAACAACCGAACACTTAAATAATAATAATACAAAATTATTTAATAATAACAATAAAACTACAATTGATAATGTTACTGTATTAAACGAAAATCCTGGAAATTCTTTTAATTTAACCGAAAATTTTCTAGAAAATATAACAGAAGCTGCCATCAAAATAACTTATAATGCAACTAAAATAATAAACAAAACTACTGGCTCTGCTGATAACGGTAACAATATTACAGAGACTATTTTAACAGAGGCGACTACGCAAACTATATTAATGTCCTTAACAGAAAGTACAACTAAATCCTTTTATGAAAATATTGCAAATGGTACAGCATCAATATTAACAACTAATAATAAAACTGACAGTTCCAACGACTTTTATATGGTAACAACATCTTCTGTAAATGAAAATATAGCTACTAACCAAATGTTTATAGAAAATTCTGTTAATATTCAAGATTTCAATGAAACAGTATTAATGAACGCATCAGTAACAGCTGATAATGAAATTGATAATGTTAATATACATACAACTGCAGTTGCCGCTTCTTCAATTGATAACACCACAGTAGATCCCCGCTTACCCTTCCGTTCGTTGGAATGTCAAGGCCTCAACAATCGCCGCCAGTTTATGGCCTTCAAATGTTATCAATATTATCAATGTTTTGCCGGTTGGGCTTTCTTGCTGAATTGTCATGAAGGCTGGCGCTTTGAAGTTAAACGGGGTCAGTGTATTTTGGATGTAAATGAAGAATGTGAATTATAAATAAAATTTTACAATAAAAGCATATGGAAATATATGTTGAGAAAATTTAGTTTGGAACTTTTAAATATTTGGAAAGAAAAGGTAAAAGGTCAATAGGAATTAGTAGAACCTGAACTAGAACTAAAACCCTAACAAAACTAGAACTTGAACTAGAATCTAAACTAGAACCTAAACAAAAACATTCTCAACTAGAAAATTAACTAGAAACTGAACTGGAACCTGAAAAATAACTAGAAGCTGAATTAGAAATTGAACCAGAACTCGAATTTAAATTAGAAACTAACCTATAACTTGTAAAAAAAAACTTGAATTTGAACAAGTACTTGAACCTAAACTAGAACTTCAACTGAAAACTTAACTTGAATTTGAACCAGAACCTGAATTTAAACTAGAAACTGAAGTAGAACTTAAAATTGAACTAGAAACTATACTGGAACTTAAAATTGAACTAAAACTTGAATTTGAACTAGAAACTGAACTGGAACTGAAAATTGAACTAAAACTTGTATTTGAACTAGAAACTGAACTAGAACTTGAAATAGAACTAGAACTTGAATTTGAACTAGAAACTGAAATCAAACTTAAAATTAAATTTGAACTAGAACTTAAAACTGAACTAGAACTTAAAATTGAACTAGAACTTGAATTTGAACTAGAAATTTAACTAGAACTTAAAATTGAACTAGAATTTGAACTTATTCTTGAACCTAAACTAGAACTAGAACTTCAACAGGAAACTAAACTGAACTAGAACTTGAAATTAAACCAAAACCTTAAGAAGAACTAGAACCTATAGAAAAACTTGAACAAGAACTAGAACATCAACTAGAAACTGTACTTAGGTACAATATCACTGGTCCTTTTGTGTTGAGCTGCTCCTTTTGTGAACTAGCACTTAAAATTGAACTAGAACTTAAATTTGAACTATAACTTGAAGTTAAACCAGAACTTAAATTGTAACTAGAAACTGAACTAGAACTTAAAATTGAACTAGAACTTGAATTTGAACTAGTACTTGAACCTAAACTAGAACTAGAACTTCAACACAAAACTAAACTGAACTAGAACTTAAAATTAAACCAAAACCTTAAGAAGAACTAGAACCTATAGAAGAACCTGAACAAGAACTTCAACAAGAACTAGAATATCAACTAGAAACTGAATTAGAACTGAGGTTAGATTAATGTCACCAGGCGGCCGTGAAGTACACAGCTTACTTAGGTCCAATATCGCTGGTTCTTTTGTGTTGAGCTGGTCCTTTTGTGAATGCTTAATGATCAAACGCGCTAATCAATTAAGCCACGGCACTCTTTTATAATTGCACAAATTCAGATTCAAAATTGTTGGGTTCTGTGTTGGAAACGGGATATTTTACTATTTTTTATAGACAATACATAATTTTTAGTTTGCTTTCATTATTAAACGAAGCACCATTAGAATACGCAGTATTTTTCGTGGTTTTTATAGTTTGGGAAGATTTTGGTCCCAGGCGCGTTTAATTTTTAGTTTAGATTTTTGTGCTGTTGTTGTAAATTTTCGACCTTAAGATATAATTTTCTCAAATTTCATAAAAGTCAACTCAAAAATTTAAAAGATTTCACTAAATTATAACAAAATTTGGCCTATAAAACATTTCCGGGTAAATTTTAGTTTTAAAATATTTTTCAACATCTTTTATCACTATAGTAAAGTTGCCAAAAGTTCTAAAGAAAAAAAAATAATAATATAAACCAAAACATATATTGTAACATATGTTTTATCAGTTATCACATTCATTCAATAAAAACTAAATACTTTTGTTAAAAATTTCACTTTTCTCGAACTTGAATACATAACTTAAGGGTGTGTTTAACGTTTTTATATTTATCTCTTTTACTTTTGCGAAAATATGTATTCCAACGTATTGTATAAAATTTTTATCGTTATATTTTCAAAACAGTCTTTGTTTTTTTTTTCTTTACAAATTTGCTACCGGTCTTAAAAAAATATTTTGTCTAAAATAGCTTTTTATTTCTTAGAAGTCATTTTTGTCTTTTCACATAAGAATGATAAAATCAATTAAATGTCATTGAAATGATTGATAATGATCAAAATTAGATAAAATAAATGTTTCAAATTAATGTTTTCAGTTACTTTAATGGCAAAAAATTTCTGCTCTCAGTGGAAATATATAAAAGCTGTGAGAAACTTGATAATGTCAGGGAGTTACAACTTGACTCTAGCAACGGCAAGTGTTTTTTTTTTTTTTTTTTTTAGAAAAAATTGCAAAAGAAAACAATTAAGTGCGAAATTTTGTAGAAATTGTAAACAATTTTGTCGGAAATAAAACAAAACGCTAACAAGGACACTTGAAATGAGAGGTGAGTGAAGTGTTTTAATAAAATTTTGGAAATTTGAATGAATATTTGAGATTTAAGTAAAAATTTAAAGCCAAAAGCCAATATGAATAAAAATTATTCTAATAAATTTTAAAGTCATTAAAATTCAATTAATTGAAACTGAAGATCCGTTTGCACACGTTTCAATTCTGTCTTTTCAAGGCAAGCATTTTTGTCTGAGAAGGGAAAAGAGAATAAAAGGGCTAGTCAGGAATTAATGTTTTCTTTTTATATTTTCTCCGCCTTATTCTAGTCTGCTTTCACACGTTTCAATTTTAACTCTTCAAGGCAAACATTTTTGGCTGAAAAGGAAAAAGAAAATAAAATTGCTACATACTTGACGATACAAGTCAAGTTTTTTTATTTCCTTTTGTTTTTCTCCCTCTTATTTTGCGCGAAGTTTTTTGCATGAAAATGTAGAAACTTGGTGGTAAAGAGCACGAAAATACGAAGATACGCGTGTGAACAAAGTGGCAGGTTCAAAAGAGCATAGAGCAAAACTGTACAGCTAAAACTGAAACGTTTATTATGTATTTCGATTCGAAAGCAAACGTTTTCGAAATATAATGTAAAAAGTATGCAAAACGAGTTGCAATATAAAAACAAAATTTGCCCATTTCCATTAATTATTCAATTAATTCTAACAAGTTTTTTTTTTGCTCTAAATAAAAAATCGCAATAAAATGTTAAAATTAAACAAAACTTACTCCTCTATATTCCATATTCCATTTCTAGGTTTCCTTTTAGCTGTAGCAGTTCTAGCTACTATTGCTATAACTTCAGCTGTAGACGAAGAATGTATCCAACGGAAAGTACGCGGTCTACCTGTTCATTGGCCCAATCCCACCGACTGCTCCAGTTTCTATCGTTGCACAAATAAAAACATTAAACGTGAATTGTTGTGTCCCACTGGCAAGGAATATAATCCACGAACCGGACGTTGTGGCAGCAAAGGCAATGGGCTTTGTCAGTTGAGCTTAATCGCTCCCTTGGCCGCAGCCACGAATCCCTGTGCTGACGAGATTTCGGGCGCCTTTGTGGCCGATCCTAAGAGTTGTCGCGGTTTTTATATCTGCAATAATAACTTAGCCTATCCGCAGACCTGTGATCCTGGCAGTTATTTCATTACCGAAGTATTGGATTGTGAACCCGATACGCAAACCTTATGCTGGGAGAATTTGTGTGTTAAGAAGTCAGACGGTGTATTACATACTAATGCTAATGATTGTCATAGTTTTTATATTTGTAACGATGAAAAGCCTGTCAAGCAAATATGTCCCGAGGGTAGTTATTTCAATAGCGAAAGTTTGAATTGTCAGCCAGGCAAATGTCCATCGGAGGAAACGACAACGACTCCAGCTACTACTGAGGAAACTTCAACAATCCCAACTTCTACTGAGGAAACTACCACCACTTGTGTTCCGGATACTACAACCGCTTGTGTTTCGGAAACAACAACTACTTGTGTTCCTGAAACTACCACTTGTGTTCCGGAACCAACCACCACTACCTGTGCTGCTGTAACCATCACAACAACCTGTGCTGCAGAGACAACAACTACAACCTGTGCCGCTGAAATCACAACTCTAAGTCAAACAACCACCACTTGCGCCCCGAATGAAACCACTACTCCCTCAAGTACCGATGAAGATTGCTCAAATGTTAGTACCTTTATTTTATTGTACATATTCCTATACATACAAATTTCTCTATTTTCTTAACTCTCTCTCTTGCTCTTTATCTCGCTTACTACAGATCAAGTGTGACAGCAGGAAATGTGAAAATATTACAGACGTCCTTATCTTTCCTGCCCGAAATACCAGTGCTGGTTTTTGCATTTGTCTCAATCAAAAGGCTGAATATCGTCCTTGTTTGGATGATGCCATCTTCAATGAATCGCTACTGATTTGTGTGGCGCAAGACAAAGCTTGTGCCTCCAGCAACTGCTTGGAAAAGCCAGACTTTACCACCTTCCCCGCTGACAATACTACAGCCGGTTTCTGTAGATGTTTACAGGGCAAAGCCAGCTATTTCCCATGTGTTGAAACCGATTATGTGTACAGTGAAGAATTGGGCTTCTGTGTTAAATCCTCCAGCAGTGATGAGGAAACATCTACGTTGTGTGAGGGAGGCTACAAAGAGGGTGAGTTTGTACCGAGTTCCAACAATTCCATGTTCTTCTATATCTGCTTTGAGGGTGAATTGTTGGAAAGTAGCTGTGAGACTGGTAACTATTATGACGATAAAATCAAGGCCTGCCTGCCCGACACCGAGGGTAAATGCCTCGATTGTCAAGTGACCGAAAGCAACACTAGCCGCAGACGCAACAGGCGCAGTCTTAGAGCCGCAACCTGCGTTGAAGGTGTTAAGTCAGCAGCCGTCGATTGCGATAAATACTACAAATGTAGCGGCGGACAGAAACTTTTATATGGCTGTGGCAAAGATAATTTGTTCAATGTGACCACCTTAAGCTGTCAATTCGATACACAGCACATCTGTTGGCACATCAATACCTGTATTAATGGCGTGAAGACACCACATGTCAGTGAAAGTGAAAAGTACTATGAATGCGTGGACGGTAAACAAATTTTGAGAAGCTGCGCAGCAGACAGTTACTTTAGTAAACTCTCATTGACCTGTGTAGCTAATGAGGTGTGCACATGCCCCGGTGGCTATAAAGACGGCGATATTTCGGCTCATCCTACGGACTGCGATAAGTTCTATATCTGCATCGGTGGCCAGCAGAAGATACATGAATGCGGCAAGGGTAATTTCTTCAATGAGACAACTTTATGCTGTGAAACGGATGTTAAAAACATATGCAAAGCTGAACAGCCTTGCATGTGCCCGGGTGGCTATAAAGAAGGTGACGTATCGGCCCATCCACAGGACTGCGATAAATTCTACATATGCTCTAAAGGAAAACAAATACTGCAGGAATGTGGCAAGGATAATCGCTTCAATAAAAATACTCTTATCTGTGAACCGGACATATACAATGAATGCTGGTCCAAGGTGCCCTGCACCTGTCCCGGTGGCTATGAGGAAGGTACTTTTTCCGCCCATCCTACTGAATGCGACAAATGCTATATTTGTCACGGTGGCCAGCAAGTGCTGCAGGATTGTGGTTTAAATAACCACTTTAACAACGATACTCTAACATGTGAACCCGATGTTTATCATAAATGCTGGCCAAATTTGTGTGGAGCACAACCGGATGGTACACTGGTGGCCAATCCTCAGCAATGCAATAGCTTCTTCATGTGCAAAAATCAGGAAGCCAGGCCTCAAAGCTGCCCAGAAGGCCAGTACTTTGATGCCAAAGATTTGGCGTGTGAAGCCGATGTTGAGGCCATCTGCTATAATCCATGTGAAAATGAGAGTGGTGGTCCAATTGTTCTCCTGCCACATCCCGTTTGTAATATGTATTACTTCTGCAATGGTAGAAAAACGTATGTGGGCACATGTCAAGTTGGCAGTTTTGACATTGTGACAGGTGTTTGTAATGAAGCAAAGAAATGCTCTCCTAATCCATGTGCAAATGCTGAAGATGGTACATTATTCCCTGATCCATATGACCCCACAAAATTTTTATCCTGTAAAGACGGAAAAGCTGTTACACAATCATGCGATCCAGCACAGGAATTCAACCCGATTATTTTAATATGCCTAAAGGCTTCAGACGTAAGTACACACAAATTAATATTATGATTAAAATTGTGCATAGAAAAGAATGTAAAAATCCATTTAATCTCCTTAAAAGTTTTGCTGAAAGTCCAGTTTAGTAAAGAGTAATTTTTAAGAGGTTTTGGATTTGATTGAAAAAAAAGAACACACACAGTTTAGAGAAGTGTGTGATATCTTTATTTAAGTCGATAGAATGATTTTATGTAAATGTTGACCGCGGCTACGCCTCAAATGTTTTATACACTGGCTCCAATTTTAGCATACTTTCTCCAATCTATCGAATAAATTCCTCAACATGTACCTAATTCTTCCAGTACGTTATCCCTATAAATACTCGTATATGAGTTTTTACTTAAAATTTGACAATAACACACAATAATCTACAAACGTTTTTCGTTTGTAGGTTGATTCATGGTTTAATTGAAGGCCAAACTAAACATGTTTAACAGTAACATGTTACAGGAAAACAACAACTTGGGTATGAACAAAAAAAATCCTGTTGGCTAGCTATACGACGATTGGTCGGTCAGTAGTGAATTACGCTGCTCCAGTATGGTCGGTTACTTTCGTTGAAAGACACCCAGTGGAGAAACATACAAAGCTACCAAAATGCTGCCTTACGTACCATTACAGGCTGCATACAAATAACCTCAGAACACCTCCTACATAAGAAAAACAAAGGTTCTACCTGTAATGGAACATAATGTCATGTTAACGAAATAGTTCCTTGTGGGATGTCATCCAAGCTTTAACATCACACAGCGAGAGTCTTCCTTCACAGAGGCGCCATGAATACCGCGATCACAGAATACCGCATGAATGTCATACTTGTGGGTCGCCCACCGTCCATTGCTGAAAACGAAAAACAACCGCCGCGGAAAATAAGCGTAGTTCTGGCACAACTGAGGTCGGGATGAAGCCTATTGGGCTCGCATAGAGCGTGACGTAAGAAACTTATGTCTTCAACTGACCACCAAATCCTACATCACTTCGTCCAATGGATTAAGGGACTGACCCAGTAGAAGTAGCTCGATTCCTTGGCCTGATTGTTAGTTATATAGTCTAGCTGTTACAACAAAAACAGAAAAGCAACTGAACTGACATAAACAGAGTGTCCAAAATGAAAGTTACTAAAAAGTAAACATTTATATGGCTTGTTGAACATATCGTGAATGTACCTGCAAACCTGGCTGGCCTTTGAATTCGATCATGTAATCTATTTTCAAATATAAATGTCGCAGTTAATAGATAATCGAATCGATATATCTTCGTTTTGACAAGAGCACACCAGTCAATAACAACAACGATTAATTAATCTCAGGCTCGTTTTCGTTTTTATGCCTTCGACAATTTTGCGTCTCACTCTGACGCATGTGTGATATTCAGCTGCGTATAACGGTTCCTGTTCTATGTCGTTTACAGCAACCGCGTGTCTTTTTATTTTTATAAACCCTGTTAGAGACCATTAAAAATTTAACTTTAATACTGGTGGAGTGTGCTATTTTTTAGTTTCCATGGACAGCCGTTTTCAGAAACAGCTCACTTGGGTTCATTAAGTTGATCTTATTGTGTTACAACTTTGGTAAACAACTCATCGGTCACTCAGCACTGATTGTTTCCATTTCAAACCATCCAGAATTTTTGGCGAAGGTGCAGATGCATTTTAGATTCATCCTTGATAGCTTCTCCAAGCATGATTGGTGAGCTGCCCCAAGTACATGCTATTTCTTTTTTGATAGGTTTCGACATTGGCAAAGAAGATAAGTAATTGTCTCCTCCTCCTCCTCGTTATGACAGCTTCTAAAGTAATCTTATTTGGTTACGACGAAAGCTAAACAATAAATTCCTTCCCTCATCAAATATGGACTTCGCAATAGAACAAGTGGTCTCATTCGATCACTTTGCATGAGCAAGTCTAAACATTTCTTTTTGAACAAGTATTTTTAGACTTGTAATTGTAATATTAGTAAAGGGGTCAATCGCCACTTCGGTTATCACTATACCTTTCCTGGCAAATCGAAATTTTCTAGAGTAACATTTATAACTTAACAAATGAACTGACTGGTGGAGTACAACACTTTTGATATTGATAATTAATAAAGGTATAGTGCAACTAGGAGTGTACTTTAACCGACGTGGTATACCTTCGATTTTTGAGAATAATTTATAATAAATAAATAACTAGGCTAGAGAAATAAGTACTACAACCAAACTGTTGCATTTAGCTAAACAATAGCACAATTGGCAATCTTGTGCAAATGGTATTGCATCATATAGCAAGAGCACAAATATATGCTAAACCTTTTTGCAAATGCAATGTTGCAATACTATTTGCACAATATTGTAAATTGCGCTAATATGATTTTCTTGAAGTGTTAAGTTTTTTAATGTACACACATATTTTTGCTTATTTTTTCAGCCCGACTGTCCAGTGTGTGAGAAGGATGGATATTACCCCACTTTAGATGAAGACAACGATTCTGAATTTTGTGTTTGCAATGATGATATAGCTACTAAAATCGAGTGCCCCCAGGAGTACACGTATAACGCTGAATTACGCACCTGTTATTCGGTAAGATAAAACTTAGCTTTCATTTAAAATCATTTAATTAGAAGCATAATTTATGTATTGCCCTAAACCTACTTAGAATGCGCCCTGTGACCCGAGTTATTGCTTGGAAAATGATGCTAGCTATGTACCATATCAAAATCGCAACGACAGCAAGAGTTTCTGTATGTGTGTAGACAAAAAGCCTGTTATAGTAGCTTGTCCCAATAACGGCACTTTCAATCCATACACCTCAAGATGTTCAGACTATGAAATTTCGGTTAGTTTGTACAATAATATAAAAAGTTATTCCTGCCATTAGACTGAGCAATAATAATGAATTTCAATTAACCATCCAATTAGCCCGAATGTAAACAATCCGAGTGTATAGGCGATACCGAGGCAAAAGTTTTTCTACCGCTAACACCAAAAACCAGCAATGGCATCTGTGTATGCCAACAACAAATTGCCACCTTTAGACCCTGTAACTATGGCAGTACGCTAAATCCAAGTCTAGTTATATGTCAATTAGCAGAGGTATTTACAACAAATAATTATATTTATATTAATTATATTTATATAAAATTTTTATTGCAGATCAATTGTAACTCCTATCAGTGTCGAAATTTGGCGGATAACGCAAAAATACCAGCTCTGACCACAAATCAGGGTTATTGTGAATGTATTTCTGGTGTTGCCAACTACCGTACTTGTCCTGGCAATGGTGAATTCAATGGGGTGACAAAAAAATGCGAAACCCCGGTTTGCGATTTAACAAAATGTGGAACGAATTATCAAATTCCAGCCTCGAATACACTCGATGGCTATTGTATTTGTCCAAATGGTGGTTATGTTGATTGTGATCCAGGCACGAAATTCAGTGTTGCGTTTTCAAGTTGTATTCAGCCATGTAGTAAACTTTTGTGCCAGGACAAAGCGCCTGGAACCCAAATAGAATCTTCAATTAATAAAAATAGTTACTGTGTATGTCATGGCAACGCCATTAATAACCAACCTACCTTTGCAGAGTGTCCGATTGATAAACCTGTTTTCGATAAAATCCAAGGAAAGTGTACGGAAAATGCAAAGGTATTTATAGTATTTAAAAATTAATATTATTCCAGTAGCAAAAACGTAAACCACAGGCAATACTCGTACTTGCATGCATACAGTTAGACTCAAAATTTAGTATACAGCATGCTTTTTTATCTATGAAGCAAAATATTTATTTTATAATACGAAATATCTACAGCTTTGGACAGAGAAATATCGCTTTAATGTGCCATGAAGTGCCAAAAGTATTTTATTTTATGATATTCTTCTGCTTTTGCAAAAATTCTATTAAAATGTCCTGTTAGCTTTTGCATGTTATTTTGTGATATATTGTTAAAAATATAATGCTGGTGGTGTATTTTGAGTCGTTTTCTTGTTGCAAGACCCATGACGTTTCAGGACCTAAATTTACTTTTACTTATTTTCAAATTGTCCTTTAAAATTTGTAAGTAGTCTCCGCATTTTCATTGTACTTTTAATGAATACAAGTTTACCTGTTTCTGCAGTTGACATACAACCCCCAAACCATCAAAGACCCACCGCCGTGTTTTACTGTAGCACTAAAGTTCTGTTGAAACATCTCTGTATTTCTAGTTCTCCAGAACTTTCCTCTTGCTTTAGACCCAAAAGTCTTTAATTTACTTTCATTTCTAAATATTAAATTATTCCAAAAGAGATTGCGGAGAGGTTAAGTAACAAAAGCGTAATCACTTGTTTTGGCACAAATTTGTTTGACGTTGTTTGTTCTTATAAAGTTTTGCAAATAGCATCAAATAAAATAAGATTAAATATGAAGTTTTTTTTTTAATAAATGAACGAGTTTAAAAATATTTTATTTATTAGTTACGTCTTTTTCGGCAAATATTTGTCAAGTGTGACCGTACCTAAAACTTTTGCAAAGTCTTTACGTTTAGTATAGTTTACTGCAGAAATGTACATACGGTTCTTTCCAGGCACTCTTTCAGCCGTCTTCTAATTGGCAATGTACTTACTTATCGCGTGTCTTATCTTCAGCTATTTTGGCTGCGCTAGACTTTGGAGTTTTCTTTACTTTCCTGACTATTTGCGCACCTCATTATCAGTTAGAGAGAGAGAGCGTGGTGACCGGTATTGTTTTGCAGTTTTGGTGTTTCCTCAAGCTTTACTGCTTTCAATAACTTTTTTCAACAGTTGACTCAGCTTTTGTTCACAATTTTACCAATATCTGCAAGATATTTTCCGTTGCTTCGATGCAACACTATTAAATATCTAACCTCCACTGGTAAATATTTGTCACGTGCTACTAGGTTCCTTAAACAATAACTGATAACTGATATACTGATAAATGTTGAAAAAAAGACTAGCTTCTTTAAAAGATAAAAAAGGTATTCTTCGCAGAAATTATTGTTCGCTGTACACTAAATTTTGACTTTGACTGTACATACATATTTTGTTATATTAATTTTAATTGTTTGCTTGATTTCCAAGTTTTATTTCTATATATTATATGTTATTTGATTTCCCTCAAACGCAGGAATTGTGTGCTGGCATAGTTTGTACAGGTCTAGAATATTTTGAAGCTGCAAATACTGTAACTGGCTTTTGTCTGTGCACAGCAGCTGGCTCTGAACCAACGTTCCAAAGATGCCCTGAAGGCATTTACGATGCCCAACTAAAAACCTGCATTCTAACGGCGGCAGTAAGTTGATTTTTTTTAAACCAAATCAAATTATAATATAAAACAGTGCTTCAGCTTATAAAATAAAATAAATCCTTAATAAAAATAAACTCCGTTATTTTAGGATGACTGCGATGTTAGCAAGTGTGCTAACGCCACCATTGACCATCCCCTAACAGTGCCATCCAAAAGCAGTAATATTGCGTTTTGCTATTGTTCCAGTCCCACCGATGCCATGTTACTTCCCTGTCCCGCTGGTAAATTCTACGATGATTCCAAGGGCTTGTGTGTAAATGAGCTGGAGGGCGGTGTATTATGTCCCGATGACATCGAAGATGACCAGAAGGTGAAGATTGGCTGCAACAAATACTCAATATGTGTTGCTGGCATTATGGAGCCCAAGACTTGTCCTGCTGGCCAATACTTTAATGAGAACAAACAAGCTTGCTTGTTGGATACCGAGGGCATTTGTGACCAGCAATCGGAAAGTACTTGCTTGGGCGCCTATTACGAGAATGAACATCTGCCACATCCCATCAATAAGCACTTGTATTATGTTTGCAAAAGTGGTTCGTTGCATGAATATACATGTCCTGGCCATCTTATTTACAGTGACACTCAGAAACAGTGTGTTGTAGGCGCTGCGCTGTTCACACGTCAGCGCTCACCCCAAAAACGTTCTGTTGACTTTAATACTGATCATGAAGTAAGAACCTTTAAGAAAATATCTAATTTTTTCACTAAATTTTTTTAGTTTAAGCCCAAAATACTTTTTGTTTTTTCTCAATTCACTTTAACGATTTAAAGAATTTTAACATCTCCGCTTGTATTTAAATCGTTTCTCCTTTATACCTTTTATTTATACCTATTATATAACTATACATACAAAACTTTTGTATTATGCATTTAAAAGCAAAAAAAAATAATATTGATTATAATAAAAACAAAATTTTGAAAACAAAAACAAAACAAACAAAATTTTTCCACATTTTATTTTATTTGGCATTTTTATTTTTAATAACCAATTCTGGGCTATAAAAACGCAGAACTTGAAAAGAATGTAATTTATTTAAATCGAAATTTTTGGTTCAAAATTTTGTTTTTATAAAATGAAACAAAACATAAAAAAGGTTTTAGGTTCAAAAACTAATGATTTTTAGAATCATTCTGTAATTCAGGGGATGTTTCAGATAATGCAAACAAACATTAAAAGTAAACAATGGCATCTAGATACACCGTGTCTTAAACTAGATATCCTGAATTAAACCAAGTTTTTAAGAAAGTTGCTGAATTTCTTTAATATGCCAGGCAAATACTGTTCACACACTGTGATCAGCTTTTCTATGAAAAAGTTGTTCAAACTGTAATGATATTTTCCTTAGAAAAATTGTTCACACTGTGATAGGATAGGATAGGATAGAAGGGTAGTGCATAAAGTGCACTTCCACTCGGAGACCTAGTGGTCCATTGTGGTTCCCCTCAGTAGAGAAAAATAAAAAAGAGAAAATAAAGATAAGATAGGTATAGAAATAAGGACAACCAAAACCGCTTGATAAGGGGGAGAAAGAAGAAAGAAAGAGAGAGTGAAGAATCCCCTTACGGATTTGGAGTCGCCGTAGAATATCCCTTAAATAGCCACCATATTCCCCTAATGAAACCCAGGATGTTACTCGGTTTGCAGCCAGCAACATCACTGAGTTCGTCCAGGAATCTATTTCCTAGCCACTTAAGTCTACGACTCTGCAACCTAGAACAATGGCACATGATGTGCCCTTTTGTCTCTGGCTCCTCTGCATCCCCACACACTCTACAGAAATCCTGTGTGTCGTTATCCCATTTGCCTCTGAAGGCCCCAATCAAACAGTGTCCGGTTATCACTCCTACTAGAATCCTTAGACTATGCCTCTCCAATTCCATCAGCGTTTCGGTCGCGTTTGCATTTAGTCTTGGGCATAAGGACCTCGACACTATACAATCCGACCTACTTCCCCAGGATTGTTCAGCACAGCCGCGGAATCTTTCCTGAATCAGCCTGTAGAAGTGACAAATAGGTGGCTTGACCTCACTTTCTCTAGTATCATGGTCCAAACCAGAACCATGTCTAGCCAGCTCATCTGCCACCTCCTCATTGTGATAATTTTTTTTATAAGAAACACAGTCTAAAGAACAGCAAACATCTAAGAAATGTACTTGGACTTCTAATAAAGAAAATATTTCATATTTAATAAAACGAGAAATAGTTTCTACAGAATTAGCCTAAAATTAAAATGGACTTCTAATAAAGAAAATATTTCATATTTAATATAATGAGAAATAGTTTCTACAGAATTAGCCTAAAATTAAAATGAAGTACATCCAATAATCTACAAATGGTTTTAGAACATTTCCTATCTGTTGCCTATTTATCGAATTGTGGCAAATGAAAAGAAAGCAAAACATAAACGAGAAGCATAAATATAAGATGATATCAGCATACTGTCAAATCATTTAAAATGTTTAAGAAAGAACTTAAAGGAAGGGCAACAATTGTGCATGTCAGAAACTGTTAGAACGACCGACACTGTATGAAGAAACACAATCTGAACCTAAATAAACCAACACTTAAAAGGCTAGTCAATATATAAACGGGAGACATACAGAGTTTAATACACATCTGGCTCGTATGGGTATAATTATATCTGTAGAGCATGTGAAGAAGAAGTCCTGCTTTTAGTCAAATTACAGATGAACATTTTCACATGGAGTTTATATGAAACTTGGAAATTGTATTTTAAATTGCACAATATATGAATAAACATTAAAACCATTACAGCACACAACAATAACGCGCATCAAAATTTGTATACAAGAAAACTCTAAAAAGCCAGATATACATATACATTTTATCAATGAATACAGATCTAGGAAACTTACATAAAATTGAAACTACAAACCTTAAGATAATAACTATTGATATTTTAGCAATGAAATACAAGAAGCCACGTTTCCTAAATCATTAACACTATACTAAAAGCATAGCTTGGGAATAAAGATTATAAATCCTTATGATTAGCAATTGGATTAGACATTTTAATTGTGCTGAAAATTTTATTAATTATGATTAGTTATCCATTTTAGACGATTACTAATTGATTAGATTAGAAATAATCAAAAATCTAATCACAATTAGTGACGATTAGCTTTTCTAATCAAATCTAATCAAAACTAATCCAAAAAATAATTGATTAGATTTCTTGATTATTTTTGATTATAGTAGATTAGATCAACTATCAATCAAATCTAATCAAAAATAATCAAGAAATCTAATCAATTATTTTTTGGATTAGTTTTGATTAGATTTGATTAGAAATGCTAATCGTTACTAATTGTGATTAGATTTTTGATTATTTCTAATTTTATCAATTAGTAATCTGAAATTTTTATTAAAATTCAATTCTAATGATTAGATTATTTTATTTCTCTAATCGTAATGATTTCTAATTATAATCGAAATTCCCCAGCTATGACTAAAAGCAAGTTGCAGCCTTGAAAGCCTACAGTATACAGACAATTATTAAGCTGCTGATCTAAATAAATTCTTTATTTCGAAACTATATTTAAGAACGACTTAAGAACAAGAACTGTACACATTTCCAAACAATTTAGATCCTGGAAACTCTATCAAATTCAGGCAACTGAAATTAAATTACTTCGAGCATTTAAGTTTTTTTAAATAGAGCAAATAAAGAATAATTGTAGTATTTAGTTGAACTGTTACTATTTAATTTTTGATATTTTTCTTAGTTAGGCTTAAGTTCATTTTAAATTTAATTTTCATTAAATCATTTTTACTGAAGAAGGGTTGTTTAACAACTTGAAAAAAAAAAATTTTTATTTTTGATAATTTTTCTGACTAGGATTCGAACCTGGGTTGTTTGGTTGAATTGACATATGTTTCGAGAAACACCACTTTCTCTCATCAGAATTCTTTACGTTCTGACCTATGCACCACTACGGTGCAAATAAATAAATTCAAAAATAAAGCTTATAACTCTAACAAATTCCGGCAACTAAGAGGTAATTACATCAAAATTAAGAAACATTTTCAAATGATAAACTTTTATATTTCCAAATACAACTAAAAATATGTTTTAAATCATAAATGCAATCTTAGGAACAAGTTACATCATCGATATTCCATAATATAAGCCCGCTTCTCTATTACAACTCCACATAAAGTTGTTATGTAGAAGAAATAAGGAAAACTCAAACAACAGAAAAGATATATATTTCCAATCCAGATAGATCTTGGAAAACTTACACATCCCATTATTTCACTTTGAAATACAACAAGAAGGATTTCCTAAATCGTATTGCTTTAAAACTAATAGGAAAGAAAGTTTATGGAGATTATCTTTGGCGTTCTGGGACCTACAATCTAAGTCTTTCTTTTTGTGGGATGACATTAAAAATCAATGTTCTGGAAATAAAACTGAAATGATCTAAGACCCTGAAGTGAATGTTGTTCGAGTAATGCATGAGGAAAAAGTAATTAAAAACGTCTTGGAAAATGGAGATTACAGAAATCCAATAAAAGAGGAAGAGGAGTTCCATAATATTGACCTTGCCAACACTTTTAAGCAGTATAATAATTTTGGCGAAAGTTTTGACAGTCGTTTCGGCTGCTGTCATCAAAACAATGGTACCTGGCTGCTGGAGAATGGCCAACGAATGGGCGAATACAGTGGCTAGCATGGTCAATAATCAGTAAAATTAGGTTTGACAACCAAAGATTTATTATTTAAATTACTTGCTAGAAAATCCTTACATTTCTGGCATTTCCAAGCTTCAAAAACCATTCGCATCACATTAGATTTTATGCCCCTATTGCGGTTCACAACTTTTTTAATAATTTGGTCGTCTTTCATAAATCGGTATTGCAATTCACAACTTAAATGTAGTTGACTTTTTGGTTGTGCGGCTGATTTTTTGGTTGTGTTTAATAGTATTGCGGTTCACCATTTTGGATGAGTTTGGTTGACAAAAACGACAAATATACACAACTGCTTATTAGCAGTTGAGTCTTTGTCGGTTATAGATTTAAATAAAATGTTTAATACATTTCCTTTAAAAAATTAATACAAAAAAGATAAAAAATGGAAAAATCGTAAGTATAGGTGTTTTTTGATCTTAATATAATTAATTAAATGATTAATACACATACGCAGGACAGTAAAAATAACAACCAAAGCCCAATTTGAGCGACTTGTGCAGCTGATGGAAAAAAATCCAGAAATTACTAAAGGAAAGAAAAAATTTGAGATGACTAAAACGTGGGAAGGATTTACAATAGAATTGAATAGCTTGGGCCCACCTACAAGAACCTCCTTCGAATGGCAACGTGTAAGTATATGCCATCTTAATTATTGTAAACAGACATTTTATTAGAATTTTTACTTCATATAGGTTTGGTTTCATTACAAAGCAAGTATTAAAAAAAACTAATACATAATAATAAACAAAACCAACAAGCAGCAGGTGGTGTTCCTTCACAAGAAATTCCGCTTAATGTACTTGAGGATTGCGTGTCCCAGCTGTTATCACTAAATGACCAAGTAGCACCATCTGGACACACTTTCGGCGTTGAAAACGTTGGTCCGTCAACAAGTCCGGCTTTAGAAACTCCCCAAAATCTCGACATGGAACAAATCGTTACAAATGAACCTGAGATAATAAACACATCAGCCAAGAAAAGAAAAAAATCACCAGAACAAGAGCGTCTGGAACTTCTGAGAAAACAATGCGAGACACAAGCTAAACTTTAAAAAAGTATTAAGGATTTGGAGAAAAACAGTTATAAAAATTATGAAATAAACAAGCAGCTTTTACAAATTAAGCAAAAGAAAATTGCCTCTATGAAAAATAATATTTATTATACAAACATATTTGTTACTTATTTTGGAATTTTGTTACTTCGCACTGGGTAGTTCAAGAGGATTGGAAACATCGCGTATTTTTCTACGTATACGTAGAACATTTGTATTAGCGTCATGATTTTCGTCTTCAAAAAATAAATCCACACTTAAACCATTCTTTTTATTTTATAAAAACTTGATTTGTTTCTTCACTTTACAAATAAAATGCATGGTGTTGCCAACAAGAAATCAATATTTCATGTCGGCAACGCCATAACAATTACAACTAAAAATCGTTGTGCTACATAATACCAAAAAATAATTTGGTTGAGTTAAAGTCGGGTTGACTGACAGACGACCAAACTTAGTTGAGTTGAGAACGGCAATAAGGGCATTAGACTTTTAAGCTTTTCTTCCAGAGTTTTAATAGAGTAAACCATTCATTATCTTTTCTACAATAGTTTGGCTGCTTGGAAAAGGAAAAACGTTCAGTGCCCTCTAACTGTTCGCAATATGAAATCTGCCTAGAAAACACCTGGAAACGTAAGACCTGCAGCAATTATCGTTACTACAATCCCGAACAAAAGAAGTGCTTGGAACCACGCGATGATTTTGTATGCTCCTATGCCAAAGTAACCACATTACCCACTTGCAATGCCAGCATGACACAACACTTACACCAGGCCAAGACCTGTCAGCAATACTATCGCTGTCTAGAGGGCAAATGGCAACTGCAAAAATGTGGACGTCAACAATATTTTAATGCAAAGATGGCCACCTGTCTGCCAGTGCCACAAAGTCCGGAGTTCCAGTGCTTAAAAGTAAACAACAAAACCTTACAGGAAATAATAAAACAAAACACAACCTGCCAACACTTGAGTCAACGTTTTTATAGAAAAAATTGTGCCATGTATTTGATATGTCTAGATAAAGACTGGTGGTATCAATACTGTCCCTTAGATATGTTTTACAATCGAACGCTTAACTATTGTGTACCGGATGTTCAGCAACAGTGCCCAGATGTGATTAAAACCGATAACACGCCCAATGCTGAAGAGTTTTCCCAGGACTTATGCCAACAGGATGGTTTGCTAAGACCCTCGGCTTTGGCCTGCAATCGTTATTTTGTGTGTCTCAATGGCAAATGGCAAATGCAGCACTGTGCTCCAAAAGAATTTTATGATATCGCCCATGCCAAATGTTCGCCCGATTCGAAGGCTGTGTGCAGCCAGTTATATGTGGATTGTTTGCCGAATGAAAAAAGAGCCGTGCCTCGAAATTGTTCCGCCTATGAACAATGTTCAAGTGAAGGCAAATGGCTGAAATTAAGCTGTCCGCAAGGGGAAATATACGATGAACTGTTGCAACAATGTAACACTAATCAGGGTATATGCTCTGAACATGGCCTTAAAAGAGCCTGTAGAAATGAGGAAATTATGCCGGTTAAAACAAACTGCTCCATGTTTTACTATTGTTCGTTGGATAGCTGGAGTTTGGGCAACTGCCTTAAGGGTTTTATGTATTTGCCGGAAAAGCAAATGTGTGTTGTTCATGCAACTGAAGATAACTGCAAAGCCCTGATTGAAAATAAATTACTAACAAATATCTTGCAACTGCAAAATGAAAGTGAATTATGTGTAGGAAAGCCGGATGGTGCCTCGGTGGCTCATAGCTCAGACTGCAGTCGCTATTATATTTGTATACAGCAAACCAGCTCCCATGAAATGCAATGCTCCAAGGGTAGCTACTTTGAGGCCAGCTTGGGCTACTGCCGTCCCAATGATGGCACTTGTCGTTTGCCCTTAACCGGCGTATGTGCTAATGCTAGTGATGAATCTTTGATAGCACATCCCACAGACTGTCAAGCTTTTTATAAATGTTCCACGATTAATGGCAGCGAATTGCTAAATTGTCCCGAAGGCCAATATTATCACAATTCTACTCAACAGTGTCGCATTGATCACGGAGAGTGTAAAAAGGATTTGGTCTCAGTGAATAAATGTTCTGGTTTTGCTCATGGCACCCGCCTGGCCCATGAAACCTATTGCAATATCTACTATGCTTGTGTCAAGGGTCTGGCCATACCCGTTGAATGTCCCGATAATTACCAATTTAATGGCATTTTGGGCAAATGTTTAGCTGATGTGCAGCACCAATGTCAAAATGGCCAATTAATACCTGGAAATATAACCTACAGTTGTGGCAATTTAACATATGGCTCCTATCTGCCCGATCGCAAAGATTGTACTCGTTATTATATCTGTTCGCAAGGCCAGGCTTTGCCAAAGAAATGTGCCAACTCCAGTTACTTTGATAGCGAACTATTGATGTGTGTGCCCGATGATGGCTCTTGTCCGTTTGTCAATGAAAATGATGGCTCGCATAATCCTGTACCGCCAGATCCCTCAATGTGTGAAGGTAAACATGGCTATCTAATGGCAGATCCCTTTAACTGCAACAACTTCTATGCCTGCATACATAATAAACTAAAACATGAAAGATGCTATTCGCAGCAGTTTTTCAATACCACCACACAGCAATGTCAGCAAAAACCTCTAAAGGAAAACAATGGTAATACAACAGCCATAGATCTTATGCAAGGTACTCCTAAAAACCTAAATTCTCAGTGCCTAGACGAGACTACGTCCATCCATAAACTATGCACGGAAATGAGCGTAGGTACTTCTCTGGCCGAACCAGGTGATTGCAGACGTTATATAACCTGCCAGGAAGTGGAAGAAGAGCCCATTTCGCAGCGTTGCCGCAATGGCGAAAGTTTTGACAGTCTTTTGGGTTTCTGCCGTCAAAACGATGGCACCTGCCTGCTGGAGAATGGCCAGCGGGTGGGCGAATGCAGTGGCAAACATGGTCAATTGGCCAGAGATCTCAATAATTGTCGCAATTATTTCGTTTGCATTAATGGCCAGAAAATCGCCCAGACCTGTCAAGCAGATGAATACTTTAGTAAATCGCAAAACATGTGCAGGAAGGACACTCAAAACGTGTGTACCATCCAGACGCCTGAGGAGCAGATGAAACAGGTTTGTACAGCAAAGCAACACTAAATAAGAACTAGAATATTTTTCTTAATAACTTTTTTTATTTCCAAAGTCTTGTGCCGGCTTAAGCGAATCTGTTCTCTATCCCTACATATACGACAACTGTCGTTCCTATTTCCAGTGCATTAAGGGTGCAGCCAAAATACACAAATGTGCCGATGATTTGTATTTCGATCCGTTAGCAATAAAATGTGTTAAGAATAAAACCGAATGCATTATGCCAACAGCAACTTTACAAAGATCACCAGCTTTTAGTCAAACTTTTAGCCAGGTATGTATGTATTCATTTAATTGCAGACAATTTTGCAATTATAAGCCAATTTTACAAATTTACTGCCAACGGTGTTCAAATTTAGCTTCAATTGTAGGTCCTTAAATAGTAAGATTTCAACTTTTACCTAGTCAAGTCATAAATACTGGTACACAGAAAAATCGTTGCCAAATGAAAAGGAATTAATACTTTAAAAATTTTGCTTTTGTTTTTATTGGGTTATTCAATGGCTACAAATCTGAACACAACTTTTGTTTGCCTTCCAGCACTACTTAAGAGGAGACGCACTTTATTCATAAGGAAATTGTTTACTGCACGGACAAGGGCTGACTTCAACCACTCAATATTTGGATGTCGAGTAGAGCAAATTTTCGATGTTGCCATGATTGTAAACAATTAATGTCAAAAACTGTTTACGTCGCAATGAAAAATAAATGTCTGTTAACTGGTAAATCACAATCAATACGAAATGGATGTGCCCAGTGTTGCATTCGTAATGAGTGTGTTCAGTTGTGTACCAGGTAGTAAGATTTTTGTTTCATTTATGGATCTTTATATAGTAAAATTTTAGCTCAATTTCAAGATCTTACTATAGATCAGATTTAACTACATTTCAAGGTCTTTATATAGTTAAAATTTAGCTTTATTCTAAGGTTTTTATATAGATCAGATTTAACATCATTTCAAGGTCTTTATATAGTTAAAATTTACTTAAACTTCAAGGGCTTTATATAGTTAAAATTTGGCTTAATTTTAAGGTCTTTACGAGGGCAGTTCGGAAACTTCTTAGCCTAGCACAGAAATAGAATAGTTAGTTTTTCAAAAACAATTTTATTTTTCAATATAATCTCCTGAAACTTCAATACACTTAGTCCAACGCTTATCTAGCAATTATATCCCTTAATTAAAATAGTTTTCCTCAAGGCTTTCAAAATAGTGGTTTACAAATGTAATTACACCTCCATTTAAGGTAAAACGGTTGCCAGCTATGAATTTTTTTTGTTGATTAAGGAACAGGTAAAAGTCACTGAGAGCTTAATTAGGTGGTCAAGCAACTCGTACTTTAATTTGTTTATTGTGAAAACATTCTTGTGCGCTGGTGCGTTGTCTTGATGAAAAGTCAGGACGTTTTTCTCGAATTTTTACATTAGTTGATACAAAATGTTGCAATAGTACTCCGAATTTATTGTTTTACCCTTTTGCAGATAGTCAATCACTAAAATACCTTTGAAGTCCCAAAAAAAAACGTTGCCATAACCTTACCAGCCGTTTAAATTGTTTTTGCCTTCTTCTTGGCAATTCCTCCAGCTTCAGTCCATTGCTTGGATTGTTCTTTTGTCTCAAGAGTATAGTGGTGGATCCATGTCTCTTCAACAGTTGTAAAACGATGCTTAAAATCCATTTTATTTTTCTTAAAATTATCCAAACAAGCTTGAGAAATTTTCATTCTTATGCGTTTTTGGTCGACTGTTAACAAATGCGGCAGCCATCTTGCAGAAAGCTTTTTCATCTGTAGTTCTTCATGCAAAATTCAATAGACTCGATCATTTGGAATGCCCATGATATTAGCTATTACACGCACTTTTATTCGTCGATCATTTAATACCATATCATGCACTTTGGCTGCAATTTCTGTTGTTGCTGTTGCTGTTTTTGAATGTCCTCAATGCGTTTAAATTCAGCAACCCAATTTTTTACTGTTGCATATGAAGGAGCGCTTTCACCTAACAAATTCACACATTCATGAATTATGAATTTCTTGTCCCGATAAACCTTTTTTATTTAAATATTTAATGACACCACGAATTTCTAATTTTTCCATTGTAAAAAAAATCGCGGATGCGTCTTTTTTTAACACCTGTTTCTATATAAACGAGTTGCCAGATCGAAAAGGAATTTAACATGTGTTCATAGCACAGATGGAAGTTTCCAAAAAACTTAACTTTTTTCTGTTTATATAGCGCATTCTGTTCTGGGCTCAGAAGTTTCCGAATCGCCCTCGTATATAGTTCAATTTTAGCTTAATTTCAAGGTCTTTATATAGTTTAAACTTAATTTCATTTTTAGGTCTTCATATAGTTGAAGTTTAGCTTCATTTCAGGGTCTTTATACTCGTACAGTAAGAAAATCTATGTACATATGTCTTTTTAAAAACATATCTTAATTAATATCCTTTATTTTCAGCTCTGCTCTAATAAGAAATTAGAATATCCCTATGCAAATCTGGACAATGAGTGCCGTTCGTTTTATATTTGTCATGGCAATGGCGATGTTAGTCATGAATTGTGTCCCTTGGGCATGAAGTTTAACAAGGAACTTAATATCTGTTCTGCTGAAAATAAAACCCAATGTATATGAATCTTAAAAAGCAGCGAAACAATTAAAAAATTAAACAAAACGAAATGAATAATAACAATGTGATTTATGGATTTTAAATTGTAAATTATAATTTTATGAAACTAATAAAAAAAAAGGTGAAGGTTAATGAAATTTAAGGAAATTTTATTTAATTGTATGGACACAACAACACGCTTAACTTTTCGGTAATAGTTTGTATTAGAAGTATTTATAACTCTACATGGTTTAAAAAATCATGGTCATATTAAAGAAAACCTTCACACACTTCAATATTAAATTTATTTTGAAAGTCTCAATTGTCAAATGGATTAACTCACTTAAACGGCAAATAGTTGTCAAGTGGCATTTTAAGTTTTTTTTTTTTTTTTTGATTATTCCATTTATTTATCCAAATTCAAAAGCATGATTTAAGAGTGTACAGTTAATACTTTTGGCAATTTAAGCTAGCTGGCCTGCAAATATAAACAAGCAACAATTGCTTTATATTTCCAATACCCCACTGCAGTCAGATGGCCATTTCATGACGTCCACAAATGGCCTACAAAATAGAAAATACACAAATAGAAACAATGTATGTTGGTTATAAAAATAAGCATTTGATTGAATGGCAATTATACATAAAAAAAAATCATATATGTATCTGATAAAACAAAGTGGCTAATAAACTCAATTAACTTATATTATCAGCTCCTGTGCTGGGCACAGCGTTGTCAACTTTGAAATTACAAAACGCACCAAAATGGAGAAAAAAACGCGCCATTGACAAAAAACGTGCCAAGTTAAGAATTTATCTTTTATTGAAAATGTTTATTGAATTAATTTTATATATTTTTTAATTTTATAAATTCTTTATAAAATAGTAAAACTAATAATATTAAAAGCCTTTTTTAAATAAATGAACTAATAAATATAAAATAAGCATTAAACCACTCAAAATTTAACTCACAATATCCTATTCGGAACTGAAGTACTAATTGGTAAAGTACTTTCGGTACTTTTTTATATTTTTTTCTTTTCTATTTGAATTTTCTCAATAAAATTTGTTAGTGCTAAACTGGGATTGAGAACCTTAGTTGTTCATTTACAGTTCAATTAATCAGGCTATACAAGAATTTTTATTTCCATGTTTAAAATGTTAATTTTATTTTCAAATAAAGATTTTCACCCTATTCACATTTAGCAATAACCTTCATGTGACGAATTTGATAGTATGTATTCATTTAGCATTCGTTTTTAAAATACATTTAATGGGGTCCTTTTTCATCGTATATATTTCATTATAATGATATATTAAAAAACTGCAATTGAAAATTAGTAAAACAGAAAGATTTCATCACATTTTTGAAAAAATTAAAAAACGCACTGAAATTAAAAAAAAGCGCACCGCTCACCCACTAAGGAATTGTTTGTACAATAAATTTAAAAAAGCAACTGAAATTGTGTGAACCGCACCAAGTTGACAACGCTGGCTGGGAAAATATATATATACGTTTAAACTAAGTTTTAAAAGTAAAACATATAAAATTTTAATTATTAGAATATAATTAAAAGAAAGCAATCAATAACTAAGTTATTTTGGCTTATTTTGATAACAATTAAATAATAATTAGTCTGGTATTAAGGTGTTAGACAAATAAGATTCATGACAAATTCCCTTTAATTTTAAAGCCAGTAATTGTTGACCTTGAAATAACTATTTCACTAGGTATACTCTCATATTTGCTACTCATAAAGATTTAGTTATACATGTTTATTTTTACTAGTTTTTTAGCCATGTTAATTAATATGATTGCGGTAATCATAATATGGTTAAGTTACGTTATATGATATGATAGTAACTATGTATATATTTGTGGCAATCATGTTTATGATGAATCAATTTAACATAATATGTTGCTGTTTCATTATGATAAAGAACAACATAATATGGTATAATCTTTTATCATAAAACTAATCACCACAAACATAACATAATTACTATAATCATATGCATATATGTATATGATTGCAATAATCCTGTGAGTCGTAACTTAACCATATTATGGTTACCACAATCATATATATAATACCAGTGACCATAATAATAAAAAAATATATATAAAGGTTGAAATTGTTGTGCGTAACATGCACAACTATATTTTTTTCTGCGTGTATGCTCAGTGTTACTATACTTAAGCAAAGCTATACAGAAGTTACTCTGCACCAGCAACTTCTTTAAATTGAGTTCTCTTTAAAAGCTGTTGGGCTTAAGCCCAACTTTAACTAATAAATAAAAGGAATTCTAACATTATTTAATTAAAACATTTTAGAGTCCTATTTATTACAAAAAACCGTAACACACCCCTTTTGTCTACAAATATAATTACGAACAAATTAACCATTTAGTTAATAGTTATTTATGTTCTCTTTATTCCTTATATTTCCACTCTTATCACAAAGTGTAACTTAAAATAGATTTTGAATTCTTAACAAAAAAAGAAAATAACACAAGTTACAAAACAGGACAACTCGGTTAGTATTTTTAATGCCACTGACGTACTCGCTGAAGGATTAAAGAAAGGTCAGTTTAATAGAGAAACTAAAACAATTGACATTACGTGATTTATGTGTAAGACATTTATGCAAGTGACGACAAGTAAATAAATCAAATATTTAAGCAACTGGAATTTTTATAAACGTCATAGTCATCCAAAAAGCAAAAGAAAACATTGATAAAAATTAAAAGAGTACAATTAATTAAATTTGAAATTTTGAACAATATAAAACTGCAAAGTTAATACTTATTTAAAATTATAAAACTTATTTTTAAAACTAAATTTTAAGCAAAAAGTACTTTACTGAAAATAGTACTTTTTATCATTATATAAAAAAAAATCTCAATATAGTTTTACAAATTATATTAAATATTTCATTAAAACAAACTTTTAAGCAAAAAGTACTTTTTTATCTTCTTTTTGAATCTTTCTTCAAGTTCAAGTTTAGCTTTATTTGTAGATCTTTATATTCTAAAATTGTAGCATTATTTGTAGGACTTTATATAGTAACATTTTAACTTCAATCATATGTCTTTATAAAGGAAAATTTTAGCTTAATTTCTAGGTTATATAAAAAAAATTTCAGCTTCATTGTACACAGTTTTTATACTTAAATTTTAGCTTCATTTTAAGGTCCTTACATACATAGAAAAAATATAATGTCAAATATATATGTCTAGGGGGTTTTAAATTTAAAAACTCTTAGTTTAGCTACAATCTTTGCTGTTAAAGTAAAATTAGTTTAGCTTAGATCATGGCTGTTTTTAAACTTAAACTTAGTTTAACTTGTATAACTACCCTCGCTGCATTAAAATTGTTAAACTATTATTTTGTACATGACCTTTTCTATCTGCTCATTTATTTTATTGGTAAAAAGGAAATGTGCTGGTAAGTTCATATATTAAACAATATACACTAACATACATACATATATTGACATATACAGACGTGCATACATACATTTATACATATACATATATAGTATATGCATAAGTAAGTGTACATATATACATATGTGCTGGTAATCTATGTTAGTATGTGTAATCAATTGGACATAGTTATTAGACAGGAAGTGCAAGTTTAATGCGTGTCAATACACGACTTGTTGTTTTTGTCTTGTATTCATTCGTGGCATTTGAAAATATTTCAGTTAACAATAAACGAAATATACAATTTATGAAATATTAGTCCAGAGACAAACAGACAACATTCGTTAGTATGTGGTTAAAGGAAACGGTTGTTGAAAACGGATTGTTAAACTAGAAAAACTAAATAAAATAAAGCAACACAATTCAATCATTTATAATAACACTAACCAAAGTGAGAGAATTACTACAACAATATTTTTTAAATTAAAATTTTAACATAAATTCATTTTATGTAATAACGAAATATAAATTTAAAACAAAATTTCATTTAAATAAACCTTTCATTGGAAGAATGAAAAATTTGTAATACAAAAAAATTTTTTTTTTAAATAATGCCTGAAAATAGGCCACGTTTTTGTTAAAATGTAGTTAAGCAAAAAAATGTTAAGAATATTTAACTTCGAGAATATACATATATGACAAATATTAGATATGGTTTTTAAAACAATAACTGCCGTATGCAAAAAAATAAAGTAGGCTTGAAGTGTGCTTTTAGACAAAATTTTCATACAAAATTTTCTTAAAGTACATTTGAAGTCTACTTTAATTTTTTTTTGCATAAGGCTGTAAATGTATAACGTGCAAGAAAACAAGTTTTTTTTTGATATTTTAAACATATAGAAAGGACTGACCAAATCAATTAAGAAAGCGCCTAAATATATGCTTCACTTTTGTTATAAAAGTATTTTACAAAAAAATTAAATTGCTTAAAATAAATATTGTTTTCAAACAAATATATTTAAACAGACAGACAATAAATTAAGAAAGTGTTAAATGTATGCTTCACATAAAAGTGTAAAAGAAAGAAAAAGAAGGAAGCACCAATGATTTAATTATAAAATTAAAGAAAGCGCCTAAATGTATACTGAACATTTTATATAAAAGTATTTAACAAAAAAATGTGTTAAAAATCAAAGTAGTAGAACAAATGCTTTAAATAAAAGTTGTTTCCATAAAAATACAGTTTAAAGAAACCATAAACTAGAATGTTTTGAATTTAGTTAAAAAAATTTTTTTGATTACAAATAAAATAAATATAAATTAAAAAGTATGGCAATATAAATAAATAAATAAATAAACAAAAATGAAAATATTACCAATTAAATGTAAGAAATTTTAAAAAATTATTTCTTTAAATATTACCTATATTATTATTATCATATTATTTAACAAAATCATAACAAAACTATAAAATAAATTTCAACAAATAGCTTAAATTATAGCAATATAAAAATGCCTACTAAAAGTATGCTAAGAAAATTAAACTAATCAAGAAACTTAGCTTAAAACGAAAGCGATTTTGAAAAAATCCTAAAATAACTAACAATTTTAAAGAAACATTTTAAAAATACGGTTCGTATACAAAAAAATTAAAATTTAAACAATAACATTTACCTTAAAACATATATAAAAACTAATAACATATTTAATACCAACTGATACCTAAAATTAGACAACCCATTTTAACTAAAACAAATCATTAAGTAAATGAGTAAGAAAACAATAAAAGAAACTGTGTCCTGTTTTTCAACAAGAATTTTGTTTTCTTTTGCAAAACAAAATAAAGCAAATAATTTATAAGAAAATTATTCAAGTGTTTATTGTATCGGAAACAGTAATTACATATAAATTAAAAATGATAACGGACAGAGGTTTATCATGACATACAAATGTGAAGGCTTTTATCACCAGTTCTATTTCAGATTTTGGCATGTCATGGATTCTGAGTTCTAAGTTTGTAAACGATAGGATTGGCTCTATATGAAATATAATTAATATAGTGTCATTCAAAATAATTCAGTAGTAGCATGCTCGGGACTGCCAATTAATAGCTTTATTTTATGATTCAATTGTAGGTCTTTGAATAGTTAAATTTTAGCTTCATTTTAAGGCCATTAAATAGTTAATTTAAATAGTTTAATTTTAGCTTCAATCTTAGGTCTCTAAGTACTTAACTTATAGCTTAATTTGAAGGTCTTTAGGTAGTTCAATTTGAGCTTCAAACTTAGGCCTCTAAGTATTTAAATTTCCGCTTCATTTGAAGTCCTTTAAATAGTTAAATTTTAGTTTCATTTGAAGGTCTTTAAGTAGTTCAATTTTAGCGTCATTTGTAGATTCTTAAGTACTTCAATAATTTCTTTAACAATATAAATTGCGCTATACATTATTTATTTATATTATATATTCATTTATTATATTATTGTTATTATTATGAGTGTGTTTTTTTTTTAATCGGTGAAATCACAGCACATGCTTTAATTACACATTCGAAGCTCAAACATTTCAATGTGACAGAAAGAATATATTAAATCATGACCAATCTAAAATTAGGTCTCTAAATCAGAAGCGGGTGAATTAAAAATCTGAAAAGGGGATTGACTACTTAGTTGCCCAAATTTAACTATAAATATATCAATATATATTAGTAACAGTAGCATTAGTAACGTTTAAGATATTAATAGATTTTACAACAATTTTATAAAATTCCCAACAAATTAATAAAAAAAAAAAAAAAAACTTTAAAAACGTTTAATTTAAATCCAGTAGTAGAAGTAGTAGTAGTAAAAAATTGTTTAACATATATTAAAGATAAATAACTAATACGACTCTACACATGTTTCCTAAATTCTTATTAGTGTCTCTAGTCATTATAACTAGCTACGGCCAAATCGAGTATAACACTTATAAAATCGATAATTAATGACCGTCCATATTTCAAAGAGACCAAAAAATAGAACAGCTCTCGACTTTCACATACATATTTTATTATTATCTATTTTATTTACTAAGTACTGCTGCTATTTATTCAGGCAAAGGGATGGAGTTGCTAGTTATATTTGTATGTATTAATTTGTATTTTATATTGTCCTAATATTTACATTTAGCTATATGACTAGCATACATTCATGACATTAACTTCAGTTCTATTCATATTCTATTGTTATTTATTATTATTTTGTTTTACGCTGGTTTGTATGTTGGTAAGTTCTACTGTTTTGATTTCTGAAGGTCGTGGTACAATACACTTGTTGCGGCTGTTAACTTTTCTATGAAAATAGAAAGTTTGCGTTAACTTTTTAATAAAAAATAGAAAATTAGCGTTAACTTTTCTATAAAAATAGAAAGTAAGCACTAATGTTTCTATGCAAATAGAATGTTAGCAATAACTTTTCTATGAAAGTTAGCGTTAATATTTTTATAAAAATTGAAAGTTGGTATTCATTTTTCTTTGAAAACAGAAAGTTAGCGTTAATTTTTCTATGAAAATAGAAAGCTAGCACTAATTTTCCTATGAAAATAGAATGTTAGCAATAAGTTTTCCATGAAAATAGAAAGTTAGCGTTAATATTTTTATAAAAATTGAAAGTTAGCATTAACTTTTCTATAAAAATAGAAAGTAATCGCTAATTTTTCTACAAAAATAGAAAGTTATCATTAACTTTTCTATTAAAATAAAAAATTAGCGTTAACTTTTCTATTAAAATAGAAATTTAGCATTAACTTTTCTATGAAACCAGAAAGTTAGCGTTAACTTATCTATGAAAATAGAAAGTTAGCATTAACTTTTCTATGAAAATAGAAAGTTAGCGTTAACTTTTCTATAAAAATAGAAAGTAATCGCTAATTTTTCTCCAAAAATAAAAAGTTATCATTAACTTTTCTATTAAAATAAAAAGTTAGTGTTAACTTTTCTATAAAAATAAAAAGTTAGCATTAACTTTTCTATGAAAACAGAAACTTAGCGTTAACTTTTCTATTAAAATAGAAAGTTTGCGTTAACTTTTTAATAAAAAATAGAAAATTAGCGTTAACTTTTCTATAAAAATAGAAAGTAAGCACTAATTTTTCTATGAAAATAGAATGTTAGCAATAACTTTTCTATGAAAATAGAAAGTTAGCGTTAATATTTTTATAAAAATAGAAAGTTAGCATTAATTTTTCTATAAAAATAGAAAGTAATCGCGAATTTTTCTACAAAAATAGAAAGTTATCATTAACTTTTCTATAAAAATAAAAAATTAGCGTAACTTTTCTATTAAAATAGAAATTTAGCATTAACTTTTCTATGAAAACAGAAAGTTAGCGTTAACTTATCTATGAAAATAGAAAGTTAGCATTAACTTGTCTATAAAAACAGAAAGCTAGCGTTATCTTTTCTATAAAAATAGAAAAAGTAAGCGCTAATTTTTCTACAAAAATAGCGGTAACTTTTTCTATTTTTATAGAAAGTTAGCGTTAACTTTTTTACAAAAATAGATACTTGGCATTAACTATTCTATGAAAACATTAAGTTAGCGCTAACTTTTTTATGAAAACAGAATGTAAGCGCTAACTTTTTATAGAAATAAAAAGCTAAATATCATAAAATTGTCCAACTTTAACTTAGAACCCTTTGCGCGGTACTACACCACCCACTAAACAAACATTCAACAAATCCATAATATTTTTAACACGTTTTGTCAATTTGTAAATTTTATACTAAATATATATTTTATACAACTTTTATAATAACAAAACAAACTACAAAAAAACTATTATTTATAACTGAACAAACTAAACAAAAGCAGCAGGAAGGAATGAACCGGAGTAACAAGGATATTAGATTTAACCATTTTTACGTTATTTAAATTTTAATTTCAATTGCTTATTAAATATTCAACAAAACTAGTCATATTTACTATGTTTGACAACATGGGAATCAAAGAACAACATCATCACTACCATCATTATCATCATAATTTTAAAAAAATTATTTTTTTCATAACACGCTATTGTTATTACATATACATATAGGGATTTTTAACAAGAAAAAAATCCAAACTTGTTATTTGTATTAGCAACTGTATTAAATGGATTAAAAACTGAAACAGATGAAACTTAAAGACAATTTATATGAAGTAGAAACTAAAATCAATAAATTTTATATTCTCTAAATACTTGTACGTTTTTTTTTAACCTATTCATATGCAATTAACTTAATTGCATTAACTCTGAAATGGCAGCAAAACAAAACAAAAACGTAAATGTTAAGAAATAATAAAATAAATGTTAAAAACTGGAATACATAATGTTATAGTCAAAAGATTAAATACATTTTTGGACTACATGGCGTATGACTATTTCCGATTTCCTAATACACAAATAAATAATACTCATACGCCAGCATAAAAATCAAAGATATTTTTGCCAGCGTTGCGTATGATTATTTTCGATTTACTGATATAAATATTGCTCATAGGCCACGGGTTTAAAGTTTTGTAAGACTTTTTTTAGAATTTTTACCCAGAAAAATTTAGAATCACATTTTACCACAATTGTCTACTTTAAGGTTAAAATATCTTTTGCAGACACTAATAAAAACTAAAAGTCATGTTAATGATAGTCAATCACCCAGACATAGATAGACTTGCTAACGCGCAAACCATATACATATGTGAAGGTAGATTGTGCGTAAATTTCTTATTTATTTTATCATTTTGTAGCAATTATTAATTGTTGCCTTAAAGGAATAGTATTTACAGGACAATACATTGTATGTATTAACTTAACAAATAAAATAAATCATAAATTTATACTCAATTCGTATAGTTTAAAAGTTGTTTGTCTTGCCTTCTAGTACTACTGCTGTCATTTAAATTCGTAGTATATTTACATATTTCTATTGTTTTTTCTTATTTAAGTTTGTCTATTTGTAGGTCAAAGTTCTCATAAATTTTGCAACAAAATGTTACACTTATAGCGTATGAGTATTATTTATTTGTGTGTCACGAAATAAAAAAAAACAATCATACCATATGTCATGTAGCCCAAAAATGCCTCTTTGACGTTGCGTGAAAGGTGAAAGCGTTTGATTAATATAATTTTAAAGCAAAATATTCGTTTTAAAATAATTAAATAGTTGTTAATAGAAAATGGGGATTACTATAATTATTTGAAACAAACATACAAACTTTAGTTATACTTAATGACTTTTCTATACAGATATAAAAAAAAATATTTTTTAATGGCATCTAAAAAATCAATAATTTTAAGTAATTTTAATTTTTCTACAAAAAATCGATAAAACAGAAAATTATCGATAACTTTTCTTTAAAAACAGAAAGCTATCGATAACTTTTTTTATCAACACACAAAGTTATCGATAACTTTTCTATAAAAACAGAAAATTATCGATAACTTTTCTATAAAAATATAAAGTTATCGTTAACTTTTCTATAAAAACAGAAAATTATCGATAACTTTTCTATAAAAATATAAAGTTATCGATAATTTTTCTATTAGAAAAGATAAAGTAATCGATTATCGATAACTTTTTTATAAAGGCAGATAGTTATTGTTAACGTTTTTATAAAAACAGAAAGTTATCGACAACTTTTCTATGAAAACAAAATTATCGTTAACTTTTCTATAAAAACATAAAATTATCGTGAACTTTTCTATAAAAAAAGAAAATTATCATTAACTTTTCTATAAAAAAAGAAAATTATTTTTAACTTTTCTATAAAATATAAAGTTATCAATAACTTTTCTGTAAAAATACAAAGATATCTATAACTTTACTTTGGAAATATCCACTTTTTTCCAATAATAACAAGGAAATATCTCTCAAAGTTACTAATGACAAGCAAAAGCACCTACACCTATAAGTGCGCCCCTCAATATTACAGCTGACCTTAATACATTTTTTGAACAGTAAGAACTGTTTAAAAATTCTTTGAACCTGAATAAAAAATAAACTAATTGAAGTAATAATATAATTTTTATGATGGAAATTAAAACAGCTGCTGCTTTAAACAAGCGGTAGTAAAATAATATGTATTGATAATAAAACCACGAGTTTTAGGTTAGAAGCGAATGGTAGTTAAAGCAGAGTAGCTTCACAAACAAAAATTTTCCAACCTTCAAACAATTAAGGACAACATTTAAAATTTTTAATTTTCCCATTGAACATAAGTAATTAAAAATAAACTAAAATATTCTACATATCGAAACATATGCAAATTCATAGTGTACTGGAATTGTGTTATTTTAAAAATTACCCTTAAATTAATTTAATTAAACATTATTTGTTTTCCTTGCATTTAAAGAACCAACCAAAAAATCACAAACAAAAAACTTTTTACCACCATTACAATGTCTACAAAGTGAATAAAAATAAACTGATATAAAAATAGCCTACGATACAAGGCAGTAACAGCTAAATACACAATAGTTTGAATATGAGTGAAACAAATGGTGCATATAGTAATAGTAACAACAACAGCGGCAGTAATAGCAACAGCAACAATGACAGCCGTGAAATGTATTCAAACACGCAACCCAACAAACATTCATATCAACTGCGTATTGATAGTGTTGAGGAGACAAGCACGGCACCAATAACTGAATCAAATTCACGAGAAGATTTAATTGTTAATGATGATCCGGATGATGATGAGGAGGAGGAGGACTCACCACAACGTCATGCAGCAGAAGGTTTACATTTTTCCAGTAAGTTTTTTGTGTTCCTTTTTTGTTGTTATTTATTTACGTTACTGCCATATTTTTATATATATTTAATATTTTTGTTTTTCATTCAAATGTTTGTTTTTTTTTTATTTTGTTCACGAAGGATTTCTGTCGGTACCAGCCCTGCGCAATGCACCCTCACAACGGATAGCTAAACGTGAGATTGTTTCAAGTCCAGCCAAAAGTGAACGTATGGCAAGAGATTGTTTAAGTACAAAATTGCCAGCGAGAAGATTAAGTCAGGACAGTGGCATAGTGGCGGGTCGTTTATTTAATGGTGGAGTGAGTAAATTAATGTACATATTTATTATTTATTTATTTATATTAATAGAAATCCTATAGAAATTTAAGCAATGTAGTATTGAAAATTTAATGATAATTTTAAATTCATTTCCTAAAAAGAGGTTTCGATAACTTCTTTTTTCTCTACAAAAATTATCTAACTTAATTTTTCTATTGAAAAGTTATCGACAACTTTCTTTTTCTATAGAAAAGTTATCGATAATTTTATTTTTCTAAAGAAAATTTATCGATATCTTTCTTTATCTAAAGAAAAGTTATCGATATATTTCCTTTTCTATGGAAAAGTTATCGATAACTTTCTTTTTCTAGAAAAAACTTTTCGATAACTTTTTATTTCTAGAGTAAAACTACCGATAATTATTTTTTTTACAAAAACATTATCGATAACTTTTTTTCCAGAGAAAATTCAGTGATATTTTTTTTGTAGAGAAAACTTATCTATAACTGTATTTTTCTAAAGAAAATTTACCGATAACTTTATATTTCTAAAGAAATATTCTCGATAACTTTCTATTTCAATAGTAAAATTATCGATAGTTATCTTTTTCTAGAAAAAATGTATAAATAATTTTTTTTTGTAGAGAAAACTTATTTAGCTATTGAAATGTTATCGATAACTTTAAAGTTTCTAAATTACTTTTTATTTCTTTAAAATATGAACGTGACATTCAAATTTCCTTTGCAGGACCTAAACTTCTTCGATTCCACACCATTCACCCTACAAAATCCACAGAAAACTTCGACCGACAACATATACGCTCTGCTCATCAATGAAACAGAAGCGAAGACCGCCGAAAAGCGTACAAATAATAATTCTTATAATATACAATATATACCGCCGACAGCAGCGCCATTAAGCGAGAGCGAAATGACAATGTTACCACCATTTTATCAGAATCATCGACCAGCGCCCATTAATTGCAATGCTACGTACAATGAAAAATTACGGCCCGGCTATAACATCAATTACTATAAATCTCATTCTATCTCTATACCACTGCCTACACATTTGGAAACTGATTCGGCTGAGCCTAGTCCTACTCTGGCGTTTGGACCGAAAATAGAAAATTGCGATATACCCGGCACGGCCATTTTTAAGGAATTGGGCTTAAATTTAACCGCACCAAGCACGCCAGAACCGGAAGAATTTATAGCCGACAAAGAGGTCTTAACTGCTACGGAATTGGAGAAGACTTTTAATAGATCGGAGAATAATATGCTAGAAGATCAATTTGCCTACAAGCAATTAGTGCCTTATGAAAAATCCAGACAAAATTCAAAGACCTCCTCTATGGACTCCAGTCTTAATAGCAGCCACTACAATAGTCGCAAGCATAGTAAGCGTAATTCGGAGAGCGATGATGAGGGGTTGTCAAGACGTGTTAGTAAACAAGATCGTGAGGGTCTGGATTCAGAGTCTCTGATGTTTAGAGACGGTAGACGCAAAATCGACATGGTATTGGCCTGGGAGGAGGAAGATCTGGGTGTTATGACAGAAATAGAGTCTAGGAGAAGGGATTATCGTAAACATTTCATGGAAAATTTAATAAAGGAAGGCTTAGAAGTTGAACTGGAGGATAAAATACAATCATTCAATGAGTGCACTTATTTTTTGAAGATTCATTTGCCCTGGCGCTTGGAGACACGTTTGGCAGAGGTTATGAATATTAAATTGCCGGTTAAAAGGTTCATAACCATATCGGTTAAGTCCTCCTGGGTAAGAAAAAGGGAGTTATTTTATGTAAGAAAACATTGTTTTTAATTCCTTCATTTATTAAAAGGATGAGGAAAACATCATGGTGCGTAATATACAATATTGGAAGGAGGTGTGGCAAAAACTAACTAAAAAGATACAACTGGAAAAAAGTGTTTTGGAAGGAGAGACCACATTTAAGGCGGCCACTGAAAATGGTAACCCGGAAGAACAGTGAGTATCTATTGTAGTTAATATATAAAAGCATACCTTACTAATTCTGTAATAACATTTAATATTTCACAGATTTATAGTCAAAGATCGTGCCACTTCATTTACCAGTGCCCAAAGATCTTTAATGGTCATGCAGATTTTACTACGCACACCCTTCGATGACAGTGATCGCTGTGGCATACGCCGTTTACTCAACGATCAGACTTATCTAGCTTGTTTTCCCTTACACGAGGGCCGCTATGATCGTCCCCACTCTAGCGGCATATCACTTGATCGCCGTATTTTATACTTAAACTGGGCCCATCCTTCTCAGTGGTATAAGAAACAGCCGTTGTGTTTGGTGCGCAAATATTTCGGTGATAAAATTGCTTTATACTTTTGCTGGTTGGGTTTCTATACGGAAATGTTGGTGTATCCAGCCGTAGTGGGCACCTTATGCTTTATTTACGGCCTGGCCACATTGGATTCGGTGGATAATACACCCAGCAAAGAGATTTGCAGTAAATCTGGCACCGGCAATATAACCCTGTGTCCTTTGTGTGATAAAGCCTGCAGTTATCAGCATTTGCATGAATCCTGTTTGTTCTCAAAAATCACTTATCTATTTGACAATCCTTCGACTGTATTCTTTGCTATATTTATGTCCTTTTGGGGTGAGTCGAAAGGCAGGGGGGGGGGGGTTTTTTGGTGAATTTAAGTGGTTTGGAGTTATTTATTTAAAACTGTTTTTTTGTGTTTTGTTTAGCTACAACATTTTTGGAATTATGGAAACGCAAACAATCGGTTATTGTTTGGGAATGGGATTTACATAATGTAGACTCGGATGAGGAAAATCGCCCGGAGTTTGAAACGAATGCCACCAGTTTTCGCATGAATCCGGTGACTAGAGAAAAGGAAGCGTTCATGTCGACTTGGACGCGAGCCATACGTTTTGTGATCACCGGCAGTGCAGTATTGTTTATGGTGAGTAGGGGATACCAATTTAGATAAGAACCAAGAAAAATTATACTGTGAGCGTCAAAATAAAGCCAACAGCAAATATTATTTAAAGCAATATAAATAATAGTATAATAGAAATGTTTCTATAGTTATTTAAGTAGAATTAAATTCACAGCAACAAAAGAAACAAAAACCAAAGCGTGTACAAATTGAATTGATTTATTGTTAAAATAGACCAATTTTTACGCGTCAAAATAAAGTAAAGTAAGCAACAGATCCTTGTCATGGCAAAAGTAGGGACAATTCTTTTTTACTTGTCTTTGTGTGAAAGTATGAAATAAAGTAAAGTAAACAGTGGCATCATCCTTATGTAAAAAAATCATGTCATGGTGTCATGGCAAAAGAAGTGGCAATTCTTTTAATATTTCTTTGTTTGAAAGATTTACGGTAAAGTGTCTTTCAAAATAATTTCAAGTTTTATAATTTATCATTAAAGAAGATTAAGTTGTGACGTTAAGCGTTGTTTTACACTTTGTTTGACCTGTTTTTGTTTAATACTCTTTGGAATTTAACATTACGTTCACACGAGTATCTTTAATTGTTCATGATGCAAATGAACATGCAAATAACTTCGCATAGAATAAGATGGAAAATAAGACAAACGCATATAAAAAAATTTACTAGTACCGTCAAGTATTTTTATTCTCATTTCCCTTCTCACCCAAAAATACTTGACTTGAAGAATCAGAATTGAAACGTGTGAAAGCAGACTAGAATGAGGCGGAGAAAATAAAAGAAGAAAACAAAAGGAAAGCGGACTAAGCGGAGACTCGAAAAATCTCAATAGACTTATATAGAAAAGGTAAATAGGTAAAATTGTTGGAGGTCATAAGTTTCAATTTAAACGAAGCAATTCCTATTGAAAAAATTATGCAATTTTTTTCCTTGAAATGTCTTCGTTGTTCATTTTTATTGCTTATTTTTATTTGATAGTATACACACATTTGTAAAGAGAGTAACACGACTTGCCAGTACAATCAAGTGTGTACTCGTCTTACCTTCCCCTTATCACGATGTCTTAGCTTAAAGAATTGATTCGTAGAAATTTAAACTAAGTGTACAATAAAAAAATTATAGAGAAGTAAGCCAATCACTATACCAAAAAAATTTGCGTGCAGCAAAAGAAAAGTAAAAGCAAACTTCAATTTCAAAATGTTTAAATATTTTTTAAAATATTGTCACTGTAATTATTTATATGATTTCTGCAAACATCATATGGTTGAGTTACCATTCACATGATTATAGCAATAATATATGTGATTATAGCAATTATGTAATGTTTATGGTGATCAGTTTGATGCTGAAAAATTATACCATATTATGTTGTTCTCTATCATAATCAAAGAGCAACATATTATGATAAATGGATTCATCATAAACATGATTGCCACAAATATATACATAGTTACTACAATCATATATATGATATATACGACAATCATATATATGATTGTAGTAATCATCTGAATCGTAACTTAACCATATTATGGTTATCGCCATCATATAAATAATTACAGTGACCATAACATTGTTGAAAAACTTGTAAAAATTTTGACATTGTTGTGGTAAATATGTACAATTATATTTTGCTCTGTGAAAAAGTGGTTGCTTTAGATCATCCTCCGCACTCCCCAGACCACAATCCAATTGAGCACCTGTGGCAATATCTGTTTCTATTTCTAAAGAAAACTTTTCGATAAATCTAACCTTCTTTTTTTTCCAGATATTCATAGTTCTATCTGCCGTTTTGGGCACCATTATCTATCGCATTTCGGTGGTTACCATAATTTATGGTGGCGGAGGATTTTTTGTCAATGAGCATGCCAAATTATTTACCACGGTAACGGCGGCCCTTATTAACTTGGTGGTTATTATGATTTTAACCAAGGTAAGTCTTTACAATTTGAATTTGTTTCGTTAATTTAAAACTTACTCAATTAACAGATTTATCACCGCCTGGCCATACGCCTCACGAATCTGGAGAATCCGCGCACTCAAACCGAATACGAGGACTCCTATACTTTTAAAATCTTCTTTTTTGAGTTTATGAATTTCTATTCATCCTTGATTTATATAGCCTTTTTCAAAGGCCGCTTCTTTGACTATCCCGGTGATGATCAGGCTCGCAGAAGTGAATTTTTCAGATTGAAAAATGATATTTGTGATCCGGCGGGTTGTTTATCGGAATTGTGTATACAATTGGCCATTATAATGGTGGGCAAACAGTGCTGGAATAATTTTATGGAATATCTATTTCCCAAATTCTACAACTGGTGGCGCCAGCGTAAACACAAACAGGCCACCAAAGATCGTTCTCATTTGCATATGGCCTGGGAGCAGGATTATCACATGCAAGATCCGGGCAGATTGGCCTTGTTCGATGAGTATTTGGAAATGAGTGAGTTAGGCTAAAATCTTTAGATGTTTTTAATTGTAAATAAAAATTAAATATTTCTTCAATTTAGTTTTGCAATACGGTTTTGTTACTTTATTTGTGGCCGCCTTTCCCTTGGCTCCTCTGTTTGCCTTATTAAACAATGTGGCGGAAATACGTTTGGATGCTTACAAAATGGTTACCCAGTCTAGAAGACCTCTAGCCGAACGTGTGGAGGATATAGGCGCCTGGTATGGGATATTGCGCATCATTACTTATACCGCAGTCGTATCAAATGCTTTTGTGATAGCTTATACCAGCGATTTTATACCGCGCATGGTGTATAAGTTTGTCTACTCGGAATCGAATACTTTGGTGGGTTATATAGAACATTCACTATCGATATTTAATACCTCGGATTATAAAGAGGAATGGGGTGCCAAAACGGAAAAAGATCCAGATACTTGTTCTTATAGAGGTTATAGGTATGTTACAAAAAGAGTGACAAAATTGTTTAATGTTTAAGTTATACATGTGCATATACAATATTTATATTTATTTAGAAATGGTCCTCAAGATTATGAACCATATGGCTTAAGTCCACACTACTGGCATGTGTTTGCAGCACGTTTGGCTTTTGTGGTGGTATTTGAGGTAAAACAAAAAAATATTTTAAAGAACTATTAGATTATTTCTAACTTTCTCTCCTTAGCACATTGTTTTTGTCATGACCGGCATTATGCAATTCATCATACCCGACATACCGGCCGAAGTCAAAACCCAAATGCAACGTGAACAGTTATTGGCCAAAGAGGCCAAATACCAGCACGGCATGAAACGTGCTCAGGGCGACAACCAGGATCTAATGAGCCTATTCCGTGAGGCTAGCAGTCGCAATAGTATTGCCACCAGCAGTTTACCCCACAATGGCAGTGATGGCAGTACAGCCGGTCAGTTTGCCACACGACGCAGTTGGTCCCGTCGATTTTCACGTTTAAGTGATGGACTCGATGCTCATGTAGAGGTGGCCGCCAGGCCTAGACGTTCAATGGAATCTACGGTGTGGGAGGTTTCCTGACATGAAGAGGAAGCTGAATCGGAATATGCCAAAAGTAAACATTAAAGCGATAACAAACAAAAATCATAATTTATTAAAAAAAAAACAAAAATGAAAAAATACGTGTAAAGTTTTTGTGTAAAACAGTACAAAAGAGGTTGTAAAATTTTATGTTTCAATCAATTATCTATAGTATGAAAATAACATTTATGTAAATAAAGTGTAAAATTTTTAACTTTTTTTTCTTTAAAAACAAAAGTGTTTTATTAACAAAGCGAGTTTTAAATTCGGATTCAAAGTTGGAAATTTGTTTTAATTTTTAATAAAATCTTGGGATTTTTTCATACAGAAAAACTTAGAGCTTTAGTGTAGCTAAAGTTAAAATTAAATTTGTAGATAAAGCTACAGTAAAAAGCTAAAGTTTAAAGCTTGGGCTATTTGTTACGTTTAGAGCTTTGTTATAAAGCTTATTTAATAAGATAAAGTAAAAAAGCTTTAGTATATGAGAAATGCTTGAGGCTTTTGTATTTAAGTAAAGCTTTAAGTTTCAATATATAAATAAACCTTAAAGTTTCAGTATGTGAGTAAAGCTTATAAATTAAGCTTAAAATTTAGAATGCAAGGTAAACTGAAAGCTTTAGTATATAATTAAATTTAAAAGCTTTAGTGTATGAGAAAAGCTTAAAGCTTTAGTATATAAGTAAAGCTTAAAGTTTTAGTATATAAATAAAGCTTAAAGTTTTAGTATGTAACTAAAGCTTAAAGCTTTTTTAAACTTAAAATTTTAATATATAAAGTAAAGCTTAAAGCTTTAGTATGTAAGTAAAGCTAAAGGCTTTAGTACATAAATAAAGCTTAATGCTTTTGTATATAAATTAAGCTTAAAGTTTTAATATATATGTAAGTAAAGGTTAAAGCTTGAGTATGTAAGAAAAGCTTAAAGCTTTAATATATAAATTAAGCTTAAGACTTTAGTATGTTAGTTAAGCTTAAAGCTTTATTATATAATTAAATTTTAAAGATTTAGTAAACAGTGCTGGACATGGGATTAGCACACTTGATTAAAGAAAATATTTTCTATTATGTTATTTTTTAAAACGTTTTTTTTTAACGTGCTACATACCACCTTAAGATCACGCCAATACAATTTTTGTTTTATTAATTTGTTGAATTTCGGTGGTTTTCATTCCGGAATACAACTACCCCAAAAAAAAACTCTGGACAGTAATCTAGCACTAAATAAAAATGTTATTCACAAAAACAAAAAAGCAGAAAAAACTAAAAAAAATCTATATTTAAATCTTAATATTTAGTAGGATATCAATTGTTTTTAAAAACAGCTCCATAATCTCCACCAGAGCCATACAGCGCTTTTTTGGAATTGCGTACCAAGCATTTTCCACAAATCGGCCAAATTTCTGGCTCTGGCTGCAGTTATGTGTCGCTGCACATCATTCCATGCGTTCTCAATTTGCTTGAGATCCAGAGTTTGGGCTAGCCATTTCAACACATCAATAGTATTCTAGTCTAAGCAGCTCCACACAGTGAACAAGGTGTGTTTTGGGTTATTTTCGTGCATAAAACGCCAACTAAGTGGCATATTGTCCTCAGGGTATGAAATCATTGTATTTAACAGTATACTTTGATAAGCATACTGTTCCATACGTGCATCGACCTTATGTGTAGGACCAACACCATGCCTACAACATTTTGATGTACCGTTCCAGAGGATATTCTTACAGAAAATAATTGGTATTTTTATGTAAATGCTTCTGGGTAAAAGAAATGCGTGATTGTAAGTTATTTTTTAAAACTTGTACTGAACAATGCACCCACGCAATAAGAGTCCTTTTTAACGGTTGTGTTTTACGAATATGGCCTAATGTGCTGTAGACCATCTTTCTTGAGCAAATTAAAATACAATGTTGCTACCTCTAGGGTTCTTTTGGTGAATTATGTTGTACCTCTGAGCTCCACTTTTGTTGTAGATAGAGTTAGAAAAGAACAGCCATTTTATTAAAAACTTCAAATTATATAATGACATATGATAGTGATATAACTTACTGACTACTTTGTATAAATAGGTTATTCAATTATTCACAACATTCCACCTGAATAAATTATTTATACATTTAAATATAAAAAAATCATCCTAAACCAGATCTACTAGCTAACATATTAAGCTTATCGGCACTAATAGCCTTAGTGAGAAAGTCAGCCACCATGTTGTTGGTATCCACGTATTTCAAAAGAATCTCTTTGTTATCCAACTTCTCCTTAACAAATTTAACTTTGAGATCAACATGTTTAGTTCTATTAGAAAACGAGTTGTTTTGCGCTATAAGAATTGCGCTCTTGTTGTCACAGTGTAGTATCATCGGCTCTTGAGGGCCCTGGATGAGTTCACGCTGTAATCGTTGTAACCATATGCACTCTTGCATTGCTGAAACCATTGCCATATACTCTGCTTCAGTTGAAGACAGTGCTACAGTACGTTGGCGCCTAGTACACCATGAAATTGCACCATTTTGCAATGTAAAAAGATAACCAGTGGTGGATCGCCTATCGTCAACGTTCCCTGCCCAGTCTGCATCACAATAACCAGTTAAGTTATTTGGTTCATATACATACGTTAGGCCCTTGTTGATAGTACCCTTGAGATACCTCATTACTCTTTTCACTGCGACCCAATGGGTTTTACCAGGATTTGCGTTAAAACGACTTAACAAATTAACAAATTTACGGCATAGCTAATATCAGGGCGAGTTATTTGAGCTGCGAACAAAAGACATCCCACAGCTTGCATATAGGGTACCTTCGCCATTTCTTGTTTTTCATGCTCGTCGGTAGGACACATTTCCGATGTTAATTTTTGACCAGCATCCATAGGTGTTGATATCGGCTTGCATTCATTCATTGAAAAACGAATTAACACATCCTCGATGTATTTGCTCTGATCAAGTTTGATTGTGCCACTTTGATCATCACGCGTGATTCTAACACCCAAAACAGAAAACGCTTCGCCTAGATCTTTCATTTTGAAGTTCGTGGCTAAATCAAGTTTCAGTTGATTGATAATATTCATGTCGTTGCAAAACACCAAAACGTCGTCTACATAAATGGCTACATAAAGTATAACTTCACCATTGACGCAATAGTAGACACATTGGTCGACTTCACTACGTTGCAAACCAAACTTTAAAAGAACTTCGTTTAGTTTTTTGTTCCATACCCGGCTGGACTGCTTTAAGCCATAAAGAGATTTTTTTAAGGAACATACTCGACCGCTGCCATCGTCGAAACCCTCAGGTTGTGCCATGAAAATCTGCTCCTCTAGTTCACCATTAAGAAACGCTGTTACCGCATCAAGTTGATGTACTATTAATCTGTGTTTTGCTGCCAGAGCAAATAAAAATCGTAGTGATGTATAACGCACTACAGGAGCGAATGTCTCTTCGTAGTCAACGCCCTTTTGTTGACTGCAGCCCTTTACGACCAATCTTGCCTTATGGCATATTTCATCGCCATTTGCATCAACTTTGGTCTTGTAGACCCATTTACACTTGATGGCCTTTTTTCCTCTTGGCAATTCAGTCAGGCACCAGGTATTGTTTGCTGATAACGATTCCATTTCAGAAATCATTGCCGCTTTCCACAAATCAGCTTGTGATGAAAAAATCGCCTCATCAAACGTTTCGGGGACACCTTGTATGCCACCACGTTGGTCTTGTTGAACACATAAATTGTATCTGCGTTGAGGCTTATTCGCAATGCGTTCTGAACGGCGGGTTGTACCATTTTGATTTTCAATTGCCTTTTTGATTTGGCAATCACTGCCGATGTTATCATCACTGTTGCTATCGCTGTTGTTGTTGTTATCATCGTTGCTACTGCATGCGTCTTCATACTCGTCACTGTCGAAGCCAAGAAAATCTCCTTCACCAGTTGACAATTCTACGCCACTTTCCTCCACTGAATTGGCAACTTCATCTTCAACGCCAATGTCGACTACGGTAGAGTTTCGATTGTTAATAATATTCTGATTGACACATACCTTGTTGTTGTTGTTCTCAATAAAAACGACATCACGGCTAATGATGATGTTGTGAGTGATCGGATCTTGTAGTCTATACGCCTTACTTTCGCTGCTATACCCCATCAAAATGCATTCTGTTGACTTCGCATCCAATTTATTACGTTTCTGTTTCGGTATATGCACGAACGCTTTGCTGCCGAAAACACGTAAATGTTTCAAATTGGGTTTTCTGCCCGACCATATTTCCTCTGGACAGCTTTCATTACCCCGGCAAGGCACAAGATTTATTAAATATGCTGATGTCATAGCCGCTTCAGCCCAATACATTTCATCTAAGCCTGCATCCAATAGCATACACCTCACTCGTTCCATGATTGTGCGATTGATGCGTTCAGCAACGCCATTCTGTTCTGGCGTGTATGGCGTTGTTTTCTGATGCTGTATACCACAGTCTGACAAATACTTTTTAAACTGATTACCAGTATATTCGGTACCATTATCGGTACGCAAAATTTTTATTTGTGCATCACACTGTTTTTCGGCAAAAATTTTAAAACGTTGAAATTCTCCGAAAACATCAGATTTACGTTTTATTGGCACCACAAATACTTTACGTGAGTAGTCGTCGACGAAGGTTAAAAGAAAACGATTACCAGAAAAAGATTCTGTTGGTAGGGGACCCATTACGTCCGAATGTACAATATGTAACAAACTATTTGCACGATGACCAGGTTCCTTAAATGATGCCCGTGTTTGCTTACCTTTTATACAAACAACACATTTTACATCTACGTCACCATCACCACACCGTATACCATTTGTTGCACCCATCACCTTCTTCATATTACCATCACAAATATGTGCAAGTCGCCTGTGCCATAATTCAAAATCGCCTGTAGCCAACATTGCGTTTTCGCTTTTGTTTATATTCACAACACAATGTAACTTGTATAAGTTGTCAAAAGCTTTAGCCGTTGCTAACAATTCACCACGATCATTAAAAATTTTGCAACTATCATTTTCAAAAATTACTTTGTTGCCTTTTAATGTCATTTGTCGTACAGAAAGCAAATTAACCGCCATTTCGGGAACATATTCGACATCTTTTAAAAATGCATTTGTCTCTTTCTCGCCTGACTGCAATACAACACTAACATCGCCTGCACACTCAATAGCCATTTTTTTATTGTTTGCTATTACCACATGTTTATCAACCATTGGCTTTGTGTTTCGCAAAATATTTTTTGAATTTGTCATGTGCGACGTCGCCCCTGAGTCAATGAACCACTCATGGATGTTGTTTTCTGCAGCAAGTAAAGCTGACGATGATGAAAACAATGATGCAGCCAACGACGATTTCTCTACTGTATGCTTCTTCTTGGTTGCATTCGACTTTGCCTTTTGTGTACAATTTTTGGCAATATGACCCTCTTGTTTGCATGCATAGCATTTTACGGACTTACGTGGGATAAATTTCTTATTAGAAACTAAAGCCTTTTCGTCTACCTTTGATGAATCAAACTTTGCATCCTGTAGAAGCAAATTTTTGACCATGTCCACGCTTAATTTTGCCTTCGAATTTTCGACTGCCATTACAAGGGGTGTGAATTCCTCTGGCAATCCAGCTAGCATTAACGACGCCACCAATTCATCGTCGAGTCTAAGGCCTGTTTGTTGAACCTTAAGCGACATCATGATTATCTCGCTTACATACTCCTGTACATTTTGAAAGTCAGATAATTTTAGTTGAACTAATCGCTTTAGGAGTTCCACCTTTCTGGTTAAACCAGTATCTTCAAAGGCATTCAACAGTGCGTTCCAAGCCTCTTTTGCAGTGTTCGCCGTCGCTATATGAGCAAAATTGGCTGGCTCTATCATCAGAGTAATCTCGGCTAGTGCACGTTCGTCCTTCTCAACATCATTAGCATTGGGAGGATTAGCTGCCCCAACTACCACAATTTGCCAACAACCCTTCAGCACCAAATAAGATTTTGCATGGCGTTTCCATACGTCGAAATTTTCACGTCCACGCAATTTTTCAAATGGAAATGACAAATTATTTGAAGCCATTGTTGTACTCAACGATTTCCGGGAGAAATTTCAATAAAACCACGATCAATACAATTAAATTTAATTAATTTACTTTAAAAATTTAATTATCGCTTTGAAATTTAACCAAAATGTTCTATAAAATTCTTGCGCGTCATGCGGCCCATAACCTGTTGTAGATAGAGTTAGAAAAGAACAGCCATTTTATTAAAAACTTCAAATTATATAATGACATATGATAGTGATATAACTTACTGACTACTTTGTATAAATAGGTTATTCAATTATTCACAACAACTTTGTTTAAGCCATGTCTAAATAGTGTTTTTTTTTACCCTTAATATTTTATTTAATAAAATATTTTCAAAACCTATTAATTCCTACAAACTAACCACAAAACATCTAACAACATACATACATATATAAATTTACTTTTACGTTCTAAAGTATTGTCCAGCTCAAATCGCCTATTTATTGCAATTAACCACGAATAGAAGAAAGTTCTAAGAAAGAATGCAATTAAAAAAATAATAGGACATACTGATAATTATAATCATATATAGCAGGGATGGCGAACCTATGGCACGCGTGCCCAAGGTGGCACGCAAGTAAATTTTCATTGGCACATATAATATGTTTCATTTTTGATACATATGTACTAAACTAAATGCATTTTTGATTTTGCAAAAAATTATTATATTTTAAGGGTTATATTCATAAACATTTTAAGCAGGATTTCAAATCATTGTTAAGCTAAATTCGATAAAATTGTATTCATAAACGAATATTATCTTAAAATGCCTATTTTAAACCTTGTGTAAATAAACACATTTTAAAATTGGTTAGAACCTATTTTAAGGTGTTATGACACTTGCTATTTTTTGTATTGGATTTTTTTAGGATTGATTGAATGAAACAACAAATGCGAGAAAGAACAAGATATACAATAAAATAAAATGTAAACAAAACAAACAATATTGCTCACGTTTTGTTCCCACAAAAACCCGTCAAAAAAAGCTAAAAATCGCAAAAAAAATTTAAAACCGCTACTTTCGATCAAAAACTAAAAAAATGGGCAACAGTGTTAACATTTAATTTTTTTTGTTAAGAGATTTCAAGATTTCAAAATATTTGAACCGTTAATTAACTTTATCAAATATCCAGAAAAGTTCGATTTGGAAACTACTATAATTGATAAGTTAGAATGGTTAAAGTTGGAGGAGTTAGAAATGCAGTTGGCGGAGTTTCAATCAAGCTCTATTTGGAAGCAGAAATTTATTGAGTTAAGGCATGAAATAGAAAATAATGAAAAAAAAAGATTAAATAAAGAAGAATACGAAAACATGGACAATATGTTGTTGAAGACATGGTGTTCGCTTCCAGAGACATTTAGTGCGATGAAGAAACTGTCTTTAGCTATTCTTACAATATTTTCATCAACGTATAGTTGTGAAAGCTTATTTTCGATAATGAATAACATAAATTCTGATGTACGAAACAGACTTACTGATGAATCTGGCGAGGCTTGTATTTCATTAAAATTGTGAAACTATCACCCGGATATTGATGCATTATCAAAAACTATTCAACAACAAAAATCTCATTAAAAATTATGTCAGCTAATTATAAAAATAAATGTATATATAATTTTTCGATAAGGCATGGCACGCATGTATTTTCATTTTATAAAAATATTTTTTTTGGCACTCAGTCTAAAAAAGGTTCGCCATCCCTGATATATAGTATAAGAAAAATACGTTTGTAAACATCATACATATATGAAGTGTGCTAACCTCATGTCCATCGCTGTATAAGTAGAGCTTCAGTGTATCTATGTATACCAATTAAGCTTTCGTGTAGCTAACCTTGAAAGCTGTATAATATATAAAACTTAAAGCTTGAATATAGCTAAAGCTTTATTACACGTTACTTTTAAAGCTTTTTTTAATGCAAATAAATTTATTGTTGCCAAGGTTTCTCTTAACACTTTATTTATACTCTCTAACAACTTTTCCAATATTCATTAAAAAATTCAAGCAAAATATATTTAAAAAAAAATGTCCAAAAAGTCACCAGAAGATGCGTTTTATGATAATTTACTACTGGGCCTTAACTCCACCCTAAGTAAGATAACATGAAATTTCTCTAAAAAAAAATAAATAAATGCTTATTTCAGGCAATGTACCACGTATTTGCAACGTCACCATGGAAAAGAGAACACCCTGTGAGAAATCGAATGTAATGACCTGGGAACAACGACATGGCGTGTATTTACCCGAGGATATGAAGAAATTTTATTTATCTACAGATGGTTTTCTACTGCACTGGAGTTATCAGTATGCACGTAAGCTGTCTTCAATGAAATTATCCTAACAATAAATGTTTCAACTATCTTTCTTGCCAGCCAATGACATACGCCGTGTAGGCTATATACATTTCCCTCATCTGGTGCAAATAACTTTGCTGCGCGAAAATGTTGAACCCATTTTCCAAACTAACAATGAAAGCTCCTCGGCCACTTCTTCTAACACTCTGGTAGCTACTAATCTCACCACTAATTTTAGCAGTACAACTATAAATTCACATTTATCGGCACATACTTTTGTTAACGCTACCACAGCTAGTTCGTCGTCCAGCTCTGTTAACTTGCTCAAAGATCAATGGGGCAATCCGTTGCCTTTAATAGGTGCGAAAACAAAAATTTTTGAATTAAATACTGTTAACGAAGTGGCTAAAGTGTGTTTGATTTATGACTCCAGCAGCTCGAATAATCCTAAGATTTATCTATTGGAATTGGATGCTTTTAAATGGGTTTTTCTAGCTGACAATTTCAGTGAGTATTTGCGCATGGCTATAGCCCATTTGGGTTTACCCTATTGGGAGTTATGTTTTGCCACTTGCGGACTGCCCTCATGGACGGAGGTAATTTAGGAAAAATTATAAGATTTTCTTTTGCATCTTTTTTATAAATAGTTCTTTAATTTTAGCAATTGTTTTTGTTGCTGGCTCCTCATTTGCTGGAAGAAAATGAACCTCGCCGTGCCCGTTTAATAAATCCCGCTCCCGAACATCCTTATTCTATAGTGGATCCGAATATATTTCGTGTTAAGGTCAAGTCTAATGCCTCAAAAACCAATTTGAATGCTAAGCATAAATATGAGGGAAAGAAATAGAAGATTTTTAAAACGAATTTACAGATTTAGATGTTCTGTAAATCGAAACCACTGGATTTAGTGAATCGCATGATGTGGTTTCGAATTACAGAACATCAAAATATGTTAATTTTTCATTTCATTATTTATTTTTATAAAAAAAAACAAAAATAACAATAACAAAATTGTATATGAAAGTTTTCTTTTAGACAAAAAGTTAACTTTATCGTTACCATTTTTAACGTTTCAAATCGGTAGCCAATTTATATAATCAGATTTTTCAGAGAAAAATGAGTTTCTCATAGTAAATGTTCACCGAAAACCTTTTCCTCACAGTTATAAAATTATTTTCGCCGAAAGTAGCTGCATTTTCCTTTTTTTAATTGTTTTATTTTTTCCAATAAATTAATTACTTAATTAAATGTTTTTTAAAAAATTTTAAATATTAATAAATAAACTGAAATTCATTATTGGTTTATGGTGAATTTTCTTTATTCTAAAAAAAAATTAAATTTTTTTAATTTATCTAATTAGAGAAAAAGTCATCGGCCGCATTTTCTAAATCAGCAAACATCTTATCTTTAATTTGTGGCCTAGGATCCTCCTTAATCTCGCTGGCCACAGCACCCACTTCACCCAACATAAACTCCAGTTCATCCAAAGTCAGTTTATCACCTCTCAACTCCAGCGGGCCAATAAAGCGTTTCTTCATTTGTCCCTCATGATAAACGAAAATAGTGGGCAGGTTCTTTTCGGGGAAGTTTGGTATGCAAGTGGTGGCTATAGAGCGCAGGAATTTTGTCTGAGGAAAACGTACGGCTAACTGTTGCATATGATGATGTATGAGGGCACACAAGGGAACACCGTTGGCATACAGATGTAATACTACCCAAATACCCTCACCGGCTTTGGTGACCTCACTGACATAATCTTGGCCGGAAATTTCTCTCACCGTGCCAAATTTGGCTTTATCAGCAAAAGCTTTCATTTCGGCTATACGCTGCTGGCGATAACGTTCTAATACTTCCTCATCCTCGGAATCTTCCAATTCGTCTAGTTCATCCAAATCCATATCATCCATGTGTTTGGAGCGACCTTCATTGAGATCGGTACGTTTGTCAATGGCCTCATCGATCATGGCCTGTATCTGATCTTCGGTGATTTCAGCTTCCTTTTGTTTGGGGGGCAATATGCCCTTAGCGCGTAGAATATCATTCCACTCGGTATCTTCAGTGCCGTCCTAATTTAAATCACATATAACATATTCCAGTTATTAGAAATTTCTCTTCCGTTTTGTAGTATTTTTGTTTATTTTTACCCCCACCCACAAAACTACCATATAAGGAAATAATAAACACTTGGGGTGTGCAGCAACAATGTGCAGGTCTTTTTATATACAAGATTTCTTATTTCTTTATACAGCCGTTTTGTTTTCTGCGTTATTTTCATATTTATTGTTGTAATTACCTGCATTTTATAGTGTTTTGTTGTTTTAAAGATTTAAAATAAATAATTTAACTAATAATTTCTTGAATTATTTAATGATTTCAAAGAGAATTTTGTTATTTTTTTGTGGCAGCAAATGTGTAGTGACTAATGTAATGTGGTCAATGCTGATAACTTAGCTATTTTGTTTAATTAAGCGGTTACAATTTGGCTACTGTAGAATTTAGTACCTAAAAAAACAACCTTGTTGTCAGATGTTAATATGTTGCCAACTTAAAAAGTGAAAATGTGTTACCAGAGGAAAGTTTCAAACCGTTAATGTTTAAAAGTAGATTATTACAAATGTTGGATTTTCATAAAATTTAACAGTTTTAGAGGTGATTTTGTATAATTAATACTTATCTAGCTTAAAGAGTATTAATTAAGATAATAAAATTAAAATATAAAATTTTTACATAATACGCAAAATTAAATAAAAAATATAATATATAATTGTGGGAACCATATTGTTATAATAGCAGTAGTTGCTGTAATGACAGACCTTGGCCGAGAGAACTCCGGTCGTTGTGGGAATGTAAATTGTAAAAATATTGTAATTGTATTAGACCACTTGTTCTATTGCAAGGTCCATTTGGCCCGTATATGATGAGGGAAGGACGAATTCATTGTTTAGATTTCGTCGTGAAATATGACTTTTTGTCTCTATGTCTACAGGCCACTGTACTTTTAAAGCTCATGCCAGACGACTAGGTCTGCAGTACAATGATTACTGTAGTCATAACGAAGAAGGAGAGGAGGGAGCGTGTACTTGGGGCACTTAACTATCATGCTAGAAGGAACTATCAATGATGTATCTAAATTACATCTCCACCTTTGCCAAGGAATCTGGAGGGTTTGAAATGGAAACTACCAATGCTGACAGATCCCATTGTGTTACAAGAGGGTAACACAATGGAATCAACTTAATGGACCCACGTGAGCTGTTTCTGAGAACGGCTGCCCATGGAATCTAACCTATTGTATTCGTCCGTACTTTTTCAAAGACGATAGAAGAGCTGGATTTGGCTGACATGCGGTTTCAACAAGACGTCACATGTCACACAGCACGAGAAACAATGGCAAGTTCGGTAAACAGTATAATTAACGTTTGGGGTCGGTCTTTTGGCAGCCGAGATTGCGCGATTTAACGCCTTTATACTATTGTATCATGGGGCTTTGTAAGGGCTCATATCTACAGGAACAATCAAATATAGAACAAATTTTAAATAAAATATGAAGGCTCTTAAAATCACTCTTTAGAAGCTTTGATAATTGTTACCATAAAGTAAATTTCGCTGGAAAATTATCTATACAAATTTTGGATGAATTAAATGAAATCGCTGCTTTGAATTTTTACATAAATATGTTTTAATTTTTTTATTACTTTCGCTTTACTGTATTTTTTTATTATTTCTGTGTAAATCTATTATCTTCAATTCGTTTCAATTTTTTATTTTCTTCTTCGTTTAATATTACATTCTTTCTTTTCATAAAGTCTTACAAGAACAAATTGAATGAATAGTAATATAATAATAAAATATGAGTTGGCAAAAACAAAAAAAAAATATTAAAAACTTACAAACTAAAGTTTAAAGGCTTGTTTTTTATTTTAAATTTTTAGTTTCAACAAAATGTCTACTTGGTATTTAGCACAGGCCAAATTTCAATTGGTTAATATTGTAAAATATTTAGTAGTATTGAAGAAACTCATTATAAGTGTTGTTTTAAAAAAAAATTAATTTGACAGTAATAGCCGTTACTTTAAATAAAGTTTAATTAATAATATCAAATAAAATTATTATTGGTTTTTTAGGATTTAGAATATTAGACAAACAATGTTGTGGGGGTTTTTTATTTCAACAAAAAGAAAAATTTTAAATTATTGTTAAAACTCTACAGATTTTGTGTATAAAAGGAAATAGAACAGGCTTTAAGGGAGCGAGAAAAAGTAAAAATATTTGTTTAATGTTTTGCTGGTATTCTTTTTTTTTTTTTTTTTTTGTTTGTTTAAATAATATTAGTAGAAGTGAGTAAAGAAGTTAGTTAGTTAGAGGATTAAATAAACAACTTAACTCGTCGCAGGGAATTTATTACATGGCTGTATGATCGAAGTTTTACGCGCAGGCACTGATTCAGGTGTGGGTATGGCATCTCCGGTTGTTACTTTATTGGCAAATACCTGCTTGACGCCACCACCTTTTTGTTTGGCCATTTGATAATCACCAGAATCGAAATATTTTTGCTTTATAACAAAATTTGATTCGAAAAAAAAAAAATTAGTTTGAAACAAATCTATTATCATTAACAATAATAGAAAATAAAACTAAATCTCACCCCCTTTTGTAATCTCTTTTGCAAGAAAGCGGTATGACCGCCAGGACCACGTAGACCTACAGGATATTTTGATTTTAGCTTCTCTTCTTCAATTTTTTCCAATTCTCGGGCGTTGGACTTTATTGTTTGTTTTAAAACAAGAAAAAGAATTTTGTATTTAGTCGTTCTTTTATAATTTATTTATTTAAATTACCTGGTCTTCGGGCGCATCTTGAGGTGTGGTAGCTTGGCTACTAGTTTCTTCAGTGGAACTCATTTTAATAAACTGGTTTTATTAAGACAAAGTACAACACAAAACAAAATGCTGTAATAATTATCGAGATATTAAAAAACTCATATTTATTTAAATTGCTTGTTAAATTGTTGTGAATTATGGTTATAGAATTATTAGGCATTTTAGGGAGCATGAGTTAGTTTTTAAGCAGTTTTTGTTAAGCTAAACAAATGAAATAATGGTGCAAGATTGAAAAATATATAAAATTTAGGAAGCAAAATACCAATTTATGTTTAATAATTTAAATAATTAGAGGTTTTAAAAATGTTTGTAACGAAAAAAAACTAGTAATAAAAATCATAATTTTTAATTGATTTATTTTAATTGACACACCTAGTGTTCTGAAGTTTAGAATTTTCAATATTAAAATTATAAGATTTAATAAAGCGCAAATGTGACAAATGTTTGCCTCAAGGCAAATGATGGTTTTTAAACCAAATTTCGCGATTGCATAATTTCAAGAAATCGAGATATTAATTAACCGTCCTCCTTTCCCGCTGTTTAAGACCACTATATTTTTAATTTTTGTGGGATTATTATGTACAGATTACAGACCAAGCGCTACTGTGCGATGATTACAAAATTGAAGAGCTTACCTAACATTGAGAGGGAGTTCGGTGAATAGTTTATTTCACGTTTGGGACATGTCAATTGGCCGCCTAGATCGTTCGATTTAAAGACTTTAGACTATTTCTTATGGGCTATGTTACGGTTGACGAACTGGAAGCAAATATTGAATAATTTATTCGTGAAATACCGGGCGATATATTTAAGAGAGTATATCAAAATTTGACACAGCGCAAGAAACGTTTGAGGTGAAGCAGCGGTCAACATTTACATGAAATTTAAACATTGAATTAAATAAATCATTCCATTGACTCATAAAAAGATTTCAAACATTTCTCCAAATTTTATGTTTTTTTTAATCAAATCCGAAAGCTTTTAATTCAGAAAACAAAAGGGCTCAAATTGATCGTTTTACTATTTTATAATGACAAATTCATATTACAAAAAATTACAAAATCAATACAAACAAAAAAACTTTATTGGTACTGGAAAAAAAAATGATTTTTGTTTTATAAATGACCCTATTTAAACCACAAAACCACATACACTTTATACTACTTTTAACTAATAATACGCCACTTAAATCGTGTACATTAAATTAACACAATTACCCTTCAAATTTTTTTATTTACAAAATTCTCCACCAGACTATAATTAGTATTATAAATATCAGGGCATACGCACCAACATACAATACACTGGCACGAAATATTGGCAACTCTATACGGCGGCAAACTATTGACAGTTATATTTACACCGAAATGAACAAACACAATGTAAACAATCATACCAATAAGAATATAAAAAAGCGCAAAGAGCATACATGAAATAAAAAACAAAAAAAGAACAAAGACAGCAAAAGAAAACCCGCAAAATAATGCAGATTACCCATAGAAAAAATAAATTGATTTTTCAGCTATAATATAGAAATAATAACCAACAAAAAAACATAAATAATACACATTTCTTTACATAAACAACAATAAAAAGATATACTTAGCAAAAAAAAAACAAACAATAAATTAGTTTACTCGTTTTGTTATTGTTGCTGCAAAACCATTTCAATCAAAATGGCGTAGCAGATATTGTATCAGAAATAAATTGCAATACACTAAAGAAACTTAAAAAACTATTGAAATGTCACAAGGGCAACCACTTCTACAAGAGGTTAAAAATAGTTAAAGTAATTACAAATAAATGAAAAAGCATATATACTTTAATTTAAACACAAAAGCTTACAACTAACTAAATATGGTGGTTAGTTGTTATATTATTTAATGAAAATGCTATAATGAATTTACGTACCTTGATAATTAATAAAATAAATTTGCAATCATACAATTTTGGAGCTCCCGACAAAATGTTCTTGTATTTTAAGTATAATTATACAATTTCTCTCGATTACACTATTTCGTAATAACTTTCCGTATTTTATTTTTTAAAAACTCCAAATTTTCCACGTTAGTTTTATATATCTAGCGAAAACTTTCAACTATTTTTTTTTAATTTTCAGTTTTTTCGCTCGGCCTACAGTTTGCAAATTTTCTTTTATGCTTTTGTTTCGTTTGAAGTGGTAAAAAGTTTTGTTTGGCTTTTTTATAAAGAACAGATATAACTTGCTCTTTTTTTTCAATAATTTCAAATGAGAGTGAATGAGATGGTGGTATATGATTTTGTAACGGATTATTAGTTATGCCGAATGAGCGATAACATAATACCGATAACTGAAGATGGGATTATCAAGTAATAGGGGGGTAATCTTTTATGTTATCTATTAATTAGAAAATTTTTATATAACATTTATATATTGACGTAAAGAAAAAATTTAAATAAATTATCGAAATAAGTTTGTTTCGTTACATGACGTGAAAAATAGTAAAGAAATAAATTGTTTCAGAATCATCGCAATATTGCATTTTTGATATGTACTTTTAATTGGCACATGTATTTTTATGAATTTTTTCATAAAATTAATTTTCCAATATATTTTTAAAAAGCTTAAAAATATCTTGTACAATAATTGTCCGATCTCAAATCTTTTGATATTATTTAAAATTACTTAAATTGGCAATTACGAGATAAATATATATTTTTTTACCTAAAACTTTTCATATACATTATTTAACACTAAACAAATTAGATGAAAATAAAACCAGTGTTTAAAAATTAAATCGAGTTTAATATAAATACAATCTATAATAAATAATATCTGATATGCTGATTTACGAATTCGTAGTTAATCAGTAATACTATGTTTCTACGACGACTTAAATCACCTGCTTCGCTCTCTGAATCATGTTTATGAATTATGCTGTTTACATGACCAACAAACTTGATTCGATTTGACAGTTGTTTTTAATAAACAAACAGAATAAAAAAAAACAGAATTTACAATTTGTGAAAATATTTTTTTTAATGGACAAAAAAACTGAGTGGGAATTAGTTAGCTTATTTGAAAAAAGCTACATTCGTACGTATTTACTTTCTTTACTTCCAGCAACAAGAAAATAATTTGCTTTGTTTACAATAATATTAAATTTTTACAGCTAGTGCAGATAAACTTGCGATAAAAATTAGAGAAGAGTGGAATTTTTCGGGCTTCGCAAGTTGATTCAATATGAATCTAGTTGATTCGCTCTTAAAATTTTGTATGGTGAAGCAAGTTGTTTCACTCATGATTGGGGTGTGAAGCATGAATAGAGAGCGAAGCATGTACCGTGGAAACGTAGTATAATAAAATGGATAAAAACGAAATCGCGATCAATATTAATAAAATCGTGAAAAAAAATATTTACGCGATTTTCTGGTGCAGTGAGATACGAATTGGATATCAAAATTAAGGTCAATTAAAATGTGGGGGAAAAAGAAGGCAATACAATATGGTCCAATTTATCAAAAATGTGAATCAGAAACTACACCTGACTCTATACATACATATATGAAAAAAATTCTATATATGAAAAAAGTATTTTATCGTGGCCGGTGTATAAAGTGCCTTCGTTTGGCAGAAGGCTGGCAATGTAAAAAATATGAATATTAACAATAAAAAGATAATGAAAATAAATACTAGGATATGTGGAGATCTACATTTGTTTCCAAAATCGCGTGAATTATATGAAAGTTTATTCAGTAAAATTTAATTCACCACAAATTCTATTATATGAAACTTCCAGTCAAGCCAAAATCTACATTCAAAAGTTTTTAACAAAGTCGACTACAATTATTAGTATTGGAAAATTTATGTACTATAATATTCACCACGATAAAATTATAAGTGATTAAAGAGTTTTGTTTGTTTTTTACAGTCAAGCCAAAATCTACATTCAAAAGTTTTTTAACAAAGTCGACTACAATTATTAGTATTGGAAAATTCGTGTACTATAATATTCACCACGATAAAATTATATATAGAATAAAAAGTATTGTTTGTTTTTTACACAATTTTTAACACAGCTGTTAAACAGCTGCTGGTGTTAATTTTTTCCAATGTGATTTTGCTTGGGCTGGTTCAAGCAGTGCTACGCAAATAAAAATAAACAAAAAATTAATAAATAATTAACAAAACTCACAATTAATTTAACATTTTAATAATGAGCTCTAAAGATAAGGAATTGTCTAAGTCGAAGTTTAAATCGTTTCTAAAAAATGCAAAAAACCCACCAGGTTTGTTGACTGCATTCAACTATGATATCAATTTTATTAATAATGAAAATTAAAACAAAATAGGTTCCAATGACAGATGCCTTAGGCCAGAAATTGAATGGGAACTAAGACCCGAACAGCCGGTGGCACAAAGATGTAAAATTTTAAAAGATCTAAGTGACGTGCATTTGCAGTCTTGCAATCTCGATGAGGTAGGTTTAAAAATTTGTTTGGTATGTACAGTGTATCACTTAAGTGAGTATACAGCATAAAACTAGTTAAACATTTAAATTTTTGAGTAAAAATATGGAAAAATATTAATGGTTTTTTACACTAACAATAATATGTAAAAATGATCCCTCTATCATATCCCGTTATGATTTCTTAAAATATAGAAAAAATCACATCACAAAAGTAAGTTGCACTTAGTAAAGTTTTGACTTCCACTTAAGCTGAACGCATTTTAATCGCGAAAAAAGTGAGTAATTGTTTTTATAAATTTTATTCAGTACCGAAATAGATTTTTTATTGCAAATTTTTCTAAATTCTAATTATGACCCCTCATGGAAAGGAACTTTCACAAGATTTAAACTATGTGTGTTATTGTTAAATTACATAAAGAGAAGAAAAGTCAGCGTGAAATTGCTAAACTTGTTAATAAGAGCTGTTCCACAATACAGAAAATTATAGAAAAATATAATAAGGAGGGAAATACTAATAACATGACTCAAACTGGGCGTCCAAACATCTTTAATGACAGGGAGAAACGAATTATAACAAGAAAAATAAAAGTAAATCCCAAGATGAGCGCTCCAAAAATAATGGCAGAAATAGAAAAAGAGACTGGAAAAACCTGTAACCCACACACCATTCGTCGGGTGCTGTTTACTTCTGTTTACCATGGCCGTAACATCCACAAAAAGCCATTTGTAAACAGCACCAATAGAAGAAAACGGTTGGACTTCGTAGAGGACTATGAAAATAAACATGAAAATATCTGGAAATCAGTTATTTTTTCCCGATGAAAGTAAGTATAATATTTTTGGCTCAGATGGAAGTCAAAAAGTGTGGAGAAAAGTGAACACTGAGCTCGATCAGAAAAATAAGACTGTCACAGTAAAACATGGTGGTGGATCTGTTATGGTATGGGGCTGTATTGCAGCATGAGGTGTTGGAAATCTGGTGATTATCGAAGAAGTAATGGATAAGATGGTTTATCTGAACATTTTAAAAAATAATTTACATCAAAGTGCAGCTAAATTAGGACTAACAGGATCACTTGCATTCCAACAGGGCAATGATCATAAACATACAGCCCATATTGTTAGAGTATGGCTTTTGTATAACACACCAAAACAATTAAAAACTCCGCCCCAGTCACCTGACCTTAACCCAATAGAACATCTGTGGGATTATATTGAACAAAATCTGAAGTCATAGCATTACAAGCAGAAATACCATAACAGCTGCACTAATTGAGGAGTGGAATAAAATCCCACCTTCCGTTACCCAAAATCGTATCACATCAATGCCATCAAGACTGAAATCTGTCAAAAAGGCCAAGGGCTATATAACAAAATATTAAATATAAGTCTGACTTGAGAAATCCAAACATAGTGCAGATTTTTGTGAACAGCAACTTACTTTTGTGACCTGAATTCTAAACATTTTATTTATTATGTTGTTATTAACAAGTAATGAATTAGAAATATTTTTACTTTTTATTATTTAAGATTTCAATGAAAAAATAAATGTGTATCTTTTTATTTAAATTTCTAAGCCTTTTTTTTAATCATTTCAATTATTTACATCGCTGCATACTCACTGTAGTGATACACTGTATATAGGTATGTATGTATATGTAATTTTTAACAATTACCTTGTGTTCGCAGACCACCATTATAAAACTTTGGGATGTTACCAAGGATTTACTAGTGCCTACCAAATCCTCCGAATGCCGCCAAACGGCTTTAACTTTCTACAAACGTTTGATTTATACCCAGTACAAGAATCTAACCTATATGCGCGAGCAATTTTTTTTGGTTATACAAAATCATGAGGTGCCGGAAGATCTTAAACTTAGATTGGAATTATTAGATACTTTAACTGAAAAGGGCAAGAATATTACGAATTTGGAGGAAAAGGTTTTTATTTTTTTTTTACTTTCTATAAGTTATTTTTATAATTGCGATTATAGATTGGATGCTTTATGTTAATCTGGCTGCCGGCCATACATCAAGCCAATCTTTTGCGTCCATACTTAGATATGCTGGTTAACTTGATTAAATTTAATGCGGCTCATTTAGATAATGAGATTATTATTGGTATAGTGCAGTAAGTTGTTAGGTTTGTTTTTTTAAGGTTTTTGCTTTTTTATATAAAATTTGTGTTTGTTTTATAGAAATGCCTGTAATTTAAGCTGTTCTGTTTCTGACGAAGATATTGGTTTACAATGTTTATCCATTTTGGAGATGGTTATGAGTTATACAATTTTTCCTAGTGATCCATTGCCTTTATTTGTGTTTACCTTATGCCGCACGGTTAATATTGGACCGTATTGTCATCCCTCGTGGAAGGTAAGTGTTAAAGTTTAATTATTTAGTACTTTATATAAATATACTCCGCTAAAGAAGTTATTAGAAAATGCGATTTGATGTTTATTAAAAAATTTTCAAAAGAACTCTAAATATATTTTCTGGCCTTTGCAATATTTTATTTTCCACTATCAATCAAATTTGCTTGACAATAAACCAGCAAACATGTCAAAAAGACAAATGGGCTTAATTCTATAAAAATGTTTAAAAAAATCAAAACAATTCTTATTATTATAAAGATAAGAATAAGGATACAAATTTTATTTATTAATAACTATGATAAATGTATATAAACAATAACTTAAAATTAAAGTTAACTAAAATATATACTGTTATGAGGTTCAGCTTTTAAATACTCTGGGTAATCCTTTTTTTCAAAATTAATAAATTTGGAAAATATTTTATTTAGAATTTTCTACATTTTCCTTTACTAAATTAACAGAACATTTGTTTGATACATCAAAGACACAATATTTTTTCTCTCTGTTGTAGTAAAAATCCTGAGGACAATGTTGTGTATAAAGCTGGCCATTGACACATATATAAAATGTATTGCATTCCTTGGGTATGGTTTCAAAATGTATACCCTCCAGACCCAGTTTGACACAGGCAGTTTGTACATTACTTTCTGTTTTATCAACATTTTTATTACCTAATTCCTCTTGTAGTTCTGGAATAATGGTGGGTTGCATTAAACATACACCTTCCAGATCTGTTATACAAGTATTAAGCTGTTCATTGTAGTATTGACCCAAAGGACAATTCTTCAAAATGACTGATTTCTCATGGCACACATAATAGGTCTCACAGTTGTATTTATTCTCCAAGACGGTGTGTTCAGGCATTAGGCAATTGCATTTGAATTCAGCATCATATTCAAAGGGCACACAATGGGATTTTGGAGCATTGAAATAGTAGTTGGGAGGACAGTTGAGTTTCTGATATTGTCCCTTAATGCAAGCCTCAAAGATAAAACAATCATCTTTTACCGTTTTAATTGTGCCCTCAGGGCAAGTGGCTGGTTTGTTAGTATCACTGGAGCAAGTTGAGCCTGCCACACAACTGCGTGTTGTGCCATCGTAGTGGAAGTCGGGATCACAGTTGTATTCGTAGGCTTTTTGGTTGACGCAGATGTAGAACTTATGGCAGTCCTTGGGGTTGGCTAGCAAGGATCCATTTAGTTGAGATTTGCAAAGGTTTATATTTGGCTGTAGAGGGTAGGATAATAAAGTAGTTATTAGTTAAATGTTTGAAATGTACTTAATAATAGATAGATAAATGTTTCAAATAGTTTTAAAATGGGCTGTATTTAGTGTCCAAAGTTTGGTTTTAAAATTGTAAGAAATTCTTATACCGTTTTATAAATTGTTGTATAAACTGTAAATTTTAGATGATGATAATCAATTAGCTAAATGTTGCTATGAAATGTTCAAAGTCTCCAAACAGTTTTTAGAGTTTTCTAAAATTGTTTTATAATTAAAAAATCAGCAGAGATTATTAACAATAGTTTTATTGCAATTTGTAAGACTCTAAAATGTGTTTACAAAATTTGTGTGGAGAGTTTTAAAATGTTTGAAATTATTTTAAAAATTGTTATTTTAAGTCTCCAGAACATGGGAGAGATTTCAAAAAGTGGAGACTGTTTAAAAATTCAAAAATTTGTCCAAGTCTCCCAACAGTGAAGACTCTTAAAAATTCCTAATACAATTATTTTAAAAGTTGTATTTAGTGCTTTAAAAAGCTAAATTGAAGGATTTTTGAAAAAATGTAAGTCTCCAAACTGTATTCGCTGTTATTTTTAGAGTTTTCAAAAACTGGAGACTTGATAAATTTTTAAATTTCTTTTAAAATAATTCTATATGTCAAATTTAATGTTAAAAATAGTTTAATTTAGAATTTTAGTAAAATTTGTAAAGTCTCCAAAAAGTGAAGAGTACTCCATAAAGTGGAGACTTTAAAAAATTTTTAATTTTCAGCAAATCTAATGATGCCAGTAAAAATATATAAATTTTGGGTGTTGCTGAAATATTTTAAGTCCACAAAAAGTGGAGAGTTTTTAAAACGGAAATTTTTTTTAGAATTTTTTTCATTGTTTTCCTAAATTTTTGTTTTAAATTGTACTTCATGCTGAAAATAGTTTTATTTGGGTATTTGTTTAAGTCTCCAAAAAGTGGTGAGTTTTTAAAAAGTGAAATTTTCTTAAAATTTTACAAACTTGTCTAAAAATTATTTAACCCTGGATGGTTACTGTTCGTCGAATCGACGAAGCTCATTTACTCTTTATCATATAACTCATAAAAAAGAGTCAAATTCGTATCGAATTTTAAGATAGAAAAAAATTTTTTTTTGTTACATTATATTGTTTTTGTTATTTCTTAAATAAAATTCTTAAATAAAAATATTTTTGTTTATTTTTAACTTTAAAAACTGTTCCGCTAAAATTATTTTTAAAAATTGTTCGTCGATTCAACGAAGAGTAACCTTAATGTACAAAAATGAAGAGTAACCATCTAGGGTTAAAAGAGAGGGCGGTACTTATGTATGTATTAAGAAATAGTTAAGTAATTTGATTGATTTATATTTTAAAAAAGTTTTTTTTTTAATTTTCAGTTATTTTTACCATTTCCTTAATTGTCTCCGCTTCCTCGGCCTTCAACACATAAGTTACAGCCAATAGGACCACTAACACATAAACTTGTTGTAGGATATTCATGTTGTTTTGTTTTATGATTTTATTAAAAACTGTTTTTAATATTTCTAATTTGATTAAAAATTTAAAACACTTTAATTTTTGATGAATTAATTATTATCGCGATTGCTTTTTCTGCTTAAATGTTTTTTTGTTCTTAACTATTTCATTGCTAATGTCGTTTTCTTAACGCTCTAATTTCAACTGTGTCTTGTCAACAATTTTATGCCACTTTATAAACCGGTTAACATATAAATTTTCTTAACAAATTGTTATTATCATTTTGTTATCAAGAACTTTTATTGATAAATTACTAAAGGAACTATGTTTGTAAGAGTTTAGGTGTTTAGTTCCGATATTTTTGCCTTGTTATTGTCGTTTTTAACTTTATTTATTTGTTTTTGGTTTAAACAAATTGTTTTTTGTTTGTTTTTTTTTCTTCTTACTTCTTGGTATTGGTTAGATGATGAATTTGTTTGTAAAGTTTTCTTACTATAATTAACTATTATCTTGTGGTAACTAATGATTATTAACAAATAATAAATGAATGCATAATTTCTTAAGAAACTGCTGAAGAGGGCAAACAAATATTTTGAAACGTTAAATGTGGTTGATATGCCCTATTTTTGAATATTGTAAAATTGTGGGCCAATTGAGTCATTTAAATCAAATATGACGGAGTATATAAATGTAGCTATATTTGCGCTTGAATTATTTGAATAGAAATCCGGATTTTGCTTTACTGAATGTTGCATTTTCTTTGCAAATCTCTGATTTCTTTTTGTTCGGTGCTTAAGGTTTGTTTGTATCGTTTTATAACATCAGTTACAGTACTTTTTGACAATGGTTGAACCTGACATTGGCCATAACTCCCAAAATATTTTTTAAACTAGTGGCCAATGATTCCAAGTACACATCTAAATTAGCTAAGTATTGGTTTAAGCAAAACAAATTGCATGTTATAAAGTGGCCGTCGCAATACTCGGACATTCTAAGTCCTATTGACACGTCGTGTCATTGGTGTTATTTTAATCTTTTATATTTACAGTCTTATTCAGAAAACATTAAAGTAGACTTCAAATGTACTTTAAGAAAATTTTGTATGAAAATTTTGTCTAAAAGCAGACTTCAAACCTACTTTATTTTTTCTGAATACGGCAGTTAATATATAACAATTATAAATTATAATAATTTTTTAAAGGATTTAAATAGCAAATTTTAAATATTTCAAAAAAGTTTGCTGTTTAACTAAATTAATAATGTTCAATTGGTTTCTGACATGGAATCTCGTCAACCGGTAAGCTTAAAATTTTTAATTGTTTAGAATTAGATGCTAACGAATGAAATAAAATCTGATTTTTAAGAGTTAGTAATGTTGTATTAAATATTTTTTAGTTTTTTAAACATCTATATTTATAAAGTACATAGCTATAATAATTATTTCATCCTTTGTAGTATTTTTGAGGAACATCGAATATTTAATTTTAATTTTATATTTGTTGCCGAATTTCGGGGTTTTTATTTAATTCAATAAACTAAACAGTTTTCGAGTTACGCGAATATTTATTGCGCAACCTCCTTCATTTCTTAAATAACGCTATATCTCGAAATTAAAGCTAACCTAAAAAACGGCTATGCCTACTGGATTCAGCGTACTCGATTTAGCTTTACCCACTGGATGCCCCGCTTGTTGTTTTTTTCATCTAGCAAAGTGTAATAAGTTAAAATTCAATTTGACAGTTTAATATCAATGATAAAAGTTAATGATTCCATTGGTTCTTCTAAAATTGGTTATGAATTGAGAAGTTACGTTCTTATTATTTTATCTGTAAGTTTATGTGATAAACAAAAAACATGCCTTCATTACTTTCTTATCTCAATATATTAACCAAATCAACTAGAAATCTTACAGCTTAACAACAACAAATTATAATGTTCGGTTTTATCGAAACAAATAAAAAAAGCAAAACAAAAGCAGAAATACTACAATTACTCATTCAAAGAAATATCTTTGAATTTTAAAAAGAAAATTAATACTGTTGCTTTGTTGTTTTTCTACCAAATAGCCATCAATTAGGTCCGGGGGTTTATCAAAATGAAACTCTCTATAATTTAATCAATTTCTTATCATTTGCTTATAAATCTTCTTTAAAAAAATTTAAAACATTTCTTTAACAAACGAAAGTGTTTTACTGTATGCACTAAAAATTGCAAATATTTTATTTAATTATCAATTTAATTTATATGGCTTGTCTGTTTAGCTAGAACAGAGTCTAGAGTTTTGTATATACATATGTATATACCTGAACATAGACGGAACCGATTGACAACTCTAACTGCTGTTACTAGTTAGTGGAAATGCAAAATTTGAAATATTACTCAATGTTTAAGGAATTCTTTATCTAGAAACGTGTTTGAATAATAGGTTTTTGTTGTTTTCCACAAGGAATAAAACATTTTTTCCATGAAATTAATGCTTAACATATTTGAAATTGTTAGTTAAATGTTTCAAAGATTTGGGTTATTGTTCCAATGAAGTGCACACTTTTCTAATAAGTATATAAGATTATTTTATGTTGTTATTGTTAGAAATTTAGTTAAAAAAGTTTTTTTCAATATAAATTGTTTATTAGTTTAATAAGATTTGGTATAAATCATCAAGATAAAATTAGTTTTAAAAAGTAGAAGACTATATATAGACCTATGATTAAAGCTAAACAAAGGCAAGATTAACAGCTAAGAAAGAAGTCAATTTAGGACCATATTAGCCAAACTGGCGCTGTAAAAATTATGTTTTTAAGCTAAACTGAAACTATACAAATAGTTTAGAAGGAAGGCAAACTAGGACCATATAAAAAGCTATGAATGAAGCTAACCCTGCCTTTACACATGCAAGTACTTGCATGCAAGTGCCGTGTACGTATTATATACGAAAACTTATTCGAAAAACTCGACTAGCTCTGCAAGTGAAAAAATGTGAGTGTATTAGTAAAAAAGTTTGAATGTATTGACTTTTTCGAACTTGCACTTGCATGTGTAAATGCCGGGTAAACTAAGACTATAAATACTAGTTGCTTATGCATTGTCATTAACAATTTTCTCTGCATATTTATGTAATATAATATAGTGAAGATGAATGAAGGCAAATTATGTTTCAGTTTGTTTGGTGTAATAACATTAAATATTTTTTGCACGCTTTTGCTCTCCGTATATCTCTCTGTTTATGTTTTTTGCTCATACGTTCAGTGTAACGGACAAAAACACTCATAATAGTTCTTTGATATTGGTGTAATTGTCAGATGCATAAACTTTGCACATCTGACAATAAAAAGTGTATGACAATAATCTGACTATGGCAACGTAATGTGTGCACACTATCGTTAGATGTCTGATAATATTTCTGTCACAATGCACTCACAATGCTTTTTCTGACAACGTAGGAAGGTAATCATTTTCAGTTCACATGGTTGTTAGACATTTTCTGAAAATTTTTCTGACAATATTGTAAGATCTGACCACCGTTTGTACATAACTTTTATAACAGCTAGAAATGAAGCAATACAAGGCTATATTAACAGCTACAAAGCAAGTTTAATTGAGACTAAATAAACAGCTATGACTGCAGCGTAATTAAGACTATTTAAACATTTACGAATAAAGCTAAACTAACACTGTGTAAGCAGCTACAAATTAAACAAAACAAAGTCTATAAAACAGCTACTTTTAAAGTTGAACTAAGATTATAATATAACCAGTAATTATTAAAGCTAACTAGATCTGCTTTTGAAGCATTATAAAGAGCTAAGATTGTAGGTCAACTAGGTATTTTTAAACAGCTACTAATGAAGTTAAACTAAGACCATTTATCAACTCGAATTCAAGCTATATCAAGGTTATATTAATAACAACGATTCAAGTTGAACTAAGTTTAAATAAACATCTGCCAAAGAGTTAAACTGACAATATTTAAAAAGCTACGTTTATAACTAAACTAAGAGCTGTTTAACACGTTTCAGTTTTAGTTGTTCAATTCCAGTTTTTGTTCAATTCTCTTTTGAACCTGCCATTTCGTTCACACGCGTATCTTAAATTTTTGCTCTCTTTACCATAAATTTTCTACTTTTTCATTATGCAAATCACAAAGAAGAAAATTGACTAGTGCCGTCAAATATTACTCTTTTACCAAATATACTTGCCTTGAAGAGTCAGATTTAAAACGTGTGAAAGCGTGACTAAGAATATATCAAGAGTTTACCCAAAAGCAAAAATGGTTGAAATTCAAAAAATTCCTTTCTAAATTACAAAAAAAAAATTATTTATTTACATTTAATTTAAAGTCACTATCCCTTTCTACAATTTAAAATTCTCCACACAGTCATAACCCCGATGTTGTATTTTAAATGCCGCCACATGATTGCCATATTCCACAGCCTCCTTCAAAGTCATTTTTAAATTATTTATAGCGTAAATAACAGCCGCCATAAATGTATCACCAGCACCCAAAGAATCAACAATATTTGTCACAGCAACAGCCTTTAAACTAAAATAATCATTGCTAGCCTCATCTAACGCATCCGAACACTCGGAGCCCCAGGGACATATAATCCTTTGTAAAGGCCAAGTTTTATTTTTTTCTTTAGCTTTCAAATCACTTAAAATATTCAGAGAATTAAAGACAGCCTCTTTGGCACTGTGCCAGCCCATATGTTGCGCTAAATCTTTGCCCACAAACACCACATCTGCTCGCATGGCCAAAATATATAAATCCTGGTTAAGTTTCTCCAATTCCACTGAAATTTGTATCGTACTATCCTTGTGGTTTTCATTATGTTCTCTTATCATATCAATCATTTGCTTGGTATCCTCTACATTGCGTCCCTCAAAATGTATCCATGTATAGTTAAATAAATTTAGTTTTTGAAAATCTACAAATTTCAATATGGGAAAACCACAATTGGCATGAATTATGGTGCGTGTTCCTTGATTTTTCACCAATATTACGCTGGAAAATGGTGGATTCATTGCACTATGGGGACAGTTTTTAAGTTCTATATTTCTTTGTTGGCAATCTTCATAAAGAAACTGAAATGCAGGAGCTGATGAAGTCATGCCTAAGAATTCACATTTGGCTCCTAGTTTACTGAGGACAGTGCAGTTATTGGAGGCATTGCCACCTCTTTGCCAATAGCCATCCAAACAACGTTTATCGGTATCTTCTTGGGGATATTCAGAACACACATGAATTATGTCCAAAACACACATGCCCACACACAAAATACGTTGCTGCGACATCTGGGAAAAAAGAATTTGTGTTAGAAAATAGGAGAAACATTTTTAGAAAACTATATATTTCTTGACCTTATAATTTAACCAAATATGGTGGAAATGAGCTTTACATTTATAGATAAAGAACTTGAAAACATTTTAAGACTTACTTGAAATCTTTCAAGACTTTTAAGAGTTTATTATTGCACTTAACGTTTTTAGTTCATAATCATTTTAATAACATACATATTTAATACACAGTTTAAGTTTAAATGTTTCCTTTTTTCTTTTTTTTAATATAATTTCAACATTGCAAACTTTGAATTTCTTTCATTATTTTTGTTTTATTTTAATACAATTTCTTTATAAGTCTACAAACATACGTTTAATTTATTACCTTTATTCATTTGAAACCCCTGTTTAAACCCCTTTTTTCCGTACCAGGTTTATCTTAACAGATTTAAACCTAAGTTTAAGTTAATTTAACAATAAATGTCTTTAAATGTTTGTATTTCTTAATTGTTATAAAAAAATTTCACATGGCAAACTGTTAATTTCTGCATTTGGTTTTTTCTTCTTATAGGCTTATCATTTATACTTTATTAATAAATTAACAATAATAAACAGCTGTTGAACAATTTTTACAATCATACGCACTGTGGCTCTCTCAAAATACTCTTAAATTATTAAATATCAGAGTTGGTGTAGTGTTACCTCTTAATGAAATTGAAACTAAATAATTGATTGTTTATAATTCCATACGAAAAATAGATTGTAATTGGGAAATATCAGTGATCACATATTATTATTATTTTTTCATTTAAACCAATTTTAAAGGATCTACATTGGTTTTTGGTGGGAAATATAAGTGATCACAGATTTTCATTCTTTTTCTATTTAGACCACTATTTAAGGCTTTAGAGCATATTTTATAATATCATATAAAAAATCGCTTTTTGGTGGTAAATTAAGTGATCGCAGATTATCTTTAGTGATTAATTTTTGGGTAATCTTTGAAAGGGCTGCCAGATGAATTTCGGAAAAAATCATCAAAATCCCGATAGAAAAATCGTCATTTCGAATTTTAAAAATCGTCGAAAAATCGAAAAAATTATTAATATTTTTAATAGTAATTAAAACGGAAACATAAAAATTCAAATTCATTTTATATATTTTGATATGTACTCGTATATGTATGTAAAGTATAAGAGACTAACAGCCATGTCACAGTTTAATTCCATTCGGAAGTGGAATTAATTTTGTTTTTGCTTCTATAGAAAATTTTTTTCGGAAAAAAATCGTCAAATCGCCACTGCTATTTTTGAAACAAAAAATCGTCAAAATGATGATAAATCGTCAAATATGGTTGCTATGTATATGGCAATCATAAATGAGAGAGAGAGAGTAACTTTGATTGTGTAAAGCTTTAATAATGTTAATTTTGGATCATAGGCGGATAATTCTGTGTTAGTGTACTTTCGTACTCTTCTATTTTTCTTCCTTTATAATTAGTTTAAATCTCCCTGAACTCTGAACCCAAGAAAGATATTGATTCCAGTCCACATAGAAAGTCGGCTGTCTCATATTTTATGAATATTTTATATTTTGGTTAGGTTTGTTTAGTTATATTTTATGATTAATATTTACCATCTCTGTTATCTATCACATTGCTAAGCTTAACATGAGCTTTTGTTTAAAGTTTTAGACAAAAGCTTTCTACATTCAATTTGATATACACCAGTGGTGTATACGTTTCTGAGTATGGTAAAGGTCGTTAATAAAAAAGACTTGAGCTAGTTTTTAAACAAATATGTATAATGGCAAAGTGTTCAATATCGGTTGAAAACATTTAAAGGAAATTTCAGTCAACACAATCGAATTTAATGAATTTTGATTTTATTAAAAGTTGTTCTAGAAATATATGTATGTATGTATATATTTAATAAATATTCCTTTCAGATCATGAAAAATCTCTTGGGCACTGAGCTGGGTTATCATTCCATGAAAATGATGTGCAACATATTAAACGATCACAATCTATATGAGGATAATTTTCTGCTAAGAGGAGCTGTCTTTCATTTGAATATGAATATTTTTGGAGCGCCCGTGGTTTTTCAAGTGTCCCCACTGTTCTATGCCTCCATGGTGTTGAATAGTTTTTTGAGGGTTGGTTTTAGAAAATATTTAGCATAATTATGTATTAATTTTCTTTATTTACAAGGCTTTGGATAGCCGTCATGTTAGTGTCACTTATGAGGTAATCATAGGCATACACATAGTGATTACTAAATATAAATCGGAATTACCGGAGATAATCTGGGATCGTATATGTGATATAATGTCAGCTATTGTGGATAGTATAGAATATTATGGTGAGTTTATGAAGCAGTTTATTAAAATCATCAGATTGAATTTTATATATTATTAGAGGGCTTCTCCACTACCACCAATGGCTTGTTGCAGCTTAAAAATAATTTCCATGAGAACATTAGCTGCATTGAGAAACTCCTGGAGGATGATAAAAGCAAAATTTTAGCCAACTATGAGCGTATTTACGATCTCATAGAACGTGTGGCAGAAAGTAGACCCGAAACTTCCGTCTTACTCTTAATCGACTATCGATCTTCGAAAATAACTGCAACACGGCCAGAATGGTTACTCTTGCTTAACACCTTCGTGCAACGTTTCTATAAAATGTCTAATACTCCCATACGCATTAAGGTTATACAGTCCTTGATGAATATAATGGATTTGAATCGTTCCTGCTATGAGGAGGAAATATTAGAACGTGTTGTCATACCCCTATTTGCCCATGTATGCAATGAAAGCGATGTCCAGTTGAGAAGGGCCGTGGCAGATGCTTTGATAGATTTTACCCGACACTGTGATACCAAACGTTGTGGTGAATTATTGGATATATTGGAAAAGATCATAAATCGGCCGTATGAGCTGCACAAACAATATGGCACGGATATTAAAAGTGAACAGGAGATACAAGATGTCATAACAGCTGCAGACGGTTTAATAGAAGTGTTTGTTAAAAAATTATATCGTTTGCCTTCAAGTCATGCCATTAAAATATTCAATATATTAGTGGGCCATTTGGAGTTGCACTATCAGTATCCGAAAGTGTTTGATCAGGTCAATGTGGTTAGATACAAGGTAGTTTGTTATTATTAATGGTAAAATGGTAAGTTGTTGTAAAATTTATGTATTTTTTGTATTGTTTGTCAGATATTTAGCTGGATGTTAAAGGCTCGTTCGAATGCCTCTTATCATATTGGCTATCCCGATCCCACCAATAATGATAGCATCAAGTTTAGCTATTATTTGGGTATTGATTCTAGCCTGCCGGTGCACGATATCAGCCATCATCATCAACGTCATTCTATAATGTCTCAAACTAGTCATGATGTTGTGCCGAATGTTCATTTTACTACAATTTCTATAAAGAGAGCTTGTGAGACTATTGTCAAGTGTTTGGAGAAGGATAGGGGTAAATAAAATAGATATTTCGTGATCTCAGCAAATTCTTATATTCCAAAACTAGTTATTTGACTTTAATTCCTCTTTCCTTTTAGATTTTCAAATCTTTCAATTGGTCATCAAGGAACTTCCCAAAGTCATGCAAAACAAAGCTTTGATACAGGGCAACGATGTAGAATCACTGGCTGCTGCTTTGTTCAAAACTATATCCGAGAGCAATAAAGCTCTGCATGTGGTCTATAAGTGCAGCATAGATGAAATAAACTCTCTAGTTTTACCCGCCATAGCTGCTTTGGTTATCTATCACCAACATCTACAGCCCTCCAATCAATACAAAATTATTGAAGTGCTTAAAATGGGCATCTCCAATATCGGCAGTGGTATAGCCACCATAGCTACTATATGTATAAATACAATGACTACAATTATATTGGAAATGCCAGAGGCATTAATGCGCAAACTGCCAGATATTTTACTGCAAATGTCAAAAATGTCCGATACACCGCCCGTGGCCATACCGGTATTGGATTTTTTGTCTAGTAAGTTGTTGATTTTGTACAAAAATTAAGAGAAATTATAAAAACCTTAATTTACAGTACTCAGCCGTTTATCCAATGATTTATGCACCAACTTTACTTCTCGCCAGTATATGTATGTCTTTGCCATTTCTCTGCCCTACACCAAGCCTCATCGTTATGATCATTATGTGGTTTCATTGGCTCATCATGTTATTGCTGGTTGGTTTTTGAAGTGTAAACTGGAGTTGAGAAGAAATTGCGTTAATTACATTATAAATGTAGGCCTTCACTTTAGATCTTAGATTTATTTTTTAAATTTCTATTTAATTTATTATGATTTCTTTCTAGTCTATACAATCGAATGCCAGCATGTTGTATGAGGATATTAATAATTTAACGCGCAATGTTCAGCGCCAGGATTTCCAAAGTTTAAATGAAGACTCCTCGAATCGTAAGCGCAGTACTAGTTTAACAGAACGTGGTAGCCGAAATACTGCCGCTACCACTGCGCGCAATCATTCCGAAATGCGTCCTTTGATGAATGAGGGTTTGAAATCGTTTCATGCTGAATTGGCGGAGACCTGCATTGATTTTTTGGCACGCCACACATTTTCGCCCTGTTCGTCTTTGCCGAAAAGGTAAGTAATTTAAATTTATAGCAAAATATCACATAAATACGTTATATGTTAATGTTTATATTACAAATATTGCTTTGATGCTCCGCGAAAGTAACACAATTAATAAGTAATCAAAATAAAGCGCAAATTAAGTCACATATGTTTTGTAATCCTATTCTGAAAGGCAGTTAGTATCTGCATAAGTTTCCTCATTAGAAAACCACCCTGATTTACAAAAAACTTTAACGGGCAAATATTTTTTGTAAAGTTTTGTTAATAGCTACAGGGTTATTTCCATTTTTAAACTTAATTCGACTACAGTTTTTCTGCAATAAAAATATTGTTACAATCCTTTTAGACTTCCCGCCGTGGAATATCTTTTGAAAGATGGCCACTCTCAAACTTGGCTAGTTGGCCATAATCTGGTAACTATTACCACTTCGGGTTGTCCTTCGGGACCAACACGTAATGGCCTTTGCGATCGCTGTTCTCAGCTGGGCAAGGCTTACACTTTAAATCCTAAAAATAGCACTGATAATAATCCAGGCACCACACCCATATCACCGGAAATCAATTATATCCAGGCAGCTCCCACCTATGAACATCGTTATACCAAGGTTTCGCTGCAGCACAGCAGTGGTAATGAGTCGGCTGGCAGCACAGATTTAACTTCATCCTCTTCTTCGACATCACACAGCACACAACGCCAGACTTCCAACAGTTCTACGGCTTCTCTGGAAACTTTATCGCGTCGTGGTTCTAATCCCGAAGCGGGTAGCACGGATTTGGGTGTGGGCAGCACTGCGGGGGCTGTGGGAGGTGGCGGCAGTTGTAATTCTCTGTTGGGCAACTCCTTGTCTTCATCCAGTGTCTGTGCTTCATCTATATGTGTCCGTTCCTGTACCGCCTGGGCAGAGATATTGATACGTCGTCCCACCGGCAATATCTCTTGGATAACACGCATACAAAATCCTCTGTCAAATGATTGCTTTGGCTATGATGTACCCTTTAGCAGCATGGTCTCACTATTCTTGCCCACCCAACATGGTGGTGTCTTTGGTCCAGATTTCTTGCAAGCCGAAAATCTAGAAGAAATTATTACCGTATCAAAGGAAAATAAAGAAACCGTACAAAGTGAGCCTCCTAAACATGAACTAAGCGTAACAAGATCTATGGAGGAAAGACCCAAAACGGCAACGAAAGCTAGAGCCCTACAAAGGCAAGAGGAAATTGCTTCTTCTTCGGCCCAAGCAGTGGCCGGTACACAGGCCATAGACATACCGAAATTGACAGCTGCCGGTAAAAGAGGTAAAGAGGCCTTGTGTGGCAGTGTTAGTGATGGTGAGGCCGATGAGGAATATTTGGCCATAGAGGGAGGACAAATACGGGCACGCAAACCAGTGCGTAGAGTTAATTCCAGTCCGGAAATGTCTTCTAGCTGGCGCAACACTTTCCTTGCAAATAAACCAGCCCCCTTGTCACAGGAGACGGCAGAAGCTGTAGAAACCAATCCCGAAACGGAATTGCACGTCCAGCATCAGCAACAGTTGCAACAGAAGAAGAAAAGTGTGCAATACAGCAAGGTAAGCTGTGAGGCCATACCCGAAGAAATAGCTGGCTCCACACCGCCCCAACAGGCTGGCAAATCCGATGACACACTCAAAGCTCCTGAGGCCCTAACATTGCCACCCAAACAGTTATCTGCCGATGATGTTAGCCAGAAATCAACTACAGTACAGTTGATGGCTGTGCAACAATCAGCTTCTGCCACTTCACTGAAATCTACAGGCACTGCAAACACAACAGAAGAGAAAATTGTGGCCAAACCGCCCTTATCACCAGCACCTGTACACTCACCACGCATGGAAAAACCTTATGTGCCCGCCATTAAATCCACTTCTTTTGGTTACCACCAAGGCCTGACCAAATCCAGCAGTGGCGGCAATAACTCTAATATGTCCTCCTCCCAGGGCGGAGCCAATCAAAATAATGACTACAACAATGGAGAAATGCGTGGTCGCTCCAAAACCATTTCCGTGGTAAGAGAAGTTAATAATGGCAAAACACGACCACCTACCACTGCTTTCCCCAGATATGGAGCCTCCAAGCCCCAGCTTAATACCAAACTCTGCATGAATCCCAGTTTTGTATTCATGCAATTGTATCACACTGGGCAAATGCAAGTAACCGATGTGCCCATCAAAGTGCCGTCAGAACAAATGAGTGCTGTTAATTTGTTGGATCTGGCACCACCCTTTGAGACGCATAAAATTGGTGTACTCTATGTGGGCCAGGGGCAGTGTAACAATGTAGTGGAGATATTGCGTAACTCGCATGGCAGCACCAGATATGTAGAGTTTTTACGCAGCATTGGTACTTTGGTTAATTTGAAAGATGCTGCACAAAATAATTTGTTTGTAACGCTGGACACAGATGGAGCGGATGGTAAATTTACCTATATATGGAAGGATGATATAGTACAGGTAATTAGAGGGTAAGAGACATGCATAAAGAGGTGTTAATGTGTTTGTTTTAATTAGGTTACGTTCCATGTGGCCACTTTAATGCCTACCAAACTGAACAGTGATCCCAATTGTAATGAGAAAAAGAAACACATTGGCAACGATTATGTTAATATTATATACAACGAAAGTGGCGAGGATTATAATCTCAATACAATATCGGTAAGTAAAAAATTGAAATTCATAGATACATTTTATACATACATATATAATTATATTTTATATCGATAATTTTGGTAAAGGAAAATAAAGTTATCGATAACTTTTCTATAAAAATTCAAGCTAATCGATTATCTATGATACTTTTTTATTTATTTAATTCATTTAGTTATGGAATCCAAAAATACCATAATCAGCTCCAAACATACTACTCACAAAAGATTACATACAACATAATAATAAAAGTAAAATTAAAAAACAATAGTAAAAATGAAAATTAGATAACGTTGAATTAAAACGATCAGCAAAATAAATAATAATCAAGTAAGAAAGTCTAGACGAACACGCCCGCCCATATAATGCAATACACCCAGTATATTTGTAAAAACAGATTTTCAGAAATGGGCTCTATATAGGAGCTATGTATGACCTATTATGGACCGATTATCCAAAAATGTACTGCCATAACTTCTGTGCATATAAATAATTGTATATACATATATACATAAAATATTGTACCGCAATTTCTATTTATTTGAAGATTTTGTTTAAATTTCAACTCAATAGCAACATTTACAAGAATTTTATGCATATTCCAGTTATTTCACAAAGTATTTTATATTTATCACTTTCTGTCAGAACTGCCCTTTGTTTATATTTTTGCAGCGAGTAAAGATTTACTTTGACACACAATAAATAATAGATAGAAAACTTATTTTGGCTTTCTGAAACGTCAAAATTGTCTCGTCTGTATAATCTGTGGCTATTCTCGGAAGTGGACGTTGTGTGGACAATTATGGACTAATTTTGACAAAAGCAAATAGTATAATTTTTACATATCGTCACCTAAAATGCCCAAAGACGTAACTCTCATTATCATAATTTTATAGGAGAAGCCAAAAACGTTATAAAATGAAAACTGTTTAATTGAAAATTTCTTCACATCTTGTCTTAAGATAGACGACAAACTTCAGGTGACGATATGTACATATCGCGTATACAAGTATACACCTGCAGTTACCAAGAAAAATTAAAATATACTGCACTCAAAACTTAAAACATACTACAAAACGATTATAATTTCTTTTCGTTAACTTTTCTATAGAAAATCATGGGAATCTATTAAAAAAATTTTGTCCAAATTATTTTACTTTTTCAATGGTTTCTCGACTTTGAAAGGAGCGAAACAAATATTTTTCACTAATTTTGCTTTTTATCAAATCTATTTTAGGGTCAATTTAGTTATGCCTGCGTCATTGTAGAGCCTTTAGAGCTCAATACCAATCGTATTTATGTCAAGGCACGTCCCGAAATTGCTGAGTTTGTATGCCATCCGGGACCGAAAATTGTTTCCGATAAAAGTGCTCCACTGTTGGCCCGCCAATTAGCTTTGCATGCCAATGTAAGTTTAAAACTTAACATTAAAGAAAAAATATAATATTTGTAGTAATAATAATATTAATATATGTACATATTCTCTCATCTACAGCTGGCCTCTAATGTTTATCAAAGTCTACAAAAGAAAAATCCTTATGCTTCCAATTGGTTGGAAAGATTACGCAGCATTAAACGTTTACGCACTAAGGTAAGTTTGCTTTTCTATTTTGTTGTAAATTTATATACTGTTAAATATCTAAAAAAAATTATTTTCGAACTCGAACAGCTTCTCGAAAATCAAAAAAGCGGTTCAACCGCTGCCAATACCGATACTGACGATAAACAAAATTCAAACCGTGATTTTTCTAAATACACTTAAATTAACTTTGTTTTCATTTTCAATACTAAATGTTTATTTTTTGGCTTTATTTTTTCAAATTAAACGCGTCTTTTGTTAAATAGATTTTAAGGTTTAATAATATAACGATATATACACATAAACACGTATTTAACGAAAAAATAAACGCTTTGTAGCTTTCTTTAAAAAAATGATTTGTTGTGTTTTGAATTCATAAAAATGAAAATAAGGTAAATGACAAGGTAGTTTAAGTCGTGTTTAGTTAAATTAAATAAAAAAATCCAAGTTAAAGATAACTTTTCTATAGAACAACCTTTTCCATGGAAAACAAAATATTAACGTAATAACTTAACATGTTTCATTAAGAACGATCTAATAATAAGTACTTCCAATCTAATATTTAATGAATTTTAATTGTTTAGTCCAGTCAGTGTCCGATGAATTTTCAACCTTATTCCATTTAGCGCCGTCGTCAATAACTTAATATCAACATCAATTTTTATCGACGTCATCATAAATTCGATACAAAACTTGTATTCCATAACAGTAATCTTACAATGTCTAATGTTAAACGTTTTTTAGAGCAAATCTCCAATAACTTAACTGATACGAAAGAGCAGTCGAGCAATTCGTAATGGTCGTTAGACAATCCCGGTTTCTTCAACGTAGGTAGCTTCTTTCAGGGGGCTAAGTACTACTTGTTTATAAATTCCACCTCCAGTAGACGTACACTCTGCCTTGTACGAATAGGAATAAAACTGTTTCGACACCAATAAGACTGACAACAAAATTAAAGTCAGGGGCCAAATTACCGCATTCGATATCGAGAAAAATTGATCGTAAATTTCTTATTTGAGATTATGGCATTCGATATCGAGCAAGAAATTTAGTACATTTTATCATAATTTCGATATCGAAATCATTTTTCGATACGATAGCTTATTCGATCACGAATGCGGTAATTTGGCCCCAGTTTATATCGATGCCGGCGTTAACGTTGCGTACGGCATACCAAAAATACATCGACGCTTATCGATAAAACTTGATATTGACAATGGACATACCGATTTACAACAATCGACACAAAACGATATCGTTTCGTATTGATGACGCCAAATGGAATAAGAGTGATTGTTAAACTATAAACTTTTATATGTAAGTTGGCATTCTTCCTCCTTGTTTTTGGCTCAGATCCGCTGTATCCCTACTTAGTCGAGTATAGCTACTTTTATTTAATATGTTGTGGGTTTGGGTGTACTTCGAGTTTTTTTTTTTATAAATTTTTCTACATGTGTATAGATTTCAGTTTTTACCAAAGGCATGCTTAGGTCTTTTAAAAGATATTCGAATTTTTTATATACCAGAGGTAAATTGTGATCAGTCGTAGCAATTTGTTTTGGCATCTTTGAATTCTGTCTACATTTGAAGCTGAAGGTCGTTCTCCATAGCTGTTTTTTTGTTTTAATAAGAAACAAAACCCCTGAGATCCCGGGACCTCGAAAAATCCCGGGATTAACATTTTTTAAAACCAGAATCCCGGAATCCAGTCCCGTTTGGCTTCCCTAATATATATACACTCAACGTCGTCATAGGACTGTTAAGGTGCATTCACCCATTTATTCCAAACAACAATTTTTTTTGCATTTAATTATTTATTGAATCTTCATATTTAAAAAACAATTTTGTCCGGAGAAAAATTTTTTACTGAGAGTTTTTTGCAGGACGATTCATCCATTTCAAACGATTTTTCTGGAAAATCAAAGCTGCCATATGTAAACAATATCTATTAGTTTTACAAGTGGTAATATTGCGGCCATTGATTTATTTTGTTATTATTTTTTCATAGAGTGCAGATAAAATGGTTTCAATTGCTCATTTTTGTTCCATGACAATATTTAAAATTTTTAAACACACACACAACGCTGCAAAACGAATTTGACAATGCCACACAACAAGCTGACAACCGTGTGAACTGATAATTTCGGTTGACAGATAAATTCATTGCGTGACAATTGGTGCCAATGAAATTGTTAGTTTTCTTACAGTCGTCTAAACTGACAATTTACCTTTTGCTCACAATTTTTCAATGTCAGTATATTTCTAGCACATTGCTAGATCTGACAATGTTGTTACATCTGACGATCGTGTATACATAGCTTATGTTCTATATTCCACTACAAAGTAAAACTAAATTCGTTTTCAATACCTCATATACATTTTCACGGCGTTCTAGAAAATGAGTGAAACTTATACTACGACGAACCAAACTAAAACTTTTCAAATCATTTGCCCAAAATTTGTAACAGGGTGTTTCCAAAGTTACCGATTTTCGGAGATTTTTTAAATAAAATTGCAACCTAAGCAAAAATTGCTTAATTTTGGACCTACGAAAGTTCAAGCATCGGTAGCAATCGAAAGAATTCATAAAAAATGTAATTTCAATACTTTTTTTGACCATTAAAAAGGTAACGGTCGTTACTTTATAAATGTGCTGTTTTCAAATTTCGGAAACAAACATCATGTATTGTAAAATTTTGCACAGGATGTGTCAAGTAAAAACTCTTATTAAATTCTTTGAAATGTTTTTTTTAAGGTATGGGTTTATTTTCAAACCAAAGGAAATTAGAACAAAAAAAATTTTTTTTTAAAAGTAACGGTCGTTACATTATAAAAAGTTAAACGTTTTTTGTGTTTGAATTCATTTATTATGGGTAACAAAAAGCAGCATATTTTTATTAGTATACAGAAAATTGAATTTAATCCTTCGGAAAATGACAGATACATTTATTTTGTGTAATATTAGTGGAAAAAAAATTAAAAATAATAATTTTAGTTTTGAGGTGTATAAATGTATAAATGAAATGAATAATTTAATTTCACAAAAACTGTAGATAAAAATGTAACTAATTGACAACTCAGTTCATTTTTGTCCAGACAAAATATAAAATCAAACCAATTCAAGCTGAGAGTATTTTCTCTCTTTCAAAAAGAGAATTTTTAAACTAAATATGAAAAAAACCTTGTTAGAGGAAATTTTTTGTTCAGAACGAATGGTTGAATTCACCTTTAGGGAATACAAAATTTGTATTGACGTTGTGTTAAAGTGATATTCAGGCATGTGATGGAAATCGAAAACGAATCAGCTTTGGAAATACATTTTAATGCATTTATAATCTAATTTTTAAAATTTTTGTTTTAAGATTCTCTTTAGTAGCTCAATATCTTTATTTTTTATGTGATGAAAGTTTTTCAATACAGAAATATTACGAAAAAATTGACTTCTAAAACTCATTCGTTTTCGTTTTCTATTTCCATCACATGCCTGATTAACTTTGTTTTGACGCTCACAGTATTTGTAGAAAATCAAAGATATTTTGTTACTTCTAAGTTTAGCATTTGAAAACTTTCCAAAAATAAAACTTTTTGTTATTTCTTATTTTCTTTTTTAAAGATATAATACTAAATTTATTTAAATATTTTCTGTTTATTTTAATATAATTTTAATTTGGTTTTATTTTGTTATAAATAAATATATATATGTAAGTATGTATATTTAAGTATCATTTCATTTAAAAATTTTTAACATATGTGTATGTTTTTTTGTAATAATAATTTTTGTTTTTGTGATATTTTAAATTATTTGTTTACAAATTTTAAAAGCTTATTTTCCAATACTCTACTAAATGTATTTTTAGATTAAATTAAATTAATTTTATGGAATTTTCATTTGTATGCCTTAAATTAGTAAAATTGCTTATTTATATTATTAAATTTAATATATTTATTTAATATATCGAGCCATTACCGCCAAAATAATGTATCCCACACCATAATCGATTGTTGTTTTTTTTTATCGAAATCGATAGTTCAACATCATTTAAAATTATTAAAATTAAATGTATTACACAAAACAATATTTACATTATAAATTTTAAAATAATGGCTTTATTCAAACTGATTTTATTTAAAAAAAAACCTTCCTCTGTAAAATTTTGAGTTTGTGGGATACATTTTTTCGGCGGTTATGGCTCGATATATGTATGTATGTATATATGTCTATACATATTTTAAGTATTGTTAAGTGTAGTTAGTGTTTAGGTTAAAGGTCTTAGGGTTGGAGTAGAAGTTTTATATTTATTTATATGTTTATTAATTTATGGAACCAATAATCTATGTTTAATAATAATGATTGGCTTTGTTTAAAATTTAATTTAGAACTTTAGTTACGCTTTTTTTACTTTCTCTAATATAACTTTTTAAATAATATACATAATTACTCTAATACAAACTACAAATTACAATTATCCAAATTATGTTTAAGAAAACCCAAAACGAAAATATTTTAAACTTAAACAAATGAATCCATTAATTTCCTTGTTGGAGTAAGAGTTCATCTTATTTTATGATTTTTGTTTCTTTTCTTTTTAACTCTAATTGATGTTATTTAGCTCTTACAGTGTTTTATTTCTTTTGTAATATTTAACAAACGTTTTTTTAGTTAATATTTTCTCTAATTTCTAAATTCTATAGTTAGTTAATCTAAGCTAATCTTAAGAATGTTGTTTAAATATATACTTGGGAAGATCTTTTAAAGGGTTTTGGTTTAGGTTTAGGGGTAGTAGTAGGGTTTTCTTTAAAAAGTTCTAAGTTTAAGTAAAATATTAGTTAAAGAAGGCCAATTTTGGTTTTAAGTTTTTTTTTGGTTTAAATTTCTTTTTTTTAATTGGTTAGATTTTAAGTTCAATGTGATACGGTGATAGTTTTGAATATTTATTTTCTATTAAAGTTTTTTATAAATATGTTTAGTTTTCTCTTTTAAAGCTATATATTGTTTTGTTGGTTTCTAAATATGTTTTAAAAAGCCTTTACTAATTATTAATTGTTTGGAAAAATACGTTTAAAAACGGGGTTTCAAGTTTAATTCATTTGACAACTCGCAGTATTGAATTACGCAGTAACCGCTGACAAAACATGCAGTGATTTTGAAATTTTCTTGATACAATAGAATGTAATATAAAAAAAATTAACAAACAAGAGTTTCAAACTATAGTTTAAAACATCTTTAACTACTAAAATATTGTGTTAACAAAAAGTTAGCTCAAAAGCAAATTCTTAGGGGTTCGAAAATATACTTATTTTAATTGATTTAGTTACTAAAGAAGTTGTACTAAAAGAAACCAAAATTTTCAAACGTAAAAATAACATTTTAGTACAAAAGAAAATTGTATTTCAAAACAAATTACATAATTCAATTCTAAATTATTAAATAATTTTAGTATTGGGTGTCTACCAAAACTAAAAAATTAGTAAATATAAATTTAGAATCCCTTATGGTGTGAACAAGTTCGTTCCACAGCAAATATACAATTGTAATTGTAACTTTGTACTTAAATAAAGGTTTTGGGTATCTATCAAAACTAAAAATGGGAGTGTTCTAAATTTATAATCCCTGGTGGCATGAAAAACTTCGTTCCAAAGCAAATATTCATTTGTCGTGGAAACAACAGATATTTTCTGTGATTTAGTGTCTTACACTTAACTTTGCCTTAAATAATTCAATCGCAGTTTTTTACAACAAAATAAATAAACATCATCTTTCAATAGGTATGCAATTCCTTAAGCTAGATTTACACGATTGAAATGTTGAATTAAAGAAAGTATAATGGCCGAAGGAACGTGTTACATATTTTAGTAAATTCACTTTATTATACAAAAATTATAAGTAGTTACAAAATGTACAAAATAATGTTTTAGAAAAGAAACTACAGGGTGTGTTTGTTAATAATAATAATCATAATATTAATATATATACTAAAACAGAAGTGAATGTTACAATTTCAATACTCCTCCTCATTCACTTCAAATTGCATTTATTACAAAAATAATTATGTTTATTTGGCGCTAACGGCTTTGTTAAAATGTCAGCTATCATCTCTTCTGTGGGACAGTAGGTTGACGTTATGATACCTTTCTTCACCAGATCTTTTGTCATCTTGTATTTGGTATCCATATGTTTTGTTTTAAAAGAGAATTTATCATCACTTAAAAGGCGTAGGCAGCTTTGGTTGTCATTGAAGATTTGGGTTGGTTCATTAACTGTTTGTTGGAGATCTTCTAAAATTTGCCTTAACCATTTTGCTTCCTTTGCAGCTTCTGATAATGATATGTATTCTGCTTCACATGTTGAAGATGCCACGAGTGTTTGCTTTTGACAGGACCACGAAATTGTACCACCATTGTAGAAAAATATTCGACCACTATTGGATTTTCTGTCGATTCTTTCTTCAGCCCAATTTGCGTCAGCATAACCAGTCAGTTGTTGGTTTTCGTTTTTGTTGCTTAAATTTAATTTTAAATTTGATGTTGATTTTAAATATTTTAAAATACGTTTACATTGCATCCAGTCTTCATTTGTAGGTTGTGAAACCTTTTGTGCCAAAATGCTTACAGGTGCTGAAATATCAGGTCTAGTATTAATTGAAATATACAAAAGATGACCAATTAATTTACGATATTTATTATTATTTTCAAGAAGAGTTGTATCTCCTCCTTTTCCATAACATAAATCCATAGGAGTTCTGGTTGATTTTGCCTCTTGCATTCCAAATTCCAGAACAGTTTTATTGATATAATTGGATTGACAAAGTTGAAAATTACCATATTCATCTTTTGATATTTCGATTCCTAAATAATGCTTTAATTCGCCTAGGTTTTCTATTGCGAAGTTGTTTGATAATGTGCTTTCAATGTACCTTATTTGTTTTTCTGTACAACAGGCTATTATAAGGTCATCAACATAAACGATGATGTAACATATTTTACTATAAATGTTACCATAATACAAACAAGGGTCATTAAGACTTTGTGTAAATTTTGATTTTATAAGAATTCCATTTAATGTATAATTCCATGATCTTGCGGCCTGTTTCAAACCGTATATGCTTTTCTTTAATAAACATACCAGTTCACCGTTTCCCTCTTGAAAACCTTGGGGTTGTTTCATAAAAATTGTTTCAGATAATTTACCATTTAAAAACGCTGTTTTAGCATCAATGTGATTTACAATCATATTTTTCTTTCCTGCAATCGATAATAAAATTCTAAATGTTGTGTGAGACACCACTGGGGCAAAAACCTCATCATAGTCGATTCCATACTTTTGTGAGAAACCTTGAGCCACGAGACGAGCTTTGAAACGACTCACATCACCATCAGAGTTACGTTTTATTTTGTAAACCCATTTACTTCCAATTGCTGATTTATCTTCAGGCAGCTCTATGAGTTCCCAAGTCTGATTCTTTTTCAAAGACTCCATTTCATCCTGCATCGCAGCTAACCACTGCACCTTTTCCTCACTTTCAAGAGCTTGCTGATATGTTTTGGGTTCTTTAAGTTCTTGTATTGACCACATTTCATCAATTAATCGTTTAGGCTCTTTACCTTTATTTTCACGATTGGAAACCCTTATAGTTGGCGTCTGCATTTCTAAATGTTCTTCAGAATCATTTTGTTCATCATTATTTGTGTGCTCATTACTATCATCCGAATCATTATTGATTGCTTTATTCTCAATTAAAGGTAATTCAATTTTCTCCTCCTCAATCAATAATGGCATATTTTTACGTTCATCGTTTCTATGAAACTCAATAGAAACTTCTTTATCAACATTATTTGTTGTAAAATCTGTAAAACGAACATCACGACTAATGACTATCCTTTTGGTAACCGGATTGTAAAATCGAAAAGCTTTTGAATTATTATCATAACCCAGAAAAATCATTTCAATTGCTTTATTGTCTAATTTACGTCTCTTTTCAGATGGAACATGTACAAAACATTTTGATCCAAAAATATGAAATTGTCTTAAACTTGGCTTTGAACCATACCATAGTTCATATGGGGTTGTATTAGTAGATCTCGTAAAAACTCTGTTCTGAATATAATTTGCAGTTGATACAGCTTCCCCCCAAAATGTGTATGGTAAACTTGCATCTATAAGTAAACATCTGGACATTTCAATTAGACTTCTATTTTTTCTTTCTGCTTTACCATTTTGTTGAGGACTAAAAGGGGCTGTCAATTGAATTTGAATACCTTCAGACTGTAAATAAGAAATAAAATTCTTTCCAGTGTATTCCCCACCTCTATCGGAACGAATTACTTTAGGAACACGACCAAAACTTGTACGACAAAATATAACAAAATCTTTAAACGCTTGTTCCACCTCTGATTTTCGTGATAATAATCGAATAATTGTAAAACTTGAATAATCATCAATAAAAGTAACAACATACTTTTTACCTGAAGGAGTAGTAGTTTGCATCGGGCCACAAACATCTGTGTGAATTAACTGCAATGTTTCCGTCGATTTATGTAATGATTGTTTTGGAAATGGCATTCTTGTCAATTTCCCTTTAGTGCATGTTTCACATATTTCCTTTATGCCGCATTCAACAATTTTAAAATCTTCAGCTAAATTTTCTGAAAACATCTTCTTTATAGCTTCTGGATCACGATGCCCTAGCTTACGATGCCACTGATGAATACAATTTTCATTATGTTGATACAAGGCGTTAACATTATCATATTGACGTAAAATATACATTTCCCCATCAATATCAGCTACGCCAACGTTGTTGTTATTAAAATTTATATGACAAAGATTTTTCTTGAATGATATGTCAAAGCCAACTTTTGTTAATTGTCGAACTGAAATAATATTTCCCACTAATCTAGGAGCATATAAAACCTCTTTTGCCAAAATTTTATGTTGATTACCATTTAGATCACATAGCATCAACTCACCTGAACCAATACCTTCAATAGAAACTGTTTCTCCATTAGCTAATTCAATTGAACTTTTATACGATTCATCCAATTTCTGAAAAAATTCACGATCATTAACAGCATGTCGAGTTGCACCTGAATCAACCAGCCAACAAGACTTATTATTTTCTCCAAATTTAAAAAGAAAATCTGACTTGTGTTTTTCCTCCACAGAATTGATTTTGTTAAAATTATTTCCTGGAACTTGTTTTTGTTTCCAATTTTTATATTTTAAACAATTTTTCTTTTGGTGTCCAGGCTTTTTGCAAAAATAGCAAACACTACCAGGCTTAGCAACCGCTTTCAACACAGCATCATTACCATCATTACCACCAGTGTGCAAACGTCTTTCGTATTCAGCGATAATTCTCTGTTGAACCAAAGCAAAATTTATATCTTCTTCTTTACGAGACTCCAAAGCTGTAATTAACGTATCGTAACATTCCGGTAAACTACTCAAAAGCATGGCTGCACTCCATTTGTCGGACAAGGCTTCCTCACCAACATCTCGTAGTTTCGTAAATAGATCGTTCATCGTATTTATGTGAGCCACTGCATCACCACCATCTTTTAATTTTAAGCTGCAAATGCTCCTCATCAAAAAAACTTTATTTGCCAACGTGTTTCTTTCGTGGTAACTTTTAAGTTGATCCCATGTCTCCTTAGCAGTCTTCGAATTGCGAATGTGACACAGTTGATCGTCCATTACAAGCAACCCTATCGTACCCCTGGCTTCATCATCTTTATTGTCCCATTCATCCAGTTGTGGTTTATTCTTCAGTACATCATTATCAAATATTGGTGTAGGTCGTGTGCCCTCAATGACCAGCTTCCACAAATTCTGTTTGCGCAGCAGTAGTTCCATCTTGAATTTCCAATTTGCGTAATTATCATTGGTTAACTTTGTGAATTTTGGTTTTGTGTCCGCCATTTTGTTCAATACAGAATTTTTCTTTATTTACTTTATAACCAAAATAATTTCCTTATCTTTAGTTGGCTTTATGTTTCTTTAAATGTCTTTAGTTTTATTTAATTGACTTTATATCCTTATTCAATTAAATTTTATTTATCTTTAGTTAAGGCCCATAACCTGTTGAATTAAAGAAAGTATAATGGCCGAAGGAACGTGTTACATATTTTAGTAAATTCACTTTATTATACAAAAATTATAAGTAGTTACAAAATGTACAAAATAATGTTTTAGAAAAGAAACTACAGGGTGTGTTTGTTAATAATAATAATCATAATATTAATATATATACTAAAACAGAAGTGAATGTTACAATTTCAATATGAAATTGTCTTCAAAATTGCTCTTCAAAATGCTTCAAACTCGTGTAAACAGCAAAAATTCTTTAAAATTTATTTATTTAATAGTTATTAATAGTTATTAAATAAACAAATTTTGAAGAAATTTTGCTGTTTATACGAGTTTGAAGCATTTTGAAGAAAATTTCAATCGTGTAAATCTAGCTTTACTTTTGGATTTCTGACAATAACAAATCTAACTACTTGTAGCTTTTAAATGATCTCATTGAATATTCAAGCTGTGCTCTAAACTTTATTAATCAAAACGCAAGACTACTTTTATGGCCAATTAAAACTGGTTTGACACGTTTTCAACGACTTGACTGGATTTTCAATGATTTTCCGACGTTCGCAATAGATTGCAAATCTGTTGCTGCAACTGAAATTATCAAAACTGTGTGGGAACTGGTATAACTTCGTCAAAATAGTTTAAGAATATTGGCAATTGATAGCCAAAAAGACCTTGCGAGAGACTTGCATCGATATGTTTAAGATCTTTTCCATGTAATATCAATAGAGTACTTTCAAAATACAGAACAAGATATCGATCAAACGGTCCCAAGTATTTAATAATAGCTTCATCTAAAAACACATGCAGTAAAGTTCAGATAAAGCTAGATAACTTCGCTATATTTCGCCAGTAGGAATATACCTATTCAAACTTTCCCAGTACATTTTAATACTTGTTCTAGAATGACTGTTTTTATTTCCCCAGCTGTTGAAAGTCTCTGACAATTTGTCAATGTGCAAACTTTGAAACATTTTTTAACAATACTGTAAACACTTGATACGTTGACAAAATCCAATAATTTGTTACAAGCGTCTGACAGTTTGTTAATGTGACAACTTGGGAAACAACATTTCTATGGAATGGAATGCATTTGCATAAAACTTTAATAATTCCTTCTTCATTTTAAATGGTTGTCATTTCAATTCGTTTTCTACTCGGCTAATGATTTGATTTGACAGTAGTAAATTATTTTACATAAACAAATAGTCTGTTGTTTCTGTATTGTGTTGTATTTGTTGCCGACTTGCACTCACCTTGTATAGTTACACCATGTCAATTTGCTTTTCTAAATTACAATTTGTTTTTTTTTTTCAACATTAATTTGGGTTTCCAAATTTCAGTTTCAATATTTCTCAATATAAATTTAGGATTTCTCAATTTCAATTTCTAGAATGACAATTGAGTTCTCATGTTTTAAATAATGTTTGCTAACAATTTTACTAAGATTTGTTCTTAATATATTGCTTTAATTTTCAAAATCACTGCAAATTTTCGTTTGTCACAAAAGCCCTAAGTTACATTGGAAAAATTTACAAGAGATGCAAAAGAAAAAACTCTATAATATTAACAATTAACCAACATTTTTAATTGTATGAGTTATTAGTTTTAATTGTAGGAGTTTAAAAGTTAGTGGGAACATGTATTTTGATACAGTGCATCATAAACAAGCAAATAATAGTTTTTGAATTGTTTGTAATTTAGGGCTTTAGGAGAGCACAAAAGGACCAGTGACCAGGCCGCCTGCTTAGGGTACGATCACACTTGGCAAATATTTGCAGAAAAAGACGTAACTAGAACTAAATAACATATATTTGAACTCGTTTATTTATTTAAATTTTTCTTTCTTATTTAGGCCAAGTATTTAGTTTTAATTTATTTGATGCTGTTTGATCTTGCAAAACTCTTGTAAGAGTAAACAACGTCTCTTAAACAAGTGTTTACGCTTGTTTGAGTAAATATTTGCCAAATGTGACCGCACCTTTATTAAAACTTTTTTTTTTTGAAAACGTATGACGATATAAATATTTTTGTTCTTATTAACGCTTTGGTTTTTGTTTATAAATATTTCCCTATTTAATGTCATTTTGTTTGCAAATTTTCACATTAGTTTTGTTATGTTTAAAAAAAAGTTTCTTTTAATTTTGTATGATTTTATTTTTGTGATTTATTCAAAATGTGGTTTTGATATAATTATTTAACTAATTGTTCGATCTTTTATGTTTTAATTAAAAATTGTGTCTTTGACATAATATTTATTTATTTAATTATTTAGTTTAACTTAAATATTTTGCTGGTTTTTTGTTTTAATTAATTAGTTTATTTACAACATAAATACTGTTAATTATTTTTGTTTTTAAGAGTTGTTTTTGTTTAAGGTTTTAATAATTAAATTTTACTTAAAGCAAATGTATACAAAAAAATTTACAAAGTTATTATTATATTATAGAAAAGAAAACAAAATAATGTTGCAATAATTTTCATTTACAATTTATTTATTAAAAAAAAAAAAAAAAAAAACTTTACTATTGTTGTCTATTGTGTTAGTTTAGTTAAACTATGGTCTCTTTATCTTATTGTTTTGTGTGTTTTAAAATGGTCTTAGTTTAATATATTTTTTTAAATATTTAAAAAATTTGTTGCTTTTTTTAATAATAATGTCTTTTTTTTAAACAATATTTCTTCAAAATGTTTTGTTTTTCTCACTACTTTTGCTAAAAGTAGTTTAGCTTAGTTTTCAATACTTATTCAAATTTTTAAACAATTTTATTTTCAAAATGTGTTTTTGTTTTTTGGTAAAATCTTTTTTCTTTTTTTTCTTTTACTAATTTATAATAATTGTGGTAGTTGTTGTGGGTTTTTTTCTTCTAAAAAATCAAACATCCGTTTCTGTGGAATTTGATAGATGTGTGCTAAATAAAATATTATTGGTCAGTTGTAGGCCCGTACAATCTGCTAAAGCTGTTGTTGTTGTTGTTAATTGCTGTGCTTGTGTTTGGGGCTGTTGTTGTTGTTCCTGTTCTGTTATGGTATTTACGTGTGGATTTGTGGCCGCCATGTTTGCTATTGCTGTGGTGTTTGATTTTAGAGCCACATTATTAGACTGTGCTTGCTGTTGAGACTGTGGACTGGTGGGTGTGGGCGTGGCTGGTATTTGATGCCAATTTATACTGTTCTGTGAGGTTATATTGCGTGTCTTTAAAAGCGGTGGATTTTTTATGGAATTTGAAAATGCCATGCCTCTTCTTAGGGGTACCCTAAATAGAATATGTATAAAGAATTTTTGTTTAATTATTTAGTTTAATAATAGTTTCATTATACTAGAATAATTATATATTATATTAAAATTACATATACAGGTATCCCTCGATTTACGCGGTACTTTATTTGCGCTGTTTCGATATAACGCGATTTAATAATAGTGACCGTTTTTCTGTATAACGCGCTTTTTTACGCGTTTTTAGTATAACGCGATTTAAAAATAGTGGCAACCCTCAAATTGCGCATATTTCACCATAATTTAGAACATTTAAAACAAAATTTTTAATTTTTTTCCAAATAATATTTTGTTATATCTACTGAAAAGTACAAATAAAATAAATTTAATTCAAATTATATTATACTAATAAACATTTTTTTAGTACGGATTTTCGGTCCCAAATATAAATTTTGTATATAGTTAGTGTTTCAATTTGCGCGGTTTATTATGTTTCTGGTCCCAAAACAGAATTTTGTATTGATAAATAATTTTTATTTACGCGGTTTTGAATTACGCGGTTTTTATTCGGTCCCAACGTACCGCGTAAATCGAGGGATACCTGTACTTTTTAAATTCCGAATTTTAAAATCATAAAACAGGTAATAATGGAATTATATGATTTATGGTTTTAGGTATTGTTGGTTAGCATTACAGAAATGAACAAAGATTTTTAACGTTTTCAGAACTTTAAACAAATTTAAGAAAAAAAAAACTGTTCTTCATAAAATTAAAAAATTTCAATGAGTTAAGTTTAAAATTAAAATGATTTCTTTAACGTTTTAATTTGTTTAATCTTTATGCTCTAGAATGACTATTTATTTTATCAATTTTTTTCTTTTAAAACAAAACGTTGGAAACATTTACGAAATTTCTTTGTTTGCATAATATTTTTTTAAAAACATTTAAAAACATTGAGCGTTTTAAACTAGAAATTGCGGTTGCTTTCAGATTACTTTTGGACCAAATTTTATCTACCAACTGAGGTTTCTTTAGAGCATTTATTGGGTTCTACATTTGTAAAATGAAGTGCAAGTGAAATTTTCATTAAGTTTGTGTTTTCAATTTTGTGAAAATGATTTCAAAAGTCAAATATCGTTTCCAGTTTGGTTCATCGTAGAATAAAGTTTAACTTGTTTTTTAGAACGCCTTGAAATTGTCTATGTGAAAGTGAAAACGATTTCAGCTTCACCTCCTGGTGAAATATAGAACCTAGGCGGACTGTGTCCTTTTTTTAACTTTAATAACAACTAATAATGGCAAAAAGTACAAATAATACAATTGTGATGCCTTTAACAAACAATTTTACCAATAATTAAGGTTTCATTAAGACAAAATGTTTACTAATAATTGTGCTTCTTTTACAAACAATTGTTTATAAACATCGTTAGTTTTCATTGAAAGAGTTTTACTTAAGTAGTAACCTACGTATTCTTTAAGAAAGGGGTATTTTAAGAGACCTTTATTTACTATTTTAGATATAAAATAATTAAATTTTATAAAAAAATCTAATTTCTCTTTCTTTTAATTAAACTTTGAAACTATTTATAATTTTAAAAGCTATTAATTTGGTTTTTAGATTTGTTGTGATTTTTTAGGTACGAAATCAAAAAAGTTTGCGAGCTACAAATGGTTTAATTTTATTTTTTTTTTTTTTTTTAAAACTACTAAATTGGTACTCTTTTAAGTTATGTAAACTTTGATATTTTTCTTGCAATACATGTTTCTATATATTTATACTTAAATTTCTTTTTGTGTACTTTTAAAGAAGTACTAAAATGGTACTTTTTTTATTTCATATAATTTTTTGACAATTTTTCTTCAAATATTAATAAATTTCAAATTATTTTTGTATTTGTATGTTTGTTTGTTTTTTTATAATTTTTTTAAATGTTTTGCTACTATTTTAGTTATTTTTTAAAAAAGTACTAAATTGATACTATTTTATTTAATTTAAATTAAACAATTTTATTTTTCGAGATTAAGGTCAGTTTTTATTTTTATTTTTTATTTTTTCCAATATTTCGCTAAACAATGTGTAGCATCTTCAGGGAAACAATAACAAAATATTGTGTAGCGAAATATTGGAAAAAATAAAAACTTACCTTAATCTCGAAAAATAAAATTGTTTAATTAATAAAAAGGTCGAACAATCAGTTAAATAATTTAATTTAAATTTTTGTCAATTTTTCTTTAACAAATTAATAATTTAATAGTTTTTTTTTACAAGCAATAAGGTCACTTGAATTTTATATAAAAATATTTAATTTATTTATATATATTTATTTCCAATATTTCGCTATCACAATGGATAGCTTCTTCAGGGATAATACAAGTTTTGAAATATAATAAAATAATAATTGAAGTATGAAATTGAAAAAATTTGTTTAACAGAAAATGAAAAGTTTACAATTATGATATATATATATATATAACAAACTTGTTTGGAATAATAAATGAAAAATTCTATATGTAATATTTTTAGTTTCTAAACTTATTCTTATAAATTAAATGTCTGTAATTTTGAGCTACATTGTCTGTATCTGTTTTAAAATTAATTCTCTTTTCTATCGGTATATTAATAATCTGTAACATTTCTAACATAAATCGTCTTTTATAATTTGTTTCTGTATTTAATATAGTAGTATTTTCAAAATCTGGATAATGATCTAAATTGTAACTGCAGTTTTTTGAGAAGAATTATGTTTGTGTTTTTGGTCAGATTTATGTCCAGCTAATCTAGTTTTCAATTTATTTTTAGTTGTGCATACATATATTTTATTACATTCTTCATTATTTTTACCCTTACACGGTATTTTATAAACAATATTGGATTTATTTAATTTTAATGTTTTATCCTTTATTTTACTATATAATCTATTTAATGTGTTATAAGTTTTATGGGCTATCTTATAATTATTCCTGTCATAAAATTTTGAATTTTCTAGTCGTTCAGAAATTAATGGAATATAAGTTAGAGATTTATAAATTTTAGGTTCAGAATTTATATTTGTATTATTATTTTTTGGTCTTTTATAGTGTCTTATTAATTTATAAATTAGTTCATTTGGAAAACTATTATCTTTTAAAATTTGTTTGATTTTTATTTTATTATTTTTATGAAATATTTTGTCACTAATATTTACAACTTTATCTATTAAGTTTTCAGCTGTATTTATTATAACCCTCTTTGGATGTTTAGAATAATAATTAATAATTCTTCCTGATGAAATTGGTTTTTGATACCAATCGATTAGTAATTTATCTCCCTTTCTAATTACTATTGTATCTAAATATGGAAGTATATTATTAGATTATTTTTCAATTGTAAATTTAATATTTTGGTGAAAAGAATTAAATATGTTTAATATATTTATTATTTCATAATCTGAAATAATACCAAATAAATCATCCACATATTTTGGTATAATTTTTGGTTTAATAGACAATTTATTAATACATGTATTAAGTAGTTCTTTCATAATTATATCTGCTATAATTGGAGCAGCTGGAGAACCCATAGGTAGACCTTTATGCTGAGAATATATTTTGTTGTTATATTGAAAGTACCTGTTATCCTGTATGCAAAATTTTACAATTTCTAAAAACAATTCTTTCTCCATAGATGTTTATTCTCTAATTATATTCCATTTGTTTTCTATAATATTTAATGCTAAAATTATAGGTATACTAGGAAATAATGAAATTACATCTAAAGAAATGCTTTTTCATCATTTTCTATTTTTATTTGTTTAATTCTATCTTTAGATTGTAATGAGTCCTTTATATTATATATAGAATTTTTAGTTATGTTTTTAAAATCCATAAGGAAACATTTCCATTAAGACCTATTTGTTCATGTATAAATTCTCCATCACATGAACTTAGTAAATATTTAACAAAAATTCTTAAAAACATAACTAAAAATTCTATATATAATATAAAGGACTCATTACAATTTAAAGATGGAATTAAACAAATAAAAATAGAAAATGATGAAAAAATAATTTCTTTAGATGTAATTTCATTATTTCCTAGTATACCTATAATTTTAGCATTAAATATTATAGAAAACAAATGGAATATAATTAGAGAATAAACATCTATGGAGAAAGAATTGTTTTTAGAAATTGTAAAATTTTGCATACAGGATAACAGGTACTTTCAATATAACAACAAAATATATTCTCAGCATAAAGGTCTACCTATGGGTTCTCCAGCTGCTCCAATTATAGCAGATATAATTATGAAAGAAAATGTATTAATAAATTGTCTATTAAACCAAAAATTATACCAAAATATGTGGATGATTTATTTTGTATTATTTCAGATTATGAAATAATAAATATATTAAACATATTTAATTCTTTTCACCAAAATATTAAATTTACAATTGAAAAATAATCTAATAATATACTTCCATATTTAGATACAATAGTAATTAGAAAGGGGGAGATAAATTACTAATAGATTGGTATCAAAAACCAATTTCATCAGGAAGAATTATTAATTATTATTTTAAACATCCAAAGAGAGTTATTATAAATACAGCTAAAAACTTAATAGATAAAGTTGTAAATATTAGTGACAAAATATTTCATAAAAATAATAAAATAAAAATCAAACAAATTTTAAAAGATAATAGTTTTCCAAATGAACTAATTTATAAATTAATAAGACACTATAAAAGACCAAAAAATAATAATACAAATATAAATTCTGAACCTAAAATTTATAAATCTCTAACTTATATTCCATTAATTTCTGAACGACTAGAAAATTCAAAATTTTATGACAGGAATAATTATAAGATAGCCCATAAAACTTATAACACATTAAATAGATTATATAGTAAAATAAAGGATAAAACATTAAAATTAAATAAATCCAATATTGTTTATAAAATACCATGTAAGGGTAAAAATAATGAAGAATGTAATAAAATATATGTATGCACAACTAAAAATAAATTGAAAACTAGATTAGCTGGACATAAATCTGACCAAAAACACAAACATACTTCTTCTCAAAAAACTGCAGTTACAATTTAGATCATTATCCAGATTTTGAAAATACTACTATATTAAATACAGAAACAAATTATAAAAGACGATTTATGTTAGAAATGTTACAGATTATTAATGTACCGATAGAAAAGAGAATTAATTTTAAAACAGATACAGACAATGTAGCTCAAAATTACAGACATTTAATTTATAAGAATAAGTTTAGAAACTAAAAATATTACATATAGAATTTTTCATTTATTATTCCAAACAAGTTTTTTATATATCATAATTGTATATCATAATTGTAAACTTTTCATTTTCTGTTAAACATATTTTTTCAATTTCATACTTCAATTATTATTTTATTATAATTCAAAACTTGTATTATCCCTGAAGAAGCTATCCATTGTGATAGCGAAATATTGGAAATAAATATATATAAATAAATTAAATATTTTTATATAAAATTCAAGTGACCTTATTGCTTGTAAAAAGAAACTATTAAATAATTAAAAAGGTCAAATAAACGAACTAAATAATTAAAATAATAATTTTTATATTATTTTTGTATTTAAAGATTTGTTTTATTCTTTTCTTCATTTTTGTAAAAGTTTTGCTACTATTTTGGTTATTTTTTAAAAAAGTACTAAATTGGTACTTTTTATTTTATATAAATTTTTGCCAATTTTTCTTAAAATAATTAATGTATTTCAACTATTTTTGTATTTAAAGATTTGTTTGATTCTTTTCCTTATTTTTGTAAATGTTTTGATACTATTTTGGTTATTTTTTAAAAAGGTACTAAATTGTTACTCTTTTATTTTATATACAATTTGCTAGTTTTCATACACAATATATTTAAATTATATTTTTTTTATTTAGAAATATAATTTTCTTGGAATTTGCAGTTTTTTGGTACTATTCTGGTTATTTTTAAAAAAGTATTAAATTTGTACTTTATTTTGTTTTATGTAAAGCTAGATTTTCCTACAAACTTTATATATTTCAAAAATTCTTTGCATTTGTAGATTTTTGGTGCGATTATGAGCTATTTAAAAAAGTAACAAATTGGTACTTTTTACATTTTTAAAATTTCGATTTTTTAATAATTTTTTTTTGATAAAAATATAGTTTTTTAATAAGATTTCTTTGTTTTTAGAAAAAATCAATTTATTTTTATATGATTTTTGGGAGTTTTAAAGAAAGTAACATATTTAAACTTTTTCATTTCAAATATTTTAAGCTTTAATTTAAGAAATTTTTTGAAATTCTTAATTTTTATATAATCTTTTGAATTGTTTTTATTAAGTACCTAATAGCTTTTCTCAAATCGTTAACTTTTACATATTTACATACATGATTAACCATAAAATCATTTTTCGAAAAAGTAGGTACTTTTTTGTTTGCTTAAATTTCTGCTGGAATTTATTAAGGTTTTTAAAACAAAAACACTTACCTTGTTGGACTGGGTGGTGGATATGAAATGCCACGATGACTAGGTGATAGCAATAAATTACCGGAATGTGCACTATTGGCGGTACCGGGTACCAATAATGTATTATTACTATAAGTATGGTAAAGATTACTAAAATAATGCTCCCAATGGTAACGCACACAACAACACATATTAATTTTTATACACACATACAGTGGCAACCAAAAAAAGTCAGGCGTTTATAAATGAAATCCACCAAATCAAGAAATAAATAAAAAAAAAAAGAAAAAGTAACAGGTTAAAATAATAAAAGTAAATTGGTTGTTACGTATTTTGTGTTTGTTTAGTAGACAGGTCTTTTAAGAAATAGGAGGAAATATGTGAGATCATTTAAACAATGATAACGATGCTAATAATGCTGATGACAAACTGATGAAATGTATTTTAAAATGTTGATGCCGTAAACATGATTTTCAGTTTTTGTATTTTTGAGGTTAGAGTGAAAATAAGAAAGAAAATAATTGTTTATTTTTTTTTGGCACAAAACTACCACAATTAGCCGTGTAAAAGAAAAAATAAAGAATATAATAAAATTAATAAAACTTACGTATGACTGTGATGCAAATTGAGGTTAGGTAAACTTTGTACCAAATGATTAAGAGGCTGAACCGTTAGCATATTGGAGGAGGAGGTGGTATTCACTTTTAGTTTTTGTGGACTAATGGTGGTCAAAGGTTTGCTTTTCAAAGGAAAACCATGTGCCCCTTTAATAAAACAACAAATTGTTATATATTACTTTATTATTAAAAAGAAAACTTACCCAAAAACGTGCAACCCTCATCACTAGACAGAGAATTGGTTTTATCAAAATCCACAGAAATATTGCGCGAATCATTCCATTCCACCGAACCACTATGACTATTATTAGCACTGGTCACATGCGAGCAGATAGAAGAGTTCATGGGTGATTTCTTAACGCCCAGGGAGTCCGATGTACTGCCCACGAAACGCATTGAGTCCCAGGCAGTCACTATAGAACATTGCTTTAAACGGGCATAAATCAGGCTGGCTCTTTTTAAGGCCTCATACCACCTTTTAGCCTCCGTACACTGTAGAGTAAATGCACTTATTGCCACTTGGAATTCATTTAGATAAATACAACTTAATTGATTATTGGAATGTTCTACTATCAGCCTATCGGTTAGATAGGGCTGTCGTATCACTTTAAGGGTACCCAAACCCTTTTTCGCTATTGATTTGCACACCAATAGCATGTCGGTTAATAGAAAACAATGCACTTCGACTTTGCCGAGATTGTCTTTGTATTTATGATCGCCCTCCATAAACAAATGGCGGTCATGTTGAGAGGCACAGCCTTTCATGGGACCACACAAATCGAACATTTGACTATACTGTTTAATCATCTTTTCCAAATGTTCATTGTTGGTGTCCTGCAAGAAAGAGAGTTACATAAATATGTTACTAGAATCTTAATGTAATATGCCAAAAACTTACCACCACATCATAGGATTCTATGCGGGCCATAACACCCTTTAAACGCTCATTTTCTTGTCTGGTAGTTAAATGATTATTAACGCTAACAACAAAATTTTCGGTGGTATGTAGCTGGAGTATAATAAAATGTTTATTATTATTAAATACATTTACAATTTTTGAGATTCTTTTTTGAACCCACCATGGTATCTATCGCTTCTATTTCCTCCGTATCGGTCATCTGTTTCTTTATAGCCGCCAGTAGTAAACTGTACTTTGTCAAACGCTGCATGGGTCTCACCAATATGTCGGCCAAACGTAAACGATTGCACATTTTCTGAGCCTCACACCAGGCCAAATAGGAGGTAAACAACGAATTCGTTCGATTCAAGTCTTTGCAATAAAACTGACAAGTACTCTGCTCAGCACAGTACATTTTGTAGGGAGCAAAGATATTCGCAAACGCTATAAAACCCTGCTGGAAAAATGCCACCCTCAAGGGTTCCCGGGTATTAATGCTGTGCGCCACCATGGGATATAAATAAAAGGTCCAAAATTTTAGATTAGCCTCACAGATATCACGGATATTGGCAAACAAACGATGCTGATCCACCTCTTTAAGTAAACCCTCCTCTTGTATAGCTTCCAAGCAGGCCAAAAAAAGCTAAATAAAAAAAATATTATTATTTAAAAGTTTCTTTGTTTTTTTTCAAGTTTAAAAATTTCAAACACCAACTTACATCCGTTACCGTTTGCAAACAATGTATATAGTCCACTTCCGTGGTCACCATTTCCCATATAGCAGTTTGTATTTTCATCTCACTGTCGTTCATGCCAACACTCTCCACTATATCCATCCATGACTTATGTCTATTATCTAAATAGGCTATGGCATTGACCAGTTCGGGATGATCAAAACTTAACGTGGCAGGAGTTTTCTGTGGTACACCATTTTTCGAATAGTTATTTAATAATTCGCACAGCTGACTTTGTTGGGGATTTTTCACCCCAAATAAACCCGACCATCGTTGTTTCAATTGTTTGCCCGTTAAATTAACCTCTGAGGATTCATCTGTAGAGGCTGATGACAGGAGGCGGGGTGGTCGATTGCGTGAGCCAAAAGAGGCGGCTTTTTGTAATGTCTTACGTGAACTATCCTTGTCCATGATGATCAAATGATGACCGGCCAAGTTTTCCACTTCGGCATTTTCATCCAGTGAGGTTTGTATAGGGGAAGTTCCTGGTTTGTAGAAGAAAATAAAGTTAATATTAAAAATGTTGATTAATTCATATAATTTAAAATTACCCGCTTCCAAAAATGCCGTTGTTTGATTATTGTCATTACTATCGGTGATTGTTAATTGGCTAAAACTTAAATTACGTCTTCTTAAAGACTGGCTTAAAGCATTTCTGTTAAAAAAAAAGAAAAATTTTAATAATTTTTATAAATAAATGTTTAATTAGTTTAATAAAAATAAAATAAGGATAATAATTTTGTGTAGTAAAAAAATGTTGCATGTTTTGCTTTCAAATTAATGTATTGTAAGTTAAAATCTTAATAAAAAATGGCGGCCTATCTAAAACAGCTGTTTTTTTTTTAATTAAAAATGCTTTGAAACATTTACTTAAAAAAACTTAATAAATGCCAACATAAATATTTTATAAAAACTTTTAAAAACTGGCTTAAGCGTTTCTGCGGAAAAAATAGGGACGAATTATTCATTCCGTTCCGCAATTGAGAAAAGACATTTTTTGTGCGGAAGCATAATTTAAAATTATTCACTCCGTTGCTGCGGTATTTTTCCATTTTGCTGTACACGAACAGACAGCATTGCGTCATGCCGCAGAAATGAATAATTAAATTTTACATATCGATCGATATTTTATTCCGCTTAGTTTTCCTTTACGTGCGGAATCAATAATACCACCCATAATTTCTATAAATAAACGTTTAAATAGTTTAATAATAATAAAATTGAGTTAATAATTGCATTTACTAAAAATATGCCTATTTTGCTTTCAAAGTTAAAATTTTTGTGTTAAAATCTTTATTCAAAATGGCGGACTGTTTTTCCAATTAAAAATGCTAATTTATGAAAGGTTGTAAGAAAGAGCAGCAACATAAAAACCAACTTATTTAAACAAAAAACTCTTAAAAATAGCATATTTAACAAATTTGTTAAGTAATTATTTGATAATACTTACGCTAAGGTGACACCTTTGGTGGCAGGGAAGAACTCCTCATCTTGACAGCCCGATTCGGTACAAAAACTAACCGAAAAATATTCCGAACTAGATACCTATAAATTAAAAGAAATAAAACCAATTCAATAACATAAATTAAATTCAAAACTTAGCAGAGACTTAAACCAAATAAAATATGAAACAAATAAAGACTGATTTTCCGATTTGATTTAAAAGAAAACACGATCTTTGTATATTATATGTTTAAAAATGATTTCCTGTAAAAGTTGAACGCGTTTACGCCTCAAACGTTTCATACGCTAAGTCCAGTTTCCAACATATCGGCCGGTATCTCACTCATAAATTATTCAATATCAGCATTCAGTGCATTAACCGTTGCGGCCTTGTACCTATAGATATGAGCCTTAACATAGCCCCACAAAAAATAGTCTAAAGCCGTTAAAATGCACGATCAAGGCGGCCAATTAAATGGCTCAAAACGTGATATAAACTTTTAACCCAACTCTTCTCTCAATTGAGCCACTGTTTCGCATGCTGCGTATCATGTGGCACCGTCTTGTTTGAAACCACATGTCAGTCAAACCAGCTCTTCCATTTTATGCAAAACACATTTGTAATTATAGCACGGTAGGTAGTGCTCGCCATTCACATTAACTTTTCTGCCTTTATCGTATTTGGTCCAATGATGACACCGGCCCTAATAATCCACAACGAACAGCGTGGTGGTGGTAATGTCCAATAATGTATATTTGGTGCGAAATTTAGTCATAAGATTTCGAATAGCCGGCTCAGATGGCTGCACCAACTGACCATAAAATGGATGAAGTGCACGATGCACTTTCTTAACTAAACGAGCATGAATTTTGATAATAATCGGCAAGCATTGTTCATTTTAATTAATACCCAGTTAAATTATAGACCAAACTGAACATGTTTAACATTAATATGTCACAGGAAAATAGCTGAGCTGCCTAAAATAGTCTTGCCAAAAAGAAAGTTGCTAAAAAAATCAACATTTACTTAAAAGTTTAAAATCAGATTTAGATTTGCCTTCATAAACATATAAAATATATTTACTGCAGATTTTCCCAAAAATTCTTTAAGATTTCTTTTAATAGCAAAATTAACTAGTGTTATGACAAATTTTAGCTTAGTTTGCCATCATTAAAATTTATTAATAATGCTCTGTTTAATTTTTGCCACTTCTGCTTCACTAATGGCCAACATTTTGTCTTGAAAAATTGGTAAGAATAAGAACTGCACTTAAATTGTGTAATAAGCAGTTCAATTACACCATTATACAGCTTCCTCTCCATCCTCGGTAACGTTCCGTTTTCATCTGATGTCCTTTTTTGCACCGTTTTAATTTCCCATTACGTTTTACTATTACTCATCAACATGCTCTCAATACTTATTATGTACTTACATATAAGGGCAAAGAATGTTGACTGTAGTGAATGTTTGAAAGAAATCTAAGGAAATGAGAAGGGAATTTAAAGGACATCTTGGCAGTTATCAACTGCAGCACATCTTTAGTTTTAATATAAAGTCATGTGAGGGTGGCTGTAAGTGCAATGCTTTTCTTTTTAGATTGAAGTCACGAAACAGCTTATTTTTTAACATTTAGTTGGTGGCAAAGAAAGAGGAAGGTATGCTGTTTACATTGATTTAATAAATTTTAAAGAATGTCACAGCTATATTTGTCATTATTATAATTTCGTTTTTTTAAATTTATGTTTTATTGTTTGGGATAACTTCCCCCGCTTTTTTTGTTTTTTTTTTGCACCAACCATTAGTTACAGTTTTACACCGCTAAATAAAACGTAAGCAAGAAAATTGTCAGTAAATAATAAAAAGAAAACGACCATTTGTTTAGAACAATTCTAGTAAATCACATAATTTAATAGTTTCTAAAAAAAAGTTAAAAAGTTTTTTGAAAATCGCCGAGTAAAAAGAAATTGCAAAATCTATTGCCACGAAAAAAAGTTTTTAAGAAATAGACAAATAAATATTTACTTTGAGATTGTCCTGTTTTGTATACAATACAATCTACAAGGGGTCAAAGGTGAACCACCCAACTAAAGGCACGGTCACACTTGGCAAATATTTACTCAAAAAAGCGTAACCACTTATTTTAGCACAAATTTGTTTGACGTTGTTTACTCTTACAAGAGTTTTGCAAAACCAAACAGCATCAAATAAATTAAAACTAAATATTTGTTGTGTCTTGTGCTAAATAAACAAAGTATTTCTTAATAAATACAAGAGTTGAAATATATTTTATTGGTTACCTCTTTTTCGGCAAATATTTGTCAGGTGTGACCATACCTTAACATTGTGACCCATTCTTAAACACAACGATCTTCTAAAATACTGTTTAGATTTAAGAACAATTTATATAAAAATTATACACAAGAAGCCAAGCTACCAAAAAAATGAATTTTCTTTACATCCGGTTCATATACAAAGCGAGCTATAGGTTGTTAAAATTGAACACTTTCAAAAACAGAGAAAGGTTAAAGTTGAACAGTGTATACAATCGTTTAAAATATAATAAGAAATCTATATTTTTTAAACTACTGTTTAGATTTAAAAACAATTTCAACAAAAATTATAGATAAGGATCTAAGTTTTCAAAATATAAATTTACTAAATACCCTGTTTTCAAAGAAAGCAAGCTACAGGGTGCTAAAATTTACCACTTTTAAAAAGACGATCAAACAATTGTTAAATAAAGCAATCGACATGTATCTTTTAAACTACCGGCTAGATTTAAAAGCAATTTATTTAATATAAATTAATAAATAAAGACAAGAACATATGCTTTTGAAATATACATTTTTAAACACCCTGTTTGCATAGAAAGCGAGCTACAGGGTGTTAAAGTTGAGCTCTTTCAGTAAGAAAGTTTAGCAGTGTGATCAAATCGTTTAAAATATGCCAAAAAGCAAATATCTCGTAAACTACTGGCTAGATTTTAAAATAATTAATACAAATATTATAGACAAGGACCTAAGCTTTCAAAATATTTATATTATAACCATCCTATTAATATAAAGGCCTGCAGGCTGTTAAAATTGAAAACTTTTAATCATAAGTTTTCAAAATTTGTAATTTTTTTAAATTTTTCCAAGTTTTTAAACAAATTTGTATATTTTTTTTCTTTTGTTATAAAAATTGTTAAATTGTAACACTTTCTTGTGTCTTTTTTTCATAACAACAAGTTAATTAAAATTTTTCCCAATATAGTTAGTTTCTGGGCGTTACAAACATCAGCACAAATACAATATACCCTCCCCACTATGGTGGTGTAGGGTATAATAATTAAATTTTCTTTTATAAAATTCAAATAAATAAACACAAATCTAATGACAGGCTGAAAAATAGCCAAACTTAAATTTTCCAATTGGAAGTTTAACTGCCGTATTTATAAAAAATAAAGTAGACTTGAAGTATGCTTTTAGAGAAAATTTTCATACAAAATTTTCTTAAAGTACATTTGAAGTCTACTTTAATTTTTTATAAATACGGCAGTAAGTATGTATTAATTAGGAATGTTAGATACGCTTTTTATCAAAAGAAAGGTAATTGTTGTTGGTTGTTTAAAACCAGTAATGCCAATATTGCTACAATTTAAGTGTTTTTCTTTCTTTTTGATTTATAAGTTTTTAAATAAAACTTAACATAATAACTGTTTTAGACAGGCCACTAAATTGAATTAAAATGCCTGCTAAAATGTAAAGAAATAAATATAATAAATGAGCCAGTGCTTGAATAAATCTGTAAATTTAACACAATTTTCTTGGCATTAATTTTATGAGCTGTAGACAGTTACAACTGCTACTTTTACACTTATTTAATTTTTTTTTCGATGATATTTTTTTATGTTCAACAAAACACATTCACTGAAATTGAAGTATGTACATACATATAAAAATACTGACTGATACGATTACTTAGCAAGTGTAAAACGATGGAGAATTTTTATTTATTTATACTCGTTTATATATATTTGTCTTTCGTTCTTATACGAGTAGTTAGCAGTGGACCCTTGTATTGTGTATTGATGTTGAACATTGTTCTAACACAGAACACTTGTCACACAGGAGGTGGTTAATGACATACACTTGATTTTCAGTTTCATTTTTTTTTTCTTTCTTGCCTTTCTTTTTTTAAGAAAACCAGCAGCATTAGCAAGCAGCTTCCTTCCAGCTTTATCATGCCTCCCCTTGTCAACTTAATGCTGAGTTCATTTTAATGAAATAAATATCTCAAGTGGTTTATTTTCATTTTATAAATATAAAAAAAAATATACTGTGTACTGTATAAACAATTTTCTTATCCTTGACCTTATTCTTTTATTTATATTTTTGGTGTTTTTTTAAACATTGTTGTCTAAACTAATTTAAAAAGTAGCAACAGCTTGCTGGTGGGTTTCATGTGGAGTATACAAAATATGATTTATAAGTAATGAAATAATTTGTTTAAATTTAAAGTTGTAAATTGTAAACAATGCTAAAGGCTGTAAATATGAAATATCCCTTTCCCTGTTTTCTGGCTACATAAATTAATATTTTAAATTAAAATTATTTTTAAACAAAATTAAAAGTTTTGGAATTTCTAAACAGTTTGACAAAGACAGCAAATTGCCACTAAAATGCTTACTGAAGAATAAATCTATCCGTAGGTATTCTTTTGACACATGTCAAAAAATTTAAAGCACACGTCAAAAAACTAAATAAGGGATGGTTAAATTTTAAGGGCCGATATTGATTTTGAATAAAACACAAATTATTTAGGAAATTATTTTTATTATGACAATATGGTATGGTTCAATTATGTATGGAACAAAATATCGGCCAAATGGCTGCCGCGACCTTGGTGGCATACCTCCATCCGATGGTGCAAATTTTCGATGACGCTGAGGCATAATTGAGGTTCTGTGCCGTTAATGTGCCGAATTATCTCATCCTTTAGCTCTTGAATTGTTGCTGGCTTATCGACGTACACCTTTTCTTTCAAATAACCCAAAAAAAAAAGTCCAACGGTGTCAAATCACATGATCACCCGGTTTGCTCAAATTTTTGCACGATTTTTCCGATTGTAAAAAAATTACAAAGTGCACGTTATGCATTTTGATTTAAACGCTTATTTTAATAATAGTTTTCCTTATTGACCGTACGACCTTGTGGCAAGAATACATGATGCACCACGCCATTGCAGTCGAAGAAAACAGTGAGCAAAACCTTCACATTTCACCGAACTAGAAGTGCTTTTTTCGGTTTTAGCTCTTCTGGACGTTTCCGATGGGATGATAGGGCTTTGGTTTCAATGTCATAGCCATACACCCACAATTCGTCACCAGTTATGACCTTTTTGAGGAAATCTGGATCGTCATTGACGATGTTCAACAGCTCCTGAGCAAAGTCCATGCGACGTAGTTTTTGCTCAAAATTTAGCAATTTAAAGCCAAAAAATTAGATACTCTACTACTAGCAGATGCTTTTAATCGTATTAAGTTAAAAAGTGAAAACTTTTTTTCAAAACAACTTGTTTCGTATGTTTTAAAGTTGTACAGTTGTAAAGTATGCTGTAGCAAACATTGTAAACAAACCCAGAACATGATGTGGCATGTTTGGTTTAAGTTTTATTTCTTAACAAAAGTCGATTAAGTGGGAAAATGTAGTACATAGTAAGAAAATGTGTTATATTTAGTTAAGAGATTTAGAGAGAGTTAGAGTTTTTAAACCTAAAAAAAAATGTAATAAAATTTATACAAACCTCCCCCTCCCCCAAAAGTAGGCTAACATATGTGTAATATCTTATAAACCTGTGCAGATGACAGACAAACAGCTTAAGTCGAAAATTATTATTCATCTTCATGTTTTCTAATGCAAATAAGTTCAAGTTGTTTGCTTTAAGGGCATGTTATACTCTGCTATTTGTTGATGCATGTTAGAGATAATGCGTTTCCTTTCAGCCTTAGCAGCTACTACAGTTTTTTTTTTGTATTTTATTTTCACTTTCTTTAGTTTTCGCTTCCTATGCTGTACTAGAACATCTGTTTTTATAGCTTTAAGCACATTAAGCACTTGTTCGCCATAAAGCCAACAAGTGCAGTCAAGTGTATTAAGATTTTCTACTGATTTCATAATGCGAATGAATATGTCTGTCTTTTTGTTTGTATACAGTGGTGGCCATACAATTAGAAACGACTTTTCAGCATATCTACTATATTTGTTCATATATTTTAAAAATTTAGCTCTACATATTAAAACTAATAACTAGAAATAGTAAAGCCACAAATTATTATTAAGTTTAAAATAAATATTGTCTGACTTCAGCCTTTATTTCGTGCGAAGATAAAAATGGATTTTTTTTTACTGGCTCTACAAATAACTCTATCTTCTGCTAAAGTGGTCTTTCGTGTCCTAGGTTTCCTAGCTGGCGTTGCAAACTCGTTTCTAATTATATGCCCACCACCATATATAAGAACAACTACTACCCAGAACTATCAAAACTATGTACATATGTATGTATATGAAAACACATGTCTCAGTATTTGTATGAAGTGTAAGAGTAGTAAAAAATGATGCTGTGTCCTTTGAGAACTGAAACTATAACTTTTTAGAATTTTATTTTTTGTGCATAAACATTTTAATGTCAACAAAACTAATACAGACAAAAAAGATAGAAATTTGCAAAAGCCATGAAAAGCAGCAGTAAAAGTGACACAATGTCAACAATTTCATGGAAACTGCGGCCAAAAATTCTAAAAGTTTCTTAAGAAATTTGAAAAAAAAAAAAATAAACTAATCAAAATGTTTATAATATTGAAAATAATTTAGTTTTTTATATTTTTCATAATTATTAATTAATTAATTACAGGCCCTCCCGCTTCCCACTGTGTTTCTTGTTTATTTACACTAATTAAAAATATATTTAAGTAATTTTTAACTATCTTAATAACTAACTAATAATAATGTAAGTAGAAACTACAAAAAATACACACTCAAAAACACACACACACACAAACACAAGAAGAAACCGCAACAAAAACAACATAAAAACGTGCAAAATTGTTAAAATAACAGTTGCATACTTAAAGGCGTAATTGTGAAATAACAAAAGTGCATAATTGAGAAATAAAACAAAAGTTTCTGCTGCAACTTACAAACAAGCTCAAGAAAAGTATTTAAGTTAATGCATTTTCTTTCTGGCTTGATTTTAAGGCTAACAAGGAAAACATAATATAAAATATACTGGGAAATTTACAAGATTAAAGGAAACTGAAAAAGCTGAAATAAGCCGAGAAGAAATGAAAAAATACTATCAAAAATACATCAGTTAAAAAGGAAAATATGAAGAAAATTTTAATTCAAAAAAAAAATGGTACAAAATTATAGAGTTAGAGAGAAAGAGAGTTAGAAAGATAGACACTCACCTCACTGCGTGTGAGTATTGGCTTTTTACGTTGCAAAAACGAAGATTTCTTTTTGTAACTAGTTGGCGTTAAGCAGCCACCGCCAGGCGGCTGCAGACTGGATGCCGTAGATGTAGTCGTAGAAGATATAGAGCCAAAATCGCCCAGTGGAAAGGAGAGCGTGCTAGTGGTAAAGGCGGCATTATTGTCATTAACGGAAGGCAAAGGTAAAGAAGGTTTCAAAGTGTGCTGCTGAGAGCCTGATGTAAGCGATGTCGTTGTCGTAGAAGATACTGTCAAACTAGCAGCAGTGTCTGCAACACTGAAAGCCTCACTCTGAAATTTATTGGTATGATAATGATGATGAGTGCTTTGTAATTGTAGATTACTGCTGCTGCAGGGAGCACTGCCTACGTGAGCTGAACAAATTCTACTTTTACAACAGGCTGCTGTAGTGGTTGTGGTACACGTTGGACTATGTGATGTGGGTGAATTGAGATTGTTGGGCAGGGATTTAGTGGTGGGTTGTTGCTGCTGTGGTGCTTGTGTATAAATAGTGGGTGTTAGGCGTGTCGAGAGGCGGGTACAGGAGTAGGGCGGTATTTTGGGATGAAATGATCTTAGGGGTGAGAGGGAGCGTTTGGCGGAGTGTTGATATTGCGGCAATGGAGGTGAGAGAGATGAGGGTGTTAAAGGATATGCCATAGTGAGAGTTGAACTAATGTAGGCTACAGTCTAATTAGTATTAGGTGAACGAAAGACAGAAAGAGAGAGAGAGAGACAGAGCGTGTGAAAATGTGGGAATAAGATCAAAAGTGGGTGTTTGTGAGCAGCACATTATGAAAGCGTTTTTGTTTTATTTAAAGTGTTTTTATGTGTGATTTTGTTTTTACAATAAAAAGAATACAGAGCATATAGTTAGAATACAAATATATTAAAGAGTATAGAGTAAAGAGTTGTTAAAAAGTATCAATACGTATGTTTTCTAAAATTGTTGTACTACAGTGAGTGAGAGAGAGATTAAGAAAATTGTGAAGTAAATTGCTACGTATGTAAAGACTTTATTGATTTGTTTGAAATAATATATATAAACTAAAGCATACTTGTTGGCGTTACTAAATAAGAACTAATTAAATAATGTTGAGTTAAAAAATTAAAAAAAAAAAATACAAAGTTTAATTAAGTATTAAATGTAAATAAAAATTGTGCAGAATGTAAAGTAAAATTGTATCTACAACTAAAAATATGGAAAAAAATATTTTAAACGATACAATATGCCGTCGTAACAAGCCCTTTCCGAAATATTGTAGAGTTTCTTTACTATAGAAATATAATGTTATCGATAGCTTTACTATGAAAATAGGAAGTTATCGACAACTTTACTATGGAAATATAAAGTTATCGATAACTTTTCTGTAGAAATGGAAAGTTATCGATAACTTTACTATAGAAATATAAAGATATCGATAACTTTACTTTATAAATAGCCCAACAATATAAAGTTATTGATAACTTTTCTGTAGAAATATAAAGTTATCGATATTTTTTCTATAGAAAAAGAAAATTATCGATAAATTTACTATAGAAATATACAGTTATCGAAAACTTTTCTGTAGAAATCGAAAGTTATTGATAATTCTACTGTAGAAATAGATAGTTATCAATAACTTTACTATATAAATAGAAAGTTGTCGATAACTTTACTATATAGTATAGAGTTATCGATAACTTTTCTGTAGAAAATTAAAGTTATAGATAAATCTTCCACAGACAATTTAATGCTCAAGAACTTCTTTTTAGAAAACAAATTGATATTGATAAATTCCTTAACAAAGTAGTACTCAGACAGTTTTTTTCCTTGAATATTATCAGAGAATAAGAGTACACTTAACTCTGTAGCTAAAGTAAAATTAAAAGTCTAATTTTAGGCTTCTTAAATTTAAAGCAAATGTCTGCATACACCAATTATATTCAGTTTAATTAGAAATGTTATTAACTTTTTATTTCATTCCCCTACTTTTTGTGTTAATTAACAATTAACACCAATTGAAAAACTCAGCAATGACAATTAATTAGGCAACAAAAAAAGGTTTTGTTTACGACACAGCCACACTCTCAACACAACTTGTCGTCTACAAAGAGAATGTCGTCAAAAAAGTGTACAAGAAATCAGTTATTAAGTAAAATGTCATTGTAAACAGTGACATCAACTTCCAATTTATTTTACAATAATGGTGATGATTTCATCTACATCAACATCATCTTTATCTATCTACATACATATATAAATATTTTGTAACTGAGAAAAAATAATCTTACGACGAGGGGAAATGGTTAGACTGATTTTTCAGGCTACACATAAAACTACAAGAAACGAAAAATCAAGTACAAACAAGAGATAAAAATATATACATATATAAAAAAAGTGCAAATAAATCATATGACACATACAGGACATGTAGAAGAATGCAAAAAAAATAGACAAACTATCGTATTAAGAGTAAAAGAGATGTAAGGGAAGTCAGAAGAAATCGACAACAACAACAAATATTACAGTTATAATAAAAAAATATACACACGCTTAAACAAACACATGCAAACATTTAACCGAAAGACGGGAGAACAATTAAAAGTAGAAGAATAATATTGCAAATATAAAAACATGGTAACAGGAGTATAAAAACCAAAGAAAAAAACGAAGGAAATTAAATTGAAAAATTGAAATTGCTCATGTTACAAGCTACAGATTGGAAAATATATGTATTTTCTTGTTCTTTTGAGCATACACTCAAAGAATTTATGTACAAAAAACACAATGAAGTCTAAAAGATTGGAATAGTTCAATAGAAAACTACTGTAGAACTACTGTAATCAAAAAACTCTGTACTAAAAAACAACTAAAAGAACTTTTGCATTTTGGCTGCAAAAAAATGTGAGATATGTTACAAAGATATTGAGCTATCTTTATGTAGCATCTTGACGCCTGACGCTCTAATTGTGACGCATTCTTCAATTTCTGCCAATATGTTCAAAAAAAAAAAAAAAAAAAAAAAAAAAAAAAAAAAACAATAAACAATTACCGAATCCCATCTCATGGTCCATAGATGTCATGTGTTGTTTTTTCCTTTTGCGTATTTGTGGGTGCAAATGGGTGGTGTTCTAGTAAAAACCATCTAAGGAAATTAGGAATTGTTTTTTTGTCATTGTCTTGTTACTAATAGTCTCTTTGAAGGATGAACGATTTGATGGCAGTGGGAGTGCAGTTTGTTTTACAATAGAATATCATGTGATGAAAAGTAAATTGAATTGTAATTTTAATGGTATTGACTTTTTGGCACAAACATAATGGAGTGTCAATTTGAGCATTACGTATAAAGGGGGAGGGAGTAATAACATAATTTCAAGGATTTGTTTGTTTGTTTATTTTTTTTTTGCAAAATTAATGTTTTAACGAAATCTTTTTCAACAAAATGTCAAATATTTTTCCTTTACAAAAATGTATCATTATTCAAGAGTTTTTTAGTTTGTATGTTTTCCTAAGAATCCCTTCAATAACATGCAACTACTATACATGATTGTCTTATTACACACGTAAACTGACAATAGAAATGTCATTAAAGGAAAACTTCGAATTCTTGTGTGAGTGTGTAAAACAAGAGCGAATATACATAAATCAAAAGTAAGTCACGTACACATAACGCCAGCAATAATGTCAATTAAATAAAAAAGTAAACAAATAATAAACTTAAAGTAAAGGTAAAGGAAAAATTAAATAAATAAAGGAAGAGAATAAAAAATTTTAGTTTTTTTTTATTTAACATAATTTAACACAACTATGATTTTCTATAAAATAGTTATCAATAACTTTCTATTTCTAGAAAAAAGTTATCAATATCCTTTAATTTCTACAAAAAAATTAATAACTTTCTTTTTCGAGTTAAATGTTATCGATTATTTACTGTTTTTACAGAAAAGTTATCCACAACTTTCTTTTTCTAGAGAAAATTTCTCGATAACTTTATTTTTCTAGAGAAAAATCATCAATAATTTTCTTTCTCTATAATAAAGTTATCGATAACTTTATTTTCCTAAAGAAAATTTATCGATAATTTTATTTTTCTAGAGAAAAATAATCGATAACTTTCTTTCTCTATATTAAAGTTATTTATAATTTTTTCTCTTTAGTAAAGTTGTCGATAACTTTCTTTCTCTATAATAAAGTTATCGATAACTTTATTTTCCTAAAGAAAATTTATCGATAATTTTATTTTTCTATAGTAAAATTATCGATAACTTTATTTTTCTAGAGAAAAGTAATCGATTACTTTCTTTCTCTATAGTAAAGTTATCTATAACTTTCTTTTTCTATAGCAAAATTATCGATAACTTTCGTTTTATTAAGTAAAGTTATTTATAATTTTTTTTCTAAAGTAAAGTTATCGATAAGTTTCTTTTTCTAGAGAAAAGTTATCGAAAACTTTCATTCGCTAGAGTAAAGTTACTGATAACTTTCTTTTTCTAAAAGTTACCGATAACTAGGTTTTTCTAGTGTAAAATTATCGATAATTTTATTTTTCTAGAGAAAAGTTGTCTACAACCTTTTTTCTCTATAGTAAAGTTATCGATAACTTTCTTTCTCTATAATAAAGTTATCGATAACTTTCTTATCCTAAAGAAAATTTATCGACAACTTTCTTTTTCTAGAGTAAAATTATCGATAACTTATTTTTCTAGAGAAAAGTAATCGATAACTTTCTTTCTCTATAGTAAAGTTATCGATAACTTTCTTTTTCTATAGGAAAAGAACTTTTTCTAAAAGTTATCGATAACTTTTTTCTAAAATAAAATTATCGACAACTTTCTTTCTTTATAATAAAGTTATCGATAACTTTCCATTTCTAAAGAAAAATTATCTATAACTTTCTTTCTCTATAATAAAGTTATCGATAACTTCCTTTTTCTCAAGAAAAAATATCGATAACTTTCATTTTCTAAAGAAAAATTATCAAAGAATTTATTTTTATAGAGAAAAGTTATCTATAACTATTGTATAGAAATATATGTATGTACATATATACGTATATTTCTCACTATAGTAATGTTATCTTTAACTTTAGTTCTCTTCCTGCACATAATTTTTTTTTCTATATTTTACAAATAATAACAAAATGTACTTTTAGTAGTATGGACTCGTATTTAACTCCAAAATAAAGCTAAAAAATCTTTACAAATTACATTTTCTAAAATGTATTCTCTATCAAAAAAAAAAAAAAAAATAAATGAACTTTTTTGCCATTAAATAATATAAATGAAAGAGCTAAACAAACATGCCACAAGATTTGAAAAAAAGCCAGTGTAACATTTGTAAACGTTAAAATATTCATACATACTAAATATGTACACAACAACAACAAAAAATAAAGAAATCATTTTGTAAAACTAAAATAGCAGAAAAATGTAAAAAAAAAACCAACTAAAAGAAAAATCTACTTACATTATTTGAATTTTTAGCAGGATTGCAAACCATTTCAGATTCAAGGCCATCTAAATGCGTAAGACTTTTCGATTTTAACTGCAAAGGTAAGAAACAGAAGATACAGCTGGCAATTAAATCTATTTAATTCATTAAATAAATGAAAAAAAATAACAAAAAAGTTAATTTATTTAAGATTAAAAAATTAAAACCAAATATGTAATTGTTCGTTTTATACAAAATTATTTATTACACATACATATGTACATACATATGCAGTCAGCCAGACAGACTTACAGAACAGATAACCAACCTCTGTTTGAAAATCAAAAAGACTTCCAAACAATTGCACTTTTCCATTTAATAACATTGAACATTATTGAAAACGTAAAATGAAAAGAAAAACAAAGATAAAAAATAAATCAAAAATAAACTATATGAAAACAAAAAAATTGAATAAAGCCAAAGAGACACTGCAGAGTTTGGTTTTATTTATAACTAGCACAAATGCACCATACTTTGAGTAATGGGAGATTGAAATCTAGAGTAAGTTGCTGCAGAAAATTGTTTAATATTTGCAGGTTTTGGAAAGTTTAATACGATGATTAATATGATGATTTAATTAATAGTAGTACTATAATTAATATTTAATTCTTAATACTAATAATTTTAATCAAGTAATTAAATATTATTAATAGGTTTATAATTAAAGTTTACTTTTTACATTTTATTTATCACTCAATGATTCTCTCTAACATAAGTATGTCTGTATGTTGGCGTTACCAACGAGTTTTTCTTTTCAGCTTCTTAGAATTGAGACTAAGCCTAACCAAACAATACCTTCAACCAAAGTCGCCTTGGCTTCTCGTCCAAGTGTCTTCATTATTTCATTTCAGTAATTTTTTTTTTGAACTACAGTGAACTCGCAGAATCGTGAACATCCAGTAACATGAATTACCCAAAAAAATTAACATTTTGTTTTTTACATTGACTACTCTAAAACGTGAAAAAACGTTAGAATTAAATTTTGTAAGCTTATTTCAAAAATTTGGGATTCCCCGCAGACGAATTTCGTAGTTTGTTTGATATACACAACTTTTGTGGCATGATAAGTAGCTTCTTATGTAGTTGATCGTTTTCAATAAAAACTAAATAAACAAATTTATAATTATCGTTGTTTAAATTCAGCTAACCTCTATTTTTGATGAATTCAATAACATAATTTAGAAATTAAAAAATCTTAGAAACCCTTTTGCAAATCATAGTAGCTATGTAGTATATTAAAAAATAGCAGGAACTTACAAAAAGTAGCATCAAAACATGTTTCATAGGTAAAAAATAATTTACACACTTTATTTTAAAGTAAATAAAAGATAAGATACTAAAATATGTTATAGAAAAATGCTATCTAAAACGTGAACAATATCAACAACGTGAACACCATCGGTAAAAATTAGTTCACGTTTCTGCGAGTTCACTGTATTTACATACTACATACTAGTTTTTATCATCATCATGATGTCGTTGTTGATGCTGTTATTATTATTTTTGTTGTGTGCTTTTTAGTTGATGTCCCACAAACATGAGAATATTGCAATAATTGAAATGCAGTTATTTTTTTTTTTTTTTTTTTTGAAGCTGGCTTATGGTTGTTGTCATTGGTGTTGGGTTACAAACTTATAAACACATACCTTTCCTTTCGCTCTCTACCCATCACAATAAAGCCCACACACACACACACATACATGAACTATAGGCATCTACCGTAATAGAAGAGAGACACAGTTCGTACTTAAATAAATACACAAACCACAAACTCAGTTGCTGGCTTTTCTGTAAGCGAAAGGAGAGATTGAATGGGTGTTGGTTGACATGTGTATGCTTATAGTGTTTTACTTAAATATAAGGTAGGATGCATGTATTTTTGTTGTTAAAAAAAGACCAATATAAATTTATCAATCTTGTGAGCACAATTACATTAATGTAAACACACATACATATTCAATAACGACGACAGCAATATCTTATGCAAGTGTAAATGTGTATGTATGTATATGTGATTTCTTTGTATTATTTATATATCGGTATAGACTTATAGGATTTTCCTGATTGTGGTCATACAAACATCTGGCAAATTGTACACGCTTACATATACATATTCAAGCATGTACATTTTAAGGACATGCATTAATATGCAAAGGTATGTATGTATGTATGTAGTATGACGACTCTGTCACAAGATCTCATATTCAATATAATGTTTTGCTTGAAAGCCGTAAAATGGATTTATATTATTCGCATGCATAACTAATTATAATGAAAGGATAAGTGTTTTATAAATTTTAAAAAAATTGAAAAAGTTATCCATAACTGCTTTATAACTAAACTAGAACTGAACTAAACTAAAACTAAGCTAGAACTCAACTCAAACCTGAATTAAAACCTTAACTACATCCTGAACTAGAACCTGAACAAGAAGCTAAACTAGAACTTAAATTTGAATCTGAATTAGAACAATAACTAAAACCTGAACTGGAACATGAACTAGAACCTAAAATTGAATCTGATTCAGAAACTGAACTAAAAACTGAACTAGAGCCTGAACTTAAAACTGAACTAAAACCTGAACTAGAACCTAAACTTGAATCTGATTCAGAACCTGAACTAGAACATGAACTTAAAACTGAACTAGAATTGAACTAGAACCTGAACTAAAACCTGAACTAGAACCTAAACTTGAATCTGAATTAGAACAAGAACTAGAACCTGAACTAAAGCCTGAACTAGAATTGAACTAGAACCTAAACTTGAATCTGATTTAGAACAAGAACTAGAACATGAACTAGAATCTAAACTTGAATCTGATTCAGAACCTGAACTAAAAACTGAACTAGAACATGAACTTAAACCTGAACTAGAATTGAACTAGAACCTCAACTAAACCCTGCACTAGAAACTAAACTTGAATCTGAATTAGAACCTGAACTAAAACCTAAATTAGAGCCTGAATTAGAACAAAAGTTTATAAAAAAGTTGCTTCAAATTATTAATATTGCTTCCTTTTAATTTCAAAAGTAAAATTTGGTGGGGTTACTTGAACACATTTATAAATGTTATTGTTGAAACGCATTTTACGTCTCAGCAAATACATTTTTTATGCAAATAACTGTTGTTATATTAAATTCATAAAATTTTATTTATTCCATTGAATGGGTCCTTTTTTTGGCTTAAAACCAAACACGTTTTTAATATTTATGTTTCTTTGTTTGTTGCGTTTAGATATACATATGTATGTAAATATGTATATGTATGTATGTATATGTACATATGTACGTATTTTATTTTGTGCATTTTTCTGTGATTTAAATTTTTATGAGAGTTAAGGGTCATAATAAATGTTGATTTGATAAATTGTTTTCCTTCACGCTTTTTTTTACACCAGTTTTGTTTGATGCAATTTATGATTTACAAACAAAAAAAAAAAAAAAAAAACTTCAGAGACATGAAAAATAAATTTATATTTGAAACATGAAATTGTTTGTTTACGATTTCTTAAAATAAGAATTCTTTTTTATTGCATTGAATTGTTGTGATTATTTTTTCATTCGCTTGTTTACTTGTTGTTAAAATCATAAAAAATTGTCGTTCGTGAAAGTGCTAAAAATGAAATTAATATCCTTCATAATAAAAACTAATAAAAATTGAGGAATATGTCATGTAAATCAAGTGAAAGTATCCAAGGAAGATATAATATCCCCAGACTGACTTTACTTACTTTCATATATTAAAGTTAATTTAAAATTAAATCTATAAATTTGTTCTGTAATATTTCCGCTCTTCTAACCTGATTATGATTATTCATATTTTATATATTTTATTACACTCCTAAATACCCAAAAGAATTCTACTAAAAATCAAATTCATTATCACTCTTATGTTCCTAAATACTGCCACATTTCAAACCACAAATTTGTCGCTTCGTATGACAACAACAACAACAAAAAAAAAAAAAAAACTGAACAACAACAAAACATTCCATTAAGTAAATTTAATATATAAAAGCAATGATATTAACATAAAGACAAACATTTAAATGGATGAAAGAGAAATAAAACAGTTTTGCATACATTTATTTAATTGCTATAAGTTTAAAATAAAAATTATACTTGTGGCAGCGCACAAAAAATAAACTGAATTTAACCCAAAAATTATACACTTAAACAAATTTAATATAAACTCATAAGATGATAATAAAGATGTTGATAATGTTGTGAATTATGATAATACTTTTTTGTATAATATTTTTTGTTTACAAAAGGTTTAACATTGACATTTATAGAAATACAAAAGAGTAGTAAACCAAACATGTTGTTTTTGAAAAATGAAAGAGAGACAAAAAAAAAACACCCAAATGAAAATAACCTTGAACCATATTTACTACAGCAAACACTAGTGACAACAAAAAAACAACAGCAAAACATACTTGCAGACACAAGAAAAAACAAAACAGTGAATGTAATGTTTATTACCAGCGATACCAACTTAGCGCTTTTCGGGCTATATTTAGCCCGATTTTATCCACTCAAAACGCGAAAAAAAAAGAAAATTGGATGTGGCTTTATATGGATTTTTTTCCATTTAGCCCTTTTTCAAAAATGTTACGCGTTTTCAGTCTCAAAAGTTGGCATCACTGTTTATTACATAAATACCAGTGATGGAAAAAATGAAAAATTTAAATGGTACTGACCGTCAACAAAAAGAGTACTTTTTTCAACATTTTGGTGCTTTTTAGGAAACATATAGTTTTATTCAAAAATAAACTTAAAAATCCATTTAAAAATAATTCAAAAATAAAATAAATTTAGTTTAATAAAAAAAGCTATTATAACAACAAACTAAAAATTAATTAATTTTTATGTAAAAATATATGTTTCAAAAATTTTTATTTGTTGTGGGTTAAGATAATAAATATATGAGCATGCCTGCATTTTGTTAGTGTTAATGCCATATCATTAATAGATCGTTCACCAATATGTTTGAAGTTTTCATATGATACACAAAAAATCTCAAACAAGAAATGAGAATTACAAAAATGTACGAAACATAAGAAATTTAAAAAATTTAGATAGTACCACAAACACCTTTAATTCTTTATGCATCTGGTTACTTTTGTAGATTAGCTTTGTGCATTCCTTATGTTCTTGTTTTGAAGTCAGTGTTTTCAATGATTATAAAAATAGTAACGCTGGATTTCTAAACAGGGAACAAAGCAAAACAAACAAATGTTACTAAATATGATGTGGGGGTACTGTAGTATTTTTGTTGTGAAAAAGTAATGAAAATAGTACAATAGTATTGAATTTTCCATCACTGATAAATACACTCACACACTCTCTCTCACTCTCTCTCACATTGTTTTGCTATAATAATGAAAGAAATCAAATCAAAACTTAAAAACCAACTAAATATTACAAACACAATAAAACAATAACAACAAAAACCACTCTCATTACAGTAAAAGACAATATGGTGGCACAATATTTCTCTGTTTACAATTTAATCCCAACCAAAAATAAAAAAAAAAAACTGAGAATGAATTTTATCATTATCACAACAAAATTAGCATCAGAAGAATGTATGTATGTATGTATGTATGTATGAGTTTAACGTAAGTAGAACATTGCAAGAATGATAAAATAATATCATTCTTGAAACATTGTTCACATAAAATCCGCTGGCATTAATGTTTTAATACTAAAAGAAAACAAGTTCTAGTTCAGGTTGTAGTTCGGGTTTTATTTCAGGTTATAGTTCAGCTTTAAATTCAGATTCTAGTTCAGCTTATACATAGTTCTATCTAAAGTTCTTGTTCAGGTTCTGGTTTTAGTGCTCGTTCTATTTTAGGTTTTAGTTCAGTTCTAATTAAGATTTAGTTCTGGTTCTAGTTTAGGTTGTAGTTCAGTAGCTCTTTTTCTAAATCATTCAACTCAAAAATGTAGAATTTTCTAGAAACTTTTTATGTAAAAAAAAACTCCTTATGGCCGGATTTAATGTGAACAATACTTTATATATGTATGTAAAGGGTGTTTTTTTTAGATTAAAATGACTTTTAGTTGGCAACAATTTTTAAACTGGCGGCCATTTTGTCAGCTGTTAAGTGATTAATGTTTACTTTGGTTTGTCATTTCAACATAAATAGACTGACACCTGAACAAGGCTTCCAAATTTATTTTGAAAATCATTATTCTGTTCGAAATACGTATGGAAGGTGTTTTTTTTTTAGATTCAAATAAAACAAAGATGATTTTTTTAAATTGACATGAAATTTTCTTTATTCGAAAGATAATCTTCTGGCATTATAATTTAAATATGATTTCTGGCATATGACTGGCTCGGACGGAAGAATAAATTTCTTATAAAGAAAATGTCATGTCAATTTCCTATGTAATAGGAAAGCCTTCAATGGCCAATTAAATATTACAATTGACGATAATAGAATAGTAAAAAAAAATTTTATTTAATTTACTTAATATTAATGTTTTATTACCAACAGCCTCAAATTTGTAACAGAGAATGTCAAATATCAAATCAGTTGTGATTCCTATTAAAATATTCGGTTAACTTTCTGCGATAAGTGGTATAAGAAAATGAAAATGACCGTAAATCATTCGGTAAGTGATTCCAAGTACGCGCAACAGTTATAAGAAATGATCTTTCAAAAACTGTGTTATTTATTCTGGGAATATAAATCTGTACATTCCTACTTGAATGTATAAAATTGAATAATTGTACTAAAAATTGTGGTGTGTTACTTTTAATGATTTTATAAAATATTAATAGGTATCTTAAAATTAAAATTAAAAAAATCATCTTTGTTTTATTCAATTTCAAAGTCTATACATCTAAAAAAACACCCTATATATAAGTTTAAGGTAGTTTTTTTGGCATGTGTAAATGCTTTTGATAGCCATGACAATTTTAGTTGATATTATTATAATATTAATAATTATCATAATCATCATCAACATCAACATGATTATTATAATAATGATTTTGGATGTTTTTCTTAGAAAATGTTTTGCTGTTGTTTTTTTTTTAGTTGAACTTCTGTAGACAAGTTTTCATACGTGTGTGTGTGTGTGTATGGGTGTACCTATTTAATTGTTATTGTGTTTATTGTAGCTGAGTACTGTTAGTTTTGTACTCGTATGTAAATGACATTTAGCTAAACATCATAGCTCCTTGCATTCTATTCTATTTGCTATAAAAGTTTACATTGTAAATCTTTTAGAAATATACACTCAAGCTAAATTAAAAAGAGATATTAATAAATGATAAGGATTTAAAAAGTTTTAAAGCAGTTTGAAGAAAATAATATTAATCATACGTTATGTTGAACATTAAATTTATAGGGGAGAAACTAAACTTTCAGAAAATAAAGATTATGTTTACTTTATTCAACTACTGACAAAGCTACGTAGTGTCAAATTTGAACACCAGGAAAGTGAAAAAGAGTGGTAATATATTAAAGCAAATTTTCTAAACCTTATGGCTTTATAGCTAAACAGTTAAAAGAACATCCTAGGCTTTTACTAAATTACTCTTGTAAGATTGTTGTAGAACTCAAAGTTGACCAAGTTTTTGCTATTTTCACTTAGTTATCTTTTATACATTTATTTTCTTAACCATTTGCTAAGTGTATTCTAAATATATTTTTATTATTTTTTAATATTATTTGTCTCCAAATATAATACAAATTTAATAGATTTTTTTTTTGATTTTATCATTTAAAAAATTTGTAAGTGACATGTAATTTTTAGAATAAAAATATAAAACAATTATTTCACACACAAAAAACTTTTTTCTTGCAATGAAATTATTGTGGTTTTTATTGCCTTGCTAACTAAACATTTATTGAAAGAAAAAAAAAAAAATAATAAATGTACATACATATGTATGTATAGCTTTCTATAGATTGAATTAAATTAATAACATATTTATCAATAGGATTACAAGTGTAATTGCATGTGAGCAGATCTGAAACAAAAAATAAAATTTATACAATTGTTAGCCAGACAATATGACAATTTGAAGGCAATTTTTTGTTAGCCATTATAAAATTTATAAAAAAATTAGACAAGCATAATTTTTTTAATATATTGGGTAACCTGGTAATTTAGGTTTTTTGCCTTTAACTCAAAAAAAAAAAAAAAAACTTTACAAATCGTTTTAATTAAATTAAGTTCTATAATGTTTTTCTTGACACGACATGAGCGTCAACTTTGCTAGCCTGTAAATTACTAATTAAAAATATAGCTGACAAACTATATTTTCTAAAAATCTTAGGTCCAGGTCTATTTAATTAATTTTAGTGCATTATTTTTCATTTGGTGCAAAAGTTTAAAAGATTTTATTTTTTTTTTAATTTTATTTTTAAGAGTGTTTGAGGGTGCGTATGATTGATATAAATTGAGGCTGATTAAATTTGACACCCTGTAACTTGGTTTGTATTTTTACTGGGTGTTTAAAAATTACATTTTCAGAAAGCTTAGGTCCTTCTTTATAATTGTCAGTTGCAATATTTTTCATTTGTACATTAGAAGATTGAAGGTTGTTACTAAATATTGGGTTAAACTGCGTATGATTGATTTTAAAATTTATATGAATTTAAGCAAATTTTTACATAAATTTAAGAAAATTAATAAAATCAAATAAGTTTTAGAGCTAGTAAAACCCGTAGAGAATTATTTTATTAAATCAGTTCATATTTTCTGTCCTACTTGAGGTGGTCAACTTTGACACTCTGTAACTACGTCAGTATTTATACAGAGTGTTTGCAAATAACATTTCCTAACAGTTTATGCTCTCCTTTATGATTTTCCTATACAATATTTTTACTTTGCTCCGGTACATTAGAGGATTTAAGCTTGTTAGTAAATGTTAAGGGGTGCGAATGATTGATAGGAATTTCTTAAAATCTAAGCAAATAAGTTTTAAAGCTAGTAAAATCCACAGTGAAGTTTTATTTCCTTCTTAAATTAGATAAGTTTATATTTGTAGGTTGCTATCTCTAATATTTTTTTTTTTCATACTGAAGAAGGTCAACTTTGACACCCTATAACTCGGTCAATATTTATACATGGTGATTAATAATAACATTTTATAAAAGCTTAAGTCCTTCTTTAAGAGTTTCATGTACTACATTATTTTTCATTACAATCAGCAGTTTAAAAGATTTCAACTTAATACTGAATTTTGGTTTAGATTGTATAAGGGTGCGTATGATTGATATTATTTTTTAAATAATTATATAAAACAAAGAAATTTAAGAAAATAAAATAATTTGTTAAACAAAATGTTGTGCTTCTTTAACAAACAACTATAAAGAATAAAATAAATCACATTTTAATATCATATTTTCATTAGTTTTTTTTTTAAATTTCAAATGAAATCCCTCTACTTTATTTTGATTTTAAAAAACTGCTTTAGCATTTTAGGTTACTTAATATTTTTCATTTCTATTTACTAACTATGTAATTCTTGTTTGGACTGCGGTCAACCGCAACACATAACTATGCTGCCAGAAATAAAAAACCACTTACAATTTAATTGCATAAATCAATTGAAAAATTTGCTAAATAAATAATACATGTGACAGAAATTACAAATTACAAATGACAAATAATTAAGTTTTTCGAAACGCAAAACAAATTACTGGTAATATTAAAAATATTTGGGGTTTTTTTTTGCCACAAATATAAAGGGTTGTAAAATAATTGAATATTTAAAGGGCAAAGTTAAGGAATGTAAGCTGAAAAAGCAAGAGTAAGTGACAATTATTCTACAGTCTTAAAGCCTTATATAAAAATCATACGCCCTAGTATCCACATTATAATAATAACCATCATACGTTTTAGAAAAAATGGCAATTAAAGTAAAACTTCTAAACTATAAAATTAAAAGAAAAGTAATGTTTATTAAAATTATAGGGAAGAATTTAGGCCCCGATTACCGTTCACAACACTAAGTATTTTGATGTTGTATATTGTAAACTGCGATTACGATTCACAACACTTATCGGCTTAATCGTATGAAAAATGCATGTTATGTTGTAGTCGAGACAACACAAAATTTTAGTGTTGTGAACGATAATCGGGCTTTATGAATATGAAAATTTAATTTTTGCAAACTTTTATAAGGCAATGTGAATTTATTACAGTGAATTATAAATTTTTGGCTAAGTAGGCAAGCAAACAAAATAGTTTTCTTTATTTTCATCAAATTTCATTGAAATGCCTTAAAGTTTTGTAACAAGAAATGCCAATTTCTAATTTTACCAAATAATTAATATGAATCATACGCCACCTCTAGTAAAATTTTTAAAATTTCAAATTTTGTTAAAAAACTAAACATTTTCAAATAGTTTTGTTGCGCACTTATAAGACCATAATATAATCTTTAATTATAATGAATTATATTAAAAATTATTTAAAATTTAACTAAAATTTCTCTAAATTAAAAATTAAAAAAAATTTTTCTTAATTACTTGTTTAATTCTATTATTAACTAAAACTATAAATAAAGTTCAATTTAGTTTGCCAATTTTCTTAACAAATCTTATTACTTTGCTTTATATAATTAGAACAAAATTGTGTATACGAGTAACTATTGCTATAAATGTTGGCCAATGACCTAAATCATTTACAACATTTATTTTACTCTTAGTGCAACATAAAACTCCTTCCTTGTTCGTATAAGTAGCTAGAACAACTACTGACAACGTGCCTTCAAAACATGCTCAACAATTTCCTTCAAAAACTAATTTACTAATTTGCAATGATTAAACTTTGTTGCCCCTCTATAACCTTCCTCTCTTAAAACTTTTTCTCAATTAAGAAATCGCTAAAATATGGCCAAAAACAATAAGTACATATCTGTATTGATATTATATGGCAATTGCGAAATGCTCTAAAACCAGAAAAAAGCTCAGAAAGACGTGGAACGGATAACAGAATTGTAACACTCGCAACAAGAGCCCTTTTGCATCATCCAGGGAAATTTCGGCCAATATTGGGTGTGTTGTATCTGCAAGACCTGTTCGGCAACTACTACAATGTGTTAACCTACCCGGGCAAATAGAAACAGAAAAGTTTCTTTGCTTCGGAAAAAAATTTAAAGGCAAGACTGGACTTCGTAGGCATACATTTAAGTTTGTCCCAGCCATCGCCATCATCATCATCTTCTCTCCGTTAAAGAATTTCATGTGCGGTTCTACAAAAAGTACTACATACTTATTATTTTGTGTACTTATTATTTTTACCATATGTGTATACATTTACAATACAAAGTTTTGTTTGTACTCGACAAACATACACTCACAAGTTTGTTAATTTTTAAATGAATTGAATTACAAATGTCATGTCATACTAACAAATCAAATTAATAGAAAACAATAAAATTTTACTCATAGTTTTGTCAATATGTGTCAATAAATATAAAAAAAAATATATTATATGTAGACATTTTGACAATTCGTTAGGGTTTGTTTAATAAAAGTTTAGAAAAAAAAATAAATAAAAACTAAAGAGTAACTTGATTGAATGACAAAAAATATTTGATTTAAATGTTTCTACAGCTTTAAATTTACACAATTTTTTTTTTTTAAATAATAAATTTATAACAATCATACGCCTTAGTTACAAAATAATATTAATCATACGCTAGTTTGACTGAATGTTAATATTTTGTAAACTACTAAATTGATTGCTAAACAATGTATACAAAATTTAAAGACGCTTTCATAAAACTTAACTTTTGTTCAACTTAAAGAAATACAGCCTTACCCAGCATAAACTTGGTAATGACTTGCAATTACTAAACAACATACTTTTCAATGACTATTTCATACCATCTGCATTTCTTATAAGTAGTTTAGTAATGCCTTCAATATAATCTTATATAAAAGTACTTGTATATGAGCTACTTTACGAAATTCGGAATTAATTCAGAATAAAATTCATTTAAGAGAAAAGTTTTTATTCAGGCTAATAGTTCAAATAATTAAGAATACTATTGTAATGTACTGGAACAATTGGCAAATTGGAATGCATTTTCTACCCGGCCAAGGGCGTCTTCAGCAATCTTCATTGTCCACTATCACTCTGTAAATATCATCTATTTAACTCACCGTTTTTGAGAAATAGAGTACAAGAATTATGATATTTCTTTTTAACGTGTTGTGAGTTAGAACGAAATTTACGTACGTTTAAAATGTGTGTGTATTCTTTATTAGTATTTATAAAACTTGTATTATTACAAATTTGTTTTTGCTTTTCTTGCTGCGTCTACCTTTTTTGTAGATCAATAACAGCAATTGTATGTATGTTTTTGTTGTCATTTCTCCTTTATTTTCTTCTTTTTTGGTTGATTGAGTTATTTTTTGTAACTACGAAAACCGGAGATGGGATGATGACTACATACTTTGATACACCGCGCCATGGTGTTTGTTATGTTATTAATTAGAGAAGGAATTAATTAATCTAATTAATAAAATTCATTTAACTTTAGAATAATTAAATTTATTAATTCAAATCTAATGCAAATTAAACTAAACAATTTTTTCTTCATAATAATTGCTTTAATTTATTTTTATATCATAGAAAATAATAAGGAAAACTAATTTTTAAAAACAATTTGTAATTTTGTTGACACAACAATCAATGATAACCATGTCGACAAGCTACTTAGTGTAGTATTCTATGTGACGGGATTTTTCTCAAGAATATTTATTATCAAAGTAGTTTACCAACAAGTAACATTATAAGAAATCTTGCATAATAGACTAAATTTTTAAATTTATTAATAAATGAAATATTTATATAGAAATTATAATTAAAATTTCGCATGGTACAGATTTTCTGTATTGCCGGCTTACGGCCGTCCGGAAGGATTTTCTCCTCTATGGTATACAGAACGCCGGCTTCGCACAGTAAAGACTTCTTGTATTTTTATGGTGAAATGTCATAATCTTTCTTAATATCTTCGGAACTATATTACATACATGGTTTTATTATACCTAAAAAAAAAACATTCATTTCTTGACTCTTAAATTTTGTAATTTATATACTTACTCACAAATACCTTTTTTCCGGATTTTTTAGATTTTTAAAAAAAATATCGGATCAAGAAATAAATTTCCTATAAATCATTATAATTAATGAATTGTTATAGTCCTTAAGTACTTGCCTCCAATGACATCACCGTGTTAAAATAATGAGTTAAAATGCCTATGTATAAGTAGTGAAGTATATGTATATTAGCTTTTTAACTAATTACTTTTCAATGAAAGTTTTTGCTGGGTAGTTACAGGCTGTCAAAGTTGAATTCGTCGAAAGTGAGAGAATTTTAATGTTTACTGTTTCTTAACTAAATGTTAATAAACATGATATTTTTCATTTACAAATAATGTAACTTAATATTAAAAAGAAAAATGTAAATTTATATCAAACATACGCCACTGTAAATACAAAATAATATTACTCATACGTTATATATTGGAAAAATCTTAAGTAATGGTTAAATTTTGTTAACTTCAAAAGCGTTAAAAAATTTATGTATAATCAAATTGGAGAGCAAGAGCTAGGCTTTCAGGAAATAGCATCTGGAATTATGTTATTGCAATACAAGGGGCATTACAGAGTAGCAAAGTTGACTAACTTGAAATTGAAAAATTTTTTAGTTTTAGTAATTTTTAAAAATTTTAGCTTTTTTTAACTGAATGCATATTATAAATTACACGTGTTCTTAAAAATTTTGTCATTATTTTCTTTAATTTTCAAGAAAATCTCTTAACATTAACTACGCAATTTGTTGAAAATAACAAACTTTGTAGATAATTAATATTAATCATACGCCATCTAATTTTTTTTTATTTAAATTCTTTACTTAGTTTTAAAACATGAACAAATTGTGTTATTTTTAACTCTTAAGAACAAGAACAACATCTCTAAACTAAATGAGTTATAACAACTTTTGAAGAATTCTTTTTAATTTCAGTTTAATTACTTTTTATTTTACAAATCTTAATAAAAATTATTTGATCAAAGCTTAATAAGTTTAAACTGATGGACTTTTTTTTTATTTTTAACTAGTTTTTAAAGAATTTAATATTTTGTATGGGTGGCGTATGATTGATATTAATTATTTAGTAAGTTTAGAATTTGGAACTTTTTGTTTAGTAAATGTTTAGTAAAGGGATTTTAATAAAATTTGTTAGTAACCAAGAAAACATTTAAGACTTTTAAACCAGTTATTTGTTGAAATGCTTCAGAAATTATTTTTCAGTTCTGCCGCCTAAATTCAAAAAATATTTATATGATTTTGAATAGTTTTTAAAGTTTAAACGTATACATTTCTTTCATATTTTAAATAATAAAAACCATTCACCTATTGTATTTATATACATACATTTTTATGACTCAATTCAAAATATTAATGTGAAACATAAAAAAAAAACAAAAATAATAAATGAAAATGTTCACGTTCGTCTATAAAACCAACACAGCAGGATTTTCATACAATGTATGAAAAAATGAAATCATATGCAAACACATTCACCTCAGTTTTAATACATTTTTTGCCGTTTTAAACAACAACAACAGATAGAATAATAAAAAGTGTTAAAAAAATTAAAAAAAAAAAAAAAAAAATAAACAAATACATACATATATATAAACAAACATTAATGGTAGTGAAAACAAACAAGGAAATATTTTCGTTTGTTATTTTATTGCAGGAGAAAATGCATAAAATTGACGAACCAATTCAGACACACACAAGTGAAAAGATTTAAAGATAGATAAAAGCATTGCCGGAAAAGGAATGAAAGTTAAAAAAAAACAGTTTATTTAAAAGAGCTAAAAAGTGAAATGATTGAAAGAAACCTTGAACATTTCTTGGTTATTTTCTGATACAAGTTGTGATTTTTTTACTATTTCAATTAATAAGTTTTTTTTTTTTATAACAATATTGTTGTAAATTGATTTTAATAAATTACTGTTTCCCCCTGGCTGCATTCAATTCATTTAAAATATAAAATCTGTTTTTCAAACTGTTTTACACGCCATACAAGAGAGAAAAGACAGCAGGTGTCCAAATAACTAGATAAAAATCAATTTAATCGGATTAAAAACCAGCATAATAAAATAAAATTTTATTGCAGTTTTTACATTTTCCCTTACACAAACTGGACAGAAAATATTTGCCAAATATTTATATATCAAAAAAAATTCTTGTACACTTCAAATTTTATTTAACAAATGAAGCGGAATATTGAAAATACCATAAATTAATGTGTTATTTTAATAATTGAAATGAGAAATGAAAAAATTGCCATAAAAAACACACAATAATCATTTAAATTGATAATGCACTAAAGTCAATATTAAACATGTGAAAAATATGTTATTTTGTAACACTAATAATTAGAAAAATTTTACTAAAAGCAGTTTCTTTAGTAATTATTTTAAAAGCAAATATAGTTTTCTTAGTTTAAAACAAATTTCTTAAAAATACCATAATTTTACTAACTAAAAAAGACACAAAATTAAAATTTTATAAATAATTAATATTAATCATACGCCGTCCTCTAAAAATATGAAATTCTCGAAATTTTCTTTAAAAAATAAAAGTTTCTTATATTTATTACCGTGAAAATAAGGATAAGCAGGAATTCTATAACAATAACAACAAAGATGTTTAAAAAAATATTTTTGTTTAATTAAATGCATAATTTTCTCAAACCAATTTTTTTTTAATTTCTAGAATTTTTATATAAATTATTTTATCAAAAGTAAATTTGATTAAATTTTATCAAAACTAAATTTGATTAAATCCTTGTATAGTTGATTTTAATTTAGTAGACAAAAATATTCGAATTTTAATATTTTTTGAATAGTTTTTCAACTATCTAATATTTTGTAAAGGTGGCGTATGATTGTTATTAATTTTTTAGAAAGTTTGAAATAAAGCCTTTTTTGTTAGTTAAAGTTAAGAAATTTTAATAAAATTTGGTGGAAACCAAGCAAACTATTTAGGCTACTTTGCTTATACAAAATTAGGCTAATAACGAAAGTTTAAAATTAAAAAAAAAAAAAAAATAATTAAAATAAAAATAAAAACCATTTAAAATTTTTTTGTTAAGCTTAAATTGTAGTGTTAACTACTTGATTCAATTTATATTAGCTTTAAAGCCTGTAGTTTATAAATTATTTCACTAGATGCCTTAACATTAGCTTAAAAAAACGTATAAAATTCTTTACATACTTCTTTGCTCAAAAATTTGCAGCCGATAATATTTAAATAATTATACCAAAAGCATTTATTTTGTAACCGAATTTAAATGATTAAATGGTTTTCTTAATTTACAAAAAATTTCATTAAAATCCTTTAACATTTTCTGATAAAAGAGGTTGAAATTTAAACTTTGTAAAAAATTAATAACACTCATACTCCACTTTTTCAAAATCATTAAATTCTCGAAATTCTGTTTAAAAATTAAAAAAGTTTTAAATTTTTGTTTTTCAGTATTCTGCTTATTTTCAGTATTGTAAGACACAGTGTTCTGTGTTCTGTTCTAGAAAATTGTCTTTTGTTTCTGTTAAGACAGTTTTATGTTATAGAAAAGTATCTTGCTTTGTCAAGACTCATTTATAGAAGAGTCTGGCTCAAGACAGATTTCTGTTATAGAAAAGAGTCTAGCTTTGTTAAGACAAATTTATGGAAAATTGTCTTGATTAGTAAGACACAATTTTCTGTTCAAGAAAAATGTTTTGCTTCGTCAAGACAGTTTTCTGTTGCAGAAAAGTGTCTTGCTTTGTCAAGGCACATTTATAAAAAAGAGTCTGGTTTTGTCAAGGCAGATTTTTGTTATAGAAAAGTATCTTGCTTTGTAAGACACAATTTTCTGTTTATCAAATATGCTTTTCTTCGTCAATACAGTTTTCTGTTGTAGAAAAGTACGATAGTTTTTTTTTTATTTTATAAAAGTGTCCTGCTGTGTATGTCTTGCTTAGCCTTTTTGCATGGAATATGTAAATGTTTTGAAATATTTTCAAAATCAAAAATTATTTTTTTTTGCAAAATCTAAAACTTTGTATTAAGTGAATTTTGTTTGCAGTGTATTTTTGCTTTCCACGAATTTCTATTGCAATCTCTTAACATTTACTAACGAAAAGTTACAAATTTTAAACCTACTAAAGAATTAATATCAATCATACGTGTCCAAGAAAAAAATACATTTGGCCAGAAATATTGTATGAAAACAGGAATTTTTTTTTTTAAATTACTATTAATGTCTCAGGAAAATTACTCCTTTTTGAATTGTCTTCTAAAACTGTATAATTTTCTATAAATTCCTCATAAAACCATTTTTTTTTTGTTTAAATTTTAAAATCAAAATTTTTTATGTTGAAAAAAAAAACCTAAATTTTATATTAAGAAAATTTAGTTTATTAACAAGATTTGAAGCCTGTAGTATATTTCCTTAACATTTACTAACTAAAACTTAAAATCTACTTAAGCCATAATTTAAGGCTGCGGCAAAAAATATATTTTTACGGAAATACTGCTTGAAAATTGGTGAGATTTTAATTATTTTTAACGTTTTCTGCCTTTTACATCAGGGAGAAGTCTCTACTTTGAATTGTCTTTTAAAACTGTTTAATTTTATAAAAATTCAGCTAAAAAAAACATTTTTTTTTAATATTTTCCAAAACTAAAATTTTTTTGTTGATACAACTAAAAATTAATATTAAGAGATTTTTTTTTATTATCTAGTTTTAAAGCCTGTACTGTTTTCTAACAATCCACCAAATTTCATTAAAATCCCTTAAAATTTAATTAACAAAAGTATAAAATTTCAAAAATACTAATAAATTAATATCAATCATACGCCTCCGCAAAAAACCTTTATCCAAAAATATTGTATCAAATCGCTGTTTTTAATTGTTTTTGCAACGTTTTATCTTTATCAGGAGAAAGTCGCTTTCTTTATTGGATCCTAAAACTGTCCAATTTTCCATAATTTCGCCAGAAAAAAAAAAAAAAATATTTTTTAAATATTTTCATGATGAAAAATTTTTTTGTTTGTTAATCTAAAAAATTGTTTCAAGGAAATTTTGGTTATTATGTGGATTTAAAGCCTATAGCGTAGTCTAGCTTTCTACCAAATTTTGTTACAATCACTTAACATTTACTAGCTAAAATTTACGAACTTCACACCTACTAAAGAATTAATATCAATCATACGTCTGCAACAAAAAAAGTAAAAAACTACGTTTATTTAGAATTATGCTACGAAAAACGTTTTAAATGTTTTTATAGCCATTTTTGATTCTGTGCAAATACCAACTATGTTTCAATACTTTGAAAATCCCACAAAAAATCATTGTTAAAAACAAAAATATATTTTAAAACATTTTTGTTTAATAACTAATTTGTAAGCCTGTATTGTTTTCTAGCTTTTTTCTTAATTGCATTAAAATTCTTTAACATTTACTTAACAAAAAATTAAAAATTTCAAATATACTAAGAAATAAATAACAATCATACGCATCCAGCTATTTTAACTTTGACTTACACTTTTAACATAAATTTCATTTCTTTCGCTCTATAAAATTTTACAATTTGGCAATTGAACACACCTCTTTTCAACTGTCAAATTTATTTAGTCCTTGACTTTAAAAAATAACTATTTTTATGTCAAAATATCACTTGTATCAGCAGTGTTATCAAAGACATTTGTGTTTTGTATTTCTTATTTTTAAAAAAAATGTCTACAAACTATTTATGTTTAACCTAGAAATTGCATTTTATGTTTGCTACATTATCTTTTTCTAATGGCGCTGAATTGTGGTTTGTGTATGAGTTTTACATGAATCGGTTCATGGCATTAATTCAGCATGAGTGGTTGCAATACATTTTTTAGTTTTTATATTTGCTTGTTGGTCTGTTTTTAGATATTTTTATTTGACAGCAGAAAATATATGACACACTATATTTAATAAAAGAGAAATCAGCAGCAACAAGCCAAACTGTAAAACGGACTTTGTTGTACAAAAATATTAAAAACGGAAGCGGAAAGTTAACCGCTGTTACGGGAAGAGTATAAGGAAGAAGGAAAAATAAATACGGGAAATTTTGTAAAGCTTGAAAACTGGACATTGGATATAAACAGAGAAATAGAACAAAACTGAGATCTGATTTCTTTTACAATTTTTTAAATTACCCCGTTTGTTGTCCAAAAAAACAACAACATCTCAAGACACTTGCACATTCAATTCACTTAAATCTGGTTGTTTGTACTTTTATATAACAAATATTGAAAAATGTGTTGGAAAAAATGTGTGTCTGTTGTTTTGTTTGCTACGCTAGTTAAATTAAAAGATTATTTAACATAATATTTATTTATTTCAGTGGCGTTTTATTTAAAACAAATAAAAAGGAAAAATAAGATTTATTTTTCATATTTTTTTTATGTTTTCGTTTGGCCAGTGCCTGTCGTTAACACTGAATTCATTAAGCATGTTTTATTTATATTTTTTTTTCTGTACGTTTTGTGTTTCCTTTTGGCAGGGAAAAATACACGCAAGAAGGTTTAAGCGAATTACAGTAGAAATAAAAAAAAAAGAATTATCCAAAAAATTTAATTTTTCATAATTTTTTATAAAATTTAGGGGTTTTAAAACATTGTAAGTAGAAATTTGTCAGGTTTGAATAAAGTTCATATTGTTTTCTATTAAACTGCCAAGTTTCAAAGAAAACTATTAGTTTTTAAGCCAGCTAATGAACAATATTCGAATTTTTCAAATAAATAATATTAATCATACGCCACCTTAAAGAAAAATTTTTTAAACTTAAAAAAAACGGCCTAACAAAGAAAAAACCTGAGATTTTTTTAAATTTTGAAATAGCAATCATATTAAAACAAATAAATTCAGCTGGAATTAATAAAGATTTACCCACAAACAAAACCTTAAAATACTCCACACTGTATTTATTTTATATATTTTCATATTTGTTCATATAAAAATGTATTTATATGTTTGTACAAATGTCCATGTTCTACCCCTACCCCTTTTTCCGGCATACTCTTAAGTGGCATGATGGTTTTTGTGGTTGTCAAAACGGAAACGCTTGTGGTGGATGGTAAAATAGTAAATGGAATAATGAAACAGATAGTGAGACGAAGAAAGTAAGCAAAAGTGGTTAAACGAAAAAGAATATATATTAAAAATTGTTGTAAAAACACCCAACAACCAACCGACCGACCATTCGAGTAACCAAACAACCAGCAAATAAAATTTTATTTACATAAATAATTAATAACCTACAAATGAGATTTAAATAGAAATTCACACATTTTTGTGGAAAAAAAACACACAGACATACAAACCAACAAAAACCACAACACAGTAAGAACCTTTAAGCTAAACAGCAGCACAGACATTTAAATATAAATATACACAGCTTAAAATATTAAAGGAAAAATCATTAAACAATTTCTGGTTAATATCAATGTTTCTGATGAACATTTTTAATTTTATTTCAAAGAAAAAAATGGATTTTTTGCAAAGCCAGAGAGTAATTATTGAAATGTATTGAATATCTTTTAAATTTTCTAAAAGCAACTTATAGTTTTTGGGTAAAAAATAAAACATTTTTTTACTCCCAAATATTTTGTTAAAAAAATTAAAAATTTTGTTTATTATTTGTAGATAAACCTTAACATGTTCTCTTAGTTTCTACAAAATTTCTTTAAAATCTCTTAATATTTACAAGCGAAAACCCCAAATTTTAAAACTATCTAAGAATTAATATTAATCATACGTTAAATGTTAAAACTTTAAAAATTTGTTACAAACCAACAAAAAATTAAATTTTTGAATCATTAAAGTATGTTTGAAACTTTGAAAGTAAATTGATTTAAAATATTTCACATTTGCTTAAGAGTCTTAAATGTTTGGGAAAGATAAGGAAAACAAATTTTGTGTTCTAAAATATTTTGCTAAAAAATTAAGAAAATAATATCCACACAATATTATTTATTATTTGAATTTAAAGCTTGTTTTGTTTTCTTAGCTTCTACAAAATTTCGTTAAAATCCTGTAACATTTACTAGCTAAAAAAAAAACCAAATTTCCAAATTATCCAAGAAATAATATTACTCATACGTCACCCTTAAAAAAAATTTTATAACTTTAAAAAACTGTTTGTACCAACATAAAATTTAAATTTTAAAATCAGTTTTGTTGACTTTTATAGAGTGTTTGAAAAGTTAAATGTAAATTGTTTTAAAATAGTTAACATTTGTTTAAAAATCTTAAATTTTTGTGAAAAATTTATAAATATTGTTTAAAAAAAAAATTGAGAAAATAATATCCCAGAGTTTGGTTTATTCTATGGATTTAAAGCTTCTTCTGTTTTCTTAGTTTTTACAAAATTTCTTTAAAATTCCTTAACATTTACCAGTTAAAAACATGAATTTTTTAAACTACCCTAGAAATAATATTAATCATACGCCACCCTTAAAAAACTGTTTAAAACGACAAACATTTTAATTTAAAAATAATTTAAGTGGGTAAGCAAGGTTAAAAGTAAAATATTTAAAATTTGCAATTTCTGATAGCAGGCACCGCAGTTGTGCAGAGGTTAGAACTCAAAGAATTCTGATGAAAGATGATGGTGATTCTTGAAACATGTAAAGTCAACCCAGGTTCAATCCCCAGCTCAGGCAAGAAAAATTATCAATAAATTTCAATAAGATTTTCATGTTGTAAAAACAATTCCTACCTTCAGTAAAAATAATAATTTAATGAAAATTAAATTTAATAAACTCGAGCCCAACTAAAATTATCAAAAATTGTAATATTAACAGTTCAACTAAAAATAATAATTGTTCTATTTAAAATTTGTTTAAGAAACTTGAATTTTTAGAAAAATTTTAACTGCAGGATTTCTTTCATTATTTGGTTTACTTAGTTTCTAAAAAAATAAATTAAAATCCCTAAACATTTGCTTAATTTTAAAACTACCTTAGAAATAATATTAATCATACGCACCTTTAAAAGAAAGTGTAAAACTTTTAAAATTTATTTAAAACAGCAGAAAATTTAAATAGCATATTATGTAGATTTAAAGTGTTAACGGCCTTGTTATTTTATTTTTATAAAAAATAAAAAAATTTGTTGCACAAATTCCTAAAAACTAAAATTTAAGAAAATCAAAAATTGTTTTCTTTTCACAAAAATTTGAACTAACAACCTAAATTAAAAATAACCAGATTCTTGTTAATAACTTATATTAAAAGTATGTTATAGTTTGTAACTTTCCACCAAATTTTTTTAAAATCCCTTAAGATTTACTAGCCAAAATTAAAATTTATACTAAAAATTAATATCAATATCATACGCCCTCTTCAAGTAAAAATTAAATTCTTTAAAAATTTACTTCAAATTTAGAATATATATAAGACACAATACTGCAAACTTAAACCCGTATAACTGGGTGATAAATTAAATAGTTCTGCAATAAATGACACTTAAGTGATGAAATAGTTAAACAAGCTATTGCTGGAACCTGGAATCATAAGCAACAATTCAAAAAGTAATTTACTTGCAAATGTGTTTAAAATATTAAAATATTAATTTTAAAAATATTGACCTTTAAACAGTTGTCAAAATTTGTGTACAATTTTATCTGTAATATTTTATCTTTAATTTCATTTGAATACATTTTCATTTATTAATCAAATCATATTTTTCACTGGCATTATTCAGCCGTTTGTAAAGTAGTTTTATTTCATTTAATACAAAAAACAAAAAAAAAAAAAAAACTTTTATACAAATTAAATTCAAGCTGATAAATATGGTGAAAACCGGAAGTGTTTTTCAACATAATTCAGTGATGAAATATTAATGTTTAAGTTGTCATACATACAAACAAACACTGTGTTATAGTGTGATGAACAATGAATGTTTAAATTGAAACCGCGAAAGACAGTGGTTTTAAAAAGAGGTAAAGAAATAAATTAGTGAAAAAAAAAATTAAATAAAATATGTTGGAAAAAAATTTGACTTCAGGATTTGTTTTGTCAATCAAATAAAATTAAAGCCTGCATTGTTTTCTTAATGTCTAACAAATTTTGTTAAAATCGTTTAACATTTAAATTACAAACTTGCTAACAAATTAATATTAATCATACGTTACCAGTAGTAAAATTTAAATTCTCTAAAAAATTCGACAACAATTTTAAATAATTTTCAAGGAAATTTAAAGACTGCAATGTTTTCTTGATTTGTATTAAATTTCCTTAAAATCGTTTAAGAAAAAATAACAAATTACAGACTTGCTAAAAAAAAAATCAATATTAATCATACGCCACCTTTAACAAAACTTTTATATTTAAAAAACTTGATTTCAAATGTAAAATGTGTAAACAATTTGGTATTTAAACAAAGTTCAATGCAAGAACTCAAAACCCGTATATTTTAATAGCGAGAAGAGAGCTATTGTTCCGTAAATAAAAACAATTACGACAGCAAAGTGTAAGTGTAAGCTAGGAAATTACTTTGTAAAACTCATCAGAGGTCCTTTAAATCGCACAACATTTACTGACAAAAAACGACAAATTTCAAACTTGCTTAAAAAATTTATATTAATCATACGTCACCAGTAGCAAAAATTAAATTCTTTAAAAACTAATTAAAACGTTTAAAAATGCATATAATTTTACCTTTAAAACAAAGTCAAATTAAGGAACTTAATTAAACTTGTATAGGTTTTTAATAAAATGAGTCAGTTATTGTCCAGAACATTTCAGCAATTATGACAGTAAAGTCTTAATCACCAATTTTTGTATACTGAAAGGTGTTTAGAATTTATATTAAGCCTAAAATGTTTGCCTAAAACTCAACAAATTTCATTCAAATTGCACAACATTTACTGACTAAAAACTATAAATTTAAAACTTGCTAATAAATTAATATTAATCATACGCCACCATTAGTAAAAATATAATTTTCAAAAGAACTTCATTAAAATCAAAAATTTCTAATAGTTTTCATAACAAATGAAAGATAAATTAAAAAGCTTTATGTGGCTTTATATTTCAATCAAAAAATATTTCTTTACTTACGAGCTTTTGTTGCTATTTACTTATGAAACTATTATTAAAATATCCTTTTTATATGTCTGATTTATGCTAGAAATCAATTATATTAAGATTTTATTAAAAGTTTATAGGTATTTGCAGCATATTTAGTCACTGTAGCGTATGATTAATATTATTAAATTGATAATAAAAATTATAATACAAAATATTATATAAATAAATTTCCATTTAAAACGCACAACTAACTAAAAACAATCATTAAAATACAGAAAGATATTTATACAAGTATGTATACTCACATGCTGGGATAAAATATGGACATTAATAAATTATAAACATAGTTTAAAAAAAAAGAACTTAGATCAAATAAATAATTTAAAAAGTTAAGGGAAAATGCAGAAAATGTTAAATGTCGAAAATAATTTAAACAAAAATCATGAAAATAAAAATAATATTTAAATATTTCTAAAGAATTTACATATTTCAGGTATTTGCTTTAAATTACTTTAACAATTATGAATTATAGAAATAAATAAAAATGAAAGCTAGTAGAAAAATTTCCAGTTTTTTTCAGTTATTCAAAGAGTATGGACTTTGTGTCTGACGAGATTAAAAGCTTGTACTGTTGGCTTTATTTGCAACAAATTTCATTAAATTTCTTTAACATTTACTAAATAAAATGTGCGAATTTCAATTATACTAAATAATTAATATCAATCATACGCCTTCAGTAAAGACATTTTAAATTAAAAAAAAAACTCACTTAAAACTAAATAAAAATCTAATAATTTTTTCACTGAAACGAAAGCAGTTAAACCTGAATGACTTTTGATGAAACAACAATAATTAAAAACAAAAAAAAAGTCAGGAAATGTAATGAAAATGTTATAAAGGTAAAAGTATAAACATGTAAACACCAATTTTTTTAATTATGCAAAAAGCAAGGACTTTGTTGCTAAAGAGATTAAAAGATTTAACTGTTAGCTTTACTTGTACCAAATTTCATAAAATTTCTTTAACATTTACTAAATTAAATGAGCGAATTTCAATTATACTAAATAATTAATATCAATCATACGCCTTCAGTAAAGACATTTTAAATTAAAAAAAACTCACTTAAACTAAAAAATTTAATAATTTTTTCAATAACGTACAGTTAAAACTCGAATGACTTTTGATAAAACAACAAAGCCCAAAAACAAAAAAAAAAACAGGAAATGTAATGCAAATCTTATAAAGCTGAAAGTAAACAAACAATTTAAAACAAAAATAAACGAAAGAGCTATCATTGAAAAAGTCATTCAGAATATTTTATTTAAATCAATTGAAATTTCCAATTGGGTTTTAAATTCCACAAGCATTATTTTATAAATCATTAAATTATTTTAATTTGGGTTTTGCTTTTGTTAATATGTAAATATTTTTAATATTTTAAGCTTTTTTCTGCATATATTTACTTTTTAAATACTGTTTTTCCATTGGTTTGCTTCTTATTAAAATGCATTCTTCAAACAGGTATTTTAACATTAAATTTACTGAAGAAGAAAAACTTTAGTTTAATGTTTCATTATTTAAATTAATGCAGTATTAAGCTGCATCGAAATAATAGTTTTTCTTTAAGCAAAATTTTCCAAAAAAAAGTTTAAAGTTAAAACAAAAATTTAGAATACAAAATTAGTTTAGTAACATTTTCGTTTAGCCATGATAACAATTTCAATTCGTGTAGGGAAGACGAGCCTAATTAATAACCAATAATTTTAGACTAAATCTAATTTGAAACTAAAACATAAGAAAATATCGCTGGCTTAACATGTAAAGGCTCTAAGTCCATATTTTACAATATTACAGGAGAGACAAAAAACAATCAAACTTTTTTTTGAATGAACATTTTTGAATTTTTCTGTTTTCATGAACTTAGATCTTTTTCTTAAAACTTGTCTCTACTTATATTTCTTACTTATTAGAATGAAAGTGTACTTTTGTTGCTTTTTTATTGTTGTTATTTAAAAAGCTAATAATATGTAAAAAATTAAAGTTTATTTTGATTATCGTAAAAAAAGAAACAGAATTTATTCAAAAATATGAATAACATTATTATTGTAATTTATTGCAAATCGTCATAAAATTTATGATGTTTTGTAGGCAAAGTGGATTTTAGCTATTGTAAGTCTGCGAACTTTCTAGTATTTATTTTTCTTCTTTCTTAATGAAGTTGGTGTAAATCCGATCACTCTAGTGCGATTACATTTTCATTTATTTTTTGGTGGAGATTTTTCCATTCATCAGAAAAACTAAGTTTTAAATTAATTTCACCATTTGGTGTGTATTGTATTCCTCGAATCGCCTTTTCCACGGCCAGGGCGAATATTTTTACAAAATTGTAATTTGTTAAATTTTTTAAAAAAATTAATGATCCAAATAAGTAACATCATGACGATTAATGTGATGACTGTCAATGGTGTTAATACTCAAACAAGAGTGTAGCCAATGAGAAATACAGCCCAATCATGAATAAAAATTCCGCGGGAGTTTTTTCCCCTTTTCTTATTTTTCCTATTCAAATTCAATGTTAAAAAAATAAAAAGGAAAAAAAACTCCCACGGATTTTTTATTCATGATTGGGCTGATAATATTATGTCAATTGGTTGGACTCTCAGACTATTCCGCGTGAAACAGTTGATATGTCAACATTGGAAGAAGTGTAAATTGGACTTAGCGCCTTTACTCATCACTACAAAACAGCAACAACAAATGAGATAACTATATTTTTTTTCTGTAATCAATTTCTAAAAAAAGTGGACTTAGATCCTTTACATGTTAAGCCAGCGATATGTTTGTAAACAGGAAGGTTTGTTAACTTTCTTAAGAATCCATTAACTACACACTACAAAGGCTATTTTGTTATCTTATTAGTCTTTAAATGTCCTTAATCAGGTATGTGATGGAAATCGAAAACGAAAACGATTGAGTTTTAGGAGTTAATTTTTTCGTAATATTTCTGTATTGAAACAGTTTTATCCCACAAAATATAAAGGTAATTTGCTATTAAGGAGAATCTTAAAACAAAAATTTTAAAAATTTGATTAGAAATACTTTAAAATGGACTTCAAAAACTCACTCGTTTTCGTTTTCGATTTCCATCAAATGCCTGAATATTTACTACTTCAAAAATAGCAAGGTTTAAAATTACTTATATTAAGTATTACTCAAATTTGATATTTTGCAATTTTTCAATAGACAAAACGAAAAACTAGGAAATTCGTAACATTCTTTACCCAAACCACATCTTTTCTTAACATTTACTAAATAAAAACATTAATTTGCAAACTAAAATAGAGAAATATCTAAAAAAATAAACAGAAAACAAATATTTGTAATATGAAATTTAAAGTTTTTGGAAAGGAAAATTTTCAAGTAAAATCAAAATCATTTAATTTTTTCTATGTTCACGAAATTTCTTTAAAATTCATTAACATTTCTAGAACAACAATTTGAAAATTAAAAATTTACCCAATAATTAATATTAATCATACGCCTCATATGTAAGTTCAATGAAAGAAAATGGTAAAAACCCTATAACTTTTAAACTACTGCAGTGAGTGCATATCAGGGTATATGAAAATTATACAGAAGGAACACAACTGTTAGGAAATTAAACATATATTTTAAATATTTTTGAATATAAGCTGAACCGTATGCTGATAAAATTGGCCACCTTGAATGTGTTAAAACTGTGAGAGCTCGTTATTTAAACAAATGCTGGTCGATTTGTTGAAACTTAAACTTTTTATTTAGCAGGCCATTATAGAATGTAAACAGCAGTGTAAGTATGTATATTAAAATTACCTTAAAAAATCAATCATTTTACATATTAAAAAAGTTTTTATTTAATCACAAAGTAAACAAAAAGAATCAGCTGACTCATATATTAGATATGCGTGTTGTATGTATCGATAATAAGACGTGTTAAAGTGACGTTGACTAAAAATTAACGACGATGTCGACGACGCCAAACTGGATAAGGGTGATTATGTTGCCTTCTAAAATTTTATGCTTATTTACTGGTTTACAATATTTTCATAAAACTAAACAAATTTCATTCCAATGTTTAAATAAAACCACTTCCAAAACAGCTATAGTTAAAAACTTGCATGAATATGATTGCATCTCTACTACTTTGAATAGAATTTAGTTTGATATTTCAGTTTTATTAGCTAGCTTTAATTGTTTTCTTAAAACCGAGCAAATTTTATTTAGATATTGCTTCAAAAACAACTACATATAAAATAAATATAATTCAAAATTTGTCCATAATTAATATTAATCATACGCCATCAATCAACAAAATAAATATTTCACAAAACTGCTGTAATAAAGCTAATGTTTTAGCACAACTTCTTGTAGATATTGTTATTTGCATATTATTTATCTATTTTATGTTTAAACGTTTGATATTATTGTTTTACAAACAACTAAAATAAATTGTTCATCATAAAAGTACTTATTAAATTACATTTACACATCAAATTTATTTTACCCAAAAAACCCTGTTAGTTTAAACATATAAATGTTGTCAGCATTTTATGCTCAAATCTTTTACACAATTACACACTACAAAGTTCTTGCATTTGTTCTTCACCATCTCTACCTGCCCTATCGGTCTTGTTGCATATATTATTACAAATTTTGTATTGATTGTGTTAAGTCAGGTATTTGTAATTCAACATATCATCTCTTGTATTACTTGTAAACTACAAGTAAATTTGATGCATACAAGTCCGTCCTGCTATACTTCTGTAAGACTTTCTCCTTAAAAATTGTAGTTTGTTTTTTTGATTTGAAAGTTTTCTCTTTGCAGTTCTATTTTATATGTTTATGGAAAGTTGTAATGTAATGGAAATATCTTGTATTTTTAAATTTAAATGCAAAAAGGTTTAGTAAGATTATAAGGAAATTCTCAAACACCTTTTTTTTTATTGTTTTATTGCTTACATATGTTAAAGTTTTGCTTAAAAACTGCAAGGCAAATTAGAATTTGTTTTAGTGCTAATTGAAAATTTTCTCTAAAAAAAATGTTTAATTGTAAGTGAAAAGATTGTTAAAGTTTAAATAAAGTTTAAATATGAAGCAAGTAAGTATAACAAGAATTTAAACTGTAATACAAATTACTTATATTTTAAAAATTTAATAAAATATGTTTCTTATGAATTTAAAATAGAAGTTTATGGTAAATATTTAGTGATTGTTAAGCATAATAATGAATATTAAACGAAACTTCAAAAAACTCAAGTTTAATAGTTTAATAGGAACTTTGAAACTTTCATGTTATTTAACAATTTATGTATGCCGATGATGTGAAGATATTTCATAGCTATGACAATAACATTAAAAAAAATTTGCTGCAACATAATTTAGATGAACTATTTCAATGGTGCGTGCTTAATTTAATGGAACTGAAGCTGAAAAAATGCAAACATATGCGTTTTTCAAGAACTGATACTTTATTTAACTTTACATTGGGCGGACATCAACTTGATTTGTTTACGGAATTTTCAGATCTATGAGTACTTTTGGATCCTAAATTAAATTTCAAAAAAAACGATGGGCTAAGGTAATACACATCTTTAGTCAGACCAATCTTGGAATATGGATCTGTTGTTTGTGATCCGGATGCGGATTATCTCAAAAACATAATAGAATCAGTGCAAAAACAGTTTCTTCTTTTTTGTTTGGTCAATTCAACATGGAATCCTAACGTCATTATTCCTCCTTATACTACAAGGCTTGCATTAATAAAATTACCAACGTTGGAGAGCAGAAGAACTATTTAACCCAATAAATGGTGCAGTCTGTTCTGACTTCCTACTCATCGATCAACTCGTTTCTACATTCCAATTTATATTCAAATTAATCAAACAAATTTTGCTAATTCTGATTCTCTTAGAAAATTGTGTAAACATTATAATGATTTTTATTTTCTAATTGATTTTTCTGTTAATGTTAATGTAATATCACTTTGTACCTTAATCAGTGTTATTAAATGGCTGTCTAAATTTTTTATTATTTTGTATATTATATAAATTTTTTATAATTGGTCTGTAAAGATTTATTCCGTAGACCTAAAATAAATAAAAAAAACTTTGAAATAATTAAAAAAAAAACTAAATTTTATTTTCAAACTGCTTGTTAAACTGCAGCAATTTTTAAGAAAAGCTTAGAATTTTAACCTTTTTAAAAAGACACAAATTTAAATTTTTTTTTAATAAATTCTACTTTGTAGCCATTTAAAAGAATAATTTATAAGAAAAGCTTTCAGTACGACCTTATTAGAAAACTGCCTAAACAGTTTTCTTTATGTTTCACAAATTTGCAAAAAATTTCTTAACATTTACTGCTTTGAAAACGTAAATTAGCAATTAATTAATATTAATCATACGCCACTTTATGTTAATATTATAATTCTGCATTAAAAACTTATTTTTAAAAGATAAATCTAGTTTTTTTCTCCAACTAATTAAAGCTTAATATGTTTTCTAATTTATTTATAAGTTTTGCAATAAAAAATTTAACTAAACTTAAAAAAAAATTACTTATTTAAAAAGAAAAAAATCTAGATTTTTTCATAGGAAATCAATGTTAATAATGTTTTTTAAATTATAAATACATGTTAAAGCAAAACTTTCCACTGAAAGTCAAAAATCTTTTTAGAAAGAAAAAAAAAAATAAAAAAAAAAAAATATTTTCAATCATTCACTTTAAACTCAATATTATATAAAATACAAAATGGTATAAGTAAAACCTAATACAATAAAACATAAGAAATGAAACTAAATTATAAATTTTTGTGTAAAAAAAGAACAAATTTATTTAATAAAATACAAAAAAAAATTAACAAATCATAATTAAATTATTAAATAAAAAAAAATAACAATGGCCCATAATCATAGTCATAGAAAAAGCATACTTTAAGCAAAAGCATGCTTTTGTTTTAAATTCAGAATAAAATTTATATGTTTTTGTTGCTTTTTCTATGACTATGATTATGGGCCATTGTTATTTTATTTAGTAACTTTGAAAAAATTTACCTGCAATCTGGAAGAGGGCGGTGACACCACCAAACATATCTGCATGGTGGCCCTCAAAAACTCCTCTCTCCTGGCATTTAGATCCTTCAAAGGATTCGTTGTGGGCACCGCTATGGGTGAGGTAACAGCCTGTTGTTTAAATGGTCCCGTACGTTTATTAAGACTACTCGAAGACGAGGTACGCTGAGGCGGGGAAGAAGACGTCACTGTAGTGGAGGGTAGAAAAGGATTAAGACTACGTACTAAATTGCAAGAGGAAGTTTTGGTGACATTTTTATGTGGCCGAACGCAGCCAGCAGAGTTAGTGTCACTGCCAAACGATTTGAGCGCTTGAGTTTGCTGCTGCTGTGACTGTTGTTGGTGGGGAAAATTTAGCTTGGTGGGCGTGCTTAGCGAAAATAGCTTTCTTTTATGTCCACCGGGTGTGGTTACAGAAGTCGTGGAGCTTAGAGATTGGGCCTGCTGAAGTTGTGGCTCCAAATTGTGACCGGCATATTCACTGTGTGTGGATTCTTGGGATCCCGTGCGACTGTAGTTGGGGGTGGGCAGTTGGGCTGAATGGGTGCCTATTCTATACTTAACCGAGGTAACATTAGAATCCAGTTCATCCTCTAACTCGCGATCTTCATTCTCCTCTTCGTAGGTGCTGTGATATGTGCGTGCAGTAATCTCCGGCAAAAAGGGATTACTGGGCGAAGCCAAAGTATATTGATAGTAGTTCTTTACAGAGTCATTGTTTTCTGCATTTGTCACTGCTGTTTCATAATCATGACTCAGCTGCAAGATATCCTCATTACCCGGAGGATTATTGGAAGTAGAGGGAAAGTTGCACAGATTCTCCCATTCGCCCGAGGAAGAATTGTAGGAGGAAGCGGTAAAACCCTCATTGGAGTGGCCCTGTATGCTACGTGAACTCTCATTGCTGGATTTGAAGAGGAAATTTTGCAGACGTGTTAATTTGGCGGCGGTACTACTCTCACTGGCCGTACTGCAACTGCGGCTGGCCGTGGTCACTGGCGGGTGTTCATAATCACTTTTACTGCTGCTCTGCTGCGGCAAACTTTTGCGATTGTCATTGCTGGTTACACGATTAGCTGGATTGGTGGTGGCGGTGGCGTCGGCTTGTTTGGTATTAGTGGTAGTGCTTAGTTCAGCGCCCATATTGTTATTGTTCATATGCCACGCCCAGTAGCTTATATTAGTAGTAGGACTCTCACAGAAGTTACTTTCCAATGAGGTGCTGGAATTGGTAGTGGCCACACTGCTTAGATGGCGGTAGGCAAATTCCGGCGGAGTACTTTCGTCGGGACTGTCTAACAATAAAGCCGGATTGATGTGACCCCCCAAACCAGGCAAATTGGTTAAAGAGAATATGGAAGCAGAGTTGTGTAGCTGCTGCTGTAAGGGTCTTAAACTACTGCTTCTCTCCTGGGCCGCTGTCAGATCCCCTGGTTCCTTTTTATCCTGCCTCTTTATTTCCAAGGACTTGTGCTCGCCTCTTCTAAAGCTGCGTCTTAATTTCTCGGCAAATTTCGATTCTTTATGCGTTTTCGTTTTCAGTTTCTCAGTCTTATCTTTGGGGTTCGAGGGGTTCTTTTCACACCCATCATTTTCCAATAGTTTCTCGTGCATTGGTAAATCTATGGCAGAATGTATGTGTTTTATTGTTGACGTGTTAGTATTGCAGTTGCTGTGGTGGTGGTGTTGTTGATTGCTATTGGTCTTGGTTTTTTCGTTGCTCAAATTCGTTAATAATGCTGCGCTGCTGGTGACAGCGTTTTGCATAAATTGTTTACAGTAAGTGGGCGGTGGTGTAGCAAAACCTCCACCCATTACGTCCTGTAATTCTGGGTGAGTTGTCGTTGTTAACAAATCCTCACACTGATCATCGAAATTTTCGGTAGATCTTTGCAATTTATAACGTTTGGTTTTGTTAATAACTTTGGGTTTTCCTTGTTTATCAATTATTGTTGTTGGGTTTACAGTTGTTGTTGCTGTTGATGATGTGGTAGTTGCTTTATTTGTATTACTGCTGGTTTTTAGTATGGCTAAATTATCCATAATATGTTGCTCTTACTACTAAAAAAAGTTTTTGTTATTCTTTAATTTAATGTTTTTTTTTTTTGTTTTGGTTGTTTTATGAAGACTTAAATTTGTTTTTTCTAAAAGGTTTTTTTTTGTATTTTAATCCTAGAAAGAAGCGTTTTGATTTCCCCTAAATTTGTAAGTTTAGTTTTTCGTCGATTTTTGTTTTCAATAAAAAATAAACTCTACAAGTATGTTTTTGTATGGTTGTATTTAAAAACTATTTTTTTTATATATATGTATATAAAAAAACATCGAAAGTTAAAGCCCAGTTTGTTTGGTTATAGTTTACGTTTGCTTATACAAGTGATAAAATTTTGGTTTTTGCTGAAATTAAAGAAAAAATGTTAATAATTAGAGATAAATTTTGAGAATTATATGAAAACACCCAAAAATATGCCACAGTTTTTGATAACAAATGAAAACTAATACAAATTAGCAGGAGATGAGAAGAAATTTGCGTTCAAAAAAGAAATATAAGTATTTTATATTAGTTAATTTAGCTTGTCAAATACGATAATCAAATTATATTTATTAATTTTTAGCTTGTTTTAATGTCAATTATATGGCTTCCTCAAACTGTTTATAAGGTACAAAATCAATTGTTTACATTACTTACACGATTATTGATAGCAAGTAAACCAACCATATTTTATAGTTTTGCCTTAAAAACAAGCTTTAATAAGTTATGAACCGATAATTTTTCTTAATTCAGCTTTTATTACATTTGTACATGAATTTTACATTACATTTTACATTATGTAAACAATTGAAATTTAATAAATATTAAAGCTGTAAACAATATAAAATTGTTTTATTAAATATTACAGAGAATTTAGCTTTATTTATATTGTTTACCCACATTTTACACAAGGTAAACAATTGAAAAAAGTCTCTGTTACGCATCCTAACCTTTCAAAGTTTTAAATTTATTTTATTTTGGATAAAAACTTAATTGTTTACGATTATTTACATAGAGTAAATAATTTAAATTTTGTAAATTTACTTAATAAACAAGACATTTAAAGTTTTTTTTTTGTTAAGTTCCACTTTACTTAGTTTCAATTACATTGTTTACATAATGTAAACAATTAAAATTATTTACATTTTTGATAAAAACATATCAATTAATTGTATTATTAAATTGTAACTTGAGTTTAGCATTATTTACTTTGTTTACGCCATGTTTTACACAAGCTAAACAATTGAAAATTTTTTTACACGTAAGTTTGAAATGTTCATATTTTTAGCCAAATATATTAACATTCTTTACACGATTGTTTGCACAAAGTAAACAATTGTCAACAATGCTATATATGTATGTTATTATTCTCAAATTGTTTTTTAGCATTAATTACTTTGTTTACATGGATTTTTTACTATTGTTTACATAAAGTAAACAATTGAAATTATGAATATTTTGCATAAAAAACAGTATTAAACTGTAAAATTTAATCATAACATGAATTTAGCTTTATTTACATTGTTTACTTAAAATTTTACACAAGGTAAACAATTGAAATTTTGAGGTAAACAATAAGAAATTGTCTCCATTTCAAACACTAACACATTCAAGGTTGAAATTGTAATAAAGAAAAAGTGTTGACATTCTTTACACTTTAAATGACACCAAGTAAATAATGGAAATTTGCTTTATTTTTAAAGTTTTACTCAAAAAAATTTTAATTGCACAAGTTTTCCTTAGGTTTTTCAAGGTATTTTAATTTTAAGTAAACTTTTAAATTCTTACGCCCATTATTGACAGTTATTATAATTTCACGCTACTTCAATAAATTATTATCTGCTGTTATTATGAATTTACACAATACAAAATTTCTGTAATTGTTATTGTTGTTTACATTTGTCCTTGCTATTTAGGCATGAATAAGCAGGCAACTGTATGTGTGTGTGTGTGTGTGAGTATGGGTGTGTGTAAAATTGCATTTATAAATTTTTAATTTTATTGTGATTTTCTAAGTAACACGTTCGTTTTTATACACTTCAGCTCTCTTCAACTCGTTAGTTAGTATATGTACATTATTTGGGATATCTGATAAACTAAATATAGTTATTTGAACACAAAAAAATCTATAACAACAACCCACAATTACGACAAATGTAAATTACAGTATAGTTTATATATATACATACTATATGTATGTGTAAACAATGATTAGTTCTAATTTTGTAAACGAAACTAATTGAAATTGTTTATGAAATATAAAGCTCTCTAGCTACATGATGTCTATAAAACGTAAGTACGTGTGCGTGTTTTAAAATTTGTTTTTATTTTTGTGTGTAAATTAAAGGGAGAAAAAGAGACAAGAGAAACTTTTTTGCAACTAATAAATAAACAAATTGTAAAGGGTGAACCTAAAAATTATGAAAATTTTATATTTGCAAAGTTAAAGACTTTTCTTAAAGTACATTTGAAGTCTACTTTAATTTTTTATAAATACGGCAGTTATAAATTTAGTTTTTAAAAATGAAATTTTTATTTTTTTTTTTAATGAAAAAGAATGACAAGCAAGTAAATTTAAAATGTTGTCATAAATACACAACACAAATTGTATTTAAAAATTTTTATAATTGAAAATTTTCAGTAGTTGTTCTCAATTTAAGGCTCCCTCTTTTAAAACAAACTGTCCTTCGATTTGTCCTTTAAAATAATCAAATATTTAAACATGATATCATTAGGAAATTATACCCCCATAACAACTACAACGCAATCAACTAACAAACACACTTGAAAATGTTGAAATTAAAACCTCAACGAAAACAAAACAAAAAATGACTGACACGAAACGTAAATAAAGCGCAACAACAGAAAACAAGTGACAAAATTTGTCATCATAATGAAAAGCGGAAATGTTGGGGATACTAAACCCCAGAGTAACATGACACGGAACACATGAGCTCCAGACCACCACTGTCCCTGACACTGCCCCTTCTGCTCACTGCAAAAACATTATAATTTGTTTTAAAAATACTCAATTCTAAATGATGGTGGCTAAGGAAACAACACTCACTCTACAGAAAAGCGGTTAATATTTTTTTTTAATATTAAATTTTTAAAAACATAAGTCTATATAATTAATAAAATTCTTATTTTCTGACATTTTTGTTCATTTCTCTTTTTAGCATTATAATGTTAAAGTGTATATAGGCCCCTGAAGGTATGCTTTAGAATATTATAAACAGCAAAAATGTGAGCGGCTGTATGTTTTAGTGTTTAAAAGCTTTTGTGATAGAATCTTATACCTGAGCCTTGGCTTTTTATTACTATATACATACATATCTTTTTTTTATATATACTCGTATTTACATACATTATAAATATATCTTTATATGAAAAGAATTTTTCTGTTTGAAATATATATTTCTTTGTGTAGTGTAGTGTAGTTGTTTTCTTTTATAGCCATTTTTTTTTTGTTGTTTTGTGTGTATAATATTTATTTTATTATACACCTAAAAGTATGCTACAAAAATATATGTTGTTAAAATGTGTATGAAGTTGTAGCAAACAAGGAGATCTAAGACAATAAATTATTTTGAGGCAATTTTGTTAAAAAATTTTAAGTATTTGTAGTGATTTTAGACTCCGATATAGATAATCACCCCTATTGTGAATAAAAAGTGGAAGTTTAGTTCTCATGAAATTTTTATTCCCCTCGAAGTGAAATATGCCTTCATTGCATATCTATTTAAAATAAAAAATACTTTCAACGCACAGTGAATATAAATAAGAGAAAGAAGTTTAAAATAAATAAATCGCACAAACAAATGTTTAGAATTGGAGCAATAATTTTATTACAAGAGCAAGAAAATAGGCATCAACGAACTGTTCGCCGACGTTTGCGCGATTTTTCTGACCCAATGCCTTGCTACTAATTTAATACAAAAAAAAATTATTTTAAATTAATATTTGTATTAGATTTATATAAAATTACTGGGTAAATAAAGCAGCTTTTTCATATACACTGGATGTAAGTAAGTTTTTAAAAGTTTTTAGTGTATGTAATTAATAAAAACAAATAAATACCAACATGATGAATTCAACTCCCCCCAGCAAAAATAAAGTGAACAAAATGAAGGGAATAAGAAAAATATTTCGAGGGAAAAATATTTTCAAGATAAGGGAAATTTTGTTTCAATGTGAAATTTTTCGCAAACATTATTCCCCAGTGAATTGTTCAAGAAAGCAGAAAACATTTCATTGAAAATATTATTCACGAGGAAAAAATTATTCCCGATAGGGGTGAATAATTTTGCATAAATTTGTATAGTTCAATTTTAGCTTCAATCTCAGGTCGTTATGTTGTTCAATTTAAGCTACAATCGCAGATCTTTATAATATAAAAAACTTTAAATAAAGTCATTGGATAAATAAATAATCATTTAAAATTACTAACATATGTGTGTGAAAAAACCTAAATATTTAAAAAAGTTATTTTACTAATTTGATGAAACATATTTTACTCTTTTGCCAAAAAATAAAAAAAAAACCCTTAACACAGCCACTTAAAATTTCACAAACGTCCGGCAACAGTCAAGCAAATAAGAGAAAGAATAATAAACAAAAATTGTAGGTTCACTTTAAAGTAAAGCATAATCTAAGACTTCCAATAGAAAGCAAGACACTTTAAGCAGAACAGTATGCTTTAATAATTTGCAATGCTTCAACAGTTTGGTTGTTCAACAATAATAAATCTTAAAAATTTACTGCCTACTTTTGAGGCTTAAGCTAACCACAATGCTGGCTACACAAATTGTTTTGGGGTTCTTAAAGTGTTTTAGGGATATTAATGGAAATTTCTGTTAAATTTTTTTATTAAGAAAATTCAAAGCATACTTCTGCAAAAAATTGAGATAAATAAAAGTATTAACATTTGCTTAAAGTTAAATCAAGCGAGAATTTAATTTAATTTTAAGAAAATGGCAAGACATTTTAGTATGAAACTAAAAAAAATTTTTTGATGATATGGTGTCAACAAAACCATTTCCACTTTATTTCAAAGTTAAAGCTTAATATGTATTATTTAACCTCAAGAAATGTTAAATATGCTATTAGTCATTATAACAAAAATACATTTTATTATTAATACCACAAATAATAAAAAAAAAACCTTTGAACCAATAAATTGTTATAAACAATTTAACTACTTTCCCATAATTTAATTTTATATTTTCAAATGTTACGTACAGTATTGGTAAAAATAATAGCACTTCGATCATTTATTGGATATCTGATCAAAATAAAAAAAATCAAACTAAAATCATTTTATTTGGTGGAAAAGGTTCTCGTTCATATGTTAGACGTCGCACAGTGGCTGAAAATCGTTTTTCATTGGCCAAAAGTCGATTTTTTTTTTGTCACCGATTTTTAAAATTTTTACACCTTTTTGGAGCTAATATATCCATATTAGGGTAGCCAAAAAATTAGGTTAAACTATTAATAATTGTGGGCGTGGCATGCTGTCAAACTCAACTGTTTTTTTAATTTCAGAAAAAGGTGTTTTTTATTTGTTTTTTGTCAAAAATAAATGGTTACTACTCGCAAGCTATCATCGATAATGGCCTGCGGTCTTTTTTATAATGTTGGTAGGATTATAGTCTTTAGTTGTTGTAAATGGTTACCGCTCTAGCGTTTAATATTAGGGGTGTTCTGAAATATTTATGAAACTACTATATTTGTCTGAAATTTAAACTTTAGTGGAATAGAACTTCTAGGGAACAAAAGGGAACAAGAAACGTATACCAGCCGAAGAAACGTGAAAGTGTCTTCTTTGACCCTATATATACTTTTGCACCCGCCACGACCCGCCGGTAGAACACTTTTTTAATTTTAATGAAATTACTCTAAAAAAATTTAAATTACGATAATTTAAACAGCCCTATAGTTACTCGTATACAATGGTGTATTACATTTTTACTTTTTCGCCTAAAGGTTTATGTTTTTTTACTTTAGACTACGTAAAACTAAAATAATTAAATATAATACCTGCGAAAGGGTTTTATGGCTTTGTTTTGATTAGCAAAAAAATAAGTCATAAAAATATCACAATAGGTTCTACAGTAAACATATGATCTCTTTCTAATATACCTGTTATCAATTGTTAGGGTCAACCAAAGTCATAAACAATTTTATAATAATAATCGCGACATTAAACCACTAAATAAAACAAAAACCCAATATTGGCGAGATACTAATTAGTTTTACCTGATATTAACCCTTTCGGCCGTACTTGAATTTAGCTGTGACTACCAAGAGCATCACATATTTTTTCATGACTTTTTACTGTGGATCAAATGACGACTTATGGAACATATACTAAAAATCAGTTATGATTTGGATTTCGGGTCTTCAGGATCCATAAGAAACAATGGAACCAACAAAGAGTTAAGAAGTTCGAAAAAGAAACATGTTCAAGATGAATATCGCAAATTTGGATTAATTATAGATCAGCCAAAACAAGGGTCAGACAATACAAATGATGACAATACCGCACGAAGATTCTTTTCAGATCCAGAAACAGCATCTGAAATAACAGGAGTGGATTTAAACCTTATTTTCAGATTTAAAATAATCCTAGAAGTACTTGCGTGCAATGAAGAAATTGACGCTAGACAATTTGGAGATTATGCTAAGGAAACTGCAAAAATATATACAACCAACTACCCATGGAGAAATATGTCTGCAAGAGTCCACAAAATCCTTTATCATGGAGAAGATATCATTAAATATCATTTGGTGCCACTTGGAGATCTATCAGAGGAGGCTCAGGAAAAAAGGAACAAGGATTACAGATTTTATAGAGAGCACAATACTAGAAAAATTTCACGAAATTCCACAAATGAAGATCTATTTAATATATTATCAGATCCGTTCATATCCAATATTCGAAATCAATGGAAAGTGGAACATCGGGATTTAGATGAAGAATCCAAAAAATTACTAAAGGACAGAAATAGCGCAGAACAAAATATAGAATATTTGCAATCAATACTTGTTTCAAATGAATAATAATTATAATTGCCTTCATTGTTATTTAAGTACGAAAAACATAGTATTAGTAAATAATTCTTTAAAAAAAAACCGACTTCAAAATTTCGCCCAAATAAAATGTTGGATTAATTTTCAAAAATGTTTAATATAACTAATGTTGTTGCACTTTTTTGATTGAAAGAAAGAATTTTGAAAATCTTGTTTATCTTCTAAAAAATCGGTTTATGCTAAATCTATAATGTTTTCCCATTAACAGAGCTAAATTTTGACACCCATATTCGATATATTCTTAAAAATCGGTTTATGCTATATATCCCCGATATATCTCAATCAATTTCTGAAATTTTCATTTTTTTACCTTAAATATATTTTTCTGCAAGCCATATCTTCCAAATAAAAAAATTATTTTTAAAATTGATTCATAAATCACGAAGTTATTCAACAATTTATAAGAGAAGCACAGAAAAAATATAGATAACGGTAAATAAAAAACCGTCTGTCCGTCCGATCTTCATAAAAATTAAATGGGACCCACCTGCAAGCAAACCCTTTCAAACAAAAAAAGAATTTTTAAAATTGGTTCAGAAATGGTTATCGTGGAACAAACATAAAAAAAGCAACATACCATTCGAATTGATAACCTCCTCCTTTTTGAAGTCGATTAAAAATAATAATAAATAGAACCTACTATTGTTACAAATGCTAATAAAATCTATTGCAGTTTTTATTTTTAAAATGTTTTTTAAAATTATCAAATCTGACAGCAAAAAAGAATAAATTTTTCTGTAGTAACAGCAAAATCTCCAGTGAATTTTACTATTTTTTTTAATGTAAACATTTTTTTGAGTGCAAAAATTTTTTTGAGTGTAACATTAAAAAAATTCCATTATTACAAAAAATAATTATAATTATTATTAAGTTCCAAATATTAAATTTTTTAATATGTAAATAAAAAAATAAACCCATATTTCACTCCAAAAGTTAAAAAAAATGAAAAGTTCAACTTTGACCTAGAAGTCCTTAAAAAGTCATCAATCAATTTTAATGTAATTACAACTGAGGCAAGCTGAACTAAATATCTATCCATTAAAAAAAAAATTACTTCAATATTTTGATCGGTTCAAAAGTTACAGAATTTTGGCCAATGAAAAACGATTTTCAGCCACTGTGCGTCGCCCAAATGCAGAATACCAACCAAAATTCATACCTAATGCATGGTACTCTGTTCAAATTGGCGAAATTTGTTGAGCAACATCAATTATTTCGTTTGAAAATTTTGACAATTAGCAAGTGCTGACAATGCCAAAGAAAATTGTCGTTTTTATTGACCTTAGGTATGCAACATTGTTTCTTTTATGTAAAACCATATGTTTTTATTTTATGTGTTAAAGAAATGGATACACCTCGAACAATTTTATTTCTTGAAAATTATAACTGAAAGGTCGGATAAAAACAACACTAATTTAAAATTATATTATTATTCATGATGCTCAGTTTCACTAAATTTATTTTTGTCTTTATTATTTTTTGTTTTATTAGTACTATTTTCAATTTGATTAATTTTTGTGCGAAACTATTAAATTAAAACCACAATGACAAATAAAATCTAAACAGCTGTTATTTTAAATTTCGTGCGAAATAAGTGCCGTTTACATTATTTCAAACGAAATGATGAACAGAATACCATGCTTAAGACGGTAAATCATGGTAGTTCTAGCATTATGGTATGGTATGCATAAAATCAACAATGAATCAGCATGTTTACGTTGATAAACCGGGAGATTCAAGTAGAGATACATTCTTCAATAGCCTTTTTTTGACAGATTACGTGTGAGTCGTGTTATTTTTGTTTAGTGAACAACGTTTACAAATCGTTCAAATTTATTACGAAAATTCACGTTCTGTAAAGAAGTTGTTTTGTGCAGTTCGCTCAACGTATGGTCAACATAATCAGCCTACTGAGCATACTATTCGCAACACCATCACCCACCCATTTTGTGATCCAGCATTCATTATTGGATAATATTCGACCGAATAGACCACGTCCAGCACGCTGTATAGAAAATATAGCGACCGTATCTGAGAGTGTACACGATTCGGCCGTTATCGTGCCATGATAACCGACTATTTGATGCCTGAAATTGAAGCTCGTAATCTTGGCGATATTTGGTTTCAGCAAGACGGCGCCACTTCCCACACATCGCATCAGTCATATAATTTCACGTTTTGGGCCGGTCGATTGGCCACCAAGATCGTGTGAAATCACACGGTTAGACTTTTTCCTGCGGGGATATGTAAAGTCTAAAGTTTATGCGGACAAACCCGCTTCGATTCAGGCCTTTGAGGAAAACATCACGCGTGTCATTCACCAGTTACCAGTCGAAATGCTCGAACGAGTCATCGAAAATTGGACTCAACGGATATACCATCTGCGACGTAGCAACGGCCAACATTTGATACACATAATCTTCAAAAAATAAATGCCAAATATTGTTCTTTCCAATGATAATAAACATTCCCCATTAAATTTAATTTTCTTTGTTTTTATACCCTTCACCTTCATGAAAATGGTATATATAAGTTTCTCATTCCGTTTGTAATTTCCACAATATAATTTTCCGACCCTATAAAGTATATACAGGGTGGGCCAACTTGGACTGACTGATTTGAAATGCTTATAACTTTTGCATTTTTAATTTAATACTCAATTGAACATCTCCAGAACATCGCTACGACGTATTCTAAAAGTTGATCTGAAGATGTTTCCATATAAAATTCAATTGGCCCAAGAATTATTGCCGAGGGATGCACCACAACGGCTACAATATGCCAATAGAGTTCAAATCATTCAGTCAAACTTGGCCCAACCTGTATATTCTGGATCCTTATAGATATTATTTCTGAAGTCCCCACATATCTTCGGGATCCAAATCTTCAATAATTCTGTCAGATATGCTTTCGAGAAGTTTGCTATTTAAAATCAGCAAAATCCGTCTATAAATAACGGAGATATGAGCAAAAATCCGAGACAACCTCTGAAAATTTCATCAAAAAAACTTTGTGTATTCATATTGTTCATCAACAGATGGCGTTGATCATACAAAGTGTTCGAAAACTTTAAGTGTGTTCTTAAACAACAAAGGTGAAGGGTATATAAGATTCGGCATAGCCGAATGTAGCACTCTTACTTGTTTTTTTTTTTTCTTTAAAAAAGTAACACAAATCGTTTTTACGTTGAATAAATGATTGACATATTTCAATATTCACCCCTATCGTGAATAAAAATTCCACGTGAAATTTGTTCACGTTTCACATTTTCCTATTTAAATTCAATGTTAAAAAAATAAAAGTGAACAAATTTAAGGGGACATTTTTATTCACGATAGTAACTAGGGAACTACAATGAAGAACAATTCATATGTACGGTCGAATGCTGCCTTTAGTGCTATTTTTTTTACCGCATCTTTAAATATATTTTCTACAACCTAAACAATATGACGTGATTTAACTGACTTTGATTTAATGACTTTGTATTGCTGTGTGTTGTTGTTGTTGTTGCCTTTGTTTTTCAGTTACAAGAGTTCTTTTGTGGGTTTTTTGTTGCTGCCTAGTTTCCGTTTGGATTATTATCGCAATAAAAACAACAGTAAAACTGTAACAGCAAAAACAACAAGAAACAAAGTTATATAATAAATGCTAAAAAGGAAAGCAATACGACGACACAACAAAGAAAAATTTGAATAAAAACAAAAACAACCACGAAACCCGAAAACCGAAAACCTCCTGACAAAAACTGACTACAAAAGGTCAATGTTTTTGAATGTGTTGTAAATATTATTAAAACTCATATATGTATATGTCTACATACATATGTATGTATGAATGCAGTATAGTTTTAGGGAGTGCTTGCTTTAATATAATTAATACCTGGCCTACTTTAAGGCTGTTGTTAGGAATTTCTATTTTTATTTGCTTATTACTAAATAAACTATAGACAAAAACATATTGATTTCTTGTAGATATTCTATTATAATTTTCTGTTTTTTTTTTTAAGGTTAATTAAGGTAAACTTTTCTTAAGGTTGTTTTTAAGTATTCTTTTGCTAATGTTTGATTTGTGCTTCCGTTAGTAATTATTATTACTACATAAGGTGTAAATGTATGGTTGTTTGGTCTAAACAATGGGTAGATCAGGTTAGTTTTTATATGTAGCAATTAATATTTTGTAGTTTATGTCTGCCAATGATATAACAGGCTGTTAAAGCTTATACAGCTATGGTTAGAGAAATAGCGCAGCAACTTTCTATAAAGTGCCAAACGTATTAAATATATGGAAAAATGGAATGATAATAACATAAAATTCTATGCTATAGTTTTGCTCCACTCTATTTTTCCAAAAATTCGTTTGTCATATTTTGTTAAAAATTAAGTTTTTTTTTTTGGTTGGACAATGAAATAGCGCACAGTTGTTTCGATTTCAAAACAAATATATTTGTTGCTAATTTCGGTGGCAAATTTTTGTGTAATTTAACAAAAATGCAAATTTTAAATCATTAATTTTGCCAACAAAAATGGGAAGAGGAACGCACTAGGAGCACTCATTTCAGACAAAAAAAAAATTCGTTATTTGGGAACTTCACCAAAAGCACAAAATAAACAAAAGAAGCTGGTTTATAATGTCATTAAATGCCTTAAAACAGTTGCAAATTTGCTTAATGAAAAGAAAGATCGGAAAAAGCTACGGCAAAAGACGCGAGGAAAAGGCAATAGTTAAAAAGTAAACTAAAGGGTGTCCCAACTAGAGCGCAATGGTGTTCGGTATCGTGAAATGATAAGCAGTTTTTTCTTGCCTAGAATTGAAGAAATGAATGTGGAGGGCATGTGGTTTTAACAAGACGGCGCCACATATCATACAGCCAGAGAAAATGCATCAGTCATTTCCCGGTCGTGTTATTTCGCGTTTTGGAGACCAGAATTGGCCGCCTAGATCGTGCGATTTAACACCTTTAGATTTTTTTCTTTGGGGTTTTTTGAAGTCGATGGTTTACGCGAATAAGCCGACGATGACTCAAGCCTTAAAAGAGGAAATTGGACGCTGCATTAATGAAATACCGCAGCAATTATGCAAAAAGGTCTTTGAAAAGTTCATTAAAAGATCGCGTGTGCGCCAGCAAAGCCGCGGCGGCCATCTGCACGATATCTTGTTCCATACATAACCTCATTCTGTCTACTTTACGATATAATAAAGTTTCACGATTTTTTTCTAATATCTGTGTTTTATTTAAAATTTAAAAATTGCGTTCTAGTTGGGACACCCTTTAGATCCTTTTAAAGTCATCCAGAACAAACAATATCATGAAATAAGTAATTAATGTTTCCAGTGAAAATCAGCTTTATGGTCGTGTAAATAGAAAAAATCGTCCTCTGTCAAAAAAGAATATCAAATTCTAAAAAAAAAAAACAGTGCTGTTCACAGATGAAACCAAAATTAGACTGTTTAATCAAAACGCAAAAACGTTTGAACATGAAGAAAAAACCAAGAATTCAATCCCCGTTACACTACTAAAACAGTAAAGTGCGCTATTTCTCTGTCCATAGCTGTACTACGACTACGTGTTAAGAAATATTTAGCAAAGTTGTTTTGAGTTAGTGTTTGTTACATAGTGCAGCGAAGATGAAGAATTAAAACTAAAAAAAATAAAAACTTAATGTAATAAAAATCATGTGAATTAGTTATTTAATATTCTCTCGATTATATGCACTTATCCATTTAGTGAATAGGCTCTGTTTGAATTAGTTCATATAACCCAACGACTACTGTAGTTCTATTTTAACAGGTCCCTAATAAGTTCAATTTTAGCTTCAATCGTAGGTCTACAACAAGTTCATTCGTAGGTCTCGAATAAGTTCATTTTTATCATCAATCGTAGGGGTATAAGTAGTTCAATATTAGCTTCAATCGAAGATCTTTAATAAGTTAAATTTCAGTTTCAATCGCAGGTCTCGAATACGTTTAATTTTAGCTGATCTCTAAGTAGTTTAACGGTAGGCCTTTTTGCACAATAGTCAAGTCCAAGTTTTATACCTAAGGTACGGTCACACTTAGCAAATATTTACCGAAAAAGAGTTAACCATTAAATAACTTATATTTGAATTAAGGTGTGTTTACATTGTGTGTATTTGTCATATGGAATGTCACTTTTTCGCATGTCAAATTTGTACATATCGTCTGAACACCTTCAAACAATAGCATGTGTTATTTCTATGTGTGCAATACACATGACATTTTTTATTTAGAACGAGTTCTATTTTCTTGTGACAAACCATCTGACATCAGCTGTTTTTTATAACAAAAATTTTGTGGCGGCAAAAATTAATTGAAATTTTAATAAATATAATTTATAGTAAAACAAAAATCTCTCATTCCATTTTAAAATACAGTTTTATTTAATTATAAATTTAATTTTTTATTATACACATACAGAAATCGGCTGTTCTAAGATTTTTTTTTATAGGTTATGTCAAATGTACTTAACATACCAACATTTGAACATGTAAATTATAAACCGTATGTGAAACTCAAATTTTGACATACACATGAAAACACATGTGGATAGAAAAGTGACATTCCATATGACAAATACACACAATGTGAACACACCTTTAGTTTATTTATTTAAAAAACCTTTTTTTATTTAGGCCAAATCACAACAAATATTTAGTTTTAATTTATTTGATGCTGTTTGATCTAACAAAACTCTTGTCAGAGTAAACAACGTCAAACATATTTGTGCTAAAACAAGTGTTTGCACTTGTTTGAGTAAATAATTGCCATGTGTGACCATATCTTTAGACTTGTACTTAAACTAACTCTAAAATAGACAGTCTCTAATCTAGTATCCAGTCTGGTCTAGGCTCTAGTCTAATCTCTAGTATAGTCTCTATTTTAATCTCTGGTCTAGTTTCTAATCTAGTCCCTAGTTAAAACTAGTCTCTAGTCTAATCTCTAGTGTAGTTTTTAGTTTAGTTTCTAGTCTAGTCTCTAGTTTAATCTGTAGTGTAGTCTCTTGTCTAGTCTCTATCTCTTGTCTAATTTCTCTTTTCTCTCGTTACATTTCCAATTTAGCTTGAATTCATGGTTTTTGTAATGATTATCTTATTTTGCTTAAAAGGCCAGTGATATTAAACAAATTCATTACCAACTAAGCTATGTCTACTCTCTATATCAAAAAAGTATAATTTTTGGTTACATAATTTTAACTTTGTCATATTGTCTTTTATAGAATTTTATTACTCGTATAATTATACTATATGTGAATCTGCATGTCTGTCGGTCTGTCTATCTTCCCACTTATTTTAAAGAAGCCACATGCTAAATGTTTCATAAACTTTTGATTGAAACATGTCATAGAATTTCATAGTTACCATGTTTTTTAAACAATATATGTTTTCTCAAAAACTAACATTGCTACTCAATACTTTCTTGTGTTCTGCAAACAGTCAGGCATACTTTAGATCTAAAAAAACACACAAGTGTAACTTTCACTCTAAACTATAAAAGTTTGATCAATAATTTGTTTTTTTCGCTTTTCTATTTCTATTAAACTTTTTTTTCTATTAAAGTTAATTTAACAAAAAAGAACATGGAGAACAACACTCAGTGATACAACAAAACTTAGAAATTTTATTTGTATGTTGAATGTTGGCCAAAGTTAAAATTTATTAAATATTCGTTTTTTAAGCTAATCAGGCCTAAACTTTTCCAATGTAATTAAATTTTACACTCAGCTCAAATACTAAAACGCTATTAAGGTTATTTTGTAATTAGTTGAAGGGTTTTTTCGAATTTAAATTATTACTTTTTTCAATTTCTAATAAAGTGCAAAAATGTGTGTAGAACTCTCAACTAGTAGTGATTTATTAACTTGCAATGCATTAGTTTAACATTGGCCAGTCGTATGTCTTGGTTTGGCAAGTCAATGTTTTAAAAAATAAGGTAATTTATCTTTTATTTACTTGATAAATTTTTTCTCTTTTCATGCATTCAATTTCACTAAAAGATTTTTTCTAGTTCTTTTGTTGTCTTTGCTTTGCTTTTTCTTTCTCTTTTTCAGGGTATGATTTTTCACTTTGGTTGGTTGGTGTTTGCTGTTTTCTAACCAACACCTGCTGTCAATTTAAAATTACAAACCACTAAATAAATAAAAGCTTACGTCATGCCTCCTTTAACTATGCTTTAGTTTTATAACAAAATTGTGTAGGAGAAATAAGTAGAAAGCAATGCTGGCTATTATTTATTATAAAAATTGCAAAATTGTTGGAGAACAGCAGAAAAAATTGTACCAAGGCAAAAGGTACAGTCTAGTCTGTATTCTACTATAGTCTAGTTTTTATTCTAATCTAATCTAGTATAAGGTATAGTGTAAAGTTGAATATAAAGTCTAGTGCAAAGTTTGGTGAAAAGTCTATTGTAAAGTCTAATTAGAGTCTAGTGTAAAATCTAGTGTAAAGTTTAGTGTAAAGTCTAGTGTAACGTTTAGTGTAAAATCTAGTGTAACGTTAAGTGTAAAGTCTGGTGTAAAGTCTAGTGTAACGTTTAGTGTAAAATCTAGTGTAAAGTTTAGTGCAAAGTCTTGTGTAACGTTTAGTGTAAAATCTAGTGTAAGGTTTAGTGTAAAATCCAGTGTAAGGTTTAGTGTAAAGTCTGGTGAAAATCTAGTGTAAAGTTTAGAGTAAAATTTAGTGTAAAGTCTACTGTAACGTTTAATGTAAAATTGTGTGTAAAGTCTAGTGTAAAGTCTGGTGTAAAATCTAGTGTAAAGTCTGGTGTTAAGTTTAGTGTAAAGTCGAGTGTAACGTTTGGTGTAAAATTTAGTGTAACGTTTAGTATAAAATCTAGTGTAAAGTTTAGTGTAACGTTTAGTGTAAAATCTAGTGCAACGTTAAGTGTAAAGTCAAGTGGTAAGTCTAGTGTAAAGTTTAGTGTAAAGTCTAGTGTAACGTTTGGTGTAAAATCTAGTGCAACGTTTAGTGTAAAGTCTAGTGTAAAGTGTAGTGTAAAGTCTGGTGTAACGTTTAGTGTAAAATCAAGTGTAAGGTAAGTCAAGTGTAGAGTCTGGTGTAAAGTCTAGTGTACAGTCTAGTGTAACGTTTAGTGTAAGATCTTGTGTATCGTTTAGTGTAAAGTCTAGTGTAACGTCTGGTGTAAAGTCTAGTTAAAGTCTAGTGTAAAGTCTAGTGTAAAGTCTAGTGTAACGTTTGATGTAAAATCTAGTGTAACGTTTAGTGTAAAATCTAGTGTAAGGTTTAGTGTAAAGAGTAGTCTCTAGTCAAGTCTTTTGCCTAGTCTCTAGTATAGTCTAAAACATATACATAGTAAAAAACATTTTCCAAACTTTAACAATTTCGTTTCTAAAACAAAGTGTAGGGCACTTTAACGAAACTTATTCAAGGTTGCAGGCAGTTCGTTATTTTTTATATATCAAGAAAAAAAAAAGAACTTGTAGTTGTAGCAAAAAAAGTCTGCTTAAAAAATTGCTACAAAGAAATACTAAATATAACGTCATACGATTTTAAAATAAACATTTTTTATCATTTAAGTGCTGTTGTGTTGGTTTTTGTTTGAGTTCGTTTTTTTAGTTTTATTGAGTTTCTCTTATTCTTTATAAAAATATTCAGTTTTGAAGTATAAAAATCTTATAAAATAAAAACAGAAAAAAACCAAGGCATATTTTTAGGGGTTTCTTTCGTTTGTAATAAAGTGTCTACTTACCTAAGCAATATATATTGACTTGTATTTGATTTGATTTTGTTATTTTTATCTGCTGCATTTGTATATGTAAAATTTTGCTCTGGCTTTGGGTAAAAATTTTGATTTCGCGTGTAGTCGAATTTGTTTAAGCATTTGTGGTTTGGTTTTTCTTTTTATTGGTGGTTAAACAAATTATGTAACTTACGTTTTATTAGTTGCTTCACATATCACCAGTTTTTGATTACTTAACATTCGTAAGTTTATTGAAGAAATTAAATTAAAAAGGAGATTTTTAAACTCCTTAATCGTTGTTTTATTAAGCACAAAATGCTTGTGAGTTAAAAGATAATATGAAATACCTAAAAAGAAATTAAGAAAAAAACACATAAAATAAATTAGTTTCTTATGTAAAATAAATCAATTTTTAACTAAAGTTATGCTTTATTTGATGTTATATTTTAAGACTTTTAATCCCTTAAAAGTAGGCTGATTTATGATAATTTTTGAAAAATGTTTGTAGGCAATCAAAAAGAAAAAAAAAAGAATTATATTATATGTTAATCATGTTAAAAGTAGATCTTTTAAGTAATGTAAAAAATTTAACCTTTTTTTAATGCAGACGGCAATGATTGTGAAATTTCTTTATATCCATATTTTTGCTCTTGCTTAGCTTAACATGTTACAGCAGAACAAAAGGCTTAAGATGGATTCAGATAAATGTGTAGTATATAAAAGGCATATAATATTTTATTTTATTTAAAAGTGTAACAACGTTTTTTTTTTGTACATTGAACAGCATGCCTATTATTAATCATCCTAAACGTATACTTTATTTTTTTTACATATTTTTAACTTGTAATGTATACTATTTAAATTTAGAAGATTTTAGATTCAAACAATTTCAAAAGGCGGTAGGTATATGATTGTAAGAAACTTTGTTTTTTTTTTTTTTTTTTTTTGAAAGTGTCAGTAATAAGTAAAATATTTATTTCATTATGAAAATAAAAATTAATGATTATACATAGAAGATAACTAGAAGTATATTAAGGCAAGGTAAACCTCTTAATAGCGAAATTGAAGAAAATAAAAGACGTAATTTGTAAAGGCAGCAATCACTAATCACTGCTTTTAATGGATTATTATTTCATTTAGTTTGTAATCTAATATTTGTGATAAACTTTATTCCAGTTTCAAGTCTTTCGTGTAGAGTTTGGTTAAAGTAGTCATGTAGCCTTTGGCCAAGTCAATGGTCTAGTCCATAGTGCTTTAGTCTTACGTCTAGTTGTTGGTCTATTCCATAGTTTCGTCTCGTCTCTAGTCAAGCCTATAATAGTCTAGTCTAGTGTATAGTATCGTTTGTAGTCTAGTCTCTACTCTAGTCGAGTCTATAGTCTAGTCTCCAGTTTAGACTCTAGTTTAAATTGTTTATTTCCAAAAATTTAAAAACATTTTCCAAATTTTAACAAATTTATTTCTAAAACATGTTTCATTTCTAATCTAGTCTCTAGTCCAGTCTCTAGTCTAGTATCTAGTCCAGTATCTAATTTAGTCTAGTTCCTAGTCTTTTGACTAGTCCCTAGTCAAGTCTCATTTTTAGTCTCTAGTTTAAATCCTTTATTTAGAGATATTTTTCAAACTTTAACAAGTTCGTTGCTAAATCACATAGATGGGCAAAAACCATTAAAAAAGTACTGCATTACTATTTCCATTACCAATAAACTTTTACTGGTACTGCAATTTTTCATTTAATTACCAGTAAATTTTTACTGGTAATGAAGATTGAATTCCAGTACCAGTAAATATTTATTTCTAATTAAACAAAAATTACATTACCAGTAAACATTTACTGGTAATTAAATGAAAAATTGCAGTACCAGTAAAAGTTTATTGGTAATGGAAATAGTAATGCAGTATATTTTGTAATGGTAAAAAAAATTAATTTTTAGAAAAAAATAAATAGTAATTTTGTTTCTTTTTCTGTTTTTTTTTTAATTTTGATTGAATTGTCTCAATATAATTTACATTAATATAAACTTCTAAAAAAATATATTTTTTTTGAATATGCATACATTTTTTTAATTGTATTAAATTTTTACTGCTATTTTTTTTAATTACCAGTTAATATTTACTGGTAATGCATATTTTTTTTAATTACCAGTAAATTTTTACTGGTACTGCAATTTTCATTTAATTATCAGTAAAAATTTACTGGTACTGGAATTTTCATTTAATTACCAGTAAAAATTTACAGGTAATGGAATTTCATTTTCATTACCATTAAAAATTTACTGGTACTTGATGTTGATTTCAATTACCAGTAAAACAATTTACTGGTAATTGAAATTTTACTGGTACTGGAATGTGCCCAACTATGCTAAATCATGTCTCGTTTGTAATCTAGTCTGTAGTCGCTAGTCTAGTTTCTTGTCTAGTCTAGTTTCTAGTCTTGTCTATATTCTTGCCTCAATTCTCAAGTCTAGTTTCTTGTCTAGTCTTTAGTCCAGTCCCTAGTCTGGTCTCGATTCAAGTCTGTAGTCTTATTTTTAGCCTCTAGTTTAAATTCCTTATATAAAAATATTTAGAGAAATTTCTCAAACTTTAACAAGTTCGTTTCTAATCTAGTCTGTAGTATATTATTAGGTGTAGTCTCTAGTTTAGTGTCTAGTCCATTCTCTAATCTAGTCTTTAGTCTGTCTTTAGTCTATTCCCTAGCCTTGTTTCTAGTCTAGTCTATGGTCTTGTCTCTAGTCTAGTCTATAGTCTATTCTCTATCTCAAGTCTCTAATCTAATAAAGTGCGTAGTCTAGTTCCTAGTCTAGTCTTGTCTATATTATTGTCTAGTCTCAATTCCAGTCTCTAGCTTAAATTCTTTATTTTCAAAAATTTAGAAAAATTTCTTAAACTTTAAGAATTTCATATTAATAGTTTATATAGTTTCCTATATGCAGGCTTTCAAGGTCATTAATTTAATGTAAATAAAAGATTATTTATTTCATTTTATTCGTTTCTAATCTAGTCTGTAGTCTCCAGTACAGTCCCTAATCTAGTCTAGTCCCTTTTCTAGTCTAGTCTCTAGTCCAGTCTCTATTCTAGCCTAGTCTGTAGTTTAAGTTCTTTACTTTCAAAAATTTCAAAACATTCTCCAAAATGTTCGTTTCGAAAGCATGTCTCGTTTCTAATCTAGTCTTTAGTCTTGTCTCTAGGTCAGCCTCTAGTCTATTCTCAAGTCTAGTCTAGTCTTTTGTCCAGTTTCTAATCTAGTCCCTAGTTTAGTCTCTACTCCAGTCTAGTTCCCAGTCTGGTCTCTGTCTAGTCTATAGTCTAAGCTCGAGTGTAGTCAAATCTAGTCTCTAGTCTAGTTTCTAGTCTAGCCTTGTCTAGTCTCTAGTCCAGTCCCTAGTATGGTCTCTAGTCTAGTTCTGAGTCTAGTCTATGTCTAGTCTGTAGTCTCTAGTCCTGTCTTTAGTCTTTTTTATATTCTAGTCTCTACTCTACTTTATCTTGTTGTTATCAGTCTTGCATATAATTTTCCGCCTAGTCTCTAGTACAAGTCTTTGGAATAATTATGTTAGAGCTTTAAACTTCTTTGGTTTACTTTTAAAATAAATACATTATTTTTAAATCAAATTGTTACATTTAATTCAATTTTCTAACCCTCCATATTTTTCTGTTTTGCAAGAAACCTAAAAGAAATGCTTCAATTTTCAAAACATTTATATAGAATAACAACAAAACGCTGGTTTTATAACCTCCGCCACACAACGTGTAGACGTATTGAGTTGAGGTCAAAGAAACTATTATGTACAACAACTAGCAGTTCCACAAAAAATGAAAAAAAATTAACTACTTTACAACTACTACTGCCACTAAGACCCCGATAAATAGTTTAAGTAAGTCATAGAAAAGTGTATGTGCAGCAAGAGAAACTAAACTACCAAGTAAGTACGGTAACTAAGCGAATATTTACAACACAATGTCTTGGGTAGGAGAGTATTTAAGTATTGCAGGACCAGGACCAGTTGCAAGTGTGCTGGTTGTACATAATTCAACTATGAGTGTGCATGATATACATATACACTAACACACTTTCTGCCAAAGTAAATGTTGTCTATCAATTTGTAGCAGTGGAAACTTTGGGTTATATGTATCTATATGAAGAGGGACATGGTGCGTAAGGGAAATCTGTTTATGTATAAGCATTTTGTAAACTCCACAGTAATTTGCCACGAGACCAACACGAACTGTTTTGCAAAAAATAAATAAAAAAGAAGGAAAACAGCAAAAAAAAAAACACCCAAAGCCATAACAATGAGGCAAAGGACCTTTTACTGCTTGCATGTCCACACAGAACACTAAACTGGAGAAAAAAAAATACAACTAACAACTGAAAACAACAAATTATAGTGTTGTCGCAATTTCAAATATAGAATATGATGATGGTGCTGGTGATGAGGTAGAGTAACATGCTGAGTGGTCAATAAAACACCACTGCCAAGGGAAAAACTATTAAAGCTTTTTAGCTCTTCCTATGCATAACGAGTGTTGTCAGCTAACATTAGCAGGTATATTTTGTTAGGAAACAGTGTAGCTCCTTTTAGTTGCTTTAAGAGCGACATGCTAAGACATGTTTTACTTAGTTGCTCTATATTATTTTACTAGCCGTACTCTAGGCTACTGCAATTGCTGTTGTTGCTGTAGCAATAAATTGTATAACAGAAATATACTTGCAACAAAAACACAACAGCAAATTACCAACAGCAATCAAACAACAAAATGTAGTTTAAAAGAAACACAATACGACTGAATACACGATAAAAATAAATAAAATGAAATAAAACTAAACTAAAGAATGAACAAGAAATAGAGTTTTGAAAAGGTATAAATAAAATGATGTTAGAGTGAAGTGGAAACGGTAAATAATACACAATTTAATAATAAAACAATAAAGTAAAATAAATAAGGCGACAGAGAATTGTTTTTATACATACAACAATTTATAACATAAGATACTTTTTATTTAGCACAACAAACAACATAAATTCCTTTACTCAAAGTTATTAAATAGCACATAATTTTGGCTTTTCCAATTTTAGCAGAGGCCACTGTCTAGTTGAAACCATTATACTCTCACATTTAACAGCTTTCTGACATGTACTACAAATTGCATGACCATTATGAATGTGCAATTCCTGCCACCGCGTGTCGTCTACTAAACCACGCTATAAAAGGAACTATGTACATATAAAGCTAAATTTGAACTACGATTGAAGCTTTAACTGGACTCTTAAAAGGAAATAAGATTGAAGCTTAAACTGAACTGTAAAAGAAACTACGATAGAAGCTTAAACTGGACTCTTAAAAGGAAATAAGATTGAAGCTTTAACTGGACTGTGAAAGGAACTACGATAGAAGCTTAAACTGGACTCTTAAAAGGAAATAAGATTGAAGCTTAAACTGGACTGTAAATAGAACCACGATTGAACTTAAACTAGACTGTAAAAGGAACTACCATTGAAGCTAAATTTGAACTATAAAAGAAACTACGATTAAGCTTAAACTGGACTCTTAAAAGGAAATAAGATTGAAGCTTAAACTGGACTGTAAAAGAAACTACGATTAAGCTTAAACTGGACTGTAAAAGAAATTACGATAGAAGCTTAAACTGGACTCTTAAAAGGAAATAAGATTGAAGCTTTAACTGGACTGTGAAAGGAACTACGATTAAGCTTAAACTGGACTGTAAAAGAAATTACGACAGAAGCTTAAACTGGACTCTTAAAAGGAAATAAGATTGAAGCTTTAACTGGACTGTAAAAGGAACGACGATAGGAGCTTAATCTGGACTGTTGAAAGGAAATAAGATTGAAGCTTAAACTGGACTGTAAAAGAAACTACGATTAAGCTTAAACTGGACTCTTAAAAGGAAATAAGATTGAAGCTTAAACTGGACTGTAAAAGAAACTACGATTAAGCTTAAACTGGACTGTAAAAGAAATTACGATAGAAGCTTAAACTGGACTCTTAAAAGGAAATAAGATTGAAGCTTAAACTGGACTGTAAATAGAACCACGATTGAACTTAAACTAGACTGTAAAAGGAACTACCATTGAAGCTAAATTTGAACTATAAAGGGAACAAGGATTAAGCTTAAACTGGACTGTAAAAGAAATTACGATAGAAGCTTAAACTGGACTCTTAAAAGGAAATAAGATTGAAGCTTTAACTGGACTGTAAAAGGAACGACGATAGGAGCTTAATCTGGACTGTTGAAAGGAAATAAGATTGAAGCTTAAACTGGACTGTAAAAGAAACTACGATTAAGCTTAAACTGGACTGTAAAAGAAATTACGATAGAAGCTTAAACTGGACTCTTAAAAGGAAATAAGATTGAAGCTTTAACTGGACTGTAAAAGGAACGACGATAGGAGCTTAATCTGGACTGTTGAAAGGAAATAAGATTGAAGCTTAAACTGGACTGTAAAAGAAACTACGATTAAGCTTAAACTGGACTGTAAAAGAAATTACGATAGAAGCTTAAACTGGACTCTTAAAAGGAAATAAGATTGAACCTTAAACTGGACTGTAAATAGAACCACGATTGAAGCTTAAACTGGACTATAAACGGAACTACGACTGAAGCCAAATCTGAACTATAAATGGAACTATGATTAAAGCTTAAACTGGATGATAAAAGGAACACCGATTGGAGCATAAAGTGGACTGTAAAAGAAACTACAATTTAAGCTAACTTTGAACTCTAAAAGGAACAAGGATTAAAGCTTAAACTGGAATGTAAAAGAAATTACAATTGAAGCTAAATGGAACTTCGATTGAAACTTAAACTAGAGTTAACTAGAGTGTCAATTAGAGTTTTCTTACACTTAAAATGATTTTCAAATACCCATTGTTTTCATATGTTTTTTTTTCTCAGTTGTTGCTGTCATTTTTAGTTTAGTTTTTATTAAGTATTCTGCTGTTGTTGCCTTGTCTAAAATTTAATGAAGTATAAATGACCATTTTTGGTTGTGGGTTCTATAATCAGAATTCGCCTAGAAAAGCGTTGAAATGTTCAAATTAGGAGAGGCAGGAGGGGAGGATTCGTATAAAGAAAAATGTGCTGAAATACAATTCAAAATCAAACAAATCTGTTTTATGAATATAATAATTCGTAAATTTCATCACGAAAATTTTTTTTCGAAAATTTTCGATATTTAAATTTTATAATAATTTTTTATTAAAAATTTTACCCTGACTGGAAAGGCCTTCCAAATACCTTTCATTGTCTATGTAGCTATCTAAGTAAATGAGATATAAAAATATTTTCAAAAATCGAGGTAGTCGTGGTGTGTTGCTCATATCACAGACGTTTGTCAAACAATTTGACTTAGTTTCTATAGCGTAATTTTTAAACCTATAACTAATATATTGTTACAGGTCAAAGGTCCTTGAATTATCTAGAATCTTCTGTAAATTCATTTCCACTAACATAAATACAGAGAGACATAGCTATATCTTCATCGTTTGCTATCTACAAAAATATCCTGATTATATATGTATCATTTACAAATTGATTGACTTACTACTAATAAAGAAACCTAGAAAAATTCCCTTTATCGTGCTTTACTGTAAAACTTCCTTTATTTTACAAACATTTGCTCTTAATCCTCGTTTTCTGTTTGACAAGAATCATTATGTATAGACCTCATGCTTGCACAATTTTACGCAAATGGACATGTTGTTTACATAAATAGTTGAATTGATTGGACAGTAAGGACTATGCATGCGTATGGCTCCAACTGATATCATGTAGAACAAATATACTTTTCTCAATAAGGAAGTATAAACCAACAAAATCTACCCTCTAGTCGTCTAGAGTTGACTCGTCTAGAATTGACGAGACTTGGTAGGCGCTTACTGTTTAAACGAAGATTTTTCATAAGATTTTGGAGCAGCTAACGTACTGTTATTTGATACCTCCTATTTCTTTGGTCTTTCTCTTCACTACAATTTTACAGTCAACTGTTTACATACAATTCTATTCAGACACGGGTTATTGTATAGTTTAGTCAATGTTTTTGTTTTCATTGTTGTTATTATTTTATAATTTGCTGTTGTTATTGTTGGGTAAAAAATTGTTATTATTGCTTTCGATGCTTAAACTAACTTAAGGACTTTTCACCACTTTTCATTCGACATTGCTACACTGCTCTATAGAAAGTAACCAACAACTTGCACACAAAGAACTTTAAGGTGTGCGCGCGTGTGTGTATTTCTAACACACACACACATAACCATTTCATTCTACTACAAACAAATACCTATTGAATTGTTATTGCAGCCAAAAGTGTAACATTTCATTTGTAAGAGCTAAATTATACGAGTATGTATGTGCATATTCGTTAGGGTTAAGTTCGGTCCTTGCTCTTTAAGAACACAAAAATTTCAAAGGAGCAACATCCAGTACGTAGTTTGTTTGTATGCTCATCTAAAGTGTGTTGATTTTGTTTTTGTTTTTTTTTTGCTGGAATATTTATTTAATTGTTTAGAAAATTGTGTGCTGGTTTTTTTGCTTACTGAAATTAAGGGTTTATTTTAAACGAAATTGTTTTTAAAATTGTATAGTTTGCTAAGATAACAAAATATACAGCATAGTTTTAGGTTACAAATTTGAAAATTAAGGAAATATATGAGAAGTTTATGTAAGGAAAATATTTGTTTAGGACAATACAAATTAATAATTTGAAACTCTTGTTGAATTTATGGTCTATTCAGAGGAGTATTTAAAACGACTATAATTTCAGTGTAGTTGACTTCAAGTCACCTAAATCAACTAGTCAATTCCTAGGCAACTAAATCAACTCCTGTCGACTCTAAGACAACACCAGTCAAATCTTGTTTAAATCTAAGTCAACACCAATCGTATCTTAGCCAGCTCTAGTCGTATGTAAGTCAACTTTAGACGAATCGATTTTGAGTTAGCACAAGCTAAAGTCAATAGCCTAAGTCAAAACTAGTCGACTCTAACTCAACTCAGTCAATCTTTGTCAACACCAATCGAATCTTAATAAACTCTAAAAACTCGCCCTAAGTAAACTCGAGTTGAATCTTAGTTAACTCTAGACTAATCGAATAACTAATAGAATAGCATAAAATAATAATTATAATTTAAATTCTTTTTAATAATTTTTTTAAAACTGAAAACTTCATAAATACATTTTCATTTTATCCAAATATCATTTTTTTGTAAATTTTTCAAAAAATAAATTTTTACTACAATAGAAATTATACAATAATTTATACCTATCTAAATTTTATATTACAGCGTGCAGAAATTTATTTTTGGTCTATATACCAATAGGGATTAATAGATCATCTATTAATATATAAATATTTAATTAATTAATAGATATCTATTAATCTAGACTTCAAGTCTAGTTTAGTCGCCTCTAAGTAAACTCGAGTTGAATCTTAGTTAACTCTAGACTAATCGAATAACTAATAGAATAGCATGAAATAGCAACTGGTTTCTATAGAATAGCATGACATGGGAACTGGTTTCTAGAGAAGAGCATGAAATAGCAACTGGTTTCTAGAGAATAGCAGGAAATAGCAACTGGTTTTTGGAGAATATCATGAAATAGCAACCGGTTTCTAGAGAATAGCATGAAAGAGCAACCGGTTTCTAGAGAATAGCATAATATAGCAGCCGATTTCTAGAGAATAACATGAAATAGCAGCCGGTTTCTATAGAATAGCATGACATGGGAACTGGTTTCTAGAGAACAGCATGAAATAACAACTGGTTTCTAGAGAATAGCAGGAAATAGCAACTGGTTTCTGGAGAATATCATGAAATAGCAGCCGGTTTCTATAGAATAGCATGAAATAGCAATCGATTCATATTCTTTACTAAAATCGTTCATTTACAATTGCATGAACATTTCGACATTCCAACTAGTACCATGATGATTGTATTGGTAGTTGGCAGCATAGCACAAAAATCATTGCCTATTTCTAGGCGTTTTTGGAATTTCACTTTTAACATCATTTTTTGTGTGTTTCTTTTATAAAACAAATTCTCTTTGCTGCTCTAATTTCTCATGCACCAATAAAACACTCAACAAAAATGAAGCTGATTAATCACTACTAAAGATTTAATTACAATTATCATTCCTGATGCAACCTCAAAACTGGAAATGCACTTTACGAACGTATGTACGAGTATATTGTTTCAACAACCAGCTAAAGCAAGCAGAGACCAAATCACATCATGCTGTAATGTATACACAATTTTTATACTAGACGTTTATAGCTGCAGTATATTTTCTTTAAGGCATTAAAGGCTGGTCATACACACTAAAAACCTTAAAAAGAAGAGTTTTTCTGTTATTGCTGGTGACTATTAAAAGGTAAAATGTTTGGCTAAGGATTAAATGGCTATTGCATGAGACTAAATCAAAAACTACTGGTTAGGCCAGGCAACTTAAAAATAAGAAGCTGTTAAACACTACAGACATTTTAACTTTAATAGCTGTATAAAGGAATTGAAAGGTATTTAAAACCAAATAAAAAAATCATATTAAGCCTAGCAAAAATTTGCAAATTACAAAATAACAAAGCTAGAGGCTACTTGCCAAGTAGAATCTTAAATAAATTATTAGTTTTGTGAGATTTTCTTTCACTTTATAGGGTTACATTTTGTTGGTTTAGACTTCTTTATTGAGAAAAGTATATTTGTTCTACATGATATCAGTTGGAGCCATACGCATGCATAGTCCTTACTGTCTAATCAATTCAACTATTTAGGTAAACAACATGTCCATTTGCGTAAAATTGTGCAAGCATGAGGTCTATACATAATGATTCTTGTCAAACAGAAAACGAGGATTAAGAGCAAATGCTTGTAAAATAAAGGAAGTTTTACAGTAAAGCACGATAAAGGGAATTTTTCTAGGTTTCTTTATTAGTAGTAAGTCAATCAATTTGTAAATTATACATACATATATAATCAGGATCTTTTTGTAGATAGCAAACGATGAAGATGTAGCTATGTCTCTCTGTATTTATGTTAGTAGAAATCAATTTAGAGAAGACTCTAGATACCTCAAGGACCTTTGACCTGTAACAATATATTAGTTATAGGTTTAGAAATTACACTATAGAAACCAAGTCAAATCGGTTGACAAACGTCTGAGATATGAGCAACACACCACGACTACCTCGATCTCTGGAAATATTTTTATATCTCAATTATTTAGATAGCTACATAGACAATGTGTATATTAAATGAAAGGTATTTGGAAGGCCTTTCCAACCAGGGTAAAATTTTTAATAAAAAATTATTATAAAATTTAAATATCGAAAATTTTCGAAAAAAAATTTTCGTGATGAAATTTACGAATTATTATATTCATAAAACAGATTTGTTTGATTTTCAAATGTATTTCAGCAGATTTTTCTTAATGCGAATCCTCCCTTCCTATCTCTCTTAACTAGTATATTTCAACGTTTTTTTAGGCGAATTGTGATTATAGAAACCACTACCAAAAATAGTCCCTTATACTTAAATACTTAATAAAAACTAAATTAAAAATGACAGCAACAACTGCGGAATGACTTAAAAAAAAAACACACACACACACACACACACACACAAAAAAAAACAATGACTATTTGAAAACCATTTCAAGTGGAACAAAAGGTATGAAAAAAGCCAGTCACAGATTGGATGGGCTATTGTTTACTAATTTCACTAACTCTATGTAGGAAGTAAAAAGAAAAGAAAAGAAAGGGGAGGGAGGTGGTAAGAGTTGGAATGCTGTGTGTGTTAAGACAGTTCAGAAACACATTTAGGTTTGTGCGTGTATGTTTATTAAATTTTCTGTTAAAGTGGTCAAGTCATGATGATATTCTGTTCGGAAACCATTTTCAGATGCTCTTAAAACCAAATGCATGTTTACTTGTTTGTTAGGGACGCCTACTCTATATTTCCTTTATATTCAGCTTACTTTTGTCTAGCTATTGACGACAGCACAGATAAATGATTTCTTGTTTCTTTACATTCATTTTGATTTGTATATTTTGAGATTTGAGTAAACCAGATAAGCATAAAAATCAATATCATCTCTCAGGCATTTGATTAATTATGTTCTACTCTGTCCACTACAGATATATCTGTTATCTGCATAAGTGCTCTTTCTGTAGGTGTTTGCTGTTGTGCATTTTACTTTGTCGCTTTTTAATTAAGAGTTAAGAGAGGTTTCAGTTATCAACTTTATTTTAGTTTGTTTTAGAACAAATTAACTTTTGTTTAAATAAGTTTTAAATTTTCTTTAACAATAAAGCATGTTATTTTATGCGTTATTTTTACCACTTTAAAAGTTTAAACGAGATGAAACTATAAATATTGAATTTAAGGTTACAAATTGTTCAAAGTTTTTTTTTTTTTTTTTGTACATAGTCAACAGACACAAGTTTGGAACAAAAACAGTGGGACTGAGGTAATAAAGAAATAGTACACAGAAGACACATCATTTCTAGACAGAAAACTGTCTTAGCGAAGACAGAAAGCAAAACAGATATTTCTAGGCAGAACATTGTCTGACTATTTTCTAGACAGAAAACTGTCTTGGCCAATACAAGACACTTTTCTAGACAGAAAACTGTCTAAACAACACAAGACAGATTCTTTTAGACAGAAAGCAAGACAGATATTTGCAGGCAAACAGCTATCTTAACATTTCGAAGCAAGATACTTTTCCAGACTGAAGATTGTCTTGGCCAAGACAAGACACTTTTCTAGACAAAAACCTGTCTTACCAAAACAAGACAGATTAGCATGCCAAGACAAGACACTTTTCTAGATAGAAAACTGTCTTGGCTAGGCAAGAGAGACCTTTCTACAAAAAACTGTCTTACCAAATCAAGAAAGTTCGTATTTCATGCTTTTCTCTAAATCTGTTTCTATTTAATGCTATTCTTTAGAAACCAGTTGCCATTTCATGCCATTCTCTAGAAACCAGTTTCTATTTCATGCTATTTGCTATTGTATAAATTCTATATGACTTCCTTATCAAATATTTCCAGCTTTCATCCATCGGTTTTGTGGGCCTCCTCCATCCATCAATTGCCTCTTTATAACCATTATAACAACAAAAGTACTTGCCATTCTTAAGCATCATGCATATTTGGCGTTAAACTGCTCTGTTACTTTTACTTAAACAAATAAAAACTTAAAACAGCAGACGTGAACTTGAAGCCAGAAAATGTTCTTTTCTTAACGTCCCAAAAACTCTCAACTAAAACTAGCATTATTTGTGCAATGAAGCATAATGAAACTTTTTTTTCATTAGACGTTACTTTTTTTTGCTTCGTTTAAACGTGATTCTTGTACAAATTGCTTATATACTAAGAAAATGTATATTAAACAAAAAAAAAAAAAAAAAAAAAAATAATAATAAAAAAGCTAAATGGCATAAAACTTTTTAAAAATAATTTTTACTGTTTTTGTTTTCCATTTTTTTCTAGTTTTCCCCCAACAACTTAACATTAGACAATAATAAATCCTGGAAAAAGTATATAAAAATGACAGTAAAAATGCAGAAACTTAAACGTTTATTAGGAGAGTTAATTTGTTATAATTTGCTAAAAGTAGAAAAAAATAAACGCAACTTTGTGCCACCTCTATAAAAACAAAACCGGTAACAAAGTATCGAGGTGGCAAATTGTTACAGAAATTCTATAAAATTATAATTTTAAATAATTGTATCTATTACACTGTCATTTTTGTTGCTGTCGCTTATTTGTTAAACTTTTAGGAAACAAAGTGGAAAAATATGGAAAAATAAAACAAACCCTGATATGATGAGATGCTGGGAATTAAGTTAAAATATTTCTTTAATAAAAACACAATATAATAAGATTAAATGCAAAGTTTTTATCTATTGTTAAAAATATAAAAAAAATTTTTTTTTGTCAAATCTTTTCTGTTGCCTAGGAAGTGTTGGAGATTTTGATAACTAATTGCTGGTTGTTATTTGCAAAAGGAAAGTTAAGAAAAGCCAAAAAGTATGCTACGTATTAAGTATTTAAAGAGCGAGATAGAGATACAAACACATAGGCAGACAGATTTCTAATAGAATAATGTCTTTCTTAGACAATTTTCTGTCTTGAAAAATCTTTCTTGCTTTGTTGAGACAGTTTTTTGTCTAGAAATGTCTGTCTTGCTTTGTTAAGACAGTTTTCTCTCTAGAAAAGTGTGCATTTCTAAGACAGTTTTCTCTCTGGAAATGTGACTTCCTATGACAGTTTTCTGTTTAGAAAAGTATCTAAGTAATTTTATAAGATAATTTTCTGTCTAGAAAAGCGTCTTCCTAACACAGTTTTCTGTCTAAAAAATTGTTTTCCTAAGACAGTTTTCTGTCTAGAAAAGTGTCTTCCTAAGACAGGTTTCTGTTTAGAAAAGTAACTTTATAAGACAGTTTTCTGTCTAGAAAAGTGTCTTGTCTTGGCATGCAAATAAAGTTTTCTGTCTTGAAAAGTGTCATTTCTTGGCCTGCGAAGATAATATTATAATAATAAAAACCTTAAGCTAATTAAATATAATTATGTTAATTTTGGAATAAAACTTGGCCGTCATGTTTTACACGAAACTTAAACACACTGCCATTACAACCCTTAAAATAGGCTACATAAAGACACAAAAAATAATTAATTTACAAACTTTGTGTTGGCGAAAAAAAACAAAGACAATAAGTGGGCCAACTAAAATTAGTTACTAAACAAGTAAAATTTGATAATTACGGCTTAAAAATAAATGTACTTAAAAATTGTTGTTTAAAAGAAGAAAGGTATGCTTTAAAAATTAATTGGTGGTGACAAAATTTTGCTAAAAATTATAACAGAAAAAATTTATTTGTAAAAAGTGGTTTTTAAAGTTCTCTTACTATAAAAATTTAGTTCATAAAAGTTTTAGGTTAATTTTTTACTTTGGAAAATTTTGTAAATCTCTTAAATTTATCCCCTAAATTCACCTCTACACCCAAAATAATAACCTTACTGTTAATTTTAGTTACTACACTAAATGTTTGTTAAGCATTTGTTTAATTTAACAATCACCTTTTAAAACTATGCAAATAATTTCACTAATTAACTATAAATTCCTCTACAAGCCAAACCAGTAAAAAAGAGGGAGCACAACTACAAATCTGCACCTTAAAACCATAAAAATGAAAACAAACATTAAATTATTTATTTACATAAAAAATACAAACCGCCTACACATATTTACACAGACACACAAACACATGGAAATACAACCACAACTATGCGTGAGCCTGCCGTAAACATTTTAAGCAGTGGCAGGCAAAAACACCGTAGTCCGAGGAAGTTATCTGTATTGGAGAAATGTGCTTTGGCCAGATGAGACGAAGATAAATTAATTAAGCTTAATTGATTAAGAAGATAAATTAAGCTTAAGCTTTATTAAGCAAATAAGTGGGTGCAGTGTTATCATAAGTTTAATAAGTTTACTTTCCGCTTTAATTGTACGAGGTCTGATTAAAAAATAAACGTTATTTTCAAATTTCGTGAGTTACGTATGTTCGATTTTCGCATTTTTTTCTTCTGTTATGTTAGTACACATGTCTGTTATATATGTTGGTAATATTAGCCATTTTGGATTATCAGTTTGTTTTTGACACATATAAAGGTTAGTAGTGTTTTGGTGTGCTCTTCGATTTTTTACTATGCGAAAAAATGGATCAAAGAAACTGTATTAAGTTTTGTGTAAGTTTTGGCGAATCTACTATGAGCGGAACACAAGTTCAATTGTGGTATAACCGTTTTAAGGAAGGCCGAGAAGATGTCAATTACGATGCACGTCCTGGTCGCCCCAGCACGTCAACAACCGATGAAAACATTGAAGCAGTGAAGAAAATGATTTTGGATAATCATCGAATAACTATCAGAGAGGTGGCTGATGATGTTGGCATATCGTTCGGCTCATGCCAAGCAATTTTTACGGATGTTTTAGGCATGAAACGTGCGGCAGCGAAGATTGTTCCAAAATTGCTAAATTTTGAGCAAAAATAAAGTCGCATGAACATCGCTCAGGAGCTGTTGAACATTGTCAACGACGTTCCAGATTTCCTCAAAAAGGTAATAACTGGTGACGAATTATGGGTGTATGGGTATGACATTGAAACCAAAGCCCAATCATCCTAATGGAAACGTCCAGAAGACCCAAGAGCGAAAAAAGCACGTCAAGTTCGGTCAAATGTGAAGGTGTTGCTCACTGTTTTCTTTGCCTGCAATGGCGTGTAACATCATGAATTCTTGCCACAAGGTCGTACGGTGGTCAATAAGGAAAACTACCTTGAAGTTATGCGCCGTTTGCGCGCAGCATTTCGTCAGAAACGCACAGAATTGTGGAAAAACCAATCATGGATGACAACTCACCAGCTCACACATCGATGCTTGTGCGTGAGTTTTTGCCCAAAAACAAAACCGTTATCATGCCTCAATCACCGTATGCACCGGACTTGGCCCCCGCTGACTTTTTCCTACAAAAAATCGAAACAGGAGCTGTTGGCGATACTAAAAAGCGCGTTTCAGAAGTGTTTCGAGGATTGAAAAAGACGCTGGCATAGGTGTATTATTATATCTGAGGGGATTACTTTGAAGGGGACAAGATAGTTATTGATGAATAAATAAATACTTTTTGAAAAAATTTTAAATAACGGTTATTTTTTGATCAGACCTCGTAGATATTTTTAAACTTAGTTCAAACTTCTTTGGTAAATCAAGTAAACTCTAGTTTATAGTTAAATTTTTAGCATTTGTACTATACAGGCATGTGATGGAAATCGAAAACGAATAAGTTTTGGAAATACATTTTAATGCATTTATAATCCAATTTGTAATATTTTTGTTTCAAGATTCTAGCCCAATATTTTTTTATTTTATGTGATAAAAGTTTTTCAATACAAAATTGACTTGTAAAACTCATTCGTTTTCGATTTCCATCACATGCCTGATTGCTTAGGCTTCAAGCTGTTTAAAAAAATTTAATTCAGCTTTAAATGTAGATATTTTTAAATTTAGTTTAGTTTAAACTAGATTAGCAGATTAGTCTCTGCTTCAATTGTATCTATTTTTAAACTTAGTTTAAACTAGTTTTGTAAGTGATTTAAACTCTAGTTTTAATTTAAATTGTAAGTCTGTTTCAGCTTTAATTGTATATACATTTGTATGTTTAAACTTAGTTTAAACTAGTTTTGTAAATCATATACTATAATACTATAGCATAAGTTACAGTGGTAGTTGTTCATATAACCTAACTTAGGGTGTTTGGTGATATATTTTTAAAACGTTAGTTGTTGTTAACTATTGTTTAAACTGATTTTTTATTTATTTTTTTTTTTGGCTGTAAACACTTTCATATTTTGCTCTTTCCTAAATAATATTTATGACAATTTTTCTTTTACACAATAAATACAGCAAATATTGTTGAATCAGCATCAGCGTCATCAGTTGCTTACTTAGTTACTTAGTAACACTTTGGCAGACAATCTAAGCTCTCAGCTAGTATTGCAAATAACTGACAAATTTTCTACATTTTCTTATAGGAAGGAACAGTCAGACTGACTGACTCTCACACAGTGTGTTCATAAATGCTGAAATATGTATCAAAATAATACATACATAAATCTGTATGAATTAGTGTTGTATATGTTTGTATTTCCACATTGCTTGCGTTACAGTTTAGTAAACGAAAAAGGGGGAGAGGGGAACTGAAAATCTCATCAGTAAAAACCATAAATTATACATATTAGACTTACAACAATAAAATATTATTTATCATCAATTGTGGCAAAATAATACATAATAATGAAAGTGATTGTGATGATGACAAGCAGAGTGTATTGATGCTGGAGGAGATGATGATGATGATGACATCGATAAAAATATGCAAGTGACATCAAATTATAATTGTATTTTAAATATCAAATCAATTGACGTGTTAAACTTAAATAAATATGCTAACATATCAATATTTTTTTGCAAACAAAGACAATGAATAGAAATATATGTATATATGCCTAAAAGTATGCTGAAAATTTTTTTTAGAAAAAAAAAATAATTCAAATATACTGAAACACAAACATGTTTTCTCTTAAAAAAAGAAAACTAATTTATTTGTAATTTTCAAGATTAAATTTCATAAAAATTATAACATTTACTTTAAATATGACATACATATGAATAGAAACACTCAGGCATTACATACACATGATTATATATAACAGTCATGTTTAAACACGCATTCATAAATATAGCATAGGAAAAATATGAAAATAAAGAAGAAAAACTTAAGCTTCCTATGACAACTATAGTTGCATAGACTTATTTGTACAGGTACGCAGAGCGTACGTACACGTACTCCTTCTCCTAAGAAGCACGTAGCATTATACATGTCTAGGTTAATATTAAGTGTGGAAAAACTTACAGACTTTTTTCTTATATTTTTTTTTTCATATGTATTTGAGATATTTTCTGTCTTCTATATACAGGCACAAATTGAACACATACACACTGCCAGCTAAACCAGCAAACATTTTAAATATAAAATAAAATTTATTATTATTTGCTTTGCTTATACACCTACTTTCTATTAATAAAACTATGAAATCCTAATGAAGTTTAAGTGAAAGCTCTTTCAAAAATGTTTGCTGGGTTTTTTCTATTTATGTTGGTGGTGATACCCAGCATACCATTCTAAGAGCGCTCCGAAAAAGAAGTCAAAAAAGAGTCCAACTAAAGAACATTTTCGGAGCGCTCCGAAAAAGGAGTCAGTAAAGAGTCCAACTAAAAAGATTTTTCTGAGCCCAAAAAACCCTCATAAAAGACTCTTTTCTGACATTATCTGAGAGCTTTTTCTGAGCCAAAAAAAAAAAAACTCTCATAAAAGACGGACCATTTTCGAATGTAAGGTTATTGGAGCAATAATGATTGTTTTTTAGGCTCATAAAGAGCATGAACGCTCTGGAAAAGGTGTCAGAAAAGAGTCTTTTTGGATTTATATGGTTTGCTGGGCATATGTTTAAGTAAACGTATACGCTTGTGTATTTTGTGTTAAAATTCAATTTATGAAATTTCATTTAATTTTTTATGATAAATATAATTTATCTTATATACTCGTATATACAGTTTTTTGTTTGTTTGTTTTGTGGTGTAGAGGCTCACAAAAATAAAAAAATTTCAAATAATCATAAAACTCTTTTTCTCTATGGGGTTATGGAAACAGATAAATGAAAACAATGTACTACATATAAAAGTATTATAGGCAGCCCTAAAGTATGCAAAACTTATTATTTACTTTTTAAGTATAAACAATTTTATTAAAAAAAAAAACATATATGACGAAGTTGTTTGTACGAAAACTTAAAAATTTAAGGCATTTTTTATTTTAAAATTTATAACTGATCTTTAGAGTTAAAAAGACTTACAAAAGAAGTTTAAACTACAGTTAAAAACAACTACAGTTAAACTTTACAACTAAACCTTAATCCAAAGTCTAACAATAAAAGCTTAAACTAGAGTTAACATGATTTACAAAAGTAGTTTAAACTATTGCAAAAAAGATGAAAATTAAAGTTGAATGTAAACTCTTTTTGAACTAGATTTTCGCTTGCATCTTAAACTACACTTTAATATCAAAATATAGTTTAACTATACTTGAAAAAACCCATAAATTAAGCTAAAACAAAACCTTAAAAAAATACCCTTGAAGCTGAAGCTAATCTCTTTACTAACCTCTACACAATTTCCAATTGTATTACAGAAATTACTTTTTGTATTTGTAATTGTATTTTAAAAGTTTCGAATTATATTTCAAAAACATGTCAAATAAAAATTCTAAAGAATGGTAAAGGAAACATTTTAATGATTTTCATATAAATTCTTTGTTTTTTTATGTTGAACAAAAAAACTTAATAGTCAACTATTGACTATATTAGCCACTCATCTTGTCTACAAATTCTATTTGCAATCATCCGCCCACGTTGCCTCTATTCCCGGAAAACTGTACTCAGCCCTGAGTGAACTAAGTATTTCTGTTACGGTTTCTAATCGTTCCAACTCGCTCTGTTAGACATTCCTGTTTACAAATCATATTTGCATTTGGCTGCCCACGTTGTTTCTATTCCCGGAAAACTGGACTCAGCCCTTAGAGAAGACAAAATTTATAAATTTGGAAAAACCGCTTATTTAAATCTATTTATTTGGAATTTTGTAAAGTTTAAAAATTTTTGGAAAAAGCGGGATATCAATTGCTATGTTCCATTTATCCTGCTTGATTTTGCCCACAAATATGGCCAAAATATAATTTTTAAAGCGTATGCCAATTCCTGATGTATCTAACAGTGCAATCAATGTCAACACCATAACAGAACTCTGTTAACTTTAAAGGTTTGTGTCTAGGGTTATAAATTTTAAAATTTAACTTTACACACATAGTAGTTTGCCAGTGATAATAAACCATGTTATTCCTTTTTCAAGTTTTTTTTCTTTGCATTATTGTAAATTAAGAAGAAACATAGTTTAGCCTATACACTAGTCTAGTCAAGAGCCTAGCCAAGAGGCTACACTAAAGCCTATAAACTGGTAATTGTTCTAGTCTTAACTCTAGTCTATAGACTGTAATATTATTGTCGTTATTAGTTTTTAAAATTTTCTACTTATCTTAATAAATTACCCTGTAATATTACCCCTCATTTCACCCCTATAATAATTACTAAATATCAACATATAAAAAATATTTCATAATATTGCCTATTGTTAAGTCATTGCCAAGAAGAAAAAAAATCGATTTCTATTTTATATTCCTAGTGATTGTTTAAGATTTATCTATTCTATACAATCAATTATGTCACAACAATATTATTCTTCTATTCCAGCTTCTTTACAATCTTCAGTATCCAATTATTATTTATGGCCTAACTCTGCTAATATGTATAATAATGAAATAAAAGGAATAACGCAAAGTAAAGTAGACTTTTAGGCTGGAGTTGTTCTTACTTTGAGATTTTTTGCTTTAATGAGTGATTACTTTTAAGTGAAACTAAGAGCCTGAAAAGGAAGTGAAAGTGAAATAAAAATCTGAAATATTATAAGACAAATATTAATTGTCTATTAATTTGTATGATTTTTAAAATAATCTTTAATAGGAAAAAATGGTTTCTTTAACATAAGTCAAAATGAGACTATGTATATCGTTTTACAAACAGCAAGCAAATATTTAAACATTAGGTGATTTTAAAAATTTTACAGCATACAGTTAGGAGTTTATTAAGCTTAAAAATGTTGGTTGTTTTTTTGTTAAGAATTCTTTAAAAATTATTTCTTTAAAGCTAAACATTTGCTTTAATGTTTTAACCGCAATCAAATTGTTAATTTAATAATATAAATCTAATGCCTGCTGTTTTTAATATATATTATAAAACTAAAGCATACAGCTAGGCTTCAAGTTTAGTTTTAATAGCTGTTATAACAAATGTGTATAAATATTATAAGAAACACTTATTAATTTGTTATTTAATACACGAAACGGCTTAATGAATACTGAATAATAATGAAAGTAAATTTTATTAAAACCTCGCAGACTATGAAAGAACAAGCTACAAAAAAATCGTCAAACATAAACAAGAATTTAAAACATTTGCATTATTATTTTGTAGAAAATCTTTTAAACCGTTTAAAACAAAATTAATATTCTGGCATGAAATTGACACGGCATAATATTAATCGTAATGGCTCAAAACAAAATACAATTTAACTTTATTATAAAACTAAGAAACTTTAAACAAGAAATAGGTTTAAAAGAAATTGTGTTGAAATAAAACAACTTTCTACACAACTATTCTAATGATTTTTAATTAAAAACTTAACTTTTGACTTGGAAGATGGAATAAAAAGAACATCTTTCGAAACTACAACAGCCTTGCACTAGCACTGAGACAAAGGGCCCAAGATTTTTTAAACAAATGACAATTTGTTTAATGGTCTGGCTGTCTGTCTGTCAATACATGTATTCGTGGGTTTAAATGATTTCTTATTTTTAATCCCAATGACAAGCCCATTGTTTAAATGTTGAACTCAACAAACACCCCAGAATTTTCAAGATAACAAAATTTATTTTATAGCATACAAGACAAGTAAAATTAAATGATAAACAACACAAAACACGAATTTGTATAGTCTTGAGAAAATATCCGCCTTTAAGCTAAATAAGAAAAAGAATAGAACGAACAAACAAACGTACAACTTAAGCATGTCACTGTAATTATTTTAAGCTATTAAATCGATTAAATACGAATAGTGAGAGTAAAGAATAGATAATAACAATGGTTGTGGAATGATGTAAACATTTTGTAAGAGACTCTTTTAAATATGCTTAAATGTGCTTGTAGACAAGGTCAAGGATGTTCGAAAGAACACAACAAATTGTTGTTGTTAAATGTAGAAGAAAGAAAAAGAAAACCAAATCAAATAATCAAAGAATAAGAGATGTGGCAAAAACAAAAAGACAAGGGCATGTGATTGGTGTGTCTATGGGCTAAGCTTATTTTAATAAGTTGACATAGACTAGATCATAAACTGCAGCTTACAATAAAACATAGATTAAATCAATGACTATAAAGAATCAGGAAATACTTCATAAATTAGACGGATGTTTCACAAGAATTGGCCCTAAGCTCTTTTCTATATAACATCAGGTCTGATCAGCGATAAGCGTTCAAATTGATACTTTTACGCATCGAATTTGCTTTCGCATCGCAATAGAGAGAGGTTCCAAATAACGGAAGAGCTAAAAATGTTAAGTTTTGCGGATGATGTCACATAGTAGTATTCCAAGACCAAAACCTAAACGAAGTACAACTCCATACAGATAAAGCCATTACAATCATTTTCCACCAATAGACTTGACTCAAGGAGACAATATAATCCTACTGTAGAAAAAGGCGTTAGAAAGATACTAAAAAAGGAGACTGCTGAAAAAGACTGTAGAATACTTTAGAAAGACATTGTAGGTGAAGACTATAAAAGGAGATTGTAGAAAGAGGAGACTATCGGAAGAGATTTCAGAAGCAAACTCTAGCAAAACACTTGATAAAGACATTTTTAGAAGGTGTCTATAGAAAAAGACTAAAGAAGGAGACTGTAGGAGTCTATGGAAGGAGACTGCCAAAGCTGACTATAGAAGGAGACTATAAAAACTAGCTATGAAAGGAGAAGATTTTCGAAGGAAATTATGGGTAGAGATTTTAGAATATTTCTAAACAAGATAAATAACAAAGGGTACTATCGAAGGAAACCATCGGAACAGGCTATACAAGGAAAATTTACCAGGAGGATATGGGAAGAAAATACTTTCGAAGTAGACGATCGAAGAAAACTATCGAAATGGACGTTAGAGCAGACTGTAGATGAATGAATATAAGAAGACTATATAAGGAGATTGTAGGAACGTATTTTAGAAGGAAACTATCGGCAGAGATTTTAGAAGCACATTGTAGAAGAAGAACTTTGCAGTCTATAGAAGGAGATTGAAGATGGAGATTATTCTTTAGAAGAGAATGAAACTATCGAAGACTTTAGAAGAAGCCTACACAAAACAATATAGAAGGAAGCTATGGAAGAAAACACCTTTCGAAGGAATTTATCAACAGACTTTAGAAGAAGCCTACACAATGATACTATCGAAGGAGACTATCAAAACAATATAGAAAAAAAAAAGACTTTCGAAGGAGACAATTGAATGACTTTAAAAGGAGAATGTAGAAAAATTCAAGGAGACTTTAAAAGGGGCTATTGAAAGAGATTTCAGAAGGAGTTTTTAGAAGAAGACTTTAGTAGTCCATGGAAGGAGACTTCCGAAACTGACTATCGAAAAGATTGTAAAATTAGATTAAGTTGTAGAATATGACTTTTGAAGTCTTCTAAAGAAGGGCGACTACTGTGGAAAGTGTCTATAGAAGGAGAAGACTTTCGCTGGTGAATAGCAAAGAAAATTATCGAAAGAGATCAAGGAGACTATGGTAATAGTCTGTGGAAGAAGACTATACAAGGAGGCTTTCGAAAGATAAGACTTTTGAAGGAAAATATCGAAAGAGACTTAAGAATAAGAATTTCGTTGGTGAAAAGCGAAGGAAATTATCTAATAGTCTGTAGAAGAAGACTATACAAGGAGGCTATGGATAGAGAAGACTTTTGAAAGAAACTATAGAAAGAGATTTTATAAGGAGACAAGGTGGTGACAAGACTGTAGAAGGAAACTATACGAGAGCTCTTTAGAAGGAATATGTAGACACAGACAATCGAAAGAGTCTAGAGAAGTAGATTATGGAAGGATCGAATATCGAATAAAATTATTAAAATAGAAATAGGAGTCTAAAGGATATCATACAAGAAAAATATCAGAACAGTTAATCAAAGGAGACCAAAGGAGAGGCTATAAAAGAAGACGATCAAAGTAATATAGCGAAAGAGACTATAATGGCACTACAGAAGGATTCTTTAGAAGAAAACATTAGAAGGACTCTTAAGAGACTATATAAGGTGACTTTAGATGGAGTCTGTCGAAGGAGACTACTGAAAAGATCTATAGAATAAGAATGCTGTTGGTGCAGTCTCTGAAAACAGAGAGCCTGTATATGAAGAGTATATGAAACTAAAATAAGATATTAATAAAAATGTATAGCAAAACAAAAAGCAGTAATTACAAATAAACATAAAAGCATATGAAAAATAAAACATTGTACGAAAAATAGAGTCAAGCAATGAAGTTCACATAAGATTAGATATAGAACGATATATGGAACAGGACATGCAAAGAAATAAAAAATGGGATATATGTATAACGAGACATAAAATGAAACATTAAACCAGACTTACATGTAGACATGGGCATAAACTTAGAGAGAGACATAGACATAAAACTTTAGAATATTCATCAGTTTTCCTTTCCAACCATAGTCTGTCTACTTATTAGAAATATAAAATGGGATATATAAGAAGACATAAAATTAAACATATATATTAATGTAATATATAAAATGTAGACATAAAACGTTATAATCTATCCAATCATAGTCTACCTACTTTCCACTTTTCTTAAAATCTCCTTCCTCAAACCACTTATCATTTAAAAAACAATGTCACAAATTTTCCACAAACTAACAATCAACACTATATAAAAAATTATTTTGTGTGAAAAAAAAACAAGAAGAAAAAACCTCAACAATATGCTAGCAAAAGTTTTTAAATAAAATTTATAGACTACATTTAGGTGTAACAATGTGCTATTTTCATTTGTGCCGGAAATTTTATTTTCAAAAGAAAATAATCAAATTTTATTGCTGCCAAACAAACAATGTAGTGTAGCAAACATAACAAATGTGTACTGTATAGAAAACTACAAAATGAATATGAATGACATAAACATTGACATAGATATTAATAAATACATTGACACAGTTATAGACAGAGAAATTTATATTAAAATAAATATTGATCAAGTCATTGTTTTAGGGATAAGTTTAAACAAAATAATAATTTAATTGCCTGTTTTTAGGATTAACAAAATTAAATATTTAATTTCATTTGCAGCAAATCTAAGAGACCGTAAATCTTAACGAATTTAATAAAATTAGTTTAATTCAAAATTGTTTATTATTTCATTACTTCAGTAATATGTTTTTTTATCTAAGTCATAATTCTTGCTGTAAGAAAACCAAATAATTTTTACAGGCATTAAATGTTTATATGGTATTTTACAGTAAAACAGAGAAACACATAAACATTAGCATACTTTAGGGATTTAAGCAAATGTGTTTCATACTTTTTAAGGGCGAATAAAATAAAAAAATAAAGAAAACGCATATTTTTTGAAGTTTAATAATATATAACATTTCTGAAATATAATTTTACCAAAATTTTTTTTTTTTAATATTAGTCCCCCCCCCCCCAAAAAAAACACACACATTTTTTTATTGAATTGAATCACTGTTTAAAACTCCCTTGTGTCAGTCATCAGTCAGCAGTAGTTATAAATTATCTAGTGTAAACCCACAAGAATTCAAAGCACGTTTGTGGGAGTTTGAAATGAAATACATATACATATAAAGGTATAACCAAAATTTCTTTTAAACTTCTACCTTATCATTGATTGCTTTTATTGTGTATACCAACAATTACCTTAAAATATATATTCCCTATAATTTTCCCTTGTATTATTTGTGATACTTTTTCTTTACACTTAATCACACATTTCCATCATCATCAGCCGTCAGCAGTTTTCTTCATACTAGCTCTGCGTTGTTACATGAATGTTGATTTATTGTTTTAAAAACTAATTAGAAACATGTGGATGTCGTTCGTTCTTTCTTTTATTTTTGGCTATATTGTCATATTGTCAAAAAAAAAAAAAAAATCACCTGCTACTTTTGCTTGTTGCTTATGGCCACAACAGCAATATTGAAACTAAATAAATCTTAGTTCAAATTAAACCCAAAAAGACACTTCATAATCGGTTAAGTAAAGTGCATAAACAGCTTTTAAACTCTCCTAAACACTTGCTTTTCATTTTATACTCGCAGGAATAAAATTTTTAAAGAAATTCTCTACAAATTGACATTGAAGTGTCAAGAACTGTATGCGAAATATTTTGATTTAATATTTACCCTCACCATGAGTTGGTAATTAACGCTTCAATATGTTGTGGCTGATGGTTATTTCTCCCAACGAATCTATTTCATATTTTACATATTGAGTTTAGGGAAACCCTTTTAATTTATTTGAAAATCCTCAACATTTCCTTGTATTTTGTAGAAAGGCTTACCCTTAAGTGTGCAGAACACATTGGCAACAAATTATTCATCTTCATCTGTTACGGAAGTTTATACTGGCAAGCAGTTTCAGCAATCACTCTTTCATTGGAAAATTATACTTTAATAATGATTGAGTGGCATATTTCGGTTACTCTATGCTGTAGAAAAGGGAAGAAAGCATCACTATGCCAGTAGTAACCACAAGTGTTTTTAGAGAAAAAAACAAGACTTGTCATTACAACTAACTCATTCTAAAGAACACTCAAAAAAAAAACATTGAAAATCTATTTTATCTGTTTCAAACAAGATAAAATTGTTACTAATTGGTTCATCATCACTGTGTAATCAGTGGCAGAGGCATCAGCAATAAATAAGTGGCAGAAAAAATAACAATGTAAAATACATGATACTACTCTTTAGAATAATAAAATTTTATAATACAGTTTGTTTAGCTAAAAGATGTAACTCATTTTTCAATCATTTCCTAAACCATTGAAATACTAATGCAACAAATCCTAACAATAGGCAATAGATTTAGCTGTATGTTATGTAGCAAGTTTTTCATTAAATTTTCAATGCAAATTAATCACTTTACAAGCTTAAAATTAAAAAAAATAAATTCAGTTTCATCTTGCAACAATGCTTTGAATTTTTAGCTATTATTTCCAAAAATATGTATGTATTACAGTTTGCTGTTGGCATAAAATAATAATGCTAAGCATTACATTGATTTGTTATTCTCAACTAAAGGTACGGTCACATTTGGCAAATATTTGCCGAAAATGACGTAACCACTAAATAACATTTATTTGAACTCAGTTGTTTACTTAAAAAAACTTTTCTTATTTAGGCCAAAGTACAACAAATATTTAGTTTTAATTTATTTGATGCTGTTTGATCTTGCAAAACTCTTGTAAGAACAAACAACGTCAAACAAATGTGTGATAAAACAAGTGGTTACGCTTTTTTGAGTAAATATTTGTCAAATGTGACCGTACCTTAACTAGAATAAATTTATTGTTTGACTGTGTCAGCAAGCAGCCTTAATGTATGCAAAATTTATTGTTTTTATGCAGTTATGATGGCTTTACTTTAATTTACAAATATTCTAGGGATTTAAAATTTAATCCCTGAAATAGGCTATTGTTTTTTTTAAATTTTTTTTACTCAATTCCCTCTAGATTAAGCTCTTTATTGAGCTAACTATTAAATACTTCACTAAATATCTCTGTATTAACAAAAACGTATTATTTGCTTATACTAACTCTTTTAAATTATCCTTCATTGTTGTTGATTTAGATTGATTTAGAACAGATTTATGTACATTGCCAAACATAAAAAAAAAACCAAACCAAATGTCACTGATGTACATATTAAATGTCTGCTGAAAACATGCAAACAAATTGACATTTGTTTAAACATTTTACGCATAAATAAACACATACACTCAATTTGATAAATTTTTGTAGTTTTCTATACAGTACGCATAAGTTTATGTTTACTACAATACAATGGTTGTATGTCAGCAATAAAATGTGATTATTTTCTTTTAAAATGAAGTTTCCAACAGAAATTAATATAGCAAATTGTCACTCCTATAAGTAGTCTATAAATTTTATTTATAAAACTTTTGCTATTATTGTTGAGGTTTTTTCTTGTTAGTGTTTTTCTAAGAAAGTCACAAAATAATTTTATATATTGCTGGTTGTTAGTTTCTGGTAATTGTGAAATTGTTTTGTAAGTGACAAGTGGTTTAGGGAGGGAGGTTTTAGGAAAAGGAGAAGGTGCACTAATTGGTAGAGAGTAAGTAGTAAATTCTCTTAAAAGAGGTTCTGTTTGAAATGTTCTTGTCCACGTCCATGTCTATGTCTAAATGTACTTTTAAAATGAGTTTATATATTTCCATGCTGCAGAGTTAAATGCGTTTTTTATATCCAGTACTTGCATTTTTGGCTGAGTCAATAACCATATTGACCGTGTCTGTGGTTGAAGCTTTATTGTCTATCAGATAGCCCTTTTACATCCTAAACAGCGTCCATTAACCTAGTATATATAATTTAAGCATTTTCCTAGCGAGTCTCCAGGTTTAGGAATCTGGATGAGTTTTTGTTTTTTTTTTTTATCTTAAACAATTTGGGGATTTACCGCCTTTAAGGCTGTTCTTAAACAGTTTTGACTTCAAAGCAATTTTCAAAGCTCTATTTGGGATGAAGTTTAAACCTGGTGCTTAATCCAGGTTAAAATCTGCTTCAAATCTCCTATTCTTGAACACAAATTAAGTATAGAAGTATATTGTCACGTCTTGGTTGCAGGTGTTACTTAATCAATATAAGGTTCGCCTTCTGGTAACAATAACATAACTATTTCCTTAATATGACTAGGACACGTAATTTGAGGTGACTTTTTCACCTTCAGTTTTGTCATTAACAAACGGTAAGCATTAGCCCAAGATTTAGAGTCAGCTTGGTTTAAGAGTTTCTTAAAACTATCAGCTGTACTTTGATTTATTGCTTGCTGTTAGCATTTCCTAGTTTGGTGGTAAGCAAATTCGATTCCTTAAAAAGTCCTTTCACCGCTACTGCTGTGGTATTTTCTTGTCTTAATTCTGCTTTATTGTCATTCCAATAATAGTTCTTCCCCTCCTTTCCTAGACATCGAGGCTTCATAGTCAGTTTTTAATGCTACAGTGATTTGTGGTGTCATGTCTGCTGCGTTGCCATCTTAAATGTGGTGATGTAGGAATATCTCAGCAACAGTTTCACTTTCGCCCATCCCTGAGATTTGGGTTTACTTAGTTTACTGGCTTTATGGTGAAAAAAAAACTTGATGAATACTGTGTCTTTGTCTAAGTATAAGTCCATGTCTATGTTTATGTTTATGTCATGTCAATCTCTATTTCTCTGGCCCGTTATTTTAAGCATGCAAAAACCAAACTTTTCTTGGAACTTTTCATATCTGCCAGTTGCCATAACTTCCTTGTAGTTTCTGCAACATTTTCTATAGCACACTTTTAGGCAGTTAACTTATAAAAAAAACATTTGAATCAGAAATTATTGGCCTTCATAAAATAAGCTTTGTAATGCTGAAAAAGTTTTAAATAATTAACAAAGTAGACAAATTGCTTGTTTATTTCGTAAAATATTCCAACAAAATTTCACTTAAACTTAAGCAGAATTTATTAGAAACACAAAATGCTTTATACCCAGCCTGCTTTTAGTTTTATCTGTGTGTGTTTCTGCTCTTTTTGTTTTAAGTTTATGGAAATTTATTTTAAAAATTAATTTAGATTTGGTCATACTACTCGTAAAAAAAACTACATTTTAAAAGATTTATTTTTTGTAAATTAGAAAGAAGAAAAAAATAAGTTTTGCAATGATTTTTTTTTTTTTTTAATTTTGTTTGTTTCTTGAGAAGTTTTTTTGTCTGCATGATATCATAATGCATTTTTTGCTGTAGTTTGCCTGAAATTTTAAAGTTGTTTTTCAAGGTTTTTTTTTTTTAATAGTTGCTATTGTTGTTATTATTTGCATTTGCTGTTCAACAAAGTTGGTTATTTCCGGCTTTGTTTCTGCATAAACAAGAAATTTTTAAGATAATAATTTTTTGTTAGTTCTTATTGTGCTTTGAATTTGTAGTGTTTTGTATTTTTCAACGCCTGAAAATAGACTTTAAGCTAGTTTTAGTTTATGCATTGTTGGTTATATTGTTTAGCTTCTATTGCATAGTTTTGGCTGGTAACAATTTATAGTTTCCTTTAAGCTGTTAATGGCTACGAAAGTAAGAAAAAAGTAGTTTGCAAAATTATGCTTAAAAGCTATTTTCGAAAACTATTTAGCACCTGCAGTTTAAAGTTTTACATAAAAGTTATAAAAAACACCCTAAAGGTTTTTAAAAATTCTTGAGAATACATTTATTTACATTTAAGCCTTTTAAATAGCTGCTTATTTTTTGCATTTATTATGACATATTTCAATAATACCCTTAAAAAAACATGAGCCTTTTAAACTGCCAATACAAATAATCATAAAAAAAAAACACTTCCCAAAAGTAGGCTGTACAATAAAACATAAAAAAAAACTTTAAAAACAAATTATCATTTTGTTAAGGGATTAACTTGTCTATAAAACCCATATTAAATTTCTTTACAAAATGTGTAAACAAATTTGCATACAAAAAACATGAAACTAAAGTCTACTTTTAGGCTGTTATAACAATATATGTATGTTAAATATCCAAAAAACTAAAATTTTGCTAAAACGTCCAGCAAAACTAATTTCCCAATCTCTTGATAAAAAAAAAAACCATTAAAAAGAAAGCAACACTTTATACTTAGAAAAAATAGGGGATTTTATAGAACGGCTAGTGTCAAAAAAAAAAAAAAAAAAACCAAATCTGTATGTTTGAAAATCAAATATAAAAACATTTTGTTTGTATTTGACATTAAATATCCATCCTTACAAAACATATTCTTTTGTTTTCAGATCTTTTTTGCCAGCTCTATCAATTGTTTGTGTATTTAAAAAAAAAAAAGCAAATAAAATATTTTGCCTGCAGCTGTAAGCGCAAAAAAGGTAATTTAGATGAAAACTGTATGTGTAAAGCCTAAAAAAATAAGCAGATTTTTTTAGTGGGATATTTTGGGGAAGGGTAGTCATAGTATTTGGTAATATGAGAAATAACTTGAAGTGGAAAAATTGGGAATTGTTTTTAGAAAGTTTATTTAAGCAAAAAATAAAAATACAAAATAGAGTTGATAAGAAATGGAAAACTTAAAGACCTTAAACATATTTACAATAACTATTACTTCTACAAAAGAGACAATTTCAATGTCAACAATTTCCTATGCCAATGTATATATGTATGTTTATGTCGTTGCCAATGTCTATGCCAATGAACATGTGTGTGTTAAAAACTGACATTTCAGTACTTTTTTAAAAAGCACTATTTTAGCACTCTTCCAAAAAGTATTATTTTAGTACGTCTCCAACAAGTACTATTTAAAGTCGTTTCCAAAAAGTACTATTTTTGTTCATTTGCAAAAACTACTATTTGAAGTACTTTTCCATAAAGTAGTATTTTAGTACTTTTATAAAATGTACTATTTATAGTCTTTTCCAAAAAGTATTATTCCAAATATTTTCCAAAAAGAACTGTTTTTCTTCATTTCCAAAAAGTACTATGTACATATTTGAAGCTTTTTCAAAAAAATATTATTATGTTAATTTCCAAAAGGTGCTATGAAAGTCTCTTTCGAAATACACTATTTATAAAATTAATCAATTATTATTTTATTATAATTCAAAACTTGTATTATCCCTGAAGAAGCTATCCATTGGGATTGCGAAATATTGGAAATAAATATATATAAATAAATTAAATATTTTTATATAAAATTAAAGTGACCTTATTGCTTATAAAGAGAAACTATTAAATATACTATTTTTGTTAATTTCCAAAAAGTACTATTTTAGTACTTTTCGAAAAAGCACTATTTAAAGTTTCTTTCAAAAAGCACTATGTATTTTTGTTCATTTCCAAAAAGTATCATTTAAAGTCTTTTTCAAAAAGTACTTTTTTTTTTGTTCATTGCCAAAACGTACTATGAAAAGTTTTTTCCAAAAAGTATTATTTAACATCTTTTCCAAAAAGAACTGTTTTTCTTTATTTCCAAAAAGTACTATTTGAAGCTTTTTCAAAAAATTATTATAATGTTCATTTTCTAAAGGTGCTATTTTAGTACTTTTTCAAAATGTAATATTTTAGTACTTTTCCAAAAAGTACTATTTTTGTTCATTTCCAATAATTACTATTTAAAGTCTTCTTCAAAAAGTACTATTTTTGTTCATTTCCAAAAATTTCTATTTTAGTATTTTCCAAAAAGTACTATTCGAAGTACTTTTTCAAAAAGTACTATTTGGAGAACATTTTCGAAAAGCATAATTAAGTTGTACTACTTTCGAATACTTTTCAAAAATTAATATTTTAGTACTCTTTCAAAAAGTACTTTTTTACCTGAAAGAACTAATATTGTTGCCTATCTCACATTATTAATCTCTAGACACTTCAGTTCCTGTATCCTCTTAATCTAACATTTCAATCTCCTCATCTCTTGGTCAAACATTTATTTTTCTTGAACAATTATTTTTTCACTTTTAGACAGTTTTTGCCTTAGTCTTAAGTTTGAACAACAGACAAACTTTGTTTAGAAATGTATGTATGTATGTATGCATCTAGTTTTTTTTTTCTTTTCGGCAAGTTCTATTGTTTGTTTTGGCCAAAACAAAAAGGACAAGAAAAACTTATTGTAGTTACAGCTAAATTGTTGTTCTGGCCGCATTATTGTGATTGACCAACAAATGGAAAACAAGTTAAAACAAAAAAACTTGTGGTTTAGATGGTTAAACATTGACATCGCAGCGCTTTCTCACAACAAATACCACTTTAGTGGCAGGCTGTTTAAAAGAGAGACATAAAAAACTGAAACATATTTTTAGGTTTACACAATTTTGAAAATGTAAAGCATAATTTAAGGATTTTTTTTAAATTGAGTTCTTAAAAATAAAAAAGTTTTCTTTTTCTGGAAAAAAAGTAATAATTATAAAGTTAAGCTAAGATTATTTTGTAAATGTATTAGTATTTTGAGCGCTCCTAATATTAGTTTTATTTCATGTTCGTTTAACATTTACTTATTAGCATTGACTACTACTACTTTCTTTATCTATAAATGTTAGGATATAATGTCGTTGGTGGCAGTGCTCCACCTAAAACTAACTGATCATTTGTGTACAAAACAAAATTAATGTAGTGTTAAATTGACCTCAAGTGGTTGAAAACTGTTGTTTATTGTAAGTTTTTATTATTTTCTATTCTTTTTGTTTGGGTATTTCCTTTTATTTGGAAAAAGCCAAGAAATATAAAACAAATGGGAAATGAAAAACAAAAGATAACTCAAACTTTTGAAGGGCTAGTAGATGAGTAGCAGCATTAAAGGTGCAGCAAATAAAAAAAACACTAAAAAGCCATAGCTTAAGGTTTTAAAACAAAGCTAAAAAGGACAAATGTTTAAATAGTATTTTAAATGGCTTAATAAAAACTAATAAAATATTGTTTACTAAAAATGGTTATTTTGTGCAGTTTCGAAAATGTAAAGCCTACTTTTTAGGGGTTAGAGTATAATATTATGATTAAATAATATTAAGCCTACTTTTAAACAATTTTGTTAAAAAAGTAGTCATATTTATGGCATATTTCTAGGGATTTATTAATTACATCATATGTGTTTTAATATTTTTACATAAAAACATTTATTTTAATACAAGGTCCCTGTAGGAGTAGTAGTAGTTTAATGAAATTATAGTCTGACATGTTTGTAAACATATGGGATATATAACAGCAGAGGCTGGCCATATTTACATCAGTTAGCATATGATATGGTTTTTAAACCAAACATTATTATGTAATAAATTTTATATATAAATGTTTGTATACACATGAATGAATACATACATTATTTAACATATGTTAACGTAAATTATTGACCCTTTTTTTAAGGGGACAACTATAGTCGTTGTTTTATGTTAATTAAATTGTCTGACAACAAACTATTTCATTTACATGTATAAAACATTTTAATATACACAGATAATATTTAATTTGCAAATATTTATGCATAAATGTGAAATGCAAATCTCATGTTAAATTAAGTGTGTCATATGTATTATTTAAGTAATATTATATACATATCGATGGTCTCATGTAGAAAGGCCCTAACTCGAATATTTGAAACTTTACAGGAGAAGGTAAAAACATAATAGAAACTGTAATATTCAACATGTAACTTTTTTTGTACAACTGCTTATAAAAGCGTTATTTTTTGCACTATTGCAATAAATTTTTGTGAGGTGTATTTGCGTTAAATGCATTGGAATCGCAAAAAAAAAAAACAAATTTCGAAAAAATAGCGAGTTAGGGCCTTTCTACATGAGACCAACGATATGTATGTATATAAAATAATATTTATTTACTTATTAAAATTAAAGGGTGTAGCTTTTAGGAGGCTCTTTTTTTAAAGCAATTGTAATAATAACACAATCGGCGCGCCGATTAGTTATACATTTTTGTGCCTTTTTTATAATAAAATCAGATTCAACAAAACCTGCAATTTCATACTAAATGCTAAAAAAAATTTTAAAGGTCAACTTTGACAATAAATTTCTTATCAACTATTGAACAGATTTTAATGAAATTAAGACTGGAGAAAAATTCAAGATATTTTCTCTTCACAAGAATAAAATAAACTAAAATATCTTCATCGGTTCAAAAGTTACAGATTTTCGGCCGTTGAAAAACGATTCTGAGCCACTGTGCGGCAGCCAAAGGTATACAGTCGCATGTGGTTTTCGTCTTCTAGCTTCCAAACTAACACTTTCTTCGGAGAAATTACTAAGATATCTCCAACGGTTCAAAAGTTGCAGATTTTCGGCCGATGAAAAACTATGCTGAGCCACTGTGCGTCATCCAAAGGTATACAGTCGCATGTGGTTTTCGTCTTCTGATTTACAAACTAACACTCTCTTCGGAGAAGAGCAGCCACAAACTAATAGGTTTTTTGGTTTCATTATGAAATTCAATTTCCATTAGAATACCAGTCCATTAGACCATCACTTGTATCAATATTAATAGTCCTCAGGTATTTAGCTGGCCATATTGATTTCAGCTCTGAACACAATCCCTGTGTCTCTGATGTTTTCATTTTAAGTAGCAGATTTCTAATTCGAGACCTTTCCTTTGGCATTAAAGATACAGTTTCAATTAAATCGAATGCTTTTGATGTTGTATTGATCGGCATCAGCATTCGTCCAAAAAAAGCTTCACTTGTGGCAAACCAAAACTACACCATTTCCAATTATGTATAAATATTTCAAAAGTTTCAGAATTTTCTAATTGAATTTCAGAATATTGCAATTATATTTCAGAAACTCTTTATAAAAAGGCAGATTAAGTTTTCTGAAAAAAAAATTTGAAATACGATTGGAATTGGTGTAGATTCAAGAACTCTTGATTTTATTAGTTGTACTTCTTCATCATTCACTTCTCTTATTGACATTGAATTTAATGCCTGTGCAAATGTCCGTTCTTTCCTTCATTGCATTATTTCTGACAATTCGTAAAATGATTCTATAGCAATTCTTCAACAATAACTCGCTAAGGGTATGATGAGTTTAAGTTAAAAATTAAATTATTTTCGATAGGCGGAAGTTGTTTTAAATCTCCAAAAACAATAATAGAAATGCCACCAATTCGTTCTTTACTTCTAAAAATTTGCTTTTAGCATCAAGATATCTCAATATTCTCAATATTCCATTAAACATTTAAATTATCAATTATCATTAATTTCAACTTTGAAAATATGTATGTATTAACATTATCACTGTGAAAAGGTTGAATTTCTCCTGGTTGACTGTTAAAGAAAATAGTGAATAGTATTGCTTCAATAATTACAAATGCAGGTTTTCCTTTAGGAGCACTCAGTAAATACTTCGGCAAATCAGAATTAATGCCAGCATTAGAGTTTAAAATATTAGTAACAGTTTGATAAATATTGTTAATTAGTCCACATACTCATAGAATTTCACATTTTCTATAACATTTAGTAAAACATAGTGTAGATATTCGCTTTGCTTTGCCTCCGTAGTTCTCACTCCTTATAATAGGCAATCATTACTTATTACACGTTGGAGTCTAATCAATCTAACAACGTTAGTTCTTTTTGTTCCCATCAATGTTATATTACTCTTTTAGTACTTTTTCAATAAATGCTATTTGGGTATTTCTTTAGTAATTTACAAAATGTACATGTATAAGTGTAATGTACTTTTTTTAGTATTTTATGGTAAAGTAAAGTGGTATTTATTGTAAAAAAAAAGGGATACGCTGTCATTGTTTAACCATCTAAAAGAAAAGTTTTTATTTTCAACTTTTTCCCCATTTGTTCATTTGTGTGGGTCATCACAACAATGCGGCCAGAACAATAATTTAGCTGAAATTACAATGAATTTTTCTTGTCGTTTTTGTTTTTGGCCAAAATAGAAAATGTAAGAAACAAAACTACACGCATACACTTCTAAACAAAGACTAAATCAAACTTAAGACTGTGGCCAAAACTGTCTAAAAGTGGAAAATAATTGTTTAAGAGAAATAAATGTTTGAGCAAGAGAGTAGAGGATTAAAATGATAGATTAAAAGGGGGCAGAAAATGAGGTGTCTAAGTGTGTGTTAGTGATAATGATTGCAATACGAAAGGTATGCTTTTAATTTTGGGTAAAACAAAAATAAATTGTGCCTTCTCCTTTTGGAAAAGCACAAAAATGTACTAAATAGTACTAGTAGTATTTTCCTAACAAGCATTTAGCCAAAAAAAAAATACTATTTAAGTGATTTTACAAAAAGTACTATTTTAATACTTATTCGTAAAGTACTATTTTCATACTTTTCCAAAATATTCTATTTTAGTTCTTTCTCAAAAAAGACAATTTTCACACTTATCCAAAAAATGCTATTGTCGTAATTTTCCAAAAAGTACTATTTTCATATTTTTCCAAAAAATACTATTTTAGTACTTTCCATAATAATACTATTTTAGTATTTTTCCAAAAAGTACTATTTTTGTACTTCACCAAAAAGTACTATTATAATAGTTTTCTATTACTAATTTAGTTCTTTTTAAAGTGTACTATTTTTGTAATTTTAGTTTTGTCCAAAAAGTACAATTTTCGTATTTTTTTAAAAATTATTACTTTCCAAAAAATTACTATTTTAGTAATTTTCCAGAGGACTTTTTTTGCACTGTTCCAAAAAGTACGCTTATACTAATTTTCTATTTTAATAATTTATGTTTTTTTTTTAAGTACTATTTTCGTACTGTTCCAAAAGGTACTATTTTCGTATTTTACTAAAACGTACTAAAAAATAAATGTATTTTTGTACTTTTCCGAAAAGTAATATTTTGGTTCTTTTCCAAAACGTACTATTTTATTACTTTTCCAAAAAGTACTATTTTATTACTTTTCTAAAAAGTGCTGTTTTCTTATTTTTCCAAAAAGTACTATTTTAGATTTTTTTTTTCATTCACAGAAAACACTACATATTTTCAAAAAGTAATATTTTGGTATTTCTCCAAAGTATTTTGTCAAAAGTACTTTTTCATGTAAATTATCATTTCAATTACATATTAACTATTGTTACAAAAAAGTACTATTAAGAACCTTTTTACATATTGTTTATTATTTATGTACGTTTCCCATTCTATTCATTAGTGGATAATTTCAGTAGTATTTGAAAAAGTATAATTACATTTTCAAAAGTACAATAGTACTTATTTCTTTATTTTAATTTCATGCAAATTTTCCAAGTACTTTTAAAGTTTATTTTTACATAAAATTTTATAACAGTTTAAAAGTCTTGCAACACCCGTTTTTTAAATAAATAAAACATATTTATGCAAATATTCATTTGATATTTTAATTATAAAGAAATCTTCTATGAAATAATTCATAGAAGAATTTAATATACATACAAAGAAAATGGTTTGTTTATAAACAAACAAAGATATGGACTTAATAATTTAAATGAATTGTCTAAATACTTAAGTATATTTTAAATAACTTTCTCAGTCAATTAGCAAAACAATTTTGTTTATCAAGCCACAGTTCTTCAGTTCTTCTGAAAAATATTGTTAAATATTTTAAAAACAATTTCTTACAGCAAATAAACACCATGTGTTAATTGTTTTAAATGAAAATTTTTCTTAATTAAATATAAATTTTATTTTAATAACATTAACATCAACCTGTACATTTATTTAGTTATTTAAATTTAACTGTTTTTAATTTAAACAATTTCGCTTATGTATTAAAAAATCTATTTATTAAAACACAGAAAACTTACAGAGACAAATTCATATTCATATAATACATACATATGTATTAATTCATATTCATACTCGTACAATATAAAAATATGAAATTTTTATTAATTGCTTTCTATGTCAGTGCACATTTTATATGTATGTGAACTTTTTTTTATATAAACAAGTATTTATATGTATTTTTGTTTAAATAAAAAGCGAATGCGTGCTAAAAATTTTAAATGCTGGTATATTTTGCCAATATTTTTTCTACTTTATAAAATACGAGTAATTGTTATTAATACTTTTGTACGAGCATTGAAAAGGAGATAAAAACAACTTTTAGTAAAATATTGCATACATTTAGGGTGGCAAGGTTCAAAAAGTTATTGATTGAAAATCAAAAATATACAAAAGACCAAAAACGAAAACCATCACAACAACCTTCAATCAAGGAGTTTTAACGAGTTGAATAATAAGAAATAAACACAAGAAATAAAGAGAGAAAATATTAACAAATATATAAATTAAGGCAGACTTTTGCAAAGAAATAAGTTGTGGTTATTAAGGTCAGATAATGTGGCTGAAAAAATAAGGGTCTTGAAAGTTTTTGTAATTTAATATACGGCATAAAGTAACCTTTTTATTAATATTAAAAATGATTTTCTTTAAGCTTAAGAGCAATTTATTTTTAATGATTTTTTTATTTATTGCAATATTTCACTACAACAATGTGTAGCATCTTCAGGAAAATAAAATTTATTAACAAATTTATCAAATAACTTTTCCAAAAAGTACTATTTTCGTACTTTTTTAAATAGTACTACATATGTTTTTCCGTAATTTTCCAAAAAAAAACTTTTATCGCACTTTTCCGAAAATTTACTATTTCCGTAGTTTTTCATGAAAAATTTTTTTGGTACTTTTCCAAAAAGTACTATTTTCGTAATTTTTCAAAAAGTACTATTTTTGAATTTTTCCAAAATGTTTTATGTTGGTTCTTTTCCAAAATGTACTAATTTCTATTTGTACTTTTTAAAAAAGCCAATTTTGGTACTTTTTTGCAAGCAGAAAAAGTAGTAGATTTTTACTAATAGCATTCTTTATTTATTATTAACTCACTTAATTATCGTTCAATCACTTGTTTTAACTTATAAAGGATTGCTTTTTTGATAAATTATTAAAAAAAAGTTTGAGTTATACTTTAAGGGTTTTGGTTTTTGTTTTGTTAAAAAAAATATATATTTTTAATTAGGCTCTCTTAACAACAGCCACTATAGTAGCAACAAGAGAAAAACAACCTCGTTTCCTGCAAACCATAAAATTCTTCACGAATTTTTAAATTTGTATACATACTGTTGTTATAAAACAACATGGCCAAACAAACAAATGACAGCATACTTTAGGGAGACTGAAACTATAATATAAAGACTTTTTGTATTGTATTTTAATGACTTTATTTATTTCATTATGAACAAGTGAAAAATTAAAAATGTAGATTAATCTTCATTAAATAAACATTTTTATTTAAAGAAAAAATCTTTCATTAATTATAACAGACTTTACACTATTTACACCCACCCATACTGTAGTGCATAAACTTTAAAAATGTAATTCCCAAGGTTGTATTTAGTGATTGCCCACAAAAAGTATGCAATGCTTTTTGGTGTATTACAAAGTATTAAAATTTGTTATAAAACATCAAATAAATAAAGTAGCAAAAAAATAGAAAGAATGAAAGAAATAAAGCAAGTATAATAAGAAATGTTTTAGAACACCTTTTCTTTCAAAGTGTTAAGAAAAAAAAAACTGAAAAGGAAACAAAAGATGAAAAATTAAATAATTTCTGGTATAGAAACAACAGGATTAGGTTTTTATTCTCGTTTCATTAAAGAAATTTAGCTGTATTAAAAAAAAACTAGTAGAAAAGAATTTAAGAAAACTATAACTTTAAGAACTTGTTTTAAAGCCTAAAATTAGGCAACGGAGACAAGATTTTAAAACTAATTTCAAAGTTAAATTTTAGCAATAATTTTTAGAAATTTAAGTTTAGAAAATAAAGTTTAGTTTATTGTTTTCGAAACTTTAATGAAACAGCTGTTTTAAATTAACTACTACATTAATTCTGTTAACAGCTTGTAATATTTTGGTTAATGTACTTGTAAATTTTACCCTTAAAAACACGAACACAATATGAAAAACAAAGTAACAAAATCAAGCAGGCTTTTGCCATATGTTGTCCAAAAAAAAAAACGAAAACAAAGAAAAAAATCTTCCAGCAAACACAGCCTCTAACAAAATCATAATTTTGCCTTAACATTACCACACTATCAACAGAAAAGAAAAATTATGAAAACACTATATGCATAGCTTTTTCTTATAGCATATGTTTCAGGCGTAAAATATTTGTCATAAAATAAATAAATTAATTTCATTGCAGCCACTTGGAAATTATCTTTTTGTTTAATTTCTGGGAAATATTCATCGGAAACATTTTTCTTACGAAAGGTTTGTTAATTTGCAAAAATATGGGTTTATGTTGAAAAAAATTGTTTTACAATACAGATATTAAGTGGCCTAGTTTTTGGGATTGATTAATGAAAAAGATATTAAAGTAATGTTAAACATAAATTAATTTATTGGGGAGAGTAAAATTGTAAGCGAAAGTACTATTTTAATACTTCGTACTATTTTTGGCACTTTTCTAAAAAGTACTACTGTAGTACTGTTTTGAAAAGTACTATTTAAGTACTTTACTAAAAAGTACCATTTTAAAGTATATTAAAAAGTATTTTTAGTTTTCTAAAAATGTCAATGTCTATATTTCTGTCTATGTCTGTCCATTTTCATGTTTATGTCTATGACTTTATTTCATTAGGCAGGTGTAAATCGAGCAAAAGACATTTGTGGCTTTGTAATACCAACGGGGCATGTCGTATTACTACCGACTAAAACACTTCCTTCGTCATCTTAAATCCCTATGGAACTGTCGTTAACATATTGCATTGCAGGTGTGGATAGCCTTATTCAGGCTATGTGTCTCAAGTTACGTTCACAGTTGGAAAATATTTGCCGAAAAAGACGTAACCAGCGTTACCGTTGGCAAATTTGAGAAAGTCGCACAAAAAGGGGATTTATTAAAAAAAAGGGGCACCTCTTTTAAAAAGATGGAAAATAAACAAAACAAAAATAAAAATTGTATTTTTTTTATTTAAATGTTGTATATGATGTATGTTTACGTATGCATATAATAAAAAAATTAATAAAAAAAACTAATATGTATCAACTAAAACAAAAAAAAAGTACAAAAAAAGTGGCAAGGCATCTGTAAAAGGGTCAAATTGCCACTTTAGTCGCATCAACGGTAACGCTGGACGTAACCACTAAATAAAATATACTTGAACTCGTTTATTTAAAACAAAAACTTTGTTTATTTAGGAAAAGACAAAACAAATATTTAGTTTTATTTTATTTGATGCTTCAAACAAAATAAAACAATTGGTTACAAGTGGTTTGAGTAAATATGTGACCATGTGTGACCATTCCTTCATACTAGTGACTCTCGTCTCCATCGTTATTCTGTCTTTAGCTGATCATGAATACATTTGATTAATTCGCATATTGTTTTCTAATTTTCCTTCTTATGTTTCAACTCAACTATATTTTGAGTATTCAATTGTCTTCCAACAACTTGTTTAACTATTTGTAGATCTTGTCTAAAACAGGCACAGTAGAACATCGCATGCTCTGGACCTTCTTCTGGGTTTGAATATAGCTTGCATTCTGGGGAGTTATCAAGCTCAAATCTTCAAAAATAGCCTTCATGTTCATATAGAAACTGTGTTCTAACTTTCAATTCTGATTTCAGAATTCCACTAGCAAGTTTGGGGGAGCTTTTTTTATCATTCTTGATCTGGGTAATAAAATATGATATGCTCTTTTAAGTCTGGATATTAGGTATTTGGTTCGCCATCTCTGATGCTGTACTATTCAAATTAGAGTCGTTAACGAATTCCTGCATGAATGACTCCTTGTCAAGTCTCTTATGCCTAATTTTATGTTAATGTCTATGATTATGTAAATCACTTTTGAAAGTTGTATAATTTGCTTAATTCATGAAAAAGTACTATTTTAGTATTTTATGAAATAAATGAAAATTTTCAACTAAACAAATATTTTTCAAAAAAGTAAATATTCATTGCTCTTTTTCTAACTCTAAATTAATTAGTGCTTAAATATGATGATTACTTTTAGGGGCGCATTTTTTTATTTACTCGTTTTTCCATAAAACCTTAATGAAAACACAAAAGAGCTTTTCATCAGAACAGACACATAAATTAACAAGAACTAGAGCTGAGCTATGGCACTGTCTCTAATGGTGTTTTCTTTTCTGAAATAAAATGTTACACCTTTATTATGTACATTTTTATAATGTTTACCCCACATTTTAAAGATGTCGCATTTTTAATGGTCAGAATAGAACATAAAATCACAACAGTGTAACACTTTTTTTTTCATGTACAGCTGGTTTTGTTTATTTTTTGTTAAAAAAGAAGAAGCAGATAGCTCCCTGGTAAGATCACTTGAAATACGACAATGAATATCTCTCAAAAAGACCAATGGCACCTTCCCGACTAATACGCAAATTTTTCTTAAACTATAAAAATTAAATATATAAACATACATTACATATATAAAAAGTAGGAGATATTGTCCTATGAAATTTTACATATGTACATCAACTTCAGAGTATTCATTAATTACGTTCTCTACAAAGCCTTTCACTCGCGGTTGTGGATTTCGTTCCATAATCATATAAAATATTTCATCATCATCAGATGATGAAGATGAATCCAACCAGCCATCCAAAATTTTTGCAGCAAATAAAAAAGTAGTAATATTTTCCATTTTGTATTTTTTTTTTGTTTCTTAAAACAAATACACATTCATAAACAAAACAAATATCAGCTGTTTTATCGTGCGATTCTCCCCCTCTAAAAATACAGAGTGTGAAAGGTGCGCCATTTTTTAAATTTATAGTGTAGCATTTATAGAAAAGAACACACTACGCTTTAGCAGTGTTGACATTTTTTGAGAAAAGAACACAAAAAAATGAAAAAGGTGCGAAATGGGAAAAACGTGTAACATTTTTGCCAGAAAAGAAAACGCCATAAGTCTTTGTTAATTGTTATGACAATGTCAAAGTCTGTCACTTTTGAAAAATGTAACATTTGCTTAATTCATAAAAAGTACCAGTTTAGTACTTTAGCAAACAAATAAAATTGTTTCCCTAAAAACAAACATATTTCAAAAAGGTAAATATTCATTGCTCTTTTTCTAACTCTAAATTAATTAGTGCCTAAATATGATGACTACTTTTAGGGGCGCATATTTTTATTTACTCATTTTTTCATAAAACCTTAATTGAAACATTAATAAGAGAGCTTTTTTTCAGTACAGACATATAAATTATGTTAATAAAACAAACAGTAGTTAAGGTTTGTAGCTAAATAAAATAATTGTAGGCCTTAAAAAATTAACAAAACTAAAAGTCTATCTTTAAGCTGAATGTGAAAAAAACTTGGCTGGTTTTAATGAATATTTTATGACAAAAACTTAACATTTGCTTGTTTTAACTTTTAAGGCAAACACAGCAAACTCTTAGAAACTTTATGAGTTGCTTTTAAAAGTAAGTAAGAATAACGAAAAGCACAACAACTGCCTACCCCACATAATTTGTACTAAATTCTAATAAAAAAAAAACGAAAAATAAAGCAAGAAAACAAAAACAAAGCTAAGCAGCATATTAAGTGATAAACATATAAAATTTTCTTTTTTGTTTCTTTAACTTTAACAAAGATTTATACATGTTTTACTTGTCTTGTCTTGTCTCACACGCATTTATACAAAGCCTCTAACATGTACATTTAAATTTCTTTCACTGTTTTTTAAGCCTGTGTTTGTGTAATGTTTTTTCAGCCAGACAATGTTAAGTGGTATTTTTACTTATGTTAAAACCAGCCAGCAAGAACATGAAGAAAAAAGATTACAAATTTTACATATAAAGCTTAACAAATTGCTGCTACAAAATAAGAAAAGTACCTAAAATATTTTACAATTTAGAAAAAATCACAACATTTCTAAAATTTATTGATAGAATTTTAAAGATTAAACAAAAAGAACTTGAAATTTTCTTCAATTTAAAAATGCTTTAAACGCTTTGCACTTGCTTAATGCCTAAAGTAGGCTACATAATAACACTAATTTTATTAATAATAAATCTCACACAAAAGTAGGCTTTATTTAATTTAGGAAAATATAGATTGCTTTAATAGTTGCTAGTAGTATAAAGGCAATTTAGCAAACTATTAATAAATATTAATTAAAAATTTCCAAGTAATAAATCTTTATCTGGCATGAAAGTTTTTACACACACAAAGAAAGTTATTGAAGCAAAGTTTTACTAATATAAAGAGTGATATTGTAAGAGCTTGCGAAAATTAAAAAAAAAGACACATCAAATTTAAATTCATTCTATATAATTTAATGTTTAAAGCAACATATCGGCCAATATCTTACGCCGTTAACCGTTACAGACTTGTCCCTATAGATATAGATAATCCCAAAAAAATGGTCTAAAGGCGTTAAATCGCACGATCTAGACAGTCAATTCACCGGCCCAAATGTAAAATAAACTGTTCAACGTACAAGCCAACATTTTTGCAAGAATTTTGATAATAAAATGTAATCATCTGCAAGCATTGTTTACATGTAAGTCGATACATGGTTAATTTATAGACCAAACTGAACATGTTTACCAGTAACAGGTTACACACATATGTTTATCACAACAATGTCAACATTTTTACAAATTTTTCAGCAATATTATGGTCACTGTAATTATTTTTATGATTGCGGTAACCATAATATGATTAAGTTACGATTCAGATGACTTATACAATCATATATACGATTGTAGTAACTATGTTTACATTTGTTGCAATCATGTTTATGATGAATTCACTTATCTTAATTTCTTGCTCATTGTTTATGATAGAGAACAACATAATATGGTATAATTTTTCAGCATCAAACTGATTACCATAAACATTACATAATTGCTATAATCATATATATGATTGCTATAAGCATGTGAATGGTAACTTAACCATATCATGGTTGCAGAAATGATATAAATAATAACAGTGACCATAATATTTTTAAAAATTTTTTAAAAATGTTAAAATAGTTTTTTCTGCGTTTACTCGACAACAGCTAGGCTGCTAAAAACAGTCTTGGTTAAAATAAAGTTGCTAAAAAATCACTCTGTATAAATACTATAAACACCTAAATGTATGCTACTACAATTCTAAGTAAGAGTTTACATAGGCCGTATTGATATACATATATACATACGCATTTGAACAATTAACAAAATGAATTTAATCTATAATTAAATCAATGTTATTTATTGAACAGAACAATGAATCAAATGTGTTGTTTTTGTGGTAGAAAATTACTAAAATGAAATATATGTAATATTTTAAACTGCACAACTATAATAGTTTAAATTAGTTTACAAAGGAAATGGAAACAGTATATACATTTCTTTTTTTTTTCTTTTTTTTAATGAAAATTTAAAATTAAATTTTCCCTTTTCTTTCACAAAATACAATTTTTCATTTTCCTCAAAAGCCTCACTAATTAGTACTCTTTAAATTCCTAAAGAGCTTGTCTATTCATCTAAAACATTCAATTCACTTTAAAATACTCATTAAGGCCTTTAGAAAAAAAAAACTCCCTAAAGCATGCTATACTTAAAAAAAAGAGAACCTAAACGTTAGCCTTCAAATTAATATTCATTGCCAGTTTTTCAAGACTCTAATTTTTTTCGCGCTTCTCTGATGAGTTTAGAAATTGCAATTTTCATTGAATAATTTTGTATTTCTCCTGCTACATTATTATAGAAATGCAGCCGGGCAAACAAAAAATTTCGTTCCAATATTGTGTGGCCGTTGCTAAACTAAACTCTTCACATAGCATTTAATGTTTGTAAATAGAAAAATGCATAAATATAAAAGGCAAAATGTAATGCAGGAAAAAAATCTAAATATAATTGAAAAATAAATTTCTAAATGTATTGAGCTGTGAAAGCAGTTTATGAAAAGGCAGGAATTATGTCCATTTAAGTGTGTAGTGCTGATGTACAGTTTTATGGGGAAAGGAAAACGCCATTTGCAGGAATGAAGGATAATTATTTAATTAAAAAAATTTATTTGAATAGACTACTTTACTTAATTGGTAGTGAATACGTTTTCAAAAATGTCCCTAACTATGTCAATGTTAATGCCCATATCAAGGTCTGTGTTAATGTATATGTCTACGTCTAACTCAATGAATATGTCATGGAGACAGATGTCATGGACAGAGAAATAGCGCACTTTACTGTTTTAATAGTGTAACAGGGATTGAATTCTTGGTTTTTTTTCTCCATATACAAACGTTTTTCTGTCAGGACCCATCAGATTAATTTTTGTTTCATCTGTGAAAAGCACTATTTTCCAATGTTTTTTTTTTTTCTTATTCCTTATGTAGTTTTGCAAAAGACAATCATGCCTTTATATTCTTTTTGACAGAAGTGGCTATTTACACGACCATAAAGCTGATTTTGATACTAGAAATATTTCGATATTTATTGAATGTATAGAAGTGCCCTATGACACCAAAGCATTTTTTCTTGTCGGTTTTAAAACCAATTATGACAATATTGGTTTCTATGACACCCCTGATTATGTTTGGCACTTCATAGAAAATTGGTGTGCTGTTTCTCTGTCCGAATGTAGTTGTATGTGCATGCGATGTCTTCTGCTCTATGTCTCTTATTTCTATCTGTCCCTGTATGTGTCTCTGCTGTCAATGTCTGTTAAATCTGTCTATGTGTATTTATGTCTGTCTCTGCTGTCAATGTCTGCCTATATCTGCTTAAATCTGCCTATGTCTGTCTATATCTATATCAACATCAATTTCCATTTCAATGTTTAATTCAACTAAAACCCATCGAACTTTTAAACATACAGTCAGCCCAACACACCAACATTTTAAACCATACATTAAAAGAATTTAATTTTTTTTTTTAAAGCCCGAAAGTGCAAACAAAAAAATCAATTTGTAAAAACCAAATACTTACAAACGCATTACAATAATGTTACACTATGTAGTGCCTGTACGCTGCCAATTTAATATGCATACAATCAAAAAAGAAATAAAAACCAACAACGTTTAAATTTTGTGCCGTAGCAAAGAAAAGTGTGGCATATTTTTAGGTGTTCCACCATAAAAATTTAATACAAAAAAAAAAAGAAAACAACCTAAAAAAGTTTGAGTTACGAACAACAGATATCTTGCAAATAAAATAGAAAATTAAGTTTATTTTCAAAGACAAAAAGAAATCTAACGCAACGTTCACAAACGAAATGCTGAGAAACTTAAGAAACTTTCTTTAAAGGGGTTTTTTATGTTGCGGCAAAATTTAATTCACCAGACCCTACCAGACGATATTTGCTTTAAGAATCCGTAAGAAAACTAACAGCATCAAGAAAAAGCAGAAAATTATGGACAAAGGATTTTTATATAAAATTTACTGTGAAATGTATTTAGTAGGAACAAAGAAATAATAATTTGCGGAAGAGTGCTGGTTTGTTGTGTATGTGTAGATTTCACTGTATATACAGGGTGGGGCAAAAGTCGCGAAGGGATTTGAAACAGTCATAACTTTTCTAATTTAATTTTTTTTTTATTTTTCTTTTTAGGACTTGTAAAATAAATCTGGGAGATTAATTATGGAAGGTTACAACGTTATCCAGCGAACCAAAATTATAGAACTTTATTTTGAACATCATCGATCAATAATTCAAACTTAACGAGCCTATCGTCGTCATTTTAATGTGCGGAATTCACCATCCGAATCAATGATTCGACGCTTAGTGACACGTTTTCAGGAACAAGGCTCAGTGAGGGATCTTCCACGAAGCGGAAGACCACATTCTGTAATTAGTGAAGCAAATATTCAACGCGTTCTGGAGAGTGTTGAGGAGAATCCTGAAACATCAACTCGAAGGCGCTCTGCTGAGCTGCAAATGTCTCGGCGGTCTTTATGCAGAATATTAAAAGGAAATTTACATCTTTTCCCATATAAGGTGCAGTTAGTGCAAGAACTAAAGCCAGGAGATTCCCAAGAACGAATAATTTATGCAGTTCGCTAAACCCCTTCGTGACTTTTGCCCCACTTTGTAGTTTGCGTTCTTTTTTGACTTTTGTCGTTATTTGTCTAGCATTGTTGCGGCGATATTTTACGTACGAAAAAACTTAAATAATAACGTAATAAAATAATATATAATACCAACACAGGCTGATATTTATGTGTAGAGGTAGGGTTATGTGTAAAATACATATTGTTATCTTTTTAACTTTTAAAAACGGTGGTTTATGTCCTTTAAATAAACCGGATTCCATTTAATTGCAAAATAAAAGCGTCAAGTAGTTTGAAGAAAATATACAGCCCAATCATGAATAAAAATTCTGTGGGAGTTTTTTCCCCCTTCCCATTTTTCCTATTCAAATTCAATGTTAAAAAAAATAAAAAATGCGAAAAAACTCCCGCGGAATTTTTATTCATGGTTGGGCTGATAATGAGTCTTTATTTATTTAACAATTATGGGGATATGACCTATTATGGGCCGATCATCCAAAAATGTTGTGTCATGATTTCTGTGAATATAAATATTGTGTATGTTAAACTTTATCTCGATATAAATACTTTTAAAAGATTTATGGAGGTTAAAGTGGTCTTATATGGGAGTTTCGACTAATTATGGACCGACCATTATAAAATTAGGTGCCATTATTTCTGTATATAAGAAACTTATTTGTGTTGAATTTTATTTGATTAGCGACATTTTTAAGAAATTTATGATCGTTGAAGTGATTTTCGAAATTTGGCCTTATATGGGAGCTGCGTGTAATTATGGACCGATCACAATAAAATTGTACCGTATTGTTTGTATCTCCCATGTTGCTAACTTTTCTGTGTGTATATTTTCATACGGGAGAATTAGCAGCTTGTTAGTTTGCAATAAAAATCCTCATTATGAATATGACTGTTAATATTCGTAATCACCATCTTCACCTGCCAGGGTAGCATCATGGCTGCCGACTTCTTCAAAATCTTTCTCAAGAGTTGCGAGATCTTCACGAGCTTCCGTAAATAAAACGTACCATTAGCAGCGCTGTAAAACCCGATCTTTGGATTTTTAATGTAATATACTCGTACAAATCCTTTCTTTATTAAAAAAAAAAAACGAAAAATTAGTTAAAATTTAAACAAAAAACTAAAAGAAACAGAAGGAATACTAAGCGCCGAAGTTGAAAATATGCCGAACAACCATGAAGATGTTGTAGAAGACAATGAATGACGATGATCTCTAGTAGCGCAAGAATTCGCCACTAAAAAAATCCCAATAATAATATATACAGTTGGTGTTAAAAGTAAAGACTGTTTAAAACAATATTTTAAGTATGTCTATCTCTGTCAATGTCTGCGTATGTTTGTCTTTCACTGTCAATATCTGCTTATGCCTATCAATATCTGCTTATGTATGTTTATGTCTGTCTATGTTTGTTTATGTTTATGTCTGTTTGCTTATGTCTGTCAATGTTTGTTTATGTCCATGTCTGTTATGGCTGTTAATGTTTGTCAATGTATGTCAGTGTCTGCTTACGGTTGTTTATGTCTGTATATCTCTGCCAATGTCGGCTTATGTCTATCATGTTTGTTTATGTCTATTTCTATTTGGCTTATGTCTCTCAATGTCTGTCCATGTATATCTGTTAATGACTGTCAGTGTCTCCTTATGGCTGTTTATGGTTGTTTATGTCTGTCTATTTCTGCCATTGTTTATGTCTATTTATGTCTGTTTGCTTATATCTGTCAATGTATGTTTATGTCCATGCTTATGGCTGTTTATGTCTACTTATGTATATTTATATCTGTCTATGTCCGCTTATGTCTATCAATGTCTACTTATGTATGTTTATGTCTGTCTGTGTTTGTGTGTGTCTATTTATATCTGTTTGCTTATGTCTGTCACTGTCTGTTTATGCCCATGTATGTCTGTCAATGTCTGCTTATGGCTTCTTATGTCTGTCTATGTCATAGTCAATTTCAATTAAGACCATTTAATGTTGAACTTAGGAATACTTTTGCACCAAACCCCCCCCCACTGTTTGAAGTCTTAAATGTCTTAAATCAGCACTTTTTATTTCTGTTATAAATATGTATAGTATGTGACTCAAATAAAGTTTATATGTGCTGTTATAGTAATAATAAAAAGAACTGAAGTAAATATATGTCTTCTACCAATATTTCTTTAAGAAGGAATATACTAAATTTTCCCACGCATTAAACCCCAAAAGTACTCCGCACCCAGCCAACCCAGCACAGCGCAGCATACTTTGACGATGATGCATATGGGGCAATTTAGTAAAGGTAATAAATAATAATAATAATAATACTGTGCAACACATTATTTACAATTAACATTAACTGTAAAAGAAAAACTTTTGTATTAGTCAAGAAATAAAGGGGGAAAAACTACTAAGCAAACAAAAACATACAGCAGTAGGGGGTTAAAGTTCAATAAATTGTATTAAGAAATGCTGTGATTTAAAGCTGTGTCTAGTTAGTAGAAATTGGGAAATAAATGTGGTTTATAATGGAGTTATAATAAATTTACTTAATAGGGAGCGTAAGATTTATTTTACATATAACAGTTATTACAATTCAGAATGTTTAAATTAAATGTCTTCAAAAACCTTTTTTTTTTTTCAATAAATCTCATAAATAAATGTTAAAATTTTTTCATATTTATATAAATTTTTAAAAAAGTAGTAGAAATACTACTATTTTAAAAAAGTACTTTTTTACTAAGGAATTTTTCCTTTTATCAGAATTACATTAAATTGTTCAAAAATTTTAAAATTTTCAGTTTTGAAAAAAAGTAGTAGAAATACTACTATTTCAAAAAACTACTTTCTCCTGTATTTTTCTTTAAGCATATATGCAGCATTTCTTTATTTGTTCAAAAATTGGAAAATGGAAAATTTTTAGTTATTCTTTAAAAAGTAGTAGAAATACTACTATTTTAATGAGTAACTATTTTTCATTTGGAAATTACTTTTAATTAAAAATTATTTTTTGATTTTATTTTAAAAGTAAAAAAAATTTAAGTATTCATTAGTTTAAAAAGTACTTTTTACATTAAAGAATTTTACCGTTATTCTGAATTACATTAAAAAGAGCAAAAATCAAAAAAAAAATTAGTTCCGCCAAAAAAGTATTAGAATACTATCATTTAAACGTACTTTTTATGAGTATTTTTCGTTAAACATTTTTTTCATTTGTTCAAAGATTAGAAAATTTAAAATTTGTATTCAGTTTTGAAAAAGTAGCAGAAATACTTTTTCACTTAAGACATTATTTTAATGTAAAAATTATTTAATTTGTTTTAAAAGTAACAAAAATATTAATTTTCAAAATACTACTTTTTGAAAAATGTACTTTTTTTTTGCTTTTCTCCTTTAGCATTCATTCAGAATTCCTTATTTATTCAATGGTTTAAAAATTTAACATTATTAGTCAAATTTGAAAAAGTAGTAGAAATACTACTATTTTAAAAAGTTACATTTTCACTCCAGAATGTAGCTTTTGCTTAAAATTATATTAAATTGTGTAAAAATTTAAAAAATTTCAGTTTTGAAAAAAAGTAGTAGAAATACTACTATTTAAAGAAGTAGTTTTTTATTATTTAAACAAATATGTTGTTTTCTGGGCGAATTGTTTACAGTATTTCTTCGCTAAACGGCTTTTCTAAAGCGCTTGATTTCTATGTCTGTGTTATGTGAATATTAATGTCTGCCTCTAGATTTGTGTTTTTGTTAATGTCAATATCTATGTTAATCTTCATACAATTTGTCGTTATTACTGTGTAATTTTACCATGTTTTCCTATCTATCTATTTAACTTCAGCAAAATAAGCAACTTATCTCATTGGCTGCTGTCTGTAAAGATATTTAAAATTTTCAAAATATTTTTCAGGCACAATTTCATATTGAATTTATTTATACAACTCCCCCTATAGGCTTAAAATAAAAATCGAAACAATAAAATGAAATAAATAGTAGAAAAATGTCATTGAAATTTACATTTCACATGTGCTTTCTTTCATTCAGTCATTTATTCGATGAATAATAATTTTGTCCGATGATATTTTTTCTGTGCAAGAGTGTGTGATGTCTGTTTGAGTATCAGTATGTTTGCAGAGAAGGATGTGTTTACTACTATGTGATAAAAGAAATGAAGAAAAAAACAAACATTATAGGGGAAATACCAAATGGTCTATATAGTATAGAAAAGGCATAAACGAATCGATAAATGTTTAGTTAAAAACGAATTGAAAATACCCTAAGAGAAAAAAACAGAAAAATACTCTAAAAAGAACACAGACAGACAAACAGACTAGCAGCTAGCTAGACTAGTCTATACATTAAATCTTATGGGAAAGTTACCATATATAAACTAGGTTACTATGTATTCCCTAAACTCTATAAAACAAACACCAACATTTCTGTGTTACTAAATAAATTTACCAACCAAAAGTATGCTGTGAAAGATATAATAAAAAATAACTGTAAAAAAAACAACACAAACACATTGGGTAAATATTCACCTACAAAATCAATAAAATGGTATGTGTTACATGGAATTTATTAAATATGACAATATCAACACAACACAAAAAAAAATATATAAATAAATATTGGAGGTGTCATATAAATGATGTTTTCTGTTCAGTTTATTCTTTTTACTTATTTAGTATTCAGTTTTCTGTGCAAAAAATGAACATAATGTTTAAAGAGGAAAAAAAACAGAGAATACCTGGTGGCAAAATATAAATCTTAAATTGTTGTGTACTCTTAGGGAGAATTTTGAAACAGTTTTAAAGGGAAATATACCAAAAAAAAATTATTTTTGGCAATATTTTGGCTAAAGAGAATTATTTGTAATTTCAATTGAAAATAGTCTTATCTGTAAGAATTTTAAGCGAAGAGTGGGTGTTAAGAGATTTTAATTTTAAATAAAGTATATGATTTTGTTAGCAATCGAGTACTTTAGAGCTAAACTAAAGTGTACTTTTAGACCTTATCTAGAATTAACAACTATAGTAAACGTTTTGTATTTATCTTGCAAAGATTTTGTTTTATGAACTTTTTTTTAGTCTTAAACTCCAAAGTTTATTTCAACGTACCTCTATGAATGTAAGCAATTATAGTGTGAGCCTAGTTGTAGGCTTTATTTCTAGGTATAATGAAGTTCCTAACAAATACCTTTAAAAACCATGCATATGTATTCTTAGGCACTTACCTGAAAAGATAAGAAATAAATTTGACATTAATTTCAGTTTTTTTATTTAAAAGCAAAACAATTAAAAATACCAACATTTGCAGTAATTTTCTAGAGTAGAGCATGCAATTTACTGAATACTTAAATTGAAATTTAAAATTTTAATAAAATGGTAGTAAAAGGTAAAACTAATTTGCAGTCATTTTCTACAGTAATAATTTACAGATTAGTTATATTAAACCTTAACATATTTTTTTTAATAAAATTTGTTGAATACCCTACAAACTTTACAATTTTCTCGAGGTTTATAAAAAGTAGCAGGAATACTACTGTTTGAAAAGAAGTATTTTTACATTGCAAATAAACACAACATAAAAAACTCAAAAAGTAGTAGAAATCTACTTTAAAAAAAATAAAACGTTTACTTAAAAAATATGCCCCACATGAATTAATGTTTAAATATTAAGTTTTTTACCAGGGTTTAAAAAAGTATTATATCTACTACTAATTTTTAATACTTTTTTAGAAAAGTACTTATTCGTTATTCATTAAAATTTTATTTCTTCTTACAAGAAAATTATATATTCCTACAATGAATTACAAAAATTGTAGTTTTTAGGAGATTTAAAAAAAATAGCAGAAATACTACTATTTTAAAAAAGTACTTTTTCCAGTATTTCTCTTCAAGCATATACACAGCATTTAATTTTTTGTTCAAAGATTAGAAAATTTAAAATTATTGACATTTTAAGTAAGAAATATGTATGTTTTATCAGTTTTGAAGAAAGTAGTAGAAATTCTACTACATATTTGAAAAAACCTTTGTTTTCCACTAAAGAATTTTGACTTTTATTTGAAAATATACTCTTTTAAGAGTTATTTCTCTTTTAACATTCATTTAGCATTTCTTTATTTATTCAAAGATTACAAATTTTAAATATTTAGTCATTTAAAAAAAAGTAGTAGAAATACTACTACTTTAGCAAGTACTTTTTTCATTAGTGTGTTTTTTTTAATAATTTTGCTTGTTTTAGAAGTAACAAAAATTTATGTTTTCATCAGTTTTGCAAAAAAATAGTAGAAATCGTACTATTTTAAAAAAGTACTTTTTTCACTAAAGAATTTTACTTTTATGCAGAACAATCTTAACTTTTGCAAAAATTAAAAAAAAAATAAAGTTTTCGTTAGTTTTAGAAAAAGTAGTAAAAATAGTACTTTTTTAATATGACTTAGAAACTTATTTTAATTTAAAAATTATTTTATTTGTTTTAAAAGTCACAAAAATTAAAGTCTTCGCCAGTTTTGAAAAAAGTAGTAGAAGTACTACTATTTTAAAAATCAGTTTTTGATTAAATAATTATGATATACAGTGAGTAATTTCAACAAATTTGTATTTTTAAGGTTTTCCAAAAAAAGTAGAATTTTTTATTTGTTTTTTTTTTTAATAAAAATAATTTTGTTTGCTGAAAGTGCAATAAATTAAAGGTTTTAGGGGGATTTAAAAAAAGTAGTAGAAATACTACAATTAAAAAATTTAATTTTTTATTAAAAAATTTAATTTTTTATTAAAAAATTATGATATTTGATGACAGATTTCAACACATATTATGTTTTTAAAGAGTTTTGAATAAAGTAGTAGAAATACTACTTTTTAAAAAAGTATTTTCCCTCTAAAAACAAATTTATTCGCTGCAAAAGTTACAAAAATCCAATATTTTTTAAGGTATTCAAACAGTATTGATAAATTCTTATTGTGCTTTTTTCTCACAATTCCCCTCGTTCCCCCAAAACATATCAGGCGTAAAAAAACTCCTTAAATACCATGTTTTTTTTTATTTCATTATTTAATTGCTGCAAAGTAGAGGTAATAGGCAGTAATAATGATAATAAAGATATTACTTACCAAAGTATTTTTACAAATTACCTACATACATACTTACAACTTTCCACAGTATATTTTTAGGCAATTTATGGCCTCATTTTTCTTGTTCATTAAATATATTGACCTTTAATGGTCTTTACCACAAAAAAAAATATTACTAAGTATTGTTTGTTAGCAGCAGTTTTAAACAATGTTTAGTCAATATTTAGCTATACGCAAGTATTGTTTTACAATATGTCTGTGTTGGGAAAAAAGTATGGCCTATTTTTAGGCTGGAATTTTTTTTTAAGAATTTTGTTGCTGTTTGTTTTGTGCATAATTTACCAAACTATTTTACTAAAATAAAAGAATTTCTGTGTAGGCGATGAAAGAGAATTTAACAAAAAAAAAAAAAAAAAACAAAAAAAAGCTAAACTAAATGTCGCCATTAAAGGATATAAATCAACTACAAAAAAGAGGAGATTTTGTTGTAAATCAAAACTAAAACAAATTGTATGACATAAATTAAATGACATTTGAATTGCAAATGTAGAGATATCTTTTTTTTTTTTTTTTGGTTTGAAAAACATGATTTGGTTTTTTTCATTCAATGAAATAATGTTCGTTATAAATGTGATAAAATGATTCATAGATTTGACGACGAACTTTGTGTTTTAAAACTTGAATTGCAATTTTTATAAAGCAAATTTTATAAAACAAGTTAATTAGTATTAAATCCAATTCTCATAACAGGCTTTAAGGGACTTAACAACTTGCTTTCAAGTTTCATTGATTAGCCTTCAATTTTCTTTTAACAATTTAATTCAATTCCATTAATTTAATTTAAAGTGTTAAAGCTATTAAGAAATCACCAAACAATATAATCAATCTTTAGGCTATTATCCGTAAAGTGGTATAAAACAATTATTACAATTACAAGATATTGGCCTGAGTCATCATTATTACTAAAACATATAAATGGGCTATAAAAACAAAAAAAAAAACTCAATTAATTTTTGATACATAATTAATTATATAACTGACATACATAATTGTGTTAAAAGTCAACACGTGCTTATATAATTATACCCTTATAAAAAGTAAAGAAACCCACACATAGACATAGCATATAAGAACAACGGGCAAACACACAAAAAGTTCAAACAATTTGTGGGGGGAACAAAGAAGGGAAAGCCTAAGGATTTATAACAACAGTGAAAATCAAATATAAATGAAAATAAATAACTATGAGAAAAAAAAAATCAAACACAAGTTTTTAACAATTTTGAAAAAAGTAGTAGAAATACTACTAATTTAATAAAGTATTTTTTTCCACTAAAAACTTTGATTTTATTCTAAATTACATAAAATTGTGTAAAAATAAAAAAAAAATAAGTTTTCGACAGCTTAAGAAAAAGTAGTAGAAATACTACTATTTTATAAAGTAGTTTTTTAACTAAAAATCAATTTTTTTTTGTTGAATAATGATATCAATTTACCGAATAAGTCAAAGAAATAAAATTTTCTAGTAGTTTTGAAAAGTAGTAGTAGAAATACTTTTTAAAACTGTAGTTTTTTTTACTGAAAATGTATTTGTTTTTTGAATAAAGTTATTTATTTACTGAATAAGTAATAAAAATCAATATTTTAATGAGTTTTTAAAAAGTAGTTGTAATACTACAATTAAAAAAAGTAGTTTTTTCACAAAATTTTGCTTTTATTCTAAATTACAAAAAATTGTGGAAAAATAAAAAAAAATAAGTTTTCGACAGCTAAAGAAAAAGTAGTAGAAATACTACTATTTTTTAGAGTAGTTTCTTAACTAAAAATTAAGTTGTTTAGTAGTAGTTATTAAATTATTAAATCATAAATTATTTGTTTCTTGAAGAAAGTTAGTTATTTGTTAAAAAAAATAACAAAAATTAATTTTTCTTTCACTTTTAAAAAAAATTAGTAAAAATAGTACTATTTCAAAAAGTAGTTTTTTATTATAAATTATTATTAATCAACAATTTCCTGAGTTTTGATAAAAGTAGTAGAAATACTATTTCAAAAATTACTTTTTTAAATAAATTTTAAATTTTATTTAATTTATTTATTTACTGAAATTTCTCTTGTTTTTGCCCTTCACTGCTTTATTTATCCACTCTCACACACACACACTCGCTATGTGCAATAAATATTTAAAGCAAAATTTAAGCAGACAAGTAATATTAAGAACTTTTTTCACAGTTGTTACTGTTGTTGTTGTTGTTGCTGTAAAATATATTAACACATTAAATCAGGGTAATAAAAAATAACAAATCTCACACACACACTTACAAATACGAATCTGTAACATACATAATTATGGATATTTTAAACAAGTTTACATATAAATTTATATAAATGTATGCGCATATGGTTGAGTGTTTATTTACATAAGCATGTTTGAGTAAGTACAAGAAAACGACAGTAAGTCTTGCTGTGGCTCCATGTTTAAGTATATAGACAGAATTTTCCCAATTAGCATTAAATATGTTTATAATTGAGATGTTGAAAAATGTGTACTAAACAACAACAACTGCAGTAACAGTAATTATAATAAAAATGTTCAAAGTAATAAAATATATGGTTTTTTATATAAAAGCTAGTTTTTGAAATAGTAGTATTTCTACTATTTTTTGTAAAAATGCTGAAAATTAAATTTTTAGTAATATTTAATCAAATAAATAAATTTTAGTTGAAAATTTTGCTTTTGCAAATAGTATATATTATTTCTACTACTTTTTTGCAAAACCCTAAAAATTTCGGAAAAAATAATAGTACAAATTTCTCCAGCCAATTAGAGCTACTATTTTCGATTTAACAAGAAATAACTCAGAACTAAAAAACTACTATTTAAAATAGTAGTATTTCTACTACTTTTTTAAACGCTTTCAATTTTTAACAGATTTATTTAACAAATTCATGAATTTCAGTTGAAAAACCTTGTTTAGCAAATACATAGTAATATTTCTACTACTTTTTTCAAAACCACTTTTTCAAATAGTAATATTTCCACTACTTTTTTAAAATCGCTGAAAATTTTATTATTTACATATTATATTTAACAAATAAATGAATTTTTGTTAAAAAACTTGTTTTTGAAATAGTAATATGTATTTCTACTACTTTTTTCAAAGTCGAACATTTTTAGAAAAATGTTTATTTCTTTAATATAAATCTACAGATGATATATTTCATTTAACAAAAAAAAAATACACACAAAAAACTGCTTTTTCGAATAGTAGTATTTCTACTACTTTTTAAAATCGCTGAAAATTTAATTTTTATCAAATTTATTTAATAAATACATAAAATTCACTTGAAAACCCTACTTTTATAAATAGTAATATTTCTATTATTTTTCCAAAAGTCAAAAATTCAATTAAAACATGAATGCTGGTGAAAAAACTACTTTTTGAAATACATATTAGAATTTCTATTACTTTTTACAAACCCAATGAAAACCGAATTTTTAATTTTTTGTTTTACTAGAAGTATTACTACCACTTAAATTTAAACAAAACATAAATCAAACAATGAAATATTAAAAACCAATATCCAACTTGATAAATACAAAATTGTTTCCTCTAATATTATAGTTTATATTATCTAAAACCCATGACATATTACTCAGCCAGCCCCATGAAATATGCTACCACAAAAATTTCGCTTTATTTTTTTCCATTTGCAATAAATACCCTTAGATATCAAACTATTCGCCTAAGAAATTTTTCAAGAAAATAACTAACATAACAGCACATGGTTTTACTAAATATTTTTGAAAATGCATGCTTTACATTTTCCACATACATACATACATTTATATTTATATTGTTCAATGAGTTTAAAATGCTAAACTTATAAAATCTTAAAGATAACTACCAGAACCAGAAATATAGATATGTATGCTTACAATTGCAGAAGAAAGATGATTTGAAAAACATTTCGTTGCAATGTATGGCTGCCTAAGCCTTAAAGTATGCAATTTTAAAATGTATGTACATGCAGTATTGTGTGTTTTCTTACTTTACTGTAATATTGAGCTAAAGGTTATATAATAAATATTTGTGTAAAATATATTTTTGTAGACATAGTGGATAACAATGGTATAAACAAAAGGGCAGGAGGAATAAATAAAGGTTATATAAGAAAATTTCAACAGTACACAAAAAAAAAAAAAAAATTTAAATTTTTTTCAAAAATAATTTTTGTACAAGTTTTAAATATTTTTTAAAAACAGATTATAGTCTAGATTTAGAATTTTTTGTAAATAATTTTTTTTTAATTTTTTGTGATTTTTTTCTTCTTAAAAATTGTTCAGTTTTTAGCCACTGCACTAAGGGTAAAAAGTAGGATTTTTTGGCATAAAGTCAATTTTTTTTTGGTTTCATATTTTGAAATTTAACTGATTTCCTAAATCTAGAAACCCATATTAGAAAAAAAAAAATTTAATATCAATGTGGGTGGCAACCCTTTTTTGCTGGCGCGCTTTTAAAGTCAGCTGTTTGAAAGTCACTTTGTTTTGGTACAACTGGCGGTAAACATCAGATAAGTTCGAGTGCTTGTGCTTTGAAAAAGTGAAAAAAATTAAAAAGTATAATTATGGAAAACGTTAGTGCTGGTATGTAACATTAAGACGAGATGCCCTTTTTGTCATAATTGTCTGTTGTTGTAATATTGTGAAATGTTTTGTTTATGTATAATTTTATATAAAATCTATAAATTGTAGTTGTGTTCCGTGGAGTGTAACTTGTGAATGGCAAAGCATTGCAAAAAGTTATAAATGGCAAGCTATTAACAAAAGTGTGTTAATTAAAGAGTAACTAGCCTTTTTTGTTCTATTTTGTGCCAACACGTGTTTTTGCAGATAAACATGTGTTTGCCCATGCAGCACTTATTGAAATTTGGAGCAGCAACAATCGCTCAGAAGATGCACTTGTGAAATATGTGTTACAGAATATCAATAATATCAGTTTAAATGAAGACCAAATGCGTTTGATATCAAAAAAAGTTAAAGATTTTGTTAATTATATTAAAAAGCATTTGCCAAAGTGCAACCGTAAATTAGAGCGATTTAAAACTAAACATTCAAAATGGCTTAGCAAAAGTATAATTATAGTAATGGATGAGCAGTATGTTTCCCCAAACAAAATAGGTCGCCCAAAATTAAATTATGAAGATGCTGGACCTAGGCTAAAAAGAAAATTAGCCTCCGAAGTTGCTTCACAAAATAAACATGCAACGCCGTTGCTAGTTCATGCTGCTACGGTTTCAGCCAAAAAATGCAACGACAGAGACATGGCTTTTGTTTTGAATAAAGCAGGCAGTAGTCGAAATATAACCGAAGTAAGGAACAAACTTTTTGCTGTTAATCCAACACCTGTTTCTGCGGATAACGCATTAGCATATTTAATAGAAAACAGATTAACAAAACAACAGTACATAAACATGAAGCAACACACAAAGAAACATGGATGTGATATTTATCCTCCTTATTCTGAAGTCGTTGAATCGAAATTAAAATGTAGACCTGTCGGAATCCTTTATTCTGAAACCAAGGTACAAGTTACATTACAAAACTTATTACACCATACTGCTCACCGAATTCTTACAATGCAAGACGAGGTGTGTGAACTACTTTCAGATGCAACAAATTGTAAACTTATTTTTAGTTACGGATTTGATGGCTCCACAGGCCACAGTTTATACAAACAGCGGTTTCAATCCAATCACAATTCTGGTCTTGATAATTCACTTTTCGTAACTACGCTTATCCCACTGAAAGTTATAGATGCACTTCATCGAGTTATTTGGCTGAATAAGACTCCACAGTCTATTAGATTTTGTCGTCCTTTGAAAATCGAATTCGTTAAGGAAAGTACATCCCTCATATTAAACGAAAAAGATAATTTGGATAATCAGATATTACACCTACAAGATTATTTATATACGCACAAAACGAAAAAAATAATTGTGAAGTTTGAAGGATATATGACACTTATAGATGGCAAAGTGCTGAATATTTTAACTGGAACAAACTCCTGCCAATGTTGTCCAATCTGTGGGGCAAAACCGACACAGTTACTAAAAACAAAGGACTTTAACTCGAAGATTTTCAGTATTAGAACAAGCAGTCTTCAATACGGAATAAGTCCTCTTCATGCATGGATCCGCTTCTTCGAGTTTATATTAAGAGTCTCCTATAGGCTTGATTTCAAAAAGTGGCATGCTAAAGGTAATGATAAAGTCCAAATGGCTTCACGCAAACAGCTTCTACAAGAAAAATTTTGGGAAGAAATAGGCCTTATTGTAGATAAACCTAATGCAAATGGCAGTGGCAATACTAATGATGGAAATACGGCCAGAAGAGCATTTGCGAATTCAATAGTACTATCATCTATATCAGGAATTGATTACGAAATAATTCGTCGTTTTTACATAATTTTAATTGCGATATCTTGCGAGTATGCCTTGAATTCAGACAAGTTTAAAGACTTTTGCGCTGACACATTCACAATGTACATGGAAAAATATTTCTGGTATCCAATGTCCCCTACTGTGCACAAGGTATTAGTACATGGATATCAAATAATGGATTGCTGCGTACTCCCAGTTGGTTGCCTAGGGGAAAGTGCATCGGAGGCAAGGAACAAGCTATATAAGAGCGACAGAAGGTGCCACGCCAGAAAATGCAGTCGCCTAGACAATATTACAGATGTTTTCAACAGAGCCATGGATTCTTCTGATCCCTTATTGTCTACCCTGTGTTGGAAGGAACGTAAAAATCTTAACAATAAGAAAAGCTTACCATCAGAAGTCATCGGTCTTTTACAAACACCAAGCATGGAACTTATAGATGTAGCTGAAGGTGGCGAACCCTCTCAGTGCTCTTCAGATGAAGAAGATGATGATCAGGACACTTTTGAACTTGATGATATAGTATTAGAAGAAGAATATGAAGAGAACTAATTTGAACAACGTGGAATGGTGAGAAGTATACCCACTTTTTTGACATAGCTAATGCATTTTTTTTCTCCCAGAATCAAAATAAATCTCCAACATACAAACTCAATCTACATACGTAATATGAATTAATAATGATATAATTTGTATGTACTTTATAATGTAATAAATATTTTATTCTTATGAAACTTGGTAGGTCATCTTGGGAGCACTGCTTTTTTGCCAAGACGGACGTATTGTTTTAAGGGGAGGCGGAAAAGGCGTGGTCCAAGAAAAAAACTCTATTTTAGTGTTACCTAAATACGTGCAAAATTTTAAGTGTCTAGCCCTAAAACTACAATTAATACCAAAAATACCGCTTTTTTGCCAAGACTGACGTATTGTTTTAAGGGGAGGCGGAAAAGGCGTGGTCCAATTAAAAAAAAAAAAAAACCAAAATTCTATTTTAGTGTTACCTAAATACGTGCAAAATTTTAAGTGTCTAGCCCTAAAACTACAATTAATGCCAAAAATATCGCTTTTTTGCCCATAGTGCACTGTTGTCTAAAAGTTTCTTAAGTAATGAAATTTTGTTGCTGTTCTATTCTATTCAATATGTTTTAGATAAAGATGTGTTGTGTTTCTATTCAATATGTTTTAGATAAAGATGTGTTGTGTTTCTATTAGAATTGCTTAAACATTCCTTTGTTGAAAATTTAACAAAATCTAAAGCATATTTTTTGGGATTAAAAGTGAGAACAATAAAAATCTAGACTAAAAATATATACAAGTTAAAAGTTGCAAAGAAAATTAAGTAATTTTTAAAAATAATTTGTTTAAAAATTTTTAAACTTTATAATAGTAATAATTGCATTAAACCATAATTGTTTAATTGAGAATAATGAAAATTTTGTGAATTTTTGTTTTAATAAAGTATTATTGTTTTCATAACTGCTGCCTAATTTTAGACCAGAATTCTAGAATTTCCTATAAACTTAATTATTTTATAGATAAATACTGAAAATTGTTTAAATTTTTATTTCAAAGTGCCTTGCTTTCATAAATGTGGCCTACTTTTAGGTATAAATTATTTAAAACCCTTATAAATCTTAAAATTTGGTATAAACTAAAAAAAAATACAAACAAATATGTAAAAACTATATCAAGTAAGTTAAAAATACAGAAAGAACATATAATAAAAATAGTTGTTTTAAAAAGTACAGCCTATATTACGAATTAAATTATTTTAAAGCAACAAATTTTAATGATTAAGCACATGTAAGAGGTAAAGGTAATAAAGCAAACCATAAATTCATAAACAAAATAAAAATTAAGCTGAAATTAGGGCATATAAAATTACCGAAATTTGCTTTTACCGGTAAACGGTAAATTTTTTATTTAAAAACCGGTTTATCGGTAATTTACCGGTAATTCTGTTTAATTTTAAGTTTATCAGTAACGAGTAAAATAAATGCTTAAAATTGTGTAAAGAGAAATATATATTGTTATATATTAAAGTAATAAAACATTTAATGCATTGTTTAACAAAGTTATTTAAAATAAATGTAATTATTAATAAAACAAAATAAGAATGTTAAAATATATTATATCATTAAGAGAAAATTTTAATTTTTGAATAGATCTGCGTGTGTATTAAAATATGCTCGCAATAGGCAAATGGTGTCAATTGTATTGTCATTAAGGCTGGTTCTAATTTTTGTGCAAATTAACCCTGCTGCAGAAAAAGCTCTTTCTGATTCCACACTCGTCGGCTTTACTGTCAAGAGGTGGTTGAACGCTATTGTCAGATACTTTCCACGCTTTTGTTCTTTTTCAAGGAGTGCGATTTCTTTTATTTATTACTTTTGTTAAAATCGTGGTAATGGTTACGTTGGAAATTTTATTCAATTTTATTTTATTTTGATTTTTAATGGCCAATTGTAGCCTGTCTTTTATTGTTAACTGGGTTGATTCAGGGATTTCTTCTACATCATCAGAAGACTCGTTTGAATCATTTGTCGAGTTACATTCATTTCCCATGTTCAATATAGAACGAAGCGTCACAATAGTTTGTATCAATGAAGGTTTATGTAGTTTTAACCTAATGCTTGGTTTTCACTATGTCAGTTTTGTTGTCAAATTGTCTAAATTGTTATGAAATTACCAACAATTTTGACAATTTGACAACAAAACTGACATAGTGAAAACCAAGCATAATAATAAAAAAAAATATTTCTTAAAATATAACATTTTATATTTAAATTTAACTTCAATTGGAATGAAATATTTATCAACAATTACCGAAATTGCCGGTATTTTTCTTTTAAATTTACCGGTAAATTCGGTAATCAATACGACCGGTAAAACCGGAAAACCGGTTAACCGTTTACCGGTAATGTAACCCCTAGCTGAAATTATAGGTTTTCTAAGGTTTTTACAAATTCAGCTTTAAAAAAGTATAGCATACTTTTAGGCGAATACAATTAAATTTGCTTAAAGTCTTAAAATTTGTTAGAAGAACAGGAATTGCTAAAGAATAAATAATAAAAAATATTTTAATTTCCTTAATTACGAGTAAGGCATAGATTTAGGTGAAAATTGATTAGTATAGCAAAAAATTAAATTTTTAATTTAAAAAAAATTACTGTTTTGTTTCGAAAGGTTTTACTTGTTACCGCTATCTACAAGAAGACATTATAATCTATCTTATGAAGCAAAAATATTTTCAAGGTGTTAATATATAATTAATAAATTTGTTAAAAAGTTGAAGATTAAAAATATTGTGCTACATATACATATTTCAACAGCAAGATAAATTAATAAAAATTCTAATTATATACTTTATTTTTAAACCCCTCAACGCTAGTTTATTACTTAACAAAGCCTATAATTACTGCCTAAATTTAGTTAAGCATTAAATTGTTTTACAAAAACTTATTCAATATTCCTTTGTGTTTTCAAATTCTTTTGACACATTTTTTTCTATCAATAAAAACAATGTAGGTTAAAATTAAGAAGTTTTTGGCTTTTCACTTCGTAATTTATTTAAACCATCGATTATTTTAGTAACACATTTAAAATTCATGTTTTTTTCTGTATTTTTTTTTTATTGTTATTGTGTGCAAACAATATTCCTCATCATACAAAATTTCTTAACAAACTAATGCAAATAATAGTTTAACATATTTGTTAAAGCATACTTTTAGCTGTCCGTTCTATTTCTGTGCTTGCTTGCCTGTTTATTTATTTGCACTTGTTTTCTCTTGCACATGCTAACAATAATTGTTGCATAACCGTAGGCTAAAACGGTGAAAAGTTTATTATTTTCGTTATGTTGGAAATATGCTAAAACATAAATGGCTTTAGGTCTGGCGTTTTTTTTTTTATGAAAACAAAACAATTGCTTGTTTTTGCAGACGTAATAACAATAAAAAAAATGTGAAAATGTAAAAAAAAAAAGAATTGCAGCTATTTTTAGGACATAATTAAAAGTTGTATTTAACTAACAAATAAAAGTTAAAGCAGTGTTTATAAAGGCAAATTTATTTGTAAAATTAAAATTATTTAAAACTAAAATAAAATAAGCTGTAGTGAAGGCTCCAGTTTAGTTTGAAATTCAGCTTCTAAGCAGTTCTAATTCAATGCTTTACCAAACGCTGAAAATGCAATTACATTTTACTGTACTTTTAAAGCTTTTATTAAAAAAGTTTAAATTCAAGCCACACAAATCTTATTTGCACAAAATTTACGTTTTACAGTTTTTAATTTCTTTGACATTCCTTTAATAAATTTCTTTAATTAAAAACATTATTGCTATAGCAAACTAATTACATGGATTTTAATTTAAATATACCTTTCATTTTTTTCAAACACAAGTCTTTAATGTTTGATACTTAATGTTGTTGGTTAATTACTTCAAACCAAACACCCTTTCACAAAATTTAATGTTGTATCCCAGTTGTAGCAATTTGCCGCACAACCACATTAATTAAATCGTAACAACCATTATAAAACAATGTTTAAAATTTCCTCGTAGTCGTTATATTCTATGCATCGAAATTTATTTCAAACTTAAACTTTCACTTAAATACACATACTTAGTAAATATACATACTCGTGCATGAGTAAAGCGAGTAAGAGTAAAATGAAATTTTCTACAAGTTTAGCATACTTTTAGGTGGCTGCATATTAATATTTCATTTAAATAGAAATGTTTGTATAATAAAGCCAGAAAATATCAATTAAACTAATTTCCTTGCTCTATCTCTAGAACTTACATTTTTTTTTTTTGCAACAAAAGTTTTTAATACACAAAAATTATTAAAATGTTTCAAAATACTTGTACATGACATTTTCTCCAACTTTTAAGTATGCAACACTATATTTCGCAATAAATGTGTGCATAAGTAAAAGTTCATAAATATTTTTGAGCTTAAATTATATTTAAAATGTTTGTATTTACATATATTTCTATTCTAAACTGCTAAACCCCCTAAAGTTTGGCAAAACAAATTTGCCTAAACATACTGGTTTTAATTAAAAAAAAAACAGTGTGATATTTTGAGACTGAAATACTAAAGTGTTGTTGTATGGAATATTTAGCTAACATTATTTTCGTTTAATTATAAAAAACCTAAAAATATGGAAAAAAAAGTTAATGAGACTTCATTTCATTTTGTGTGAAATTAAACGATTTTCGGAATTCAAGAAGATAAAGGGTATTTTTTTTAGATGTATAGAACTTTAAATTGGAAATTTCAGAATTAGAGTTTTTTTTTTTTTTTTTTTTTTTTTAATAAAAAATTTTTTAATTTTTGATATTTATTTTTAGAGAAATTTTATTTGGCTTATTAATAATTCAAAGAATACCATAGTAAAGTAATATTTTTAGACAATTGGCAAATTGGAATGCATTTTCTGCCCTGCCAAGGGCATCAACAGCAGTTTTTATTGTCCAACATCTATTTAACTCACCATTATTGAGAAATTGGTTTTGGGGAATTATTTTTACATGTTCTGAGTTAAAACAAAATTTACATACGTTGACAACCTTTACTGTTTTTTTTTTTTTTTTTAGAAGAGAAGTAACATTCAGGCAATTAATAGGCCTGTATATTAATTAATTAATTGTGTTAATTTCTTTGGAAAGGGGATAGGTAGGAGAAGAATCGGTGGTGAAAGCAGAGAAGAGCTTTTCATATAACAACACTGTAATTGCGCGTTATGTTAATTAGTAGTACATTACTGCAGCGCCTCGGGCGTTGAGTAGGCGCATTGATCAAAGCTGTGATAAATATTAGTTATAATAGGAAAACTAATAATTAGCACAAACTGATGTTGTTTTGGGTGGCAGCGGCTGGGAATCTGAACTGATTGTTTAATACCATTGTTAATAATTTATGAGTTGGCTTCTTTGTAAAGCTTCTAAATATAAAAAAAATGTAGTAGGCTTTTAGGCGTGTCTGATTTAATTGTGTTTGAACTTGAAAACACCTTTTTTTAGCTTTTATACTTCATATTTAACTAATTATAACCTTTTGCATTTATTTTGTACTTTTTTAAAATTGAAATCAAATTTAAATCCTTTAATTTTGTTTCTTTTTTCGTTTGTTAGCTTGACGCTTTACTTAAGGGATTGTCATTGTCTTCTCTGTTTTTAACTATACATGGTTTTGTTTTACTTTTTTGCAGTTATACCAAAATTGTCTGTCATATTAGTTCTTTTTTTCAGTTTACTTTGCCAGACATTTGTCTCAATATCTAGGGATTCTTTATACTTTCACTATAGCTTTCTGCTGCATGTCAACAAATTTCCTTTTTTCTGTATTTGCTTAGTAGCATTGCTAAGTTCATACTGTTAACATTAAAGCTAAAAGGGAAAAGCAAAAAAAAACTTTGCTTCTTTAACTTCCAAGAAAATGTGTCATCATATGGCATCTTTCTAAGTTGTTTTTTTTTTGTTGCTGCAAAGATGCCGCAACAAAATAAACCCCTCCAAACTTTTGTTATTAAATTTGATTTTATTATTAGTTAAAGTCGTTTTAAGGTTAAATACAAAAAAGGAAAAGTACATATAACAGTAAGGCTAAGAAATACCTCAACAGGGAAAGAATTTTCGCCTGGTTGTTGTGAAATGTCAGCAAAAAAAATACGTTCTGCTCTTAAGAGCTTTAAGTGTTAAAAAGTAACAATTATGGCTTTAAGTTGTAAATTTTTGTCACTTTTGTATGATTGTCGCATTTGTATGATACAGACATTCTTTTTTGAGGAAATAAAGAAATTTTAAGTGGAAAATGTTATTTGCCAAGGCCTGTTTAAAGGAAGGGTATTAAACTATAAAAGTATTGCATAACTAAAGGCGTAAATATATAAAGAAATAGAATTTCTTTAATAATCAACTTCAATAACAACTCCCTCGCCCCAGATAAACTGATTTACATAAACGTTTATGAAAGCCAATAAACATTTGAAAGTATTTGCAGGAGATGTTGATTAAGTAAGTTACTTGTTTCATATCACATCTCCCTCCTTAGGTAACCGACCTCTCCAACCATTAAATATCTTATATTTTGCTCACGTATACCCTAACAAAATTCCTACAAATTTCTGCAACCTACATAAGTATTTTACAACGATTTTCCGCCTGACAAGCAAAATAAAAACCGTTTGCTCTTACCCAGCTACATATGTATATAAATACTCGTATATGTATAGCCGCCAGCAAACTTAATATCAACTACAAACTTAATAACAAAACATTACAAAATTTGTAACGAAAAACACCCATCAATATAAACTTTCAATATTCATAGTCTACTTTCCAGGAGAATTTGATCATTTAGGCGGGTTTTATTACAAATTTTCATCGCGTTTACTTAAACATTTAACAAAACAAATACATTTACTCTCACACACATACACACACAATAAAGCAATGAAGCAAAACTGTTTAAAAAAAGTGTAAACTGAAAGCCCGAAACTCTCATCACCAAGCCCAAAAACATACTGGGGAGAAAGGAAAGAGCACAACAAAAAATCTTACACACATCACATTTAAGAAACCTAAACGCCTAAATAGCAAATGTGTCCTCGAAATCGATTTATGAAATTTGCCAAATTACATTTTTTGGCGCAATTTTCACTGAAATCAAAAAAATCTCTGCTAAGTAGGCAATTCCAATTGTAGCATGTTGAGGTATTTTTACCATTTAAATGCTAAGCAATGTATAGTTTGTGTAGTTTTTATCGATTTCTTAAAAATGTGTGTACAAAAGCCTATTGGAATATGAAAGCACAAATTCATTTTTGTCAATATAAAGATTGATGATAAGAAACAAATCAAAAATGACAAACAAGTAGCAATTGGAATGAAAAATAAACAAAACAAACAAGCAAGAGTTTATCCTTGTTATTATTGTAATAAAACAAATTTTTTGTAGGTTTCAAATTTAAGCTTTGTAAGACCTGCGATGGTAGCTAAAATTGAACTACATAAGACCAGACCATAGACAACAAATCTAGCTTACGTTTTTAGGTTTTTGAGTGGCCCCTTTAAGTATGCAAGCATTTGTTTGTTAATGGTTTAATTTAAGTTCCCCTTGTTTGCTACTTGGTGACAATTCCCTTTTGATTGAGTTTAATTTTAGTTTGTATTTCTTTTGTATTTATTTAGAAAAGAAACAAATAACAAACAGCTAAAAAAAAAGAATGTTTGCTTTAGATAACCAAGACACATATTAAAAAAAAAAATTGAGTAATCCGTACTTAAATCAATCCGTAGCGGTGTTAATAGTAGGGTAAGTACGGATTTTCTTATACCGAGTACAAAATACTTGATTCAAGTACGGATTCATCAAGTCAAAAAATCTTAAATTTAGCTCTCCTTAAGAATGGCAGAGATTGAATTAATCCCTAAATAAGCTTGATTCAAGAATTATAAACTAGATTTAAGCACGAATTCGTACTTGATGTAATTCAAAAATGAGATTGATTTAAGTATGTCCGAGTTTGAATTAATCCAAAAATGAGCTTGGTTCAAGAATTTTGAAAAAGATTTAAGCTCTAATTCATATTTGATGTAATCCTAAAATCGGATTGATTTAAGAATGCCCGAGATATAATTAATCCCAAAATTAGCTAAATAATACGAGATAAATACTTCGGATATCGGTCGGCTAACTACGGCTATAATATTATGAAGTAAGAACAAAGACCTCGTCTGGTTATATTTTGTTCGTTCGAAACAGATATTGTGATATTCTTATATATCTTATATTAAAATTCACATAGACTATTTGAGAATTATAATAGTGAATTTTAACGTAGAAAGTGTGTGTTTTGTAACAACACGTTATATTAGCATGAGGGTTGTTTTTGTAACTACACGTTACAATATTGAGAGCAACTGAGAGAGTAAATTTTATTGCTCCAATTTTTTCTCAAAATATAAGTTTTTTTGTCTTAATTCAAGCAAAAATAAGTCTTAATTTTCGCTTTAAGAGTTATCTTCTTGATTTAAGGACAAATTGGACTTAAGTTAAGAGTTTTTTACTTAAATCAAGAACAATATTCTTGTTTTAAGAAAATCTGCGCTTGCTTTGTCAAATCAATCCCGATTTTTACTTATTTTAAGTATGAACTAGTAAAAACGTATATGAAAATTTCAGGCTAAAACTGAGAAAAATAAACTTAATTTTAGAAATGCCATTTTTCTTTCTGTGTAGATATAGTATACTTTTGGGCTTATCTAAAAAAAAAGTAAAAAAAGAAGGAAAAGAATTTGTTTTAAACATTTTAATGAGCTTAAACATTCAACAAGGTTTTTTTCTCGGTAAAAAAAACACAACTTTTTCGGTAAGAATATAAATCAGATTTTGAAAGTACGCTTAAAAAACAGTAAACTAAGTATTTAAAATTTTTTTAAAGTTCAATTGCTGCAAACATTCGATTATGATGCGATTTGTGTAATAAACAGGTTGGTGGTGTAGTGTGACCCCTAAACTAAACAAAAGAGTAACTGAGTCAGCAAGTGTATTTCATCAACAATTATGTGCAAAGCTTAATAACAGCCAGAAATACAATGGAAATGAGTATAATGATAATGTTGCATTTAACAACATTGTGAGGAGGTATATTTTGCTGATGATGACGATGATGATGATGTGATAACGACGTTTTGCTATTAGATGTGGCTAAACGTGTGTCATCAGAAACTGTGTTAATATTGCTATCACCTTGACAAAGGTGTGTCGCCTAACTATTGTTATGTATGTATATGGCTTTCACTACTAACGCACTTGTAGGCTAGCTGCCTTGGTGTGGTTTAAGGTCTGTTAAATGCTGGAAGGCAGGGTGCTGATGTATATCGCTGTTATAAAATGTTTTATAAGGCTCCTTAAATATTAAAATCGATTGTTTATTAAACCAAATTTTGACGCACGCACCTTGGTCACTGTATAATACTTTGATTCTTTTATGTAATTTTAGTTTCTTGTTTTTCAAATTTCTGGTTTCTTTTCATCATTGTACTTGGAATATAGCTGTTAGGTTTTTTTTATGTATATTAAAGTGTTTGCAGTCTGATTTTATGATTATTTTCAACTTGTGAGATTTCTGCGTTGTATTTTATTTTGTTGCTTCAATAACGACGTTGTAAAAATTTATATAATTTTCGTGTATTTTTTTTATTTGTTTGTTGTTCGTGGCTGGTGTGTAGTTAGCACCTGGGGACTAATTAATGGTATCATTTACTACCCGGGGTTTTCTGCTTACAAAAAAAACTGGAGCTTTGTAAGTGTGTCTGCTTTAATTATTACTTTTGTAAAACCAGTAAGAAAGGCCTTGTTATAGATGATGTCATTTAATGAAACAAAATATATTGATGTCTAAATATATTTAGTCAGAGATTTATTTATTAGGCTATTTTTATAGGTTGGGTTTGTATGACACTCAGGGTCATACTTTTGCTTCTATAGCAAGGAAAGCAACAAGGTTATTGAGTCAAGAAAGAGCACAGCTTGATATATTTCCTGTTTGTTAAAGAAAAAAGGTAACTAATGACCATTGTTCGTTTAAGGTTGCAAAAATAATGTAAATAAATAAATAAACCAGGTCTTAACAACTCTCAAACTAATCACACAGGTAAGAGTAATAAAACTGTAATAGTGCAAAAAAAAAAAGCACCTAAAAATAGACTACAAAATGTTGGTGTAAAAACAGGTTTATAACACCTTTTAGTTAACAAATATAATAAATAATTGAGGTCCTAAACCTTACTAAACTAATTTCGTATAGATTTTCTAAAAAAAAGAACTACATAAACCTAAAAGTAGGCTAAACAAATTGTTTCAACTTTATGAGAAAGAAATAGCAATAAAATCATTCACTTAAAGTCCTAATTATAGCAATAAATTTAAATTCCAGTTTATTTTTTATAGTAAAAGTAGGCTTCACTTTATTGTACTAAAAATCCCTAAATTATGCAACACTTTTTTTAAATCCTTTATTTTTCTTAGCAACTTTACAAATTTATAAAAGGCAAGTCGGAAAAAGATTTTTAAGCCAAAATATAAAATTCGAATTTTCGAATACTATTTAAAGTGTTTTTAAGTGGTTTTAGTGAATTTTACAAATGTCAAAAAAAAATTTTAATAATATTAGAATTTCGAATTTTTTAACATTGCTTCAAAATTAGAAAAATATTATTTTAAAAATATAATAAAACTACACAAACATTTTAGTAATTATTTAAGCTTTAGGTCTTTTTTATAAAAACTCTTTTTGTAGCTTTTAGTAGCGAAATATTGAAATAAAATTAAAATTTTTTATACAAAAGACCTAAAGCTAAAATCTTAATAAAAAAAGGTCAAATAAACAATAATAAGAAATATAAAACTACATAAATTTAAGGATATTTCTTAAGAATTTTGAAATTTCGAAATAAAATTTAAAATAAAAATAGATTTTTGAACATGCATATCTTGTTAGAATTTAAATAATTTTATGTTTTCTTTATAAATTTGTGAAAGACAAGTGTTAAAAATCATTTTAAGAAAAAAAAAAAATAAAATTCGAAATTAAGATCGAAGTTTCGAACATTAGTTAAAAACTTAAATAATGTTATACAGCTTTCAAATAGAAACAAATTAAGTAAATTTTTGCAGATTTTTCTAGAAATTTTTGAACACAAAGTTAAATATTGAATTTTTATAATTTATTTACAAATTTTTTGAAATACAAGCGAAAAAATACATTTCGGTTAAGAATTTCAAATTCGAAATTAAGTTAGCATTTTCAAACAATAGCTAAAAACTTTATACTTGTTAAATATAAAGAAATTAGGTAGTTTTTACAATTTTTCTAAAAAATTTTGAAATTTCAAATAAATATTGAAGCAATTTTGGAATTTCGAACATTCGAACATTTTGGTGGCAAACAAATTTATTTTCTTTCTTCTTTATAAATTTTTAAGACCTACAGCAAAAACATAGTTTTTAAGCCTACAAATCCAAATTTGAAATTAAATTTGAATTTTCGCAATTCAAAAAATTAAATTTACTTAAAATAAAACAATAAAATATAATAGATGAATAATAGAATGGAATGGAATTTGCTTTAACTTAAGTCATTTTTATTTTATGTTCTGAGGTTTTGTATTAAACTTATCCTCCTCTAAGATGTAATAATAATTTATTTGCATTTAGATTGCGTGTTCAACAATAGATGGAAGAGTGAAAATGGTTGGGAATTATAGAAAATGGAATAGATTTGGTGTGTGTGTGTATTTGTTTGTTTTTTTTTTTTTGGGCTGAGATATTTTTGTTTTGCGTGTTTGCATAATCGATTTAAACCTCTAGAGTCTAATAGCACAGCCTTTTATTTTTTGTTTTTTTTTTTTTTTTGCTAAGAATTTGCTATTTTGTGTTGTAATATTTCTTCACATACATAAACCTATATCCGTTTCTATTTGTTTTAATCGTGTAAAGAAAATATATTCATATTTGTAGCCATATGAATACTTATATTTGGCCATTTACTTTGTTTTTAGGAATTTTTGTTATATTAATGGAAAATGTCTTGCATTTTCTATTATAGAAAATTGCACATTCATGTTATATACTCTAAACATATTAAAGGTTGTGAGGTTAACTCTCTGTCTAAAATTAAAAAGCCCTTAAAATGTTTTATGTTAAGAAAGAGTAGATTTTTTATGAGCTTTAAAGTTGTTGAAGTTTGAATTCTTTAATGTTTTAACAGAATTCTTAACTCTTTGGAATTCTTCAATAAATACCCTTTAATTTACAATTGAAAACATTTTATAAGCATACCTTAAGGGTTACTTTACACTTGTATTACAACTATGTATTACTATTTTCGTTTGTTTTTAACCCTTTGCTTGTATGCAATTGTTTTATAAATTACTGCACAAATAATTTATTTGTTTATTTAACAAATACAATAAAACAAATAATTAATTAAATAACAATTAATTTGCAAACTATACATTAAGCTTCCTTTCTTTCTCGCTTGTTTTCACTGTAACAACTGTTTAACATAAGCATACCTTAGGGAGCAAACACTTTTTTGTGTTTTAATTAAAATTCTTGGAATTTTATTGCTGTTTGTATGGATAATTTCGTTTGGAAATTGTTTTATTTTAAGATTTTTTTAGCATTTCAGCAATACAGTAATGAATTTCAATTAAATCAGTATATTTGTAAGGCATACTTGTGGGCGTGTTAACAAAAATAAACTATTAGTAGTTTCAAAGGTAAACTTGTTAAAAATAAAGACATATTTAATTAATTTCAGCACTACAAACAAACTTTAAATTAAATAGTTTTTTAAAAACTGTTTTAAAGAATTTTTAATTTAAGTTTCTAATGACCTTTTTATCAGCACGTAAGCGTGTTAAACATTATTCAAATTATATTTTAATTGTTTCAACATTAAAAGAAAAAATTAACATGCTAAAAGCTAAACAACACCATCAGGTTAACACGCTATACAATTTCAACGAACATAAATTAAACCAACTAAGCAATCACTTCAGTTAACAATAAATGACAGTTATGTAACAAAAATCAACATTATAATAAAATAAACCTTACGAAAACCTTTAGTTTCTTTTACATTTCATAAACAAAACCTCAAAAAATTTATAGAAAATCTTATTATCCTTAAAATATCAATAACCTAAAGGTATGCTAAAAATCCTTAATACCCAAAAGTATGCAGCATTATATTATACTTACAAAGTGTTTTGTAAACACCGTAAACATAGATAGCTAAAGAAAACTCAAAAAAAAAAGAAATAAACAATAACAAAAGATTTCATGGTACCTGGGTATAGCCATGAGTAAGCTTAAATTTCCTATGTTACCTATACATATAAAAATAACAAGAATTTCTGGGTATTACTTTTAACTGTGCTAACCTGTCAATCATTTAGGGAATATATTAAACATAAAAGAGCAATATTTTTCAATATTGAAGACGCAAAAAAAAGCTACACTTAGGAATTTCAAAGGAATTTAAGCTAAACTTTAGTAAATGTCTTCTTCCTTTTCTAAAGTAAAATTTCTTTAGTATTGAGTGATAAAGTTTGCAAAAGCTGAGCCTTAAAAATTATTACAATTTTTCTTTTTGGGATAGTAACAATTTTACAGCATGTTTTAAATGTTCGAAATTTTAAAATTATTACTAAACAAAGGAACTGTTAAAACTATAGAGCAACGCGCAAACAAGTTATCAAAGAAAATTGGCAACAATTTTTGCCATATTTAAGACAAGCAAATTAAAGCAAAATCTACAATATGTATTTTGAAGGTTTACTTGTTTAGAAGGCGGCAGACTTAAATATAAACAACCAACCTCTAAGACATTTGTGCACTTCACAAATGATGTTGTATGTTGTATATTGTATGATACAACCAAATACTATAAATATATAGTCTTTGATACAACTATTTGATTGTGAACACAATTTTGAGCAAAGTCGTATGTTTATGTTGTCAAAGCTTCAAAATGACAAAAGAAAAATATTTTCAAAAACAAATATACAAAATATAAATATTTTCCAAAATTAAAACATACCGTAGTATTTTCATCAATATCCATTATTAAAATTTTTTGTTAAGTAATTTTGCTTTCTTGTTTTAAATTTGTCAGTTTGTTTATGATTTTAGTGTTATCGTTTAGTTATTTTTTTTTTAACCGAAATGATTAGTTCTTATGTTAAGATACATATTTTAACTCTTTGCAACACATAAACTTTCATACAACATTTGAAAAAAAAAAATATGTAAAATGTTGTAACGGTTGTACAAAATATTTATATGGTGAATTTCACGTCAAGTGACCCAATTTTAAAAATCGATGTCTTCCGATTTGGATGAAATTTGCAAATAGTACTATTGGATAGTAGGCCAGAGACAAATTTTCAGCTCTATCAGTCAAGAACTGTCGGAGTTAGAGGGGGTCAAAGTTGGGCATTTTGGTCCATTTTGGTCATACAGGATTTTTTTAAAATAAGTGTAACGTTTCACCTATTGGTCCTAGCAAAAATTGTCCACAGGACTTTAGATAGCTATTTCTTCATTCCAAAAATATTTTTTTGTAATTTAAAAAAAAAATTTTTTAATTTTTTTCAATTTGGGCCCTTTTTTCTCAAAAGAAAGCTTATACAATTTACTTTAAGACCTTGGTGCAAATTTCATCCAAATCGGAAGACATCGATTTTTAAAATTGGATCACTTGACGTGAAATTCACCATATATAAATTACCAAAAACATTTCTACAGCTATTGTAAATTCAGATGACGTACAACTTTTACGACACTACAACAAAACTTGTGAATTGAACAAATGTTTAGCTTACAGCCCAGTAGTTTTTGAAGTAGACCATGTCTGCCTTTAAACTAAAACTCAACTAGAAATTGAGTTATAACCTGAACTAGAACCAGAACCTGAACTAGAACCTTAACAAGCAAGAAAAAAATATGTAAAAATGTCGTAATTGTTGTACAAATTTTTGATATAAAAATTACCAAAAACATTTAAAACTATTGTAAATTCAGACGACGTACAACTCCTACGACACTACAAAACAAAAAAAAATAATACTTGAGACACTCATAAACTCATCGTGTTATAATTGTGTTAAACATGCAATCAATTCAATGTTATACACAGTCTACCGCAATATTTTATAACCCCTCCCACCCGCTAACACTTTTTTAGTGGCAACGAAAAAAGTTTTCTCCTGCTTAGACCTTGATTTTTTCCTATTATTTTAATTTCTAGTCACTGTATAGTTTTTTAATAACAATATCCTGATTTTGACATATGCAACGTTTGTGTTCTTAATAACGAGAATTAACTTTTTCTTTTCCAACTATGTTTTAGCTGTTGGTTGTTTGGTTGGTAATTAATTGCAAAATCATAATTTACAAACACTTCCTTTTCCGCTCCAAAACATTTATACCGTGTTTAACCCATTTGTTTCCTATTATCCTGGCCCTACTAAGTGTAACAGTCTGTAAACTTTATGTGTTGCTTATATTTCCTAAAAAAAATATGCTACTCTTCTCTGTGTTTTATAGTTAACGTTTCCTGCTGCTGCACGGTAGGAAATTTTTTAAATGAGATCAAGATCTTAGCGTGTTATCAGCAGGCTTTCTTAAGGTTTCACAAATTAAGAGGTCCAATAAGTCACACCTTCTGGTTGATGTCCTTCAAGCAACAATAAGCGGCAGGCTTTGGCATTTAGAAAAACCTAAAATTTTCCTTAAAACTGAGGAAAAAGTAATGAACATATATAAAACAATTTTTAAATTTTCCAAAAAGTACCAAAGTTTGTACCTTTTTAAAAAAACTACAATTTTTTTTTCATATTTTTCATGAAATTTGTTTATTATTAAAACAAATATGTACAACAATTACTAATACAAAAAGTACCAAAATAGGTACCAACCTTTTAGAAAAAAGATTACTTTGCTCTTTTTTCTACTTTTTACGATAGTTTTACTAATTTATTTTAAAATTAAAGCAAATAAAACAATTTGGAAATTTTCCAAAAAGTACCAAAATTTATAATTTTTTGAAAAACGTACCACAATTTCATTTTCATACTTTCATTTCATACGAAATTTGTTGAAATTTATTTTTAAATTAAAACAAATACAAAAAATTTGGAAATTTTTTTTACTTTTTACGACATTTTTAAAATTAAAGCAAATAAAACAATTTTTAAGTTTTCCAACAAATACCAGAATTTGTACCTTTTTGAAAAAAGTACCTACAATTTCTTTTTTTTTTTATATTTTTCATGAAATTTCTTTAAATTTATTTCTAAATTGAAGAAAATACAACAATTTTGAAATTAAAAAAAAAGTACCAAAATAGTAATTGTCATTCAAATTTCCAATTGAGCTCTTTTTCCCCTCAATTCGTTTTTTTTCTTCTTTTTTTTTTTTTGCAAATTTTCAAACCACCAGGTAAATCTGATCTGTCTGCATTTGATACACCTAGTAAGAACGTAAGCAAGCAAACAAGCAACCGAGTCATTTAAATTTTTATACACCCCCGCCAAAGTTTTTACCATCAATATTCTGTACATTTTTTGCACATTTTATTTTCCTTTTACATCCTTTCTTTGCTGATTACTTGCACTTTAAACCAAATGAAGAACAGCAATAACAGCATAAAACTCCGGCAAATAAAAAGGAAACGTGAAGATGACTTATATACTTTTGTTGGTGGGTGAGTGTGGCAAGAGCAAATGAATCATATTAGTAGTTGGAAAATTGCAGTCAGCAGGACGATGAAGTGTGCAAAAGGCAAAAGATGATGATGACTTGAACTTAAATTATTGCATTAATAATGTTTGCATGCTTGGAATGATTATATGAAAATTATGGCATGACAAAATTAAAAAAAAATTTAAGACAATAAGAAAAAGCAAGTTATTTTAACTTAAGGTAGATAAGTTTCTCAACGAAAGAATATTAAAAAAAAAGTAAAATTAGAAAAAAATCAAGACAAATTTTATGAAAACTGTTTTTAGAAGAAAGTTTTAAAGAGACAGCTGCCTTAAGAAGTATATTTGAAGAGAATACTGAATACAGAGGACATTTTTTTACAGAAACCTAATTTTAAAAGATCCATTGCATAAGTTTTCTTATAAAGAAAATTGTATTTCGAAGACAAAATTTAGAAAAGTACTTAATGTAAAAGGTACTTAATTTTGGTGCTTTTTGAAAATTTTCAAAATTGTTTTATTTTTTTTAACTTGATTATTATAATTTAATTAATTTAATTTCGAAATGAATTGGTCAAAATATGGTAAAAAGTAGAAAAAAGTACTTTTTTCTAAAAGGTACCTATTTTGGTACTTTTTGAAAAATTAAAGAAAATGTTTTATTTATTTTAATTTAGAAAAAAAATTGATAAAATATTGTAAAAAGTAGAAAAAAAGAGCAAAGTACATTTTTCTAATAAGTACCTATTGTGGTACTTTTTTAAAAAATTCCAAATTCCAAATTGTATTTGCTTTAATTTAGAAATATGTATATTTTAATAAATATCATGACAAATATGAAAAAAGTTGTAGATACTTTTAACAAAATAGTACCTACCAATTTTGGTACTTTTTGGAAAATTTTAAATTTTTTTAGTTTTTTTTTTGCCTAGGAATTAAATTATAAAAATTCCGTCAAAAATTAAAAAAAAAACATGAAGGTACTTTTTGGAAAATTTGAAAATTGTAGTAATTTGCTTTAATTTAGTAATAAATTTAAATAAATTTTAAGAAAAATATATAAAAAAAAATTATAGGTTTTTTTTTGTACTTTTTCTTTAAATGTACATACAAAAATTTGTACTATTTTTTATTTAAATTTCAAAGAAAACCTAATATTACATAACTATAAAAATTACATAAAATTCAGTAGATTTTGTTATATTTTCATGATGTTATCATGATTTTTAATGACACATTTCTTTCATTTAATAAAACATTTAGTTTCGCTTTTTATGTCTTTATAATTACTTTGTAACATTAATTTTTGTTTTCCCCTTTTCTCCATACAATTTATAGTTTAGTTCCATTTATTTCTACAATCATGTGTTATATTGTTTCACACCATTATTAACCCATATTATTACACATTATCTAACAAACTCATAAAATTGTTATCATTAAACATCTTTAGGTATTTATATTTACTACAACTGATTGATTTCTACCTGTCTCCCTTTATCACTTTAGCTCATTATGTTCAAATTATTCACTGTTTTTATTTCCAAAAACGCATATAAATAAAGGTTGTTTTTAAGTTTTTTTCTGTCATCATTTTTTTTTTATTATTTGTGTTGTTTTATTCAATGTGAGTTTTGATGGAATTAAACTTTATCGCGACATCGTACGATGTAACAATTTGTCTTAAAACAAAATCCTTGATGTTTCTAAGGTGTTTCTAGCAAACATAAACCAGGTAGAGATAAGGACAAAATTATGTCATGTCATGATAAAAGATAATAACAGTAATATACATACAATAAATAAAATACAAAGAGTTGGGTCTAGATGATGATAAAAACATCAATAATGTTTGCAAATCATAAACAAACGCTGTAAATTGTAGGTAGAAATACATACAATTATATAGTTTGTCATTATTTCTCTTTTGTATATAAAAATAAAAATTTAGTAGAAATCAAAATAAAAGCCGGCATACAAATTTCATTATACTAATACATTTATCATTATACATACATATGTAAATACATACTCGTACATACATACATATGTATATGATTATAAATGCGTGAGAACGTAACAGAGATAAAACAATAAACTTCCCTGCAGGAAATGTCAATAGTAAAATTATACTGATTACCTATTGACGATGTCACCATTACCTATTGACGAATTATACCCTTACTAATGCTATCTACTTTTGACATTTAGCACAGGCTTGTCCTACGAAATCTACCAGTAGACTGCGTCAATACTGACTAAGTAGATCTTTTGGGACCAGATTGTCTACACTTTTGGTACTTTTCTGAAATAGAAAATAAAAATGCATATTTTGCTAATTTTTGGAGTTTTATTAAAAAAAAATAAAATACAAAAAAATATTTAATTAAAGATAAATTCGAAATCACCCAGAGTGTTTGGCGGGAATCGAACTCGAAAACCTCTGAACGATAGTCCGGCACACTATCGCGTAGTCTATCGGGGCTCACAATTGAACAAAAATAATTGTATAATAATAACCATTGTGACAATGCTGTTGACAATGTCGCCAAACCGTTACCAAAATAGTAGACAAAAGTGGTGACTTGGAGACACTTGACCCCAGGTTTCCTTCAGGGTTAGAACACAACAGAGAACCCTATTCACAATACATACATATGTACGTAAACATGTGTATGTATGTATTTATATTATACTCAATGATGCTAAAATTGCAATAACCATAAAGCATTATCGATGTTGTTGCTACTGCTATAGTTTTGGTGTTTGTATACAAACATTTAACACCGTTATATTGTTAAGCTAGATTTACACGATTGAATTTTTCTTCAAAATTGCTCTTCAAAATGCTTCAAACTCGGGTAAACAGCAAAAATTCTTCAATAATTTATTTATTTAATAGTTATTAATAGTTATTCAATCCCAACCATTAGCCGTTTAACTAAAACTTTAGAAATTTCCCCTCAACGTAAGTATTATTTTAATTAAAATATACATACATATGGTGAATTTCCAATTTTAAAAATCGATGTGTTCCGATTTGGATGAAATTTGCACCAAGGTTAGTACTATTGGACACAAATTTTCAGCTCTATCAGTCCAGAAGTGCTGGAGTTAAAGGGGGTCAAAGTTGGACATTTTGGTCATACAGGGTTTTTTTTTTTAATGAGTGTAACTTTTCACCTATTGGTCCTAGAAAAAATTGTCCAAAGGACTTTAGATAGCTATTTCTTCAATCATTATTCATAAAAACTTACAACAGGTTTATAAAGCAAATTTTGTATCTTATAAACCTGTTTGTAAATTTTATGAATAAGGCCATAAGTAGCTAACTTTAAGTAAGTTGAAAAGTCATGCAGACACGGACAATTGACTATTTCCTACGACATTGCCATGTTAAAATAGTCAGTTCGCTCCATTGAATGTAATCGAGGCATCAAACACCACTAGTTGAGAAAAAGTTAATTTAAAGTTAGCTTTAACTGAGTTGCTTGCAGGGTAATGACACACTTGATTAAATACAAGTTTAGCGTCTAAAAGATAATAATTTATACATAAAAAAAAACTGTAAAACACTAAAACAAAGCAGCTATACAAATTTATAACATTTAATACGCAAGGCTATAAAAGTAACAAACTAATAAAAATTAATGAGCAATAGTTTTAAAGCAAAATTATTAACATTTTGTACAGTCTAATTCAAGGAGTTAAATTAATTTGGAAACAAAATGTTTTGTGAAAATCATCAAGTTTTTAACAAAAAAAAAAAAAAAATTTCTTAAATGTAAAGCAAAACATTTGTTATAAAAGCTGCTTAATAATGCTATAATAAATATATCAAGGTTTTTATTACTTTAAAAAATAATAAATCATATAACATAGACTTAACTTAAAAAAAATATATAACTTTTCCATACATTTGATATCAAAAGATTTTAACCTCAATTGAACTTAAAAAGTAAACAAAAGCTTTTGCATGTCACTACTCTCTCCCTTAGATATAAAGAAAACTTTCATGCAACAGACTTAAATATAAAACAAAAATTTGTTTAAACATTTCTTTTTATTTAATTCACCAAAAATATGAACAATCAACTTTACAATGGTGTGAACATTTGTGCTTATTTTACTAAACTAAATATTTACTTCAATGCTCTCAATAGCACAACAATAGAAAAATTCTTAAACAGCTGCTTGCTGGTAATACGTTCTACTACTTTAAAAAGCTAACTGGCATCTTTATATTCATTGTGTAAAATAAAAAATATATTATTTTTATTGTTAAACCTTGAAGGTATGTCAAAGAGTAGTAAACAATTTGTCGTAGATACGAAAGTAAACAAATTTTAGGAAAATTTAAAGATTTATAAAAAAAATTTATGACAAAAATAATAATTTTTAAGCGTTTAAAAAATTTTCTGCAAAAAAAAAAAGAAACTAACATAAATCTGGTGAAAAGGTTAGTTTCAGTTGTTTATTTGGAAAAAGTACTTATTTTAAAAGAGAACAAGTTTTGGTACTTTGTGCGAAAATTCAAAAAAATCGTTTTTCTTAAAATTCTTCAATAACTTTTAAATAAATTTAAGTTAAAACCATTTTGCACTTTTGGTACTTTCACAAAAAAGTACCAATTTTAGTACTTTTTTTAGAAAAAACTCGCAAATTTTTTTTTGCTTTTCTTAAGGAAAATTTAAAAGATTTAATTTAGCGAAGAAATTTATATAGAAATCATAAAGAATTAGTACTTTTTAAAAAAGTACTTTTCACAAAAATAACTCAAATGATTTTTTCCACTTTTTTTAAAAAGGTACTTTAAAAAAAGTACTTCGTTTGAGTTTTTTTTTTTTGTCAGATTTAGAACTCAAAGAAATTCCATTATATAGCAAAAAAGTATAATATAAAAATTGTAATATCCCTGAAGAAGCTAAACATTGAGATAGCGAAATATTGGAAATAAATATATGTATATAAATATATTATATATGTATATAATATATAAAACATTTTTATATAAAATTTAAGTGACCTTTTTGCTTGGAAAAAGAAATTATAGAATACAAATAATTTTTTTTTTTACAAAAAGTACCAAGACTGGTACTTTTGTTATTTTAAGTTGAAAGTACAAAATTTGTACCTATTCCAAAAAAGAACTCAAAGAAATTCCAATATATATTATTATATAGCAAAATTGTATTTGTAAGTTATATAAAATAATATTTAATTTTCTTTAGGAGCAAATTGTTAAATTTTCCACTAAATTTTCTTCTTGTAATCTACATTCTCATACCTTCAACTTGCTAATTTTCGCTTTTCCCTTGTTATTAATAAAACCTTTAAAACACAAACTTTTGTCATTATATTTATACAACTAATTAATAAACTCCCATTTAACAGCAAACACAACATTTATTTAGCAATTTAATTCATTAACTTTAAGCCAATAAGAAAACATGCTAAGTGGCTAAAGAAGTTTATTATGGCATAAGTTGCAAGCCGCAGACAACGTCTCTCTAAAAATAAATCAAATATTTAGTTCAGAATTTTGGTTGACAAAACCGAAAACTAGAGAGAGAAACACACACATAAACCGAAAATCTAATGGATGCTGACAACAAATTAACCAAATATTTATTTTCTTAAACACAAAACTAGACTAAACAAGTTTAGAAGTTAAAAAGTAGTGTTTTACAAAACAATTTGAATTTCAAAATAATTTTTTTTTTGGAAACAAGAAAATCTAACAGAAAATCATCAACGGAAATTGGCTGGCAAATGTCAACGTAATAATAATATTTTTCAAGGAGAAAAGGCTAAAAGCCAGCAGCAAAGTAGTGGCAGTTTTCAATTGTTTTTTATATCATCCACCACCATAAGTGATGAATGAGTTTGTCATTCCGTGTGCAACAGTGAGAAATACTCATCTGAGACTCAACAAAGTATATACATATATTCTTGGTCCTTACGAAATTCTAAGTCGATTGAGCCATGTCCGTTTGTCCGTCTGTCTGTCTGTGTAAAACATTGTCACGTCCAAAGGACACAACCGAAATCAACAAAGTTTACAAAAAACCGTTTATAGTTCTCCTAAGCAGTTTGGCATTGAAAATGAACAAAATCGGTATAGTAGAACAATAGTTATGGATCAAAATGTAAGACAACCTTCATAAAAAATTGATATTTTTAAACATTTTTCTTCCAATTTTTTTAAATATATGTACTGCAGATATTCCCATGAAATTTTGTATACGTTGTTTTTACGATAAAAGAAGAAACTGTGAGGAAAATGGTAAGAATAGGTCCATGATTTCTCATAGCCCCCATACAAAAATCTTCCCGAAATATTGCTCAATTATACATAAATGCCTATAAAATTGGAATATCAACACAAACTTCAGCAGGAATAAGTTTCATGCAAAACGAAATCGTAAAACTATTTTTTTTTTTAGTTCGGTCCATGTTTGACCATAGACCCCATATAAAGTACACTTCCAAAATTCACTTAAATACGTATAAAACTAATATATGTAAATAATGTTAAACGGTTAAAATTTGACATAAATATTCTTTATAGGTAAATAAATTGTTGTACTAAATTTTATGGTGGTCGGCTCATAATTGGTCATAGCTCTCATATAAGGACCACATCCGAAAAAGCCATTTATCCGTATATATATTGTATAAATATTGGTACCAACTCAAAACTTTGCACATATCATTTACATATATACAAAAATCAACCCACAAAATTTTGTGAATTTCGGTCTATTTTTAACCGTATGCCCCATATAATGCCCTCTTCCGAAAATCACTTTAATACTCATAAATCTCTTAAATATACCGTTATTATGTTGAAATTCGACATGAAATATCCTCATATGCATAAAAATCACTGTTCCAAAATTTAGGCAGATCGGCCCATAATTTATCATAGCTGTCATATAAAAACCATTTCTGAAAAACAATTTAAGCCACAAAAATACGAGCATCTAATAAATATCGATATCGAACCAACTTTTATATAGATCAGTAATTTTAATCCAAAATCATACTAATGTCGGCAATTATGCTACTGGATTTTGTAGCTGTCAGTTAATAATTGGCAATAGCTCCCGAATGAAATCCACTTCCCAGCATACTAAACAACCATATAACTCTTGTAAATAACGTTATTGAGATGAAATTTAACCAAAATAAGCATCAAATACGTAGAAACCACATCAGTCCATAACTTCTACTATGCCACCCATAAATCTTTTGTAAATAATAAAAAAGCCTCAGCTTATATCTTATCCTTTTTTATACTCTGTTTCTTAACTTGTTGTGAATATGGAAAAATGTTCTTTTAATTTTATGAATTGTTAAATTACACTCAAGATTATTATGAAAATCAGACCAACTCTGTAAATTATGGTAAGAATTGGTAATCACATCAATTATAAATGGTCGAAATTATATAAAATTTGTTGGTCATAAAATTGTCTTTCAAACAATGTATCAAATACTAATAAAATTTGCACTAAGACTGAATATAAAACACAGAATAAGAATATTCTAGTCCTATAACCAGTGTAGTTTTTGTATTTCTTAGTACGGTTAGGTGGAGGGTATTTAAGATTCGGCACAGCCGAATATAGCACTCTTACTTGTTTATACTCTGTTTGTTAAATTACACTCAAGATTATTATGAACATCAGACATACTCTGTAAATTATGGTAAGAATTGGTAATCACATCAATTATAAATGGTCAAAATTAGATAAAATTTAAAAACATTTACAATAAATTATATTGGACGTAAAAGTGTCTTTCAAACAAAATATAAAATATTAATAAAATTTGCACTAAGACTGAATAGAATAAGGATATACTAGTTCTATAACCAGTGTAGTTTTTGTATTGTCTCATATTACGTTTAGGTGGAGGGTATTAAAGCTTCGGCACAGCCGAATATAGCACTCTAACTTGTTTCATTTTCATTTCGCCCGATATTTAAACTTTTGTGTACAGGTAAGGCAAGCGCATTACTTTTGAATTTTCTAGTTTTTTTTCCATTATATTTGGTATATTGTTTGGATTTTTTGGTAATTTCCGTTTTATAATGTAAAAATTTTGCCAAAATGTATATAAATGTAGATGTACAAGTACATATATGGTGGTCTGTGTGCCTTTCTTTTTTTTTTGGCAATTTGCCTTTATAATTTTCTATGCAAAATTGCCTTCAAAATATCTTAAACTATAAAACAACAATATCAACATAAAAACACACTTACATTTTCAGTTGGTATAGTAAAAAAGCGATAGAGATAGACAGAGACTGAGACTGAAGAGTACGAGAGTAGAAAAAACAAGAATTGCAGTGGAAATTTTAAAGGTAATTCCATTTTTAAATATAAATAGTTGCTGCTGTTGTTAACAATAAATTACCTGAAAAGAGAAAGAGGGAGAGAGAAAAAAGAATTATAAATGAAAATATTCTTTACATAAAAAATCAATCAAGATAAACATTAAATATGCAAAGGATTTAGATTGTTTGGTCTATTTAGCATACTTATGGCCGAATTCTCGGTCATTAGTTAACCAATGGTAAACTAAAATACTAACTATTGTTTAACTATTACTTGGTATTCTCATGGCAAACTAAGCATTGCTAATAAAGAATCATTAGTTAAGCCTTTGCCATTAGCTAACTAAAGACTATGAATTTAGCAATTAAAAGCTTAAACTGAAAAACATCAAAATAAAAAATCAACTTAAGGTATTGGCAGGAATATTAGATATTGAAAAATAAAAACTTTTCAAACGTAATTTTTAAAACCTGATAATTCTTTCAATTTTCTATTAAATTGTGGCAAAATTTTAACCAATTTTTAGCTCAGCTTTGCAAGGAAACTCTAATCTTTAAATTTCCAAAAAAAATTTGCCATATTTTCCCTTAAAAAAACTTAATACAACAGATTTATTGCAACTCAAGCAATTAAATATTAATCATACGCTCCTAAGCACAAAATATTGAAAATTAAAAATAACTTTTAAAATAATCAAGTTTCCTTAAATTTTGTGATTTTATATTATTACCCACCATTATAAGATGCTAAAACTTTGAATTAACTAAACACATTTCCAAAAAGTTTTAGTAAAATTTCAAAGTAAAAAAAAAAATCTAAAAATTTCCAAAATTCTTTAATTTTCTAAAAATATGTTTCAAAATTTTAAACTAATTTTAACACAACTTTAAAATATAACTCTATTCTTTCAATTTCCAACAAAATTTTGCCACATTTTCTCTCAAAAAAAATTACCACAGCTGATTTATTGTAACTCAGGCAATTAAATATTAATCATACGCTCCTAAGCACAAAGTATTGAAAATTATAAATATCTTCTAAATTAAACCTGTTTTCAAAACTTTTATGATTTTATACAATTTCCAAGCAGTGCAAGATGCTAAAGCTTTGAATTAACTTAAAACTTTTGTAAACATTTTGAGTAAAATTGTAAAGAAAATAATTTTTTTTCTTACATTTTTGAATAATTTTTAATTTTCTACAAAATTGTGCTAAAATATTCCTCAACTTCTAGCTTAACTTTAAAAGCAATCTCTATTCTTTTAATTTCAATCAAAATTTTCTCTAAATAAAACTTACAGCAAGTGATTTATTGCCACTCTAGAATTAAATATTAATCATACGCTATAATATAATAATACATTGTTTATAATAAAAACATGCCTTGAAATTAAAGAGATTTTTTTTAAATTCTTTAATTAACTATTAAAATTTTAAGCCAACGTTGGCCTAATATTAATAAGAGTCTCTGCTAATTGCTTTTCAATTGCTATTTTCAAAAATGTTTCATTTAGTTAGGTTTTATGATTGATTTATTACAACCCCGGCAATTAACTATTAATCATACGTTTTGAATCACAAACATTTAGATTGCAATATTCTTTAATTTTATATTAAAATGTAAACAAACTGCTACTTTTCATTGAAATTAGTTTCTGCTTGTTGCAGAAGATCAACGTTGTGATCTTCATCAATGTTCTGATCTTCACTGTTGTGATCTTCAATGTTGTGATCTTCAATGTTGTGATCTTCAATGTTGTGATCTAAAATGATGTGAACTTCAATGTTGTTATCTTTAATGTAGTGATCATCACTGTTAATATCTTCAATGATCTGTTTTCCAATATTCTAATCTTCAATATTGTAGTCAATTCAATTTTGTGATCTTCAATATTGTCAATATCAATGTTGTGATCTTCAATGACCATGTCTATGTCATGTCATGTCATAGTCGATGTTTTAATTTAAACAATTGAGTATTGGATTAATTTAGGGCTTGCAATGCCTATGTACTCCGCTATTCATTGAAGCGCACGAACAATAATTTAAATTCAAATTTGTGGCTGTTGGAAACAAAAATCAATTAAAAACACTTACAATAAACTTTGGTTTTTATTAATTAATTTTTGCCAGCTTCTTATTTTTTTTGTGGTGTCGTGAACAAATTACGTTGAAAAATTAAATTTTTAATTAAAACATTTTATGGCATTCAGATTTAAAAAAAAAAACACATTTAGTAATAAAAGCAAAGTAACAAATAAAGGACAATGGCAACGTATAAAAATAGCAGGGAATAGGTTGGAATTTGTTTAGTATTTTGCGAGTATTAAAAACAATAAATCATAATAAAATGACAATAACCAAACAAAAACAAAATGAAAATTATAAAAAGGAATGTAAACGAATATGTCGAATAATTTAATACTTCTTTAAAATAAAAAAACAAGCAAGAAGAGATTGAAAGAAACAGAGGGGAAGGGGAGTTCAAACAAATAATGTTGGTATTTGTTACAAATATATTGGAAAGAGCCATAATGTTTGTTGTCAGGCCAATAAGGACACATTATAAAAACCATAAAATATTTGTGGTCACGGTATGTTTAAATGGCGGGAAAGTCTAATTTAAATTTTATTATTATTATTTATTGCTATTTATGTTATTTTTTAATACATATATTGAAATTTCTTAAACTTCAGGCTGACAATGGAATATAAAATTTGTTAATTGTTATTATTATTCTTTAAATTGGTTTTGGTCATATTCAGACTATCATTGAAAAGTCAACGAAACCCTATTAGGTTTGCAAAACAAAAATACAAAGAAAATTAAAACACATAAGCAAAGCAATCATAAGGTAATAAAAAAAATATATGAATTTTTTTACTGCCGAAATGTATGCTACAATTTAAATAAACATATTTTTTGATTTACGATACTTTTGTACTGCTACACTCACTCCTTGGCCAAAAAAAAACATAACAATAATACTTCAACACGACCTTGCTTTTTCTCCACCCCCTTTATCAACACAATTTAGCCAAAGAAAGTGTATCCATAGAAAAAAAAAAAGAAAACCAGACAACAACATAAATTTAAAGCTCTTTTTGTCAGTATTAGTATAATGATGGTTATGTGTATACATATTTGAGGGTACATTTGAATTTGGCATTATATGTGGAAATATATTGCAAAGTGTGTCTTTTTTATTAATATTTATAAAATATTGTTATTAGTATTTGTTTTACAGCTCTTACTTCTGACTTTCAGTTTCCTTCATGAGTGTATTAAATAAAATATAAAATTCTTTATAATGTTGTTTCATAACTACACATATGTTGTGTATTTTTGTACATACGAGTAAGTATTTGGGGATTATGATGTTGCTATTGTAAATGTTTGTTTTTTTTATAAATAAAACTTATGTCAGTATTCTAATATCTTCCTTTAACAGATTTTGTTGTGCAGAAATTTCTTAATGTTTTGTATTTTATTTTTTTTTTCATTTATGTCTACTTTAATGTAGAGTAGATAAAGCGCAATAAATGAATTATGGTTAGAAAATATCAGACATATGTAAATTTAGTTATAGATATGAAAGTCTATACCAATATGGTCTGATTTTCAATGTCTTTATTGTTCTAATTTATAATGATCTGAGCTTCAATGTTCTGGTCTTTAATATTCTGATCTTTAATGATCTTCAATGGTCTGGTATTTAATGTTCTAATCTAAAAAGTTCTGATCGTCAACGTTTTGATCCTGAATGTTCTGACCTTGAATCTTCTAATAATTAATGTTCTGATCTTCAATGCTCTGATCTTCTGTGTTGAGATCTTCAATGTTGTGATCTTGAATGTTCTAATATTCAATGTTCTGATCTTGAATGTTCTAATATTCAATGGTCTGATCTTCAATGAGCTGATCAGCAATGTTCTGATCTTTAGGGCGCGTTTTCACTATGTCATTTTTGTTGTCTAATTGTCCAAATTGTTGGCAATTTTATGAAAACGGGTTGTCATATGGCGTCATCTATGTTTGCAATGATGATTGCAAAAAATTAAATTTATTGATGACAAACCGTTTTCATACAATTGCCAACAATTTGGAAAATTTGACAACAAAAATGACATAGTGAAAACGCGCCCTTAATGTTGTGATCTTCAATGTTCTGATCTTCTGTGTTGAGATCTTCAATGTTCTGATATTCAATGGTCTGGTCTTCAATGGAGTGATCAGCAATGTTCTGATCTTTAATGTTCTGATCATCAATGTTCTGATCTTTAATGTTCTGATCTTCAATGTTCTGATATATTGTGTTGAGATCTTCAATGTTGTGACCTTCAATGGACTGATCTTCAATGGTCTGGTCTTCAATGGACTGATCATCAATGTTCTGGTCTTCAATGTTCTGATCTTCTGTGTTGAGATCTTCAATGTTCTGATCTTTAATGTTGTGACCTTCAATGGACTGATCTTCAATGGTCTGGTCTTCAATGGACTGATCAGCAATGTTCTGATCTTTAATGTTATGATATATTGTGTTGAGATCTTCAATGTTGTGATCTTCAATGTTCTGATCTTAAATGTTGTGACCTTCAATGGACTGATCTTCAATGGTCTGGTCTTCAATGTTCTGATCTTTAATGTTCTGATCTTCAATGTTCTGATATATTGTGTTGAGATCTTCAATGTTGTGATCTTCAATGTTCTGATCTTCAATGTTATGACCTTCAATGGACTGATCAGCAATGTTCTGATCTTTAATGTTCTGATCTATTGTGTTGAGATCTTCAATGTTGTGATCTTCAATGTTCTGATCTTAAATGTTATGACCTTCAATGGACTGATCAGCAATGTTCTGATCTTCAATGTTCTGATCTTTAATGTTCTGATCTTCAATGTTCTGATATATTGTGTTGAGATCTTCAATGTTGTGATCTTCAATGTTCTGATCTTAAATGTTATGACCTTTAATGGACTGATCAGCAATGTTCTTATCTTTAATGTTATGATATATTGTGTTGAGATCTTCAATGTTCTGATCTTCAATGTTCCGATCTTCAATGTTCTGATCTTAAATGTTATGACCTTCAATGGACTGATCTTCAATGGTCTGGTCTTCAATGTTCTGATCTTTAATGTTCTGATCTTCAATGTTCTGATATATTGTGTTGAGATCTTCAATGTTGTGATCTTCAATGTTCTGATCTTCAATGTTATGACCTTCAATGGACTGATCAGCAATGTTCTGATCTTTAATGTTCTGATCTATTGTGTTGAGATCTTCAATGTTGTGATCTTCAATGTTCTGATCTTAAATGTTATGACCTTCAATGGACTGATCAGCAATGTTCTGATCTTTAATGTTCTGATCTATTGTGTTGAGATCTTCAATGTTGTGATCTTCAATGTTCTGATCTTAAATGTTGTGACCTTCAATGGACTGATCTTCAATGGTCTGGTCTTCAATGTTCTGATCTTCAATTGTCTTGACTTCAATCGTCTGGACTTCAATGGTTTGGTCTTCAATGGTCTGGACTTCAATGATCTGATTTTCAACTTTCTTGACTTCAATCGTCTGAACTTCAATGGTCTGGTAATAAATGGTCTGGTGTTCAATGGCCTGGTCTATATATGGTATTTGTCATATGTCTGGACTGCTGCAGCCTTTCTTGTTTCATTTTATGTAAAATTGTGATTTTAAATTAATTTTATTTTTTTAAACATTCATCTCACGCTTGCATTTCAAGTCCCCAATGTTTCGCTGCCGCAAAGCGTCAGCCAGTTATGAAATACTACTTTTAATTTCTTATTACTTTTGTTGTCATAAAATTTGTTGTTTCTTTTTTATTATTAAAATTTTCATTTACGGCCTCCAAAAATGTCTTTTTATATTTCGTGAATACGCAAAGGCATTTTATGTACTAAGTGATGCCGTTTATTATTGTATTATTATTATTTATTATACATATTTAAGAAACATTGCACACAACAAGACAACATTTAAATTACTTTTAGACTTAAGCACATGTTTAGGGGACCCTGGGAGCACTAAAGGCATAAAAATGGGGAATAGAGGTGAGGATTTTGGAAAAACGCCATTTAATAAAAGTATCAGTTAGCTATAAATGCGTGATTTATTTATGTTTAAATGGTTTTTGATGTCATTCTTGAACTTTAATTAGGTAATAGTGTATAAGAGTTCCCTAAAGCGTACAGCGTTACATATGTAAATGTACAGCCCTAACATATGCTAAAAGGCAAATATAATTTGTTAAATACTTGAGTTTTCAAAGGGAGCGAGGGAGTGTGTAGAAGTGAGTTAGTAATGTGGCAACTAGTTAAGCAGTATGTTTTATATTAAATATGTGTTTTTACGTGTGTTTTCCTTAAACCTGTGTAGGTGTAAATGTTTGTGGTTTGAGAGTGAGCTTGAGTGTTTTTTGTCTAATAGAATAATAGAAGTAAAAATATGAAATTTTCATTAGACTCAGGAGGGTTTTTTTGTGTTTTTTTTTCTGTTTGTGTGCTTATTGTATTAAATGTCATTTAAAACATGACTATTACAAGCTTGTTATGAAATGTCATTTTAATTTTTATAGCCATGTTACAGTCTGTTGTCTATTGTGGGACTGTGTTTTAAATGTATAAATTATTATTCATAGAAGTTCTGTGGTGTGCGTAAATGCGGTTAAAATTACATTTTTCATGTTTGCAGGCTGTAATTTTGTTAAAGACTAGGGAGTTTTATGAATAATTAATTGCAATAGATAACAGTCTATCAGTTAGTAAGTTAAATTGGGATAAATAAAAAGCAATTTAATACAAATTTAAGAAAAAGCCAAGACTAGAGGCAAAATAATTTGTTTGCAGCAAAGCAAAGTTAGTTTTTTTTTTTTTTTTAAATATATCTAGAAAAATCGTTAATCATTTCTTTAAAATTAAAACACCAAATGTTTTTGCTGTTAAACAATTAAAGCTGTCTAAAAGCATAAAACGTTTTTTTTTTTTTTGTCTTATTTGTTAAATTTTTGTGACAATATTTGTTCTACATGTTTTGCCATTTGTAGTCGTAAAATACGTTTATTTTTTTTTTAAGTTTAAAATGAATTTGGTCACAGCAAGGCAAGTATTGTAAAGCTTATAAACCTTTTTTATGGCTTTTTATTGACTTATATGTCATTGTTGCCACCATTGGAGCAGATGGCCAACGAAATGAAAAAAAAAAATTAAAAAAGATTTATTATGCAATGGCCATGGTTGGGCAGACAATGCTGGGTTGAATTCTAAAAAAAAAATATTAAAAATTCCAGCTAAAGATAATCCTTAGAATATTTTTAGTTTTCTTATAATATAGCAACTAAAATTTAGTATAAAATTTAGTTTTTAGCATAAAAATAAAAAAAATTTTAAAAAATGTTTACTATTAATTTTTTAAATATTTTACAAAATTCTTTAGTTTTCTAGTAAATTGTTGTAAAATTTTCAAAAAATTTCAGCTCAACTTGGAAAGTAAACTCTATTCTTTTAATACCTCTGAAAATTATTCCACATTTTGCCTTAAAAAACTCACAAAACGTGATTTTTTGCAACTAAGGCAATGAAATATTAATCATACGCTCCTAAGTACAAAATAGTTTAAATTATAAATGACTTTTATGATATTATCTAAATACCAACCATTGTAAGATGCTAAAACTTTGAATTTACTAAATAAAAATTTCTCTAAAAATTTTGAGTAAAATATTTTCAAAAAAAATTTTTTATTATTCGAAGATTTACTTCTAGTTAAATATAAAATGTATTTGAAATTTATTTTTGTATACCTCTAAAAAAAAAAGTTTTTACAATAATACTCGCAAGAGGAAAAATTCTCATTTAGTAAAATATTTTCTTAATTTTTTTACATTGTCCTAAATTCTTCGATTTTCTAAAAATAATTGTTACAAAATTTGAAACAAATTTTAGCTCAACTTTACAATTACACTCTATTCTTTAAAATCCCATCAAAATTTTCCCACATTTTTGCTTAAAAAACTTACTGCAAGTGATTTATTGCCACTCTAGCAATTAAATATTAATCATACGTTCATAAACATAAAATAATTTCACTTAAAATATCTTCTAAATTAAAATTCAAAATCAAAAATTTTATGATTTTATTTAATTACCAACCATACGAAGATGTTAGAACTTTTCTAAAAAAAAAATTTAGTAAAATTTTAAAGTGCAGAAAAATAAAATAAATCTGATATTTTTTAAAATCTTGCAAAATTCTTTAATTTTGTAATAAATTGAGGCAAATTTTTAACTAAAGTTTAGCTCAACTTTCAAATTAAATTCTATGCTTTAAAATCCCATCAAAATTTTCCCACATTTTTCCTTAAAAAACTTACTGCAAGTGATTTATTGCCACTCTAACAATTAAATATTAATCATACGCTCCTATAGACAAAATAAAAATGTGTTTTATTAGATGCTAATTTTCGAAGTTTTTTCATATTATATGATTACTAAGTATTAAACGATTGTAATATATTGTTTACAATAAATTTATTAATTTAAAAAAAATAAAATTTTGAATTTTTTGAACTTGTAAAAACACGTTAAAGAAAATTTCCTAATTTTTTTTTAAAAAACTCCAAAATTTCTTAATTTTTTTGTTATATTTTAAAACAATTTTAAAGTAATATTGAATACAGTAACTGGTTGTTGCTTTCCATTTGTTATGTTCTAAAAATTTTCATTTGAACCGATTTTAAAATTGATTTACTACAACTCTGGCAATTAAATATTAATCATACGCTTCTATAGACAAAATATTTCAAATTGAAAATGTGTTTCATTATTATATGATTACTAAGTATTATACGATTCTCATATATCGTTTACTAAATAAATTTATTTACTAAACATTTTAATTAAATTTGAAAAAATAAAATTTTGAATTTTTTTAACTTTGTTAAAAATTCATTAATTTTCTACTCAAATTTTAAACATACAATGGCATAATATTAAAAGTAGTCTTCGCTAGTTGCTTGACATATGATATTTTTCAAAATTGTTTATTGAGAAGAATTTTATTGTTAATTTATCACAACTCTAGGAATTAAATATTAACCATACGCTGTCAAGAACAAACGTTTAAACTGCAATATTCTTTAATTTTATAAAAAATTTAAAAACAAATTCGTCTTAGCCTAAAAAATATTCTTAGCTGGTAGCACTTCTTTTGATATTTTTTCTAATTTATCATTAAGTAAGGTTTTATAGATGATTTATAACAACTCTAACAATTCAATATCAATCATACGCTGTGGTTTTACAAATAATTTTAATTGCTAAAATTTTGAATTTTACACTATTTAAATCAATTAAAATTGCGAATAAGAGGGCAGCAAATTCTACAAAGGAAACTTTTAATTAATTTTCAAACTCTTTACTTCATTCTAACAAAATTACCCATAATTACAAAATAATTAGTTTTCCTACCATTCATTTAAATTAAGTAGTTAACTGCCAAACATTGTCTCCCTGGCCTGCTGGACAATTTCATTATTATTATTCTGCCTCTTTAAATAATTGAAATTTCTATCGACATGGCCACACTGATTTCTCTGTTATATTAACCCCTTGTGTTTTTATATCCCTTAATAAGTGTTTATAGGCTTTCTAATATTAATTGCAAATATTCTTCTCTATTATTTACTGTGGATTAATGTTTCTCTTCATATACTTGCAATTTATTTACTTTAAGTATTTGTGGTGATAATTTATTTATTTACATATTTGTGTGTCTGCATGTTTAAATTATAGTTTAGTTAACAATACAAAACTATTGTTAACAAAAAAAAACAGAAACAATCAAATGTGTTATTTCCCAAATGTTTAACAACAACAAACAGGCGATGATGTGGTTGTGTGTAAATAGAATATAAAGAACTTTTCCTCAAGGAATAATCAAATATTAAAATTATAATGTTTGATACACAAAAGCAAAAACCCTATGAAGGGGAAGAAAACAATAAGAATAATAGGTAATAAACTTGGAAAGTTGATTAAAGAACATCAAAAATGTGTCTAAATTGTGAAAAGAAAATAATTTTAAAGAAACTATGTTTTTGTTGTATATCATAACAGTTAAAGAAATTGAAACTTTTCATAAAGAGAATAAATTAAAACTTTCCTTGAGGGTATATCATTTGTAAAATTTGGTAACTTCTTTTCATTGATATAACTTAAAAACTACAGTGAAAATATAAATTTTAGCAAATTTTAAATATTTGTAAATAAGCGTATGATTAATATTGAATTGCTAGAGTTGTAACAAAACAACTATAACATCTTTCTGAATAAAAATTTTACGAAAATAACAAATGCAATTACACAAACAGAGACTAATTGCAAGCAAAAGCAACATTTTGCTTTATAGTTTAATATAAAATTAAAGAATATTGCCATCTAAATGTTTGTACTTACGAACGTATGATTAATATCTATTTGCTTGAGTTAAAAAAAATCAATCATAAAACCTAACTAAATGAGAATTTTTACAAAATATCAATTCAAAAGCACTTAGCAGAAACTCTTATTAATATTAGGCCAACATTGGCTTCAAATTTTAATAGTTAATTAAATAATTAAAAAAAAATCTCTTTAATTTTAAGTCATGTTTTTATTGTATTATTATATTTAAAAACTTAGTGGTTATATAAAATGCAAAAAGTTTTAAAAACTAGCTTAAAATAGAACACACTTTCAATTTGAAATATTTTGTCTATAGGAGCGTATGATTAATATTTAATTGCTAGTGAAGCAATAAATCACTTGCTGTAAGTTTTATTTAGAGAAAATTTTGATTGAAATTAAAAGAATAGAGATTGCTTTTAAAGTTAAGCTAAAAGTCGAGGAATATTTTAGCACAATTTTGTAGAAAATTAAAAATTTTTCAAAAATGTAAGAAAAAAAATTTTTTTCTTTACAATTTTACTCAAAATGTTTACAAAAGTTTTAAGTTAATTCAAAGCTTTAGCATCTTGCACTGCTTGGAAATTGTATAAAATCATAAAAGTTTTGAAAACAGGTTTAATTTAGAAGATACTTTAATTTAAACTATGTATTTTGTCTATATGAACGTATGATTAATATTTAATTGTTAGAGGCAATAAATCATTTGCAGTAAGTTTTTTTAAAGGAACATGGGGAAAATTTTTGATTAAAATTAAAATAATAGACTTTATTTACAAAGTTGAGCTATGAGTTTTTTATTTTTGTTTTAAATTTAGTAAAAATTAAAGAATTTCAGAAGAATTAAGGAAATTCAAGATTTTTTTACGCTTTGAAATTCTACTAAAAATGTTAATAAAGTTTTTGGTAAATCAAAATTGTACTATCTTACAATGGTTCTTTATCAAATTAAACCATAAAAGTTTTGAAAACTGGTGTAAAATAGAAGATACTTAAAATTTGAATTCATTTGTCCAGCTAAACGTATGATTAATATTTAATTACTTAAGCGAATTAAGTAAATCATTTGTGCAAGCATTATTAAAAAGAAATTTTCGGAAATTTTGATGGAAATCGTTAGAGAAGTCACCAGTTTCTAAGTTAAGCTAAAATTTGTTTAAGAAAATTTTTTAGATTTCATAAAAAATTTAAAAAACAAAAAAAATTTTAAATTTTTTGCAAAAGAATTAGCTTTATAAAACTCTTTTAATTTTTGCTTTGTAATCAAACAGATTTCAAAAATACATATTAAAACATGTGTTTCACATGGCAATTATTTTAATTTCATACCTTATAGCTGACAAATTTTACAAAATTTTTGCAAATTGTTTTTTTTTTAAGAAAACAAAAAAAAAACTTTTTGTTTTACGCATATTTTAAATCAACGTTGAAATGCTTGTTTAGGTAATTGCAATGTTGAGTTATAAAAGGTGTTAAAAAAGCAATCAGAGAAGCCTGACAACACAGAAATATACATACATATGTGACAGTAGCAGACATTTGCAACGCCAGACAAATGTAAGACAGCCAGCATACAGACAGTTGTGTTAGACACATAAACCTTGATATGATGAAGGTCAAAGCAAGAAACCGAAAGCTTTTTTGTTTATTTATTAAAGCATTTAATAAAGTTTAAATGGTATAAAAAAAACTTTTTCTAATTTGTTTTAAATATAAAAAATTGTAATTTTAAGTTTTGCTTCCACCTAAACGTATGATTAATATTAATTTTTGAAAGTTTTCAAAAATCTTTTGTAGCAAGTTTATTTAAAGGAAATTTTAGGATATTTTGGTGTTATTTGAAAGACTTGAATGTATTTTCAGAGAGAAGTTGAATCTATTTAAAAAAAAAGGAATTGAGAAATTAGAAAGTTTTTTTGAATCATTTTGCCTTTGCTTTGATTTGCCTGAACTTCTTTTTCTTATTTCCATAAATAGTACTTTATTTCATTTCAGTATCGTTAAGTATTTGTGGTGTTATTAAATCTCTTCAACCTATTTGCAAACATTTTTCATTTCACAAAAAAAGTTGTTATATTCTTTGCACATTGTTACTGACTTTTTCTACAAATGTTTGGATTTCATTACTTCTCTAAAACACTGGCTATACAAACCAATAGACAGTCTTGCCTTGTTATATAGTGTCATCATTTTATATATATTTCTGTGATTTTTTTTTCTGAATAATGACAATTGCAAGCGTTTGAATATATGATTGAGGCGGAAAACCGCCATAAATTTAAAACACTGTGTTGTTTTTCATTTTATGAAGTTTGTGTGTTCTGAAATAGCTCTTGTAAATATGTTTAAGTGTGCTTGATGTTCAAGTGGTTTTTAAGTTTTTAAGGGGAGAAAGATTATTAAAAAAAAATTAATATTAATCATACGTCTAGGGAGTGAGCCTTAAAGTACTGCATGTAAACATGTCTTATTAGAAGCACATGCAAGCAGTCATGAGTTTTAAAGTAATTTTGTTTAATTTATTGAAAAAAAAAACAACTATAACAAACTATAACAAATTTTGTTTTGAAACTTTTTCTTTATTAGTTTAATAAGGTATTATTTTAATTTATTAATTTATTACTTCAATGAAAAATAAATTTAAGCAAACAAACGAGTTTTACAAATAATGAAAAACTTGCGTATGATTAATATTAATTGGCTAGAGTTGTTAAAAAAACGCGTTTAAATCATTTACAAAATACAAGTTTAGGAAAAATTGTAACGGAATTTGAAGAGTAAAGACTATTTTCTAATAAAAGCTAAAAATTGTTAAAAATTACATTTTAATAAAAATCTAAAAAAAAAAATTTAATTTTAATTTTCTTTATTATAATTGATTTTGAAAATTGGACAAAAATAACTGTTTAGTATTTAGTAAAGAACCTAAAAGAAAACCTTAAGATTTTTTATTTTTAAATATTTTGTTCAAATGAGCGTATGATTAATATTAATTTGCTAGAGTTATTCAAAAACACTTGGAGACCATTTCAAAAAGAAAAATATAGCAACATTTTGAATTGTATTCCAAGAGTTAGTAGTCTAATAAATGATAAATGAAGCTTGTTTAAAAATCTCAACTAATTCTAATAGAAAACTAAAAAACTTTTTTAAAAAAATTAAAACTTTTAAATTTACAATTTGAAAAAAATTATATTTTTCTGGAATTTTCAAATGTTTTTTGAGTGCATCTTAAACCTTAAGCAGAAAGCTTCAATTATTCTTAAATACTACCTGAAATTTTAGTTATTTTCTAAAAAAAAATTTCCCAATTTTTTATTTCATTTCAAAATAAATTTGCTTTTAAGGGGCTGTTTAGTTGAATAATCTTGATATTGGTTTATCAAAATTATAAAATACACTATTTAGCTTTACTTAAGCTGATAAACCATTTAGGTTTCCTTTGCTTTCCCTTACTTTCTCAATAATTTTGTCAATATTTCTCAATTAATATTAATCATACGTTGTGATGTTTAAAATATTTTAAATTTTAAAAATTTCTTATTTTACTTGAATTTTTAAAAGTTTTTATGGTAGATCTCTTACAGTAAGCTTCTGTATTATATGAAATCTTTAGTTAGCTTTAAATACTGCTTACAACTTTAGTTAATTTTTGCTTATGAAACAAATATTATACATTTTTTTTAATTTGCTGAATTACTCTCTTCTAAGTGATTTTAATTTTTTTAGTTTCTTTTTTTTTTTGTAATGATAATTTTCTTTGGTAGTATTTTTATATTTATTTATATTAAAGTAATTTTTATTACAATGACTTTTTAAAATTTGCATATATAAAAAAATTTTTAAGTTGTATGTATATACATTTGTCAACTCTAAGCGTATGATTATTATTAATTATGTAAAGTTTTAAGATATCTAGTGTACAGAGTTTATTTATACCCAAACAAGTAAAAATTTCTTCAGAAGTTTAAAGAAGAAATACTATTTACAAATAAAAGCTAAAATTCTTTAAAGAAATTTCTAAAATTTTTCAACAAAATCAAAGTTTTCCAAACAGAAATCAAGAAATTTTAATCAAAATAGCCTCTTGGACTTTAATTATTTGTTATTTTAGCAGGTTTATGCGCTTTAAAAATTCATGCACCAACATTTCCTTTAACGTTTCTTTAAAAAAATATTCAAATTTTTAAGAAATTTTTGTTAAAATTCTCTAAAATCCTATAGTTTTTTTTATCTTTGCTTAATTAAAATTTCATATAAAACATATAATCCTTGTTTTTATATCTATCTAGTTGTCGTTAATGGCTTTTTGTATGTATTTGATTTTTAGCTCAAAAACAAAAACTTTTTTTTTTAGTTTTTATCAGGATTTTATTGTAGAAAAATATCAACAAAAAATAGCAATAGAAATAATCTTACTTTATTTGTTGGTGGTTGGCTGTCAGTCGGTAGGTTGTTTGTTTGGTTCGGTTTGGTTTGGCTGACTGCCTTCTGCGTTGGTATCTGAGTCCAGCCAGCTGTGTAAAATACACAGCTGTTAATCCTTGCTGCCAACAAATAGCACAACAAACATAACAAAAATAAAAATAAACTTTTTATGGTAGCACAGATTTTTTGCTCTCAAATTATCATGACTTTTTTTTGCACAACTATATTTTTCTAAATCACTGATTTTTTTGTAAGCACGTGTTGTTATTTATTATTTATTTCTTGAAACACTTTATGCAGATATATTCTTTGGTATTTAATTATAGCATTTGATTTTTTTATTATTTACAACAAATTTTTTTAGAACAAATTTTTTTTCTTTTTTTAAAAATATTTTTTCTTAATTTTTTAAATAAATAATATTCCTTATTAATAAATAGTCTGTGTGTGTATTTTGTTTGAGTAAGTGTGAGAAAATTATTGCTCTAACCACCGCCAAGTATTACGGTTCGTAACGAACTAAATGGTAATTTGCCAAATGCTCATCTTTTTAAAAAACCAAAACAATAACACACAGGATATTATAAGAAACAACAACAGCTGTACTATAACAACAACACCAATGTTAAAAGGACAAATTGTGCAAAGCAAAATGCCAAAAATAAATGAAACTAAAAGAAAACTTGTTTAAAGAGAAAACATTTAAGAAAAAAGCTTTCACTCTTAAAAAATCCAAAGCATTAAAATTTACATCATGCATAAAAAGAAATTACAAAGAAAAAAAAAATCAATGGAAACTTGAAAATTTAAACATAAAATAATAAAAATGTTTGAAAATTTTAACAAAATACAAAAATTTAGCAATTTAAAATATTTCGTTTAGCAGTACGTATGATTAATATTAATTTGGTTAAATTTGATAAAAATTTAAAGAAATTAAAAGAAATCTAAATGGGGTTTTAACTCAGGTTAAATTAAACACAATATTTTAATATTTTTACAACAGTTTTATTTCGAGAAGCTTAAAAAATTGCGTAAATATTGCTGAGCACAAGAAAATTATTTAATTTGTTAGAAACTTTAAACTCCTGGTCGCATATTTGATTTTAAAACATTTGAAATTTGATTGCATTTCTTATATTACTAGAAGGATTGTTCAAGTAAACCAACGCTTAGAAGCGACTAATTCAGCTAATTAAAAAAACCCTGAAATTTTTATTTTATAATAAGAAATTAACTAAAATTTTAACAGTATTTAAAGATAACTAACAATTACATATAATAAAGAAACTGAATATATATAAGACCTATCATAAAAGCTTTTAAAAATTTAAGTTAAATATGAAATGTTTGAAATTTGAAATATATTAAACATCACAACGTATTATTAATATTAATTGCGGAATATTGATAAAATTCTTTAGAAAGTAAAGAAAAGCTAAGGAAACTTAAATGGTTTATCAGCTTAAGTAAAGCTAAATAGTATATTTTATAATTTAGTTAAACAAATATAAAGATGGTTCAACTAAACAAACAGATTTATTTTAAAATTAAATAAAAATTTTGGAATTTTTTTTTAGAAAATAACTAAAATTTCAAGAAGTATTTAAAGATCATTAAAACACTCTGCTTAACGTTTAAGATGCATTAAAAAAATATTTGAAAATTCAAATAAAATACGAAATATTAGACAAATTAAAAAAACTTAAACCATCACAACGTATGATTAATATTAATTGAGAAATGTTGACAAAAACGCTCAAAATTTAGGGAAAATAAGGAAAATTTAAGTGTAATGCATAATATAATAATATAAGAAGAAAATTTCATTCAAAAACTTTCTCAAAAATATGAGAAATTTTTGAGTGTTACTCTAGCGTAATAATATTAATCATAAGCTGGTTTGAACAAAATATTTCAAAATAAAAAAAAATTTAGGGTTTTCTTTTAGATTTTAAGAATTTTTGAATTATAACTAATTGAAAATTCTTTACTTAATTCTAAACTATTAGTTTTGTTAACAAAAGTTCCCAGTATCAAAAAAAAAATCTTGAAATTTTGCAGATTTTTAAAAAATTCATTAATTTTTTATTAAAATGTTGGAAAATTTTAAACTAGTTTTAGCTTTTATTAAAATATAGTCTTTTCTCTTTACATTACATTCATTCCAAATGTTTCTATATTTTGATTTTTCTTTAATGATATTCAAGTGTTTTCTAACAACTCTATCTAATTAATATTAATCATACGTCTGTATGGACCTTTGGCTAAAAACCAAAGCTTTAAAGGCTTGTGTGCTTCAAGAAGCCTTTCAAGATTGTTGTATACTTTGTAGTAATATTAAATATTACATTTATTCAATCGTTTGTTTAATATTTATTTGTGATAATTGTAAAAACAAATTAAATATTAAAAGTTTGTTATGCTAAAGTCTTGTAAAATTTGTTATTAAATTTAAAAATTTGAAACTAAAATTAAAAAAGTTTGCTACAGGTAAATTACATTTCATTATTATTTTCCAATTATTAACAATCATATGCTCTTAAATTGTTTGTTTATTTATCTTTAAAAAATTAGGTTACTTTTCTAAGAATTTTTTCACTATTTTTCGGTATAATTTCGAATAAAATTTTAATTTTACCTTATGAATTACACTGTCAGCTGTTTATATAGCTAAATACTTGTGTAAAATTTCCTGGTTTTCCCTTAATTTTTCAGAATTTTCTTAATATGTAGTTCCCAATTAATATTAAGCATACGTTTATCTGGTTTAAATACTTGAATTTGCTAAAATTAAGTATTTTACTGGAATTTTTCAAAATTTTTATGGTTGATTTTTAATCTTAAGCTTGTGTAGCTTATTTAACTTTGACTTATGTTTAAATATTTCTTAAAATTCTAAATAATCAGGCATGTATGGAAATCGAAAGAGTTTTAGAAGTCAATTTTTTCGTAATATTTCTGTATTGAAAAACTTTTATCGCATAAAATATAAAGATATTGGGCTACTAAGGAGATTCTTAAAACAAAAATTTTAAAAATTAGATTATAAATGCATTAAAATGTATATCCAAAACTGATTCGTTTTCGATTTCGATTTAAATTTCAAATTCTAATAAAATTGTAGTTTTATTTAAATTCATTTCATTGCTTAGTTTTAAGAGCTTTCAAGTTAACTAGCATCTCTTTATATTGCTCTGTTTCTTACAGTACCTTTCTAAACTTAAGTATATTTCTCTTTCTCTCTCTCTCTGTCACTCTGTGTGTGTGTGTTACACTCTCTTCTCTATGAATCAAACTCTAATGTTTTTGTTTTCATATCTTTCTTTCTTACTACAATTTAACTTTTGGTTTGTTTGTAAACAAATGAAACTTTTCATTCATAAAAGCTTCATCTTCTTCACATGTTGTTGTTGTTTTGTGTTTTTCTTTTTATTTTATTTGTTTTGTTTTTGTATTTCTATCTTATTTTATGTGGGAAAAAATTTAAACACCGGCATGTGAACAAAGGCTGCTACTTTAGTGCCAAAAAGTTGTTAGACATACACAAGCTTACGGGCATGTAAAAATTTACAGCCCGACTTTTAGCACATGAAAACGAAACAAAACAATAACAAACACTAAGTGTTTTGATAGGGATAGGGCATGTTGAAATGTGTTGTAACGCAAGCATAATGAATAAAATTGTAATAAAAATTATGGTAATTTTTTGTAGAGAAACTACACAAGAAAAAAATCAATGGGAACTTAAAAATTTTAACATGATTATTTCGACAGAAGCTTCATGTTTAATAGTCAACCATAAAAATATTTGAAAATTTTAATAAAATACAAAAATTTAGCAATTTAAAATATTTTGTTAAGCAGTACGTATGATTATTACTAATTTGGGTAGTTTTGACAAAATTGAATAACAATTGAGAGAAAACAGAGGAAAACTAAAAGGGTTTTTAGCTCAGGTTAAATGAAACACAATATAATATCATTTTGAAAACAAATTCATTTAGAGAAGCTCAACAAAATTGCTTAAAAACAGCTGAGAACAAGGAAATTCTTTAATTTGAGAGCTTTACCTTTAACTTCTGGTCGTATGTTTAAATTTTAATCAAAAATAATGCTATAAAAAGCTAGAAAAATTCATTTTAAATTAACATTAATTCAAATTTACTGGCTTTCATACATTATTAGAAGGATTTTTTAATAAACCCACAATTAAAAGAGACTAATTCGGAAAAGAAGGAAGAAAAAAGAAAAAAGAAAAAAGAAAACGTGATTTTTTTGTTTCATAATGAGAAATTTACTAAAATTTTAAACAGTATATAAAGATAACTAAAAATGTCATATACTAAAGAAACTTAATGTAAAAGATCTACCATAAAAACCTTTAAGAATTTAAGTTAAACACAAAATTTTTTAAATTTGAAATATATTAAACATCACAACGTATTATTAATATTAAATGAGAAATATTGACAAAATTCTTTAGAAAGTAAAGAAAAGCTAAGGAAAGTTAAATGGTTTATCAGCTTAAGTAAAGCTAAATAGTAAATTTTTTTAAACAACCCCTTAAAAACATTACTTTAGCTCTAGTAACAATTGATTACAATTTAATAAATGAGAATTTTTTTCCTCTTGCGAAAATTAAAAAATTAAATTTAAAAAAATTACAATTTAACTTCAATAAGAAATTAGTCTCAGCTCTTGAAATACTAAAACAAACTTTGCAAAATTTCTGTTTCAAAGCAAACTTACAGCCTTTGATTTTTAATAAAACAATAAAGCAAATAAATATTAATCAAGGAATTAATGAAATATTTCACATTACTTGTACAATTTCTACAACTTTGCAAGCTTTATTTCAAAGCTTTAAGTTTTGGATGTGATAAAAAATTTTCAAATCTTTTAATTTAAAATTAAAAAATCACAAGAAAATTTTAGCTTTTTATAAAGTTAATTTAAGGTTTTAGAATTTTAAAAATCTGTGGAATAGTACACGTTACTAAAATATGTAAAAATTTCAGCCAAACAGGTATAATTTTTAATTTGAAATATTTTGATTATATGATTAATATTAAATTGCTGGGGTTATAGTAAATCAAATGCTACAAGTTTCTTAAAAGAAAAATTAAGCAAATTTTTTAACTAAAGAACACTAACAAATAAAAATTGAAAACTATTAAGAAAATCCTATATTTTGAAAAAAAAATCAAGATTTGAAGAAAATATCAAAAATTTAAGGAATTATTTTTAGAAATTATATTACTGTAAGAAGAATTTTTTGAAATGTTTAGCTTAGATTGAGGTAAACTGCTAATAATAAAATCTGATAAATATTTGTAATAGCTAAAAATTAAATTTTTTAATATCTTAAATATTTTGTGTTTAAAGGCTATTAGCTAGAGTTTTCGATATTCAGGAGTATTAACATTCTTTTAGGTCAATAAAGGTTTTTTTTGTAAAATAAAATTATTTTTTTAAGCTTACTTGCTTTGAATTCATATCTAAGTAGCCACAACATTTACCTGAAAACAAAAAAAAAAAGAACAAATTAGTAAATTACACCTTTTTTTAATAATATTCAATAAATAACGACAAATGTAAACCTTAACTAGAAAATAAATCAAGAGTTTCAAGCAGTATTGAAAGATAATTCAAGATTTTGACAATAGGAACGTTAAAATACTTTATATACAAAAATTTTAAATTTTAAAATTTTTATTTTAAATAAAGTTTTTATTACGAAAATATTATAAATAATTGAATTTCTTACATTTAACGTGTAAATTAATAAAAAAAGAAATCCCTTTCAATACCTTTTTTAAACATATTTTCAATTAACGGTTTATTCAAATATTCCAACACTTAACTGATCTGAGAGCCCTCTAGTGTTTAATTTAATAAACTCTGTGTACTACACACACACACACTAACCCAAATACACACCTTACAAAATGAAAACAAAACAACGGTTTAATAAGTCTCTGAATCTCGCTCTCTCTCTCTCTCTCTTAAAAATAGTAAACAAAAACCAAGACTAAGCAAAACGAAACAAAAATACAAATCTCTTTAATAAAAACAAAACAAAAAAAATAACAACAATACATATAAAACCACTCTTAATAAGAAAAATAAACTTTAATTAATTTTCTACATATTTGGCGGTTATTTTTAATTTTTAATTTAAACACATTTTTTTCGCCACAAACAAACGAAAAAGACAAATCCAAAAAAAAATATTGGAAATATACTCATTTAGCCATAAATAACCAACATGATAATGATGAAGTCAATCCAGCCAGCCATTTAGTGAGTCAATCCGATTGTCTGTCTACCCGTTTATGCGCTGAACTGCAACGTAATAATAATGTTCTTTATATTTTGTTATACCCCGGTGTGTTTAGCATACAATTCTGAAACAACAAACCAGCTGCTCGACACTCACTCAGTCTCTGATTTGTTTCACTGTGTTACTTGAGGTAGAGAAGTTTTATTTTTGGGATGACTACGCTTTAAGAAACTTGTGGTGTGTGCGGTCTCATATACATATGTATGTATGTATGTATGTATATGTAAGTATTGTGAGAATATATAAAACGACAAAAATAAGAATAATAGTAAATTATACAAAATTCAAACCGCATCCAAAACGTTTGGGGCAAGGTAACAACATTTTATGTTTGTCATACCAAACTGGCACCCTATACAAAGCAATTAAAAGGCCTAATAAACCATTTCGAATATAAACATTTTAATTTTTTTTAATTTTTAGAGATTTCTGGTTTTTTTTTTAATGAAAAGTTGTTGAACTTTTGATTTTTAAAAACATTAAAATCATTTGACAAACCAAGAAGTATACTAAATGGGAATAGGAGTGAGATCAAAGTGAAGACAAGTGAAGAGACTAGAGAGGACACTAGAATACAAAAGTAGAGACAAGTCTAGAGGCAAAAGACTAGAGTCGAGACTTGCACCGAAACTACAGATGAAACTATAGGCGTGTTCAGTACTAGTTGAGGTTCTACTTCTAGTTTTAAGTCAGGTTCTAGTTCTGGTTCTAGTTCAGGTTTTAGTTCAGTTTCTAGTTTAGGCTCTAGTTCGGGATCTAGTTCAGTATCTAGTTCAGGAAAAATTAAGGTTCTAGTTCAGGATCAAACTTGGGTTCTTGTCTATAGTCTAGTCCATGGTCTGGTCTTTGGTCTGGTCTGTGTGGCTAAAAATGCACAAAAAGGTTTCTACATGTCATTCTAAAATTGTTGCAGTTTTCTTAATTCGTTCAATTTGATTTTAAAAATTCAAAAGAACAACAATAATAATGATGTTGATGACGCTGACATTGTGTGCGTTGTAGTTGTTGTCGATGAAGGCGATAATGTGGTTGTTTGTTGATTATTTCACAGAGTCTTTAAATGAGTCATTTTACTTGTATTCCAAACTTAAATATAAATAAATTGAAATATTTATATACCGCATTCAAGTTGGAGACACAAATTTCCATACAATCGATACCGACACTGTTTCTATTTCAAAAAATATACAATATATGGCAGTAGTACGATGACGGGTAAGAAAGAGTATATAGCCAACGGCATGCGTCTCAGACACGTTTTAATGCCAAAAATATATAGTACAGAAACGGCTGTATTGAGAGAAAGAGAGACAAATACAAATTTAAATATAAATAAAGAAATAAATAATAAAAAAAAAGAAAAGAATTAATAAAAACGACCATAATAACAACAATTTTGTTTAAATGAGTTAATCGATGCAAATGTGGCATGTACTCGTGTTTGAATTTAAATTTGTATACAATTCTGTGGAAAGAGTGTGATGTGTGCGACTTAATTTTCTGTTTTTTTTTTCATATTTTGATGATGATGATGATGAAGTGTGGGTTCCATTTCAGTTGATGCTTTTTGTTCAGTCTTTTTTTTCCTTTTGAAAATTAATATTTTGTTATTGTTGATAAATGTAATATAAATTTATTTAGTGTAGTGTTAAAATGTTTGCTGTTTTATTATATGCCATTAATGGCCGAATTCTCAGTCATTAGTTAACCATTGGTAAACTAATATACTAACGGTTCTTTAACTAATACTTGTTATTCTTATGGCAAACTAAGCATTGCGAATACACAATCATTAGTTAAGCCTTTGTCATTAGCTAACTAAAGACTGTGAATTCGGCCATAAGTCTTTAGTTTAATAATAGATTATAATTTTAATACTGGGACAATGTGTTTCATGTTGTGTTTGTTTAGTTTTAATATTTTGCTTTAATTTATTTAAGTTTTTGTTAAATATTGTTTTATTATGTTTATACTCGTATACCTAATTTTGTTTTTATTTTCAACATAAATTTTAGTTTAATAGTTTTTGCTAAACTGAACTATTGACCTTGTTTTTTGCTAGAGTTTTGTTTTGTTGTGATTTTTTGATTGTTTTTTTTTCGTATTTTTGCAGTAGAATTAATGATTGTTAAAAAAACTGGTTTTTAAATCAGTTATTAAGTCTCTGTTAAATTAAAAATAAAAATTTGTTTAAAAAATTTTAAAAATAGAAATAATTGCACGATTTTAAATAAAATATATAATATTCATTAAACAAATAGTGAAATAATAAACGAAATTTAGAATGCTATAGAAAAAATAAATATTACATTAGACAATTGACCAAACCATAGACCAGACCGGACCGGACCAGAACACACCAGACCAGACCAGACAAGACCAGATAAGACCAGACAAGAAAAGACCAGACAAGAAAAGACCAGACAAGAAAAGACCAGACAAGACCAGACCAGACAAGGCAAGACCAGACAAGACCAGACAAGAAAAGACACGACAAGACCAGACAAGGCAAGACAAGATCAGACCAGACAAGACAAGACCAGACAAGATCAGACAAGACCAGACAAGAAAAGACACGACAAGACCAGACAAGGCAAGACAAGATCAGACCAGACAAGACAAGACCAGACAAGATCAGACAAGACCAGCCAAGAAAAGACACAACAAGACCAGACAAGGCAAGACAAGATCAGACCAGACAAGACCAGACAAGACCAGACAAGACCAGCCAAGACACGACAAGACCAGACAAGGCAAGACAAGATCAGACCAGACAAGACCAGACAAGATCAGACAAGACCAGACAAGAAAAGACACGACAAGACCAGACAAGACCAGACCAGACCAGACAAGACCAGACAAGACCAGCCAAGACCAGACAAGATCAGACAAGACCAGACAAGAAAAGACACGACAAGACCAGACAAGATCAGACCAGACAAGACAAGACCAGACAAGATCAGACAAGACCAGACAAGAAAAGACACGACAAGACCAGAAAAGACCAGACCAGACAAGACCAGACCAAACGAGACAAGGCAAGACAAGATCAGACCAGCCAAGACCAGACAAGAAAAGACACGACAAGACCAGACCAGACAAGACAACACAAGACCAGACAAGACCAAACAAGACCAGACAAGAAAAGACACGACAAGACCAGACAAGACAAGACAAGACGAGACAAGATAAGACCATACAAGACAAGAAAAGACCATAGACCAGAACATAGACGTTTATGTGAACAATTCTTCTGTTAAAAATCTAGCAATATCTGTTTAAAGTATTTCAAAATCTCTAATTTCACGCAACTTAAAGTAGGGGTATTGATTATTTATTAAAATACATATGTAAGCTTAATTCACGGATAACTGAGGATAAACTGGTTTAGCTGGCAATTGCTTATAAACATATGTAGTATATGTAAGCTTAATTGATTTTCAATTAAATTCTATTGGGAAAATAAATAAAAATAGCAAACTAATTGAAAACATTGCTTGCAATGAGGTTTTAACAATTAAAACAAATGGTTTACTTAAAATCCTAGTTTACAAACAAATAAAAACATGTACATATATAATATAACCAAATATTTTAATTGTTTTTTTTTTTTAATTTCTATCGTTGTCTATAATTTTACATCCCGTATTCGTGTGACACATAAAATATTAGTTTTCTGGTTTTTATTTCGTCTCTCTTTTGAAAAATCAAATGCCGCTTTTTTCTGTTTTGTTAGCTTTGTTAGTTAGTTTGAAATTTCCTACTATGAATTGTTGTCGTATGTTGTATGCTTTTGCTGTGTAGTATGTTAGTACTTAGTATTGTTTTATTTACAGTATTGTGGTTATTGTAATTTACTATACAATAGATATGTACAATACAATTTCCTAATAATTAAATGCTAAATTATGTGCATATACAATTTGTGTACCAACACTCAGTGTCTCACTTTCAATAACAATTTAAATGAATATTTTTTTTCTAAACGCTAATGGTGCTGCTGTAGGTATTGCGTTTTTCATATTACGGGTACGAATGTGAGACAGAAAAAAATTAACTAACTAGACTTGAGGTAAAGTGGGCGGTATAGTGTAAATTAGTTGATTTTTATGCTCAAATCCCTACTTATCCGTTTTTATCCAATATCTACAAAAATTACATTTCTGGCTTAAATTTTTTTCTTTATAAAATTATTTAAAACAAACGATTTTTGTTTAACATTTAAAAATTAATGAAAAAAATTAATATTTATTAAAAAAAATTTAATTTAAAAAAATTTAACTAATTTAAAAAAACTAATGAAATTGATTCCTTATACTTTTCTCAGCTCAAATCAAGCTAAAACTAAGTTATCCGCTCTTATCCGCTTTTATCCGGGATTTCCAAAGTTGCTGTTAAGGCTTAAAAACAAGCAATTTTAAAAATTCTGGTATAAATTTTGTTTTACTAACCAAATTATGTATTAAATTTCGAAATTTTTATGGTTTTAAGAAAATTTTTAAGAAAAAAATCAAAATTTTTTTTCTAAATTAATTTGTATCCAAATTTAAAAATTACTTCTCACAAATGTAAAACAAGTTATAAACATTGATTTCTTATAATTTTTTAAAATGAAATCAGGCTAGAACTACATTATCCGCTCTTATCCCATTTTATCCGTTTTTATCCGGAATTTCCAAATTGGCTTTTAAGACCTAAAAGCTAGTAATTTTTATAATTTGTTATGTAAATTTACTTATACTTGACAAACTATGTATAAAATTTGAAAATTGCATAGAAAAATTTTAAAATTCTAATAAAAATTTTGTTTAAAAGACAAATTATAACAAATCAATGTTCAAAACTTGATTTAAATTTTCAAGAATTTTTTTATTTGAAAAATATTTAATTTTAGACAAAATTTTTATATATTTCTTTTAATTTCTCTCTTCTGTAGACCATTTGACAAAAATTTTGTTTAAAGTTAAATTTTTAAACATTGTTTTGTTATATTGTCTAAGCCCAAATCTGCCTACAACTTCGTTATCCGTCTTTCTCCGGAATTTCGAAAATTTCTTTTTATGCTTAAAAACAAGTAGTTCTAATAATTTACTTAAAAATTTACTGATGCTACTTATACTACAAATTCTGTAAACAAGTTGCAAATTTCATAGAAAAATTTCAAATAAAATTTTTAAAAAATTAAAAAAAAATATTTTTTAAATTTAGTTTAAAATAAAATTTGTTACCAAATTAAAAAAACAAAAACATGTTAAAAATTTAAAACAAGTTAAGGTGCCATCAGACGGGATGTATTTTACATATGTACTGTCACTTTTCTTACCCATATGTAATTCCGTATGTATGTCAAAAAAAAATTTAAAACAAGTTAAGGTGCCATCAGACGGGATGTATTTTACATATGTACTGTCACTTTTCTTACCCATATGTAATTCCGTATGTATGTCAAAATTTCCATTTTACATACGATTCATAATTTTTGCTATCACACCTGCTTATGTTTTTCCGTATGACATAACCTATAAATGTAAACAAAAGCTGACTTTTTTAACGTGTATAAATTTCAAGATGCTTCTTTTGGCTAATCTAACTGCAATGAATATAATAAACATAATTTAATTTATTAAAAATTAATTTTTTTTACAATATATTTTTTCAAACAATTTTGTTTCAAAACAAAACAGCTGTTTTGTTTATGTTTGTCACAGGAAAATAGAGCGTGTTCTAATTACATATGTATTTCCACATGTATTTTACATATGCCAAGTTTCATATGTATCACACGATGTGTACAACTTTTACAGATGCAAAATTTGACAGTACATATGTAAAATACATCCCGTCTGATGGCACCTTTATGAACATTGATTTCTTAAGCTTTTCTAAGCTTAAATAAGACTAGAACTACGTTATCCGTTTTTAACCGGCATTTCAAAAATTGTGATTTTTATCTCAAAAACATGTAATTTTCATAGTTTTCAGTATAAATATACTTAAATTAAAAAAATTTAGTTTAAAATTTAAAAATTTCACAAAAAATTATGAAAATTTAAAAATTTAATTCAAAATTAAAAAAAATTAAATTTGCTTCAAATGAACTTTTTTTCAAATAATTAGAAAAGTTATGAAAATTAATATAAAATATGTTTTAACACTTCAATCAGGAGGGAACTACATTATCCGCTGTTATCCGTTTTTATACAGAATTTCAGGAATTTTTTTTTTCTGGCTTAAAAGTAAGTAATTTCGATCACTTGTGTTATAAAAGTACTTAAATTAAACAAATGAAGTTTAAAATTTAAAAATTTCACATTTCAAATTAAGAAAAAAATTTCATAATTTTCAAAATTTAGTTCAAAATTTTTCCAAAAAAAAATTTACAAAGTTTGTGTCAAATGAAATTTTGTTTTTATAAAATTAAAAAATTTGTGCCAAACAAATTCGCCTACAACTACATTATCCGCTGTTATCCGATTTTAACCGGAATTACCCAAAAAGCAATTTTCGGCTTAAAAGTGGCAATTTGTTATAGAATTTATTTAACAATTGATTATATTGAAAAAATTTTGGAAAAAATTCAAAATTGAAATATTTTTCTTTAATTTAGTAAGTTGTCACCCCTTATTTTTGTCAACAGGTTGCTATATTCAAGTGAATATAATCGTCTGTCTATCTGTCTGTCTACAAGCAATTGTTACTTATAAGATTGTTTTATATCAATTAAAAAAACAAGCGGGTATTGAGTTATTAAACAATAATTAAAATATGCTTTCTTAAGCATTTTAACTTTGTCAATAGGAAGAGCAATAATTTACAAATAATTTACACAAAAAGAATTTTAATTGGAAAGTTATAACACACACAAGTGTTACAAAGAATTTTAATTACTCATGTTGTAATTTATAATTTATTTACTTAATTAATAACGAAATTACGTCATTGTTATAGAAGAAGTTTTAGGGGAATTAAGCAACAGGAAGTTTAAAGTGACCAAATGTTAAAAAAAAACAATTATCTTTACAGTTTTTTGTTTTTATTTTTTTTTTTCAAATAAATAAATGATGAATATTGCGTGTATTAAAACTAAAACAATGAAATTGCTTTTAAGAAATATTTTGTTTTTCTGTTATCAATGATGTTATCAAAGAAGATAAGAAAAGTTATTTTACTTTATCAAGCATGTAGGGCGGCCGTCAGGTGTAACTTTGTAACCCACATAACAAAGTTAAACGTTCTCTGTTATAATTGTTATCATTTTAGGCTTTAAACTTTATTATCTAATCTTATCAGTAAAACCCATACACTTGCTACACACAATCTGAACACAATAGAATGTGAAAAGTAAAGAGGGATTGCAAAAGCAACAGGTTGTATAGACAATTTTTTTTATATTTCATACTAAGAAAAGAAATAACGAAAATATAGAGGGTTTTTGATATCATTTGCAGCCGCAGTGTATCAGTTAACGAACGAAAAACGCAACGACCAGTAGATCAAAGAACCTGAGCTTTATTTGGGAGAAGAAAATTACTTAAAAATAAAAGAAATCTTTATATAAAAATAAACAAAAAAAAACTAAACGAAAACATGGTGTCTGTAGAAACAATTGGCTCAATATTTATCAAGGCCTTGAAATTGGTAGGATTAAAAGACAAAAGAAAAACTTAAAAAAAAAATTTAAAAAAAAATTGTTATATAAAAGAAAAAATTTAATAAATTGTTCATAAATAAACTGTATTATAAACAAAACGTTAAAAAAATCTTTAAAAAAAATGTATAAAACAAACAAACAAGTGCAAGAAAACAAAACTAAACTTTAAAAAGTCATACTAAAAGCAAAACAATATTAAATTTCCATAAAAAATGTAAACTAAAAAAATATAAATTGATACCCAACAAATAATGACAATTTTGTAACAGCAAAAATTTTTGAAGAAAAAAAAATTATAAAATTTTCTGGCAAAATAAAAGAAATTTGCATAAAAGAAAGCTTTAAATAATTAATGATAACATGAAAATGACATTAATAAAGTTTTCACACCTTTAATAGAACTTGAAACCTGTTATCCGCCCTTATCCGTTTTTATCCACATTTCTCAAATTGCTCAATATTTTATAAAAAATTTAAATTTTTGAACACTTAAAGCTTAAATAACATAATTCCCAAGAATTTTATCTTAATTATTATAATATTCGTTTAAAAAATTTAAAAAAATTACTGTTAAACAAATTCCAAAGAAAATTAAAAAAATTGCTCAAAAAGCTAGAAAGATTAATTTAAAATTCATCTATAGTCTTTAAATAGCAGAAAACTAAATCACTAACAAAAAATTATACTTTTCCTGCCTTAAATAGCCCTTGAAAACTGTTATCCGCCATTATCCGTTTTTATGCGAATTTTAAAAGTTGCCCAAAATTCCATAAAAATTTATATTTTTAAACTAAATAACATATTATTAAGGAATTTTCATTTAAATTTTAACAATTCGTTTAGAAATTTAAATTTTAAAAGTTTCGCTTGAAAAGAATTTATTAAGGAAATCAAATAAATTGTCTAAAAAGCTAGAAAAGTTAATTAAAAATGCTGCTTTAGTCTTCAAACATCAAAAAATTAAGGCATTAACTAAAAATTATATTTTCCCCGCCTTAAATATCACTGGTACCCTGTTATCCGCGTTAATCCGTTGTTATCCAGATTTTCAAAGTTGTTCCAAATGTTAAAAAAATTTACAATTTAAAACAATTTAAGCCTAAATAACATATTTCCTAAGAATTTTCATTTTAATTTTAATAATTCGTAGAGAAATTTAAATTTAAAAATTTTCGGTTTCCAAAATGCTAAAGAAACTCAAAAAAAAATTAATAAAATTTAAGAAAAATACATTTAAAATGATTTAAATATCCTAAAACATTTAATTGAACTGCTTTAATAGTGTTTAATTAGCTTAAAACCTTTATCCGCTGTTATCCGTTTTATCAAAAATGTTGTAAAACGCTTTAATTATCTATTTAAATTAACTTTTAACTCATTTCTTAAATAAATTTTTTATTTTCAACAAATTTCATTAAAAATTTCAAACATTTCACTTGTTTTACTTATGATTCATTGATTCAAGCAAAACATATATATACATATTTCTTCATTTACCAACCACTCCCAAAAGCGTGGTCAAATCAAACAAAAATTGTATAAATATTATTGCTCTACTATTTAGTAAGCGTTAATACTATATTTGTAATTGTCGTAGCAATATTAATATTCATAGTTAAAGTAAAAAGCAAAAAAAAAAAAAAAAAAATACACCCATACCACACATTTAAAAAATTATGAGTAATAGATAACCAAAATATTTCAAGGTACTACTTTTTTTACAACAGAAAGAAGTATTGAAAAAAACACTGATAAAGAATTAGTATTATCAAAAACCAGAAAAAATAATAATAATAATAATGAATTGTTACACATAAAGTATAAATAATTTCAAAAAAAGACAGGAGAACAATTAATGACACAAATCTTTTTGAATCAAAACGGATAAAAACGGAAAGAAAGAAGTAGTTAAAAACTTTTAGAAATGAAAAACAAATTTACAAAAAACCGGTTAACGTATAATTAGAAACGCACCAAAACCGAATAAAATAAACAAATGTATTAATTTAAAATATTTAAGAAAACAATTCAATAAAACAAATTTAACAAAAAACCGCTTAACGAATAATTGGAACCGGTTTAAAACCGAATAAAAACCGTTTTAAAAATATTCAATTAAAATATTTGTATAAAAAACGCATTCAATAAAAAAAAATTACCAAAAACCAGCATAACAATTAATTATAACCGAATAAAAACCGTTCCTAAATTATTTGATTAATATTTATAAATATATAAATTAAAGGCAATTATTATTAGAGTTAAAAAAAGAAGAAAAATGCTGCATATTTTTAAATTTTAAAGAAGACTTTTTCGATAAAAAGAAACTACTTTTATAAGAATAAATCGAATCGATTAGATTAATCGAATAAATTTAATGAACAAAGGTTATATGCAACTATCAAGCGTATAATAAATCTCTTCCATTTTTAAATCAAATTTCAAAATGAATCAAAAAAAATTATTCGAATAATTTAATAGATTATTTTTAAACGACTAAACATTAATCGTTTTATTTAAATTAAAATTTTTTTAAATGTTTTAAATTGTTATTAAATCGGTTTTTTATACGAACAAAATTTGTATTCGTTTGATAAATATGTTTATAATAATTTTTTTCTATAATTTTTTGTTAAAAACAAGTTTTTTAATATTAATTGGGTTTTATTTGAATTTGTATTCGATAAATTAATCGATTAGAAATTAATCGATTAATTTAAACGAATAATTTTTTTTTAACTTTTTAAATTTTCATTAACAATTTTTTTTTTAAGAATTATTATTATGTATTCGGTTTTTTATTCGAATAAAATTTTAAACGACTAAATATTATTCGATTAATTTATTCGAATGTTTTTTTTTAATTTTTAAAATTGTTGTTTGTATTTGGTTGAAATTTAATCGAATAAATTAGTATAAACGAATTATTCGAATAAAATAATTTTCTTTTTCTTAAACTGAATACCAGCTTTTATAAATTTTACAATTAATCGGTTTTTTATACGAATAAATTTTTAATTCGTTGAATAATTAATCGAATAAAGTTTTTTCGATTTAAAAATTTAATACAACTGAGAGAATGAGTAAAAATTTAACAGATTTTTTTTAAATGCTGCGTAAAAACAAACCGAGTTTTTAATTTAATCGAATAATTTTTTTTATTTTTGGATAATTTTTAAAAATAAATAAGAATTTATGATTTTTATGTAATTGGAATAATTTGTTTATATAATTTATTCGAATAGTTTTTAAAATTATTCGATTAATTTAATAAAGTTTTTTAATTCTTTGAAACATTTTTAAAAATTATTACGAATTTATATTTTTATCGAATATTTCTAAAACTATTCGAATAATTTTTAAAATTAATAATAATAATTTTTTTTTTGTTTTTTAAATAATTTTTCAAAATTAATAATAAATAATTTATTTTCATAATTTTTTTGAATAATTTTTAAAATTAATCGATTAATTTAATCGAATAATTTTTTTTTAGTTTTAGAATAATTTGTAAAAACTAATAAGAAATTTTTTACATAATTTATTCGAATAAGTTCTAAAATTAAGCGATTAATTTAATCGCATAATTTTAGTTTTTATTTTTTGAATAATTTTTAAACATTATTTAGAATTTATGTTTTTTATACAATTTGTTTTTTTTTAACTTTTTTAATTCATTAAACGTTTTTATCTAAATATTTGCATAATTTTTTCACTTGCAGGTCCTTAATTTAATCATTCTTATCCTTTATCGCATTGGTGATGGCGGTGAATTCTTGGGTGTTGGCGGCACTTGGAATCTTAATGAGGAGAAAAGTGCCGACTGTGAAATAGTGGCCTCTGGAGTAATGGTGGGCTTTTTCATTTATACCGGCTGTCATACTATTGCATACTTGTTTGGCACCACCAAACACAAGAGGTGAGAGGAAATCCCATTAAAATATGAATGAGTTAAAAATTCTATATTCTTTATCTTCTAAATAGAGAATTATCCGACACCATTATGAATGTGGTGGGCACGTTCATGTGGATAGCTGTAGGCGGTACTGCTCTGCACTACTGGAAGGGTTACATGAAGGATAATGATTTCCTGTATGTGGCCTCTGAGAGACAAGTGGGCATTGCCATGGGTGCTTTGTGTGTTATAGAGGGTGCTTTGTATCTGTTGGATACCGTGTTAGCCTGTATACATTTCTCCAAGGGTGATTCGGATTATGTGCAATAAATGAACAAATTTGTGGGGAAAACCGTAGACACGAGAGCAAGAGCAGAAGGAAACATCAAGCAACAGCAAACGCATATAAACATTTTTTCATGTGTATTTTTTTAATTTTTAAAACATAAGTTCAAATTAGTTTTAAAATAATTTTGCCCGTTTTAGTTTATCATCAAAAATCTGAACCCAAAAAAGAATTTCATCCGAACATTTTTTATATAATTCAACATCATTTATGAAATTTACTAAAAAAAAAAAAAACAGGACAAATATCTCATAAACGATTTTGTTTTTGTAATGAAATTAATGAGATTTTTTTAAAACAATTTTAAACTTTGAACTAAATTAAACCACCACAAAAATTGTCACTAGCATTTTTATTTAAGAAATTACAACTTTAATTTTTAATCATTCTTTAAATTACTACCAACTTATTATTATTTTTTTAACAATTAATAAAGATTTTTTTAGTAAAAAAAAAACTAGGTAATAAAAAGTTATCCATAAAACAACAATATACTTTCAAAAAAAGTATTTACTGATGCCAAGGACTGGTGAAAGAAAGTTTAACACAAATCTTTGCAATAATTTAAATTTAAAGTTTTTTGAATGTAATGAACTTTTGAGTATCACTGTTAAATCGAAATTCGAAACTCACTTTTGCTCTTCGTAAAAAATAAACCAGGGTTGCATTCTTCTTCAACACAAGATTGTATTAAATAAAGAAAGTTTAACAGCAATCTTTGAAATAATTTAAATTTAGGTTTTTTGAATGTAATGAACTTTTGAGTATCACTGTTAAATCGAAATTCGAAACTCACTTTTGCTCTTAGTAAAAAATAAACCAGGGTTGCATTTTTTCTTCAACACAAGGTTGTATTAAATAGTAGTTAGCTTAAAATTAAAGCATAACTTAAGGCTTTAAAACAAAAAACCAGAAATATTTAAGATAACTACTGTTAATTAATTTTAAACTGAGATCATATAAAGACCTACGATAGAAGCTAAACTAAGACTATGTATATAAACATTCTACGATTGAAGCTAAAATTAAACTTTAGAAAGACCTAAGACCGCAAAGCCTGTTCTTTCTCTTACTTTATTTCTTATCTTGCCAAATGATCTTCTACGTCAAACTTCCAATCCTATATATTATTTTGCAGATGATAGCAATATTTGCCATTCATACTCGTACTCATTAAACCAAACCCTTTGGAGATTAGGGCAATGAGGCAAAACTTAAATGATACATTTAACCAAGATCTTGTGACAATCTCAGAATGGGGGTGTGCGAACTCAATGTTGTATGTTAACACACAAACTTACAACATCTGCTTCATCTGTTTTTATGATTGTTGTAAATATTAAGATATCACACGCTCTCGATATTCTAGGCATGAGAATCCAGTGATATGTCCACTCGACACCACCTATTATATTCCACCGAAAATGGAATACAAGTCTCAGGTAATGGCCGGTGCATCAAGTTCTATTTTGGTTTTACTTGACTGTGTACAGGAGAGGGCGCAGATGCTTATTGGTGACAGTAGGATATCCAACTTTAATTATATACTGGATCAACGCCGCAATGTGGGTTGTATTTCAATGTTCTATCGCTAGTATAATAATAGAATAAGCTCTGCTAAAATTGGAGAACTTGTTCCCGAAATCCGCAATTTTTTGCGTAATACATGATCTTTAGTCAGGGCTTAATCATTTCAGGTTGACTGGACAGTAAATCGCTCAACTCATTACAGGGAAAAAACTCGTTCTTTAGCCATACTTTTCCTGTCCGTTTTCCCCGTCACTTTTCAGTATAGGAAAATTCAAATCAAATGTTAGCAAATACTACTGCCTCTATCCTCTCTTCTATAAACTATTTTCCCATTCATTGAGAGCCTTCGATTGTAGCTAAAATTGAACTTTAGAAGGAACTATGATTTAAGCTTAAATTGAACTTTTGAAAGACCTGCAATTGAAGCTAAAATTTAACTTCAGAAAGAATAGAAACTAAAACTGAACAGTCGAGAAGCCTACAATTGAAGCTAAAATTGAACTTTAGAAGGAACTATGATGATGACTGCAATTGAAGCTAAAATTGAACATTCGAAAGAGCAACGATTCAAGCTAATATTAAACTTTAGAAGGACCTACGATTGAAGCTAATATTATCCCAATTAATTGGAATTTATTGCGACTAACCTTCAGGAAAAACTATAACCACAAATTGACAATTAAATAATGAGTCATACGTGATCAAAATAAAAAGCTCCATGAGTTTTTAGGTCATTAAACTTGTGATCCCAATAATCTAGGCTCCAAAAACACTAGTTTTCTAAATAATAAATATTCCCCCCAAAAAAATACAAGTATTTGTCATAAATTATTAACAAATTTCACTTGTTCGTTGTTAATTAATGTCACCCCAAACATATTATATTTATCATTCATACATTCATTCACTCTTACCTCATTTCCTCATTCATTCAATAAGTTCCAATGACTAGCAAAAAAAAAACGCTCGATACTTTTCAATATAAAACAATTGTTTTAAATAATTTGGCGTATTGTCTTAATTAATCTAGACTCAAAACAAATATTTAAAGACATTAAATATCAATTGTTTACAAAGAAATATACAAAATAATTCTAGGTCTGTAGGAAAAGGAGATTGAAGCAAATTAATATTAATTAAAAAAATATAATATTTTCTTAAAATAAGAATAACTATTTGTATTCAAATGGGGCAGATTATCGCTCAGGAAAAATCAAAAGATGAAGCTAAAATTTAATTTTAGAAAGACTTAAAATTGAAGCTAAATTTGAACTACTTAAAGACCTACGATTGAAGCTAAAATTGAACTTTAGAAAGAATTTAAATTGAAGCAAAATTTTAACTACTTAAAGACCTGCGATTGAAGCTAAAATTAAGCTTTAGAAGGACCTAAAATCGAAGCTAAATTTAAACGACTTAAAGACCTGCAATTGAAGCGAAAACTAAACTTTAGAAAGACCTAAAATTGAAGCTAAATTTGAACTTTAGAAAGACCTGCGATTTAAGCTAAAATTGAACCTTAGATAGACCTGCGTTTGAAGCTAAAATTGAGCTTTAGATGGACCTAAAATTGAAGCGAAAACTGAACTCTAGAAAGACTTTGAAATTGAAGCGAAATTTGAACTACTTAAAGACCTGCGATCAAAGCTAAACTTGATCTTTAGAAGGACCTAAAATTTAAGTAAATTTGAACTACTTAAAGACCTGCGATTTAAGCTAAAATTGAACCTTAGATAGACCTGCGTTTGAAGCTAAAATTGAGCTTTAGATGGACCTAAAATTGAAGCGAAAACTGAACTCTAGAAAGACTTTGAAATGGAAGCGAAATTTGAACTACTTAAAGACCTGCGATCAAAGCTAAACTTGATCTTTAGAAGGACCTAAAATTTAAGTAAATTTAAACTACTTAAAGACCTGCAATTGAAGCCAAAACTGAACTTTAGAAAGACCTAACATTGAAGCTAAATTTGAACTTTAGAAAGAACTACGACTAAAGCTAAAATTTAATATTTAGATTTGAACAACAAAAAGTACTTCAAATGTATTCACTTACCTGAACTTTAACTGCTGCATCCACAACATCCTGACCCGTCTTTGTGCGCCCCGCACTGATCTGACTACAGCAACGTTTATTGTACGGCCTTTTGGTGGCCGTCAATGGTGTCGTGGCCAAATCCAATATATCCACTAAATCACTATCTAAAATATACGAATTCCGCGAAATGTCATTAAGCAGCTCGAGTTTGCGCGAATCTAAACTTTCACGATACACATTACGCGGTTTATCCAAATTATGCTCATAGTCCGAATCCAAATGAAAACTATTACGCGAGGCACTGCGACGTTTGGCCAATTCGCGCGCGGAGCCATTCAGTGAGGCAGAAGTCTTACGTCTTCTCACCACCGTTTGCGGTGTTATGAAGGGTGAAATGGTCGTGACATTTGAGGGTGTACAGGGTGAGGGTAATATATAGGAAGATGTGTCGGATATTTGAGAGTTATCGGGTATGATAGAGGAATTTATTGACGGATCCATAAGACTAACTTGTGAGAGTTTACGTTCCAATTGTTTTTCATAGGTACTGAATTTATCGTAGTCGATAAAGGACATATTTTCATAGCTAACCATATTGTCGACAGCCTGCAGGGACTGTAGAGAGGCACGCCATTTGTCATTTAGTTTATCTTTTTTCCTTTCCGAGCTTATGCCAAAGGTGGTTTTAAAGGACGATATTAAGGTGGAAGAACGTCGTTTTTTGAAATTGGCCACGGGATCAAAAGTTCCTCCATCCTGTGTTAAGACCGGCGTAGAGCTTTTGCGCGTTTGAGAGGGTGAGCTCTCTACGGGCGTTGAGGTGGCTTGATCGGACATAGATTGAGGCCTTAGAGGGGTATTATTTTCCTCGTTAGTTTCTATGGAATTTTTGCGTGGCGAAGCCGGTGAGGTGGGATCTTCTTCCGATAACTGTTCCAGTTGAGGCTCTATCAGGCTACGGCGATTTGTGCGCCGTGGCAATATCATGGAACGGCTGCGAGTAAACTTAAAAGGTAACTCGCTGTCATCTTCGATTTTGTTAAGGCTCTCCTTACTGCTGGTAATCGAATTGATAAGCTTAGAGAGTTTGCCTTTCAAAGAGAAACTGCCGGATCTTTCAAATTTGCCAGGGCCCGGGGCCAATAGGGTGGGTGAATTGCCGCTGTTAAGTTGTTTTTGTAGCTGTTGCTGTTCATATAGTTCTCGGAATTTTTGACTAACATTTGTGGAAGTGTTATTGTTGCTATCATGTAGATTGTTATTGTTGTTATTATTGTTATTGTGAATAATGGCAGTTGAGGGGGTGTTTTTGGAGATTTTGGCAGTTTGTAAAGCATTTCTTTGGTTCTTGTTCAGTTGTTCCGTTTCGATTTTGGTCTTTTGTAGCTGTTGTTTTTTCACCAACTTTTGTTGTTTCTTTTGAGCCTTAACGGCCGCTTTGCTATCGCGCGTCGTATTCATGATAACTTAATACAAATGCTGGCTAAAAAAAACAAATCCCAAGTTCCAATTTAGAGCCCTCATGGGGAACTAAAAAGAAATTAGAAAATATAAAAATGGCTTTTAAGTTTTAGCAAAAGTAAACAATTTCTTAAAAAATTACTTCATTTTTGTTAATTTGTTTGCTTAAAGATTATCCTCTAAAATAATTTGTTCTTCTATTATATTCTTATCAATTTGTATTGAATATAAAAAGCTGTAATTGTTCTTGGCCTGGCACAGTTAAAATCATCAACATATTACTGATTAGATTTGTTAAAAATAAAGCAAATTTATTAGGGATCTTATTACTCCCCACCCCGTTGGTTTTTGCAAAAATCAATTATTATTTTTTTTTTATTATTACCAGTTTGTGTTGTACTTTAAACAGTACATTCATTTACACTCATTCTAAATTAAAACGAAAATAGATAAAATTTTTAGAAAACATTAATTGTGACAAAGAAATTTACTTAATAATTCACCACATCATGTATTAAGCAGTGCTTGAGTATTAAAATATGCAATAAAATTAATGTAGCAAAGCAAAGTCAAAAGCTTTAGGAATACTAATATGAATAGTTCACAAAAAGCTTATAAAACAAAATTCTTGAATAAAAGTTTATAAAACTGATATAAAAACTATGAAAACTTCAAAAGCTTTTAATAATAATTAATACATTTTATAATACAGTATTAAAGTCATCAGTTAAACTGTTAAATAGTTAAAAAATAGCTTTTAAAATAAAATGTTCAACTCAAAACCAGCATAAAGTGGCTAAAACCAAAAAAAAAGCTTTAAAAGCTCTACAAAATTTGTCAAAAACATTCTTAATCTGTAAAACCAAATGAAAATACACTAAATTTTAAACTAAAACTAATTTTTACAAACATTTTACAAAAACTAAAAAAAGCTCTAGAAGCAAAACTACATCAAGTGTTAAAATTTTAGCAGAAAATAAAATTGAGAGCATAAATATTATAAATAAATATTATATATATTATAAATATTATTACAGATTTAAAAACCATAAAAAAAGCTATAAAAACTGCAAAAGCTTTTAAACAAATTAAAAGCTTGCAATTAAATTTAAAAGCTCTATATACAAAAACTGTCAAAAACATTAATAATCTTTAAAACAAAATAAAAACTAACAATTAAAGCAAATTTTCATCAAAAATTTAAAAGAACTGAAAAAGTTGTAAAAGCTCTAGAAACAAAATTACAACAAATAAAAATTTGCATTTAATCAAATTTGCTGGAAAAAAAATACATAAACACTAAAAGAGCTTTAAAAGCTTTAAAAAGAAAATCTCGCAAAAATGGTAAATTTTTGCAAAAAAAATCAAACTAACAAGATTTTAAATATTACTACATAACTTAAAACTATAGAAAAGATAGAAAAACTGCAAAAGCTTTTAAACAAATCAAAAGCTTGCAATAAAATTTAAAAGCTCTACATACTAAAACTGTCAAAAACATTGCTAATATTTTTAATTTAAATAAAAACTAACATTTTAACTCACTTTTCATACAAGTTTTAGAGAAACTGAAAAAGCTTTAAAAGCTCTAGAAACAAAGTTACACCAGAAGTGTTAAAATTTCACTAGAAAATAAAACCAAAAACATTTCAAATGTTATTACATACTTAATTAAAAGATTTTAAATTGTTAAAAACTTAAAAGAGCATAACATCAACAAAAGCTTCAAAACAAACTAAGAGCTTTCATAAAATTTTACACAAAAATTATAACAAATTTAACACAAATCAAGTAATGTAATAAAAATATTATTATTTGCTGAAAAATTCTTGAAATTAAGAGGAAGAAAAGCTTAAAAATTTTCTAAAGATTTTATAAAGGCATTATAATTTAAGAAATCACTTGTTTAAATTAAGAAACAACTTCTAAAGCTTCAAAAGCTTTTGAAAAATTGTACAACAAAAAGGGCTAAAAAGTTAAATAGATGTTTATAAAATCCTAATATTTTTTATTTTAAAAATAAAAAATCAAGAAATTATTAAATATTTAATAAATCAGATAAAAGCTTTTTAAATTAATGATTAGTTTTTAAAGCTTTAAATGCTTTTAATCAAAACTAAACTAAAAATAGGTAAAACAAATTTACAAAACTTTAGAAATGTTTTCAAAATTTAATAAATTTGTTAAATGCTTTTCAAAGATTAAAATTTAGCAAAAATGCTGAAATTTCAGAAAACCTTTCAAAAGCTGTGTATGCAAAAGTATACAAAGCATGATTAAAAGCATACTCAAGAAATTCAGTAGAACAATTAATGCCTCCAACAGACTACTACATGGCAATAAACTCTTTATTAACTTAATTATCACCAAAAACGAACAACAAAAAAAAAAACAGAAACAAATGCAAAACAATTCAAAGTAAATAAATATTTACCGCTAGACTTTGCTTAAGTCAATACAAAAACAATCACTTTGTGATTAATGGCCGAATTCTCAGTCATTAGTTAACCATTGGTAAACTAATATACTAACTGTTGTTTAACTAATACTTGTTATTCTTATGGCAAACTAAGCATTGCGAATAAAGAATCATTAGTTAAGCCTTTGTCATTAGCTAACTAAAGACTGTGAATTCGGCCATAAGTGTTACAAAATAAAAATTGCTAAAAATAAACGCTGATATAAATTAAATTTAAACAAAATAATAAAATTAATTGAGGGGCAACAAGGGTGTTTAATCATACGGAAATAATTTCAGAAATTATTTCATATATTATATTCAATTAAATACATATGTATATAAATTTGCCAAACCCTGTTGTAAATTTGTCATTAAAGCACACCTGCACTAGTTTCCAGCAAATTTCCAGAAAAGCGCGTAATATTTCTTATATATTAGCTTTTATTTATTTTGTTAGTGTTTTGTTTATCAATTTCAATTGTTAAACTGATAAAATTTTTATTGTTATTATGACAACAATAATAAAATGAATGAAAAAAATAGATAGCATACTTATGGCGACATTCTATATAATTGAGTTTTCTATAGAGTCCAAAGACAGACAAGTAAGTAATTAAAGTATATTCTCATTTTTGTTATAAAGATCATTAGACTACTTAGAACTGAAGTCAAAAAGTTAAAAATTTCTAGAAATTTTAATAGTTCTTGACAATTCAAAACCTCATATTATCTTTTTAAGCAAATATTTATACTTTTTGTCAGGTTTTATTTGAAGAGCTTTAAAAGTTTTATTATTTTTAAATTTTTTTTAAGAATTTTTAAGCAAACAATATTTTTTATAGTTTATTTAAAATATTTTAGACATTTTTACTTGTTTTAAGAGGTTTAAGCTTTAAAGCTTTAAAAAGCTTTTGTAGATTTTAAACATTTTTTTTTTTAAATTTTGTTTATGTAAATTATTTTAAAGTTTAATATTACTTCTGCACATTTAACACATTTAAAGTCTAAAGCTTTGAAAAAATTTTAAAAGTTTTTACTTGTTTTAAGAGGTTTAAGCCTTAAAGCTTTAAAGCTTTAAAAAGCTTTTGTAGATTTTAAACATTTTTTTTTTAATTTTGTTTATGTAAATTATTTTAGAGTTTAATATTACTTTTGCACATTTAAAGTCTAAAGCTTTGAAAAATTTTTAAAAGCTTTTTCAGTTTTATTATGGTTTTTTCGAAATTATGAGCAATTTATAGCTTTTTATTGTTAATCTTAACTATTTTTAAAATTTTTATTAATTTTTCCACCTTTTAGGTTTAGAGTTTTAAAAATAATTAAAAGCTTTTGCAAATTTTTAAGAATTTTTGAGCACAAAATGTTTTTTATAGTTTGTTTAAACTAATTTAAAGGTTTTTATAAAACATGTCATGTTTTAGGTTTAGAGCTTTTAAAAACTTTAGCAGCTTTTACAGTTTTTAATAAATTTTGAGTAATTTTTAAATATTTTTCAACAAATTTGAATTTTTTATAGTTTATCTAAGATATTTTGGAATGTTTATTTCATTTTGCAGGTTTTTATGTTTAAGGCTTTTGAAAACTTTTAAAAGCTTTTGCGGGTTTTCATAATTTTTTTTAGAATTTTAGCGCAAATCATATTTTTTTTATTGTTTATCTAATCGATTTTCAAGATTTTAGTTAATTTTTCCTTGCTTTAGGTTAAGAGCTATTAAAAGATTTTGAGGTTTTTAATAATATTAAAGGATTTCTAGCTATCTAAGCTATTTTGTAAATGTTTATTTCATTTTGCGGATTTTAAGTTTAGAGCTTTGAAAAACTTTTAAAAGCTTTTGCAGATTTTTAAAAAATTTTAAGAATTTTTGAGTAAACAATGCTTTTTATAGTTTATTGAAACTAATTTCAAGATTTTTAGTAATTTTGCTATGTTTTAGATTGATAGTTTTTAAAAGCTTTTGCAGATTTTTCAAAATGTTTTATTAATTTTTAAGCAAATCATGGTTTGTTATTGTTTATCTATCGATTTTAAAGAATTCAATTATTTTTTCCGTGTTTTAGGTTAAGAGCTTTTAAAAGCTTTTGCAGATTTTTAAAAAATTTAAAGAATTTTTAAGCAAACAATGTTTTTTATAGTTTATTCAAACTAATTTTGAGGTTTAAGGTTGATAGCTTTTAAAAGCTTTTGTAGATTTTTAAAAATTTTTAATAATATTTTGAGCAAATCAAGGTTTTTTATTGTTTAGCTAAACTATTTTAAGCAATTTTATTAATTTTTCCATTATTTAGGTTAAGAGCTTTTATAAGCTTTTGCAGATTTTTTTTTATCTGTTTAGGAATTTTAAAGCAATGAATGTTTTTGATAGTTTATTTAATTCAATGCAAAGATTTGTATTAAATTTTTTCATGTTTTAGGTTGAGTGTTTTAAAGCTTGAAATCTGTCAAAAGCTTTTTAATCTTCTAGCAATTTTTTCTATATTTTTATTTTTTAATGTTTTTGAAATTTGCTTAGATTTTTTTTAAGCAGTATGTCTTGTAAATTTGTTTTAGGAATGTCTGTCTGTAGTTTTAAAATTTTTTTCATAAAATATATTGAGTAATTTTCGGTAGTTTTTTTTTTTCAAAAATATTGCAACATAAACAAATATTTTTTTAAGAATATGACGATATGTAATAATAAACGATTGAGCAATGTCAAAAATAAAACTGTTCAATTAAAGAACTGAAAACGATAAGAAGTTTAGTTAAAAAAAAGTGGCATGAAATAGCTAAAGACACAGAATTCAAACTTACAAGATAATTTTTAAGTAATGTTAAAAAAGTTACAAAAGCTTTTTTTACAATTAAAAGAGAGTTTAAAGTGATTTGTTTGTTTAGGTTTTTCTTTGAACATTTAAGATGCATAACATACCCACCACCGTTGGTGGGTTTAAAGAACATGTTTTTTTATTTATTTTAAGTTAAGCTAATAAATTAAACATTCTACTTGTTTTATTAACTTAAAAATAGCTAAACGAACAGAAATGAAATACTCGTAAAATCATCAACCTTTCAGACGTAGAAACGAAGACAACATTTTTGTTGATGATGATGATATGTAACTTTTGAGTTAAATTGTTTGGACATGTGCAGCACAGACTTGTTAACAAATTTTGTTGTAACTCGGCAAACGTGTACAGAATAATAATTAAGTTCAAACAAAATACATTTCGTAATAAACAATTCTTTGCAACGGAAAAAAAGCTGGCGCATAAAAAACCGCACCTCTAATTTTAATTTAAGAAAATTTGTCTATTTCTTAGATTATAAGCTGACAAAGTAGAAATTTTATTTAGAAATTCGGTTTAAAACTCAAACAAATATTTATAAACTAATTTTTTAAGCTATTTAAATATTTATTTAACAATTTAAATAACTTTTAAAGTACCCAGAGTTTTCTTATTTTCTTGTGGGTGCTTAAATTTTTTTATCTTTTTGTTTATTTCTTTCAAAAAAAAAAATATAAATTATCTAACAAATCCATCATCAACTGTGACATAAAACACTTTATTTCGGTTGTTAAATTGTTTTTTATTTGTTAAATAAATAAAGTTAATTCTATTCTTCATTGTTTCTTTTTCCTCTGGCCATTGGCTGGCTATAAAATTTATTTCAAGTCAAAAAAAGCGAATAATAATGAGAGTAGAAACAAATTTAAGCGACAAACAAACTGTTTAGAATTTTAATTAATTCTTAGGAAACAGGGCTTGAATTGTATAAAAAACATATAGATATATTTTTAGAATTGAAATACAGGTAGTTACAAATGAATTATATGAATAAATATATAAGATAAAAAGAAGAAAACTTAATAAACTAAATCAACTATACAGTGTATAAGAAAATTAATGAAACACTCCAAGACCAACCTAAGTTTAGCAGTTAATGAGCTGCTAAAAAAAAAATGAGCTGAGAGAACAGATCATAAGTGTCTAAATTATTAAAAAGCGAAACCAGTCTTCTAGAATTTTACACACTCATTCATTCATGTGTTCAGTTAGTATGATTAATGACTAGCAGTTTAATTTTATAAAAAAATAAAAACAAACAAAACTTAATAAAGAATATTTGTTTAAAAATTTAAACAATTTTAAACATTTTTAGAAACGATTTTGTTTATTGATAATTACCAATATTTTAGGAAAAGCTTAAAGAAAAGCTGTTTTAATAAAAAGCTTTTTGAGCAAAACGGTTTAAAGAAAGACTTTAAAACAAAGCATTTTCAATAAAAATCTTTCAAGAAAAGCTGTTTTATTAAAAACCTAAAAAAACTTTTTGAGTAAAACGGTTTAATGAAAAGCTTTTTCAATAAAAAGCTTTAAAGAAAAGCTGTTGTAAAAACTTCAAAAGAAATGTTTCATTTAATGAAAAGCTTAAAAGAAAACCGTATTGAAAAAAAATTACCTTACCAATAAAAAACTTTACAGCAAAGCTCTTTCAATGGAAAATCCTTAGAAAAAAAGCTTTTTTTTAATAAAACTCTATCAAGAAAAGCCTTACCAATAAAAAACTTTAAAGCAATAATATTTAATAAAAAGCTTTAAAGCAAACATTTTTCTAATAAAAAGCTTTTTCAAACAAAAATCTTTAAATAAAATATTTTTTTAGTAAAGAGCTTTAAATAAAAAATATTTAATAAAAAGCTCTAAAGAAAATTCTTTTTGGCAGCTTTTTTACAAAACTTTAAACAACTTTAAACAAATTGCTCTTAATTAAACAAAAAAAGCCCGCAAAAAACTCTTTATGCCAAAAAGAAAGAGTTAATAAACAACAAATATTAAATGGTGCGCTCTTTTTTTTCAGTTTTAATAAATAAATAAATGAAGAAAAAACAACTCTCTAAAAGTGTTAATTAATAAACGATATAGACTCAAACACACTCGAAAAGACGCGTATTATCAATTTATAGAAATTAAAGACAAAAACAAAACAATATTGTACTTTAATTTTGTATTTTTTTTTTAATGATAAGGAAAAATTACATACTTTAAAATGTTAATTTTATATATGAAATAGTTTTTTAAAGATTGCTAGAAGGTATTGTTATAATAGAAATTATAATTATTTAAATTAATACAAAAATAAAAATTGCAATAAACATAATATATATGTATGTAAATGCAATTGACTAAGCAGAAATAAACAAAGGGAATTGGAATGTTTTTTTTTTTTTAACAAAGAAATTATTAGAATTAGCTTAATGTAATATAAATATTAAGTATTAAAATAAACAGTATAAAAAACATGAGGACATTACAGGAACTATAATATAGTGGGTGCTCTTAAAATAACAGTAAATAACTTTACATGTTAATTTAGATATTGAACATGTCGCACTTTACCGTTTTAAAGCCTTATAATTGCTGGTTTATGTTGATAACCATTAAAAAATAATTTTTTTTTTTAATTAAAAAATATAATTTTTGTTAACCCTCAAAAACTTTTATTTTAAACCAGATTTTTTTTATTTTTAATAGCAGTATATTCTATTCCCTTTAGATCTTTAAAAATCAAACAAATTGCTTAACACTGGTTTTTTCCAGAGTAAACAAGATTTAAACATACTCTTGCCAAGTCGAATATTACGAAAAGTCCTCTTTAAATTTAGCATCAAACAAAAAACAAAACAAAAAAATTGCATAAAAATCGCTGAATTCATTATAAAAATAGTATAAAGCAGCCTAAAGTCTGGAACATTCGAGATTATGCTCGAACATTTGGTATGCTTGAAAATAATTATGTACAAGGTGGCGCAAAAGTAATCCTCCTATCAGAAAATGCTATAAATTTTGCGATTGGCCCCTAATGTCAGTTCTGTATTGACATTTGTGTAGTAAACACATGCGAAATACACGTTAATAAATAATGTTACGCTACACTGCTCCAGAACGCGGAATATTGCTATTTATTTGACCAATAATAGTTCGGTGACATCCAAAAAACATCGGAAGTTTACTTTTGCGCCATCTTGTATAAATACAGCCAAAAAATTTTGTTTCCTTGAACAAAAACAACCTTGATCCTTTCTAAATATTTTATATAAAAACAACCTTTGTGTTCCTAAAGAAAATTTTGTATAAAAAGGTCTTATTTATAAAACGAACCTAAATTATAACTTTATTAAAAAAAACTGTCTTGAAAACTTATTGAGAACAATTTAGAAACTGCTTTGTGTTCTTGCAAACAAAATTCAGTATAAAACAAGCAAAACTCTGTATAAGAATTTAACATAAAATATATCGGGTACCTGAGTATAAAATCTAGTATAAAATCTGTATTGTTTCTAAAACGAAATTCCGTTTAAAAACAGCCTAATCTAGCATAAAAATTACAATAACAATTTACTGACTTCTTGAACAAAAATTTAGTATTAAATTGGTTTTATTTCTTGAACAAAACTTAGTATAAAAATATTTTTAATTCTAAAACAAAATTTAGTAGAAATGCTTGAACAAAAGAATATAAAATCAGTCTATACTCAGTATAAAAAAATAGTATAAAAACTATACACTTTTACAAAACTCAACAAAATTCAGCATAAAACCAGTATTCATTATAAAAATTTGGTATAAAAACAGCCTGGCTTTGCGAACAAAATAAAGTATAAAACAGCCATGATTCCTAAATAAAATTTTGTATAAAAACACACTGGATTTTATGTAATAATTTTGTATAAAAACGGAAAAAAATTCAGTATATAAACAATTGCATTTCTTTAAAAAAATTTGGTATAAAAGCAACTGAGATTCTAGAACAAAATTTGTGATAAAAACTGACTGGATACTTTATAATAATTATTTATAAAACCCAAATGTTTCATGAATAAGATTAAGCGTAAAACAACCTGAACTCTTTCTTAAAACTTAATATAAAAATATAATAAAATAGATTGGATTCCTAAAAGTGGTAGGCCAATGTAAGCGGCATGCGGCCGAGGGCGGCAATCAGCTGTTCTTTTTTAACAAAAGTTGAACAAAATTCTGCTATGCCAGATTAAGTAAATTGCGATACTTAAAAATTTTTGTATGAATAATTTTGTAAAAAAACAAAACCTTCCACTTTTAATCAATTTTAGATTCTAAGATAAAATTTAGTATAAAAACAGCCTGGATTTTTCATAATAATTTCGAATAAAATCGTTCTCGATTCCTAAATAAAATTTAGTATAAAAACTTTATTGATTCCTAAACAAAATTTAGTATAAAAACCCCTTGAATTGGAGGAATAAAAATTTTCTCTATGACAATTTAGCAAAAAATCAGCAGCCATGTAGTATAAAAACAGTATGGCTATGTAAAGAAAATTAAGTATAAAACAGACTGCATTCTTGAACAAAACTTAGTATAAACGAAGCACGGCTTCGTTAAGAAAATTAAGTATAAAACAGTTTAGATGTTTTAAGAAAAATTGGTATAAAAACAACATGGAATATTGAATAAATTTTAGTATAAAAATTTCTTTGATTAATGGAAAAAATTTAGTATAAAGACCTTCAGGAAAACCTTCATTATAAAACAGCCTGTATTCTGTATAACAATTTGGCACAAAATCAGCAGCGGTTTTTCAACAAAACTTAGTATAAAAACAGCCCGGTTTCGTAAAGAAATTAAGTATAAAACAAAACTTTTTTTAATAAATTTTTGTATGAAAACTTTTTTGATTCTTGAACAAAATTTAGAATAAAAATAGCTGAATTATAGGAAAAAATCGTTTAAGGCTGGACTCTTAAACAGTAGAAATAGAAACAGCCTGGTTGCAAGAAGAAAATTAAGTATAAAATTAGCCATGATTCCCGAACAAAATTTTAGTATAAACAGTTAAAATTTTTCATCGAAATGTAGTATAAAAACAGCCTGGCTATGGGAAGAAGATTGAGTATAAAATTTGACATGATCCCACAACAAAATTTTAGTATAACACAGTTAGGATACTTTAAAAAAAATTAGTATAAAAACAACATATATTCTTAAAAAAAATTAAGTAGAAATACAGGCCGGTTTTTTTATAAAAATTTAGTATAAAAACAGCCTGTCAGAGAAAACAAAATTGGTCATGAAAATGTTCTGGATTCTGAAATAAAATTAAGTATAAAAACTGCATGTATTCTGTATAATAATTTAGCATAAAAGCAGTGGTGATTCTTCTATGAAATTTCGTATAAAATAGCCAGGCTTCATGAACAAAATTAAGTATAAAAATTAACAGAATTACTGAATAAATTTATTATAAAAAGCCTTTGGTTGCTTCATAAAATATCAAAATAAAATCTGTGTAGATTGTTGAACAAACTTAAACTAACAACCAGGCTGTTGTAGAACAAAATTTTGTGTAAAAACAGTGTGAATTCAGTTTAATAATTAAGCATAAAATCAGCCGCATTTTTCAGCAAAATTTAGTATAAAAACTGCCTGACTTTGTGAACAAAATTCAGTATAAAACAGTTTCCCTTTATTCTTGACCAACGTAAACATATGAAGCAAATTTATCATAAAAACAGATTGGATTCTTTATAAACATTTAGTATAAAAACTCACTTTAAACTAAACAAAATTTAGTATTAAAAAAAAACATTGTAAATTCTTAAACAAAAATTTGGGTAAACAATTTTTTCAAGCAATTTTTTATGAAAAAAAGCGAACAAAAATAATAATAACAATCAAACAAATTAGGATTCTCTTTAATGCTCTCTAACGTAAAAGCAATTAACTCTCTGCCCTTGACACTGTCGGGGCTCTCTTTTTAAAGATTGTAAAGATTTTTTTTTTTATTAATTAGTAATTTTGTTCGGGCCTTCCATAGGCTGCCAGCTACCAATGATATTTGTTGTTCTTTTATTTATTAATACTACTGTGGTTATTGTTTTTACATTTGAATAGGCAAATATTTATTTAAAATAAAATATTGTTGAGATATTTGTTGTTGTTGTTGTTTTTGCTTTTTTTTAAATACTCATGTATGTATATATGTTGTAGTATGTATTATAAATAATTTTTTCTGACGTTATAATAATGCTAATGAATTGGCAAACAACTTGAGCAATAAATGTCTAAAAAGTGTGATGTTTTTAATGTAGTAGGGGAAAAACTAAACGACTAACAAGTACTGTATAATTTAAAACTAAAGCTATCTAGGTATCTGCAGTATTAACCCTCTACTGCATGAGCATCCATTTTTTAATGAAAAAAATTTTTAGACCACAAATTAGTGTTTATTTAGGATGTATTTAAATATTTTAGAAAGAAAAAATTTTTATAATTGGATATTTTAGAGAAAAAAAAATAAGCCATATATGGCTTTGTATGTATTCAGAGGTATTTTCTAATTACCATATATGGTTTTCTATGCATCAGTGTGAAAACTTGTAAAACAGTTTCTCTTATCATTGTAGCACAAAAATACTTCACATTTCTTACAATAAGTATAGGAACGGAAGGAGCAATTATTTTGACAAAGTTGTCTCGTTTTCATCCATTTGGGAAAATGACCAATACCGTCAGCTCTAACGGAATTCAATGGAAAGTCTTGCATCGTCTGTTCAACTATGAATTCTATCAAATCGTCATTGAAAAAAAATTAAAGAACTCTGCTGGTCCGTCCAGTTCCTCGATAATGTCTGGGAGATTTGTATTTCCCTGAAATGGAAAGTTTTCATTCGAATACGGAGGCAAATGACTTTCTTTCCAAATTTGGACTCTTGGTTTTTCAGGTTGTTTTTTCTTTGAAGTAGTAGGTTTCTCACAATGGTCTTCCAAATCGCTCTCATCAGTTTTCGGTACAAAAATGTTGTCCTGATCAGAAAGTGGGACTCTTACTTCTTCTTCATCGGTATCAGAATATTTTCATCATCACTTTGAAGTCCATCAGCGATTTCATTAGTATATTTCAAATTACCATAAAATTATTGTACATTCATAACTGCATGGAAGGCCATATATGGCTTCGTCAATTTTAGCAAAAAAAAGTATTTATAATGCTTACCTTTCATCAATATTATTGTTTTATTTATAAATGTAATGAACTTTTTACATAAAAAAAAATTCTTCGAAAGAAATACCTTTCTTTTATATTTAAAATTGATGACAAACTTCTGTAAAACTCACTTCTATTAGGACAACTGAGACGCTCGCACAAAAATTTCAAAAACAAGAAGCAAATATTGTTTTTAAATAACTACACTTTGAATTTCAGAAGAAAACAACATAGAAAGAATGATAGATAAGACAAACATTTGCAAAAGTACCGTTACCGTAAAGAGAAATCACAATAAAAGTAAAAAGCCATATTTGGCGTTGTATGCGGTATAGGGTTAAAATATTTGTTTAAAGAACCTTTCTTTTTGAATATAAGCCTAATTTTAAGTGTGTTTAAAGCAATTTTTCTCAACAGTGAGTTTAAATTAATAATTTTTACTGCTGTACTTTTATACTTTACATATTAAAATAGCTGGCTATTGAAAATCAAAACCATTGTAGCATAAAGGTCGAAATTATGAGTAAATGAACTTAATTGCTTTCAAAAAATGCTAAAAATCTTTAATATAAATATTTTTCAACAAATTACCAAATTACCAAATTACCTCATTCGTGATCGAATGAGCTATCGAATCGAAAAATTATTTCGATATCGAAATTATGATAAAATGTATTAAATTTCTTGCTCGATATCGAATGTAATAATCTCAAATAAGAAAATTACGATCAATTTTACTCGATATCGAATGCGGTAATTTGGCCCCAGTTGTAGTTAGGCTTAAAAATCAAAGTTTTCTTTAACTATATTTACTCTAATAAAGGTTTAAAGCAATGTTTTGGCAAATATTTACTCAAAAAAACGTAGCACGAATTTCTTTGACGTTGTTTACTCTTACAAAAGTTTTGCAAAATCAAACAGCATCAAATACATAATTTAAAACTAAATATATTTTTAAATAAATAAACGACTTTAAATATATGTTATTTAGTGATTACTTTTTTTTCGGCAAATATTTGCCAAGTGTGACCGCTGTATCTTTAGTCTAACAGAAACTTTAGTTGCTGTTAAAATTTTAAATTCAAATAATTTTATTTTGCGAAAATTTAAATATGTTACTTTTGCATGTCTTAATTTAATATACCACCAAACACCGCTACCCTTCTATGCTAGCCACCAAACATTATAAAAAACACAAACGCCACTAAACATTTTTTGTTCAATTTTGTATTGCTGTTTTAATTTTTTTCCTGTTTAGCGTAGAACATAAAAAACAATATTATTTTACAGCTTCCACTGTTTAATTTTTTTTTTTTTTTTTTTGATAGAGTTTTATTTGTAAAGTGTGTCTGATTTGTAGACTCTACATATACACAGCACAACAAATAAATTTGTCATAACATTTGCACATTTTAAATAAACATAAAGTCTATGCCTACGTATAAAGCTAAAATTAGACTTTATAAAGACCAATCAATATACGATTGAAGAATTAATTTTGTTTAAGAGTCCAAGCTGTTTTTATTCTAAAATTTCTTCAAGACTCAATCACTTTTTAATACTAAATTCTGTACAAAAATCCCGACGTTTGTATATTAAATTTTTTTTAAAAATCTATTCTTTATTTTTAAATTTAAGTATACATACAGCTATGGACAGAGAAATAGCGCAATTTACTGTTTTAGTAGTGTAACGGGGATTGAATTCTTGGCTTTTTTTCTCCATGTAAAAATGTTTTTCCATTAGGATCATTTAGATTAATTTTGGTTTCATCTGTGAACATCTATATACATAATTATTTCAGCAGCTTGTTTATTTTGTACCTTTTTGGTGAAGTTCCCAAATAACCTATTTTTTTTCTCTAAACTGAGCAATGAGTTCCTCTTCCCATTTTGTTTGACAACATTAATGTTAGACAGTTTTTCTTTACCACCGAAATTAGCATCAAATATTTTTGTTTTGAAATCGAAATAACTGTGCGCTGTTTCATTTGTCCCCGTTTACACAGTCGAACATTTAGAAGAAAAACATCTGGAATTCTCTTTTGTTTTTTCATTCGCGTTCACACTGTCGAACAATGTTGTCAGACTAATTTCATTATTATTTGCTTTTTTGACATTTCTCTTATTCGTGCTGTGTAATAATTTGTAGTAAATTCCACCCGTAATTTTCTACCAAGCTAAATGTTTTTCTGCCAAATGTTCGACTGTGTAAACGGGGACTTTTTCAACCACAAAAAACTTAATTTTTTACAAAATATGACAAAATAAAGAACGTGCAATAGTTAACACAAGATATCCAATGAATTTTTGGAAATACAGAGAGAAGCAAACGAATAGCATGGAATTCCATCTTATTATTATTAAATTTTTTAATATAATATGGCGCTTCAGAGAATATTTGTGCGCTATTTCTATGTATATTCTTAAACAAAATTTAGTATACAAACAGTATTAAATCTTGTACAGAATTTAGAATTAAAGAGCACTTGATTTCTTGAAGAAATTTAGACTAAAAACAGCTTGGACTCTTAAACAAAATTGATTCTTCAATCGTAGGTCTTTATAAAGTCTAATTTTAGCTTAAATTTTCGGTCTTTCTAAAGTTCAATTTTAGCTTCAATCGCAGGTCTTTAAGTAGTTCAAATTTAGCTTCAATCGCAGGGGTTTTTAGGGTTCCAGTTTAGCTTCAATCATAGGTCCTTTTATACTTAATTTATAGCTTGAAAGGTAAGTCTTTTTAAAGTTCAATTTTAGCTTCAATCGTGGATCTTTTTTTGAAGTTCAATTTTAGCTTCAATCGTAGGTCTTATTAAAGCTTAATTTTCAACGTTGTCAATTTGAAATTTCAAAACGCACCAAAATGGAGAAAAACGCGCCATTTAAAAAAAAACGCACCAAGTTTAGAATTTCTTTATTATGGAAAATGTTTATTGAATTAATTTTATAATTTCATAAATTCTATACAAAACTTTTTAAAAAGAGATCAACGGTTAATAATAAAAGTAATAATATTAAAAACCTTTTTTTAAATAAATAGTTAACTTACAATAAGCTATTCGGAACTGAAGTACTAATTGATAAAGTACTTTTGGTACTTTTTTAAATTATTTTTGTTTTCTATTTTAAGTATTTCTATTGGAATTTTTTTCAATAAAATTTGTTAGGGCTCCACTGGGACTCTAAACCTGGTTGTTTGTCTACAGTTCAAACAATCAGACTATACAAGAATTTTTATTTCCATGTTTAAAATTTTAATTTTATTTTCACATAAAGATTTTCATCCTATTTACCTTCATGTGACGAATTTGATATAATGTATTCATTTCATCGTATAGATTTCATGACAATGAATTATTAAAAAACTGCAATTAAAAATTAGTAAAAAGAAACAAAAACAGAGGTATACAAAAATAAATTTCAAATAAATTTTTATGTTTAACTAGAAGTAAACCTTCGAATAAAAAATTTTTTTAAAAGAAAAATTTCAGCACATTTTCGGAAAAATTAAAAAACGCAACAAATTTAAAAACAAACACCCGCGTTGACAACGCTGTTAATTTTAGATTCAATCGTAGGTATTTTTAAAGTTAAATTTTAGCTTCAGTCATAGGTCTTTAAGCTCTTCTAAAAATAGGCGAGTTTGATTGTAAAAATTTTGTTTAAAAACAGTCTAGTCTCCGGAACAATATTTTTGTTTAAACAGTATAGATTCTGTTTGAAAATTTAGTTTATAAACAGCCTAGATTCTTAAAAAAAAAATTTTAGAAAATTCATAAAATTATTTCCAAGTTGTCCAACATTTTGGTCCATAACTCCTTTTCTCTAGAAACGATTTTACAGATTTACAATACCCAACAGCTTAGCACAATAATAAAGACTTTTGGGTAAATTTTAATAATAATCTGTAAGTATTTTAGTGGTAAACATGATTTACACTAACATTTTATCGAAAAAATTGAAGCTAAGTTATAAAATCAAACTAAAAATTCTTTTAAAAAGAAAAACAAAATATTTTAAGCAATTGGTTTGTTAACAAAAATTCTTGAGTTTCTTGTTTCAACTTTTGTTGGCAAAAATTTTCAAATACTAACCACCATTTTCAACAAGTCTAGTTAAATTTATAAACTAAGTTTAGAGTGTCTAATAAAATATTTTTTCATACAAAAATTGTTTAAACTTTGCATTCAAAAAAAAAAAACTAGACTTTATTAACAAGTCTAGTTTAAACAGGGTAATTACAATTCGTCAGTTGTTTTCTATCAGTTCAAATTGAAATGTCTGTTAAGAAAAACAAACGTTTAACAAAATTTATTTTCAATATTCTGTGGCAGTTAAACGTTACGTTGCTGTGAATTTTGTTTGGAATACAAAGTGCATTCTCATTCTACTACGCAGAGTTTAGAACGTGACAGAATTTGTTGATTTTGTCATTTGAAAAATGACTGGATGTTGAAATAAATAATAGACATACAATTTCAAGTTTATTTTGAGAGTCTGGGGGGCGAGGGGGTGTTTGAAATATATATATATAGAAAAAAACCCCTCAACTCACAGTTTTAATTGTTTGGTAAATAAAAACCTTAAACAGCTTTAAATAATTAGCAAATAAAAACAAAATTATTGAAAATCAAGGGAATCGCTTTCAGATACTTAACAAAAGACTTGAAATTTAATTTCATTACTGGGCAAATGGTTCAAGAATTTCTATACAAATTTGAAAAATTCAACACAATATTGGCAATGTTTAAAACTAATTCCACATGTCTGCCTTTTAAGCTTATCAAATAAAGCTTTGTTTTAAATCTAGTCCATGTCTGTATGTTTTCTATAAACATGTCATGGTTTATCAATCAAATTTGGTCAGCGTTTTGTTGGTTTCTGAGCATTTAATAGACGTTTTGCATTTTCATTACGTTTAGTTCTTTTACCCTTTTGGTTTTTAGTTTAGTGCTTTAATAAAGTATTAAACAATGTCTTTCTCAAAACGCCTTTTTAATGTCTAATAATTTCCTGAGTTTTTTTATATTTGATTGTAGTATTTAAACAAGTAACTGCATTTGGTTGTACCTTAAATGGGGTTTTTTAATGTCACATTTCTAGCTATGTCAAAACTAATAATTTTGTAAATAACTGTTGGCTGTTTTTGTATATAAGCCCTGCATGTATTATTTTTGAAGATTTTAGGTATGTTTAAATCATGTTTTCTCAACAAAGAGTTTAAATTAATAACTTTTACTAGCTTATTCTTATACTTAATAGTTTAGCTTAGCTGGCTATTGCAAATCAAGCAAATTGTTCCATAGATATATAAAATATGAGTAAAGAAACTTATTTGTTTTCATGAAATGCTTGATATCTAAATAAGGCATATTTAAATGAACAGTTGTAGTTGTGTCTAAAAGTCAAAGTTTTCTTTATACTGCTGCTTCACACTCTAACTTATCACACCAGCCTTGAATTTTCTTTTTAAATTGATTTTATTTAAATTTACTTAAAATCATTCATGCTAATTTTAAGCACATCCATGATTTACTATCTCTTTATGTTTACTTAAATATACAGTGTTGGTAAAAATAATAAGGACAATTGAGATGCATCGTTAATTAAGAAATTTTGTTTAATTAACTTTATTTTTTCTAATAAAATGTTAGTGTAAATCACTGTTACCACTAAACTACTAACAGCTAATTAACAAAATTTATCCCAAAATGTTAATCATTGTCCTAAAATGTTGGTTATTGAAAATCTCTTAAATCGGTTCAAAACAAAACAAGTTCTGAAGCAAAATGTGAGACAACCTAGAAATAATTTGTTGGATTTAAAACAAAAAATTCTGTACTAATCCAGACAGTTTTTAAACTCAATTTTCATAAAGAAACTAAACTGTAGACAAGAGTATTGTGCAAGAGTCTAGGCTGTTTTTAGACAATATTTTTTACAATAAAACCAAACTGTTTTTTGAGAACACATACATTTTAAGAAACTAAGCCATTTTTAGAACAGCTTAAAAAACTGCTATTGAAGCTAAAATCTAACTTTAAAGATTTAACTGAGAGCTACGATTGAAGATAAAATTTAACTTTAGAAAGACCTACGATTCAAGCCGAAACTGAATGACTTAAAAATCTACGATCGAAGCGAAATTTTAACTTTAGAAAGACCTACAATTGCAACTAAAATTGAACTTTAGAAAGACCTAGTTTCAACTAAAATTTAACTTAATAAAATTTAACTTAAGACAGATATGCGATTGCCAAAGTTTTACTAAGATTAAAGCTAATATTTTACTTTAGAAGAGTCTACGATATACATACATATACATACATACATACATACATACACATATAGCTGTGAAATTGTTCTTGAAAGTATTTAAAATATTTCCAGTTTTTTTCTTAAATTTTCTGGCCGCTCCAAAAATATATACATACAAATCTTTGCTTTTTTCTTTTTTTTTGCGGAAAATTTCCTTTGGCAACAACAAATATAACACAAAAACGTGATGGTTTAAATGAGTTTGATAAAAATTAAGAAAAAAAAAATAAAATATATTGCTGCTTTTTATCCAAAAACAGCAGCAACACATAAATAATTTGACAGTTGACAGCTGTCATATGTTTAGTGTTTTAGTTAAATTAGTGATCTATTAATAACAACAACAATAGCCACACGAATATTAAAACAAAACAAACAAAAATTATTAAAAACTATTTCACACATTAACACTCTCTTTAAAAGTGAAATTTTAAGAGCTTACAAGCTAAGCTAAGACATTACAAGCTCTTAAAATATAAAAATTTCTTTGTTATAAAAAAATTTTGTAACAATGAGGCTAATTTAGCGTTTTTTTTTTGGTAAATTTCCCTGGGATTTTTTTTTTTTTTTTTTTTGGGAATTCCAGGGATTATTTCGATATATGTATGTTAAAATAACTGTTTTGCATAAATACAAACAAAAAAACAAACTTTAAATTTATAGGAATTTTGAGAATTTTTCTTGTCGGGATTTTGGATTTTTTTTTTTTTTTTTTGGGGTTAGCATATTTTTACTAAACTTTAATCAAAAACAATCATATGTTGCAAAAAAAAATTAAAAAAATTTTAATTTCAAAAGATTTTAGAAATTTTTCTTTCTGGCATTTTAAAAAAACATTAACAAAATTGAAAAAAAATTTGGAAACTCACAGCATTGAATTTTAATTAAAAACATAATTTTGCCATAAATAATGAACAAAACTTACATTTTAAGCTAAATATTTCCGTTTCTTTATGAGAGTTTTGAGAATTGTTCTTGTCGGCATTTTTGGAAAATTTTTTTGGGAATTCATGAAATTAGTATATTTTTACAGAATTTTAATTAAAAACAATCATATCTTGCAAATAATGAAAAAAAAAATAATTTTAAGAGATTTTAGAAATTTCCCTTTCTGGGATTTAAAAAAAACATTGTGGGAATTCAAGGGATTAATAAAATTTAGTTTTGATATAAATTATTTTATCATAAATAAGGCACAGAACTTTGATTTTAAGAAATTTCTGGGATTTTGTGAAAACTTTGTGAGTATTCAAGGGATTAGCAAAATTTTGTTTTAATATAAATAATTATGTTTAAAATAAGGCACAACCTAAATTTAAAGAATTTCTGCAAATTTTCTTTTCTGGGATGCTAAATTTTTGTTTTTTTTTTTATATTCACGGGATTAGTATTTCTTTTTTTCAATTTTGATTAAAGGCATAAATTTGTCAGAAATAATGTACAAAATTTACAATTTAAAAGTTTTTAAAAATTTCTCTTTCTGAGATTTTAAGAAAACTTTTTGGGAAATCAAGGGACTTACAAAATTTTGTTTTAAAAAAATAATGTTTGAAGCAGAAAAAACTTAAATTGCAACAGTCTAATTCATAAAAACTTATCAAGGGTTTATAACAGGCTTATAAAGCAAATATACATACAAAATTTGCTTTATAAGCCTGTTATAAACCTTTGACAAGTTTTATAAATAAGGGGGTAAGAATTTATTTATTTTATTTATTTATTGAATTTCCTCAAATTTTCTTTTCTGGGACTTTCAAATTTTATTTGGGAATTAACGGATTGTTATTTTTTTTTAATTTTTTTTTAAACATAAATTCACAATTTAAAAGTTTTTAGAAATTTCTCTTTTTGTAATTTTTTGGGAATTCAAGGGATTAACAAAATTTTATTTGAATATAAATAATTACGTTTAAAATAAGGCACAAAACTTAAATTTAACGAATTTTTGCAAATTTTCTTTTCTGGGATGTACAAATTTTATTTGGGAATTGAAGGGATTATAATTTTTTTTAATTAAAATAAAGTATTTTCTTAATAATAGAAGAAATGTGTGTCAATAAACCATAACTTATAAAATTTCTGAAGTTTTTGCAAATTTCCCTTTCTAGGATTTTAGAACAACATTTTGGGAATTTACGGAATTAGTATAATTATAGCTTAATTATAATTAAAAACAATCTTATATATAAAATAATCCAAAAAAAATGTTTCCTAAAGTTTTAGAGATTCCCTTCTGGGATTTTTGAAGAACTTGAAGGGAATCTGGGGATTATTAAATTTTTGACTTACTTTGAAAAACTTAAAGAATTTTTTGGCTGTTTTTTTAATAAATTTGCCAAGAAAACAGCAATTTTGTTTACTCTTTAGTGTGAAAAGATGGCCTCTAGGATTTGGTTCTCTGATAATTATTACTCTCTTTCTAGCTCTCTCGCTCTTTTTGCTTATTTCTTTTTATTATTTTCTTATTTGTATTGAAATATTTTGACAACTTTTTTTATGATTTGTATAATTTTTTTCTGTTATTTTGTTTATACATATAGGTACACTGAATTTATTTGCTTGATATTATTTTTTCTGTATGATTTTTTTACATTTGGCAATTGCTTTAATTATTTCTTTCAATATTTATTTTTTTAATTAACACATATTTGATTTAAATAGAGAATTATTGATATGACAGCTATAATATGTAGGTATGTACATATATATTTTAACAATATATATTTCCTTTCAACTATTTTTGAATTATTTAACCTCAACTTTTTTTACCAGCATTGTGTGGTAGTTGATGTTTTTATGGTAAATTTATTTTTGCCTAAGTATATTTTTATTTTTTATGGCTTTTTTAAATATTTTTTTTATGTATTTTTACATTTGTGTTTTTTTTTTAGTTTTCTAACTTTTAACCAAACTGTGCACGCAAAAAACTGAAAATTTTGTTGTTTTCTTTTATTTATTTGTGTTTTTTATTTATTTTTTTTTTTATTTTATTAATTCGTTGTGATCGTTAAACAAAATTCTCCGTTTTAAAAACTCACTTTTACGTACCGTAGTCGGCATTTAACTGTTTCAACATTGCGCAAATAACCAGTGTGAGACGACGATGTTAAAAAGCACAACATGTGCTGCCAACAGTTCCCCTACAGCCCGTACCCCCTTTCAAGGTTTATTAACACAAAAAACAAAAACAATCAGCCAAACTTGTATAAAATAGTTCCCCATAAAACACACCATCAACAAGAACAACAATCATTAACACTCTTTGATCTTAGCATTAATTAAGAGCGAATGTGAAAGAGAGATACAGATAGAGAGCAGCGTTGTCAACTTGGTGAGTTTCGCACCATTTTTGGTGCTTTTTTAAATTTTTGGTGCGAAAAATTCTTTAGTTGGTGCGCGGCAGTGTTGCCATTTTAGCACTGTCAGTGCTAGATTTAGCATTTTGTTTCTCGAAAATGCATTGAAATTTTTAAAAATTATGCTAAATAACATAATTTGCTTGATAAAAAAATTTTTTTTTTCTCGAAAAAATTTTTACTATTTTACTCCAAAAAATACTTTTGGAGAAATAAAAAATAACTTATTAATATTTCAACTAAATTTCTTTCGGTGTGGTAAGTAAATGAACACGGAAATTTTTGAATTAATATATGAAATGTAATCTATTAAAGCAAGTCAACAATTGTTATGACAGAATTAGAAAAAAACTATAATTTATATTTGTAACATTTGAAATAAAAATTGTATTGTTACATTGAAAAAATTTAGCACTTATATTTTCTTCTATAGAACATTTTAGCACTTAGTTTTTGAAGTTTTAGCATATTTTGAAATTCATTTTTTGGCAACACTGAGTTGAATTAAGGCAGAATTAGTCTTTACTTTCTGTTCGGTTCCGAATCAGCTGACTTGATTCTCTTAAATAGGAAATGTGTAGAAGTCGTTAGTTGTTTTGTTACTTTTCGTGCCGTTGCGGACGAACCTGTTGAAAACAAAAATTTGCTAAGTAATTGTAAGTGACAGCACAAAACAGCTGACATCCGCACAACCACAAAAATTTTGGTTTATTACAAACATTTTCAATTTCTTTGAATTTAATTAAGTTTTTGTATAAAAGTTATAAAAATATAAAAAATAGACGATGGATGACGAAAAGCTTATTACTTTAGTCCAAAGTAATTTTTATTTTTGATTTATTTTCGCGGTATGTGTTGTGTTGTCTGTTTACCTACACGGAACAGAATAGCAACAGAAAGTAAAGACTAATGAAGCTGTTAATCTTTAAACCAGTGATGCCAACTTAGCCCTTTTCGGGCTAGATTTAGTCCGATTTTAGTCACTCAAAACGCGAAAAAGAAAATTGGCCCTAAACTAAAAAAACGCGTAAATCTGGCACGTTTTATAAATTATCTTCTAGCTCTTTTAGCCCGTTATTACTTTTTGCTCGAAATGGCTACATTTTAGTTTTTTCGTACTTTTTCTTCCTTTAATCTAATAATATAGAAATAATGCTATTGGTAATAATAATCCATTCCTTAAACTTTCCAGTTTTGCCATACACATATTGACATATCCGTACTCAAGCGCAGAAGTTGAGAGGAGTTTTAGTGTCATGAATTTATTCAAAAATAAAATTGGAAACAAAATGTCATTAAATACGTCTAACAGTTTAATACACATTAAATATAGCCTAAAAACAGATAATGTATGTTGTTCAAAATACAAAATACCTGACGAAGTGTGCTCAAAAATTAATTCGAATGAAACATATAAAAAATCTAAATATTTTATTGATAGTGTCTTATGGACTGAAAATTATGATGAACAAGAAATCGAAGTTTTGTTCAGTAATGACCAATTTTAAATGTATACTATTTAATACAATGTATTTAATCTCCGTATGTACCTTATTTATTAAAATGTAATATGAAATGTAATTGAAATATGTATCTCATGGTAGTAATTTTTTTCTAATAAATTATTTTATAAAAATGTGTTTGTTGTTTTGATTTTTAAAAGAAACATTTTATAATTTAGCCCCTTTTCGCACTTTATCGAAAATTTTGACAGGATGTGGCTTTAAACGGATTTTTTTCAATTCAGCCCTTTTTAGCCCTTTTTCAAAAATGTTTACGCGTTTTGAGTCTCAAAAGTTGGCATCACTGCGTTAAACAGAATGAAAACAAATGGCCAAAGAAGAGAAATTTTAACAGTTTCTTTTTTTTTTGCATTTACATATATATTTGCAAAGAGCGTTTGTGTATTTTCCTGCATGTGTGAATTTAGTCACCTGTTTTTATTAAACAGATTTTGCAATTTTTTTATTTAACTTCATTTCTTGATTGTTACAGTCCTGGCACACTCGTACATATGGGTTGACAGTTGTCTAGGTCTGATAACAACTGCCAGCTTGTTTGGGGCAATATGGATAAACCAGTGATATTGAGTTTGTTGTTGCAAAGGTTTTAAAAAATAATTAAAAGCTAAGTTAAATTTTAAAATAACACAAACAAAATTAATTGTATATAATCTCTTTACACCAGTTTTTTTATAGATATTGGCAACAAATGTTTAAAGTCTTGTCTTAGCATAGCCTAGATGGCAACTAGTTTCCCCTTATTTATTTTCAATATTAAAACAATTTTCTCTATAATTTACAAATTACATTTTTTGGGATTTTGGCAAAATTCTTTGGGAATTTAAGGTTTTCGACTATTTTGCTTTAATTTAAAGTAGTTTGTCTAAAAACAATAATAAAACATATAAATAATGAAAAATTTTTATTTCAAGAGTTTTTTGAAATTTCCCCTTCAGGGAATTTGAGAAAACATTTTGGGAATTCACAAAATCAGTATATTTTTGCTGAATTTTAATAAAATAAAAACCATATTTAGACATTAATAATAAACAAAATTTAAAATTTTTTAGAGCTTCCGAAAATTTTCCTTTCTGCGATTTTGAGAAAATATGTTGGGAATTAAGGGATTTACAAAACAACATTAACTGATTTCTTTTATTTTTGTTATTTTTTACAAGATTTTTTTTATTTTGCCAAAACTTTCTGAAATTTTACTTTCTAGGAGTTTGGGAAAACATTTTAGAGAGTTCAGGAAACCAGTATATCGTTAGCTTAACATGAAATTGTGCTAAGTCAATTTTTTTGAAAAATGAGATTTTGATGCAGTCTTAGAAATAAATTCAAAATACATAGTTTAAAAAAATAAATTATGAATGTGAATAATTTTTACCTGTAGTGGAATTCTGTAACTTTTAACAATAGCAAGAATTGTTTTCTTGTCGACTCATTTTGTCGTTTGCAGTAACGATTATGCGATTCTGTAACTTAATGTTAAAAATATTGTTACAATTTGGCACTATGTGGCACCTCTGTTAAAATAAACAAAAAGAGCTAAAAGGAATACAAAAAAAAAAAATTTAACAACTCAGCTGATTGCAAACAATAACAAGTGTTGCTTAATAAGTTCGAGAATAGCAAAATCGCTTAATCAGTTGTTTAGTTTTTTAACAATGACAAGTGTTGTTAAAATAAGTTACAGAATTCCACTACTGATGTTGGCATATTATCAACCAACATATTATGTTGGTTGATTTTAACATAAAATCAATATTTTTCATAAATAATAAACAAAATTATAATTTTTAGAGTTTCTGAAAACTTCTCTTTCTGGGATTTTAACAGAACATTTTGGCAATCAGTAAATGTTTGCTGAATTTATAGCAATTTAAGAAATAATCGAAATCCTGTTTTAATATAAATAATCAGTTATAAAAAAGCCAAAAAACCTTAATTTGAAGAGTTTCTACAAGTTCCCCTTGCTAGGATTTTAGCAAAACACTTTGCAAATTCATGAGATTGTAAAATTTTATTAATAAATTTTTATTTTTTTGAAAATAGAACTTTGTGTAAAAAATTCAAAAAAAAAATAAAATTTCTTGAGTTTTTGCAAAGTTCTCTTTTTGGAATTTTAGCAAAAAAAACATTTTGGGAATTCACGGGATTAGTAAATTTTTGTTGAATTTTAATTAAAAACCATAATTTTTCGTAAATAATAAAAAAGATTTACATTTTTAGATTTCTAAAAATTTCTTTTCCTGGGATTTTCGAAAAATATTGGGAATTTAAAAATATATTTAATTTTTGAGTAAAACTTATATTTTTAAAACAAATTATTTGAGGTTTTTTTATAATTGCTAATTAAAAAGAAATTTTTGGGAATTTTAATTTTTAATATAAGAAATTTAATTTTATACTCTCTGAATTTAATAAATAAATAAACTATTTGAGTTTTTTGGAATAATTGCTTTGGAATAATTAAAAATATGAGGGGAATTTTATATAAACAATCGGGAATTTTTTTTTTATTAAGAAATTAACTTTTATAACAAATTAATTTATTTTTTTAAATAATTGCTATTAAAATTTTTTAATTGCTATTATAAGAAATCTAAATTTGTAACAATTTAACAATTTTTGAATGATTGCTATTTTTAAAAATTCTTTTCGAGAATTTTAAATAAAATTTCGAATTTTATTTTTTAATTTTTTTATATAAGAAATCGAAACTTGTAACAATTTAACTGCGTTTTTTTTTTTTTGAATAATTGCTATTTTTAAAAAAATTCTTTTGCGTGGTTTAAAAAAAATCGGGTATTTTATATTTTTTTTAATTTACACATACATACTTACAAGAATTGTATTACTTTTATAAATATTTTCAAAATTTTCGAAATTTATGGCTTAAAGTTGTGTTTTCAAATCATTTAAAATATTTATCAATGAATATGAATGATATCCATAAGGTTTATTTTAATAATTATTTAACAAATAACTGTTACAAAAACTATTAACTTTTTAGACAAACAAATAGCAACCAACCAAGAGAGAGATAGAGAGAAACGTGAACTTTTACATTAAGCAATCAACGAAAACCAATAACATACAATCAATTAATGAAATGAATTGTGCAAATTGACAGTTTTGTAACTGAACGAAAACATTCAAATATAAAATCCAATTTATTTATAAATCAGTGTAAATTGGTTTAAGTAAATAATGGTTTTTTTCTTCTTATTCTTGTAGGAAAAAAAAATTACATAAACATTTTGTTTACTTAAAAAGAAAGTTGTTAATTTTGGTAGATTTTAATTTGTACCAGGTATGGCCGGTTTAAAGTTTTCATTTTGAAAATATTTCTTGGCGAAAAGTTCATCTAGAACAATGACATTGAACTTATTACTCCTCGTATGTCTGTAAGTGTTAAAAAACATTTGTTTTGTTTAATTAATTTTGTCATTGTTTTACCCTGAACTTCATTTATATCAGTTGCAAGTTTTGTTCGTTATATTTATTTTTTATACAACAACCAGAACAGGTACTTTAATGTATTTAATTAAACACCAAGGCCTTGTTTAACAGGGTTTAAAAAATTGCTTTGAAAAAAAATTGTAAAAGTTGTCTTAATATAAATTATTTTGGAATATATATAGAGACTCTTTTAAATATTCCTACATTTTAAACAAAAAATATGGTGTGCGTAGAAAAAAATCGCTTTCGAATAAAGAAACTACTCATAAATCTAAAGTTTGTAAACAAATATCTATATTTTTCGCAAGTAAAACTGCAAAAAAAACTTACTTTATTAGATCACCACAACCAGGACGGAAAGATTCCCTAAAGTTTTACACAAAATGATCAAACTTTACCAACTGCGGACAAAGCAACCGCCAACTGTTATTTTTAACTATTTATTTAAAACAAACAGCTAAGTTAGTAATTTCTATCAAAATAATAGAAATATATGCAACAATTTATACGGCCTGCAGAGAAGAAAAGCTCCGTCAATGTTTTTTTTTAGCAATTAAGTAATTTATTAATTGAAATTTTTTGCAAGATATACACTCGTTTCACCAGGTATAGCTGTAAATTCGTTTTTAACCTACCTACAAAAAAAAAAGCATAAAACTCAAATTTGCAAACAAAATAAATATAAAAAGAATAATATATATTATAAAACCTGATTGGTGACCACACGAGTTTCCCACAGATGATTCATAAATAGTCGTCGTTGTTGTAGCAAACATATTTCTCGCCATTTACTAACTTACTACTTTAAACAATAACTTGAAGTTGTTTTGTTTTTGGTTTTAATTAGTAATATTATTTTAAAGTTAAAGAGAACTAGTCAAAGAGCGCAAAGTGAGAAACACAAATTGCAATGAAAACGTAAAGCGGCCAGCGAATGTGGCCTAAAATTATTGCTTGACTTACGTTAGATAGCAAAGATAGCAAATTTATACTTATGCTATACATAGTAAATTTACCACAGATAGATAGTTTTATATAAATCAGTGATGGAAAATTCAATACTATTGTACTATTTTCAGTACTTTTTCACAACAAAAATACCACACTACCCCCACATCATATTTAGTACTCTTTGTTTCTTTTGCTTTGTTCATTGACAAAATTGACTTCAAAACAAGAACATAAGTAATGCACAAATTCATTATTCATGTTATTTATTTGATGTGGGATAAGCTAATCTACAAAAGTAAACAGATGCATAAAGAATTAAAGTTCTTTGTGGTACTATTTTGATAAATTTTTTAAATTTCGTATGTTTCGTACATTTTTGTAATTCTCATTTCTTGTTTGAGATTTTTTTGTGTATGATATGAGTTTGAAAACTTCAAACATATTCACCCCTATCGTGAATAAAAATTCCACTGAAATTTGTTCCCTTTTATTTTCTTAACATTGAATTTTAACAGGAAAAACTTGAATTAATTTTATTTTTGAATTATTTTTAAATGAATTTTTAATTTTATTTTTGAATAAAAATATGTCTCCTAAACAGTACTAAAATGTTGAAAAAAGTACTCTTTTTGTTGACGGTCAGTACCATTTCAATTTTTCATGTTTCCATCACTGCTATACATAGCAAATTTTAAATACATACATAGTAAATTTACTACAGAAAGCAAATTGCCTATTGATAGCATATTAACTATAAATAGCAAATTTACTGCGGATAGCAAATTTACTATACATAGAAAATTAACTACACATACCAAATTCACTATTTATAGCAAATTTACTATAATAAATACTACACATAGCAAATTTACTATGCATACCAAATTTATTATAGTAAATACTAGACATATCAAACTTACTATTGATAGCAAATTTAGTATAAGTATTCTATAGTTTAAGTTTTCTTTACAAGTAATTAATATTTCATACATAGCATTTACTATAGATAGCAAATCTATTGTAATTAGCAAATTTACTATACATAGCAAATTAACTACACATACCAAATTTACTTTATATGTCATATTAACTGTAATAAATACTATACATAGCAAATTTACTATGCAAACCAAATTTACTATAGTTAGCATTTTATGTATAGTAAATTTATTATGCAAACCAAAGCAAATTACTATACATAGCAAATTTACTATTCAAACCAAATTTACTATAGAGAGAAAATTTATTGTAGTTAGCAAATTTACTATACATAGAAAATTAATTACTCATACCAAATTCACTATTTATAACAAATTTACTGTAATAAATACTATGCATAGCAAATTTGCTATGCAAACCAATTTTACTATACATAGCAAATTTACTATGCAAAGCAAATTTGCTATAGTTAGTAAATTTACTATACATAGAAAATTGACTATGCAAACTAAAGCAAATTACTATACATAGCAAATTTACTATACATAGCAAATTTACTATTCAAACCAAATTTACTATAGATAGCAAATTTATTGTGGTTAGCAAATTTAATATACATTGAAAATTAACTACACATACCAAATTAACTACACATACCAAATTTACTATTTATAGCAAATTTACTATACGTAGCAAATTTACTATGCATACCAAATTTATTATAGTAAATACTAGACATATCAAACTTACTATTGATAGCAAATTTAGTATACGTATTCTTCCTTTATAAATAATTAATATTTCAAAAATTAATCTTGTTTTTATTTAAATTTATTTAATTTACAAACAGTTTTCTGTACAACAAATTAAATACACTATTTTATTTGCAAACAAGAAAAATTAACCTAATCTGGCTTCTGTTAATTGATTCCATAACTTCTGGCGTTGTTCACTGGTTTCTGGAGTTTCGGCATCGTGTAAAGTTTTCCTGCGCCATTCCTCGAAGGCCGGTTGGGTTTGTGACTTCAGGCGTTGCAGGGTATTAAGCACAGAGGTTAAAAAACCCGAAAAGCCCTGCGAGGAGGGTGCTAATGTAGCGGTTGAATTTTCAGTAAAAATAGCAGCAGCTTCCAAAACAGTTACAGCTAAAAATGTCATTAGCAAAACAATAAAAATGCTTCTGAACAGTGACATTTCAATTTTATTTTCTAACGTATTTCTGTTTTGGAAGGTATAAGTTCAGAAATGCTACTAAACTCTTAAAGAGTAGAGTGTACTACAGTGTAGATAATTTAGACTTTATGACAATTATAAGCGAAAAATAACAATTACAAACAAGTAAATTATTAGATAAGATTAAATGGTTTTTTTATGATAGCTTTTTAGTTAAGCAAAAATGCCTAAAGGTAGGCTACAATTTTACATATAATATGTTTGTAATAAACATTTAGCAAAAAGCCTAAAAGTATATTTAAAATTATTGACAATTATGTAAATTTCTGAGACTTTATTTTATCACTTAAATTAAATTCTTTAAATTTTACTTAAATATGTTTAGTTATTTTATTGAAATATATTTTTTCTATACAAAACAAACACACCCATTATCATGTTTAAATTTTTATCTTTTCTTTAAATTTTTTTCAATTGATTTTAAAACATTTAGTTAACATTATGTCACGTTATGCTTCAAAGGAAAACAATCTATAAATAAAGGCAGCACTAACAAAAGTTTTGGTAATTTCTGTTTGAATTTAAAACAAAAAACAAAGAAAAGAAATACGCATTAAATTACAATTACATAATATTCATATAAAAAAAAAAAAAACATGAAAATATTTATATTAACGCTACTGGCGGCTCTAAACGGATTAACTCAAGCCATACCGGTTTTAATACAGGTATAGAAACATATAAAATTTCCCAAAAAGAAAAATTATTTAAAATACTGTTTAATACTTGCATGTCAGCTGTGTTTGGACAAAAATCTGGGCGATGTTATGTCTTACCCTTACGATTGCCGCGGTTATATTGTATGTGATAAAGAGCCCACTGTACATTTTTGTGAATTAGGTCTTCATTTTGATGGCCAACATAAGGTTTGCAATTTGCCCGAAAATGCCAATTGCCAATTAAAGCCGCTGCCTACAGAAGTTGTTAAAGCCACTGTAAAGCCCCCGCATTCATCTCTAATGGCCATAGATGTGACCACCGGTGAAATTGTAGACCCTTTAACCGGCTACGAACCGGAAAATGTTATGTGCCGTCATTTTGGCGCCTATTTTCTGCCTAATCCTAAACAGTGTCGTTTCTACTATCTATGTGCTTATGGCCATATGCATGAACATTCGTGTGGCGAAGGTACTCTCTGGAACTATAGATCGCAGCAATGTGTTCTTAACTATAAGGCCGATTGTTATCAGCAGACTGAAGAGGAAGTTAAGGAGATACAAAAATCTTTCGCTAGCAGTAGCGACAATCCATTATTGGTTTGTTATCCAGTTGCCGCAACATATGTTTCAACGACCTCTACACCACAACCAACTGCTGCTACACCTGCGCGCTCTTCAACAGAAGTACGACCAACAGTTGTTGCAACTACACCTTCCCCTACACATACCCAGCACTCATCAAAGCGACCCAATTCTTCAAATCCTTACGGTATTGAGTGTCCTCCTAAACGTCAAATTTATGTGGCTCATCCCAAGGATTGTGGTAAATACTTTATGTGCATAATAGGCACACCAGTTTTGACCTCCTGTCCATTTGGTCTATTTTGGGATTCGAAGAAAGAATATTGCGATTTGGCCAAAAATGTCAAATGTTTCGAATAACTAATATTTTATTTTAAGAAAGGGGAAAAATTTTAATAAAAAAACTAAGCGGCCAATACGTGTTTCTTTTTTTTTTCAATAAAACAATTTTACTAGAAATGGCAAATTTACTACAGATAGGAAATTTACTTTACATAGCAAATATACTGTAGATAGCAAGTTTACTATAGATAGCAAATTTACTTTACATAGCAAATTTACTATAGAAAATTGTTTATAGATAGCAAATTTATTATAGATAACAAATTCAATATACATACATAGATAGCAAATTTACTATAGATAGCAATTTATTACAGATAGCAACTTTACTATAGATAGCAAATTCAATATACATAGCAAATTCAATATACATATATAGCAAATTTACTATAGATAGCAATTTATTACAGATAGCAAATTTACTATAGATAGCAAATTTACTATAGATAGCAATTTATTACAGATAGCAAATTTACTATAGATAGCAATTTATTACAGATAGAAAATTTACTATAGATAGCAAATTTACTATAGATAGCAAATTCAATTTACTTATATAGCAAATTTACTATAGATAGCAAATATATTGTAGATAGAAAGTTTACTATAGATAGCAAATTCAATATACATAGCAAATTTATTATAGATATCAACTTATTACAGATAGAAAATTTACTATAGATAGCAAATTTACTATAGATAGCAAATTCAATATACATAGATAGCAAATTCAATATACATAGATAGCAAATTTACTATAGATAGCAATTTATTACAGATAGCAAATTTACTATAGATAGCAAATTTACTATAGATAGCAATTTATTATAGATAGCAAATTCAATATACATAACAAATTTACTATAGATAGCAAATTTACTATACATAGCAACTTTACATGGAAAATTTACTATAGATAACAAATTTATTATACATAGCAAATTTACTATACATAGCAATTTTATATAGCAAATTTACTATAGATATCTAGATATTTACTATAGCAATTTACATAGCAAATTTACTGTTCTTCGCATTAAATACTACATTTTTGCTTGTTTACATATCCATTCAATAACAAATGAGCTTTGTCGCAGAACACAATTTTCTGATAACCGAGCATGAATTGTGATAATAATATTCAATAGTCTGCAAGCGTTGTTCGTTTGTAAGTCGATTCGTGGTTAAATTATAGACCAAACTGAACATGTTTAACAGTAACATGTTACACAAAAACAGCTGAACTGACAAATACGGTCTTGCCAAAAAGGAAATTGCTAAAAATAAAAAAATCACCCTTTATTAGCATCAAAAAACGTTAATTAGCTACGAGTAATTTCCTAAACATTTACTATGCTTTGTATAGATAGAAAGTTTTTGAGAAATGTGTTTAAAAATTTTCCTATAAAATTGTTCATATTCCCTCAATTCCTTCTACTCGTATATGTGTAAGTATGCACACATGTATGTAATTGTGTATAACTTAATCTAAAGAAGCTTAGCTATAATCAAATGGTTGCAAAATGTGCAAACAAATTATATACAAAGAAAAGTTAAATTCATGGAGTAGATAAGTGTATCAATGTTTATTTTCAAATAATAATATTAGTAGAGCAGAATAAAAAAAATATAAATAAAGACTAAACGCGAAAAAGAAATGTACTTTAAATTAATAAACTTGTCGATTATTTAGCAAAGAGCTTAAAATTTTTTAAATATTGCTTCTTTAAAACCATAACTAAACTAAAACATCCCTTTGCTACAAATTAATAATAGCAAGATTTTGTTTTTACTATCTCCTTAATTGCTTGTTTTTGTTTCTATTTCAAAGGAAATTAAAAGGGGGAAGACAAAAACAAGCCAAAAACTAATTACATACTAGTTTTTTTTTTTGGAGAATTTCAAAAATTTACTTGTTTATTATTTGAAGTTTGGTTGGTAATTTAGTATAAGTTTGAAAAAAATTTTGTATATTAACAATTAAAAACCGATGTAGTATTTTTTAGCATGTGTTTGTTTCTACTAAAAACAAAAAAATTATCAATGACATTAATTTAGCTAATCATGCTGTTGTTTTTTTTTTTTTTTTTTGGGAAATGATTAGTTTTTAACATTTATTTATCAATATTTTTCAGGTTTTCGTTTCGTAAAAACTTTTAGTATTTAAACTGTTCCAGTGAAACCAAGAAATCAGTTACAGTTTGTCAACTGTTAAAGTCAACAGTACTAAAGTAATAAAGTTATTCATAGGAATAACAAATACGAATATCGAAATGAAAGGTGTGTGTGTGTGTGCGTTTAAAGTTAAGAAAATACAAAAAAAATATAAAGAACGGAAATAAAACAAATTTAAACAAAAATCCTTTACGCTTAATTAGTTATACATACATATGTATGTATTCCAAACTTGTATGAGAAGAATACTAATTTCCATTAAAAGTTAGTCGAATATTTTTTTAATCGATTAATTGAATAATATTAAGCAATTAAACAGAAATTAAAAATACATATTTGTTAATTTCCATTAAAATTTATTCGATTAATTTTTTATTCGATGAATAGAATAATTTTTTAACGATTTGACAATAACTTAAAAACAATATGATAATTTCCATTAAAATTTATTCGAATAATTTTTTAATCGGATAATTTTTTATTCGAATAATCGAAAAAATTTTTAACGATTTGACAGAAATTAGACAACAAATAAAAAATTATGCTAATTTCCATTAAAATTTATTCCAATAATTTTTTAATTCGATTTTAATAGAATTTTTTTAACGATTTGATAAAAATCAGACAATAAATAAAAAAAGTATGATAATTTCCATTAAAATTTATTCGAATAATTTTTTAATCGGATAATTTTTTATTCGAATAATCGAATAATTTTTTTAACGATTTGACAGAAATTAAACAATAAATAAAAAAAGTATGATAATTTCCATTAGAATTTATTCGAATAATTTTGTAATCGATTAATCAATAACTTTTTTTAATCGATTAATTTTTTATTCGAATAATCAAATAATTTTTTAGCAATTTAACTGAAGTCAAACAATAAATACAAATATTTGTTAATTTTTATAAAAAATGTATTCGAATAATTTTTCGACAATTTGACAGAAATCAGACCATAATAAATAAAAAATTATGATAATTTCCACTAAAATTCATTCGAATAATTTTTTAACGATTTGACAGAAATCGGATAATAAATAAAAAATTATGATAATTTCCACCAAAATTTATTCGAATAATTTTTTAATCGATTGATCAATAACTTTTTTTAATCGATTAATTTTTTATTCGAATAATCAAATAATTTTTTAGCAATTTAACAGAACTCAAACAATAAATACAAATATTTGTTAATTTTCTTAAAAAATTTATTCGAATAATTTTTTAAGCGATTAATCAATAACTTTTTTTAATCGATTAAGTTCTTATTTGAATAATCAAATAATTTTTTAACAAAAAATACAAATATTTGTTAATTTTCATAAAAAATTTATTCGATTAATCGAATAATTTTTTAAAAATTTGACAGAAATCAGACAATAAATAAAAAATTATGATAATTTCCATTAAAATTTATTGCAATAATTTTTTAAATTGATTAATCGGATAGCTTCTTAAACGATTAATTGAATAATTTTTTAGCTTCTTAGAATTCGTAGAATTTATTTTTACTCGAATAATTTTTATTGAAGTTAACAGAAATTAAACAATAAATAAAATTTGCTGTTAATTTTCGATTTTTTAATTATACTATTAATCGATTATAAATTTTAAAACATTATTCGATTAATAAACGAATAATTTTTAATTAGTTCAAGATAAATCAAATAATAAATACAAATATTTGTTAATTTTCGTAAAAAGTTTATACGAATAACTTTTTTTTACTCGACTAATCGATTAATTTTTCGAATATTTAACGTCTAATTAATTTCTTTAACAGGTCTTCAAATATCATCAGGTGCTATCCTGCTCATGACTGCCGGTTTTTTAACGCAGCAAATGGTAATGGTATCATCAGCCAGCTGGAGCATGGAAAAGACTTGCGAGTATATTTCCGAAAGTTTTATTGCTAATCCGGCTTCGTGTCAAGGATATGGCTATTGTCGTGGTGGTAAATTAGAAGGCACTGGTAAGTGCCCCGACGGCTATCTGTATAATAACAGGGAAGGTATCTGTGATGATCCCAGCAATGTTGATTGCAGTGTCAGTGATTCTAAAAGTGCTTGCCAGTTTGCCGAAGATCAAACGTTTGTCGCCGACTCAACTGATTGCACACGCTATTGCTTTTGTAACAAGAAAAAGGCTGAGTGCACAAGTTGTCCTAAGAATCAAGTATTTGATGTAAATGGCCCGCAGTGTGTATATCGTGATAAAACGTATAAATGTAAGGTTGATTCGATTTGCCGTTTGGTGCCCAATAAAGTATTTATGGGTGATCCAGATAACTGTGGTCAGTGGATTGGCTGTCTTAATGGCCTTGGCACTCCAGGTAAATGTAACAGTGGTTTTTATAATAAAGCAACTGGATCATGTCAGGCTGTGAATCCTTGCAAAAATACTAATCCAGGAGACGCTGACGTAGGTCCGGGAGTTGCTGGGCCACCAGAGCTCAATAGAGACATATGTATAGCATATGCAAAAAAAAATACTGGTTCTAAATATCCAATTAATATTGATGATGGGGTATCATGCATGGGTTTTTACACCTGCAAAGATGAAAATGACGTTGCACCTATTTGGAACAAATGTCCATTAGGTTTGCATTTTAATAATAATAAATGTGTTACCCCATTTACATTTGCTTGTCCTTACGACCGCTGTGGTAATATGAATTTAAACTTTGTTGGCGCTATTAATTCGAAATGTAACAATTACTTAACTTGTAAAAAACAAACTACACAAATCAACAGGAATGTGGGCAGTCCCTGCCCAACCGGTAGGTTCTTTAATGAAGTGTCAGGAGAATGTGTGCTAACTAGCCCCGGCTCTGCAACCTACAAACTGTGTCCAGCAGTAACACAATAATTTTTTTCGAAATTGTAAAAACAAAACCAAAAAAACAATAATAATAATAATAAACAATTAATAATTTTACTGCTGTGCTGTTTCTATTTTTTTAACGCAACAATTTTGCTGATTTTCAATAAGAAACTACTTAAGGCAAATCTGCATATTGTAGGTGAATGTTATTGGTCTTACGCACCAGAGAACAGAAAGAGACCATTCACATTTGCTAACCATTCGCAAATTCATTGCTTTTGCATTCCTTTTACTCGACAATAATAAAAATGTGCATTGCTGTTTGTTTACTCATTCCTTATTACTGTTTGCTATTTTACATTCCCTTTTTGTTATGCGGTTATACATCAAGCAACGAAATAATTCAATGCCACATATAAAACTAAAAACATTCACACCATTCGTCCAGTATTCGTTGCTTTCAGTGAATGAAAACATAAAGAAAGAGCAAAAACAATACAAAACCTAATGAGAAAATAAATATTTTTTGGTTGTTGCTTTATGTGCGATTTGTTGACAGTAAACTAGTAAAGTTTGATATTTTTTGTTAGTATGTGCAACTTATACAATCAGCATTGAAACCATTCATACCAATCGTTAACCATTCGTACCAATCGTTAAGTATTCGTTGCGTTTGTACAAGACATGCAATGCAAGCATCATTTTTCGTTACACTCCGTTTTGTGAATAATGACATGTATTGCTTTACGGAATTGATTTATGTTGTCAACATGAGGTTCGTTTTTTGTGATTGTATTCAAAATCTAAAATTAACCAATCAATCCGTTCTCTGTTACACACACCTTTCTTCCTATAGTTACAGTAGCGGCTATATAATTAGAAACGATGCTTTGATATAATAAGATGGCTTTTTTAAATACCTACACTGTAAATTGTTTTCAATGATTAAACAATCAACATTGTTGTTGCACGTTGAGTTTTAAGTTAAATTAAAAATATATAAAAAAAAATATTATTTTCACAATTGTTTTTTTTTTTTTTTTTTTTTGTTGCTGGCCACGTAATTAGAAACGCGCATTTTTTTCTAAAACTTTTAAACTTTTCTAAATATTAGTAACAAAGTGAGTATAATTTGTTAAATAATGGCTTAACTTGTAATAATTTTGTTACGGTTTAGTTTCGAAAATGGGCAAAAACAAGCCATGTACTGCAGAAATGAGACGGTTAATTGTGCAGTCTTACCAAAATGTTAAACTTTCAAAAGTTTCAAAACTTTCAAAATGGTATTTGGTGCAATTCTCTTGTACAAGAATACAAAGGAGTTTGCAAGCCCAGCTAGGAAACCTATGACACGAAAAAACACTTTAGCAGAAGAAAGAGTTATTTGTAGAGCCAGTAAAAAAAAAACATTTTTATCTTCGCGCGAAATAAAGGCTGAAATTTAGAAATTTAACAGCAAATAAGCGCTGAAATATCGACACGGACAACTTTGTTTAAGATTAAAGTGAAGCACCTGCCTCTGAGGCATATCTTCACAGCGCACTTAAACGCATGTCCGGAAGAACATAGAGAATATGTCTTACAAAGAGCATACATGTATGAACCCGCCAGCAACATACAATTTTCAATTACAAGATCAATGCAAAGAGCACCTTGCTTAAGAGCTTGGGCTATCTAATCCCTGCCATCCGTAGCTTAGTCAATTAGCATGACCCAAAACAACAGAAAAGACAGCAATCGCAACACTGCATCGATCCTCCACTGCCAAGGACAATGATCTGCGGTTGCCATAGGCCGCATTTAACCATGTCCACAGGCGATCAACACAACAAGCTGCAACGAAAGCCATAATTCCTATACATTTTCTGAGCACCGAGCTAAGTGTCACCACTACTTTCAATGGTTCTGTTTTGTTATCAGCAACAGCACCTAGGACAAATTGGTTGACCGAAATTTGCTTGCTCAGACAAACATCAGTCATTAAACCAACTGCCATTCTACCCGCTTTGGGTATTAACCACAGCCACTGCATGAACACCGAAGTAACCTAAACCAATCATCACTTAGGGGACAAGCACCCCAATAGTTAAATTAGGCACAATTCCCCGGCCTTTTAACTGATCCCACAGTACTAGATAGAGACTCTAGTCAGCTGCAAGTTTCATTTGGGTGTTAATCAAAAGAGACTCTATCTTGTTTCGAACCCTTGCAGGTTCATGGCACCGGTGTCGCCATCTCTACCTCGGCATTGGAATGATGCCACGGTGATGGTCATAACACCAAGACTATTTTCCGCCGGAGCGGATCCACACGGACAATAAGCCAGGACTTCGTGGATGCATTGCACAAAAAGAACCTCATGTCTTGAAAAAAATATTATAAAGCGGTTGCGGTTTGCAAGAGAAATGTTCAGAAAAGTTTCACGTTACTGGAGTAGAATTCTCTGGAGAGACGAGTCCAAGTTTAACTTGTACCAATCTAATGAAAAATCGTATGTTAGACATCCCTCAAATAAAGCCTTAAACCCCAGATGCATTGTTATAGCAGTGAAACACGATGGCAGGTCTATTATGGTCTGGGATGCCTTTTCTTGGCATAGTGTGGGTTCTATTGCACGAGTTCAGGGTATAACGGATCAGCATCAATATAAAAACATTTTGGAAATTGTAACGGAACCGTATTGCTTTGAGAATATGCCCGTCCAATACATTTTCCAGCATGATAATGACCCAAAACACACTTCACGGATCAAAATATTGATGTTCTTAATTGACCATCCCAAAGTCCTGATCTTAACCCAATTGAGAACTTATGGGCAATTGTAAAAAGAGACCTAAAGGAAAAAAAATCCACGAAATAATGATGAACTTTTTCAGTTGGTGTAACAAAGCTGGAAAAACATACATATCTCTGCAAACATGCCAGCATTTAATTAAAAGTTTACCAAAAAGACTGGCGAATGTTATCAAAAACAAGGGTTATCCAGCAAATTATTAAAGGATACAAACATACATATTTGTTACATTCAGATATTTATTTGTAAAATACTGTAATTATATTATAAATATATTACACAAGTTGTGTTTAACATTAAATTTTTTGTGATTTCTCTTATTGATTTTATGTAAATATTTAAAGTATATGAGACTATATAAACTTGTAGTTTTATGTTTTCGTTTAAACTACTATTAGAAATATTGGGCATAGTCACAAAAAAGTGTATTTTAATAGTTAAAAAGTTGACTTTTGTTAAAAGTACACTTTACTTTAGCTATAGACACATAAAAGTATACTTTAACCGCTAAAACATACTTTTATTTTAAAACCAGCTGAAGTTGCTTTTAAATAATTTAACATCACTTTAAAATCAACCAGCTGTAACAAAAACTGGATGTGTAGAAAAATAAAAAAAAATCTTATACAATCTTAAGCTAAGTATAGACGATATGTTGAATCAGCATATTTATGCTGAAAAATTTGTGACAAGTGCTTACATATCGTGTAAACGCAAAATTTTTTCAGCATACGTATGTTTAACAACATTTGCTAACACTTTGTTAACAATGCCAACAAACGTATGTTGGTAATTTTAGCATATCGTGTAAACAGCATATTATTAGTGTTTGACAAATTTCCTGCGTATGTTGACAGATATGTTATTTGTTGAAAAGCGTATGCAAGCTTTTCAGCATATGGCAAATTCATATGCGATCAGAGTTGTATTTTCTAATAAAGCTGATAAGAAAACAACAATGTCGGCTTCATTGATTTAAATCACAAATTATAATCTAAAGGACAGACGACGTTTAACATTTTTTAATTGTTTGTATAGTTTATACAATTTGTAATATTCACATATAACAACAAAATAATTGAACACAAATATTAATTTAAATGGCGGAAAACTGCGTTTGTTGACATTGGCAAAAACATATGTTTTTGCATCTTTTTTGTGTAATAGTGTGGCACCTATGACATACTTTGTTGCGATTTTTTTTAGTGTGATAGATATCGGTCAGATTTTCCACTGAATGAATCGTACGATTGTGTACGATAGTGTATCACGACCTTTAAACCCACCTGCGATAGTTTTTTTTATGTAAATACAATTCTTGTTGCATATGTACCTACACACAAGAACACAAAACGCAATATAATGGCTGGAGGCATTGTTCAAATTAATCGACAAATTACCGCATTGGTGATCGAATGAGCTAACGTATCGAAAAATGATTTCGATATCGAAATTATGATAAAATATACTAAATTTCTTGCTCGATATCGTATGCCATAATGTCAAATAAGAAAATTTCGATCAATTTTACTCGATATCGAATGCGATAATTTGGCCCCAGGTCTCTAGAAATAAACAATAACCCCCTTATTCAAAAACGATTATTAAATTTAACAAACGTTTATTAAGACAGATTTGCATATAAAAATTTGCTTAAAAACGCAATAGCTAGACCAATTTCATCCCACGTCATCATTTGTTTTTTTTTATTGGTATTTTTATTATTTAATTTTATTTCAAAAATTTCACATAAAATACAGAAGTTGAATAATAATTGAAAAATGTTGTCAAACTGATTAGTTTCACAAACAAATGTTTATACGACTCAGCATATGTAGCACCACATAAAATTCAACATATCGTATAAACACAAAAATCGTATGCTAACTCATATGTTGACATTTCATTTGCTGACATATGCTGACATCAAAAAATTTGCTACTTTCAACATATCGTGTAAACGTCTAACATATGACATAGGAATTTGCTGCTAATTGTAATCATATGGCTGTCAGCATATATATGCTGATTCAACATATCGTCTAAACTTACCTTTATACACTCCCGCAAATATTCAACGCCAAAATAGCCTAATTATGATATTAATCTTACCTTCTCCATTTTTCCACCGCAAATACTTTTCTTAAATTTTCCCGCTTAATTTTATTATTTTGCCAATTTTTATTTATTTTTCAATTTTCAATGACAGCTGTTTAAAGCTGCCACTTGCTTATTTTTCTTTACAGTTTGTATGAAATAATTTTCTACATATAAGGTGGCACCCAGTTAAAGTCGGTTTAACTTAAAACGATCTTAAATTAATTAAAAGTAGGTTTTAAGTTTAAAGTTGTTTTTAAAAAGAACCGACTTTAGTGTTTGTCTATGATTATGGCCCATTAACTTTATATTTTTCCGATTTGACGATTTTTAAAATTCGAAATGACGTTTGTTTTCCTTTTTAACGGGATTTTGGCGATTTTTTTTTTTGGAAATTTATCTGTCAGCCCTGATAACAATACAGTAATTGTGCATTATGTTTATTAGTGGTACAGTATTGCTGCGCCTGTTGAGTAGGCGCATTGTTCAAAGCTTGATTTATAGCCATTATTATTTAAATATTTTACTTCGGTAGCGTTTCAATGCTTAACCACCGAAGGAGAGAGTTGCGATAAATAATGCGTGGCATTATTGATTCCGCACGGAAAGGAAAACTAAGCGGAAAGAAATATCGCTTGATATGCAAAAAGCAATTATTCATCGCAGGAATGAATAGATTTTCAGCAAAGTAAATTTAACATACCTGTGTTTATAAATTTCATGTCAATTTTGTGCCAGCTGGTGGTGCGAAAAAGACATTTGGCAAAAAATTCAATGTCAAACGTAAAATAAAGGGAGTACTTTTTGGGTTTTTATTAAAATATATGTACAATATCAAAACGCAGTTAATATACAATTATAGTGACGATGATTCTTCAGACATTCGATTAGAAAGAATAAAAAGCCGAGAATGTGTTACAAATGAACGGTACAAAAAAACCGAAAAAAAAACAAAGAAATCTCACGATGAAAAATTTCTGAATAATTTTGCAGCTTTCAAAAAAATGTTCGTGAATTAGTCCTTATATGAAAGCTACGATTAGTTATGGACCGATCTTCACAAAATTTTTAGATGTGATTTAGCTTTATTACACATTTATGGTGCAATTTGTTGGTATATTCAATATATTGTAATATTCAAAAATAAATGTAGTGTAACAATTTATTTTCAAATAAATTGTATATTTAACTTGAAGGCAACTTCGATTAAAATTTTTTAAAATTTGTATACTTTCATAATTCAAACATTTATGATCGGGGTTTAACTATTTCGGGAGGATATTTGTATGGGGGCCAGGTGAAATAAATAATGGACCGATTTGTATTTTCGTTTTAGTAGTCGGTTCAAAAACCGAAAAATAAAACATTTTTATACCCTACACCACCATAGTATATTAGATTTGTGCTGATGTTTGTAACGCCCAGAAATATTGGTCCAGCACCCACCTTAAACTATATGTATGTGTGTAAAGTTAAATTTTAAAATTTATAACCCTAGACACAAACCTTTAAAGTTAACAGAGTTCTGTTATAGAGTTAACAGTGCACTGTTAGACATATCAGGAATTGGTATACGCATCAAAAATTATTATTTGGCCATAATTGTGGACAAAAGCAACCAGGATAAATGGAACGATAGCATATGATATGATGATTTAAATAAGTGGTTTTTCAAAATTTAAAAATTTAGTCTTTTCTGAGAGTGTTTTACACAGACGGACATGGCTAAATCGACTTAGAATTTCATAAGGAGCAAGAATAAATATACTTTTTTGGGTCTCAGATGAATATTAAAAAAGTTTCACACGGAATGACAAACGTAATATGCCCTCATTCACCACTCTTGGTGGTGGGGGGGGGGTATAACAAGTGAGAAAAAAATAGCCATTAGAAACTCAGAACGTGTGACGTCACAGTTACAACATGCGCAGAACATTTACGCGTTGGCGTAATCTTTATTTTATCATTCTTGATACCACATAAAGGAAAAATACCGCAACAGCAGAATGAATAATTTCAACTTATGCACAAAAATGTCTTTCCGCAATCGTGGAACGGAATGAATACTTTGACGCAATAGCTATGATAGGATAGACTAATAATTATCAGAAACTGATGTTGTTTGAGTGGCAGCGGCTGGGAATACCATGTTAATTAAGCCACAGCAGCCACTAATTTTATTTATAATTGCATTAAAAAGAGTGCTTAATGTACGATCTACTCATAAAGGTACTTATTTTAATCTGTTTTAAATTTCTCTACACTAAATATTGACTGCATTTTTAAGAGCATTTTTTCTTTTGTTAGAATACTGTTTAATAAAAGTTCGCCTATAAAATAAAGACTTCGTTTAAAGTACATATGTAATTATTTTTAACAGAAATTATTGTTTGCTGCATATTAAGTAAGTTATGGCAAATAGTGTATTATATGTAAGCGTCTGTGAAACCGGGTTAAGAACCATTTTGTACCACTGAGCTAGTCGAACATCATTTGTTTTGCCCTTAACCAAGCTTTCAAAAAGAATTAAAGCAAATCCATTTTTCTTATGAGGCGAATCTTTAACATTTCTTATTTGTTATTTTCTCGTAGACGACGCATTACATATATGGCTCTGACTGTACTGTAGAGGTGAGAGACAGAAAACAGAAAATTTTTGTTGAAATGTAACGTTAAAAATGCAAAAGAAACATTAAAAATTTTAAATTGCTTGAAATTGGAATTATGTTTTATTTATATGGCCATAAACTGCATACGGTGTAGGGTATTACATGCTCGGGCCTAACCGACTTTCTCATTTATTTAAATTTACTCGTATAACGATTTATTTGTTAAGTCTTAATAATTAGTTTCGCAATCTAGGAGTTGTTTTGAACCAAATCTTAACCAGTTTGATCTTGAAAATTTTTGTACTGAATGTTAAAAAAAACTTTTACAGTTTCATTGTACTTTAATAAGAAGGTGTATTCAAAAACAAAACACAATTTCTTTAACAATAACAAAAATCAAACATCTTGTTCTCCGGTCATATCACAATCAGTAAATAATATTTCCAATGAAATTTTTACGTTATTTATCTTTACAATAAAATATGAACATTAATATTATCTTAAAAATATATCTACATAATGGTTTGAAAACCACCGAAACACCGAAAACTGTCAGATATTTAAGAAAGAAATCAAAATAATTGAAAAATAATAAATTGAATTTTTGGTTGGGTAAAAAAAAAAAACAAAACAAAATCAGCAACATTCTTCTTTTTGCTTATTTATAGCTAGAAAATCTTGAAACAGAAGCATCAGTTGTGAAAATTAGCTGGAAAAAACAACAAGTTGCTTTAAACTACAACGAGGAGAAGTACAAGGAGTAATTAAAACTGCAACCAAAATGTTTAAAGGTACGATATATAACAAGGATATACTTGTTCTTAATTCTCTCTTCTTAATTTTAATTGCAGCCAAATTTCTTATTACTTTAACCATCTCATTGTTTGGCTGCTTGTCTGGCCAAAGCATCGATTTAAATGAGGTGTGCGCGTTGGCTCCCAATGCCTTGCTGCTAGTACCCAATACCTGCTCGCATTGGTTGAAATGTCCCAGTTCTCCAGGTGCTGCGGACATGGAAGAAGGTTCCTGTGTATTTGGTTTGTACTTTAATAAGAATTCGGGCAAATGTGAATACAAGGATAATGTTAGGTGTCCCTTTGAGTCAACGCCTAAAAATCGTTGCACTCATGAAGCTGAGGGCTCGTTCCTGTCCGATTTGGAACTATGTAATGCTTATATTTATTGTAGAGATGGCGAGGAGGTGAAATCCTATTGTCCCAGCAATTTAGTATTCGATGCCATCAACAAGGCCTGTGTTTACAAGCATCAATACAAGTGTCCCGAAACGCAACCAGAAAGCGAAACTGATGCCCTGTGCTTATCACTGGCCGATGGCAAGGTCTTTGCCGATAAAAACGACTGCACCAAATACAGCCAATGCAAAAATGGCCACCTCCAGACACATTCCTGCAATAGCAGCTATGCCTGGGACTATGTTCAGGCTAATTGTGTGCCCGTTGATAATGTCGTCTGCTTACCGACGGCCAAGAAACCCGAACCCGAACTTAAGGTATGCGTCGATTTGGTGGGTCCCGTTTCGGATGGTATTTCCTGCAGCGGTTACTATTTCTGTCGCAAAATGTCCAACGATACACACGATCGTAAGCCACAGCATTTCAACTGCCCGGCTGGCACTTTCTTCGATCAGAATAGCAATTCCTGTCGTGACCGTTTGAATGTGAAATGTTCTCTGGATCGTTGTGAAGGCATGGGCAATAAGTATGTGAATGTGGCCGGTGATTGCAGAAAGTATGTATTGTGTCAGAACGGTGTGGCTGGCACGATGGGCAACTGCCCCAATACCCATTATTTCGATGAACGTACCCAAGGTTGCACACCCCAGGTTGTTAGCTATGCAGCCTGTTCGGCTTAAATGTGTAAAACAAATTGTGTTTTTAATGACAGTCTAATAAAACGAAAATATTGAAAATAAAGCTGCAATTTTTCATTCGAATAAATATTATTCGATTAATCGTTAAAAACATATTTAATACAGGTAGCAATAAGTTTTAATTTAAATGCATTATTGGATATTAAAAAAAACTTTACATTATAAAGATGATTCTAACAATTAATCGAATAATGAGATCAAATTCATAACAAAACAAAATTTTTTTCCAGAAATTTTGTAATTTATTCGAATACAAAAATGTATACGAATAATGAGTAAAAAAACTGAATTTTTACAATTTTTTTTTTTAATTTATTCGAATAAAAATAATGTTCGATTATTTTATTATTTTTAAATTGCACAGTACAACACATGATTTCGGGACTCAATTATTATTCGAATAATGACAACAAAATTACATTCATTACAAAAAAGGAACAATTTTTTATGAACTTTTTTCATTTATTCGAATAAAAAAATTTACTCGAATGAAAAAAATTATTCGATTATTCAAAACTATTTTCATTATAAAAAAATTATTTTTTTTCTGAAAATTTCCAATTTCGTCGAATAAAAAATGTATTCCATTAACCGATTATTCGAATATTTAAAACTTAAATAAGTAATGACAACAAAATTAAATTAATTACAAACAAAAAGAAACATTTTTGTAGATTTTTAAATTTATTCGTACAAAAAAAATTATTCGAATAAAAAAATATTCGATTAGCCGAATATTCAAATATTGACTTCAAAATTATTTTCATTATAAAAAAAAAAAAATTCTGGAAATTTTATAAGAAGCTTATTCGAATAAAAAAAATTGTTCGATTATTCAAATATTGAAAACTTAATCGAATAATGACAACAAAATTGCATTTATACAAAAAAAAAGAAAATTTTTTTCTGCAAATTTTATAATTTATTCGAATAAAAAAACTATTCGTTTAATCGATTATTCGAATATTAAAAACTCAATAAAATAACAACAAAATTACATTCATTACAAAAAATTAAGAATTTTTTAATGAACTTTAATAATTTATTCGCCAAAAAAAATTATTCGAATAAAAAAAATTATTCGATTATCGGAATATTGAAAATTTGAGCTCAAAATAATTTTCATATATTGAAAACTTAATCGAATAATGACAACAAAATTGCATTTATTACAAAAAAAGAAAATTTTGTTCTAGAAATTTTATAATTTATTCGAATAAAAATATTCGTTTAATCGATAATTCGAATAATATATAATAACTGTGTTAGTTTTTTTTATCATTTTATTACAAAACAAAGGCAAGCGTATAAAAAATATTTTTAAATATGATATAAATGCTAATGAAACATTCACTCTCTAAGTATTAGTGGCTGACAACAGCCCGCTTTTCAGACAGCAGCTGATTAGACAGTGGTTAATAAACTAGATTAGCCAGTAAACAATGACATTATAGTTGTAAAACTTCTGGTACAGGCCGGAAAAGAGACTACCTCGGTGGTACACAATTGCAACAACTCATTGAAATACTCGCCACTGAGGCACTCTGATTGACCAATGATTTCCCCTTCTTGACATAGCAGGAATCCAGTGCAACCATCATCATTGATATTGGCCAATTGTATATTGTGATAGCCCAAAGTAACACAGCGATTATAAGAACAGGAAATATTAGTACGTATCACACAGGCACCGCCATCGCTCGCATCAAAAAACCGTTCAAAGGGACATACGCCATGTATAAGTTCTATGCTGTCATTATTAGCATGACCTTTACAATAATAGTAACCATTACAGCTGACACCATCCGATATGAAAACACCCGCCTCTGAGCATTTCATATTTTCAGGTATTTTAGGTGGCAAAGTTGTGGTCTGCAGACAGTCAACCGAATTGGGATAATCGCAATCACCATTGAAGGCATTAAAATAAAACGTATCCGGACAGGTGCCATTTATCAGTTCGCCATGCCAACACATTTGATAGGCTGTACAGGAATTGGGCACCTTTATGAACACGCCATCGGGCACAATATTGCAATAGTCCTCGGGCAATATCCTCACAGCGCACGGATAGTTTCTTATGCAGTTCTTGGTCTCTGGATTGAAATTCATGCCACTGGAACACTGACCAAGTGAAGCCTTGCCATTTTGGCAATAGTAATAGCCATTGCAGGTATAAGGATCCGGCTCGAAACCATTAACGCCCGGCGTGGCAGCACAAGGATTACTCGAGTAACATTTGACCGTACTGGGCGGTACACAGCTGCGGGTATTTCGATCGAAAAATAGATCACCTTCACATATACCGGATATGGGTTTTTGATCTATACACGTTATATATTTATTGCAGGCACTGGGATCTTTAATTTTAGTATTATTTTTTATATAGGTACACATTAAATCGGGATTGAAAGCTGAAGCAGCTGCATAAGCTGGGCTGGTTGTAATTATCTGCAGCAGTAGGCAGGCAGTAAGATATAGTAAAGTGGACTTAACTGTGAAGAAAAGTGAGAGAAGTAATTTTAATTTAAACTGTTCGCATTCGAGGGTTGAGTTGATTGGGTGCAATGTTAAACATGATGATGATGACGATTACGATGATAATAATGAGTTTGGCACAAAACTACGAAAAAGTTGAAGATTTAGCAAAAATTCAAAACTGAGTTTCACTTAACATTATTGCTATTTTGATTGTTATTCGAATATTTTTATTCGATTACTCGAATATAATTATTCGATCATTTGAATATAATTATTGAATTATTCGAGTATTTTTATACGATTATTCGAGTATTTTGATTCGATAATTTGAATATTATTTTTGAATTAATGGAATATTATTAGTTGATTTTTCAAATAGTTTTATTCAATTATTCGATTAATCGATTATAATTATTCGAATGTTATTATTCAATTATTCGAGTATTTTTATACGATTATTGGAATATTATTATTGTATTATTCGAATATTATTAATCGATTATTCGAATATAATTATTCGATTTTTAGAATATTATTATTGTATTATTCGGATATTATTAATCAATTATTCGAATATAATTATTCGATTATTCGAAAATTATTATTCCAATATTCGAAAATTATTATTTGATTTATTTGATTCGATAATTCGAAATACAAAAATCGAAATGCCGAAATGTTGTCACTAAATTAAAAATTAAAAGTTGAAATAGAAAAATTTAATATTAGAGTTTAATATTATTATTCAGTTAATGGAATATTATTAGTCGATTTTTTTAATAGTTTTATTCAATTATTCGATTACTCAATTATAATTATTCGAATATTATTATTTAATTATTCGGGTATTTTTATACGATTATTGAAATATTATTATTGAAATATTCGAAAATTATTATTCGATTATTCGAGTATTTTTATTCGATAATGCGAATATTATTATTCGAGTAGTCGAATATTATTAGTCGATTTTTTTAAATATTTTTATTCAATTATTCATGTATTATTAATAAAATATTCGAATATTCAGCCTTTTTATGAGTGTCGTTTTCTTTTTACGACAACAACTGTTTCGTAATAGATTAAAGAAACAAATTTAATTTTGTCTTTAATCTATTACGAAAGAGTTGTTGTCGTAAAAAGAAAACGACACTAATAATAAGGCTGATTATTATTCGATTATCTGAATATTATTATTCGGTTATTCGAATATTTTTATTCGATTATTCGAATACTATTAGTCGATTATTAGAGTTATATTATTATGAGATTTTTCGAATAGTTTTATTCAATTATGCAAATATTATTGATCGATTACTCGAATATTATTATTCGATTATTTTTATACAATTATTCTAATATTATTAATCGATTTTTCAAATATTATTAATCGATTATTCGAATATTATTGATAAATTCAAGAAATCGTTGTAATTTTGCAAGCATTTTCATTTTATTAATCGATTTTTATTATAAGATCCGAGTGAAAACTATGAATATTTTGAATTATTGTTTATTTTTTTTAATTTTCTAGCTTTCTAACTTTTAAAGACATCCAGCTTTACATATTTTTTCTGCTTAAGAAACTCACAATTTCAATGTCAAAACTTCAATTAATTTTTGTTTTTAAATAAAATTTGAATTTGTTGAGCATCAGTGATAATTTTCTATGACATTTAAAACACGATAAGATATATGGAAGCTTGTTTACGAAATTATCACTCAAATCAAATGATAATTTGTACATTTTTCAAAACAAGTTAGTAATTAGAAAAACTGGAATTTTTGAAAACACTTACACATTTTTTCTTAAATTTTCTTAAAATTCTGCAAATATTATAGAGTAGTTTTTTTGGCTTATTTTTTTTAGAATTGTTTAAATTTATTAAAATTTTTTAGGTTTCTTCAATTAATATTTTCTTTTAGTTTCTGTTTTTAATATATTAAATTGCAGAATTTACATTAGGTCTTGAATTGTTTGTATACACGACTAATGTCTTAATTGAATTTGTTAGGGCTTTAAATATAGAAATTAAATTTCTAAAATTTTCTACGCAAAACTTTTCCGTCTCCCTCAAAATATAAGTAGTAGAATAAAATCTCTTTCTTTTTTCGTTTTTTGTTTGATAAAAAAAAAACAACAAAAATTATAGAACAATAATAATTATAAATTATATTTTAGGCTATGCTGCAATTAAACTTTAAAATAACAAACCATTAATTATGTTTTTAATACAAGTAGAACTACTGGCGGCAGTTGCGGTTTGTTAAAAGTATTTGTGACACTAAGGTTCATTCATTTTAGCAGAGGATATGCTGCTAGAAAATTTCAGCAACCTTTGACCTTTATTTGAAACCTCTCTCATAAAACATTTCAAATATTTCGTTATATTTTAGAGAAAATTTCCATAAATTTTGTATTTAACCTTTGAACCTTCGGATTAAAAACTTAAACAATCTTTGACCTAAAAGGTCATTTTACTTTAAAAGTAAATTTTTTGCTTTGCGAATAAGTTTATTAAAAACTGCCTAAAATTACGAAAAATTCCTTATATTTTAATGACAAATTCCATAAGTTTTAAAACTTTGACCTTTGACCCTCGTGTTTAAGTTGTTCTAAATTTATTAAAATTTATTGCAAAATAAAGTTTAAAATCTTTAGCTTTCTATCCTGAAATGGTTTTTGAGAAACCTCTTAATTAACGTGCTTCTTAGCGTGTTCTCCTATTCGATATTTTTCCCTTATTAAATATTACCTAAACCATTTTGCAAATATTTTGCCTACTTAAAATTCTTTACCAAAAAAACTACAAAGAAAACAACATAAACACAACTTTATCAGTTTTTAAATGTTTTGAAATTTAACACCAATATTTTGTTACTGATAAAACCTGCTAACTTGACTGAATAAAGTCACCTTCCTCAGCTCCCGTATCATAAAATATTACTTACATACGTAGTAGTTATTCTAATATACTTTGATTTTCTAATAATCATCTATTTTTAATAATTATTGAACCCTCATTCAAACTGCTTTCCTGATTTAATAATTTATTTTTAATGATTCTTTAATCGTAAAAGAAATTAAATTTATGATCTGTTTTTGCAATGATGATAACAGGCCAAGCAGTTCATTAGTTAATGGAATTCCTGCAAAATTAGTAAAAAATTATAACAAGTTTTTAAATAGAAATTAACCTAAACAACAAATTACTGTTTTAGTTTGTTATTTTACTAATTAAATAATGCTTATATCTGCTAGTTAAAGTTTTTTAATCATAAACGTTAAACATCTGGTTACTTTACTGCTTCAATTGAATTATTTATTTTATGGGGGTTTAAATTTAAATTTATGAGAAAACGATATATTTTTTAAGTGTCGTGGTTACTGGGACATAAATAGTTTTAAAAAGGACTTTTGGGCAGCAATACTAATAAATTATCTAGCTCTGTTAGCGTATAATGCAACTCTGTAACAAAAAAAATTAAACAAAGTTGTGCCTTTAATAACGGTAAATTACAATATACACTCTGTTACTCTTTTTTTACTCTCTTACTCTCTGTTTATATTCTGTAAAAGAATGCCGTTATTACACTAAAGCAACATAATGCGTCACATTGTGAGACTAGACTAAACAAAAGATTGGAAAATGGAATGGATTACTCAGACTTGACTAAAGACTAGGCTAGAAACTAAACTAGAAACTAGACTATAACTAGTGTAGAATTAGACTAGATAAAGACTATAAAACTAGACTAGAAACAAGACTAGAAACTAGTCTAGAAACTAGAATAGAACTAGACTAGAACTAGTGTAGAATTAGACTATAAACTAGACTAGAAACTTGATTAGAAACTAGACTAGAAACAAGACTAGAAACTAGACTAGCAACAAGACTAGAAACTGTACTAGAAACTAGCCTAGAAAAAAGACTAGAAACTAGACTAGAAACTGGACTAGAAACAAGACTAGAAACTAGACTAGAAACAAGACTAGAAACTAGACTAGAAACTAGACTAAAACTAGAGTAGAACTAGACAAGCAACCAGACTAGAAACTAGACTAGAAACTTGACTAGAAACGAAACTAGAAACTATACTAGAAACAAGATTAGAAACTAGCAAAGAAAAAAGACTAGAAACTAAACTATAAACTAGACTAAAACTAGTGTAGAACTAGACAAGTAACCAGACTAGAAACTACCTAGTCAAGCCATAAATCCTGGTACAGAGAGAAATCGACGCCAACCGAAAACGAATAAATATTTAAAATAATTTCTTATTATAGTTTATTTGACCTTTTTTATTATTAAGATTTTAGAAATTATTAAAACTTACCCCCTGACCCACGATGTCGAAGGATAACGTTCGGTTAGATACGACTTAAGACACAAACTTTTTATCGTATCTATTTTTTACTCAATCAAGTTTGTTTATTGCACAATCAAGTTTGTGTCTTAAGTCTTATCTAAGCGAACGTTATCGTTCGACATCGTTTGTCATTCCGTTTGTAATTTCCACAATATAATTTTCCGACCCTATAAAGTATATATATTCTGAATCCTTATAGAGAGCGGAGTTTATTAAGTCATCTCCGTCTGTCTATCTGACTGTTGAAATCAATTTTCTGAAGCCCCCAGATATCTTCGGGATCCAAATCTTCAATAATTCTGTCAGACATGCTTTCGAGAAGTTTGGTATTTAAAATCAGCAAAATCCGTCCATAAATAACGGAGATATGAGCAAAAATCCGAGACAACCTCTGAAAATTTCATCGAAAAAACTAAGTGTATTAATATTGTTACGAATAATTTCATCCACAGATGGCGTTGATCAAACAAAGTGTATTAATATTGTTACGGAGAAACTCATCAACAGATGGCGTGTTTATTGGCATAATTATACATAATATAATTACGCATCCACAACAAAGATTCCGCATAGCCGAATATAGCACTCTTACTTGTTTTATAAAAAAATTTAAATTTTATTTCAATATTTCGACTTGAGATGATGTGGCCAGCAAGCAATGCCCTCTAATATGGACCACAACTTGTAATCCAAAAAGTTATGGTCGGGACTAGCAGCTGGCCAATCATTTTATTTTTTTGTTGATTGGTTGATTGGACAGTTGATTCGTTTTTGCTTTGTGAGCTGGAGCAGAGGCTTGCTGGAAAGACCATGGCTTGTTGGCGAATATTGATTGGTTGAGAGGCTTTACAATGGGTTTCAAGTCGATTGATAGACTATGGCCGATGTTTTCACTCCTTTCTCGCAAATGTGGAGCTTGGTAAAGGCATTGTAGCTCACTCCCCACCATACCATTACAGACGCGAGCTGGTGAACTCTTTGAAACCTCGGGTTGAGTTGGGATACTTCTCTGGATGACACACGATCGATCTGTTTATTGAACGATTCGTCTATTGTGAAGATGTTCGCCTCAGTAAACATAATTTGTCTGTGAGTGTTCTTCGCGTACCGGCTGAGTAAAGCTTTCGATTTTCGCTTCCGTTGGGATACTTCTCTGGATGACACACGATCGATCTGTTTATTGAACGATTCGTCTATGGTGAAGATTTTCGCCTCAGTAAACATAATTTGTCTGTGAGTGTTCTTCGCGTACCGGCTGAGTAAAGCTTTCGATTTTCGCTTCCGTTGGGATACTTCTCTGGATGACACACGATCGATCTGTTTATTGAACGATTCGTCTATGGTGAAGATTTTCGCCTCAGTAAACATAATTTGTCTGTGAGTGTTCTTCGCGTACCGGCTGAGTAAAGCTTTCGATTTTCGCTTCCGTTTTTTTCCTTCAATGCGGCCGTAAGCAAGTGTCCGGTGTTCCAGTGTTCACGGCTTTAATTGCTTTCGGAGTACTCATAGTTCGCGGACGGCCGGATCTTTGACGGTCTCATAATCCAAACAAAATTAGGAAAGATTCCAAAAATATTTCAATATAATATAAGACCTAAAAAGTCCTGGATTTATTAGAAAAAAATGTCTCTGAATTCCAACTGGGTTTAAACAAATATTTGTTAAACCTTGTGCAAATATTTTCTTTGTTTAAAATTAATTTAGCAAGTAGTATAAACTTTTAGCAAATGATAAGTATTCTTTTTAAAATTCAAAGTCATTATTTGACAATCATTGATAGGCAGCAGCCCCCACCCCCTATAAAACACACACTTGCCATCAAAACCCCTTAAACTTTTAACATAATGACAGTAATTTTTTTAATAATTATTAGCAACATATGCACTGATTTAATAATTTATTTTTAATTACATATTCATTAATTGAAAAGAAATTTATGAACTAGTTTTGTTTAGTCTGTGGTAATGGGAGCGAAGAAATTTTTAGTAGATTTTTTTAATGGTATTAGTCAACAAATAAAGGTTTTTTTTATAATTGATAAGTGCTTAAAGTTTATGGCGCCAGATAACAGCAACATACATACATAAATGTATGAATTAAATAAAGAGTTATTTTAAATTTTTGCCAAACAAAATAGTGACGAAAATTTTAAGCATTACTGGCCGCTTCTAAAATCTTAACAAAATTTATAGATGTGATTTAGTTTCAGCTACTACTCATTTGTGGTGAAATTTGTTTGGATACTTGCATAATTTAAACATTTATGATCGTTAAACTTCTATTTCGGGAGGACATTTGTATGAGGGTCAGGTGAAATAATGGACCGATTTCCACCAGTTTCAATCCCATCCGTCCTTGGTCCGAAAAAATACCACGCACCAAATTTTATTGAAATATCTTCAAAATTTCGACCTGTACTCTGCGTACAAGCTTTACATGGACAGCCAGCCAGCCAGACGTGCGGACGGACATCGTTAAATCGACTCAGGAAGTGATTCTGAGTGGGTGTTGGAAAGTTCTACGAAAAAATTATTGATTAAAAGGCAAAATTTTGGTACAAATTGGGCTACTTTTAGGGCTTAAGAGCTTTTTGCAATTTATTTTTTTAGGGAGGAGGGAATGCCAGGAGGAATGTATTGCAAGTCTGGCAAAATTGTACGTTTAAAGCAGCAGACTTTATAGGCACGAAAAATTACATTTTAGAAAACATTAAAAATGATAATAACTAGAAAACTGATAAAACAGCAAAATATGTAAATGAAAACATGACAATTATAAAATTAATTCAAATAAACAAACGAAAATTTGTAAACATTTGAGTAAAAATGGAAATCAATAAATTTTTTGGCTTTGGTAACATAAAAGTAATGTGGTAGTAAAAATATCAATATAGAGCAAACCAGCTCTACTTAATTTAATAAACAAAGAAATCACTTACCTTTTTCTACTGCTCACAAGTTAGTGATTTTACCCTCAATATTCCCCTGTAATTAAAAGAAAATAAACCACAAAATCAATAAATCAAATACATGCATATATCTAATGATATTTTATACATTTAATACTTAGTATTTTTCATGACAAAAAAGTACTTTTTCAAGAAAAAAAAAAAACAATCTAGCTGTAATTTATAAACACAAATTTTAATTAAAATACTTCATTTAATTCATTTTTTAAATAGTATGAGTTTTGCAAAAAAGTACTTTTCATTAGAAAAAAGTATTTAGTAAAAGTAAAGTGCTTTTCATTATTAAAAAGTACTTTTTTCAAAAAAAAAAAAAAACAATCTAGCGGTAATTTATAAACACAAATTTGAATGAAAATACTTGATTTAATTCATTTTTGAAATAGTATGATTTTTGCAAAAAAGTACTTTTCATTAGAAAAAAGTATTAAGTAAAAGTAAAAGTACTTTTCATTATAAAAAAGTACTTTAAAAAAACATTTATAAACACAAATCTTAATAAAAGCACTTTATTTAATTAATTTTAGAAATAGTAGTATACTTGCCAAAGAGTAATTTTTATTACAAGTACTTTCTTAAAAAAACAAAAAAAAACAATTTTACTGTTAATTATTAACATATATGTATCTTAATTACAAAAAAGTACTTTTTCAAAAAAAACAATAGAGTTTTGAATTTTTAACATAAAACTCTATTAAAATGCTGTATAAATTAATTTTGAAATAGTACTATGTTTGCAAAAAATTACGTTTTATAACAAAAATGTACTTTGGTTAAAAACCAAAACTAGCATACCATTATTAACATAAATCTTAATTAAAATACTTCTTTTAATTAATTTTTGAAATAGTATTTTTGCAAAAAAGTACTTTTTATTACATAAAAGTACTTTTTCCAAAAAACAATAAAGTTTTAAATGTTTAACATAAAACTTTATTGAAATATTGGTTTAAATTAATTTTGATATTTTTTTTGCAAAAAAGGACTTTTTATTACAAAAAGTACTTTCTGTAAAAACAATCTAGCTGTTAATTATTAACATAATTCTTAATTAAAAACTTCTTTTAATTAATTTTTATAATAGTACGATTTTTTAAAAAAAGTACTTTTCAGTAGAAAAAAGTATTTATCATTACAAAAAAGTACTTTTACTAAAAAACAATAGAGTTTTGCATATTTAATATAAAACTTTATTAAAATACTGTATGTAGTCTTTTAGTTTTTAATAAACATTTTCCTTGTCTGTTCGAAATACTACAGAAATCTAATCTCTTAGATGTTTAAAAAAAAGTTCCACCGAAATTTATTATCAAAAGTATTTGGCCAAAATAAACGCTTTGAAATGTTTAATAATAGCAAATGATTAATAAAATTCGGGAAACTTTTTTAAAGCGGCGATGTTGAGAACACTTACTAGTGTTGTGATTAGTGGCCAAATATAATTCCAGTAACTTTTGAATGGCACAGATATTGAAAAGATGACTCAGCCTATATAAAGACTAAGTTAAACTAAGGTTATATTTTTAAACTAATACTAGAGTTAAGACTATATAAAGACCTATGATTAAAGCTAAACTAAGAATATAGAAAGATCTAAAATTAAAGTTAAATTAAGACTATATAATGAGCTATGATTAAAGCTAAACTAAGACTATATAAAGGTATACGATCAAACCTAAGCTAAAATTAATAAAAAGATCTATGTTTAAAGTGAAGCTAAGATTAGAGAAAGATCTACGATTAAATATAAACTGAGACTATATAAAGACCTATGATCAAAGTTTAACAAAGACTATAGAAAGAACTACGAGTAAACCTTAACTAAGAACTTAAACTGAACTAAGAACTTAATTTAAAAACTAAACTAACTATTAAAGACCTACGATTAAAGCTAAACTTTGGTTATTTTTAGGGTATTCTTTCAATTTTGATGAGTTTTTACTACGCCTTATAAATAGCATTACTTTGGACTAGCTAATAGCCAGACAATCATGATGTTTTATGCAACTTATCTATATACATAACAACCACAATGTGTATTTAAAGAGTGTCCCAACTAGAACGCAACATTAAAAATGGTGTTCGGTATCGTGAAATGATAACCAGTTTTTTCTTGCCTAGAATTGAAGAAATTAATGTGGAGGGCATGTGGTTTCAACAAGACGGCGCCACATGTCATACAGCCAGAGAAACAATTCAATTGCTGCATCAGTCATTTCCCGGTCGAGTTATTTCGCGTTTTGGAGACCAGAATTGGCCGCCTAGATCGTGCGATTTAACACCTTTAGACGACTCAAGCCTTAAAAAGGGAAATTGTACGCTGCATTAATGAAATATCGCAGCATTTATGCAAAAAGGTCATTGAAAATTTCATTAAAAGATCGCGTGTGTGCCAGCAAAGCCGCGGAGGCCATCTGCACGATATCTTGTTCTATACATAACCTCATTCTGTCTACTTAACGATATAATAAAGTTTCACGATTTTTTTTTAAATGTCTGTGTTTTATTTAAAATTTAAAAATTGCGTTCTAGCTGGGACACCCTTTATATGCTTATGAAAGGCTCTTGTAGATATCACATGTGCCTTACACAAGTTCATTTAACCCTTATCACCAATGGAAATTTCGTTAAACTTAATTAATTTAGTTTTTTTTAAAAAGTATAAACAAATGATAATTTCAATTTAATAAGAATTATGATTGATTAAAACTGAAGCTGAAAGTTTTAATTTGACGTGGAAAAACATGTCTCAAGGCGCTATAGCTAAGATAATATATTTTTATTTTCTCTTTTTGCAAGTGAAAAGTAAAGGCTTTATACACAAATACACATGTAGGGATCATATGTAGGAATCCGCCGGTTGTCAAAAATTTAATGAAATGTTGCTGAAATCCGGCTGAAATTTAATAAAAATAAAACTAATGGAAAGTGTCAAGTATTGCCGGCAAATATTGGCTGCTTTAAGAAATCTATATTATGGAAACATTACAGCTCAACTCAATGACAAAATGACTTAAGTAAAACAGCTTTAAATAGGGTGGCTAACAAAATGTGGATTACTATTGTAAAGATATATTTATATAATGCACAATGGGACCAAAATTGAAAAATATTTGTTAATAAGAATTAAAGCTAAGCTAGGACTTCATAAAGAACAACGATTAAAGCTAAATTGAGACATAAGACTTACGATTGGAGCTTAACTGGGACCCACGATTAAAGTTAAACTGCAACAGTATAAAGTTTTACGAATAAAGCAAAACTGGGACCCATAATTAAAGTTAAACTGCGACTATATACGATGAAAGCTAAACTGGGGGCTGGGGGCGATTAAGGCTAAACTGAGACCCACGATCAAAATTAAACTGCGACTATATAACGACCTACGATTAAAGCAAAACTGGACAATTAAGGCTAAACTGAGACCCACGATCAAAGTTAAACTGCGACTATACAAAGACATACGTTTAAAACTAAACTGAGACTTTATAAATACCAATAAATACAATTATGGTAAATTTCTTAGTCACTAGCTTTTTGACCCAACATGGTGCATAGATAAAATGTGGTTGTTTTTATAAATTTCAAAACTATTAAGCAAATCTTTGTTAAAAAATCTAATCTATAACATTGTTTTTTTTTTTTGCAAAATAAATTTAATTAGTTTAATATTTATCAAAGGCTAAAAAATACCGAGTATATAAGAGCTTAGAATAATTGGCAAAGACAGTCAGTGTTTAGACAACTTTAAAATAAAACGAACTGGAAATTCGAATAACAGTAAGAGACAACAACGATATGATTGGTAAGGTCTTGCTAAATGTAAAACAATAATTAACTAAACAAACAAATATTATTGAAATGGAATCCTGATCTGGTTCTGATAATTTATGTTTGATAGATTATTATTTTTTGGATTTTTCATTACAGCTAAAACTTTATGGGCCAGTATTGCCATTGTGTTAGTAGCATTTGCCAATGCTGAATATGATGTGGCCAAATATTGCCAACTTGTGGCAACTGGCACCAAACTACCCAGCATGAATGCTTGCGAAACCTACTACCTGTGCGGGCCAGGTGGTCAGCCAATGCAAGCCAATTGCACGGCCGGCTCAGTATTCAGCAAAAATGCTCAAGATTGTGTAAGTGAAGCGGATGGGGACTGTTATTTTGGACTTGGCAATACCTGCGAAAACAGGAATGAAGAATTTGCCCCCAATCCTCAGAATTGTCAACAATGGTACTATTGTGTGAACGGCAAAATAGTTGGTAGCGGTAATTGTCCAAATTCTCAAATATTCGATCCTCGTACTAGCACCTGTGGTTTTGGAAAATGTGAGAGCAGTAATAATAACAATAATGGCTACACAACTGTACAAAATGTTTGTCAAATTATGCCAAATGGTTGGTTCTTTGGCGATTTCGAGAACTGCAATGCTTGGCACAAATGTAATAATATGCAGAAGCTAGATGGTGTTTGTCAAAATCAATTGGTAAGTGTGTTTAAATCATTACTTCCGACACAATATGTTCAATATGCTTGAAGTTTCGATTTTAAAATGCTTGTTGCAGGCTTAAATGAATGATACGCTATGGAAAATCAAAAATTTCCACGTTTTATTAAAGTCTAGCAGGCAGTTTTTTTTATTTGTATGAACAGAAAATTGCCGTAAAATAAGAAATTAAAAATTGCTTTTGTGCTTCTTTTTAAAACAGGTTTACAACGCTAAAACTGGCCAATGTCTGAAAAATGATGGCAAGATGTGTGAAAGGACGGGCGGTGTTGTTGAAAATCTACCAGGTGGAGCACCTGACGCTTCTCTGTGTACAGAGACCACTAAGGTAAAAATAGTTGGCGATACACAAGTTTGTTCCGTTTATTATTCATGCGAATTAAGTGCTGCCACTGCTTTTACTCCTAGTACTTATACCTGGATAGCAAAGAAATGTACAAATCAATATTTCGATGTATTAACTGAAGTTTGTAAAAGTATCTCAAAAGCTAGTCCTTATCCCGGCTGTAATCGTTGTGAATTCACCCCCACTTCTACGAAATGGGTAAATAAAGTCGAGAAATCATGCGCAGCATACAACACTTGTAAAAATGGTCTAATAATTGGCAATGGAGGAAACCAATGTCCAACAGGAACTTACTTTAATCAACCAGGACAATTTTGTGATTCTAATACAAATTTGCCACAGTATAGTAACAATAATGGCGCTTGTCAAAATTACACATGTACAGCTGAACGTGTATGCACAGAAACTTCTGTTCCAAAACCCCCTAGTGGAGGTAACACCGATAAAAAATCAACATGAAATATCGTGAAAAAATAAATATAGCCACAGCCCACTAGTAGAGGAAACCACATTAAAAATATTTTAAATGCAATAAAAATTTTGTAATCAACATCAAATGTCGTTAAAAATTTATTTATTTACATATTATACGATATAGGCATGTTTGTGCGCAGAGTACAGGTCGCAATTTTGAAGACATTTTGATAAAATTTGGTACAAAAGACCTCCCGAAATTGGGGTTTACCGATCATAAATGTTTGAATTATGCAAGGAACCAAACAAATTTCATCACAAATGAGTGGCAAATGAAGCCAAATCACATCTACAAATTTTGTGCAGATCGGTCCATAATTAGTCGTAGCTCCCATAAGGCCCACTTCCGAAAATCACTTTAAAGAGCATAACTCTCTCAAAAATTTTGGTATCCAAATAATCTTGAACGCAAATATATTTCATATATATATGTACAAGCAATACGATGCAATTTTATTGTGATCGGTCCATAATTAGTCGTAGCTCCCATATAAGGCCCACTTCCGAAAATCACTTTAACGATCATAAATTTCTTAAGAATGTTGTTAATCAAATAAAATTCGACACAAATAGTATAGAGAAATGATGACACCTAATTTTATAATGGTCGGTCCGTAATTAGTCGATACTCCCATATAAGACCCACCCCGTAATCAACTTTAACCACCATAAATCTTGTCAAAGTTTTTATATCGAGATAAAGTTTAACATACACAATATTTATATTGACAGAAATCATGACACTAAATTTTTGGATGATCGGTCCATAATAAGTAATATCTCCCATATAGCGCACATTTCTGAAAAACTGTTTTATACATATACTGGGTGTAGGGTATTATATGGTCGGGCTTGACCGACTATACTTTCTTACTTGTTTATACAAAAAAACTGATTGCTAGCCGCAGTGCTTTGATTTCAATTAAATGGGCAATTTGCTAGAAAGAATTCTAGAAGTTTTTCTTTTCGAGTATATTAAAACTTTAAATTATATTAAAACATGTTGCAGTAACATGCTTATATATGTGATTTAATAACTATGCACAGCATTTCTTTAAATATATGTTGCCGCAACATGTTGCTAAGCTTTATTTTATGTTAATAGAAAGACGATTAGTTAAGTTTTGTCATTTTAATCGCAACATATATAATTCTTTTTGTATTTAACTTGTTGCAGCAATATGTTGCTGAATATGTTTAAGCAAAGGATGTAGATAATAAAGTTAAGTCTGTTCAAAATTTCAAGTGGAATGCTGTCAAAATACATATTAAAAGCTGAATTACGCTTATCTTAGTACTTTTGATAATTGAATTGTTAACCAGGTTTTGAATTGTACACTAGAGTGAATGAATTGGATAACAATAATTTACAATAGATCTCTATTTTGAATGAAAGGTGTGTGAATTAACTACATTTAGTTAATACAGCAATCAATTAATTAATTTTTTACTCAACAACACTGAATTGAATCCATATCTGCCAGATTTGACGTTTTTTTGTTTCAAAAATAGCAAAGTGGCGATTGGACGTTTTTTTTATTGAAAGTGGCGATTTTCTAAATTATTAAAATTTTCTAACATTTGTTTTTTTTATTAATGTTTTTGGTATCAAATTCACTCTTTTTTGAGACAACAACTATTTTTCTCATTTAATATCATAAATATTAAGAAGAAAATGACATATTTCAAGATAATTATCTTAATTATTGACAATTGTTAAGCTTGAGCATGTAACTTTTTTTTGATTTTTTGGACGATTTTTAAAATTTGAAATAAGAATTTTTTTTTTCTTTTTTAACGGATTTTGACGATTTTTTTCGAAATTCAACTGGCAGCGCTGGTTCAATCATAAAAGCCGCTTTCTTACTAATAAAGCAGGATATAGGACATAGGAATAAAGCTGTTAGAGTTTATCAAGCAAACGTTTTTGAAAAATCTTAACCGATATGTTTTGAAAATCTTGCATTGGACTATTGTCGAACGTTTTTTTAATAAGAATTAGGTGAAAAAAGGTCAAGAGAAATCCAAAATCTAGCGCACACAAAATAACTGAAGACATTTCTCAGACACGTAGTGATCCATTAGAAGACGACTGAATAACCACCATGGACTTCATGGAAGAGTGCCTAGAAAAAAAACGTATATATCTGCAGTAAACCGTACTAAACGTAAAGGCTTTACAAAAACTTACTTAACTTCTCCGCAACCTTTCTGTGATAATGTAATATTTAGCGATGAGAGTAAATTCGAGATTTTTGGGTCAAAATCAAGAGAAAACGTCTGGAGAGCAAGTAATAGTGAGCTGCTTTCACAGAACCTACAGTAAAACACGGCGGTTGATCTTTAATGCTTTGTATGTCAGCTGCAGGACCTGGTAATCTTGTATTCATTAAAAATATAATGAATATGCAGAGACTACTTACAATTTTTAAAGGACAATTTGAAAGTCAGTGCTGAATATTTAGGTCTTGAAACGCCATGGATCTTTTGGCAAGACAATGATCCAAAACCCACCTCAATTCTATAGAATGGAGTCTGTTTAAGACAGTTTTCTATAGAATATTGTCAGCAATCTATTCTCACTTAAATGGATGGAGCTTACTTTAATTTAATTTACCCGAATGATTTTTACAGACTAATTTATATTTCAAATTTTCTGGAGATCGTTTGGCTTTCCTTGGAATTTTTTTGTTTTTGGTATACATAAGTTACTGGTAAAGAAATTTGATTAATTTTTATCTTATGTTTATGATTTAGCGGCATACAATGTTGCCAAATATCACCAGCCTGTACAGGTTAATAGTTTACCTTGATATTATTAACTATCAGTAACACTGTTCAAAAGTTATTTATTTTGTTTTAATGTAAATTGGAATTGGTGTTTACTTAACTTTGTTTCTGCAAATCTAATCTATAAGTAAAGGTAATTTCAATTTTAAAAATAATTTTGCTTAATTAAATATATTGTTTATCTAAAATGATATTTATCTGAAATCAATATTATTTACTGTTATATATAAAAGACAGCAAAATTGTTAGCCTAAGCAGTATGTGTTAAGAAACATTCCGTCTGACGAAAAACAAAAAAAAAAACTTAAATCATGAGTGGTAAGTACAGTAAACAGGATTAAGGGTTTCATATAGTAAAAAAAAACATTCCTTTCTTGCAGCTCAAACCTTAATGACCAGTGTTGTCATTATACTTGTGGTATTGGCCTGTCCAATGACCAATGCTGAATACGATGTTGCTACATACTGTCCACTTGTACCAGTTGGTACTAAATATCCCAGTTTCCAATCATGCCAAACATATTACGTTTGTCAAGCCAATAATCAGGTCTCTACAGCTAGTTGTGCCGGTACCGACGTCTTCAACAAGGATACACAAGACTGTGTTTCCGCATCTTCGTTCAACTGTTATAATAACGCTGACAATCCATGTGAAAACAAAGATGGCACCTGGGTGCCAGACAGTAGAGATTGTACCATCTGGCATTACTGTTCCCAGGGTACCAAAGCTGGTAGTGGTACTTGCCCATATGGACAATATTTTGATGGTGATGCTGTTATGTGCGTTTATGGCTCATGTCCCAACAATGGTGGTTCAATACAAATTAAAAACCTATGTCAGATTATGCAAAGCGGACAATACTTTGGCGATTTGAACCATTGCAACGCTTGGCATAAATGTACAGGCACTCAAATGAGTAGTGGTACATGTGGAAAGGGACTAGTATGTTTTGACACCATTGATGTTCTATTAAATAAAAACGATAAACTTTTATATAATTTTTAGATTTACAACGCCGAAACGCGCATGTGTTTGGCAAGTAATGGTAATATGTGTGCTGGACCAACAGAGCCTTGTAATCAGGCAGAAAATAATAAAATAGTGGCTAACCCAAGTGTCTGTTCCGAATATTTCCAATGTACAGAATTGAATTCCAATTGGTTGTGGAAAAAAATCCAATGTTCAGCTCCCAACTATTACGATGTGATTTCTAAAAACTGTCAAAATCGTCAAACTGCTACACCAATGAAAGGCTGCAATCGTTGTGAATATACTACCTATGACTTTGTAAATGCTGTTGATCCCACTTGCAAAGGCTATCTGTCGTGCAAAAATGGTAAAGTAGTTGGAAAAGGCAATTGTTTGGCTGGTGATGGTTTCTTTAATGAACAGGGACAAATGTGTATGAATAACGACAAAGATTTACCAGTGTATAAACAAAGCAATGGTGCTTGTTACACCGAAAATGTACCTCAACCTACTAGTGTTCCGGAAACTACAGAAAAACCTGTTGTCACAGAAGCAACAACGGAGAAACCAGTTGTCACAGAAGCAACAACAGAGAAACCAGTTGTCACAGAAGCAACAACGGAGAAACCAGTTGTCACAGAAGCAACAACAGAGAAACCAGTTGTCACAGAAGCAACAACGGAGAAACCAGTTGTCACAGAAGCAACAACAGAGAAACCAGTTGTCACAGAAGCAACAACGGAGAAACCAGTTGTCACAGAAGCAACAACGGAGAAACCAGTTGTCACAGAAGCAACAACAGAGAAACCAGTTGTCACAGAAGCAACAACAAAGAAACCAGTTGTCACAGAAGCAACAACAGAGAAACCAGTTGTCACAGAAGCAACAACGGAGAAACCAGTTGTCACAGAAGCAACAACAGAGAAACCAGTTGTCACAGAAGCAACAACGGAGAAACCTGAAGAAAAAGAAGTCACAACTACTGAGAAGCCTGAAGAAAAAGAAGTCACAACTACTGAGAAGCCTGAAAGCAAAAATGAATAAGCTCTTGAAATTGTCTAACATTATTTTATTTTCATTCAATCTATAACTTTTTAATAAAAGTTTTGCGTTTTCGAAATTTATTCAAACTATTTTCTTTTCAGCCTTTAAGTAGGCACTTGTTTTAAAGTTTAAGTCTAAACGGTAAAATATAGAGCTGCCACATGATCGAAATAAGAAAGTATGTATTAGAGGATTAATGGTCAGTTTTTAACTTGATATTTAAATACGAAATTAGTTTATTTTTCCTTAAACTTAAGTTGTATTTAAATACGGTTTAATTTTTTCAGTCTCAAATTAAGTTTGGTATTTAATTATGATAAAAGTATGGTAGCACTATTAAATGTCAAAAAATATAAACAACTTCTTCATTTAACAGCTGATTTACTATTTAGTTTACAAATTGTTGTAAACTAAATGGACAAAGCTGCATCATTCATATCCTTTTTATCTAAATTCATTGTTTTAGTTGATATTAGTTGATATTGATAATAATAACACAATGTTTTTATTCGCGGCGAGTTTATTTATTGAATACTAGCTGTACCCTGCGTGCGTTGCTACGCTACCAATTAAAATAAATGTGAAAGAAAGACATTACACAAATATTCAATTTGAGTAATTTTATTGATTTTACTAATTTTGAAAAAAGTAGGCGGTCAAAAGAAGTATTCTTAGTCATGCCGGAGTCTTTGTTATATTCCGTCAAATTTTTAGTAAGATCGGTGCAGCGGTCTGGCCTTCCCGGCAGGCGTTGTGCTGCAACAGATGGGGCGTGAAAGGGGGCGTGGAGTATGAATCTTAATTTTTACCTCACCTAGAGTAACATGTGTATTCGATTTGAAGTAAACATGTTAAAATCCGAGTAGAATCAATTACACATGTAAAAAAAGTAGGAGTGGTCGAAAGAAATAAGAAGCTTTGACACATAAAATTTTTCTTTTTACCTCGCCTTCAGTAAGATGTGTACACAAATTGTTTGAAGTAAATCTGTAAAAACCCATACAGAAGAAATTAATCAATTTAAAAATGTGGGCGTTAGAGTAGGCGTGGTCGTACCAACTGAGAAACCTTCCCGGACACACATACAAACATAATTTTTTTGTGATGGGGCGTATATATATAGATTAATATTAATTTTGTATATGAGCTAAATATTCACTTTGTATGGGAGCTGCCACTCCCACTAGTCCGATCCCGCCCATTTTTCCCACGACTATTCACATTAACAAATAATCAACGTGCACAAATTTTTTAAGACTCTGGCTATTTGAGAACTGTAGATATATGATAATAAATATTTACTTTGTATGGGAGCTCCCACTGGTCCGATCCCGCCCATTTTTTTCCTGATTACTGCAATGTTTCAAAACTCTTTCTATCACAATAGTCAATGATGTTATTCAATTTATGTGAAATATATATAGCCGTAAACCTAATCTTGACTATAGCCTTTCAAATGAAACCTTTTTGGGCCAAATCGGTTGGATAGTTTTAGAGTCTATAGAGGACAAACATACAAACATTGTATTTTATATATTGGTTTTTACTATCAAATTCATACTTTTTCCGTTCAATTTAAATTTTTAAAAAATCAAACTCCATTATTTTCAAAGCAACTTCAATTTTATTCGGAACAAATTAAATTATTTTCATTTCAAATTCAATTTTTTTCTTTTTGAATTAAATTTTATTTTTTCCAATTCAATTTTTTTCACTTCAAATTAATTTTTCCACATATTCAATATGGAAAGATTTAAAAACCTGTTTTTTTCCAGTACAATAATAAAAACACCGATTAATGAATGTACTAAAAACCATTTAGTAACAGGAAACATAAAATGCTAAAAAGTGTTTGACTACTGAGTCAATTAGTTGGTAGATTAAGGGCCATTATTACAACTTGCCTTTAATGTTCTTAATAATAAAAGGTAACTTTAATTAAAGTGGGGAATAAAGTGACCTTTAAAATTTTTCCTTGTAAAATAAAATAATTTTTTTTCTAAAATATGGCAATACCAGTGAAAAACCGATTACTTTTGACAAATTACTGACAAGAAACAGTAAATTGTGTGTGTTTGTGAAAACATTTGTTTGTGAAAAAAATATAAATCAAACGTCTGCTTTCCATTTTTGTTTATCAAATTATTTATTGGCAAAACAAAATTAAAATTAATTTATTTTTCATGAAGTTGTCAATCTTTCAGAACATATGGCAACTTCAAATACATAAACCTCACTATAAAATTAAAGGCAAGATGATCTTCCCTTTAGCTTATCGGTCGGTTTTAGATTAAAGTAGACTTATAATAACCAAATACTGCTTATCTGTCCGATAACATCATACCTTTAACTATTACCAAGTTGTAATAATGGGCCTAAGTGAAATTAAAGTTGTTACAATTTTAAAGAAAATAAGAAAATGTCATCCAGCGAAGAAAGTAGTAGCGCTATTAGTTTTGGTGTATCGAATGTACGAAATTATCGTCGGCTTCAGTTTCTAACAGATAGTTCTTCCGAGGAAAATATATCTGAAATAACATCGCCTGATCATCATCGCAAAAGACGTGAAAAATATAACCATATTGGCGTAGATAAAAAAATATTTTGATCAAGTTTTATAACGAAGGAAATCAGCCGAAATAGCTGGTAAAATAAAAATACAGCTACATCCATTATAAATCGCTACAGAAGGAAGGCGTTATCATGCAAAACCATGGTGGAAGACGTCATTTCAAATTGACTCCAAAAATATTGGAAAAAATTTAAGAGATAATTGAAAGAAATCCATGTAACATTAAGAGGTATTCGCGGAAAGATTCTTCCTCCATATACCCCTATGCTAAAACCAATTGAAAAAGTTTTCTCAAAAACTAAACTATGTGCTCGTAATATGCTAGCTGATCCAGAGAGTAACATGGACTTGGTCAACATAATTAACCGATCAGTAGAATCTGTAACACCTTCTGTTGGGGGTTGAGTGGGGTAAAACAAATAAAATAAATTTTAAATTGAGGTGGTATAAAAATACAAAAATGGGGTTAGTGAAAAGTTGGGGTTTAGTTTTTAAACAAAAACACGTACCGTCGGGTTTAGAGGATTGATTGTAATAATTACACTCTTTTCGTTTTATTGTAATACAAGATCATTAATTCACAATAATAACAGCGTTGTAATATACACTTAAACTATAATTCATTTTTACTTAAAACTAGGGTGACCAGCGTAAACATCCCGTCCCCCTTGCAAGATTGCAACAAGGAGAACGAGCGCTAGGTAGCCAGAGATCAGAGTAACAATTCATTAAAAAAATCACAAGATAAAAAGGAGTTACAATTAAAACTAATTAGTTTTTGCCATCACATTAATAACGATTGTGGCCGGTGTTGATGGTGTTGAATTGTCAACCTTCTTACTCTCTTTCTTGCAATTACACATGCAATTAGCTTGGTTGTGGGTTGCGCCTTTCTGGGAGTCCTTTTTTTGTTTACGTTTGTTATTGTTGTTGGTGGGTTTATTTGTGCATTTTCTGGGTTTCTTATTGTTGCTGCTGGGTTTATTGTTGTTTCTGGGTTTATTGTTGTTTCTGGGTTTATTATTGTTGTTTACTTCTTTGTGGAAGTGTAGCATAGTGTGATGCTCCTCCAGGAATTCCATGCATCTATCCCTACTGCGACAGTTCTTCACAAAATGAGAATGAGCTAGGCAGTTTATGCAATATTTAAGACGCTTCACAACACTCAATCGCCGATAGGGATTCATTTTGCGAAATGCTGGGCACTTTCTTAGAGGGTGGTCCTTTTTACATAGCCGACATAGGGCTCCGGCTGTAGCGATAACCTCATCTAGGCTTTGATTCTCAGCACGTTCAACGGTGAGTCTTCGGGGGGCTTCTGACATCTGTTGGGGAAGAATGAGAGAAGATAGCAAAAAAAGAGTGGAATTAGTTTTGATCGGGATTTGGAAGCAGTACGAGTTTAACAATTGGCCTTTTTAACACGCCATCTGCTGTTCGAATATCAGCCACTCGTACTTTCGAATCAGAGCCGAGATAAACTCGTTCGATCCGACCTAGCTTCCATTCGTTTGGGGGCAGATTATCATGTCGAATAACAACAAAGTCATTAATCGCGAAATCTCTTTGAGCATATTTCCATTTATTCCGTTTATGTAGCTCGACTAAATATTCGTCCTTCCACCGACGTGCAAAATGATGATGCAAAATTCTTAACTTTCGCCATCTATTTGCATATGTCAATGACTCTCTAGACAAATCAGGTTCAGGGGGGGAAAGTAGGGTACTACCAACTAGAAAATGACCAGGGGTCAAAGGGTTAATGTCTAATAAATTATCCGTCATTGGACTAAGTGGGCGCGAATTCAAACATGACTCTATCCTTGCCAGCATTGTACAAAATTCCTCAAAAGTGAAACGTTGAGCATTAGAAATTTTCTTTAAATGACTTTTAAAACTTTTAACACCCGCCTCCCATAGTCCACCCATATGTGGAGCCCCAGGGGGAATAAAGTGCCAATCGACTAATTGAAAGGCGTTTCGACCTATAAGTTGGTGTTTCAAGTCAATCAAAAATTGGTTTCGATCCTTTTTTAAAAGGTTGGCTGCTCCAACGAAAGCAGTTCCATTATCCGAGTAAATGTGAGCTGGACAACCGCGTCGTGAGAAGAAACGAGCAAATGCTGCTAAGAAGCAGTCAGTTGATATGTCGTTTGTGGCTTCCAAATGTATGGCTTTCGTTGCAAAACAAACAAACACCAAAACATATCCCTTTGTTATACGACATCCGCGACCAATATAAGACTTAATTTCAAAAGGACCTGCAAAATCAAGTCCTGTGTGTGTAAAAGGGCGAGTTAGGGTCGTTCTTTCCGGGGGTAGAGCAGCCATTATTTGCTGACCCAATTTTCTCTTATTTAGGGTGCAGACTTTACAGTTATGGATAACCGTACGAACCAAATTTTTAAGTTTAGGAATCCAAAACTCTAGCCTCGCTAATCGTAGCATTAACGAATTCCCTCCGTGAAGTGAATTCTTATGAACGTATTCTAAATAGAGACGGGTAAATCGACCATTATAGGGTAACAATTTGGGAAAACGTTCTTCATACGTCACAGTAGGAGACTGTGAAAGTCTACCATTAATTCGTAAAAACCCATTTGAGTCAATAAAGGGATTAAAAACTAGTAAGGAGCTCTTACGCGATAGATTAGCTCCTGATTTTAAAATAGAATATTCGGGGAAATGAGCATCTTGACATAAAACAATTAGACGATTCTTCACATATATAATTTCACGTCGACTTATAGGGTTCGATAAGTTCTGACGTTCTTCTTTATGTTTTGGGTGTACAGAGTGATAAAAGCGAAAAACATAAGTTAACACTCGCAATGCTTGGGCTAAGTCTGAGAACCGACTTAGAACATCCTCCGAGATCATTGTTTGGGTGGTGTTTACGTGAATAGCACGAGTTTCCAAATGTGTTGATATTTGGAATGTTGTTTTTGGCCAATCAGACTGATTTTGTCTTAACCAGCCAGGCCCTTTCCACCAAATATCAGATATAGCAAGTTCCTTTGCCGTTATGCCGCGACTTGCTACATCGGCGGGGTTATCGTGAGAGTCTACATGATTCCAATTATCAGTACCTATTTTGTCCAAAATAAACGATACTCGGTTTGCAACAAAGGTTGGCCAATGGCACGGGGGTTTTTGAAGCCAGGACAATACGATAGTCGAATCAGTCCAATAGAAGGCTTCCGACATGGTGAAATTCAGCTCCGTACGAAGTGAATGCACCATTTTTGCCAAAAGAGTAGCACCACAAAGCTCTAGACGGGGTAAAGTTTGCACTTTAATCGGGGCAACCTTTGTTTTAGCAGCGAGCAAATTTGTGATAATTTCACCTGACGGGGTTTGGACTCTAATGTATAGAGAGGCAGCATATGCTTTCTCTGAAGCATCACAAAAGGCATGAAGTTGAACTTCACACTGTGGATTATAATTAACCCACCGGGGTATGTTAATATTTTGAATATTGGGGTAATCATCGATAAATGCTCGCCATCTATTTAACGTCATGGGTTTCAAACATTCGTCCCAATCCGTATTGTCTTTCCAAATTTGTTGCATAATAATTTTAGCAACAATTACCTTTGGTGCTAACCAACCAACGGGGTCAAATAGCTTGGCTATTTGAGACAAGACAGCACGTTTTGTAACGATAGAACAATCGGGCGTTGGAATTGGTTTGAAGAAAAAAACATCACTACTCGCATTCCAACGTAAACCCAGAGTTTTTGCATTACTAGCATCTGATAATTTCAAAAAATTGGAATCTAAAAGATGTTCGGGGGGGATATTTTCAATAAGACTCTCATTATTAGCGGTCCATTTTCTAAGCGAAAAACCAGCAGAATTCAACACGTGCGTCAATTCATCACGATTACGAATGGCTTCTTCTATATTATGTGCACCAGCAAGAACATCATCCACATACATTTGAGTACGCAATATATTAGAAGCTTTGGGGTATTGAGACTCACAATCTTGTGCTAGTTGATGCAAAGTTCTGATTGCTAAATAAGGGGCACAGTTCACACCAAAAGTAACTGTGGTTAATTCAAAATCTTGAACTTCTTCATTCGGGTATCGCCGGAATAAGATTCTTTGAAAGGATGTTTGATCAGGTCTGACCAGTATTTGTCTATACATCTTTTCAATGTCAGCATTAAAAACAAATTTAAATAGACGCCAACGGAGAATTAAAATGGTCAAATCAGACTGCAAAGTTGGCCCTGGATGCAATATGTCATTTAGACTTAATCCATTAGAAGAGGGACTTGATGCGTTATAAACTACACGAAGTTTAGTGGTCGTACTATCAGGCTTTAAAACGGCGTGATGTGGCAAATAATACCTTATATTCGGGTTGTCTAATAAATCGGGATCAACTCTGACCATATGACCTAGAGTAGAATATTCGGTTAAAACTTGATCGTATTGAGCCTTAATGTCGGGAGTTTTTATCAAACGAGCTTCGTTTCTAAAAAATTGAGAAAGGGCTGCTTTTCGTGATGCACCAAGCTGTACTTGATTAGGGAATTCGGGTCTAAAGGGTAAAGAAACTACGTATCTACCTTCGGCATTTCTATACGTGGTCTGACGATACAAATTTTCGCAAAAGGCATCGTCGTTAGACAGTTTTTTCGTCTTTGGGACTTCCTCTATTTCCCAAAATCTAGCAATGCTCTCATTTAGATCCAACTGATTGAAAAATGAGACAACAGAGCTTATAGGGTGTGGGTGAGGGATTCTTCCGGTAAGTATCCAGCCGAAAACTGTCTTCTGAGCTATTAAATGACCTTTAGGGTGTTTTTGGACATCATCAAGCATTATCTGAGGGTACACATCACCACCTAGGAGCAAGTCCATGTGTGAGCATTTTAAGTCTGTCATTGGTAGTTCAGATAGATCAAAATCTACAAAATTGGACATTGAACAAGTAGGTAATCGACCAGTCAGTTTTTCAACAACATATGCTTCGGTTTCTAACTTGAATTCGGGATCTTCCGAAGATCCTATTGAAATAATGCAAACCTTAGTCGAATTTCCTGCGACAGCGCCGTTAAGACCAAAAATAGTAGCAGATGGGGCTGTAAAGGTTGGGAGTGATAACTTTCTCTGTAACTTTTTAGAAATAAAAGTGGCTTGTGAGGCAGGGTCAATCAAAGCTCTAGCACCACATCTTACATCATTAAATAAGATATCTACTACGGTTGTTCCCAACAAAACTGTCGAATAAGAAGTGGACTGTAATTGAGTAGCAAAAGTTTGAAGGGAGCGTGCCGCAGCAGATGTCGATGGTCCTTCATTCATACTATCTACGTGTGTAGATGTATTTGGGGGTAAATGTGCAGGAACAGAATTCCTAGAACTCGTGGGATTGCTTTCCGATACTACCTTACTCTGGTTATAAGATTCGGAACGATGAAGTAATGAGTGGTGCTTTTGTTTACAAGTGTAACACACATTGGAGCTGGGACATCTCCTAAATTCATGTGACGTTGCTAAACAATTAGTACAACACTTATGCCTTTTGACTGTTGCCATACGATCACTAACTGACATTCTAAGAAATACTGAACATAAACGAAGGGGATGATTTTCCGTACATAGCAGACATTTTCGAGGGGGTATATTCGGGGTTACAGTCGTGCCAAAACTTTTTAATTTCTTAGAATCATGCCATTTTTTTGAGTTATGGGCCTGAATATGTGATTGCGCTGGGTTATGTGGGCCTATAATATCCGAAACAGATTCTAAAGTTCTATATCTAGCAGTCAGAAACTCATTCATACTACTCCATTTAGGTAAATTTGAGCTAGGTCCTTGAGATTGCTCCCAAAGACCGAGAGTGACTTCAGGTAGTCGGGTTGAACAAATAAATACAAATATGATATCCCAGTTTTGAGTTTCTATGCCTAATAAAGACAAATTCGTGATACAATCATTAATTGTTCTCTGTAATTGTTTTATTGAAGGACCGGATTCCTTTCCAATTGAAGGAAGATTAAACAGAGTTTTTAATTGAGCATTAACTAGAACTCGTTTATTCTCATATCGATCTACTAAATTCTGCCAAGCCATATCAAAACCTTCATTTGTTATAGGACAGGTGCGAATTATATCACGGGCTTCACCTTCTGTTTTTTGCAACAAATAGTACATCTTCTGAATATTCCCTACATGTGGGTTATTCTTATACAAAGCCGAAAACATATCTCTAAATGTGGGCCAAGACGAATAGTCCCCAGAAAATGTTTCAGTATCACACGGGGGAAGATGTATTGGGATAGATGTCGATAAAGCCGAGCCTTTGCCTTTTATTTTTTCAATTAGACCTTCTATAAATGATACAGACTGGAAATATGTTGTATAACCAGACATATATTTGGCCTTCACATCCTTTGCAGACGTTTTTGTCTCTTCTGAATTTTCCAATAAATCCTCATAACAATCACGAAATATTTCCCACAAACGAGACAATTCTTGACGATGAGTATTCAGGGAGTGAACAGTATGTTCACTTTGAGGTATAGCTTGAATAAAGCTTTCAAATTCTACTAAACGATTTTGATTTTTCATCAAATTTTTCAAAGACGCCATTTTTTTCGGTGTATTGTTTTTGAAAATCGGGGTTTAAAACAAGAAATTAAATCAAATAATTGAAATAAATTGATTAATCGATCAAATAAAATGAATAAAATATAGGGTATTTCGAAAGCCAACAACAACAGATTACAAAAAAACTGTTTTTAATATCCAAATTAATAAAATAATAATCACAAAATTTTCAAAACAAATTTTGTGTTTATTTGTATGGATATTCAGTAATAATTTACTTATTATAGTAAATTCCAAAATTACTATGTGTTTAATAAGACAACGAAAATGTATTATCTTAATTAACTTCCAATATTAAGTATTTGATTGTTAACTTCACATACACCGATTGTTAACTTCACACACACTGTTGTGTATTATAACAAATTGTTAACTTCACGCACTCAGTGATCAAAAGAAAACAAGCAATAATCAACAATTAATAACAACAACAATGCATACACATATATGTATATAAATATATGTTTGTTGTTTATATTATTTTATGTGGTATTTTTGTTTGATTTTCTGATTTTCTTTATATGTATGTCACAAGCACTTCAGAAATTATTTTTCTACGTACCTTTGTAAAACAAATAATATAATTTTTGGGGATTTATGGGTATTTATTTATTTAGCAAACCAATATGGAGCCTTCGGGTTACTCAATATGGAGCCTTCGGGTTACTCTGCAAGTAAAACTCAATTTAAAAAATATTTTATTTTTTGGAATAATCCGGTTCGCTGGACCAAATGTTGGGGGTTGAGTGGGGTAAAACAAATAAAATAAATTTTAAATTGAGGTGGTATAAAAATACAAAAATGGGGTTAGTGAAAAGTTGGGGTTTAGTTTTTAAACAAAAACACGTACCGTCGGGTTTAGAGGATTGATTGTAATAATTACACTCTTTTCGTTTTATTGTAATACAAGATCATTAATTCACAATAATAACAGCGTTGTAATATACACTTAAACTATAATTCATTTTTACTTAAAACTAGGGTGACCAGCGTAAACACCTTCAGATTGCAACAATTATTATGTTGATATGACTATTTTGCTTTTAATTAAAAAAAATTAATATGAAGTTAAAAAAATTTAATTTAAAATTAAAAAAAAAATTGGAAATGAAAATTATTCAATATGATTTGTAAAAAGTTTAATTTGTGTTGAAAATAATTTAATTTGTTTTGAATAAAATTGAAATTACTTTGAAAAAAATTGAGTTTGATTTGAAAAAATTTGAATAATCGAAAAAGCATTAATTTGAGAATAAAAACCTATATATAAAAAAAAGAAATTTAAAAGAAGAAATGTTTAAATTCTCGTTTTTTCAAGTCACAGCTTATTTTATGCATGCATGGTGTCAAAAACTTGAAATTAAAATTTGATGTCCTTTATGCTGTTAAATTTTAACCTCATTGGCAGTTAAATTTTAACTAAATTTTAAGTCCTTTATACAGTCATTTGAATTTCATAATGTCGTTCAATTTGAAGTCCTTTATGTTGTTAAATTTTAGCTTAATTTTTAATCCTTTATGCAGTTCTATTTTAGCTGCATTTAAACTCCTGTAGGTTATGAAATTTTAACCGCGCATTTGCAGTTAAATGTTAGTTTAATTTTAGGTCTTTTATGCAGTTATATTTTAGCTGCATTTGCAATCCTTGTTGCAGTTAAATTTTTGCTTCATTTAAACTCATTATTGCAGTTAAATTTTAGCTTTTTTCAAGTTCTTTATCCAGTTCAAATTTAGCTTAAATTGTGCTCATAACACAATAAACCCTTTATTTAATGACAACGAATTTTTACAAATTTTAACACTTAATTGTTTTTCATCAATCTTGCAATTTCCATGCTATCTATTTAATTCCAGTTGCGTATATACCCTCTATGAGCAATAAATATTTTCAACTCATTAAATAGGTTTAATTAGAATGTCTTTGATGGTTAAAAATCTTATCAATTGAAAACATTTTTTTGTGTTTACTTGTCATTAGAATATTCTGGAATATAAAATCTCTGCCATAAATAGTTTTGTCACATTATAGATAAAGCATTAAAAAAAAGGAGAACTAGAATAGACTAAGTAGAATTCGAAATACCCTGCAGTTAATTGATTTCTATGGGGTCTGTTAAAAAAAAAAATAATACTGCACTTCTGAATCAAGTGTTTTGAAATCGGCATTTAAGAAATCTGGTAATTTCCAACCAACTATAAATGATACAAATCGTATAATAAAAAGCAGCTTGAAATGATAAAACTGCTTTAGAGAGTCTATGGCGGATAACTAATATGAACGCAGAAAACAAGGCATGGTTTTAAAAAATTTCTTTTTAAATCTTTGGAGGATTTCCTAGAATCCTTGAGTCGAGTCTTATAGTCCAGTTTCAAGCATATGTGGGAAATTGTGTGTTCGCCGTTACCAACCCTATAACTAATCAATAGTAATATCAAAACCCAAGACAAGCTAAAATTTCCCTTTATAACCCAAGCCAGTTATAGTTATATTTAGTCAAGTCCTAAAGTTCTAGCAATTCGTTACGGTAGCAAAAACCAACATGAGAGGTAAAACCTAAACAAAATTTAATTTTATAAAGTTAGTAAATAAAGCAAACCAATGAAGAGTGTAAATTTTGTGAGAACAGGCCTTTAACGGCCGATTTCTTTGATCTCTTCTCATTAAATGTTTTGGATTTTATTAATGAATTTCGTTAAATTTTTCTCAGCTCTTCTGCTGTTTTTCGGCATTTTTTTGCGAACGCTGTTGTTAATAAAATGCAATAAGCTAGAACTACATGTAAACTCGCCACACGATGTCTGTCGTTTATTTACGGACGGTGCAATACTGCGTAAGCCCGGATCCTGTAGGGAAACCATAACATGTCAAAATGGGCTAAGTAAGCCGCACACCGTTACCTGTGCCAATAATCAAATAGTTCAGTTGGCTGGAATGAAGTGTGTCAAAGATAGTGCCACAAAACCCGATAGATATTGCGCAATTACTTGCAAAAAAAACAGTCCTAAATGGATTGAAGATAAAAGAAATTGTAGGGAATGGCACGAATGCCGTGCGGCAAAATACGTCAAGTCAGGTGCTTGTCCGTTGGGACAAGATTTCAATCAAATTAAACAAACTTGTATTTACAGTAATGGTGAATGTGATAGAATATATGATATATGTGATGTCGCCCAAACAAATAAGCCGTTTTCGGATGAAATCAATTGCCATAAATACTTTACTTGCGATTCGTCTAGGAAGTTAATTGTAAAATCGTGCCCAACGGCAACCTACTATGAAGCACGCACTGGTAATTGTATTAAAAAAGCCCAGGTTAATTGCTATAAACATCCGGTGCCAGATGAAGGCTGTGGTAATGAAAAATTGGCGTTATTTAATCGTTTCGTAGATGATCAGGCCACCTGTCGCGGCTATTTCTATTGCAAAGAATTAAATAAAAACATAACTTCAAAGTTGGACTGGAATTATATACCAGATAAGAATCCAAAATGGGGTCAATGTGCCTTGGGAGAGTTTTACGATGCAAAATATCAAATTTGTCGCAATCAAAATTATGTTAAATGTGACGAAGACCGCTGTGATAGTCGTAACAGCGGCCTGGTATTGAGCGAAACGTCAGGCTGTCAATATTATTTGGTATGTAAAGATGGTCAAACGGTTGGGGAAATAAAGTGTCCGGATAATAAATATTTCGATCCAGTTGATGAAATCTGTGTTGAAAGAAAGATTTCGTATCCGATATGTGCTTGAAAATATTTAACCAAAATAAATTTATTCATTGTGCTTTATAAATAAGTTTTAGAAAGATTTTGTGTGTTTTTTTTTTCCTGATAGCCTTATGTATGTATGTAGAAACAAGTAAGTTAGATTCAATCTAGACTCATCAATAGTAGTAGCAACAGTATTTTATACAGCAACAAGGAGTTATGCCATCTAACACTTATAAATATTAAACCAGTATGTTTAGTTATCCCTTTAGATCATTAGTAAATTTGTCCTCTGTTGTTTACGAGTGCTCATCATTTGTTTAGATTGTTCAATTTCTTAGATCCTTCCTTCTTGTTCCTTCTTCTCAACTAAAAGAACTGCCATGAAATTCGTTAGCTTAGAAAGTCGTATTCAATCTAAATCTGTAGAAGACAGATTCTAATAAAGAGTAACGTAATGAAGACCTAAGAACTATTCACTTTTGTCCGACTTTATTTGTAAAGATCTCTGCCAGAAAAATGCTGTATTGTTGTTCATTCAGCTCTGTTAAATATTCTGTTTGTTCTTTGTGATCTTTTTATTTTACTGAAAGCTACTATGCTTCACAACTAAAAGACCAACATGTGATCATACATATACAGCAAATATAGTAGAGAAACTGAGTAGAATCCATAAGTTTCCTCTAGAAACTGTATATTCCAACTGATAAGATATTAGCAAAAACAAGTAAGAGTGCTATATTCGGCTGTGCCGAATCTTAAATACCCTTCACCTAAATGTAATAAGAAATACAAAAACTACACTAGACTAGAATATTCTAATTCTGTGTTTTCTATTCAGTCTTAGTGCAAATTTTATTAGTATTTGATATATTGTTTGAAAGACAATTTTACGACCAACATAATTTATGTTAAATATTTTGAAATTTTATATAATTTCGACCATTTATAATTGATGTAATTACCAATTCTTACCATAATTTACAGAGTATGTCTGATGTTCATAATAATCTTGAGTGTAATTTAACAAACAGAGTATAAAAAAGGGGTACAATTCGGTTTTAGTGATTTTGCTCAAAAAAAACTTCATCAAATAGGGCTGTTAGAGGAGATGCCAGCAAAAAAAGAATTTGTTGGCGGCCACGCCTATTTTCGAGGGGGCGGACCCGTAAATTTGAAAATATATAGGCCTATATCTCAGGAAATACTGGGTGTCTGATAATTTGTAAGACACTGTAATAATACATTTGTAATAAAAGGTATTAAAAATACCTTTCCAACGATATATATCATGATTATAAAATGTGGACCGAATATGGGTTAAATCCGAAAAGAATATTTTTTGACCCGAATTTATTTGTTTTTTTGGAAATGGTTCTTATATGGCAGCTATGACAAATTATGGGCCGATCTTCTGAAATTTTGGAACAGTTATTTTCATGCATATGAGGATATTTCATGTCGAATTTCAACATAATAACGCTATATTTAAGATATATATTAGTATTAACGTGGATTTCGAGAGTCGACCTTACGTGCGGGATATTGTCAAATATTGGCCGATATTCTCAAAATCCAGCAGTTTGATTTAGGCATGCATGTAAATGATCCATGTAAAATTTTGGATTGGTACCCTTATTTATAAGCGATTTATGAGTATTAAAGTGATGGGGCATACGGTTAAAAATAGACCGAAATTCACAAAATTTTGTGGGATGATTTTTGTATATATGTAAATGATCTGTACAAAGTTATGAGTCGGTACCGATATTTATACAATATATATATAGGGATAAATGTCTTTTTCAGATGTGGTGACCAATTCTGGGCCGACCACCATAAAATTTAGTACAACAATTTATTTGTCTATAAAGAGTATTTATGTCAAATTTTAGCCGTTTAACGTTATTTATATCTGTTTTATACGTATTTAAGTGAATTTTGGAAGTGGACTTTATATGGGGTCTATGGTCAAACATGGACCGAACTAAAAAAAATTTCGTTTTGCGATTTCTTTATGTATAAAACTTATTTTTGCTGAATTTTGTCTTGATATTCCAATTTTATAGGAATTTATTTATCATTAAGCCATATTTCGGGAATATATAACTTTGTATGGGGGCTATAAGAAATCATGGACCGATTCTTACTATTTTCCGCACACTTTCCTCTTTTATCATAAAAGCAACGTATGCAAACTTTTCGAAAGCATTTCTGACAGAATTATTGAAGATTTGGATCCCGAGTATATCTGGGGACTTCAAAAAATTGATTTCAACAGACAGACAGACAGACAGACGGACATGGCTTAATCGACTCCGCTATCTACATTTAAGGATCCAGAATATATATACTTTATAGGGGCGGAAAATTATATTGTGGAAATTACAAACGGAATGACAACCTTCTCATAAAGGTGAATTGTATAAATAGGATTTAGATCATCTGAAAGTGGTCGAAAATTAAAAGGTAGAATAATTTCCTACCAAAAATTGATTTTTATATAAAATTATAAAATTGTCTCTAGAACCTTTACAAGTGGTCTAAATATAAAATAAAGGATTTCTTTTGTGATCTCAACAAAAACGATTTTTATATGAAATTGTAAAATATGCTCCAAATCTTTTAATGGTAGTCTAACTGGCAAAAGGATGATAATTTGTAATCACATAGCTCTAAATCAGTCTAAATTGGAAAAAGGAAGATATATTTCTCACTATGTATCGATATTTTTAATGAAATAATAAAATAGGTTTTAGATCCTTTAATAGTGTTTCATATTTTAAATAGAAGGAGAATATATTCTCACTTATAGTTTGTTCTGTTTGTTAAATTTTCTCATATTTTTGTGATGTAGGATTTCAATACCATTTCTTTTGCTGTAGTTTGTCGCATGCGGTTGCAATTGTAATCAGGCTTTGAAACTAAGATTTCTTAAGTCCTGGCGCATGTGTGTACGTTTAAATTTGTGTATATTTACATATATTCATTTTCTAACACATTTAAAGCACATTACTTAGAAATATAAAATTGACCTTGAATTTCTTCTGTTTAATGTAAAAGATTCAAGGTAATTTTTAAGTAAAAATATGCTGAGGAAAATATTCCAAATAAATCTAGAAATATGCTGCTAAAACAAAATTTACTAAAACTTTACTAAGCAAAATCGTATTACTTATAGTGTGTTTGATAAAGATATTTTATTTAGCTGAATATTAGCCTCACTCTATGCTCTTTATGTAGTTAAATTTTAACATAAATCGTATGTCTTTGTGTGATTTAATAATTAGCTATTATCGTAGGTATTAACGTAGTTAGTTCAATTTTAGTTTTAATCATTGGACTTTATATAACTTTATTTTAGCTTTAATCATGGATATTTATAGAGTTAAATGTTAGGTTATATAGCTCAAGTTAAGCTTCAATAGTAGGTCTAAAAATAGTTAATTTTTAGCTTCATACGTTAGCCTTTTTAAAATAATTAAATTTTAGCTTTAATTATGCAATCTTAGCTTTAAATAGATCACTTTTGGCTTTAATAGCTGGTATTTTAACAGCTCAATTTTCGCTTTATTCGCAGATCTTTAAATAGTTAATTTTTGCCTTCAAAATTATATTTTAAACAGCCGACTTAGCTCCAATCAATGGTCGCAGAGAGTTTAATTTTAAATTAAATGTTCTTTATATCGTTTAATTTTAGCTTCAATTGTAGGTCTTTTACTATTTCGATATAAGTTTTCATCATTGGATTCGATTCCATTTTAGCTTCACTCAATATATCAGGCTCTATACATAGGCCAAATATAAAATTTCATAGTACTACGTAACAGGCTTCAAAATAAAATTATTAGCAGAATAAAAAGAAAACACATAAATAAAGAAGACTTTCTAAAGAAATAACTGAATAACTGAAGAATATAACAAGTCTTAATAGAAAAATACAATAAATCTTATTCTGAAACTAACTTTTCTTTTTTACTTTTGAAATATATTTTAGTAATGTCTAAAAGTACAATTACGTTCAGAAAGAGCTTAAAATTTCAAACTACTTTCATATAATATTAGTAAATAGCAAGACAAGTCATTGCTTTGTGTACAACAGGATGACAAAACTTTGACCAAATGAACAAGAAATATGTTTATATTCTTATGTGTGGAGAAAACGTCTCGTTTAAAGCTTTCATTGTAATTTTTAAAATATTCTGTGTTTTTCTGTGCCAATTCCATTTGATGGCAGACATAGTTAATGCATTGATGGCTTGTTAAGACCGGGGCTTATATTCATCAAATGCATGTCACAAAAACATATCGTCTGACTGTAACTTTTTATTACAAGCAACACTGAAATAGGATGGAATGTACAGCTGGTAAATTTTTGCTGCATTTAACTGTCAAACTTCATATGTATATTAAAAACATTTCGCTGTAATAGTGAGTTCGTCTACCTAAATCTGTGTTTCCTCTTTCAATCCTACGTACATAGAAATAAGCATGCGCGGAACATATTCGATTTACCTTTATTTTGGCTTAGACGGAAAAACCCCTCATTAAATAAAAGAAACTCAATTTAGTGACAGCCTATTCCAATTAAAAACAGGTACCAAATACTCACTAGATATGAACTTTAGTTGTCATGAACTTGAAATTGACGGCTTGCAAACAACACCTAATCCCAGGAATGTTTTTCCACACATTCAAATGCGTAAATAGTTGTCGCGTTGTAATTATATGTGCATTATCTATAACAGATACACTTCAAGAATTTTTGTATAAATACTTGCATTAGTTGCAAAAAAAATCAGTTGAATTCCGACCGTCATCATGGAATCAACTCATCTCTGCTGCAAAATACTGAAAACTCGAAAAAGTTATTCGTTGCACGATTCGTGGGGATTAAAGGCTGCAAAATGCTGAAAACTCGAAAAAGTTAGTCGTTGGAGGATTCTTGGGATTGCAAGTTGCTCTTTATAAATTGTTGACAAACTACACATAAAAAATATTCCACAATTGAAATCTTTGAAATGCTGAAAGCTCGAAAAAGTTATTCGTTGGACGATTCTTGGGTGTTAAAATCTTCAAAAGGTTGAAAACTCGAAAAAGTTATTCGTTGGACGATTCTTTGGTGTTACAAGCTGCAAATATGAAGCGAAAATAAAATAATTTTAAGCAAGACTTTGGTGTTACTCTTAAAAAACATTGTTAAAAAATGTTTTAATAATCTGTGCTGAGGGGTTACTCTCTATAGCGATGCAAAAGCAAATGCGATGCGATAACCGTACAATTTGTATGCTTATCGCATCGCATTTGCTTTCGCATCGCAATAGAGAGTAACCCCCCTGATATTGTAAATTTTGTAAATAGACTTAATGTAATGTAATGATTTTAGTTTATATTGTAAATAGAGTTAATTTAAGTTATTTACTTATTAGTTTTAAGATGGTAGCTGTAAATAAAACTCCTAAAAACCAAAATTTTTAAAGCTTTTTATTTATTTCAAAGGAATTTTTTTTAAAAATTTACAACTTGAAAAAAAAAGTTTTAAAAAAAAATTTCCAAAAATTTAGAGGAACTAAATTCATGAATAAAATTCATGAATTTTTTTATTGCAGCTGAGTGGAGTTGAAAAGAAAGAGTGGTAGAAAAAACGGCACGATTTCTGTTTTCAAAAGAAAATGTTTTATATCGAAACACCAGAATATTTTTAAAATACGGTTGTTTCCAGCTTATTTTATGCGGTGCATTTTTTGTTTTCAAAATAATACTAACAGAAACTTAAAAAGAAATTTTAATTTCAAATTTTCGAAAGCTGTACGTGCCTGTATAAAATACGATGTGACGTGAAAAATGAGCACTTTTCTTTTTTAGGTATAATATTTTTAAATACACAACAAAAACCCTGTATATAATATTAGTTATATTATACAATTTAATTAATAGATAATGTTTATAATATTAGTGTTTATTACAAAACATTAAAAAAAAAAACAAGTGAGGGTGCTATATTCGGCTGTGCCGAATTTTAAATACCCTTCACCTAAACGTAATAAGAAATACAAAAACTACACTAGACTAGAATATCCTAATTCTGTGTTTTCTATTCAGTCTTAGTGCAAATTTTATTAGTATTTGATATATTGTTTGAAAGACAATTTTACGACCAACATAATTTATGTTAAATATTTTGAAATTTTATATAATTTCGAGTATTTATAATTGATGTAATTACCAATTCTTACCATAATTTACAGAGTATGTCTGATGTTCATAATAATCTTGAGTGTAATTTAACAAACAGAGTATAAACAAGTAAGAGTGCTATATTCGGTTGTGCCGAATCTTAAATACCCTCCAACTAAACGTAATAAGAAATACAAAAACTACACTAGACTAGAATATCCTAATTCTGTGTTTTCTATTCAGTCTTAGTGCAAATTTTATTAGTATTTGATATATTGTTTGAAAGACAATTTTACGACCAACATAATTTATGTTAAATATTTTGAAATTTTATATAATTTCGAGTATTTATAATTGATGTAATTACCAATTCTTACCATAATTTACAGAGTATGTCTGATGTTCATAATAATCTTGAGTGTAATTTAACAAACAGAGTATAAACAAGTAAGAGTGCTATATTCGGTTGTGCCGAATCTTAAATACCCTTCACCTAAACGTAATAAGAAATACAAAAGGGTATTTCCTCAGAATTTGTGTATATTGATTATCTACAGTAAATAATTTTGAAAGTGTCACATTACAGCAACATGAATATGTACTAACTGACAAATTAGTAAGTGGATCAATGAGGCACTTATGTTTAATATCTATCAAAAGACCATATTTGTAGAAAAAATCGGCACCAATAATAGGTTTGGAAATATCAGCAATTAGGAAAATGAAAGGAAATTCTCGTCGAAGACATAAATCTACATTAAGTAATTTCTTTCCAAATGTTGCAATATTTGAGCCATTTGCTGCACTTAAAATTATGTCAGATCTCTTATTACCGTTTCTGAATTTTGAGGACGGTAAAATCGAAATTTCTGCCCCACTATCAATTAAAAACTTTATATTTATCAATTAATCGTTATAAACTTGTAAATAAAGTATTTTTTACAGTTTTCTTTTTATATAGTGTTTTATATTCAGTCTTAGTGCAAATTTTATTAGTATTTGATATATTGTTTGAAAGACAATTTTACGACCAACATAATTTATGTTAAATATTTTGAAATTTTATATAATTTCGACCATTTATAATTGATGTAATTACCAATTCTTACCATAATTTACAGAGTATGTCTGATGTTCATAATAATCTTGAGTGTAATTTAACAAACAGAGTATAAAAAAGGGGTACAATTTAGTTTTAGTGATTTTGCTCAAAAAAAACTTCATCAAATAAAGCTGTTAGAGAAGATGCCAGCAAAAAAAGAATTTGTTGGCGGCCACGCCTATTTTCGAGGGGGCGGACCCGTAAATTTGAAAATATATAGGCCTATATCTCGGGAACTACTGGGTGTCTGATAATTTGTAATACATTAAATAAAAGGTATTAAAAATACCTTTCCAACGATATATATCATGCTTATAAAATTGGATCGAATGTAGATCTTTATATATATGTATTTCCTATTATTATTATAAACTTTGTTTCTTTTAATTTAATACTCATTGAGATTATGAATTTTGTTATTTATTTATGTATTTGTCATAAAAATTTGTAAAAATATTCATTCAAAATATTACAAAATTAAAATATTAATTCTAATTATTAAATATCCGAAAAGAATCTTTTTTGACCCGAATTTATTTGTTTGTTTGGAAATGGTTCTTATATGGCAGCTATGACAAATTATGGGCCGATCTTCTTAAATTTTGGAACAGTTATTTTCATGCATATAAGGATACTTCACGTCGAATTTCAACATAATTACGCTATATATACGATATATATTAGTATTAACGTGGATTTCGAGAGTGGACCTTATGTGGGGGATATAGTCAAATATTGACCGATATTCTCAAAATCCAGCAGTTAGATTTAGGCATGCATGTAAATGGTCCATGTAAAATTTTGGATTGGTACCCTTATTTATAAGAGATTTATGAGTATTAAAGTGATTTTCGGAAGAGGGCTTTATATGGGGCATACTGTTAAAAATAGACCGAAATTCACAAAATTTTGTGGGATGATTTTTGTATATATTAAAATGATCTATGCAAAGTTTTGAGTCGGCACCGATATTTATACAATATATATGGGGAAAAATGTATTTTTCAGATGTGGTCCTTGTATGGGATCTATATCCAGTTCTGGGCCGACTGCCATAAAATTTAGTACAACAATTTATTTGCCTATAAAGAGTATGTATGTCAAATTTTAGCCGTGTAGCATTATTTATATCTGTTTTATGCGTATTTAAGTGAATTTTGTAAGTGGACTTTATATGGGGTCTATGGTCAAACATGGACCGAATTAAAAAAAAATTTCGTTTTGAGATTTCTTTTTGTATAAAACTTATTTTTGCTGAATTTTGTCTTGATATTCCAATTTTATAGGCATTATTTATCATTAAGCCATATTTCTTTGTATGGGGGCTATAAGAAATCATGGACCGATTCTTACTATTTTTCGCACACTTTCCTCTTTTATCATAAAAGCAACGTATGCAAAATTTCATGGTATTATCTGCAATATATTTCAAAATATTGCAATAAAATATACAAAAAATATCAAGTTTTTATGGAGGTGGTCTCACATAATGGTTCATAACTCTGATTGACCTAAACCGATTTTGCTGATTTTAAATAGCAAACTTCTCGAAAGCACTTCTGACAGAATTATTGAAGGTTTGGATCCCGAGTATATCTGGGGACTTCAAACAACTGATTTCAAGAGACAGACAGACAGACAGACAGACAGACAGACGGACATGGCTTAATCGACTCCGCTATCTACATTTAAGGATCCAGAATATATATACTTTATAGGGGCGGAAAATTATATTGTGGAAATTACAAACGGAATGACAAACTTGTATATACCCTTCTCATAAAGATGAATTGTATAAATAGGATTTAGATCATCTGAAAGGGGTCGAAAATTAAAAGGTAGAATAATTTCCTACCAAAAATTGATTTTTATATAAAATTATAAAATTGTCTCTAGAACCTTTACAAGTGGTCTAAATATAAAATAAAGGATTTCTTTTGTGATCTCAACAAAAACGATTTTTATATGAAATTGTAAAATATGCTCCAAATCTTTTAATGATAGTCTAACTGGCAAAAGGATGATAATATGTAATCACATAGCTCTAAATCAGTCTAAATTGGAAAAATGAAGATATATTTCTCACTATGTATCGATATTTTTAATGAAATAATAAAATAGGTTTTAGATCCTTTAATAGTGTTTCATATTTTAAATAGAAGGAGAATATATTCTCACTTATAGTTTGTTCTGTTTGTTAAATTTTCTCATATTTTTGTGATGTAGGATTTCAATACCATTTCTTTTGCTGTAGTTTGTCGCATGCGGTTGCAATTGTAATCAGGCTTTGAAACTAAGATTTCTTAAGTCCTGGCGCATGTGTGTACGTTTAAATTTGTGTATATTTACATATATTCATTTTCTAACACATTTAAAGCACATTACTTAGAAATATAAAATTGACCTTGAATTTCTTCTGTTTAATGTAAAAGATTCAAGGTAATTTTTAAGTAAAAATATGCTGAGGAAAATATTCCAAATAAATCTAGAAATATGCTGCTAAAACAAAATTTACTAAAACTTTACTAAGCAAAATCGTGTTACTTATAGTGTGTTTGATAAAGATATTTTATTTAGCTGAATATTAGCCTCACTCTATGCTCTTTATGTAGTTAAATTTTAACATAAATCGTATGTCTTTGTGTGATTTAATAATTAGCTATTATCGTAGGTATTAACGTAGTTAGTTCAATTTTAGTTTTAATCATTGGACTTTATATAACTTTATTTTAGCTTTAATCATGGATATTTATAGAGTTAAATGTTAGGTTATATAGCTCAAGTTAAGCTTCAATAGTAGGTCTAAAAATAGTTAATTTTTAGCTTCATACGTTAGCCTTTTTAAAATAATTAAATTTTAGCTTTAATTATGCAATCTTAGCTTTAAATAGATCACTTTTGGCTTTAATAGCTGGTATTTTAACAGCTCAATTTTCGCTTTATTCGCACATCTTTAAATAGTTAATTTTTGGCTTCAAAATTATATTTTAAACAGCCGACTTAGCTCCAATCAATGGTCGCAGAGAGTTTAATTTTAAATTAAATGTTCTTTATATCGTTTAATTTTAGCTTCAATTGTAGGTCTTTTACTATTTCGATATAAGTTTTCATCATTGGATTCGATTCCATTTTAGCTTCACTCAATATATCAGGCTCTATACATAGGCCAAATATAAAATTTCATAGTACTACGTAACAGGCTTCAAAATAAAATTATTAGCAGAATAAAAAGAAAACACATAAATAAAGAAGACTTTCTAAAGAAATAACTGAATAACTGAAGAATATAACAAGTCTTAATAGAAAAATACAATAAATCTTATTCTGAAACTAACTTTTCTTTTTTACTTTTGAAATATATTTTAGTAATGTCTAAAAGTACAATTACGTTCAGAAAGAGCTTAAAATTTCAAACTACTTTCATATAATATTAGTAAATAGCAAGACAAGTCATTGCTTTGTGTACAACAGGATGACAAAACTTTGACCAAATGAACAAGAAATATGTTTATATTCTTATGTGTGGAGAAAACGTCTCGTTTAAAGCTTTCATTGTAATTTTTAAAATATTCTGTGTTTTTCTGTGCCAATTCCATTTGATGGCAGACATAGTTAATGCATTGATGGCTTGTTAAGACCGGGGCTTATATTCATCAAATGCATGTCACAAAAACATATCGTCTGACTGTAACTTTTTATTACAAGCAACACTAAAATAGGATGGAATGTACAGCTGGTAAATTGTTGCTGCATTTAACTGTCAAACTTCATATGTATATTAAAAACATTTCGCTGTAATAGTGAGTTCGTCTACCTAAATCTGTGTTTCCTCTTTCAATCCTACGTACATAGAAATAAGCATGCGCGAAAAGAGCTGCACTAGCATATTCGATTTACCTTTATTTTGGCTTAGACGGAAAAACCCCTCATTAAATAAAAGAAACTCAATTTCGGGACAGCCTATTGCAATTAAAAACAGGTACCAAATACTCACTAGATATGAACTTTAGTTGTCATGAACTTGAAATTGACGGCTTGCAAACAACACCTAATCCCAGGAATGTTTTTCTAAGAAAATTTTTTAAAACCAAAACCCACACATTCAAATGCGTAAATAGTTGTCGCGTTGTAATTATATGTGCATTATCTATAACAGATACTCTTCAAGAATTTTTGTATAAATACTTGCATTAGTTGCAAAAAAAATCAGTTGAATTCCGACCGTCATCATGGAATCAACTCATCTCTGCTGCAAAATACTGAAAACTCGAAAAAGTTATTCGTTGCACGATTCGTGGGGATTAAAGGCTGCAAAATGCTGAAAACTCGAAAAAGTTAGTCGTTGGAGGATTCTTGGGATTGCAAGTTGCTCTTTATAAATTGTTGACAAACTACACATAAAAAATATTCTACAATTGAAATCTTTGAAATGCTGAAAGCTCGAAAAAGTTATTCGTTGGACGATTCTTGGGTGTTAAAATCTTCAAAAGGTTGAAAACTCGAAAAAGTTATTCGTTAGACGATTCTTTGGTGTTACAAGCTGCAAATATGAAGCGAAAATAAAATAATTATACGCAAGACTTTGGTGTTACTTTAAAAAAACATTGTTAAAAAATGTTTTAATAATCTGTGCTGAGGGGTTACTCTCTATCACGATGCAAAAGCAAATGCGATGCGATAACCGTACAATTTGTATGCTTATCGCATCGCATTTGCTTTCGCATCGCAATAGAGAGTAACCCACCTGATATTGTAAATTTTGTAAATAGACTTAATGTAATGTAATGATTTTAGTTTATATTGTAAATAGAGTTAATTTAAGTTATTTACTTATTAGTTTTAAGATGGTAGCTGTAAATAAAACTCCTAAAAAACAAAATTTTTAAAGCTTTTTATTTATTTCAAAGGAATTGTTTTTTAAAAATTTACAACTTGAAAAAAAAAGTTTTAAAGAAAAATTTCCAAAAATTTAGAGGAACTAAATTCATGAATTTTTTTATTGCAGCTGAGTGGAGTTGAAAAGAAAGAGTGGTAGAAAAAACGGCACGATTTCTGTTTTCAAAAGAAAATGTTTTATATCGAAACACCAGAATATTTTTAAAATACGAATGAACAAATATATATAATACACTCAAAATATTTTGTAGGTAAAATTAACTGAAAATGTAATTTGAAATAAATGAACATTCATTTAAAAACCGGTCAACTCAATATTCATTTAAATTACATGAAAGGTTCATTTAATTTTCTATGTTAAAAAATTAACTGATAAGTAGATCGGGTTTTAAGTAAATTTTCAGTTATTTTAAATTACAGTTTCGTTTAATTTTACATACAAAATACTTTGATGTAAACAACTGTCAATATTAAATGCAACTGAAAATCCGTATTAATGTGCACTTAGTTTTTTGAATAAATGTTAGATTCAGTTAAAAATAAATTTTCTTACAATTTTAAATGTTTATTTAGTTAAAAACAACTGCACGGAATACTTCCTAAATAAACTACAGTCCGTTACTGTAATAATATTCTGAGTGTAGGACAATAAATCAAACATGAAATGAAAATATACATTAATATTTTTTCACTTCAGATGAAATCTATCTAGTAGGCTTGTATACAATTGCTTAAATTTTCTTCATATTATTTGTTATTTCTGAAAAATGTTCGAAATTTTCCTTGAGAATTTGTTATGTTTTCAGTTACAAAATGCAAAATTAGGCACCTACAAGCAATAATATGATTCTTTGTTGCAGTACTTATTGATTTATTTTGAAAAATTGGCCGATATACAGTTGTTTCCAGCTTATTTTATGCGGTGCATTTTTTGTTTTCAAAATAATACTAACAGAAACTTAAAAAGAAATTTTAATTTCAAATTTTCGAAAGCTGTACGTGCCTGTATAAAATACGATGTGACGTGAAAAATGAGCACTTTTCTTTTTTAGGTATAATATTTTTAAATACACAACAAAAACCCTGTATATAATTGTAGTTATATTATACAATTTAATTAATAGATAATGTTTATAATATTAGTGTTTATTATAAAACATTAAAAAAAAACAAGTAAGGGTGCTATATTCGGCTGTGCCGAATCTTAAATACCCTCCAACTAAACGTAATAAGAAATACAAAAACTACACTGGTTATAGGACTAGCATATCCTAATTCTGTGTTTTATATTCAGTCTTAGTGCAAATTTTATTAGTATTTGATATATTGTTTGAAAGACAATTTTACGACCAACATAATTTATGTTAAATATTTTGAAATTTTATATAATTTCGACCATTTATAATTGATGTATAATTACCAATTCTTACCATAATTTACAGAGTATGTCTGATGTTCATAATAATCTTGAGTGTAATTTAACAAACAGAGTATAAAAAAGGGCTACAATTCGGTTTTAGTGATTTTGCTCAAAAAAAACTTCATCAAATAGGGCTGTTAGAGGAGATGAAAGCAAAAAAAGAATTTGTTGGCGGCCACGCCTATTTTCGAGGGGGCGGACCCGTAAATTTGAAAATATATAGGCCTATATCTCGGGAACTACTGGGTGTCTGATAATTTGTAATACACTAAATAAAAGGTATTAAAAATACCTTTCCAACGATATATATCATGATTATAAAATGTGGACCGAATATGGGTTAAATCCGAAAAGAATATTTTTTGACCCGAATTTATTTGTTTTTTTGGAAATGGTTCTTATATGGCAGCTATGACAAATTATGGGCCGATCTTCTTAAATTTTGGAACAGTTATTTTCATGCATATGAGGATATTTCACGTCGAATGTCAACATAATAACGCTATATTTAAGATATATATTAGTATTAACGTGGATTTCGAGAGTCGACCTTATGTGCGGGATATTGTCAAATATTGGCCGATATTCTCAAAATCCCGCAGTTTGATTTAGGCATGCATGTAAATGATCCGTGTAAAATTTTGGATTGGTACCCTTATTTATAAGCGATTTATGAGTATTAAAGTGATTTTCGGAAGAGGGCTTTATATGGGGCATACGGTTAAAAATAGACCGAAATTCACAAAATTTTGTGGGATGATTTTTGTATATATGTAAATGATCTGTACAAAGTTATGAGTCGGTACCGATATTTATACAATATATATATAGGGATAAATGTCTTTTTCAGATGTGGTGACCAATTCTGGGCCGACCACCATAAAATTTAGTACAACAATTTATTTGTCTATAAAGAATATTTATGTCAAATTTTAGCCGTTTAACGTTATTTATATCTGTTTTATACGTATTTAAGTGAATTTTGGAAGTGGACTTTATATGGGGTCTATGGTCAAACATGGACCGAACTAAAAAAAATTTTGTTTTGCGATTTATTTTTGTATAAGACTTATTTTTGCTGAATTTTGTCTAGATATTCCAATTTTATATGCATTTATTTATCATTAAGCCATATTTCGGGAATATATATATTTGTATGGGGGCTATAAGAAATCATGTACCGATTCTTACTATTTTCCGCACACTTTCCTCTTTTATCATAAAAGCAACGTATGCAAAATTTCATCGTATTATCTGCAATATATTTCAAAATATTGCAATAAAATGGACGAAAAATATCAAATTTTTATGGAGGTTGTCTCACATATTGGTCCATAACTCTGGTTGACCTAAACCGATTTTGCTGATTTTAAATAGCAAACTTCTCGAAAGCACTTCTGACAGAATTATTGAAGGTTTGGATCCCGAGTATATCTGGGGTCTTCAAAAAACTGATTTCAACAGACAGAAAGACACACAGACCGACAGACAGACAGACAGACAGACATGGCTTAATCGACTTCGCTATCTATAAGGATCCAGAATATATATACTTTATAGGATCGGAGAAGTTTTTTGTGGAAATTACACACGGAATGACAAACTTATATATACCCTTCTCACGATGGTGAAGGGTATAAAAATTGATTCTTTCGAAGATCTCCGCTTTTCAAAAACATAGTATTTGCAGCATTTTCATCTCCTCCTCCTTCGAATGATTGGAGTTCCATTGATTTAATTGTCTTCCCAATACTAAGTAATTGAATTTTAACGTATGATTGAGAAGATGAGAACGTTTTGGCGATAGTGGCCGAATTGCGGAATTTGGGATTATCACGTCGACCTTCAAAACTTCTCCAAAGCTCTTCTTCTCAGGAAACTTTATCGGCTCGGCTTAATATGATTGCCGAACCATTTATGTACTTCTCTTCTTAATACGAAGTCCCGAATGATTGAGAAGAAGAGAAGAAGAGAAGTCTCCTCAATGGGCATTGTATTATGTACGCTAGGATGGATGACCATGATAACTTATCCTAATGCTTGTCATTACCGCTCAATTCCATGAAGTGATTGGAGATACATGGATTTACTTGTCTTTCCAATACGAAGTCCTTGTATTTTCCAGAATGATTGACAAAATCAGTTAGCAATGCCAACTAAATTTAGGATAAGGATGATCTTCAGACTTCTAATTGATCATCTATACACTGAGATAAAGGCCATAAGTTCTACTAATGCTTACATACCTCAGTTAAATGAAATATTTGCAGTACCATGGATATACTGCTCTTCCCAATACGAAGTCCTTGAATTGTCACAAATAACTATATCGAGGAATTTTAAATTAAGATGGCATTTACGCCTTCAAATGGACACTGTATTCTGCACTATAGATTATCGGTCATTGTGTGTGTCGCTTAAACGCACTGAGTCCTAAATCTTCTTTGATAATGACAGAGACAGGGATTTTTGCGAAATTTGCATTTCCCGCGACAAGATTTTCTGTTTTCGCAGTGGTTTTCGGTCTACATATTTGTCTCTTGATGACATAGTTGGCTTTCCACTCGTGTTTTACCGTTGCTTGTATCCGAAAATGTTTGTGGTGTAAACGATTTATAAACAATATCTGCTCTCTTATTTTTAAATAGTTAAATGTTTTTACTGAGTATAACATAACGATCAAAAGAATTGGAATCTAGACAAATGTTACTTTCAACAAACTGTATAAATAAATTCGCCTTGGTTGAGAGTTTAATAAAAATATGTACAGCATTTACTAATAATGGTGTGCATCGCTTTCATTTCCTGTCAATTCTAAATTGATTGATATAATCAATTGCCTACTTTTAATTAAATATTGCTAAAATAAAACATAGCTTACGCTTTCTTTATAACTAAAACCTATTTGAACATTTATTTGTGATAGCATGCTGGATATGTCATAATTTCTGGGGTGCATATACCATTTGCCTCATCAAAGAATGCATTACCGCAGGTGTCTTCGCCTACCATGACGCCATTTTTACACAGCAGATAGTGACGGCAACCACTTTTGCTACTGACCACAAACGTTCGTTTGCTGCCCTCACAACGATCATAGTTGCAAACAACTTGCAGGGGGTCTAAACATTTCTTTTGCTCCACGCTAAAGAATTTATTGTCGGGACATTGATACCATTGAGGATTTCGATCGGCAACCTTGCCAACGTCAGCACAATAGAACATGCCACCACAAGTGGCTTGATCGCTAACAAATTCATTTCTCTTTATCTTCTTTGATACATAACAGACATCTTTTGGCACTGGATGACAGCCTGCCGCAGGCTTATCTATACACTCTCCCTTTGCAGCATTGAAGAACAATTTTTTAGCATCACACGGCTTATGTTGTAAAGTCACATTTTTCGTTTTCTTGTCCACAACACATTCGTAATATTTTCCGCAATCAGATGCATCCATAAATTTTACAGCTGGCTTAACAATGGCACAAAAGTTCAATTGTTTAATGGTGCAAGTCGAATTGAAAGCAAAAATGCAGGCCTGTTGGGTTTCATTGAAGTGCAAGTTTTGTGGACAGTGATTATATAGGGCCAACTCTTCGTCTTGACAGTAATAGTAGCCATAGCAGGATTTCGGATCTTGAACAAATTTCTCTGCCATATTGGTGCAATTAATATCACATGTACTGTGATCAGTTAACTGTGTAACACATTTCTCTGTGTCCTTGTCGTAGAAAGGTTTAGAGCCGGTACATTTAGTGCCTGCAACTGACTTAAAATCATTGCATATAATTTGCTGACTACAGTCATCCGGATCGCGCAATTTAGTGCCGTTGGCAAAGAAACGACAGGGATCATTCTCACGTTGTGCCTCTAAAGTTGCTGGCAGTGTTGACCATAATATGGCCAGCGGCAGTAGGCAGAGTAATAAACGTTCTATTACAAAGGAATTGGTATTAATTTAATAATTATTGATTTAGGTGTAACTTTTTCATTTTACCTTTCATGTTGATTTTTTTTAATAGCAAACACTTTGAGGTTTTATGAAAAACTAAAGGTGTTCAGTTCATTTCAAGCGTATAATAAAGCGAATGTCTGGAATTATCTTTAGGCATTAATTTATTGTTTAAGTAAAACTGTGATAACTATTGGCCATGATAAGATTAATTCAAATTTCAAATCATAATAGCAACCATCATAACAACAATGGGCTCTTAAGCTTGGACGTTACAATTTATTAAAGGAAAATATGAGATTAAATTCCGTATACGAGTAGATTTATATTTTTAAATAAAGTCGATACAATACTGCTGCAGATACATTTAAATGGCCCAGCTGCGAAGAGATATCTGAGTGAATGGCTGCAGTGTTAACGGAAATCTGACAGGCCTAAAAATTTTGTAGATTTTCCTGACTTGGCAAGACGTCTAAAGTTTAGTTTGTTGAGTTATAATTGCTAAGTTCTATACTTCAAAATTCATGGAAACTTTTGCAGAAGCACTTTCCTTGAAAGAGTTCTACAAAGAATAACGTTATTGATCCCAAAAATTATCTAAAAACTAAGCGTTAGGGACAGAAAACTACAGATCATATAGAAACCTACTCAAGATCATACAAGATCTCACATCTAATTAATACGAGATACTTCAGCTGCACGATTTTGTATGAATCGTGATGTATATGTGGAGACCACAGTTCCCTGACTGTTTTACTTAACAGCTCATTAGCAAGAGCTAATTTAACTGTTCTCTCCTTCTTAACGCACAAACCTATGTTTTTGCTAGAAGTGAAAACTTTTTGTATCCTACTTCCAAAAACTTCAACTTTATGATCTCTAATGATTCTTTACAATTTGTTTTTCATTTAGATTTAACATGAAAGATTGTGGACACAGAGGTAGTTTTGTATGATTCGAGATGTACAAATGTGTGAAGATTACAGTTCATAATCAAGCATAATCAAGATCTTGACAAATATTATACTCTACAGCTCATTATCAAGAGATAATTGAACTGCTCTCACCTGCTTAACGCGAAACGTTTATTTTTGCACAAATCTAGAAGTGGAGAACTTTTTGGCGTTGTTTCTTACTTCCGGAAACTTTAATGATACCTTCACTATTTTCTTCCTTTGAATTTTACACGTACGATTGTCGACAGAGAGGTAGTACCTTCTCTGTAGTAACTACATGATCAAGGCTGTCTCAAGTTATCACTAGGTGGAGCTATAAATCAATAAAAGATCTGCCAATACCAAATTCTGCTGAGACTTTAGCTTTTAAATTTCAAATGATTGGAGATAGATACAGGGGGGTTACTCCGTATTTCGATTCGAAAGCAAAAGCTTTCGAAATACAATGTAAAAAGTATACAAATTCGAATGATTTTCTTTTCGAATCGCAATACGGAGTAACCCCCCAGGTCTTCTCAAAATGTACTGTTTTTGAATTCGTAATGTTGACTACTTCGAGAAGTTTGGAATTAGAATGACAAGCTCCTAAATGGATGTAGCCTACAGATTTCTTCAAAAAAATGTTGCCTCCTATTCTTAGATGATACGAGTTAAATGTAAGTAATTACAATCAAGCCTGTTTGAGTGCATATATGGTACTAGAGCAGTGTTCGGCACTCATATTTTATAGGGGTCAAACACAATCATTATATAAACTGTGCAGAACTTAACTTCCAAAAGTTTATGCTATCTTATCTAATGTTGAATTAAGCAATTTTTATAAGCTATTTAAACATTTTCCCATGATAACGCGAATTGATTTTTTTCTGATTCTAGCCCATAACAATCCGATATTTATGATTTTCTCCTTCCGTAAATCTGTGCAGTATAGCAAGGCACAGACCTTAAAGAGAACGTACTTATGTAGTTTTGTTCGTATCAATAAAAAGTTTTCAAATCAACAGCAAATATTTCAAAAACTAAGTACAAGAAAATAATTAAATTCTTATCAAATCAGAAATATCAATAATAAAATATTTTGACAAAAGACCAGAACGTAATATCAAATAAATAACAGAGTTTAATTTAAATAAGATAAAAAAATAAATATTTGAAAAATTCGAAAATAATTCAAATCGATTTTATATTTTTAGTTTCTAATTTTATATTTATTACCTAGCTTGTTATTTCTTGGATTACTAATTAAAACTGTTTAGATCTTGTTTTCTGCGAGTTCCAACTCGGTGTTTTATAATCACATTTTACTGGTCTATTTCGTGTAGGAAGCGTACCCGATTTACGACTGCAATATCATCGCCGATATCAATAATGTTAGCCTCTTTGGGAATTTTTAATTGCAATACTTTTTTTAAAGAGCAACAACACTAAGGAAATTAATATGCCCATATAAAATTACGTTTTTTTTTTTTTCTTTGAAACGGTGATAGGTTGAAGTAATAAAAGATATGAGAGTAGAAGAAAGCTTTGTATCCAGCGTTGCCAAATGTGCAGATTTATCTGTTTTTTGCAGTTTTTTGAAGTGCAAAACAGGCTTGCAGATTTTTACTCTAAAAAACAGTTTTTTTAAATAAATGCAGATTTTTCAATTTTATTCGAATAAAACAAATTATTATTATTCCCACTCTATGTGGAATTTTGCGGACAAAAGATTAAAAAAATTTCAATTGCACAAATTTAAATGAAGTATTATTCGTTGTTTTTATTGTTACCCCCTGGCCCACGATGTCGAACGATAACGTTCGCTTAGATATAAGACACAAACTTTTTATCGTATCTATTTTTTATTCAATCAAGTTTGCTTATTCCGTAATCAAGTTTGTGTCTTAAGTCTTAACTAAGCGAACGTTATTGTTCGACATCGTGGGCCAGGGGGTTAATTTTATATACATATGTATATTTTATATCAAATATAAAAATTATATTTTGTTTTCTTTTTTTCTTCAATAATTTAAACATATACAAATATCATTTTTTACATACCGCACACATTCTTCAAAAGTAACTCAATTCAAAATTTTAATTTTTCGGGTTTGCATCCTTAACCCATATCGAACTATGGTTGCGAAAACGCAACACTCACTTTAGGGATGTGTGATTCGCAGTTTGGCTATCTTTTTCTTAAACCCGATATGCAATATGTAAATTTGGTTAAATATCTAAGCAACATGAATTGAAATTTTCCTCAGAAATGATTTTTTCATATTGAAATCAGATCACAAAAAAAAAGGATTTTTCCAACTTTTTTCGATTTTTTATGAATTGTTATAAAATTAGTAATAATATTTAATATATCGACGGACAGCTGTGATAGTATGAAGATTATACATATATCTATGCATTTATATAAGATTTGGAACCAAAAAACACAACGCCTATTGTCCTGGTACAGGAAAATGTGGTTGTTGCGAAAATGCAACGCTAGTCCTAAACAAGGGCTGGCGCCACGCCCAGTGATTCAATTTGGACAAAAATTTTTTCTTATTAGGACATAAATAAACATTTTCTAAAACTCTCTTCATTGTAACTCGATGGAATCTTAGGGCAGTCCGATATGGGTTAAACAACACACAACACACTTGTTTATCTATAAGAAAAAGTTCAAAGCATTTTGTTACAGTTAACAAGTTCTAAAAAACAGTTAAGTCTTTCTTTATGTTTCATTTTGTATAAAGTTGCAATTTAATAGTGATTTATTTTTAGTTGTGTCATATAATAAAAATTTTGAATTGAGTCACTTTTGAAGAATGTGTGCGGTATTATTTAATTTTGTTTTGAAGGTGCAGATTTTTTTCGAAAAAAAAAAAGATTTTTTTTTGGGATTTGTCAGATTTTGTAAAAAAAAATATGGCAACACTGTTTGTAGAACAACTCTGCAATTGCGCGTTTGTTTGTTGGTTTGTTTTTAGTACAATGATGCAGCGCCTCTGGTGGTGAGTAGGCACTTTATTTTAAAGTTTGATTTATAGCCAACATCTTATTATTTTACTTAGGTGACGTTTCATTGCTATACCACCAAAGTAGGGCACTATGATAAATATTATTTGTTATAATAGATAGAAAACTAATAATTATAAGCAACTGATGTTGTTTGAGCGGCAGCAGGGTACAAGTACCAACTCATGCTTAATGATCAAACGCCCTAAACAATTAAGCAACAGCACCCACGACAGCCGGTTCTACGCACCGGAATGACCCGATATCACTCGGCCAAGGGCTGTCAACTCAGCAATTACTGCTGTTACAACAACAACAACAACCCACATCATTGTACATTATATTATACTGTGATTAAAGTTTAGTTGTATGAAGTTCATAGTTAAGCCAGGCTAAGTGCCCTCTTAAATAAGGGCCTTAACACATTTACGGCCTAGTTTTGATCTGTCTAAACAGCTGTTACACTCAGCAGCTGTAGTCTTGACAATTTCAATAGATTTTTGTAAAACTATAAACATAAATATAATATTAATTTGGCCTTATTTCAATCTATCTCTCGCCATACCAATTACGAGACTGTTATTTAGCGAATTTTAATTAATTTATAAGGCCAATAATCAATAACATTTTTAATTTGTTAAGAATTGTGGTAAGGTACTTAATAATTGGGAAACTAATGAATAACTAGAGATAGCTAATTCCCCAGGATAATATTCAGTATGTTTTAAACTGAACAAGAAAGCTTGACAAGCTAATGTATGCCTTTTTTGGTCAAAGTATTTATTTCCTGTTACAAATATGTAGTTTCAAAATATTGTAAATGTGTGAAAAATTTATATAGATAGTTAAAAAAAAAAACTAAACAGATCAGTTAGAAACAACTGATAGAAAAAATTCTATAAATAAAATCCTGATTATAACTCTATTTATTCCAGTGTAAAGAAACAATTACTTTCACTTATGGCAGCTGTTCAATTTGAAGTAATAGTATTCTACTATTTACACTACCCTGATAACTGGCTACTTCACAGAGGCAATTTAACAATCAAACCCATTGAAAAACACTTAATTAAAACTTAAAACAAATTTAGAGTAGTGTATAATATAAACATGATATATATTTGACATCATGAATTGTGAGTGACACTCGCTAATTCATTGAACAAAAGTTCAAAAAATAAATTATGATTGATTGATTAGATTAAAAACACAAACAAATATCAATAACAACTTTTAAATGTAGCCCACAATTTGTTAAAGCATTTAGTTTGTTAGGGAGTTGCAAAAAGAAAACATCCATAATAAAAATCAAAAAAAAAAAACAGAATTGTTTAAATAGTGAAAATGAAAGGTACAAGATACATACACATAACACACATAAGTTTTAGATAAAAAAAACAGAACACCTAAAACAAATCAAAAAATAATTGGCAAATTGTAGCAAAATTTCAACTAACTTAGAGTTTTGATGAGAGTGAATCATGAAACTGTAAAGGAAATTTCAAGATGTTCTTAGGCGAAGTGTACATACTGTGAACGTCAAAATACAGTCAACACTATATATTATTAAAAAAGTATCAAGCTTAATTATAATAATATAAATTTTTCAAAAAGGAAATTATATTGCATTTTTATATTGGTATAGTTATTTTAGTAGAAATGAATTCTCAAAAAAAAAAAAAAAAACTAAAACTAAAACAGCATATACAAATTTAATTGTTTAATTGTTAAAATGCACCAATTTGTAGGCGTCAAAATAAAGTAAACAGTAGCATCATCATTATGCAAAAAAAAAGTAGTGGCAATTCTTTTAATGTTTCTTTGTTTGAAAGTATAACGGTAAAGTGCCATTCAAAATAATTGCTACTTTTATAATTTATCATTAAAAGAGTTTAAGTTGGGACGTTAAGTAGTGAATAATTTATAATTGGAAGAGCAAGTGAGAGTCGGCAAATAATAAATAAATTTACCTAAAAATTGGTCTCTGGGTGACGGTGTGAGAATGACTCACACCGCCTTCCTATCTACCTACCTAGAAAAAGGTAAATTTCTGCGTGAACTATTTGGTGAAATCATTGGAAGGCACCATTGTGCAATAAAAGAAAAATTATAGACAAATTTACCAAACACAAAACCATAAAAAACTTGCCAAAGAGCTTTACAAAAACTGAAATAAGAGCTATAGTCACTCCTAAGGATGCGTCTGACCTTACCTGCAATAGCAAGCAGTCAGCTTAAGCGTAACATAAGCCAGATGAACCAAATAGTGATTCTCAGGTATTTGACCTGAGTCGCCACCCCTACACCTACACAATGCCCCCACTCAGTTACGCCTTCCTGACCTCCAGAACAGCACGATTTTTCAATCAGAATGAACTACCCATGATCATATGCGCATAGGGTTACAGTATAAATGGGCTGCATATAATAAGATGTGACGTGATAAAGAGCATTTTTTGTTTTTTTAGTTTTAACATATTAAAATGGTGATTTTTGTAATAAATTATTTTTGTTTGTTAAAGTACGTTCACATTTGTCAAATACGAGTATTTACTTAAAAAGCGTAACAACTTGTTTTAGCACAAATTTGTTTGACGTTGTTTACCCTTACATGAGTTTTGCTAGATCAAACAGCATCAAATAAATTCAGAAAAAATATTTGTTGTGCTTTGGCCTAAATAAGAAAAGTTTTTTTTTCAAAAAATAAACGAGTTCAAATATGTATACATACATGTCATTTAGTGGTTACGTCTTTTTCGGCAAATATTTACCAAGTGTGACTATAACATTTTTGCTTTTAAATGACACCAATTTTTTCTTTAAGTTCCTGTTAGTTTTCTTTTTAGGGGGCTTTAAAAACAAACAAAAAATCACTGCATAAAATACGTTGTAAGCCACTGTATTTAAATTGAATCATGTAAAAATTTCCTAATTTTTAAACAACCTATCACACCCCTAAATTTTCTTAAATATTCCAATCAAACCTTACCTATGTATTTTTTTCATTTCTAGCATTACAGCTTCTATTGGTCTTCTTTTTTACTATTTCTCTAATAATAACAACAATTGCTGCGCAAAACTCAGACTACACGAAACTCTGTCGCTTATTCAAAACAAATACAAAAATACGTGTACCAGGTACATGTCATCAGTATATTGTATGTAATGGCAATAGTGGAGAGATCTTCAGTTGTGCCAACAATCTAAAATACGATGCGAAACAACAGAAGTGTGTACAAGATTTTACTGACAGCAAAAGGATATGCGAAAATCGTTGTGCGAATGCTAAAACTGGTACTTGGGTGGCCGATCCAACTAATTGTCAAAGCTTCTACTACTGCGCTAATGGCAAAGCCTTTGCCAGTCGCTGTCAGAGCCAATACTATTTCGATGAGGCTAAAGCAATGTGTGTTTATCCCAGTTTCTCAAGCTGTAAACATATAAGTTATATTTGTGAACTTGTTGCAGACAACACTCAATTTCGAAATGAGAACGATTGCGCACAATACTATAAGTGCACGAAAAACAAGCAAACATCTGCAACATGCCCAAAATCTGGTTACTTTAATGTGGAAACACAAAGCTGTACAGAGAGAAAAAATGTGCAATGTAATGCCCATCCCATAAACAATGTCTGCTTGGTAAGCGGTAAGCCCTATGTTGGTTTGAAATCGGATAGCGGTACATGTCGTGGCTACTTTATATGCGCCTATATGGGTGATTATGCGCATGACTTGCAACCAGTTTGGATGCTATGTCCTGCCGGTACACTTTTCAGTGAAGAGGAACAGAGATGTATGAAACCAATAGACGTTAAGTGTTTGCATAACCGCTGCGATGGTCGTCCCAATATGTTGGTTAGCAGTTCACTAAACAATTGTCGTAACTTTATCACCTGCGAAAATGGCAAGGAAGTGAAAGAGGAGGTTTGTCAAAATAATTACTTCTTTGACGAGCTCTTACAGGTCTGCGTACCCAAGCCAATTTACTATAAATGTTGTGATCAACCAAAAACACATAGTGAAATCAATTTTTATTAAATAAAATATTGTTTGTCGTAGGTACATATCTCAAAAGTAATTAAAAATTAAATTGTTTTATTCAACCAAAGAAAGGCTTATTGGTAAACTATTTACCTGGCAAAGCAAAGCCGCATAAGCCCATTCCTTCCTTCCAAAGTTATTAAAGAGCTTACTACACAGGGCTATCAGATAAAACAAAGATAGATTTTTACATTCCAAAGTTGGTAGAAACAAATAAAACTTCTTAAATATTTCATGAACTTATAAAACCTTTTAAATACTCAATACAATTTATTTGTTAAGTCTTAACTAATATACCATATACAATTTTAATGCTATAAACAGCAATGCATTCACAAATTCCAGCAGAATGAGAAAATTGGCTTAAAATATTTAAAAAAACTTAGTAAAAATAAGCACTTACTGCAGGTTCCCCATTTATTTTCATATACCGCACATATATTTTTATTAAAACTATTAATATACTAATTTCCTTCATATTTTCACAAATTTTCACTTTTATAAATTTAGTTGCAGGCCACTATTTTGGCGGCAAACACTACATTTTAAAGCATAGCATATTTTTCTTGGAAACCTTTTTTGAAACACTAAAAAACTTATATATTTTGTAACCGAAATATTATTTAAACATTCTACACATATTTTTCACTATTTAATTCAATTTTAATAACAAAAAAACTATTAAATTAACATTTCAAGTAACGAATATATACTCGGATCACTTCGTTTTTTTTTTTTAGTCAAATGCAAAAAGTGCTGTAAATTGTAAAAATTTTTGAGCTTTTACATTAAAAAAACATTTACCAACACCTAATTTATATTACGCTGCCGTTAAGTATCAGAATTTAAGAATTGTTTGAGGTAAAAAAAATTATAGGCTAAAAAATCAATTATTTTATAGTTTTTCACTTTATTAACCAATATAAGGCAAGGAAGCTATATTAACTATAATATAGCTAGCAATACTTTTAGTTTATAAATTCTTAACATTTTCTTAAACTTTTTATTGTTGACTAATAGTGCGATTTGAAATTTTATTATTTCAATGATGCGAATTTCCTTATTAATTCCGAAAGTCAAACTACTGATGATGATATGTTGAATCTATACTTAAAAGTTAAGTTAAATTTTATGAAAAATATTAATTTGCTCAGAAAAAATAATAAGAGCGATATTTCTAATATTGTATTTTTGGACATCATTGAATTTTAATTCAGCAGCTAATTATAAAAACTACATATTATTAACGGTTCAAAATTATAAATACACCCCTGCTTACAATATAAATTCCTCAAGTTGAATACATCAAATTTAAACACTTTCCAACACTGAGTCCCGCAAACAGCTGTTTTCACTGTCAATTAAACCAACAACAAAAAAAACACAAAGTAAATAAAAATAAACAATACAACATGTTAATATTACGAAATTTAAGAATTTTAACAAATTTAACCACTAATCATCTGCCTAGGCGCTACTTAAGAGGTTTACCACAACGTAGAGTGGAAACACTACTTTCAAACACAAAACCTGAGGAAGAGAAAGATGAAATTAAATTAGCACAAAAAGAATTAGCAGACTTGACCGGAGGTCTTAGTGTGCAGCAACTTAGGGAATTAGTACAACCACATAAAAGCAAACATGTAAAAAGAACCGAAAATACAGATGAAGTACAGCTAACCACTGAATCTAGCAAACAGGCACTACATCCCACGTACAACCTAGCGGCTTATGTAGATAAATCAGAGTTACTGCAACAATTCCTACAGTTGGATGTTGACTTAAGTGCTATTGAGAAACGCAAAGGCTTGCCAGAATTTGTATTGGGCCTGCAGCTAGAGCAAGATGTTAAACCACGCCTACTATTTCTAAAAGATCAAGGAGTGCCGGCCGAAAGATTTGGCGATTTTATTACAAAAAATCCTTTAATATTTAAAGTTGATTTAGATGACATGCAAACTAGAGTAAATTATATGGAATCGAAGCGTTTTAGTGCAACACAAATCCAGCGTATAATTACCCTAAATCCCTACTGGCTAATGTTCTCTACTAAGCGTATAGATAAAAGATTGGGTTACTTTCAAAAGGAATTCGCTCTAAAAGGTGACGATGTACGTTTTCTGGCCAGTAAACAACCACGCTTGATTACCTACAATATGGAACACATACGTCAGGCTACGTTTTGTATACGCGAAGAAATGGGTTTCACTAAAGATGAAATCAAATGTTTACTTTTGAGTAAGCCCAAATTGTGGATGTTAAGTGAGTTAGCTTTAATGCAACTTCTTTTATAAACCAGATTTTAGTTAAGTTTTAATGTTTTTTTTTTTAGAATCTGATGATCTTATTGAACGTTTTGCTTATGCCCACCAAGAAATGCAACTATCCCATCAAATGATTTTGCAACAGCCCGAAATTTTAACCTCACGTGAATTTCGCTTACGTGAACGTCATGAGTTTTTAAAAATGTTGGGCAGAGCGCAGTATGATCCGGAAAAGGATATGTATATTTCCCCAAAATCTTTAGTAGAGGGTAATAATCATTATTTTGTACGTAAAATTGCCAAAAGTGATATGGAAACGTTTGAATTGTTTTTGAAAACGCGATAATATTAATTTTTAAGAAAAAGCATTAATAATAATTAATATGTATTAGTTTAGACTAAAAATATTTTGTTAATAAAATTATATTTGGTACATGCAATTAAAAAAAAATATGGAAATCATTTTTCTTCAAAGAAATATATACATAAGTAATTATCCAATCAGAAATACAAAGGAATGACGAGATCGTATTTAATTATGGGTGTGAACCCAACATAAAGACAACTTAAAAAGAAAATTGGCCGTTAACAAAAAAATTCCAATGGACTGGAACTGTCCCGAATTATTTGCCGTGTGTTTTCTCGTTGTCCTCATCATCATCATTGTGTCGAATTATTCATTCCGTTCCGCGATTGCGGAAAGAAATTTTTTGTGCGGAAGCATAATTTGAAATTATTCATTCCGTTTAAAATCAAAAATTTTTACGGAAAGGTGTACTACAATTAAAATGCAACAACTAGACGTTGTAAACCGTAATTGAAAAAAGATTTCTGTTGAGTTATAGATGAGACAGCGCAACATTTTTTTGTTGCAAACAGAGACCGAAAATAACAGGTCCACTTTAATTTTAGCGGTTAATTGGCACCATTTAAAATTTGTTTTTTATGTTATACCACTGAGAGAGTGATTTATAAGAGAACATCAAGATGGGTGATTTATAATAATTTTTTTTTCGTAAAGGTCAGTTTATAACTTTTATTTTCGAACTTTAAAAATAAATGCCAAAAGTATATAAATCACAATTTTGATTATATGGACGAGTTTTTTCGGTCTCTGGTTGTAAACGATAATCGGGGGCATTAACTTATCTGTTTAAATAAACAAATCCTTTCAATTTAAATATTTTTATGGTGGTTTTTATTTTTATATTTGTTTTTATTTAATATAAATTTTACGCATTTTTCTGCTCTTTTGTCGAATTTAAATCAAATTTTCATTAGTTTTATGTTTATGTAATAAATATTAAAAATTATGTTCAATAAAAACGAAGTCTATATTTAAAATATGTATATGTATGTATGTATATATAAAAGGGTATTATGTATTATTTATATTTTGTAAAGTGTTTACATAAATTAAAATAAGAAAAAAATGTACGTTTATTTTCATATATTTTTTTGTATTACAAATTCATTACAAAAAAATTATACGTATTTCTTATAGTAATATTTAATATATGCATATAAAAAAGACAAAGAAGTTAAGAAGCTTTTGTAGGTAAGAAATATTGAAAAAAACACTCCTTAAGGGCGTTTTAACCTATAAACTACAAAAAAAATCTACGGACTACTATAAAAATGTGGCGGTGAATTATGCAAATGTTGTTGTTGTTTTAATCCTTAAATTTGCAAATTTTCGTATTTTTTTGTATATAAAAAAAAAATACAGCAAGCAGTTGACTTTAAAGTTTAAAAAACAAGACATTCACCCCTATCGTGAATAAAAATTACACATTAATTTGTTCCCTTTTATTTTTTAACATTGAATTTTAATAGGAAAAATGTGAAAGAGGAACAAATTTCATGGGGAATTTTTATTCACGATAGGGATGATTATTTAAATAGAAAAGAAACAAGAACAATGAATAAAGGAAATTTTAAAAACACAACATAGAAGATGAAAAAGGAATTAAATTTTAGTATTTCTTTTTAACCTGGGCCCTTATTTTTGTTTTAAATATTAATTGTTTTTTTGTTTGTTTAAAAAAAATGTAAAATGGTTTTTGAAAGCATAGAAAAAATATTACATTGTGTTGATAGATATATTAGATTTATAGTTAAAAGTAAATGTAAATGTTAAAAAAAGAAATAGGTTTATTTTTTTAAATCACACTTTATAAATATATCGTTTAGAAGAACAAGAATGATGGAGAAAACTCTTCAGTCAATAACCACTCTGGTAAATAGAATACCACGTTTGCTAAGCCATAATCTAAAAATATAAGAATTAAAAAGGAAATTAACATATGTACATATATATTAAAACATCCTTATTATCTATTAGAGAAAATTTTTAATTAGAAAAACAAAACGTCACACATACTGTGAGCATCAAAATATACTCAACACCATGGTGTAACTATACAAGGTAAGTGCAGTAGCACAGCTGACTGACTTTGTGTACAATTTACTTATGTCAAAAGTAATACTTTTTCAAGTGTATATTATTTTACACAAACAAAATGCCTATTGTTTCTGTATTGTGTTGTGTTTGTGCCGATTTGCAGTCACCTTGTATAGTTACACCCTGTTCAACACCATATATTATTAAAAGAAAAGCTTAATTAATTAGAATTGAAATCGCAAGAGAAACCAAAATAAAAGCGTATACAAATTAAAATGATTTATTGTTAAACTACACCAAAGTAAAGTATCATTATGCAAAAAACCCCTGTAATTCAAAATTAGTGGCAATTCTTATAATTTTTCTTTGAAAGTATAATTTATAAAAAAAAGATTACATATATAATAACACATTTTTTTAAACAGTATTAGGTGTTTACTTTATATTGACGCTCATAGAGTAGTTGTGCAAACAAATGTTGTTGAAAACGTTGTGCGAACAGGAACATATCATCAATAAGAGTTTGTCAAACGAGACAAATTCACGGGTGAACAAGAAATTGATGGCTTGTCAAAACGTATCATAATGTAATAATATAATCATATATAATATACATATATAATCAAATTACACTTACCCTAAACCAGCGCCCAGTAATAATGACAATACATTCGATAGTATAAGGGAATATAAAATTTCTCGTGAGAATAATGAATTCGTGCCTACTCTAGTTAGGCGTATGGAAAAACCAGCAGTTTTCTTTTTCTGTTGATTTTGTGGATGTTCAAATTTCCAATCTCTACAAAAAAAATTAAAAAATTATTTTTAAGTATATATTTGTAATAAAAAGTAAATGGAAAATAAAATAAAACTTACTTAGGTGGCTGTTGATCTGGTCGACTATTCCATTCATCTAACCAATCGGTGTCTTTTTGTGTTTCGCCAGTCTTGTTCCAATAATTTATGTAAACATTTTTTAATTCGTCCTCAGCACATAATTCTGTAATTGGACTATTGGGAGGAGATTTGGGACTAAATGAAAAGAAAGCACGAAATAAGAAATAACTATGTGTACAAATAGACATCAGACATGATATATAAAAATAAAGATATGCACTAAGCCTGAGGCAGATATTTTTAAACTTGTCTGTATAATAAACACAAAAGGTCCAGTCATAGGGAACTAAGAGAGCTGCGTACTGCACGGCCGCCTGCTTACCTAACCTTACTTCTATCATATTGAAGAGCTTTAGAATTTTATTTTAAAAACATTTAAAATTTAGAGAAATGTATGAAATTTATATTTGAGTCGATAGAACGATCTATATAATTCAATGTTTGAATTGAAAACATCAAAGAGGTTAAAACATTTCCGAAACAGATCGTGTCTTTCTCTAATAGAAATATGCTTCTCACAATGAAATTTAACATATTCCGAGGTGTCGATCAGATCACAATGAGGACAATTAAAAGTGTCCATCTTCCCAGTCCTGTTAAGAAGCCTTTGGAAAACAAGATTCATAATTGTATTATCCATAGGGATCATCTCCAGACGTTTAAACCACGGTCTGCTATGTACTCGGCATACAGAGAAAATAATATTCTCCCCGTATGACGAGAATCGAGATAAGTAAAAGAAGGTGAGCTCAGATTTGCGATACGTGTAGCCTGTTTGGCCATATAATCAACCTTATCATTGGAAAAAAAAACACCAATATGAGATGGTACCAAAACAATATATAATTCAATTATACAAGAATATTGTGAATATTATAAACTAATGTCCTTATTCATAAAACTTGCAACAGGTTTATAAGAGATTTATAAAACATTTTTTGTATGGAAATTTGCTGTATAAACCTGTTGTAAGATTTTATGAATAAGAGGGTAAGTATTCAAGAGATCCAGACTGATTCAGGATCAAAGCAGAGTTGCGACTATCTGTGTAAATTACAACAAGAAAAAATTATTCTCAGCACCAACAACAAACAGTAACATGTTGCACCAAAACAGCTGAACTGTCTAAAACAGTCTTGCCGAAAAGAAAGTTGCTAAAAACTCACCCTTTAAAGAAAATTCTAATTATCTACATTAATTTTTAGGTTAGTTTTTCTTAAACAAAATACTTTTTTAACGAAACGTTTTATTACAACCTTTTTATTTTGTAAATAATATTAATAGCTACTAACAATAATATAACCCACCTGTCCCTGGGTGTATCACGTTGGGAGCTGGCCAATGAAACAACACGACTTGAATGATTCGATTCTTTTTGGGCCTCTCTCAACAAGCGTAGATATTCCTCACCATTTGCAAAGGGCAATGGTGTAATTCTATCTGGACTCTTAACACCAGCCATGGTAGCAGCTGCACTTAATTCAATCCAAGACTCTAAAAATTGTACAATAACAAAATAAAAGTGAAATTAATAACAAATGTAATATCAAGCAATAATAATCATTTTCAAAACAAAGTATTTATGTATATATGTACACCTAATTCTATTTTTACACGGCAATTGGTTCCGGGAAACCCAGTGTAAAAAAACATGTAAAAAAAGACATTGATCGTACGCAAAATAGGTGTTTGGTTCCTTATCTCTAAAACCTATTGAAATTAGTGAAAAATACGGATTTTTTAAGAACAACAATTCAGTTGTATAATATTAAATCACATATACAAGGTATCAGTTCTGTTTTGACATTTGTGTAGTTAACACATGCGAAATACACGTTAATAAACAATGTTACGCTACACTGCTCCAGAACGCGTAATATTGCTGACAGAACTGACATTAGGGGCCTCGCAAAATTTATAGCATTTTCTGATAGGAGGATTACTTTTGCGCCACCTTTTATTTTTACACAAGCATTAAATTAAATTATTAAATTAAATTATTAAATTTAATATTTTAATATAATATAAATTTAATAATTTAATTTAATAATTAAAGAAAAAAAGATATGCACTCTAAGCTCAAAAGTAATATAAACATATGTATGTATGACAAGTTCATTTGCACTAAAAGGAAATTCCCCTAAATTTGTGGTTTTTACATTTGCTCTGACCAGTAAATCCTCAAAAAGGGATACAAGGATATATTTGTGATATGAATATATTTTGCAAAAATTAAATTTACTCAAAAAAATTTAAGCCCAAAAGATTTTGAATCGTGCTAAATGGAATAAAATCGTGTAAAAAACTAAAATTCGTTTATTTTCAAATCGTGTTAAATCAAAACCGTGTAAAAACAGAATGAGGTGTATTTATATATACATACATATGTGAAAAAAACTGATAAAAACAACGGTCAAACACCTTGAATATCACTTATTTTATTTTATGGCTGTATTAAAATGTTTTGAAAAAAATATTAATTTCTACAAGAAAAGCATAGGTATAAGGTAAAAACGAATAGTATGATAACTACAAGTTAAAAATTAAATTAGAATAAAACTAACTAGAGTTTAATTTCGTTAAATATTTATGATTTTGTGGGCACAAGAAAAAAAATGCCGGCAGCATTACGAACACAAATGTGTTCATGTTCTTTCGAGTGGGGAAAACGTGCGGATGTTCGTAAACGCCAGTCTTTTTGTATGAAAATTACATTTGAAAGCAGACATATTAATGAACATTTTAAAAAAACCTACATAAATATTCTGAAAGAAATTAGAAAATATTTGTGAAATTTTGAGATTATTTAAAATATTTGCATTTGACTATTTTATTTACTAAAGGCAAATAATTTTATGATATACATAATTAGATCAAAAGGATTTTAATATAAAACCGTTTAAAGCGAATTTCATAGAATTAGTTTTATCGCATTACTATCTGACATTTTTGTTTACTTTTTATGATTAAATTGTTATTTACTTTTTGTTTTTTAAAGCATAAAATTAAATGTTTTATATTTTGTTTTTTCTTGCTGCCTGACATTTGAACAAACGTCATCTACGGCCGCAGATAAATGTACATATGTACATACATACAAACATATATATCTGCCTGCCATGGTGTAATTAACAAGGTGAGTCAGGAGTCAGGAGCACAGCTGACGGACTTATATCAAAAATAATATTGTGTCAAGTGTTATTGACTGTAAAAAAAACAAAAATGCCTGTTGTTTCTGTATTGTGCTGTATTTGTTGCTGAATTCCACTCACCTTTTTAATTACACCATGATATCTGACATATTTAGGTCAAAACACTTAATAAGAATTTATTGGTTGTTGTCTGTTTAATTTTTCTTGAGTTTGTTCCACCCAATTTATGCATTTTTAAACTTTTATTATAATTGTTAATTAAATATTGCATTTATTTTTTATTTATTCTTGTGTTTAAAAAAAATGTGTTGAAATTAAGCCGCATGTTTTTTGGCGTTTTAATAAAATACATATTTGAAGGAAGTAAAACGAACAATTTGTTTTTCTGCTTGAGTATTAGGTATACATCAATCATAAATTTGAAATAAATAAATAGAAAACTTTTAATTAAAAAATTTACCAAATTAACGAATTTCAACCACAAAAAGCTTTTACTATACATACATATCTATCATGTTTTGTTTTATTTTATGAATGAATTGTTTGTGTGTCAGATAACTGCCAAAGAAAATCTACAACAATACAATTGAAAACAACAACAGGAAATAGAAAATTATGTTTTTCCTAAAGCATTGTTAGCAGATTTACGTTTTATCAAAATGACTATAAATAAACATATTTGTTTATTAATAATATAGTATTTGCTTACTTAAGTTCTGGTTATTTAACATTAACTTTCGAAATGATAAAATTATTCAGTACATACATATGTTTTTGTAAATATTATTTGTTGTTAACAAAGAAAGTGTTTTTTTTTTTCTCTACAAAATTTACTTTTGCGTCTTTCATCTTAAAGTTAGTTAGTTAATATTCAATATTCAATATTTTTCACACATTTTCATACTGTTGCAGATACAACAACAAAACCGCAAACAAAGAATTATAAATGATAAAGGACATCGACACTGACTCAGTGTATACACCTCCATCTCTCTGGCAGTGGCATTGATTATTTTTGTTTTCTTACAATACCCAACATGTTCATTGTTTGTTAACTTGTTTTGTTTTTTAAATAAATTATAGAAATACGTATCATTTTTATACGCTACCTGCTACACCTTAAGGTGATAGGATTTTGTCATACTTTAAATAAAAAACTGATACAATACATCATATGGTGGGATACACAGAGGGTATAAGGATTTTAAATTTTTAATAAATTTTGCGAAATTTTGATTTTCAAAACAAAATAAAACAAAGAATTTATGTAAATGAATATTTCCCTGATGTTTATTTGTTCACTGTGACAGGCGAACGGTTTCATGCCTGCACCTTACAAAACATTTATTCACACAAGTATGTACTTACATATGTATGTATGTAGGTATATGTTTTTAGAAAACGTTCATAGGTATATTCTTTAAATTAAATTTAGGTACCTACATACATAAATGCTCTGTAATATTACAAAATAAATATTTATTTTTATTTAAAGGGATATACTACAATATTTATTTTATTTGACTTGGCATTGTCTAAAAATGCGCAATTTTTTTCGCTTTAAGAGTACAATAAAATACATTTTATCATCTCTCTTATTACATTAAGTACTTATGTATGTATGTATATAATCAGTGTATGCACGCTCTGACGCATTTAATTTTATATTTCTTTAGCAATAATACAGTTCAATCTTGGTATAACGAATCTTAAGGTTATTAGAAAAAAAAACGTTATATCGAATAATTCGTTACAATAAGGTTCGTTTCTATTCGTTATAACGAGATAATAAAAAATTTTGTATGTATGTATATTAATCATCATCTGCTTACCATGTTATAGCGAACGATTTCCGCTAATAAATCAAAACATATTTGAAGAAAAACACTGATTTTGTAGTTTTAAAATTCAAAAATAGTATTGTGTTTAATTCAAAAATAGTTTATATTTAAAAAATAATAAGTCTAAGCCAGTGATTAACTAGCTAGATTGCAACAACAACTGCTGAAACAAGCGTACAAGCTATTGGCAGCAATAAATTTTTCTTCGAATATTTCAGCCGTTTTCTAAAGCATGGTGCTGTCGACTACGAATGTAGGTTTGCTGGAGACGTTGTCGTTGCAAACACAATAATTTTGTGTGTATCTGTTTCATACAATTTGGATTAAGTGATGGAAATCGTTATGAAAAGGTTGTAAGTTGACAAAATTCGTTCTTTCCATTTCGTTAGTCTGCAGTGAATGAAAATTCGTTATAACGAGGCTATTGACAAATGTATTCGTAATAGAGAGGTTTATTTTATATTAAATCTTATGGAGCGTTGTAGGGGATTTCAAAAATTCGTTAATCGTTAATCGTTATAGTGAGTGTCGTTATATCGAGGTTTGACTGTATATAGAAAAACTAGCAAAAAAAAAAAACTAAATATATACATACATACATATGTATGTATCGTTGGTCTCATGTAGAAAGGCCCTAACTCGCTATTTTTTTTTTTTTTTGAAATTAGTTCTTTTTGCGATTCCAATGTATTTAACGCAAATACACCTCCTCACAAAAATTTATTGCAATAGTGTAAAAAATAACGCTTTTATAAGCAGTTATACAAAAAAAGTTACATGTTGAATATTACAGTTTCTATTATATTTTTACCTTCTCCTGTAAAGTTTCAAATATGCGTGTTAGGGCCTTTCTACATGAGACCATCGGTATATTCAAATACAAATAAATGCCCACTCGAAAGCAAACAAACCAAATCAAATACAAAATAAATTTAAATATGTACATACATACATATGTATGTAGTAAATATTTCCAAAATAAATCTGGGTACCTATAATGTTAGTAAAGGATTTTTCAACAAAAACTTTCAGTCGTAATTCAGCTCTGGGTGGAGAAAGAACTCGCGCGTCATTGCCATTATATTTTAAGGGTAATCAGGCTGTCCTTGTCTCTTTGCCTTCAGGAGTCTTGCGACCCACTCGCAATAGGTGGAGTACCAAACAAAACTCATTTTTGATATTGGTGGAGACCATTAAAACTCAGGAGTGGAGTTCGGGAAGTCCGGTTTCCCATACGAAGGTATAGGTCGGTGGATCTTCCTTGACGAGACTCCTTTAGGCGTAAGCCGGATATTGGTGATGGCGTTATGATATATATCAAGGCCAAGTAAACCCTCCTGGTAAGGAGGTAACTTAAATAAATACAAATACAATACAACAAAAACTTTGTTTTCCGGAGCATACTGGTAATGACATGAACGTTTTGACATTTACTTGTTGACAATTCAGTAGAAGATGTTTTGACAATTTTTACGATGAATTAAATTCCGTTCGAAAATTGCATTAAAATATTAAAAATTTCTTTAAGAACAACCCGCAGAATTTTCTATTGAAGCCCACTTTCATTTGCCTGGATACGTAAACAAGCAAATGGACTTCTGAAAATCCAAGAGCAACTGTTGAGAAGCCTTTCATGAACCTGTCACTGTATGGTGCGCTATGGCGTTTTGAGGAGTAACTGGGACTTTTTTCGAAATAAATTGATCACGCTATTTTAAGATGGCCTATTATTAAAATAATTTTTTCTTAATTATTAAAAGTTTATTGTAAATTGATTTTAATATGTTTAATTAATTGTTCCAAATCCAATAATTATTGTATGAACTTGTTTTAATTTTCTTCCATACACCTACACAAGTTTGTTTAGTTAATCAATACATTTGGCATAAATTGATAACAACATAGCATAACCAAAAATAATAAGGCCAAAGAAACCTTAAAAATAGACCCCAAATTAAAACAAGACAAAATAGTATGTAGGTACATAATAACGCATATACATACATATTAAGTAATTAAAAAATTCGTAAAGATTAAACGAAATATTATCAACACAAAAGTTATATTAGCAATATTATATTAGTTGATGTAAAAAAAAAACAAAAATGTTATCAATAATCAAGAAAAAAACATTACAGTTATCAAATACATAATCACAGACAGATAAAAAAAGTTACAACAAATATGGGGTGGGGGTGATAATTTACACACACACACACAGAAGAAAACTAAACAAATACATAGTTAAACAAGGATTGGCCAAGTAAAATAAAATATTTGTTTATAAAATGTTTAAAAGAATGCGTGACAGAGTTTTTGTTTACAAAACCAATTTATATCTAAAACTTTCCCACATTTAGCTTTAAGATAAGTACATATGTATGTATATGTATACAGTATTTTCAACAAGCAACATACATACATATATATATTTAGTTAAAAAAATAATATTTTAAGTAATGTATTAACAAATAAAATTTAAACAACGCAAACAATTTTTAAACTACATATTAAACAAATGGTGTTAATAGTCTTTGTCTTATTTTTTAAGCAAGGGAGACATAACATAAATATTAATATTAGTGTTTGAGAAGAGAAAAAACACACACATGCAAACCCAAACATTCAAACCAGAAATGGAAAATAGTTTTTTCAATTTTGTTCCAGCTGTATAAATAAAATGTACTTTTAAAATCTCCACAGTACCAGTTTTATTTGTGATATAATAAATATAACAATTTCTAATATTATCTTCTACAGCGAATGTTTAAACAATTTTATACTCGAAATAACGAGCGACCAAATTTTTAACACTGACAATTATATCAGGATATCAAGAATGTCTCAAAAAATCGTCGAACTCTAATGTAAAGGGGAAATTTGGTATTGAATTCTCGACAAAAGGAAAACCATACAAACCATACAATATTTCAGTCAATTGAATTGGGCTTTATTATTGTGGATTTAGTGGAGCACTTCAAAGAATCACAGTCTAACTACGGGTGATATTCTCAATTCAACAAAACTGGCCTCTAATGTTAAAATTATACCAGAAATAATACCGTTTGTGCTCCAGGAAGAAAATTAGCACAGGATAGAGTTACAATTTTATTTTGCGGTAATGCATCTCCTAATGTCCCGCACAATAAAACATATTACAAAAAAAGATATAACAAATTTTTGAATTTAACAAATGGGCTTGACAATATATCGTTCGTCATAACGGGATTTGCCGGTATTTGTTTAAATATTTAGTTAACCAGCTACTTTTGAATCTATAAGAATATTATTTTTGTTTATTATCACCCCTATCGTGAATAAAAATTCCACATGAAATTGTTCCCTTTTCACAATTTTCCTATTAAAATTCAATGTTAAAAAAAGGGAACAAATTTCATGTGGAATTTTTATTAACGATAGGGGTGTATAACGATTATCTATGGCATTTTTATTTATAAAGTATCGGGTTATTTGCAAATAAAAATTAATAAAAAAAATTAGAATATATATGTACATATGTACATATATTCGTGCATCCATCGATTGCATTTTTTCCATATTACTAGATTAATTATTTTCAGCATGTATTGAATGAAGACTTCTAACTAAACTTCTAAAGTTTTTGAAATCCTGGCATTTAATCCGAAATAATAATTCAGAGTCTCCCATTATTTTATAATTCAACTAACAATTTCTAGTCTTGAAATTGCATATTGTATCAATCATCTCTTCGGCTTGCACTATTACGCAAATGGAAACTTAAATCATATAATTATCTATTTTAACTGGAATACCAATTTTTGATGCAACAACATTTTGAAACTGTACCAAATGAGTTGTGGTAGTACCACGGCATCAACAGTGTCTAAAATATAGCAAAAAAAGTACAATTGTACAATGTTTGCCAACACTGATGCAAACTCAGACAACAATACTGCGCCGCAATATTTTTTATGATTTAAATTTTAAAATAAATATGTACATACATACATTGTATATATTTTACACATACAGACAGCCATAAATGTACCGAGACTACTAACCGTTTAAATAAATAAATAAATAAAACAGTGGTATATTTAAGTTTAATGTACGCTTAAAAAATAAAAGACAACATGTAAAGCAAATGACGACTGGCCAGCCAAATAAAGTTAATTGCATCAAAATGCCAGTCGCTGGGACGCGGCAAATCTAAACAAACATAATTATACACTACACAAGTATTTTTAATTTTCTACTCAATTTAGTGAATGAAATAAATGATTCATGGTTTTGTTACTATTTAAATACAAGTATGTATGCTAAATTTTAAAGACAAAAATAAATACATACATATGTACATACATTCATAAATTAAAAAAATTAGCTTTTGATTTTATGTATTTATTTAAGTAAATTCTATGAAAAAATAAAAAAAATAAAATAAAATTTTGTCTGAAATTTTCAAAATTTTTGAATTTTAAAAATTTTTTTTCTTAATTTTTGATAACCCATTGCATGCGCCTCTCAAAGACCTTTCATATGATACCAAATTTAGATATACATAGTTCCTTTGGAAGAAATGTGAAAAAATCCAAAAACCTCTAAAAAGGACCTTTTTATCCTTTGATCCAGCTCACCAAATATTGACCCCAGGACAAAAAAATTGAGAAACGTAGTCTTAAAAGGAATCAAATTTGCATATTAGTCGGGAACATCCGAAACTTTATTTTGGGGCCACCCTAATGTACATACATATAAGGTTATATCAAGATTACAACAATGTATGTATGTACATAGTATGTACATAAATGAATTTGATGAAAAACAGATATTTCAATGGCAGTGTGAAATTAAATTTCCAAACATCTTGCATTTTCTTTAAACATTTGGTAAAGTGAGAGTTCATATTTTCCAACACGTACTTACCTATTACAAAATTTGCTATACATGAAAATACATACTTATAGGATGTTTGCAAGATAAATTGATTTTTTTGTAATTATTACACGTGATTTTGTTATAAAAACAATTCCCTATACATATTAAAATTTCTCTTTTTAAATCATGATAGAAACAACTTGAACTTTTTATTTATTATGTTTAATTGGCGGTAGAAAAAAATAGATTATAACTTTAAAAAACGCGATTGAATTATATAGATACAGTGGGATATCTATAAACTGAATGTAGAACATAGGGTGTAGGTAGAGCAACGGTTGCTTACTATAACTGCAGTAAGATGTTCAGCGCAAAATGGGACTTGAGCAGTTTGCTTGCTAAATGGGTGTATACAGCCATATTGAATTATATAGATACAGTGGGATATCTATAAACTGAATGTAGAACATAGGGTGTAAGTAGAGCAACGGTTGCTTACTATAACTGCAGTAAGATGTTCAGCGCAAAATGGGACTTCAGCAGTTTGCTTGCTAAATGGGCATTGCTTGCTATTATGGCTGTATAAGCCATAATACGTCCAAAACTGTCCAAAACAAAAAGAAAATTTGTCGTAGACCAACTATACATAATTCAGAGATCAGCCTGCATTGGCATCGCAAGTGCACTATATAATAGACCTTCGGTAGCTCTAAATACTCTTCTGCTCTTAGTCGACGTGGATCTACACTAAATGGCCATTTCTCAAGTGTTGAGTTTATCTGCCTCTGGTTGCTGGATCAAGAGCATATTGGCATACAAAGATTTTGAATATGCTTCCCTCTTTATTATAAGAAATATCCGACTATACAACACCCCTCCTCTCGCAGAAGCTGTTCAAAATCACTCTTCCATCCAGACGAGTATAGAAAGGCATAGATGGTTTAAAGACGGAGTGTGGCATGTGATTTTTCAGGCTGAGATACTAGCGATTAGGGAAGCATAAAGAATTTTATGTGAAAGAAACATTCGCGACAGCATCATGCCATTTTTGTAAACAGCCATGTCAATGTATGGAAGGTAAACAGTCTAAGCTGGGTCATCTAACTGACATTACTCTAGTTTGGCTCCCTGCGCATTGGAACTACTACGGTAATGAACGAGCGGACGAACTGGCAAGAGAACAATCCGCTTTAAATGTCCAGTGATCTTCCCTGTGAATGTCCGGCTCTTGCAGAGACATCAAGTATCAGATGGTGTGTTTTTTCCCACATTCTGAACGCGACAGACTGGATATAGTACACCTAACATACTAGCATCTGGATATGACCTAGTGGTGTGAACCTGAATGCTTGTACAATTTCGATCCAAAATTCTCTATTAAAATGGGGGATCAGTACAAGAAAGTTACATTTCCTAAAATTCGTAATATTTACGGTTAACATAATCAGTGGACTTATCAATGTGTTGGTCTTTAACTGCCGATAGTAAGTAAGGTGCAATCATCTGAGAGTCCTTTACCATTGATCAGTTACTGTCAATCCCCGGCGATTCATTTAATTTAATATATCATCTTCGAGCAGCATATTTTTATTGAGCGTCTAACTAGTTGTTATTGTAGTCTGCAAGTGTAAAGAGAAAATCTACAGAATTGATCAATTGATCAAGATCATCTTTAAATGGTTTACTATAGGGATATGCTTAATGAGGAATCCAAATTTCTTTATGCTCAATGGAAATAATATCATCTTAATATCTTTATTGGTAGGAATAATACTTCAATTAGATTTTATCGAACCTGTTTCATCATAAAACATGATCGCACATGATTGCACTATGTAAGTAGATTCGATTCTTTGTTTCCTTCCTAGCCATCCGTTTAAAGGTAAATGTTACCGGGCGATAGTAAAAAATAAGGCAAATTACAAATAATGTTAATTGTAATGTTATAATGTTAATAATCTTCTGTTCTCTAATTAGTATAATCTCTATCTTGCTAGAATTTACAACAATACCTTTGATAATGCTTCAGTAGCTTAAATCCCTTACATGACTTCTTCTGTCTTTGTCATGGAATATTAAAAATGAACTTAGATCCGTTTAGGAGACAGTTTGTAATCTTAGAAATAAAATTTTGCCAAATGCAACTGATATCATTTCATTCTCTTTCGTGTCAGATAGTTGGGAACAATCCACAGTATAAAGAGTATTATTCTGCACTAAACTACGTTGTCCAATAATTTAATTTTCGATCCCTCTCAAGTTCCTTTACTTTACTTTAAATCGTCGTTCTTAGGCCAAAATTTTAAAGATAATTAAATATTGCTTGCATTATTTATAGTTTTCCTGTGCCTGCCGTTAAGGAAGTTACTAAATATTAAAAATTTTCTACAAAACCTTATTGAAAATATGAATATTTCAAACAATAAAAACTGAAAATATTTGTTATCAATAATTTTAAAACATTTTCCTATCACTGTAATTAGCAAAATGTAGCAAATTTAGCCAGCAGCTTTTAATATACATATGTATGTACTTATGTACATACATACATATGAAGAAAAAACGTGTCTAACCTCCATATTGAAAATAAATTGAATAGAAAAATAATTGATAAGGCATTATTACATTAGGACGTACAAACAAAAATCGTAAAATATGTGATAATAAAGAAAAATAAATAAATGAAATGGATGGAACTTAATACCCTTTCAATAATCTCATGCTGTGTTCAAACAGTTAGCTTAGTTTTAAAAATGACCTTGTCAATATTTTAAAAACAACTATTATATGAATCAAACACAAAATAACTTCATTTGCAATTCAACAAAGCAACATAACTTGTTTAACAACCAGAAGTTCTTTTAAATTTTCTTTCACTTGCTATTTCTAAACTACCTACCTCTCTCTACCTACCGCCTGTTATAAAATGTGTATTTAACAAGAAAAGCTAATTTGTTTTAAACAAAAACACACTCATAAACAAATTCCATTTTATTTAGTTGTATGTAAATTACGCCGTATAGACATAAAAGTCTAATTTGTTATTACTAAAAACCAGTGATGGTTTTGACTCTAAAAGTGTGTAACAAACCCAAATACGACATGTATTTGTGTAGGTGTCATAGTTCTAAGGTATTTATCTGCATGTTAAAATAAATTATGTATGAAATATAGGGTATTTTCGGAAGTTAGTCAATTACCTTATTATTATTTGTTATTATTAATATTTTTTATTATTATATATTATTTATTTACGAGAGAACTAAGTGCAATAATAAGATATGATGAAAATGTAGATGTTAGTCAAAATGTGTTGATTTTTGATAACTGCATGGAGGAAACAATAAAAAAAACTTACTATAAAACAATCAATAAAGAAACAAAATAATGTAAACCGGTGAACGAGAAATATAAATACATAAACAACAAAATAAATAATGCAAAAGATCAAAAACAAATATGGAGAGAAATTGAAGACCTAATTATAAGGAGAAATCAGAATGTGATAAAATCGGTGATATTTAATAAAGTGGAATATGAAGAAAATACCCAAATCGCTAGTCATTTTAATAAGTATTTTATAAATAGTGTTAATATAATACGAGATTCAATAGAAAATGTGCAATACACAAATGAAATACATATGGTTAACTCAAGATTTTAATTTAGTGCAATAACAATTTTAGAACTTAAGAAAATAGTCAAAGAAATAAAAAACAAACCAGACTACTGCAAAATATCAACGAAAATTATACTTGGTAACTGGCATATAATTGGGGAAAATATTCTGAAAATAGTAAACAAATCACTGGAATCTGGAGAATTTCCAGAAAATTGGAAAGAGACAATGGTTACACCAATTTAAAAAGTGGCAAAAACAAGAAAATGTGATGAGTTTCGTCCCATAAATTCCTTAAAAACCTGTGAAAAAATACTAGAAAATGTCGTAAAAGAACAGCTTGAAAAATATTTTGAGAAAAATAAGTTATTTTCAAAATATCAATCGGGTTTCAGAAAAAAATGTTCATGTGAGACAACGGTAAATTATGTAATTAATCGATGGAAAAATATAAAAAAACAGCAGAAAATTAGCAATAGCAATATTTTTAGACTTTAAACGGGCGTTTGAGACAATTGATAGACAAATTTTAATACAGAAACTATATGGGTCAGTTTCAAAAAAAAACGTACACAACGAGTTTTGTTTTGCTTATTTTTAAAGTTTTTGCAATTCGCCTGTAAAAGTGCCCAATTTATGTAGAAATTGATGAAGAATCCGGTGGTACTTTTGGGCCCTCAAAAAAATCAATATTTTTGGATTTTTCCAGGTTTTCTATGATTTCTCTCTTGAGCGTCACACACCAAATATGTATAAAAAATCGCTAAAAATGCAAAAATATTTGAAATTCAAGCTTACTACGATATTTTTTTTTCTCAAGATTGACTTTTCCGAAAATCACCCTTTCGATTATAAACACAAAATCACGATTCACCTTGATTTTTCATTTTTTTTAAAGTGACTAGTTATTTTAAAATTTGAAGATGAAAATATGTAAATTTTTGTTAAAAAAAAAAGGATTCGAGCGTAGTATGTAATAGGCTTGTAACAATGTATTTAAAAAAATGCAATTATAAGCATTTTAAGAAAAAAAAAACTAAGTGTGACGCTCAAGATATTTTGTGACGATCAAGAGATTTTGTTGCACGTAAACAAGAAATAATGCCAAGGAAGTAATTCTTGCAGAAACTTATACACATATGTAAATATTTGACACAAAACAATAACTTAACTTAATTTAATTTATAAATTATCATTCGAATTCTTATTCTGAATCTGTATAAACTTCATGAAATGACAAGCAGCTTTGTTTTTTTTTTCATTCTCAATCACTTTTACCACTTTCCATCGGCCTTTTTCCTGGGGGGATCTTTTTTGAACACTTTTTAGTAAAAGCTATGGAAAATTGTTCAAATAAAAAAATGCAATAAAAGAATAAAAATTCTGGGGGTGGCTAAATTTTTTCTGGGGGGGGCTTAGCCTCCCCCAGACCGGGCTATCTACGCCGATGCCACTTTCGAATTAAGTTTGTGGCAAAAACAGAATCAGTCAGTAACAATAAAAATTAAACTCAAATATACCACGATTATACCTTTCTTTCTTCTTTCTTTTAAATTCGTCATTACGCGCTTTGTCGAGCTTTATTTTCTCTCGATATATCCGTGCTCTTTCAGCCGCCGTTAATTTTGTTGTTTTACTCTTTAAAATTAAAAAATAAAATCAAAATTAAGCATTTTAAGCTATGAAGCAATATATTTCAAAAGTGATGCTCATTAAATGTTTGCCTATTTTGGTTTTTTTTTTTCGTAGGCAATTTATTTCTCAAATTCACAAATTATAAAAAAATGAGTTGAGACCATGTAAACAATGATTGTAAACCTCAATTTTTTACATTTAATATATTCACTTTTAAAAAAATTAGCGTGACGCTCATGAAATTTTATCGCGCCCTTACCATGGTGTTCACAAAAACTACGCAAATGCACACTTTTTTTGATAGATTTTTTTTCGCTTTTTCACTTTTGTAATAATTAAAATTTTTACTTTCCTTACGTTATTTACACTATTTAAATGCAAATTGAAAACTAGTAATATTACTTGATTAATAAAAAAGTGACGCATAATAAAGCATACATACATTATTATTCCCAATAGACCAAAACCCTTTAGAAAAATATTATAATAAAGCTTGCGAGCATAAGCCTTAAGCTTTAAAAAAAAAACTTGAGAAACTATAGAAAAACACTTTTAAATTATTGTAGAATAATCAAAAAGGAACCCTCGTGATAATAGTACTGAAATAAATATTTAATAATCTTATATTCTCAATTTTAGAAAAAGCTTCTCCAAATATTATTTTATTAAATTAAATAAAGATAAGCTTATACCTACAATTGTAGAATTTGCTTATTCCAATAATTGTAGAATTAGCTTATGCCTACAATTGTAGAATAAGCTTATTTCAACAATTGTAGAATTTGGTTATGCTTGCAAATAAGAAAACTCGGAGTTTTGGCTACCGACGACAAGTCTTTCTCCTTAAAAAAATAAATAAAAAAAACCTTTAGTGCCATTCATAGTTAAAAAAGGAAAAATTTACCCCCTGGCCAACGATGTCGAACGATAACGTTGGCTTATATAAGACTTAAGACACAAACTTTTTGTCGTCTCTATTTTTTACTCAATCAAGTTTGTTTATTCCACAATCAAGTTTGTGTCTGAAGTCCTATCTAAGCGAACGTTATCGTTCGACATCGTGAGACAGGAGGTAACTTTTTCTAAAAAAAAAAAATCAAAACTTTTCGGATAAACAAAACATTTTTACAAATAGGTATAATTTTTTATTTTAAATCAAAATTAACAATGACAAAATATGACAAACTTGTTTAATATATATTTATTGTATACTATTTATTATATATTATGCTTAAAAACATATTGTGAAGGATAATAGTTTCTCAAAAATGATTTAAAAAAACTTTAGTATTTTTTTAAAAAAAGCTTCTTCTAAAGTACTATTATACTTTACTTATTTTTTGGTCTGTTGGGTTAATAATACTTGTTCTAAACTAACAAGCAAGTGAAATATGGAAAGACCCTAAAATAGAAAAAAATGTTGTGCACTGCCGGGAATCTAAAACGGAAGTCAATTTTATTTGCGCTAATGCTATAAAATTAAGATTTAAGGCATAGTTTTAATGAAATGCAAGTAATATTTGTTAAATTCTTAAGAAATTTATGAAATTATGCTGTTAATTACTTACTTTTTTGTGCAGAAAAGCAAAGATTTCATAAATTTCTCTAAATTTGATGTGTTTTTTAATAAAACCCAAAAGCTCTTAAAAACTCACTCTTTACATACGAGTACATATTAAAAATCAATTTTTTCTAAATCCTTACTGTTTTCAAAATTAAAAATTTCAAAACGTAATTTGTTGAAAAACATTATTATATTTTCTTTGTTTAAAAAGCTAAATATTTTTTTGTTTTAATAAATTTATTTATTTTTCCATTAAATTGTCTACTTAACAATTTGACTCATATGTAGAAGTTATTGAAAAAATCAGTTTGTTGTTGCTGTTGTTATTATTTCTATTTATTTACTAAATTTTCTTCATCCCTATATTAAACATAACTAATACAACAACGTGTCTAGAAGTCAGACGTCATTTTAGGTGGAAATTTTGAATAATAAGAAAGAACAAGTGAAAAATATTGCAAGCAACCGATGAGAGGTAAAGAAATTTGCAAAGTTTATTAACACTTTAGATTGGAAAATATAATAACAATAATAATAAAATGCAATAGAACCACAAAGAATAATGCGATGAAGATGACTAAAAACTAAACTCATGAAAAATCACGTAGACAAAAGTGTTTTCATACTATATTTATTTGGAAACGTGGAAAAACTGGCGTTCAGTATTAGATACCTGCACTGATAACAATACAAAAGTCAATTCTATTAATTAAATATCACATATTTAAGAGTTTCGTAATAGTGTATTAATATACATACATACATATGTATGTATATTATATGTATGTATGTATGTAACTTCTAGTGGCTGGTATATGTAGCTGGTTAAAATGTACATACATAGTTATTTTTTAGGTTTTCTAATTACAGTTTGTATGCTTGTATGTTCTTATTAGAAGTCATTAACCGCATTTATTTGGTGTAGTTTTATAAGTTTATTTTAATAATTAACGATAAGAGCTGTGTAAATGCAGCCACAACTTGATAAATTTATTATTTGTAAATTTACAAATACTATGTAGGTAGTACGTATATTTTCCAACGTATTTCCTTTACCACAAAAGACTCAATTTTAGCCATGTCTTTATTCACACTTGCCTTGGAAAAATTGGGGGAACAAAAGAAATTTAAAAACTTCTTTGTTTTCCAGTGACGTCAAATAAATTTTCGTATTCACATTATGGGCGGCCTACAAATTTTGTATACATACTCAGAAATAAAAACAATAACAAAACAAAATATAAACAAGAAATAACACGCTTGTTGCTATTTTTAGTTACTTCATTTTGATTACAATAACTGAAATAATGCGCAGAAGTTTGGAAAAACAAGATAAACGGTATTAAAAGCAGAAACAAATACCTACATAGTATATGAATATTATAAATATTATTTCGAAAATATGTAACTGACTTCTGAAATCTTTTTGTCGATTAGGTACGTATTTTTCATAATATGTAAGTGTTAAGATCTATTAATTTTATGCATAAATTGATTGGTCATTTTTTTAAGTACATACATTGTATGTATGTCGGTAGGTACCTACCTAACTACATACATACCTACATATATTTTATTTAATATCATTATAACTACAAACATGGTGTTTTAATATAGAAAACCAAGGGGAACGAATTTTTGAGGACGTGTTATTTTGTAGGTGAAATTGTCGGTTTCCACCCCTAAAATTTTAAACAAAATGGGGATGTATTGTTTTAAGCCCCAAACATGCGCGAAGTAGGTATTTGCTAAACAATAAAAATTGTTTAACATAAAATTTTTTAATTCCGGTTCAGGGGTTAATATATTGCCAGCCACCGGTTAATTAGTTTGTTTCACACTCTTCAGTTGTAGCTAAGCAGTTTTTGTTCAATTCTTGTTTGAGCTTGACATTTTATTCACACACGTCAATTAAATGTTCGTACTTTTTAATGCAAATCAACATGCATGAAAGCAAAAAAGCAAAAGGAAATAAGAAAATTGACTAGCACCATCAAGTTTATACCCCTTTTATTCTCTTTTCCCTTCTCATCCAAAATACTTGCGTTGACGAGTCAGAATTGAAGAGTGTGAAAACGGGCTTACTTGATTTCTTTGTACACCCTCCCCACAAACACTGCATTATTGAACAGTTACTATTTCTAAAAATTTGGTAACCTTACTTTAAAATCGCATGATAACACCAATACAATCCAAATTACTGGTTTGTTTTTATTTTTTTTAATTAAGAAAACTTAATATAAAAAAAAGAAACAAAATGAAAACAAAAACAACGCTTATTTACTCAATAAGAAAAAATAAAAATAAATAAACATGAAATTTTACGAAATTCCACAAACAACAAATAGGTATACAACAAAATATGCAGTCTGTATACTCATAAACTTTATACTCGTTCATACACATACAACAAATTATGAAAAAGGCATAGCAAAACAAAAGAATATTTGTAGCAAAAATATAACAACAAAACGAAGAAAACAAAAAACAAAAGCTTGTAAACAAAGCCAGCTGCAAGAAAATAAAAAAAGGAGATGTGGGGTTTTGGTAAATAAATACTAAAAACAAATATGGCCGACTTTTTTTCTCTATATACATATATGTATGTATATAAAGCTAAAGTTAAATACCCATTAATATAAACAAAAATGGACAAAACATACTAAAAAACTTACCGCCTAGCAGATCTTCATTCATTTTTGGTGGAGTAGCAGACATTTTGTTGAAAAAAATTTTGATTTTCTTCTTAAGTTTCAAAAAATTCACAAATATAAAACTTTAAAACACGTTAACGTCTATTCGTTGGTTTCTTTTTCTAATATTTTTAACCACTCGTTTATTTTGTTGTTTTGCTTGTAAAACAAAGATTTATTCCATGTAAATCAATTAACAAATTGCGTAGTATTTTTTATTAATAGCTTTATAAGTTTTCGTTTAGATTAATAACATGAACCAAAAATTTATTTTTAATACGTTTTTATTATCTATTTCCTTTTAAATGTGTAAACTTGAGCTTTAATTATTTCACAATATCTTTATTAATTATTACGATGCTTATAACGCTGTCTTCCCACGAGCAGGTCTGGACGACTTTTATTTAACGAATAAAATAATAAAATGTTTTGCTGTCGAGTAACACAAAATCAACAACAGCGCTCAATCAACAACAACATGCACAAGGAATATTGGTTTTGCAAAATTTAATAGTGCTGTCTCATTGTGTTATATAGTTGTTGTTGTTTTTGGGTTTTTTGTATTTATTTCAACAACATCTTGACAAATGAAAAAGTAATCAGCTGTCCTACTAACACCATCTTGATATATAACAATATTTTTTGTTATTATCAGTGTTAACAATCTAGAGATTTTTAGTATTTTTGTACAGCAAAAGATAAATTGTACTATTAAAGTCGATATTACCGACGGTTATTTTGGCATCATATTATTTATGTATATGTATTACTTTAACTATAAAATTAAATACTATTTTTTTGAATTTTCGTCTGAATAACCGTTTTTAACGGACCATTTTTTATTTGAAAAAGATTTTCCACATACAAAATTTTTAAATATCTGAAAGATTTATGTTTGAGTGGAGCTAACAAATAAAAAATGTATTGCTTCAAATATTTTTAAAAGTATATTCTTGTACATTTAATTATTTTTAGCTAAAGTTTAAAAATAAAAATTAAATTTACCTTTTGTAAATGAATTTTCCTTACCACAAAAAAATTGAACGAACAAAGATTTTTAAAAACTTCTTTGTTTTCCAAATTTTCGTATTCTAATTATGGGCGGCCTACAAATTTTGTATACATACTCATATTGAATATAAAAATAAATATATAGAACATTTTTATATAAATACTAAAAGTGACCTAATTGCTTGAAAAAAATAAATCAGAATTTACCTTTTGCACTAATTTCGTTTTTCATAAACCAAAACTACACTTAAATGTTATATAAAAGCTGGCAGCACTTAAAAGTGTTGTTCACATACATACTTTACACACACATTTAAATGTCACATATTCTTTTTGTAAATGTCAAATAATTTGTTTACGTTGTCAGTTAACAAAAAAAAAACCAATTGCAAAAAAACAGAGCCAACTTACAGATTTTTTAGGCTTAACAAAAAAATGTTTATTTAATTAAAATAATAATTACAATATACCTTAAATACTGTTAACATTTCTATTCACAATATGAAAATAGCTGATGCTTTAAGACGTTTAGATGCCTATCCCCGTACCTTAGAAGATTTTAGTGTCAGAACGGTTTCTGGGGCGGCCGGTAAATATTATTAATTGATTAAAAATATAATTAACTAATGATTTAAATGTATTTTAGTGACTATTATTAGTACCAGTATTGTAACAATATTGATATGTCTGGAATTTATGGCCTATATGACCCCAAATCTTAGCGAAGAACTATTTGTGGACACCACTCGTGGTCATAAGCTAAGAATCAACTTAGATATAACTTTACATAATTTAGCATGTAATTATTTGTCTTTAGATGCTATGGATTCATCGGGCGATCAACATTTAAGAGTTGATCATGATATATTTAAGCATCGTTTAGATTTACAGGGTAATCCATTGAAAGAGGTGGATCCTATTAAGGAAATTGTGGCCGTTTCACCCTCCAACAAAAATACTACTTGTGGTAGTTGTTATGGCGCAGAAAATAATAGTACGCAGTAAGTGTAAAAAATTTAATTTCGTTGAAAGTGTGAATGTTTAATGTTGATGAATTTTATTTTGGTTTATCTGTTTAGCTGTTGTAATACCTGTGAGTCCGTTTTAGAAGCGTATCGTATGAAAAAATGGAATGTTCAATTGGATAAAATTGAACAGTGTAAAGATCAGTTTAAAAGATCTGATTTGGATGCTTTTAAGGAAGGTTGTCGAGTGCAGGGTCATTTAGAAGTTAATAGGGTGAGTGTAGTTTGTGGTTGTTCTTAATTTGTAACTTTTATTTGCATTTTTTATGCGGTTTTTGGGGGGCGTACAAGGAAGGTTTTATACATTGTATGTTTTTTACAAGCTTATTAACTAGTAACATTAGCTGTGTTATCAGTTAAAGACAAAATTACGAAAATGTTAGAAACATTTTAGCGGAGAAATATTCTCCCTAACCTCAAATACAAATAAAATGATTTTTTTATCAATGTTTCTGATCTTAAACTTTTATTGCCGCAATTAAAACGAACATAATCAGGCATGTGATGGAAATCGAAAAATAATGAGTTTTAGAAGTCAATTTTTTCGTAATATTTCTGTATTGAAGAACTTTTATCACATAAAATATAAAGATATTGGGCTACTAAAGAGAATCTTAAAACAAAAATTTTAAAAATTAGATTATATATACTACATAAATGAATAAATAAATGAATGCATTAAAATGTATTTCCAAAACTGATTCGTTTTCGATTTCCATCACATGCCTGAATATTAGAAAACTAAATAAAAATTCAAGAAAAATAGTTAAATAATGCATATCGTCGTGGTGTATGTCAAAAAAAAAAATTCAATTTGGTTTTATTGTAGTGTTGTAACCAAAATTGGGGCTCCTATAACTGCAATTTATCTTATGCCGCTCAGGCAATTAGAAGAGAGCTTTTGCGCGCTATTGCAATATGACGAATGCTCAGTATGTTTAAATTTTTCTCAGAAATATTCAGTTTTTTGTCTCCTGCAAAAGTATGATTTTGTGACATACAGCCTATTGCACTCACCACGACGATATAGTGTATATTGTCCGTTGTCTGTTTATGTTTTACTGTTTTTTGTTCGAAAAACTGATTGCTAACCATATTTTGACCTAATGCAATAAAAACTTGTAAATGAAATCATAAATATCTGAAAATAGCTTTAGTTATAGACACAACTTTCAATACAATATATTTTTAAACATTCACTTTATTATAGATGGCTGGCAGTTTTCACATAGCTCCTGGCAGCAGTTTCTCTATACGCCAGTTTCACATACATGATTTCCAAATAGCCGATGTTAGATTGTCCCACACCATAAATCATCTCTCATTCGGCGATAAAATAGAATTTGCCAAAACGCATCCATTAGATGGCGTAAAAGTGGAAACAGAAGGTAAATAATTTCATGTTTGTCATTTATTTTGGTATTGTTTTTTGTTTGTTTTATAATAATATTATAATTTGTATTTAATAAGTAAACTTAACAAGTAGTTGCTACTCAGAGGGAAATTTTTTGAGTTAAACGCTAAAGAAAATCTTGCCAAATGTGATAAATAACTGCACAATAACAGTCCAATACAAATTTAACAGCGTATGCCAGTACCTATGGCCATAAAGGTGCCAAAAGTGCCGCCACCTTGCAACATAACTTTACCAACATTGTTAATTAATTCCCGGCCTCTCAAACCGTATCTGTAATAATAGAAAGTGTTTAAGTACATTTTAGACGTAGACTTTCCAAACATTATGTAATGCCGCAAACCGGCATTTTACTATTTTTTATATTATACCAGCTTAATAAGCTGTTGTGGGTTATTAGCTTACCTTAAAGCAGAAAATCCACCGAATAGAGCTCCACTGGCCATGCCCACACAAAAGCCAATGGTAAAGCCAGTTTTCATTTTCTCAAAACATGAGGGTCCTTGCTGACCAAATGCACTGCTGGGCATAGGCATATTTGTTTTTCTTTTTTAATAATTTAATAGAATAAAATAAATTTATTTTTGCAATTTTTTTATAATTTCGTTAAATTTGTAAGAAATTTCGTGTTTAATAATTCTGTTTCTTTATAAAATTCTTTTTGATGTTATTAATAAGTAGAGTTGCCGTTACGTCAAAAAGTGTATTTTTAATCTTGCCATGTGTGACGCCGAAACGCCCTCTAGATGTCAAATTTATTAAACAACATTCACAATAATGCTTAGTTTGTGTTAAAACAATGTGAATAAATAACGTTTAGAGAGAATTAAAAATTATTAAAAAATTAAATTGTCTTTTAACTAAAGTTCTTCATCTTCTTAATCTGATTACCTTTTATCAGATGTGATAAAAATGTCTAATACTCAATTATTTTTTAAATTTACTTCTAGAATCAAAATCGGAAATGTTTAACTATTATTTAAAGATTATACCCACTGTCTATATGAAGGCCAATGAAGAAGCTTCCATCCATACAAATCAATTTTCCGTAACACGTTATCGCAAAGATCTAAGCACCAAAGAACGTGGCATGCCGGGTATATTTTTCTCCTATGAATTGTCACCTCTGATGGTGAAATATGAAGAACAACAAAGGTATGTTTAGCAGACCCATCTTTATATAAACAATTATTAAAACATGCTCTTTTATTTAAACCCACTTCCCTAGATCCTTTGGACATTTCGCCACCAACTGTTGTTCGATTATTGGCGGCGTTTTTACAGTAGCTGGCATAATAGCGGTATTTCTAAATAATTCTTGGGAAGCTTTGAGGAAACTCGAGATAGGCAAGCTAAGTTAACAGCTATGTTTTAAAATATTTATACCTTTTAAAGCTACAAATTTAATTTCATTTTAATAACTCCTCGCTTAAACTATACTTGACAATTGCTTTTGAAAAGCCTGGCATTCCTTAACATGTTAATAAGCTAAATTAACTCTTTTGTATTTAAGTAATCTCTACAAATTATTAACCACAAAATTAAGGTTTTAATTAAGAAAATTTTATTTTAAGACATTTTTTGCAATAAAGTATTGTTTTTCTAAATTAAAAATGTTTTAAGTTGTTCTTTTTCCTACGGATAAAAATCCCGAAGTATTTGAGAAATATTTGGCATTCATTTCGGTTTGAGTCTTTTCGGCAGCCTGGGGATTGACAATTTCCAAACCCTGCAAAGGAGTAAAGGCCACACTAGAGGCTGTGCCAGAAATTTGACGTTTTACTGTAGTGCTGCCACCATAAACCTGTTGTTTTTGTAAATTCTTTTGTAAAGTTTTGCTAATGCGCACTTTAGTCTTTTCGTCAACCTGCGGCAAACGTATGCGTCCCGTGCCCGTTTTACCTATGGTGCCACGTGAATAGCCCAAATCGTCTTGATAAGCGTCTTCCTCAATCTGTTGATTCATTGAACATAATGTTAAATTTAAAAACAAATGCAATTTAGTACACAACTTACATCTCCAAAGTTCATTCTATTGGCTTGTTTGCGGAATTCCGTCAATGCATAGCGCTCTTTCATTTTTCTTACTCTTTTGCCACCTCTCTTCTTTTTGCTGCCTTCTATAGGTTTTGGCAAAGGTTTAATGAATTTAACTGGCGGTGGTTCTTGCAATTTATCCAATTTCTTTTCTATGTCCTCTTTAAATTTCAAACCAATTTCACCGTGCACACTTTCATGACAGGCATCAACACGGGCTGCCAACACAGCCTTGGCAGCTACCAAGCGTGCCGCTTTACGTCTTAAATCCTTTATAAAAACAGTAATTTTTAACTTTTATCTCTAATAACTAAATACATCACAAAAAAACTTACTGGTGATGTGTCCTGAACAATTTGTGAAAAGAAAACGTAACCGGTATGTGGCAACATTTGAGTTTTGGAAAAGCCAGCTAAAGTTTTCTTTTGAGAGCCCAAAACTTGTACATTACAGGCGGGCATTTTTGATAATTTTGTTAAGCCTCCGGCTATGCCCAATAATTTGGCAGCAGTAGATGCTCCTGTATAACAATTTTAGTGAAAAGGAATTTAAAATAAAATGTGTTTAGAAACACAACTTACCCACAATCATTGATAGATTGGGCGCTATAAAGGTCATGCGACTTTCTACATATTCATAGATTTTGGTTTTGAAATTATTTAATTCAATGGCCATTTCACAGGCCTCATCAATTTGGGCTTTTTCTGACGGTGTTAACAAAGTGCTGAAATAAATAAATTTCTATGTAGTATCCTATCTTACTTAAAAATTATAATTTCATACCCCTGTGTAGTGGAGGCTGTCACAGATACAATCATAATAGTGGCTTGTGTTAATATGGCCTGTAATTTTTCATTGTTTTTGACTTGATCCAAATCATTGCCCAATTCTTTAACCGCCAATAAATATTCAATTTCTCCCACTATTAAGGAATCTAGTTCGGGAAAACGCTTTTGATACTTTTCCTTTGTAAATTTGTGGATTATAGCTGGAAAAAAGAAATTTTTGAATCATAAATTAGAGTTTTAAGAGACTAATTTATGGCCTTTATTAAAAAAAACTTACATATTTCATTATCAATATCTACTGCTATGGCATTGGCCTCCACTATAAGGCAATATTCCGGATCAGATTCTACACTACCCAACATTTCAGCCGAAGTACGCTGTCTTTGGGCATAGTGTTCAATTTGTTTTAATATATACTGTAAACGATCGGAATCACGTAATTTACATAGTTCTCTTATTGACTGCACCTTAACATCCACTTCCATGAGATTAATACTAGGTTTAAGTAATTTCTCTGCAATTTCTTCAGCTTGCGCAGCCTCTTCGGCTGTTTCCTCCATTGCTAAATCATCATCGACCTCATTATCTTCTTCCAAATCGGCCAAAAGTTCATCAGCCAAAGACATATTAATGTTTTAATGCGATTTTATACAAAAATAAATTAGTTAAAGAATTAAATCTGTAAACAAACGTTTACACGTTGTTCAACTGTTTTTGACAGCTAATACACCAACTTGGCAGCACTGTTAAGTTGCAATAAAGAGTTTTCATGCTTATGAACTTTCATATATTTACTATCATCGAACGGAACTTGATTAGTTTTAAAATTTTCAACATATCGCAACCCCCTTTATAATACCGTATTAGGAATTGTCATTGAAAATTAATATATATTTTTAAGTTGTGAATATTTTCAACATATCGTAAATCCCTCTATAGTTCCGTATTAAGAATCGCCATTGTAAATTAATATATTAATAAGTTGTGAAGAAATAAATAAAATTCAAAGCAAAAACTAAATACAAAGTAACATAAGCAAACGTTTACGTTTATATGACACTTTAACGTCCTGGCATTAGAAGTATTTCCCTAACAAGTTTTGACAACACTGACAGCTGTGAGCGCCAAAATTTGCGCATTATCAATTTTGTTTCAGAATTTTTGCCAGCCAAAAGTTTTGGCACAAAACAAATCAGCACCATTCACACAATATTGTAGTCTGTGACAATATACTGGAGAAAGGAGCCTGCAAAAAACACGTTAAATATTTCTTGCGAAAATGTCCAAAAAATTAAACTCCAGTTTTAGCAGGTCCAAAGGAGCGGCTTCACCAAAAAATAGCTTACTTAATTACTTTTCTAAATCGCCGGCGACTTTAGAGAAAAAGAAAATTCTTGCAAATTCTTCGTCTAGCATGGAAAAAGAAGAGGAAAATGAGAAAAAAGAAAATCTGTTGTATAAACAAAATAAAGTAAGATCCCCAAAAGAAAAGGCAGTACAAAAAACTAAAATCCAAGATTCAGATGATGAAGAGATTGGAACAGTTCGCAAAAAGAGAAGACGTTTAGTTTTGCAAGACTCCGATGAGGAAGAAATGGAGGAAGAGCAGAAAAAATCCAAAGATAAGAATGGAAATAATGATAGTGATTATGAGCCTAGTAAAGATGAGGAAATGCTCTCGGCTGATGGGGGCGAAAGAAGTGAAACTTCACCGGAAACCTCACCCGAGAGTAAGAAGAAACATGTGAGTTATTTGCTTTCATAAAAATTATGATTTGTTTTTTTTTACAAATTTGTGGCATTTTTTTTTTTGTTTATAGAAGAGTAAGAACAATGATAAAAATGGATATAAAAATCAACCCTCACCAGAAACTTCACCGGATAGCAAAAAGAAACATGTAAGTAAATTTATAGAAAAAAAATCGATAGTTTTTTTAATTTATTAAATTTTTGTGTGTAGAAGAGTAATGACAATGAACCTATATCCAAAAAAACCAAATTGGATCCCACCCTTACTGCCGGCAGTTTTATAGAGAAACTAGAACAATTACAGTCTAGTAGTAATGGCAAAGCTAACAAAAAGCAAGAAGACAAATGTGTAGAGGTTACAACTTCCAATTTAGATGAACCGGTGATATGGCCCCATCAGAAGTTGGAATTTTTAAAACCCGATAAAATTAAAGATAAACAGGGTCGACGACCAGATCATCCAGATTATGATCCTTCCACATTGTATGTACCAGCAAAGTTTTTGGACTCTTTGTCACCGGTAAATGTTTTAGCTAATAATTAAAACAAAAAAAGTAATTTTTTTTATAACAGGGTGTACGCCAATGGTGGGTGTTAAAATCCGAAAGTTATGATTGCGTGCTTTTCTTTAAAGTTGGCAAATTCTATGAACTCTATCACATGGATGCCGATGTTGGTGTAAATGAACTGGGTTTTACCTACATGCGTGGTGAATTTGCTCATTCGGGATTCCCGGAAATTTCCTTTGACAAAATGGCCTCGGTTTTAGTGGAAAGGGGCTACAAAGTGGCCAGAGTGGAACAAACTGAAACTCCCGACATGATGACTGAGAGATGTAAACTTATCAAACCCACCAAATTCGATAAAGTGGTACGTAGGGAAATTTGTCAAATTACCAGTCGAGGAACGCAGGTATTTGGCAGTCAATGCCAAATCACACCAAATCATCAGCCCAACTATATGTTGGCTCTAGTAGAGCAGCAGTCGGCAAATTCGGGTGGCTGCAGTATATATGGCGTTAATTTTATAGACACTTCCATAGGTGACTGTTATTTGGGAGAGTTTGAGGACGATACAAATTGTTCTCGTATACATACACTTTTATCGCACAATATGCCCGTTTTAGTGGTATTGGAAAAATCGAATATACAGGAGAAGACCCAGGAAATAATGCGTACCGTATTAAGCAGTGTGCCAAAAGAATATATGCCCAATGCGGGTACATTACAAAGCACGGCGGAGAAAACTTTAAAAGAGTTAGCCGAACAGTACTATGGTGGAGGAAATGATGATAATTGGCCTATGGTTTTAAAAACAATGCAAGCTGAAACAGATCATTTGGGCTTAACACCACATGCTAATGCTAAACTAGCTTTGAAAGCTTTAGGTTTATGCATTAACTACATGAAAAAATGCCATGTGGCCGAAAAAGTATTACCCATGGCCCGTTATCATCTCTATCAGCCACCCGATACATTGGCTATGTGCGATATTCAAACCAAAGATACAACTCACCGTAGAGCTCACATGGTTTTAGATGCCACCACCTTAATGAATTTACGCATCACCGGTGAAGAACATTCTTTACAGTCTACATTGGATCAATGCTGCACGAAATTTGGTAAACGTTTGCTGCACCACTGGTTGTGCGCTCCCTCATGTGTTTTAACCACCATCCGGGATCGGCAGGAAGCCATTACAGACTTTCTCAATAATCCTGCAATGCTGCAAAGGGCTAGAGCTTTATTGGCTCCCTTGCCGGATTTCGAAAGACAATTGGCTCAGATTCATCATTTCGGCAGTAAAATCGTACAGGAAAATCATCCGGATGGTCGGGCCATATTTTTTGAAGAAAAATTATACAATAAAAAGAAAATGCAGGTAATTTTAAATGCTTTAATATTTTTTACATAAAAATGGCGTTTTCAGTTATAAAGTTAATTTTAGAAGACATTTTTGTTCATAAAGCTCTTTAAATGTTATTTAACTAAACAGCTTTTTTAAGAAAGCTTTGTTCATAAAAAGCTTTTCATCATCAAGCAAAAAATGCTTTGTTAAAGAAAAAGCTTTCTTTTTACAAAAATAAAGCTTTTTATCAAAAAAGATTTTTGTAACAAAAAAAAAATTATAATTATGTATTTATTGGTTTTCACCAAGTCTATAAAGTATTTTTCAATAAAAAGCTTTTTTCATATTTTTTGAGAAACTCTAAAACTTTTTATTTCTCGCTCCCCTTTTTAAAAGTTTTACAAGTTTTATCATAATAATAACTCATTCATTTCAGAATTTTATATCCATACTCAAAGGATTTGATACTTTATTAAATATTCCAAAAATGTTTGAAGAAGCTGGCTCTAAATTATTAATACGTTTGACTCAGTTGAAAAATAAGGAAGGCATATTTCCCGACTTGACTGAAGAACTTAATTTCTTTAAGGTAAGTTTTACTAATTTCTTTCATGTTATAAACAATAAAAGCTTTAAAAATAAAAAAAAAAAAATAACTTTACAGCAAGCGTTTGATCACAACAAAGCTGCTGATACTGGTGTTATAGCACCCGAAACTGGGGTAGATGAAGATTATGATAAAGCTGAAACAAAAATAAAAAAAATCAATCAGCAATTACAGGACTATTTGGTGGAGCAAGAAAAATATTTCGGTTGTCGTATAACTTACTTTGGCTCGGATAAAAAACGTTTTCAATTGGAGATACCAGAATCTCATGCCCGTAAGGCGGGTAGTGAATACGCTCTCGAGGGACAGAAAAAAGGAGCAAAACCTACGCGTAAATATACCACAGAGGAGACCAGGGTAAGTCAAAGAAAATCGAAACAAATGTAATTGAATTGAAATTGAATTGAAATTAAATTGAAATTGAAGTTGATTAAAAATTTTATTTGAAATTGAATTGAAATTAAATTCAATTATAATATATTTCTTACAGAATTTCCTGAAAAAAATGCAAATGGCCGAAGATGAACGAAATACCGTTTTGAAAGATTTAGCTAGACGTATATTTGAAAAATTCTCCCAACACTACGATCTATGGAAACAATGTGTTGATTGTGTGGCTCATTTGGATGTATTGGCCTCTTTAGCAGAATATGCTAGGACTCAGCAAGTAATCTGCATACCACAAGTATTAGATGTTGCAGCAGGCAAACAGGCTTTTATAGAAATAGAAGATGGTTATCATCCGTGTGTATCGGCCGATACCTACATACCAAATGGTGTGGTATTGGGTTGTAACGGTACACCACCTCTCTCAATCCTCACCGGTCCGAATATGGGAGGTAAAAGTACTCTAATGCGCCAGGTGGGCCTATTGGCCGTAATGGCACAAATAGGTTCGCATGTGCCGGCCCAGTCCTGCCGTCTATCCCTGGTGGATCGCATATTCACACGTCTGGGAGCCCAAGATGATATTTTATCGGGCCATTCTACATTTTTGGTAGAATTAAATGAAACTTCTTTGATTTTGAAACATGCCACTGCCAATAGTTTGGTGTTGCTAGATGAATTGGGTAAATGTGTTTATTATTTAACTTAGTGGACCCAAAATTTTAAATTATTTTTATGTTATTTTTTCTATAAAGGACGCGGTACTGCTACTTATGACGGCACTGCCATAGCTGCTTCTGTTGTCAACTTTTTGGCTGATCTTAAATGTAGATCCTTATTCTCTACTCATTATCATAATCTTATAGATTTCTTTCACAAAGATGAACGCATTACTTTGGGTCATATGGTAGGATGAGGTCGTCATTAGTGTTTTAAAAATATATGTTATCTAATATTTTGTATTGCACTGTTTTCGTTTTAGGCATGCATGGTGGAAAATGAGGATTGTGATGATCCTACCCAAGAAACGGTTACGTTTCTATATAAGTACTCAACTGGCGCTTGTCCAAAATCGTATGGCTTCAATGCCGCCAAATTGGCTGGCATGCCGCATAATATCATTAAAAGGGCGTATACGGTAAGTTATTTTTAGTTTTTCATCCAAAATAAATATTTCACAAAATGTTTGTTTACAGAAAAAATTTCACCAAATTTTTTTTTTATACTGAAAAAATTTCACCAAATGTTTTCACTAAAAAAGTTTTACCCATATTTTTTCTTTTTCTTTTTTTGTAGCTCTCCAAAAAAGTTGAAGAAATTGCTTTGAAACGTAAAGTTGCAGCTAAAATTGTTGCTGCTGCTACATTGGGTTGTAGCGATGATATTCAGTGTGCGAATTTGAAAAATTTATTACTACAACTACAACAATGCCAAGTTTAATAAACAAAATCAAAATTCTGTGTCTTATTCTATGTACTGCTCGTTAACCGTTAAAAAAATGTTTACAAATAATTTTTTCTAACGTTTCATTTTAATTTCGATTTTTTTAGCCATCTATCAAAATTGAAGCGAAGCAATAATTGCTTTGAAGCGTAAAGTGGCAGCTAAACTGAATTATTATACAATGTGTTCATGTGTTTACTACTGAATATTTGTGCTCCTATTATTTTATAACTTTTGCCAAATCGTAAAGAAATATATATGTATACGTTAATAAATACTCAACAAATATTAAAAATTACACAATTTAAGATTGTTTTAAACCAGAAAATCAAGATTTTTTGACAGGATTATACCTAAACGGAGTTTGGATGACAAAAATGTTTAATGAAGAAATGAAGAATGAATTTTGAAAGCTCTCAACCTTAGAAAAAAAGGTAAGTATTTTTTAAAAACAAGTAAGTTTCATTGCACAGTTTTCACATACATTGTATAAAGATTTAGAATGTAATGTCAAATATTTGTTTATACAAATTCTAAGCTTCTGTTTCCTGTATATTTTAAATGCAATTTTAAATAATTGTACCTTATTATTTACATTTTTTCATTATGATTTTTTTAGACAAACATTGGACTTTAATTATAATAATAGCAAGTAAACGTTTAGACATTAACCTTATATTAGAAGATATTGACAACAATCAAAAACAAATCCAGATTCTTTAAAGGGCGTAATTCATATCAATTTACACAATGTTAATATTTATGTTTATGGGTCGATTCATGAAGAAATTATACCAAGTGACAGCATAGCGCCAGCTGATTATTATTTGCTATATTCATGGTGAGTTCATAAAAATGTCAAAAACTTGTTTACAAATAGCCAAAGTTTATATTAAAAAGTTAAAAAATTATTTTGTATTTAAAAAACTGAGTTTTTGTCGCCGTTTTATCTGTTAAAAAAAGTGTTAAAAAACTATTTTATATTAAACTAGCTAAAACCCGGTGTGCTTTGCTACCCGTATCGTAGTGAAATAAAAAGTTTAGAGTTAAATAAATATAACTATTAAGTTATTAAAATCTACAGTTGTCCTTTTAAATTAATTCTTATAATATTATCTAATTATGATTTACCATATACAAATAAACAATAGATATATATAAGGGTTTCAAATGTATACAAATTTAACATTTACTTAATATTGTTGCTAGTCAGCGCATTGGTGTCCTAAATATTAATATTGATAGCTGATATAGCTTTCCTTACATATAATTTGTCATCATATCTATGGAAGGTGCCACGCCCACTATTGATAGTCCGCCCATTCTTGTCCTAAATATTAATATTGATGGTAGAATAACCGTACCATATATCTTATTGTATACCATATATTTGATTTTTTTTAATTTTCATCATATGGAAGGTGCCACGCCCCCTTTCCCTACTACTCCCATTTTTCCACAAATATTTAAACAAACAATGGAATTGCTCATGCAATTTGAGTATTATAGCTATTATAGTTTCCTAAGTATTTGATTTTTAAAATTAACTTTGTATGGGAGGTACCACGCCCACTTAAAGTTTCAGAAAAAAAGTAGCCTATAGCTCCCTCCAGACATTCAGAAATATACTGTGAAAATTTCAAGCAAATCGGTTTAGCCGTCTAGATCCCAAACTAATAATAATAAACATACAGACACACAATCACTTTTATAAATATATATAGTGTGTTGTTTTTTTTAAAAATGCGTTGTTGCATCTTATGCCGTAAAAAAAACCAGTAGCTGGAAGTGGTCCCTTCTTAAGGGTTCCTCAAGACCCAAAGAAAAACATATTTGTTCTGTCTTGTCCTGAAAAAACGTAGTTTTTTTTTTTAATAAATAAACGAGTTCAAATATATTTCATTTAGTGGTTATGTCTTTTTCGGCAAATATTTGTCAAGAACGCAAAAGAATTAAAAATAAAGGACTTGTGCCAAAGTAGTAGTAGACGTTGCAGTAGGTATACATATATATGAATATTCTTTAAGAACAGCTATTTATTATCTATAAATTTTACGAATTTACAAAATATGTACGCTAAAAAATTTGAATTAGCTAAAACTTCCAAAAGTACAATTTGGGCAAAAAATCTTTATAATGCGCAAGACTGAAAACTTTGTCAGTAAACTAACAAAACGGATGTAGGATGACATATTAAATGCATTAGTTATTTTAAAAGCTTATTGAAACATTTTTGCTTGACGGACTTAAAAATTATTTTTTTAATTTTTTTTTTAGTAGCAAATGATCTTAATGTTTTTTTTTTTTTAACAAAATGATACAATTTTTATAAAATACTTAACCTTTATATGTGGGTGCCCCGATAGACTAAGCGATAGAGTGCCGGACTATCAGTCAAAGGGTTTGCGGGTTCGATTCCCGCCAAAGACTCTGGGTAGGCGAGTCAGACATATGTAGACCAGTCAGACATATGGAGATAAGTCACACATTTTTGAACCAGTCAGACATATATAGACCAGTCAGACATATGTAAACTAGTCAGACATTTGGTAGATAATCTAAGGCATCGCAATGAACCATATTGGTCTCTGGGTGAGGGTGTGAGGTGACTCACAGCAGCTTTCCTACCTAACCTTTTTATGAACTTATTTGTTAAGCATTGCTTAAATTCCCTCAAGTCTAGGAAATTCAAACGCAAATTAAAATTCTAAAACGGATTTTTCTTAGATTTTTAATAAACAAGTTTATTTTTGTTTTCTTTATTTATTTTATTTCTCTTCTTGTTTTTTTATCACAGTAAAAAAATAAAAAATAAATAATTAAGTAATTAACACATAGAAATAATTTAAATTATTTGTAAATAAACATAAATAACAACAAACTTATACATACATACATATAATGAAGCTTTAAAAATATTTGGTTTTCTTTTTTTTTTTTTTGTAGATAAATACTCGTATATAATACATATTACAACTTGCTTTTTTTCAAATACTTTTTATATTAGGAATAGATTTTTCTGCATATTATTTTAATATACATATGTATATTGTTTTATGTATAAAAAACGATTTATTATAACTTTTGTTCTTAAGTTAATTATGTAAGTTGCGAGTGTTACAATTCAATTTGAAATAGAAAAACTAGAAAATTATATACCTATTACACATTATCGAAAAATTAAATTAAAAAAAGTAATAAAAAAAGGAATTGTGCCATTTCAAACATATTTAAAATGTATGTATTAATTGGGTTTTTAACAAATACACAAAATAATTTTGTTCGGCTTTATGCAATTATTCAAAATTAGACTACCAAGCATGTTGTTTATAACTACAGTAGTGAACATGAGTTTAGCACACTTCATATATGCTATTTTCAAACTTATTTTTCTTTTATATCATTATAATTTATAACAGTCATTTTTGTTTAGTGTTGTACCCTATGGCATGATCAGTATGTCCTGTTATTTTCTTATTGCATTTTTTTTTAATATTTTCCTTTATTTGCTGTTAATGGCAATTTATAGGAATTTGAGCTGGACAATAATTTAGAACATGAAAGTAAATTTAAATAATTTGTTAGTATTTCACGCTAAGTTTTTAGAAATTATAATGTTCTAAAAATATTTTATGACAACAAAGGTTTAAAAGTCATAAAACACTATTTAGACATGGCTAAAATTAAGTGGTGTACAGTCTAATGTTATTCATCAGATGAACTCTAAGAGTTAACAACATTGGAAAGATTGCAAGTATTTTCATTTGCTCAAAAAAGATGGTACCTATACAACACATTAGGCCTATATAACATATAAAATTATTGCACAGGATCAAAGACGTAAAAAGCAACCCGTAAATAGGACGCTTTAATTTGCAGAGTCTCAGCGACAGTGGCCATTTTGTTTGTCTTAAATACTAGAGTTAGACCGAACTTATAAATAATTTTACATACACACAGGATCACAAAATAAAAAAGGTAAGTAAAATTTTTAGAAATAAGTAAATGCTTTAAAAATTTGGTTATATCTGCGTAAAAATCTGTTAATGTAAAAGTAAAAATATTAAAAATTTCCCACATTCTTTAATGGCATACGAGTACATCTCTGTGTTGGCAACATTGCTTAATTGTTTTTATTTGAGTTGAAAAATAAAAGACAGACAGAGAAAGAGAAAAATAGAGAGAGCGTTAGTGAATGGTAAAACCAGGCATGTAAACATTAGTTTTAGAAATGCTACGGTACCATAGATGGATACAATTCAAAGAGATTTTTTAACAAAATTCGATATTAACTCTAGAACTATAAGAAGACGCAATAAAAACACCTGCGTGAATGCGTTGTTCAGTATAAGCCACATGTTTTAAAAAATAACTTACGGTTCCGGATTTGTTTTGCCCATGGCATTTAAAAAACCCAATAATTATCAGGAAACAAAATTTGTAGGTTCGAATCTGATGGTATGGCGTCTTCCAAACATGCAGCACAACGCAAAGTATAATTCTAAGACCATAAAAACAGTGGTGGGAATGTGATGGTGTGGGCATGATGTTGGTCCTATACATAAGATTGATGCACCATTGAATCAGTATACTTATCAAAGTATATGTACTTTTAATTACAATCATTTTAAATGTTGAGGACCATATGCCACCTAGGCCACTTATTCACGGAAACGATCCAAAACACACCACACGCACTGTGAGCAGTTGATTGGAGCAGAATATTATTGATGTGCTGAAATGGCTAGCCCAATCTCCGGATCAGAGCCGTTTAACTTCTGACTCTTCAAGGCAAGTATTTTTGAGTGAGAAGGGAAAATAGAATAAAAGGATACTTGATGGTGAAGAACACGATAATTCAAGATACGCGTATGAACGAAATGGCAGGTTCAAAAGAGAATTGAACAAAAACTGGTCAGCTAAAACTGAAACGTTTTAAACAGCATTTATTAAAAACAAAGGATGTCCTGCTAAATATTAGGATTTAAATAAATTTTTGTTACTCCTTTTGTTTTATCTGATATTTTTGTTTTTATAAATAAAATCTCAATAAAAGAAATAAAATCTACTGCTAAATTACTGTAGTTGTATTCTAAAGTTTTTAACAAACAACAATTTGCTTTAACTGGTAACACATACCAAGTGTGCTAACCTTATGTCCAACATTGTATTTTGTTTTTGTGTATATGAAAAATTAAGCAGGTGTAATTCTCTGTTAATTGATTTTATTTATGTAATGTTTTTCTAAACATTTAAGAACCTTCTTTCCATGTGATATTGTTTGATTTTATTTTCTTATTAATATTATATTATATTATTTTACAAAACTTCTATAAAACATGGCATTTTTTGTATTTATTATTATTTTAGTTTTCTTGTTTGGTTTTTCAAATGTTAAGTAGCAGTATTTTATTTTTCTACATTCAAAATTTTAATGCACGTTTTTTTCATTTCAAATTTAAATTAAATTATGCTTAACTTTACCTGCCTGTGAATAGAAGAAGCTATTTACAAAATGTTGTTGTTGTTTATTTTTTTGTTTAATTGTTTTATAAAGACTTTGAAATTATACATACATATGTTTTCAGTCAGTCATGTTGTTGTTTGTTTTTTAAATGAATTATTTAGTTAGCAATTTATTTGGAAAATAACCCAATGTGCGCATTTGCTTTTACAGCCTGTCAATGATATTGTTAATAAAACATTTATATTTCATTTGTTAATTAATACTTTTTTCCATTTTATAAGCTTTGGTTGTTTTGTTTTCTTTCGTCTCGTTCTTTTTTTCTTTAAATTTTAACTAAAATCCTACAAGCTAAACCTAAAAGTAGTTATTATTATTATTTTTTTTAATTTTGTTTGTCTTAAACACTAAAGTTAGAACTTAAAAATAATTTTACATACATACAGAATCACAAAACTAAAATGGTAACTAAAATATGTATATAGAAATAAGTAAATGCTTTAAAAATTTGGTTATATCCGCGTAAAAATCTGTTAATGTAAAAATAAAAATATTAAAAAATTGGCCACATTCTTTAATGTGCAATATTGTTTAATTTGATACTATTGAATTAAAAAATACTCCTATACTTCTTTTTTTGTTTTAATCAGCACTCAGGGGATAACACCTACTCTTTCAATCCATTGCGTTGGAACTATAGAAAATAGGTTATGGGAGAGAGATAGAGGAAGTAGTATTTGTGAACATTTAATTTGAATTTTTCTATATTGAAAGTGGCAGAGAAAACTTCTACAAGAAGTTTATTTCATATACGGACAGTATTGTGTGCATTACGCAAAAAACTACGGGTTTCGCGACCAAGTACCCTAATTTTAGCAGCACACATTCCATTGTAGCATCGATGCTCTAGTAAATCAATAGAATTGGATAACCTACTGTTACCGATAAGTACCTTCGCCCTCTCCTGAAACTCCAAAATAGACTTGAGAGTTGTATTCCATTTCCGTTCGAATATAGTTGGTTTAAATAGGAAGAGGGTCAGATAGAGTGAAGTTTTTCCCACATCGTTGAAAAATGTGTTTTGTCCAGCGGGCATCACAACGGATTCTTATGCTTGAACATCAAGAGCGTATGATATTTACACCGTCTATAAGTAAACAGATGAAGTAACATAATCTGTCGTGCGTTTGTGTGTTAACGTACAATATTGAGTCTTAAATGTGTTTTAAGCGATTCTTTTCGCACAACCCCATTCGGAGATTGTCATGAGATCTTGGTTAATTGTATCATTCATGTTTTGCCTCATTGCCCCCAAAGGGCTTGGTCTATTGTTCAATGAATATGAATATCAAATATTGCAAAAGAATATATAGGGTTGAAAGTTTGAGGTAAAATTTCATTTAGAAAGATCACAAATAAAATAGGAGAAAGAACGGAGCCTTGTGGTACTCCTGATTCAACCTTGAACTCGTCCGATGAATCAACTCGTATATTGCCATTTCTGGAAAGAAGTTATCATCGAGACCAAAAGCAATAAGTTGCGACTAAAGAGCACCAATATCTAGAGCCATCACTTAACTTTCGATGGTATATCATCCAGCCCAGGAGACGGAATTATGTTAAGATCCGCCGAAAACCTTTTTTATTGCGTGCGCAGTAGTGGCATAGTACAAATAATTCAGCTTCATCAAAAGGGCCAGTGAAAGCTTGGCCATCCCTTAAAAGAGTAGAAATTGAGGAACTAGCATTTTCCTTTATTCTTTTCCTTCTTTTATTTAACGGAGGCGTTGTTTGTGTAAAGATTTTTCAGGCCTTGCTCTTTTGCATAGCGAATCGGTTTTGGCATTTTTGTTATTTCGCCAAATTCTGAAAGTTTTCTCTCTGGATCTGATTGCAATTTTGCACTTCTGATTAAACCAGGATGTTTCTTTATATTTAATCGAAATTTTCTTTGATGGTAGAAATTTTCTCCTGCCTCTCATTTTAATATAGATTAGAAAGTTTAAACTCGGCATGTGTTTAAACGCATTTTCTATAGAAAATCTTAAGTTTAACCGAATTTTCTATGGAAAGTCTTGGGTTTAACCGAATTGTCTATAGAATTAAATTTTTGCGTTATTAATATATAAACATTATTTAAAGCGGTTTAGAAAAAGTACTTTTTGCGATACTTTGGAATGGTTTCAAATCCTTAGTTATTATTCCGATCGATTTAGGTTTAGCGTCTTCCAATTTCATTTGACTTTATTAATTTCCCAACGATTTAGTTTTTGTTAAAACTTATAAAATGTATTACACTTTCGATCGGAATGTAATTCTATAGATGAATTTCATGTAAAAATCGAGATGCATTGAACCCGACCCCCTCAGATATTGATGAAATTTTGTTCATAGCTAAATTTGATCAATACAATTAAACTCTCATTTTTAGAAATGACTGTTTTGCGATTTTTTGGGTGTGACACAGTGGGAACGTTTTTGAAAAAACGCAAAAATGGTCGAAAAGAGCTCCATTTAAACTACAATAACTCAGAATCGGCTAAACCGATTTCCATGATCTTGCTATCATTAAAAAGATATTTTAACAGGCTTTATGACACGTAAAAAATAAAAAAAAAATACACTGTAAAAAAAAATTATAACAAAAAAAAATTTTAACTGACGAAAAAACCAAAAAGATCAAAGGTTTTTTTACAGTGTATTAATTTTTTAGAAAGGTTTATCCTTCATCTATACCATATCAAAAAATAAAAATGGGTTCTTTTTTATTTTTTTTTAAATAATTTTTTTAAGTAGTGTCACTTCTAGTAATACGTACCGAAAGTTTTCGAAATAATTCGAATGACAGCGAAAATATCTGGTCACATTCACAAAATCGTTCAACAATTCTAACATTTTTAATGTTTACAAATAAAAAAACCGTCAACAATTGTTTATATTATTTGCCATGTTTTTATTAATTTGTGTTTTATTTTATTTAAATTTTTTTTTAAGTTAATTATTTGTAAGTACTAATAACAACTGTGACCAAGAAAGAAAAAAACGACAAATTTTCTGTGATATATGTATATTTTAATTTACATTCATTTTTTAAATTTTTTAAAAATTTTAAGTTTTGTGTTGTGTTGTCCACATATATAGGGTGTTTTTTTGAGAGGTATAGAACTTCGAATTGAAATAAAACACAAGAAAATCGTTTTAATGACCATCAATTTGGCTTTATTGGAAGGATAATTTTATGCCATTAATGTTTAAATATGATTTCAGACATGTGGCCGCCGCGGCTGGCTCGAATAAAGCCAATTCTACAGGTCCAATTTTCAACCACTTTTTCGAGCATATGGGGCCGTATGTCGGCAATAACGCCACGAATGTTGGCTTCCAATTCCTCTAACGTTTCTGGTTTGTTGGCGTAGACGAGCGACTTCACATATCCCCAAAGAAAATAATCCAATGGTGTCAAATCACACGATCTTGGTGGCCAATTGACAGGTCCATTCCGCGAAATTATGCGCTCATCGAATGTTTCCTTCAATAAATCGATTGTGGCGTGCGCTGGGTGGCATGTAGCGCCGTCTTGTTGGAACCACAACTCATCCACATTCATGCCATCCAATTCGGGAACAAAATAGTCGGTTATCATGGCTCTATACCGGTCTCCATTAATTCGGGTCCTCTTTAACACTTTGCTCTACAGCGGCAATTGTTTCTTCGGTGCGCACTGTTCGACGTCTCTGCGGATGCGTATTATCACATAGAGTAAACGTAGTGCGAAAACGATCCATGGTTAACCGAATTAATTGCTCTGATGGACGATTATGTCGACCATAAAATGGACGGAGCTTGCGGTAAACTTCGCGAACTGAACCGTTATTTTCGAAATAAATTTGCACGATTTGCAAGCGTTGTTCTTTTGTCAACCTGTTCATGATGAAATGGCAAACCAAACTGAACATAAATGACATTAGAGTTGCCAGATTTGACCATAAAATGCCAGTTTTATCTCTTTTCGAAAAACAAACCTGTAAAAAAAAACACCCTATACAAAAAACTACTCTGATATAAATCATAAATTGATGTAAAGACTGACAAAAAAGATTATTATTTTAATAAAAAACTCAAATCCCTGAAGAAGTTGGAAAGAATACCAACGAAACGTCGGCTTTAATTGAAAATGAAATAAATAATCTTTTATGTATTTACATTAAATTAATGACCTTGAAAGCCTGCATATAGGAAACTATATAAACTATTAATAGCAAACAAAAAAAGGTCGATCAACACTTATACATGAACCCATTTTACTTTTTGGATATGTTATAGGTGAAGGAAATACCTTTCTAAAAAAGTAATACACTGTAAAAAATCCTTGATCTTTTTTGGTTTTTCGTTACCTCAAATTTTTTTTGTTATAAAATATAAGGGCAATTACTAGAAGCGACACTACTTAAAAAATTATATAAAAAAAACTAAAAAAGAACCCATTTTTATTTTTTGATATGGTATAGATGAAGGATAAACCTTTCTAAAAAATTAATACACTGTAAAAAAACCCTTGATCTTTTTGGTTTTTTCGTCAGTTAAAATTTTTTTTGTTATAATTTTTTTTTACAGTGTATTTTTTTTTATTTTATTTTTTACGTGTCATAAAGCCTGTTAAAATATCTTTTTAATGATACCAAGATCATGGAAATCGGTTTAGCCGATTCTGAGTTATTGTAGTTTAAATGGAGCTCTTTTCGACCATTTTTGCGTTTTTTCAAAAACGTTCCCACTGTGTCACGCCCAAAAAATCGCAAAACAGTCATTTCTAAAAATGAGAGTTTAATTGTATTGATCAAATTTAGCTATGAACAAAATTTCATCGATATCTGAGGGGGTCGGGTTCAAAATTTCAGTTTTATCTCGATTTTTAAATGAAATTCATCTATATTAAATCTTAAAAATATTTACAAAAGAATTTCAACTGTTGATTGAGCATTAAAAGCCACCATTACTATAAAGTAACAAACTACATTAGTACTTTTTGGACATGAAATTGCTGTCACTTACATACATATGTACGTACATACATATATAAAATTAATTAAAATTACATTTATAATAGTACTTTTTTTGGTACTCTTGGTCAAAAGTGTAGCAGTTGTTTACCGCTCATGTAAATTGAGGTTTTGAATGTTTCCTGACCGAATTTAATTCCATTAATTGAAGCCTTAAAATTACATTACATTAAACATAATTTTTACCCGGATATTTTTCTGTTATTTCTGTTTTAACAATATTTTTTGTTTTGTTTTTGCACATGTTTTTACTTACACATCCGCTGACCAGATGCCTCCTGATCACGCTCTCCCTTAATCATCGCTAATTACATCTTTGCGAGCCTTAAAATTACGCCACGAACCATTTGTACATACACCCGCACCTCGCCACCAATCATTTACATCCGTATACCAGCGTGGCTTACGCAACGACTCCTCATCGTGCAGCGACGAACAGACACGACACCAATAGTACGTATTGATAAACTCTCCAGTACCTTTCCAATTGAAATACGAATTATAGAGTTTTTCATCATTATCCAGAATATGCAAATAATCGGCCAATTCCGAAGCGGAGGCAAATTCATCGACATGTATGTAGGATCTTTCGGGTGCACTAACTTCGTAATCTTCCGGTCGAGCGCCCATAACAATGGGCAAGATATTGCGATTGAGGGCATTCACAAAGAATTTCTCTGTTATGTAGTCTCTACAGTTGGAATTTTCAAAAGCCAGATAGAATTTATAGTCACGATCGAGCATTTCGAAACATTTGTCAGCATTGACGCGTGAGCATTTGTAATTGCCACAAGCACCATAGATGTCCACCTGGCAGAGAAGATGACAGGGGATATAAGCAAATTAAAAATAAAGGTAAGTGAAACATCTTAAATTAATAATATAGTAAATAGCGTTTGTATGTATGTATAAGACTTTGTTTTCATAAAAAAATTAATATTTACATACATACATATGTATATAACAAAGAAAAACGATTGTATATTTTTAAACCTCAAATTGCTATTTATTTAATAATATACGAATATAAAAAAAACTTACATCTATGTATTTGCCTAATTCGTGAGCAAATTGCAGTCTTCCATTACGTGCCCCACAATTTGAAACAAACCAGGCTACTTTTTTAGTTTTATTAACTGCATAGTTACGATCCTGTTCTTGTTGATGTACACGAGAATCGTAATATACCCATTTTTCATAGGGTGCCACAATATCACTGTCACGTCTGCAAAAAAAAAAGGAGAATAATTAAGGATTTTAATAAACTTGCCCTCTTTAATAAATAAAGTGCTTCAAATAAAATGCTTTAAATAAAGTAATCAAAGATTATCCAACTTTTTTATTTAGACCACTTTCAAAAGATCTACTGTGGGCCTCAAAATAAAGTCAGCACCAAATATTATTAAAAGAAAAGCTTAATTATCAGGCATGTCACATAATTCGGTCGGAATGGGTTCAATTCCGTATTTGCGTTCTCTAGATTCCGATCGATTTTGTTTATTCCCAGAAAATGTTTAAATACCGTTTTTATACCCTTCACCTTCATGAAAAGGGTATATATAAGTTTGTCATTCCGTTTGTAATTTCCACAATATAATTTTCCGACCCTATAAAGTATATATATTCTGGATCCTTATAGATAGCGTAGTCTATTAAGCCATGTCCGTCTGTCTGTCTGTCTGTTGAAATCAATTTTCTGAAGCCCCCAAATATCTTCGGGATCCAAATCTTCAATAATTCTGTCAGACATGCTTTCGAGAAGTTTGGTATTTAAAATCAGCAAAATCCGTCAATAAATAACGGAGATATGATCAAAAATCCGAGACAACCTCTGAACATTTTATTAAAAAAACTATCAAACAAAGTGCATTAATATAATATAATATATATGTATGTATATAATATAATTATGCATTTACAACAAAGATGAAGGGTATATAAGATTCTGCATAGCCGAATATAGCACTCTTACTTGTTTAACTTAAATATGATAACGTTGTGTAAAGCTATGTGTCCACGATCGTCAGATATTACAACGATGTCATATCTATCAATGTGCTAGCAATGTACTGACATTGAAAATTTTTTAGCAAAAGGTAAATTGTCAGTTTAGACGACTGTAAGAAATTGTCACACAATAAATTTATCTGTCAACCGAAATTGTCAGTTCACACGGTTGTCAGATTGTTGTGTGGCATTGTCAAATTCGTTTTGCAGCTCTATGTGTGTGTTTAAAAATTTTAAATATTGTCATGGAACAAAAAAGAGCAATTGGAACCATTTTATCTGCTTATGTCCTAATGCACACTTTCATTTAATTCTCTAATGTTCTTCTACTTTTTTCAAAAATTTTATCAATGCACTTGTTTGTTTATTTATGTATATACAGAGTTGCATTTAGAAATAATTTCTATGACAATGCTGCCATTGGCAGATGCATAAACTTTGCACATATGCCAATGAAAAGTGTTTGACAATTGTCCTAAAACAATGTCAACGACAAAATTGTGTGTTTACACGATTGTTAGGTTTTTAGACATTTTCTGAACATTTTTCGGACAACGTTGTAATATCTGACGATCGTGCACACATAGCTTAACCAAAACAAAAAACATAATATTTTTGTAATAAAAAGTATAACAAAAGCGAACAAAAAGATCGCTAACAAAAAAAAATTAAATAACAGAGACATTTTTTACATTTTATTTAAATATTAATGAGATAATTAAAAAAAACAATGAAATAATAAAATGAGTTCTTTTCAGTATAAAATCATAAAATATAACAATTCCACTTTAGAAATCTAAAGTGGTTTCATTCCGAAAAAAATCGTTTTTCGTTTTCTAAATACTCAATTTATGGAATCAAAACTATTTTCGATCGGAATTGAGTTCTGTGACATGGCTGTATATTAATATACAAATTTGTATTTCAGAATTTTCCATTTGTTTTTTAGAAAGTTTGATATGCATTTCTTTAGAAATTTCTGATATACAATTAGAAAATTCTGAAATACAATTAGAAATTTCTGAATTAAAATTAGAAATGTCTGAAATATAATTTCAATATTCTGAAATACATTTCTTATTATAGTTTATTTGACCTTTTTTATTATTAAGATTTTTGAAAAAAAATTTTAAGCTTAGGTCTTTTTTTATAAAAAATTTAAATTTTATTTCAATATTTCGCTACGTCTTTATGTAAATTAAACATTTTTTCCTGAAGAAGCTACACAAAGACGAAATAAAATTAAAATTTTTCATAAAAAAAGACCTTAAGCTTGATACATCGAACAGTTCGGACGTGTTACTTTTAGTGCGGCTGAATTTTCGGTGAAAAATCGTAATAGGTGAAAAAGTATAAAAAGTTAAATTAAATAAAAAAGTGGAAAAAAAACTCGTAATAGGTGAAAAACTTTACAAAGTCAAATAATTGCACTAGGTGCAATAAAAAATTAATAAATTGTAATAATTTATTTTTAATTATTTGAAAACTACAAAATTAAATACAGTGAGACAGTGAATGAGTAACAATTCTAACAGTGCGAGTGGGCCCCAGAGCCGAAATGCTTATTTCGTGTTGAGCTCGGCAAGTGTTAGTAATGAGAACATTAAAAATCCCGAATTTAATAAAAACTACTTAACTGTGAAACCAAAAATAAGCACAAATCTGAATTTAAGTGCAAGTGCACCAAACTTGAATAAATGTGTTGAACAGGGCACAAACTTAGCCCAAAGCATATTTAATTTAAATAGAAAAATCACTGAAGGACCGTCTTCTTCACGGTCCTCGTTATCAAATATTGGAGAGACGTCAACAGCTGCAAAAGGCACATTAAGTCCTACAAATAAGACCGCTCCTATAGTTGCTGTTGAAGAAAAACAAAAAACACAGGTAGGAATGGACCGTTATATAACAGTATCGAAGAGAGGCAGAAGCCCAAAATCTGCCGAAATTACACCAGCCGCAAAATTATCAAAGAATGCTGAAGAGCCACGCTCGCAAAATCGTTTTGCCATCCTCCAAGAGAAAAATGATGTCCCTAACGCTGTGAATAAGCCAGTAAAACCACCTCCAATATATTTAAGAGAAAAAAATTCAAACGAACTTATAAAAATATTAGTTTCATTAATTGGTGAAAATTCTTTTTATGTGACTCCAATTAAGCGTGGCAATATAAATGAAACAAAGATTCAGGTTAATAATGAAAACGACTATCGAAGAATAGTTTCGGAATTTGAAAAACGCAAAAAGAATTTTTACACGTATCAACTTAAAAGCGCAAAAGGTCTACAAGTCGTAATTAAGGGAATTGATTCTTTTGTTGATCCTGAGGAGATTAAGAGCAGTTTGGCCGACAAAGGCTTTAAAATCAAGGCCGTATCAAATATAAGAAACAGAGATAGGATCCCTCAACCATTATTTAGAGTGGAGTTAGAACCTGGTGATGTTAAGCTGAAGAAAAATGAAACACATCCTATATATGACTTGAAATTCATAATGCACCGAAGAGTTACAGTGGAAGAACCTCATAAGCGATCTGGCCCAGTACAGTGTTCGAACTGCCAAGAATATAGTCACACTAAATCTTATTGTAAGTTGCCTACTGTTTGTGTTGTTTGTGGGGATCTTCATGACACCTCAAAGTGCGATAAACCTAAGGATGATTCCAGGGTAAAAAGATGCAGCAATTGCGGTGGAAAACACACTGCCAACTACAGGGGTTGCCCTGTTTTCGGGGTCGTTAAACGCTCCTTGATCAACAAACCCGCTTCTACCCCTACTCAGACGACAAAAGTACCTATTACAATTATTCCCCCCGTAGCACAAGCATCCACTAGCCAATTTTCATATGCCAACGTGCTAAGATCTAACCAACCAACAGTGCAAAATGAATCACCAATAAATGATACAAACAGCCACAATTTTAGCCGTCTTGAAGGTATAATGGAGAATCTGGCGCAATCCATGAACCATTTCATGACAAGCATGACAAGTATGATGCAGGAGATGCAAAAAATGCAGTCCACGCTACTGCAGGCCATACTTAATAGACCATGAACTGTCTCAAAATATGTTTCTGGAACGCAAACGGCATACGCCAACACAAAAATGAACTTGAATATTTTCTTTTTAATAAGAAAATTGATGTTATGCTGATTTCCGAGACTCATATGACGTCGAGAAGCATTTTTAAAATAAGTGGTTATACATTCTACGACACCAAGGACCCCAGAGATAGATCATGTGGTGGCTCGGCAATATTGGTCAAATCGCGAATCAAACACCATTCATTGGGTGGTCTTTCAGAGTGTTATCTTCAAGCAACAAACATCTGTATTGAGAACTTTTGTCAAAACCTCGTGATTTCGTCAGTTTACTGTCCGCCCAGATTTTCAATAACAAAAGATCAGTATAGAGATTTTTACAAATCACTAGGTAGCCGTTTCATAGCGGCTGGCGACTACAATGCTAAGCATACATTCTGGGGCTCACGACTCGTTAGCCCTAAAGGTCGTATCTTGTACGACTCCCTGTCTGAAATGGGACTGAATGTGATTTCAACTGGTCAACCAACTTATTGGCCAACTGACCAGCAAAAAATTCCTGACGTTATCGATTTCGGCGTGGCGAAAGGGGTATCCCCGGAACTCATTGAAGTCGAGGCTTCACTGGATCTTTCTTCAGATCACTCACCCACTGTAATCACCATCAGAAGTCCTCAGCAAAGCGTAACTGATGCCTTACTTCTTGTCAAACGTCTGAATTGGTTAAAATACAAAAAATACATCAGCACTCACTGCACAGAGAAACTCCCGTTAAAAACTGCTGAAGACATCGATGCCTGTATAAAAAGTCTTAATGAACATGTCGAGAAAGCCGCAGAACATGCTTCTTCCACTTACCGCCCGAATAGGTACAACAGAGTTTTTTCTGCAGATGTTGAGCAACTATTGTCTGAAAAAAGGAGAGTCCGAAGAGAGTGGCAACAACACAGATCGCCCCAACTTAAAACTAGGTTGAGAGAATGTACCAAAAACCTTAGGATCTTGCTAGAAGCGCAAAAAGCAGTGTCTCTCAAACAACATCTGGAAGGTCTAGACGCAACTTCTCAGTCAAATTATTCATTATGGCGTGCAGTCCGAAATCTGAGAAAACCCGTAATCGCAAAACCTCCACTGCGTACTTTGAACGGATCTTGGGCACGAAATAACGAAGAAAAAGGCAACCTTTTCGTAAGTCATTTAAAAAATGTATTCACTCCCAATACGGATACTGACATTAGCGAACTACCGCCTGTTGTTGCCAGACCACCTGTACAAATAAGATTTCAATATCTGGAGGTTGTTGAGGCTATTGATAATTTAAATGTTAAAAAAGCACCTGGGTTTGATAAAATCAGCAATAAAATGATTTTTAAGCTGCCTCGCATTGCAAAAAGATTAATCCTCTTTCTTTTTAATGCCATCTTACGGCTTGAGTACTACCCTCCGGTTTGGAAAATTGCACTAGTAAAGATGATTCCTAAGCCGGGAAAAGATCCTTGCAAAGTTGAGTCGTATAGGCCAATAAGTCTATTACCAACTATGTCCAAATTATTCGAGAAATTGCTTATAACCAAGCTGACTCCGATTTTGAATGAAAACAACTGCATTCCCAATCACCAGTTTGGCTTCAGACGTCAACACAGTACAATAGAACAAACACATAGATTGGTACAAGTCATAAGAAAAACCTTTGAGGAAAAGAGATACTGTTCGGCACTCTTTATTGACGTCTCTCAAGCTTTCGACAAAGTATGGCATGAAGGCCTGATATCTAAATTAAAGCAGAACTTGCCGGTGAATCTTCAACACCTACTATGGAAATACTTAATCGACCGTCAGTTTATGATTAAAGAAGGTGATTATTTAAGCCGTCCTCAACCTATAGGTGCTGGCGTCCCTCAAGGTAGTATCTTAGGACCAATTCTATACTTGCTGTACACAGCAGACATGCCAACAAACAATGAAATTCACACGTCAACATTTGCTGATGATACGGCATTTCTCAGTACTCACAAAGATCCAAAAGATGCCTCGATTCAATTACAGCACCACGTAACGCAAGTGGAGAAATGGGCAAGACAATGGGGAATAAAAATAAATGAACAGAAATGCACCCACGTAACTTTTACTCTACGTAGGGAATCTTGTCCCCCTATTCGTATTAATGACCATATAGTGCCTCAAAACTCACACGTGAAATATCTTGGTATTCATCTGGACCGTCGCCTCACATGGAAACCACATATAGATGCTAAGCTGACTCAAATGAAACTGAAAGCAGCCCAAATTCATTGGCTCATCGGCAGAAACTCCGTCCTTCGGCTCGATTGTAAGCTTCTACTCTACAACTCAATCTTAAAGCCAATTTGGTGCTATGGTATCCAGTTATGGGGCACTGCCTCCAACTCCAATATTGAGAAAATTCAACGCCGTCAAAACAAAATTCTACGAATGATAACTACCGCTCCTTGGTATATTAAAAACAACAACATACACAACGATCTTTATGTTCCACTTGTCAAATGGGAAATAACTAAACACGTGGCCCTTTATTTGGGTAAGCTGGAAACTCATCCAAATCCCCTCGCTCGAGACATCTTACAACATCCCGGTCATAGCCGTTTGAGAAGGAGGGACACCACCGCTCTCAGATGAATAAATACAAGTTGCTCATTATATCCTATCGAATTTGAAAACTAGATTTTGCCTAGCATTGGCTGGACTTATCTTAATTAACTTTAGTTTTCAAATTTGAATACCTATTGTTAGTTTATTTAAAATGAAGATACAATAAAAAAGAATATGCAAAAAAAAAAAAAAAAAAAAAAAAAAAAAAAAAAAAAAAAAAAGCTTAAATAACTTCTAAAATATTAATTCTGAAATACAATTAGAAAAATTTTAAATACAATTTGAAACTTTCGAAATACAATTGGAAAGGGTGTAGTTTTTATTAATGAGTTATATATAAGCCGGAAAAATATGCTGTAAAGACGCCTTCCAAAAGGCTTTATTTTCACACTCAAGCCACATTGCAAAATCGTTTTAATTTTATAGCGAAAGTTAAATGTAATCGGCATGCGGCCGCGGACGTCAACAGTATTACCAGTGAATAAAAGTTCTTTAAAAAATTATTCATACAAAAAGTTTGAGGTATCGCAATTCACTTAATCTGGCAATGTTGAATTTTGTTCAATTTTTTTTTACCGCTTAAAACAATGTTGTCATACACATGTACATACATATGTATGTGACATAGGAGTTTACTTGAAGTCCTGTTTCACACTCATCAGTTCTGACTGTCAAGTATTTTTCAATGAGAAGGAAAAAGATAAAAGATAATTTTCTCTTTTCTTCTCATTGAAAAATACTTGATTTGACGAGTCAGAACTGATGAGTGTGAAACAGGTCTAAGCGGCAAAAAGAACACAACTGGGACGAACGACGAATTTTAGGTCGCGTATATTTGTAGCCAAAAATGATACACATTTGTGTATATGAAAATACACACAATAATGGCGCCGGCTGAATTCGTCATTTGGACCAAGAATGATAAAATAAAGATTACGCCACCGCGCGTAAAATTTTAAAATGTTCTGCGCATTTAGGCCCTGTGACGTCACACATTCTGTGTTTCTATTGGCTAATATTTTCTCACTTGTTTTTTTTACTCATGTTTTGCTTGCATTTGCTCACTGCACTCTTCATGTTTATATTTTTTGTTGTTTTTTTTTTGTTTGTTTTTCTTTTTTCATTTCAATTGCAAAGTTGCCAACTATCACATAAAACATAAATTTTTCGCAAGAAATATTAATTCTAACACATGAAACATTATTGGTAACCCTTGGAATGGCCCTTCTACGTCACATAACGGGAAATCATGCGCATGGAGTAATCTTTATTTTATCATTCTTGATTTGGTAATTTTAAATGATCTCAGCTTATCCTTTATTTTCAATTTAGAAAGGATCTAGAGCCTATTTAATAATTTCATGAAGAATATAGAATTTTTGTTGGGAAAAATAAGTGATCGATTGTTTTCAAAGGATCTAGAGCGCATTTTCTAATTTTTTTTAGCTGTTTCAATTTTTTTGAGATTATAATATTCATCCCTATCGTGAATAAAAATTCCACATGAAATGTCTTCCCTTTTATTTTTTAACATTGAATTTTAATAGAAAAAAATGTGAAAAGGGAACAAATTTCATGTGGAATTTTTATTCACGATAGGGGTGATTATTTTTTTTTTTAATATTAAAATTGTTCTTAAATATTTTACTACTTACCTATATGTAGCTGTCCAGTTTATAGCATCCGGCACTTTAACATTTTGCGTATGATACGGACACTCTAAATAATAAAGCATAGCTACTTGTTTTGAATTGGCAGGTCTACGTATACCTGTGGGTATATAATGATCTTTGTATAAAATCATATCGGCTGTATTGGCCTGATCACGAGATGCTGTTATAGAGCAAGTATCCACGGGACATTTTGAACGTAGGAAGACATCACGACCTTTTTTTTACATAATATCAAAAAATAAAGAAAAAAATGTTTTCTTGCTTTAATAATTAAAGCAAAAAAAAACCCACCTGCTTTAACATTCCAGGGACCTAAACCATTATACAATAATATAGTTTTTAATTTGCCACTGGTTTTGATTTCCTCATAATTTGGTGGCACATACATCAGCTGATTGACTATACGATCATTGTGTGGATCTTGGTAGAGAAACAGTTTTGAACCCTGCAGATGGGCCTTTTTGCCACGTCGTTTCTTGTGCACCTTGGCCGGTTTGGGATAGTATTCGCCATTTTTGAAGAACCAAGCTTTTGTAACGGGATCTAAGGGATTGGAAGCTAAATTGTTTTGTTGTGGTTGCTGCAACTGCTGCAAATGTGGTTCGTGTTCACTTTCGTTTAGTTCTTGCTGCTCGGCCGCTTGTATATGTGTTGTTTTTGTGCTGGTGACTTTTAAGCGTGTTTGGGTTTTTGAAGTGTCTGAGGGTTTTTCGGTATCATCATCCTCTTCGTATTTATCGTTATAGTCATCCTCTAGATTTTGTCCTAAATGTTGTTGCTGTGTCAGCAGGTGCTGCTGTTGATTTGATGCAGCTGATGAGGGTATTGATGAAGATTTTGGTTTCCATACTTCACGTTCTCTGTGCAGCAACCATGTAATAAATGAAAATGAAATTGTTAAATTGTATTAATTGGTTTTATGGTGTTTTTAAATAATACTCACTTAAAATTATATAAAAATATCAGCAATAAAGCGCATATTATTGTAAAATAAAAATATTTCTTTAATGATATCTTTGGACGCCTCATGTTAGCAGATGAAACCAATTTTCCAATTGAAAATTCATTTAAATTTTTCACACATCTTTGTTTATCTAAAATATAAAAACGTAATATTAATATTAAGTTAATTAAATTTTGGCTTAAACAACATTTTGGTTTTGAAAACAAAAAGGAAAGTACCCATTAGGCGTTTTGAGTTCACAACCTCTGCGAGTATCACGAACGGAATGTAAAACAGGAGAATTATATTTTTATATAGAAAAACTTTCATAAAGCGCAAGAAATTTTGAACATTTTAATTTGTATTTTTATTTTATTTTGAAGCATTTCTTCCAACAGTCGTATATTTTATTTTATAGAAAAAAACTCACTCATACCTGAGAAGCAGCTGATCAAATAAATATTCTATGTTTAATGGAAATAACCCAAAAAATGTTACTTAAATATTAAAAAACATGTGCTTATTTCCGTAAATTTTGTTTATTTAATTAAAATTTGTACACACCATATTAACGTAAATATTTTTAACAAGTTTTTTAAACTCCAAAAGTAAAGTGTCAATAAAAATCTAAAAAACTAAACAATTTCTACACTGTATAAAAAATTTAATTTCTTCATCGCCTTTCAGAAAAATCTCGAATCTAGGATTGCCAAAATCTGCGAAATGAAATAAAGAAACAAGTAAGAAAGTATAGTCGGTTAATCCCGACCATATAATACCCTACACCCAGTATATGTATAAAACAGTTTTTCAGAAATGGGCGTTATATGGGAGATATAACTTATTGTGGACCGATCATCCAAAAATTTAGTGTCATGATGTCTGTGAATATACATAAGTATTATATTGTTAAACTTAATCTCGATATAAATACGTTTAAAAGATTTATGGAGGTTAAAGTGAATTTCGAAGAGGGTCTTATATGGGAGTTTTGACTATTTATGAACTGACTATTATCAAATTAGGTGTCATCCTATTTGTACATAAGAAACTCATTTTTGTTACATTTTATTCGGATAACAACATTTTTAAGAGATTTATGGTCCTTAAAGTGATTTCGGGAAGTGACCTTATATTGGTGCTACGACTAGTTATGGGCCGATCATCATAAAATTCTACCATATTATATGTACCTATATATACGAAACATATTTGTGTTCAATATTATTTGGATACCAACATTTTTAAGAGAGTTATGCTCTTTTAAGTGACTTTCGGAAGTGGGCCTTATATGGGAGCTACGAATAATTATGGACCGATCTTCACGAAATTTGTAGATGTGATTTATCTTCATTTATAACTCATTTGTGGTGAAATTTGTTGGGCTACTTTCATAATTCAAATAGTTATGATCGTTAAACTCCTATTTTGGGAGGACATTTGTATGGGGGCCAGGTAAAATAATGGACCGATTTCCACCAGTTTCAATCCCATCCGTCCTTGGGTCGAAAAAATATCACATACCAAATTTTATTGAAATATCTTAAAAATTGCGACCTGGAGGGTTACTCTCTATTGCGATACGAAAGCAATTTCGATACGTAAGAGTATCAATTTGTACGCTTATCGCATCGAATTTGCTTTCGCATCGCAATAGAGAGTAACCCCCCTGTACTCTGCGCACAAGCTTTATATGGACAGCCAGCCAGCCAGACGGACGGGCGGACATCGTTAAATTGACTCAGAAAGTGATTCTAAGTCGATCGGTCTCGAAGTTTATTTCGTATAAATGGGCATCTAATTTATGATACTTAGGACCCCAGATGCAGAGCATATGGAGGCACAGCCATTTTAATAAAAACTCGAATTAAACACTTCTTAATACCCTTTTTACTCCGAAAGGTCGTGTTTTGTTTGATACAATTTCTAAAATGGGATTGAATGTGATACTGCCCTTCTAACTGAAGATACCGGATGTTATAGATTTTGAAGTCTTAAACAATATCCCGATAGAAATTATTCATGTTTAATCTTCGTTAGAATTATCATCGGGTCACTCACCCACAATTGTTACTATGTCAAGCTCCCGAGAAATTGTATCCCCGACTAGTAATTTAGTGATGACAGGCATACGTATAAATTGGATTAAATATAGAATATATTGTTCTGAAAACATACCGCTAAGAGGGCAAGAAAATATCGATTACTCTCTTATTAATTTAAATCTTAAACTGGCTGCTCAACTTGCTACACAAACTCCTCGACTAATCAGATATACAATAATATAATTTATTCTACAGATGTCGAACGGCTTTTAAATGAAAAAAATGAATTAGTTATACACCATTTAGAAGAAACTGTACCCCTACGTTTTGTGATTCGTATTATATTTGAAGTTTGTTTTAATGTGTACGTATTTTTGAGATGTTCGAAAATTCGAACTTAGTTTCAAAATTTTTCAAAATGTCTAAAAATACCTAAAATTTTATTGTTATGTACGTTTTTTATAGAATTATCTTTATATTTTAAGTTTTCTCTCATTTCATTTAAGTTTGGGATGTTCGAAAACTTGAATTTATTTTTGAAATTTCCTAAAATGTTAAAAATATGTAAAATAAAATTAAAAATATGTAAAATACGTTGATTATTATAAATATTATTTTATATAAAGTTTTCCTTCATTTCACGTAATTATTAGATTAATTCAAACTTAATTTCGAAAGATTTTTATATAAAAAATTGTTTTTTTTTGTTAATTACAATAACTTGCATAAATTTAGTTCCTTACATAAAATTCCACAAACTAAGCTATGTACAGACGGTTGTCAGATTGTACAATATAGTCAGAAACATTTGCATTATAAAACAAAAATATTGCCATAGTCAGATTATTGTCATGCACTTTTTGTTGTCAGATGTGCGAAGTTTATACATTTGACTATAGCATCCATTTTCAGAGAAATATTATAAGTATTTTTGTCCCGTTATATTATTTTCCAGTTTATCTGCCTTGGAAAATACACTTAAAGAGTGAGCCACGTGGTGAGAAAGCAAAAGCGTGCAAAAAATATTTAATATTATTATTAATTAAACAAACTGAGACATGTTTTTGTTAATTTGTCTTCATATTTACTACTTTCTAGTAAATATATATTATGTATGCAGCGAAAATTGTTTCATTATTATATTAAAAAAAAATTAGTATATACACACACACACGGTTCTGGTAACGTTTGACAACGAACCTGGCAACTTGTGCCATACAACAATCTGACAACAGTGTGAACTGACAATTTCTGTTGGCAGATAAATTTACTGTGTGACAATTTTCTGTCAATGAAATTGAAAGGTTTTCTTACAATCGTCTGAACTGACAATTTACATTTCGTTAACAATTTTTCATTATCAGTACATAACCAGCACATTTCCAGATATGGCAACATTGTAAGATGAGACAACTGTCTGTAGATAGCAAATATCACACATGGCAAATATTTGGCGGAAAAGACGTAAACACTAAGTAAAATAGTATTTTTAAATTCTTTTATTTATTAATACAAATCACACAAACAAGTTTAGTTTTATTTTATTTGATGCTGTTTTATCTTACAAAACATTCGTAAGATTAAATAGCGTCATACAAATGTGTGCTAAAAAATGTGGTTATGCTTTTTGTAATAAATATTTTTCGTGTGTAACCATACCTTAAGTTTTCTTTGAAACTTTTCTAAATACATTTTTTAATGTTTCATTTAAACACATATCCATGTTCTACATATTTATTAAATAATTATTTAAATCACTTCACAAAAATCAATTTTTTATGCTAAACATACATATATTAAAACATTTTAGGTTTATCGAACGTATTCAATTACCCTTATAACTTCTGGCATTCCCATATCTCTTGATGTTTAAAACAAAAAAAAAAAACAAACAACAAAAAAATAGTCCAACTGACAATCGTTACTTTTATCGATATATTTACTTGTGCATAATTCAAAATGTAAACAACCACAGTGTGCTCACATTTGTTTATAATTATAACCGTACTTAATTCCACATTAACTATTATTGATTTTATTATATTCAATTAAGATTATCTACATATATACGTTGATATATATTTTTAATTGGAGCTATTATTAATACTGTATCATTACCCTTTGGAAACGAACTGCATTAAGTTTAAATATTTTTAAATAGGTATATTTTTTATATTGTATTTTGTATCCGCTGTTGTTTACTCTTCACTTGAGGTTTTAACTGTGAATAATTTGTTTTGCAATGGTTCCCTAATGGCAGTGTTGGCGAGTTAAAGAGCACAATGATGATGTTAAGTGAATTTTCTATTACACATTTGTTTATATTTTATTAATATTAAACAATTGAAATATCAGTTTTCAGTTTATAATTTAGAGTAAAATTACTAGCTTCAAAATTTTAAACTACTAATTTTTTTTATCGATATCCATTAATTACTTTTTTACAGTCCATTTCGTTTCTAAAAATAATTTTTTTCCCAAAATGTTTATTAATGTTTTGTAGTTAGTATTCTAATACATATTTTGCTTATCAACCATTTATACATTTTTAATTTTATATTTTTTGCCAAATTATAAAATATATATACATACATATGTATACTAAAATTTGTTGCTATTAAAATTTAAAACAATATGTTAGATTATAACATATAAAAAAGCATACATTTCTTTTATAATTATTCTTAATTGGGCGTATTTGTTTCATTTATCAAACACATACTTTTTTAAGTTATCAACATAATAACAAAAATCAATTGCTATTTATTTTTGTTTTATTTTAAATAATTACGAATGAACTCTTGTGGGAATAGTATACTAAAGTTGTACAAGTTGTGTTAAACAATTATTATATTATATTTTTTGTTTTGTATACGTTACAATGCTACACTTACTTTAATGACGTTTTCTTTTCTGGCAAAAATGTTACACGTTTTTCCCATTTCGCATCTTTTTTAATTTTTTTGTGTTCTTTTCTGAAAAAATGTCAACACTGCTAAAGTGTAGTGTGTTCTTTTCTATAAATACAACACTATAAATTTAAAAAATGGTGCACCTTTCACACTCTGTATTTTTAGAGGGGGAGAATCACACGATAAAACAATTGACCAGTGATGCCAACTTTTGAGACTCAAAACGCGTAAACATTTTTGAAAAAGGGCTAAATGGAATGTTTTGTTTATGAATGTGTATTTGTGTTAAGAAAAAAAAAAATATACAAAATGGAAAATATTACAACTTTTTTATGTGCTGAAAAAATTTTGGATGACTTGTTGGATTCATCTTCATCATCAGATGATGATAAAATATTTTATATGATTATGGAAAGAAATCCACAACCGTGAGTGAAAGGCTTTATAAAGAACGTAATTAATGAATACTCTGAAGTTAATGTACATATGTGAAATTTCATAGGACAATATCTCCTACTTCTTATATATGTAATGTATGTTTATATACATATATACATAATTTTTATAGTTTGAGAAGAATTTTCGTATTGGTCGGGAAAGTGCCATAGGTCATTTTGATAAATATTCATTGTGTTATTTCAAGCGATCTTACCAGGGAGCTATCTGCTTCTTCTTTTTTAACAAAAAAACAAAAACAGCTGTACAGGAAAAAAAATGTTACACTGTTGTAATTTTATGTTCTATTCTGACCATTAAAAATGCGACATCTTTAAAATGTGGGGTAAACATTATAAAAATGTACATAATAAAGGTGTAACATTTTATTTCAGAAAAGAAAACACCATAAGTTTACATAAATCATACGTACTGTTGGGCAAAATTGACAGAAGCAGCTGTAACTTTTGAATTTAAAATTTCTCTTCAAATATTGTTATATGCAGTGCTGATATTCAGACCGGTTCGCTCGAACCGGTTGTTAAAATTTTAAAAATTTTGCGAACCGGTTGTTGCATACTCACCCTTCTCGTGAATAAAAATTCCATATGAAATTTGTTGGGGTGATTATGTTTTTTGTTTTAACGGTTTTATAAAATGTGTATTTATCAAGGTGATTAGTCTCGGCAACAAACACAATATTGTTCAGTTGTTCATTGTCCAAACGTACAAACAAATGATTTTATTTTGGTCATACATTGGATTCTTGGATGATGATGTTTTCGATAGCGTTTTCTTCAATCTTTTGAGAAAAAAATAAAGCAATTTTTTTTTTTACTTTTATTTTGCAAAATCAAAACTATTTTTTTATTAAACAAAAGTTTATATCATTTCCTTCAAGAGGCTTGTGGTCTGTTACTGGGATGCGACTTTAAAATTTTCGCTATTTTTATCAAAATTTGGCAAAAATATAATTTTTTTAAGCGAACCGGTTGTTAATTGTTTCGAATATCACCACTGGTTATATGTATAAGCATGTATGTATGTAAGTAACTAATGAAAATAATGCTTAACAAATCAAAGTGTTCCGAATCTTATAAATTTAATTTTTGTGTAAAATATTGTGTAAAACAGTATTTTCTATAGAAAAATGTGTTCATAACAGTTTTCTTTATAGAAAATATTGTGTATAACAGTGTTTTTTAGTGTTTTATTCTGTATAACAGTTTTTTCTATAGAAAATATTCCGTATAACAGTTTTTTCTATAGCTATTATTGTGTATAACAATTTTTTCTTTAAAAATACTGTGTACAACAGTGTTTTTTTTTGTAAAAATATATTGTGTATACCTATTTTTTCTATAAAAAATATTATGTATAACAGTTTTTTAAAACAAAATATTGTGTATAACAGTTTTCTTTATAGAAAATATTGTGTATAACAGTTTTTTCTTTAGAAAATATTGTGTATATTCGTTTTTTTCTATAGAAAATATTGTGTATAACAGTGTTTTCTATGAATAATATTGTCTATAACAGTTTTCTCTATAAAAAAAATATTGTGTGCAACAGTTGTTTTTTCAGTTTTTCATTCCGTTTTTTTTTTTACATATTCTAACTTACTTCACACCCACTGTACAACGGTCATTAATTTTTGGTTTCTTCCCCAATACTTTCAATTGTGCCAGCACATAATATTCTTTTGTTATAGCTTGTGGTGTGGAAAGTAAAGGAGTTGCCAGATAAAAAAACGAAACTCCTTGTTATTATTTAATTTATGCTATTCCTCGCACCACCTTAAAACTATTGACACAGTTTATAAACAAACAAACGAAAAGTGAACAAAAAATATGCATACAAAGAACATATACATATTTATATAGAATCCAGAAACTTTTCATCATTATAACTTCTTTCTATTCCAGTTTTAACAAAATTGCTTTTTCCTTTTTTTTTTTTGCTTTTCTCTCGACACATATTTATACAAAATAAGTACAATATATGTAAATATATGTAAGTATATAGACCGCCCATAGCCAAAGATAAGAGAATGTCTTGAACATGCTGAAGTGTAAATATTGTCATATGCAAAATTAGTTTGCTTAGAATTTACAGGGTATTGGAATGCGGGGAATTATTTGAGGAATATATGTGGGAAAGCTTGAGTATGTAAACAATACAACTTGAAATCTAAGATGTAGGATTTCCGGTTTGGGTATATAGCAAATCTGATCAGTTTCAAGGTGTGTATTTTCAGAAAGTTTTTTTAATACGAATTTTTGGTTTCTATATAGTCTAGAAGAATATTTCCAAGATCAGAAATGAAAAGGGAACGATTTTCGAAGTGGTTTTGGTTTTAAATAATGAACCCTTAAACTAGCTTCGACTTTTGTTGCTGTCACCATGTAACTGATAGTATGTATTAGTCATTTGCTCCAGAACGAATTTTATTAGGAACACATAAAATCTTTTGTTGTGCTAAAATAAATCATTCACGCGAAGTTATTAAACAATTCCTGATTGTGTACCAAAATGTATCAATCTTACTTCACAAATATAAAAACAATATTGAGAGTTGCTGCCATTTGCAAAAGCATCAACATTTTTTTTAGCACAACAAGAGTTTTAAACGATATTAATGAGACAAATAGTAATTTTTTAAGAGCTTTCGGATTTGATTAAGAGAAAAACAAATATAAACACACTTTTAGATAAATCTCTGAAATCCTTATTTGGTGCGATAGAAAGATCTATATAATTCAATGTTTAAAGATGATTTCATGTAAATGTCGAACTTGCCTACGTTTCCAATGGTTCATACGATGTTGCTACTCTCTCCAAGATATCGGCCGGTATCTCACGAATAAATTCTTCAATATTAGTTTTCAGTGCATCAACTTTTGCGAGCTTGTCATTATAGATATGAGCCTTAACATAGTCCCACAAAAAATAGTCTAAAGGCGATAAATCGCACGATCTAGGCTGCCAATTAATCGGCCCCAAACGTGAAATAAACTGTTGACCGAACTCGTCTTTCCATTTGGGCCACATGTCAGCCAGATCCAGCTCTTCAATTTTGAGCAAAAAAAAAAAAAAATCACGGTAGCACGGTAGCTCTCGCCATTCACAATAACGTTCCTGCCTTCGTTGTCGTTGTAAAAGTACGGTCCAATAATGCCACCGTCCCTATAATCCACACCAAACAGTCCATTTTTTTCGGTATACATTGGCAATTCTTGCAATGCTGCTCTTCACACCAAATACGTATCCAATTAACCAGTACACAATTTCCCGATAAAAAAAGTGGATCTTTACTTTCTTAAACGAGAATGGATTTTGATAAAAAAAAATCTGCAAGCGTTGTCCATTTGTAAGTCGATTCAAGTTTAAATTATAGACCACTGAACTGAACATGTTTAACAGTAACATGTTACACGAAAACAGCTGAGCTGACAAAAACAGAATGGTGTTCACAAAGTTCGATGTGGTTCAGTTTAGATGTTAATAACTCTACTGAACCTCAATAACACACTGCACATCATTTCGAACAAAATTTATAAACTGCTATGAGGACCATTATTATCTAAATCGACAATTATATTGAAAATTCACGTACATTTCATCAGGAGCCACTTAATCAATTCAAAGTAGATGCTTGGCCTCAGGTGTCATCAGACAATATTTTTCAAGGTAATTGTAAGTCCCAATTTACACGAATCAATTCTTTAAGCTAAACTGATTACATTTTAGATATCGGGATGAGGGGAAGATAAGACGAATACACACTTGATTGTACCTGCAATTCGTGTTACTCTCTTAATCGTATTGTATATTTGTATACAAATGTGTGTATACTCTCAAATAAAAATACGAGCGATTTAAGCAAAAAAATTGTGGTGTGTGAATACCGAAGAAATTTCAAGGAAAATTTTTTATCAATCTTTTCAATAAAAATGCTTCGTGTAAATTGGTACAAAATAATATGTTTACTATCGACTGGTGACTATTACAGAACCATAATAAAAGATTTGTTATGCCTAATCAAAGATTTGTTTTGGCGATTTGCAGTGGCTGACAAGGTCGCCCGATTTTACCACTTCATACTTCTTTGGTTGTAGGTTTTTGAATTCGGGGGTATATGTGAATAAAACAGACCTTCCGAATAGCCGAGGCTCTTATCATGTATTAAAAACCTTAATTATCATCAAAAATGTCTTTAAAAACTTATTGTATACATATTGTAGATCCTTGCAGATAAAGAGAGTAGATTTAAAGATGTTAATATCTCCATAATGATAACGAGCAAGTTGGTACTGAAACCCATATAAATCGGCGTGAGCTATAAGGAAAAAAGCAGGCATTTTTTGGAAATACTTTCAAGAATATATCACAAAAAAATCAAACAATTCGATCCCTCAATGCTCAAGATAACTCGAATTTCAACTTCTTTCAACAAGAGTGCAACGCCTGAACGATGTGGTAAAAATGCCCAAATGGCAACGATTTAACGATTAACTTATTTCAGCAATTCTTTTCTTAAATCCATTTCCAAAAAACTTTACCTTGACTTATTGACTGTTATTCTTATTTCTTATCATAATCGATAACTTTTACGAACTTCTTTGACTTTGTGTTGTTTACAGCTAAATAACCATTTTAGAGCGGCTCTTGGTGGCAGTGGGTGCCGACCACTGATCTAATAGCTGCTTTTTCAATAATAAATAGCGATAACTATGTTTATGGCTGCCTTCCTCTCCATAAAAAAAGCAAAACAAATTAACACCGCATTTTCTTAAACCCCTGTCCAGAGAAGTGTTTATTTTTGATAGAAGAACCTGTATAAAAAAATTTAGACAAAAAGATTGCAACTAAATAAAATAAAATATCCATATATATGAATGTATAGAAAAACTAGTACATGATGAAAAGGATTAAACTACTTTACAGTTAAAGGATCGCAAATATGAGTGGATGGCATATAACAAGGAGTAGTATGCACATATCTCCTCTACTTATATACGTACACACTACAATATAGGTTACATTTTGTTTTCAAATGCGCTATATATATCTGTAGGTACTTGTGAATGTTTCGAAAGGATGTAGATGGCTAGGAGAAGAAGGATGTGTATACTCGTGTATTTATAATGTGGCTATTTTTCTATGAATGCTTAATAAACCTTTGGTTTAGTTTGATGTGTGTGTGTTTTTTTTTATTTCTATTATGTTCTCCTTTAATCCTTCAGGATTATTTGGAAATGGCTTTAGTGTTTGTTTAATGAGTGTCCTAAAATGATTGTAATGACTTAAATAGACTGCAATTAATGTGATTTTTTTAGTGTTTTCGTAATACAAAGAAATCAACAAACGAAAAAAAAGAAATGTTGTATGTAAGTAATAGGAATGAAGAAATATTTAAGAGATTTCTATTTTTTCAGTTGGCTGAGTTTGTGTTTTTAGTATAGAATATATCAGGGCGATGAGTTAAAATACTTCAATCAGAGTAAAGAATGTATGATATTTCTTATATAACAAAATACTGACAAGTGTTGTACTAGTTTTAATTTGGTGTTGAGATTTTTCTTTGCAATTGTCACTTTCCGAACAAGCTAACCATGAATCGACTTACTAACGTAGAACAACATTTGCAGATTATTGTGCACTGGGCGGCTATTCGGAATCTTAAGACCTCTACGGTGCCCGCTAGCAGAGGGTGAGAACGCAAAGAATTCTGATGAGAGATAGTGGTGTTTCTTGAAACATATGTAAATTCAACCAACAAGCCAGGTTCGAATCCTAAGCCAAATTATCAATAAATTTTAATAATAATTTTCATGTAACAATTCCTACCTTCGGTAAAAATAATTTAATGAAAATTAAATTTAATGAACTCGAGCCGAAATAAAAGAAATATCAAAGATTTAAAATTAACAGTTCAAATAAAAATAATAATTGTTCTTACTAATGAATTCATTTTAAATAAAAGCTATTGAATGAAATTAAAGACTTAGTCTTTGGGGAGAAGTTTTCTCGAATGCATTTTTGAATTTTTTAAATTCTAAACTAAGATTTCAGTGAATTAATCTCACATTGAATAAATTAATTTTATATAATTAAGGAAATTTTTATTATCTTGTTAATTGATGTGCAATTATTTTATATTAAATATATTTTTCTAAGACTTATGTTTTTAAACCGAGCCGCCCTCTTTGTAAAATGTTGTAAAATGCCGTGTTTTTATACCCTTCACCATCGTGAGAAGGGTATATATAAGTTTGTCATTCCGTGTATAATTTCCACAAAAAAATTTTCCGACCCTATAAAGTATATATATTCTGGATCCTTATAGATAGCGAAGTCGATTAAGCCATGTCCGTCTGTCTGTCTGTCTGTCTGTTGAAATCAGTTTTTTGAAGTCCCCAGATATACTCGGGATCCAAACCTTCAATAATTCTGTCAGAAGTGCTTTCGAGAAGTTTGCTATTTAAAATCAGCAAAATCGGTTTAGGTTAACCAGAGTTATGAACCTATATGTGAGACCACCTCCATAAAAATTTGATATTTTTCATCCATTTTATTGCAATATTTTGAAAACTATTGCAGATAATACCATGAAATTTTGTATACGTTGTTTGTACTATAAAAGAAGAAAGTGTGCGGAAAATAGTAAGAATCGGTCCATGATTTCTTATAGCCCCCATACAAATATATATATTCCCGAAATATGGCTTAATGATAAATAAATGCCTATAAAATTGGAATATCAAGACAAAATTCAGCAAAAATAAGTTTTATACAAAAAGAAATTGCAAAACGAATTTTTTTTTAATTCGGTCCATGTTTGACCATAGACCCCATATAAAGTCCACTTCCAAAATTCACTTAAATACGTATAAAAGAGATATAAATAATGTTAAACGGCTAAAATTTGACATAAATACTCTTTATAGGCAAATAAATTGTTGTACTAAATTTTATGGTAGTCGGCCCAGAATTGGTCATAGCCCCCATACAAAAATCTTCCCGAAATATGGCTTAATGATAAATAAATGCCTATAAAATTGGAATATCAAGACAAAATTCAGCAAAAATAAGTTTTATACAAAAAAAAATCTCAAAACGAAATTTTTTTTTAATTCGGTCCATGTTTGACCATAGACCCCATATAAAGTCCACTTACAAAATTCACTTAAATACGTATAAAACAGATATAAATAATGTTAAACGGCTAAAATTTGACATAAATACTCTTTATAGGCAAATAAATTGCTGTACTAAATTTTATGGTGGTCGGCCCAGAACTGGTCATAGCTCCCATACAAGGACCACATCTGAAAAAGAGATTTTTCCCTATATATATTGTATAAATATCGGTACCGACTCAAAACTTTGCACAGATCATTTTAATATATACAAAAATCATCCCACAAAATTTTGTGAATTTCGGTCTATTTTTAACCGTATGCCCCATATAAAGCCCTCTTCCGAAAATCACTTTAATACTCATAAATCGCTTATAAATAAGGGTACCAATCCAAAATTTTACACGGATCATTTACATACATGCCTAAATCTAACTGCTGGATTTTGAGAATATCGGTCCATATTTGACTATATCCCCCACATAAGGTCCACTCTAGAAATCCACGTTAATACTAACATATATCGTATATATACCGTTATTATGTTGAAATTCAACGTGAAATATCCTCATATGCATGTTCCAAAATTTAAGAAGATCGGCCCATAATTTGTCATAGCTGCCATATAGAACCATTTCCAAAAAACAAATAAATTCGGGTCAAAAAATATTTTTTTCGGATTTAACCCATATTCGGTCCATATTTTATAATCATGATATACATCGTTGGAAAGGTATTTTTAATACCTTTTATTTAGTGTATTACAAATTATCAAGCACCCAGTAGTTCCCGAGATATAGGCCTATATATTTTCAACTTTACGGGCCCGCCCCCTCGAAAATAGGCGTGACCGCCAACAAATTTTTTTTTCTGGTATCTCCTCTAAAAGCCCTATTTCATTTTGTTTTTTTTTTTTTTTTTTTTGAGCAAAATCACTAAAACCGAATTGTACCTCTTTTTTATACTCTGTTTGTTAAGTTACACTCAAGATTATTATGAACATCAGACATACTCTGTAAATTATGGTAAGAATTGGTAATTATACATCAATTATAAATGGTCGAAATTATATAAAATTTCAAAATATTTAACATAAATTATGTTGGTCGTAAAATTGTCTTTCAAACAATATATCAAATACTAATAAAATTTGCTCTAAGACTGAATAGAAAACCCAGAATTAGGATATTCTAGTCTAGTGTAGTTTCTGTATTTCTTATTACGCTTAGGTGAAGGGTATTTAAGATTCGGCACAGCCGAATATAGCACTCTTACTTGTTTATAATAAGTTGTTTTAAAATTCGTTTTAAATATGATGTAGTTAAAATTAAAAAGTTCTTGTCAAATAAATATTAAAACAATTAAATAAAATAAAACTATTTTACATAGTAGCGCAATTAACAATCTTATGTAAATGGTCCTGCATCATTGCAAGTAGATAGTAACACGTGCATTTCTGTATATTTTGTTAGTGTAGTAAAGCAAAAATATTTTGCAAATGCAATGATGCAAGACCATTTACACAAGATTGTGAATTGTGCTAATGTAAAGAGTGATGTTATAAATTTAATTACCTGTCAAATGGCGAACTGTCATCCTTTGACATTTTTTGAGTACAAACTTGCCAAATTTTAGTCATGGAACCAACACACTATAATGAACTATAAATTTTATTTGTGAATAATTTCTTCAAAGTATTTCAAGCACCAGAATTTATTTATTTTACACAGCACGTAAATATAATTATTTTTACATTTAGTAACAAATTGCTATTACACCTACTTTTAAAAGTACTAAAGCATAAACAAAAAAATTTACTTTTTTTCTCGAGTGTTTTTTTAATGTTACAAGCAGAATAATAAATTTATTAAAGCTCTCTTCAATTATAATGTTGCTTCTAAGAACAAAATATTGTTGCAGCAGCATTAAAATAAAAATGAAATAAAAAACAACAGGAACAACTACAAAAACACTTTCTCTTTATAATAAGAGACGGCTTATTATGTATTATGTATGTATGTACGTACGAGTATTAAGAAGTATAATGTTTGAAATAAAACTTCTTATCTAAAAATGGGAGTATGTATTTACATATATTTAACTAGTACCACATTATAAACAACTAATTGTTTAAACAATCAAGTCGTTTATTTTAAGAGTGTATAAATACGGGAATATTCTTAAACAGAATGCGGTAAAACGGAGTGTAATTAGAGGCGTTTTAAAAATGCTGCTAAACACAAACAGGTGTAGTAAATATATGTACATACTTACATATGTATATACACTATGGCGGATACTTCATGTATGCTGTTTTTAAAAGTATTTTTCTTTTATATGATTATAATTATTAACTGTAATTTTTATCCAGTGGTGTACTGTATGGTGTGATCAATATGTCCTGTTATTTTTTATTGCATTTATTCTTAATGTGGTTAATTGCAATTAATAGTCAATTTGAGCTGGACAATCAGTTACAACGTGAAAGTAAATGTACATATACATACATATGTATATAGTTTTTCGCGATAATTTTGTAGGAATTAATAAGTTCTGAAAATATTTTATGGAATAAAAGCTTAAGGGTCAAAAACCAATGGCACAATGTTCCTCGTGCACAGAGGAACAGCCTTATGTTATTCACCAGATGATCTCTAGAGGTGGCAATATTGAAGATATTGCTAGTATTTTAAATCTGCTTACCTCATGTGCACCACTGTATATATGGCGTTATGCACTTTTTCTGTAGAAACAGTTAGCGTCAATCACTTCTTCTATAGAAACAGTCCACGTTAGGCACTTTTATTAAAAAAAACAGTAGCCGTTAGCTACTTATTCAATAGAAATAGTCGGCGTTAGGCAAATAATCAATATAAAAAGTTCGGCGTTAAGCATTTTTCTATAGAAGCAGTGGGCGTTATGCACTTTTTCTATAGAACCATTCGGCGTTGGGCACTTTTTCTATAAAAACATGTATGTATATGTATGTATGTATATAGTAGATGGTTGTCAGATCATGCAATGTTGTCAGATGCTCTTTCTCAATGCTTTTTCTTACAACGTTGGAAGACAAAAATTTTAAGTTCACATGGTTGTTAGACATTTTCTGAACATTTTTCGGACAACGTTGTAAGATCTGACAACCGTCTATACAAAGCTGTTTCTATAGTTAAACTCCCCTTCATAAATTCTAGCCTCCTACTTCTCTATTACTCTGAGTTTATCACTAAGCTATATACATACAGAATTTGACACACATATTAAGTAATTTTGTTTTTTTTTATCAAACTGAAACAAACCCCACAAAAAGCCATAACCAAGAAAAAGTGAAAATAAAATTAAAAAAATATGCCTTCATACATATGTATGTATATATTATATTGTATTTTAATTGCAATACCGCGATTTTAGGATTTAATTACATTTTTTCCCCAGTTGAACGTATCAAAGCAACAAAATACACAAAAAAATTACCATAAAGGTCATGTGAGTTTAAGATGTAAGTAACAAAATAACAACAAAATAAAAATTAGAACAATAACAACAATATGTTAAGTATTATACTTCACTTGCCTTTTAACAGCAACAAAACACAAAAAAAAAACAAGTAAACAAAAAAATTACTGTTATACAACAATAAAATCACACACATGTAAGGCAAAGAAGATGAAAAAGAGCCTACATTAAAGAAAACTACTCTACTCCCATGACTCTCTTTTTCGCACCCCACTTATTTATACTCACATCTTTAGTTGTTACAGTGGAGAAAGGAGAAAAATCCCTCTATGTTTAATGTATCCCCTAAGTATTGTAGATTTTAAAGGACTCTTCAAAAGCACACTTGACTTGATCTAATGTTTTCATGTAGGTACATAAATATATACATACATACATACAAAATATTTATATAGCACGACTTTGTTTATAAATAACAAAATCCATTTACACACATTTATATATGTACATATGTATGTATGTATGCATTTAGTAGGTACAATACTTTTGTACAACAGCAACAACAAACTACAGAAAAGTTGAGTATTAAAAAAAATCTTGACACATTCTTGCAAAATACAAAAGAAAAAAAAGCAACGAAGAATATTGAGTTTTCATTAGGAAAATATGATTATTTAATTCTATAATATAATATTTATAATTTAAAATTACCAACCAAAAAAAAAAAGTCAGAAGAAATTTTGTTACATGTTACACAGAAATGTTAAAAAAAGAAAACGATAACAAAAGGAATTAAGGAGTTGACGTTTGATAATAGACATACATACATATGTACAAACATATGAGTAGAAACACACATACGAATACATTTGTTTGTGTGTACTATTGTATTGTACGTGTATGTCTATCATTTATACAGGCGATATTTATTGTATTTTATTATAAGGGTAACAAATAGTGTTGTAAACTTATTAATTCTTTAAAGATCTGAAAAGTTTTATTAACAAGAACTTTGTTTTTCAATACAAAATAAAACAAAGAATTTATGTTGTTAAAAAAAAAACATTGAAATCTTTATTGTAGTGGAAGAATAAGGTTGATTCGATTAGGTTTTTATAGACTCTATATTTAACATAGCCCCCGGAAAAATAATACATTGCTGTTAAATCGCAGCTTAATTTCGTGAAATTATACGGTCGAGAACTTTGATTTGCAATAAATTCATTGTTTTGGTGGCTTTGAAACCACATAGTCAGTGATATCTTGTATATCAATAATAATAGGCCACAATTTAGTTATTAACATCTCTCGACAACGTCAATTCTTTAACCGTAACCGCATTTCCCCACAAACGTTTGACAACATGATTCAATAATTGATCTTGGATTTTCAAAAGCCAAATTAAAATTAAAAATGTCTTCGTCCGAAAAATGATTTTTGCAGAAAAACCAGTGTGTTGGCCGGCTCCAATCCATGCACCAGTAACAAATTGTAATACGCCATGTGGTTGCAGAATGGACAAGTCCCCATTTAGTTTCAATCGTAGATATTTTAGCTTTAATTGTATATCTCTATTAGCTTCATTTTTGGATCTTCAGACAGTCTCAATTTAGCTTCAATTGTAGACCTTTAGACAAACCTCATTTGCCTTCAATCGTAGATCTTTAGACATTTAGCTTCAATCGTGCATCCTTAGACAAACTCCATTTAGCTGCAATCGTAGATCTTTAGACAAGCTGCGAAATTTTTACATCACAAAATGTCAAAACTCTCAAATTATTTCAATAAGCCTCTTTCATAATTTGCAGAACTGTCAAAATCATATGGGAATAGGAACAACTTAAGTTGTATTTAAATGGGCGTAATCAGTGATTGAAGTTATATTAAAATATGATCTATAAAAACGAATTTGGTATTTAAACAGAACTTAAGTTTAAAAACCATTTGATTTTTACGTTAAAAACTGACCAACACTGGCAATATTAAAAGCTTAAAGAAAGATTTTTGCCGTGAAGTTTAAATAAAAACGGCTGTGCTATCTTAAATACGAGTATCTTCCACCTAAATATAATGAAAAATACTAAAACTACACTGGTTACAGGACTAGAATATCCTTATTCAGTGTTTTTATTCATACTGTTTAAAGAAAAAAACATTCTTCAATACTCACAACAAGTTAAGAAACAGAGTATAAAAAAGGGTAAGGTAAGAATTGAGGCTTCTTTTGGTTGAATTTGATCTCAATGATTTTATTAAAGAGTTTTATGAGTGGCATAGTAGAAGTGAACCAATTATGGACTGAAAACTTCAAATTCCAGTATCCAGTAAAGTGATTTCGATATATTTTAGGCTTATTTTAGTTGAATTTTATTTAAAAGAGTTGTATGGTTGATAGTGAACTTAATTCGGGAGCTTTTGCCAATTATTGAGCGACAGCTACAAAATCGAGTTGCAATATTAGAATCTTATTCTGGATATTAGTTCAATATTAGTTCTGGATTAAATATACTGATCTTTATAAAAGTTGGTCCGATATCGATATTTATTAAACATTTCTGTGGGTTAAATTGTTTTTCGGAAATAGTCCTTATATGTCAGCTATGAGAAATTGTGGGTCGATCTTCTTAAATTTTGGAACAGAGAATTTTATGCTTATGAGGATATGTATCTTACGTCGAATTTCAACATAATAACGGTATATTTATTATATTATTGTTATATACATACATATGAGTATTAAAGTGAATTTCGGAAGTGGAAATTATATGGGGAATATAGTGAAATATGGACCGATATTCTTAAAATCCAGCAGTTTGATTTTGTCATGTACATATGTGTTAATTTTGGATCGGTACCGTTATTTATAAGAGATTTATGAGCATTGAAGTGTTTTTCGGAAGAAGGCTTTATATGGGGAATATAGTCAAATATTCACCGAAATTCACAAAATTCAGTAGTATGATTTATGTGTATAAGTAAATGATCTATGTAAAATTTTGAGTCGGTACCGATATTAATGTCTTTTTTTTGGATGTGGTCCACCAATTATGGGCCATCATAAAATCTAGTACAACAATAAGGATTATTTGTGTCGAATTTTAACCTGGTAACAATATTTATATTTATTTAAGTAAATTTTGGAAGTCGACTTTGTATACGATCTACGGTCAAACATGGATCGAATTAAACAAAATTTCGGTTTGAGATTTGTTTTACATGAATTTTATAGGCATTTATGTATCATTGAACCATATTTCGGGGAGATATTTGTATGGAGACTATCATGGACCAATTCTTAATATTTTCATCACAATTTTTGCTTTTATCATAGAAATAACGTGTACAAGATTTCATGGTATTATCTGCAATATATTTAAAAAAAATTGCAAAAAAAATTTTAAAATTTGTATGGTAGTTGTCCGACATTTGGGTCCATAACACTGATTCTACTATATCGATTTTGCTGAATTTTAATACCAAACTGTCTAACAAAATACGAAATATTTACCTGGAAGTTCTGTGAAGATAAGTTGTGTATTTTGGACGTGAGAGTGTTTTATACAGACGGACATAGCTCAATCGACTTTGAATTGTATAAGGATCAAGAATATACATATATACTTTGTTGGGTCTCAGATGAATATTACCAACGTTTCACGCGGAATGACAAACTTTTATATACCCTTATTCACCACTTGTGCTGGTATAAAAATAACATTAAAATATCCTAAAAGTATCAAACAAAATATTAACAAATGATTTCACTCCTTGCCACAGCTAGTAACAATACACACAAAAAAAGAACGATGAAAAAAGTAAAAGAAACTTTTACTACATTTTCATTTGATTCTTGTTGTTGTTGTTCTTCTTATGGCATGAATATTTTAACTATTTAACTTAAGCTAATCGATAAGCAACAAAAGGTTAAAGCAGCTTAAGAATTCACTTCAATAAATAAATTATTTTGTATTTTTTGTTACCTGCTCCTAGTAAAAGAAAACTCTTTTACAAACAAGCACATTTTATAACAAATACTAAAAACTTACTTGATTTAAAGCTTAAACTTATTTTGAGAACTTTTTTATATAATTATACAGCATTTGACATGATGCTGCTCAAACATTTTGCTCTTTTTGTTAATTTATTTAAAAACAATTTTCTTTATTTATTGTTGGCTTTAATTTTCTTTTTTTTTTAATATAATTTGTACACAATTTCTTTGTTTTATATTTTAATGTGTTGGCCGTCACAATAAAATGGAAAATCATAAAAATTGTCTGAAAAACTTTTTTCTTCTTGCTTTCCAAAAAAATCAAAAAACTAAAAAAACGTTGTATCCTGTATTCACGTAACTTTGCAACTGATTTACATTTTTTTCAGTGCTGCTACAACAGTATTCTGCTGCTACTGCTAATGCTCTCCCCAGAATTAAGGCAAAAATGAAATGAAAACAACAGTTGCGCATTATCCTGCAGAAATTCTCAAATGAGAAATATTGAAATTGTGTACATTCACAAAAGAACAAAACAAATCCTTTACAACAAAGAAACAAACAAATACAAACAAATACATCCAGACTCATAAGAGAAAAAAAGGGAAGTTATGTACATCAGCTGTGTGCTATTGCCTTGTTATACCCTTCACCTTCATAAAAATGGTATAGTATATAAGTTTGTCATTCCGTTTGTAATTTCCACAATTTTCCAACCCTATAAAGTATATATATTCTGGATCCTTATAGATAGCACAGTCTATTAAGCCACGTCCGTCTGTCTGTCTGTCTGATGAAATCAATTTTCTGAAGTCCCCAGATATCTTCGGGATCCAAATCTTCAATAATTCTGTCAGACATGCTTTCGAGAAGTTTGCTATTTAAAATCAGCAAAATCCGTCCATAAATAACGGAGATATGAGCAAAAATCCGAGACAACCTCTAAAAATTTCATCAAAAAAACTATCAAACAAAGTGTATTAATATGGTTACGCACAACTTTCTCAACAGATGGCGTGTTATTTATAAACATTATTGTTATAAACTGTTATAAACATAGCAATATGGCAAAATTGAGTTTTAACGACTTTGGCTGAATATTCTAGACACGAACATTCTAGACTTGCAGTCACAAACATTCTAATATCTTAGTTTCGAACCTTCCAGAAATTATGATTGCTGTATAAATAGACTAACACGGCCAACCAAATAAATCAGTTTTTTGTAAGTCATTGTTGTGTAAATATCAAAGTGTACGAAAACTTTAAGTGTGTTCTTAAACCGTAATATAAGTTGTAAAAAGACACTGTGTTCATTTTTAATTGTGTTTGTGTACAATTAAATAAATAAAGACTCGTTATATTTTCTTCAAACTACTTGACGCTTTTATTTTGCAATTAAAAAGAATCCGGTTTATTTAAAGGAAATAAACCACCGTTTTTAAAAGGTAAAAACGTAACAATATATATGTATGTATATAATATAATTATGCATCCACAACAAAGGTGAAGGGTATATAAGATTCGGCATAGCCGAATATAGCACTCTTGTTTTTATTTTGCTTTGCTTTTTCTTTTTGGTGCGCTTTTACAAAATGCCCATTGTGAATTTTCTTTAGTTGCTGTTTTTTTTTTTTTTGCTTTAGTAGTTTTGCTTTGAATAGTCCTTTTTTGTTTGAGATTTCAAGAGACTACTTGGCGTCCGTATTTTGCGGCTGTTATATTGAGTATATGAACAAGTTTGCTTTTAAAGCGTTTTTTTACATTTTGTTTTGTGATTTTAAGTACATATTCAGTTTGTTGTTCAATTTAGTGTTTACTTTATAGCAAATTTATCCTAATTTATGTTATTGTTTAACAGCAGTGTTTGCTTAGATGACAGCCATTGGCCGTGTGATCTCGGGTCATATTGGTGCGTGTAACCGGCTGTCGTGGAAATGACCCAATCCTAATTTATCGTAATCATTGCTTTGCAAATTATCTTATCAGTTAAGTCGAGTTAATGCTCGTTTAAGTTTTATGAAGATCCACTTTTTTGTGTTAAGGGACTAAGCTCATATCTAGTTAAACGGATGCCTACACAAATTGTCGTATTTGGTATGAAGAGCAGCCAGAAGCATTGCAAGAACAGCCAATGAATCTCGAAAAATGCACTGTTTGGTGTGGATTCTGGACTGGTGGCATCATTGAACCGTACTTTTTGAAAGACGACGAAGGCAGGAACGTTGCTAAGAATGACGAGCTACTTGGGTGATATGTGGTTTCAACAAAAGGGTGCCACAGCACGCAAAACAATGGCCCACTTGAGAGACAAGTTCGGTGAACAGTATATCTCACATTTGGGTCGGTCAATTGGCCGCCGAGATTGTGCGATTTAATGACTTTAGACTATTTTTTGTTGGGCTATGTTATGGCTCATGACATGCCCTCAACGGTTGACGTACTGGAAGCTAATATTGAAGAATTTATTCGGTTTATTTTTGTAAAAATAACAGCTTATTTTGTTTATTGTATTTTTTAGGTAAAAATAGTGGACAGTGGTTGATTGTAAAAGTGGCAGCTCATTTATTACCTATTGAGCTTAATTTAAAGCATATTTTAGGAAGATACAAAATTACATATTCAAAAAATTTTAATTTTATTATAATCTAAATAATTCATGCTTATTGATATGTTTATATTTTAAGCTGTTTTATTATTTTATTGCTAATTATTTCTACCAAAAAATGTTTCTAAATAAAACAAATAAATAAAAAAAAAAATTAAGAAACGCTTTTCTTTACCTTAATACCTATATTGATCAGTTGTGAACACAAAATAAATATGAATACTAAAAAATTCGACTAAAAATCAAAAAATAAGAACATTTCAAACAACATAAACTTTTAAATCAAAATGGAAAAAATCTCACACATCCCTCTTAAAGAAAAGCGTGGGGCGCGTTGTTATGAAACAAAATGCTCAATCATTGAAAATTCGTAGCTTTAAACATGATTGGTTGTATTTCTTTCGGTCTGAAATATTAAAATGTATTCACGGCAGTCATGTTTTTTTAAGTTCAGGTTGGTATGGGCGCCCCACGCTTTTCTTTAAGGGATGTGTGAGATTTTTTCCATTTTGATTTATGCCCCTATTGCGGTTCACAACTTTTTTAATAATTTGGTCGTCTTTCATAAATCGGTATTGCCATTCACAACTTAAATGTAGTAGAGTTAATGTAAAGTTAAAGTCGGGTTGACTGACAGACGACCAAACTTACAGCCTGTTTATAGAACGCGACTCGCTGATAAAAACCGCTGAAATGTGAGCGGTTTTGTTATTTTGGGTCATAGAACACGACTGTTGACAAGTTTGTTAAAAAACGTAACTGCTGTCAATTTATTTGGTATATACAAGACGGTTAGAGTCGCCGAAGTGTCAAAATTGGACGAATATAGAATTGTGTTCGCGCGTAAAATTTAATCACAATTTCATTGAAAAAGGCAAACACGAAATGGATATTTCAACAAAAAAAAGTAAGTACACATTGATATCATAAATGTTTTTTTTAGTTTATTTCGACTTGTTAAATTTTCAGCATTAAAATAACTACAGCAATACAGTTTTGGTAATTGGTGGATTGCATGGTGGAGTTTCCACACTTGGCCACAGGAGCTCCTCAGTTTGGTAGCAGCAAATCTACTATGAAATTTACTTGGGAGACTGTGGCAATTAAAATAAATGTTTGTTTAAAAAATACATCTGAAAGTAAAGACAAAATTTTAATACAATCAATTTACACTTATTTGTTTAAAAAGTTAGGGAAGACTCCTTGTTTTGTAATAGAAAACGTTTTATAATTCTTTTTTTATCAAAAAATTTTAAAAATTCGTTAAATTTTGTTTTACTTTTTTGTTTGTTTATGTTTATTTGATATTTTTCATAAAAGTAGGGTTGCCATCTTAATATTTAACATTTAATACTAAATTTTGTATGAAGAAATATAAACAAAAAATATTTTTTAACACGTTGGCAATAGTAGGGTTTCAAACAACTTTGACATATGCGCGAATTAACGTAAGTGGCACGACAAAATCGACTCGTGTTCTATAAACGCTATTTATTTCTCACTCGTTCACCGGTCGTCGAGTCGCGAGGTGGGCGAGTCGCGTTCTATAAACAGGCTGTTAGTTGAGTTGAGAACGGCAATAGGGGCATTGAAAGTTTATGTTGTTTGAAATGTTCTTATTGTCTGACAAGACGGTGCCACGCAGAACGCGAAACAATTAAGAAATTTTTTTTACATGTTTTGTATTTTATCATATATGTAATAAAACAATTTATATTCATATAATAAAACTTTACACTTGTGGATTAGTATTTAATGTTATGATAAATTTCACAGTCGCCTCCATCTCTTCCAATGCTTTAATATTGCACGGTTTAGATTTATTTTTTTTTGCGATCGGAACCCGTTAAAAACAACCAAAATCGTTGTTTTTAAATGCTTTTATTTAGCTTCACAACGGAAATTCAAAATTGGATTTTATCCTGGTGAATGCCTGCAAAGTTTAATCCATTTGCATTGAGTAGAAGGCAATCAAAAAAAAAATTTACCAAAAAAAATTTTGGCCCTCCCCCCCTATATTTTATCCTGGCTACGCCCATGTATTCGTGCATTACCATCGGGAGTATGAATGCCTGCAAAGTTTTATCCATTTTCATTGAGTAGAAGGCAGTCAAAAAAGCATTTTACCAAGAAAAAAAATTTTGCACCCCCCACCTAGATTTGATTTTCCGAAATGAAAGTAAAGGTTTTAAAAACATAGAAATTTTATTTTTTTCGTTTATTTTGTTAAAATGTAATCTCACTGTCACATAAAAATTATAAAAAATTAATATAAATATAAAACCCCTTTTCAAAGCAAAAAATACCATTATTCTTTCTTTTATTCAAGACTAGAAAGAAAATTACAGTTCAATTTTTACAATTTGAAGCACAAAGTTATATTTTTTTTTTTGTGGTAAATAATAATTATTATAGTACATATTTATGAACAAATTTTTCGTTTAATGCACATCATATAAAAATAAAATTTAAAAAAAACAACACAAACAAGTAATAGAAATAAAGTGATTTATTGGTTTTTACGCCGACGAAAATGTTTCATAAACATTAGCACCCAGCACTTTGCATTTCTCCGACACCACATAAAAGGTTATTAGGGAGGTGGCTAAATTTTGGGGGCGCGTTTTGCTGTCGAAACCTTCCGCAGTCAAACCACTGACTATGGGTATAATTTTGGCTAAGGCTATTTGAACGCTATTTATATTAAGCAGTGCCTCATGGCTTTGCGTAGCATTTGTCTGTGTGCTGCTGTTGGTTTGTAGTTTTTCACTCAGTACAACAGTTTCACTCATACTTTCGGCTATGGCATCGACGGCCAAAGAGAATCCCCGGCAAATATTGTTGGAACAAATAGTGCTGGCATCGTCACTTTCTAAAAGATCCAAAGTTTCGTTAAAGAATTTTTCCAGCAAGGGACCACCTTGAGCATAGTCTGACAGTTGGGAGGGCAGCAAGTATTTGCACATTTTCGAACAGGGATCCGTGCTGTGATCACTGTTAATGGCCATTTGTAGGGACCAAAACAATTGCTCCATATCGGCCAAACTTAGAAGTTTAGTTAAGGGTAATTGTTTTACCACTGTTATTACCTTAGATCTAATCAAACGTACCAATTCTGAGAGGCCACCATCTTGCATAAAATGTCTGATTAGAGAAAGATATTGTTGTTGTAAATTGTCATTGATTTTTTGTGGTTTAGTAGCTAAACCCTGATCTTCTGCCACTGTATCACAATATAAATAACCACCCAATAGATTTAGTTGTATGCGTAGGGCCACCACTAACATGGAGGAGGCATAAATGTAGGTGGTTAGACGTGTAAAGGAGACGATTTTAATTTCCTCCCACAATTCTAGTTTATTGGGAGGATTTTCATGCAACTGTTCCAGCAATTCATCTGTGCTGCAATGCTTTAAAATGGCCTGTATTAATTCGGCACCCATGCCAATTATCAACTGATTACAGGTCTTTTCTGTTGTTTCGAAATGTTGCATACGACGTGTCTTCTCCATAAATTCCCTTGCCTGTTTTTCTTGCATTTCGATTAGTTTCCTTTGGGCATATTTTAAAGCAATATATGTGCTACCAACTACCACGCCGGTAATAACAAATTTCCTGCGATGACGCGTTACAAAATCACTTAAACGAGACAACATTTTGTGTTTAAAGGTCAACACAAGGGTTCTGTTTTTGTAACTATTGTAGGAAACAATTTAATTTCTATTAATTACTCTGCGACACTGGATTTAATTTTCAATTGTATTTGCTTTCCAATGTATTATAGGGGTTGTTGATTGTTTCTAGTAAATGTGGGATCCTCGACAAGTGTTTGTACTAGTTTATATTTTTGTTTAAATGTCAGCTGTATATGGTTAGTTGTTGTTTAATGAAAGGTATGTTTAGCCGATGGAATGTTACGTTGAAATGAGAAATAGTACTGCAAAGAAATAAATAGATTACAGTTAATAGAAATGTTATTTTAAAATGTACTTTAAAGAAATCAATATTGTGTACAATTGTAGATTATAACACCCATAAAACAATAACTTAATGAATTAAATATACTATGTATAATATTTATTTTTGAAGATTCTAATTGAAATTTATTTGCATATTTAAACGAATAATTTACATATGTACATATGTATGTATATGAAAATTAAATATTTATTGTAATGCATAGAGTTAGGTTTGGCAACTGTAAAAGTCATATAATATGTGATAGAAGTTCACCATGTCCACTCATACATATATCGAATCTTCTTATCGGAAAAAATGTCCCAATCACTATCGCTTTATACAGTTCAGCATGGAAATTTTTTTTAAAGATTTTTCCTGGATATTCAGCGCAAATGCGGCTAAGTTCAATAGCGGTTTCAGAAAAACGATTATGTTGATCAAAAATATAGTAAATTTTACGAAATCCAGCTTTTACAAATTCAACATTTGTGAATTTCCAAACAAAATTTTAACAATTATCAAAATTAATACGAAATTAATTTTACTCATTGTTGGGTCGAATTATTCATTCCGTTCCGCGATTGCGGAAAGAATTTTTCGTGCGTAATTTAAAGTTATTCATTCCGTTGCTGCGGTATTTTCCTCTGCGGTATTATTGCGGCATGCCGTAGGAATGACTTATTTCATTTTACATATCGATTGATATTTCTTTCCACTTAGTTTTCCTTTCCGTACGAAGTCAATAATAATACCACCCGTTATTTCGATATGCTATATAGTAAAACAAAAGCTCTTGTAAAAAAAATAGTTAATTTCTTATACAAAAACATTTGCTGGGTTATCACGTTCAGACAAAAATTGCAACAAAAACTTGCATTTGACATATTCTTGACGGCTTTTCCAAAAAAAAAACAAACTCACATACACTTTCCTTTCATGAGCAAGACAAACTTTTACACCTACGTAGGAATTTTTTTTAAATAATTATAAAACCATCATTAAACGATAATTATTAATGGGATTATTTTCGTTTAACTACAATTTTCATTTTAGGATACTTCACTTTTTTCAAGTTTTTTTTATTTCCTTTTTTGTTCTGGGTCAATGCTCAATAATTAATATTTAATTTAATAATTTATAGATTTTAATCGATTTTAAATGAAATGACACAATCAAATTTACCCAAAAAAAATGTTTTCCTTTTGCGGCTTTGAAAAAGTAACTGGTTACTAATATCTAAAAAGTTTTTTTTTTAATTTACACTACTTACTTTTAATTGTTTTTTTAACTAAAAGTTCACAATTTTATCATGCCGCAAAGGTGCGAAGTTCGCTTTGTTGAGAAATAACAATAAAAAAAAAAAGAAATTGTTTAAACCAAAAAAAATTCATGTTAGCTGGAGTTCTAGTGGAGCAGGAACGCAGTGGAATGAAATAACGCTTTTGTTTACATTGTTTTCTTAGGAAAGTGTTGCCAATGCTGTAGTTTTATTAGCCATTAAACAAAAGCTGGCAATCTTAGTAAAATAAATAACGTGTTATAAAAGTTTTAATTTTTTACTTTAAGCTTATAAATTAATATTAAAAAATTATAACATAACACTCAACACAGAAGGTTAGTATACACAAAGTACACTTATAAGAACCCAAAATATATACGACCTAATTATGAATAAAATATCCGCGATAGTTTTTTCCTTTTTTAACATTGAATTTGAATAGGAAAAAACTCCTGCGGAATTTTTATTCATGATTGGACTGATAAGGTTTTTTAACATGAGAATATTGAATAACATCAAAATGTTGACATTTTACTTGTTGGCATATCATTGGTAGAAGAAATTTTGACAATTGTTACAATATATGTACAAGGTGGCGCAAAAGTAAACTTCCGATGTTTTTTGGCTGTCACCGACCGATTATTGGTCAAATAAATAGTCAGCAATATTCCGCGTTCTGGAGCAGTGTAGCGTAACATTGTTTATTAACGTGTATTTCGCATGTGTTTACTACACAAATGTCAAAACAGAACTGACATTAGGGGCCTCACAAAATTTATAGCATTTTCTGATAGGAGGATTACTTTTGCGCCACCTTGTATGTAGGTATTCAATGGAAATGCGGTCGCAATCAAGAAACCAAATTTACCGATATTTAATTGTGAATTAAAGATGGAGCCCATACATATCTAATCGAAACGATTACCGCTTTAAAACTTTAAATTCATGAGGTGATTAATATAATAGACCCAACATTTTGCCAAAATGTAATTAAAATTTTGATAAACTAACGAAATCTCTAAATCAAAATAATAAACGCCAATTTAGTAATAGTCACCTTGATAAATATACGAGAATCACCGGAAACAACACCGATTAGGTTGTGGCTTCAAGAAAGGTTTTCGCAGGGACTGTAGGTTAGGTTAAACAGACAGTCAATCAGTAGTTAAAGTTAACACGTGGTTTCTCTATGGGTCCTTTTGTTATACCTGAAAGAGAAGGTCAGAGAGCTGAAATATACTAGAGACTGACAAATTCAAGTCAAAAACTATTTAACCAAATCATCCGTATAAAGGCTTCTAGTCTTCTGGCGCTTATTTCCGATAGATTTGTCAAGTTGTGTAGGTAAAATTCGCCCAGACTATCCAATCTTTGATTTGCAAAGGCCGGACAATGAGAGAGGAGATAGCGTACACTTTCATCCTCTCTTTCATAATGACAATTTCTACAGAAGTCATTATCGAGTAAAATTGATCGTAATTTTCTTATTTGAGATTATGGCATTAGATATCGAGCAAGAAATTTATCATAATTTTATCATAATTTATAGCATTTTTTCTTGTCGGTTTTAAAACCAATTCTGACAATGTTAGTTTCTATGACAAAGAGGCTTGCCAAAACGAAAGTTGCTAAAAAATCACCCCTTATTATAGTATTCAGTAAATCAAATCCACATAATTTGCTCGTATTACTTTCGAGTAATCAAACCTTTTTTAAAGTATAAAATCATGTGATTTGCAGAACATCCAATTGTCTATTATTGATTTAAAAATCGCTCGAATTTTAAATCACTTTATTACTAAAGAGATCTGAAAGTTAATTTCACAAAAAATATGATTTTAGAAAATTTCCAAATTTCACAAAAACGTTGAATACACAAAGATGTCTGACTGGTTTTGTGTTGGCCAGTATTCCTTTCCAATCAGTTTTTGTCACCAACCATTCATTACACATATACATATAAAGCCTTTTAAAAAAAGAAAATAAGTAAATAATTGTTTAAATCTTTAATTATTTTATGCGTTTAATTTGAAGTATGAATAAAATAAAATCAAAGTTTTTATAACCGTAATTTCGAAAAATAACCTAACATTTCTTAAAGACCTTAAACATAACCTTAAATTGAAAAATTCAATTTTTTTATTATTATTTTTTTGGTTCAAATACACATTTTGTCCAAACATTTAAATGGGTTTTTTCTTTATTATTTCTTTGTTTTTTTTTGTGGTTTTTATGAAATAAAGTGCAATCATTATACATATTTTCATGTTTGTTATTTTTCTTGTTCGCTTGTTTGTTTGTTTTGCTTTTTTTTATTTTATATCCTTTAAGGGTTTAGAGATTTTTTTGTTTATTTATTGTTATTATTATTTGTTTAATTAATTAATTGTTCCTTACATAGTTAATGTATATAGAATCGTGTGTTATATAAGAAGTATGTATAGGTATGCTTTTGTTACTTTCATTTTTGTTTATATAACTTTCTATAAAAAGGTAAACATTTTTATTTTGTTATAATATTCACTGATGCTGCATTTTTTGTTTTCTTGTGGTTTTACGATTTTTATAATTTGCTTTTTTCTTTCTTTATTAAGTTTTTTTAAAAGGGAGGTTTTGTTTATTTTGTAGGTTTTTTATTATTATATTTTTTTTACTTTAAAGAGAATTTCTGACAACTCTGTATATACGAATTTCTTTTTCTTGTTTTATTTGTTTGGAATTTTTTTTTTTTTCAACATTTTGTTAATGCATTTTAGCGTAGAGATAATAGACCTTAAAATTTTGATAGAAGTTCATCTTTGGAGAGATGTTAGTTTTGTTTGTGGGATATTTTACTCCTGTATAGTAAGGAGTAAACGTTTATTTTCTTTTCAATTTGAAAGCTGGGGCCAAATTACCGCATTCGATATCGAGTAAAATAGATAGTAATTTTCTTATTTGAGATTATGGCATTCGATATCGAGCAAGAAATTTAGTACATTTTATCATAATTTCGATATCGAAATCATTTTTCGATACGATAGCTCATTCGATCACAAATGCGGTAATTTGGCCCCTGAACTTCTGTTACAATTTTATGGAATCTTTATTTTTAATTCGTTAAAAATCTGATAAAAGAAATTTAAAAATTAAACTTTATGTTAAGCCCCTTAAATTTTATAGTTTAAAAATTTTTTTTACTAGAAATCTCAATTTTAAATGAATTCTCAATATCGTACTTCATTTATAACATAAAATCTTGATTTCTTTATAAATTAACACAAAATTCTGTTTCTTTGGGCTGAATTGTTGTCTAGTTTAGCTAATTGTTTTAATTATATATAAAGCTCTAAAACTTAAAGGGCCGCCATAAACTGAACCTATATAAAACATAAACAAAACTAATGCTCTATAATTAAAAAAAAACATTCCTTTTGCTTTTGTTTTTTAAATCAATATATGTATGTTTGTATAATAAAATGTTTATATATACTTTTAATTGTAACCAATTAGTTTTTTTTTTTTTTTTTTTTGTTTTAGCCATCATCAAAGCATATTGAATTCGTCGTTTAAACGTGAAGAAATTAATTAAAATGTAGTTTATATTTAAAATTTATATATAAAATCATAAAATCATTTAATTTTAAAAAGAAAAATGAGAGCTATATCGGTTAATGGATAAAAAAAAATTAATTTTCTTTTTTTTTTTAACAAAAAAAAAAAATTATTTTAAATAAACGAGTAGCGAGTCATCAAATTCAATATACTTTAAATTAAAACGTTTTTTAAAACAATACATTTTATGTGTAATTTAAAATAAAAATCAATTAATTAATAATAACATTACAATTTAAATGTTTAAATTTTGGGGAAAAATAATAATAATTGTGTATAGGTATAGAAGTTAAAGACAATTGTTAAAAAAAAAACTGGGCAGGTAAAAGTAGAATCTATAGAAATGTAAGTAAACTAAATTACCAGGACTTAAGAGAAATGTATGAAAAATTATAATGCTCTTCTTTAAACAGTGTAAGGTAGGGGAAGGGGGGGTGGGGGTAGAAAAAGAAATATTTATGCTGATTGGCTTATAAGGTTAAGTGTGTGTAAGTGAATGATGTAGGGTATGTGTGTGTGAGTGTGTGTAGGTGTATAATAAATTTTGTAAAATTAAAGCGTACATAATAAAACATATAAATGTAAATTTTCTTGTTTGTTTTCATTTTGTTTGTTATATATAATGATGATAATTATTTGTCAACAACACTAGTAGTTGTAGTTGTTTTTTTTTTCTTCATCTTCATATTCTTCTTACTTTTGTTGTCACACACATCAGAGTACTTCAACTTTTGGCCTTTTGGCACCAGCATCACATTCATCGTCACCTGATTCCATATTGCCACTGTAATCTGTGGGCATTTCCTCATAGATAATGTCTGGATGCAAACCTTGTAGATTTTGTTGATGATGATGATGCTGCTGCTGTTGTTGCTGCTGCTGCATAGTTACCACCGTATTACCACCACCAGTACCAGCAGCCATTGCATGATTACGTTTGAGAGCAATTAGTGCACCTACACCACCACCCCCTCCACCGCCTCCTATTTCTGGTTGATGTTGTGTTATAATCGTATTTTGATTTGTTATATAATAGGGGCTGCTACTGTAAAATGCAAATATCACAAAAAGATTAGCAAAAAGTTTACAACAGACTAAAAAAGAAATTTGAAGCCCACCTGAATTGTTGGGTATTATTAGCGCTGGATTGTTGTATATTCTGATTTTGATAAACAATTTCTGAAAGAAGAAAATTAAATACATAAAATTAATAAAACTAAGAAAATCCCATTTTCCAAGGAGAGTTTTTTTTGGAATTGATTCTTCTTATTAAAGAGACACAATTTAACAAAAAGAGTAAAATTTTCTATAGAAAATTGTTCTCTTAAACTTCACTTCACTATAGCGAATTTTCTATAGAAAATTGCTACCGTATTCGCTTCACTTAGTTTTCTTTAGAAATTTTTTTTTTTGTTTTAAAAGAGAAGAGAATTTTTTATTAAAAAAATGCGACTCTATTCAAGAGGAAACATTTTTCTATAGAAACTGTTTCTCTATTTTAAAAAGAGTCAAATTTATATAGAAAATAACTACCATATCTTCTACAGAAAATATAAATCTATAGAAAATAGTATTACTGTAAGTACCAAAATAAAGTCCACACCCATATATGTATTATTAAAAGAAAAACTAAAATAAATAATAATATGTATATTAGAAAACTATCAGGTATGTGATGGAAAACGATAACGACAACGAGTGAGTTTTTAAAGTCCATTTTAAAGTATTTCTAATTAAATTTTTAAAATTTTTGTTTTAAGATTCTCTTTAATAGCAAATTATCTTGATATTTTGTGGGATAAAACTGTTTTAATAAAGAAATATTACGAAAACATTAACTTCTAAAACTCACTCGTTATCGTTATCGTTTTCCATCACATACCTGTATATTGCATTTTTATATAGTAGTTATTTAAGTAGAATTCATCCCGTTAAGTTCTATTGTGCACCAGTCTGGTTTTCGTCCTCGGAATTTCATAAAAATAAGCTCCAAGAAGCACAAAATTACCCTACACTGAGTATACGTACAAAAACAGATTTAGTAGCATGATTTCTGTGCACATAAATATTGTTTGTGTTAAATTTTATCTCGATATAAACATTTTTAAAAGATTTACATATGTTAAAGTGATTTTCGAAGGGGATCTTATATGAGACTTGAATATTTATAGACCGATCATCATTAAATTGGGCGGGATCATTTTTGTATATATGAAACATATTTGTGTTGAATATTATTTGGATAACAACATTTTTAAGAGAATTATACACTTTAAAGTAATTTTCGTAAGTGGGGCTTACATGGGAGCTCTGAGTTATTATGGACCGGTTTGCAAATAAATTTGTAAATGTAATTAGGCTTCATGTATAACTTAATTGTACACCACTATGGTTGTGTAGGGTAAAAAACTGAATTAATGTAAGAGAAGTAAGAGCTAACTCAATGTCTGAAAATACGGTAAACGCAAGAACAATTAGAAGATCTTTGCATCAAAATGGACTACATGGTAGAGTGTCACGTAAGAAACACCTTATATCAAAGAACAACCAAAACAAACATTTGAATTTCGCAAAAAATATGTATAAATAAGCCTCAAATTTTTTGGAATAATATCTTTTCCACCGATGAAAGTAAATTTGAGATATTTTTAGTTAAAAATCCCTCGCAATATGGCGAACCAAGCACGAACCCTTAGTAATATTTATGTTACCAAGACGGTAAAACATGGCGGTGGCTCGGTGGTCTGGCTTTGTATGGCGGCGTCCGGCCCGTGGTAACGTTACATTTATACAATGATATTTTAAAAACTATGTAAAGCCCGCTAGTGTAAAAAAATTATAACTAGCACAGAACTGGACTTTCCAACAGGACAATGATCCTAAGCATACATACAAAATTGTGAAAGAGTTGTTAAATCATTGTCCAAAAACTTTAGATCATCTTTTGCAGTCGCCAGACCTTAATCCAATTGACCATCTGTGGGATTATCTGGACAAAAAAAAATTAGACAAAGAAATATTTCTTGCAAGAATAACGTAAAGTAAGAAATACAGGATGAATGGAATGAAAATTTTGCCCGATTTCACTAAAAAAAACTCGTTGGTTCTGTGTCTAAAAGATTACCAGCTATGATAAAGGCAAAAGGATTGCAAACAATATATTAAATACAATGTTTTAGATAATTTTAATGTACCTGTTTACATTAAAAATCTGGTAGTTTTCCGTTAAAATTTAATTATTTTGTTTTTAATTTTTCTAGTTTTTGTTAATGAGTTATATTTTGCTTAAGTTACTTATGAATTATGTAATATGTATATGCATTTTGTTTTAAATTTGTGCTTCTAGTATTACTGTAATAAATAAAACATTTTCTTTATAGGTATAAGTAGGTATAGACGCTCACAGTATTTCTTTATTAGTTGCATTTTTGTTATAGAAGACAGACAAAATGTTTCTCCTTTTAAATTTTTACAGAAAATATTTCTCTTTTTTTCGACCATACTGTTTAAGTTTTTTTTTATTAAAAAAAATCACTCACCATTATCAGCATTACGATTTTCCAAAGACATGCCTGGTGAGCCAGGTGCTGATTGTAATACAATATCTTGTAGCGGTGAACTTTCACGTGAATTATCAGCCGAATACTCTAGCAATTGGAAAATAAAGACACAGCCACACAAACATATAAACACAATCAGAAAAAAGAAAGAAAAGAAAATAAAATACGAAATAAAATTAAAATTTAATTAATTTGTGCAACACGGACAAAAATTACACACCAAAATATGTATAATTACCCATGTGACTTGGTGAAACAGGTGCTGAACGTGGCATGCCATACGAAGGGCGAAAACCTTGGCTGCTGCGCTGGCGACGTTTCTTATAGCTGTGATCTATTAATTTGGCGCCACTATCGGGATCGATGCGCCAAAAGCTGCCCTTGCCGGGTTCATCTTGAGAGCGTGCCACTTTTATAAAATACCTTAAATAAAAGGCAAAGCGAAGCAAATTAAATTATGTAAATATAAATTAAATTTGAAAATTTACCTATTTAAACTGAGATTATGACGTATGGAATTTTGCCAACCCTTATTAGTTTCTTTGCGATAATAAGGATAATGTTTAACAATAAATGAATAAATGCCCGACAATGTCAATTGTTTATCTGGAGCAGCTGATATAGCCTGTACAATTAATTGAGCATAACTGTAAGGTGGTTTCTCATTATGATTATAACTGGCCGTTGAGGGCGTTTGGAATAAATCTTGTTGCTAAAAATTAAACAAACAAATAAAATGTAAATAATTATATATGTACATACATACATACAATGCGTTTAATTTTACTTACATTTTGTAAATTATTATTACTATAATTATTGTAATTATTTTGATTCTGATGAAACCCTTGACGCGGGCTAGCCGGACAACTGTTGGCTGCACTTATTGTACCTAAAGTAAAGGAAATAATGTTTTTTTTATTATTAAAAACAGTTACATTTTTCTATAGGTTTGGGGTTGTTTTTGTTTGTTTGTATGGATAATGTTAAGGATTTTAATGCTTTCAATATTATTTTTCCCACTCTTTTTTATGTTATGAAATTTTTAAAGATACATACGAGTATGAACATATGTAATTTTATTTTACTTTTATGTTTTTTGTTTATAAAGTATTTATGTTTGTTTTTGTCTTCCTATTAATTGTATTTGTTTACGGTTTTCACTCAATATTTGTGAATTTCAAAATGGCTTTTCAAAGTCAATCTTAATATTTTCAATTAATAAATATAAAACTTTTTTAATTTCTCTTCTGATGTTTTTGTGAAATTTTCTTTTGTAGATTTGTGTTGCATAGATGCATAGTGGTCTAGAATTTTTAAATTTTTTAACAAGTTTCTTTTCGGCAAGACTGGTTTTTGCAGCTCAGCAGTTTTCGTGTTGTTGTTGTAACAGCAGTAATTGCTGAGTTGACAGCCCTTGGCCGAGTGATATCGGGTCATTCCGGTGCGTAGAACCGGCTGTCGTAGGAATGGCAGTTTTCGTGTAACATATTACTGTTAAACATGATCAGTTTGGTCCATATTTGAACCATGAATCGAACCAACAACAACGCTTGCAGATTCTAATATTTTATTATCAAAATTGTCGTATTTGGTGTGAAGAGCATCCCGAAAAATGCACTATTTCGTTTGGATTATGGGCCGGTGGCATCATTGGAACGTTCTTTTTTAAAAACGATGAAGACAGGATAATTACAAACTTCTGTTTGCCCAAGATGGAAGAACTGAACTTGGCTGACATGTGATTTCAATGGCTTAATTGAGATGCGAGTACGGTAAATAGTTTATTTCATGTTTGGGCCGCATTTAGAGGAGGCTCATTTATCTATAGGGACAAATCCACAACGGTTGACGTTACTGGAAGCTAATAATGAAGAATTTTTTCATGAAATACCGGTCGATATGTTGGAGAAAATCTCTCTTTAGTTGTTCAATAACTATATTAGAGTACTGTTACCGCACTGTCTAAAATACACAAAAGTGATAGAGATCAATTTGTATTGTATTTCTTTTAAATTACTCAAATGCTGGCAGCAGAGTTTTATAAAAGAATGAATAAATAAATATCCAATCCAGCTTGAAAACTGAAAATTATCATATATTAAACGGAGAGCTTGATTTCAAACTGAAAATTTATTAGAAAGAAACTTTATTAAAGAAACGATTGAACTTTGAGTTTTGACGACCGCCAGGAAAACTAAACTAAAACTAACATTTACAATAGTTTTCAATTATTAATTCAATTTTTAAGAACATACTAAAAGAACTTTAAAGTGTTGTTCGAAATTTAAAAATAGTTTTTCGCAATTTCAACAATTTAAAATAAAATTTGCATAAATTTTCATTTAAATGCAATAAGAATTAACTCTAAAAACTTAAATATGTCATTCTAGGGGAAAAAAGGTTATAATTTAATACAAAACTGGCCAAAATTGTATAGAATGAGTTTTCCCCAAAATGTTTTGAATCATATGAAAATTAAATAAACGAAATAAAATTTTCTCAATAAATCAAGAGAGAAGTTAATAAAAAAGAAAAATAACAAATACAAAGAATTTGACTTGCCAGTTGGTGATAAATAAGGAGACTTTTGTTCCTTTTTGGGTATAGATATTTTAAGTGGTGAATAAATAACATTCGAATTATCCATAGGTAGTAAATGAGAACCACCTGAAGAGCTTAAATGTTGTTGCTGCTGGGACGATGAAATATGCTGCATTTGATGGCCGCCTCCTCCTCCTACGCCGCCATGCAACTGTTGCTGATGCAATTCCTCCGCTGAAGCAGGTGATATAATAACTTGATGAACATTTCCAACGCCGACACCATGGCCAGTCATCAGATGATGAGAAGAGGCGGATGAGGAAGAAGTTATATTATGATGATGATGATTGTTATTTAAAGAGTTGTTACTCAAATTATTAACACCACCAACACTGCCACCTGCAATAACATTCGTTGGGGATTCCGTATGCAAAAAACTTTCAAATTGTATGCGTATTTCGGTGCTGGGAAAACGGAAAAAACAACTGTAAAGAGATAATTGAATATGTTAAGTAATATACACATACATACATACATAAACAAAAACTGTTGAAATTGTTTAAATAAAAGAAAGAACTCACCTTGCTGGCAATTTTAAAGGATCGGCATTGCGCCTTTGCAAGAAATCATCAACAAATATACCATTCTTACTTAAACATTGTACATAAAAATCCCTAGTATCGGCATCAAACAGTACTTGAAAATGTTTGCGTGATACCAAATTATTTTCGGCCACATGAAAATGTACATGAGATGTTGATGAATTCCTGCCAATTATGGTGCAGGCTTCAGTGATGTAAAGAAATTCATCTTCATATTTTAGATAGCCGACAGCATGATCGGGTGGTGGCGGTGGTCTTTCTTGTTGTTGCAATTGAAATTGTTGTAGTGGGGCAGGTGGGGTGTTGTTCGTTAGCGTCGTATTGGAATTATTCCGATTATTATTATGATGATTCAAAGAGGCAGAAGAGGAGTTAGTATTGTTGTTGTGAGCAGGAGAAGAATTTAAATCATCACTATTGTTTGTTGTTGTATTATTGATGCTATTGTTGTTATTGAGAGCCGAGCCATGATGCAATTGCAACATATCTTTAGCTATAGCGACAGTGGCAGCGTCGGCCGTAACCGTAACACTGCTGCTGTTGCTTAGGTTTAAATTATTGCTGCTTATGGTGAGGCTGTTATTTAAACTGGTGGTGGTGATAGTCAAAGGACCACTTTTATACGTTGATGTTGCTGTGGTTTTTGAGGTGGTTGTATTACAATTGTTGTTGTTGTTTGTGTGTTTAATAATTGAATTTTTGTTATTTTGGATAATTTGGGTGGGCGGGATATTAAGGCTTCTATTTCTCGTCGTAGAACCGGTGGCCATGAACTAGAAATATACTGGAATTATACAAAAATATACAAGAGATTATTTTTTTTTTTTTTTTAATTTCAATTAATAAACAAATCTTAAAAATAAAAGGTTTGACGATTGTTTAACCTCTTGTAAACTTATGCAAAATAGCAATAACAATTTGTACATAGGTACATATGTATATATATTTGTAGGTATGTTGTTTTTAATATGTACCTATTTGTTGTCGAGTTTTTGAAATTTTTTTAGAAATTAGCAAGAATTTAAAAAGGCTGCGCGCGAATATCCTTTAATATATCTTTTTTGTATTATTTTTTTTATTGCCTCTGTTGCCTTCGTCAGGAATGCAAGAAATTAGTAGGTATATTCATAATTTTCCAAAAAAAAAAAAAAGCTAATATTCGCAGAATTTTACTATATTTTTCATGGCTTTTTGATAAAAAAAAATCTGTACAAATAATATTTTGCCTAAGTTTCGAATATAATAGTATTACTACTGGCCTATGCAAAAAACAACTTAAAACAGGCTCTGTTAAGCAAAATTCCTTAAAGTATGATGTAAAAACAACTTTTAACTAAACACATGTCTTGTAAAGCGATGATAACATCAAATAATTTAAAGCAGTTAATCTATAAGTTTTAGAAGTACAAATGAGGTGCAATATGATTAAAAATCGTAAATTGTTTTGAAAGATAAGTTTTTCAAATCTGAATGTGTGTAAATGTATAAATTGAATATCAATCATGGACAGGATTGTGAATTGCGCTATTATTTAAACAAACATTATTTATATTATAGTCTTATATACTAGATATATATTCATGTGTAGGTACTTCATATGAATTTGCCAATATTTCATTTAAAATGGTTCGTGAATTCCCGGCAAATCTTATAATTTTTGTACTCATTTACATTTCAAGTGCAATTGCAATGTCTACCTACCTACTTTCGTACATAAGTAACTTAATGTAGGTACCTATTTAGAAAAAAATCTTTACAATAAACGAAAATATCCAATTATTTACCCAAATAAAACCATTCTAAAATCCCAAGTACCAACTATTTATGCACCTATGACCTGTTTCCCAAACACCATGTCACACTTTTACTATAGACTGTATATTTCTAACCTGTCAATTTTAATATTTGCATTACAAAAGATACATTATTCTCCACTTAACAATATCTATGATTAATCAAGTAACATTATTCTTTTTTCACTTAATCCACGTGGTTGTTAAAAAATTATTTAGTATTTATAAATAATTCTTAATATGTACAAAAAAATAATTTAGGTTACTTGTTGTGTATGCAGCAGCAACGAGCGGCAGGCAAACACACACAAAACATAACCTAAATTTTAACCTGAACAAAAATATTATATTAATTACATTATTTACAAGTTTGTCTTTCGACAAATTAATTTAAAAAAAAAACTGTTTTTTATAAATAAATAAACGAACGGAACGAGTGAACGAAAATAAAGAAATATAAATATAAAAAAAATAAACACACTGTTGACTAAATAAATGAACGCGAAACGAACGAGAACAAATGGTTAATAAAGACAAAAAACTTGCTAATGTTTACCTTTTTTTGTATTTCTGTTACTTGTTATGTTTTCTGCTCCTAATTCTGAATCGGCAAAAAAAAAACGAAAATATGAAGAAAAACAGAAAATGTTGTTACTCAAAACTGATCGTCGTATGTTGTTATTCCTCTTGATGTGGTTGTTGCTGTTGTTGCGCACACATAAATTACGTTTTTTTCTTCTTTTTTATGTATATTTTTTGTTTTTTAAATTTAAACGTTTACCAACACTGTTGATTGTTATTATTTTCGTTTTGCGTGTTTACAAATTGTTTTTTTTTTTTTGTTTTTCTTTTCCCAATGTTTTAGCGGACTTTATTCAAGGTTTTTCAATAACACACAACAACTTCTTTAATAAGAATGTTTGTTTTTGTTATTGTTTTATTTCTATTTTTATTTTTAAGGTGTTTATTTTTAAGCGGAATTTTTGTTTTTGTGGTTGTTGCTGTAATATTGTTGTTGTTTTGTGCTGTCGAGTGTAATGTAAATGAAATTTACGGTTGTTTTCTTTTGTTTATTTATTTTCTTTCCTTCTCACTCTCCCTTTAACTATTTGTCTCTTTTGCACTGCTCTGGATTGGGTTAAAAACCATTCAAAATCGATATCGTGCGTATTGGATTATTTTTATGTTGTTCTTGTTGTTTTTTCTATTAGGTATATTTTTTTTTATTTTATTGGTGGTGGTATTAATTTGATGTTGTTTTTGTTGTTAATGCTTTTCTCTTATTGCACACTGTAAAAATACAACAAATACAATTAATAACAAATAAGAATCTATCAAAATAAGCCCCGGTTTACATGATGATTTTTACGACGTCGTTTTTTAGACGTTGCTTTTGGTTTGTTGGCGAGCGATGTAGTGAAGCAAGCGGGGTAGAAAAAAAAGACACGATCATGGTGCAACTATACAAGATGAGTGCAAATCGACAAAAAATACAACACAAAACAGAAACAACAGGCATTTTGTTAGTGTAAAATAATGTACAACTGTCAAAAATAATTGAAAAAGTATTACTTTTGACATAAGTAAATTGTAAACAAAGTTTTGAATTGAAAGGTTCTTTTAGGAATTCAACATGTAAAAATAAATAAATAAGGTGAATATTTTGGTAAACAAGAAAAAAAAATGATTTTGTTTGGATTTCTGTAATTTTTTATTTCTGTGTGATGTTTTTAGTGCGTACATTGTGTCCATAATTTAAAATTATTTGTTAAAAGACAAAGAACATTTTTTAATACGAACAATAAACTAAAGAAGATTTAACAAGAAAATCAACCCTGACTACAACCAAAATTAAAATTTGTAAAAAAAACGACGTCTAAAAAACAACACCGTATAAATGCAAACAAATTTTCGTAGCATTTTCAAAAGAGAATTAATAAAAAACGACGTCATAAAAATCATAATGTAAACCGGGCCTAAGAAAATATACAAATAGATAACAGAAAATACAACTCTGTATACCAAGTGTTTTTCTTGTTGGTTTATTTTGCTCATCGTCGTCGTTAAAAATACATACAACATGAAGAGAAAAAACAACAAAAACATACGTTGTATATAAAAAAGCCGCTTTGTTTTTTATTCATTGTTAAGACTCCACCTGTAATTTGTTAGATTTTGTTTTCGGCTTTTATATCGTAAATACAAAAACACAAATAAATATTATACCCGGATACCCCAAACCCCCTTTTTAAATGTTTTCATAAGAACGACCCCTTCCTTCCCTAATCCCTCCCATTCCTATGTTCTGTTGCTTCGCTCTTCTTACGACCCTTGCAGCAATTTAGCAAATAATAAAATATAAAAATCCTCCATTAACATCCAAAACCAACAAAACAGCGACGACGATTGCGTAAAAACTTACCAAACATCAAAGTATTTTTTTTACATTTATAACAATTTATTATTAAAAACTTAATAAAACTTCAACTCTATGCAATTTACCACAAAAATTTCAAATCATAATATTTCCATTCACAATCACCAATACATACATACATATATTTTTTTAATTCATTTGGCTACGAAAATTTAACATTTTTCATACAAAATTTTATCACTGTATATAATACTATTATTTATTTACCCTTTTTTAAATTTATTATTATGATTATACACTATTTATTATTAAATGTACAATTTTTTCTTGAAATATCAGAGCTTAGCACGTTTTTTGTTTTCCGTCCCCGTTTTAGTGCGGCTGTTTCTATGTCGCGTATTTTTTTCACTCACGTAGTGTTTTTGTGTTGGTGTTTGTAAAATTTGTGTATATTTTTCTGTATATGTGTATGTATATTTTTATTTTTTTCACTAATTTTTTCCTTCATAAATTCAATAAAAAAATTTTCTTTCCCATTCCTGTTGTTTACTTTACACCAATGAGGAAATGTGTTTAATATAATGGGTAAGTTAGACTTGTTAGATCTAATGCAACTTAATTTAAATTAACAACAAAAAAGCTTGCTTTTGAAAAAGATGTTATAATTTATAATAATAATTTAACAATAATATTATTGTTTTTATAACGCGGTTACTCGCCTTTCTGTGGTGTGCACGACGACTTTGGTCGAAAAAGAACGAAACTAGTCGAAAATGAGACAGGTTAAAATATAATGATAAATACTGGACAAAAGTAACGCCAAGTTAAAAAACAGACGTAATATGGCAGCCTGAATAAAATAATTCGCCGAAATATTTTAAATATTTATAATTAAAAACGGGTTTTGTTAAGAAATAAAAATTGTAATGATAATAAATATATAAGCGACCAATGAAATCGTATATATAAGAATTATAAACATTCATCTATTATTAGCAGCTTTAATGGCTTCTGGTAATTATTTTTTGAAGTACGGCAACACTTAGTCGTGTTTGTTTTGCTTGCAATTTTTATTTGACAAAGAAAATGTGTGATTTGCCTGAAAATTTACAAATTAAACGTGAACATTCACCACCTTCTACTCCAGAAGATAAATCACCTAATAACATCAAAGCCAAGCTTCATTTGCATGTGAAACGCAGATTGCAAGACTTCAACCAAACGGCTGAAGACAATTTGTCATACAATAACAAAATACAAGTCGCTGTTGATATCAAGCAAGAGCCACAAAAATCTGAAACCATCAGACAGAAGAGACCCTATCACAAAAGAACAGACAAAAACAAATCTAGCACACAAGCTCTGGAGTCACCTTCAATATTAACATCCACAGGTGTAGCAGCATCAGCGCCTCATCGTAAATATAAACATAAAATCAAACAGATTGTAGGCAACGATAACCAAGACGTATTGGCAAGCTCGAATTCTATTGAAGAATCAACGGCAGGTCAGAATGCTACAATAACAGCGGGAGCTTTAAGTGCTGGTGAAGAAGATGAGGGTGGACATGACAATGAATTGAAGGCGGGCAGAGAAAAAGAAAAATGTCCTGATGTTTTGGCCATGGTGTTAAGTATGAAGAAAAGGTCATTAATGCAGGATCCAGAAGTTCAACAATTTCTAAAAGATGTTATGGAAGTAATAAAAAGTTAAATTATTGCTGCGAATAAGTAGTTTGCATTTCAGTTTGCCCTTTCAGACCCACATTACACAATTGTGCGATGTGAATTCAATAAAGTTAATCCGTTTTTTATTAAAAACAGAAAAGTATACATAGTAATGATACTAAAATTCTAAAAAAAAAATACAATGTCTTTTCTCTCTGTTGTATGATACATTCGCCAAGATAGAGTATATTTAGTCCAGCATTCACATCTCGATTCCAACAATTACGGCAGTTTTGCCAATATTTTGATGTTCTATTTTCACAAAAACACTGCACACAGCTTTGTAGTTCGAAATTCGTTTACTAGTAGTACTAGTTTAGTAGTAGTATATTCGTTTGTATTGTTACTGATAGAAATGTGAACTAAAGCCGGTATTAATATAGCCCAAGGCAATCAATATGCCTTGATATAGCCTATAGAAGTTGTAAAATAGCTTAATTTGAGACTGTTTAACAGTAATGCCAAGTTTTATAATATACATCACGCAGCGTTTGTATATACCTTTTACCTCACATCTGTTTTCTTTGACATTTCGCCGAGTAGTATTTCTTTTTGCAATAGATCTTTGTTAAATAATCTTTTAAGCGTTATTAATAAATTAAATATGAATAATTTAACACGTTTAATGGCCAAATGTGTTGTACAAACACATAAGCCAGCTTTAATACCAGTTACTTTGACATGGACATTGCAGTTGAGAACAAAAACCAAAGAAGTAGAAAAACCTAAACCAGGTGGCGGCCGCCAGTTTAGACGTATTGTTCACTTCAAAGATGAGTACACTATTGAACCACTAAACACAACACATCTTGCTGGTAGAGATCCAGAGACAGGTCGTGTGGTGGCCAAAGGTATTGGTGGAGGTATTAAGCAAAAATATCATTGGATTAAGTGGGTGCGTGATGGACCTTTGGAGGGCCCACCACAAGAAGAAAAGGTTTTAGAAATTTTAGATGATGGCTGCAGAACAGCCAAAATTGCCTTGGTGGGCGTGGGCGATGAATTGAAATATATATTGGCTACTGAAAACATGAAATCCGGTGATATTATCAAAACTTCAAGGTTTATACCCAGAATTCCAGGTAAAATTAATTGTATTTTACTTAAGAAAGGAAAAAAGATTTTTTTTATTATTTTTAGTGCGTCCCAATGAAGGAGATGCATATCCCTTGGGAGCATTGCCTGTGGGAACTAGAATACACAATTTGGAAAAGAATCCCGGCTACCCTTGTCATCTAATACATGCCGCTGGTACATTTGGCACTATTTTGCGTAAGTTCGACGATAAAGTTGTAGTGCAATTACCCTCTAAACGTGAATTTGCTTTTGACAAAGTTTGCATGACCACCGTGGGTATGTAATCATATTTATCGAGCACAACAACTGATATTAATAGATCGTATTTGTTTCCAGGACGTGTCAGCAATATTGAACATAATAAGCAACATATAGGCTCTGCTCAGCGCAATCGTGAATTGGGTAATCGCCCCCGTTCTGGCTTATGGCAACGCAAAGATGGTCGTTTTGGTCGTAAGATACGCAAACTGCCGCCCATGACTTTGGTGTCACCACCCCCCGCCAAACCAGCAGAGATTATTAAACTTACGTTACCTTTGTAAAATATTTAGCCCAAAATTTATTAAAGTCTTAAAATAAACGATTTAACAAAATACAAATTTTATACTTATTTGCGTGATTTCTTCATGGAGAAACCCTGGCCATGAAAAGTTTCTTCCGCCTCTGGGGCAGACTCGATTTCAGCTACGCGATCGCTAATAGGTTTAATGGAGCGGTCAAATTTAAGCATACCGAATTTATAGTCATAATCGGGCACACCTCTAGCCAAAATCTACAAAAAATATGTAAACATTAAACCAAAAATATTTTATTTTTTAATAAATAGAAAATTAATACCTTTTTAATGACGGGAGTATCCAGTTGAGAATCTTTTTTCTTTTTACCATCTAAACGTACACCGGATCCCTTGAAAGTTTCAACTACTTCTTCCATAACATGATCTTGGGGCTGTTCTTCTGGAGGTTGTTCTCTCTTGGCAGCTGTTGGCTCTTTGTAACCCACCGGAGCTTCAAACTCCACCTAGAATATATTAAATTCGTTAATTTATTTTAAATTATTCTTCTACGATTATACCTACTTACATTCATATCACATTCTATAATGCTAACAGCATTGCCCGGTTTAGTTTCCAACACACACAATTCATAAACTTTTTTATTGTATTTAATGGCTACAACATCGCCAGTAGTCAAACAGGCAAAATTGCGCAAAGCATTTTCTAAAACAGCTTTGGGATTTGTTATATCCAAAAAATCAGTGCTGTGTGGCTGAAATTTGGAGAATTTAGCCACCGGCAAAGACACACTTTCAATAGTTAAAATATCTCCCTCTTCTAGCAACAAATTGTCCATCATCCAATAGGGTAAGTAACATTTGCCCTCATCGGCCACAAACTCCAAAACGCCTGCGTGAGAGGTTCTAGCTTTTTTGTTGTTAATCAACTTGAATAACATGGGATATTCAACATTTAGACGGGTCAATGAATCCAAAGCAGATGGTGGCATGATAACTTTAAAAACAGTAAATTATTTTTAAAATTTTTTAATAACTAATAAATATTTACTTTTGCCTCCATTCTCCACATCTTGTCTTTCACTTCCGGGCAACATGGATACCGAGAAACATTTGTAGGATGCCTTAAAACTGCGTCCAGCCTCTGGGAACATCATGTTAAAGCCACTAAACTGAAACTATATTTGGTATGTTTTTATAATTTTTTCACTTACATTGTTTAAATGTTGAGCTTACCATTTTAGGGATTTTAATCTAGTTTCCTTTAAAAATTGCGTATTTTTATTAATAATTTCACAAGTCTAGACTCCAAAGTTTTTTGTCTTGTTATTGTTTTAGATTTGTGAATGACTGTTTGTTTTTTCTTTGCTACAATTCACAATAGGTAGGTGTTATTCACTATGAAATATTTATATGACAGGAACATGGTGTATTTATACAAGGTGAGTGCTGACTGACTTTGTTTACAATTTACTTATATATACCAAAAGCAATACGTTTTCAAGTGTTTTTGACAGTAGGACATTATTTTACACAAAAAAAATGCCTGTTGTTTCTGTATTGTGTTGCATTTGTTGCTGATTTGCACTCACCTTGTATATTTACACCATGTACAGGAATTTTATGTAGATATTAATTAATGGATATCGCATTAGATATTGTTTATATACTTTATGTTTATGTTTTTTATATCTTTATTTGTTAGATTTTTTGGTAAAAATCGGACTTTTGTTTCCGATTTAAAACGCATTCGCCCGCTTTTAAAGAATTTTTCAACTAGAACTTGGAAAACAAAATAAATGAAAAAATTCACTAATACCGGAATAGAGCTATTATTTAAATCACAAAATTATTTTTTTATGGCAAGAGTATATCCACATTTTCCCACAATTTAAAAGCCAACACTGAGATTAAAAAGTAGCAAAAAAAAATTAAAAAAACCCGAAAAAATCAGCAATTTGTCAATACTGATTATTGTCAACTTTGAAATTTCAAAACGCACTAAAATGAAGAAAAAAAATGCTCCATTTAATAAAAAACACACAATTGTTCGCCTACAGTACAATAGACCAAACCGTCAGGCGATAGAAGAATTTTTATTTCCATGTTTAAAATGTTAATTTTATTTTCAAACAAAGATTTTCACCCTATTCACCTTTAGCAACAACATTAATGTGACGAATTTGATAGTATGCATTCATTTATCATACATTCGTATCTAAAATACATTTAATGGGGTCCTTTTTCATCGTATAGATTTCATGATAATGAATTATTAAAAAATTGCAGTTAAAAATTAGTAAAAATAAAGATTTCATCACATTTTCGGAAAAATTTAAAAAACGCACCGTAATTTAAAAAAAACGCACCACGCACCTTCTAAGGAGTTTTTCGCAAAAAAATTTTTAAAAAGCACCCAAACTGGTGCGCAACGCACCAAGTTGGCAACTCGACAACCACTTACAAAGAGAAAACTTTTCTTTGTTATTTTTTTCTGCAAAACACGTGAAAAAAAAGCAAGAGAGTGTTTTATTTTAGATGTGAGCAGCGTTGCCAAATGTGCAGATTTATCTGCATTTTGCAGTTTTTCGAAGCATTGAGCAGTTTTGAAGTTTTTTGTGTAAAAAATAAGTTTTTTTATAAATTGCGCAGATTTTGCAGTTTTTTTACTTTAATTTTTCACTCCTAATTTTTTAATTTAATTTTCTAAATACATAATTTTACCCAATTTGCTTAAGATAACAGTAGCAACATTTACTCATACTTTTTTAATACGACAATGTAGTATCACATACTTTTTTTGCACCACTGACAACAAAGCAAAAGGGAATTCCCATACATTTAAATTTAAGAAAACTATGTTTTTCTATATAAAATTTGCTAGTTTAGTTCTATGTGATTTCAAGATTTATTATATTAATCTGTTAATATTTATTGGCCGTTTGCATATAAATCTGTGTATTTAATTGTTTTAAAAAGTTCAATTTGCTTTTAGTTTTCTTCTTCATATATTAATATAAAACATCTCACAAAATAAACAAAATACTCTCTTGAACTTGCTACTAAAATGGATAAATTTTTAATTAGAAATGGTAATATAAAAATTTTTAATATATTGTAAATTACAAACATTTAATTTACAATATTGTTATAGAAAATGAAATGTTGCCGACAGATGTGATAAATATTGCAGAATCCCCACCTTGTTCAAGTAGAAAACGAAAATGTAGTGGTTACAACAAATCGTGGGAGGAGCAAGCAATGTTTAAATCTTGGATTAAGAGGAGCAATAACAATTTGGCCTACTGTAAAGTTTGTTGCTGTGAACTAAAAGCATTAGCTGGAGTGTCAGATTTAAGGGCTCATGCTTTGACATCTAAACATGTAGAAAAAACAACAGCTATACAAATTCAAAAAAGTTCTAACATTTCACTTCGTGATACAGTCAAGTATAGTGCCAAAGTATCAAATATTGAAATACATTTAGCAGCCTTCTGTGCAGAACATAATGTTCCATTTTCGGCAATGGATCATTTGGTTCCTTTACTTCAAGAAACTATTGAGGATTCAGCACTCCTAAAAAAAACAAAATGTGCTAGAACAAAAACAACATCTATAGTAAAAAACGTTATCGGCGAGACTCATCAAGAAGAACTGTGTAATATTATGCGAACAAAAATGTTTTCTTTGTGTGTTGACGAATCGACAGACATATCAACTACTAAGTTGTTATCTCTAGTCGTTAGAATTGAATTTAAAGACAAAATTAATGATTTTTTTTTTGACCTGGTTAAAGTTCGTCATTGTACCGCCAATGGGATTTATGAAGAAATTGTAAATATTTTCAACAATAATAATATAAACTATAAAACAAACTTAATAGGCTTCGCTGCAGATGGTGCCTATGTAATGACTGGCGGTAACCATTCTGTTGCTACTCTGTTAAAAAAAGATTGTCCACATTTAATCATATTCAAATGTATATGCCACTCCTTCGCTCTCTGTGCAAATTCAGCTTGTAATTTTTTACCGAAATATATTGAAGGCGGTGCGAGGGATATATACAATTTCATTCAAAACAGTCCAAAGAGAGTAGATTTGTTTTCAGATTTACAAGTTTTACTAGAATATAATCCCAGAAAAATGTTGCACCCTTCCCAAACACGTTGGCTATCGCTCGAAGCTACAGTAAATCAGCTTCTGAGCAGATTAGATGTCTTAAAGCTTTTTTTTTACACGAAGATGTAGAAAGGTTTGATTCAACACAAAGAATAATCAATTATTTACATAATCCAGAATTTGAATTATATTTACTATTCCTTAAGTTTATATTAAATGATATTAACAAACTAAACCGTCTATTTCAAAACGAAAGCCCTCAAATACATTTACTTAATAGTGCAATAAAACGTTTATATGCAAAAATTTTTGAATATATAGTAAAGGAGGAATATATTATGTTTTACAAATTTTAAAAAGATTGATATTAACAATTCCACATGTCTAAAAGATATAAAAGATATTTATTTAGGTGCGGAAGTTTCCTTAGCGCTAAGTACAACGCATAAATTATCTGTGGATAGCGAGAACAACTTAAAAAATAATTGCCGAAAATTTTACATTGAGCTTTGCAATTCTCTATTGAAAAAGTTTGATTTCGATAATGATTTTTTAAAATGTGTTGAGATCTTAGCACCTGCTAACGTTGTGAATAAAACCCATAAGAGTATCTTTGAATTATGTCGTTTTGTGCCAAACGTAGTCACAATAAACTGCATTCAAGAAATAGATGACGAGTGGCGTGAACTACTGCACATTAATTTTGAAAACTTGGGCTTATTGAAAGAAGACAATATTGAAAAGTTTTGGGTAGCCATATTTAAAACAAAACGAGGCGATAATATATGCAGTTTTGTCGGTACCTGTAGCAACTGCTAATGTTGAAAGAATTTTTTCACAAATTAATATAAATAAAAATAAAACTAGGAACAGGCTAGAAGTGCCAACACTGTGTGGCATTTTAAGAACTAAAGATTTTCTTAAAATAAATGACAGTAATTGCAGCAATTTTATGCAATCAAAAGAAATGGCAATAAAATTTACTAAAGAAATGTACAAATCTAATTAAATCTGACACAATTTTATTATTTTAAACTAAATTTAAAAAAAGTTTTTGAAGTTTTTTAATTTTTTATTATCAAATGTATTTAATTTGTAATGTTTTTAAGTTTTAATAAAAAAACAAATTTTTTGGATGTGGAAATTTTTTTTATGTGCAGTTTTTCTACGTGAAAATCAGTTTTTTTTTTCTAAATTTGCAGTTAAAAAAAAATATATTATGGCAACGCTGGATGTGAGTAGACGACAGTGTTGCCAGAAAATGAATTTCAAAATATGGTAAAACTTGAAAAACTAAGTGCTAAAATGTTCTACAGAAGAAAAAATAAGTGTTAAATTTTTTCAATGTAAGAATATAATTTTTATTTGAAATGTTACAAATATAAATTGTAGTTTTTTCTAATTTTGTTCATAACAATTGTTGACTTGTTTTAATAGATTACATTTCATATATTAATTCAAAAATTTCCGTGTTCATGTACTAACCACACCGAAAGAAATATAAAGGGTGGTTAAATTGTAAGGGCCGATGTTGAATGTAAACCACACCTAAACGCCAAGCTTTTTTCCAAATTTTATTTGACATTTCTCTATTTCAGACTTACTCAATTTGAACCATGGAGAGATACACAATCCAACAACGTGTTAAAGTTATCCAGACTTATTATGAAAATGGGCGTTCAAATCAAAATGCATATCGTGCACTTCGTGATTTTTTTGGTCAATTTGATCGTCCAAATGTGCGCACAATCGCAAAACTCGTGGAAAAATTCGAACAAACCGGGTCTGTAGAAGATGTGAGAACACCAGTGCATGCTCGTACAGCTCGTACTGCAGAAAATAGTGCTGCTGTTCGCGATAGTGTGGCTGAAGATCCGTCCACCTCAACTCGTCGTCGTGCCCAACAATTGCACCTCTCACGCTCATTGTTGATGAACATTATGCATAAAGACTTGCATTTACACGCTTACAAGGTGCAATTGGCTCAAGAACTAAAGCCTCTTGACCATTCCAAAATCATCTTCAGTGATGAGGCACATTTTCACCTCAGTGGATTCGTCTATAAACAGAATTGCCGCATTTGGGCGAATGAGAAACCAAGAGTGATTGTCGAAAAACCAATGCACCCACAAAGAGTGACTGTTTGGTGCGGTTTATGGGCTGGCGGCATCATCGGGCCGTATTTTTTTCAAAATGAGGCCGGTCAGGCAGTTACTGTGAATGGTGTTCGCTATCGTGAGATGATAACGAACTTTTTATGGCCCGAATTGGAAGATATGGATGTGGACGATATGTGGTTTCAGCAGGACGGTGCCACTTGCCACACAGCTAACGAAACAATGGCTCTTTTGCGCAACAAATTCAATGGTCGTGTTATCTCACGTAATGGCGATGTCAATTGGCCGCCAAGATCATGTGATTTGACACCGTTGGACTTTTTTCTTTGGGGTTATTTGAAAGAAAAGGTGTACGTCGATAAGCCAGCAACAATTCAAGAGCTAAAGGATGAGATAATTCGGCACATTAACGGCATAGAACCTCCATTATGCCTCAGGGTCATCGAAAATTTGAGTAATACCAATATATCATAATAAAATAAAATTACAATAATTTCCTAAATAGTTTGTGTTTTATTCAAAATCAACATCGGCCCTTGAAATTTAACCACCCTTTAGTTGAAATATTAATAAAAGTTATTTTTTATTTCTCCAAAAGTATTTTTTAGAGTAAAAACATAAAAATTTGTTTGAGAAAAAAAATTGTTTTTTATCAAGCAAATTATGATAAAAAGCATTTAGCATAATTTTTAAAAATTTCAATGCATTCTCGAGAAACAAAATGCGAAATCTAGCACTGAAAGTGCTAAAATGGCAACACAGGTAGACGATTTGTGCTTTACTAAAATTCTACCTACAAAAACATGTGTATACAACAAAAGCAAATCGGAGAGAAAGAGAAAACAAAGCGAAAAAAGGAAAAGTAGCGTTAAAATGTTTTTGTGCGGCTTGTGTAAAATCATTCTCGTTAGAGCACAGAGCATAACCGCATCGTAGTCTGTGACCGCATAAAGTGTTCTATATTCAAACTATAAGTGAAATTCGGAAAATACAGTCAAAAAAGTTAGAAACAACAAAAAAAAAAAAAATTATTCGTACAAATTGGTAAAATAGAATACATTTTTTGGTTTTAAACAAAATTTAAATTAAACGCAATTATAAAGAACTTTAAAACTGTAACGTGTATTTGTGAATTAGTGAACAAAATAAGAAAACCAACAAAGTTTTGTTAAAATAAGTGAGTAATAAAAATAAGTTATTTAATAATTTCTAAGTGAAAAAATCTATAAAGAACATTCCTAAAGAGTGTGCCGTCGGTTGCTTTGTTAAGGGGGTAAAGAGAAAAGGGCGTAAGAAGTAGACTGACATGTCACTTTTAAACAACGTAAGAAAAAGGATTCGTCAGCTGAATTAAGGTGCCTAGTCTCCAGGCAAATGTTTATTTGAAGTCTGCCACAATTTTCTAAAGTAATTTTTTATGCTTGTGTGATACTAAGTAATTTGGAAATATTACTTAATCTCTTACGCAAATTTCATTAATTTTATAATAGATTTTTATTTTCGCAGTTTTCAAAATTGTTTTTTGACATTGTTGTTGATAATTTCCTCATCTTCTACATGGTTGTTTATTGTGCTATTGTTCCTACGTCAGCCAGCCATTCAGAGCCGTTTGGGAAGTAAGCAATTTATTAAGTTATTACATTATAGGTATTTGGATAAAAATCAATAAATCTCTACAAGTTATGTCTTTTGAATGTATGGTGAGAGGAGGCGGTTGTTGCGGCATAATATAATATATAATGTTGACGTTTAGAGTAAAAACTTAAGGAGAAAAACAACGAGGCGCCAAACATCTGACATTTTTATCAGTATATACAAAATAACTAGTACATACATACATATGTATGTATGTAGCTACATACAAAAACAATGACAAAATCTAGCAAACACTTTCCTTTGCAACACCTTTAATATCATAAATGCAATATTTAAAAATTTTCATTAACCTTGAAATACCTATGCTAGTAGCAATAGTCAGTTGCTTAAATTAGTTTCCACAAACAATTGTTTTCCATCTAAAATTCTACAACTAAACATTTTCTTTGCTTACGTAGATACTATTTTTCTGTTCAAACAAATTGCTAATATATTTATAAATACATAACTAAATTTCTAAATTAAATTTTCTTAGAGACACCTCATTCACATTTACTTCACGTGTATTTAGTTTGTTTTTTTTTTCTATATTGTCTTTTACTTTATCTCTTAAGAAATAAAAACTCTTTTCCTCCTCTTGTTTCTGGCTCTCTTGTTAACACAGCTTGTACATGCGGTTTTTAAGATGATTGTAGTTTTTATAGGTATATACTTTTTTTATTCATAAAATTTGTTCGTTTTGTTTTTTTTTATATGCTTATAGGTACCTATTTGTTGTTTTGTTTTCTTTGTAGGTGTTTTTTTATTTGATTTTCTTTTTTGTATGTTGTTTTACTAAGGACCATTTTTTTGTTGTTATATGTAGATATTGTCATACATTTTTGTATTTGCTATTTTAGCTAAGGATGTTGTGTAATTAGAAGAGAGTGAAAGATGGAATGTAAGGAGAGATCATTATTCATACATATACAGTAGTGGCCATATCATATGCAACCGAAATTTGATATGTGGAAATATGTTGTAATCTCCTTAATTTAATTTAAAACGTACATCAGCATTTTATTGTTTTCATGTGTTAGGTTCAATTGAAATAATAATGGTAATTTTTCCTATAAATTTTTTGTATTGTGCTGTAAATTTTCTCAATAAAATCGATTAACCAATATTCGCTTGGCCAAAACAAATGCAACTCTGAAGAAATTTAAAGATACCGTTACTTTAGCTCACATGTCTTATCACATTTTATATATTTTGCAAAGTTTTAGTTTTCGTGAGTGTTAAAAAGTGTTTTTAATAAATATTTAACAAGCAATTTTGTTTTATACGGTCACAAACAACCAATTAGAAATGGCACGTGATAAATTCGGTTTGGAGTTAAGACAACGCATTGTTGACGATTATTCCGTTGGAATGTCACAAAAAGAGATAACTGAAAAGTATAAAATTACCAAGAGTTCAATATCACGAATAGTAAACAAGTATAAATCCACAAAAACAGTTTCGGTGATCCATAGCGGAGGACGTCCACGACATACAAGTCAACGTACAGATAATTTTATCGTGCAAACTGTCAAAAAACAACCATTTATTACATCTTTGCAACTAGTAAAAGACCTTCAACTACCAATAGCACCCAGAAGTGTGCGTAGACGCTTAGTAGATGCCTCCTTACGAGCGCATCGTCCTGCAAAAAAACCGCTTATTTCAAAACGTAACCAACTCAAGCGGTTAAAATTTGCCAGAGACCACTTAAACTGGCCAATTTCTAAATGGAAAACGGTGTTATTCAGTGACGAATCAAAATTCAATATAATCGGGAGTGACGGCATGCTTTATGTGAGGAGGCCATCAAATATGCGTGTTAAATCACAGTACTGCACAAAAACAGTGAAACATGGAGGAGGTAGTGCAATGGTGTGGGCATGTTTTTCTGCCAATGGAGTGGGCCCCATACATCGTATCGATGGTATAATGGATCAGCATAAGTACAAAGATATTTTAAAAGATGTTATGCTTCCATATGCTGAATGGGAAATGCCACTTGCTTGGGTCTTCCAACATGACAATGACCCAAAGCATACATCAAGAATTGTAAAGTCATGGTTAGCAGAAGAAAACATAACTGTAATGGAATGGCCACCTCAATCACCTGATTTAAACCCTATAGAGAACCTTTGGGAAATTGTTAATCAGAGAATTGACCGTAATAACGTTCGAAATGCGAACGAGTTATTCATAAAAATAAAAGAGGCGTGGGGTTCAATTCCATCAAAGATATTAAATAATTTAATAGAATCAATGCCACGTCGTTGTGCAGCTGCGATAAAGAATTCAGGTTTTGCAACGAAATATTAATATTTTTTACTTTGCAGGTTTTTTTTGTGATTTTTATTATAAGTTGCATATGTTTTGACCAAGTTGCATATGTTTTGACCAAACGTAACCCTAAGATTTTTGAAAAAAATATTTATGTTATTTTTAAAATTAAGTCTGTATTAATTTGTTGTGTTTAATTTTATTTATTAATAAATATCCTTTGATTTTATTCATCAATTTAAATTTTCTTTTTGTCCGGAATAAAGTTTTAGGGATTTTGTTATAAACCAAATTTTAGTTGCATATGATATGGCCACTACTGTATGTACATAGGTATTTATGTATTTTTCTAATAACCCCATGAACACATAAAAGAAATAGCAAGTAATGTTGCATCACTGTTGCCTCGAGCATGGCGTTCGGAAAAATGTATATTTGAAATCATTGCTTTATGTGAGATTTTTTATTTATTTATGCAACTGGATAACAGTGATGCCACATATTTTGGCAAACCATGGCATACATGTATGTACATATTTACAAATTAAAAAAATTGCAGATTATTGCATATGTATGCATGTATATTCCTCTATGCAAGGGGAATTATAGAGCTGCCTTTGCATGCTGAACATGTCACAATATGCTTTGCTGGCCGTCCCGATCATGTGATTTAACATCACTGGCTTACTTTTTGCGGGGCTATGTTAAATATAGAGCCAATCGAATCGATTACAGCCTTAAAAATAAATATTTTGACAAAATTTGATAAAATCAGGTAAAATCGATAAATTAATTTGATATTTTTTAACACCAGATATCAAAATACTTTCTTAATATAGACTTGACATAACAACACTTGCTGGGTTACTTTCATGTTTTTTGTTATGCTCACGCATACGAAAGGACATTTAAAGAGTAGTTCAAAAAGTAGGTATAGAGGAAACTTTGTTTACATTAAATTTTAACTCTCTTTAAATTGTTGCTTTCTTCGGATTTTATCGTGTTTGTTTTCTTTAACCAAAACCAAACAGCTGACTTCACTTGAAAACTGTACTAAAAATTTTTGGAGATTAGTACAGTTTTTTTTGATGATAAATTGTTTACTCAAATGTGTTATTTGGTGTTTTTTTTTTTGTTTTACTAAAGTATAAAAGGAGTATTTTCTAAGTATTCCTATGTAAAAAATTTCCATTGTGATATCTGTTATGTTGTTAAAAAGAAAAGAAACCAATTATTAAAATTAAAAACTAATTAATCATTTCATAAGAAATTTTAGGTTTTAAAGTTATAAATTATAATACCTATTACTCATATGTACATACATACATACATATGTATGTATGTAATTAGGAAAATAGTGATTTCAAGGCATTCATCAAAAAGATAAAACAATGATTTGCTTATACCTACATACCTACCTAGTTACAAAAATTATGTTAAGTCATTAAAAAGTGGTTTTGCTTGTGAAATTTTTGTTATTAAAAAAAAACGCTTTTGTCGATGAATACAAAAATATATGTATGTACATATGCCCTTAAATTCAAACATTGCATGTTTTAACATGAACTTTAAAACAAAATAAGATAAAACAATGATTTGATATGAAAACCATTTAGATTTTGATTCTATTAAAAAGCCTTCATGTTATTCCAATATGCCACTTTAGTTTGTTGAACTATTTTTTAAGTTTATTATAACAAAGGTACATATAACATGTGCACTAAAAGCAGGTTACGAGTTTATAGCTTTTTGTTATTTCAAAATTTTGTTTGGCATTTATTAATGAATAACATTTTATCGAGTTATAAAGCCAAATTCTATTAGTTTTTATATCTTGGCATCACTTTTTAATCATAGTTCTTGTTCTTCTATTTACAAATGACACATTCTGTAAATAAAAGATGATTATGTGTGAGTCCACACACATCCCTCTCAACGCACAAGTGTAAAGTTTTTGGCTCTTAACTAAATTAAAAACAACAACAAAAATCGCTAAAATATTAGAGTGTCGGTATTTGCGTTGCTAAATTTAAACTCAAACTAAAAAAACGTGACAGTCTTTTTTAACGCAAAACATTTTGCCTCGTCAGCATTTTATTAGCTCACTCATATTATACATTTGTTAGTATGCTTAAACAAGAAAGTAAATGAATAATTTGTTGTTTTTTTCTTAAACTAAAAAAACATTCCAAATTAAAATGGTTAAAGCACGAGTTTATCGCCTGATACATGTTACTTTGGTGTATGGTAAAATACACGGATGTCAGTGCTATTAAAATACAATAACAAAATTACTTAAGCAAGTAAAAAGAGAATTGTTAAGAACGTTTTAGGGGTGTGTATATTTGAGGAGTACAGAGGTGTTTTTTTTTTTAAATATTTTTCTTTGCTTAAGTTGTGTAGTAGCCATATCTGCATGACTTATATATACAAAGTATACAAAAACAATAAAAAATATTTTTATTGCAAGAAACACTTACGCACACACACACACACATGCACACACACACACACGCACACGCATGTTTGAGTAATAAACACAGCATGTGATTTAATAACTTGGAATTATTAATAAAAACAATTCAATACAGTTTATTATACCTAAATACCTAGCTACATGTCTTGTCTTTTAAAGCATGCTCGCTTAAACGTGTAGGTACATACAGTACAATTTCGGTATTTCGGACACCTGCTAATCCGGACAGCGCGGTAATCCGGACACTTAATTTGTTACCATAATAACTTCAAATGCGTAAGATTAGTTTTGTTTCCGAAGAATTTTTACCATTAGTTTTCCATTGTGTTTGGGATTTAAATCTAGAAATTCCTTCAGTTTTCATTATTTGTAAAAAGAAACGGAGTGTTTACTTTTGCGCAAACATCATTAAAGATTTTTTTGTTAGCGTCTCTACTACATACATACATTCAAGTGTAACATGCCACCAATTAATAAGACGAAACATATTTTTTTAACTATTGATAACAAAAAAGAAATTTTGACAAAATTAGTACAAGGCAAGTCTTTGCGCCAACTAGCAATAGAGTGCAACGTAAGAAAATCTACAATATCAGATATAAAATTAAATGGTTTCAAAATAGATAGGTAAGTTAAAACGGGTTTTTCAATAATCGGTTTGATAGCTATTTTTCAAAATCTGAGGGTGGGCTAGGAAAACGTAAAACCATGCGAAGTGCTGAGTATGAGATGATGGTTTATTAGCAAAAGGCATGATAATGCACCAGTTACGTCGAAAATTGTTCAAGAAAAGCAAAGCTTTTATGTGCAGAAATTTATGGAGCAAATGCGGAATTTGAAGCTAGAAATGTCTGGCTTATCAATTTTCGATCTCGATATGGAATACAATTTTTAAAAATTTCCGGGGAAACATTTTCAAACGACCCGTCCGCCGTATTATTGAAAAACTTATAAGCCTCAGAGATATTGCATATAAAAAGAAAACTGAACCCAAACTTCACCAGATAAAAATCTCCAACTACATACAATACATATGAACGAATTTTCAGAAAATTTATATGAGTATGTAAATATTTAATTTTTAAGTAAATTTCTTTTAATAAATAAACCTTTATTCTTATTTCTTCAAAAGGTTTCTTAAATTATTTCTCTTGTCTCGATAATTCGGACATTCCGATATTTCGGACACTACATGGTTTTTAATTGTGCGAATTATCGAGATTATACTGTATTATAAATGTTTGTTTATTTGCCTTAAGTTTTATAAATATATTTATATTTGTTTTATAGGTATTTATTAATGTATTTACTAACAATAATGTTGTACATACGTTATATTTCTCAAAGTTGCAGTAGCAAACAGCGCTACCAGAAGTAAGATTTTACCTTATTTTTTAAGATTTTTTAACCGAAAAAAGATTTTTTGTTTTGTCTAGAAGGTTAGGTTCAATTAAAAAAAAATCTTTGTTCCAATTTGAAAAATTTTAAACTAATCGATCTCAAAAAATGTACAATTTAGTATGAATGTATAAGAAAATGAATTTTTGTTGTTATTTTTTGGTTAGTGTTAAATAAAATATGAATGGTTTTTATTATTTATGTACATATAATAAAAAAACTACTTATTTCCAAAAATAAGATTTTTTCCTCAAAAATAAGACTTTTTTTTTTGGCGAAATTAATATTTTTTGCTGAAAATTTCTGGCAGCCCTGGTAGCAACAATAATTCATTAAGAAAATTAGAAAAACGTAGAAAATAGGGTGTTAGCAATCATATGCTAGGAACACAACTGGGACGACACATTTTTTTTTGGATAAATTAAAAAAGCTGTTTTTGTTCAAATGCGACTATAAAACTACTAATTTATAAACTATTGCAATAAATCTGAGACAGTATGATAGGAAATATGGTTCTGAGTAGTTGTTTATAATATTTCTTGATTTTGTAAAGAAATTAAGGAATTACACCGTTTTTTCTAGTTGTATCTTTAAAGATACAGTATGCATTTAAGGGTTAAACTTTTGTTTAATTTTTAGCGACTCATATTTTATCATATCGTTTAAAGCAAACAATTTAGCTTGAAAAAATAATTCTTTATATGTAAACGTTTAAATAGTCCAGGTTTTTATACCCTACACCACCATAGTGGGGAGGATATATTGGATTTGTGCTGACTTCCTGAGTCGATTTAACGATGTCCGCCCGTCCGTCCGTCTGGCTGGCTGGCTGTCCATGTAAAGCTTGTGGGCAGAGTACAGGTCGCAATTTTGAAGATATTTCGATAAAATTAGGTACATAATACTTTTTCGGCCCAAGGACGGATGGTATTGAAACTGGTGGAAATCGGTCCATTATTTTACCTAACCCCCATACAAACGTCCTCCCGAAATTGGTGTTTACCGATCATAAATCTTTGAATTATGCAAGTATGCAAACAAATTTCACCAAAAATGAGTAATAAATGAAGCTAAATCACATCTACAAATTTTGTCAAGATCGGTCCATAATTAGTCGTAGCCGCCATATAAGGACCACTTTCGAAAATCACTTTAAAGAGCATAACTCTTTTAAAACTGTTGGTATCCAAATAATATTGAACACAAATATATTTCATATATACATATATACGAATAATACGGTACAATTTTATTATGATCGGTCCATAATTAGTCGTAGTTCCCATATAAGGCCTACTTCCGAAAATCACTTTAAAGAGCACAACTCTCTCAAAAATGTTGATATCCAAATAATATTGAACGAAAATATATTTGATATGTCTAAAAATAATATGGTACAATTTTATTATGATCGGTTCATAATTAGTCGAAACTCCTTTATTAGACCCTCTCCATAAATCGTGTAAAAGTATTTTTATCGAGATAAAGTTTAACACATATAATACTTATATTCACAGACATCATGACACTAAATTTTTGGATGATTATTTTTTGACTTTTAGTCGATTTTTTTAGTATTCATATTTATTTTGTGTTTACAACTGATCAATATATTAAGGTAAAGAAAAGCGTTTCTTAATTTTTTTTTATTTACTATAAATTTCAATTAACATAAATCTACTGCCTGACGACTAATTGCTGTTTAAATTTTTACCCGTTAATTTAAATTATTAATGATGTTTGTGTAAAAGATTAAATACCTTCATGTTCTTATTGAAATCAATTGAAAATATTTTTATTTGATGTAAATACCTATTAATAAATATATATTATTAAATACATACGTATGTAGGTATGTCAAGCAATTTATTTGCGGCTAGTTTTGTTTTTCAAACAGTAATAAATTACACAACACAAATTAAAAATGTTGCATGTATCACTCTATAAGCTAAAGAATTTAAATATAAAATATCGATAGGCAAATTGTTTACTTAATAAAAAAGAACGTGCAAATTACAGTATTAACTAATTAATTAACTTCTTCTTAAATATCATTCACTCTTAATTGCAACAAATCTGCCACAGGTAAACAGAATGTAATAAAATGGTAATTTTTATACCCTTCACCTTCATGAGAGGGGTATACATATATAAGTTTGTCATTTCGTTTGTAATTTCCACAATATAATTTTCCGACCCTATAAATTATATATATTCTGGATCCTTATAGATAGCGTAGTCGATTAAGCCATGTCCGTCTGTCTGTCTGTTGAAATCAGTTTTCTGAAGTCCCCAGATACCTTCGGGATCCAAATCTTCAATAATTCTGTCAGACATGCTTTTGAGAAATTTCCTATTTAAAATCAGCAAAATCGGTTTAGGCCAACCAGAGTTATTAACCAATATGTGAGACAACCTCCATAAAAATTTGATATTTTTTGTCCTTTTTATTGGAATATTTTGAAATATATAATACCATGAAATTTTGTATACGTTGTTTGTATTATAAAAGAAGAAAGTGTGCGGAAAATAGTAAGAATCGGTCAATGATTTCTCATAGCCCTCATACAAAAAAAAATCTTCCCGAAATATTGCTCAATTATACATAAATGCCTATAAAATTGGAATATCAAGACAAAATTCAGCAAAAATAAGTTTTATGCAAAAAGAAATCGCAAAACGAAATTGTTTTTAGTTCGGTCCATGTTTGACCATAGACCCCATATAAAGTCCACATCCAAAATTCACTTAAGTACATACGTATAAAACAGATATAAATAACGGTAAACGGCTAAAATTTTACATAAATAATCTTTATAGGAAAATAAATTGTTGTACTAAAGAACAGAATTGGTCATAGCTCCCACACAAGGACCACATCTGAAAAATACATTTTTCCCTATATATATTGTATAAATATCGGTACCGACTCAAAACTTTACACAGATCATTTACATATATACAAAAATCATCCCACAAAATTTTGTGAATTTCGGTCTATTTTGTGACCGTTTGCCCCATATAAAACCCTCTTTTGAAAATCACTTTAATACTCATAAATCTCTTATAAATAAGGGTACCAATCCAAAATTTTACACGGATCATTTACATACATGCCTAAATCAAACTGCTGGATTTTGAGAATATCGGTCCATATTTGACAATATCTTATCTTATATATACCGTTATTATGTTTAAATTCGACGGAAATATCCTCATATGCATGAAAATAACTGTTCCAAAATTTAAGAAGATCGGCCCATAATTTGTCATAGCTGCCATATAAGAACCATTTCAAAAAATATTCTTTTCGGATTTAACTCATATTTGGTCCATATCATGATATATATCGTTTAATACCTTTTATTTAATGTATTACAAATTATCAGACACCCAGTAGTTCCCTAGATATAGGCCTATATATTTTCAACTTTAAGGGCCCGCCTCCTCGAAAATAGTCGTGACCGCGAACAAATTTTTTTTGCTGGCATCTCCTCTAAAAGTCCTACTTGAATTTTTTTTTGACGAAAATCACTAAAACCGAATTGTACCCCTTTTTTATACTCAGTTTGTTAAGTACCACTCACCATTATTATGAATATCAGACAAACTCTGTAAATTATAGTAAGAATTGGCAATTAAATCAATTAAAAATGGACAAAAAATCTATGCACTCATATTTGCACACAAACTCAAATCTTTAGATTAATGTTGTTTTTGGAAGAAAAAATTAGTGTTATGTGAAATGTAACGTTATAAATATACATGTTGTATGTTCTCTCACTAGTACTGTTGTACTTGTGTTTATTTGTGTAAGCAATGTCAAGGTCATTGAAAATGTACAAGTTTGATTAAACATGTTATTGTTACTAGTTTTGTTTGCTTGTGCTTTTATTTTTCTCACAAATTTCCAACACAGTTGTAATTTTGTGAGGCAAAAACAATGACAGTAATTGTTGTTTGTTCTTTTAAACGAATAATACACACATACATTCATACATAACATGCAATACTTTTTTTGACTGTTGTGAAATGTAATTTGTGGGGTGTTGTGTTGATTTTGTTGTTATTGTATACCATATTTTCATGTGGTCAAACAATAGACCCTTTTATAAACGTTAACGCTTTGTAATTTTGTTGTATTTTCATGCAATTTGTTTATATTTGGCCTATTGTTGGTTTTTTATACATAATTCATTTTATTTAAATGGATATTTTTTTATATATGCATGAACATATGTATGCCCATATGTATGTGTGTACATACATAGTATGTATTATTCACATTTAAATATAGGTATAATTGATGACATGCTGCATGTGGTGAGAGTTTCCTTTTTAGTTAGGTATTTAAATTTAAAACAAATCAAGTAATTTTCTAACGAAACACTAAAGCATGGTTCTTTATTTATATTTTACCAAATACATACAGTAGACTCGCGGTAACGTGAACTGTTAAAAACCGAGCGTGTTCACGTTTTCGAAGTTGTTCATGTTTACGAAGGTGTAATTCATTAAATTTTCCAAATAAATTAGACAAGTGTTTAAATCAAATTCATAAACATATTTTTTATAATTGTGTGTTTTGTTAAGAAAAAATTTACATAGAAATTATTAAAAAAAGTGGGTTATCTTTTTCTAGATTGTCTTTTTTTTGGAAATTGCTGAACACGGCCTTTTCTCGGAGACGCTCACATCTGCTTGACTGATGTTTTCATCTTCCGCCCATTCCAAAGCTTGATTGACATTTTAAAAATTTCTCTTGTTTCTTTTTTTTACGAAACACTACATTAAATTATGCCAAATCAGCAGCGCGCACTACACTAAATGTCAAGCCACATAAAAAATGCGGGTATGTTTACATAAGCAATTATTTATGGGGATGCCCCGTTTAAAAAAAAAAACGATTCCGATAGCCGAAAAATGTAGAAAACAAAACATTTTCTATGTTTTTGTTACCGAGTCTACTGTACATTTAAACAATAACAAAAAACTCATATTTCAATCATATTTTCTCAATTATTGAATTCTGCCAATTCACCAGTTTAAAAAAAAAATTCCACTCAAGGCAAATAATTCATTAAACAAGCATAAAAAAAAATTAAAAAAACCGTTAAATTTTTCTTTCAAAATCTGTATGATTGATTTATAATTTATTTCTTGTACTTTTTGTTGTTTATAAATAAATAAATGACTCGTCATTACAAGAAAAACATTTAAATTAAAAGCAAAGAACCACAAAAATATACAAAATTTTATAATGTTAAACACATGTACAAGAAAATAAGAACTATTTTAGTAAAAAAATTATAATTAATGGGCAATTTCTTAATTTTTTTAAAAGACCAGTAAATCTGTCTTGTAAGTTAAGCGAAACAATCTCATCTATATTAAAAAAATAAAGAGAAATCTTTGCTAAAAAATTTGCTAAATATGCACAAAATTATTATTTAAATGCACATTGTTATAATGAAGAGAGGGAGGAGCAGGTTGAAGGTGTTAGTATTGTATTGTACCAGCCATTTGTAGAATGTTAAGCAACTACATTTAGAAATTTATGCAGTAATATGATAAAAATACCTAAAAAACATGTGACAAATATGCAAATGATTAAAACAAAAAGAAACAGAGTTCAATTAGATTTTATAACAAACTAGCTGTTCAGAATTGAACATGTTTATTATTAGAAGATACTATTCATTAAACATTAATTAGTTCTAAGAATAGAAAGATAAAAAAGGTCATTATAGTAATTCCGTGTGATTGGGTATTTTGACAAACACCAACACAAATAATGAAACCTTTTTTGTATTTATCACTAAAATACGCAGGTACCTAAACATGATTATAAAACACTTAACGAGTAATAAATTAAGGGTCGCTAATGTGTGCATGTGTCATAGTTGGGCACATTCCAGTACCAGTAAAATTTCAATTACCAGTAAATTGTTTTACTGGTAACCCGCAACCCTCTGAATGATAGTCTGGCACACTATCGCCTAGTCTATCGGGGCTCACAATTGAAAAAAGATAATTGTATAATAATAACCATTGTGACAATGCTGCTGACAATATCGCAAAACCGTCACCAAAATAGTAGACAAAAGTGGTGACTTGGAGACACTTGTCCCCAGGTTTCCTTCAGGGTGTATATAGGTACATACATAGAAAATATCATCTCCTTAAAATAAAATTAAATTAAATGAAATAAAATATTTGGGAAATTTCTAAGTTTTTCGTATTAAAATTATTTACTTTTGATAATTTAAAAAAAACTTAACGAAACTTTTTTTTTGAAACTAAAAATTTTTAAAAGAAAAATTTTCTATATTTATTTAATTTTAATATAAAGATGTTTAAATTTAGAAAAAAAATTTAATTTTGATAAGTAGGAAAACTTAAGAAAACTTCATTTTGGAAACACAAAATATTTAAAAGAAAATGTTTCTATATTCATTTAATTTATATATTTATATATTCACATTTAGAAAAATTTTAAAATTTTGAAAATTTAAAAAAACAATGAAACTTTATTTTGGAAACTAAAATTTTTAAAATAAAAATTTTCTATATTTATTAAATTTTAATATAAATATCTTCAAATTTAAAAAAAAAAATTAATTTTAATAAGTTGAAAACTTAACGAAACTTCATTTAGGAAACGAAAAATTTTTAAAAGAAAATTTTTCTATATTCATTTAATTTTAATATAAATATATTAAAATTTAGAAAAAAATTTTAATTTTGACAATTTAAGAAAGTTAACGAAATTTTATTTTGGAAACTAAAAATTTTTAAAAGAAAATTGTGCTATATTCATTTAATTTATATATTATCCCCCTTATTCATAAAAACTTACAACAGGCTTATAACAGCTTAATAAAGCATATTTCCATACAAAATTTGCTTTATAAACCTCTTATAAGTTTTTATGAATAAGCGCATATATATTTATACAAATTTAGGAAAATTTTCGAATTTTAAGAATTTAAATAACTTAACGAAACTTTATTTTGGAAACTAAAAATTTTTAAATGAAAATTACATATTAATATATACAAATTTAGGCAAATTTTAAAAAAGCTTTTACAGGCAAATTTTACTAGATGTTGTAAATATTGATTTAAAGAAATCCAGACCCCTTTTTTGTGTTTGACGATATATCAAACTTAACAAATTATTAGTTTTCAAGCCAAAAAATTTTTAAAGTTTTTTTTGTTAATTCTGTAATTAAATTTTTGCCCATTTAAAAACCAAACGAAACTTTATATTTAAGTAGAGCTTTCAACATAGCTATTCATAATATCTGAAATGTTTTAAAGAAAACATTGTTTAACCTGAAAGTATTTAAAATTTAAAACTGCTATTAATTTCCTGTTATTAGATCATTTTCTTTTAATTCTAAAAAGTGTCATCATTTAGTCTGACAAAAAAATAATTTGAATCTGATTCATGACAACATGACGCTTTATTTTTATTAATTAAATTTATGATTTTGTCACTTAAGTTTTAAACATTTCCGTGTTAAAAAGAAATTTGTACTGTTCAAACATGAACATGAAATTTTAAGTTGTTTATAAGGATATTCCTAAAATGTGTTTATCACACAATGCGTGCGACCAATAAATAGATTATTTTGGTTTTAGTTTAAGATTAGTTCTTAAGATCTTTATGTAAATAAAGAAACATATTTTGTTGATAAGGAAATTCCTACAATGTGTTTATCACACAGTGTGATAACACAAAATACGCTTATCAGTGGATGATACGCATGTGTGCGACCAGTAGACGGATTAGTTTTAAGATTTTCAAAAGTAGTTCTTAAGGTTTAATTTTAAAATAAAATGTCAGTATAATAAAATGCTCAACGGGTTTAGATATTTATTTCATAAATAGTAAACATGTACACAGTTTTATTATTTTTTTTTTTGAAATCTGTTGGGTTTTTTCAACACTATTGAATTGAGCGTGTGTTATTTGAATTATTTTTTTAATTTATTAATTAAACTTTTGTATTTTCAAATAATTTGTTAGAGAGACAATTAACTTTTTTTCATCTATCAGTTGGGGTCAAACAATAGGATTAAATTTCAGTGGTTGTTCTTTTGTTTAATCAAAAAAAAAAAACGTAATTAAAAGTAATTAAAATAAGCTACAAAATTTTTATTGTTTTGTGTATGTATGTTAGTAATGGAAAATTTTATATTCAAATTATTGTTTAAATGTATTTGTTATGAAAACAAATATTTTGAAGCAATTTAATTGTTAATATTGGAGCCTGTAGATGTTAATATACAAAAAATCTGTTGGAAGTGGCAAGTTTTATTTCAAAAAATTTGCCTAGTAATTAAAAATTAGTGCAGAAATTGCTTTATATCTTAAAAAATTCAATTTAAATTATTAGGAAAAATTTCCGGATAGATGTTAATTGCAACCGTAAAGTAAAGAATTGTGGAAATTGAAAATAAAGTGAAGTAATTAAAAAACTATTAGTTTTGAGTTATTATGGCAAACTTAACGCATTGCGGTTAGCTGCACCGCAGTGCGGTAACATAACGCATTGTCTGGAAATTAAATTTATGCAGAAATCGCTTTAAATTAAAAAAATAAAGTTTTTAATCATAAAGAATAATTTTGCTGATTGCGGTAAAATGTACGCAGCACAGCGGTTATTCGCCCGCCACTTTAGTAAAACATATTAAATTAGCTAAAAATTTAAAATTGTACAAAAATCACTTTAAATCGTAAAAACATTTTTTTTAACCTTAAAGAAAATCGCTCCGTGTTGCGGAGAGACGCGCAAAAAAATTATTTTTTCTTTATAGATTTATAGATTTTTTTTTGAAATTATATACATACACATATATATTTTGTTGACATATTTACTAATTTTTGTTTACTTCTTTCAGACATGATACTTCTCTTTATGACTTCATATAAACAGTTTTGCTTTTCTAAACGCCAGGTATTTATATTCAAAAACTTTTAAATTTTTGTTAATTTCAAAGGATGAAAGTAAAGGAAGTTTCAAAAAATCAATGAAAAGTTCAATATAAGTTGTTCTAAATTCGTGTTTCTTAAAATATTAGCTTTTACCAATTTGCGTTTTTATATATCGCAAAGCGGAAATATTTACCGTCAAAAGATTTTGTTGCAAATTTATATTGCTTGTTTGATTTACATAAAAAAGTGTTATTTTTATTGTACATTACATTTTTCTCACGACGGTAATAAAAACCGCTTAACGTAAAAATGAAATCATAACTCCAAATGTAAAATTTTTGATAGAAAAGTCTAGTTTTTCTTAATTCGAGCTCGAGGCCACGAAAAAACTTTTTATTTTAACATTTAACATTTTATTTAATATTTATTTAATTTTTGATTAATTTTGATTTCGATTTTTAACTGAACAAAACATTATTTCTATCTTTCTATATTTTAACTCTTTATAGATAAACAACATCTTAACAACGTTTTACTCAACATAACAAAGAAATTTGTTAATTTAAAAAGCCAAAACAAAACAAAAGCAAATCCAACAAAATTTTATTATTAATTATTGCATCTTTACCGCAAAATCCATTTTTTAAACAATTATTATTATTACTAATATTAGTTCTCCGTTTGAATAGAAGCATTTTTTTCTTATGGCAAACTCTTATTCCCATTTCTCTTAAAAAAACAAAAAGAAAAACGGTGTACAAAGCTTAAAATACTTTTATTATTATATTTATTTTTAAATTAAGATTTTTCTTATTTTAATTTAAAATCTCCAACTTAAAAAAGAGGCTTTTTTTTAACACTCATCCTAAATATTACTTTTCCTTAGTATTATTATTATTATCGCTGAAGACACCAGCTGCAATCGTCTTAAGTACAATTTCTTTTTACACGTTTTGAACCAAAAAAAAATGAAAATTGCAAAAATTAAATTTAAGCGCAAATATGGCTGTTTAAATATTTGAAACTAAATTTGTTTGTTTAAACACACCTTTCCCTTAATACAAAAAAAAAAAAAAAACAAACAAAATAAAAATCAAACAAATTTCAACTATTTTTTATTTTGTAGTATTTTTAAAATATAAGTAAAAATATATATAAGTTTATACCATTTTTTGGCAAAATCCATTAATATAAAAAACGTCCCTTAAATATTTTTAAAAGTTTCAGAACAGCTTTATTTATTTTTTATAACACAGCAATATTTTTTGATTACTTCATTCAAATCATTTGATTTTCTTAACCCCGGGTTACATATAAAGTTGTTCCTTGATTTGTTGCTGTTTATTAAATTAGTAATTTGTCGTTGTTTCGTTTGTGTGTATAACTACATCTCAAAATGGAAGCCTATTCAACGGAATTGTTATGGATTGTGGTGTTAGGTTTTATAATTGCCTTCATTTTGGCTTTTGGCATCGGTGCCAATGATGTTGCAAACTCATTTGGCACGAGTGTTGGCTCTGGTGTTTTAACCATACGCCAGGCTTGTGTTTTGGCTACAGTATGTGAAATTTCGGGAGCCGTCTTAATTGGTAAGTGACATTTTAATTTGCATTATTATTATTATTATTATTATTATTATTTTAATTTTGATCGAACAACTTTTTGTAAAACTTCAACATTATAAAGCCAAGACTTTAATTTTTATCTTTGCTTTTGATTTTACAGTTTTTATTAGTGCGGTAAAAATGTTTAATTTTCTACAAATTCCTTATTTTTTTTCTTTGAAAGTATTTACATAGTTTTTAATCAAGCTTTAAATTCCGAATTGCAAAGTTTTAAGTTTTTCATTTTAACAATAATTATTTTGTTTTCTAATAGAGCGTTAATTTCTAACGCAATGCGGAAATATTTGTCGCAAGGAAATTTTTTATGAAAAGTATAAATCTTTAAATTGATTTACATAAAAAATAGTTCTTTCAATTATAATGACTATTTTTTCACAACTTTAATAAAAACCGCACAATGGAAACATTTGACGTTTATGTTATTTACATAAAATATTTACCGCCAAAAGAATTTGATTGGTAATTGAAAGATTTTTTGTGTTTTGAAAACAAAAAACATTTATTTTCACTAAAAATAACTTTTTTTTCTCATTGCGGTAATAAAAACCGCATAGTGGAAAAACTAAAACGCAACTCAAAATTTTAATTTTTTACCAGAAAAGTTTTTGCTCTTGTGGGTATCTATATTTCGAATATAACTATATAGTTTAAAAATTTTTCAAATATTAGCTTTCTCTATATTTTGTTTACATAAACCGCAATGCGGTAATATTTGCCGCCAAAAGAATTTGGTTGAAAATTTAAAGATTTTATGTGTTTTGAAAACAAAACACATTTATTTTCCCTAAAAATAACTTTTTTTCTGTTTACTTATACCGCAATGCGGAAATATTTGCCGAAAAGGAATTTTACTGAATATTTTTCTAGTTTTTGTTCGATTTACTTTAAAAAATGTATAATTAATTTAAGTATTTTTCACCTAACTTAATAATATTATTCTCCCCACTCCCCGCAGGCTACAAAGTATCGGATACGATGCGTAAAGGCATCTTAGAAATTAGTCTGTATGAAGGTAACGAAGATGAACTCATGTTGGGCTGTTTGGCTGCCTTAGCCAGCAGTGCTATATGGCTACTGGTGGCAACATTCCTAAAACTACCCATTTCCGGCACGCACAGTATTGTGGGCTCAACTATTGGCTTCTCTTTGGTAGCCAGAGGCACCCAAGGTTTGAAATGGTCTACCTTGGGTACCATAGTTGGTTCATGGTTTGTATCGCCCGTGCTAAGTGGTCTCGTTAGTATTCTACTCTTCCTGGCCATTAGGAAGTTCATATTGCGTGCCAATGATCCCTTAAAGGCCGGATTTCGTTCGTTGCCCATATTCTATGGTGTAACGCTCTTCATTAATGTGATCAGTGTAATGTTGGATGGACCCAAGTGTGAGTTTTATACAGAGTTTTTATAACAAACAAAACATGAAACTTTATTTGTATTTCTGTTTTTTTTTTTGTTTTATTTAACTTAGTGCTTTATATGGATAATATACCCACCTGGCTGGCTGTGACTGTAAGCATTGTTTTGGGTTTGTTGGTGGCCATTTTGACCCAGCTGCTGATAGTGCCCATGCAAAAACGTCAAATCGACAAACAATTAAGAGCTAAAAATCCTGTCAAATTTCAATTAGCAGATTCTGTGGGTGAGTAGAAACTAACTAAACTAACCTAAAGAAATACATTTAAATACTCTTCAACTTTAATTTCCTTTAGAATCTTCACCGTCCGACAGTCCTAAGAAAAATCGTCGCCCTCTGTCTTTGGTGAGCGATGGTAAACAACTGCCCGCAATTGCCGAAATAACCGAGTTGGCCTCGTTGACAGACAATTCGCCTAAAAACTTCGTAATCAATGGCAAAAAGCAGAATGGCAACACACCCGATGGCTATAAAATCAATCCCGACATCATAAAAAAAGCCGAAGGTCTCTTGGGCAATACCAGTTTGGATAACACCGATCTAACCATTACCAGTTTAAATTTCATCGATGAACATGGCTATACGAATGGTAAACAAAAAACTGTAACAGATAATCATGGCCATCTCGAGAATTGCTTTAAGCCACAACAGCAGGAAAAGGATAAGCACCAACCAACAAATGAGCTTCCTAACAATGTTGCTGCTGCTGCTACAGCTGTTAACAATAACATCAGCACTACCAAAGATACAAATACTGCCTCGTTGACACAAGATGAATGTGATAACAAAAGTTTATTGCAGCCGCAGAAAAATCTTAATGTCGTTGAAAGTGGCTCTAGTTTAGAAATTATGATTTCTTCCACCTTGTCACCCAACTCCAGTAAAGTTCCTTTGATTGAGAGCAAAGAGGCCATTAATGACTTTAAGCAAACTTCAGAGCCTCACGGCGCTGAAGAGACGGAAGAGGTTTCCATACTGTTTTCATTTTTACAAATCTTAACCGCCACCTTTGGCAGTTTTGCCCATGGTGGTAATGATGTCAGGTTAGTTTAATATTTATTGTAATAGACTTTTTAAATAATTTATATTTTTTCTTTGCAGCAATGCCATTGGCCCTTTAATTGCTTTGTATATGATTTATCGTGAAGGTTCTGTGATGCAAAAGGCCGAGAGTCCCATATATATTTTAATATATGGTGGCATTGGCATTTCTATAGGTTTATGGCTCTGGGGTCGTAGAGTTATTGAAACAATTGGCAATGATTTAACCAAAATTACCTCATCAACGTAAGTATTTTGGAAATGTTCATGATTTTCTAATGGGTCGATTATGTATAGCAACCAAACTGAAGTTGGTGACTGACATGAAAGTTGTTATTATGCGAGGCAACTTTTGTTTCTATTCTTTCGGGTTTTCGAGTAGAAAACAAATAGTTATATGTAATGAAAAATTAATTTAACAACAACATTACTAATATTAAAAATGTACCACTTAAAATAAACTCAAAGCAAACACAATTTCTCGGTTGCCATGTTCGGCAACTGAAGTTAACAGCTGTCAGTTACCAGTTGCCATTTGTAGTATGTTTTTGCAACTGTCAACTCCACTGGGGTTCGGTTGCCATACGTAATCGATCCATAAATTTATAATTGCGTACACACAACAATCATTTTTAAAGATCTAATTCAGTTCTACACCATTTCCAATTTTATTTCAGAAGTTTCTAATTGTATTTCAGAATTTTCCATTTGTATTATAGAAAATCTGCATTTCTATTAGATATTTCTGAAATACAATTAGAAATGGCGTAGTTCAGGTTCAAGTTCAGCATTTAGTTTAGGTTGTAGTTTAGGTTTTAGTCCAGCATCTAGTTCAGGTTCAAGTTCTAGGTTAGGTTTTAGTTCAGGTTGTAAATCAGGTTCTAGTTCAGGATCTAAGTCAGGTTCAGGTTCTAGTTCACGTTTCAGTTCAGGTTGTAGTTCAGGATCTAGTTGTAGTTCAGGTTTCAGTTCAGATTGTTTTGGGTTTAGTTCAGGTTGTAAATCAGGTTCTAGTTCAGTTTTAGTTCAGGCTCTAGTTCAGCATTTAGTTTACGTTGTAGTTCAGGTTCTAGTTCAATTTCTAGTTCGAGTTCAAGTTCAGGTTTCAGTTCGGGGTTTAAATCAGGTTCTAGTTCAGGCTCTAGTTCGAGTAATTTAGGTTCAAGTACAGCTTCTACTTTAGGTTTTAGTTCAGGTTTTAGTTTATGTTCTAGTTCAGTTTTAGTTCAGGTTCTAGTTCAGCATTTAGTTTAGGTTCTAGTTCAATTTTTAGTTCGGGTTCAAGTTCTATTCAAGGATCTAGTTCAGGTTTTAGTTCGGGTTCTATTTCAGTATCTAGTTTAGGATCCAGATCAGGTTCAAGTACCGCTTCTAGTGCAGGTTCTAGTTCAGGTTGTAAATCAGACTCTAGTTCAGGAACTAGTTTAGGTTCTATTTCGGGTTCTAGTTCAGCATCTAGTTCAGGAGCCAGATCACGTTCAAGTACATCTTCTAGTTCAGGTTCTAAGTCAGGTCCCAGTTCAGGTTGTAGTTCAGTTTCTAGTACAATTTCGAAACATTTATTGTTATTTTAATTAATATTTCATAAATTTTTTACAGTGGTTTTACTATTGAAATTGGTGCTGCTATAACTGTACTGCTGGCCAGCAAAATCGGTTTACCCATTTCCACCACTCACTGCAAAGTGGGGTCTGTTGTATTTGTCGGTCACATAGCCTCCAAAGGAGCCAGACGGAACGATGAAACCGATGATGCCCTTAACTCTAAAGGTGCCAACGCCACAAAAGATTTGGTCACCTTAGAGCAGGGCGCACAAGAGACAGCAGCACCAGCTCCAGCACGAGCCAACGGCAGTGTAGATTGGCATCTATTCCGTAATATAGCCTATGCCTGGATAGTAACGATACCGGTAACGGCTATACTAAGTGCCGCCATTATGTTTGTTTTATGTTTATGTGCAGGAGTTAAAGTTTAAACACAAAATAAAAATCAAAACAAAACTAAACTAAAACTCAAAAAAGAAAGTTTTACATAAAATGTACTTAAGCGAAAATAAATTAAAGTATAAAAGAAAAGAAAAGATTAGATGTTATTTATTTAGCCAGTCAAGTAAACAAAAAGCAGAGTTATTTGGATAAAATGATATCTAATTAATGTTAAATATATATGTAACAATATTAATTAAAAGTTTTGTTAAAAAAATTTGATATTTTTTTGATACTCAGTTCAAAAAGATATTTCTTTAAATGATTCTAATGATTTTTCTTTAGCCAAGTACGTACTGCTTTTTTTTTATAAAATTTTACAAATTTGTTACTTTTATTTAAAAATAAATTCTACAATTATTTTGCCTAACAAAGTAAAACAACAAACTAAAAAACTCACTAATTTAAAAACTGCACTTTTATAAGTTAAAATAGCAGACGCCTTTTAATATCTTAAAGCTGAATACTAAATGAAAAGAATTTATTGTTTTTAAAAAACCTTAAACAAACAACACTTCACAACAAAAAACTTTAGTATATTTTAGACAGTTAATCAAAGTTAATTAAAAAATTTGTTGGAAATTCCTGAATACATCAAAGACATGGAATTGTTTGCTTTAATGTAAAACAAATTGCTAAAGATTTTTTTAACGCTTTAACATAATATAATTTGTTTACAAAACAACACCTTGAATATTTACAATATTTTACACAAAATTCCTCATTAACACATATTAAAACTAATCATATTAAATCAAAAATCAACAACAACTACTGTAAACATATAAACTTAAGAAAACATATTTAAGTATACAAATGTTAAACCAAAATCCATAAAAAACAATTATTGTATATCTACAAACCCCAAAAATTTAAGCAAATTTGTAAAAGCACTACAAAACCACAAAAAAAAGTATTTTTTTAAAAAGAATTGTCAGAAATCTTGAAGCATACTAACTATGTAATGCTGATACTAAAGCCATAGTTTAATTAAATTATTTCAATTTCAAATTGTTTATCTAAATCTCAAAGCATTTGTTTTAAGTTCTATTAATTTTTTGAAACTTTTGCCTGTTAACCTTTAATTGCATTCAATATTGTTATTTTCAGTTACTTAGATTTCACACAATACTTTGTTTAGTATCAATTACTGTTATTGCTCTTCTAATTTTTGAAAACTTATATATATTTTTCTTGATTTTAAATAAAAAAGTACTTAAAAATAAATTGGTTATTTTCATAAGGTTCTTTTAATTTATTTGTATTTAACGAATTTTTATTTTAAATATTACGCTTAAGAAAAATTTGAAAAAGAATTTTCGATTTTTAATTTGAACGAACCTTACTTAATCCGAATATCAATTTTAAATACAATTTTCAGTTTCGAACATAAATTTTGAAAAGTTTTATTTCCTATAAAAATTATAAAATTAGAAATATAGTTCTCTATGTAATTTCTCGCGCTTCCCAAGGAAATGTTCAGTTTTCAATGAAAGTTTTTAATTTTAAATAAAAACCTTAAATTTTATAAACAAATTTAAAATTTTGAATATAAATTTTGAAACGATTCAAATTCTCACAATAATATTTTATAATTTTGAATAAAATGTTAATTTTAGAACACAAATTCGAATACAAGTATTGAAATTAGAACAAAAGTTTTCACAGTTTCCACAGAAAATGTTCAGTTTTCAATTTAGAAAATATTTTTTATATAAGTTTTAAATTTCTAATAAAATCTTTTTAATAAAATGTAATTAATTTTGTATAAATTGATTAATTTTGAATACAAATTCAAAATATTTGAATTTCAAACAAAAATTTAAAATTTTCGAAAATTCGCTACACTTGAAAATTTTTAATTTTTAGCAGAAATTTCAATTTCAAATTCAGAATGAAATATTAAATAAAAGTTTTCAATTTTAAAAATAAATTCAATGTTCGAAAAAATTTTTGTATAAAAATTTTGAAAATTGAAATAAATAAAAATAAATTTTCAATTTTTAAAAGAAATTAAAAATGCGAAAAAAATTTGTGAAATAAAAATTTTCATTTTCGAATAAAATGTTTTATTGACATGTAATTATTTTTAATTAGAATAAATTAATAAATTTTGGCTAAAAATTATAAATATTTTTAAATAATAATAATAAATTTTGTATAAATTAATTAATTTTGAATCAAAATTAAATTTTTTTTAAAAGATTTGACTTACGAATAAAAATTTTCAATGAAAATTCTCAATTTTTATTAAAAATATTCAATTTAAACTTGAGATTGAAAATTTTAATATAATTTTTAAATTTAGAAAAAAGTTTTTTTCGAAAATTTTAAATTTGGAATAAAAGTATGTATTTATTTTGTCTAAATAAAATATTTTAAATAAACACTTAAAGTTGTGTTAAAAGATTTGAATTTCAAACAAAAATATTATACATAATATTAAAAAAAATTCTTAAAAGATTTGACTTCCGAACAAAAATTCTCAATGTTGGAAAGTTGAAGAATCTCAATTTTTAATAAAAATATTCAATTTCAACTTGTGATTGAAATTTTTAATAATAATTTTCAATTTAAATTTTTAATTTCGAAAATAATTTTTTTTAAAATAAAATGTTTTCATAAAAAGTATTTTTTATAAATTAATTAATTTTGAATAAACACTTTAAATAATGTTAAAAGATTTGAATTTCGAACAAAAATTTTCAATGTTTAAAAATTTAAAATTCGAAATTTTAACTGAAATATTAAATTTCGAAACAACATTTTTTAAGAATAATTTTAAATTTCAAATTGAGTTTTTAAATTTCAAATAACAATTTTCAATTTCAGAAAGAAATTCTAAATTTGTGATTAAAAATTTTCAATTTCGAATAAAATTTGTTTATAAAAAGCTTAACACTTATATAAATTGAATAATTTTCAATTTCTAATTTTCTAATTAATCTAAATTAATCTAAATCTAATCTAAATTAACTCTAATTTCTAATTTTCAATTAGAGGTGAAAATTATTTAACAAAATTTTCAATTTCGAAAAGAAATTTAATGTTGGAAAATATATTTTAAATGAAAATTTTTAATTAAAATTGACAAATTGAAAATTGGGTTTTAAGGTAAATTTTTTTTTAATTTAATTTTATTTTTACATATTTTTTTTTTGGCATTTAAGTTTTATTTCATAGTTTAGATTAAAGCTAATTAAAAAATTAAAAAACATTTTATTGAAAAAATCTACAAACTAAATTTTAATAAAATAATAGTTAATATTATTAAATAAGTGATTGATACAAATAAATGGTTAATTAATATTATTATTAAATATTGAACTTATTACAGCAAGAACAAACTAACAAAAAAATTAAAAAAAAAGAATATTTGAAAAAAAATATATGAGAAAAGAAAAACGTAAACAAGAAAAAGAAAAATTAAATTATAATAATTAAAGAAAAAGACAAATAAATAAACAAAAAAAAAAAACAAGAAAATATACTAAAAACAAGTTTGCGTGCAACGAACTTGTATAAAAAACCGAAAAAACGAGTTTTTTTTAATGAGCACAAACTGGAAGAAAAAACTGAAAAAAGGAAATTTGAAGAGAGATTTCAAAAGACAATAAAAAAGTCAATTTATATTTAAAGAATTTACAGTACTCTTTAAATATAGCAGGAGCCAAATTACCGCATTCGTGATCGAATGAGCTATCGTATCGAAAAATAATTTCGATATGGAAATTATGATAAAATGTACTAAATTTCTTGCTTGATATCGAATGCCATAATCTCAAATAAGAAAATTACGATCAATATTACTCGATATCGAATGCGGTAATTTGGCCCCATATTTTTCAATAGCCTTGTTTTGACAGATCACGTGTGAGCAATGTCATACTGTCATGTTTTTATACCCTTCACCTTCATGAGAAAGGTATATATATATAAGTTTGTCATTCCGTTTGTAATTTCCACAATATAATTTTCCGAACCCATAAAGTACATATATTCTGGATCGTTATAGATAGCGGAGTCTATTAAGCCATGTCTGTCTGTTGAAATCAATTTTCTAAAGTCCCCAGATATCTTCGGGATCCAAAACTTCAATAATTCTGTCAGACATGCTTTCGATAAGTTTGCTATTTAAAATCAGCAAAATCCGTCAATAAATAACGGAGATATGAGCAAAAATCCGAGACAACCTCTGAAAATTTCATCAAAAAAACTATCAAATAAAGTGTATTAATATATACGTATATATTAATATGTATGTATATAATATAATTATGCATCCACAACAAAGGCGAAGGGTATATAAGATTCGGCATAGCCGAATATAGCACTCTTACTTGTTTTTGTTTAGTATTGTTTGGAAAGACTTACGCCTGGAAAGACTTACGCCTGAACAACGTTTACGAATCGTTCAACTTTATTACGAAAATTCACGTTCTGTGAGGAATGTGTTTCGTGCACTTCGCTCAACTTATGGTCAACATAATCGGCCTACTGAGCGTACTATTCGCAACACCTTTACCCCTTTTAAGACCCAGCATTCATTATTTCATTCAGCCCAATCATGAATAAAAATCCGTGGGAGTTTTTTCCCTTTTTATTTTTTTAACATTGATTGGCCACCAAGATCGTGTGATGATATCACACCGTTAGACATTTTTCTGTGGGGATATGTAACGTCTAAAGTTTATGCGAACAAACCCGCTTCGATTCAGGCCTTGGAGGAAAACATCACGCGTGTCATTCGTCAGTTACCAGCCGAAATGCTCTAACGAGCCATCGAAAATTGGACTCAACGGATAGACCATCTGCGACGTTATTGGCAAACATTTGATAGACATAATCTTCAAAAAATAAAAGTTAAAAAGAATGTTCTTTCAAATTATAATAAACATTCTCCATTAAATTTGAATTTTCTGTGGGAACCTCGAAATGGATCCCGCTTTATAAATAAAGTAAGTATTATATATATGGCAGTTTTCTTTAAGAAGCTTTAAGAAAAAAAGCTTCTTTAATTAAAGTCTATTTAGAGAGAGAGAGAGAGCTTTTCTTGTGCATGTTACATACAAACTTGTTTTCATTTCATAAATGAAAAAAAGCTTTTAGCTATGTTTTGTAAGTAAGGAAAAACTTGACAAACGAAATAATTCCCATATTCTTTTTTTTAAAGTTCGCATATATGCAACGAACCCGGTTTTGCTCTAGGAATTTCAACGGCCAAAGCAATCAACAACAACAACCAAACACACAAACAACGTGTGCATGAGGTGGATATAGAAAGAGGAGAAGAAGAAGAAAGAAAAAAAAACAAGAACACAAAAGTCATGGTGAAATTAAATACCAGGTGACCGCATTGCTACAACAATTACAACAAGGCAAGAACAACAGGCATTTTTCTATATGAAAAACTTTCGTCACTGTCAAAAAGTTTTTTTTTTATATAACTTTTTGGCATTTTCAAATTCACCATGAATAATCAGCTGGCGCTACGCTATCACCTAGTATTTAAATTCACCTTGACAAAAGTTGTGTGGGGGGTGGTGAGTATAAAAAATCGTGGTGAGTTTTTAGAAATTCACCACAAATACCATTATTCCAAATTTTTTAAGGTCATTGAATATTTGTCATCCTAAAGTAGGCAATGGCTTTTTTTAAAGAAAATTTCTACAGAATAACTTAAGGATGTCAAAAAATATTTAAGTCAACCTGTAGACAAAAAATCAAACAAGGTGATCCAATGTAAATATTATGTTTGTTACCAGTGTTGTCAACTTGGTGCGTTTCGCACCATTTTTGGTGGTTTTTTAAATTTTTGGTGCGAAAAATATCTTGGTTGGTGCGCGGTGCGATTTTTAAAATTTCGGTGCGTTTTTTAATTTTCCGAAAATGTGGTAAAATCTTTATTTTTACTAATTTTTAATTGCAGTTTTTAAATAATTCTTTATCATGATATCTATACGATGAAAAAGGACCGCAATTGAATGTATTTTACTATATATACGAATGTAGAACAAACATTCGTCACATGAAGATATTGCTAAACCTGAATAGGATGAAAATTTTTGTTTGAAAATAAAATTAACATTTTAAACATGAAAATAAAAATTTATTGTTTAGTCTGAGTGGTCTACTGAACTGTAGACGATCACCAGGGTTAGAGTCCCAGTGAAGCCCTAACAAATTTTATTGAATAGGGTCAACGAAGTACTAGAAGTACCTTAAAATAGAAAAGAAAAATATTTTTATCAATTAATTCCGAATAGCATATATGTATGAGTATTTTTACTATTAATCTTGATAGTTAAAAAGAGAAGAAATTAATTACATATCTATCTGGTACAATTTGTTTAGTTTAATTTTTATTTTTTGTTAAGTTTTTTATTTTTTATAAAAACACTGAACTGTTGAAGACTGTCATACATATTTATAATACAAAAATATTATATTTTTATGTGAAATTATTTTAATAAACATTTTATTAAATAAAAAAAAATTAAATTTGGTGGGATTTTTTTCAAATGGCGCGTTTTTTTTCTCCATGTTGGTGCGTTTTTAAATTTCAAAGTTGACAACGCTGTTAGGTAGTTTGTTGTTGTTGTTGTTATTATTGTTTTGTTTTTGGCCTCTTTTTGTATAAATCTTAACATGTATTAGTTGAGTTACGGTCTTCTTGGCGAGTGGTTGTTTAGAACGCGTTTTAATTTCGTTTGTTTTTGATTTTCTTCTTAACACACTAATTTTGTGGGATAAAATTGTTAAAACAAATAGAAACAGAAGTAACAGCAACAATAAAAACAAAGTTGTGCAAAATATACAAAACGTAATAATAAGTTTTTATTTTGTTAATACAAGTTGAAGAGTTGAGTTAAAGAATTCTATAATAAAAGTTTACGCAATCCATTTAAAGTTGTAAGAGCCAAAAATATTTAAGAAAAACTCGAAATTTTTTTTGAGAATAAAAATAAAGTTCTGGAATAAAAAAAAAGTCCACAAAAATAAAGTATTAAGAAAAATTAAAAAAAAATATGTACCTAGGTACATTGAATCTAATGTTTTTTTAACTAAACATTTTAAGGTGTTTCTTTAATGTAGCTGTTCTAGCAGCTCCATTTTATACCTTCTAATCCGATTTGCGTGCATTGAACTACTTTTGGAGGTGTGTAGATGTAAATATAAGTTTTGAAATTGAGAGTGTGTGTGTGTTTGAGTGTAACTTAAGTTTTAATAACTATATTATGCTTTTAATTGTTAAATTATGACTGTAATTACCGTAAAGTACCAACAAAAGACCAATGGAAAAATCTCACCCACAATAACATCATTATTAATACTATGTTTATTATGGTATTACAAAAGGTAAGTTCAATAAACATTTATGACTTTATTATTAGAAACTTTAATTTAATTAACATTTGTTTGTATTTACCATTCCCAATTCAAATTTATATACTTAATTCTAATTGTTTGTTTGGAGTTTTGCAATAAGTGCTTTTCAATGTGTTGTGCATATAATTTATGATTGTTTATGCAATTTGCTTTATTTAACATTTAAGCCAACTTGTATTTTTTAAATTACAAAATACAGCTGCAATTTTTGTTTAATTTTTTTTGCTGGTTTATAAATGAAGTTTAAAAACCTTGCTCTAAAGTTTAGTTCTTAAACTTTGTACAGAAAAAAAAAAAAAAAATATTTTTGTTGAAAACGAAACTGGTATGAAAAATGTATTTTTGTTTAAAAAAAGCAAAATATTTTTTTATAATTTAAAAGCTTTAGCCTTAAACTAATAAAAAATGTTTTAAAACTTTCAAAATTTTAATATTTATTTTTTCAAAACTCAAACGAAATTCCCAAGTTTTTCATCAAATGAAAAAGTTTTTCTCATTTTTTATTTATACATATAAAAAATTTATTTATTTATGTTAAAAAAGCAAAATATTTTTATATAGTTTTTAAGCTAATACCTTAAACTATTAAAAAATTTTAAAAGTTTTTAAATCTTTTAATTTATATTATTTTAAAATTTAAATAAAACTCCCATATTTTGGTATCAAACGAAAGTCAAACAAAAATATAAAAAATTTGATTTTTGCTTAAAAACAGCAAAATATATTTTTATAATTTAAAAGCAAAGGCTTAAAAAAATTTAAATATTTCTTTTTTTTTAAACTCAAACAAAATTCCCAAGTTTGAAATCAAATAAAAAAAATTTCTCAATGATTTTTATATATATATATATATAAAATTACTTATGTTTAAAAAAAGCAAAATATTTTCTTATAATTTTAAAACTAATACCTTAAACTTTTAAAAGATCTATTAAAAAAGTTTATAATTGCTTCAATTTTTTGTTTTAAATTTTTGAATATCATCCCAAACTCTCATATATTTTTCTCAAAAAACCCAATTTTTCAAATTTAATAAAAATTATTCACGTTGTTGTTTTTACCCCTAAAATATTTTTCTTTAAAATGTATTTTTAAAATCCAGATCAGCTCTTTTATAGAAATTTTATATTTTATTTTTTTGAGTTAAAACTCTAAGATGACTTACAAATGATAACAAGACTTTTATACTAGACTTTAAAACTAATTTCTTATAAAAACCATGTACTCGTATTTTCTCTTATCTCTGCTAACAAAAAAAAAAACCAATTTAAAAATTGTTATAACAAACAATTACCAGCACAAGTTTTTAGCCATTAAGCAAAATTTAACAGCAGACATAAAAAATATTCTTAAAAAGACACAAAACACTTTGCTATAAACTTTAAATTGTATTAGATTTTTCTTAAGATTTACTAGTAATAGCCGCCAATCAGCAGTGAACAGAAACTACAATGAATTAGAAAAAAATTATTAAAATTCCTAACAACCACATTCATACAAACATACATACTCATACATATTTACTAGCTCTACAAATATAAAAAAACACGCCTTTTAATATTACAATGTTTTTTTTAAAGATTGTCTAAAAATTACACTTACAAATCTTAAAAGATTGTGGAACAACAACAATATACATACTGGTTACTTTAACAACAAGAATTTTACTATGCTGTTTACTTACATACATACGAGTATATACCACTACTTTACTACTATGTTGTAGTGTTTGTAAGTACTCTACTACTATGTAGTACTTATGCCCGTAGTATAGTAAGTTTATGTTTGTTTTTTTTTCGGTTTGTGGCAGGTTGGCAAAAGTCATTATTAATTGCAAATCTAAAAGTTTAGATTTAGACACAGAGTATTAGAAAAAAGCAACATTAAATCAAACATACATACATACATACATACAAAAAAATAATACGATATTGTTTAAACTTTATATTGTACAACAAATAATAATATTTTTAAGCCATGGTATCATGGCACTCTAACACATGTGGAGTTTAGACCAAGAAAAATCTATGCAAGAAAATCGTGTTGTTTTTTAAAATATGTTGAAGCAACGACAGTGATTTTTCTGGACAAAAATGGCATAAAAAAGTACTTTTTAAAAATAAAAGTTTTTACTTCAAGTCGTATTTTAATTTTAACGCAAAGTCTAAGTTTTCTTTATTTCTTTTATAGAGAATTTACGAGATCTTTGGCCAAAAGTACTAACTGTAAAAAAGTTCTTTGATACTCTTTGATAAAATATTTGAATTTTAAGGCATAGGTATAATATTTTATTTCTTTAATAGAGAATTTAAGAGTTTTTTTTTGGCAAAAATCTAAAATCTAAAAAAGCACTACTAAAAAAAGACATTTATTATTATTTATTATTTTTTTAAATGCTTTGCTACTGAAAAAGTACTTCTTGGCAATATATTATAATTTTTTTAATAGAAACATTTCAGATTTTTAACAAAAAGTATTAAATGTTAAACAGTACTTTGGCAATAAAAAAATACTTTTTTTAGAGTATTTTTTTTTTAGCAAAATATTAAATTTATTTAGTAATACTATTTTAAACATATTAAATAAATTAATAAAAAAAATTTAAAACTCTGCAAAAAAGTACTTTTTTGTAAATTACTCAAAATGTACTTTTTGGGAAAAATGCTTTTTTTGTGGTAAACTATTTCAGTTATGCTAAAAACTTTAAAAACTTCATAAAATTGGAAAAAAAATGCAAAAAGTACTTATTGTAAATATAATAAAAAGTACTTTGGTACCACAAAAGGTACCTTTAAGAAAAAAGTATTTTTTTTAGCATTTTTTTAAAGTAGAAAAATATTTAAACTTTTGCAAAAAAGTACTTTTTGTAAAGTACTAAAAAAGTATTTTTTTGCAAAACTTTTTTAATTATGTATGTTAAAAATTAAAAAAAGTAAAAAAAAATAAAATAAAAAATTTTGCAAAAAGTACTTTTTGTAAATAACAAAGTAAACAAGTAAAAAAATCAAAGTAAATAAAATGAAAAAATGTAGAAAACAATTAAAAACTATTGTAAAAAGGGCTTTCGAGTAAAGTACTAAAAAAAGTACTTTAAGTAAAAATTTATTTTTTTTGCAAAACTATTTTAATTATGCTAAAAAATGAAAAAACCTACAAAAAATAAAAATAAAAAAAAATTGCAAAAATTGATACTAAAAAGGTTTTTTTTTTTAGTAAATTATTAAAATAATTTCTTTTTAGAGAAGTACTAAATACAAAAAAGTGCTTTAAAAAAGCACTTTTTTTCCAAAAACAGTGCTAATAATAATAAAAAAAAGTTAGAAAAAGTAGTAGAAATTAATATGTTACGTAAAATTAGGTACTTTAGGATAGCTGTAAAGTAGTACTGAACTACAACCTTTTTTTTGCTATATACAAACATAGTATTGCCTCTTAATAACTTTTACCCTGTATTTTATCACTTAATTACTTTGCTCTGCCAGATTAGCTACATGAACTAAACCAATTTTGTTTTAAAGCCCTAAGGCCAGTTAATTATCAAATATGAAAAAAAATATCGAAAAAAACTACTTTCGCATATTTGTGTTAAAACATAAAAATATTGATTACTTTTCATTGGCTGCCAACTGAAATAAAAATGTTACAATATTTAGTTAAAATAGAAATAGTAATTGAGTTTTTTTTAATAAGATTTATAAATTTACTTTCAATTTTAAATGGAGTTTTTTTTTACACAAAATAGAAAAAAAATTTGCATTGTTGGTAAAAAAATATTTGTTGGCAATATGTACATACATACATATATTTTTTTGGAATAAAAAAATGTGTATATTGCTCGCATTTTCTTGTTGGCAAGTTGTTAATCAGCTTAAAAATACAAATTCAGGTTAAAAGAGCAATGTTTGGTTTTGTTCGTGGCATAAATGCTAACAAAAAAAGTTTTCAAAACAAATTGTATTATAAAGGAAAATTGAGGTTTTCAGGTGAAATTTTCCAATAGAAAAACAATCAATAACATGTTTACAAACATAAATATTATGAAATTAATTAATTTAAAGTTAATTGTTATTAAGTTTGTTTAGAGTTTCTTTAACAAATTAATATTATGAACAATACTATAATTAAACCATTTGCTTTGCATCAAAAACATTTCACTTTCACTAACAAATTTGCCACTCAACTCTCAACTCAATTTGCATCATTAACCAACACCAATCAACAATAGGAATGAAAGAAGTGCTGGAGGGGCAGATCTTTATAATGTTGCACATATGAACACACATTTATTATTTCCATTTTCAGCTACAAGTTAAACCATTAATGTTCGTACTCAAGTTTGCTAATGTTTGCAAAAAGAAAAAAAAATAACGAAAAGTTTTTTCAAATTTTTTTAACGAAACATTTTAAAAATCGTAGGAAAAAAGTCTATACTTAGCTTTTGCATATTAAATAGCCGCTGATGAACGCATTTGCTTGTTCATGTTGTACAACAAATTTCAATTTCATTTAAATTAGTATGCATGTAAAAAATTGCCTAGAAATAATGAATTTTGCAAAAAGACTAACATGACTTCAGAAAACTCTACAGAAGTTTATGGTTTTTGTAAAAAATTAGTGTTTGTAAAAAGTAGTATTTTTTAAAAAAGTACTATTTTTTTGAAAATAATTCTTGCTAAAACTTCATATTCATTTAAAAAGCATTTCATTTTAAAAAAGTAGTTTTTTGAAAAATGTAGTTTTTTGAAAAAAGTAATATTTTTGAAAAATACTCATTTTTTCAAAACGTATTTTTTCCTTTTAATTAATTAAATTTTTGTTTTTTTTTTATATGAAAGTTTAATATAAAATGTTAATTTTACTACTTTTTAAAAATATTAGTATTTCTACTACTTTTTTAAAAATCCAAATTTATCCAATAAAAAAACTTACATTTCTTTTTAATTTTTTAATAAATTTTAGTTAGCACTATTTTTTACTACTATTTACAGAAAAGGAAATTTTTCCTATAAATTTACTCAATTTTTATTTCATATGTTAAAACATATAAACAAATTCGAATTTCAGTACTTTCTAAAAATAGTAGTATTTCTACTACTATTTTAAAAATAAAAAAATTTTATTTTTTTTTAATTTGTACCAAAAACTCATAAAGAATGAATTTTTGTAAAAAAAATTTAAATTTTATACTTTTTTTAAATTGTTTAAAAATATTAGTATTTCTACTACTTTTTTTAAAAGATCCAAATTTTTTCTAAAATTTTTTAAACACACTTTATATGTATATTAATTTTTTAGAAAACGTACAAACTTTTGTTTGATTAAAAAATAAATTTACTACTATTTTTCACTACTAATTATAAAAAGTTAGTTTTTTAAGTAATTTCATAGGAAAGCAAGTATTTTTTTTCATTTTTATATTTTTATAAAAGTGCCTTTTCTTCAAAAGAACTTATTACAAGTTTTTTAAAACGCTTTCTTAGAAAATGTCTTCGAAAAAACATACTTTTTAGAAAAACTAAATTTGTTATTAAAATTTAAACAAAATTTTGCACTGTTTATAAACTGTCAAGTAGGGTGTCCATTTTTTAAACTTTAAAACAACCTTTTGCTGTCATTTATTTAAACAGACATTTGTCTTGAACACATGGGAAATTGTGGGAAATTGTTGTTCAAGATGTTTGTTTTCATTTAACCCAAGATTTCTCCCGCTATCTTGGCCATTAAACAAAAAAAAAAAAAAAAAAAAAAAAAACTATTATGTCCAACCAACATCCATCTCAAAAAAAAAAGAAAAAAACAAATGATTACCATGAAATAACAAAATATTATAAACATCCGTTTTGTAATTATTTAAACATATACTCCTGGCCATAATACATTTTTTAAAACCATTTGTTTATTGAACAAAATAAAAAATCCATTACTTAGTTTAATTACAAACAACCAGTATTTACTAAATTTGAATTCTTGGAAAAAATGGCAGTATAAAAGATATTGAATAAATTTTAAAGCTTGTAAATAAATACAAGTTTAAATAAAAAAAACTGTCATTATTTGCAATTGCCAATTGACCTTGACAAATACCTTTCAAAGTGACTCAGTCAGTCTAACACACATACCTGTATATATAGTAAACAGATGCTTTTGCACAGATTCCTTTTGAGTTGAGTGTTTAAGGCATGGTCACACATGGCAAATATTTACTTAAAAAAGCGTAACCACTTGTCTTAGCACAAATTTGTTTGACGTTGTTTACTCTTACAAGAGTTTTGCAAGATCAAACAGCATCAAAAAAAAAACAAGACCAAATATTTGTTGTGTCTTGTACTAAATAAACGATGTTTTTGAAATACATAAACGAATTCAAAAATATTTTATTTAGTTGTTACGTCTTTTCGGCAAATATTTGCCAAGTGTGACCGACCGTACCTTTAGACGTACAATTTGAAATTAATTTAAAAACATTTGTTAAAAAATGTTGACTTTAGAAGATTTTTTGATGCCTTTTATGTGAATACAGCCATGTTTTTCAAATGTTGTTTACAATATTCATTTTAATACAATTCTTGTATTATTTTATTGCTGAAGCATTTAGCGAAAAATGTAAGCAAACATGTTTATACGATTTTGTTATGAATATTTATTTATATTGGCAAAACGTCAATAAATTGTGGCAGAGAATAATAAATGTTTAAATAAAATTGAATGCGCATGTGTAACGCTGAGTAAAAGGTTTTGTTTTGATGGAATTTTAGAACAAATTAATAAATATTTGTTTGTTTTTGAAAAGGAGTAACACAGTAAGTAAACAAAGAAAAATATTATGAAAATGCAATTATAATGGATTATAATACAACTATAAAAATATATAATGGATTATAAATAGTTATAATGAAATATAATACAATTATGATTGTTTATGTTGAATTTAAATACAATTATAATTGTTTATAATGGACTATAATAATTATAATACTCTACTACAATTATAATTGATTATAATAAATTATAATACAGTAAGAATTGATTATAATAAATTATAATACAGTAAGAATTGATTATAATAAATTAAAACTATTATAATAAATTATAATACGTTATAATATATTACACTACAATTATAATTGGGTTTAATATATTATAACACAATTATAATTGATTATAATACAAAATTAATTTAGTTATAATGCATTATAACACAATTATAATTGGTTATAATGGATTATAATAATTATAATTGGTTATAATGGATAATAATGCATTTACAACTGGTTATAATGAATTATAATACAAATATAATTGGTTATAATGTGTTATAATACAATTACTATTGGTTATAATGTATTATAATACAATTATAATTAATTATAATGAATTATTATATAATTATTAGATTATAATGTATTATAAAACAATTATAATTAGTTATAATGGTATATATTACAATTGTAATATGTTATAATAGAATTATAATTAGTTATAATGGTTTATAATACAATTATAACTGGTAATAATGGATTATAATGGGCTTATAATTGGTTATAATACAATTACTATTAGTAATGGTAAATTATAAAATACAATAATAATGTATTATAAAACAATTAAAATAAGTTATAATGGATTATAATACAACTATAGTTGTTTATAATATGTGATAATAGAATTATAATTAATTATAATGGTTTATAATACAATTATAATTAGTTATAGTGGATTATAATGGACTTATAATTGGTTATAATAATATTGTGACACAATTACAATTAGTTATAATATGTTATAAATCAGTTATAGTGTGTTATAATAATTATAAGGGAATTAAACAAGTTATAAAATATTATTAAATTGTAATGTTATAATAACTTATAACACAATTATAATTATCCATAATTTATTATATAACTTGTGCTAATGTGTTATTACACATTTCTACTTAGTTTTTCTTTTTGTGACCACTTGACTAACATTTTTCCCTCAATTTTTCAAACATATGATATCAAAGACTTTAAGCATAAAATCCAAATTTCTTATTTCCTTAAAATTTCAAGGAAATCTAATTTTACCGGTTATTAAATTTATCAATATTTAACTCACAAACAGACGACAGGTAATCAAAAGCATTCCTAGCCAGATTTGTTAAACAACTTTATTAAAACTCCTGGTATTAAAGATTACATTTATGTGTTTCCTGTTTGAAACGACCAATATTATAACATAAAATTTCAGTTTTTATTAATTTAGTTTTAAAAATTAAATAAAACAAATAAATTTTCGTGCAAAAATCCAGCTATAATGTTACATTTATCTATAAACAGCCAACTGAAGTCAACACAAACAAGTTCATCAACATTTTGGCCATAAACTTTACACCAAAGATATTTATTTAATCAAAATTTATAAAATTAAAATGAAAATATAAAAACAAAACAGCTAAAATAAACTTAAAGCTTAATGGTTAATAAACTCAAAATTGAAAAAAAAGAAAAATCATGAAGACAGGCCATAACTCTAATAATGGTGACTGTTTTTCTATAAATATATAAAAATCACCCATAGTTAGTTTTCTTTTAAACCATTTTAAACATGTTTATACAAATGAAGACAAAAAAAAAACTATTTTCAAACACTTGTTTTGTATGAAATTTCAAACATTTTTTCCAAACAATCAATTAAAAAATGCCATGCAAACAAACCCACAAGTAATAAATATTTCAACATCACAAAATTTGTAAAAAAAAATAAAGAAACCTTTACATTTGAAGAAAAACTAGTTTTTCTTTAAAGTAAAAATAATTTTGAAGTTTTACTTTTTTTTGAATAATTTTGTGTTTGTATTTCTTTTTTTTTTGCTGAAAGAAAACTTTATAAATTTTAACCACAATTTAAAATTTGCAAAGTGGTTGTGGCTGGTGTGTTGTTAGTTTGCAGGTTAGGTGGTAGTTTTTAAACTGAAATCGAGTTAAGAAGAAAAAAAAATCAAATCTATGACACCCTACTTTATGTGAGATATATTATTACACAATTACAATTGATTATAATTTATTATAATGCAATTATAATTGCTTTTGATGAATTGTAATACAATTATAACTTATTATAATGTATTATAATACTATAAATATATAATAAATATAGTATAAATTATAGCAAAATTATAATGTATTATAACACATTTGTAATTAGTTATAATGAATTATAACACAATTATAATTGTTTATAAAATATTATAATAGATTACATATAATGTATTATAATAACAATTTAATGATTATAAAACAATTATAATGTATTAGAACAGAGTTATAATTGGATCTAATGAATTATAATACACTGTGATTGGTTATAATGGATTAGAATGCAATTATAATTGATTATAAAGTATTATAATATAATATAATTATGTATTATAATATATTCTAATTTTATTATAATTGATTATTATGAATTACAAAACAATTACAATTAATTATAATGTATAATAAAGCAATTATAATTGGTTATAATGAATTATAATATAATTATAATCATTTATAAATAATAATATTACAATTATAATGTTTATAAAACGTTATAATAGAATATAATGTATAGGGTGTTTTTTTGAGAGGTATAAAACTTAGAATTGAAATAAAACACAAGAAAATCGTTTTAATGACCATCAAATTGGCTTTATTGGAAGGATAATTTTATGCCATTAATGTTTAAATATGCCTTCAGGCATGTGGCCGCCGCGGCTGGCTCGAATAAAGCCAATTCTACAGGTCCAATTTTCAACCACTTTTTCGAGCATATGGGGCCGTATGTCGGCAATAACGCCACGAATGTTGGCTTCCAATTTCCCTAACGTTTCTGGTTTGTTGGCGTAGACAAGCGGCTTCACATATCCCCAAAGAAAATAATCCAATGGTGTCAAATCACACGATCTTGGTGGCCAATTGACAGGTCCATTCCGCGAAATTATGCGCTCATCGAATGTTTCCTTCAATAAATCGATTGTGGCGTGCGCTGTGTGGCATGTAGCGCCGTCTTGTTGGAACCACAACTCATCCACATTCATGCCATCCAATTCGGGAACAAAATAGTCGGTTATCATGGCTCTATACCGGTCTCCATTAATTCGGGTCCTCTTCAACACTTTGCTCTACAGCGGCAATTGTTTCTTCGGTGCGCACTGTTCGACGTCTCTGCGGATGCGTATTATCACATAGAGTAAACGTAGTGCGAAAACGATCCATGGTTAACCGAATTAATTGCTCTGATGGACGATTATGTCGACCATAAAATGGACGGAGCTTGCGGTAAACTTCGCGAACTGAACCGTTATTTTCGAAATAAATTTGCACGATTTGCAAGCGTTGTTCTTTTGTCAACCTGTTCATGATGAAATGGCAAACCAAACTGAACATAAATGACATTAGAGTTGCCAGATTTGACCACAAAATGCCAGTTTTATCTCTTTTCGAAAAACAAACCTGTAAAAAAAACACCCTATATTATAAGAACTTATAATATATTATAACAAAAATATGATTGGATTTAATGAATTTAATACATTATAAATGGTTATAATGGATTATAATACAATTATGATTGATTATAATGAATTCTAACACAATTATAATTAAACACAATTATAATTGGTTATAATGAATTATAATTTGTTATAACGAATTATAACACAGTTATAAATAATTATAATGTATTATAACACAATTAAAACTAGTTATAATCTATTATAATACAATTATATTAGTGTATAACACATTTATACTTATTTATAATGCGTTATAATACAACCATAATTGATTATAATTAATAATAACACAATTGTAAATTGTTAAAAGGTATTTTATCATAATTATGTTTTTTTTTTCTTTTATAAAATATCTATCATTAAAGGTGTTAACTCCCTTTTGCATACTGTAGGGCTGCTCCTTTAAGATATATATAAATCCCAAAACAAATAAACATAAATTTAAAAATCTAGTAGAAAAAAAAACAACAAACGATATTTTACTACCGTATTCAAAATAGTAATAAACAAGTTAACCAAACTAACAACTTTCAATATCTAGCCAACAGTTTGTTACTTTTAAGAGTGTGTTCAATTCTCTGGCTACAATGAGTACAAAAAGAACGTATTCAATATACACATACATATGTATGTATGTAGGTACCTGTATCTAAATGAATATGCATTATTCTTGTTGAATATGTATGTTTTAAACAGTTGTCCGTCCAACTGTCAGGCCTCACTCAGTCACTCGCTCGCTCAGTCAGCTTAACTATTAAACTATTTATTGTATTTATTGTAAGATTTATTTTGTTTAAATTTTGTATTTTCTGAAATAAAATAAACACAATTACGTTTCTTTCTTTTCTTTAAAATCTATAAAATTGTTTTATATACATACATACATATGTATGTATGTAGTTTTTTTAGTTATTGACAGCTTTTATGAGCTTTACATAAATGTGTATTGCTATCTTGAATCTCATTAAAGTTTTCATTTCAATTGTCAGTTATGTTTATGATTTTGTTTTTGTTTTTACTTCTAAATTGTATTTTAATTATCATTTATTTTGTATGAGTGAGTAAGTTGAGTGGTAATTTGTTGATTATTTTTTTTTTGTCTTAAGTAACCTGTAATTATGAAATTAAGCATTATAAGCTTTAACAGGTAAAATTTGAATTATTAATGTTTTCGTAAATAATTTATCAGTTTACATATGAAATATGGTATGTGTTGTATAAACAATTAATTAATAGTTGTAATTAAAGTTCTTTTTAGTGTGTAGAGGAGGTGTTGCCTTTTCAGCATTTTTATGCATTTAATCATAAAGTTTTAAGATTGCAGCAGAAAGTAGACTATTGTTTCTAAATTATACAAAGTAGAAAAAAGTAAAAGTAAATATGCAATATTAATTTTTGTATGTATTAAAAGCACTTGTCTTAAACTATTTTAATGTTAATATTTAAGTTTTTATTTTCATCTGATCCCATGTCTATGTCTTTTATATCTTGTATATTTGTAAATACACATGCCAAAAGTCAAAGCTTAAACAAGTTTTAGTTCTACCTTCGTTCTAGTTCAATTCAAGTTCAGGCTTTAGTTCAGGTTCTAGTTCAGATTGCAATTCGGGGCCCTATTTCACAAACAATTTAATAACTTTTCATTTTGCACTTATCAAATTGCGTTTTTTTATTGCAAAGACATAATTGTTAAAAAATCCTGTTTTCCACTGAAAACATTTTTGCAGAGACTTTGCTATTTTTGTTTGAGTGCGGTAGCGCGTTTGATCATTAGGCATGGGTTGGTATTCGTGGCCTGTGTTCGATTCCCAGCCGCTGGCAAACAACATCAGTTTCTGATAATTATTATATAACTAATATTTAACGGTGGTATAGCATTGACACGCCACCGGCTATAAATCAAAGCTTTGATGAATGCGACTACTCACCACCAGAGGCGCTGTAATAATGTACTACTAATAAACATAACTCGCAATTGCAGTGTTGTCATATGAAAAGTTTTTCATTACTTTCACCACATATTCTTCTCCTACCTATCACATATCCCCTTTCCAAAGAAAGTAACACAATTAATTAATTAATATTTAGACATATTATTTGCCTGAGTGTTACTTCTCTTAAAAAAAAAGTATTTGTGCTCTTGTGCAAAGTGAATGTGCAAAGTAATCCACAAAGAATTTAATCATCTTTGCATTACTGTCTTATAATCTTCTCTTTACATTGCAAAATACAACTTGTACAACGAGCCGCAAAATAAAAATTAAAAAAAAATTAAATGAAAGCCTCTTCAGCAGGTTTATCGGTATTTCGGCGTAATGGTGGTAGCAACTGGCCCGCCTATCATTATCATATTTAGTGAGGGGTTTTTATTTCGGTCCACATTTCCTTCCACGTGTAATGTAGGCGCATATTAATAAATTATTAAATGATTGTCCCATCCACGCAACCATAAACAGGGGAATCTCCAGCCATCATAAAAAACTTTCCAGCAATATCAGAAAACGTCATCGGGCCAACGCAGTGTTTTGAAATAAAAAGGCTATTATAACATTGACAACTCTATGAAGGGTTCTGCAAACCGTTAATTTTGCAACACCATGCAACTTCATGGTACTGACCAATTCCGAATCAATGCCAGCACAGACAGTAGCAGTTGATTTTCAGCCGACAAAACTTGTTTGAGCTGTGTGTTGTGCTCCAATATTTCTCTATATCTATATTATATTTCTCTAATTATATTTGAAATGAAAACAATTTCTATTTGATTTAAACGAAAGCACTGTATAAAATTAAAGTTTTGTAGTCCCGAAAAATTAATTCTGTCTCTACGTCTTCACTATCCTGGAACAAAAACTCATGTCTTAACCTTTTGAATGTTATAACAATATGAATTTGTAAAGCTAACGTTTGCCTTGCAAATTTTCGACAAACTTAACAAAATTTGCTTAGCAAAAAGAAAATTTACAAAATTTTGTGTCGCGAAACAGCATAATTAATTGCAATAGCGCAATTCACAAACTTGTGCAAATGGTATTGCATCATTGCATTTGCAAAAAGGTTTAGCATATTTTTGCTCTACACTAACAAAATATACAGCAAGAGCAAAAATATGCTAAACCTTTTTGCAAATGCAATGATGCAATACCATTTGCACAAGTTTGTGAATTGCCCTAATATACTCTGCACTATAAACAGGACTATGTACATGAAACAGCAAATTGCAAAGAGAATATGAAAATTTCAAAAAAAAAAAAAAACTTTGCAAATACCAACTTATCACTTATCAAATTAACTAGTTGTGAGATACATAAAATTTTACAAATTGACGAAAAATTTCAAATTTCATAAGTGCAAAGTGAAAAGTAAAAAGTGAAAAGTTGATAAATTGTTTTGTGAAATAGAGCCCTGGTTTTAATACATATGTCTGAATGAAGTACTTTTGATTTGCTAAATTTGTTGCTTATTTAACCCAGTTATTGTGTAACGTCATACCACAGTTTTTTTTTATTAATCCACCTCTCATTTGTATTTTACAGGTGACACATAATAAAACGTAAAATTATTATTTTTGTTTAATGTTTTTTAAACTTAAACCTAAACTGCAAAGTAATGATTATAGAATTTTATTTTTGCAGCTATAAAAACGAAACATTCTGTGCTAAGACAAAAAAAAAAACAAACTTTATTAAGAACAAGGTAAACATCAATTGTATGAAATGTAAGAAAAAAGTTACATATTTAAAACTATAAAAACAGACACATAAAACACAGTTCAACAACAGTTTTTCAAACAATTAATTAAGGCAGGTTTTTAGAAAACTGGTTTCTTAACAGAAATATTTAAAAAATTTCTAAAAGAAATCGGAAAAAGCATTATAAATTCCACAAAAAGAAATGACCTTAATTCCCTTTAGATATGAAGTTTAAGCTCATTAAGAGTTTAATAAAATTAACTTTTCAACATTAAATGTATATTTTACACAACTAATTTGGTTAATTTCAACATCTGTGGCTGTAGTTTATTAGTTTCATTTAAATATGTAAATGGCGGGTCCCTTCATGTAAACATGAAATTTTAAATAGAGTTAAAAACAACATGGACTTGTTCAAAAAAATGTAATTTAGAAAATATAATAAAAAATGAAAGTCAGTTAAGCTTTAATAGCAATGAAAATATATATAAAAAAAGTATTAGTTATACATATATTTTATGTTGAAGGTCAAGAACGGTCAATATAGAAAATATTGACAAAATTTAAGATAAAATTTTAAAAACAAAAACTGTTGCACAAATTACAATATTAAGTTAGCGGTTTTTTTTGGACAATTTTAGTCAGTGTTCTTTGGATGTATGTAGTTAAAAAATTTATATGCCATGATTTAACTAAATAGTTTTATTTTGGCTATTAAATACTTATTTGTTGTTACCTATATTTTCCATAAATTCAAAAATCTGTTTCTTTTTTTTCCATGATGTAACTATAACAACAGGCATTTTGTTTGTGTAAAATAATGTACTACTGTCAAAAACACTTCAAAAAGTATTACTTTTGACATACATAACTATAAGTAAATTGTAAATAAAGTCAGTTAGCTGTGCTACTGCAGTCACCTTGTATAGTTACACCATGTTTCTTTCTTTCAATAATTTTCCAATTATTTCTATTTGTTAATAAAATTAACAATAATTTCACATTATATTAAACATAAACATTTCTTTTTTGCAAGCCTTACTTTGCCAAAAGAACTAAAGCAAAAACCTTGCATAGGCCCACAAAAACAAAAGACTTAAATAACAAACTTTTAAAGTAAAAAAAAATACACAAACAACAAACAACAAGTAATCAAGTCTGTGCGTGTTTAATAATTGTCAAGATAATCAACCTTGCCACCATAAAACAAACATAATTTTGTTTTCTTTAAACAAAAACTATAAAAAAATAATTGTTTGTGTTAAAAAAAAAATTACAAAAAAACTCTTAATAACTAATTTATATTAACAAAGTTAAACAAACAACCAAAACCAAGTTTCCTATATGCAATTTGTTTAAATATTTAAATTATGAAAATTTGATAAATTGTTTTCTAAATTTAAATGGTCTTTTAAATAATTCCATTTAAATGCCTACAGTTGCTATTACCAGCCATAGCATCAGACAGATAGCTAAAATTCTTTGTACTCGTACGTTATTTAATTTATTAGTTTTGCATTGCATACGTTTAGTTTTATACTTTGCAGATTATTTTACGTTGGCGTCAGTGTCAAATTGTTTTTTTTTTTTTGATTAGTTTGTTTAGCTTCTTCTAGCTTTACAAACTTCTATAGAGCGCCATTTACCACCTGAAAATAATAAGTCAGTATTTGGTTACTCATCTCTCTTTCTTCTCTCTAAAAGTTGAACTAAGGTGTTGCAAGTATATTTTAACCAGCCCACTTTAAACATTTACTTGGCTGTCTTTTACTTCTAAGCTTTAGAAACAGAACATTTATTTGTTATTTATTGTAGACATAGATTTATAGTTGTAGTCTTATTACTTGACAAGAAATTCAATGGAATCAGTGATTATTTTTCTTTTAGTTTGTTTTCCAGCCTTTTCATATCATCATAAAAAACAAGTTTAGATTACTAATGAGTAAGACTATTGAAATAAAAGTGAAAAAGATCGTTAATATTCTTTATGAATACAGGGGCCGAACGAATATACATAGATGAGCTTTGTTAAACAACAATTATGTCAGTTATGTTGTTTTTTTGCTAAAGAAAAATTTGAAATATTTTTACACAGACATAACGGGTCCGCCATCTAACGTTTTTTTTCAACTAGTGCTTATTTCGTGAATGGTAACACTTAGCTCATGTCTGATTTGACAGATAATTAGTTTTATCCTTCCGCTGAACGAATATGACCATCCAATGCGTTTTCGCTTCGCTAAGTAGGCCTGCAATCGACTTACAGAAGATGCCGATTTTGCACAAAAAAATCATCTTTTCAGATGAAGCTCATTTTGATCTCGGCGGGTTTGTAAACAAACAAAATTGTCGCATTTGGGGCACAGAAAACCCGCACGCATACATTAAAAAACCGAAGCATCCAAAACGAGTCACTGTTTGGTGCGGACACAATGGACCGTGTTGGTCTCTGAGTGATGGTGTGCGGACAACCTCACACCGGCCTTCTAACCTTGGTGCGGATTTTTCTTCGAAAATGAGCAAGGAGTGGCCGTTGTCGCTATCGTGCCATGTTGAACGAATTTTTGTTCACAAAAATTGAAGAGGAGGATATTGGCAACATTTGGTTTCAACAGGACGGCGCTACGTGCCACACAGCCGAAGCTACACTCGATGTTTTGCGCGCTGTTTTTGAAGAACGCATTATCAGCCGCAGAGCTGATGTTGTTTGGCCTTATCGGAGCTGGGATTTGACACCGTTGGACTATTATTAGTGGGGTGCCGTCAAAGATAAGTGTTACGCCGACAAGCCAGAGACAATTGACGCTTTAAAGGACAATATTCGTGAAGCCATTAGTGAAATACAGCTGCACACAATCGATAATGTGCTTAAAAATTGGACCAATCGTGAAGGCTACTACATGGCCAGCCGAGGCAGCCATTTAAATGAAATTATTTTCCCTTATTAACCGGAAGGATTGTACTTTCAAATAAAAAAAGAAATTTGAGAAAATATTCAGTTGGTTTTTTGTTATAGAAAGAAGTTAGAAGTTAGACATAAGGCATAAACTTAGAGATATATATTGACATTGACAAATGAACTATAACTGAAACTGAACTAGAAACTGAATTAGAAACTAAAATAGAACCTGAAGTGGAATCTGAACTAGAAATTGGGGAAATGAGACAGAATATGACTGACACACTTAACCAGAATCTTATGGCAATCTCAGGGTAGGCTTGTGCGAATAGAGTCGCTTTTAACGCACGTAAGACTCAATATTGTATGTTAACACATAAACGCACGACAGATCATGTTGCTTCATCTGTTTTAATGGGCGGTGCAAATATTAAGGAATCAAACGCTCACATTTTTCATGTGTCACAAGAAATGCCTTGGTTTTTTAAAACGGTGTTGCAAATACTTCACTCCATCTGATCTCCATATTATTTTCCACCGAAAATGGAATACAACTCTAATGTATGGGCTGATGCTTCAAAGTCTATTTTGGAGTTACTCGATCGCGTACAGGAGAGGGCGAAGATGCTTATCGGTGACAGTAGGATATCCAACTTTAATTATATACTGGATCAACGCCGCAAAGTGGGTTGTGTTTCACTGTTCTATCGCTACTACAATTTAAACTGAGACTAAACTTTTGTAACAGACTTACAATTGAAATTTAAACTAGAGTTGAAAGAAGTTTGAACTAAGTATAAAAAAATCTACACTTAAAGCGGATACTAAACTTTTGAACTAGATTTTCGCTTGAACTTCTATTGAAGCTTAAACTGCACCATTAAACTGCAAATAAAGCTTAAACTGTACTTGAGAAAGACACACACAAATTAAGCAAAAAGTATACTTTAAAAGGAAATACAATTGAAGCTTAAACTAGAATTTAATAATGTTGGAAAAAATTAAATTTTTTGTTAATATTTCAATAATTAACAATTTATGGATATCAAATTAAAGTTGTACAGTCTCGTAAAGCAAAAAATTTTAATGATTTTCATATAAATTTTTTCATTATTACACATCTTTTCGATGCCAGAAGTTTTTACTAAATTTACAGAATATAAGCACAGATTCACTAAAATAAATTGCTAAAGTTAATTTATAATCTTCCAAAATGTTTAGTTCCAAATATTCCTATTAACTGATATCTAAATAACACTTTTTTTTAGCCATACTCTTTCTTTAAACGAGTATATTCTTATTATGACTAGCATTACTTATTATTAGTATTTTACGTTCTTATTATTACTGGAGTTGCATTTATAATTTCTGTATTATTTTTGTGTGGTGTGTTTTTTTTTAAATATTATTTTTTATAGATTTTCAAAGATATAGAATTGTTTAATGTACAAGTACTATTACGAGTATGCAGCTTAAGTCTGTCGTTTTCAAGCCAATATTATTTCAGTGAGTGTGTTTGTTTGTGTGTTTTGTTAAGGAATTTAAATTATTTGCAGTTTGTGTTGTGTTGCAATCTGAGATTGTTTGTGAGTACAACATGACAATTGTTTGTGAAATTCTAAGAAAAAAAAAAAAAAAAAACAAAAAACAAACTTATGCAAGAGATTTTTAATGAAAAAAAAAACACACACAAACAAAAATGGTTCATTTACATTCCGGTCTCAGTTCTCTGGCTTGCAACTAAACAATTTGTATTATGCACCATTAAGCTCAAATGTTTGTGCATAATAATATTAATAAAGTAATTATATTAAAATGAAAGTATTCTTAAGAAAAATTAATTTCTTTAAATTAATGTCTGTCTATTTGTTTGTGCTCTAAGGCGAAAAGCTTAGACGGATCTTCCTGGAATTATCACAGCATGTTACTGTGGCTCTGGTAGCAATAATAGGCTATATGAATTTTTGATTGAACAAAGGGGCATGTCACCGCCCATATAAGCCAACAATTTAAATCGCCATATTCATGGCATGATTAGGAATTCGTAACAGGTAAAAAGTGGGTGGGACCAAGACCCTTTTTAGAAAAATTAAAAATCGTAACATATTCTTAACTACTGGATCGATTGGAGGCTGGACCTGTTAACCGATCTTAAATTTTCACAGCGTGCAGCTTTAACTCAGGAATACTTATTACATGATATTTATTTATATACATGATTATTACATGATAATATATTTCGAACATGCACACTTCTGCACCTACTTTTTACTACGTTTATTAACGGCTTTACCTCAGAAGGGGTAGTAAAGCACACCGGGTTCAGCTACTATTATATAAAATTGATTTTTATACCCCACACCAATATAGTGGGGAGGGTATATTGGATTTGTGCTGATGTTTGTAACGCCCAGAAATATTGGCCCAACATCAACCTTAAAGTATACCGATCGATTCAGAATTACTTCCTGAGTCGATTTAACGGTGTCCGTCCGTCGGTGTGGCTGGCTGGCTGTCCATGTAAAGCTTGTGCCCAAAGTACAGGTCGCAATTTTGAAGATATTTCGATAAAATTTTGTATTTGATATTTTTTCGGCCCAAGGACGGATGGGATTGAAACTGGTGGAAATCGGTCCATTATTTCATCTAGCCCCCATACAAATGTCCTTCTAAAATTAGGGTGTAAAGATCATAAATGTTTGAATTATGCAAGTATCCAAACAAATGAGTGGCAAATGAAGCCAAATCAGATTTACAAATTTTGTGCAGATCGGTCCATAATTGAACATAGCTCCCATATAAGGCCCACTCCCGAAAATCACTTTAAAGAGCATAACTCTCTTAAAAATATTGGTATCCAAATAATATTGAACACTATTCTGTTTTATATACAAATACCGCCCTTTTAGTATTTTGTTCACTGGGTCGCTATTTTTTGTCCGATCGATACCGGTGTTCATGGCGTGGTAATGGCTACACTTCTGTCCTTAATCATATTTTACTACCATGACTTTTAAAAACTCGGTTCGTACCCACAATAATGCTAAATATGTACATTGTACAACCAGCCAGTCAGACGGACGGACGGACGGTCATCTTTAAATCGACTCAGAAAGTTATTTTAAGATAGGTATTGGACCAATATTTATGGGCGTTACAAACATCAGCACAAATCCAATATACCATCCCCACTATGGCGGTGTAGGGTATTATAACCAGCAACCAATGTTTTAACACACATTCTAAAATAAAAAGTTAGCTAAAGATTGTGTTCTAAATATTTGTGTCCAGTTGTAGAATTTATAGCTGGTTAAAAAACTTGTTTAACATAAATTTCTACTTAAAATTAAAATTTTGGGAATTTTATTTTCGTTGAAACCCAAAAACTAAACAATAAAATTCTCCTATAATTTATAAGTTAAAACAACAGGCATAATTAATTAATAGAGAAAGGTTTGTATACAAGAAATAAATAATAAAATTTAAATTAAAAAAAAACACAACATCAAAAAGAAAACAAACAAGCAGAAATTATGTATATATAGTATGTAGTAGAGGTCATTTTAAAAACCGTTTAAAAACTAAAAAGGTCACACAAATATTTCATATTTAAAAAAAAAACAAAAGAAATATAAAACTTAATAAATTCATATTAATAAAAATCAACGAGAAAGATAAGCAGAAAGAAAATATGTATGTAATAAATTCAGCAGACTACTGACAAACTAACTAACAAAAAAAAAGCAAAAAGTTTATTCGTTCAATTCACAAGTGATGTTGTAGTGTTATAGAAGTTGTAAGTCATCTGTTTGTACAATCGTTTTTGGTACTACTCCTACGAAGTTGTACAAAGTTGAAGCACTGGAAGAATTTATACGTGAAATACCGTGCTATATGCTGTAGAGGGTAAACTCAAAATTGGAGCCAGCACTCAACATTTACCTGAAATCATTTTTAAAAATTGAATTATATAGATAAAGATTTCATAAATTTCTCTAAATTTTATGTGTGTTTTTTTTTGTAAATCAAAGCCGAAAGCTCTTAAAAATCACTCTTTATATTTCCATGTAAAAATGTATTTATGTAAACATTTCATTTCTTAGACTTTTGAAAATAAACTTAAATGACAAACATAAACATAAACACGTGCTGTCATTTTAATGGAGAGTACTTATGTACAGTGGGAAGCAAAACTGTCCGGATGTTGTGCATTAAGGAGGCTGCTTTTGGATGCTCTCATGCGGCCTATGCCATTAGTATTCTTTTCCATCAGACTGGTATCGGTTGACTTTCGTTTCGTCGCTCCAAATATGTAACCCGTTTCCAGTCATTTACTGTCCAATTTTTGTGGTTTTACAGAAATGAAGTCGTTTTTTCACATTTCTATCGGAAAGTGCTGGCTTATTCTTTTTCACACTGGCTACTAAACCAGTTCTATTTAATGCGCGTCCAACCGTCAAGGAACTGACATCCTTACCAATATTTTTTGCAGCATTTTTCAGGGTCTTGATGTCCTTATTATGTAGCAAACGTTCAATCTGCCCCCTTGGTTATTATTGCAAACTATATGACGCCGCCGTTTTTTATATCATTTAACGTGGATTTATTTAAATTTAATTTTTCAGCAATTTTACGGCATGAATAATTATTTTGTAACAAATTTATCGCACTGTTTTTAATATCAGTTGGCGTTTTTCTCATTTTTAAAGATCTTTTAATTTTTCATTTAAAAATCAAGTTCATCACTTCAGAGACTAAACAATAATGCACAAATACATAGACAAATAAAAGCTCGATAACGAGATCGCAACAAATAAAAAAAAATCAACGGGTCAAATGCCGTTACATTTTAACAGAGCAATATCGTGATAATGTTTATTTCTTGTACAGTGCAAAAGTAAGTTTGTCATTCCGTTTGTAATTTCCACAATATAATTTTCCGACACTATAAAGTATATACTAATATTCTGGATTCTTATAGATAGCGGAGTCTATTAAGCCATGCCCGTCTGTCTGTCTGTTGAAATCAATTTTCTGAAGTCCCCAGATATCTTCGGGATCCAAATCTTCAATAATTCTGTCAGACATGCTTTCGAGAAGTTTGCTATTTAAAATCAGCAAAATCCGTCCATAAATAACGGAGATATGAGCAAAAATCCGAGACAACCTCTGAAAATTTCATCAAAAAAACTAAGTGTATTAATATTGTTACGAACAAATTCATCAACAGATAGCGTGTTTAACATCAGAGTGTTCGAAAACTTTAAGTGTCTTCTTAAACCGTAATATAAGTGTGTAAAAAGACAGTGTGTTCAGTTTTAATTGTGTTTGTGTACATTTAAATAAATAAAGACATATTTTCTTCAAACTACTTGACGCTTTTATTTTGCAATTAAAAAGAATCCGGTTTATTTAAAGGAAATAAACCACCGTTTTTAAAAGCTAAAAACGTAACAATATAATATATATATGTATGTATGTATATAATATAATTATGCATCCACAGCAAAGGGTAAGGGTATATAAGATTTGGCAGAGCCAAATATATCACTCTTACTTGTTTTTTTTTATTTTTTTTAAGCAATAAGTTCAATTAAATAAAAAATACATATACATATATGATAATATACCTATATTTGTATTATTTTCATAACCTTACTTCCTTAATGCAAAACATACGCACAGTTTTGCTTCCCACTGTATGTGGTTAGGAATACTTGTTTAGATTTCATTAAACTTTAACAAAATTGCTCCAGTTTTGTTTTGTTAAATTTTTATATGTTTAATATTAATTAAACTATAAAAACCAAGTGACATTCATGTTAAACCATTAAACATATTTAAACAAGTCTCATTTGGTTGAAATTTAAAGTTTATTTGTTTATCTGATTTTTCGGGGTTTTTTGTTTGTTTATTTAACAGTATTAAAACATCTTTTTGGTAATTAAACTTTCTTTTAATTAAATTAACATGCTTTAGACAAAACAATATTTAAGCACACAAAAACAATTTTTCAATTAACTAAACACAAAAGTTAATGGCGTCACAAATGAAATAAAAAATTATGAATGTAAAATGTAGTTAAATTTTCACTTTTAGTTTTAACAAACAGTTTTCTTTTAATTTTATTGTTAACAGTATAACAGCAATAAAGTAATTAACCATTTTCACTTTTAGTTTTTTTTTTTAATTTTTGGTATTTTCTTGGCCATCAACTGAAAAAGCTAGTTTGCATATTGTTTAAACACAAAATTTACTAATGTAACGCAAAAAACACATTAATATTTTCTTGGTTTATAATTTGTTTATCCACATAATTATTTCAATATTGTGTTTTTTTTTGTAACATTTTTGTTATTAGTTTTATAACATTAAAATGTTTAATTGGCAATGTCTGATGCTTGATTTTTTTTGGACTCAACTTTACTCTTTTTCTGTTTTGCTTTAAATAAAAAAGTGTGTGTGTGTGTGTGTTTTTTTTTGCAAACCCTCTATTATTATAATGTTCATTGATCTTTGTTTTTATTTTAAGCTTACTTTGATTTATGAATAGGTATTTAGCTAACAAAAAAAAAACTAATAAATATATAATTGGCAAATTTTGATAATAAGTTTAAAATACAAATTGCAAAATCGTTAAGAAACCTTCAATGAAAATTAGTCTAAACAAAAAACTCTATATTTTAAATAATATAACAAAGCTTGAATAAAACGTGTCTGTTCAAAAGTTAAAAGTTACCGAAATATTTAATTTTTTATTGTTTTTTTTTTGCCTTAGATTGATTGATTAACTGCGATATGTTAAAGCGACTAAATGGAATATTCAAAACTAAAATTTGGGTAATGTAAACCAGTTCCTTTTTTCTTTAAAACAATTTTTAATATGAATATACATACTACAGCCGCTATATTTAAACGTTGTAGGAGAATAATTTAATATATAAATTAGTAGAATAAATAACAAAAAACATATTAAAATAAACCAGCCAAGTATTGTATACTTAATGATTTCAATACTAATCCCATATACATACCTACATATGTATATTTTTAAATACCCAAGATATTTTGAATATTTGCAGTAGATCTAAATAACATTCACCAGCTTATGTTGAAATTTTATAAAATTTTCAGTCGCTAGTATTATTATTATTATTTAAGTTAGAGCAATTCAAAATCTACATTGCTGATTGAATTTCTCAATACACTGTCTACACGTGACAGTTAATTATCACAACATGCTATAAAACTTCGTAAGAATGTTTATTAAATTTAACTAATAAAAATACTTCTATTAAAACAAACCATATCGATAATATTTAATGATTCACCTGATGTTTGATAACAAGACAAAATAGTAATTGCTCAAGTTGTCAAACAATTTTATCATAATTTTATCATGTCTTGATGTCAGAAGCTCTATTGATCTAGTTTCCTGAAAACATAATTTCAATAAATATTTTAATACAATTTTTTTCACTTTTTCCCCACTTAGAAGAACATAAACAAATGTATCAATGTAATTGTGGCCACGTTTTGTTCTAGTGCCCACAAAACCATCGCTCATTAAGACGTTAGTTTAAAGATCACAAACTTTATTGATCCAGTTTTCCAAATCCTCATTTCAATAAAGCTTTTATTACAAATTTATACAAATTCAAGCCTTATTGGTTGTACCATTTTCTTTAAATATTCAATTTTAATTTTGTCGTTCGTTGGCATCATATTTCTCCAATAACTTTTTTAAGTATAATGTCCTCATTTTTTTCTTAACAGAATATTAAAATTAAAACAAATGTGCATAAACAAAAAAAAAAAAACCATCAATATTTTTGTTTTCTTTTCGTCTGACTGTGCCAACAATCAAATCATTTTATTTACAAACAAAAATTCATATATTTTTCTTCACAAAATTTTGTAGGTATTTATTTTTAAAGTTAGTGGTTAAATTAACACAAACAAGTTCATTCACTTCTGTGTGTCTGTTTTTTTTTTTTGGCTACGCATAACTGTACCCAAATAAAAACCCAAATTACAAGTTTGAATATAATTGTGCAAATTATAAGCCATGAAATTAAGGTTTTGGAAAACAATAATCTCTGTATAATTTAGCTTCACAAAAAATCCAAAATTATAATAAAAAACAATAGCTTAAGGGAATATTAATAAAACTAATAAACATTAAGTCTTCCTATTTCAACCATAAAATCTATAAATTTTTAACAAAATTTTATTAAAAAATTATACAACATTTTTGTGTGTTAAACAAAAACCTAACTCTTATTTAAAACAACATTTTGATATATCAATTTACAAAAATCTTCATATATTTTAAAATAATTTTGTTTAAAACCCAATAAAAAATTGCAATTTTAAGTTTCAGTGTTCCCAGCCTTGATTTAACAAAATGTATAAAAATCAAAGTAAAAACCTGTTTAATAATCAAAATTATTATAAATCTCTTAAAACGTTTAATAAATATAATAAAATTTAACATTTAACTTTATTTTTAGTTAAATTAAACAATTTAACAAAATTAAAAAAAAACTATACAGTTGATCCCACACCTGCCTAAACAAAACGTAAACATGGCGGCCAAATCAAAACAAACACAAGTCTTAGTTAGACCTGCCAAAATGACATAGAGAGCAATTGCATTTTATCAAAATATGGATTAATTGAGAAAAATGTTTAATTCAAGTTTATTACGCGGTCTAGTTAAAAAACTTAATATGTTATATAAATTGCAATATATGTATGTAAATGCATACATATGTACATATGTACTATATATTTTGAAATTTGGGTAATGTAGCCTACTAGATAAGTGTTTAAAATAAAGTTGATGTTTATGAAAGTAATAAATAGAACCGAAAGTAATATTTTCTTTTGAGAATTATTAATATTTTGCAATAATCTGAACGACCAGCCTAAAATCTATTAAATATGTTACAAATTTCTGGTTAATTGAAGTTTATATTTTATAATGTTGTTGCTAATCTCGAAAAATTGATATGTGCTTGTTTTCTTATAGAATGACATCTTTGTAAGACGGGCTTAAGAAATTAGTCTTTGTAAGACTTGTAGAATAGAGTGTGTATAAGATAGTTTCCTTAAAAAATAGAGTCATTGTAAGACAATCATCTTACAGAATAAAGTCTTTTTAAGACAGTTATCTTATAGAATAGAGTTGTTGTAAGACAAAACAGATAAAAAGAGTCTTTGTAACAAAGTAGAATCTTTATAAATCAGTTTTTTTATAAAATAGGAACTTTAAACAAAGTTTTCTTAAAGAATAGAGTCTTTGCAAGATTACTCTTTTGAATTGAAAAATTGCTTTTACAATAATAACATACATACATATTTATTTAAATTACTAAAACATATGTATGTATGTATTTAAAACCAAATATGTACTCGCATTTAACTTTAATTTAATTTACCTTTATTCGTTTATATAAATTATGAATTATAATAATTTTATTCATTCCCTCTTTTACATTTCTTTTAATTACAGCAATTAACCACAGTTTTAACGTCTTGTGAACATCAAACAAACGCAACTTTTTTTAAAAAATTATTTGCCTGAAAAAACATCAGTAAACCATGTAAAGCAAGTGGCAAAAGTGGCTGTAACTTGAAAAGGAAAAACAAGCATACAAATTTACAAAAAACTAAAACATAAACAAAACGTGACAAATGTCAATATAACATTTATAACAACACTTGCACGTACAAGGAAGTTAATTAAATAACAAAAATCTTGTTGATTAAAAAAAAACAACAACATTATTATAAAGACAATTAATTATAAAGACAATATCTTCATCGTCTTCTTAAACATTTATAAAAACAATGACAAATATTTTTTTCAATTAATTAAAAACAATAAACAAATTGTAATAATTCATTACGTCATTGATTTTATTAACGAATTCAATATCACGCACTCGTGATATATCATATGAAAGAGATTTTTAAAACAAAAGAAATTATAACAACAATATACAGAAGAATAACTGAATGAAACAGTTAGTTTTTAATAAAAAGGGAATAAATTGTTTGAGAGAGTGTAAGAAGATAAGAGGATGAAAAGAAAGCTAGAAAAACTGGTTGTTTACATTTTTCACAAACTCTCAAACAAACAATTAAACGCACATACCAAAAACAGATTCTTACTTGTTGTTACCGTTGTTGTTGTTAACTCGTGAGTAGAGTAAAAGTTTTTGCTATGTGCATTTAAATGTGTGTTGTTGTCTGTGCATGTTGAATGCTGTTTAAACATGCAGTAACCTTTTGCCGGCCATTAAGCCTGTTTAATGCTGCATTTACATTTTCTTTTCATTTCGTAAAATACAGGAAGCTTTTATTAACAACAATTTTTACTTTTATTTGTAACAAGAAAGCAAAAATACAACGACAAGTTAAACGGGTCTGCAGCCATTGATGTTGTTGTTATGGTTATTGTTGTCATCAGTTTTGTTCAAACACAACAATAAGAGAGCTTAGTGCCTTTGGTTAGTGTGTTGTGCACATGTTGTTTGGCATGGAAAGACTTAAGAGCGAAAAATTCCTGCACTCTTCATTCATTGTAGTCAATGTACCGCACTATGAAAGACTTTAGATATTTTTTGCCCAGTTTTCAAAAAAAAAAAAATAAAATTTTTTTTGTTGTGTGTTTCTTTTAGAAAGTGAAATTATTTCAAAAAGTGTGTGCTAGTGTGTGTAACTTTAAGTGTCGCTGAAAGTGAATTTGTTTTTTCAAATCATCATTTATTAAAAATTAAAAAAACCAACATAAACGAAAAAAAATTCATAATTATTGTAATATTCATTTGAAATTTTATTATTACCAGCAGACCACATTATTGTTTTTTTTTTGTAAGAAAAAAGTCATTAAAATAAAAAGTTTAATCAGTTAATAACAAATTTAACAATATTGAATTCAACATTTACTGCTAGTATTTTCTTTTGGTGACCACAATGGAGTCGGAGGAAATAACAAAACTAGTTGATGGTGTTTATAAGGTAAGTGTGTGTTTTTAATCATGGTTTTAGAAAATTATGTTTTTAAACAAAAATATTTGTATGTACATACATATTTAAATATTTTAAAGTTAATTAATATTAGCTGCGAGACACTTTGTTAGTATGAAATGTTTGTTAAAGGAAAATACCAAAGAAATACCAAAAGAATTTCGTACAAAGACACTTCTCTCAGAGACTCTTTTTTATAAGAAAACTGTCTTAAAAAGACTATATTCTAAAAGAAAACTTTCTTACAAATACTCTATTTTATAAGAAAACTGTATTACAAAGACATTATTTTATAAGAAAACTGGCTTAAATAGACTCCTTTTCTATAAGAAAACTGTCTTACAGAGACCTTATTCTATAAGAAAACTGCCTTGTAAAGACCTTATTCTATAAGAAAACTGTTTTACAAAGACCTTATACTGTCTCGCAAAAACACTTTTGTATAAGAAAACTGTCTCGCAAAGACACTTTTTTATAAGAAAATTGTTTTGCAAAGAAACTTTTCTAGAAGAAAACTGTCTTGCAAAGACATTTTTTTAAAGGAAATCAGTCTTGCAAAGACATTTGACAAACTGTCTGTGTAAGTCTTTGTAAGACTGTTTTCTTATAGAAAAATTGGCAAATATTTACTAAAAGAAAGCGTAACCACTTGTTTTAGCACACATTTGTTTGACGTTGTTTACTCTTACAAGAATAGAATAAAATCTTTGCAAGGCAGTTTTCTTATAGAATATAGTCTTAATATGACAGTTTTCTATAAAAGTTCTTCCTATATCCAATCAAAATCTTAATTGTTTTTCCAAGTGAATAAACTCGTGTGAACTTTTTTGCCTAAATTTTTTTTTGTGATTTATTTTTCAAAATTGTTTTATTTTTTTTTCTGTAAATCATGCCCCAACAACAGCAGCAAATAAATAAGCTGGTAATTTTCTTACTTACACACGTACGAACTGAAATGCATGCAGCTCTAAAGTCAAAATGTTACATAATGTTGCAAGTTAACAAATGGAAAATAATGTTGAAGCTCATGAAGATGATGCTGCTGGTGGAGATGATGATTTTCTTTTGCAATTATTTATTTATTTTTTGTTATTTATTTCTTTATAATAGAGTTTTTTCTAAGTTTTTCTTGATATTTTCCATAAGACATGTGTTTTTGGTGTTTTTGTTGCAACTAACTATGATGATGATGATGATGATATTTTCTTCTTGTTGTTGCTTTTGTATAACTTGCAACATCTCGTGTTTCAATATTATGGTTTTTGTTTCTGTTGCATGTGTTAACTTGTCATCAGCTTTATTTTGAAAGTCTAGTTTTCTGAGGTGTAACTTTTCATTTAATTCGTTCAGTTGGGTTTAAGTTTTTATTTTTTTTTGGTTTTTTAATGCCAGGTTTTTCTTTTATTACTTTAATAGTTTTGGTTAAACAGGTAGTTTAGTTTGCTTTTATTTAGTCATTGATTTTAGCCGATTGATTAACAATTTGTTTTGCCTTTATAAGGTCAAAATGATAAGTAAAATTTTATTTTTTTTCGTAACATTTTGAGTTTGGCCACCAGTGCTGTTGCAATAAGCTGTTGGGGCTTGTTGGTCTTTTTGAAGAAATATTATTAGCTTTAATTTAATTTGTCATAGTGTTTAAAACGGGAAATGAATTTTTTTATTTTCTGGGTAATTTCTTTTCAAAATGTTTGCTTGAAATTTCTTGCATAATTTTTCATAATACATAAGTAATTAAATTTTTATCATTAAAAAATCACTGGGTTTGAAAACATGTGTTATTTGTATATATTGTTATTGTATAATAACTAATAGTTGATTTTCATGGCAAGATATATTCGCTTTTTCAAACGTGATTTTATGTGTCTTTAATAATTTTTTTTTCCTTGGTGATCATATATAAGTTACAATTATTTAAAAATGTTTTCAATAATGCAATAGTTTTGGTTTGAAAAATAAACAAACATTTTAAAATATTTAAAAAATAGTTATGGGACAGTTTAAATTAAAAGTTTTGCAAAAACAGTTTTTTTATGAGATTAGAGACTTTGGAAGGCTGGTTTCTTATAGAATGGAGTCTTTGCTTATAAAGGCTGATTTTTTTAACAACTTTGTTTTTGGCAAGACTGTTTTTGGCAGCTTAGATGCTTTCGTGTAACATGTTACTGTTAAACATATGCAGTTTGGTCTATAATTTAACCATTTAACGACTTACAAACGAACAACACTTGCAGATTATTGAATTTTATTATTAGCAAAATTCATGCTCGGTTAGGAAAGTTCATCGTGCGCTTCCTCCATTTTATGTTCCGTTTGATTAAACATCTGAGGTGGTGGAATCTTTCGCAACAAAGTTACATTACTGGATATTAAATCACCAACACGCATACGAAAAGTGCGGAAAATATAGCAGCAGTATCCGCCAGTGTTGTTGATGACCGTGAATTATCGATACGCCACTGTTCGCAGCAATTGCTGGTCTGTTACCCCATTACGTGGAAAACTTTGCGGAATTATTTGGATGTAAAACCTTTTGAAATACAGCTACTGCTATCACAACTGCTAACTTTCGGTGAATGTGAGCTGGCAGAGTTGGATAAATATTCACTTTTTAATGACAGGAACGTTACTGTGAATGGCGAACGCTACCGTGTAATGATTGCACATTTTTTATTACAACATGTTTCAACAAGATGGTGTCAAATAACACATAGCCCGCCGAATAATAGCCATATTGAGAGGCGAGTTCGGTAAGCAGTTTATTTTACGTTTAGGGCCGGAAAATTGGCCGCTTAAATCGTGCCTTAAGACTATTTTTATGGGGCTATGTAAATGCTCTATCTATAGGGACAAGACCGCCACATTTGACTTACTGGAAGCTAATAATGAACATTTTATTCGTCAGATACCAGCTAAAATGTTGGAGAGAGTATGCCAAAATTGCACCCAGCTTATGAATCATTTGAGGCGTAGACACGGTCAATATTTTCATGAAATCATGTTTAAACATTGAATTATTTTATGTGTGTGTTTTTTAAGTCAAATTCGAAAGCTCTTAAAAAATCACGTTTTAGTGTTCTTAGAGAATATAGACTTGGTAAGACAATTTTCTTTTTTTAGAATATAGTCTTTGTAAGACAGTTTAGTTTTGGAACAAAGTATAGTATGTAATTTTATTTTGCTTATAGTATAGAGTCCTTGTTCCTTCTTATAGAATACCGTGTTTGTAAGAATGTTTGCTATTAGAATTGTATAACTATGTTTTATTACAGAATATAGTCTTTGTAAGGCTGTTTTTGTAAGCCAGGTTTCTATACTCTTTATTATATCATTTTCTTATAGAGTTGAGACTTTTTAAGACAGCATTCTTATACAAAAGTTACTATGTAAAGCTATGTACAGGCGGTTGCCAGATCATACAATGTTGTCCGATTTGGAAATGTGCTAGCAATGCACTGACATTGAAAACTTGTTAGCAAAAGGTAAATTGTCAATTCAGACGACTATAAGAAAACCTTACATTTTCATTGGCACACAATTGTCACACAATAAATTTATGTGGCAACAGAAATTGTCAGTTCACAGGGTTGTCAGATTGGAAAAAATTGTCAAATTTGTTGTAAGAATCCTGTGCGTGTTTAAAACTGTTAAATATTGTCATGGAACAAAAAAGAGCAATGAAACAATTTTAGCTTCATATGTGTGAACGAGTATGTAAAATAGCAAGGGTAAGAAAACTGTTTGAAATCTACGATCTCTTGCCATAAAATATTTTTAAGAAGTTTTTATTCAACGGAACTAGCATCCCATAAACTTTGCCGTGCCTCAAATTCCTCAAAAAGTTTGCTAATACACTTTCGTGTGACCACAAGGATTTTTTGCGGTAGGACTTTTGTTTCGGTCTTGATTTTTTGTCACCATCGGTGCCTGTTGGCGACTGAATAGGAAAATTCAATTCAATTGGCTCATAGCTGTACTCTACAATGCAGTTTTCATTAATTTGAAATGTCGCTACCCCTTTATTATTTTCTTTTATTGATATTGATATATACAGCGTTGCAAATAAAAATAATTTCTCTGACAATGTCAACATGCATAAACTTTACCTGTCTGACAATAAAAAGTGTTTTACAATTATCTTACAACAATTTTATAATGGCAAAAAATGTGTTCACATAGATTGTTAAGATAGATTCAGCCATTCGTACTGAAGAAAATATTTGTTTGGACAAAGTTTTTTTCATATGAAGTTTGACGTCTTTTATTTTTGAGCGAGAGAAAATATTTTTTACAAAACACTCACTCTCAGCATGAATTAGTTTAATTTTATATTTTGTCTGGACAAAAATGAACTGAGTTGCCAATTGGTTACATTTTTTATTCATCTCATTTATTCATTAAAAATTTTGTAAATTGTTTTAATTAATTTAATATTTATTTTTAGACACTTAAAAACCAAAGCAAAATAAATCAATGAACGTACTTGTAAAACTAATAGATTTTGTTTACATATCTCAGTTTTGATTTTCCAGAAGAATCGTTCGAAATGGTTGAATCGTGCTGCAAAAAATCTCAATAAAAATTTTTTTCACTAAATGTCTGACTATATTTTTGTCTCACAATATAGTGAAATTGAGTTAGAAGCACAAATTGTAAATGCAAACGGTTGTTAGACATTCTCTGAAAAATTTTCTGACAATATTGTAAGATCTGACAAAAGTCTGTACATAGCTTAAGACTGTGTAAATATAAGGAATTTATTATGCAATTATTAATATTTAAAGTCATTTATTAACAACAACATTTTAACAATATTTCATTAAAGTCGGCATAAACAATAAAACAGCTAAGAAAAAAATCAATTAAAATTTGAAAGCCAGCTGAAAAAAAAAACTGGAAAACACACAAACAATTGTGCAAAAATTGTTAGAAAAATGTTAAATGTTAATTAAGCAAGAAATAAATATTTCTTAAAAAAACAACAAATTACTCAGAAAATGACATCATTTAAGTGAAACAAATTAACCTCTTAATAACAACAAAGTGTTCAACAAAAAAAGAGGACTTGTAATAAAAAAAGGTTTGGCTTTTTATTTAGTTAAAAAAAAAAAAATAAAGAAAAGACATTTTTGTTTAATGAAATAATGCTGGTAAACAAATAACAATAAAACTCTATTGTTGTTTAAATATAAAAACTTAAACAAATAATAAAAGCATAAAAAAGTTAATTGAAACGTAATGAAACTTTAGCAACCTCCCTCTATCTAGACTTTAACACAACTCAAGAAATTGTTTTTAACAAAATAAATTTAATTGTTTCAATAGTAATATGAGCACTCTTAATACTTATTAAGTAAAAGGTCACACTTGGCAAATATTTACTCAAAAATGCGTAACCAGTTGTTTTAGCACAAATTTGTTTGACGTTGTTTAGTCTTACAAGAGTTTTGCATGATCGAACAAATATTTGTTGGTTCCTGGCCTAAGTAAACGAAGTTTTTTTTTAAATAAATAAACGAGTTCAAATATATTTTATTTGGTGGTTATGTCTTTTTTTTTTTTTTTGTCAAATATTTGTCAAGTGTGACTTACTTTGCTAAGTGTGTAGGTGTTTGTCTGTCAATCTCTTTGTTAAAATTTTTTAAATATTTTACAACTCAGTCTTTCAAAAAAAAAACTGTATTTGTCAAATATTTACATACAATTTATTTGCTTTATTAGCATTTGAGTGTTAAATATTTAATGTTGTTGTGTTTCGAACAATAATCTTGTGGTTTTATTTAATTATACATATTTTAAATAAATATTTGGTAAACTAAACAAGCTGGTACATTTAAGTAACAAACAAAACGTTTGATAATGTTAATTGTTATTAGAGTTAAGCTAAAGAAAGGTTTGAAACACTAAACAACATAAAAAAATTTCAACTTGTGACCAAAAAATTCCATTAAAATTTATAACACATTTGAGGTATTGTTTTTATAGTATTGTATCGAAATTCGCCTTCAATTTATTGTTAACAATTAACTTCTATTTACGTTCAAACGCTAGACATTACTTCAAGCTCAGTGCCTATACCAGAAATTCTATACATTTGTTTATTTTTATAAAAACATTTTACATAATGTCTACTTTAAGTTAAAAAATAAACAAACATAAACTTGAAGTACGTTTTTCTATTAGTTTACATATCAAGGCGTGAGAATCACTAGATTCAGCTCAAATTAGTTGTGATTTAGTGATGATTTCAAGGCTATTTACTATTTACTACTTACTACACTTGTACATTTCGTTACATTTCAAATTTGTAAATATTTTTATACCCACCACCAAAAAGATGGGAGAGGGGGGGGGGTATATTACGTTTGTCATTCCATTTGTAACACATCGAAATAATGGCCGTAGAGCCAAAAAGTCTATATATTCTGGGTCTTTATAAGATTCTAAGACGATCTAGCCATGTCCGTCCGTCTGTTGAAATTACGATAGAGCTTTGAAAAAAAGCATAGAACAATGAAACTTTTACCAAACATACTTTGATCTATCGAAATGTTTGGTACTGAAAATAGGCATAATCGGTAGAGTAGGATCCGAATTATAGATTAACCCCCTTATTCATAAAAACTTACAACAGGTTTATAAAGCAAATTTCCATACAGAATTTGATTTATAAACCTCTTATTAACCTGTTGTAAGTTTTATGAATAAGGGCATACAGTTTTAGACTACCTCGATATTTTTCAAGTATTTTGTGTTATTTTCTTCAAATATAATGCAGATAATATCATGAAATTTTGCATGCTTGTTGAAAATGGTGGGAATCAGTCCACGATTTCTCATGGTCCCATACAAATGTCTTTCCGGAATATGGCTTTATGGTACATAAAAGTCTATAGAAAAGCCGTAGCTAAATAAATTTCTGCAATAATAAGTTTCATGCAAAGTAAAATCTTAAAATAATAGTTTGTTTACATTGGTTCATAATTTTGACCTTAGCCCCATACAAAGACCACTGCCGAAAATCACTTAAATGAACAGTAATCTTTTGTAAAAATTACTATCAATCACTTAAATGCACCACTATCAAATTTAAATTTAACACAAATAGTCCATAGATATATAAAAATCGTCCCTCTCAACATGATGAAGATCGGTCCATATTTGACCGTAGCTTCCATATAAAGTCCAGTTCCGGAAATCACTTAAATTCGCATAAATATCTTATAAATCTCCATAATAGGTGATTTGATGGTGGGTATATAAGATTCGACACAGTCGAATATAAACTTTTACTTGTTTATTTTATTATAAAGTTGCGTTTATAATCAATTTAATGTTAATATGTTTGTTTTTATTATTAGTTTTATTATTTTTAAATGTAATTAAACAAATCGTTAATGTAATCGTGATTGTTTCATTTCAAAACTTTTAGAAGATATTAAACAAAACACGGAAATGTTTAAAGATTTTTTTTTTGCATGTCACACTGATGAGATGATATGATGATGAAACTATAAAACTATTTTCATTAAATTATGTCAGGTAGATAATTGTACAAGAAATGTGTAAAGAATATAAATTACATGGAATGTTTAAGGAAGTTTACAATTAGGTAGTAAAATATAAAAGACCTCGTATTGAAACTTTAACAAAAAAAAAAAAAAAAATATACAACAGGGGCCAAATTACCGCATTCGTGATCGAATGAGCTATCGTATCGAAAAATGATTTCGATATCGAAATTATGATAAAATGTACTAAATTTCTTACTCGATATCGAATGCCATAATCTCAAATAAGAAAATTACGATCAATTTTACTCGATATAGAATGCGGTAATTTGGCCCCAGATCAACAAATTGAATTTATATTAGATTAATGAAACTTTTCTAAAGGGTGTTTTTTTAAATGTATAGAACTTTGAAATGGAATAAAACAAAGTTAATTTTTTAAATTAACATGAACTTTACTTTATTCGAAAGATAAACTTCTGGCATTATAATTTAAATATGACTTGTGGCGATCATAGGCTGGCTTGGACGTAGTCTAATCTGGAGACTTTCGAAGACTTCTTCCAACATTTGTGGCCGTATATCAGCAATAACGCGGCGTATGTTGTCCTACAAGTGGTCAATCGTTTCGGGCTTATTGGCGTAGACTAGCGACTTTACTGTCTCTCTCCACAGGCGTTAAATCGCAAGTTCTTGGAGGCCAATACACGGTTCCGAAACATGAAACTATGCGCTTACCAAATGTTTCCTTCAATAAATCAATGGTGGCACGAGCTGTGCAATATGTTGCGCCGTCTTGTTGAAACCACAACTTCTGCACATTCGGATTGTGCAATTAATGAACGAAAAAGTCAGTAACTAGGCTCTATAGGGATTACCATTGACCGTAACGTTCTAGCCAGCTTCGTTTTTAAGGAAGTACGTGCCAATTACACAGTGCAACAACCAAAATCCGAATGGGATGAGACCAAATACAAATGATAGCTGACATTGTCCATAACAAAACCTCCAAGGGATTTTTTTGGTTCAGTGCTAGAATTTTTTTTACAAGCATTTGAAATTTGTGATTTTGGAAGCCTGGCTAACGAGAAAAACTCATTACAATTTTGATAAAATAATGGCTATATATTTTTACTATCCGGGAGAAATGTGATATATTTATGTTTATGAGGTCGGGGAACCCATTTGTGATATTATGCTTTACCTAAAACTAACGCTAGGTGGCGCTGTCATACAATTTGCGTTATTATTTGTAGACTTTCATAGAAAAAACGGTGCATATGCTTTCTTGAGGCTGAATAATCAATTTTTGTTGTTGGATTTATTTTAAAATATAATTATAATGATTTTACAAAGTACATTTTATTATTGCCAGTACGTTTCTTTAAAAAATGCTGTTTTCATGGAAAAAATTAGTTTTTATTGGAATTACCTATTTTCTATTACAAAAAATGTTTTATTAAAATGAATTATAACTCATTATATCTATTATATCATTTTGGATCTGCATTACTATCACTGTCAGTTTGTATTGTTTGAAGAAGTAGAGGGTTGTGGATCTGTGTATATATCTAGTTCTTGCTCTTCGTCACTATTGTCTTCCTCTGTGGTTCTCTTTAACCACCAGCATAAATCACCTAACATAGCGTCTAGTTTTTTTTTCTCTATACCTGGTTTCCATTGTTAAAGCCACTTGATGATCTGATTCGGTTGAAAGTTGGTTTTCAAACCAATCCATATGTTGATGGAGAAAATGAATTTTTAAGGACATGTTTACTCCTAGTTCCTCAAAGGCCTGTAAGAGACGTTTTACTCTTTGTGAACTGTCTGCTTCTCGTTTTCTACCAAGAACATTTTCAATAACGTCCTTAATTGCATTCCATGCAATTAACTCATTTTGATTTACCGAATTATCAAAATCACTATTTTTCATCAATCTCAACCATTAAGCATACCTGTAAAATTAGAAAAAGTATTGTAAATTGATTTTTTAAAATCATTATTATTTGTATACAATACCTTCTTTTACTTTGCTAGCACTGAGTCGTGGAAATATAGATGAAGTAAAAGCTGGTCCAATAAATAAAACGTTTTTTTTTTTTTTTGTAATAGAAAATAGGTAATTCCAATAAAAACTAATTTTTTCCATGAAAACAGCATTTTTTTTAAAGAAACGTACTGGCAATAATAAAATGTACTTTGTAAAATCATTATAATTATATTTTAAAATAAATCCAACAACAAAAATTGATTATTCAGCCTCAAGAAAGCATATGCACCGTTTTTTCTATGAAAGTCTACAAATAATAACGCAAATTGTATGACAGCGCCACCTAGCGTTAGTTTTAGGTAAAGCATAATATCACAAATGGATTCCCCGACCCCATAAACATAAATATATCACATTTCTCCCGGATAGTAAAAATATATAGCCATTATTTTATCAAAATTGTAATGAGTTTTTCTCGTTAGCCAGGCTTCCAAAATCACAAATTTCAAATGCTTGTAAAAAAAATTCTAGCACTGAACCAAAAAAATCCCTTGGAGGTTTTGTTATGGACAATGTCAGCTATCATTTGTATTTGGTCTCATCCCATTCGGATTCCAAAAATTTGATTTTGTGTCACAGTGTTATTGGACCGGCCAATAAAGCACATTAAATAGTCAGTTTTTCTGGATGTAACTGTGGCTCAACATACACTCGAAGCTTATCATCACTTCAACTATGGCAGTTTTGTTTCTTGACAATCCAAAGTGAGCTTCATCGTTAAACAAAATTCGCTTATGAAAATCGGGATTTTATATTTCGAACAGAACGATGATTTTCAAAATAAATTTGCACAATTTGAAAGCGTTGTTCAGTCTATTCATGTTGAAATGCCAAACTAAACTAAACATAAATCACTTAACAAAATGGCTGCCAAATAAAAAAGTGTTGCCAACTTAAAGTTCTGTACATTTAAAAACAGTGCAAAGAGTTTTAAAAAGTCTACAACCCATAAGAAAACTAACTTAAAAAGAATCTATTCTATATGAAAATTAACTTGAAACAATTCTGTTTTATAAGAAAATTGTCTTACTAAAACTCACCCTTAAACATTTATGTAATTATATAGATTTTTATATCGATTCAAAAAAAAAAAAAATTCATAGATTTCTCGAAATTTTATGTAAATTTTATTTTTTAAATAACAATTTGAAGGCTCTTAAAAAATCACTCTTTAGTTTTCTTATAAAATAAAGTATTTGCTATTGAATTTTATTATACAATAGAGTCTTTGCAATACATTTTTCTTATAGAATAATGCCTTTGCTAGAAAGTTTTCTTGTACTATACATCTTTGCAAAAGGATTTTCGTATATAATAGAGACTTTGCAAAACAGTTTTCTTATAGAATAGAGACTTTGCAAGAAAGTTTTCTTACAGAAAAGTGCCTTTGCAGGAGTTTTCTTTTAGAATAGAGGCTTTGCAAGACAGTTTTCTTAGAGAATAGAACTTTTGCAAAACAGTTTTCTTATAGAATAGAGTTTTCTTTTAGAACAGAGTCTTTGCAAGATAGTGTTCTTACAGAATAAAGCCTTTGCTGGACATTTTGTTATAGAATAGAGGCTTTGCAAAATAGTTTTCTTGCAGAATAGTTTTCTTATAGAATAGAGGCTTTGCAGGACAGTTTTCTTGTAGAATTGAATCTGTGCAAAACAGTTTTCTTATAGAAACAGATTTTTTGTAAGACAGGTTTTTTATATAATAGAATGTTGTACTGCAAAAACTAAACTGTTATACTTTGGCAGAAAGTTCCTTAGATGTATTTTTAAGTTAAAAAATTTTATAGTTATGTTATTAAAAGTTGTTTTTCATAATAAACTCTGAAGCTGTTAATTTATAAAATTGTATGTTTTTTAACTATTATACTTTAAAATGTTTAACTATGTTCTTATACATATATTATTAATAATTTTGTTAGATATGTGTTCTTAGGACAATTAAATATCATATTACTTAATTTAAATAACTGCTTAAAATGGATTTAGCTAAACATGCTCTTTCTTAACCAACAACCAACACTGTATGCTAAATTGCTAATGTTGAAGGTATAACTAGCTAAAAAAAACTAATTTGCGGAATAGCATAGATATGTAGTTTGTAGATAATTTAAAAATGATTTCCGTTACAAATGCTAAAATCCCATGTTAGTGGAAACTATGAATGAATTAACACATATTTTATGATCTAATCGCGTGTCATTTACAAAATGAAAATAGTTGTTATGTGTAAAACACAGCAAAAAAAAAAAAAAAACATAAATAAACGTTTAAATAAAAAAAAGAAACTGAAAATAGATTTGGGTTTTAAAATGTTTTTAATATATACCGGAACAAAATAGATTTTATTATCAAACTACTAACAGGGGTTTAAATACTCTTAAACGGAAGAATTTCAATTTATGTATAAAAAAATTAAGCAACTAAGAAACCTTATAAATGTTTTGCCAGTATTTTAAGCAGGAATCTCTTTTTAACGCTCCCTCTCTCTCTCTCTCTCACTATCTTTTTGTAATATAAATAAATAATAAAAATTAAGCTGTGTTGGGAATTAGAATATTAAAATAAAAAGCAAAATAAGCAAAAAATTAAAAAAAAAAATTATAAAAAATATGTCAACAAGCTGACAGCTAAACAGACAGATAGTTAGACATTAAAAAATCATATAAAAGCAGACGAACAGATAGACACTCGGGCCAACTGACATAGGGGACGTACTCCTTATATTCAAGTGGTTAAACCAACTACAAACAGCAACATCATCATCATCATCATTATTGGTTAGTCTTCATTATTAAATATTTCTTTATTTCTTTTTTGTTTGTTATATGGAATTTAGTTAAAGAACAAGTGCTTTTATTTGAAAGGTTTCCTTTGTAAGCCACAAACCATGACTGTCTGTCATTCCCACTACCAAGCAACCAACTAAATGGTCACAGTAAGTTAAAGAACCTAAATTGTTTTTAACATTTCGTTATGTATAACTATTGGCCGGCCGGCCAGTCATTTGAAATTAGTTTCCACTGCAACTCTTTGTTTTTTTTTGTTCTTTTTGTTAGTTTTAGTTTATGAGCATTTCCTTAAATGGCTTTAAATAAGTCGAAGTATGTAACTATTTGTATTGTATGCAGCAATGTTTTACTGTTTCTTTCATGTGCCATAACTGGCCAAAATGTATGCTAATGTTTTTTATTGCAGTTCTTGTTTTTAAATATTTATTTGCTGGCTATTGTATTCTTCATTGAGTTTAAGTAGGGAAATCGAATTGCAATTAGAACGTCAGGCAGATAATCAGGCAAACCTTAAAGACCAACTACGAGTACATATATTAAAAACTGTCTTACAAAGGCTTTATTCTATCAGAAAACTGTTTTACAAAAACTCTATTGTATAAGAAAACTGCCTTACAAAGTGTGATTAACGAACACTCTTTTTTTTATAATAAAACTGTCTTTCAAAGACTCTATTTTATAAAAAACAGTTTTTATAAAATAAATTGCTTCTTAAATGAAGAAATCTAAACTTATATTAGTTCCTGGAGCTTTTTAATTAAAAAAATAGTCACGTAATCAAGGATATATCTTATAAAAAAGCAATCAGGGATCCTTCTAATATAAAAGAATATTTAAGAATCTTTCTTGGATCAAATTTACTTCTCACTCAAACAATCCTGGATCTTTCAAATACAACATTATTCAAGGATATTTCCTGCATCAAATATAAACGTTAAGCAGACAATTCTGGATCTCTCTAATACAAAATTATAACACAGTTGTTTCCTGGATCAAACCTAAACCTCATCAAACATTCCTTAATCTTTATAACAAGGATCCTTCCTGCATCAAATCATATTATCAATCAATAATTCCGCGATCCTTTTAATAAAACAATCCTAGGTCTTTCAAATGCAAAATTGTTCAAGGTTCATTCAAATCTAATCCTAAATCAATCATTCCTGGATCATTTTAATACAAAATGATTTAACAATCTTACCAAGGGTTTTTCCTGGATCACATCTAATCCTCAATCAATCAATCTTGGATCTTTCTTAGACAAAATTATTCAAGGGTCTTTCCGGGATCCTATATAGTCCTCAATCAATTAATGCTGGAACTTTATAATACAAAGTTATTCAAGAATCTTTCCTGAAACAAATACAATCCTCAATAAAACAATACTGGGGTTTTCAAGTACAAAATCATTCAAGGATCGAATCCTCAACCAATTGTTCCTGCATCCTTCTAATACATAATTATTCAATAATTTTTACTGGATTAATTATCATCTTCAATCAAACAATCCTGAATCAAATCCAATCTTCAATCAAAACTGAATCATTATAAGAGAAAATTATTCAAGCATCTTTTCTGGATCAAATCTAATATTCAATGAAATAGACCTCTGTCTTTTATTACAAAATTATTCAATGATATTTCCTATCTTCAATCAATCATTCGAGGATCCTGTTAATACAAAATTATTCAAAGATCTTTCTTTTATCAAATATAATCCTCTATCAATCAGTCTTGGATCTTTCTAACACAAAATTATAACAAGGATCTTTCCTGCATCAAACTAATCTTAATCATCTTTCATCATTCTTGGATATTGCTAATAGAAAACTATTCAGGGATCTTTTCAGGATCAAATCTAATCCTCAAAAGTCTTTCCTGAATCAAATTAAATCAATCATTCTTGGCTCAATTTAAGGATATTTCCTAGACTAAATCTAAACCCAATTAATTGAAAAAACTAGTGTAATCTTGGATCTTTCCTGGATCAAATCTAATCCACAATCAATCCCCGATCTTTTTTATATTATTTTGTTTCCTTTACTTATCTATGACGTTTGTGTTTGAATTTGAACTCAAACTATTTAAATTGAAATAAGCTTTGGCACATAGCAAAGGATTTTGTATATATGGTCAAGTGTACCATCCATTTCATGCAATGACCTCATATTACCTCAACACTACAAGATGTTTTCAATTGATTCGATTGATTTAAACTTTGTGAATCACAATAATCTTTAAGACGTTCCTCACATGAAAATCAAGCTAATAATGTCACCAGTAAGCTGCAATAGAAAAGCCAACTAAAATGTTTTCTTATTTCTTGCATGTGTTATAATTTGTATAAAGAACTTAACAATTAGAATTGTATTTCCATTATGTGCCATAGTACATAAGATCTCACGTAATGCATTTTGTGAAAACAGTTTTGAGTTCATACTTTCTTTTAATTTATATCGTACAACATATTTTTTCAAAGCCTTTCTTTCTCAAAATTTAAAACGCCTCTTTATTGCAGTTTATCGCCAGCTGCCTTAAATGTAATTTAAAGCACACTTTCATGCTTGGCTAGTTTAGGGAAACCCTAGCTGTCGACAGTTACATGTTGTTGTGTTTTCTTAACAGTTTACCAACAAACTCTTTGGTTTATGGTTTGACACATAAATTAAGTTGGTAAATAATAGATGAACAAAACAAAAAATAGTTTTACCATTTTCGTTTGCTATCAACTTCTTAAAAAAAAACTATTCATAAACATAAAAGTATGCTGGTGTTTTTTTTTAATTTTGCTAAAAAGAATGCGTTTTGTTGATAAAAAAAAACACACAAAAAAAACAATATAAAATCATTGTGTGTTTAAGAGCTGACAGTTTTTGTAAACAAATTGTTGCGGTTTTCTGGTAAAAAATAGGTGTGTTGGTTGAATGGTTGGTGCGGGATACGGTGTCACAGCGAACAGTCAAGCCAGGCAAGTTTGTTGCTAAAATCTTTTGTTTTGTTAGATTTGTAGAACAAATGTTAAGGTCGAATTCATTAGTATGTAGAATAGTCTTAAGGAATGCTCTGGTAATTTGTTGAAAACAATTTGAATAATTTTAATTTATAAAGTCTTTAATTTCTGTATTATTAAGACTTTTTATAGAACTTTAAATAAAAAAGGTCCACGATTAATAGGAGAATTTTTAAACAAGAAAGACACTATTAGAAAGAAAATTTTAAATAAAAATGTTAAATAAGAAAGTTCCACGAATAATAGGAGCATTTTAAATAAGTAAGCTCCAAGATTAAATGGAGAAATTTAAATAAGAAAGATTGATGATTTTTTTTTTTTTTTTTTTTTTTTTTGCATATTCTTTTTTATTGTATCTTCATTTTAAATGAACTAACAATAGGTATTCAAATCTTAAAACTAAAGTTAATTAAGATAAGTCCAGCCAATGCTAGGCAAAATCTAGTTTTCAAATTCGATAGGATATAATGAGCAACTTGTATTTATTCATCTGAGAGCGGTGGTGTCCCTCCTTCTCAAACGGCTATGACCGGGATGTTGTAAGATGTCTCGAGCGAGGGGATTTGGATGAGTCTCCAGCTTACCCAAATAAAGGGCCACGTGTTTAGTTATTTCCCATTTGACAAGTGGAACATCAAGATCGTTGTGTATGTTGTTGTTTTTAATATACCAAGGAGCGGTAGTTATCATTCGTAGAATTTTGTTTTGACGGCGTTGAATTTTCTCAATATTGGAGTTGGAGGCAGTGCCCCATAACTGGATACCATAGCACCAAATTGGCTTTAAGATTGAGTTGTAGAGTAGAAGCTTACAATCGAGCCGAAGGACGGAGTTTCTGCCGATGAGCCAATGAATTTGGGCTGCTTTCAGTTTCATTTGAGTCAGCTTAGCATCTATATGTGGTTTCCATGTGAGGCGACGGTCCAGATGAATACCAAGATATTTCACGTGTGAGTTTTGAGGCACTATATGGTCATTAATACGAATAGGGGGACATGATTCCCTACGTAGAGTAAAAGTTACGTGGGTGCATTTCTGTTCATTTATTTTTATTCCCCATTGTCTTGCCCATTTCTCCACTTGCGTTACGTGGTGCTGTAATTGAATCGAGGCATCTTTTGGATCTTTGTGAGTACTGAGAAATGCCGTATCATCAGCAAATGTTGACGTGTGAATTTCATTGTTTGTTGGCATGTCTGCTGTGTACAGCAAGTATAGAATTGGTCCTAAGATACTACCTTGAGGGACGCCAGCACCTATAGGTTGAGGACGGCTTAAATAATCACCTTCTTTAATCATAAACTGACGGTCGATTAAGTATTTCCATAGTAGGTGTTGAAGATTCACCGGCAAGTTCTGCTTTAATTTAGATATCAGGCCTTCATGCCATACTTTGTCGAAAGCTTGAGAGACGTCAATAAAGAGTGCCGAACAGTATCTCTTTTCCTCAAAGGTTTTTCTTATGACTTGTACCAATCTATGTGTTTGTTCTATTGTACTGTGTTGACGTCTGAAGCCAAACTGGTGATTGGGAATGCAGTTGTTTTCATTCAAAATCGGAGTCAGCTTGGTTATAAGCAATTTCTCGAATAATTTGGACATAGTTGGTAATAGACTTATTGGCCTATACGACTCAACTTTGCAAGGATCTTTTCCCGGCTTAGGAATCATCTTTACTAGTGCAATTTTCCAAACCGGAGGGTAGTACTCAAGCCGTAAGATGGCATTAAAAAGAAAGAGGATTAATCTTTTTGCAATGCGAGGCAGCTCAAAAATCATTTTATTGCTGATTTTATCAAACCCAGGTGCTTTTTTAACATTTAAATTATCAATAGCCTCAACAACCTCCAGATATTGAAATCTTATTTGTACAGGTGGTCTGGCAACAACAGGCGGTAGTTCGCTAATGTCAGTATCCGTATTGGGAGTGAATACATTTTTTAAATGACTTACGAAAAGGTTGCCTTTTTCTTCGTTATTTCGTGCCCAAGATCCGTTCAAAGTACGCAGTGGAGGTTTTGCGATTACGGGTTTTCTCAGATTTCGGACTGCACGCCATAATGAATAATTTGACTGGGAAGTTGCGTCTAGACCTTCCAGATGTTGTTTGAGAGACACTGCTTTTTGCGCTTCTAGCAAGATCCTAAGGTTTTTGGTACATTCTCTCAACCTAGTTTTAAGTTGGGGCGATCTGTGTTGTTGCCACTCTCTTCGGACTCTCCTTTTTTCAGACAATAGTTGCTCAACATCTGCAGAAAAAACTCTGTTGTACCTATTCGGGCGGTAAGTGGAAGAAGCATGTTCTGCGGCTTTCTCGACATGTTCATTAAGACTTTTTATAAAGGCATCGATGTCTTCAGCAGTTTTTAACGGGAGTTTCTCTGTGCAGTGAGTGCTGATGTATTTTTTGTATTTTAACCAATTCAGACGTTTGACAAGAAGTGAGGCATCAGTTACGATTTGCTGAGGACTTCTGATGGTGATTACAGTGGGTGAGTGATCTGAAGAAAGATCCAGTGAAGCCTCGACTTCAATGAGTTCCGGGGATACCCCTTTCGCCACGCCGAAATCGATAACGTCAGGAATTTTTTGCTGGTCAGTTGGCCAATAAGTTGGTTGACCAGTTGAAATCACATTCAGTCCCATTTCAGACAGGGAGTCGTACAAGATACGACCTTTAGGGCTAACGAGTCGTGATCCCCAGAATGTATGCTTAGCATTGTAGTCGCCAGCCGCTATGAAACGGCTACCTAGTGATTTGTAAAAATCTCTATACTGATCTTTTGTTATTGAAAATCTGGGCGGACAGTAAACTGACGAAATCACGAGGTTTTGACAAAAGTTCTCAATACAGATGTTTGTTGCTTGAAGATAACACTCTGAAAGACCACCCAATGAATGGTGTTTGATTCGCGATTTGACCAATATTGCCGAGCCACCACATGATCTATCTCTGGGGTCCTTGGTGTCGTAGAATGTATAACCACTTATTTTAAAAATGCTTCTCGACGTCATATGAGTCTCGGAAATCAGCATTACATCAATTTTCTTATTAAAAAGAAAATATTCAAGTTCATTTTTGTGTTGGCGTATGCCGTTTGCGTTCCAGAAACATATTTTGAGACAGTTCATGGTCTATTAAGTATGGCCTGCAGTAGCGTGGACTGCATTTTTTGCATCTCCTGCATCATACTTGTCATGCTTGTCATGAAATGGTTCATGGATTGCGCCAGATTCTCCATTATACCTTCAAGACGGCTAAAATTGTGGCTGTTTGTATCATTTATTGGTGATTCATTTTGCACTGTTGGTTGGTTAGATCTTAGCACGTTGGCATATGAAAATTGGCTAGTGGATGCTTGTGCTACGGGGGGAATAATTGTAATAGGTACTTTTGTCGTCTGAGTAGGGGTAGAAGCGGGTTTGTTGATCAAGGAGCGTTTAACAACCCCGAAAACAGGGCAACCCCTGTAGTTGGCAGTGTGGTTTCCACCGCAATTGCTGCATCTTTTTACCCTGGAATCATCCTTAGGTTTATCGCACTTTGAGGTGTCATGAAGATCCCCACAAACAACACAAACAGTAGGCAACTTACAATAAGATTTAGTGTGACTATATTCTTGGCAGTTCGAACACTGTACTGGGCCAGATCGCTTATGAGGTTCTTCCACTGTAACTCTTCGGTGCATTATGAATTTCAAGTCATATATAGGATGTGTTTCATTTTTCTTCAGCTTAACATCACCAGGTTCTAACTCCACTCTAAATAATGGTTGAGGGATCCTATCTCTGTTTCTTATATTTGATACGGCCTTGATTTTAAAGCCTTTGTCGGCCAAACTGCTCTTAATCTCCTCAGGATCAACAAAAGAATCAATTCCCTTAATTACGACTTGTAGACCTTTTGCGCTTTTAAGTTGATACGTGTAAAAATTCTTTTTGCGTTTTTCAAATTCCGAAACTATTCTTCGATAGTCGTTTTCATTATTAACCTGAATCTTTGTTTCATTAATATTGCCACGCTTAATTGGAGTCACATAAAAAGAATTTTCACCAATTAATGAAACTAATAATTTTATAAGTTCGTTTGAGTTTTTTTCTCTTAAATATATTGGAGGTGGTTTTACTGGCTTATTCACAGCGTTAGGGACATCATTTTTCTCTTGGAGGATGGCAAAACGATTTTGCGAGCGTGGCTCTTCAGCATTCTTTGATAATTTTGCGGCTGGTGTAATTTCGGCAGATTTTGGGCTTCTGCCTCTCTTCGATACTGTTATATAACGGTCCATTCCTACCTGTGTTTTTTGTTTTTCTTCAACAGCAACTATATTTGTAGGACTTAATGTGCCTTTTGCAGCTGTTGACGTCTCTCCAATATTTGATAACGAGGACCGTGAAGAAGACGGTCCTTCAGTGATTTTTCTATTTAAATTAAATATGCTTTGGGCTAAGTTTGTGCCCTGTTCAACACATTTATTCAAGTTTGGTGCACTTGCACTTAAATTCAGATTTGTGCTTATTTTTGGTTTCACAGTTAAGTAGTTTTTATTAAATTCGGGATTTTTAATGTTCTCATTACTAACACTTGCCGAGCTCAACACGAAATAAGCATTTCGGCTCTGGGGCCCACTCGCACTGTTAGAATTGTTACTCATTCACTGTCTCACTGTATTTAATTTTGTAGTTTTCAAGTAATTAAAAATAAATTATTACAATTTATTAATTTTTTATTGCACCTAGTGCAATTATTTGACTTTGTAAAGTTTTTCACCTATTACGAGTTTTTTTTCCACTTTTTTATTTAATTTAACTTTTTATACTTTTTCACCTATTACGATTTTTCACCGAAAATTCAGCCGCACTAAAAGTAACACGTCCGAACTGTTCGATGTATCAAGATTGATGATAAATAGAAAAATTTTCAATAAGATCCAGGATTGATTGATTAAGCATTATATTTGATCGAGGAAAGATCCTTTAATATTTTTGTTTAAAAAAGATCCAGGCTTGATTGATTAAGGTTTAGATTTGATCCAGGAAATATCCTTCAATAATTTTGTATTAGAAATATCCCAAATTGGTTGGTTGAGGATTAAATTGGAACCAGGAAATATCCTTCAATAATTTTGTATTAGAAATATCCCAAATTGGTTGGTTGAGGATTAGATTGGAACCAGGAAATATCCTTCAATAATTTTGGATGTGATCCAGAAAAGATCCTTGTTATTTGTATTAGAAAGATTCATGATTGATTGATTTGTATTATAGAGATCCCAAATTACTCTTTTTATAAAAAAGATCCAGGAACACTTTGCTGGAATAATTTTGTATTATAAAGATCCAAAATTGTTTGGTTGAGAACGAGCTTCGATCCAGGAAAAAAATCTTGATATAATTTCGTAAAATAAAGATTCAGGATTGAAGATCCTCGAATAATTTTGTATTATAAAGATCCAAAATTAAGTATAAGATTTGATCCAGGAAAGATCTTTGTTATTTGTATTAGAAAGATTCATGATTGATTGATTTGTATTATAAAAATCCCAAATTACTCTTTTTATAAAAAAGATCCGGGAACACTTTGCTCGAATAATTTCGTATAATAAAGGTCCAAAATTGTTTGGTTGAAAACGAGCTTTGATTCAGGAAAAAATCTTGGTATAATTTCGTAAAATAAAGTTTCAGGATTGAAGATCCTCGAATAATTTTCTATTATAAAGATCCAAAATTGATTGGCTGAGTATAAGATTTGATCCAGGAAAGATCCTTGTTATTTAGTATTTGTATTAAGAAGAATCAGGTTTGATTTATTTGTCTTAGAAATATCTCAAATTACTATTTTTATAAAAAAGATCCAGGAACACTTTTGTATTAGAAAGTTCAATAGATTAATTTTGTATTAGAAACATCAAAGAGTAATTGTGTATCAAATGGTTCCAGGATTACTATTGTATTACAATGATCCATTATTCTTGTGTTCGCAAAATGGACGAATAATTCTCAATTAATTTTTCAAATATTTACTTTTTTCCTAATTTTAGAACATCTTGGAGAAATTTAATCCCGGTGCCCGTCATTTAATCTCTGCTGGCAAGGGTTATCTAAAGTCATTACATGGTGAGCTCATTGATTTAGAAAATAATTTATTTATTAATTCATTATAAATATAAATAAATATGATCTCTTGATTACTAAAGAAATAATACTAAAACTACTACAATTAAATTCTATTAAATTTTGTTGTTTTTTTTTTAACTTAATCACTTTGTTGGCATCTCAACATTCATGCAAATGCAGGTGCTGCAACATCAGCTCGTTTATTTAATGAAGCATTGGCTAAAATTGCCATGAATGCTCAACACAGTGGAACCAACGATATTGGTAAATTATATTATATACATACTTTATTTTGTTAAGGCAATTATGTTTTGTTAAAAACTAAAAAACAAAGTTATTATTAGAACGTTGTAGGTTAACAGATTTTTTTTTGCTATTTTTACATACTATTATTAAACATATACAAAAATTTCTTTTAATAATAAATTAAGGAGCGGCTTTGCTAAATGTCGTTAGTGTTTATAAGGAAATACAAGAACAGCAAATGAATATTGTAAGTAGTTGCTGTGTAAAAATCATGAAAAATTATTTAATTATTAATTGCTGTTGCAGTTAAAAGCCTTTTATGTGGATTTACTAGTGCCATTAGAAACCAATTTGGAGAAGGATACAAAAGTTGTGCAGCATGAACAAAAGAAATTCATGCAACAGCACAAAGTGCGCATGGAGTCGTATCACAAGGCCGTTACCACCATGAAAAAACAGCGCAAGAAAAAAGCTAGTCCTGAAAATACCGAAAAAGAATTAAGGGTAAGTTTAACTTATAAAAATTCCTTAATAATTTAATTTCATTAATATTAAAATTAAATTTGTTTAAGACTCTACAAATTTTGGAAGATCAAAAGAAGAAATTGGATGCCTTTTGTGAGCAAAGCTATAAAAACGTAAGTTTTCTGTTAAAATTACCCCCCCCCCCCATTTTCCAAAAAAAAAAAGAAAAGAAAATATTTAGTTTCTTTTTAAAACATTTCCCAGGCCATGACTCAGGAACGTCGCCGTTATGGTTTCGTTTTGGAACGCCAGTGTTCTATAGCCAAACATTGGATGGCTTATCATACAACTGGCAAAACCGTAATTGAAAATCATCTGGAAAATTGGCAAGAAATTGCTGCATCACGTGAGATTTTACCCACTACGGTATATGATGGTAATTCAATGCTGGTAGGCAATAAAAGATTGGTAAGTACTTTATAAAAAATTACAACACACACTCAAGTAATACGCAAACAGTTTACTTGCAACTTACTGCAACTAACTCTTGGCATTATTAGCTTGCTTTTTAAGTCATGCTGTTGTTTTTATTTTTTTTTTTGAAATATTTTAAGTCATGTTTCTATTTATTTCTTTGGTTTTGTTCAACAGGAACGTCTTAAAGATTCTGATGATTCACATGGTTCAAATCAATCGAATCAATTGAAAAAATCTCGCAGTGTTGATGCACCATTCGGTGATATGAGGTCATTGCATGAAACAAATATACCATATACACAAAATTCTTTGCCACGTGCCAAATCCGATTTCAATTTGAATAGTTCGGGTTCGAATTCAACCACAACCGTTATAGGTAAGTAATAGAAACAAAATGATATTAGAAAGATACACAATTATATGATTGAGGATTTAATTTGAACAAGGAAAGATCCAAGATTACTCTTTTATTATAAAGACTCACGATCAATTGATTGAGTGTTAGATTTAATGCAGCAAATAACCTCAAATAATTTTGTGTTAGAATGACTCAAGAGTGATGGATTAAGGATTAGATTTGTTCTGGAAAAGGTTCTTGTATTTAAAAGATCCAGGAGCTCAAGGATTAGATTTGATTTAGCAAAGAATCATGACTAATTGTGTATTAGAAAGATCCAGGATTGATTTATTGAGGATTAGATTCGAACCAGGAAAGATCCAAGATTACTCTTGTAGTATGAAGAATCACCATCAATTTATTGCAGGAAATAACCTCAAATAATTTTGAGTTATAAAAAAAAACTTCTCTTTATTTCCAGCTAACGATCACTCCGATCATGGTCACTGGGATCAGCGTACTGTGGTTAAAGCCCTCTATGCCTACATGCCATCTGGAGAAAATCAACTGCCCTTCGAAGAGGGAGATCGCATCGCTTTGGTGGGTGGCAAGGCCAAGGGATGGCAATTCGGTGAAAATCTACGTACACAAATGTTTGGTTGGTTCCCCGTAGCTTATACCAATTCCGATCTGATTGCAGATAATAAAATGAAAACGGAACGCGATCGTCCAGAACGTTCAAATGAACGTTATGAGAATATGCATTACGAGAGACAAAATGGTGGCATGCGCAATAGTTATCATGAAAACTACAATGATATGGATAATCAACAGGAGTTGGAAAGCGATTCGACATATAGAAGAGACAGGCATGAGGAGACATCACCGACCAGAATGTTTGGCGATACATACAGGAATCAGAAGAAGGTTAGAAGAGGAAATAAAATATAAATTTGATTTTTTTAAATATATGTATGTATGTATATGTATATTATGATTGTTTTTCAGTATCGCCCCTCTACGTCGGGTAATCCTAGACCAGGACCACCACCAACTTTGCCGGCACCCGTGCCATCGGCTCAAAACTCTGCACGCATGCTGAATTCTTCACAAAGTTTTTGTGCTCCCAATGGCAGCCAATCGGCCATTGAAAGACGCAACAAGAAATTACAGAATGGCAATCAAATAACACATGTGAGTTTTTAAAACCTCCCTTAGAACCCCTTCCATTGAAAGGAGTTGTTCTGTTGTTCTAATTAAAGAATCGTTTATTTCTAACACGCCAGCAATCATCCATGAATCAATTGAAGCCGGCTGCAGCAGCCAAAACTTCATTGCACAGCAGTAATGATAGTGGTTTTGCCAATGAACCGCCACCACAACCGGAGGTGGATTATTCAGATGAAGAGCAAACTAGTCGTGTGCCCATACGGTATGTTTAACAATAATTTTGTTTAGATAATTAAAGCCTCTCATCAACTATATAACATTTATTTCATAGCCTCCATTAAACGTTTGTTAATAACCTTTTCACTGCTACTTGTACTAACTTCCTTGGAGAATTTTGTTTTTAGTTTTTTTGTTTTTAATTTAATTTGCCATTTTATGTTCTTTTTTATGTTTATTTTCATATTTTTTCCAACATTTTTATATGTGTTCAATATCATTGCTCCCATATTAAATGCTAAAAAAAACCTTGAAACTCCCTAAACAATCATTAAACTAAACAAAAAGACGTCGAGCTGACACCAATACACATATTTCCACCAACCGGGAAATTGCTTCTTGGACCTTAAATCGTAATTTCCGTAGCAGTGTAGACAGCCAGATAGATGATAAGAGTTTAAAGACCTTAAATCGTAATTCTGGTAAAATGCGTTACGATTTAATAGCCAGTGATGACGAAATACTACAGGCTTCTTCGGGAGGCATTAAGAGAACAAAATCTTTTTGGAAATTTGGCGGGGGAAGGCATGATGACATATTGGCCGGCATGTCTTTGTGGCAGCATCGCGACTTGGTGGCTGCTCCCAATATGGAAGAGCTTAGGGATGAGGGTTATCGCACCACCAGCAGTAAAATTGAAAGTGAACGTGAAATGGAGGGAACTGATACATTACCCAAGAGTAATTCCAATAATTCCACTTCATCGCAGGAAAAACATGTAAAACATTTGGTGGAGGGCGGCCGGGTGCGCAAAGACAGTGTCACCAGCCTGGAAATGTATGACGATGATGAAAATATTTACGGTTTGACACCCATGGTAAGGGAGCCCATGCTAGCACGCAATAGCAATAACAACAATAATTTCACACCCAAATCGGGAATGAAAATTATGAAAACTATAGAAATTGATATAGAAAATCCCACTGAAAATGAAAGACTAAGCACGATAAAGAGAAATCAAAAAGAATATCAAAAGGAATACAGAGATAATACCATTAATCGTAATACCATGATGGAGAATAAGAAACAAAACTCTTTGGGTAATCGCGCACAATCCTCCAATCACAAGAAATCCTATGATATACAAAAGAATCCCCACAATATGCAGCAAAATGCAAAAATGAATGGACAAAGTCGCAATAGCAAGCCAGCGGAAATTTTTCCATCCACCGAGAGTGAGGCGGGAGAAAGTGAATTGGACAATGGCACCCTGAAAATGAGTGATGTTAATAATTTTTTCGATAATAATGGCAATACCGGCGCCGGTATCATCATGAAAACAGTGAAACGTAAGGATATCTTAAAACAATATTATACCAGTGAAGATGATTCGGATGATCCAGAAATAAAATCCACTAGTTCAGATCCTTACGATTGTATAGTCATCAATGATCATTTGGTGAGAAGAGATGAGAAACAGAGAAGAGCCATGCAAATGCAAGAACATCAAATGGAATTTCAAACTTTTAGAGCCTCCAATTTGAATGGCAGCAGCAACAACATTAACAGCAACATGAATACTAAAAAGAAGTCGGACCGAACAGAACGCAGTGAACAAAGACGAGGTGGTGAAGATCCAGAACGAAATCGCGCCTCCAAATCGTATGATCATCAACAACAACAAGAACAAATGCGTTACAATGATTCTACTTTGACCAGACAGTCAAATTCTTCCCTTAACACACCCACTGCCACCATATTGCCCCGCACTAGACTCATGAAATCCTCCAATATATCCAGCATGACTTTGGAAAGAAATTCCAACTCTGCCGCGCAACAAAAATCTTTAAGCGCAAATAGTGAAAGAGATAAACATTATGGTAAAACTTATGGGCCCTGGTATGATTTCTGGGATCAACAGGACCAACAGCAGCAGCAACAGCATCAACAACAACAACAACAACAATCTAAAAATAATAAAATGAAATAGTAGTTATAAACAAAAAAGGGATTGAATGAAAACTTGAGCAAACTCTCAGCTTTTTCTTACGAGAGAAGAAATTGTTTAACAAGAAAAGGATTTATAGGAAGAGAGTTGAAGTAGAGAGTATTGGAATAAAATATACATACAACAATAATGAAAAACTTCTGGATTTTTAAAAAAATCTAGATTTTGTAGTCTTTTTTATGTAAATTTGTTAAATAAAGTCAATATTATACATATATAAAAAGTAATTAAAGTAATATAAACTTTCTAATGAAAAAAACAAAAAATTTCTTCTTTAATAAAGAAATTAAATTTAATTTAAAAGTTTAAATCCAATACTAGCTTAACAGACAACTCTGTTTTTTGCAACACAGAGTTGCTATCTTGTTTAACCCTAGAATACTAACATGATTTTTTCTACATTAATACTAATTGTTAGTCAAATCGACTAACATGAATATAACTCCGATTTTTTTGTTAGCTTCATATGAAATAATTTTAATATTTTTTTAATATGATGACTTATTCTGTCCAGTGTCTAAAAAACAATAATATGAAAGTTTTCCAAAATAATTTAATTTTTGCATTTATTTCATTAAAAGTGCTCTTCTAGAAATTACACGCAAAAATAAAAACAGTGTTAGTCAAAATGACTAACATTAGTGCTGCAGGGTTAATAAACAAATGAACAGAGCGGGGAGTTATTAATTTTTTGTAATTTCCTTTAAAAGGATTTAAAATTATTACATTTGTTTTTAAATTTTATGGTGTAAATAACAACAAGCATTTTATTTAAGTTTCTTAATTTATCTGTTTAACATATACTACACATATTTTTGTCATTTAAACATTGTTGTTTCTTTTGTTTTTAAAGTCTTCCATTAAATAACTCCAAAATTTTATTAATTTTATTTAAATTTATATTTTTTCTTATATTTTTCTATAGCAAGGGTGGTGCCTATCGTAATAGATTTATAGATTTTTAGTTTAGCTTGGTATTAAAAAAAACCCCTATAAAAAATGTTATAAGATTTGTAAGCTAAATTTGTTTCCCTACCATATCTAATTCTACTGTATTTTGCTATATACATATATATGTATTTTGTAAGTTTTATTGTATATAAGTTTTTTTTTTATCGAAATCTTGTTAATTTTATTTTGATTGTCAACACAGAGCTTCCCAATTTGCTACGGTGAAATTGCGTCATACAACCACAAATGATCGTTCGGCTCCTATGATTTATAGATGTATAAATAAGTGAAATTAATTTAAAAATTTATATTGTATTGTTTAAACAATTTTCTATATATTTTATTTCTAAGTTTTTTGTGTTTATATATATATATGCATACAAATATAGTTTTTAAACAAATATTAAGTTTAAATTTTTTTTGAAGATTTTTCAAATTAATAAATACATACAACATACTTTTTAATAAAGTTCAATATTTTTTTCTTAAAAATCTTGTTGGAGTTTTTTTAAATAAAATAAATGTATAAAATAAATGAGTAAGACAATGTTGCAATAAATTTCAATATAATTTAAGTTAATAAATTTGTTTATTTTTTTGCTACAAAATTAAGTTTTGAATTCATCTTTTAAAGTAAATACAATTAAAACAATTTTGTAATTTCTAAATGATTTAAAATAATGTTATTTACCGAAGTGACTAAGAAAGTATTTTGCTCAAAATCACAGCAATTTATAAATTTAAATATTCAACTTATTTTCAAGTAGAAAACAATTTTAAATTGCATAAAAAGTTTTTTTTTTATTTATTAACCTACAAATAACAACCCAGTTTAAAAAAAGTCAACGATATTTTTTAAACGTTTCATTTAATATACAAATAACAACCTTGTTTTCTACATCCGCCATTTTTCACGAATTATATTTAAAAAACGGTTTTACATTTACACCTACGCAAAATCTAGTAGATTTCAATTAAAATCTTAAAGAAAATTTTTGCCGTTTACACTACTACTTTTTGACAAATTGTTGGATTTCATTTTGATAATAAAAACAGCTGATTGAAAAAGAAAATAAATTATATTGTAAACTTTTAGTAACAAAAATGGAGAGACAAAAACAAATTTTATTATATTTTACATCCAGATCTGAAAAAAACAATCGGAATTAACATTTTTGCGTAAAAAAAACAGCAGCATTTGTTAAACATAAGGTTTCACAAACTTCTGCAAATGTACTACACGCTATTATTATATAGGAGGTTGGAATGGACACACGTAAGTATGGGAAATAAGTTGGCGTAATTTGACTAAATACGCCACGGCTCGTTTTATGAGGAAGATGTGCCTATTATGCCAAAAGAAACGTGCATAGAAAATTTTCGAAACAAAGAAATGTTTATTTATTTAGTATACGGTGTAGTTTGGCGCAAATTTTTTTTATATCCCGCTCTTGTTATTATTTTTTAAATTTATTTTTGTGTAACTGTCAAATTTTTCTTGTTCAGTGCTGTATTTTTTAGTACTTTATTATGAAATTCAGAGTTGTATTGCAAGATTTTGTGAGATTTTGCCAAAATCTCGTGACGAACTAGATTTTGTTTTGTATGGGAAATCTAGTAGAAATGAACAAGATTTCGCTCAAAATCCCTTAAGTACTAAATTTTGTGTAGGTGTAAATGTAGTATTAAAACGTTTAAAATGCATCAATAATTTACAAATAACAACCCTGTTACCGACATACGCCATTTTACACTGGCCATTGTTTAGCTATCATTTCATAACGCGTGCTAGATCTGAAAACGAAGAAGACACGTAAACAATAAAAATTAAATCAGCTGTTTCCCGCAAAAAGATTTAAAAGCCGGCTAAAGAGTAATTTTTAATTTTTTGTTAAAAGTTTAGATAAATTAACAAGATTTAAATAAAAATAAACAAAAATGCAATCTAATGGTTGGCATATACTGCTACCTTTATTATTTCTGGCCTATTCTTTGCCTTTATTCGTAAGAGTTTATGTCACCACAAAAATGGTCATAGATGAGGAGTTTCATTTAAGGCAAGGCCTACATTTTTGCAATAAAAGGTTTGACGTAGTAAGTATATTAAAATATAATGTAAACAAATTATGAATTAATTTGTTTTTGTGACCAATGTTTATAATTATTATAATTATTATAATTATTAAGGAGTTTCCTTCAGGTTAATTTGGTCAAATGTTTGTTTCCAAACGTAAATAAAAATCTAGTTCGATTAAAAAAAATTGGTTTACCTTTACAATTAGAAATCTAATTGACTTCTGCTAATGCAATTAGATATTCAATTAGCTCGAATTAGAATCAATTATTTTGATATTTTCAAAAACAAAAAAAAAAAAGTACTAAAATATTCATAATATGAATTTCACATATATATGTATATATATTATTTATGTACATAATATGTACTACATATATTACATACTAACTGTACGTACTAACTGTTTTACAATGATGATATTTTCAAAAACAAAAAAAAAAAAAAAATACTAAAATATTCATAATATGAATTTCACATATATGTATATGTATATATATTATTTATGTACATAATATGTACTACATATATTACATACTAACTGTACGTACTAACTGTTTAATAACTACAATGACCGGGTATATTCGCTTTCAGCAATACAAACTTTTCAAAAGAAAAGTCCGCCAAGCGATCCCGCGGAAAATAGTCGCTCCACAGGGCCTGAAGACGCAAGCGGTGTGTTGAAAAAAATGTATTTTTATCAAAATAATTGATTCTAATTCGAGCTAATTGAATATCTAATTGCATTAGCTGAAGTCAATTAGATTTTTAATTATAAAGGTAAACCAATTTCTTTTGCTAATGGCAACTAATTGCAATTAGTTTTACCATTGGAATAAAAATTTCAATTATCAAATGGGAATTAATTGAACTAATTCTAATTGTTTGATGAATTAGAGAATATAAACCAATTGCATCAATTGCTAATTCTAATTGGAATTTAACATGTATGATTGTATATTATATTTTTGTTAATTATTTTATTATTTATACCAAAATTCTGTTCGTGATGTCCCGTTTTTTAGTATTTAAGTAAGTAATTAATAATAAAAATTAATATCCAATGATAAAAAACATCCAAGCTATTATTTAGAACGAAACCCCTGAAGAAGTTAGAATAATACTAACGAAACGTTGGGCAAATAAAATAATATAAAAATCGTACAAGTTTTTTATTTACGTTTGGAAAAAACATTTGACCAAATTAGCCTGGAGGAAACTTCTTAATAATTATAATAATTATGAATACTCTAAAATTTATCAACATTTTAGTGGGACTCGAAAATCACTACTTTTCCTGGTCTTTATTTATTCTCTTTTGTGTTGAATCCTTTGAATTTCTGTTCGGTTTTGGGTTTGAGGCTTATATCTTTAGCAGCAGCTGCAGTAAATGTTGTTTTATTGTATAAAATAAGACGCAAGAATTTTGATAATATACAATCATCTTTAGCCGCTCTAGATGCATTTACTATAGCAGCTCTGCCTCCTTTATATTTCTTTTCGCATTTATACTATACAGACACCTTGTCTTTGACCGCTGTTTTAATGTTGTATATGTACTGGCAAAAGGAAGAACATTTGCAGGCTTCTGTTTTTGGTAAGTTCAAAGAAAAGTTTGTTGAAAGTGAATTCATTTAATTGTTATAAAATTTAAGGTGCCGCTAGTGTTCTTATGCGTCAGACAAATGTTGTGTGGGTGAGCATGTTTTTTGGTACAACAGCCTTGGATATTTTAACCAAAAATTATGCGGAATTTAAGCATATTAAGGCACAGGATGTTAAGTTATATAAACCCAGGGTAATAATAAACAATTTTTATTAAATATTATTTGATTTCTACATATTTAAGACTGATAGGAAGTAAATTGCAATATTTTTTAAGGGAAATATTTAAAAACATTGGCCCATAATCATAGTCATAGAAAAAGCATACTTTAAGCAAAAGCATGCTTTTGTTTTAAATTCAGAACAAAATTTATATGTTTTTGTTGTTTAAAAGTATACTTTTACTTAAAGTATGCTTTTTCTATGACTATGATTATGGGCCATTGATTTTTACATTTTTGTAACAGAGTAAGAAGTTCAACAGTTTTTAAATAGTTCCTTTAGAAGATAAATTTATATTAAACAAATTTCAATTAAAGTATAAAAATATGTTTTAAAACTTTTATTGTAATTATTTCAATTAAATATTTCTTGTTGTCTCTTTAATTTTAAGGTCATTTTGGAAATTTTAACCAACTTTAATCTTTTATTAAAATGTATTTGGCATATAATCAAAAAAGGCTGTTTCTACATGGTTATAATACTGCCGTTTGTAGGCTTTATTTATGTAAATGGTTCCATAGTTTTAGGAGATAAACGGGCCCATGAAGCTTCCATACATATTCCACAGGTATTAACATAATTTATACTTACAAAAAAAAAAACATAATTTAATATATATTTTTTCTATCTTAACAGCTATTTTACTTTTCCATGTTCTGCCTAAATTTCGCCGTCTCCAATACATTTTACCAACTGCGCCCTACATTGCAATTGGTGCTAAAAGAAAAACTTATTTTCATCATCCTAACCGGAGTTCTTATGCTCATAGTCAAAAGGAATACTTTAGTACATCCTTATCTGTTAGCCGATAATCGCCATTACATTTTCTATATATGGCGTCGTCTTTTTCATCGTTATTCCTGGTTCCGCTATGCCATGTGTCCGTTATATGTTTTTGCTTTAATATCTTTACATCAGGGACTTAAGCATTTACGTTCTTCATTAAAGTTAATGTTTTGGGTGTCCGTGTTTTTGGTTTTATGCTTTCAACGTTTATTGGAGCTTAGATATTTCTTAATACCTTTTGTTTTATTCCGCCTGAATACCAAACCAAATAATAAAAAACGTTTAGCAGTATGGACAGAATTGGGGTTCTATGTTTTGGTGAATGCTGTAACATTTTATATATTTTTTACCAAAGAAATCAAATGGAATAATTTTAAAGAACCACAAAGGCTTATGTGGTAATAAAAGCAGGAGATAATTGTAAGTAACATACATTTATACATATGAATAAGTGTCTCATTTGTAAGACTTTAAATGAATTACTCAGTAATAAATATATTTATATCACTTCAGAATTATTTTAAATTGGCTTAACTATTGTCCAATTCTGGAAAGATTATTGAAATAAAGAATTGAATAGAATTGAAAAAAAATATGAAAAAAATATAAAATATAAAAATAGAGCTGTTATGATTTAAAGTAAAATAATTACAAATAAATTAATGTACGAGTAGTTAAGATACATATGTCTTGGTGGCGGCGATTACTAGATACTGCAAAAACGACAATTATCTTGCCTGTCATTGATGTTATTGCAATTTTAGTATCTCAGGCAGCACGGAGTCTCTTATTTCAACCCGTAGCTGAATCTGGGGGTTATTTGGTAACACATTTCGAAAAGAAAATCATAAGAAATTGTGTACTTTATATATTGCATTCCTAAAATGTTTGCTTTCGAATATAATGCACAGTAACACCCCAGTGTTCGCAGCACTTTTCCGGGCTGGTTGTTGGTTGATAATGTCTTGAGGAGCATATATTGACTCTGGTTTGTATCCAAAGCGAAGCGGGAAGATTGTTGGTTAAATTGCTGATGTTTGTGCAGATAAATTGAAAGTAGTGGTGGTAATTGGTTTGATGCTTGAGAATCGTAGAGAGAGGCGGCGGTCTTGGCATGTGTGTTGGTTGCTTCGATCTCGGACAGGGGGCAGTAGTGTAGTGGTCGGTCAACGCCATGCTAGCCTCTTTTTACATCTCTCTTACTCTCTTACAGTCAGGGACCAACTGAATGAAACCAATTGATCTTTGGCCGCCGGTTAAAGTAAACTAAGAGATGATGTTATCTTAAACAATTCCTAAGCAAATTACTCACTATTTTCTTAAGAACAAACAAACGTATCTCAATTGCAGATGAATAAGAGAGCTCAAAAACCTTGTAACATTAAATTTTTAAATTTCCTTTAATATTTAAAGTTTTTGCTTTTATTTTGCGCTGTACTTGAACTAATAACATATTAAACTATTTGCCAGTAATTCAACAAACAAACAAACAAATAAAACAATCCTCTGAACATACAAGTAATTTTTTCACACTTTCCACATTTATTGCATGTAAAATTCAGTTATTTTTGTATGCAATTGAAAATCATTTAAAAACTTGAAACCTAAAAACACAGTGAAATTAGTTTGCAGCAATAAAAAAGAAAAGAAATAGAAAATCATAACTTTTGAGTGACAGCTTAAATATAAAACAAAAATCAAGTGCAATATAATAGGCATACTACATCAATATTGTACAAAAAAAAATTAGAAATAAAAAAAAAATATGCAAATGAAATCAAACAACAAGGAAAAGTGGGTGTGAATGTTATGGATATGCTAGAATTGAAACGGAAATATATAGTTAGAAAGTTAACATGGTAAAGTTAGAATTATACAAGCAATTACTCACTTAAATACAGTTAAAGACAGAGGACGTTTTTGCAAAAAACAAAGAGGATTACATTAGGAATATGGCAGCACAATTTAAGCAGCTAGGCGGTACTCCCATAACACCGGATTTGGCAGTGGTAAGATTTTTGTAAGTTTTAATTAATCTCAGCTTAAGTTGTGTCTTAAATTAAAAGGAACTAAGACAACTGGTATTTGGCACTTCGGCCATACCCATGAGAGCTGAATGGACTCAGACTCCATTTACGTTTGGTTCGATTAAAGAAGAATTTGCCTATGGCTTAAGGTCGCCTCGCAATGCTACCCGGGGTCTGTTATCGGTGGTTCAAGGCTTTATATTGAAACATTTGCTATTTGGTCGCAAATCCTCAAGGAGTGCTGCTATGGCCGAGTATTTTCTCTATTATTTTGAAGAAATTATTATGTAGTTGTTACATAAGTTTTATGTTCTTATAAAGTCCTTTGCAGCCTTCGGCTGATATGCAACGGGAATCTTTATTATTGGCTTTATTGGAAATTTTACGCTCCATAGCGGATAAATCAAAAGTGGTTATGGTTTTGCCTTCACCCGATGACGAGTGTTTTGTGGAGCATAGTGCTACCTATTTCCATGATGGTATAACAGAAAAGGTTTGTTTTTTTATAAATGAAAAACTTATTTACGATTTTCTTTTGTGTTTTAAATCTTTTTAGCTTTATATTTTCAATTTAAATCCCAATGAGGAATTGGAGTTTTTTGTTAAGAGATATTTTAAAATTGTGAGTACTATGTATATTTTTTGAAGTAATATTTGTTTGCTGGCTAGTTTTGCAGTTACAACAACAACAACAGATGAACTATTTTCAATATTTGCTGATACAAAAATTAAACTAGAGTTTGAAAAATATTGAATTTAGCTTGCAAATGAATAATTTGAATAATTACTATTATGTTTTTATGTTTGTCTTTCAGTTTACTGAAGAAGATGCTCCTGGTACTTTGCTGTTTTTGTACAGTGCCGTTTTAACACGCACTATGGGCAAGTAAGTTTTAAATTTCAATATTGTTTGTAATTAGATAATGGTTCTAGTTAATGGTTCTATAAATAGGTGTTCAGATTTTAATAGAGCAATAAACAGTGATTTTTTAAGAGATTTTTGATTTGATTTAAAAAAAAAACACAAAAATTTTGGAAATTTTTTTTGTGTCGATAGAACGATTTATATAATTCATTGTTTAAAGACGATTTCATGTAAACGTTGTTTGTGGCTACGCCTCAAAAGATTTATTAGCTGGGTGCAATTTTGGTTATACTCTCTCCCACATATTGGTGCGTATCTCACCAATAAATTCTTCAATATTAGCTTCCAGTGCGTCAAACGTTGTGGGCTTGTTACTATAGATTTGAGATTTAACATAGCCCAAAAAAAAAAATAGTCTAAATACGTTTAATCGTACGATCTAGGCGGCCAATTGAGAGGCCTTCAACTGTTCACTTAACTCGCCTCCCAATTGGGCCATTGTTTTGTGTTTGGCACCGTCTTTTTGAAATCATATATCAGTCAAGTCCAGCTCTTTTATAATTTGCAATTACACAGTAGCGCTCGCCACTTACAGTAATTTTCCCGTCTTCGTCGTCTTTAAAAAAGTACGGCCCAATGATGTTACATCAAACATTTGTATTTTTCGGGATGCATTGAGAGTTCTTGCAATGCTTGTGGCTACTCTTCATAAAAAATACGACAATTTTGCATGTTTACGTATCCATTCAACCAAAGTGAGCCAAAAATCACCCTTTAATAGAGAAATAAAAGACATTATATTATTATTGCTAAAACTTTGAGCTTTTTATGCCCAACACTGTTTTAAATTAAAAATAAATATTTTATTTTTAAATATGTATTTTATTAAACCAATATTTTTTTGTTTCTATCCTGAACTTTTAAGAGTACGCAGTGACCTAGACTCCAGCAAAATTGTGCCTCTCACAATGAGCAACAATGAGGAGGGTTCGCTAATGATTGTAACACTATTGCTTACCGGCCGTGCCACACCCTATATACACAATGGTGTCATAAATGTGGGCGATGAAAATAGTTATGTGAGTATTTATCATAAATTTGCAAGAAACATTCTTAAAATCCCATAACAATTATTTTCTTAACACCCCAGGCCTCTCCTCAATATGGCATACTCAAGCGCTGCTCCATAGGCTTACTTTTGTGGGAGACTGAAAGTGGCCAGCAAAACTCTGCCGTAACAAGGCAACCGGGTTCACGTCTCAAGACGCCCAATTGTCCCATCTGGATAACATTGTGTGCTGGGCACTATGGTGTCATGTTTAATAAAAATCCTGAATTGTTGCGTAATTATCATGCAGAATCACGTTTTGATTTGTACTACTACAGCTGTTCGGGCCGAGAAATAGCCATGACTATTGATAATCGTGTTTATAATGAGCAGGCGGCTGGCATGCTGGAGAGTCAGCAGTGTTCTTCGGAAAATACTTCTTTATCAGGCAGTCGTGCTAAAGATGATACATTTGGTAAGGAAGAGTCAACCGTTAAGGAGGAACCGACTGTTAATACGCCTTTGCAAAAGTTAGTGCACACTAAATGGGAGGAGGCGCACATTAAATTTGTACAGCCCTCCATGTTGAGTTATTTGTTTAGTACACAGCAGTAAGTTAAGCACGATAGAAAGAATTAGACTAATTAGCTTGAAACATTAGGAGATAAAAAGAGTTTATAGAGAGGGATTTATCAACAAAATAATCATAATATTTGAATATGTAGTTTTAAAGCGTTCAAGGGCAGTGCTTAAGGCTTAAGCTTTTCTCAAATTATAATACTGCAATTAAAGCTTGTAAAGCTTTAGAAATAAAAAGACAATTAAAGTAACTGTTTGGTTAAATTTTTTTAATAACTTTGCTAACTGAATAATTAAGATTTTCGAGTTTTATAGGAAATCGTTGCAATAAAATCTAAAATCTGACAACTGAAATAGATTTATTGAATTAAAGGTTAAAATTTATTTTCAAATTTTAATTAAACATTGCAAAGGTTAAATGAATTGATTGTATTGAACTTATAAAGTTAAAACCTTTAAGTTGTCTTAAGTCAAATATTTACTAAAAAAAAACGTAACCACTTGTTTTAGCAGAAATTTTGTTTAACGTTGTTTACTCTTACAAGACTTTTGCAAGATCAAACAACATCAAATAAAATAAGACTAAATATTTGTTGTGTCTTGTCCTAAATAACGAAGTTTTTTTTATTAAATAAACGAGTTCAAAAATATTTTATTTAGTGGTTACGTACCTTTAGCCTATTATTAAATTAAAAGCCTATTTAGTTTAATTTTCTTATTATGTTTATGGTTTATTTTCAATATCATAAAAATATAGTAAAAGTTTTATTTTATTTTTTGTTTGGTTTCAAGATTTTTCATTCAATACGAGTTAAGTTTCTTTTTCTTTACAATTTATTTTGTTTTTATATAAATTTGTTATTTTAATACTTCTTAATTAGTTGTTGTTAGGTTTTGTGAATAATATTTTGAATAAACTAACTAAAGAGAAAGGTTAATTTAGTTTTTTTTTTACAATCAGTTTAGTATATAAAAAATTGATTTTTTCTAAAAATAAAACAGTAATGAGATTTTTCTAAATTAAAATTTTTTAAATTTTAGAAAATATTTACAAAGAAATTATAAAATCAACTAAAACCACAGCTGGTTAACAAAACAACTGATAACTGAAGGTAATATGATAATTAAAAAGCAAATATTGAATGAAATATAGTTGTATTAATAATGTTTAATAAATTGTAACTGTAAAGACTTTTAAAAATAGGAAATATTGTAATGGCTTAAGAATTTCCTTAAGATTTTGAAATTTTTGTTTTAAATATTAATTTCCTACTTGTATATATGTATATTCCAATTTACACAAAGCAATTCTTTAAGCTAAGCTTAAGATTATCTTTTAGACATTGGGTTGAGAGAAAGATAAGACGAGTAGATACGTACCTGATTGTACTTGCAATAAGTTTTACTCTCTTATTCGTATTACATAGCTGTATACAAATGTGCGTATATACTCTCAAATAAAACTAAGAGCGATTAAAGCAATAAGAATTGTACTGTGTGAACACCGAAAAAAGAAAAAATTGTATCAATCTTTTCAACAAGAATTGCTTCGTGTAAATTGGGACTTGTTACTTTGATAAAGATCTTCTAAAACTTAGGAAAACTTTGTAAACTTGAGTTCTAATCAAATATAACAATTTGTGTAACCGACTTAGGGAGCGATTTAATAACATAAACATTTGAAAACGATACAAAAAATAGTATTTAAATATACATAAACGGGTTGCTACAAGTTATATATTAGCTTTTGATTTTTTTTATATTTCTAGAGCAATTTTAGTTCTACTTTTATTATTTCACTTATAGTAGGAAAACCTGTCAAACATAGTACAATAGTTTCCCGGTTTAACGTATACTCAATTTAACGAATTCACGACTTAACGAACAGTCATATTCTTTCCATTAAATACCTTATATTACGAACAAATGAAAATGTCATTTTGTTTCCCGAAAATGCATTGAAATTTTTAAAAATTATGCGAAATGCTTTTTGGCATAATTTGCTTGATAAAAAATAATTTTTTTCTCAAACAAGTTTTTATTTTTTTACTCCAAAAAATAATTTTGGAGAAATAAATATTAACTTTTATTAATATTTCAACTAAATTTCTTTTGGTGTGGTAAGTAAATGAACACGGAAATTTTTGAATTAATATATGAAATGTAATCTATTAAAACAAGTCAACAATTGTTACGAACAAAATTTGAAACAACTATAATTTATATTTGTAACATTTGAAATAAAAATTATATTGTTACATTGCAAAAATGTAACACTTATTTTTTCTTCTGTAGAACATTTTAGCTCTTAGTTTTTCAAGTTTTAGCATATTTTGAAATTCATTTTGTAGCAACACTGATCTATACACACACAGGCTCTCATATATTTGTAATTAAATGAGAGTGATTTCTACAGCATACTTTACGGGGGTATATTATATAGAAATTACCTAGGACTTAAATTTTGTATGGGATTTCGGAAAAAATTTTGTCCTATCAAAATTCTGAGTCCATATTCGGATTCAGCGTGTGGGTTCACGGTGAATAGGTGTTTCCAGCTCAATCGGACGGCGAATTTAGGAGAAAAATGCAAAAAACATAAAATCCTTTAATAAATAGAAAATTAATTTTAAACACCTATACATACACACACAGCCTCTCATATATTTGTAATTAAATGAGAGTGATTTGTACAGCATACTTTACGGGGGTATATTATATAGAAATTACTTAGAACTTAAATTTTGTATGGGATTTCGGAAAAAATTTTGTCCTATCAAAATTCTGAGTCCATATTCGGATTCAGCGTGTGGGTTCACGGTAAATAGGTGTTTCCAGCCCAATCGGACGGCAAATTTCGGAGAAAAATGCAAAAAACATAAAATCTTTTATTAATAGAAAATTAATTTTAAACACCTATACATACACACACAGCCTCTCATATATTTGTAATTAAATGAGAGTGATTTCTACAGCATAATTTATGGGGGTATATTATATAGAAATTACTTAGAACTTAAATTTTGTATGGGATTTCGGAAAAAATTTTGTCCTATCAAAATTCTGAGTCCATATTCGGATTCAGCGTGTGGGTTCACGGTAAATAGGTGTTTCCAGCCCAATCGGACGGCAAATTTCGGAGAAAAATGCAAAAAACATAAAATCTTTTATTAATTGAAAATTAATTTTAAACACCTATACATACACACACAGCCTCTCATATATTTGTAATTAAATGAGAGTGATTTGTACAGCATACTTTACGGGGGTATATTATATAGAAATTACTTAGAACTTAAATTTTGTATGGGATTTCGGAAAAAATTTTGTCCTATCAAAATTCTGAGTCCATATTCGGATTCAGCGTGTGGGTTCACGGTAAATAGGTGTTTCCAGCCCAATCGGACGGCAAATTTCGGAGAAAAATGCAAAAAACATAAAATCTTTTATTAATAGAAAATTAATTTTAAACACCTATACATACACACACAGCCTCTCATATATTTGTAATTAAATGAGAGTGATTTCTACAGCATAATTTATGGGGGTATATTATATAGAAATTACTTAGAACTTAAATTTTGTATGGGATTTCGGAAAAAATTTTGTCCTATCAAAATTCTGAGTCCATATTCGGATTCAGCGTGTGGGTTCACGGTAAATAGGTGTTTCCAGCCCAATCGGACGGCAAATTTCGGAGAAAAATGCAAAAAACATAAAATCTTTTATTAATTGAAAATTAATTTTAAACACCTATACATACACACACAGCCTCTCATATATTTGTAATTAAATGAGAGTGATTTGTACAGCATACTTTACGGGGGTATATTATATAGAAATTACTTAGAACTTAAATTTTGTATGGGATTTCGGAAAAAAATTTGTCCTATCAAAATTCTGAGTCCATATTCGGATTCAGCGTGTGGGTTCACGGTAAATAGGTGTTTCCAGCCCAATCGGACGGCAAATTTCGGAGAAAAATGCAAAAAACATAAAATCTTTTATTAATAGAAAATTAATTTTAAACACCTATACATACACACACAGCCTCTCATATATTTGTAATTAAATGAGAGTGATTTGTACAGCATACTTTACGGGGGTATATTATATAGAAATTACTTAGAACTTAAATTTTGTATGGGATTTCGGAAAAAATTTTGTCCTATCAAAATTCTGAGTCCATATTCGGATTCAGCGTGTGGGTTCACGGTAAATAGGTGTTTCCAGCCCAATCGGACGGCGAATTTAGGAGAAAAATGCAAAAAACATAAAATCTTTTATTAATTGAAAATTCATTTTAAACACCTATACATACACACACAGCCTCTCATATATTTGTAATTAAATGAGAGTGATTTGTACAGCATACTTTACGGGGGTATATTATATAGAAATTACTTAGAACTTAAATTTTGTATGGGATTTCGGAAAAAATTTTGTCCTATCAAAATTCTGAGTCCATATTCGGATTCAGCGTGTGGGTTCACGGTAAATAGGTGTTTCCAGCCCAATCGGACGGCAAATTTGGGAGAAAAATGCAAAAAACATAAAATCTATTATTAATAGAAAATTCATTTTAAACACCTATACATACACACACAGCCTCTCATATATTTGTAATTAAATGAGAGTGATTTGTACAGCATACTTTACGGGGGTATATTATATAGAAATTACTTAGAACTTAAATTTTGTATGGGATTTCGGAAAAAATTTTGTCCTATCAAAATTCTGAGTCCATATTCGGATTCAGCGTGTGGGTTCACGGTAAATAGGTGTTTCCAGCCCAATCGGACGGCAAATTTCGGAGAAAAATGCAAAAAACATAAAATCTTTTATTAATAGAAAATTAATTTTAAACACCTATACATACACACACAGCCTCTCATATATTTGTAATTAAATGAGAGTGATTTGTACAGCATACTTTACGGGGGTATATTATATAGAAATTACCTAGGACTTAAATTTTGTATGGGATTTCGGAAAAAATTTTGTCCTATCAAAATTCTGAGTCCATATTCGGATTCAGCGTGTGGGTTCACGGTAAATAGGTGTTTCCAGCCCAATCGGACGGCGAATTTAGGAGAAAAATGCAAAAAACATAAAATCTTTTATTAATTGAAAATTCATTTTAAACACCTATACATACACACACAGCCTCTCATATATTTGTAATTAAATGAGAGTGATTTGTACAGCATACTTTACGGGGGTATATTATATAGAAATTACTTAGAACTTAAATTTTGTATGGGATTTCGGAAAAAATTTTGTCCTATCAAAATTCTGAGTCCATATTCGGATTCAGCGTGTGGGTTCACGGTAAATAGGTGTTTCCAGCCCAATCGGACGGCAAATTTCGGAGAAAAATGCAAAAAACATAAAATCTTTTATTAATTGAAAATTCATTTTAAACACCTATACATACACACACAGCCTCTCATATATTTGTAATTAAATGAGAGTGATTTGTACAGCATACTTTACGGGGGTATATTATATAGAAATTACTTAGAACTTAAATTTTGTATGGGATTTCGGAAAAAATTTTGTCCTATCAAAATTCTGAGTCCATATTCGGATTCAGCGTGTGGGTTCACGGTAAATAGGTGTTTCCAGCCCAATCGGACGGCAAATTTCGGAGAAAAATGCAAAAAACATAAAATCTTTTATTAATTGAAAATTCATTTTAAACACCTATACATACACACACAGCCTCTCATATATTTGTAATTAAATGAGAGTGATTTCTACAGCATAATTTATGGGGGTATATTATATAGAAATTACTTAGAACTTAAATTTTGTATGGGATTTCGGAAAAAATTTTGTCCTATCAAAATTCTGAGTCCATATTCGGATTCAGCGTGTGGGTTCACGGTAAATAGGTGTTTCCAGCCCAATCGGACGGCAAATTTAGGAGAAAAATGCAAAAAACATAAAATCTATTATTAATAGAAAATTCATTTTAAACACCTATACATACACACACAGCCTCTCATATATTTGTAATTAAATGAGAGTGATTTCTACAGCATAATTTATGGGGGTATATTATATAGAAATTACTTAGAACTTAAATTTTGTATGGGATTTCGGAAAAAATTTTGTCCTATCAAAATTCTGAGTCCATATTCGGATTCAGCGTGTGGGTTCACGGTAAATAGGTGTTTCCAGCCCAATCGGACGGCAAATTTAGGAGAAAAATGCAAAAAACATAAAATCCTTTAATAAATAGAAAATTCATTTTAAACACCTATACATACACACACAGCCTCTCATATATTTGTAATTAAATGAGAGTGATTTGTACAGCATACTTTACGGGGGTATATTATATAGAAATTACTTAGAACTTAAATTTTGTATGGGATTTCGGAAAAAATTTTGTCCTATCAAAATTCTGAGTCCATATTCGGATTCAGCGTGTGGGTTCACGGTAAATAGGTGTTTCCAGCCCAATCGGACGGCGAATTTAGGAGAAATTTGCAAAAAACATAAAATCTTTTATTAATAGAAAATTCATTTTAAACACCTATACATACACACACAGCCTCTCATATATTTGTAATTAAATGAGAGTGATTTGTACAGCATACTTTACGGGGGTATATTATATAGAAATTACTTAGAACTTAAATTTTGTATGGGATTTCGGAAAAAATTTTGTCCTATCAAAATTCTGAGTCCATATTCGGATTCAGCGTGTGGGTTCACGGTAAATAGGTGTTTCCAGCCCAATCGGACGGCAAATTTGGGAGAAAAATGCAAAAAACATAAAATCTATTATTAATAGAAAATTCATTTTAAACACCTATACATACACACACAGCCTCTCATATATTTGTAATTAAATGAGAATGATTTGTACAGCATAATTTACGGGGGTGTATTATATAGAAATTACCTAGAACTTAAATTTTGTATGGGATTTCGGAAAAAATTTTGTCCTATCAAAATTCTGAGTCCATATTCGGATTCAGCGTGTGAATTCACGGTAAATAGGTGTTTCCAGCCCAATCGGACGGCAAATTTAGGAGAAAAATGCAAAAAACATAAAATCTATTATTAATAGAAAATTCATTTTAAACACCTATACATACACACACAGCCTCTCATATATTTGTAATTAAATGAGAGTGATTTCTACAGCATAATTTATGGGGGTATATTATATAGAAATTACTTAGAACTTAAATTTTGTATGGGATTTCGGAAAAAATTTTGTCCTATCAAAATTCTGAGTCCATATTCGGATTCAGCGTGTGGGTTCACGGTAAATAGGTGTTTCCAGCCCAATCGGACGGCAAATTTGGGAGAAAAATGCAAAAAACATAAAATCTATTATTAATAGAAAATTCATTTTAAACACCTATACATACACACACAGCCTCTCATATATTTGTAATTAAATGAGAATGATTTGTACAGCATAATTTACGGGGGTGTATTATATAGAAATTACCTAGAACTTAAATTTTGTATGGGATTTCGGAAAAAATTTTGTCCTATCAAAATTCTGAGTCCATATTCGGATTCAGCGTGTGAATTCACGGTAAATAGGTGTTTCCAGCCCAATCGGACGGCAAATTTAGAAGAGAAATGCAAAAAACATAAAATCTTTTATTAATAGAAAATTAATTTTAAACACCTATACATACACACACAGCCTCTCATATATTTGTAATTAAATGAGAGTGATTTCTACAGCATAATTTATGGGGGTATATTATATAGAAATTACTTAGAACTTAAATTTTGTATGGGATTTCGGAAAAAATTTTGTCCTATCAAAATTCTGAGTCCATATTCGGATTCAGCGTGTGGGTTCACGGTAAATAGGTGTTTCCAGCCCAATCGGACGGCAAATTTGGGAGAAAAATGCAAAAAACATAAAATCTATTATTAATAGAAAATTCATTTTAAACACCTATACATACACACACAGCCTCTCATATATTTGTAATTAAATGAGAATGATTTGTACAGCATAATTTACGGGGGTGTATTATATAGAAATTACCTAGAACTTAAATTTTGTATGGGATTTCGGAAAAAATTTTGTCCTATCAAAATTCTGAGTCCATATTCGGATTCAGCGTGTGGGTTCACGGTAAATAGGTGTTTCCAGCCCAATCGGACGGCGAATTTAGGAGAAAAATGCAAAAAACATAAAATCCTTTAATAAATAGAAAATTAATTTTAAACACCTATACATACACACACAGCCTCTCATATATTTGTAATTAAATGAGAGTGATTTGTACAGCATACTTTACGGGGGTATATTATATAGAAATTACTTAGAACTTAAATTTTGTATGGGATTTCGGAAAAAATTTTGTCCTATCAAAATTCTGAGTCCATATTCGGATTCAGCGTGTGAGTTCACGGTAAATAGGTGTTTCCAGCCCAATCGG